>CM062376.1:16661456-21461456 GCA_031216125.1 Dalbergia cochinchinensis
AACTTCTCATTCATTCTCCTCCACACACTTCCCTCATTCTAGAAGAAAACCACATGGCCTCTTCCCCTCCACTCATTCATGACTCAAGGCTCTATATATACCTTGCCTTGGTGAACATTTTGCTACTTTAGTTCATTTGCAAAGTTTAAACTTCCAAGAGCAAGTTCTAGTCTCTCCAAGTTCTCTCAAATTTTCCTTTCTTCCTCCTTGTCCAAGCCAAAACCGCCACCTTCTACACCTCCAATCTTCATCTCTTTTTCATCTAAACACACATCCAAGTCCAAACACAAGCCAACAACACATCCTTCCTCCATTTCCTTGTTTTGTTGAAAACACATACCCAAGTTCAAAGGAGATTTCTTCTTCTTGTTTTTCAAGATCAAACCTTTCTCCATCTTCAAGAGCACAAGTATTACTAGGTAGGAGTTTTCTAAAAATGCTTTCCTTGTTCTCTATGTCTTGATCTTGTTGGAAAAATGTTGTTTGGATGAACATCCATGAAGTTTTATTTTCGGCCTCAAGGCCAAGATGATGATGGCTTGATGATGAGTGCTCTCCAAGATGTAACTATGAGTTCATCTCAACATGAGGCCTCTAAAGCTTGAATCTTTTGAAGAAAAGCCTCACCTTTTTCAAGTTTTAGTCAAGTATGAGCTATGTTTCTCTTGAATCTCTTGGAACCTCACTTTCTTTTCCTTGAATGTTTCGGCCATGTAGGCCTTGGATGCTTGGAAAAATGGAAGCTTGATGATGAGGGTTTCATGTTGATGCTTGTCACTCAACAACCTCTAAAGCTTGAATTTTTTATAAGGAAAGTTACATCCTTTTTTCCAAGTTTGAGAAAGAAAAGAGTTTATGTCTCTTGAACTCTTTTGGACTTCACTTTTTCCTACCATGTTTTCGGCCATGTAGGCTTCTAAGACTTGGAAAAATAAAAGCTTGATGATGAGTGTCTCATGTTGATGCTAGTCACATGAACAAACTCTAAAGCTTGAAACTTTAACCTTAAACCAAACATGGTTTCGGTTTTGTTTTCTTCTCTAGCATGAGCTTTGTTTTAAATGTTGGTTTTAAGGAAGCTATGTACTCAATGATGAGGACTTTGGATGTTGATGTCATTGTCATAGATCATCAAGATCTTGGTCCCTAGAGTTCAAAAATGGTTTATTCTTCTTGATGAAGATTCGGCCATCTTCAAGTTTTTAAGGTCATGATTCATTTTAAGTATTCTAGTACTAGTAGTTCTTTTTTCTTGTGAGGATGAGGTTTGGGTTGGAACTATGTTCTCTTCAAAAGTCTTGCAAGAGCTCTAGACAAGATAAAAGTAACTTGCATTAACGTTTACTTTATGCTTTGCATAGCACGTTTATTTCTATGCTATCACTAAACCCCAAGATAAGGAATGAACTTGCATAATGCACGTTTAAATTCCAAGCTTCGCATTCCATGTTTACATTCCAAGTCATCACTTAAGAACTTAAAGATGTAAAATGAGAGCTTGCATATCACCTAAAATAATCTCGAAGCCTTTCTATTTCGGCCTTAAAGTCGATTGTTGCTGGGCCTAGAGCACTAAACTAAAGAATGGAAGTTGCATATTTACTTTCAAGTTTTGCATATTTACTTTGAGCCTTGCATATTTAATTTCAAGTTCTTACATTTCATATTTACTTTAAAGCTCTTACTTTACTCTCTAATGATGAATAAAATGGAATGCATAGCACATTTACTTTTATGCCATCACCTAAGAGACTAGAGCTCAAAGACTTGCCCAATTCATCTTGAGAAAAGATCTATCAAGGAGGTATTTCTTGGATATGCATTCGGCCATGTGATGATAATGGCTCAAGCATGAGTTTCATTTAGTTACAAGGGCCTATAACCTATGTTTTAGGATTTTCTTAAGCATAGGTAGTCTTGAAGAATGCTCCAAGCATGTTTTTATGATTTAAATCCTAACCATGAAAGAAAATAGATAGGTACTGCCCTATGTCTTTTGTGAAGGTTTTTGACAAGATAAATTGATTTCCAAAGAGTTTTAGAAGTTTCAAAAGTGTTCCAAGAGAAACTAGCAAACTATGTGAACTAGAAATGTTTTATTTTGAGCATTTACATGCCTTCTCTAAGTTTCGATTCTCATTTTATTTTCCAAAGTGTAAATAAATTGTTTCTGTCCAGCAACCCTTAGGTTCAGAAATCATGTTTTATAATTAGTTTATATGTATAGGAATCCCTTACAATTGGTTTAAGGATGATTTATAGCGCCTTAGGCGAAGACAGAACTTAAAAAGGGTCTGAAACGTAGTTTCTAGAACCCTCATGAACCGAACTTATACATTCTATTCCAGCCTTGTTTAAGTGTATAGAATCACATTATATGATGTCTAGATGAGTGAGAGTGACTCATAATTGGCTTAGGTATTAATTCTTGCATCACAGGAAAAGTCGGTAAAGAGAAAGGATCTAAAACGCAACTTCTAGAACACCGTAATCCATCAAAACTATGCTTACTGCCTATGCTGCCCAGCCATAATAAATTAGGTTCTAGGACTTAATAAATTATGGTAATGAGATTAATCAATCCCTTAGAGGCATAAGGAAATAATTTGGAAGTTTGAGGTTACCCGATTTAGGGGTTTATTCTTAAGGGAATGATTTATATGTTCTATGTGAATGATGATGGATTATTGTGTTGTCTCATGAGCACTATGATGCTATGCGAGTTATTGCTCTTAAATGATGATTGTATCATTTTCATGTTATGGTTGCCTTTAGAACTTTAAAGATGCCTATGTTAAAATTACACGATATATGTGACATGCATGAAATATGTAGCATCTTGCTATGACTAAACTATGAGAAAATGATCCTTTGGAACCATCAAACCATAGGTGGGGATGAGGTGATTCATATGTAACATGCATGAACTATGGGGCATCTTGTCATAACATGCTAAGACTTAAGGTAACATTAAACTATGAGAAAATGATCCTTTGGAACCATCAAACTATAGGTGGGGATGAGGTGATTCTATGCCCCCTAGACCCGTACTTTAAGTCGGGATTTTTAACTTATCACAATGTGATAAGTCCAGATGCTAGTGACGACTAGCTGGGTATGAGCTCATAACCTAGAGATTTCTCAAAAGGGAGAAATATTAGGGTGGCCCCCAGGAAGAAAAGAATAATATGTCAACATCACCTAAGTAACCAAGTTAAGCTACCATGCACTATGTTTTAAGTACCAAGTTCTACGTTCCATGATTCATGTTTTATGTACCATGTACTATGTATCAAGTTCCATGTTCTATGTTTTATGACCCATGTTTTTATGACCCATGTATCATGCACTATGTCTATGAATGCTATACTTGCTAAAAAGCTAGTACTGTTTGCATATGGTATTGACATGCATTCATTCAATATCTATTGCATTCATATCATTAAGACTCATGTTAAATGACACCCACTTCGGATAAATAGATTTAAGAAGTTTAAAATCAATCCTTATGCATGCACACCCTTTTTATAATGAAAACCGAAGTGGCTGGGGACGATGATGATGACATTTGTGTTAGAGTCGAAAATCCCTACTGAGAATCTTGAATAAGTTTCTCATCCCTCTCTTTTCTTCCGTGTCGTCTCCAGACAAGGATAGTAACGAGGTTCGTGACTTCTTCTGAGGTTTGTGCTTAAAGGTCACTTCAGCAAACGGATGCCGAGGGTCGTTACGGAAGAATAGATAGGATAGTCTCTAGGTTGTTACTTATCCAACCTCGTAGGTGGATAAGAAGTATTTCATATATATATGCATGTTTTGGTGTGAACACTGATGCTAGTACTATGTAACTATAATGATGTGGTTATGATATGTGGTTAATATAATGTTGTCTTTCATGTTTATATGTGATTTCTTTTCCTTGTAAGTTATGTTTATGACGAATGAAAGGTTTTATATTAATGCGAGGCTCACGTTTTTGTTTTCAAGTTCAAAAAGAAAAATTTATTCGTATTTTCCGCTAAGTAATTTAAAGAAAAGATGAAACTAAGAAGTAATAGACTAATGGTTAACCTAAATACGTTCTAGGAGTATTGGGTTAAAAATTAGGATGTTACACTTTATCCTTTAACTTTAAGTGATGGCTTGGAAAATAAATATGAATGCAAAGCTCAAAGTAAATATGCAATGCATAAGCTTGAATTTAAATATGAATGCTAATCCATTTTATTTTTTATTAGAGCTCATACAAGACTTTAAAGGAACTTAAAACTCAACCCAAACTTATCATGACAAGATAAAGTAAAGACAAGGGTGAACCTCAAGGGTTCATTAGAACACAAAGTTTCTTTTCTTGAAATGTGGTCATAAATAACATTTTTATTAAAACTCAAGCTCTAGAGACCTCATTGTGATGAACACATAGTCATCATCTAGAAGCTCTCATCATCAAGCCATTGAGAACCTCATTGGCCAACATGGCCGAAAATTTAGGGAAAGAAAAGGAAAAAGGAACCGAAACTTTTAAGAAGAAAAAGAAACATTTGAAACTCTAGAGACCGTGATCTTGATGATGCATTAACACCAACATCATGAGTCATCATCATTGAGTTCATGTAACCATTTTAAAACATCATCAATGTTAAAGATTCAAGGTTCAAGAAGAAAGAACAAAAGGAAACATCTTTAACTTGAGAACAAAGATCAAGCCTTAGAGATTGTTCAAGTGATGAACATCATCATCATGGAACCTCATCATCAAACTCTCATTCCTTTGTCCTCAAAGGCCCATGGCCGAAATGATAAAGAAAAAGGAGAGGGAGAGAAGTTCTAAAACAGACTCAAGAGAAACCATAAACACATAACTAGAAATAGAACTTAAATAAAGAAAATACTTGAAAGAAAATTCCTACCAAGTGATTGAAGGTTGGGATGAGAGAAGAGGATGAAGAACTTGAAGAACTTGAACACTTGAACTTGAGAGAAAATGGAAACTTTGAAGTTCTCTTTGAAAACTTAAACTTAGCAAATGAACCCAAAATGATGCAAGTTCACCCAAGCATGCTATTTATAGAGAAATAAAACACATGCAAGGTGCAAGGAGGGAGGGAAGGTTTCGGCCAAGGATGAGCAGCCCTATGAGTTCCATGAGGTGAGATGTTGTGATCTTGAGGCATGGTGAGGTATGGTTCAAAGTATGGTGAGGTATGGTTCAAGGTATGGCTCAAGCATGGTTCTTTGAGTGAGAAACAAATCAACATGTGATGTAATTGAGGGAGAGAGGGCCGAAAGTGCATCAGCCATGGGGGGAGGATTTCTTGCATTTTAATTGTGGTTTGGAGTTGTGTTTAGGTGTATCTTTGATTAGGATTAAGATTAGGAATTTGTAAGAAAGTGTTTAGGTGAGAAAATGGGTCATCAAGGTTGTCAAAACATATTTAAGGAGTGGTCTTGCATCATTAGTGAGTTATAAACTCATTTTAGTGCATAAACAATTCTAGACACAATTCCTTGATTTAAGGAATTGGAGAGAGAAAACACTATTCAAGATTCCAAGAGCGAAATCTTGAGTTTTAGAAAAGAGATTTAAATCTAATCTAAGCAATCTTAGGTTCTAATTAATTTTAATAATTTATTTTGGCTTTAGATTAATTATGGAAATTAATTAATCTTCGATTAGAGCCTAATATTGCTTAGGTTTACTTAATTACATCATTAAGGTCAAAAACACTATTCTAGGGGCAAAATCCTAATTTTGCACTAAAACTGCCCGGGACCACCGGGACTCAAACAGATGCTTTGAAACATGTAAAAACATTGTTTTAAACCTCTGGGGAAAGTTTTGGGCTCAAACGGCACCTTTACCCGCGTAAAAATGCTATAGGGGTATTTTGGTCATTTTGACCCGAAACTGCAGAAAATGAGACTTTCGCCTCCGAAACCACTCAAGGGTCATTCAATCCCCTTCAAACATTGAGTTGGCCCTTCGAGGACTGCCGGGTCAACCATCCTCGAATTCCGAGTCGAAAATGACCTCAGGGGCATTTTGGTCATTTTCCACTCAGATAGAAAAATCGGGGCGTTACAAAAAACACATATATATAAAAGTAAATGGAGGGTGTATATCCACCGCCTCTAGGTCAGAATGGGAAGCAGAATTGTTGATAAATCATGTGCAAGACAACTCAAAAGAGCAAGTAGTAAGATTATGATGTGTTTGTGTGCATTATTCCTTGAAAGAAAAATAAAATATGATGATAATGGGAGCATGGAGGTCGTGATACCTTTAGGCCTAATGGGAGACAATTTTGATTCTTTGATAAGTGGTAGAACATGTAGGACAGTTTATTTAATTAGGTGGTAGATTTAGGAATTGGTAATTTTGTGTAAATGATAAAAATCAAATGTGTAAGATAAATCAAGACAAGGTAAAAGGGTAATCTGACACTAGTAATGGAGTTAATCTCAATTGAGTTAAAAATCAATTAGTAACATAAGTTCTAATCTCAAGACAAAGAAAGAAAATGCATTAGATTTTACCTTAATCCTAACATTATTGGTTTTATGAGCTTTTATAATTAAGAAAGGAAATTAAATTTTTCCTAAACAATTCTTAGGCTCTAATTACCTTAGGTAATTATTTTTAACCCAAGGTTAATGAATGAAATCAATTTGAATTGAAATAGAGCATAATATTGCCTTAATTACTTAAGTAAACTCATTAAGCATTAACTGGGGATGAAAAGGTTATTTCACGTAAAAACTACCTGGAATTACCTGAACATTTCTACATATCAAATCATACTTGTAACAAAATATTTTGAACTTCCCGGGTGATAACCGGGTTCAAGGATTACTCAATCTCGCGTTAAGTTATCATAGGGGTAATTTGGTAATTTCATGTACGGTAAAAACTGGGAGTTGAGATTTTTACCACAACATCAACATAACAAATAATCCCCTTCAATCATAAAACTAACCCCTTGAGGATAATCAGGATTGACTATCTTTGATTTCCGAGCAAAAATAATCTCAGGGGCATTTTGGTCATTTCGCACATGGAAAATTGGGATTTGCGATTTTCATACAAGATGATATTCAAGTCCCGTATAGTGTTTCTCTGATGTTAGAATTATCTATTAGGGTTTACTCGGCCTCAAATCTCGTGCAAAAATTACCTAGGGGAATTTTGGTAATTTTGCACAGCAGGAAAAAAAATCGGGGCGTTACACCTAATTACTAACTCTTAACCCATTACCTAATAAATCTACCTCTAACCCAAGTCCTAACCCAACATGAAATGAAAATATTTTCTCCCCAAATGGCCAAGAAAGCTGTGGCTTCCCTCCTCCCTTGGACCCTCATATTTAAGTTTTTTTAACACCAAAAACCCTCATTTTCACCATCCATTTTTTTGTTATGGTCTTGTTCAAGAAAATTGACCAAAAATCCTCTCTTCTCTCTCATCTCAAGAACTCTCTTCTTCTTCTTCCATCTTTAAGAAAACCTCCACCCTCAACCTCCTCCTCCACCTCAAACCATCATATCACCACCATAGATCATCTCCAAGACATATAACATTTCCATTCCAAGACACAAAAGCTCAAGAAAAATCCTCCTTTTCTTTTCTTATCCTTTGGCTGAATTTATTCTTGCTCTAAGATAAGATTTGTTCTTCTCATTTCTTGCACAAGACTAAAGCTTCTTCTTCTATAAAAAGGAAAACACACTTGGTAGGGATTTTTGTTTTGAGTTCTTACTCTTTTTCTTTGCTTTATCTTCGGTTTTGGTGTTGGATCAATGGACAAGTTCCTTCTTTTTTTCTTTCTTACATTTTCAGTTTTCATGTTGGATTGAATGTTCAAGACCATAGCTTGATGATGAGGGTCTTGATATTGGTTGTGTTACCATTATTTGTTTGACCTCTAGAGCTCAAAGCTTGATCTTTGGTTTTCAAAAGAATATCAGAAAATGTAATGTTGTTGGTTTTCTTTGATTATTGTTATTTGAGCTTGATGATGAGTTTTGGAAGCATGGTGTTGATGAACTCTAAAGCTCACTTCCATTTTGTGAGATTGATTAGGGTTAAAGAGTTTTCATGTTTACTTTTCAAGTTCTTGGATCTCATGTTTAAATTCCAAGCCATGCATATCATGTTTATATTCCAATTTATCACCTTAAATCTTAAAGATAAGAAAATAGACTTGCATTTCATGTTTATATTTCAAGTTATCACATAAGCCTTAAAGACTTAAATGAATTTGCATTTTCATATTTATATTTTAGGTCTTGTGTAACGACTTGTCTATCTATATTTTCTCTGGTAAAATAATTAATTGTAAGTAATCAATAGGGATTTTAAAAATTTCATTATTACAGCTTAGGATCGTAACAACATAAGGATTCTATAAAAAGAATGAAAATTAATTAAATATTAATAAAAATTTAGAATACTAATATTTTAATCAATAATATAGGATGGGATCTTATAAATGATATTAGGACAAAATAAAAATTAGGATAAGGTTAAAATGATAATTTTACCCGATAAAGTTTTTTTTATGTCAATCGGGTACTGAAATGATAAGAAACGGTACACCAAAATAGTAATAACCGGTATACCGAAACATTTAAATTGGTTCAACTAATGGGCATTATCATATCTTAAATAAATTTTTACTTAGAATAATGAAATAAATATAGATATTCCTAACACTAATAGAAGGCATATTGATCTGGAAATAGAAACTCCTTTACTTTCTCTCCAAGGTAATACGTTTATAAAAAGGAAAAAAGGCAAGGAAATTTCATTTCTTTCTCGGTTAACACAGCACAAAGACATGTTTCTTTCTTCTTGCCTTCACTTTCTTCCATTTTTGCTTCATGAAACTCAATGAAACCTTTAAGTCTTTCAATGATACACTTAGACATACACTTAAACTAACTTCAAGAACACATCCTCTTCATCAAACATAAATCAAAAACTTGTTTTTCCCTGCACTTTGGGTCCTCATAGCAGTGCACAAAGGTGCTGAAACAGAGGGGTTTGGAGGTTGATTGGAAAGGAAAAACTAGAGAAAAGCTTGGAGGGAGGTAGGAAAATTATTCTAGTATTTTACTTCATGATGTTTAACTATTTTGTCAAGATAAGTGCTTGAATTTTTTGTGGTTATGTTGCTGAAAAATCTGAAGCTAAATTTTAGAATTCCTAATAGATGGAGTTGTGATGAGATTATGTATATTGGGACCTCAAATTTTATTGCAGAATTTATAAGTGCTTGGACTATGATGAAATCTTGTGTGTTGAAATTTTTGATGTGCTGGAATTTTATGTGTTAAATCCTTACAGCATTAATCCTTGGGTTATGTGATATAATAGGTGCTGGAATTTTATTAATTGAAATATTTATAGCCTTTGGTTCTTGGTTTATATGATATAATAGGTGCTCTAAGTGGATATGTGCTGGAATTTTTTTGTGCAGAAATTTTACAGCATTAGTTCTTAAGTTCTATAACCTTGCTATATATATTAATCAAAGCTTGAAAAGTGGCAGCAAAACTTGACTTGTAGCCTTGAAAATTTAGGAGAAATTATTGTCCAACGAATGATGATTCATAGTAGAAATAGCTTAAAATCCATTGCATGGAACTTGGTTCATTTGTTGGAAAATTGATAAGAACTATTGTTAACTAAGAGATGTAACAGAAATTTGGATGGTATAAAATCTATTAAAAACCTTGTAGACTTTGCAGGAAAACACCGCAACAAAGATACCAAATGTTACGGGAAATATCTCAAAGAGTTAAAGAGAGCCATTATACATATTCAAGAGAATTTTTGTACAAATGATAAAAGTGCATATAAAGAAAGGAAACTTAAGAAAATAAATCTTGTGCAATGTAAATTGCTTAGTGGTAAGCTCATGGATTCACGGGTAGTAGTAGATGTACTACGCCCTTATAACTATATCAGGTTGTAATCGCGACGGCGTTACATCGTTATGAGGAAAGGGATGTACTGAGAATAGCGAGGCTATTCTAGATGAGATGTAGTAGACGTACTCCATCTAGTGAACTATATCAGGTTGTAACGTGACAGCGTTACATCATTGACAGTTGGATCCAAAGAGAAGTATATCAGAAGAGTCCTATGAGTTCTACCATTAAGTTTAAAATTTTCTAATAAAATTAAGTCATAAGAAATAACAATTCCAACTAATGAAACCATTATACAAATAACTGAAGTACTTTGCTTATCTTGTATTAAATTGAATATCATTGAGTAGTAGACTGGTATATTTTCCTACTGGGAATCATTGATTCTCATCCCTGCTATATGATGTATTTTATATAGATGGCCTCGATTGTGTTCTTCCTCGAGATGCCTGAGCAGTAGTGGCACTATGACCCAAGGTTAGGGTCACTGTATCCGATTGCTGAGGCTCGTATCCACCTTATTTATAGACATAGCATGACCTAGATTCCCTCATATTATATGACTGTCATAGGCTCTTATGTTTGACCTTTTGAAGAGCCACTGACTAAGGGAGTTAGTTTTATCAGTCTGTAGTTGCTTATATTTTTGTTAGGCCCTAACCCGGACTAGGTGGTCACTGCGAGGACCAGGGTAGGGTTGTTTATAATATATATGTAATTAGGTATGAATGTATATAGTATGACTATGTGACTTAACTTACTATGGATGTGATATAAGATGTAAATTATCGTGTGACCGACTTCTTAGGATACTCATTACATTTCTGCTATTTCTATAAGTTGACTATCACATTGTGAGCAACAAAATTTATTTGAGACAAGTTAGTATAGTGTTTAGTGCAAGGCTCATATTTATTACAACTTATACGTATATATTTCATATAGGTAAGAAATTGCAAATATATAAGTTATGAGTAATAATCGCTACTATAATGTTATGACTCGAGCATAGCACTATAGTAAAAGGGGTGTTACATCTTGCACATCATATTTACATTTCCAAGTTCTCACCTTATAATGATAAAGATTAAAATGAGATTTGCATAGCATGTTTATGATTCTAGCCATCACCTAAATCTCTAAAGCTCAAGACTTGCCTCTTTCATCTTGAATGGAAATTTTGGTTATGGATAACTCTTGATATATACATATATTTTGGCCTTAAGAGGATATAGGTTTTGAAGTTGGTTTTATTTTACTTTGAGGCTTCAATCTTGTTTCTATGATTTACAAAGAGCTTTTGAAAGATTTAGGAACTCGAGGAGTAAAAATGTGATTTCTAAATGATTAGAAACCTATTAATAAAGAGTTTGTTTTGATTTGGGAAAATGTGAGTATGATTTCAAAGGAAATGTTGGAATGATGTTTTAAATGGTTTTAGAATGAAAGAATAACTTGAAAGGTGTCAAAACTTTAGTTTTTCAACTTCTAGAGTTTTTGGTAATCAATTACCAATGTGTTGTAATCAATTACAAAGAGGTTTTTAGTGCCCAAAAATGAGTTCTTGACTCTGGTAATCGATTATCATACCCTGTAATCGATTACCAGGATGGTTTTGAAGGTCTAGAATATGTTTTTAACACTAGTAATCAATTACATAGCTTATGTAATCGATTACCAGCAAGTTAATCACGCCAGTTTTGAAAATTTAACACTAGTAATCAATTACATAGCCTATGTAATTGATTACCAGCAATTGAACATGTCTGTTTTGAAAATTTGAACTGTGTAATTGATTACCAGCTCATGTAATCGATTACCAAACCCAGAAATGTGTAAATAAGTGTGTTTCCACTTGAACTAACATGAATTAATGACTTTGCATGCTTGATCTTCGAATTATGTAAATGATGATCCCTAGTATGTTGTATATATCCTGTTGAGCATAGCATATACATTAGCTGAGTCCGGTCCTTGAATTCCAGCATACTAGGTAGGAGCATGTTTAATGTTATAAGATATTGATTGACGATATGCTTATGGATATATGCAAAGAATATGATGCATGCTTATGTGATCAGTTACATGATATATTATGGCATGTTATGATTGTACTTGAATAATTGAGACACATAACCTAAGTGTTTTGTGAGTATAGAATGTTAAATGATAAGTTATGGTATATTCATATAATTGCATCTCTAGATAATATGCTCAGGTTAAGGTGACATAAAACACATGGAAATGATCCTTTAGACTCCCTGAATTAAAGGTTATGAAAGGTGATCCAATAAAGTGATCATTTGGACTCCCCAAATTAAAGTTTATTAAAGGTGATCCTATGCCCCCTATCCAGCACTCTGGGAGTTGGGAATTAGCTTATCGAGAAGATAAATGTAGACTAGTGATGACTAGTTAGGTATGAGCTCATAACCTAGAACTCTCAAAGGAGAGAATATTAAGGTAGCCCCCATGGAAAGAGAATAAGAAGTTTAAGTCACCTAAAAGATTAATAAGAAAAAGATCATGCTAGAAGAGTTGCATTCTTTATGTTATGACCATTTAATATGATTCTTATGATATCTTGCTCGTGGCATTGACATGCATTCATGCATTAAGATTCATGCTAAGATAGGTGGGCCTCGGATTAATGGTATTTGGAACTTAATAATTGAACCTTATATATATGCCCACTGTTTCATAATGAAACTTGAGGTTCCTGAGGACGTAGATGATGACACATGTTAGGAGGCGAAAACCTTATTGAGATTCTTGTATAAGTTTCTCATTCCCTCTTCTTTCTTTTCTGTCTTGTCTTCAGAGGTAAATGGCAACGCTTGTGATATACGCTGACGCCTCCCACCTAGGAGATGCACATCGTGTAACACCCCGATTTTTCTATCTCGAGGAAATGACCAAAATGCCCTAAGGTCATTTCCTCGACCATTCGAGGGTAACCAACTCGGTCGCCCTCAAGGGTCAACTCAGTGTTTGAAGGGATTGAATGGCCTTTGAATGCTCCTAAGCTTAAAATCTCAAGCTCGCAGCTTTCGGGTCAAAATGACCAAAATACCCCTATAGCGTTTTACGCGGGTAGAAGTGCCGTTTGAGCCCGAAACTTTCCCCAGAGGTTTAAAAACATGTTTTCATGTGTCTAGAGGTCTCTGTTCAAGTCCCGGTGGTCCCGGGCAGTTTTAGTGCAAAATTACGATTTTGCCCCTAGAATAGTGTTGTTGAGCTTAATGACGTAATTAAGCAAACCTAAGCAATATTAGGCTCTAAACGAGGATTAATTAATTTTCCTAATTAATCTAGAGTCAAAATAATTTATTAAAGTTAATTAGAATCTAAAATTGCTTAGATTAAACTTAAATCCCTTTTTAGAACTCAAGATTCCTAGTCTTGGAATCTTGAATAGTGTTTTCTCTTTCCAATTCCTTAAATTAAGGAATTGTGTCTAGAATTGTTTAAACACTAAAATGAATTTATAACTCACTAATGATGCAAGAACACTCTCTAATTATGTCTTGACAACCTTAATTACCCATTTTCTCACCTAAACACTTTCTTACAAACTCCTAATCTTAATCCTAATCAAAGATACACCTAAACACAACTCTAAACCACAATTAAAATGCAAGAAATCCTCCCCCATGGCTGATGCATATTCAGCCATCTCTCTCCTTTTACCACACATGTTGAATTGTTTCTCACTCAAAGAACCATGCTTGAGGCCATACCTTGAACCATACATCACCATACTTTGAGCCATGCCTCACCATGCCTCAAGACCACATTATCTCACCTCATGGAACTCATGGGATGCCCTCCAATCTGCAATGGCCGAAGCCTCCTCCTCCATGTACACCATTCATTTGTTTCATTTCTCTATAAATAGAATGCCTTGAGGAGCTTGCACCACTTTTAGATCATTTGCTAAGTTTAGGAACACTCAAAGCTTTTCTTTTTCTCTCAAAGCTCTTGTGTTCTTCAAGTTCTTGGAGCTCTCCATCTTCTCTATCTTCTTCCATCTTCAAGATCATCACACCAAGTAGGGATTTTCTTTCAAGTACTTCTTTCTTTAAAGTTCTTGTTCTAGCTTTATGTTCATAGTTTCTCTTGATTCTTTTTAGAACTTCTTTTCTTCTCCTTTTTCTTTCTCATTTTCTGCCATGGGCCTTGAAGTCCAAAGAAATGAGAGCTTGATGATGAGAGTTTCATGATAATGTTCATCACTTGAAACAAACTCTAGAGCTTGATCTTTGTTCTTGAGTAAAATACTTCTAGTTCTTCCTTTCCCTAACTTTTGGAATCTTTAACTTTGATGATGTTTTAAAATGGTTCTAAGGACTCAATGATGAGGTCTCATGATGTTGCTGTTAATATCTCATCAAGATCATGGACTCTAGAGTTTCAAAATGTTCTTTTGTTTTCCTTGAAATTTCGGCCATTTCCTTTTCTTTTACATGCAAAATGTTTTGATTTTCTAAAAAAGTAATGTTGAGTTCTAAGAACTCTAGACTTTACTTTATCTTGGTTTGATGAGTTTGGGTTGAGGTTTAAGTTCCTTTAAAGTCTTGTTAAGAGCTCTAGAAAAATAAAATAAACTTGCATAATTTATTTTATGCTTCCATTTACATTTATATTCTTTTTATGCACCTTTATTTTCAAGCTATCACCTAAGAACATAAAGATTAAAATGGAACTTGCATCATCACTTAATTTAATTCTCAAAACCTTTCTATTTCGGCCTTAAAGTCGATTGTTGTTGGGCTTAGAGCACTAAAATAAAGAATTGAACTTGCATCATCACCTAATTAATTTCTCGAATGCCTATCTATTTCGGCCTTAAAGTCGATTGTTGTTGGGTCAAGAGCACTAAAATAAAGAATTGAACCTTGCATATTTACTTTCAAGCTTGCACGTTTAAGTTTACGCCTCCCATATTTACTTTCAAGCTTGCACGTTTAAGTTTATGCCTTGCATATTTAATTTAAGTCATCACTTTATTTTGTAAGCAAGATTAAAAATGAAAAGCATGAGCACGTTTATTTTATGGCGGAACTTAAGAACCTAGAGCTCAAAGACTTGCCCATTTCATTTCAAGTTAAAGTTTAATGTGAATACATTCTTTGAATGCATGTTTTCGGCCAAGTAGTGATGATGGACTTGCAATGAGTTTTCATCTAGCTACAAGGACTAATAGTCTATGTTCTAAGCTTTTCTTAAAGCTTTATAAATCTTTACAAGGTTATGTTATCATGAGATACGATATTATTCCCTTTTAGAAGATGAAATATATTTTGGTCACTGACCTAAGGCTTCTCTTAGCCTCTTGATGAATTAAAATGATTCACAAGGACTTTTAGAAATTCTAAATTGATTCTAAGAGAAACTAGTTAACTTATGTACCTCAAAATGTCAATTTAATTCTCTTACTGAAGCTCCATGATCTCGGTTTTGTCATGATGAGTGTGATACTGTATGGTGATATTTTGATGTGTTAGAATGTGTGAAAATATCGCATGATGGTGTAAAAACGATTCTATGCATGATAGGTAAGAAACTAGCAAACTAGAAACACTGTAAAGCTAGAATTTAACATAGTTTTGACCCATTTGTTTTTGAAACTTATCCAAACTGTTTTAATGGGAACATAATCAGATTAGGATTGTTTAGACATGAAAAACTTGGTAACATTTGGATTAGAATTGAATTTTAGCACCTATAGGGAAACTAGTAACTAGAAAACCGTAAAAACGCAAATGTAGAACTCTTAGAACATTTAGTTTTCTGGATTCTATCCAGCAACGTTACAACATGATAAATGTGATTTATAATTAATTCTTAAGCATAGGAATGTCTCATAACTGATTTAGATTTAATTTATAGCGCCTTAGGCGAAGATGGAACCGAGAAAGGGTCTAAAACGTAAGTTCTAGAACCCCGTAACCACAAGTTAGAAATTCTGCCCTATGCTTTTCAGATTTGAGAATGAATATGAGAATTAGGAATGATGATTAATTATGAGCCCTTAGGTGCATAAAATATGAACAACAGATGTTAGAGAACTATATCTCAAGATTAAAACCCGTAAGGGTCAAAGCATAAGCTACCGTAAGGGTAAGCGTTTGAATGTTCTATGATGATGCATGTGGTATGTAAATGATGATGATGTTATTCATATGAGGAATTCATGAGGATATATGTTCATGTGGCATAAAGCAAATTTGGAAGAAATTCAGCATAATGCCTTTGTGCCGCCGAATTTCCGACAAATTTGGGGACTTAAAGAGATTTTGAAAGTTAAGGTACTAAGATGGGTTCTAGGATGACACCAGTTCGGCCAAGCACCTCCATAGAACTCATGTGACATCGGTACCCATTTATACTCTTAGGTGACACCGGTTCGGCCGAGCACCCCTAAGAGAATTGCCCCCTAACCCGTACTCAGATAATCGGGATTTATGATTTATGATACGCTTATCGTTAAGTGGTAAGTAAGAACTAGTGACGACTAGTTAAGGTATGAGCTCATAACCTAGAGATGTGACACGTTCTGGGTGACACCGATTCGGCCGAGCACCGCCAGAGCGCTTGTCTTTTAGGGTGGCCCACGAGGAAGAGAAGTTTCATGATTATGATTATGTCACTAAGTTTGTCCCATATGAATGTTTCTATTGCCACTTTATGCCACTAAGTATGATGATGCTTGATGATATGATTTATGTATGTGAATTAGGTAGCGCCATGCATACATTCTCTATTATGTTGCATTCATGACATTAAGATCATCATAAAATGAATGGACCTTGGCTAAACTATGTTTTAGAACTTAAAATGGACTTAATACACGCCACTCATTTTGTATAAATAAACCCACGGTTCCCTGAGGACGAGATGATGACACCTAGGTAGTAGGAGCCGCTACTGAGATTCTTTAGCAAGATTCTCACTCCCTCTATCTCTTCTTTCCGTCACGTCTTCAGATGGCGACGTTCGTGGCATTCATGGACACCCCGACATGGGAGGTGCACTATGACTCGGCTCACGGGTCATACCATTTTGAGGGACAGTGCACGGTGCGGGTTTTCATATTCGTAGGATGCCCCTTCACTCATCCCGTGCACACCCATCGCTTCTCCTCGACTGCACCCTATGGCGACGACGAGCGGGTTTTTGAGCGCGTGCGTACGCATGACGAGAGAGTGCTCCGCATGCACACCGCCGCCTTAGCCATGCGAGACTATCCCGACATGCGTTCTCGACCTACTTCTCGGAGACCGACCCGTCCGAAGACCCGCCTACCCATCCGTATAGCGAGAGCTCCGCCCCCTCTCCCCCACCGATGAGGGAGGGCAGTGAGGATACCGTGACCCAGCCACGGCTTGCACGACGACCGGAGATGCGACCACACCGCGGGGGTCATCTCGATCCTTGTTCCGTCTCTTTACGCCCGAGGAGCTCGCCCAGTTTCCCGGATCTGTGCCTCGCTCACGAGATGCATGTCAGTAGGAGGTGACGATCGACCGATGGAGTACCCGAGTAGAGCACACACCACTTAGATGGAGATGAACCTCCTTTTGTTTCAGAGGTCATCCCGTTAGTTGCACTTGGGTAGGGGAGTAGTTTATGTTTATGTTCACGTTGTATTTTCTTTCATGTATTCCCTTGTACTAAATTAAGTCACACGCTTATAAGTGGGCAAGTTATATATATATATATATATATATATATATATATATATATATATATATATGAGATGATATTCAGTGTTTCCCATGATGTGCCTTTATGTGCCTTATGCTATGACGATATCAGATGCATGTTTTGTCCTTTACATGTTATATCGCATCACGCGGCTCTCACTTTGTATTTCAAAAAAAAACATTTACCCGTATTTTCCACTAAGTATTTCAAAGTAAAAATGAGAACTATGAAGTAACAGACTAATGATTAACCTAAGTATGTTCTAGAGTATTGGGTTAAAAATTAGGATGTTAAATTATGGTATCAAAGCAGTTCGATTCTTATGGAGCCTGAGGATTGGACTGACTATGCTTTCTAAAGTGTAGTACGATAGCTATGTCATGCGTAGTGCTTAGTTAGAGACAAGCTATAGGATAGAAGTGCATGACCCTTGTCTACTTGCATGTGCCATGGTAACTAGCTCATCTTACATGGAATATTGAGCCTGATCACCTCAGTGTTTATTGTCTCATGTGTTTAGGAACCAATGGCACCAAGGAGACAACCTAGGACCCCGACCGAGGGGGACCAAAATGATGCTATTGCTGCTGCTGTTCATGACATGGCTAGGGCCATGGAACGAATGTTTGAGAGGATGGATCAACAAGGGGATGCAAGACATGCTCCCCCTACTGCTGAGATGGTGGAACAAGCAAGGTTTGGTGAGTTTCGCAAGGCGAACCCACCAACCTTCCGAGGAGCCATGGACCCCGACAAAGCTGATGAGTGGATCAAGAACATGGAGAAGATCTACTCCGTGGTAGCTTGCTCAGAGGAGCAAAAGGTCACGTTTGCTGCATACATGATGGAGTCCGACGCCGAATTCTGGTGGGTCGGCACCCGAAAACTGCTTGAGGCTTCGGGCACTGCTATCAACTGGGAGCTGTTCAAGACTTACTTCTACGAGAAGTACTTCCCGGAGTCTGTGAGGAACGCAAAGGACATTGAGTTTATGCAACTGACCCAAGGAGGGTCTAATGTCGCCCAGTACACGGCAAAATTCGAGGAGCTGATCAAGTTCTCTAAGGTGTTTCAAGGAAACCCCGATGAGGTGTGGAAGTGCGTCAAATATGAGGCCGGACTAACGGCGGAGCTCAACTATGCTGTGGCGCACATGGAGATTAGGGACTTCCCAACCCTAGTCAACAAATGCCGGATCATGGAAGAGGGACAGAAGAAAATCAATGCTGCAAGGGCAGCACGGAACAAGGGGCTAGCACTTCAAGCCCCAAAATTCAAGCCCTAATATCCAAACCAATCTTGAAATCACTATAATCCCTACCAAACCTGTAACACCCTAGTAATTAACTAGATACACCTAGGTTGAATCTGATTAATGACTAGACTTTACTCCTTGCTTTGGTTCTTTCTTCATAACTTGAAAATACTTAGTGAAATTACGAGCCATTTTTTTTTTAAACACATAATTGAAAATGTGAGCCGAGTACAACGTGAACGAGTAAGCGGAGTATAATAAGACATTTAAGAATATATCACATCATATCACTTAGGCTCTATCATATAACATCCATAAGCACATTATAGCATATATTTACATACAATAACCTCACTCAAAGGGTGGGTTATGTTCATACATCATTATTTTATGCAAACCCATAAAAGAAAATATACTTAAGGAAATACATGCCCCTAAACTAGATAACTCCATAAGCCGGGAAGGTTATCCTAAAACTAGGGTCAATGATCACACATAAATCTACTAAGAACCCTCTATGGCCACTGTCTTGGAAATGGGGGAATAAATCCGATCCACTAATGAGCTCCCTCGAGAGGGGACACACGAGATGCACTAGGCTGGGGTCGCATAGACGGCCTTCTTGCTAACCTCGGCTGAACAATTATTTCCTCACTACCCTCTCTTACACGTGTGGGAGTAGGAGCAGAGCTCTCAGAATATACATGAGTAGGAGTGTCCTCTGAAGGATCAGTTTCAGAATATCTCGCCTCGAACATACTGAAATCCATGGACAGCAGATGAAGCGGGATAAGAACGTAACATCCTTTCATCAAGTGGACGTGCATGTTCGAAAACCATTTCATCGCCATAGGGAGAAGTAGGAGAAAATCGATAACTAGGGACAGGATGTGCAAATGGACGACCTATGTAAATAAAAACACGAATCACAAGACTCTCCTTCAAAATGATACGAGCGATGCAATCTGATCATAGTGAAATTCCCAAGTAGGGGTATCAACGAATAGGACGAATGTCGCCATCTGAATCTAGAGACAATGACGGAAATAAAGAAAAGGGAGTGAGAATCTTGCTAAAGAATTCTCAAGAAGGTACCTCCTTCTACAAAGGTCATCATCAAAGTCCCCAAGAACCTCGGATTATTCTAAAATAGTGAGCATGCAAAGATTCATTTTAAGTTCTGACAAATACTTAACCGAGGTTCACAATTTTTAATCATGTGTCTTATAATGCATCATAATCTTAACATGTCATATTTACAATGAACTTTTCCTTTATCATTACATCATTTTCCTCATCATCATTATCAAATAACATGCATAAAAGAACGCCATATAATATTAGCTACACGTGGACATAGTGCACATATTTCATTTCTTTAGTGCCTTAGGTGACTTAAAATCTTATCATCATCATTATTTTCCTTAGGCCACCCTATACTCCACCCTTTGGGAGTAATTTAGGTTATGAGCTCATACTTTACTAGTCGTCACTAGCATATACTTATCCCTTTTGATAAGCTAAAGTCCCGACTCTACCCTTTTGAGAGAACGGGTTAGGGGGCTAAAATCACCTTTTCACCACCTATAGTCTGATGGTTCCAAAGGATCATTTTCTTATAAGTTTAAGTCACCATTAAATCTTTGCATGTTATATCATAATACAATTCATAAACATCATAACATTTTCTCATTTATAGTCTTAAGCTAGAATAATATATATCAATCAGTAATCATGCATATGGGAGATTCCCAGAAAGAGAGGTGGGTCACAATGGACACGCTTAAATACCAAGTCTTTCCTTAGCCGTAACCTTTCCAAATTACACTTTTACAATGATACACTTTCTTCTAGCAACAAAGGTAAATTTTACATAATAAAGAACATTTCATGTATAAGCATTCTCATTATTTGCAACAAAGAACTATAACATGCAAGCCAGAAATCATTCAATGATATCAAGTACTTAATAAGCATCCAATCCTTACATAGAATTATCAATTATAGAACTAATTAGTTACTAAACCAATTATGAATCATTCTCTTAACAATAAACCATAATTATCACAACTTCAATCATATCAAATCATTATCACACATTGATACTAAACTCAGATCAGTGGGCCAATCATGAACCTCATGCAATTACATAGAATCATATTTTAAGTGCATATAAAATACTAGTTCCCCGGAAAATCCTTGCAAAGCCTTAAAACTCATTTAGAAACTAGTTCTTTTGTCAAATTTGGGAGGATCTTCACAATTAAAATTCTCACTTAAGATAAAAGGAGTAAGTCTTGAGGTTTAGAGATTTAGGTGACATCTTAGAATTATAAACATGCTATGCAACCTTATTTTAATCTTATCTTTATAAGGTGATAGCTTGGAATTATAAACATGATATGCAATTCCATTTCTTTATCTTTAAGATTTAAGGTGATGACTTGAAAATTAAACATGATGCAAGAACTTGAAATATAAACATGATACAAGAAACTGGAGCGGCGGTAATCCGCACAGGACCAGTAGAGGGAGAAGAGAATATTAAGAAACCGGAGCGGTGGTAGTCCGCACAGGACCATTAGAGGGAGAAGAGAATATTAAGAAACCGGAGCGGCGGGAGTCCGCACAGGACCAGTAGAGGGAGAAGAGAATTATTATTACATCTTTTTAAGCTCCAATCTCAAGACTTTTTAAAGAATAAATTCTTTAACTCCAATAATCATATTTCTTTGCTCGTGATACATGGGCAAGTCTTTGAGCTCTAGGATCTTTAGGTGATGGCATAAAATAAACATGCCATGCATTGATTCTTTTAGCCATTATAAAATATAGTGAGAGCATAAATTAAATATGAGATGCAACCTCTTATATTATCTTGAAAGATTAAGTGATGACTTGAAACATAAACATGAAATACAAGCTTGGAATTTAAACATGAGAAATGCAAGTTCATTTATTCATTCTTGAAAATTTAGTGATGACATAGAAGGTAAACATGGTTATGCAAAGCATAAACTTAATCATGGATGCAAATTCATTTTGTTTCTTTACTAGAGCTCCTTCAAGACTTTAAAAGAATTATAAATTCAACCCAATACATATCTTAACAAGAAATAAAACATAAAACAAAAATACATCTTTCAAGTTCTAAACTAAAAATCTTTGTTTTAGCATCATAAAGCATTATTCTTTAAAGTTTTGCATCAAGTGGAATTTTCAAGCTTTAGAGGCCTAACTTGTGATGGATTTACAACCCACCCTCAAGGTCCTCATCATCAAGCCATCATCTTAGTTCCACCTAGGCCATATGGTTGAATTGGTTAAAGAAAAATTGAAGAGGAAAACCAAAATGAAAAGCTAAGGTAAGTTCATAATTTCATCATTTGAGCTAAAAACACAACTCCTCAAAGCATAGAAATAAATTTAGAAACTACTCCCTACCTAATCTGAGTTGAAGAAGAGGAAGAGAACTTGGTTTCTTGAAGTGAAATGAAACAAAATCTCTTTGAAAAAATTGAAGAAAGAATTCAGCCAAAGAGGAGGAAGAAAGAAAGTTTTTGGTGCTCCTAAAAACTAGTTATGAACCAAGCATTCCAAGACCACTCAAGCAAGCCTATTTATAGAAGATTTTGAGGCTTCTAATTGGCCAAAATGATGAGGTAGTGGATGGAATTTTGCAGGAGAAATAAGGGAGGAAAAATCATTTTAGACAAAGTTGTATGAAATTAAGGAATTATCTCTCTTATGGTGACATTTTGGTATTTTGTTTTAGTGCAACTTTTGGCAATAATTCAGCTGCATAATGGCATCAATAATTTCGTCCATTATAGCCCAAAGAAGTGAAATTTGTGTGTTCCATGCATTATTTAGGTGTAGGCAAGGTATTCATGCAATTTAGAGAATTTACGGTTAAGGGTTTAAGTGAATTAGTAAGCAATTTGGGTGTTTTTGAGCAATTTTGGGTTCTAATCAATCTAAATACATAATTTTGACTCTAGATTAATATTTAGAATTTAATAAGCTTTAATTTGAGCCTAATATTGCTTAGGTTTCGGTATACGGATCAAAAATCTCGAAATTCGCAAAACTGCCCAAAAATAGGGGCAAAATCGTACTTTCACTTAAAAACTACCCGAGGCCACCCGAGCTTAACCAATGGTTAATCATGGCTTAAAAACACATTTTAAAACATTTTAGTGAGGTTCGGGCTCAGTCAGCACACACATCGGAGTTAAAACAGCCACAGGGGCGTTTTGGTCATTTCGGCTCTGAACTCAAAATTGAGATCCTTCTGCTCTATTAACACACATAACACAAACAATCCCTTATTATCCTCAAAATATCCCCTTGAAAATAGGTGGGGCCCATGATCCTCATTTTCTGAGTAAAATAACTTTAGGGGCATTTTGGTCATTTTATACGTACAGAAATTCAGGATTTGCGACTCTCGCATGAATCGTTCCTAACCTCTCTTCTAATGTTATATTCCTTTATTGAGGATTGTTCGGCCTCAAATCTTATGTAATAATTACCTACGGTAATTCGGTAATTGAGTAATTTCTAATGACAGTAAAAATTGGGGCGTTACAAAACCAACCAGTTCAAACCACAACAACAACAAAGAACCCCCTTCCACCAACAACCCAAGCAACCACACCGACCACAATTCCAGAACAACAACAACCGTAACAACAACAACAACAACAATCGACAAGGAGGGCAGGGCGGCCCCCGAAACAACCAAGGAGGATCAAGTAGGGCCAAGAACAAGGCACCTCAAGGAACCCCCGTCACCTTCGCCCGAGCTACCCGTGCCGCATCGCGTGCCCCCAAAGGCAGAAGGATCATGGCAACCGTCCCTGCCTGGTGGGGCAGAATGTCTGCTTCCGATGCGAAAAGCCTGGCCACTACGCCAACAACTGGACTAATGGGAGGCCAGCAAGAAGCTAATCCCGCCACAATACTACGAGAGGGTTTTCACCCTCAATGTAGACGAAGCGGACACATTCAACGGTCTCATAGAAGGTAAGTGCGAAATAGATGGTAGGACCTTAACTATATTTTATGACTCTGGTGCAACACATTCTTTTATTTCATATGCTAGTGTCGAGGCTCTAAATTTGAAAACTTCCAAACTTCCTTCTGATCTTGTTGTCTCTACCCCCACAAATCATCTTGTGAATACTTGTTATTGTTGTCTAAACTGGCCACCTCACCACGAAAAATAGATCATATGTTATGGATTTAATTTGTTTACCCATGAAAGGTATAGGAGTAGTTCTTGGCATGGATTGGCTTCACGCCAACCGTGTATTGTTAGACTGTGACACTAAAACAGTTGTCTTTCCTTCTCCCCCTAGTGAAATGAGTCAACCTTTGAGACTCTATCTCAATGCCGTAGAGGTCCACTGTAGTAGGAAAAAGACTAAGGGATATGTTCTCCTAGCCGCTAGCGAGGTAGACTTTGAGCAGAACCTAGAGGATATACTTGTAGTAAGAGACTATCCCGAGGTGTTTTCGGAAGATATACCCGAGTTCCCTCCCGAGAGAGAAGTGGAGTTCTCCATTGAGTTGGTTCTCGAGCTGACCAATCTCCATTGCCCCCTATAGAATGTCACCCCTAGAACTAGCCGAGCTTAAAACCCAACTTGAGGAACTTTTAGAGAAGAGCTTTATAAGACCTAGTGCTTCACCGTGGGGAGCCCCGGTCTTGTTTGTGAAGAAGAAGGACGGAAGCATGAGGTTGTGCATAAATTATAGGCAATTGAATCGTGTGACAGTGAAAAACAAGCACCCCTTGCCTAGGATAGATGATCTTATGGACCAATTGAGAGGAGCGGTAGTATTTTCCAAGATCGACCTAAGGTCAGGATACCACCAAATTAGAGTGAGAGATCAAGATATACCAAAGACCGCCTTTAGAACTCGGTATGGACACTTTGAGTTCGCGGTGATGTCTTTTGGATTGACAAATGCTCCTGCAGTATTTATGGATTACATGAATAGGATCTTTAGACCCTATTTAGATCAGTTCATGGCCATTTTCATAGATGATATACTCATCTATTCGAAGACCCACGAGGAGCATGAATGTCACCTAAGGATAGTTTTGGAGATTTTGAAGGAGAAGAAGTTGTATGCCAAGCTATCTAAGTGTGAATTTTGGTTGAAGGAAGTAAAATTTTTAGGCCATGTTGTGTCAAAAGAGGTATAGCCGTTGATCCTAGTAAGGTAGAAGCCGTAATGAATTGGGATAGACCAACCACCGTAATGGAAATATGGAGCTTTTTGAGTTTAGCAGGCTACTACCATAGGTTTATCAAGGGCTTCTCCCAGATTGCCCTACCCCTAACCAAGCTAACTAGAAAGAATACCCCCTTCGTTTGGAACCCCGAGTGTGAGAAAAGTTTCCAAGAGCTTAAGGAAAGGTTAACCACGACCCCAGTCTTAGTCTTACCTAGCCCCAATGTACCTTTTGAGGTATATTGTGATGCTTCGGGCAAAGGACTAAGGTGTGTGTTGATGCAAAATAGGCAAGTGGTAGCCTATGCATCTCGACAACTCAAGCCTCATGAGGCTAACTACCCCACCCATGACCTAGAGTTAGCCGCCGTAGTGTTTGCCTTAAAGATGTAGAGACACCATTTGTATGGTGTAAGGTTTGAAGTTTTCTCCGATCATAAGAGTCTCAAGTACCTCTTTGATCAAAAGGAGTTGAACATGAGGCAGAGAAGGTGGATGGAATTCCTCAAAGACTACGATTTCGGTTTAAGTTACCACCCCGGCAAGGCTAATGTAGTCGCCGATGCCTTGAGCCGAAAGTCGTTACACCTGTCTCACATGATGGTCAAAGAAGTTGAGTTAATAGAGAAGTTTCGGAATATGAATCTAGGGATGTCAGCGACCGATAAAGGGATGAGTGTAACACCCCGATTTTTCTGTCCGAGGGAAATGACCAAAATGCCCCTGAGGTCATTTCCTGACCCAAACTCGAGGGTAACCAACTCGGTCATCCTCGAAGGGTCAACTCAATGTTTGAAGGGGATTGAATGGCCTTTGAATGCTTCCGGAAGCGAAAATCTCGCTTTCTAGCTGGGTCAAAATGACTGAAATACCCCTATAGCGCTTTTACGCGGGTAAAGGTGCCGCTTGAGCCCTAACTTTCCCCAGAGGTTTAAAAACATGTTTTCATGTGTCTAGAGGTCTCTGTTCAAGTCCCGGTGGTCCCGGGCAGTTTTAGTGCAAAATTACGATGTTGCCCCTGGAATAGTGTTTTTGAGCTTAGTGACGTAATTAAGCAAACCTAAGCAATATTAGGCTCTAAACGAAGATTAATTTATTTCCCTAATTAATCTAGAGTCAAAATAATTTATTAAAGTTAATTAGAACCTAAAATTGCTTAGATTAAACATTAAATCCCTTTTTAGAACTCAAGACTCCTAGTCTTGGAATCTTGAATAGTGTTTTCTCTCTCCAATTTCTTAAATCAAGGAAATGTGTCTAGAGTTGTTTAGACTCTAAATTGAGGATTTAACTCACTAATGGTGCAAGACCACTCCTTAATTATGTCTAGGCCACCTTAGTTACCCATTTTCCTTACCTAAACACTTTCTTGCAAATTCCTAATCTTAAGCATAATCAAAGATACACCTAAACACAACTCTAAACCACAATTAAAATGCAAAGAACCCTCCCCCATGGGCTGATGCATTTCGGCCACCTCTTCCCCCATTGACCACATGTTTAATTATTTTCTCACTCAAAGAACCATGCTTGAGGCCATACCTTGAGCCATACCTCACCATACCTTAAGCCATACCTCACCATGCCTCAAGAACACATTATCTCACCTCATGGAACTCATGGATGCCTCCATTCTGCACCCTCATGGCCGAACACCTTCAGCCCACACACACACTCCATTTGTTTCATTTCTCTATAAATAGAATGTCTTGAGGAGCTTGCACCACTTTTAGATCATTTGCTAAGTTTAGGAACACTCAAAGCTTTTCTTTTTCTCTCAAAGTTCTTGTGTTCTTCAAGTTCTTGGAGTTCTTCAAGTTCTTCATCTTCTTCATCTTCTTCTTCCATCTTCAAGTTCATCACATCAAGTAGGGATTTTCTTTCATGTATTCTTTTCTTTAAAGTTCTTGTTTTAAGCTTGATGTTCATAGTTTCTCTTGGTTCCTTTTAGAACTTCTTTTCTTCTCCTTCTTCCTCTTTGTGTTTCGGCCATGGGCCTTTGGGAATGAAGGAATGAGAGCTTGATGATGAGAGTTTCATGATGATGTTCATCACTTGAAACAAACTCTAGAGCTTGATCTTTGTTCTTGAGCAAAAATGTTTTATTTTTTCCTTTCTTGAACTCTTGAGAACTTTAGCTTTAATGATGTTTTAAAATGGCTCTATGAACTCAATGATGAGGACTCATGATGTTGGTGTTAATATATCATCAAGATCATGAACTCTAGAGTTCTAAAATGTTCCTTTTTCTCCTTGATGATTTCGGCCATTTCCATTAATTTTCTAGGCTTCATGGTTTGATTTCCTAAAAATATTATGTTAAGTTTTAAAGAACTCTAAGCTTGACTTTACTTTGTTTGGGTGAGTTTGGGTTATGGTTTAAATTCCTTTAAAGTCTTGTTAAGAGCTCTAGAAAGATAAAATGAACTTGCATAATTTATTTTATGCTTGCATTCATAGTTACATTCTTGCTATGCATCTTTACTTTCTAGCTATCACCTAAAAACATAAAGATTAAAATGGAACTTGTATCAACACTTAATTTAATTCTCGAAGCCTTTCTATTTCGGCCTTAAAGTCGATTGTTGTTGGGCCTAGAGCACTAAAATAAAGAATTGAACTTGCATTATCACCTAATTAATTTCTCGAATGGCTTTCTATTTCGGCCTTAAAGTCGATTGTTGTTGGGCCAAGAGCACTAAAACGAAGAATTGAATCTTGCATATTTACTTTCAAGCTTGCACGTTTAAGTTTATGCCTTGCATATTTAATTTATGTCACCGCTTTATTTTGTAAGCAAGATTAAAAATGAAAAGCATGAGCACGTTTATTTTATGTCGTAATTTAAGAACCTAGAGCTCAAAGACTTGCCCATTTCATTCCAAGTTAAAGTTTAATGTGAAACCATTCTTTGAATGCATATTTTCGGCCAAGTAGTGATGATGGACTTGCAATGAGTTTTCATCTAGCTACTAGGACCAATAGTCTATGTTTTAAGTTTTCCTTAAAGCTTTACAAAACTTCATAAGGTTATGTCATCACAAGTTGTGATTTTATTATCTTTTAGGGGATGGAATATGTTTTGGTCAGTGACCTAAGGCTTCACTTAGCCTCTTGATGAATTAAAGCGTTTTGCAAAGAGTTTTAGAAATTCTAGATCGATTCCGAGAGAAACTAGTTAACTTATGTACCTAGAAATGTCAATTTAACTCTCTCATTCAAGTTAAATGTTTTCGGTTCTGATGTGATGAGTGTGATACTGTATGATGATGTTTTGATGTGTTTGAATGTGTGAAAATATCATGTGATGATGTGGAAGCGATCCTATGCATGATAGGTAAGAAACTAGCTAACTAGAAATACCGTAAAGCTAGAATTTAACATAGTTTTGACCCATTTGTTTATGGAACTAATCCAAACTGTTTTAATGGGAACATAATCAGATTTAGATTGTTTAGACATGAAAAACTTGGTATCATTTGGATTAGAATCAAATTCTAGCACCTATAGGGAAACTAGTAACTAGAAAACAGTAAAAGTGCAAGTTTAGAACTTTTAGAACGTTTATTTTCTGGATTTTGTCCAGCACCCTTACAACATGATAAATGTGATTAATAATTAGTCCTTAAGCACATGAATGCCTCATAATTGATTTAGATTTAATTCATAGCGCCTTAGGCGAAGACGGAACCAAGAAAGGGTCTAAAACGTAAGTTCTAGAACCCCGTGAACACAAGTTAGAGATTCTGCCCTATGCTTTTCAGATTTAAGTATGAACATGAGGATTAGGAATGATGATTAACTATGAGCCCTTAGGTGCATAAAGATATGAGCGACGGATGTAGAGAACTATATCTCAAGATTAAGACCCGTAAGGGTCAAAGCATAAGCTACCGTGAGGGTAAGCGTTTGAATGTTTTATGATGAAGCATGTAGTATGCAAATGATGATGATGATGTTATTCATATGAGGAATTCATGAGGTTATATGTTTATGTGGCATAAAGCAAATTTGGAAGGAAATTCGGTGTAATGACCGTTGTGCCGCCGAATTTCCGACAAATTTGGGGACTTAAAGAGATTTTGAAAATTAAGGTACTAAGATGGGTTCTAGGATGACACCGGTTCGGCCGAGCACCTCCATAGAACTCATGTGACATCGGTACCATTTTTATGCTCTTAGGTGACACCGATTCGGCCGAGCACCCCTAAGAGTTTTTCCCCCTAACCCGTACTCAGATAATCGGGATTTATGATTTATGATACGCTTATCGTTAAGTGGTAAGTAAGAACTAGTGACGACTAGTTAAGGTATGAGCTCATAACCTAGATGTATGACACGTTCTGGGTGACACCGGTTCGGCCGAGCACCCGATTCGATTGTCTTTTAGGGTGGCCCATGAGGAAGAGAAGTTTCATGATTATGATTATGTCACTAAGTTTTGTCCCATATGAATGTTACTGTTGCCACTTTATGCCACTAAGTATGATGATGCTTGATGTTATGTTTTATGTATGTGCATTAGGTAGTGCCATGCATACATTTTCTATTATGTTGCATCCATAACATTAAGATCATCCTAAAATGAATGGACCTTGGCTAAAATATATTTTAAAGTTTAAAATGAACTTAATACATGCTCAGCCATTTTGTATAAATAAACCCAAGGTTCGTGAGGACGTAGATGATTACACCTAGGTAGTAGGAGGCCCTATCGAGATTCTTTAGCAAGATTCTCACTCCCCCTATCTCTTTCTTTCCGTCACGTCTTCAGATGGCGACGTTCGTAGTGTTCATGGACACGCCGACGTGGGAGGTGCACTATGACCCGACTCACGGGTCATACCATTTTGAGGGACAGTGCACGGTGCGGGTTTTCATGTTTGTAGGACGCCCCTTCGCCCATCCCGTGCACACCCATCGCTTCTCCCGATCGCACCCTATGGCGGCGACGCAGCGGTTTTTGAGCGCCACAGACGCATGACGAGAGAGTGCTCCGCATGCACACCGCCGCACTAGCCATGCGAGACTATCCTAATTACGTGACCCGGACTTACTTCTCGGAGACCGACCCGTCCGAGGACCCGCCTACCCATCCGTATAGCGAGAGCTCTGCCCTCTCACCCCCACCGTTGAGGGAGGGCAGTGAGGATACCGTGACTCAGCCACGGCTTGCGCGATGATCGGAGATGCGACCATACCGCGAGGATCACTCTCGAACCCTGTCCCGCCTCTTCACGTCCGAGGAGCTCACCCAGTTTCCCGGATATTTGCCTCGTTCGCGAGATGGAAGCCAGTAGGAGGTGACGATCGTCCGATGGAGTACCCGGTTAGAGCACACACCACTTAGATGGGGATAAACCTTCTTTTGTTTAGAGGTTATCCCATTAGATGCACTCGGGTAGGGGAGTAGATTATGTTTATGCTTATGTTGAATTTTCTTTTATGCATTTCCCTTGTACTAAATTAAGACCCACACTTATAAGTGGGCAAGTTATATAAATATGAGATGATATTCAGTGATGTTCATGTTGTGCCTCATGTTATGATGTTGTGAGATAATTGTTTTACTTTACATGGTTTATCGTTTATCGCATCACGCGGCTCTCACTTTGTTTTTCAAAAAAAAATTTACCCGTATTTTCCGCTATGTATTTCTAAGTAAAATTAAGAACTATGAAGTAACAGACTAATGTTTAACCTAAGTATGTTCTAGAGTATTGGGTTAAAAATTAGGATGTTACACGAGGCTAACTACCCCACCCATGACCTAGAGTTAGCCGCCGTAGTGTTTGTCTTAAAGATGTGGAGACACCATTTGTATGGTGTAAGGTTTGAAGTTTTCTCCGATCATAAAAGTCTCAAGTACCTCTTTGATCAAAAGGAGTTGAACATGAGGCAGAGAAGGTGGATGGAATTCCTCAAAGACTACGATTTCGGTTTAAGTTACCACCCCGGCAAGGCTAATGTAGTCGCCGATGCCTTGAGCCGAAAGTCGTTACACCTGTCCCACATGATGGTCAAAGAAGTTGAGTTAATAGAGAAGTTTAGGGATATGAATCTAGGGATGTCAGCGACCGATAAAGGGATGAGGATGTGCTATCTTAGTGTGACAAGTGGATTTAAGCAAAGAATCATGTTAGCACAACGAGAGAATGAGGAGTTCGAAGAGATCGTAGATGCTATTAAGGCGGCAAAGTTGAAGGGTTTCAAAAGAGGTGAGGATTGGATATGGAGGTTTGAAGGAAGGATCTGCGTACCACAAGATGGTGACCTCCGAGAGAAGATCTTGGAGGAGGCCCATAAAAGCCATTTCACCATCCATCCTGGTGTAACCAAGATGTACCAAGATTTGAAAAGGATGTTCTGGTGGCCCGGACTGAAAAAGGATGTGGTCGCCTGGGTTAGTAAGTGCTTGGTTTGTCAAAAGGAGAAGATCGAGCACCAAAAGCCATCAGGCTTGTTGCAACCCCTGTCAATCCCCGAATGGAAGTGGGAATGCATATCAATAGACTTCGTGACAGGATTGCCTAAGACCCAAGCTGGCCATGACGCCATATGGGTGATACTAGATCGACTAACCAAGTCGGCTCACTTTCTGCCTATTAAAGTGACATACTCTTTGGACAAATTGGCTCAGCTTTACATCCATGAAATAGTGAGGTTGCATGGAGTGCCGTCGACGATAATCTCGGATCAAGATCCGCGGTTTACGTCACGTTTTTGGGGAGCCTTCCAAAAGGCATTTGGTTCGAAGCTGTGCTTAAGCACGGCCTACCACCCACAAACGGATGGCCAATCTGAAAAGACCATTCAAACCCTAGAAGATATGTTGAGAGCCTGTGTTTTAGATCAGAAGGGGAGTTGGGATAAGTACTTGCCTTTGATCGAGTTTGCGTATAACAACAGTTATCACGCGAGCATCGGTATGGCACCGCATTTGAGGCGTTGTATGGAAGGAAGTGCCAATCACCTTTGTGTTGGTACGAGCCTGGGGAGCAAAGTGTCTTAGGACCCGATGTAGTGAGGGAAACGACGGAACAAATCAAGAGGATCCGGGATAGGCTGCTCACTGCTCAAAGCAGACAAAAGAGCTATGCGGACAAGCGGCGCAAGCCCTTGGAGTTCGAAGAGGGAGAACATGTGTTCCTTAGGATTACCCCCACTACAGGCATAGGGAGAGCCATGAAAGTCAAAAAGTTGAGCCCCCGATTCCTTGGTCCCTTCCAAATTTTTCAAAAGATAGGAACAGTTGCCTACAAAATAGCCTTACCCCCTAATCTTTCTAATCTTCATGACGTCTTTCACGTCTCTCAGCTAAGGAAGTATGAGTCCGACCCTAGCCACGTTTTAGAGCCAGAGCATGTGCAGTTAAGGGACGACCTAACTTTCAATCTTCCCCCTACGAGAATCGTGGACCGCGGAGTCAAGCAGATGAGGAACAAGTTTGTTCCTTTGGTAAAAGTAACATGGGGACACGACAAATCCGAAGAATTTACATGGGAGCTAGAGTCAGAAATGCGAGACAAGTATCCCAAGCTTTTCTAAGGTAACGAATTTCGAGAGCGAAATTCTTTTTAAGGAGGGGAGTAATGTAACACCCCGATTTTTCTGTCTGAGGGAAATAACCAAAATGCCCCTGAGGTCATTTCCTAACCCGAATTCGAGGGTAACCAACTCGGTCATCCTCGAAGGGTCAACTCAGTATTTGAAGGGGATTGAATGGCCTTTGAATGCTTCCGGAAGCGAAAATCTCATTTTCCGCAGTTTCGGGTCAAAATGACCAAAATACCCCTAAGCATTTTTACGCGGGTAGAAGTGCCGTTTGAGCCCGAAACTTTCCCCAAAGGTTTAAAAACATGTTTTCATGTGTCTAGAGGTCTCTGTTCAAGTCCCGGTGGTCCCGGCCAGTTTTAGTGCAAAATTACGATTTTGCCCCTAGAATAGTGTTGTTGAGCTTAATGAGGTAATTAAGCAAACCTAAGCAATATTAGGCTCTAAACGAGGATTAATTAATTTTCCTAATTAATCTAGAGTCAAAATAATTTATTAAAGTTAATTAGAACCTAAAATTGCTTAGATTAAACTTAAATCCCTTTTTAGAACTCAAGATTCCTAGTCTTGGAATCTTGAATAGTGTTTTCTCTCTCCAATTCCTTAAATTAAGGAATTGTGTCTAGAATTGTTTAAACACTAAAATGAATTTATAACTCACTAATGATGCAAGAACACTCTCTAATTATGTCTTGACAACCTTAATTACCCATTTTCTCACCTAAACACTTTCTTACAAACTCCTAATCTTAATCCTAATCAAAGATACACCTAAACACAACTCTAAACCACAATTAAAATGCAAGAAATCCTCCCCCATGGCTGATGCATATTCGGCCATCTCTCTCCTTTTACCACACATGTTGAATTGTTTCTCACTCAAAGAACCATGCTTGAGGCCATACCTTGAACCATACCTCACCATACTTTGAGCCATGCCTCACCATGCCTCAAGACCACATTATCTCACCTCATGGAACTCATGGGATGCCCTCCAATCTGCAATGGCCGAAGCCTCCTCCTCCATGTGCACCCTTCATTTGTTTCATTTCTCTATAAATAGAATGCCTTGAGGAACTTGCACCACTTTTAGATCATTTGCTAAGTTTAGGAACACTCAAAGCTTTTCTTTTTCTCTCAAAGCTCTTGTGTTCTTCAAGTTCTTGGAGCTCTCCATCTTCTCCATCTTCTTCATCTTCTTCTTCCATCTTCAAGATCATCACACCAAGTAGGGATTTTCTTTCAAGTACTTCTTTCTTTAAAGTTCTTGTTCTAGCTTTATGTTCATAGTTTCTCTTGATTCTTTTTAGAACTTCTTTTCTTCTCCTTTTTCTTTCTCATTTTCTGCCATGGGCCTTGAAGTCCAAAGAAATGAGAGCTTGATGATGAGAGTTTCATGATGATGTTCATCACTTGAAACAAACTCTAGAGCTTGATCTTTGTTCTTGAGTAAAATACTTCTAGTTCTTCCTTTCCCTAACTTTTGGAATCTTTAACTTTGATGATGTTTTAAAATGGTTCTAAGGACTCAATGATGAGGTCTCATGATGTTGCTGTTAATATATCATCAAGATCATGGACTCTAGAGTTTCAAAATGTTCTTTTTGTTCCTTGAAATTTCGGCCATTTCCTTTTCTTTTACATGCAAAATGTTTTGACTTTCTAAAACTGTTATGTTGAGTTCTAAGAACTCTAGACTTTACTTTATCTTGGTTTGATGAGTTTGGGTTGAGGTTTAAGTTCCTTTAAAGTCTTGTTAAGAGCTCTAGAAAAAATAAAATGAACTTGCATAATTTATTTTGTGCTTGCATTTACATTTATATTCTTGTTATGCACTTTTACTTTCAAGCTATCACCTAAGAACATAAAGATTAAAATGGAACTTGCATCATCACTTAATTTAATTCTCAAAGCCTTTCTATTTCGGCCTTAAAGTCGATTGTTGTTGGGCCTAGAGCACTAAAATAAAGAATTGAACTTGCATCATCACCTAATTAATTTCTCGAATGCCTATCTATTTCGGTCTTAAAGTCGATTGCTGTTGGGCCAAGAGCACTAAAATAAAGAATTGAACCTTGCATATTTACTTTCAAGCTTGCACGTTTAAGTTTACGCCTCCCATATTTACTTTCAAGCTTGCACGTTTAAGTTTATGCCTTGCATATTTAATTTAAGTCATCACTTTATTTTGTAAGCAAGATTAAAAATGAAAAGCATGAGCACATTTATTTTATGTGGTAACTTAAGAACCTAGAGCTCAAAGACTTGCCCATTTCATTTCAAGTTAAAGTTTAATGTCAATGCATTCTTTGAATGCATGTTTTCTGCCAAGTAGTGATGATGGACTTGCAATGAGTTTTCATCTTGCTACAAGGACTAATAGTCTATGTTCTAAGTTTTTCTTCAAGCATTATAAATCTTTACAAGGTTATGTTATCATGAGATACGACATTATTCCCTTTTAGAAGATGAAATATATCTTGGTCACTAACCTAAAGCTTCTCTTAGCCTCTTGATGAATTAAAATGATTCGCAAGGAGTTTTAGAAATTCTAAATTGATTCCAAGAGAAACTAGTTAACTTATGTACCTCGAAATGTCAATTTAATTCTCTTACTGAAGCTCCATGATCTCGGTTTTGTCATGATGAGTGTGATGTTGTATGGTGATGTTTTGATGTGTTAGAATGTGTGAAAATATCGCATGATGGTGTAGAAACGATTCTATGCATGATAGGTAAGAAACTAGCAAACTAGAAACACCGTAAAGCTAGAATTTAACATAGTTTTGACCCATTTATTTTTGGAACTTATCCAAACTGTTTTAATTTGAACATAATCAGATTACGATTGTTTAGACATGAAAAACTTGGTAACATTTGGATTAGAATTGAATTTTAGCAGCTATAGGGAAACTAGTAACTAGAAAATCGTAAAAACGCAAATGTAGAACTCTTAGAACATTTAGTTTTCTGGATTCTGTCCAGAAACGTTACAACATGATAAATGTGATTTATAATTAGTTCTTAAGCATAGGAATGTCTCATAACTGATTTAGATTTAATTTATAGCGCCTTAGGCGAAGACGGAACCGAGAAAGGGTCTAAAACGTAAGTTCTAGAACCCCGTAACCACAAGTTAGAAATTCTGCCCTATGCTTTTCAGATTTGAGAATGAATATGAGAATTAGGAATGATGATTAATTATGAGCCCTTAGGTGCATAAAATATGAACGACAGATGTTAGAGAACTATATCTCAAGATTAAGACCCGTAAGGGTCAAAGCATAAGCTACCGTAAGGGTAAGCGTTTGAATGTTCTATGATGATGCATGTGGTATGTAAATGATGATGATGTTATTCATATGAGGAATTCATGAGGATATATGTTCATGTGGCATAAAGCAAATTTGGAAGAAATTCAGCATAATGCCTTTGTGCCGCCGAATTTCCGACAAATTTGGGGACTTAAAGAGATTTTGAAAATTAAGGTACTAAGATGGGTTCTAGGGTGATACCGGTTTGGCCGAGCACCTCCATAGAACTCATGTGACATCGGTACCCATTTATACTCTTAGGTGACACCAGTTCAGCCGAGCACCCCTAAGAGAATTGCCCCCTAACCTGTACTCAGATAGTCGGGATTTATGATTTATGATACGCTTATCGTTAAGTGGTAAGTAAGAACTAGTGACGACTAGTTAAGGTATGAGCTCATAACCTAGAGATGTGACACGTTCTGGGTGACACTGGCTCGGCCGAGCACCCCCAGAGCGCTTGTCTTTTAGGGTGGCCCATGAGGAAGAGAAGTTTCATGATTATGATTATGTCACTAAGTTTGTCCCATATGAATGTTTCTATTGCCACTTTATGCCACTAAGTATGATGATGCCTGATGATATGAGTTATGTATATGCATTAGGTTGCGCCATGCATACATTCTTTATTATGTTGCATTCATGACATTAAGATCATCCTAAAATGAATGGACCTTGGCTAAACTATGTTTTAGAACTTAAAATGGACTTAATGCATGCTCACTCATTTTGTATAAATAAACCCAAGGTTCCTGAGGACGTAGATGATGACACCTAGGTAGTAGGAGGCCCTACTGAGATTCTTTAGCAAGATTCTCACTCCTTCTATCTCTTCTTTCCGTCACGTCTTCAAATGGCGACGTTCGTGGCATTCATGGACACCCCAACATGGGAGGTGCACTATGACCCGGCTCACGGGTCATACCATTTTGAGGGACAGTGCACGGTGCGGGTTTTCATGTTCGTAGGACGCCCCTTCGCTCATCCCGTGCACACCCATCGCTTCTCCTCGACTGCACCCTATGGCGATGACGAGCGGGTTTTTGAGCGCGCGCGTACGCATGACGAGAGAATGCTCCGCATGCACACTGCCGCCTTAGCCATGCGAGACTATCTTGATTACGTGCCCCGGACTTACTTCTCGGAGACCGACCCGTCCGAAGACCCGCCTACCCATCCGTATAGCGAAACCTCCGCCCCCTCTCCCCCACCGATGAAGGAGGGCAGTGAGGATACCGTGACCCAGCCACGGCTTGCACCACGACCGGAGATGCGGCCACACCGCGGGGGTCACTCTCGATCCCCGTTCCGTCTCTTTACGCCCGAGGAGCTCACCCAGTTTCCCGGATATGTGCCTCGCTCACGAGATGGATGTCAGTAGGAGGTGACGATCGACCGATGGAGTACCCGGGTAGAGCACACACCACTTAGATGGAGATGAACCTCCTTTTGTTTCAGAGGTCATCCCGTTAGTTGGACTTGGGTAGGGGAGTAGTTTATGTTTATGTTCACGTTGTATTTTCTTTCATGTATTCCCTTGTACTAAATTAAGTCCCACGCTTATAAGTGGGCAAGTTATATATATATATGAGATGATATTCAGTGTTTCCCATGATGTGCCTTTATGTGCCTTATGCTATGACGATATGAGATGCATGTTTTGTCCTTTACATGTTATATCGCATCACGCGACTCTCACTTTGTATTTCAAAAAAAAAACTTTACCCATATTTTTATGAGAACTATGAAGTAACAGACTAATGATTAACCTAAGTATGTTCCAGAGTATTGGGTTAAAAATTAGGATGTTACACATCGATCCTGCTCACCAGATGTATCACTTCGTTGCTCAATATGTTGTCCTCCTTTTTGTCTTTCTAGATTGCCTTTTTATGCACCCAGTTACTAGTTTTAGGTTTTCCACTGCTGCCCCTTTTGCTAACAACATCGTCTTCGAGCAAGCCCAACCACGAGCAAAGCAGATTCCCCATACCCGTCTGCTGCTTCAGCCATCCGTGACTTTCCTATTCACCCCCTCTTCAGATTGGCCCATTGTCAGACCCATTCGAGGATTCACCCACCCAACTTTCTTTTGATGGTATTACCCTCACCATTCCCATGGAGATAGGGGCTAGTAGTGAGGGAGAGGCCACGGTGACATTGTCCATGCGAGGAGTTCAGCATGATCGTAGAGGAGCTAGTCGACTACACCGAGGTGCCTACGTCCGACCTGCACATTGTCTTGCCATACGACAAACTAGCCTATTGGATTGGTTACCTTCCTCCCACCCTGGAGTGACAACTAGAGGAGTCAGCAGCAAACATCATGGAGTGCCTGTACACATATCACAGATAGGATAACCTTCTTTTGCTTTTTGTTTATTAAAGGTTGTCTACCTAGGAGCGCCTTAGTAGGAGTAGTGGGGATGAGAGGTCTTCGTGGGCTTGTATTTACCTTTCTTTTATTTCCTGTTTTATCATATTTGGATGACTATACTTATTCCAACCTTTATTGGTAGAAAGGATGCTATTACTTATATGTATATTTTGGTGCACAAAAAAGAACAGATGATTTTGTTAATTATATGATGATATGTTTATGCTCATGATATTGCGGTGTTTGTATTTCGTTTAGGCTTGCGACATGTTTTTATTTAGTTTCTTCTTATACGCAAGACAAGTGACATTTTGTTCAATATGCGCAGCTCACGTTTTGTTTTAAAGTTTTAAAAAGAAAAAGTTTACTTGTAATTTCGCTAAAGTATTTTTCTAGAGATTAAGTTAGGAACTGGAACAAAAGAGTAATAATTAATAATTAACTTAGATGCATCCTAGGTGCGTTGAGTTAAATATTAGGGTGTTACAATGTGTAGACTTTGCCTTTCTCTCGAGCTTTGTAAGCATATTCAGCAAAGCTTCCACCAGACTTTGATTACTCAAAGCTTCTTCAATATGTTTAGATACAGTGATGGTGATGAAAGCATAGTTGATATGTAACCAAGGGATGACTTGGCTCTCATACCCTTAGGAAACACTCTAAGAACTTAGATAATAGAAGACTATCTTTAAAACAAAAACTTTTGTGAAGTTACTGTACATTCAGATCCTTTAGCTTCTATGTCATCTTCATACTGCTCTTATTGTATTTTAGAAAAATTACTTTCTGATCATCTTGGATGGTCCGAGGAGACTTTCTAAAGAGTTGAAGTTCTGGAGCTCACTTTTCTGAAGCTTTGGCTTCATCTACTAGCTGTGGAATTTCCTTGAGATACATCTTCTCAAGGCTTTCCTTAAGATTGTCGAGATAGTCAGCAAGATTCTTTTTAAGTGTACCATCATCATCTATTTGCTTCTTGAAACTTTAGATAGAGAGACATAACAAATATACCTACAAGAAAGAGTTTGATTTTGGTACCCAAACATTCATAGGTCCTTTTCAATTAGCTTCAGAGACTTTTCAACCTTTCTAATGAAATTACCTTTTAGGAATCATGTTAGGAAGGTATCTCTTTATTCAACGAGAAAAACAGAAATGGAAGACATATATATATAATAGATAAAGTTGCATGGCTTTTTCATCTTCTATTTCATCTATATATCTTAGTCCACTTATGTGAAACTATACGTCTGGACTAATCTCACAAAAACATAGTTTTGAAATATGTCAAATATAACAGGTCAGATCTTTAAATGCCATGAAGTTCTCTCAAGAATTCCAAAAAAAAATTCTAACATTTTCGTATAACTTTTTTGAGGCTTCAGAAAATAAGAACTTTAAGAAGAAGAAAATATCCTTGGAGTATCTCTTACTTTCAGCTTTCCAGCTATAGGCTTGATCTTCTCAAGTTTTCATGGCAACTTTATGAGTTCTTTGACTGCTTTGAGATATATAGATGAATGAGCATGATAACCTTCTAATAACTCATCACATGAAGTAGAAAAAAAATATTAGAAGGATGTAATGTAGACAAATTTACCTCACTTATCTCTGTTGATATTCTTGGGTCCTAAAGTACAGAATGGCAGCAAGTTTTAACACATTAAGATCTCCTGACAAAACTTCCTAGATGTCTGGAACATTCTTCTTCTTTGCATAGGGTTATGTCGATTAAACACTAGATAGATACATGATGTGTGACTTTATTGCTATAAGCAGATTTTCTTTCTCAAGATGATCTTTGTCCTGATTTGACATACATGAGATAGATGTCTTCTTGTTTTAATCGTTACAGACACTATAGACAGAGACATCTCATTTCCATAACCAATTTCCGAAAATAATATCATATCTTTCTACTTCAACAGAAGTTTTAACAATTTTCATTGTTTTATCATTACATAGCATCTGATATGACATCCTCAGGATCAAAAATATCTTGAAATAGTTTATGATCTCTAAACATCATGTACTGATCTGTTTCATATAGCCTTTCATATGTAAGAGCAATACAAATGCAAAGTATATCAACTTTAGCTTAGAGCATATATGAACAGAGGCTCGACCAAGTGGAATTACTGAACTTTTCTCCTTTGTAAAGTCCTTGTCCACGAGTCTCTTAGAAATCCCTTTCACCATATGAGCAGACTATGCTACATCCTAGAACTTCATAAACAAAGGATAGTTAGCTAATAGGTTGATCTTTGTAAAGAAGATGTATGCCATTCTGTCCTTCAGATCTTTGTCCTCTATAATTATTGGATTTCTCAACCACTCAGAGGCGTTGGTCTGATACCACTTGTAGGTGGAAATATGCACAAGAAGGAGTTGAATTGTGCATTGCTTCTTTTCACATTTTTAGAAACATTTTTGATAACAAGTACTATCAAATGTAAAACTTGTAGTGCAACAAAAACATAGTTAGTAACTTCAGAAAGTAGATTTCTAAAACTTGTTAAATAAAATGTTCATTATTAAAAGAAATAACAGAATAGCAAGAAAGATATGACAACATATGAATAATAAAAACACAACAGATAAAATATGAAGGAGATTAGAAAAAGAGAAAAGACACAAAGGTTTTATACTAGTTCGGCCAAACTACCTATATCCAAAGATGTAATACCCTAATATTTAACCCAACATGCCTAGGACGTATTCAAGTTAATTATTAGTCATTACTCTTTTGTTTCAGTTCTTAACTTTAGGTTGTTAAAATACTTAGCAAAAATATGGATAATTTTTTTAAAAAAACTTAAAACAAAAATGTGAGCCGCGCATACTTAAAAGAACTACGTCATCTATCTCGCTTACTGGTGGAAGAGAACTTAAACACATCAGAGATACACATTGATTATAAATAAACACAAATCCATAAGCATAACACATCATCATAGATTCATCTATTACTAACATCATATGTTCCTTTTTACACACCATAAAATATATTTAAAAAAAGTAATATCATAGCCACCATTAGAGATTGGGATAGTACAGTCATTCGTAGGAATCATAAAAAGAAAAACAAGGTACAGCTAGCTAAGACTTCTCCTCCTCGCTATTCGTACTGGGCTAGGTAGATAACCTCTAATAAACAAAAGGTAAAAGAAGGCTATCATCTCCATAATATGTGCACAGGGGCTTCACGGGGTCCGCTGCTATCTCTTACTACTGTCGCTTCCGGGAGGAAGGGAGGTAACCAATCTACTGGGCCAACTCATCGGGTGTAACCAGACGAAGAGTAGGACGGATGTAGGCACCTCGATGTGGTTGTGTAGCTCCCCTAGCTTCTCTCATGGGCTGAGTCAAAGTGGCCTCGCTACTGCCTCCTATCTTTATAGGGACGGTAAGTGCGGAACTATTCGAAGAGCGCTGGGTAGCTGAATCCTCAAACGAGTCAAACAGTGGCTCTATCGGGTGAGGGGGTAATCGAGGGATATAGTCAGGGCACTCACGAACAACTGAAACAGCAGGAAGAACACAGCGGATCTACTTCCTACATGGACAAGCACGTTCAAACACGAGATCATCGGCGAACGAAGAGATGAGAGAGAACCTAAAGCTAGAGACTAGGTGTGTAAAGGGACACTCCATGAAGATAAAAAGGCTCACAGCACATCAACCCATGAAGTGATACGTCTAGTGAGTGGTGTCTAAGTGAAACTCCTAGGTAGGAGCATAAATGAAGATCACGAACAATGCCATCGACCTTTGAAGATGAGATGGAAAGAAAGAAAGAAGGGATGAGAAACTCATATAAGAATCTCAGTAGGGTGTTCGCCTCCTAACAAGTGTCATATCTACGTCCTCAGGAACCTTGGGTTTCATTATGAAATAGTGGGCACGTATATAAAGTTCAATTATTAAATTCGAAGCACTATTGATCTGAGGCTTGCCCATTTGAACATGAATCTTAATGCATGGAGGCAACATAATAAGTCATGAGTGCATGTCAATGCCACAAGCAAGACGTCATAATATAAAGAATGCAAACTCTTCTAGCATGATCTTTTCCTCATGAATCTTTTAGGTGACTTAAGCTTCTTATCCTCTTTTCCATTAGGGGCCGCTCTGTTAGTCTTTTCTTTGAGAATTCTAGGTTATGAGCTCATACCTCACTAGTCTACACTTATCCTCTCGATAAGCTAATTCCCAACTCCTAGGGTGCAGGATAAGGGGCATAGGATCACATTTTATAACCTTTAATTCGGGGAGTATAAAGGATCATTTCCATGTGTTTTACGTCACCTTAACCATAGCATGTTATCTTAGGATGCAAATATGTAAACATATCTTTTCATATTCTATGCTCACAAAATATTTAAGTTATGCAACTCAATTATTCAAGCATAATCATAACATGCCATAATATATCATGTAATTGATCACATAAGCATGCATCACATTCATCACAAATATCCTTAAACATGTCATAATCCAATATAATAATAAACATACTACTATCCAGTGTGTAGGAGATCAAGGACCAGACTCAGCTAATGCACATGCTATGCTCAACAGGATATATGTGTACAATCATACTAAAGATCATCATTTACACAATTCAAGATCAAGCATGCAAAGTCATCAGTCCATGTTATTTCAAGTGAAAACACACTTATTTACACATTTCAGGTTCTGGTAATCGATTATATGAGCTGGTACTCAATTACATAGTTCAAATTTTTAAAACAGACATATTCAAGCTACTGGTAATTGATTACATGGGTTGTGTAATTGATTACCATTGTTAAAATTTCCTAACTGGCATAATTGGCTTACTGATGGTATCGATTACATAGGCTGTGTAATCGATTACCAATGTTAAAAACATATTCTGGGCCTTCAAGGACATCCTAGTAATCGATTACAGGGTATGGTAAGCAATTATAGGGTATGGTAATCGATTACCAAACTCAAAAACACTTTTGGGCATTGAAAGCATACTGGTAATTGATTACAACACACTGGTAATCGATTACCAGAAACCCCACAAGTTGAAAAACTCAAGTTTTGACACCCTTCAAGTTATTCTTTCATTCTAAAACCATTTTAAACATCATTCCAACATTTTCTATAAAATCATCTTCACATCTTCCTAATCAAACAACTCTTTATTAATAGGTGTTCTAATCACATAGTGTAACATCCTAATTTTTAACCCAATACTCTAGAACATACTTAGGTTAATCATTAGTTTGTTACTTCATAGTTCTCATTTTTACTTTGAAATACTTAGCGGAAAATACGGGTAAATTTTTTTTGAAATACAAAGTGAGAGCCGCGTGATGCAATATAACATGTAACAAACAAAACATACATCTCATAACGTCATAGCATAAGGCACATAAAGGCACATCATGAGAAACACTGAATATCACCTCATATATATATATATAACTTGCCCACTTATAAGTGTAAGACTTAATTTAGTACAAAGGAATACATGAAAGATAATACAACATAAACATAAACATAAACTACTACCCTACCCGAGTGCATCTAATGGGATAACCTCTAAACAAAAGAAGGTTTATCTCCATCTAAGTGGTGTGTGCTCTAACCTGGGCCATCCACAGCCTCCTACTGGCGACTATCTCTCGAGCGTGGCCGTAACCAGGAAACTGAGCAAGCTCCTCCGACGTGAATAGGCGGAACGGGGCTCGGAAGTGACCTCCACGGCGTGGCCTCATCTCCGGTCGTCGTGCAAGCCTCGGCTGAGTCACGGAGGGCTCGCTACCCTCTCCAAGGTCCATGGGTATGGTGAGGGAAGATCGCACGGAGGGTACACAGGTTGCGAATCCTCGAAGGATCTGTCTCCGAAAAGACGACGGCAACGGCGTACATCGGGGTAGTCTCGAATGGCGGACGCGGACGTGGAGTACGGCGAAGTCTCTCTCTCGGGGCGTGGCGCTCGAACACAGGTCATCGCCAAAAGGTGAGACGGGGGAGAAGCGATGGGAATGTACAGGGGGAGTGAAGGGTCGACCCATGAACATGAATACTCTAACCGTGCATCGGCCCACAAAATGGAATGACCCGTGGTCCGAGTCATGGTGCACCTCCCATGTCGGCGTGTCCACGAACACCACGAACGTCGCCATCTGAAGACGTGATGGAAAGAAGATATAGAGGGAGTGAGAATCTTACTAAAGAATCTCAGTAGGGCCTCCTACTACCTAGGTGTCATCATCTACATCCTCAGGAACCTTGGGTTTAATTATACAAAATGAGTGAGCATGCATTAAGTCCATTTTTAAGTTCCAAATCATAGTTTAGCCAAGGTCCATTCATTTTAGGATGATCTTAATGTCATGAATGCAGCATAATAAAGAATGTATACATGGCGCTACCTAATGCACATACATAAAACATATCATCAAGCATCATCATACTTAGTGGCATAAAGTGGCAATAGAAACATTCATATGGGACAAACTTAGTGACATAATCATAATCATGAAACTTCTCTTCCTCATGGGCCGCCCTAAAAGACAAGCGCTCTGGGGGTGCTCGGCCAAACCGGTGTCACCCAGAACGTGTCACATCTCTAGGTTATAAGCTCATACCTTAACTAGTCATCACTAGTTCTTACTTACCACTTAACGATAAGCATATCATAAATCATAAATCCCGACTATCTGAGTACGGGTTAGAGGGCAATTCTCTTAGGGGTGCTCGGCTAAACCGGTGTCACCTAAAAGTATAAATTGGTACCAATGTCACATGAGTTCTATGGAGGTGCTCGGCCGAACCGATGTCATGCTAGAACCCATCTTAGTACCTTAATTTTCAAAATCTCTTTAAGTCCCCAAATTTGTCGGGAATTCGGCGGCACAAAGGCATTACGCTGAATTCCTTTCAAATTTGCTTTATGCCACATAAACATATATCCTCATGAATTCCTCATATGAATAACATTATCATTCTTCACATAACACATGCATCATCATAGAACATTCCAACGCTTACCCTTACAGTAGCTTATGCTTTGACCCTTACGGGTCTTAATCTTGAGATATAGTTTTCTAACATCCGTCGCTCATATGTTATGTACCTAAGGGCTCATAATTAATCATCATTCCTAATCCTCATGTTCATACTCAAATCTGAAAAGCATAGGGCAGAATTTCTAACTTGTGATTACGGGGTTCTAGAACTTACGTTTTAGACCTTTTCTCAGTTCCGTCTTCGCCTAAGGCGCTATAAATTAAATCTAAATCAATTATGAGACATTCCTATGCTTAAGAACTAATTATAAATCACATTTATCATGTTGTAATGTTGCTGGACAGAATCCAGAAAACTAAATGTTCTAAGAGTTCTACATTTGTATTTTTACGGTTTTCTAGTTACTAGTTTCCCTATAGGTGCTAAAATTCAATTCTAATCCAAATGTTACCAAGTTTTTCATGTCTAAACAATCCTAATCTGATTATGTTCCCATTAAAACAGTTTGGATTAGTTCCAAAAACAAATGGGTCTAAACTATGATAAATTTCTAGCTTTACGGTATTTCTAGTTAGCTAGTTTCTTACCTATCATGCATAGAATCGTTTCTACATCATCATATGATAATTTCACACATTCTGACACATCAAAGCATCATCATACAGCCATAAGCTCATCATGATAGTACCGAAAACACCTAACTTCAATAAGAGAACTAAATTGACATTTCTAGGTACATAAGTTAACTAGTTTCTCTTGGAATCAATTTGGAATTTCTAAAACTCTTTGCAAATCATTTTAATTCATCAAGAGGCTAAGAGAAGCCTTAGGTCAGTGACCAAAATATATTTCATCTTCTAAAAGGGAATAAAGTCATATCTCATGATAGCATAACCTTGTAAAGATTTAGTAAAGCTTTTTTAAGAAAGACTTAGAACATAGACTATTAGTCCTTGTAGCTAGATGAAAACTCATTGCAAGTCCATCATCACTACTTGGCCAAAAACGTGCGTTCAAAGAATGCATTCACATTAAATGTTAACTTGAAATGAAATGGGTAAGTCTTTGAGCTCTAGGTTCTTAAGTTATGACATAAAATAAGCGTGCTCATGCTTTTCATTTTTAATCTTGCTTACAAAATAAAGTGATGACTTAAAATAAATATGCAAGGCATAAACTTAAACGTGCAAGCTTGAAAGTAAATATGCAAGGTTCAATTCTTTATTTTAGTGCTCTTGGCCCAACAACAATCGACTTTAAGGCCAAAATAGAAAGACATTCGAGAAATTAATTAGGTGATAATGCAAGTTCAATTCTTTATTTTAGTGCTCTCGGCCCAGCAACAATCGACTTTAAGGCCGAAATAGAAAGGCTTTGAGAATTAAATTAAGTGATGATGCAAGTTCCATATTAATCTTTATGTTCTTAGGTGATAGCTTGAAAGTAAAGGTGCATAGCAAGAATGTAAATATGAGCGCAAGCATAAAATAAATTATGCAAGTTCATTTTATCTTTCTAGAGCCCTTAACAAGACTTTAAAGGAACTCAATCCTCAACCCAAACTCATCCAACCAAGGTTAAGTAAATCTTAGAGTTCCTAGAACTCAAGACAACATTTTTAGAAAATCAAAACATTGAACATGTAGAAGAAAAGGAAATGGCCGAAACATTCTAGGCAAGAAAAGGAATATTTGAAAACTCTAGAGTCCATGATCTTGGTGATATATTAACACCAACACCATGAGTCCTCATCATTGAGTTCATAGAACCATTTTAAAACACCATCAAAGCTAAAGTTCTCAAGAGTTCAAGAAAGGAAGAGCTAGAAATATTTTTGCTCAAGAACAAAGATCAAGCTCTAGAGTTTGTTTCAAGTGATGAACATCATCATGAAACTCTCATCATCAAACTCTCATTTCTTTGAACTTCAAGGCCCATGGCTGAAAATGAGAAAGAAAAAGGAGAAGAAAAGAAGTTCTAAAAAGAATCAAGAGAAACTATGAACATAAAGCTAGAACAAGAACTTTAAAGAAAGAAGTACTTGAAAGAAAATCCCTACTTGGTGTGATGATCTTTAAGATGGAAGAAGAAGATGAAGAACTTTGAAGACTTGAACTTGAGAGAAAAACAAGCTTTGAAGTGTTTCTTTGAAAACTTACACTTTGCAAATGAACCCAAAATGATACAAGTTCACCCAAGCAAGCTATTTATAGAGAAATGAAACAAATGAAGGGTGCACATGGAGAGGAAGGCTTCGACCATCAGATGGGGAGGGAACCCATAAGTTCCATGAGGTGAGATAATGTGGTCTTGAGGCATGGTGAGGTATGGTTCAAAGTATGGTGAGGTATGGTTCAAGGTATGGCCTCAAGCATGGTTCTTTGAGTGAGAAACAATTTAACATGTGGTGAAAGGGGGATGAGGTGGCCGAAATGCATCAGCCCATATGGGGTTGTGTTTGCATTTTAATTGTGGTTTATAGTTGTGTTTAGGTCTATCTTTGATTAGGATTAAGATTAGGAATTTATAAGAAAATGTTTAGGTGAGGAAATGGGTAATTAAGGTTGGCAAGACATAATTAGAGGGTGTTCTTGCATCATTAGTGAGTTATAAATTCATTTTAGTGTATAAACAATTCTAGACACAATTCCTTGATTTAAGGAATTGGAGAGAGAAAACACTATTCAAGATTCCAAGACTAGGAATCTTGAGTTCTAAAAAGGGATTTAAGTTTAATCTAAGCAATTTTAGGTTTTAATTAAATTTAATAAATCATTTTGACTCTAGATTAATTATGAAAATTAATTAATCTTCATTTAGAGCCTAATATTGCTTAGGTTTGCTTAATTACATCATCTCCCTCATACAGAATTTTATTTCATGAAGAAGTGAATTGCATAGCCAAGTGAGGAGATAATATTCAAAGATGAAGCGAAATCCATTGGTTCAAAGCATATATAGAAATGATGGTATAATTTGATCTAAATGCCAAATATAATTACAACAAATGTGCAAAACCAAAGGCCCGTTACTATGAGACTGGTTATTTATTGGATTTCAGTTTCAAGATCCCAAAAGGCTAAAATGTTTATCATATTATACACGACCATGCTTTTGATGCAAAGTTAATGAATGCAATTACAAGTGTCCGGCTCAATTTCTTGACTCATTAATGTGGCTATACGACTTGCAAGTGCAAATTTTTTGAGCCACCTTTTTTTTTTCAAATACTAATTGAGGGAAGTCAAAAACCAAATTAAACATTCACTTGCTATTATTTGTTTTTCTCCCTGTGTAATAAATGTAGAATTCAGTGAAGAATATATATATATATATATATATATATTGATGATAATTATGGCAATGAACTCGTCGAGTAATACATTAAAAATTTTAAAATATAAAATAATATATTTGAAAACATAATCTAAATTAAAAATATAAAATTAGATCAAAATAGTATATTAATAAATTTAAAATACTGTACTAATAAAAATGCATTACAAAATTCATAATTTTGTGAATATAACATAAGAATAAATATAGTAAATAAAATTGTACCGTTACTAAAATTTGAAAGATAGTATAATTATTCAAAAACCGTACTTCTATTTTGTTTCCATTTTACATATATAAGTTTGAAAACAGAAAAGATGAAGGTGTATACGAAAGGTTTAATTTTGCTGGTCAAAACCCATTTTTTGTGAGGGAAAATATTTGTAACAGTATTAATCTTTATATTCTTGAAAAGCACCCATTTAAGTTTGAATTTCAAGAATTAATATGCTTAATTTTTCAACAAATGTAAATTTGAATTTATTATATTTGCATATTTTACAGTAATTAATCATATTTTATAATTAAAATTCAGTTTAATTTTTTATAATTACGAAGACAATATTATTTGATAGTGGTTATAAAATAATATCAAATTGTTATCTTTGAATTAAACTTCATAATAATTTAAATAATTATGCTAATGTGTTAGCTCAAAATATTATTTTTGATTTTTAAATTAATTTTCACAACATTTAAAATTAAGTTTTAAAGTAGAATAAAATTATTTTTACTTTTGAACTATTCTCTAGCCAACTTTAAAGGAATATGAACCTAACATTCTCAAGAAAAATTAATAAAACATAATAATAAAATTAATTTTAATTTAATATCTTTAAGTTTCATTATTTCAAATTTTAAATAATAAAATTAGTATTTTAGATAATTATTACCTTTATAATATGACAAATAATTAATTGGCTTAATTTTTCATTGAATTTCATTAGTTTAAATTTAAATAATAAAATTAGTATTTTAGATCATTATGACCTTTATAATATGAAAAATAATTAATTAGCTTAACTTCTCAAAAATAAAACTAAAATTATTTTAAGATTAGACAAAATATTTTTATTTAAAATTATTTAATTGATTGAAATTATAATTTACTTCACTACAATATTTTAGGCCTAAGGAAACACTTTTTCAAGGCAACGCTTCCAAACTGTTGCATTAGGCAATGCTTTTTCGAATAATAGGCTTTGGCAACGAGTTTTAAGGTAATGCTTCAAAAACATTGTCAAACAATATGTTGAAACCTTTGCTGTATCATGTACATGCAGGTAACGGTTTTTAATCAATTACTAACATTTTAAAAGCGTTGTCATTTAATTTTTAGCAGGCACCACAATTAAACCGTTGCCTAAACTATTGGCCACTCTGTATGTGTTTTCCCACTAAAATTTCTTTTCCCACTAAAAATTTATCAATCTCTTTCTAAAACTAAAAACAAAATACCCTCACACCATCCCTTCCATCGCAGCATACCCTAAGTCCCTCACACTTACACATTCTCATAAAACAGAAAGTGAGAAGCCGCGGAGAGCCTCTCTGTTCGCACCTCCACTGTGAAGCCAGCGGCGGCGGAGTTCGCTGGTCCGATCTAGCCCCAACAAGACCGGCGGTGGCGGAGCGTGACCAGACCCGATCAGTGGTGAAGGAAGGCTAGATCTGAATTCTATTTCTCTCTCTGGAATGAAATACTTATTGAGCATACATTCTTCTATTTCCACAAGAGAAATTCTTTTATGCAAATGAAAATTTCCATTTCAATGTCATGTCCATCAAAATGTGTCTTATTGATGTAGAGAGCTATTGAAACAGAGCCACTAACCAAATTTCCTTATGGAGGTAAGTTTTCAGTTTATTAGCATTATTCATGGAGAGGTTTATTCTAGAATATCTGTGATCAATGTATTCGATTATAAGGTCTGAGTAAAACCCACAAAAGATGTCAGAAACTTGGTTAAAAATGTTCTTCCATCTGGTAATTTATTAAGTATCGAATTGGATAATTGGTGACTGTTCATTCTCGCCGATCTTTATGATCAGACTTCTACAAATATGTTTCCTTAGAAAAGTAAAGAAAATTTTCCCTCTACCAGAGAGACGCAGAGGAGATGGTTCTTGGTGTATATTCATACATAATTGGACTTTATGTGCCTTTTCCTGGGGGTGATTCTGAGGCCAAGATTTATTTACGGGACTCGAAATGTTGGGAGTATGAAGATACCCCTTGGTGTAATTGGATCTCCCATGGAGATGGTAATTTCATGTGCTTCTCCAGTGTGACATTGAGATATCTTTTTCGGTTGTTATGCATGAATAATTTTGCTTCTTTGATCCATTGACATTAGCTTTTGTATGTCACGTGAATAAGCCAATTTTTGAAAGGTTTTTCCCCTTGCATTTTCATGTTCATTTGCTTTTTCACCTATTCAATTATGGTTCACTACTTGACTAATTGGGTTTTGGGTGTAAGCACCCTCATAACTAAAGTTTGAATTCCTCTTTCCCATGATCAAAGTTCAGACTTGAGACTTTTCTTGAGTATTAGTGTGCTTGCATCGACTAGTGCTTCACTTATCTTAAATAAGGCTGAGAAATTTCTTGTTAACCTTTGTTTCTGACCGCAATTCACTTGAGTGGTACAGGTTCTCCAACATGCTAAACCGTTGAACCAGATCCCAGTTATTGGACCTCTATTGTCTGATCTTGCAAGAGCATATGCACCAAGTACAATTTTCATTGATGAAATTGATTTTCTATGTAATGTTAGGGTAAGTCTTTGTTGTTCTCCCCCCAACTTAATCTTTGTTTATTTCTTTTGTTTATGTGGCATGTATACCTTGTTTCCAAATTATGTCAGGAGATAATGTTTAGCCAAGATTGCTATTTATCTGAAGTTTTGATAAGATCAAATCAATTTGTCAATTATTTGTTGGAAAAATAAGCATCTGTTGGTGTTATTCCAATATTTTAGGTAATGTTTGTAAATTTTTGTGTCAGCTTTCATTTTGACTTTCTCCAAGTAACCAAATAATGTCAGTTGTGACTGTACCCTTTAATGATTTTGTGAAACTAAAATTTAGCTTCACCATTTCTTGTATCTTTGTGCTCCTGTGAAAGTATATGTTCTTCATAGTTTTTTTATTTTTGTTTTCAGATTCAACCTAAATTTGGGTACTGGTCATTCGTCTGAAGCTGAAGACGATAAAGTCTCTGGTTAAGAAGAAGAAAGGGACAAAGGTCACAAAGCAATGTGAACATGAAGATAAAGGAGTAATAGAACTATGCAAGAAAAGAATTCTTATGGGAGTGAGATGCAAGCCCTTGAGTTCTTCTGGTACGCTAAGGTATGACAATGATGGAATTCATCTACCAGCGATCATTTCTTGACAAATGACAATGGAAAACCATGCCATATTTCTCTCCCAGCTGGGGTTGGTTTGTTGATTTTTGTTTTTCTTTTTTACAAGTGTTTCTTGTCCCTATTTTAATTTGTCTAGAGAATCAGGTTTTCATTTTTGATAAAGAAACACACTAAATACTTGTCTTTCTTTGCTTTTCCTTTTCCCCTTATTTGGTTGCTTTATTCTTAGGGTCTTGATTTGTTTAAATAAGTAGTGTTTTTTGGTTGTTTCTTAGCTATGCTGATCCTTATATACTAGGTTTGGTTACTTGGTGTTCTATTTGAATTTGAGCCTAGATACTGAAAGAATTATTATGGTTCATGTCAAAGTGGTTGAGCATTTGCTAGTATTGGATTATAGAATCAAATTGATAGTTCTGTATATATTCCTTTTCAAAAGTCAAGATCTAGGTGATCATTATGATTTGTTCTAAGTTGTTGTAAGTCAGTTTCCATTATTTTGGTTGTAACTTGTGTAGGAACTTAACAGTTTTACGTAAATATAGTTATTCAATAAATTAAGCTTGATAATATTTTGGTTTCTAATTGTTGGGTTTCTGGTGCAGATTGAGCTTAATGCATGTGCTTCTCAGGTAGGTTGAGAAGAGGACTAATACAAAGGACATAAAACATGCAATGGATGTGATTTTGATGGACTATATTATAGTGATTTTGTTTTGTGTCAAGTTCTTATGTTGTGAACTACATTTAATCACTTTGTTTATTTTGGTTTAAAGTAGTGAGACTTGTTCTTTAGACTTCTGTATCAACCAATATTATGGTACTATATATGTTTAAGATGATTTAGTTTACTTAGTTCTTTATTTAGTTGATTATTTAATAATAGTTTATTTTATTTATGAATTTCAATCGGTTAATTAATTTTTTATTTACAATTAAGGTGGTTTCTAATTTTTATTGAAAAGGTTATATATATAGTTTAATTTGATATTAAAAAAAAGGATCGTTGTCCTAGATTATAACAAAATGCAACACTTAAAGGATGCATAAATTGTTGCCTTGATTGCATCAAAGGCAATGTTTATCAAGCATTGCCTTAAGTTGGCATTGTAAGTGTTGCCTTAAGTTAAAATAAAATGCAATGCATAAAGAGTGGAAAAACCGTTACTTTTATTGCATAAAATGGCAACGGTTTGTAAGCATTGCTTTAAATTGAAATGAAATACGACACTATAAATGGTGCAAAAAATGTTGCCTTTGATTGGAAAAAAACTTTGCCTTTGATGTGATAGAAGGCAACGCTTTGTATAACATACCGTTGCCTTTTCATTGTCAACCATTGCCTTAGAGAAAAGGTAACGCCAGTATAATCAACCCTCTGAAAAACGTTGTCTTTGCTTGAAATGTGTTGCCTGCGAGAAAACGCAACGTTTTTTATGTGGTGAGGCAACGCTTTTAAAATGTTGGCTTTGAGCTAATTTGTTGTACTTTACTAGAAATAGTTTATATTAACTTCAAAGTAATTATAATTAATTATATAAATATAATTTTTTCTATGCATATCACGTTGAATACATATAATATATTAAAAAGTAATTCATAACATCACAGTCATAATTAGTTATATAAATATAATAAAGTTTATTTTTGGTATATTTCACTTTGATAACACATAGCAATAAATGTTAAGTACAGTGAATTTTATATATATATATATATTTTGATAATTGTACATTGTAATACAATTTTTTTTGTTATTATGAAAAGTTTAGTGCAAACATTTATGGTGCAATAATAATTGCTGAATTTGAAAAAAAAAAAAATTGCTAAAACCAATCTTTTACATGATATATAAAGTGCACTCGGAAGCTTTTGTACCTTCACTTTTTGCTTCAAAATTTTATTCAAAAACCTATAATTTTAGGGAGTCGTAGAGGTAGCTGCAATAGATTAGCAATTCCCTATATTAAATAAATTCACAATAAGTACTTCACATGAGTTTTTTTAAATTATAATGCGAGATTTCATATGATTAAAAATTTTATTTATTTAATTGGTTACGCTTTCAAAGGTCAGGGTAACATCATGTAACTTTACTTGTGCTAATTGTTCAGCAATTTTTATTAAATAAAACAAATAAGGTTGAATTTGTAGAATCTTTCACATTCCTATTGTAAAAATAACCGTTAAAATCTATAGTTGATATATATAGAAACCTTTCTTTTGCAATTGAAAAAAATAGACTAAATACTTAAACAAGTCTCTCAGGTTTGTATTGGGGGACAAGTTAGTCTCTCAGATTTTAAAAATCCTAAATTAGTCCCTCACATTTCAAAAGAGAGAGCAAATTGGTACTCTGTCTGGAGCTATGCAGAAGGGATTAATTTGTCCCCTTTTTGAAATGTGAAAGACTAATTTAAGATTTTAAAGCACGAGGACTAACTGTCTCTCCAACATAAACCTAAGAGATTTGTTTGGGTATTTAGTCAAAAAAATATAAGTTTCATAATATATATATACACACACACCTGTGTCTGTGTGTTTTGATAGTGAAGGAAAATTCATATATATATTTATTCAAGTTGTTCTTCGAAGTGACCTTGATTAAACTTGATCGCACCCGTGAGAAATCATGAGTAATATTAAAATTGGAGTGTAAATATATTTTTTATATTATAAAATCAGGAACAAAAAATAAAAAACATGAACAAAACCATAAATGTGAATCAAACTAAGCATAAGGTTTACACCAATAAGTGAACATATTATCAATAAGTGAAAGGAGAAAAACACAATATTCCAACAGAAACTATAAAGCTCTAAAATGCTCAAGAAAATAGTCATAGACAAATGCCCACATGCAAATAAAAAATGTAGAGTTGAAAGTGTTTTATAGATAGTCATGAACAATACGCATGATGTTCTCTCCACTCTGCAGATATATATATGATTGAGATAATTCATCACTCACATCAGTATCTAATATTGATCCCGTGGCTTCTCCATGTAGGCTATTTCCACATGAATTCTACCACCTTCAAGCATCTCTGTGCTATACCACTTTATAAAGTTTTTCTCAAGGGAGCTGTGATATTTATACTACTACATTCCTTACACAACTTGAACATCCAAACAAAGAAGAAAACAAAGAGACAAGAAGAAAAAAGAAAAACATGATAAGACAAATTGGAAGAGAGGAAAGTAAAATAGGGTGTTGGCTATAAAAAGGAGAGTTATAGAATTTTAAAAGACAATTTAGTAGCATCTTCTAAAATCGTCCACTAATTATAATTGTACTAATGATAATAATTCTGAAACTGTCTACAAATTACAATTGTATTGAGTTTGTTAACATTGAGTTTTAACCTTTGTATTGTAGAGTAATGTGATACGATGGAAAAAATTAACATAACAGAATTTTATACATTGCATTAAATGCTATTTTAGATATATGGGTTATAATTTTTTTATTTTAATATATGTATCACAAAGTAGAGCAATACCATACGGTGCCAAAAATTAACACAATAAAAAATTAACACATCATATTTTTATACATTGCATTAAACGCCTAACATACATCGATTATACATTTTTATTTTAATTGATGTAGTCAATACCATGTTGCAAAAATTAACACAATACATTTTTATTTTTGTTGCACGTTACATTAAATGCTCTTTGCAATATATATTGATATTGATAGATTTATTTTACTTGAATTTGGAAATTATAGTGATTTGTAAAAAGATAAAAGATTAACATTGTTACTACCTGAATGATGTGCGATAGTTACAAATTAAAATAAAATTTTAATTATAAAATACAATGACTTAGTCAATAACTACAATTAGTATTAGCATTAATTGCATATGTAGTGAAGTTTATATATATATATATAATAGATCCATACACCTAGTATAATTGATCCCTAAACCCTAAATCTTACACGAGGGTCAAAAGATCTGCCTAATAATAATAATAATGATACTAATAATTAACTCTGCTTGCGTACATATAGCTGCCACTCCGAATAACTAAGTGAGCGCATACAAAGTACCACACACAGAGGGTCATAGATAGTGGCCCAAGATGAAAGAGCACACTAACAAATACTACTCTCACATTGCCGAGTACACACATTTTTATTACAAACACTTTCCAACGAGGATGGAGAATATTTTATTCAAGAGTTGTTGCCTAGGGGCTTTAGACCGTAGAAGCTAATTTACATCCTCTCTTGAAGATTTGGCTGCATAGGCTGCACACGAAAGGCAAATGGCATCTGAGAATTAAAATCCCTTACGCTCTGATCAAATCCATTGTCCACTTCTCTTGCCCCTTCCACCGCCATACGTTGTTGCTGTTGAAAACAATACAATAACGATGAATTAGAAAAGCAAAAAAAAAAAAAAAAAAGCTTTTTTATGCAATAAGAAGAAGAATATGTCAAGGGGCTTGAAGATTGTATCTGACTACTCTGATGACAAATGACAAGCTTTAAAATATGTCGGATTTTCTTTCCATTTATCTGCTTAATTGTTTTATTTCTTCTACAGATATATTAACAATCTGAGGAGTCCGCATGTGCTGATGTGAGACAAAATAATGATATTTTGATTGACTCCTTTAATTTTAACAATATTTCCATTAGTCTAAACGACTCATTCACAATTGACCAAAGTGACTTTCAAGAAGTGTGAGACATCCACTACTTAAGACAAGCTTCCATTTTCAATATACTAAGGAATTTGCTTGATCATATTGTAAATGGATTCTTTCTTAGGAATGTTAGTATGGTTTTAAATTATCGTCTGCAATTACAATTGTGATTACAGTATTATTATTATGTTTGATTTTGCAACCACATCACAGTGACAATTAATTATAGCCATACAAGTAATATCTTTTCACAATTTTTTGCAGCAGAATCACAATTTAAATCCATATATTTTAGAGTTAAGACCCAGTTTTTTATAAGCAACCTCAAATTAGTTAATCATTTCGTCTCTTGTTTATTACTATATATGGCTATTACCATATCTTTGAGCCCAAATCTTGCGGCATTGACAATATTTATTTGTGAGAGATTTTGTAAAATAGAAGTAAAAGTAAAAATCACAATAAAAAAAAATCAATATTAAGTATTGTCATTTATGTTAACTAGTGCAGCATCTTAAGGGTCATCGGTCAAGGAATCATCAGGAAAGGTTATGTTTTAGTATTCATATATAAGTATGCTCTTTGACGGGCAGTGGATACAATATTAAACAGTATAAGTAATGTATCGAAGAGGTACCAGGATAAAATTAAGTTCCCTGTTTTCCTCCTCCAAGATCTTGTCCTGACAAGCAATGTGCAGAAGAAATTGAAGTTAGTAGTTAGTTTTGCAATTTGTAAACAAAGAAATACAAACAGTTGAACATACGTTTCTCCTGAACATCCTGTACAGTTCCATCTGCAAAGAAATACAAAAAGTTAATCTATCAGATGATATTGGTTTCGTTTTGGCTACCATTGGAGATTCCAATCTAGAAAAACCGGGTTTAGCTTCTATACACACTCCTTTTGCATGGGGAATAATCTACATACTTAAACTTCATTGAAAGCTTACATTAGTTTTGCTAACAAAAATTTACTGTAATATCTCTTCGTTTAGATTTTTTTTTTTATAAGAATTTAATTTTTATATACCAATAGTATAATATATTGTCTTCCAATCATATATTATCATACCAACTATTTGAAAAAGCATATAAATATGTTATTTGATTGGACAATAATGTAAAAAAAATTTTACATTGTCAATACATAGAAATTTTTTTTTTTTTTATTTAGAGAACCTCAAGGTAACATGCAACAAAAATTAAGAATTTGACATCGTGAAGGCTTGCCTGTTTCTCACGGACACCGACGAGACCATTTTCTAAGGCTTCCTCCAAGCCCATCAGCTCCTTGTAGTTCAGTGAGTTGATATCCTCCCCTTTCAAGTGCCTGAAATGTATTAGTTGGTCAAAGATGAGAGAGAGAAGAGTGAAGGTGCCTAATAATAAGGTGCAGCGTTATATACCTCAGTTCAATTTGCATGCTGTCATTCTCTTTCTTGAGTCTTTCAATTTCACTGTTTAGGTTCTGTCAGTTGAACAAAATCAGTAATAGTCGCAAACCCTAATACAGTTTGCAGAAATAATGAAAAAAAAAAAAACAAAATAAGGTAAAGAGGGGAAAAATGAAGGGAGGGTAATGAAATTTGGAAGCTAGAAACCTTCAAAAGAAAGAGCTATTTGGAGTAGATCTGACTCAGTGTGCTGGTTTTAATGTCAGCCAAGAGAGAGATACATCAAATATGATAAATGTTCTATCAATTAATCTTAAGTTCCTATATATATATATATATATATATTCAGTTCTTTCATTTTTTTTTTTTGGCAACGAAAAGGAAGCAAATGAAACAACGTTTTATTGCCAGATCTGTTCATAGATGTTACATTGCTTGTTGTTCCTCTTTATCTTTTCCAATAAAAAACAATATAATACTCACATATAGGTGGAAGGTACAACCCAAATGTAGATCTACTCTCAGAATTCATAGTTCATGCTCCTTAGCACATTTTTAGAAAAAAAAAAATGTCATTTTCCTTTGGACAAAGCAAAACCAAACAGATACGCTTTCAGAAGTCAAGAGAGAGAGAGAGAGAGAGGAGAACATTAAATCTAGCAAGCCAAGAAAGGGCGAGACAGATCGAAAAAAAGTAAGAGCTAGCAATAAGCCCATGAACCAACCTCATGCTTGGCGTCCCAGAGCCTCTTCCCAGAGGTTTTATGGTATCTCTCGAGGATATCAATCAACCTTCACCAAGAAATTAAAAGATCCAAAAGCAACCCAGAAATTAAAGCGAAAATATATATAAAAGAGAGAGAGAGAGAGAGAGAGAGAGACTTTTCTAGGTCAACAAATGCGATAATAATAATAATTAATAAGAAGAAGAAGAAGAAAACAATATATACAACTCCTTACGTTGTGGAAGGGCTGATGTAGTCATGCATCTTTCCAGATGCAGCAAAGATGATAAGGGAAACTTGGGCGTCGCATAGAACAGTGATTTCCTTCGCCTTCTTTAGGATCCCATTCTTTCTCTTTGAGTAGGTGACTTGCCTGTTACTTGAGTTCTCGATCCTCTTGATCTCGATCTTACCCCTCCCCATCTCTCACACAAATCTTCCTCTTCTCTTCTCCGCTAGCTCTTTCTTCTATGTTTTTGGGTCTTATTGCTTGTGAATGGAGAAGAGGGAGTGGGGAAGGTATAGAAGAGATAAATAAAAGTAACAGCATAGCTAGGTTGCAACTTGCCATAACGGGTTTGAGGATAAAGAACTTTCTCCGTGACACAGTGGACAATGACAAAGCCAACCGATGTAGGCTTTTACTTGATATCTGATTTGGCCGTGTTAGTTGCCGCATCTTCTTAACCATCGGTCTCCTTTCACACTCTCATGGTCAGGTAAGATACTAGTTAAGTGATCAACTCAAGCACTTTTTCTAATGTTTGAATACATTTGAATATCTATATTAAGTTATTTTACAACATTGAAAAATATTAAATTTTGTCTTAAAACTTTTTTATTATGTAATCTTTATCTCACTCATATATGAGTTTAAAAGACTATCTAAAACAGAGTCCAAATAACATTTTGACTAAATACTCAATTTAGTCTCTCGGATTTATAATGAAGGGCAAATTAGTTTCTCAGATTTAGAAAATCTCATATTAGTCCCTCAAATTTTATAAATTGGGATAAGTTAGTCTTTCCATTAAATTATCGTTTGAACTATTAATAGAAATATCTACGTGTTCTATTAACTTGCTTATGTGTATTATTAATTTTCATGATGGATTCTAACTTGCTTTATTTCTTTGTCTATGCAGAATAAATGATAATTTACAATCAAAATTTTTCTTTCGATCAGAGAGCTATGGTAAGAGAGCAGATGAAGAAGAAGATCTAAATGATTTCATTTAGAGAAGTGAGATAAGTTAAGACCCACTATGAAAATTAATAATATACATAAATAAGTTAACATGATACAACTCAGATGACAATTCCACAGAGGGACTAACTTGTCTCAATTTCTGAAATTTGAGAGATTAATATGGAATTTTTTTATATCAAATGGATTAATTCCCCCCCCCCCCCCACACTATAAATTAGAGGAAATAAATTGGGTTTAGTCTAATATTTTTATCTGGTTATTTAAGAGGTACTTTGTAGGGTTAAGGATGCTTTGAGTGAAAAAGGCCAGGATGTGATTGACATGTAAGATTGGATTTAGAGAAGTGGCTTGCAGGGCTCGTATTAACTTGTATTGAGGTCTGTGATGAGCTTCCCTAGGATTTGACAAAGAACTGTTAGCTTCAACGTTTACCAATAAGGCTATAAATTGTTCATTGAAAAAAAAAAGGCTATAATAATAAGAAGAAGAAGAAGAAATAAATGAACACTTGAGCTTGTGATCATGATAGAGATGAAAAATATTTGATAAAATCCCAATTTTGATGTGACTAAAATATCGAAAAGTAAATTAGTTTATTAAGACTTAAAAATTTACTCACAGTAGTCTCTCATCTTTCAAAATATAGGATATTTTTATCACTGAACATACAAAATATAGTCGTAGAGGGTGACTTGACATGGAACCATAAGTATTTTACATTCTCAACTGTGAGAGAAACACGAGTGATTAACATTTTGAATGGTGAGAGTACTTTGGATAGACTTTGATAGACTTCTAAGTTTTGAGAGACTGATATATCCTCAATATTTTTATTAGGGAGGAAAAAGAGATTTTTGTCAAAATATTATAAATAAGTCCTGGCAAATGTTTAAATAATCACGTTATACGAAAATCATACATTAAAAATCAGTTCTCTCAACCATCAAATCAAAATGAAATTATCGTCGGTTCCCACTATAAGCAATGAAGCACGTGAAGTCTAAAAATGGCAACTTAATTCATTGCAAGTGTTCCAACCGGAAAGGAAGAAACACAATTTCGTCTCAGTCAAGGTCATCCATCAAACAGGATGTCTTGGATTAGGTCTTTGTCATGGTTTGGGCAGGCACCGGTTGGTGATTCCCGGAGAAGAGTGTCTGATTTGAAAGATTTTGAATCATTGGCAAAGTGCATTAAGTTTGTGAAATAACAACAATAAGAGGAGGAAGAAGTTAAATACTATCAAGAATTGTGAGATCGATTCTGCCTTGAAATCACGATGCAGTGTGTAATATCCCAAAAATTAGAGTATTTAAGAGAACAACCATTTTTACCCTTGAAAGTTATATTGCTAACAAGATAATCCTAAAAAGAAACCATATTTAACGAAAGCTCTCTAAAAATCCATTATTATTCACATACAGTAGAGGTCAGATAGGATATACCTGAGATATGGAGAGGCCCAGGAACACGAGACCATTACATGATCCTCCTCCATGACTTGACGAAGGTGGAGTACTTGTAGGGACTTCGATGCTCAAGTCAATGAATGCTCAAGAGGTGTAAATGTAATAGGAAAAATGCATACTTTTCTAGGGTTACTCTTTGCCTTAAATAGAGATACGAAGGTGTGGTAATGGGCCTTAAGCCACTAATTGGCCTATTTGATATAGGGATTATATAGTTCACTCGTAACAATTATGTTTAACAAATTGACCCAAATATCAACTGACTTCCAATTTTGTTAACAAAGTGATCAACGTTTTATTCTAAGTTGACACTTTAGAAACAGCGCTTTAGTCTGAATAAATCACATCTTTGTCAAAATAGCCTATTTTATGCCAAGTTGGCAATGCAAAACCACCACCCCCCCCCCCCCCAAAAAGATCATTTTTTGACAAAATAACCTTGAAAGAACCACTTTTGTTCACAAAAATGAACACACATGCATTTAGGCAAATTTATCACACAAGATGGATTTTTGGAGGGTCACAGACGAGTCTAGCTTTTTTTTGGGGTTACTTTGTTAGGGATATGATCTTTTAATGTTAAAATGATGGTTCTCTAATGGGAGAACTATTATTTTACCATCGAAACATCAAATCATTCACAAAATAGCCCCTAAAAGAAACTATATTTACCTCCAAAAGATCCATCTTGTTTGATAAATTTACCCAAACATCAATTGATTTCTATTTTCTTCAAAAAAGTAATTTTTTCAAGGATTATTTTTGTCAAAAATATTATCTTTTGAGAGCTAAAATGGTCATTCTATAATGTCATCAACTTGGAGTGAAATGAGCTATTTTTCCAAAGATGTGTCTTTTGAGATTAAAATAAGATTTTAGCTTAAAACATTAAATATAATCATTTATGTTAACACAAATGCAGGTCAGGTGACCTTTGAGGTAGATCTTTTGCCAAACGAGGTAGATCTTTTGTAGACCTTTGTAGATCTTTTGGCTTAAAACATAAAATGTAAACACTTGGGTGAATTTGTCAAATGAGGTTAATCTTTTGAGGGTCATAAGTAAATATAATTTAGGAATTTTATTAGCAGCATAATCTTTTGAGGGTTAAAATAATAGTTCTCTCTATATCTGCTCTTTGGAGGTAAATTAAACAAATTAATTTGTGAGGTCAACAACAAGCAAAACAATTAACTTAATGGTTAAGTACTTGTAATATAAAGCAAAGTACCCTAATTCGAATCTCATGGTAATAGTACATCTTCTACTTTGGTATCTCAATAAAGATCAAAAAGGATGCCACCCCTCTGAATACGAAGATGGAAAAGGAAGAATGAAGGAGTGAGAATCCTATACAAGAATTTTCAATATGGCTTTTTCCTTCACACGAGTGACATCATCAACGTGTTAGCTCCAGAACCCTTTGAGCTTATTTGTTTTGAATGACAACAAAACCAATTTAAAGAAAATACTTTGAAGAACAACTGATGTATCTATTGAGTTCCATGAAAGATTATAATAGGTTTCTATCATTTAGCAAGAGCAAGCCTTACTCAAATAAGAATATATTTCATTATACATGTGTAAACATGTTTATCTCATGTTATGAGATTTGAAATAGAACAGAAGTGAAATTACCAAGCAATTGATAACTAATGATGGGAAAAAGTTTTCAACGCTACAGGAAACCAAGTTTAGAGACTTTAGAAAGTAGCATGAGACATCAAAAAGTATGCTCAAAATGAAGATATCAACCCATGTCCAAGAGCAACATGTTAATTAATCTTCATTCATCACAATCACAAAGATATAATCAGCAAAGAAGATTTGATTGAAGACCAGAAAGTGAAAAATTATTCAAAGGACTGATTGCGGACATCAAAAAGCTCACCCATGAGTAAAGTAAAGAATGCTACAAGGAAAATTTGAAATTTGAAATTCAAATAATCAAGTCAAACCTAGTTTCAAACTAATACGTCATCTTTTCTGCCTTTTTGATCAACAACCCTGGTTTCATGAAGAAGGAGTTCAGAAAGCTTGTTTAGAAAATAGGAAAGTAGTTTTTGAAGGAAGATCAGAAAACTCAACTTTACAATAGTTTCTGCAACTGATGTGACAGATCTATCAACCTCTCTTCTAGCTGTTCTTTCAAGACACAATAGATGTTCAACACGTGTCACTTGAGGAACTAATCTATGTCAACGGTCACAAAGAATGACCATTATATAAGGAGATGGTATGGTTGAAGAATGTAGAGAGATTTCAAGATTCAAGAGAGGAAACTCTGCAAAAATCTCTTCCCACTTCTTGGAATATTCAAATCTTTATCATGTAATCAGTTTTATCCTTGAAGTGTAAAGAAAAATCTTCCTTTTATATTCTTAGTTAGATTTATGCTCTTCCTATAGAAGTAGTGGAAGAAGAATGCCATTCAAGTTTTTCCTAGGAACATTCTTTGTATATGTTAAGGAAACTTGAGTGTAGGTTAGTTTTAGTAGCAACCTAAACACCTAACCTTTGTATCCTCTATATAGTAATGATCACTGTGAGAAAGCTTGGAGAGGCTACTATAAAACTACTTGCAACGTGACAGTAGAGGTTGCTATTGCTCACGGTTTGGCTTGGAGAGGCCAGTGTCAAGACTATTTTCAATGTAATAGTAGAGGTTGCTACTGCTCACAGTTTGGCTTGGAGAGGAGTATCAAGACTACTTTCAACATGACTGTAGGGGTGGCTACTGATCAAGGATTAGCTTGGAGAGGCTAGTACAATACTACTCGTATTAGCTTGGAGAGGCTAGTACAATACTACTCATGTTAGCTTGTAGAGGCTAGTGTAATACTACTCGGTTTAGCTTGGAGAGACTTGAAGAAAGAATACTCAACTTGTGTCAGTTTTTGAGTTGGTCTGCTGGCACAAGTAACACTACAAGAAATGCACGGTATACAGACTCAGTTACCAACGGGTATATTTTTTTATCGATGGGTACGGGGGCTTCTGTTATGTGGCTGTCGATGAATATTACCAAAAGGAGAAAAAAACCCGTCGGTTATTTTCGACTCGTTTACCGACGGTTAACTGGATAATTAGCCGTCGGTAAAATTAAATAAAAGGTGTAAGTAGGTCATGAGAAAAACAAATTATATCAACGGGTTTACCAACGGCTTTTACAAAAGTTAATTTTAATTTTTTATATTTTACCAACAGCTTTACCAACAGAATTTACATAAATTTATTTTAATTTTTTTCTGACGAGTTTACCGATGGTTTTATAATAATTTTTTTAGAATTTCCTTTTTAACAATGGTGTGATTGATAATATGTTATTTATTTATTTATATAATAACCTAATTATCAATTAAATTAATATTAAATAAGAAAATAATAAATTGATAAGATGAATAAATTAAACTGATTAAATAAAATATCAAATTATGACAATAAAATATACGCAAATTACAATAAATGTAAAAAAAATTCCAAAATGGAAAAAAGTGAAGATAAATAAAAACTAGCTAAACTGTAGGCATCGACATTGTCGGCGGCGTTGGCGACATCACCATCATCATCATTAGGGCCATCATCGTCATCCGCCCTGTCCGATTGTGAGTGGCCCTCATTAATGGATAGATGTGGGATATGGGGGAATGAGGTCTGGGGGAATGTCTTGCCGGAGCTGGAGGGTCCCAAAGCCTGCATGCCCTGGAAAAAGCTTATCACATGCACGATAACCTGCTACTGCATCTTCTGGAGTTGAACTTTCTCCTACTTTGCTATCTCCTACTGCTGGTGTGCCAAGGAGAGCTTAAGCTCTTGGATTTCTCTCAACTCCTACTCCACAACTGCTCGACCTGCTTGCTGCTCATGGAGCTGTTGAGCAGCCGTACTCTTTGTTCTTTGGATCAACTATGCCTGCTATAGCAGTTCCTGATTAAGGGCATGCACACGCTCCCTCAGGGCATCATCCCCAGTAGCTGACTTAGTGGCAGAGGATGGGGATATACTCTCAGGGTAGTGCCCTATCCCATATAGGCAGCCCTTGTAAGGGCGACTAACCACTTGGGCCCAGACATCCTCCTCGTTTGGAGGAAGAAGAATGTCAGCATTGGGCCCAGCCTCAGCCACTTAGGTCTGGTACTGGGCCTGTGCCTACTCCCAAAGGTTAGTAAACTCGTGCTACAAGAAAAAAAGATAAAACAAATTATAAGTAATAATTATGACATAAATGAAAATAATAATAAAAGTTAAGTAAAGTTATGTATAAATTCAAACTTACATATGCTGTCTCGGAGCGAGGTCTACCCAGACCTCTCTAGACCTATCATCACCCCTCTGAACACCTTTTTTGGTGTGGGTCTCCCGAAATAGCTCGCCTTGTGTCGGAGGGCGGCTCAACTCCCTCGCCTGCACAAATAAGCACAATAAGGTCATAAACATATAGTATTTGCCACAATTCAAATATAGTAAATGTTATTATAAAATTTTAAAAGGTTAAAGAATTACCAAACGCTTATGGGTTCCCTCCTGGGTGCTCAACCCACTGATGTATAGCAACCTGCCTTTTTGTGAGGCTCGGTTTGTTTTTCTCTTATTCGACCTATCCTTAAAGGTCGGGTCACTGGCCTAGTAGTGTCATAGCTCACTAAGGGTGGTATCATTCAGCCACGAGCTACTCATGTCTCCTTTACAAACATCATGAAACATATCTCGCAGTCGCTTGGAGGACCTAATCTTCCAAGCCCTCTTCATTGCGCGCTCATGCTCGAGGTCAATGTAGAAGGATTTCCACTTATACAAATTCACAACATATAAGTTATTATATATAACCATATAATTAAATAATATAAACATGTATTTTAATAAAATTGAATAAATCATAAAATTACTTTCTAGTCCACCCAATATGACTCCTTGACATCCTCAGGGATATCAGTACATGTGGGTCACAGATGGTTATACCGACTCTCTATAACCTCTGTAATCCTATGGTGAGCCAATGCAAACGGCTAAAAACTATTACATAGATAAAATAAATAAAAAAATGATCAAAATATTTAAATACCATAAGCAATATAAAACTATAATTAGATTAAAAAACAAATTCAACTCACCTATCTTTACCATTCGGCCTGATCTGGCACAGCGATCTACCATCAACCCTAAGAGGCCTACCATTAGGGCCGAGGGCCCTCCCATCTTCATCAGGTGCCTGTGACCCAGTGGAAGAAGGAGGATTTTGATCAAATACAGGCCTGGGAGTCGGGGCAGTGGTACGGCTTAGGGTAGTGGTAGGGCTAGGGGCGATGTCAGGGCAAGAGGAGAGGTCACTGATGCAAGTGGGCTATGGGTGTGAATACGGGGGAGGTAAGGCCTTGATATACCCAGGAGTAGGCATCATCCTAAAGCCTGGGGTACCGATGGTAGGAACTGAGGTGGAGGCAGTGGAAGGGAAGGTTGTGAAGGTGGTAGAAGGGGTTGTGGTGGAGGTGGTGGGATGGGCGGTGGCAGAGGTGGTGGGACCGGCAGTAGCTGAGGTGGTGGGAAGGGTGGTGGCAGGTAAATCGACCTTTCGAGGTCGACCTCTGCCTCTACCAACCATACTACAACAATTAAAAAGTAGTCCATAAGAAAAATTCATTAAATCAAGAAATTATTATAATTTCATAATAATATTACATATAATATTAAACACCTCAATTAATCTAAAATTGCAGGGCTATTTTCATTATCACTCTATTATTGATCACTACGTGAATCATCAACACTACTAGCACTTATTTCATCTTCATAATTTCTGATTGGGTGGTTACTTGTGCATTCAATTATGTCAACCTCCCCAGTAGTCAATGGAAGAGGGTTTTTAGGATTGTCTGCATCAATTACTACCCTTGAAGGCGGTGGATCATCCATTTGATAAGCATTTTCAGTAGTATCTTCCTTTACTTCAATCCTACCTCTTAGTTTTATCTTGTTCACAACCCTCCACTATGACCTACTTTTCCCAGGATAAGACATATAATATACTTGTCTAGCATTTTGGGCTATAATAAATGGATCATAACTTCTATATCTTATAGTATAATTGATTTCAATGAATTTGTAATTATTGTATTGTCGTGTCTTAGTAAGTCGGGTAGGATCATACCATTCACATTTGAATAGGGCACATTTATTTGCGAGCTCACCAACGTACCCAAACTCAAGGATTTCTTTAACGACACCATACCAATCATATTCTTTGTCTCCAGTATCACCTTTAACACAAACACCTGTATTGTTAGTTTTCTTCGCCGCACCCTAATCAGTTGTGTGAAACTTGTACCCATTAACATAGTACATAGGCCAACTTACTACTGTATGTTTGGGCCCCAAGCTAAATTAAACAAATGGGGACATGTTACACCATTATTTTTATTATGAAACTACGTACATGAAGTTTGAAGTGTCAATTAGACTTATATCAAACAAAATTAACGTATAAGAATATATATTGGTTTCATAATCTTAAACACGTGGACTTACATGTAATCTAAACCAATCCAAAAATTGTTGAACAGAATTTTGACCGTGCAGTTGGTCAAAGTATTTGTTGTTAAAAATATATTTTACATTATTTTAAAGATGCCCAACATCACACTTTCACTAAAAAAAGAATTGTTGACTTACGATCTGAATGGTTGCACCTCATCACAATTTATCAAAATATGTAGGTGTGTAGAATTCTACTCTCATGGGAATATTTTTTTCCATGGCAATCAGATCATCAACCCTGAGAGCAAAAGAGCATAAATCCCTGAAATACTGACTAAGCTCGGTTAGGGGCTTCCAGACAACATCAGGTAGTTCTCTGAATGTAATTGGAAGCAAACACTCCATGAAGACGTGATAATCATGGCTTTTCATGCCAACAAGCTTACTCTGTGCAACATTGATGCTCTTGCTTAAGTTAGAAGCATAACCATCAGGCATTCTCAATTCCTTGACCAGCGACAAGCGACTTGTTTCTGATTGAAACTCAGCATATTTGGCTTTTGGTTTATAGAACCGACCATCTCTTAATTCTTGTAAATGCAAATCAGGCCGCGTACAATACTCAGCCAGATCATGCCTTGCCTTGTCGTTATCTTTGCTTTGATCCATATCCAATATAGTATTCATAATGTTATCAAACACATTTTTCGCAATATGCATGACATCTAAACAATGACGTACCAAATTATCCTTCCTATATGATAACTACCAGAAAATACTTTCTTTTGTCCAATTATGGCATACCCCATACCTTGGCATTTGCACTACCTTTCCAACTTCTATTATTTTTCAGAATTCTTTAACTCGATCCCACATTTCGTGGCCACTTAGTCTAACTGGAGGCTCATCATGTTCAACACAATTACTTTTAAACTCGTATCTACTTCGCCTATATGGATTATCAGAATCTAAGAACCTTCTATGACAATCAAACCAAGAGTTCTTTCCTCCATATTTCAAGGTGATTGCTTTAGTATCCTCTATGCAAATCGAGCATGTTAACTTGCCTTGGGTTATCCATCTAGACAGCATTCCATAAGCTGGAAAATCATTGATGGTCCACATAAATGCAGCTCTCATCATGAAATTCTGCTTTATTGAAATGTCATATGTAAGAATACCCTGACACTACAACTCATTCAATTCATCAACTAGGGGTTGAAGATACACATCAATCTTAGCTTTTGGATTATTAGGGGTAGGGATTATACATGTTATAAACAGGTAAGGATCTTTCATGGACATTTGAGGAGGGAGATTATAGGGTGTAACAACTACAGGCCAACAGGAATAGGGTTTGCTAAATTGGTTATTCAGAGTAAATCCATCTGAAAAGAGTCACTATCTAATATTTTGTGGGTCACAAGCAAAATTAGGATACTGCTGATTGAACTTTTTCCACACCTCACTATGTGATGGATATGTCATCACACCGTCATCCCTCTAATTTTTACTGTGCCACCTCATATGAGAAGTTGAGTTCATTGATGTATATAGTCTCGTGAGTCTAGGGATTAAAGGCAGATAATACATTCTTTTCTAAGGGACATCCTTATTCTTCGCACTTCCGCATCTCTTGGGTTTAAACCTAGGCTCTTGACAGAACTTACACTCAGTCAATGATAGATCATCTTTATAATAAAGCATGCAGCCTTTCAATTAGCAATCAATCTTTATTTCCTTTAACCCAAGTTTAGAAACTAATTTTTTAGCTTGACAAAAATCTTTTGGAATTACATCGGGGTTCAGACTTAGCTCACTTATTAATGCAGCCTACTGATCAAAAGAACTTTGGCTTTGATTCCCTTCGGACTTAATGCTCAACATTTGAACTGCTAATGACAATTCAGAGTGCACACAATCCTCCCACAAAGATTGATTGGCAGCTTCGATGGGACTATAAAACTGAGCGGCATCTTGGTTGGGCTCTTCAACTAAAGGATGTGAATAATGAGCAGGAAATTCAGGCCCAACAGCATCAAACACCATCTCTTGATGCCTAGCCAAGTTATCCTCCCACAACACATTATCCACATCGTTCTGAGCTACATTGATCCTACCAGAACTACTTCTAGTTTCAAACATACCCACTTGATTCCATGCATTAACTACCTTCCCATGCTCGATCCAAACCCAATAGTTAGGCATGAATCCCCACTTGTAAAAATGAACCCTTATCGTATCATCATCTAAATACTTCCTACATTTGTACTTATCACATAGACACCTAACTTTTGCCTTGTTAACGAACTGTTGTGTTTGACATGCTACCCACATAAATTCTTCAACACCACTATAAAACTCTGATTTGATCCCCCTTCTATTAGGATGTAATCTATCGTACATCCATGATTGGTTTGAAGGTAACATTGCGCTTGTGATAAACCCAAGACGCTACATACAATTTTTTAAAGACGTCAAATTATTACTATCAAATAAAAATTCAATTGCTATTTAAATTTGTAGTACAACTACTTTTAATCTTATTTATTTAACAAAAATTTTGACAAAATTTAGATAGCATCTCAGCTTAAATTAAGAGCTTCCATCTTCTTATATTTCCGATAAAATTTTGACTGCATCTCCCCTTAAGTTAGGAGCTTCTGTCATCAGAAATTTCTTTTAATTGGTCTCTAAAACACATTCAATTGATCTTTAAGTCTTATTTTTATTATTACTTTCAAGCACATTCAAATTTCTTTAACAAAATTTAGACAACATCTCCCCTTAAATTAGGAGCATCCATCGTCAGATATTTATTGTATTTGATTTTTAAAACGCATATAATTGGTCTCTAAGTTTTATTTAAACTATTTTTTTTTAAATAGAATTCAATTGCCTTTTAGATTTTTCCCAATATAGTTACTTTTACTTAATATATTATTTCTAAAAAAAAAGTTAATAAAATTTTGATAGTATCTCCCCATAAATTAGGAGCTTCTGTCACCAGATAGTTATTATATTTGATCTTTAAAATACATTCAATTACTCTTTAACTTTTATTTAAATTATTTTTTTTAAAATACCTCATTTGTCTTTTACATTTTTCTTAATATAGTTACTTTTTTTAATCATTATTCCTACAAAAAATTATAACAAAATTTTGACAGTATCTCCCCTTAAATTAGAAGCTTCCATCATTACATATATCAGTAAATTCAACAATTATAAATATTGTTATAAAGATTAATAACAGAATAGATATATTGAAATAGTTACATGTTAATAATTACATATAATTCACATAATCCTAAAAACTATTCTATTGCGCATCCCCTTATAACTCCACAATATACATCCTACAATATCTACAAACACAAAGAATCCTATAGTGAACAAATCAAACAAGTCAGGGAAATACCTCTACGCCCTTCCCCCTAGTCATGCAATCTCCATTTTCTACAACTCTATCCTAGAAAATGTAAGTCTCTATATATCCTACATATATATTAAATCATTAAACGATATAAATAATAAGGAATCAGTTATTAACCTCTATAGCAATAAAAAAAAATATAAAATGTAGGAAAGCTCTCAGCGTGCAACCAAATCCAATTCTGAAAATCCAACATCATAAATTTAAATCAATACAATCATATACATGTAAAACATAAAATAACATAAAGAAAAAGAATGACAAACTAATCCTAAAGTCAATAATCGATGTGACTCTCAAGTAAAACTCCTACAATAACACATTAACAACAATAATTACTCCCCAATGCAACTAAACACAACACTATGGGTACCCATAAATGAATAGAAAAAGTAAACCAAATCAAAAAACTAAACTAATTAAAATGCTCACCAAAGCCCCACGACTGTAATGGTGGCCTCCATTTTTCGAATCGAGCTCCGGTGGCGGCGAACGAAGGCAAAAAAGACGATGGTGGCGCGGTTGCAAAGAGAAATAGAGGTTTTAGAGGGAGGGGGAGGTTTCCAAGTGAGGAGGAAGAAGGGTCACGGGGTGGATTTATTTGCGGGTTACCAACGGGCTTGGGTGCTCGATTAATAAAATGATTTGTTTTGTTAAAAATTAATTACTGACAGGTGTTCAAAATATTGGTGGGTTTTCAGAAATACCAAACATTTGTGCAGCAAAGTATGAAATGTCAAACACCCGTCGGTAAATGGAGTCGGTAATTTAATTAATAAATAATAAATATTCAAATTGACCATCGGTATACCCTTCTGTAACTTAATTAATAAAAAGTTAATTTTAAATATATTTATTACCTGTTGGTAATACCGTTGGTTTACCCATCAGATATTATGGTTGGTATTGCTCAACTAGTTATCGACGTGTTTACCGACGGGTGTTCGTAATTACCATAATTATTTCCAAAAACGCGTTAGTCCGTCGGAATATCCATTGGTAATTACTGATGGTTTCATACCCGTTGGTAATTGACATCGGTATCCCATGTCTTTCTAGTAGTGTGAGAGCTTGGGAAGGCTAATGTAAAGACTATCCATCTTTACTTCCTCAGGTTGAGAAAGTTGTTTTGAATAGACCCTCAACTATTGTTAAGTACTGGACGTAGGCAAGTTTGGCCGAAACAGTATAAAATCCCTTATGTCTTTTCTCCCTTTCTCTGATCTCTTTTATTTATCTCTGTTGCATCGTTCACTTTCTCTTGATCTTACATATCTTTCCTATTTCCTGTTATCTCATTTATTATTGAGCATTTTATTTAATAAGATTTAGAAATCTACTTTCTGAAGCTACTAACTGTTTCTGCTGCACTTCAAGTTTTACACTTGATAATAATTATTTTTAGAAGCTTCAAAAAATATGAAAAAGGATCAATGCATGATTCAACTCCCCTTCTCGTGCACATTTTTACTGACACAACATCCTTAGGGACTTCAGGTTTCTTAATAAAATAGTGGACATAATCAAGATTCATTTATTAAGTTTCAAAAATCATTAGCTGAGGTTCGTGTCTTTTAGTTTGAATCTTAATATCATGAATGCATCATACTATATCATGAATGGATGTCAATACCTTATACAACATTCCAACATATCATAACATACTATAAAAGCATAAGGAATATAAACAACTATAACACACAACTTTCCTATTTTCTTTCTTAGGTGAGTTATTGATGGAGGCTATCACCTACCTCCATAAATTAAAAATTATTTTATGCTAAGCTACACCAAGAAAATGTAGTAAAATGGCACAACCTAATTGGGGGTTTTGAGAATTAAAGCAAAGCAATTTAAATTAAAAGATAATAGCAACAATGAAGAAGACACTAGTGCAAGGTATTCCTAGGATTGGAAATTAATTATCATTGACTAAATATTAAACCCATTGCTGGCTATTAGTAATAAATTACTAGCAATTCTACTAGTGATCTATCGACCTCTAAAATTTGACCAATGCAAATAACTAATAAACGAGATCTCAGTTTATTTAGAAACCACATTAATTTAATGAACCAATTGCTATAGCCTAACCACCAAGCAGAAAGTTAATTAAAATGTTCTCCCTCAAATATAAATCAATAGATTTATCAATTTTTGCCTAAATGATTTCCCTAAATGACGATCGCCAATTTACTTATCCCAATAAAGATTATAACAATCACCACAATAATTATAGAAATAAAAACTGCAGAACATTAAGAAAATCAATGCATTTAATATCAACAAAGGTCTCAAACATCATCTCAATCCATCCAGAAACCCTTACATTAGTAAAGAAATATACTCCTCAATCTTGGGAAGATTACAACAATGAAGATAAAAGAGGACCTAAAAATAATAGCAATAATAATTTCCACAGTCTCCAAAATAAAACACCTTCATTAATGGAATCCCTAAGAGAGGAAAGAATAGAGAAGAAGAATAGAGAGATGTAGAGAGAGAATAATAACAACCTAAAGTGTGTAGCCAAAGCTGAGACAAAAACTTGGGTAAGAGTGTCTATGGCAATTCCTTAAATACTGCTTTCTAAAATGGGCCAAAGTAGGGCCTAAAAACTGATTAATGAATTGATATCCCGTCATCATATGAGCGCTGCAATGCTAAATACGAGAATGATGAGACCAAAAAATTGATGGTTGTCATTCTGCCGAGCACTATAGCACTAAATGAGTGCTACAGTGCTCACCCGAGAAAGAGCTTCTGCGATTCTGCTCCTTTTTAGCTCCAAGCTACCTCCCAAGAATTCCCAACCTTGTTCTTGATATTTTGCACTTAATTCAAAGATTCTGTGCTAAAAAATATACTGAAAGAGACAAGTCATACGCAACAGGGTGTAATTACAAATTATTCCCAAAATTCAATGTAATAGTCAATATCAATCACATCAATACACTACAAGAAAATCAACAATTAGTGACTAAAATTTCGGTCACTAAATCCAATAAATCGGTCGCTAAACTTTTTAGCAACTGATTTAGTGGCTGATTTATGTTGTAGCTAGATTCAAGGTTGCTAACTTATTAGCGACTGATTTTTTGATCACTAACATTTTGTGACCGATTTTGTGATTGAATTTCTCCATCATCCAATTGATCGATGTTGGCTTAGTAGCAACCGATTTTTTGGTCACTAATTTAGTGACCAAAAAATCGGTCACAAATATATAACTTCCAATTTCAGTGTCAAGTTCGATCACTAAAAATTGTTACAGATACCAATCCAATTTTTTATTTTTTAGGATTCCTATTTTTATAGACCTAATTTACTTATCCATATCAACAACAAACAAACATAAAATTATACATGAAACTTACTAAATACGAGGCTAATGTGAGTAACATACAATGCAAAAAATCAAAAAAGAAGTACTGGTCCATAAGAAGCATGCCGAATAAAATACAATGTAATTTAGTCTTGAATTGGGAAACAATTGCTCATTAGTTCTCATAGAAGTATAAAAAACACACAATTTCTCATTTGCATAACTTTTGCCATTCTATAGAACTCTTTCTTCATGATAGATTTGTGAAGTAATGCAGAAGGCTTGTTTTGTTTCTTTGTCTTGGTTGTTGCTAGCAACACAGACTAATCTTTACCAGCAAGCTAAATAGTAACACTTTTCTTGTTTGCCAAACCTATCATACCATTGTAAAGTGAGCTTCACGGACAATAGCAAAATGAAATGCATATTATTCCAATATTTCAACCAAAGTAATGCATAGCAATGGTTATGTCAAACTTAAATACCATAAACCAATAGGTTAAAGCTAAATCAAATTATCTCTTTTCACTTTCAAAACTCAATTTTCTATATAATGATATTCTCCCAAGTGACAGATTTACAAAACACAATTCTTAGCCCCAACAAACATACTAAAATTACCACCCTTAGAGGAGTAAACAAGTGCTGTAAAATTTCAGCACATGGAACTTGGAATGAAACTTGCTTAAAGATAGTTTTCTTCAACTAGATTATGCACCACAAGCCACAACCACACAACAACCAATATATTACTCACATAGCCCCCTAAAATCGTAATACAAGACAAGAAAGAACACTAATATGCTAAGAATTAAAAGTTAGCTCCCAATCCAAGTAAAATAATGGTAATAATAATTATTAACTTGAACACGATATGCACAAGATTTATTTCTTTTTCAATATATGCTATTTCGATGAGCTCAATTTGATCCACACACAAAAGAGAAATTTATAGCAGAGCCAATGTTTTCACTCCATTTCCATGTAGGCAAGATCATGCCTTTCAAAAATCATTACAATTAATTCTAAAAGTAATTAAAATTGAGCTCCAAGAACCCAGAATATAAGGATAACCGAAAGATAAAAGAGAAGAATAAAAGAGCAAAAACACATATCTTATGAGAATGATGTCAACTCTTAACTCAACCAAGGTTTTTTCCATAAACCACAAATTAACATTGCCTGCCCTTGAAATAAAAAAAATACATTAACAATTAGATACCAGTGATATCCACAAAACCATAAACCCAGTAATTGTCAATCACAGCAATTAATCCCAGCAAAAGTGGAATCCTTCGATCTTTAAGGACAGCTCTAGCAATGGCGATGCACAACTTTTGTCCACTAGGTAATTGAGTTCCATGCTTACTAACCATTGTGTCTAACCTTTGGATACGCTAAGGAAAAAAGATTCAAGTTTACTTAAAAAGATTCAACCTGTTAATAATAAAATTCTTACAAGATACTTGTCATCCCAAACAAACTTTAACATGGCATCAAGAGAACTCACATTGTCAAGATCAATAACCACAATAAAACTAGCTCTTGGAGCCTTGATTATAGCAACTTTTTAGATCTATGAAAATAGCAACTATATGTCAGTAGTGATAATGGATAATATACACTTTAATGAAGTTTTTAATACTTAGAAAGATTGACTAGGAATCATGGAAGGCAAAGAATATCTACCTTAGACAATGAAAGGTACCTAATGACATGAAGCATTATTTTATTCTATTTTATCGTACCTCATACTGGAAAACAATGTTTTGTTTAGAAAGTAAGTGCAAAACTTCTTGAAATAAGGAAACATTTAGAGCTGTTTGGCATGTGATTAACACATAAATATTGTTCCTGCAACAGAACATTGGGTGTGATTAATAACAAGAGATATTGAAGCAAGCAATAATGGTAAAACAAATCAACTACAGATCAAAGAACAGGAATATGCCATCAAAGAGTATCAAGAAACCAATCTCAAATTCTTTCAATAAGGTGAATGGGTTAAGGGGATCAGACATGTTATCGTTGAAGGAGGAGTACCGTGAAGAAACCTCTATCTAGACATGCCGGAACCACAATCACACGTAGCAATTGGAGCAAACTCATAGAGTTTGAAAGAATTAAAAAAAGGGGGAAGATCAGCACTATGAAGGTACATTTTTCTTCTTGCTCTTTTTATCTAATTCTTAGGTCACAAATCACACACTCACAAAAGTTTCAGCTAGTGAAACCATAACCAAAAATTTCCTTAGCCCATATCCATGAAACTAGAAACCTATCCCTCTATACCAACATTCTCAGCTCAGCACAAACATAAACCAAATCAACAATCATATAATCAACAATACTTCTCAGCTCATAAAATCCCAATTCATTCATAATCAAACATAAATCCAAAATTTCAAAAAAAGAGGAAATAGAAAATAGAAACAAAAACCTCTGTGGCTTTCCGCCTGCCACCGTTGTGAAAACCGCTTCCTGCCTTGTCACCACCGACAGATTGGTCTTCCTCACCATGAGATTTTTCGTGAAGCACCACTGTCGTACCTTCCCCTTTTTCCAGCCTTTAGCCATGAATCACTTTCAGATCTGTACAACCCAACCATCGCGGAGCAGCCATCCACACAGCCACCATCGTATCTCCTCCTCTTTCCTTCGTTGAACATATCTACTTGCACCACCACGAGTTGGAACTCTAGGTTTGAAGCAGCACTGCCCCCCTTTTTCTTCACGCAAGTTGTTGTCACCGCGAGTGCTCATGGCGAACTGGCCTATTGACGTGGCCTTGGTTTGCTCCTCTTTCTCAGCTTGTTCTTTCTACCCTTCCATCCTTGAAACTCCACCGCGCCACGCCGCTTCACTACTACTAGCGCGTGCTTGATGAACTTCTGCTGGCAGTGGTCTTGCATCACCGCGGTGGTTTTCTGCTTCCCGCTCTGGATCCTCTCTCTCCTTTTCTCTTGCGCTATCTCTTTCTATATATTCTTGCGCTTGCTGCTCTTTGGAGAAGCGACCAAGGATTAAAAACCGAAAGGGTATTGTTATGGCTTGTTATGGGATTGGGTTTGTCTTTGGGTTTAGATGGAATGTTGGTAATGGATTGCTGTTGTGGTTGTGTTGGATGTTGAAAGAAAAGAAAAAAATTTTCCTTCAGATTGGTGCTCATAGCTGAAAAATGTATAATAGCATAAAGGTGATACCTATTATTAATATAAATATTTAAGCATAATGGTGATAACTATTGAGCTTAATTTTAATATAATAACAGTGTAAAATCTTTTTTACATTGTCATCCAATCATATATATTGAAAAGTCATGCAAATAAAATGGTTTAATTAGCAAATAATGTAAAATAATTTTATACTATTAGTATATAAAAATTAAACTTATTATATTATATATATATATATATATATATATATATTAATAATTGATATAGAATAAATTTTTTTCTAAATTAGACATTTTTATTTAAAAACATATGACCGGTCACTAAATGAAATATTAGTGACCGATTTCATGGAACAAAAGTTTTCTCATGGGAACAAATATCGGTCACTAATATTTCAATTAGTGACCGATTCTTTTGACTACAATGTTTGCTTGTTTAAATAAAAATAGGTCACTAAATCGGTCACTAATTGAAATATTAGTGACCGATTTAGTCACCGATTTCATGGAACTCGTGGGAACAAATATCGGTCACTAAATTAGTCACTAATATTTCAATTAGTGACCAATTTAGTGACCGATTTCATTGAACAAAGGTTTTTTCCTAGGAACAAATATCAGTCACTAAATCGATCAATAATTGAAATATTAGTGACCGATTTCATTGAACAAAGGTTTTCTCATGGGAACAAATATTGGTCACTAAATTTAGTCACTAATATTTTAATTAGTGACCAGTTCTTTTGACCACAAGGTTTGCTTGCTTAAATAAAAATCGGTTACTAATTGAAATTGTAACGCCCCGTTTTTCTCTAAACTTTTAAATGACCAAAATGCCCCTGAGGTCATTTTTACTTGAAACATGAGGACGACCAACCTCGGCCATCCTCACAAGGCTTTTATGATATATGAAGGGGATTATATGTTTATGAATGTTAACAAGTCAGAAAAATCTCATTTCTGAGATTTCTGTGCACAAATGACCAAAATGCCCCTAACTTGATTTAAGGCAGTTTTAAGTTTTGACTCCGACCCGAACTCGTCCCGGAGATAAAAAATGATGTTTTAAGGCATGAACTATGTTGGTTTAAGTCCCGGAGGTCCTGGGCAACTTTTGGTAAAAATTACGATTTTACCCCTACTTAGTGCATTTTAAGCCTAACGAGTTACTTAACTCAAACCTAAGCAATATTAGGCCCTAATGAAAGGTTAATTAATTTTCTTAATTAATCTAGAGCTAAAATAATTCTTTAAGGTTGATTAGAATCTAAAATTGCTTAAGGAAATTTGTAATTCAATTCTAATTCTTTTCTTTCTTTAAAGAAAAAGCAACTATGAATAGTGTTTTCACTATTCACATTTCCTTTCCCAAGAATGCTTTCTCTTCCAAGAAAAGTTGTCATACATCAATCAATGGTCATAGGAGTTTGACTCCATCAATCCTACAATAGTACTCTTAGTCTAAGGTATTAGGGTCCTAATTACCTAATTAGTTCACCTAAACACTTGGTTACGCAACCTTAATTAGTGACCTAACCTTGTTTACTCCTAAACACTCCATTAGTACATGATTAAATTGAATGAAATCTTCCCTCCCTTGGCCCTATAATGATCATCCATTTTTCCCTCCAAGAATCCAAAAGAATGATATTTTATGTAGTCAATCACATTGTCCATCAAAGCCACCCTAAGTCCTAAAACCTATGACACCATGAATGACAACACAAGAGATATTTTTCTCCATTCTTCCTCAAGAAGTTTCGGCCAACTTCTTTCCCTCCACTCCCTCATGATTCATTTGCCTATAAATACACAACACTACACCACTTCACTCCTTTGCTTATTTCTTGCAAAATCACTAAAAGTCTCAAGCTTTCTTACTTCTTTTCTCTCAAGCTTCCAAGAGTTCTTCAAGCTCAAGTTCTTCCTCTCCTTTTCAAAAACCACAAGGTAGGGAACCTTTTTAAATATGTCTTTGATTTCTATGTTAAATCTTGTTGGGAAATGATGAAAGGTGGAACCTCCATGTTGCTTTTCATTTTCGGTTTCTTCCTTTTCTTTTCCTTTCATTTTCGGCCTCAAGGCCTTGAGCATGATAGCTTGATGATGAGTGCTCTCTAGAGGTGACTATGAGTTCATCTCACATGAGACCTCTAAAGCTTGAGTTTTTCTAAAAGAAAAGTTTCATCTTTTACAAGTTTAGTCAAGAATGAGGTTATGTTTCTCTTGAATGTTTGAACTTCTCTTTTCTCCTTTAATGTTTCGGCCATGAAGGCCTAAACCCATGAGAAAAATGAAAGCTTGATGATGAGGTTGTCATGATGGTGCTTGTCACTCAACAACCTCTAAAGCTTGAATTTTTTTTTAAGGAAAGTTACATCCTTTTTACCAAGTTTGAGAAAGAAAGGAGTTTATGTCTCTTGAACTCTTTTGGACTTCACTTTTTCTTTCCATGTTTTCGGCCATGTAGGCTTCTAAGACTTGGAAAAATGAAAGCTTGATGATGAGTGTTTCATGTTGATGCTAGTCACATGAACAAACTCTAAAGCTTGAAACTTTGATCTTAAACCAAGCATAGTTTCGGTTTTGCTTTCTTCTCTAGCATAAACTTTGTTTTAAATGTTGGTTTTATGGAAGCTATGTACTCAATGATGAGGACTTAGGATGTTGATGTCTTAGATCATCAAGATCTTGGTCCCTAGAGTTTAAAAATGCTTCATTCTCCATGATGGGGATTCGGCCACTTCCAAGTTCTTTAAGGTTATGATTTATTTTGAGTATTCTAGCACTAGTAGTTTTCTTTTCTTGTGAGGATGAGGTTTGGGTTGGAACTATGTTCCTTTTTAAAGTCTTGTAAGAGCTCTAGACAAGATAAAAGTAACTTGCATTCACGTTTACTTTATGCTTTGCATATCACGTTTATTTTCTATGCTATCACTAAACCCCAAGATAAGGAATGAACTTGCATAATGCATGTTTAAATTCCAAGCTCCGCATTCCATGTTTATATTTCAAGTCATCACCTAAGAACTTAAAGATGTAAAATGAAAGCTTGCATATCACCTAAGATAATCTCAAAGCCTTTCTATTTCGGCCTTAAAGTCGATTGTTGCTGGGCCTAGAGCACTAAAATAAAGAATGGAACTTGCATATTTACTTTCAAGTTTTGCATATTTACTTTGAGCCTTGCATATTTAATTTCAAGTTCTTGCATTTCATATTTACTTTGAAGCTCTTACTTTACTCTCTAATGAAGAATAAAATGGAATGCATAGCACATTTACTTTTATGCCATCACCTAAGAGATTAGAGCTTAAAGACTTGCCCATTTCATCTTGAGAAAAGTTAAATCAAGAAGGTATCTTCTTGAAATGCATTCGGCCATGTGATGATGAAAGCTCTAGGATGAGTTTTTCATTAGTTACAAGAGCCTATAGTTTATGTTTTAAGTTTTTCTTAAACATAAGTGACATTTAAAAGTATTTTTGAGTATGTTCTTATATTTAGGATTTCTACCATGAGTAAAATTAAAGAGTTGCTGCCCCATGTGTTTTATAAAAGTTCTTGACAAGTTAAATTGATTCCCAAGGTATTTTTGAAGTCCTAAAATTGTTCCAAGAGAAACTAGTTACCTATGTACATGAAAAAGGAAGTTTACCCATGATTTGATGACTTTGAGGTTTCGGTTCTGCCTTGCTCATTTCCAGCACCTTAAATCATGTTTTGGGTGGTCTAAATATGTTTAAATACCTTGCCAAGTAGATGCTAATTGTTCTAGACATTTTAGAGCATGCTTAGTTACTTTAATTGCTTGAAATGTGAATTCTAGAACCCCATAGGTACAGAAAATATGAATTCTGTCCAGATTGATTAACATCCATAGAATCACATTATATGATGTCTAGATCAGTGAAAGTGACTCATAATTGGCTTAGGTATTAATTGTTGAATCATACAAAAAGTCGGATGTGAGAAAGGGTTTAAAACGCATCTTTTAGAACACCGTAATTCATCCTAATTCAACCTTACTGCCAATGCTGTCCAGCCATGATTAATTTGGTTTTAGGACTTAATAAATTATGGTAATGAGGTTAATCAATCCCTAAGAGGTATAAGAAAATAATTTGGAAGTTTGAGATTACCCGATTAGGGGTTTTCACTCTTAAGGGAAAGGTTGAAGCATTACTCTATGAATGATGAATTGGTGTTTACCTCATGACTTATATGATGCCATGTGAACTATTATTCCTAAATGATAGTTTTATTGCATGTGATTGTTCTTCAAGAACTTAGAGATGCCTATGTTGTAATCGTTGATACTTGACATGTATGAACTAAGTGGCTTCTCAATAAACATGCTAAGACTTAAGGTGACTTAAACTATGAGAAAATGATCCTTGAACCACCAAGTTAAGGTTGGGGATAAGGTGATTCTAGCACCCTAGACCCGTACTTTAAGTCGGGACCTTTAACTTATCAAAAGGGATAAGTCCATGTGCTAGTGACGACTAGCAAAGTATGAGCTCATAACCTAGAATTTTCTCCACAGGGAGATCAGTTAGGGAGGCCCCAGGAAAATAATGATGATGTTTTTGTAACACCCTAGTAATTAACCAGATACACCTAGGTTGAATCTGATTAATGACTAGACTTTACTCCTTGCTTTGGTTCTTTCTTCATAATTTAAAAATACTTAATGAAATTACGAGCCATTTTTTTTTTAAACACATAATTGAAAACGTGAGCCGAGTACAACGTGAACGAGTAAGCGGGGTATAATAAGACGTTTAAGAATATATCACATCATATCACTTAGGCTCCATCATATAACATCCATAAGCACATTATAGCATATATTTACATACAATAACCTCACTCAAAGGGTGGGTTATGTTCATACATCATTATCTTATGCAAACCCATAAAAGAAAATATACTTAAGGAAATACATGCCCCTAAACTAGATAACTCCATAAGCGGGAAGGTTATCCTAAAAATAGGGTGCATGATCACACATAAATCTACTAAGAACCTTCTATGGCCCTTGTCCTGAAATAGGGGAATAAATCCGATCCATCGATGAGCTCCCTCGGGAGGGACACACGAGATGCACCAGTCAGGAGTCGCATGGGCGGCCTTCTCACTAACCTCGGCTGAACAACTGTTTCCTCACTACCCTCTCTTACACGTGTGGGAGTAGGAGCAGAGCTCTCAGAATATACATGAGTAGGAGTGTCCTCTGAAGGATCGGTTTCAGAATATCTCGTCTCGGGAACATACTCTGGAAATCCATGGACAGCAGATGAAGCGGGATAAGAACGTAACATCCTTTCATCAAGTGGACGTGCATGTTCGAAAACCATTTCATCGCCATAGGGAGAAGTAGGAGAAAATCGATAACTAGGGACAGGATGTGCAAATGGACGACCTATGTAAATAAAAACACGAACTGCGCACCTCCCTTCAAAATGATACGAGCGATGCAGGATCATAGTGGAATTCCCAAGTAGGGGTATCAACGAACAGACGAATGTCGCCATTTGAATCTGGAGACAATGGCGGAAATAAAGAAAAGGAGTGAGAATCTTGCTAAAGAATTCTCGGTAGGGTACCTCCTTCTACAGTGTCATCATCAAAGTCCCGGGAACCTCGGGATTATTCTAAAATAGTGAGCATGCAAAGATTCATTTTAAGTTCGGACAAATACTTAACCGAGGTTCGTCAATTTTTAATCATGCGTCTTATAATGCATCATAATCTTAACATTTCAAATTTACAATGAACTTTTCCTTTATCATTACATCATTTTCCTCATCATCATTATCAAATAACATGCATAAAAGAACGTCATATAATATTAGCTACATGTGGACATAGTGCACATATTTCATTTCTTTAGTGCCTTAGGTGACTTAAAATCTTATCATCATCATTATTTTCCTTAGGCCACCATATACTCCACCCTTTTGGGAGTAATTTAGGTTATGAGCTCATACTTTACTAGTCGTCAGTAGCATATACTTATCCCTTTTGATAAGCTAAAGTCCCGACTCTACCCTTTTGAGAGAACGGGTTAGGGGGCTAAAATCACCTTTTCACCACCTATAGTCTGATGGTTCCAAAGGATCATTTTCTTATAAGTTTAAGTCACCATTAAATCTTTGCATGTTATATCAGAATACAATTCATAAACATCATAACATTTTCTCATTTATAGTCTTAAGCTAGAATAATATATATCAACTGTAATCATGCATATGGGAGATTCCCAGGAAAGAGAGGTGGGTCACAATGGACACGCTTAAATACCAAGTCTTTCCTTAGCCAGAACCTTTCCAAATTACACTTTTACAATGATACACTTTCTTCTAGCAACAAAGGTAAATTTTACATAATAAAGAACATTTCATGTTCAAGCATTCTCATTATTTGCAACAGCAACTATAACATGCAAGCCAGGAAATCATTCAATGATATCAAGTACTTAATAAGCATCTAATCCTTACGTAGAATTATCAATTATAGAACTAATTAGTTACTAAACCAATTATGAATCATTCTCTTAACAATAAACCATAATTATCACAACTTCAATCTTATCAAATCATTATCACACATTGATACTAAACTCAGATCAGTGGCCAAATCATGAACCTCATGCAATTACATAGAATCATATTTTAAGTGCATATAAAATACTAGTTCCCCGTAAAATCCTTGCAAAGCCTTAAAACTCATTTAGAAACTAGTTCTTTTGTCAAATTTGGGAGGATCTTCACAATTAAAATTCTCACTTAAGATAAAAGGAGTAAGTCTTGAGCTTTAGAGATTTAGGTGACATCTTAGAATTATAAACATGCTATACAACCTTATTTTAATCTTATCTTTATAAGGTGATAGCTTGGAATTATAAACATGATATGCAATTCCATTTCTTTATCTTTAAGATTTAAGGTGATGACTTGAAAATTAAACATGATGCAAGAACTTGAAATATAAACATGATACAAGAAAGCTGGGCGGCGGTAATCCGCACAGGACCAAGAGAGGAGAAGAAAATATTAAGAAACCGGAGCTGATGAGTCCGCACAGGACGATAGAGGAGAAGAGAATATTAAGAAACCGGAGCGGCGGTAGTCCGCCTGAGGACGATAGAGGAGAAGAGAATATTATTATTACATCTTTTTAAGCTCCAATCTCAAGACTTTTTAAAGAATAAATTCTTTAACTCCAATAATAATATTTCTTTGCTTGTGATACATGGGCAAGTCTTTGAGCTCTAGGATCTTTAGGTGATGGCATAAAATAAACATGCCATGCGTTGATTCTTTTAGCCATTATAAAATATAGTGAGAGCATAAATTAAATATGAGATGCAACCTCTTTATTATCTTGAAAGATTAAGTGATGACTTGAAACATAAACATGAAATACAAGCTTGGAATTTAAACATGAGAAATACAAATTCATTTATTCATTCTTGAAAATTTAGTGATGACATAGAAGGTAAACATGGTTATGCAAAGCATAAACTTAATCATGGATGCAAATTCATTTTGTTTCTTTACTAGAGCTCCTTCAAGACTTTAAAAGAATTATAAATTCAACCCAATACATATCTTAACAAGAAATAAAACATAAAAGGAAAAAAAAATACATCTTTCAAGTTCTAAACTAAAAATCTTTGTTTTAGCATCATAAAGCATTATTCTTTAAAGTTTTGCATCAAGTGGAATTTTCAAGCTTTAGAGGCCTAACTTGTGATGGATTTACAACCCACCCTCAAGGTCCTCATCATCAAGCCATCATCTTAGTTCCACCTAGGCCATATGGTTGAATTGGTTAAAGAAAAATTGAAGAGGAAAACCAAAATGAAAAGCTAAGGCAAGTTCATAATTTCATCATTTTGAGCTAAAAACACAACTCCTCAAAGCATAGAAATAAATTTAGAAACTACTCCCTACCTAATCTGAGTTGAAGAAGAGGAAGAGAACTTGGTTTCTTGAAGTGAAATGAAACAAAATCTCTTTGAAAAATTGAAGAAAGAATTCAGCCAAAGAGGAGGAAGAAAGAAAGTTTTTGGTGCTCTTAAAAACTAGTTATGAACCAAGCATTCCAAGACCACTCAAGCAAGCCTATTTATAGAAGATTTTGAGGCTTCTAATTGGCCAAAATGATGAGGTAGTGGACGGAATTTTGCAGGAGAAATAAGGGAGGAAAAATCATTTTAGACAAAGTTGTATGAAATTAAGGAATTATGTCTCTTATGGTGACATTTTGGCATTTTGTTTTAGTGCAACTTTTGGCAATAATTCAGCTGCATAATGGCATCAATAATTTCGTCCATTACAGCCCAAAGAAGTGAAATTTGTGTGTTCCATGCATTATTTAGGTGTAGGCAAGGTATTCATGTAATTTAGAGAATTTACGGTTAAGGGTTTAAGTGAATTAGTAAGCAATTTGGGTGTTTTTGAGCAATTTTGGGTTCTAATCAATCTAAATACATAATTTTGACTCTAGATTAATATTTAGAATTTAATAAGCTTTAATTTGAGCCTAATATTGCTTAGGTTTCTGTATACTGAATCAAAAATCCCGAAATTCGCAAAGCGCCCAAAAGCAGGGGCAAAATCGTACTTTCACTTAAAATTGCCCGAGGCCACCCGAGCTTAACCAATGGTTAATCATGGCTTAAAAACACATTTTAAAACATTTTAGTGAGGTTCGGGCTCAATCGGCACGCACATCGGGGTTAAAAGCGACCGCATGGGCGTTTTGGTCATTCGTGCGTCGAACTCAAAATTGAGATCCTACGCTCTATTAACACACATAACACAAACAATCCCTTATTATCCTCAAAATATCCCCTTGAGAATAGGTGGGGCCCACGATCCTCATTTTCTGAGTAAAATAACTTCAGGGGCATTTTGGTCATTTTATACGTACAGAAATTCGGGATTTGCGACTCTCGCATGAATCGTTCCTAACCTCTCTTCTAATGTTATATTCCTTTATTGAGGATTGTTCGGCCTCAAATCTTATGTAATAATTACCTACGGTAATTCGATAATTGAGTAATTTCTAATGACAGTAAAAATTACAGTAAAAATTGGGGCGTTACAGTTTTAATGTCACCTTAAGTAACCAAGATATGTACCATGTACCATGTTCCATGAACTATGATTCTATGCACCATGATTATATGAGTTTATGTACTATGCCCCATGATATAAGAAACATGAATTTATGAGTTTATGTGCTATGACCCATGATATAGGAACCCATGATTTATGATTAATGTAACATGACTTATGATCCATGTTTTATGACTTCTAGACTATGTAACCAAGAAGTTTTCGTAATTAAAAGGAACGGGCCTCAGAAGTTAATGTTTGCGAACTTCATAAATGAACTATTATATGCCCACAGTTTTTACTAAGAAACTGAGGTCCCTGGAGACATATATGATGACACTTAGATATGAGGAAAAACCCTACTGAGTTTCTTTAGTAAGAAATCTCACTCCCTCTATCTCTTTCTTTCCATTACGTCTCTAGATTCGGATGGCGATGTTCGTACTGTACGTTGAGACCCCCACATGGGAGTACCACTACGATCCGGAGCACAGATCGTACCATTTTGAGGGCTGCTGCACTGTTCGCATCTTTATGTTTCCCGGACGGCCATTCGCCCATCCTGTAGATAGCTACCTCTTCTCCCCGATGTCACCCTATGGAGATGACATGGTTTTTGAGCGTGCATGCACACGCAATGAGAGAATCCTACGAACTTACACCTCAGGCTTGGGCACCGTACCCGAATATGTACCCCGCTCGCAGCATTCGGAGGAGCCACCTGCCCTTATGTATGAGGAGGACTCTGCCCCCACTCCCTCACGTATGCCAGCAGGCAGCGAGGAAACGGTTACCCAGCCACGGAGGGCTCGGATGCCTGAGAGGCGACCCCAACACGGAGGACGTGTCCGAGTGCCCACTCCTGACGTGCTCCGCCCGTGGATCGACTATGTCCCACCTTACCCATGACGGTAGCCGTGTGGTTTAGAGGGTAGTCCTTAGTGCACACACGTCACATAGATAGGATAAACCTTCTTTTGTGTTGAGGTTATCCATTTCAGATGCACTTGGGTATGGGTACTCTCTTGCTTGTAGCGTTTATGTTTCCATGTATTTCCTACATTTCAGTTGTATTGTACTCTATGTATGGAACAGTCCCGCCATTACTGGTGGGCACTCTATGTTTTAATATATGAGGTATTTCAGTATATGTATTCATGATGCTATGGATGGAGCCGTTTACATGTTTATATTTCTGCACTTTACGTTAACATACGAATTAAATTATATGCGGCTCATACTTTACCACGGTTTTGTTACAAAAAAAAATGGCTCGTATTTTCAGTAAGTAATTTCAAAGGTAATAGAACTAAAGCAAGAAGTAATGACTAATATTTGGCCTCAATACATACTAGTAGTATTGGGTTGAATATTAGGGTGTTACAGAAATATTAGTGACCGATTTCATAGAACAAAGGTTTTCTCTTGGGAACAAATATCAGTCACTAAATCAGTTACTAATTGAAATATTAGTGACCAGTTTAGTGACCGATTTCATGGAATAAAGGTTTTCTCGTGGGAACAAATATCGGTCACTAAATTGGTCACTAATATTTCAATTAGTGATGGATTCTTTTGACCACAAGGTTTGCTTGTTTAAACAAAAAATTGGTCACCAATTGAAATATTAGTGACTGATTGAGTGACTGATGTAACATCCTCCCAAGTACAACCTCATCCTTAAGTTATGGTGTCATACTTGAGAGTTGTTACTTTTAAGTTTGCAGACCTTTTTTTTAAAATATCTATAGCCAGTTTGGTTAGTTCGCGAGATAACTAGGTCATAATTATACTAAAATATATAGCAATGAAACCAAACTATTTATTTAATACAAAGTTAAGTACATAAGGGAAGCTCTTCTATGGGCTTTAACACACCTTTGTTCTCTAACATATTTACCACATGTTCATTCCACTAAATACAACATAATAAAAGCATTAACTTCTACACTATTGCACTTCCGAGTTCTTTTGCATAGCAGTCCCTCGGTCCTCTGCATTAACCTGGAGACGACACGGGAACACAAAAACATAGGGCTGAAAATTATACAATTCTCAGTAGGGTAACTCCCTAATTACACATTCATAATGTCATCGACATCGCCCCAGCCACTTCGGTTTATTAAGAAAGCGTGAGCATGCAATATGTACATATCAAATATTCATTTTAAAATTATAAAATCACCTTTCCGAAGTGGGTCTCTTTTATTATTCAATCACTTAAAACATGTATTTCATAACATTCAACATCATAGGAATTCCTTCAAGACCAATAATTTAACAAGATATACATATACATATGGCAATTACAATGATCTTTTCGTGCCCTTGACATAATAAAGAGGACTTTTCCGTACCCTAATAGGGACTTTTTCATGCCCTATTGGGGACCTCTTCGTGCCCTATTGGGGACCTCTTCGTGCCCTACTGGGGACCTCTTCATGCCCTTTTTATACTAAAGGGGACTTCATTGTTTACTTAGCACATACATCATCCTCAAGCTCACATATACATGCATCACATTTCTATATGCATGAACATAATTCTCTGATCTCATAATACTTTAAACCTATATATATTATTCGTTCATTCCTCATAACATAATCTTGGAAGTTCATGGCATGCATTCATACACATCAACTTGAACCAAATGCTATTAGATCACTAATTCAAGGCATCATCACAACTTCAGCACATTGGCAGATTTTTCACTCAAGTAGCACAATTTATTTCTCATACCAAATGATTAATTAAAATGATATAAAAATTCTCAATGATACCTCAATGTGTCCACAAGGTTCCATAAAATTCTCATAACAAAAATAATTCTCTAAATACGTCAACAAAATTAGACAAATTTGGAGGTTGGAAACCCCCTATTTACAGCTTACAGCCATAGTTTCCAATTTTATTACCATACCAAATGATCATATCAAATCATATAAAAATTCAGAGTTGGACTTAAATATGTCTTTAATATCCTGTAAAAATTTCAGCTCATAAATCAATCATTTACTAGGTTAATAAAATTTCAAAAATTCATAGCTTCAGATTCAACATTTCAGGCAGCATAGTTACCACTTCGGTTCTTGAATTTCTCAAGGCATTAGGAGTCAAAACCAGAGCTCAAGAAAATTCATGGAACTTTCCTAGGATGTTATCTCGAACATATAATGTTTATAGCTCATGAAAACACCCACAATTCCCTCTGAAAATTCGTGAACAATCACTGCCAGCAGGAAAATTGAAAATCCAGCAAACCACTTCAGAATCTCTTTTGATAAAAATGATTTTTACACAACCCCAAATACTCCACCAAAATTAACACATCAATATCATCATATTATCAACCAATATATCCAGAAATTTTGGACCAAACACAATCATAAAATTCCAGCATAAAATTGGAAAGAAAAGGTCAAAGAAAACCCTACTTGTGAAGCTTTAAGGCTTCTAACTCCAAGGGATCTTTCAAAAATGATTTTTCTTCACTTCAAGCCTTCCAAACAGCACCTAATCCTTCCTTAAATAGTAGAGAATGATAGCTCAGGGTTCAGCTTGGAGATTATTTAAAATTCTAATCGGTTGGTTTGATAGATTATGAGGAGTAGAACAAGTTTTGTGAAAGGATCTTGGTGTTTTGTCAAGTTTAGGCTAGGGTTAATGAAGCTTCAAGTTTGTTAATGGTGGAATGAGAGAAAGAAGATGAAGTCTGATGTATTTTGAGCTCTTGGCCGAAATTGATGGTGTTGGAGTGATAAGGTTGGTGATTTATCATTATCTAGGTATAAAACTAGTCAAAATGGGTATTTATTCCTTTTTCAAAATGAAATAATGAAATGGATGGCTAAGATTTGGTTTCTTGGTCAAAGAATGAATCTTGGCCATCCACTTGGCTCAAGATAAGTGGCTCATATTAACTTGGTGAGCAAGTAGCTTTTTTGGTGTTAAAATCGCACACCGAAATTCCACTGAACGGGTAAAACAGTGTACCCGGGTAATCAAACATTGCCTGAAAAATAATTTCAGGTATAAAATCTTTATTTCTACCTATTTCTAACCATAATCATATAATTTCTTAATTTCGGGCATTTCCGGGTCCCAATTTTAGGGTTTCGGCTGTCCTGGTGGGCTTGTAGGGCCCGCAAAGTATTATTCATATTTTTTTTTTATTTTTTACAAATCCGTTGGATCGTCCTCATCATTGTTCAAACTATCAAATTTTTGAAATTATGATTGATAAAGTTCAAATTAATTTTTAGATAATTTTTTTTAGGGTGTTACAACTGATTTCATGGAACAAAGGTTTTCTCTTGGGAACAAATATCGGTCACTAAATTAGTCATTAATATTTCAATTAGTGATTGATTCTTTTGACTATAAGGTTTGCTTGTTTAAATAAAAATCGGTCACTAATTGAAATATTAGTGACTGATTTCATGGAATAAAGGTTTTCTTGTGAGAACAAATATCGGTCACTAATATTTTACTTAGTGACCAATTTAGCGACCAATTTTTTTAACTACAAGGTTTACTTGTTTAAATAAAAATCGGTCACTAATATTCAATTAGTGACTGATTTCATGGAACAAAGGATTTCTCATGGGAACAAATATCGGTCACTAATATTTCAATTAGTGATCGATTCTTTTGAATGAAAGGTTTACTATTTTAAATAAAAATTGGTCACTAATTGAAATATCAGTGACCGATTATTATGGAAGAAACTTTTTCTAGTATAATTAGATATCGGTCACTAAATCAGTCCCTAATTTGATTTAGTGACCGATTTAGCGACCAATTTTTTCCACTCTTTTTGGTTCCTCTACAGGCTCAAATCAGTCCCTAATTCGGTCATTGATTCATCATTTTTTTTTGTTACTAAATCAGTCACTAATTGAGATATTTCTAGTAGTGATAACACATTAAAACTCATAAAAAAACTAAGATTTAGAAGCAAGATAAGTGGCATAAATGTCCCTTATTACTTATCTTTCTTAATCCTTCTTTGGAGGGACCACCCTAATAATCTCTCCCTTTTGAGATTTGTAAGGCTATGAGCTCATATCTAGCTAATCATAATTAGCTTATATTTATCTTGTGATAAGGTTTTCCCTTCCCTATAATGCGGATTTCACTACCATAAATGGGGAGTAACTGATACCGTTACCCACGAGTTTTTTGACAGGTACGATTTATACTGACGGCTACGATTTATATTGATGGCTACAATTTATATTGACGGGTGTACTTATAGATACGGGGGCATCAGTTTTTAAGCCATCGATGAATATTAACGAGGGTAGCAAAACACCCGTCAGTATTTTTCGATGCATATATCGACGGATAATAAAATATTTAGCCATCAAAACAATTAGATAAAGGGTGTCACCATGGCTGTCAGAGACATAATTATACTTACAGTATATTTAATTTTACCAATGACAATATAGATAAATAAAATAATATTTTTAATCTTTTACTGACAGGTGTACCGACTGTAGTTTGAATTATGAAAAACAATTTATTTTAAAAAATATTACGTATTGCCGATGGTCATACCTATCAGTAATAATTAATAATTTTTTAAAAAATTTTCTTATTTAACTATGAAGTGATTGGTAATTTACTACTTATTTATTTATATAATAACCTAATTATTAATTAAATTGACATTAAATAAGAAAATAATAAAATGAATAAATTAAACTGATTAAATAAAATAGTAAATTATTACCATAAAATATATACAAATTACAATAAATGTAAAAAATATCTAGAATGAAAGCAAATGAAGCTAGACAAAAACTAGCTGAACTCCTAGGCATCAGCATTGTTGGCGGCATCATCATCATCATCAGCATCTGAACTATCATTGTCTTCTGCCCCATCCGACTGTGAGTGGCCTTCAAAAATAGAGGGGAGCGAGATATGGGGGAATGGGATCTAGGGTAGCGTCTTGCTGGAGTCGGAGGATCCCAAAGCTTGCATGTCCTATAAAAAGGTTATCACATCTGCAGTGATCTTCTGCTGCATCTTTCAGAACTTAGCCTTCTCTTTCTTTGCTTTTTCCTGCTGCTGCTACTCTAAGGAGAGCTCAAGCTCTCGAATTGTAATATCCCAAAAATATGTGTTATTAGGAAGGTCAAGTCTAAGCTATGAGAGTGTTGGATAAAGCATAAGAGAGATTCAAATGCCTTACATATATAGTTCTCAAAAGGAGAAAATAAATTTAAATTTATAATGAAATTTGTACATGAATGTTTTTATATGCTAATATTCAGTTATTCTTTGAATTTGATAATTATTCTTGTTATAAAGCTAATATTCAGTTTGTGATATGATGTTTAATTTTAAATTTTAAAAATATTATCTTATCAAAATAGATTTAATATTATTTATAATAATTGGTACTGTTTGATTTTTAAACTTTGAAAATATAATTTTATCAAATCTATTAAATCTAATATGTTTATAAGTACCATTGATATTTATATTTGTATCATATTTTGTTAGAAAATATTTTCTATTCGTCAATGAATTATAATGATATTTATTTGAAGATATTAGATGTTATTTATATTTAACATGTATTATAAATTTGATTTATTACATATTATAGAAAATTATTAGATATTATTTAAAAATTTATTATGATTAAAATTAAGTATGAAATTTATTGTTTTGTGAATTATTATTATTATTCCAAAAATTTACAATGTATGTAACGTCACATGTTGGTACTTCAAAAAAAAAAAATCATATATGTAAATATATGTTATAAAATAAAAACCTTTGAATGTTGTGTTGCTAACCGTTTAGTGATAGCTGTAATGCCCCGATTTTTCTGTCTAAGAGGAAAATGACCAAAATGCCCCTGAGATCATTTTCTGCCTGGAATTCGAGGATGGCCAACCCGACAGTCCCCGAAGGGCCAACTCAATGTTTGAAGGGGATTGGATGGCCCTTGATTGGTTTCAGAGGCGAAAAATCTCATTTTCTACAGTTTCGGGTCAAAATGACCAAAACACCCCTATAGCGTTTCTACGCCGGTAAAGGTGCCGTTTGAGCCCGAAACTTTCTCCGAAGGTCTAAAACAATGTTTTTACATGTTTAAGAGCGTCTGTTTAAGTCCCGATGGTCCCGGGCAGTTTTTGCACAAAATTACGATTTTGCTATTGGAATAGTGTTTTTGAGCTTAATGACGTAATTAAGCAAACCTAAGCAATATTAGGCTCTAATCAAAGATTAACTAATTTTCATAATTAATATAGAGTCAAAATAGGCTATTAAAATTAATTAGGACCTAAAATTGCTTAAATTAAACTTAAATCTCTTTTTAAAACTCAAGATTCCAATCTTGGAATCTTGAATAGTATTTTCTCTTTCCAATTCCTTAAATCATGGAATTGTGTCTAGAGTTGTTTATGAACTAAAATGAATTTATAACTCACTAATGATGCAAGACCACTCCTTAAACATGTCTTGACAACCTTGATTACCCATTTTCTCACCTAAACACTTTCTTACAAATTCCTAATCTTAATCCTAATCAAAGATACACCTAAACACAACTCTAAACCACAATTAAAATGCAAGAAATCCTCCCCATGGCTGATGCATGTTTTGGCCACCTCCTCCCCCATTTGCATCATATGTTGATTTGTTTCTCACTCAAAGAACCATGCTTGACCCATACTTGCACCCATACTTGAACCCATACCTAGCCATGCTTTTCACCATGCCTTGAACCATACCTTGGAGAAGATATTTTCTCCTCCTTGTGGCTGTAATGGCCGAAGCTTTCCCTCCCCTAAACACCTCTCATTTTGTTTCATTTCTCTATAAATAGCATGCTTGGGTGAACTTGCATCATTTTGGGTTCATTTGCTAAGTGTAAGTTTTCAAAGAGCACTTTAAAGTTTTCTTTTTTCTCTCAAAGTTCAAGTGTCCAAGTTCTTCAAGTTCTTCATCTCTTCACTCATCTCAACCTCCAATCACTTGGTAGGGATTTTCTTTCAAGTGTTTCTTTCATTTAAGTTCTTAATCTAGTTATGTGTTCATGGTTTCTCTTGAATCTTTTTGGAACTTCTTTTCTTCTTCTCATCCTTCTCTATTTTCGGCCATGAGCCTTTGAAAACAAAGGAATGAGAGCTTGATGATGAGGGTTTCATGATGATGTTCATCACTTGAACAACCTCTAAAGCTTGATCTTTGTTCTTGAGTTAAAAATGTTTATAGTTCTTTCTTTCTTGAACCTTGAAATCTTTAACTTTGGTGATGTTTTAAAATGGTTACATGAACTCAATGATGAGGAGTCATGATGTTGGTGTTAATACATCATCAAGATCATGGTCTCTAGAGCTTCAAAATGGTTCTTTCTTGCTCTTAAGTTTCGGTTTCTTTCCTTCCTTTTTCTCTAAAATTTTGGCCAACCAACTTGGATGGTCCAACATGATAGCTTGATGATGAGAGTTCTAGTTGGTAACTTTATGTTCACCACAAAGGAATCTCTAAAGCTTGAGTTTTCATAAAGGTGTTATAAAGTTCATTTATGGTTATATTTTTAAGGAACATCATCTTGAGTTCTAAGAACTCTAGACCTCACTTTATCTTGTCATGATGAGTTTGGGTTAAGGTTTAAGATTCTCTAAAGTCTTGAATGAGCTCTAATAAGATATAAATGAACTTGCATATTTATTTTGAGGTTGCACTCATGTTTATGTTCTTGCTTTACATCTTTATTTTCAAGTCATCACCTAAGGACTCAAAAATTAAAACAAGACTTGCATTATCACCTAATTAATTCTCAAAGCCTTTCTATTTCGGCCTTAAAGTCGATTGTTGCTGGGCCTAGAGCACTAAAATAAAGAAATAAACGTGCATTGCATATTTATTTCAAGTCTTGCATATTTACTTCAAGTCTTGCATATTTAAATTTCAAGCCTTGCACATTTATTTCCAAGTCTTGCATATTTACTTTAAAGTCCTCACTTTACTTTGTAATGAAGAATAAAAATGAAGTGCATAGCATGTTTATATTTTGTCATCACTTAAAGACCTTAGAGCTCAAAGAGTTGCCCATTTTATCTCAAGTTAAAGTTTAATGTGGAAGCATTCTTTGAATGCATAATTTCGGCCAAGTAATAATGATGAGCTTGGAATGAGTTCTATCTAGTCACAAGGGCCAACAACCTATGTCCTAGGATTTTCTTTAAGCTTGAGGAGTTTTATAAAGTTATGACCAACAGGATTTATGATTTTAATCCTCTCCTAAAGAAGAACTAAATGGGTTACTGACCTAAGGTTGTTTTTAGCCTCTTTATAAAATAAAATGGTTTGCAAAGAGTTTTAGAAGCCCTAAAATGATTCCAAGGGAAACTAGCAACTTATATGCTTTAGAAATGTCAAATTATGTGTCTTTTTGGACATGAACAATTCAGTTCTGTCTTGTTGTGTTTGTTGCTGTATGATGATGTTTTGATGTGTTAGAATGTGTGAAAATGATATATGATGAGGTAGGAATACTTCTATGCATGTTAGGGAGAAACTAGCTTCATAGAAAAACCGTAAAGTTGGAATTTAACATGTGTTTAACCCCTTTAATCTTAATCAATTCCAAAACTGTTTTAGTATGATAACAATCAGTTTAGGATTGATTAATCATGAAAAACTTGGTTACATTTGAAGTAGGATTGAATTTTAGCACCTATAGAGAAACTAGTAACTAGAAAATGGTAAAAGTGCAATCCTAGAACTCCTAGAACATCTAATTTCTGGATTCTGTCCAGAAACCTCATAATGTGGCAAACATGGTTTATAATTAGTTCTTAGGCATAGGAATGCCTCATAATTGGTTTAGATTTAATTTATAGTGCCTTAGGCAAAGATGGAATCAAGAAAGGACCTAAAATGTAAGTTCTAGAACCCTGTAATTATAGGTCTATAACTCTGCCCTTGGAGAATGGTGCTGCCCAGATTTATTAAAGAGCATAAATAATAGTAAGATTTGTTAGAAGAGAATCCTTATGTGCATAAGAGATTGGCAGAGAATGATGGAATAATTACAACTCAAGTTTAAGGCCCGTAAGGGTCAAAGCATAAGATACCGTAGGATCAAGAGCATAATGAATTTCAATATTACATGTGAACGTATGTTTTATTTGAGAATGATTATGTAAAAGTATGGAATTTTGATTGAGGATGCATGTTTTATTTGTTTATGTGGCATAATGTAAATTTGGAAGAAATCCGACGTGCTGCTATTGTGCTGCCGAATTTCTGACAAATTTGGGGACTTAGAAAGTTTTTGAAAAACCTATGAGATTTTCTTTGAGATATGAGGTACTAAGATGAGTTTTTGGATAACACCGGTTTGGCCGAGCACCTCCAAAGAACTCATGTGACATCGGTACGAAGATGTATTCTTGGGTGACACAGGTTCGGCCGAGCACCCCCAAGAAATGCCCCCTATCCCGTACTAGATAGTCGGGATTATGATTATGATACGCTTATCGGGATTGATAAGTAAGAACTAGTGACGACTAGTTAGGTATGAGCTCATAACCTAGAGATGTGACACGTTCTGGGTGACACCGGTTTGGCCGAGCACCCCCAGAACGAATGTCTTTTATGGTGGCCCCATGAGGAAGTAAAGTATGATGATTATGTCGCAAAGTTTTCCCATAAGAGATTTCAATTGCCACTTTATGCTACTATTATGATGTTCTTAATGTTATGATTACTATTCTTGCATTAAGTAGAGCCATGCATACATTCTTTACTATGTTGCATCCATGACATTAAGAATCATACTAAAATGAATAGACCTTGGCTAACTATGTTTCAAAAGCTTAAAAATGAACTTAATGCATGTTCACTTATTTTATGCACTAAACCCAAGGTTCCTGAGGACGTAGATGATGACACTTAGGTAGTAGGAGACCTTACTGAGATTCTTTAGCAAGATTCTCATTCCCTCTATCTTTTCTTCCTGTCACGTCTTCAGATGGCGAAGTTTGTGGTTTTTGTGGACACCCCGACGTGGGAGGTGCACTATGATCCGGAGCACGGATCATACCATTTTGAGGGTCAGTGCATGGTTCGTGTCTTCATGTTCATTGGACGACCCTTCGCCCACCCTGTGCATACCCATCGCTTATCCCTGACAGCACCCTATGGTGACGACGAGCGGGTTTTTGAGCTCGCACGTACGCAGAACGAGAGAGTGCTCCGCATGCATACCGCCGCTTCAGCCATGCGCGACTACCCCGACTACATGCCCCGGACATACTTCTCGGAGACCAACTCGTCGAAGAACCCGCCTACCCATCTGTACAGTGAGAGCTCTGCCCTCACTCCACCACTGATGAGAGAGGGTAGTAAGGACACCATGACTCAGCCTCGGCTAGCACGACGACCGAAGGTGTGGCCACGTCATGGGGTCACTCCTGATCCCCGTTTCATCTTTATATGTTGGAGGAGCTCGCCCAGTTTGCCGGGTATGTGCCTCGCTCACGAGATGGACGTCAGCAGGAGGTAGCGAATGACCGATGGAGTACCTGGGCTAGTACACACACCACTTAAATGAGGATAAACCTTCTTTTGTTTAGAGGTTATCCCTTTAGTTGCACTTGGGTAGGGGAGTTTGCTTTTATGCTTTCCGTCGCACTTTCCTTTGTATTTTCTTTTTAGATGTATTCGTTTCATGTTGTACTAAACTAAGTCCCACTCTCCATAAGTGGGCATATCATATTATATAATTATGCAGTTTAGTTTTATCGTAATGTGCCTTTACTTGCTTTATGTTATGGTATTTATGAGATGCTTGCTTTATTTCCTTACGTGCTTCATTGCTTATCGTGTTGCGTGGCTCTCACTTTGCTTTTATAATTCAAAAAATAAAATTTACCAGTATTTTCTGCTAAGTATTTTAAAGTAAAAAGGAAACTATGACGTAATAGACTAATGATTAACCTAAATATGTTTTAGAGTATTGGGTTAAAAATTAGGATGTTACATTATGGTATCAGAGCAATTCGATTCTCATGAAGCCTGAGGATTGGACTGACTATGCTTTTGGAGCATAATGCGGTAGTCATGTCATGTGTAGAGCTTGCTAGAGACAAGCTATAGGTTAAAGATGCATGACCCCTGTTTGTTTGTAAGTGCCATGGTAATTAGCTCATTTCACATGAAACGTTGATCCTGATCAACTCAGTGGTTATTGTCTTATGTGTTTAGGAACCAATGGCACCCAGATGACAGAATAGGACCTCGACCGAGGGTAACCAGGAGGATGTAACTACTGCTGCTGTCCGAGATATGGCAAGAGCCATGGAGTGGATGTTCGAAAGGATGAACTAACAAGGGGACACCAGACGTGCTCCCCCTACTGCTGAAATGATCGAGCAAGCAAGGTTTGGTGAATTTTGCAAGGCAAACCCACCGGCCTTTAGAGGAGCCATGGATCCCGACAAAGCTGATGAATGGATCAAGAACATGGAAAAGATCTATTCCGTGGTCACTTGCTCAGAGGAGCAAAAGGTCATGTTTACTGCCTATATGATGGAATCGGACGCCGAGTTCTGGTGGACCGGCACCCGAAGACTGCTGGAAGCTTCTGGTACTGCTATCAACTGGGAGCTGTTCAAGACCTACTTCTACGAGAAGTACTTTCCGGAGTCAGTAAGGAACGCGAAGGATATTGAGCTTATGCAACTGACTTAAAGAAGGTCTAATGTCTCCCAGTACACAGCGAAGTTTGAGGAGCTCATCAAATTCTCGTGGGTGTTTCGAGGGAACCCCGACGAGGTATGGAAGAATGTCAAGTACAATGCCGGATTGACAGAAGAGTTGAACTATGCCATGGCACACATGGAGATCAGGGATTTCCCTACCCTGGTCAACAAGTGCCGGATCATGGAGGAAGGACAGAAGAAAATCAACGCTGCTAGAGTAGAACGAACCAAGGGGTTGGGACTGCAAGCCCTGAGGTTCAAGCCGCAACAACAAAACCAGTCACGAACTCACTACAACCCCTACCACACCAACCAGTTCAAGCCATATCAACAATAACAAAGAACCCCCTTCCACCCACAATCCAAGCAACACTACAGATCACCATTCCAGTACAACAACTACCAAAACAACAACAACAACAACAACAATAACTGACAAGGAGGGTCGGGTGGCCCCCGGAACAACAATAAACAAGGAGGGTCCATCGGGACCAAGAACAAGATGCCCCAAGGAGCCCCCGCTACCTTTGCCAGACCAGCAGCAGCTATGGTATATCCCCAGTGTGGGACAGATCACGGCAACCGTCTCTGCCTGGCTGGGCAAAACATTTGTTTTAAGTGTGGAAAGCCCGGCCACTACGCCAACAGATGCACTAATGGGAGGCCAATGAACCAAAACCCCAGGCCACAACACCAAGGGAGGGTCTTCACCTTCAATGTAGACGAAGCGGAAAAATCCAACGGCCTCATAGAAGGTAAGTGTGAAATAGATGGTAGAAACTTAACTGTACTTTATGACTTTGGTGTAACACATTCCTTCATTTCATATGCTAATGTCGAGTCTCTAAACTTAAAGACTTCCAAACTCCCTTTTGATCTTATTGTTTCTACCCCCACAAATCGTCCTGTAAATACTTGTTTTTGCTGTTTAAATTGCCATCTCATCGCAGAAAATAGATCCTTTGTCATAGATTTAATTTGCTTGCCTATGAAAAGTATAGGTGTAGTCCTTGGCATGGCTTAGCTTCACGCCAACCGTGTATTATTAGATTGTGACACCAATATAGTTGTTTTTCTTTCTCCCCCTAGTGAAACTAGTAAAACCTTGAAACTTTATCTCAATGCCGTAGAAGTCAATTGTAGTGGGGAAAGGACTAAGGGATATGTTCTCCTAGCTGTTAGTGAGGTAGACTTTGAGCAAAACCTAGAAAATATGCCGGTAGTAAGAGACTATCCCGAGGTATTTCCGGAAAAGATACCTGAGTTTCCTTTCAAGAGAGAAGTAGAGTTCTCCATTGAGTTAGTTTCTGGAGTGGGACCAATCTCTATAGCCCCTTATCGGATATCACCCTTAGAGTTGGCCGAGTTGAAAACCCAGCTTGAGGAGCTTTTGGAGAAGAGTTTCATTAGACCTAGTACCTCACCTTGGGGAGCCCCGGTTTTGTTTGTCAAGAAAAAGGACGGGAGCATGAGGTTGTGCATAGACTATAGGCAATTGAATCGTGTAATGGTGAAAAACAAGTACCCTTTGCCAGGGATAGATGATCTTATGGACCAATTGAGAAGAGTGGTGGTATTTTCCAAGATTGTTCTAAGGTCGGGATACCATCAAATTAGGGTGAGAGACCAAGATATACCAAAGACTGCCTTTAGAACTCGGTATGGACACTTTGAGTTCACGGTGATGTCTTTTGGGTTGACGAATGCTCCTGCGGTATTTATGGGCTACATGAATAGGATCTTTAGACCCTATTTAGATCAGTTCGTGGTTGTTTTCATAGATGATATACTCATCTATTTGAAGATGCACAAGGAGCATGAGCATTACTTAAGGATTGTTTTGGAGATCTTGAAGGAGAAAAGCTGTATGCAAAGTTCTCTAAGTGTAAATTTTGGTTGGAGGAGGTTAAGATTTTAGGGCATGTCGTGTCAAAAGGAGGTATAGCCGTTGACCCTAGTAAGGTAGAAGCTGTAATGAATTGGGATAGATCAACCACCGTAACAGAAATACGGAGCTTTTTGGGTTTAGCAGGCTACTACCGTAGGTTTATCAAAGGTTTCTCCCAGATCGCCCTACCCCTGACCAAGCTAACCAGGAAAAACACCCCCTTCGTATGGAATCCCGAGTGTGAGAAGAGCTTCCAAGAGCTTAAAGAAAAGCTGACCACAACCCCAGTTTTGGTTTAACCTAGCCCCGATGTACCCTTCGAGGTATATTATGATACCTCAGGTAAGGGTTTAGGCTGTGTGTTGATGCAAAATAGGCAAGTGGTAGCCTATGCATCAAGGCAACTCAAGCTGCACGAAGCAAACTATCCCACCCATGACTTGGAGTTAGCAGCCGTAGTGTTCGCCTTGAAAATGTGGAGACACCATTTATATGGTGTAAGGTTTGAAGTTTTCTTCGATCACAAGAGTCTCAAGTATCTCTTTGATCAAAAGGAGCTAAACATGAGGCAAAGGAGGTGGATGGAGTTCCTTAAAGACTATGATTTCGGTTTAAGTTACCACCCCGGCAAGGCTAATGTAGTCGCTGATGCCTTGAGCGGAAAATCATTGCACCTATCTCACACGATGGTCAAGGAAGTTGAGCTAATAGAGAAGTTTAGAGATATGAATCTGGGGATGTCTGTGACCAATGAGGGCATGAAGATGTGTTATCTTAGTATGACAAGTGGGTTTAAACAGAGAGTCATGCTAGCACAACGGGAAAGTGAGGAATTTAGGGAAACCATAGAGGCGGTTAAGGCAGGAAAGCTAAAAGGTTTCGAACAAGGTTCTGATTGGGTGTGGAGGTTTGAAGGAAGAATCTGCGTGCCACAAGATGGTGACCTTCGAAAGAAGATCTTGGAGGAGGCCCACAAAAGCCATTTCACCATTCATTCGGGTGTTACCAAGATGTACCAAGATTTCAAAAGGATGTTTTGGTGGCCCAGATTGAAAAAGGATGTGGTCGCCTAGGTTAGTAAGTGCTTGGTGTGTCAGAAGGTGAAGATCGAGCACCAAAATTCGTCAAGTTTACTGCAACCCCTATCAATCCCTGAGTGGAAGTGGGAGTGCATATCAATGGATTTTGTGACGGGATTGCCTAAGACCCAAGCTGGCCATGATACTATATGGGTGATAGTGGATCGACTAACCAAGTCGACTTACTTCCTACTTATTAGAGTGACATACTCTTTAGACAAATTAGCTCAGCTATACATCCAAGAGATTGTAAGGTTACATGGAGTACCGTCGACGATAATCTCGGATAGAGATCCGCGAATTACGTCACATTTTTGGGGAGCCTTTCAAAAGGCATTTGGTTCGAAGTTGTGTTTAAGCATGTCTTACCACCCACAAACAGATGGACAATCAGAAAGAACGATTCAAACCTTGGAAGACATGTTGAGAGCCTGTGTTCTAGACCAAAGGGGAAGTTGGGACAAGTACCTTCCACTGATCAAGTTTGCGTATAACAACAGTTATCATGCAAGCATCGGCATGGCACCCTACGAAGCCCTATATGGACGAAAATGTCAATCCCCTCTATGCTGGTATGAGCCCGGAGAGCAGAGCATGTTAGGACCCGATATAGTGAGGGAAACAACGGAGCAAATCAAGAGGATCCGGGGTAGGATGCTTACAGCTCAGAGTAGACAAAAGAGCTATGCAGATAGGCGGTGCAAGTCGTTGGAATTCAACGAAGGAGAACATGTGTTCCTTAGGATCACCCCCACTACAGGCATAGGAAGGGCTATGAAGGTTAAAATGTTGAGCCCCCGATTCCTTGGTCCCTTTGAGATCCTTTAGAAAGTAGGGCCAGTAGCCTACAAAATAGCCTTACCCCCCAACCTTTCCAATCTTCATGACGTCTTTCACGTCTCCCAGTTAAGGAAGTATGAGTCCGACCCTAGCCATGTCCTAGAGCCAGAGCATGTACAGTTAAGTGAGGACCTAACTTTCAATCTGCCACCGATGAGGATCGTGGATTGTGGAGTCAAGCAGTTGAGGAACAAGCTCGTTCCTTTAGTGAAAGTAGCATGGGGACGGGACAAGGCCGAAGAATTCACATGGGAGCTAGAATCAGAGATAAAGACGAAATATCTAGAGCTTTTCTAAGGAAATGAATTTTGAGGGCGAAATTCTCTTTAAGGAGGGGAGTAATGTAACGCCGAGATTTTTCTGTCTGAGAGGAAAATGACCAAAATGCCCCTGAGGTCATTTTCTGCTCGGAATTCGAGGATGGCCGACCCGGCAGTCCTCGAAGGGCCAACTCAATGTTTGAAGGGGATTGGATGGCCCTTGAATGGTTTTGGAGGCGAAAAATCTCATTTTCTGCAGTTTCGGGTCAAAATGACCAAAATATCCCTATAGCGTTTCTACGCGGGTAAAGGTGCTGTTTGAGCCCGAAACTTTCTCCGAAGGTCTAAAATAATGTTTTTACTTGTTTAAAAGCATCTGTTTAAGTACCGACGGTCCCAGGCAGTTTTTGCATAAAATTACGATTTTGCCCTTGGAATAGGCTCTAATCGAAGATTAATTAATTTTCATAATTAATTTAGAGTCAAAATAGGCTATTAAAATTAATTAGGACCTAAAATTGCTTAGATTAAACTTAAATCTCTTTTTAAAACTCAAGATTCCAATCTTGGAATCTTAAATAGTATTTTCTCTTTCTAATTCCTTAAATCATGGAATTTTGTCTAGAGCTATTTATGAACTAAAATGAATTTATAACTCACTAATGATGCAAGACCACTCCTTAAACATGTCTTGACAACCTTGATGACCCATTTTCTCACCTAAACACTTTCTTACAAATTCCTAATCTTAATCCTAATCAAAGATGCACCTAAACACAACTCTAAATCACAATTAAAATGCAAGAAATCCTCCCCCATGGCTGATACATTTTCGGTCACTCCTCCCCCATTTGCATCACATGTTGATTTGTTTTTCACTCAAAGAACCATGCTTGACCCATACTTGCACCCATACTTGAACCCATACCTAGCCATGCTTTCTACCATGCCTTGAACCATACCTTGGAGAAGATATTTTCTCTTCTCCTTGGCTGTAAATGGTCGAAGCCTTCCTCTCCATTTACACCTCTCATTTTGTTTCATTTCTCTATAAATAGCATGCTTGGGTGAACTTGCATCATTTTGGGTTCATTTGCTAAGTGTAAGTTTTCAAAGAGCACTTCAAAGTTTTCTTTTTCTCTCAAAGTTCAAGTGTCCAAGTTCTTCAAGTTCTTCATCTCTTCACTCATCTCAACCTCCAATCACTTGGTAGGGATTTTCTTTCAAGTGTTTCTTTCATTTAAGTTCTTAATCTAGTTATGTGTTCATGGTTTCTCTTGAATCTTTTTGGAACTTCTTTTCTTCTTCTCCTCCTTCTCTATTTTCGGCCATGAGCCTTTGAAAACAAAGGAATAAGAGCTTGATGATGAGGGTTTCATGATGATGTTCATCACTTGAACAACCTCTAAAGCTTGATCTTTGTTCTTGAGTTAAAAATGTTTATAGTTCTTTCTTTCTTGAACCTTGAAATCTTTAACTTTGGTGATGTTTTAAAATGGTTACATGAACTCAATGATGAGGACTCATGATTTTGGTGTTAATACATCATCAAGATCATGGTCTCTAGAGTTTCAAAATGGTTCTTTCTTGCTCTTAAGTTTCGGTTTCTTTCCTTTCCTTTTTCTCTAAAATTTCGGCCAACCAACTTGGATGGTCCAACATGATAGCTTGATGATGAGAGTTCTAGTTGGTAACTTTATATTCACCACAAAGGAATCTCTAAAGCTTGAGTTTTCATAAAGGTGTTATAAAGTTCATTTATGGTTATATTTTTAAGGAACGTCATCTTGAGTTCTAAGAACTCTAGACCTCACTTTATCTTGTCATGATGAGTTTGGGTTAAGGTTTAAGATCCTCTAAAGTCTTGAATGAGCTCTAATAAGATATAAATGAACTTGCATATTTATTTTGAGGTTGCACTCCTGTTTATGTTCTTGGTTTGCATCTTTATTTTCAAGTCATCACCTAAGGACTCAAAAATTAAAACAAGACTTGCATGATCACCTAATTAATTCTCAAAGCCTTTCTATTTCGGCCTTAAAGTTGATTGTTACTAGGCCTAGAGCACTAAAATAAAGAAATGAACTTGCATTGCATATTTATTTCAAGTCTTGCATATTTACTTTTGAGCCTTGCATATTTACTTCAAGTCTTGCATATTTAAATTTCAAGCCTTGCACATTTATTTCCAAGTATTACATATTTATTTTAAAGTCCTCACTTTACTTTGTAATGAAGAATAAAAATGAAGTGTATAACATGTTTATATTTTGTCATCACTTAAAGACCTTAGAGCTCAAAGACCTGCCCATTTTATCTCAAGTTAAAGTTTAATATGGAAGCATTCTTTGAATGCATAATTTCAGCCAAGTAATAATGATGAGCTTGGAATGAGTTCCATCTAGTTACAAGGGCCAACAACCTATGTCCTAGGATTTTCTTTAAGCTTGAGGAGTTTTATAAAGTTATGACCAACAAGATTTATGATTTTAATCCTCTCCCAAAGAAGAACTAAATGGGTTACTGACCTAAGGTTGTTTTTAGCCTCTTGATAAAATAAAATGGTTTGCAAAAAGTTTTAGAAGTCCTAAAATGATTCCAAGGGAAACTAGCAACTTATATACTTTAGAAATGTCAAATTATGTGTCTTTTTGGACTTGAACAATTCGGTTCTGTCTTGATGTGTTTGTTGCTGTATGATGATGTTTTGATGTGTTAGAATGTGTGAAAATGATATATGATGAGGTCGGAATACTTCTATGCATGTTAGGGAGAAACTAGCTTCATAGAAAAATCGTAAAGTTGGAATTTAACGTGTGTTTAACTCCTTTAATCTTAATCAATGCCAAAACTATTTTAGTATGATAACAATCAGTTTAGGATTGATTAATCATGAAAAATTTGGTTACATTTGAAGTAGGATTGAATTTTAGCACCTATAGAGAAACTAGTAACTAGAAAATCGTAAAAGTGCAATCCTAGAACTCCTAGAACATCTAATTTCTGGATTCTGTCCAGCAACCTCATAATATGGCAAACATGGTTTATAATTAGTTCCTAGGCATAGGAATGCCTCATAATTGGTTTAGATTTTATTTATAGTGCCTTAGGCGAAGACGGAATCGAGAAAGGGCCTAAAATGTAAATTTTAGAACCCCGTAATCATAGATGTATAACTCTGCCCTTGGAGAATGGTGCTGCCCAGATTTATTAAAGAGCATAAATGATAGTAAGATTTGTTAGAAGAAAATCCTTATGTGCATAAGAGATTGATAGAGAATGATGGAATAATTACAACTCAAGTTTAAGACTCGTAAGGGTCAAAGCATAAGATACCGTAGGATCAAGAGCATAATGAGTTTCAATGTTACATGTGAACGTATGTTTTATTTAAGAATGATTATGTAAACGTATGGAATTATGATTGCGGATGCATGTTTTATTTGTAAAGTAAATTTGGAAGAAATCTGACGTACTCATATTTATTTGCCAATTTCTGACAAACTTGGGGACTTAGAAAGTTTTTGAAAAACCTATGAGATTTTCTTTATGAGATATGAGGTACTAAGATGAGTTCTTGGATGACACCGGTTCAGCCGAGCACCTCCAAAGAACTTATGTGACATCGGTACCAAGATGTATTCTTGGGTGACACCGGTTCGGCCGAGCACCCCCAAGAAATGCCCCCTAGCCCATACTAAGTAAGAACTAGTGATGACTAGTTAGGTATGAGTTCATAATCTAGAGATGTGGCAAGTCGGCAATTAATTCCGTGTTAAATTACGACAAGGGTATTTTGGTATTTTCAGGCGTGGGAAATACCAAAAACTAAGATTTTCCCCTCCATCATCATGCACAACATGTAATACTCTAAAAATTATTTAAAAATTAATTTGGGCTTTACTAGCCGTAATTTCAAAAATATAACAGTTTTAGAAATGATGAGAGCGATCCAACATATTTGTAAAATAAAAAAAATCATGAATAGTAACCTCGTGGGCCCCATGGGCCTGTCGAGACAGCCGAAACCCTAGAATTGGGACCTGGAGGTGCCCAAAACTGAGAAATTATAGGATTGAGATTAGAAATAGTTAGAAATGAGGATTTTATACTTAGAATTAATTTTCGGGTAATGTCTTATTACCCGAGTATAATGTTTCGCCCGTTCCGTAGAATTTCGGTGTGCGGTTTCTAATACCGTAAAAGCTAGTTAGTGGCTAAGTAAGCTTTATCAACCACTTTATGCCAAGTGGATGACAAGGATTGAAAATTGAAAAGCAAGTTTTAATCATGGCCTTTCATTTATTAATATTTTACTCGGGTGCTCATATCTCACCCGTTCGGTGGGATTTTGGTGTGCGATTTTGACACTGTAAAAGCTATTTATTCTACAAGTTAAAGAGAGCCATTTATCTTGAGCCAAGTGGCTGACCAAGATTCATTCTTTGACCAACAAACCAAATCTTAGCCATTCATTTTTCTTACTTTGGTTAAAGATCATTTAATTATACAATATAATAGTCATTCTTTTATATATAACAAGATAACCACAAGCCAAGCTTCTTCAAGAAGCTCAAAATTTCATGCATCATGCTGTAAGGAGAAGGAAACCAGGTTCCTCTATGTCCAAGAGCTCAAACTTCACTTCAAATGCCAAAAACACTAGCCTAGACTTGTTAAAACCCTAAACTCCCTTAACAAAACTTCTACTCCTCAATACGTACAAATCTAACCGATTAGAATTTGAATCCACCACTTTTTCCAGCTTTGAGAGCTCACCATCTGCTGTTTAGGGAAGGCTTTAATGTTGAATTGGTGGCCTTGAAGTAAGCAAGATCACCCTTGGGACATGCTTGAAGCCAAGACCCTTAAAGCCACCAAAGTAGGGTTTTTGAATCTCTTCTTCTTCAAATCCATTTTCTATTTTAATCACTGATTTAAATTGATATTTTTGATTGTATTGATTGATGACATATGGATATTGGTGTGTTAATTTTGGTGGAGTGTTTGGGTGATTCTAGAAATCATTTTTGTCAAAAGGAATATTAGACTATGCTGTTGGATTTTCGGATTTCTTTTGGGTAGGTTATGGTTCATGAATTTTCTGATGTATTTGTAGTAATTTTTATGAGCTATAAAAATTATATGTTGAAGATAAAATTCTAAGGCAACTCCATGATTTTTCTTGGGTCTTAAAAATGAGTTTTACTATTTTATAAAAATAAAAAATGAAGACTGTTCTTGAGTTGTCTGGACAGCCAATTCTGAACCTCTGAGTTTGTCTAATTTTGTTACCACATCAAATGATTGATTCTTCCAATGAAATAAGATATTTAGGACATGTTTAAGTCCAACCCTGAATTTTTGTATGATTTTATATGATCATTGGATAGGGTAATAAGATTGGAACTTTGGCTGTTGGCTGCAAATAGGGGGTTTCTGGCCTCCTATTTTGTTGAATTTTGTTATCATACTTAGACAAGTCTTTAACTCCGAAATTTTTTGAGGACCTTGGGGACACATTGAAGTGTCTTGGATAATTTTTATAGCCTTGGATTTCATGGTTTGAAATGCAAAATAATTTGTGCTATAGATATGAGAAATCTGCCATTGTGCTGAAAATAAATTGATGCTTTGTTGGTTGATGAAATAATGACATTGGGTTCAAGTATGATATATACGAATGCATGCTAGTGACTTTAAGGAATGGTTTGAGGCATGATTGAAATCATATTATGAATGAATGCATATATGTGCCTCATGCATGCATTTGGAAAAGAACAATGAATGATATGTATAAGTGGCAAAAGAGAATATATGAACTTTAATCGTGCATGTTCTGACATATGGAGAAAATAGAAACAAGACTTAGATTAAATGAGGGGAAGGCAAAAATAGGAACTTTCCCAAAATACTGAGTGTGCCTATTCTGACATATGGAGAAAACAGAAACAAGACTTAGATTGAATTAAGGGGAAGGCAAAAAGAGGAACTTCCCTCGAGATATTATGAGTCGGTAGACGTATCGGCTAGAAATATAACTGTGTGTGATTCGGAAATGGAAAAAAATGAAGTCTGATAATCACGTATAGGAATGAGCTCAGTCCTGATAAGCAGTCTATTTCCCTTATGTGGTGTGGTCCACTATAAATACCATTTGGTATAAATTATCTATTGTGGAGTTGTCCACGACAGATACCCGTTGGGTATAAACTAAGTCTTTCCTATGTCAATGAAGAGAGAATGTTGCACTGAATTGAGTTTTGCAGCATAATATAAACTAAGTCTTTCCTATGTCAATGAAAAGAGAAAAATGCACTAGATTAAGTTCCTTGGCCATGAAAAGGAATGCATAATTTATTATTATTTCTGCATATAAGTTTACTTGACAATGCTTGTAAGTATCAAATTTCTACTTATGCTTTGGTTGTTATTTTTGGATGTCTGCTTAGGATGATTTACTAGATGCTTGACATTATAATACATATGCATTAAGTGATTGATTATTAAAAGCTACCCACTTCGGAAGTATGGTTTGGAACTTTAAAAATGAACCATTGGTATGAAAGGCATGATCACTCTTTTTCTAATAAACTGAAGTGGATGGCGTGATGACGATGATAGTATGAGTGAGTTTTTGGGGAGTTACCTTACTGAGAATTGTATAATTCTCACCCCTATGTGTTTTGTGTTCCCGTGTCATCTCCAGGTTAATCCAGAGAATGATGCGGCTGCTACGTGAAAGAACTTAGGATTACAGTAGTTTAATAGTTGATATTGTTATTATGTTGTATATAGTTGTAGGCATATGTGTGTGTAAATATAATAGAGAATGTATATGTATTAAAGCTCTTAGAAGAGCTTCCTTTTGTACTTAGCTATGTATTCAATAAATGTTGTGTTTCTTTGTTATATATTTTAACCAAATTATGCTAGTTATTACACGATCTTATCGCATTTGCTATAATTATTTAAGAAAGGTTCGATAGTTTATAAGTAACAACTCTCAAGTCTAATGTCATGACTTAAGGATGACGTTGTACTTGGGAGGATGTTACACAACACGTATAATCCCTTTCAAACATTAAACTAACTCCTTGAGGATAGCCTAGACCGGCTATCCTCAATTCCTGAGTGAAAATGACCCTAGGGGCATTTTGGTCATTTAGACATAGGAAAAATCGAGGATTGTGATTTTCGCATGGATTGCTATCTAAACCTCATGTAACTTCACCCTAATATTACATTATCCGATTGAGGATGGTTTGGACAGGCCACCCTTGATTCTCGTGAAAAATGACCTCAGAGGTATTTTGGTCATTTTGTACAGCAGGAAAAATCGGGGCATTACATTACTCCCCTCCTTAAAAAGAATTTCGCCTTCGAAATTCGATTCATGTGCATAGTTATACCAAAAGGATAGGCATGATAGGTCAAAATGAAAGAAACGAAAGCAATGAAAAATAGATAATATGAAGGTTTACTAACAATCCAAGCACTCTGGAAGAATATGCTTTGGCTAGGCACAGATGACTATGTTAGGTAAAATCAATACTCACAACTTAGACAAGTTAGAAACTCAAAGGCTAGTATGACTCATCTTTAACTTTATTTGTTTTGAAAAGGAGCAACAAATGTAGCTAGGTTTGGGAGTTCAAAAAGAGGGTAAATTAGCTCCAATGGGAAGAGCAAAGCCAAACATTCACAAAGACATTACTAAAACTATCCACAAGTAAACAACTTGAAATAGGGAGGAAGGGAATACGCAACATTTACGAGGATAGAAACTTAAGAAATCATGACGTATATAATAGGTTTACTAGCAGAAACATGATCAAGCCATTTACAAGGGACTTAAATATAAGTAAATACAAGAAGGTCACCAAAGGTTAAAGGGACATGAATCAAGGCATCGTGAAGATTTCATATGATCATAAACTACAAATGAATATGTGGAACCAAAACTAAGAAGCATAACTAACACCCTACTATCTATCTTATGCTTACCTCGGGTGTTAGTACGGGATGTATCTTCAGCATTGATTGTGAACACTAGCCCTTGGCGTTGAGGCCTAGAAATAGCATTTAAATGTACAGGTGTTACATTACAGTCTCTAATCATGTGGCTGGGCTTGCCACACCTAAAGCATACTCCTTGGCTAGCTAGACAAGGATAGCCACCATGGTTCTTTCTGTACTTTGGACAATCAACAGCAGGGTACCTCTGGGTGCCTCCTCTCTCGGAACATTTACTCCCTTATGTTGAAAGATCTTGTTCTATACTCGAGGCTTAAACCTCAGGCTTGTGGTGCCAGCTTCTTCTTATAGTCCTCCACCTTTGTTGAACTCAACTTCTTGTTGTTCTCCTCAATAATGCGACATTTGTTGACTAGGGTGGGAAAGTCCCTAATCTCCAAATGAGCCATAGCAATATTTATTTCACTCTTCAGCCCGGACTCATACTTCACACATTTCCAAAACTCGTCGGGGTTTCCTTGATACATTCTTGAGAACTTGATGAGCTCCCTGAATTTGGCGGTATACTGAATGACGTTCATACCTCCTTGAGTCAACTGCATGAACTCAATGTCCTTGGCATTCCTCATGGACACCAGGAAGTACTTCTCATAAAAGTGTACCTTGAATAGCTCCCAATCAATTGGCATGCCAGATGCCTCTAGTAGCCTCCGGACACCAGTCCACCAAAACTTGGCATCCGCCTCCAGCATGTATGTGGCAAAGGTTACCTTTTGCTCCTCAGTGAATGGGATCACCGAAAAGATCTTCTCCATGCTCTTGATCTATTCCTCAGCTAGGCAGAAATCCCCAAATTGGGCATGCTCGAGATCCTCAATAACATTAGGACCATGGCCAACATTGCCTTATTCCTCTATCCGTTTGAATATCATCTGCATGGCCCTGGCCACATCTCGGAGAGCTTCAGTAGTCTCATTATCCTGATCACTCGCTCTTGAAGTCCTAGTCTATCATGGTCATGCCATTGGTTCCTAAGCATACAAAGTAACAAACATTGAGGTGATTGGGCTCAATACTTTATGCAAAGTGAGCTAGTTACCATGACACACACACACATACAGGAGTCATGCATATCTATCATATAGCTTATCCTATCAATAAAACACTATACATGACATAAATATCACACCATGCTTAAGAAGCATAGTCAGTCCAATCTCAGGCTTCGTGAGAATCGATATGCTCTGATACCAAAATGTAACACCCTAACTTTTAACATAATATGCCTAGCATGCATAATGGTTAATCGTTAGTTGTTACTCTTTCGTCTCAGAATTTTACTTAATTTTTCACTTTGAAAATATGTTTATGGAAATTACGACCCTTTTTTTTTGAAAAACCAAAATATAAGCCGTTTGCGTATATGTTATACCGTATAATTATTCATCACATAGCATACATACAGATCACAATAGAGTCTAGCATAAACTGAGAACATCGTCATATCATAACATTAATTTCAAATATCAAGTCAAATAATAATAATAGTGATAATATAGGAATATTCCACATACATACTATAACAATAATACTAAGCCCACCTATGGAGGTTGAGCATTCAAGTAACTCAAAAGCTAATCATAACTATGGTGTAGCGAAATCCCTCGCGACTAAATTACGAACTTGTACGAAGATGAGGTAACTTCTAAGTGTTGTGAAAATGAAAGACTATATCTCTGCTTTTGCTATGCCACTCTGATCCAGATCGTAGTGAAACTCCTATGTCGGCATCTCGAGGAAGTCTATCGACATCACCATCAACCTTGTCTGAAGACGAAGATGGGAAAAAAGAGGGGAATGAGAAACTTATATAAGAATCTCAGTAGGGTTTCCATCTCCACACACGTGACATCATCATCGTCCCAAGGAACCTCGAGTTTTTCATTATGAAAGTAATGGGCATAAATAAGATTCATTTATTAAGTTCCAAATACCATTAACCGAGGTCCGTATCTGTTAGCATGAATCTTAATGTATGAATGCAACAGGTATCTCATGTATGCATGGCAATGCCTCAGTGCACAAGTAACACATGCAAATAACATAGCCCTACTAATAACATGAATTAATAACGTGTAAGTTCACAACTAAAGATAAGTTACAGAACTAAAGCATTGGCAAATAAATAAAGACATGACGAGGCAAATGCAATGAGTCAAACATCTTTTAACATGCATGGGAAGGCAAGAGGACCCATGATAATTTACTTTCTCATGAATGAATTCTCAAGTTTTTTTCTCATCAATACACCCTCTTACGTTAACACCAAATCCAACTTACTCGCCTTCCTCAGTGTTTTTAAAATTAACACTAGAACCAACCAATATACTGATCATCTAGGATGAGCTCAACCTAACTAGCTGTAGCTAGATTTAACATAGGGTAATAGAGGGGGTGAAACACATCACTTCCTTGCTTTTCTTACTATGAATATACAACTTTCTTAGATCACCTCTCATAACCTTTAATTTGGGGAGTCTAGAGGATCATTTCTAGGTGTTTTATGTCACCTTAAACTTAGCATATTATTTTGAGAAGCAAAAGCACAATCATATCATATAATATCACATGCTTATATTTCACTTATCCTATTCACCTCAAATATTCAAAGTGTAATCATAACATGCCACAATAAATTATGTAATTGATAGCCAAGTATGCAACATATTCATCATATATATCCTCAAGCATGTTATGAACTAGTCATCTCATAAAACAAACGTGCTCATTAGCCCTTGAACAGGTCAAACAACAAATCGGGTTAACCTATCTTTTGAGATTATTCTTTTATGCATCTACGGGATTAATTACAATGATTTCCATTCATTATTAACCTCAAGAACATCATTAAACAAAGCTGGACAGATTTGATCAGAAAAGAAAATGACCAATTTTAGTGTCCTAGAAGTTATGTTTTTGATCCTTCCTCATTATCAACTTTTCCTATGATGCTAGAATAAATTTCTAAACTACTAATGAATGATTCCTATACATTTACTAAGTGTTAAACATCCTTTTTACCAAAGTATAACATGCTGGACAAAGACCATATTTTTCGGCTTTAAGGGTTCTAGAAATCACACTTTTGATCCTTTCTAATTGCTAGTCTTTTCTTAAGTGCTAAAAATAATTATAACACTAATTATTAACAAATTTTATACATTTAAGCAACCCCAAATAGCATATATCAGATCTGAAAATGTTAGAACAGAATCTAAAATTATATTTTCAAAGAGCATGCAAAGTTGCAATAATAAGCATTTCTAGCATACTAGTGTTTCTAGAATTAATTCTAAGTCAAGCAACACTCTTATATTTGATTTATCCTTTTACAAACACAAGTAAATGTCCTTAGGTCAGTAGCAAAATCAAAGGGCTCAATAAAAAGATTTTGGTTATGTAAATCATGTTTTAACACTTTAGTAATTAACATATTTCTCAAGGAAAAATTGCAAAATACAAACTTTGAACCCTCAAGATAATAATACTCTAAACCTTAAAACCTTATTCCTTTGAAAACAAAACCCTTTTATGAATACAAATGCCCATGGAATTGAAATTCCCATGTAAGTTGAAAGGGGTAAGTCTTGAGCTCTAGATTATTTAGGTGATAGCATAAACTTAAACATGCAAATGCAAGCCTCATTTTAATCTTCTTATTATAGGGTGATGGCAATGGAAACATAAATTTGATATGCAAAGCTTGAATATAAATATGAGAATGCAAGCTCATTGTTAATCTTTAAAGTTTAGGTGATGACTTGAAATATAAATATGCTAGACAAGAAATATAAACATGAAATGCAAGTTCATTTTCTTATCTTCAAGCTTTAGGTGATGGCTTGGAAATAAACATAATATGCAAGGCTCAAATATAAATATGAAATGCAAGACTTGAAATATAAATATAAATACATTCCATTTGTTATTTCTTTAGGTCCTAGGCTCAAGACTCCTATTTAGAGTAACAACTCTAAAGCACCGATCAATTTTACAAAATGGACATGAGCTTTAGAGTCTCCCATTATTGTGGTTTCAAGAACCTTGTCTCCCTAGACTCACCATCAAGCTCAAAGGAAAAACCATTAATGGAAGCCAAGCAACATTTTCACTTGCTAGGAACTCTTGAAACTAAAAATGAAATCTTAGGCTTTAGTGGTCAAACAAATGATGGTTTTGCAACCAACATCAAAGATCTTCATCATTAAGCCATGATTTTTAAACAATAAGGCCATCAAGGCTGAAAAAAAGAAAGAAAAAGGAAACTTGAAACCGAAAAGAAAGGAAGAAAAGAAGAGAACCAGCACTCCAACATTCATTCCAACCCTAAAAATAAGAGAACATAGAAGAAGAGAATGTTTCCAACCAATCCAACATTCCAACCAAAAATGATTCAAAAGAAAAGAATGAAAACTTTAAAAAAAACTCCCTACCAAATATGTTTCTTGGTTCTAAACGAAAATGCTTGATCTTGGCAAGGAAAAAGAGAAGAAAAATCTTTTCTTTGGAGTGATGATGGTTTCGGCCAAGGCAAGAAGAAATGGGAGAAAGGAATTTTGTGTTGGTTTGATGTATAGAGATGAAAACTTATGTGTTTTAGGGAAGATCTATGGTGATGGTGTGTGTAACACCCTAATATTTAACCCAACACGCCTAGGACACATTTAGGTTAATTATTAGTTATTACTCTTTTGTTCCAGCTCTAACTTTTAAATTGTTAAAATACTCAGTGAAAATACTGGTCAATTTTTTTAAAAAAAATTTGAAAATGAAAACGTGAGCCACATAACTTGAAAGAACTATGTCGTATGATACCCCCGAAAGCCAATAATTAGCTAAACTCATCATAAGCATACATGAATTAAAGTAAATCTCAAAACATAACACATCATCATGAAGACATTCATAAATAACATTAGAGGTTCACATTACATAAGTGCTTATCATAATAGAGTTACGCCCACCAATAATAGTTGGGAAAGTACAATCATTTAAAGGCATAAAGGGAAATAACAAATACAACTAGTCAGGGTCTTGACACCCTCTATGCTTAAATAGATAACCCTAGAAGCTAGGGAGGGACTATCGTCCATGTGACAGGCCCTTGATGAGATCCACAGTAGCCGCTAACTGCTACTCACGAACAAAATCATTATCCTCTGAAGACGTGATGGAAGAAAGAAAGAGGGGATGAAAATCTTATAAAAGAAGCTCAGTAGGGAGTTCACCTCCTAACAAGTGTCATATCTACGTCCTAAGGAACCTCGGGTTTCTTTATAAAGTAGTAGGCATGCATAAGGTTCAATTATTACTTTCCAAATATTATTATCCGAGGCCCGTCTATTTTAGAATGCGTCTTAATGCAAGAATGTAACATGACATACCATGACCACATAACTAATGCCATAATTAAACAACATATAATAAAGAATACAAATTCTTCTAGCATGATCTTGTCCTCAATATTTCTTTTAGGTGACTTAAGATTCTTGTCTCTTTTTCTTGGCGGTCACCCTATTATTCTCTCTTCTTGAGAGTTCTAGATTATGAGCTCATATCTCACTAGTTGTCACTAGCTAACACTTATCTTCTCAATAAGTGTAACGCCCCAGTTTTTTTATGTCTGAGAGAAAATGACCAAAATGCCCCTGAGGTCATTTTCCTCTCGGAATTTGAGGATAGCCAGCCCGACAGTCCTCGAAAGGTCAACTCAATGTTTGAAGGGGATTAGATGGTCCTTGAGTGATTTCAGAAATGAAAATCGTGTTTTCTACAGTTTTGGGTCAAAATGACTAAAATACCCCTATAGCGCTTTTACGTGGGTAAAGGTGCCGTTTGAGCCCGAAACTTCCCCCAAAGGTTTAAAATGGCGTTTTCACGTGTTTAAAAATATAAGTCCTGGTGGTCCCGGGTAGTTTTTGTGCAAAATTATGATTTTGGCCCTGGCATAGTGCCACTTGAGCTTAACGATGTAATTAAGCAAACCTAAGCAATATTAGACTCTAATCAAAGATTAATTAATTTTCATAATTAATCTAGAGTCAAAATAAGTCATTAAAATTAATTAGAACCTAAGATTGCTTACACTAAACTCAAAAACCCTTTTTTTCTTTTAAAAATTCAAGTTCCTAAGACATAGAATCTTGAATAGTATTTTCACTATTCACTTTCCATACTCTAAGAAGCCTAGGTAGAGTAGGATTTTGACCCCACTAATGGGATAGAATGCTCACTAATCATATCTTAACATAGCCTTGATTACCTATCCTTTTACTTACACACTTACTTACAAGTTCATAATCCTAAGCCTAATCAAAGCTACACCTAAACACACCTCTAAACCATAATTAAATGAAAGATTTTCCTCCCCTTGGATCCCCAAAAAGTGGTGCCACCTCATCCCCTCTTTCATCACAAATTTTTTCACTCACACACTCAAAGAAGCATGCTACACCATGCCTAAACCTATGCTTACACCTTACCTTGAAATGACATAACCAAGAGATATTTTCTCCCTCCTCCCTTCCCCAAAATGGCGCCATTCTTCCCCCCCACTCTCACCCCTCATGTTTTATTCCTCTATAAATAGCATGCTTGGATGAACTTGAAGCACTTTTGGTTCATTTGCCAAGTTGAGTTTTCAAGAGCACCTCAAAGCTTTCCTTTTCTCTCAAGTTCAAGAGTTCCTCTTCTTCAAATTCTTCATCTTCTTCCCTCATCTCAACCTCCAAATCACTTGGTAGGGATTTTATTTTAGGTGTTTCATTCATTAAAAGTTCTTATTTAGTTATGTGCTTTGTGATTTCTCTTGAATCTTTAGTTCTTCCTTCCTTCTCTTTTCTTTCTTTTTCGGTTCTTGGCTTCCTTTTTCTTCCTTCTAGTTTCGGCCATCATGGCCTATCTTGGGAGAAAAACCATGGCTTGATGATGAGGTTTCAAAATAATGGACTCATGATTTTCATTTGAGAAACCTCTAAAGCTTGAAACTTAGTCTTAATCACAACACATTTTGGGTTATCCCTTTCTTTTCTTTTAATGATTTTGGTTTCCTTTCCTTTTCCTTTTCTTGTTTTGGTTTCGGATTCTCCTTCTCTTTTCCTTGATATGGTTTTGATTTTGAAGGTGTTTTTGGATAAAAATGACTCAAGGATGAGAGCACATGATGTTGGAGTTTATGTGTCAACAAGATCATGGCCTCTAGAGTTTTAAAGTTTTGTTCTTTTCCTCCTCATGGCTTCAACCTTGTTTTCCTTTCCTTTGGTGTTCAAGGTTTTGTTTTGAATAATGTTGGTTGTTAGTTATTTTGATCTCTTGATCCATTTCCTTGAACTTGATGATGATGTTTAAACTATAAGGTTTCTTTGACACCTTGGTACAAGAACTCTAAAGTTCACTTTATCTTGCTATGATAAGTTTGGGTTGAGGTTTAAGTTCCTTTAAAGTCTTGTAAGAGTTCTAGTGAAGAATGTAAAATGAACTTGCATTTATATATACTTTCCTTGCCTAGCATATTTATTTTTGAGCTAATCACCTAAAACGTAAAGATTAAAACAAGAGTTGCATTCTCATATCACCTAATAATTAATCTCGAAGCTCACTTATTTCGGCCTTAAAGTCGATTGTTGTGGAGTCTAGAGCACTAAAATAAAGAATTGGACTTGCATTCATATTTATACTTCAAGTCATCACTTAAATTCTAAAAAATAAAAATGAGCTTGCATATTTACTTTCAAATTTTGCATATTTATTTTCAAGTCTTGCATATTTATATTCCTAGCAACTCATGTTTATGTTTCAAGTTCTTGCATTTCATATTTACTTTGAAGCTCTCACTTTACTTTATCATAAAGAATACAATTGGATGCATTGCACATTTATATTTTGTCATCACTTAAAAAACCTAGAGCTCAAAGATTTTCCCTTTTATCTCAAGCTAAAGTTTGGTTATGGATGCATTCTGTTGAATGCACAATTCGGCCATGTGATGATGATGAGCTTGGCATGAGTTTCATCTAGTCACAAGTGCTCATAACCTATGCCTTAGGATTTTTTTAAGCGTAGGAGAACTCAAAGCATATTTCAAGTATGATTTTATGTTTTAAATTTTAAATCTTGGGCCAACTCAAATGGTTGCTGCCCTTGTTTAGTTTATGATGATTTTAGTGAAATAAGATGGTTTCCAAAGAGTTTTAGAAGTCCTAAGGTGAATCCATGAGAAACTAGTGACATATGTGCATTGAAAATGAAATTTCATGCTTGGTATGATGATGAATGGATTCAATTTTTCCTTGATGATTTGGTTGCTGTTTGGTGATGATTTTATATGATAGAATGTGTAAAAATTATATATGTTGAGGTAGAAGCCTTTCTATGCATGTTAGGAAAGAAATTAGTCTTACCAATAAACTGTAAAGTTGAGTTTTAGCATAGTTTTGATCCATTTATTTTTAGCCACTGCCAAAACTGTTTTAATGGGATAACATTCAGTTTAGGATTGATTAATCATGAAAAATTTGGTACCATTTGATGTAGGATTGATTTTTAGCGCCTATAGAGAAACTAGTAACTAGAAAACCGTAAAAGTGCAATTTTAGAACACTTAGATTATTTAATTTTCTAATTCTGTCCAGCAACCTTATAACATAATAAACATGGCTTATAATTAGTTCAAAGGCATAGGAATGCCTCATAATTGGTTTAGATTTAATTTATAGCACCTTAGGCGAAGACAGAACGTAGAAAGGGTCTAAAATGTAGTTTCTAGAACCCCGTAATCGCAAGTTTTAGAAAATGGCAGATCTGCATGGGGCTGTTTGGTTTTGCTCCTAGGCACGAAAATTAATGAGGATATTAGTTGTGAACCCATAGGTGCATAAAAGATTAATAGCGGACATTAGAGTAATTACATTTCAAGTTTGAGACCCATAAGGGTCAAAGCATAAGACACCCTAGGTTTAAGAGCATAATGAACTTTAGTACTTCATGTGGGTGCATGATTTTATTATGGAAATTTATGATGATTGTGATGCTCATGATCATGTATATATCTATGAATGTGGCATAAAGCAAATTTGAAAGAAATTCGGTGTGCCGTGGTTATGCTGTCGAATTTCTGACAAATTTGAGGAACTTGGAAAGTTTTCAAAAAGATATGAGTTTTGAGTGTGACATAGTACTGTGAGAACGCATTCTGGGGGATGGCGATACGTAATGCCCCATAAACAAATCCTTGAGGGGGATGGCGATACGTAACACCCCGAAGAGGACAATATTTGCCGTGTACTTGATGCTGATGCGACGTGTTCCGTTATGATTATTATTATTGAGATTTCGCTTATCAAATGATAAGTAAGAACTAGTGACGACTAGTTAAGGTATGAGCTCATAACCTAGAGATGTTACACATTCTGGGTGACACTGGTTCGGCCGAGCACCCCCAGATCGATTGTCTTTTAGGGTGATCCCTATGTACAGTACGATGCTTTGAATGTCACACAGTTACAAGAAGAGAAATGCTTTTACGTGAGAAGTATATGCCACTTTATGCCATTTGTATGATGCTGATAGCTCTATAAATGTTTAATTGATTTTTCCTGTTGCATCTTCATGCATTCATGCTTTATTTTGTTGCATCCAAGACATTAAGACTCATCCTAAAAGGAACGGACCTTGGATAATTAAGTTTAAAACCTAATAAGTGAATTTTATGCATGCTCACCTTTTTCAAAGAAACCCAAGGTTCCTGAGGACGTAGATGATGACACCTAGATAGGCGGCTACCCTATTGAGATTCTTTAGCAAGATTCTCACCCCCTCTATCTTTTCTTCCCGTCACGTCTTCAGATGGCTACATTCATGGTTTTTGTGGATTCCCCGACATAGGAAGTGCACCATGATCCGGAGCATGGTTCGTACCATTTTAAGGGTTGATGCACTTTTAGTGTCTTCATGTTTGTTGGACGACCCTTTGCCCACCCTGTACATACTCATCGCTTCTCCCCAACAGCACCATATGGCGACGATGATCGAGTTTTTGAGCGTGCTCGCAAGCATAACGAGAGGGTGCTCCATATGCACACCGCCGCCTCAGCCGTGCGCGACTACTCCAACTATGTGCCGCATACATACTTCTCGGAGACCGATCTGTCGAAGGACCCGCCTACCCACTTGTATAGCGAGAGCTCCGTTCCCACTCCACCGCTGATGGGAGAGGGCAACGAGGAGACTGTCACTCAGCCGAGGCTAGCTTGAAGGCAGTCCATGCACCCCCGTCGAGGAGCTCATGTCCAACCGCAATGAATACCTACTCCGGATGTGCTTCGTCCTTGGATTGGATATGTTTCATCCTTTCTGGGATCCTAGTAGTAGCGGCTCATGGGTAGAGATAGTGAACACACTACATAGATGAGGATAAACTTTCTTTTATTTAGAGGTTATCCATTCTAGATGCACTTGGGTTGGGGAGTTTTCTATTTCACTTTCCGTTGTATTTTCTTTTCCATTGTACTTTCCTTTCAGTTGTATTTGCTTTGTGTTGTACCAAACTAAGTCCCGCTCTTCTTGAGTGGGCATATTATATATCTATATATGTGGGTTGTTTTATCATGCTGTGCAACTATATGTTTTTTGATCGGATGTTCATGAGGTGTTTAATTGAATTTGTGTTTTATTGCTTTTAAGCTTCATCGTTTGCCATGTTATGCTCTCACTTTGCTTTTACATTTCAAAACAAAATTTACTTGTATTTTCCGCTATGTATTTTAAAGTAAAAAGGAAACTATAACGTAATAGACTAATGATTAACCTAAATATGTTCTAGAGTATTGGGTTAAAAATTAGAATGTTACAATAAGCAAATTCCCGACTCCCAAAGTGTGGGATAAGGCGCATAGGATCACTTTTTGCTAGGCCCGACCCATCACAAAAAGGTCACCCTCCTAGATCACCTTTATGTCGAGCCCGGCTCGTTACGTGAGGATCATCTCCAAGTGTTTTATGTCACGTTAAGCTTAGCATGTTATATTGAGATGCAAGAGTACAAACATGTTATACAATGTCACATGCTCTCATACACTTATAACATATGCATCTTTAATCATTCTAAGAGTAATCATAACATGTCATGAATCTTTGTAATTGGAAAATGAATATGCAAACATAACATCTCATAGTTTTTGGTACATCATAAATTCATCATCGTATAAAATAAACACTTTCCTTAAACGATAAAACCTCAAAATTGGGTAACCTCAACTTTTGAAATTATTCCTTTATGCATCTAAGGGTTTAATTCCAATGATTCTCATTAATTATTAATATTAAGAACATCATTAAACAATGCTAGACAATTCAGGATAGAAATTAAAACTTTGAGCAATTTCTATGTTCTAGATGTTACGTCTCTGACCCTTTCTCATTACTGACTTTTCCTAAGATGCTAGAATTAATTCCTATACCAATTATGGGTAATTCCTACATATTTACTAAGTGATAAACATCTTTTTACACAATCATTGCTTGCTAAGACAGAATCCATTATCTCCATTCTTAAGGGTCCTAGAAATCACATATGATCTTTTCTAGTTGCTAGTCTTCCTCTAAGTGCTAAAAATAATTATTACACTAATTATTAATAAATTTTTCCCACATAAACAATCCCAATCAGCACCATCACATACTGAAACAGTTTGGGCAGTGGCCAAAAATGGGTTTCTTAAAAGCTTCTAAAGTAAAAATTTTACGGGTTTTCAGTTACTAGTTTTTACTTAAGATGCCAAGGATGATTTCCACCATAATTGATAATAATTTTCCCACATTTAAGCAACTCCAAACAATTTTAAACAAATCTGAAAATTGTAACATCCTAATTTTTAACCTAATACTCTAGAACATATTTCGGTTAATCATTAGTCTATTACATCATAGTTTCCTCTTTATTTTAAAATACTTAAAGGAAAATGCAGGTAAATTTTTTTTTGAAATGTAAAAGCAAAGTGAGATCTGCGCAATACGATGAACGATGAAGCATAAAATAAATAAAACACAAATCCAAATAAACACCTCATGAACATTCGATCATAAAACATGTAATTGCACAACATGATAAAACAAACCACATACATAGATATATAATATGCCTACTCAAGAAAAGTGGGACTTAGTTCGGTACAACACAGAGCAAATACAGCTGAAAAGAAAGTACAATGGAAAGGAAAATACAACAGAAAATGAAATAGAAAACTCCCCAACCCAAGTGCATCTAGAATGGACAACTTCTAAACAAAAGAAGGTTTATCCGCATCTATATAGTAAGTGCACTATCTCTACCCACGAGCCGCTATTGCTGGGATCCTAGAAAGGGTGGAACATATCCAATCCAAGGACGAAGCACATCTGAAGTGGGCACTCGTTGCGGCTGGACGTGAAGTCCTCAACAGGGCGCATGGACTGCCTCCGAGCCAGCCTCTACCGAGTGACGATCTTTCACGCTCTCTCCCATCGGGCCGGGAGTAGAGACAGAGCTCTCACAGTATAGATGGGTGGGTGAATCCTTTGATGGGTCAATCTCTAAGTGTCTCGAACGGGGGACATAGTCGGAAAAATCATGGGCGGCAGATTCAGCAAAGTACGTGTGGAGTACCCTCTCGTTGTGCATCCATGCACGCTCAAAAACCATGTCGTCGCTAAACAGGGAAGTCAGAGAAAAACAATGGCTATGTACAAGGTGAGAAAAGGCGCGTCCCAAAAATATAAACACTCAAAGGGTGCAACTCCCCTCAAAATGATACAACCGGTGCTCTGGGTCGTAGTGCACCTCCCAGGTGAGGGTACCAACGAACAACACGAAAGTCGCCATCTGAAGATGTGACGGAAGGAAAAGGTAGAGGGAATGAGAATCTTGCTAAAGAATCTCAGTAGGGTAGCCTCCTATCTAGGTGTCATCATCTACGTCCTCAAGAACCTTGGGTTTCTTTAAAAAAGTGAGCATGCATAAAATTCACTTATTAGGTTTTAAAATTAATTATCCAAGGTCCGTTCCTTTTAGTATGAGTCTTAATGTCATGGATGCACTATAATAAAGTATGAATGCATGAAGATGCAACAAGCAGAATCAATTAAACATTTATAAAGCTATCAACATCATATAAGTGGCATAAAGTGGCATATACTTCTCATGTAAAAGCATTTCTCTTCAGAATCGTATGACATTCAAAGCATCGTACTGTAACATAGGGATCACCCTAAAAAGATAATCGATCTGGAGGTACTCGGCCGAACCGGTGTCACGCAGAACGTGTCACATCTCTAGGTTATGACCTCATACCTTAACTAGTCGTCACCAGTTCTTACTTATCATCTGATAAGCGAAATCTCAATAATAATAATCATAACAGAACGTGTTGCACTGGTATCAAGTACACAGTGAATATTGTCCTCTTTAAGGCATTACGTATCGCCGTCCCTCTCAAGGATTCATTTTTGGGGCGTTACGTATTGCCATCCCCCAGAACGCGTTCTCACAATACTATGTCACATTCAAAACTCATCTTTTTGAAAACTTTCTAAGTTTCTCAAATTTGTCAGAAAGTTGGCAGCATAACGAGACACACTGAATTTCTTCCAAATTTGCTTTATGCCACATTCATATATATACATAATCATGAGCATCACAATCATCATAAATTTTCATAATAAAAACATGCACTCACATGAAGTACTAAAGTTCATTATGCTCTTAAACCTAGGGTGTCTTATGCTTTGACCTTTACGGGGCTTAAACTCGAGATAAAATTATTCTAACATTTGCTATTAACCTTTTATGCACCCAAGGATTCACAACTAAAGATTCTTACTAATATTTATGTTTGTCAATGAATCTGGACAGCATCATGCCTTAAGGGTAGAAATTATATCTTGTGATTATGGGGGTTCTAGAAGCTATGTTTTAGACCCTTTCTGTGTTCCGTCTTCACCTAAGGCGCTATAAATCAAACTTAAACCAATTATGGGGCATTCCTATGCCTATGAACTAATTATAAACCATGTTTACTGCATCACAAGGTTGCTGGACAGAAACAGAAAATTAAATAATCTAAGTATTCTAGAATTGCACTTTTATGGTTTTCTAGTTACTAGTTTCTCTATAAGCGCTAAAAATCAATCCTACATCAAATGTTACCAAGTTTTTCATGATTAATCAATCCTAAACTGAATGTTATCCCATTAAAATAGTTTTGGCAGTGGCTAAAAATAAATGGGTCAAAACTATGCTAAAACTCAACCTTACGGTTTTTCTATAAGACTAGTTTCTTAGCTAACATGCATAGAAAGGCTCCTACCTCAACATATATAACTTTTACACATTCTAGCATACCAAAACAACATAATACAGCAGCAAGCACATGAGGGCAGAATCAAAACATTAAAGCTCAAGCATCATTCAAAAATTATCAAAACATTAAAGCTCAAGCATCATTTAAAAATTATGTCCTTAACACATACAAGTTGCTAGTTTCTCTTGGATTCATTTTAGGACTTCTAAAACTATTTGGAAACCAACTTTTTTTCATTAAAATCCTCATAAACTAAACAAGGGCAGCAACCATTTGAGTTGGCCTAAGATTGGAATTTAAAATGTAAAATCATACTTGAAATTTTCTTTGAGTTCTCCTATGCTTAAGAAAATCCTAAGACGTAGATTATGGGCAGTTGTACCTAGATGAAACTCACACCAAGCTCATTATCATCACATGGCCGAATTGTGCAATCAAGGGAATGCTTCCATAACCAAACTTTAGCTTGAGATAAAAGGTCAAGTCTTTGAGCTCTAGGATCTTTAAGTGATGACAAAAAGTAAACATGCTATGCATTCCATTTTATTCTTCATTATAAAGTAAAGTGAGAGCTTCAAAGTAAATATGAGATGCAAAAACTTGAAATATAAACATGAGGTGCTAGGAATATAAATATGCAAGACTTGAAAATAAATATGCAAGACTTGAAAGTAAATATGCAAGTTCATTTTATCTTTTAGGATTTAAGTGATAACTTGAAATATAAATATGCTAGACAAGGAAAGTAAATATGAATGTAAGGCCAATTCTTTATTTTAGTGCTCTAGGCTCCACAACAATCGACTTTAAGGACGAAATAGGCGAGTTTTGAGATTATTTATTATGTGATATGAAAATGTAACTCTTGTTTTAATCTTTACGTTTTAGGTGATGGCCAAAAATAAATATGCTAGGCAAGGAAAATAAATATCCAAGTTCATTTTTACATCTTTACTAAAGCTCTTACAAGACTTTAAAGAAACTTAAACCTCAACCCAAACTTATCATAGCAAGATAAAGTGAACTTGAGAGTTCCTAGAACACAAAGCAACCTTTCTTAAAAATGAAACCATAAGAGAGCTATAGAACATTTTTATGCAAACTCAAGCTTTAGAGATTTCATTGTGATGAATATGAAGTCATCATCTAGAACTCTCACCATCAAGCTATCATGTTGGGCCATTCAACATGCATAGCCAAAAATTTAAAGGAAAAAAAAGGAAAAGAGTCGAAACCATGAGCAAGGAAATGAACCATTTTGGAACTCTAGAGACCATGATCTTGATTATGTATTAACACCAACATCAAGAGTCCTCATCATTGAGTTCATATATTCGTAGAGTATCATCAAAGTTAAGTTCTCAAGACTAAGAAAGAAAGAAACCAAAAGCATCTTTTACTCAAGAACCAAGATCAAGCTTTAGAGGTTTCTCAAGTGATGAACATCATCATGAGATCCTCTCATTCCCTAGCCTTTTGAGGCCCTTGGCCGAAAAAAATACAAAGAGGAAGAAAGAAGTTCTAAAAGATTCAAGAGAAATCATAAAGCACATAACTAAATAAGAACTTTTAATGAATAAAACACTTAAAATAAAATCTCTACCAAGTGATTGGAGGTTGAGATGAGAGAAGAAGATGAAAAGGTTGAAGAAGAGGAACTCTTGAACTTGAGAGAAAAAAAAAGCTTTAAGGTGCCCTTGAAAACTCAACTTGGCAAATGAACCAAAAGTGATTCAAGTTCATCCAAGCATGCTATTTATAGAGAAATGAAACATGAGGGGTTAGAATGGGGGGAAGAAGTGGCGCCATTTTTAAGGGAGGTAGGAGGGAGAAAAATATCTCTTGGTTATGTCATTTCAAGGTAAGGTGTAAGGCATGGTGTAGCATGCTTCTTTGAGTATGTGAGTGAACAAATTTGTGATGCATGAGGGGGTGAGGTAGTGCCACTTTTTGGGAATCCAAGGGGAGGAAAATCTTTCATTTAATTGTGGTTTAGAGGTGTGTTTAGGTATAGCTTTGATTAGGCTTAAGATTAGGAATTTGTAAGTAAGTGTGTGAGTGAAAAGATAGGTAATCAAGGCTATTTAAGGCATGATTAGTGAGCACTCTTGCCCATTAGTGGGGTCAAAATCCTACTCCACCTAGGCTTCTTGGAGTATAGAGAGTGAATAGTAAAAATACTATTCAAGATTCTATATCTTTGAAACTTGAGTTTCTAAAAAAAAAGGGGGTTTAAGTTTAATTTAAGCAATCTTAGGTTCTAATTAATTTTAATAACTTATTTTGACTTTTATATTAATTATGGAAATTAAGTCATCTTCAATTAGAGCCTAATGTTGCTTAGGTTTGCTTAATTACATCATAAGCTCAAATGGCACTATGCTAGGGGCAAAATCGTAATTTCGCATAAAAATTACCCGGGATCACCAGGACTTAAACAGATATTTTTAAACACATGAAAACATTATTTTAAACCTTTGGGGAAAGTTTCGGGCTCGAACGGCACCTTTACCCGTGTAAAACGCTATAGGGGTATTTTGGTCATTTTGACCCGAAACTGCAGAAACCACGATTTTCATTTCCAAAATCACTTAAGGACCATCCAATCCCCTTCAAACATTGAGTTGACCCTTCGAGGACTGTCAGGCCGGCTATCCTCGAATTCCGGGCAGAAAATAGTCTCAGGGGCATTTTAGTCATTTTCTCTCAGATAGAAAATCGGGGTGTTACAATAATGCTATGGCAGAAACCGAAAATCTAATATTCCAAAAGCATGCAAAGTTGTAATGTAAGGCATTTCTAGTAACTAGTCTTTCTAAAATTAATTCCTAGTTAAAGAACATTCTTAGAACCAAATTTTATTCCTTTCGGAAGATGGAAATATAACCTTTAGGACTTAGTTGACAACTTGGAAAATAAATATGAATGCATTTCCATTTCTCTAGTTTTAATGCCCAAGACTCCTATTTAGAGTATTTACTCTAAAACACCGATCAACTTTAAGGTTGAACAGGGTAAGTCTTGAACTTTAATTAGTTAGGTGATGATACAAACATAAACATGTTAATGCAAACTTTATTTTAATCTTTAAGATTTAGGTGATAACTTGGAAAGTAAATATGAATGCATTTCCATTTCTTTCTTTTAGTGGTCAAGGCTCCTATTTAGAGTAACCACTCTAAATCACCAATCAACTTTAAGATTGAAAGGGGTAAGCCTTGAACTTAAGTTAATTAAGTGATGACATAAATATATAACTCCATTTTAGCTCAACCTTTTGAAAAAAAAAATGGAACCCAAAACTTTGGGCTTTCAATAGTCTATCACATGATGGTTTTATAACCATCACCAAGATCCATCATCATTAAGCCATAGTTCTAACATTTTATTGGCAACCAAAACCAAAACTAGAATAAAGGAAGATTAAAATCGAGATTGAAAACGTGATAAAAGAGGAAGAAATTTTTCATCAAACTAACAACAACAAGGCAAAAAAAAAAAAATGAAACAAGAAACAAGAGAAAGAACAACAAAACAAAAATCCTTACCAAAGAAAAGAGAAAGCTTGGTCTTGAAATGAGATGAGAAGAACAATCCTTCCTTTGGAGCAAGGAATGGTTTCGGCCAAGGAGAGAAAAGTTTGTCTTGGGTTTTTGATCTTGGAAATGGAGAGGTTATGTGTTTTAAGGAAGATCTATGGTGGTTGTGTGGTGGTTTAAGGTTAAGAGGTGGTGGTGAGTGGTGGTTCTTGGAAGAAATGAAGAAGAAGAGGAAGAAGAACTCTTTGAGGAACTATAGAGAAACTTTGAGGATTCTGGAACTAAGATTGCAAGAAATGAACAAATGGTGTGATAAGAGTTTCCTTGCATGTATATTTATAGAAGAATTGGAACATGAGAGGATGAAAAAGGGAGGAAGAGGCTGCGGCTTTTCTTGAGGAACTTGGGGGGCAAGTTTCATCTTAATGTAGGTTAGGATGTGTATTAGAGGTAGATTTAATTAGGAAAATGGTTATGAATAGATAATTAAGTGCTTAGGTTGATAATCATACATTCAGGCATTTCAAGATCATGATTAAAGAGTGGTCATAAATATTTATAAGAGTTAAGTTCATTGAGTTTGAATTAAACTCAATTAATTTGAATTTCAAAAGCCAACACATTTCCTTAAATTAGGGAATTGGACACTATTCACCATTTTGACTTTTTGATGTCTTAAGACCACTTTGATTTTTGAAAGGGATTTTTCTTTCTCTAAGCAATCTTAAACTCTAATCAACCTCAATTAATTATTTTTTCTCAAGATTAATAAATTAATTTTTAATTAGAGCCTAATATTGCCTATGTTTCCTTAATCACACAATTAAGCTCCTTAGGTGCTTAATTTAGGGGTAAAATGATAATTTTTCATAAAAGCTCCCCAAGGCCACCCGAATTTATACCGACATCATATATTCCTTAAAAACAACATTCTAAACTTCCAAGTAAAGCCTAGGCCCAATCGGTAATTAATTCTGTATTAATTAGCCGTAGGGGTATTTTGGTAATTTTTGTAAAACCCTAGTAATTAACCAGATACACCTAGGTTGAATCTGATTAATGAATAGACTTTACTCCTTGCTTTGGTTCTTTCTTCATAATTTGAAAATACTTAGTGAAATTACGAGCCATTTTTTTTTAAACACATAATTGAAAACGTAAGCCGAGTACAACGTGAACGAGTAAGCGGAGTATAATAAGACGTTTAAGAATATATCACATCATATCACTTAGGCTCCATCATATAACATCCATAAGCACATTATAGCATATATTTACATACAATAACCTCACTCAAAGGGTGGGTTATGTTCATACATCATTATCTTATGCAAACCCATAAAAGAAAATATACTTAAGGAAATACATGCCCCTAAACTAGATAACTCCATAAGCTGGGAAGGTTATCCTAAAACTAGGGTGCATGATCACACATAAATCTACTAAGAACCCTCTATGGCCACTGTCCCGAAATGGGGAATAAATCTGATCCATCGATGAGCTCCTCGGGAGGGACACACGAGATGCACCAGTCGGGTCGCATGGACGACCTTCTTGCTAACCTCGGTGAACAACGCTTTCCTCACTACCCTCTCTTACACGTGTGGGAGTAGGAGCAGAGCTCTCAGAATATACATGAGTAGGGGTGTCCTCTGAAGGATCGGGCCAGAATATCTCATCTCGGAACATACTGAAATCCATGGACAAAGCAGATGAAGCGGGATAAGAACGTAACATCCTTTCATCAAGTGGACGTGCATGTTCGAAAACCGTTTCATCGCCATAGGGAGAAGTAGGAGAAAATCGATAACTAGGGACAGGATGTGCAAATGGATGACCTATGTAAATAAAAACACGAATGCAAGACCTCCCTTCAAAATGATACGAGCGATGCACCGATCATAGTGAAATTCCCAAGTAGGGTATCAACGAATAGACGAATGTCGCCATCCGAATCTGGAGACAATGACGGAAATAAAGAAAAGGGAGTGAGAATCTTGCTAAAGAATTCTCAGTAAGGTACCTCCTTCTATAGTGTCATCATCAAAGTCCCCAGGAACCTCGGGATTATTCTAAAATAGTGAGCATGCAAAGATTCATTTTAAGTTCGGACAAATACTTAACCGAGGTTCGTCAATTTTTAATCATGCGTCTTATAATGCATCATAATCTTAACATGTCATTTTTACAATGAACTTTTCCTTTATCATTACATCATTTTCCTCATCATCATTATCAAATAACATGCATAAAAGAACGTCATATAATATTAGCTACACGTGGACATAGTGCACATATTTCATTTCTTTAGTGCCTTAGGTGACTTAAAATCTTATCATCATCATTATTTTCCTTAGGCCACCCTATACTCCACCTTTTTGGGAGTAATTTAGGTTATGAGCTCATACTTTACTAGTCGTCACTAGCATATACTTATCCCTTTTGATAAGCTAAAGTCTCGACTCTACCCTTTTGAGAGAATGGGTTAGGGGGCTAAAATCACCTTTTCACCACCTATAGTCTGATGGTTCCAAAGGATCATTTTCTTATAAGTTTAAGTCACCATTAAATCTTTGCATGTTATATCACAATACAATTCATAAACATCATAACATTTTCTCATTTATAGTCTTAAGCTAGAATAATATATATCAATCAGAATCATGCATATGGGAGATTCCCAGGAAAGAGAGGTGGGTCACAATGGACACGCTTAAATACCAAGTCTTTCCTTAGCCAGAACCTTTCCAAATTACACTTTTACAATGATACACTTTCTTCTAGCAACAAAGGTATATTTTACATAATAAAGAACATTTCATGTATAAGCATTCTCATTATCTACAACAGCAACTATAACATGCAAGCCAGGAAATCATTGAATGATATCAAGTACTTAATAAGCATCTAATCCTTACATAGAATTATCAATTATAGAACTAATTAGTTACTAAACCAATTATGAATCATTCTCTTAACAATAAACCGTAATTATCACAACTTCAATCATATCAAATCATTGTCACACATTGATACTAAACTCAGATCAGTGGCCGAATCATGAACCTCATGCAATTACATAGAATCATATTTTAAGTGCATATAAAATACTAGTTCCCCGTAAAATCCTTGCAAAGCCTTAAAACTCCTTTAGAAACTAGTTCTTTTGTCAAATTTGGGAGGATCTTCACAATTAAAATTCTCACTTAAGATAAAAGGAGTAAGTCTTGAGCTTTAGAGATTTAGGTGACATCTTAGAATTATAAACATGATATGCAACCTTATTTTAATCTTATCTTTACAAGGTGATAGCTTGGAATTATAAACATGATATGCAATTCCATTTCTTTATCTTTAAGATTTAAGGTGATGACTTGAAAATTAAACATGATGCAAGAACTTGAAATATAAACATGATACAAGAAACTGGAGCGTGTAATCCGCACAGACCAGAGAGGGAGAAGAGAATATTAAGAAACCGTAGCGGTGTAGTCCGCACAGGACCAGAGAGGAGAAGAGAATATTAAGAAACCGTAGCATGTAGTCCGCACAGGACCAGTAGAGGGAGAAGAGAATTATTATTACATCTTTTTAAGCTCCAATCTCAAGACTTTTCAAAGAATAAATTCTTTAACTCCAATAATCATATTTCTTTGCTTGTGATACATGGGCAAGTCTTTGAGCTCTAGGATCTTTAGGTGATGGCATAAAATAAACATGTCATGCTTAGGTTCTTTTAGCCATTATAAAATATAGTGAGAGCATAAATTAAATATGAGATGCAACCTCTTTATTATCTTGAAAGATTAAGTGATGACATGAAACATAAACATGAAATACAAGCTTGGAATTTAAACATGAGAAATGCAAGTTCATTTATTCATTCTTGAAAATTTAGTGATGACATAGAAGGTAAACATGGTTATGCAAAGCATAAACTTAATCATGGATGCAAATTCATTTTGTTTCTTTACTAGAGCTCCTTCAAGACTTTAAAAGAATTATAAATTCAACCCAATACATATCCTAACAAGAAATAAAACATAAAAGGAAAATACATCTTTCAAGTTCTAAACTAAAAATCTTTGTTTTAACATCATAAAGCATTATTCTTTAAAGTTTTGCATCAAGTGGAATTTTCAAGCTTTAGAGGCCTAACTTGTGATGGATTTACAACCCACCCTCAAGGTCCTCATCATCAAGCCATCATTTTAGTTCCACCTAGGCCATATGGTTGAATTGGTTAAAGAAAAATTGAAGAGGAAAACCAAAATGAAAAGCTAAGGTAAGTTCATAATTTCATCATTTTGAGCTAAAAACACAACTCCTCAAAGCATAGAAATAAATTTAGAAACTACTCCCTACCTAATCTGAGTTGAAGAAGAGGAAGAGAACTTGGTTTCTTGAAGTGAAATGAAACAAAATCTCTTTGAAAAAATTGAAGAAAGAATGCAGCCAAAGAGGAGGAAGAAAGAAAGTTTTTGGTGCTCCTAAAAACTAGTTATGAACCAAGCATTCCAAGACCACTCAAGCAAGCCTATTTATAGAAGATTTTGAGGCTTCTAATTGGCCAAAATGATGAGGTAATGGATGGAATTTTGCAGGAGAAATAAGGGAGGAAAAATCATTTTAGACAAAGTTGTATGAAATTAAGGAATTATGTCTCTTATGGTGACATTTTGGCATTTTGTTTTAGTGCAACTTTTGGCAATAATTCAGCTGCATAATGGCATCAATAATTTCATCCATTACAGCCCAAAGAAGTGAAATTTGTGTGTTCCATGCATTATTTAGGTGTAGGCAAGGTATTCATGTAATTTAGAGAATTTACGGTTAAGGGTTTAAGTGAATTAGTAAGCAATTTGGGTGTTTTTGAGCAATTTTGGGTTCTAATCAATCTAAATACATAATTTTGACTCTAGATTAATATTTAGAATTTAATAAGCTTTAATTTGAGCCTAATATTGCTTAGGTTTTGGTATACGAATCAAAAATCCCGAAATATGCAAATCGCCAAAAACGGGGGCAAAATCGTACTTTCACTTAAAAACTGCCCGAGACCACCAGAGCTTAACCAATGGTTAATCATGGCTTAAAAACACATTTTAAAACATTTTAGTGAGGTTCAGGCTCAGTCGGCACGCACATCGGAGTTAAAACAGCTGCAGGGCGCTTTGTCATTTCAAGACGTCGAACTCAAAATTGAGATCCTTCTGCTCTATTAACACACATAACACAAATAATCCCTTATTATCCTCAAAATATCCCCTTGAGAATAGGTGGGGCCCACGATCCTCATTTTCTGAGTAAAATAACTTCAGGGGCATTTTGGTCATTTTATACGCATCTGAAATTCGGATTTGCGACTCTCGCATGAATCGTTCCTAACCTCTCTTCTAATGTTATATTCCTTTATTGAGGATTGTTCGGCCTCAAATCTTATGTAATAATTACCTACGGTAATTCAGTAATTGAGTAATTTCTAATGACAGTAAAAATTACAGTAAAAATTGGGGCGTTACAAATTTGCTCCAAAAAAAACCAAAAACTGAGATCAGTATACTAATTCATCAATACAAGATGTTCAAAATGACAAATCAAGAAAACATTGATGAAATGACCATAAGGTTTATGCATATCATAAACCAACTAAAGAGGTTAGGCCAAAGATACTCTAACTCTGAAATGGTTGGAAAAATCTTAAGTAGCCTCCCTACCAAATGGTTGCCTAAGGTTACAGCCATTACTGAGGCAAAAGACCTTCAAACTCTCAGCCTAGATGCACTCATTGGGTCACTTAAAACCCATGAGATAGTGCTCTCCGAAATGCATGGTGAATCCACCAAGAAAAGCAAGTCCATGGCTTTAAAGTTGTCTCATCAAAATGTAAACAAAGCTAAGGCAACGAAAGTTGCTGAAACCTCTGATGAAAAGGAAGAAACTGATGATGAAATAGAAGAAGAAGATGGAAATGAGCTTTCCATGCTAGTGAGAAAGATGTCGAAGGCTTGGAGAGGCAAGACGAAGAGAAGAAGGGACATCAACCTTAGGAAGGACAGAAAAGGTAAGGTGAAGCCTGAAAGTGTCACCTGCTACAACTGTGGGGAGAAAGGACACTTCAAACCAGAATGTCCTAAACTCAAAAACCCATCAAAGAAGTTCGTGCCCAAGAAAAAAGGCATGCTGGCCATCGGGAGCGAATCTGAGGAAGAAAAAGAAGGATTAGAAGATCAAGAAGAGATGGATGTTGACAACCTATTCTTCATGATAGGCTATTCATCAGAAAGTGACCTGAGGTAAAGAATTCTAATTTTTCATATAATGAACTTTGATCTTTGTATGAAGAGTTGCTTGAAGATTCTCAAACTTTTTCTTCTCATTATCTCAACCTGAAAAAGGAATGTAGAAAAATTATTCTAGAACCTAAAATGGCCAAGACAGAAACTGAGAATCTAAGGCGTGAAAAAGAAGAACTGAAAAGAGAGAATAAATTTTAAATGTAAAATTCAATGCCTTAGAATCTAAAGTTGCAAGTAAAAATGAAAACACTCAGAAGGTCATTTCTGAGCTTGAAAGAACTTCAAAGCTTCTTTCATCTGACCTAGAAAAAATGGTGAAAGGATCAAAAAATCTTGATCTGATGCTTGGAAGTCAGCGGCCATATTTTCAAAAGATCAAGCTGGGATATGAAGAAGAATTTGATGGGAATGGAAAACTAACTCTCCTTATGAAAGTAAAGAATAAGCCTTCTTGTACTTTCTGTTCTAAGAAAGGACATCCACCTGAAAAATGCTTCATGAAAAAGAAGTCTATCAAAAAGGTTTGAAAACCTTCTCAAAAGACTAATTCAAGATAACCCAAGAAAATCTGGGTGCCTAAAATAAAAACTATTTGTTACAGGTTTGTCTAAGAACACACGTGGAACCTGAAAACAAGTGGTACATGGACAGTGGCTACTCAAGGCACATGTCTAGATGCAGAAGGTGGTTTAGAAATCTACAACCCAAAAACTCTGGATCAGTAAAGTTTGCTAATGGAGGTAAGGCTAAAGTCATAAGCATAGGAAATGTTGGTAAGGATGATTCTCACTAAATATTTGATGTCTTCCTTGTTGATGGTCTGGCTCATAATTTATTAAGTACTAGCCAGCTCTATGACCAAGGCTTTAATGTCATTTTTAATGCTCATGCATGCAAAATAGTTAGTCCTACTTCTGGACAAGTTATTCTGTCTAGTAAGAGGCATAATAACACGTATGTGCTATTCTTGGATGATATGAGAGATCAAGATGTAAAATGTCTCGTATCCTTCACGGATGATAACTGGTTATGGTATAAGAAGCTTGGACATGCTCATATGTAGCTCATTTTTTAGCTTTCTTAGTAAGAGCTTGTTAAAGGCCTACCAAAGATCGGATTTGACAAGGCCTCAACTTGTGATTTCTGTGAGAAAGGTAAGATTCTTTCCATGATAAGCATGTGGTTTCAACCACCAAACCACTTAAGCTTTTACATATGGATTTCTTTGGACTAACCAAGACTGCAAGTCTTACTAGAAAAAGATATTGTGTTTTCATAGTGGATGACTACTCCAGATTTACATGGGTTATCTTTCTAGCTTCTAAGGATGAGGTAGTTAAAAGATTCAAAGTTTTTGCAAAACGTATTTGCATAGAAAAAGATTCCCAAATTAGCTCTATCAGATATGATCATGGAGAAGAATTTGAGAATCATATTTTTGAAGAGTTTTGTGAAAACCATGGCATCCTTTATGAGTTTTCTACACCTAGAACTCCCCAACAAAATGGGATAGCTAAAAGGAAAAATAGATGCTTGTAGTAAATAGCTAGAACAATGCTTTTAGAAATTGGTTTGTCCAAAGGTTCTTAGGCAGAGGCTATAAATAGCTCTTGCTATATACAAAACATAATCTTTCTAAGGCCAATTCTCAATAAAACTCTTTACGAGTTATGAAAGGGTAGAAAACCTAACATTTCATATTTTCACATTTCTGGCTCATCATGTTTTATCCTTAACACTAAGGACAAACTTACAAATTTTGATCCTAAGTCTGATAATTGTATTTTCTTAGGATACTCATCTGTCTCTAGAGCTTACAGAATATACAATAAGAGAACGCTATGTGTTAAGGAGATTATTCACATCAAATTTAAAGAGCTCAAGAAAGACCTTGCTGATGATCTCAAAGAATTGGAATAGAGACTTAGAGGAATGAATCTAAAAGAAACTTCTGATAGAAGATGATAAATACCAAACCTTCAGGAAGTAAGCTCCAGAACATAAACACTTCAGAAAGCTTGCTTAGAACTCTAAAGCAATTAGAAAATGATATTTTTGAACATAAAGAAAAGCAATTTGAAGATGAAGAATAAGTTGAAGAACCTCGAAGTCATATAAACTACAAGGGAGTTTCTGATTTAAAGGCAGTTTCTCATAACAGAGTTCTTGGAAACATTTCCAAGGGTATGAGAACTAGATTATCCCTTAGAAATATGTAAAATTATGCTTTCATCTCCACCATCAAACCTGAATGCATTGAAGAGGCTTTGAGTGATTAAAGTTGGGTGGATGCTATGGAAGAAGAACTAGACTAGTTTGAGAAAAGCAAAGTCTGGATGCTTGTTAAAAGACCGAAAGGATAGACAATCATCGGTACAAAGTAGGTGTCTAGGAATAAGCTCGATGAAGCTGGCAAAGTTATCAGGAACAAAGCAAGAATGGTTCTGCAAGGTTATAATCAACAAGAAGGAATTGATTATGATGAAACCTTTGCACCAGTAGCAAGGCTTGAAGCCATCAGAATGCTGCTTGCTTTTGTTGGCTTCAAAGGATTCACTCTCTACCAAATAGATGTCAAGTCTGCATTTCTAAATGGATTCCTTTTTGAGAAAGTATATGTAAAGCAGCCTCCTAGTTTTGAGAGTGAAGATCTTCCCAACCATGTCTTCAAGCTAACAAAGGCTCTCTATGGTCTAAAACAAGCTCCTTGAGCTTGGTATGACAGATTGAGCACCTTCTTGCTGAGAAATGGGTTCAAGAGAGGTAAAGTTGATACTACTCTGTTTACTCTTGAACAAGATAATAACTTTCTGATTGTTCAAATATATGTTGATGACATCATATTTGGCACTATTGATCACTCTCTCTATGAAAAGTTTTCAAAATTAATACAAAGTGAATTTGAAATGAGCATAATAGGTGACTAAAATTCTTCCTCAGTTTGCAAATAAAATAGCAAAAGGAAAGAACCTTGATCCATCAAGAAAAATATACAAAGGAGCTTTTGAAGAAATTTAATATGGATCAAGCTAAACCAATGAGCACCCCCATACATCCATCTCAAAACATTGATGCTAATGAGAATGGTGAAAAAGTTTCAAAATTAATTATCATGGAATGATTGATTCACTATTGTACCATACAGCTAGTAGACTAGACAGTCAATTTGTAATATCCTCCCAAATACAATGCCATCCTTAAGTCATGACAATGGACTCGAGAGTTGTTACTTATAAATTAACGGACCTTTCTCAAATAACTATAGAAAATTCAGTGGGTTCGTATAATAACTAGTGAATTCGATCAAAATATATATAACGAAGATACAAAACATTTACAGCCTGTTTGGGAACCATTTTTAAAAGTTGTTTTTGATTTTTAAAAACAAAAACACAAAAAACTTGTTTGGATGGATGATTTTTGAAAACAAATGATTTTTCAAAACAAGCTTTAAAAACCAAAAAACAAAACTCTCATTTAAAAAACAGAAAAACAAAAAACAACTTTAACATGTTTTTCAAAACTATTTCAAAACACAACTTCAAATTTTAGGCTGAAACATGTTTTTCATTTTGTAACTTTGAAGACAAAGAAGGATGAATAGCCACCACCACCACCGGCGCTGGCGCCAGTACTGCAAGCTCCGCCAACAACCCCAAGCTCCGCCAGCAACCACGAGCAACCGTGAGCTCCGCAGCCTCTTCCTTTCACGAACCGCTCCACCACGAGCTCTGCGACTACCGCGAGCTCTGCAAGTACCGCAGGCTTCGAGAACAGCAAGTAGCACCTTACCCCTTCAGATCTGCCTTCAGAGCCACTACGAGCTCCGAGATACGATCCTTCGCTTCCAGGATGCAAGCCGCCGCCGCTGCCTCGGGACCTCTGGGATGCGATTCGCCACCGTTGTCGCCTCTGCCTCCGCCTCTACCCATCTTTTTCTCTTTCTCTAATTCTCCCTCCCTCTCATTGTTGTGTTAATCTTTGTTAATCTCACTGTTGACACTGTAAATTTATTTCACTGTTGATGTTTGTTGATCTTTGTTGTGGATAGTGGTTGTTGTTGATTTTTGTTGTTACGATCTTTGCCAAACAATTTTTTGTTTTATCCATTTTAAAAGTTATTTTTTAAAAAAAAAATTACCCAAACAAGTTTTCTTGTATTTTTGTTTTTAAAAAATGAACTTAAAACTGTTTTCTAAAACAATTTTTAAAAACAAAAACAAAAAAATACTCCCAAATAGCCCCTTATTTACTGTAACATCAATTACATAAAGAACCTCTACTATGAGCTTTAATATATATACACTCTCTATTACATTTGCCCACACATATACCTATAACTATATACCACATAAGAAAAGCATCAACTACTAAACTACTGCAACCCCGAGTTTCTTTCACGTAGTAGCTACATCTTCCTCTGGATCAACCTGGAGGCAACATGGGAACACAAAAACACATAGGAGTGAGAATTATACAATTTTCAGTAGGGTAACTCCCTACTTACACAATCATAATGTCATCATCATCGCCCCCCGCCACTTCGGTTTGTCAAGAAAATGTGATCATGCAATATATATTAAAGATTCATTTTTAAAGTTCTAAAATCATCCCTCCAAAGTGGGTAGCTTTTAGTAATTAATCACTTAATGTGCGCTATTATAAAGCTCAAACATATAGTTAATAATCCTAATCAAGCAATTAAATATGATATGAGTATGCATATGCTAAATGTAGTGAACTTATCTCAAAATGACATGGTTTCACTTGTGGCCATAGAACTCAACTCAGTGCATTTTTCTCTTTTCATCGACATAGGAAAGACTTAGTTTATACCCAACAAGTATCTGCCATGGACAACTCGACAATAGATAGTTTATACCACATGGTATTTATAGTAAATCACACCACACAAAGGAAATAGACTGCTTATTAGGACTGAGCTCATTCCTATACATGATCATCGGACTTCATTTTTTTCCTTTTCCGAATCACACACAGATCTATTCCTAGCTAATATGTTTACTGCTCAAATTATCTTGGGGAGGTTCTGCATTTTACCTTCCCCTATAATATCTCTAGGGAAATTCCTCCTTTGCCTTCCCCTCATTCAACTCAAGTCTTGTTTCTGTTTTCTCCATATGTCAGAACTGCATGAGTGAAATTTATACATTCTCTTTTCTCATATAATTGCATCATGTGCTTTTTCTTCTCAAATGTGTAACACCCTAAATTTCAACACAATACACCTAGGACGCATAACAGTTAATCATTAGTTGTTACTCTTTCGTCTCAGAATCTTACTTAATTTTGGGCTTTGAAAATAAATCTATGTAAAATATGACCCATTTTTTCTTTTCTAAAAACCAAACTAGGAGCCATTCGTGCTTAAGTTCTAGTGTATAACTATTCGTCATATAACGCATATACAGATCACAATAGAATCTAGCATAAACTGAGCACATAATCACATAACATTAACTTCAAATATAAAGTCAAATAATAACAATAGTGTTGATATAGGAATATTCCACTATGATACCACATCAAATATATATTGAACCAACCTGTAGAGGTTGAGCATACAACATTTCAAAAACTAAGCGCAACTCTAACGTAGCTAAACCCTTTCCAACTAAGTTATGGACTTGTACGAAAGCAAGTCAACTCCTAAGTTTGTGATAGACTATGTCCCCACTTCCGCTGCACCACTCTGATCCCGACCTTCGTGCCACGTCTATGCTGTCACCTCAGGGCAGTCCACAGACATTGTCGTCAACCTTGTCTGAAGACAAAGATGGAAAAAAAGATAAAGGGAGTAAGAAACTTGTACAAGAATCTCAATAGCGCTTCCCTTTTCACACACTGTCATCATCATCATCCTCAGGCACCTTGGGTTTAATTATGAAAGTAGTGGGCATAAATAAGATTCATTTTTTAAATTTTCAAATACCATTAGTCGAGACCCGTATCTTTTAGTATGACTCTTAATGCATGAATGCAATAAGTATCTCATGTATACATGGCAATACCTCAGTGCATGTGACATAAATCAACAACGTGTAAATTCAAGACACAAGGCAGGGCTAAGCACAAGATTAGAGGATAATCTATAAAACTAAAATAGTGGCAAATAGATGAATGCATGATAGGGCAATGCAATGAGAAAAACATTATATAACATGCATCGGTAGGTAGGAAAACCGATGGTAATTTACTTTTCATGAATGAATTCTCACATTTCTTTCTTATTAATTTCACCCTCTTACGTCATCACCAAAACCAACCAACATGCCAACCCGACGATTTTCATATTTACCACCAAAACCAACTGACCTAACCGATTGCTTAGGATGAGCTCAACCTAACTAGTTGTCGCTAAATTTAATATAGGGTAATAGAAGGGGTAACACATCATTCTCTTACTGGATCATTTCTTCTTTGAAACGCATCTACTGGCATCCAGTGCACAGTAATATTGTTCGCTTTGGTAGGCTCGATGTCCATACCCCTCACGGTTTTGCTTTCTCCTCACCGTAGTAGAAGAAATGCGTTTCGGCAAGCTATGCATGAATGCAACATAAACCCATGTTCTCAAATATCAACATGACATATCACTCAATACTTCATGCTTATGATTCATGAATAGTCATGCATTTCTCATCAATTTAGGTCAGGCAATTGGATTCATATGTAAACAAGATCATGGATTCATATCAAAATCAAGGACTTAAGCAACATAAGATCATGGCTTCATGACATTTAAGTAAAGAAAATGTTTATTGTATACTTTGGATTCTGGTAATCGATTACATGAGCCTTGTAATTGATTACACAACTCCAAATTTCAAAACAGAGAAGTTGAGGGTTCTGGCAATCGATTACATGAGCCCTGTAATCGATAACACAGCTTCAGATTTTTCAAAACAGGAAAGGTAATCGATTACTAGAGTTCCAATACGTGTAATCGATTACATAATGCTATAATTGATTACTCAGGCCTAAAAGTTCATGTCTGAGTCTGGCAAAGCTCTCTGGTAATCGATTATATGGGCCTTGTAATCGATTACCAGTACCCTTAAAATGCGAAATTTTAGGTCTGAAACATCTTCTTAAATATTCCTTCCTCTTTAAACCATTTTGAACCTCATTCCAACACTTACTTTGAAATCAAGACATTTTTGTAAAGGTGAATGCCCATAGTTTCAAGATTAAGTAAAAAGGAGTTTGGTCTTGAGCCTTAGATCTTTAGGTGATGACATAAACATAAACATGCTAATGCAAGTTTCATTTTAATCCTAGCATTATCAAGTGATAGCAAGGAAAAGTACATGTGTAGGGCTTGAAAATAAACATGAGAATGCAAGTTCATTCTTAATCTTTAAGTTTAGGTGATGGCCTGAAACATAAACATGCTAGACAAGAAACGTAAACATGAAATGCAAGTTCATTTCTTTTCTTTGAGCTTTAGGTGATGACTTGAAAAATAAATATGATATGCAAGTTCAATTCTTTATCTTAGTGCTCTAGGCCCCTTAGAGTTTTCACTCTAAATTAATAATCAACTTTAAAGTTGAAATAGGTAGGCTTTGAGATTATTATTAAGGTGATAGCAAGGAAATAAACATGGATGCAGCCATTTCTTATCTATTTGAGTCCTAGGCTCAAGATTACTCTTCTCAACAACATAGTTTCTTTCTTTTATTAAAAACCTTTTCAAAAGTGAAACCTTCAAGCTTTAGAGGTCAAACAAGTGATGGTTTTACAACCAATACTCAAGATCCTCATCATCAAGCCATGGTTTCTTCATGTGTAGGCCATACAGGCTGTAACACCCTAATATTCGACCCAATACTACTAGTACGTACTTAGGCCAAATATTAGTCATTACTTGCTGGCATGGTTCATCTTCTTGAGAAAATAGACTTAACGAAAATACAAGCCAACTTTTTTTTTTTGAAATCGTTACTTAAAATAGAAGCCGCGTGTAACTTTACGAGTCGGTATCATAGTATACGGAACGATAACATAGGAATGGCTCCAAACCATAACATCGAACATAACATCAATCATAACTGAAGTACCTCATAGATGAAATGCCTACCCACTGGGCAGGACTCTTCAAGTACATAATGTATAAATAAACACAATGAAATGTAAATACATCGAAAAGAACTGAAAGAAAACATCCCGATCCCCGTGCAATCTATGATGGGTAACCTTAACGCAAAAAGGGGTTTCATCCATACTAGTGGTGTGCGTGCACTAAGGCCTACCCTCTGTCTATGCAATGAGATCACGGGTATGGAGGGACGTAGCCAATCCATGGGCGGAGCTCCGCCGGCGAGCATGCCTTGTGACTGGATGGGCCGCCCACGTCGAGGTCGTGGTCCTGGTGCCGGGGCTCTCCGACGCTGGGTAACCGTCTCCTCGCTGCCCGTCGGTCGCTGCGGTGGAGTGGGGGCAGAGTCCTCATGACCCATGGGGACATCCTCTATAGGGTCCTCCTCCGAGTGTTGTGTCAACGGCACGTATACCGGCAAATCGGTTGAACGGTCAGAGGGGGCCCGCAGGTTCTGCTCCCATTGGGGTCGTGCATGCTCGAAAATCGCGGGATCGTCGTAGGGGGATGTCGGGGTGAAGTGGTGGCTATAGACACGGTGCGAAAATGGCCGTCCAACGAACATGAATACACGTAAGGTACATCGGCCCTTAAAATGATAGGACCCATACTCCGGGTCGTGGTGGATCTCCCACCGTGGAATGTCAATGAATAGGACGAAGGTCGCCATCTCACTCTGAAGACGTAATGGAAAGGAAAAGATAGAGGGAGTGAGATTCTTACTAAAGAAACTCAGTAGGGTTTTCCTTCTATCCTAGGTGTCATCATATATGTCTCTAGGAATCTCAGGTTTATTTATAAAATAATAGACATACATAGGTTCAGTTATGAGTTTTCCAAAATCTCATTTTCCGAGAATCCGTTCTTTTTATCATGGCACTTGTGTTACATAGGCTTTTATACTAAAGTCATAGACATAAATCATGTAGCTTGGTACGTAGAATGTAAATCATATAACTGGTACATGGAACATAAATCATATAACTGGTACATGAAACATAAATCATATAACTGGTACATGAAACATGAATCATATAACTGGTTTACTTAGGTGACATAAGAACCTTTACTTAACTGGGCCGCCCTGAAATTTCTCCCTTTTGAGAAAACTCTAGGTTATGAGCTCATACCACACTAGTCGTCACTAGCATCTAGACTTTATCCATTTGGATAAGTCAACTTCCCGACTTTAAGTATGGGTTTAGGGGGCTAGCATCACATTGTCCCCACCCTTAATTCGGTGGTTTCAAAGGATTACATTCTTATGTTCTAAGTCATCCTAAGTTTAACATGTTTCTTTAAGATGCCACATAATTAATGCATAACACATAATTACTACCTCGGCATCTCTAAAGTTCTTTACGTAAATAATAACATGTTAATACAAGCTATCACATAGGGATAATAGTTCACATGGTATCATCATACTTGACTCATGGAGTAAAATCATCATAAGGTAAGCAAGAGCAATAAGCCTCTTAACTTGATCATGTTTGAAATCGAACATATAAGATCATGTATTCATGTTAGGCTAAAGCATAGACTAATGTCATAACAATTCTCAGATTCAGGCAATGCAAGATCATAGCTTCAAGTCATTAAATCAGAAAAGCATTCTGTTTGTAAACTTGGGTTACGTAATCGATTACATAAGTCTTGTAATCGATTACACAATTTCGAGATTTCAAAACATGGAGGTCAGAGTTTCGTAATCGATTACATGGGACTTGTAATCGACATACAGCTTCGAGATTTCAATCAAGGCAGATAGGGGTTTCGTAATCGATTACATGGAATTGTAATCGATTATTTTGTTTAAGACACTTTGCTGGGCCCCTAGAACATCTGGGTAATCGATTACATGATTAGGTAATCGATTACTAAAATCCAGAATGTGTAATCGATTACACTATATAGTAATCGATTACTTTGGGCAAAAGTTCATGTTTGAGCTCGTCCGAGCTCTCTGGTAATCAATTACATGGGCTGGGTAATCGACACAAAGATCTTAAAAACCGAAATATGAGGTCTAAACATATCTGAGTCATTCCTTTGAAATGCTTATGGTGACTAGTTTCTCTTGGAACAATTTTGAACTTCAAAAACATCTTAGCAATCATTTTAACTTGTCAAAACCCTCATAAATATAAGAACATACTCAAAATGCTTTTGAGTACAACCTATGTTTTAAAAAGACTTAAAACATGAGCTATAGGCTCTTGTGACTAATGAAAACTCATCTTGGAGCCATCATCATCACATGGCCAAAATGTACATTCCAAGAATGTTTCCATGGTTAACCTCTTCTCAAGATGAAATGGGCAAGTCTTTGAGCTCTAGTATCTTAGGTGATGACATAAAATAAACGTGCTATGCATTTCATTTTAGAGTCCTTTAGAAAGTAAAGTGATAGCTCAAAGTAAATATGAGGTGCATATCCATTTTCATTCTTTGAGTTTAGTGAGGACTTGAAATATAAAATGAGATGCAAAGCTTTGAATTTAAACGTGCATAATGCAAGTTCATTCTTTATCTTGGGATTTAGTGAAGGCATAGAAAATAAACGTGTCATGCAAAGCATAAACATAAACGTGAATGCAAGTTACTTTTATATCTTGTCTAGAGCTCTTACAAGGCTTTAAGAAGGAACATAGTCCCAACCCAAAACTCATCTTCACAAGAAAAGAAAAACCATTGGTACCAAGGCATCAAGAGAAAACATGACTTCAAGAGTCATGGGAGTGGTCAAATCTTAACAAAAGAAAGGAGCCATTTTTAAATCTCTAGGGACCAAGATCTTGATGATCCAAGCATCAACATCCTAAGTCCTCATCATTGGGTACATAGCTTCCTTCAAAACAAATATTTAACAAAGTTCATGATAAAGAAGAAAGCAAAAGCAACACCAAAACCATGCTTGGTTTAGAGCCAAAGTTGCAAGCTTTAGAGTTTGTTCATGTGACAAGCATCAACATGAAGCTCTCATCATCAAGCTTACATTTTTCCCATGTAAAAAGGCTCCATGGCCGAAAACATGAGAAGAAGAAGAAAGAAGATCCAAAATGTTCAAGAGAAACATAAACTCTTTTAACTAAACTTGTAAAGAATGAAACTTTCTTTAAGAAAAACTCAAGCTTTAGAGGTCTCATGAGAGATGGACTCATGGTCACATCTAGAGAACACTCATCATCAAGCTATCATATTCAAGGCCTTAAGGCCGAAAAACTAAGGGGAGAAAAGGAAGAAACCAAAAAGAAAACAACATAGAGGTTCAACCATTCATCAACTCCCAAACAAGATTCAAACATAACAATCAAAGACATGTTAAAAAGAGTTCCCTACCTTGTGTCTTGGAAAAGGAGGAGAGAACTTGAGCTTGAGGAACTCTTGGGAACTTGAGGGGAAAGAAATGAGAAAGCTTTGAGATTTTGAGAGAAAACTAGCACCTACTCTTGGCTCAAACCTTTGCAAAAGACCAAAGTGATCAAAGGCTCACCAAGGCAAGCTATTTATAGACAACTAAACCATGGATGTGTGGATGGGAAGGCTGGCCAAATTTGTGGTCACAAGGAGAAGGAAAATCTCTTTGAGTTGTCATTCCAAAGTATGGTCATAAGTGTAGCTAGGTGTAGCCTATGACATGTCTTGAAAATGTGACCTATATTTTTAAAATCTTCAATGAATAAAATCACTAAAATTGGGGCTGCAAAAAGGACGAGGAAACCTTGTGGTTTCATGGCCCAAGAAGAAGAAAATATCTTCTTGACTTGTCAACTCAAAGCATGGTTTAGATGTAAAGGAAACATAGTCTATGTATAGCCTTTAAAGAAAACATTGAATGACTAGATAAAAATATAGTTCTTTTTGCATCTTGAAAGACATAGATACTTAATTTTAGACATGAATTGAAAGCCTTGATTGACTATATACTTTATTTCTTTAAATCTTTGAGTGACATTTTTCTTGAAAGATGGACATTGACTGAAAAGAGTACAAGACATGTGTCATAGAGTAGCTTGACAACCTAGACTAACCTTTATTGACTTCTAGAGAGAGGGTGGTGCCAATTGGGCAAACCTTGGGGAAGAAGGATATATCCTCAAACCATGTTCTAGAAGTGTGCTTTGGTGTGACATAGATTAGTCTTAGGATTAAAAGTTGCTAAGTAGGTACTTAGGTGCACTAATAGGTTAATTAAAACCACAAATCCCTAGGTTAGAGGTGGTCTAGAAGGATTAGGGGAGTCAACACCTCTAAGACTAGTGATGTGGGTGTGACAACTTGTCTTGAAAAGAAAAGTTGATGTGAATAGTGGAAACACTATTCACATATTCTTATTCCTCTTTAAAGAATGAGACTAGGATGAGATTTGTATTTTCCTAAGCAATTTTAGGTTCCAATTAATTCCAAATGATGGTTTTGGCTCTAGATTAATTATGGAAATTAATTAACCTTTAATTAGAGCCTAATATTGCTTAGGTTTGGAGTTAAACGGCTCATTACGCTGAAAATGCAGTATGCAGGGGCAAAATCATAATTTTCACCAAAAGTTGCCCGAAACCTCCGGGACTTAACCAAACATAGTTCATGTCTTAAAATCATGGTTTTAAACCTCGGGACAAAGTCTGGGTCAAAACAGAACTTTAAAGCGCACGAAATCATCATAGGGGTATTTTGGTCCCTTATGGGCAGAAATCTCAAAAATGAGGTTTTTCTGCTCCGTTAAACATTCACAATCATACAACCCCCTTCATATAACATATGAACCCTATGAGGATGGCCAAAGCCGGCCGTCCTCGTGTTTCGGGTAAAAATGACCTCAGGGGCATTTTGGTCATTATGAAAGTTTAGCGAAAATCGGGGCGTTACACAGGCTGCAACCAAAAGAAGAGGAAAAGGAATAATAAAAACCAAAAAGAAAGTGGAGAAGAAAAGAAGAAGCAACATTGAGTCTTTACAAACCAAGAGATAAATAATGAAAGAAAAGAATACAACTCCCTACCTTGGGTGTGTTTCTTTGAAAGATAACTTTGATCTTGGAAAGAAGAGTAGAGGAAGAAGAAGAAGAAGAACTCTTTGAGATTTGAAAGAAAGAAAGCTTGGAGGTGTAAGATAAATGAGCAAAGAGGTTCTTTAGGGAACTTCTCCTACTTATAGAAAATTTTCATCATGAAGGGAGTGAGGGGAGAGGAGGTGGCCGGCCTTCTAGAAGAACTTGGAGAGCAAGTTGCTTCTTAATTGTGGGCTAGGGTGTGTGTTAGAGGTAGATTTAGTTAGGAGAATGGTTAGGAATGGGTAATTAGGTGTTTAGGTGGATGATCATGCATTTAGTCTTTTCAAGACAATGGTTAAGGAGTAGTCATAAAGATTAAGCTCATTTAATTTGGATTAAACTCAATAAATTTGAATTTCAAATGCCAACATGTTTCCTTAAATCATGGGATTGTATACTATTCACTTTTTGACTTCAAAACCATTTGATTCTAGAAAGGGATTTAGTTTTCTCTAAGCAGTCTTAAGTTCTAATAAACTTCAATCAATTATTTTGACTCAAGATTAGTAATTAGAATTTACTAATCTTTAATTAGAGCCTAATATTGCTTAGGTTTGTTAATTGCATGATTAAGCTCATTAGATGCTTAATCAGGGGCAAAATGGACATTTTACAGAAAACTTCCCGGGATCACCCGAGCTTCAACAGGTCTCAGACATCTCTTAAAAATGACACTCCTAACTTTCGGGTGAAGTTCAGGCCCAGTCGGCAATTAATTCTGTGTTAATTAGCTACAGGGATATTTTGGTCATTTTGCGCATCGGAACTCAAAAATGAGATTCTTCTGCTCTATTAGCACACATAACACACATAATCCCCATTTAACATCACGACATCCACTCGAGGTTTTCCTAGACTGGTTTTCCTCGATTCTCAGGTAAAAATGACCTCAGGGGCATTTTGGTCATTTGTACGTAGGGAAAAATCAGGGCATTACAAAATGCATGCATAAGCCACTTGTAGGCATTCATTCAGAATGCAATTTCAATCATACTTCATAAACCACTCTTTACTTGCTCTAGCATACATTTATATATTGCAAGTCACATGGCCAAATATTTAACATCAAGTAGTCATGTCATACAAGAATCAAAATGTCATTATATTATCATTTCTAGTCTTGAGTTCATTTCCAGGAATTGAGCAGATTTCACACTATTTTGGCATGAATTTATTGGCACATAAAACAATCAATTCTGAAGCTATAAAAATTATCAAGGACATCTCATTGTGTCCCCAAGGTCCTATGAAAATTTCAGAGTAAATAGAGTTCTCTAACTATGTTAACAAAATTCTACAAATTTGGTGGTCAGAAACCACTCTACCTGAGCTCAAGAACTGAAATTCATAATTTTTAACCCTAGAAAATCATTGAATCAATTCAGAATAAAAATCATGGTTATACTTAGAGATTATAAACACCCGTAAAAATTTCAAAGGATAATTCAATCACTTGCTATGGGAACAAAATTATACAAAATCACAGCTTCAATTCCCACAATCCAGGTAGCATAGTTACAATCTCGGTTCATAAATTTTTAAACATAGAATCAGTGTCCAGAATGGCTCCAAATTTTTACTAGAGATACCTTAACATGTTATCTATATCCCATAAAATTTTCAACCTAATCCAAAATCTCTAAATATGTCAAACAATTCGACAAACTTCTCTACTTGCTTCAAATTGGGATTTTCCAGCAACAATGTTCAAGTAACATGAATTTTTTTTAAGCAGGAAAAGTCCTTAATATGACCCAAGAAAAATCATGGAGTTGTCTTAGGATGTTAACTTCAACATATAATTTCTATAGCTTATAAAAATAAACACAATTGCACCAGAAAATTCGTGAACAACTCCTGCCCTGTTGAAATCAGAAAATCAAGCAACATGGTTCAAAATCCCTTTTTCACAAAATGATTTTTAAAATCATCCAAACACTCCACCAAAACTAATATATCAACATCCATATATCATCAACCAATAAAACTAGAAATGTCAATTTAAATCAGTGATTGAAATAGAAAAATAGATTGGAAGAAAAAGATATTTAAAAACCCTACTTTTGTAGCTTATGAATCTTGGTTCCAAAGGATGATCCCAAGAGTGATTCTTCTCACTTTAAGGCCATCAAATCAACACCAAACCCTCCCTTAACCAGTGAAGAATGAAATATCAAAGTGAGAATTGGTGAGGAATTGAGATTTTAATCGGTTAGAATTGTAGGTGTTGAGGTGTAGATTAAGTTTGGTGAAAGAACTTTGAGGTTTTAACAAAGCTAGGCTAAGGTTTTGAGGATTGAGAACTTGGAAGTGGAAGTTTGGAAGAAGAAATTGAAGGTTGTCTCCTTGGTTTGCTTGGCCGAGAATGTTATAAATAGAGAAATAAAGTTCATTGGTTTGATTTTATCTTGTAATTGAACCTAGATATTATATAATATAAATGAAGATTTCTTGAGAAAGAAAGAAAAATGGATGGCTAGGATTGAATCTTGTAATGCAAGATTGAATCTTAGCCATTCATTTGATATAAATGGATAATAAGCTCATTAATTTGGAAAGATTAAATTAGCTTTCGGTGTTAAAAATCGCACACTGAAATTTTACTGAACGGGTAAAACATTGTACCCAGGTAATCAAATATTGCTCAAAAATTAATTCTAGTTATAAAATCTTTATTTCTAATCATTTCTAATCTTATTCCCATGTTTTCCCAATTTTGGGCACCTCCATGTCCCGAATTTGGGGTTTCAGCTATCCCGATAGGCTTACGGGGCCCGTAAAATACTATTTATATTTTTTTTTTTACAAATCCGTTGGACCGTCTTCATCATTATTGAAAATGTCAAAATTTTGAAATTACGACTAATAAAGCTTGAATTAATTTTTAAATAATTTTTAGGGTGTTACACAATTAAGTATGAGAATTTGTACTAGATTTCAATCTAACCCAAAGCAATCGTAAATAAATGCTGTTATAAGCATCCTTCGATATTTATTAAGTACTACTAATCGGCTTATGGTATGAGAAAAGGTACTTCTTATGAAATTGTAGGTAATTATGATGCTAACTTCGCTGGAGATAGAGTTGAGAGAAAAGGACCAGTGGTTGCTCCTGTTTCTTTGGAAAAAAACCTAATCACATGGTCATGCAAAAAGTAGAATAAAATTACTCTCTCTACTGCTAAGGCTGAATATGTAACCGTTGCAAATTGTTGCACTCAAATGTTATGGATAAGGAACCAGCTGGAAGATTATCATTTAAAGTATTCCAAAATCCCTTTCTATTGTGATAACACTAGTGTTATTAATTTTGTTAAGAATCCTATCCAGTAGTCTAGATCCAAGCACATAAATGTTAAGCATCATTTTATCTGTGATCATGTTCAAAAGGAGATGTTGAGTTAATGTTTGTGAATACTTAAAACCAAGTGTCAGATATATTCACAAAGCCATTAGCTAAAGATTATTTTTACATTTTGAAAAAGCTTTTAAACTTAACTATTTTTAAATCTGCATAAGCATTCATGCATAAACTATCTTTGGATACTTATCTCTCTCCATAACTCTAGAGCTGAAGCCCAAAAGAAGAACTCAGTTTATAAGACCACATATAAAATTGAAGATCAGAATTCTATTTTGCAAGTTCGGAAAAAAGATAGGTTATTCAGAAAAGAAGATGAGATGGTCAGAAAAAAAAGATAAGGATCAGAAAATGAAGATGAGCTTACGATGAGTATGTGGTGAGTCTTCGATGGGTTAGAAAGTGAATAGTGAAGCTCAGAAAGAAAGCCCTTTAGAAAATGCACTCAAGAGTCAGAAACCATTCTTCATGAAGAAGGAAGAGAAGGCGGCATAATTCCCACCTTTTTGAGTTTCTCTTTCCTACGTTGCTTCACCTTCAGTCAATCACGTCACATCACTTAAATAAGTCCTACTCCTCACACATCACCTATTTACCTTTGTCTTCAACCTCAAACACGCTACCTTAACCATTTCCTCTCCTTTCATACCTCTCTTCTCTGTAAACTCAACTTTCTTCTCTAAAACCATCATTTTCTACGATCAAAATCTCAATCTTCTCACAAACCCCCTCAAGCTTTGATCTTTTTACTCCTTATCATACATAATCAATGGCTGAAGGCAAGCTTTTTGATGGTCGCATCACTAACATAGGAACACTTATCATGTTTGATGAACTAATACATTAGGAGAACTATGCTAGGAACTTTTCTCAATGCCCAGTTGCTCCTGGGAGAAGGTTTAGAAGAGAATTGATGACTCGAGTTCTCATCCTATTGGAGGTTATGACCTTTCAAGGATGGGAAAGTTTTCTTAACTTTACCAACCTAGTCTTCACAAAGACAGTCACAACCTTTTATTCCCAACTGGTACAAGTGTTTGAGTCTAAGATGACATCTTACATTAGAGGCTTTGACATTAAGTTAAGCATAGCAAACTTCTCAAACATCATTCATGCTCCTGATAATGGGCTTATATGTATGTTAGATGAGCACTGGTTCACATCTATTGGAGTATCAGCAAAGGAAGTATTTAGGTGTCTCACGGACTCTCCCAGACACCAACCTAGAGAAATAACCACGGCCATGTTGAACTCCAGGGCAAGGCAAGTCTTCACCATCATCTAGTTCTCTTTCCTGTCGCGTTTGGGAGGCACACATCTGCTAGTAGGGATGGATTGCATGTTGCTTTTTCTATCTATTGATAAAGAGAAAAGTACACTTGCCCAGATTAATTTTTGACTACATGTTGAGTGCTATCTCTCTAGAGAAGAAGAGAAAATACAATGGTTCCTTATGGGGTTCTGTTAACTAAGATCTTCGAGCACCTGCACTACTCGCTTGCAAACAAGGAATATGAGTATATGGAAGGTATTCTGTACTCATTCAACTTCTTCAGAACCCTAAGGAAACTAACAGGTGCTGCCATATCTGGTGTCAGGAGACAAAGCCTAAGGATAAGAGATGCAGCCATTGAAAAAGCTGCTAAAGAATCTGCTGGAAGATGAAGAAAAAGAAAAATAATCATTCTTGAAGACAGCTCTGTGGACGGCCTAAAGTGATAGTCAGATATGGAGGATCCCCCCTCTCATTCATCCACATTCTCAAAATCTAAGGAAGAATTAAGTTTAGAGACGCTAAAAGGAAAAGAATCCTCCTCTTTATCCAAGTCATCAGATTCTGAAGAAGCTTCTTCGAAGGAAATGCAAGCAAATGAAAAATTTGATCCTCTACTGCCTCTCCACTCATGTCAAATCTGCTTCCCACTTCCATTGTACTTGATCCATCTCCTGTTCAGGGTGGTGATCATTCATCAAGCCAACTTACACCAGTAGCGTCGCCGAACTACACAGAGGTTCAACTACTGCTGCATGAACAATGACTCATCAACAACCGGCTTAACAATATGGAAGCACTATCACGAAGACATGAAACATTGCTAGTGGAGATTCTTTGTGAGGTTAAGTGCCGAGGCTGATGATGGTGTTTTTGGTTTCTAGCACACCTTTTTTTGTTTAACAAAAGGGGGAGAAGAAATTGAAGAAAATCTTGTACAGTGAAAAACAAGGGATGTATGCTGAGGGGAGCCATATTCAGAGATCATTTTTTAGCATCTATATATTATTTTTTTTGTTTTTAATTAAGAACAATTTCTATTTTTTTGTGAATTTTAATTTGCTTTAATACTTCTCTTTAGTTTGATATAATAAAATATGTTCTATTTCTTTTGCCCTAGTTTAATTAGTTCTATGCTTGCCCTATGGTATATATATAAACTTGTATATCTTGCTTAGCTAGTTAGGCATTTTGTGCTGATAAATGAGTGTTCTTTTAATCTGCTTAATCTGACAACTCATTACATCTTTTCTGCACTTAATGTTCTACTACACAACTTATTGATGCTTTGCTACATGATTCGTTGATGTTCTTATATATGTTGTGTGTGCAAGTTTACTTAAACAGCATGTTATTTATTTTTAAGCGAGTAATCTATGCTTTGATACCAATGTGATGAGTTTCTTAACTCTCTATATATGTGTTCAATATTGCTTGTGCTCTAATTTAAATAGGGACTGATCCCTATTGAGCTTTAGAAACCTAAAACAATATATACTGTTTCTTTTTGAAGGTTTCTTTGAGCATCAGAAACTGCATAAGTATCAATATATTGTTTTATTTGCTCAAAATGCTCTGATACACCTCTCATATATATATTTATATATATATATATATATATATATATATATATATATATTTATAAACATGTGCATCCATTTTTGAAAAATAAGTTTGGATAAAGAAATGTTGAATAAAAGGATTAATCAAGATAAAATATCACAATTATTACTTGTTAGTTATTCAAGCATATGAATCTTCAGAAAGTTCTTTGTAACTAAAAATCAAGTTGCTTGTGTAAACAAAGCTTAAATGATATTTCCTTTGACATACTACTCTGATATCTATCAGAAAGTATTCTGAGTTAGTTCAAAACTTCATGAAAAATAACAACAGTTATGATTTAAGTCACTTAAAGTTGTAAAACATTTTTCTTATTCATATCATGCCTTAAAAAAAGAACTTCTTGAAAATCACTTTTTGTGATAAGTTGAAAGAATATTAATTATCACTCTATGCTTTAGTAATATTTCCTTTGATATCTCTTCAAAAGATTTTCTTCAAATTGGTTTGTCATCATTAAAAAAGGGAGATTGCTAGCTCCAGAACCCTTCTAAAAACTTTAATGAAATATATTTTGAATGACAACAAAGCCAATTTAAAGAAAATACTTTGAAGAATGACTAATGTTTATCTTGAGTTTCTTGAAGTAGCAAACAAGTTCTATCGTTAGCATAATTAGGCTTATTTAAGGGAGAATAATTTTACTTTATATGTGCAAACATGCTTTATCTCATTTTAAGAGATATGAACTAAATGGAAGTGACAATTATGTCTAAAAATAAGCTTAAAATGCCTAATGATTTGAACAAAAGCAACCTGTACAAGAAACCAAGATTTGAGATTTCAGAAAGTACACCTAAAATGAAGATATCAATCAAGTACTGAAGTCAAAGTGTTCTACTATCTTCAATCATCATACTCGTAATATTTAACAAGAATACCAAAGAATCATCAGGAAAATGATACTGCACATTAGAAAGCTCACGTAATGTGATACAGTGCACTTTGTAAGAAAAGGAAGGAAATTTGAAATTCAAATTTGAATTTGAAAAGTCAAAACTTAGTGTTAGAACTGGCGTGACATCTCTTTTGCGATTGTGATCAACTACCCCGGCTTATAGAAGAACGAGTTCAGAAACAACATTTAGAAAGTAAGAATAGTTTCTGAAGGGACATCAAAAACCTCAAACTTGCAACGGCTTCTGCAACAGCTCTGACAAACAGACAGGCTACTCTTCTAGACTATTTTTCCAAGACACAAATGGATGATCAACATGTCACTTGGAGATCTAATCAAGGGCAACGGTCACAAGGAAGACCATCTATAAATAGAGATGCTATGCTTTCAAAGAAAAAAAAAAGAAGAAAGATGCTACACAAAGAGCAAAAACTCTATGAAAATTTCTCCTCATCTTGTAAAGCTCATTACATCTTGTAATCATTTTCCTTGCCTATAAAAAAATCTTCTTGTAATGTTCCTTCAGTGTTCATACGTTCTCCCAAGGAAGAATAGCTAAAAAGAAGTCATTTAAGTGTTTTTCAGATCTTTCTTTGTAAATCTTAAGGAAACTTGAGTGTAGGTTAGTTTGAGTTGCAAACCTAAACCCAAACCTCTGTAACCTCGATTCATTAGTGATCGGTGTGAGTTAGCTTGGATAGGCTAGTCAAAAGACTACTTGCAATGCAACAGTAAAAGTGTTTTACTAGTCATGATTTAGCTTGGAAACTCTACAAAAAATTTTATTAATTATGGCGGTTGAATTAGGGCGGTTCTTTAAAACTACTAAATTACAATGGTTTTATTAACCATCTCAATTTTAGTGAAACTAAGGGCGGTTACATCTTCTGGTAGCCATTCTTCTCCATCCACACAAAAGAAAGGGGGATTGGGGCTTTGGGGGCTTCATTACCCATTCTCCCCTATTCATCACAAATGCAACCCTCCCTCCAACTAAGCCCTTTCCTTCTCTATCCAACCATTGCGCATCTAACCCCTAACCATCGCCACCACGCATCTTTGCCACCCCCACCCAGCCATCATATGCTCCTTCTTCTTTTTCATCCTGTTTTCTCCATCTACGTATCCTCCTCCACTCCACGGTGCGCACTTCGTGAACACGCTGCGCATCCTCACTAGCCGCCACCACCTCGCGGAAAGCATTGCTTCTGTGCCAAAGAGTTCTCGCACACCACGGCACACAAACTTAACAACATAGAATTAGCGATTCAAGGAACGATTCATTCAAGGCTCGGCGGCGGAGATGGTGGTGGTGGTGAGGTGGGAAAGTTGACTCGAGCGAAGGTGTACTCATCGACATCACCACCACGAACTTTGCAAGGGTAGAGGGCACTGCTGAACTGGCTAGCATTTTTCTTCTAGATCTTCTCTCAGATTATCAAAGCCCTTGGCCACTAACCTCTCTTTTCTCTTTCTTCTAACTCTTCAAATTCCTTCAAGCCTCTTCCTTCTATTGAGCTATAATTTTTTTGGATTTAACAATTTTGCTAAGTTTGTGTCCCTGATTGATTATTTGCTAGAGAAGTTTCGTAGAAGTTTTGATCTTGTATCTGTCTGTGCATGTTCACTTGAATATGTTGAGAAAAAATAAATACCCTTTTGGCACCTCTAATTGTTTCCTTGATTGATTATTATAACAGAGTTTTCATAATATTTTTTGGTCTTGTGAGTATTTTTAGCTCAAATTTCATGTGTCATGTGCTGTCTATTGAACTGGTTATGAACATTTGATTAATCGGCTTCAACGTGTTTGGCTAGGAATGGTGCTACTTAACAAAGGACCTATGTATTTAGGGGTGATGTTGTGATTGTGGCATAAGTTCAGCTCTTGCTCAAATTAAACCAACTTTTTATTTTTATTTTTTAATGAAGAGTATTAAGCTCTAAATAATGAATGAGTAATTATGTATGCCAGTCTATTAGTGTCCATGTACATGAACATGATGATGAGCTTTTGTTATAAGCTATAGTAAAGAAAACCAACTTGAACCCAAGTGAACTCAATGACATTATGGTGGGTTCTGTATCAGCGCCTGGGGCTCTAAGACCTACCAAATGCCGAATTGTTGCATTTTATGCTAGCTTGCCTCATATATTTTGAATAATTTGTGCTTGGGAAGCCTGATACATGATTATGGTTTATTATTGTGATATATGTGCTCTTTTTTCCTTTTCCAATTAGACACTGTCCGTGTTAGGACAGTTAATAGGCGGTGTTCATCTGGGCTCCAGGCTGTTGCTGATGTAGCTACATCTATAAGGGTTGGTCTCTATGACATTGGTAAAGGATGTAGCAAAATATTGTCCATGTCTTATGATTACTACTACTTTTAGCACCTTATATTAATGTGACTAGTTTGCATAGGTATTGGTACTGGTTTGGAATCTATGGCAATTAATCCAATGGAATGGGAAGGATCTATCAATCCTAAAGTAATTTTTCCTCTTTTCCTTATTCTATTTCCTTTCCCCAATTTTGGTCTCTGGAATGAAACCTTTTCAAATGGCTGTAAGGTCCTGATATTCTTCTACTATGCTCTGAAAATGTTGCACAACGCTTTGGGGTAGGAAGGAAGGAACAAGATCAGGTTGCGGTGAGTTAAATATATCTTTTGGTGCTATATTTTGTTATATTTTTTTATTTTAGCTACTCTTAATTGATTCTACCTAACAAAAATTTTGGTAGGTTGAGTCTCATAGGAAGGCTACTGCTGCAACTGCTGCTGGTAAATTTAAAGATGAGTCAACAAAAGCTACTCTGTGTGAGTTAACGAGTCATGAAAGAGATTCTGCATTATTATGGTACAAGGAGAAGAAGAAAACAAGAAGGTATTACTGTTATGACATCCATTAGTTGCTCTTTGTGTGAGTGAATATGAGGTAATTAACACCTTTACTTTCTCACTTTAGAGACAAGTTCTAAATAGAGGAGGTTTCCAGAGTTTATCATATTAAAGCTTTAGAAATTAGATGTATTCATAATTTCTGATATGTTAAATTCTTACTATACCATATCCCAAGCATCTAACCCTTGCATGCATTGTTTGAGTTTCCATGAAGTTGTTTCCTTTTCTTATTACAAATAAGCTAAGCCTTAACTCCTCCTAGACAAACAATATATGACGAAAAAATGAAATATATTTTAGTTTTTATTTTCAGGATTTTCTATTCCGGTACAATTTCTATGTGAGATATCAAGTATAAATCAATACTATATCAAATAGTTTTCTAGAATTTGCGGACTTTATTGAATCAAGTTCAGGCTTTTCTGTCGAAAAGTGATGTATTTATAGTTTTTCAACATCATTTAGGTGTAAGGTTGTCATCTCCTTGCAATTTTTAAATAATTGTTTGACTGCTGACCAATATGAGCTAAGAGTACACGACATGGATATAGGACATAGATGGTTGGTATACTATATATAAAGTTATCTCTTTCTTACATATATCAAATTGACTGCTTTGCATTGAAAAAAAAAATAGATATGACAAGCACATAAGGTAGTTATCTCTTTCTTACATATATTAAATTGACTTCTTTGCATTGAAAAAAAAAATAGATATGACAAGCACATAAGGTATGAATCACGAAAAGTTCAGGCACAGAGCCGGATCAAAGTTAAGGGTCGATTTGCCAAGATGGAACAATTAAATCATGGTAGGTTGCCATGACACACACAATTATAATTATCTGCTTGCTTACACTAAATATATATTATATCATAAATTATATAACCTATCGCTTGTACTATGCTGAAATCCATGGTAGAGTGGAGCAAGAAAGAAAAAATTGAGAGAATTCAGAGAAAATTCAAATGGTAAATTTTACTAATGATGATGTAAGTCATACAAGTAGGTAGCAAGTTTATATAGACTAATTAAGAGGTGTAACAATTAACTAGCAACTAATATCTAACCAATTCAACAAACTCTAACCAATTTGTAATATCTAATAATCATATATTCAAACATATTGGGAACTTAATCATATGTTACATGTGATGTATCCTTGGACCAGAGCTTGGTTATTATGCAGGACACGACAGTGTTTTCCCATTGCTCCATAATTGATTGCATGTCATAAAGATAAAGAGGTGGAGTCTTGTGTAAAAACAGAATCAAATTGAAAGATGTCTTTGGCCTTAGATTGCTTTTAGAGGGTACATGGTATCTGGAGGATTTAGATTTTTATCATCTTCATTATTCTCAAATAAAAATGAAAACCCATAATTAAGTTGAGATGACTCATGGACTCCTTGAATTGGATTGAACCTCTGGTGAACATTCGATGCAAGCAAGGACAAAGCAAGTTCCACTTACCAAAATGTCGTAATATTATGAGAAGATGTCAGTTAGATACAACACGGAAAGATGAGATACAACAAAACTTTGATCCTTGTTTCCAATTTGATAAATGAATCAAAGCCCTGTTTTACAACTAATTTTATTGTCCTAATATCATTCTTGGTTAATTTATTAGCTATGAAATCCCAAAAATATTGTCAAGATTTTACTGTGTTGCATATCATTTGGACAGATCAATGTAATTCTTTTGCAAAATAGATTAGGAGACATGCATTGTTTTGCTGGTGTTAATTATGCTAAACATTTCTTGGAGAGCATGAATTGAATTTCTTTCTGGGGGCAATCACCCTAAACAATTTTTCTAAAATATTTCACTAAAAATTGCGGCAATTTCAAACTGCCACAATTATTTTTTAAAAATATTTCATGGCAAAATTACGGCGGTTCCAAACCGCCATAATTATTTTTTTGAAAAAAAATGCTACAAATTGTGGTGGTTTCAAACCACCATAATTCATTGTGAATTATGGCAGTTATATAGGCTGATTGCGGCAGTTTTTTTTATAACCACCACAATTTACCGAATGGCATTGGTAATTATGGCATTTCAAAGAACCGCCATTTGCTGCAAAAGGCAGCGATTATAACTGTTGTAATTTGCAAAAACAACAACCATAATTTACTAGTTTCTTTTAGTGACAGGTTAGTCAAAGACTACTCGGTTTAGTATGGAGAGGCTGGTCAAAGACTACTTGATTCAGCTTAAAGAGGTTGGTAAATAATTACTTAGTTTGTGATTGTAGTGGTTGTTTACTGGTCACTGGTAAGAGCTTGGGAAGGCTATTGTAAAGACTACCCTTGTTCTTTTTCTAGTTTGAGAAAGGTTAGTGAAATTCAACTGTTGTTGAGAACTAGATATATGCAGGCTGACCAAACTAGTACAAAAACTCTTGAACAATATCTCTCTTCTCCTTCATTTCTTATTTTATTTCTGCTTTTAGTTTATTTACTGTGTCTCTTTTGAAAAGCTTTCCTTAACACGTTTATTTCACATTCTTAGTTCAAAAAGTTCACTTTTTGAAGTCGCTAACATTGTTTCTGCTGCACTTCAAGCTCATAGATTGATAGTATCCCGTTTAAGTTTTTTCATAAGCTAAATAAGGAAAGAAAAAGTGAAGCACCATTCAACCCCCCCTTCTCGTTCACTTTCTTATCTACATTCCACTCTTCAGAAGTCAGTCATCGAGGCGTGCTCTTTCCAGCAGCTCGACCAGGTTGATTGGATATAGACGAAGTTGGTGGAATAGAACACTCCCCCTCCATCATCGTTACGACCAACCTGTGTTCTCCTAGATTGAACATGTGGTTGAAAGTAAAATGAGCAGAAATTTAAAGTCTCTTTCGCTGGATAAGCTCGATATATTGATTCTTCTACTTGAGACCTATTCTTTACTATTCTTTTAAACCCTCCTATTGCTCTTTCAAACCACACACTCGTGCTTCATATGCCAAATGTATAGGCAAGTGTTCCATTGAGTCAAACAATCCGGGAGGAAAACTTCTCTCTAATTTACAGATAATTTTGGGAATATTTTTTTCCATGACAAGCAGATCATCAACCCTAAGAGTAAAAGAGCATAAATCCCTAAAATACTGACTCAGCTTGGTTAAGGGCTTCCAGACAACATCAGGTAGCTCTTTGAATATAATTGGAAGCAAACACTCCATGAAGACGTGACAATCATGTCTTTTCATGCCAACAAGCTTACCCTATGCAATATTGACGCACCTACTTAAGTTAGAAACATAACCATTGGGCATTCTTAACTCCTTTGACCATTGACAAATAGCTTGTTTCTAATTGGAACTCAGAGCATATTTGGCCTTTGGTTTATAGAAATGACCATCTCTTAACTCTTGTAAATGCAAATCAAGCCGCGTACAATACTCAGCCAAATCATGCCTTGCCTTGTCATTGTCTTTGGTTCGATCTATATCCAATACAATATTCATAATGTTGTCAATTACATTTCTCTCAATATGCATGACATCTAAACAATGATGCACCAAATTATCCTTCCAATATGGCAACTCCTAGAAAATACTTTGTTTGGTCCAATTATGGTATACCATATAGCCTAGTTGTCCCACTACCTTTCCAATTTCTATTATTTTTAGGAAATCCTTAACTTAATCTCACATTTCTTGGCCACTTAGTCTAACTGGAGGCTCATTATGTTCAACACAATTACTTTTAAAGCTATATCTACTTCGCCTATATGGATGATCAGAATCTAAGAAACTTCTATGACAATCAAACCGAGAGTTCTTTCTCCATGTTTCAAGGTGAATGCTTTAGTATCCTCCATGCAAATTGGGCATGCTACTTTGCCTTGGGTCATCTATCAAGACAGCATTCCATAAGCTGGAAAATCATTGATGGTCCATATTAATGCAGCTCTCATCATGAGATGCTGCTTTGTTGAAATGTCATAAGTAAGAACACCCTGGAACCACAACTTATTCAATTCATTAATTAGGGGTTGAAGATGCACATCAATCTTAGCTTTTGGATTATCAGGGCCAGGGATTATACATGTTAAGAATAGATAAAGATCTTTCATACACATGTCAGGAAGGAGATTATAGGCATAACAACTACAGGCCAATAGGAATAGGATTTGCTAAATTGGTTATTTGGAGTAAATTTATCTAAACAGAGTCCTAATTTAACATTTTCCGTGTCAAAGGCAAAATCAAGATATTGTTGATCAAACTTTTTCCATGCCTCACCGTGTGATGGATGCGTCATCACACTGTCATCCCTCTAATTTTCATTGTGCAACCTCATATAAGAAGCCGAGCTCATTGATGGATAAAGTCTCGTGAGTCTAGGGATTAAAGGCAGATAGTGCATTATTTATTAAGGGACATCTTTATACCTCTCACTTCCACGTCTCTTAGAATTAAACCTAGGATCTTAGGAAAATGTACACTCAATCAAAGAAAAATCATCTTTATAATAAAGCACGCAACCTTTCAAGTAGCAATGAATCTTTATTTCCTTCAACCCAAGTTTAGAAACTAATTGTTTAGCTTGATAAAAATCTTTTGGAATTACATCAGGGTTTGGACTTAGCTCACTTAGCACTGCAGCCCATTGATCAAAAGAACTTTGACTTTGATTCCCTTCAGACTTAATACTCAATATTCGAACTGCTAATGACAATTCAAAGTGCACACAATCCTCCCATAAAGGTTGATTGGCAGCTTCTAGAAGACTATAAAACCAAGTAACATCTTGGTTGGGCTCTTCGACTAAAGGCTGCGAATAACGAGCAGCAAATTCAAGACTAGCAGCATCAAATACCATTTCTTGATGTCTAGCCAAGTTATCCTCCCACAACACATTACCCATGTCGTGCTGAGTTATATGGATCCCACCAGAGCTACTTCCAATTTGAAACATACCTACTTGATTCCATGCATTAACTACCTCCCCATGCTCGGTCCAAACCCAATAGTCAGGCATGAATCCCTATTTTTACAAATAAACCCTTATTGTATCATCATCCAAATACTTCCTATATTTACACTTATTACATGGACACCTAACTTTTGCTTCATTAATAAACTGTTGTGCTTTACATGCCACACTCATAAATTCTTCAACACCACTATAAAATATCAGTTTAATCTCCCTTCTATTGGGATGCAATCTATCATACACCATGATCAATTTAAAGGTAATATTATGCTTGTGATTAACTGTAGACCCTACAATTTTGTAAAGATTTCAAGTTATTACTTTCAAATACAAATTCAATTGCTATTTATATTTTTAATACAAGTACTTTTAATCTTATTCTCTCAACAAATATTCTAAAAAAAATTCAACAGCATATTCCCTTAAATTAGGAGTTTCTGTCGATAGATATTTCTTTTAATTAGTCTTTAAAACACAATCAATTGGTCTTTAAGTTTTATTCAAATTATTATTTTTAAACAAATTCAACTAGCTTTTAAGTTTTTTTTAAATATAGTTACATTTATTTAATCTATTATTCCTATAAAAAGTTTTAACAAAATTTAGACAGTAACTCCTCTTAAATTTGGAGCCTCCATCATTAGATATTTATTTTACTTAGTCTTTAAAACACAATCAATTGGTCTGTAAGTTTTATTTAAATTATTATTTTTAAATGAATTCAATTGGCTTTTAAGTTTTTTTAAATATAGTTACCTTTATTTAATCTATTATTCCTCTAAAAAAATTTAACAAAATTTTGAAAGCATCTTCCCTTAAATTAGGAGCTTCCATAGTTATATATTTAAATAAATACAACAATTATATATTTTATTATAAAGATCAACAGCAGAATAGATATAGTGAAACAGTTACATTTTAATAATTACATACAATTTACATAACCCTAAAAACTATTCTATTGCGCATCCCCTTATAACTCCACAACATGCATCCTGCAATCTTCGCAAACACAAAGAATCCCACAACAACAATGCAAACAAGTCAGGAAAGGACCTCTACACCCTTTCCCCTAGTCATAGAATCCCCATTTCCTACAACTCTTCCTAGAAAATATAAGTCTCTATATATCCTATATACATATTAAACCATTAAACAATATAACTAACAAGGATTTAGTTACTAATCTCTATAGCAGTAAAAAAATACAAAATGTAGGAAAGCTCTCGGCATCCAACTAAATCTAATACTGAAAATCCAATATGATAAATTTAAATCAACACACTTATATACATAGAAAAGATAAAATAACATAAAGAATAAAAATGACAAACCGGTCCCAAAATCAATCATTGTTGTCACCCTTAAACAAAACTCCTACATTAAAAAAGTAACAATAATAATTACTCCCTAATGCAACAAAACACAACACTATGGGCACTCATAAACAAACGGAAAAGTAAACCAAATAACAAAAACTAAACTGATTAAAATCTCACCAAAGCCTCTAGATCATAATGGTGGCCTCCATTTCTCGAATAGAGCTCTAGTGGCTGCGCACGGTAGGAAAAAGGGTAGCGGCAGTGAAGGTTTAGAGAGAGAAAAAGTTCACAGAGTAAGGAGGAAGGAGATGCACGATTGGGGGAAAAGGCTGGTTACCGAGGGGTAAACCATTTAATGAAACGGTGTGTTTTAGTCTCCAATAATTATTGACGAGTTTACCGACGGAAATCCCAAAATACCAAAGGTTGTGTGATAACTAGTGACATTGAGAAAGGGGGTTGAATCGTGCATTGATCCTTTTCATGTTTTCTGAAACTACTGAAAATAAATACTATCAAATATAAAACTTATAGTGCAGTGGAAACATAGTTAGTAGCTTCAGAAAATAGCTTTCTGAATCTTATTAAATAAAACACTTACTATTAAAAGAGATAATATAAAAAGAGCAGGATATATATAAGATTGATAGAAATTTAACAATGCAACAAAGGTAAATGAAAAAAGATCAGGGTAAGAGAGAAAAGGCACAAAGGATTTTATAGTGGTTCGACCAACCTGCCTATATCTAGTACTCAATAACTGTTGAGGTTTCATGTAATATCCCAAAAATATGTGTCATTAGAAAGATCAATTCTAAGCTTTGGAAGTGTTAGATAAAGCATAAGAGAGATTCAAATGCCTTATATATATATATATAGTTCCCAAAAGGAGAAAATAAATTATAAATTTATAATGAATTTTGTACATAAAAGTTTTTATATGCTAATTGTAACATCCTAATTTTTAACCCCATACTCTAGAACATATTTGGATTAATCATTAGTCTGTTACCACATAGTTCTCATTTTTACTTTGAAATACTTAGCGGAAATACGGGTAAATTTTTTTTTGAAATATAAAGTGAGAGCCGCGTGATGCGATATATCAGGTAACGGGCAAAACGTACATCCCATAACGTTATAGCACAAAGCACATAAAGGCACATCGTGGGAAAACACTGAATAACATCTTATATATATAACTTGCCCACTTATAAGTGTGGGACTTAATTTAGTACAAGGGAAATACATAAAAGAAAATACAACATAAAACATAAACATAATCTACTCCCCTACCCGAGTACATCTAATGGGAAACCTTTAAACAAAAGAAGGTTTATCCCTCATCTAAGTGGTGTGTGCTCTAACCGGGTACTCCATCGGACGATCGTCACCTCCTACTGGCGTCCATCTCGCGAACGAGGCAAATATCCGAGAAACTGGGCAAGCTCCTCGGACGTGAAGAGGCGGAACGGGGTTCGAGTGTGACCTCCACGGCGTGGCCTCATCTCCGGTCGTCGTGCAAGCCTCGGCTGAGTCACGGAAGGCTCACTATCCTCCCCAAGGTCCATGGGTATGGTGGGGGAAGATCCCTCGGAGGGTGCCTGGGTTGCCGAATCCTCGGAACGATCCGTCTCCGAAAAAGACGACGGGCAACAGCAGGGCACATCTCGGGGGTAGTCTCGAGCGGCGGACGTGGATGATGGGGTATGGTGAAGCCTCTCCTCTAGGGGACGTGCGCGCTCGAACACCAGGTCATCGCCAAAAGGTGAGACAGGGGAGAAATGATGGGAATGTACAGGAGGAGTGAAGGGTCGACCCATGAACATGAATACTCTAACCGTGCATCGACCCACAAAATGGAATGACCCGTGGTCCAGGTCATAGTGCACCTCCCATGTTGGTATGTCCACGAACACTACGATCGTCGCCATCTGAAGACGTGACGGAAAAAAAGAGATAGAGGGAGTGAGAATCTTGCTAAAGAATCTCAGTAGGGCCTCCTACTACCTAGGTGTCATCATCTACGTCCTCAGGAACCTTGGGTTTAATTATACAAAATGACTGAACATGCATTAAGTTGATTTTAAACTTTAAAATATACTTTAGCCAAGGTCCATTCATTTTAGGATGATCTTAATGTCATGAATGCATCATAATAGAAGATGTATGCATGGCACTACCTAATGCACATACATAAAACATAACATCAAGCATCATCATACTTAGTGGCATAAAGTGGCAATAGAAACATTCATATGGGACAAACTTAGTGACATAATCATAATCATGAAACATCTCTTCCTTATGGACCACCCTAAAAGACAATCGAACTGGGGGTGCTCGGCCGAACCGGTGTCACCCAGAACGTGTCATACATCTAGGTTATGAGCTCATACCTTAACTAGTCATCACTAGTTCTTACTTACCACTTAACGATAAGCGTATCATAAATCATAAATCCCGACTATCTGAGTACGGGTTAGGGGGCAAAACTCTTAGGGGTGCTCGGCCGAACCGGTGTCACCTAAGAGTATAAATTGGTACCGAGGTCACATGAGTTCTATGGAGGTGCTCGGCCGAACCGGTGTCATCCTAGAACCCATCGTAGTACCTTAATTTTCAAAATCTCTTTAAGTCCCCAAATTTGTTGGGAATTAGTGACACGATGGCATTACACCGAATTCCTTCCAAAGTTGCTTTATGCCACATAAACATATATCCTCATGAATTCATCATATGAATAATATCATCATCATTTACATAACATACATCATCATGGAACATTCAACCGTTTATCCTTACGGTAGCTTATGCTTTGACCCTTACGGGTCTTAATCATGAGATTTGGTTCTCTAACATCCGTCGCTCATATTTTATGCACCTAAGGGCTCATAATTAAACATCACTCATAATCCTCATATCTACATTTAAATCTGAAAAGCATAGGGTAGAATTCTTAACTTGTGATCACGGGGTTCTAGAACTTACGTTTTAGACCCTTTCTTGGTTTCGTCTTCGCCTAAGGCGCTATGGATTAAATCTAAATCAATTATGAGGCATTTCCATGCTTAAGGACTAATTATTAATGGTGCTGGATAGAATCCAGAAAATTAAATGTTCTAAGAGTTCTACATTGCATTTTTTACGGTTTTCTAGTTACTAGTTTCCCTATAGGTGCTAGAATTCAATTCTAATTCAAATGATACCAAGTTTTTCATGTCTAAACAATCTAAATCTGATTATGTTCCCATTAGAACAGTTTGGATTAGTTCCATAAACAAATGGGTCAAAACTATGTTAAATTCTAGCTTTACGGTATTTCTAGTTAGCTAGTTTCTTACCTATCATGCATAGGATCGCTTCTACATCATCACATGATATGTTCACACATTCCAACACATCAAAACATCATCATACAGCATCACACTCATCACATCAGAACCGAAAACATTTAACTTAAATGAGAGAGTTAAATTGACATTTCTAGGTACATAAGTTAACTAGTTTCTCTTGGAATCAATCTAGAACTTCTAAAACTCTTTTCAAGACATTTTAATTCATCAAGAGGCTAAGAGAAGCCTTAGGTTAGTGACCAAAACATATTCCATCTCCTAAAAGAGAATAAAATCACAACTTGTGATGACATAACCTTATAAAGTTTTGTAAAGCTTTAAGGAAAACTTAGAACATAGACTATTGGTCCTTGTAGCTAGATGAAAACTCATTGAAAGTCCATCATCACTACTTGGCCGAAAATATGCATTCAAAGAATGGTTTCACATTAAACTTTAACTTGGAATGAAATGGGCAAGTCTTTGAGCTCTAGGTTCTTAAGTTACGACATAAAATAAACATGCTCATGCTTTTCATTTTTTAATCTTTCTTACAAAATAAAGTGATGACATAAATTAAATATGCAAGGCATAAACTTAAACGTACAAGCTTGAAAGTAAATATTCAAGATTCAATTCTTCATTTTAGTGCTCTTGGCCCAACAACAATCGACTTTAAGGCCGAAATAGAAAGGCATTCGAGAAATTAATTAGGTGATAATGCAAGTTCAATTCTTTATTTTAGTGCTCTAGGCCCAACAACAATCGACTTTAAGGCCGAAATAGAAAGGCTTCGAGAATTAAATTAAGTGATGATACAAATTCCATTTTAATCTTTATGTTCTTAGGTGATAGCTAGAAAGTAAAGATGCATAGTAAGAATATAAATATGAATGCAAGCATAAAATAAATTATGCAAGTTCATTTTATCTTTCTAGAGCTCTTAACAAGACTTTAAAGGAATTTAAACCATAACCCAAACTCATCCAAACAAAGTAAAGTCAAGCTTAGAGTTCTTAAAACTTAACATAATATTTTTAGGAAATCAAACCATGAAGCCAAGCAAAATTTAAGGGAATGGCCGAAATCATCAAGAAGAAAAAGGAACATTTTAGAACTCTAGAGTTCATGATCTTGATGATATATTAACACCAACATCATGAGTCCTCATCATTGAGTTCATAGAGCCATTTTAAAACATCATTAAAGCTAAAGTTCTCAAGAGTTCAAGAGAGGAAAAACTAAAAACATTTTTGCTCAAGAACAAAGATCAAGCTCTAGAGTTTGTTTCAAGTGATGAACATCATCATGAAACTCTCATCATCAAGCTCTCATTCCTTCATTCCCAAAGGCCCATGGCCAAAACATAAAGAGGAAGAAGGAGAAGAAAAGAAGTTCTAAAAGGAACCAAGAGAAACTATGAACATCAAGCTTGAAACAAGAACTTTAAAGAAAAGAATACATGAAAGAAAATCCCTACATGGTGTGATGAACTTCAAGATGGAAGAAGAAGATGAAGAAGATGAAGAACTTGAAGAACACAAGAACTTTGAGAGAAAAAGAAAAGCTTTGAGTGTTTCCTAAACTTAGCAAATGATCTAAAAGTGGTGCAAGCTCCTTAAGGCATTCTATTTATAGAGAAATGAAACAAATGGAGTGTGTGTGTGGGCTGAAGGTGTTCGGCCATGAGGGTGCAGAATGGAGGCATCCATGAGTTCCATGAGGTGAGATAATGTGTTCTTGAGGCATGGTGAGGTATGGCTTAAGGTATGGTGAGGTATGGTTCAAGGTATGGCCTCAAGCATGGTTCTTTGAGTGAGAAAATAATTAAACATGTGGTCAATGGGGGAGGAGGTGGCCGAAATGCATCAGCCCATGGGGGAGGGTTCTTTGCATTTTAATTGTGGTTTAGAGTTGTGTTTAGGTGTATCTTTGATTATGCTTAAGATTAGGAATTTGTAAGAAAGTGTTTAGGTAAGGAAAATGGGTAATTAAGGTGGTCTAGACATAATTAAGGAGTGGTCTTGCACCATTAGTGAGTTAAATCCTCAATTTAGAGTCTAAACAACTCTAGACACATTTCCTTGATTTAAGGAATTGGAGAGAGAAAACACTATTCAAGATTCCAAGACTAGGAGTCTTGAGTTCTAAAAAGGGATTTAAGTTTAATCTAAGCAATTTTAGGTTCTAATTAACTTTAATAAATTATTTTGACTCTAGATTAATTAGGGAAATAAATTAATCTTCGTTTAGAGCCTAATATTGCTTAGGTTTGCTTAATTACGTCATTAAGCTCAAAAACACTATTCTAGGGGCAAAATCGTAATTTTGCACTAAAACTGCCCGGGACCACCGGGGCTTGAACAGAGACCTCTAGACACATGAAAACATGTTTTTAAACCTCTGGGGAAATTTCCGGGCTCAAACGGAACCTTTACCCGCATTAAACGCTATAGGGGTATTTTGGTCATTTTGACCCGAAACTGCGGAAAACGAGATTTTCGCTTCCGGAAGCATTCAAAGGCCATTCAATCCCCTTCAAACATTGAGTTGACCCTTCGAGGATGACCGAGTTGGTTACCCTCGAACTCGGGTCAGGAAATGACCTCAGGGGCATTTTGGTCATTTCCCTCGGACAGAAAAATCGGGGTGTTACACTAATATTCAATTATTATTTGAATTTGATGATTATTCTTTTTATAAAGCTAATATTCAGTTTGTGATATGATGTTTGATTTTAAACTTTGAAAATATTATCTTATCAACTCTATTAGATTTAATATTATTTATAATTATCATTGATATTAATACTTGTATCAGCATTGTAGTTGTTGCTAGAATTAAAAAAGGTACAGCATACTAAATTTTCCTTTTATCACATATGCTCTTCATAAATTAGTTTTTATATCATTTCTAAGGTCATGTTAGGATTTATTTAGATATATATATCATTCATATTTATGATGTTAAATATCAATTTATATTTGAATATATGTATATATGTGTATGTGTGTGTGTGTGTGTGTGTGTGTGTGTGAAGTATCAATTTGAGATTGGTTTCTACCTTTCATTAGAGATTACAATTATTTTATAAAGATTTAAATATTAGCGTATATATATATATATAGTATTCAGAGATACTACTTTAGTAATAACGATGTTAGCACAAAGTATTTTATATTGATAATAGATATAATTTTTAAAGTAGTTATAAAATAGTCAGATACTTTCAAAAATACAAATTTATAGTTTAATAAATATGTTAAAAAAATATGTTTCTGTGTATGCATATCAGTTTCATGAAAATTTGAATACAGGCAAATCTATAGTTGAAGATTTTTAAAATGATTGATAGTTAACCAAAATCATGAGCATTGTGATTTGAAAATGATTTTTCAAGCATTACTGAATTACAATAATACTTACTTGAAGATATTAGATATTATTTATATTTGACATGTATTATGAAAATAATTTGTTAGATACTATTTTATAGAGAATTATTATATATTTTCAAGAAGTTATTAATTACTAGAATTGAGTACAAAATTTGTTCATCACGTGAATCATCATCATCATCATTATTGTTGTTGTTGTTGTTGTTGTTGTTATTGTTTCAAAAGAGAAACAAATATAATGTGAATATACCAAGATAGATGTTATTTGTTGTAGAAACCTCATTGGCATTTCATCTCAATATATATATATATATGTAGATATATCTGTGATACAAAAAATAATTGAGAGATATGTTAGAGCAATTTGAATTCAAATTATCCAAGTAGTTATAAAAGATATGATTAGATTTAGTCTTTCTATTATCTTTATTTGATTGTTGTTGATATCACCCACTTAGTTAGAATATATCTATAAAAGATCTTTAATATAGCTTTGTTCTTGTGCTGTCAAGTATGACCTTGTTTAGTATTTTACAAATATCTTGAGTTGTAGATGTCAGATTGACACAATTTTTGTGGCATTAGAAAGCTAACTCAATTATCTATAAGTTCTATTTCTAGCTTGGAGGCCAAATTCTAACCTCAAGGAATGTTAAATGCTTATAAAAAGTCATAACGAAAAAAGAAAGAGAAAAACAAAAAATAGAAATAAAATAAAAAAATAAAATTTGTTAGTGATCTCTTTCACCTCCTAGTATAAATTTAGCACATTATAGTCCTTCTAAACATTCTTTTAAAAACCCTAGCTGCCCAAGGATTTTTCCCTATAGAGAAAGACGCAATTTCTCTCAGTCATCTTCGAATAATCTCTTCCAGTAGGTCCTCTCATCTTTATCCTTATATGATTATGAATTTAGCAAATCTTTAGAATGATTTATGCCCAAAAAATATGCTTTTATGGATTATAGAAATTTTAGAAAATTGTTTTTCACAGTTATCATGAAAACCTTATTTTAGAAAGCTCATGGGACCATGTTTGATACCTTGTATATTATGAAATATCTTTTTCCAGTTTATGAAATCATAAGACCTCAGTTTAATGTTTATAGCAACAATATTGAATATCATGTTTTTAGACTACGGATTTCGTATTAAGATTTTAGAACATTAGATATAATTTATTGAAAGTATTGAACAAAGTATGATTCGTAACAATTTTCAAATACGTACTCTGTTGGCTTTTGAAATCACTATGTCTACAAGTTGATGATCCCTTAGGCATAATTTTAAAACCTCAGTTATGCTAAATTCAGATTATTAGAATATAACAACTGTCAGATACATATTCTGTTGGCTTCTGAAATCACTATGTTTATGAGATGGTGATCCCTTGGGCATGATTTTAGAACCTCAGTTATGCTCTGATCATATTGTTAGAATTATATGAATTGAGCTTTGGATTTATTCAATGTTATTGCAAGTTATTATTATTTTAATAATTAGTGAGAAACAGAATAATGAGTTAACAGCTGCGGGAATGATCATTAACCTTGGTACCAAGTGGTCTGCTAGAAGACTAGCTCACCCATAATAAGGAACCTAGTGAGATGTCCATTTATGGAACCTAGTTAGGTGCCCATCAGATTAACCATTGACTCAGATTCAACTATTCAGCTCAGATATTATGAATAGAATAATTCATGTTTCTCTACTAGTTATTGCCATGATTTCATTCCGATAAATTTTTATTTCAGTATAGTTATATGTATCTAAATATATAAAATGTTTTATCAATTGTATGTATATCTTATATATGTTATTGTTGTCCCATATGAGTTGTAAGCGGAGACTTGTTCACTGAGTTTTGATAAACTCACCACTCCTTTTTCCTCCCCTTATAGTTATAATTGCATATCTTATTATTATTCAGTCTTAGCCTCAGAAGCCATGTAGTTATTCTATTGGTGAGCTTCACTTTGTAGTGAAGTTTAAATTTAGATCATGTTAGAATAAAGTGCTCCAGTAGTGTGCAGGCAGGGTCCTCGAACATCATTTAGCATGCATGATTATTTTAAAGTTATGTTATTTTACCATTATGATATTTTATGTAATTTCTTCCAGAAACATGATTTAAATTGTCTATTTCAATTATGAGTTTTGGAACGCTTTAGAATAATTAAATATTATATATATTTTATTAATAAAGTTTACAAGAAGTTTCAAAATTTATTTATTTATTTATTTATTTATTTATTTTTATAATTTATTATGAGCATTAATTTAGTAATTTACTATGCATGATTGCATGAAATTAGTTTTAGAGGCTTCCATAAGGGACAATATCCCTTATGTGTTGGTTACGATTTTTGGGTCGTGACATTTCATTATAACAACAACTTTTTCAACATGAGAAAGTGCACATGGATAGTCTTTACATTAGCTTTCCCAAGCTCTCATCTAAGGATTTCTGAAATCACCTATAGCCAAGGATTTTGAATAATTCTATACTAGCCTCTCCAAGCTAACATGAGTAGTCTTGTACTCCTTCAGCACGTTATTAGTAGTCTTTTTCCAGCCTTTCCAAGCCTAACTAAGTAGTCTTAACACTGGTCTCTCCAAGCCTAACCGTGACTGACAAGAAACTCCTTCAGCACGTTGTTAGTAGTCTTTTCCCAGCCTTTCCAAGCTGCAAGTAGTCTTTCCCCAGTGTAACACCTAGTAATAAAGTCGGGGAGTGATCGCCAGTGCAAGGAGGCACAGACAACGAGTAGCTCTTGGTAGACTTCTAAGCGGAGTGTAACACCCTAATATTTAACTCAACACGCCTAGGACGCATTTAAGTTAATTATTAGTCATTACTCTTTTGTTCCAGTTTTTAACTCAAAACTTCTTTAAAATACTTTAGTGAAAATATGGGTAAAATTTTTTTTTTGAACTTAAATACCAAAACGTGAGCTGCGCATACTAAATATCTAACGTCATTATCTTGCCTGCGTAAGAGAGATGTTAGAAACGAATAACAGGTAAATACATAATACAACCATGACATAACATAACTCAAATAATAATAACATATCAATAACTGTATCATAATAGTGATGTCTTATAAACTTAAGGATATCAATATATATCCATCAATAGAATACAAACTGATAACTGAGATACGATCACTCTAAAGGCAAATATCCAAAAAGGAAGTTATCTTCGTAGCTCCTCATCCAGTCTCAAGACAAATCGACGAACTACACCATCATTCATGTCTGGAGATGACACGAAAAAGAAAAGGGATGAGAAACTTACACAAGAATCTCAGTAGGGCTTCCCAACTATAACACAAGTGTCATCGTCATCGTCCTCAGGAACCTCGGGTTTAATTATGAAAATGGTGAACATATATATAAGGTTCATTTATTAAGTTCTAAATATCATTAGCCGAGGCCCATATCTTTTAGCATGAATCTTAATGTCATGAATGCAACATATTAGTCATGGATGCATGTCAATATCATATACGTAATATCATAAAATCCATAAAATAATGCATATGATATAAAGAACATCATGATCATCATTCTTACAGGTGACTTAAACTTCTTTATTCTCTTTTCCTTGGGGGTTGCCCTATAATTCTCCCTTTTCTCAAGAGTTCTAGGTTATGAGCTCATACCTCACTAGTCGTCACTAGTATAATCTTATCCCTCTTGATAAGTTAAATTCTCGACTCTTAAGGTACGGGATAGGGGGCATTAGGATCACCTTTCATAACCTTTAATTCGGGGAGTCCAAAGGATCACTTCCTATTTGGATCACCTCTCATAACCTTTAATTCGAGAAGTCTAGAGAATCATTTCCATGTGTCTTATGTCACCTTTAATCTTGGCATGATATATGAGATGCAAACATGAATAACTTCATCATTTCAACATTTCATGCTCATAAACTTCATGAACTTATGCATCTCAATGAATCAAACATAACCATAACATGCCGTAATTTAAATCATATAAACATGCATCATATTTCATTGCATATATCCATAAGCCATATAAATTTCAACACATGAACATAGCCTTCACGAGATATCAATCACATTCATCTCATCAATTTTATCAATATTTACGCTTAAGCCCCAAAGGGGTCAAATCGCAATTTCTTAAAGATTTCAGGTCAAAATATAAATACCTCTTTTTAACACATTCTCACAAACTAGAGATCTTTAACATTAACCAATACTTTCAAAAGACATATAACTACTAGAACCATACAAAACTCGTCATAAAATCCTTTTAGGGCTATAGACCAAATTTTAACATACTTTAGGGGTCAAAGTGCAGAATCGCTTGTTTTTAATATTTAACAATAACCAAAATTTCTAAAACTTTATCTAAACTTTATAAATGGTATTTTGGACTCATGGACACATTCAACATCATTAGTAGCTCTAAATAAAATCATTTGGCTGAAATAACATAGTTGATAGTTTAAACACAACTTTTCAAATTTTGCAAAACGGCCCAAACTAACACTTGTAATTACCCTTTTATGCATCTATGGTACTAAAAATAATTTTTACAACAAATATAAGTAATTCTTAAGTGTGAGAATAATATGAACAGCCTTGAACAACCCTTGAACAAAATCAGAAAATTAGTCTCCTTAAAGCTTAAAAAAAACACAATTTTAATCCTTTCTAGTTACTAAACTTTCCTAAAATGCTAAAAAACAATTTTTATGACCATTATTAATGATCCTTAAGTGTGTGAACAGCTATAAACACTAGTGAACAGTGGTGAACAGTGGTGAACAGTGCTAAACAGAAATCAGAAAATTTATTATTCTAAAAGTTTCATAAAAATACAATTTTGATCCTTTTTAGTTACTAGTTTTTCCTAAGACACTAAAAATAATTTTTACAATAACTATTAGTGATTTAAACTCATCTAAACATCCTCAATCAGTAACCATTCTAGTTCTAAAAGATTAGATCAGAATATTAAAACTTTAGCATTTAAAATTATGAGAAAAACCATATTTCTAATCCTTTACGATTTCTAGGACTTTCAAATTTTCTTTGTACAACTTAAAGACAAGGTCATAACTAAAAATAAAATATATCAAACTTTAAATCAGAATTATATAAGGGCCAAAAATAAATAGATAAGAAGTGTCCATGGTCGAAATGGCCATTTAAGATAAAAGAAGTAAATCTTGAACTTTAGGATTTAGGTGATGACTAGAATCATAAACTTGTCTTATAACCTTATTATTATCATTATAAGGTGACAACTTGGAAATATAAATATGAAATGCAAGGCTTGAAATGTAAATATGAATATGCAAGTTCATATTATTATCTTCAAGAATTAAAGTGATAACTTGAAATATAAATATGATTATGCAAAGCTTGAAATATAAATATGATGTGCAAGAACTTAAAATATAAATATGGATGCTAGTTCATTTTTATATCTTGTTAGGCTTAAAACTCAAAACTTAGTAATTCCTTTGTTAATCTTTTAACATCAAGAATTAAACCTTGAGCTTTAGAGGTCATTTAAATGATGGATTCACAACCACCACCATGATTCCTCATCATCAAGCCATGGTCAATATCAATTCATAAAAATCGAAATATAAAGGAAGAACAAAAGAAAGAACATGAAATAAAATCCCTACCAAGTTGTTTCTTGTTATCAAAAGGTAATGCTTGATCTTTAGAGAAGTTAGAAGAAGAAAATATGTCCTTGGTATGTCCTTGAAATTCGGCCAAGATTAGAGTAAATGGAGGGAGGATTTCTCTTGTGTTTTTGTGTTTGATAATTGAAAGATTATGTGTTTAGGAGTTGATTTATGGTTGAAATGTGTATGCTTGAGGTTTAGAACTTGGTTAGAGGTTGGGAATGGAGTTTCTTGGATGTGAATGAGGAAGAAGGAGAAAGCTTGAAGTATTGAGAGAATTAGAGAACTTTGAGCAAACTTTGAGTAAGAAAATGCTAAGGCTAGGAATATTTGTGTGTGCATTTTGGCAATGGAAGAACATCTATTTATAGCCATTTTGAAAAAGGTTTGGCTGTGTGGTATAAGGCTGGAAATGGAGGAGTTTGTTCATCCTTTTAATTAAAGAAAACTTAGAAAAAGAATGCATATGGTGTAGTCATGATGTTGGTCATGCATTATGGATGGAATATACTAAAATATGATGAAATGGAAGCTCCATTCTCACGGTTCTTTGGCTGATTGCAAGGCTAGAATTTTTTTTATTTTACTAAAAACAATGTAAAAGAAAGGAAAATAAAGCAAGTGATATAATGATGTAGCATGTGCATTTTTGTTGGAAGAAAGAATTAAAATATGGTGAGATTAAGAGCATTATGGCCGCTGCATATAGCTTGTTAGATGGTCAAAATTTTTGCTCAAAAATAATGCAAAACAACTCAAAGATCACATGGTATTGCCATGAAGTTGTTTGAGTGCTTAATTCTTTTGAAATAAAATAAAATGGTGGCATCATGGAGGTGTATTAGGCCGTGGCATATGGGTCATATAGCCATCAGAATTTTTTGCTCAAAAAGTTACAAGACAAGTCAAAGAGCACATACTATTGTTATGATATATTTTAGGGTGCATAGGCTTTAAAAAAATTGAATTATGGAGGTGGAAAGAAGTCTAAAACCGTGGCCAAGCATGATGTAATGTGATCAGAATTTTTTTGATCAAACAAAGTGCAAGACAACTCAAATAAAGTAAGTGGTAATGCAATGAGTGTTGTGTGTGTTTTATTTGTTAAAGAAAATTAAAATATCAAGGTGATAGAGGAGGAAGAATCCGTGAGTTTGCAAGGCTATCATGGGGGACAAGTTTTATTTTTTTCATTCATGGTAGGACATGTCTTTGAGGTGCATGATGTAGTGCATTATTCCTTGAATGAAATTTTAAAATATAAGCATCATATGAGGCATTGAATGTCACGGCTGATTCAAGAAATTTGGGGGACAAAATTTCATTTATTATTCATGGTAGGACACAAGGATAGCTTATTTAATTAGGTGGTAGATTTAGAAATTGGTAATTTTGTTTAAAAGGTAAAACTAGGTGTGTAAGATAACTCAAGACTAGGTAAAAAGATAATCTTTATTTTAACAATAGAGTTAATCTCAATTGGGTTGAAAATCAATTAGTAATTTAAATTTTAATCTCAAGGTAAAGAAAGTAAATGCATTACATTTACCCTAATCTTTAACATTATAGGTTTCATGAGTTCTTTGTAATTAAGAAAGGAAATTAAATTTTCCTAAACAATCCTTAGGCTCTAATTACTTCTAGTAATTATTTTTAACCTCAAGTAATTATTTTTAACCCAAGGTTAATGAATATAATCAATTCGAGTTCAATTGGAGCTTTAACATTACCTTAATTACGCAAGTAAACTTATTTGGTATAACTAGGGGTAAAAAGATAATTTCACGTAAAAACTCCCTGTAAATATTGGACAATCTCAAATCATACTTAAAATAGTCATTTTGAACCTTTGGGTGGAAACCACATACAAAGATTATAAAATTTCATGAAAAATTACTGCAGGGGTAAAACGGTAATTTTATTTACGGTAAAAATTGAGAATTGAGATTTTTACCTCTAAGGCACATATAATCCTCATCAGGCATAAAATTAACCCCTCAAAGATAATTTAGATTGGTTATCCTTGATTTCTAGGTAAAAATGACCTCAAGGGCATTTTGGTCATTTTACACTTACAGAAAAATCGGGGTTTGCGACTTTCGCACGAATCGCTAATCAAGTCTCCTATGATATTTCTTTAATGTCATATTCCTTTATTGAGGATTATTTGACCTCGAATTACGTGTAAAAATTACCTAGGGGCATTTTGGTAATTTTCTCATAGCAGTAAAAATTGGGGCGTTACATGGAGGGGTACATGAATGAATCGATTACACTCCCGAATGAGAGCGATCCTAAGATTGTGTAGGTATGGGACTATACAGTTAAGAAGGACTTATATGAATTGATTTGTACTACCTATACCAATAAGATACATCTTCTTTTTGGTAGCCTATCACTAAAGAACTCTACAGTTAAGCATGCTTGACTTGGAGCAATTTGATATGGGTGACCTTCTGGGAAGTTTTCCTAGGAAACGTGTGAGTAAGGACAAAGCACACCAAAAAGACTCGTGTTGGTTTGTAAGGACAGTTGTCAATCCATAAAGTAACAGAGGATATTCCACCCAGCCTCTCTAAGCTGCAAGTAGTCTTTCCCCAGCCTCTCCAAGCTGCAAATAGTCTTTGACTAGCATCTTCAAGCTAAACTGTGATAAGTAAGAACATCTTACTATCGCGTTGCAAGTAGTTTTACCTTAGCCTCTCCAACCTATGTCTCACACTGATCACTAACAGATCAAGGATACAAAGATTAAGTGTTTGGATTGCCACTCAAACTAACCTACACTTAAGTTTCCTTAACAAATACAAGAAAAGTTTCTGAGAAAACTTGAATGACTTTCTTTATCTACTTTTTCCATAGGAAGAGCTTAAAGCTAGCTAAGAATGTAGAAGGAAGATTTTTTTAACACTTCAAGGATAAAACTGATTACATGATAATGATAGAATATTCCAGGAAGTGGGAAAATATTTTTGAGAGTTTCCTCTCTTGAATCTTCAAATCTCTCAACATTCATCAAGCTTAACATCTCCTTATATAGTAGTCTTTCTTTGTGACCATTGCCATAGATCAATTCTTCAAGTGACACATGTTGAACATCAGTTGTGTCTTGAAAAGAACAACTAGAAGAGAGGTTGACAGAACTGTCACATTGGTTGCAAAAGCCGTTGTAAATATGAGCTTTTCTGATATTCTATCATAAACTACTTTTCTACTTTCTAAGCAAGGTTTCTGAACTCCTCCTTCATGAAGCTATGGTCGTTTGATCAAAGAGGCAGAAGAGATGATGTACCAGTTTAAAATTGAGTTTGACTTGATTACTTGAAATTCAAAATTCAAATTTTCCTCCCTTTCCTGTAGCATTCTTTGCTCTACTCACATGTGAACTTTCTGATGTACGTAATCAGCCCTTGAAGAGTTGTTTCACTTTCTAATCTTCAATCAATTCTTCTTTATGATTATTTCTTTGTGATTGTAATTATTGAAGATTAAGTAACACGTTGCATATGGACATATTCTGATATCTTCATCTTGAGAGTGCTTTTTGATGTCCCGTGCAACTTTCTAAAGTCTCTTTTATTGGTTTCTTGTAGCGTTGCAGCCTACCTCTGATCGTTAGCTATCTACAGCTTAGATAAGGATATAATTTCACTTCTATTAAATAATAAATCTTGTAACATGTTTACACATTCATAGTGAAATATATATACTCATTTGAGTAAGCTTTGCTCTTACTAAACGATAGATAGCTGTTATAATCTTATAAGAAACTCAATAAAGACTTTAGTCGTTCTTCAAAGTATTTTCTTTGAATTGGTTTTGTTGTCATTTAAAACACATGAGCATAAGGATTCTGGAGCTAACACCCATTAGTAATATTAACTAAAAATAATAAAAAATATATACTATTAAATACCCATCAGTATACTGATTGGATACTATATGCGCCAAGTGGCGTGTGTTGGTGCCAACATTTACCGACGGTCTAGCCAACGGGTGTATGAAACAACCACAATTATTTCCAAAAACATGGTAACTATTGACGATTTCATGCCCATCGGGAATTTTCCATCGGTATCCCGCATTTTTCTAGTAGAGTTTGGGGGGATTAGATTATTTTTTACCAAGCCCTAGCTTGTCACAAAAAGATCTTGGATCACCTTCCACAACTAGTATCTTCTAGGGTCCAAGGGATCATCTCTATGTGTTTCATGTCGCCTTTAACTTTAGCATGTTCTCAAGAGATGCAAACATTGGCACATATACATATCAGTATCATGCTATATCTCATAACGTATCATAATTCATGCATCCCAACATGTATCACCAACGTTAACATCATGCCAAACATTTAACACACAATCCATAGAAGCATGCATCATTACATGGTCATAAAATTCTTTTATCAATATCTTATTGAATATAGACATGCACTTATCCAATTGTTCGGAGATAAGGACTGGACTTAGCTAATGCATATGCAGTTCTTATAGAATATCAATAATCATAGCATAAACCAAAGCATGGATATCATCAAGTCACAATCTCATATCTCATCACTTATTCAATAAATTAATAGTCATAACATATTATCTCAAGCAATATCAAGTGCTAAAAAATATATAAAGGCCTGAGAAAATAAAGAAACATCACTTAGCCCGCTTCGAGTCAAAATTGAATTTTCATAAGTCTTAGGGTCAAAGCGTAAATTTCATAGTTTACCATTTTTCTCGAGACCAGACTTATTTTACACATTTAGAAACTTTTTACCACCTTAGAACATTCCAAGATAATTCTCAAGGGCATTTGGGCCTTTAGCCAAAATATCACAACTCAGGGGGTGTAAGTATAATTTTCACCTTTTGATTGTTTTGGGGTTTCAAATACTGAGGCCTTTCATACTTTGACAAAAACTTTTCACACATTTGATCACACTCTATATGATATGAAATCTCATTCATACCAATCAACTAATAGAACATGTGAAACTAATAAAACGAACATAACTTTCATATTTACAAAACTACTCAACACATAAAGTTTTAAACATACTCATGAACACCAAAGGACTCAAGAATAATTTTTGTAACCAAACATATAATTTCAAGCACTAAAAATAAAATCAAAATAGTAAGGAAAACATGTTAAAATGGTGACCAAAAGCATTTTACGGTAAGAATATAAAATTATGGTTTTACCCTATCTTTACTAGTTTTATTCAAAGACTTTTTTTTGTGTTCTAACCACCAAAAAGCATCATAATAACTCATAAAACATCATTTAAACACAAAAATACTGCACATTGCTAAAACCTTTTATATGAAGCAAAATAAGTGTTCTAATTTGCATTTTAACCCCTAAATGACCTCTAATGATTTCAAATTTACATTTTCACATTTCAACCACAACAACACTTAATTTACATCGTCAAAAGAAAGCATACCTTCTAATATATAGCACAGGCCATGACATCATTATCATCATGCATGATCCATTTTCAAACATGTGTTTTATTGTATTCCAATAGAATCAACAAAAACTCCATAAGATTCAAGAACCATAAATAACACTTTTATGTTCATGAAACCAAAGCCATGCATCCAAACAAAAATCACAATGTTCACTCAAAATCATAAATCCCATTAAATGAAGGAAACGAACCAATTAAATCTTTATTTTAAGCCTATAACCAAAAAGGGACTAAAAGTGAAAATAAACTCAACCTCCAAGTGCTATATGAAAGCATATTCTTATAAAAGTATAAGATAAGTAGTCTCTAGCCCTCATAGGGCATGGTTGTTGGGTTTTCATGCAATCATTTGGTACAGATTGCGCAGCGAAATTTTAAAATTTTACAAAACCCAAAACTAGATTATGCGAATCAATCAGTTTGAAGAAAAGGTTTGAATTATGTACCTAGGAGCATGCTTTCGCAGAATTCAATTCTCATACTTGGATTGTAGGCACTGCTTAATGAATGACTGCCATCTGCTAGTATCCATACACGAATGGTCACGAACAGTTGTTGAGTGCTTAGCTCAATGCAAATCCAAACAACAGGGTTTAGGATTTCCTTCAATGCTGTTCTAGGTTTTTGAAGATGTCATATGCATGCAAAATTGAGATCCTTAAACCTTGTTGAAAGAGTGGGATCCTGAGGTGCATGTATGTATATATATATTTGAACATCCAAAAGTTGATTCCAATTATGATATTCACTTTACTACTCTTGAATGTGGTGAAAAAGTATAATGAGTAGAGAAAATCACCACATCCAAGAGTAATAAAGTAGGGGGTAATGATATTTTGACACCTAAAAAATGGGTGTTTATTCAGACACCCACTTTATAACTATTGAATGTGATGGTAATTAAACTTATATTTAACATCCATCACATTCAATGATTATAAAGTGAGTATTTAAATAAATACTTATTTTTTGAGTGTCAAAATAGTATTACTCTGGTGTGTTCTCGAGAACATGAAGTGTTTTAGAAGGAATGGTGAAGTACCCATGTGGCTGTTTGAGTTGAAGCCGCGTGGCAGTAGTCTTTACTTGGTTAGCCGTATGAGTTAGTTTGGCAGTTCTGTGTTTAACCTTTAGCGCGGCCTTTGTTAAAGTTAACCTTTTTCTGTGTTTAAGATTAAGAACAAAAAAGGTCAGAAAAGTAATTTTAGTCGCACTGAAAATTATTATAGGATTTGACCAAAACTTTTTCAAATCCCTTGCTGTCGAACCATCCCTAATTTTGTGCGCCGGCCAGGCAGGGCTTGCACTAGGAAGATCCATCATGGAGGAAGTCCTTTCAATCGAAGTACTCAATCAGATCTAAATTTTATTCTTTGAATTATGGCTATTGTTTGTTTTGTGGTGACCACCACTGTGAAGATGAATTATTTCACCTTATTTCGTTTTGTTGGTCCCCCTGTCTTGCTGTGAGACGAAGACGATTCTCAGACTACTTATTTTATATTTTATTTTTTGCTCTGCAGATAAAACCAAATAGATTTGATATGGGAAGATATGAATGTGACCAGGAATCCAACTTCTATTGTGTCGTAGCATGTCTATGATTGCCCCTTCCTCCATCTTGTTTCCAGGTTCAAGTGTGCCGTTGTGGGTGTAGGAGAATGTTATCGTCGTTGAAATTATGCAGTAGATATATAGGACTCAGAAGCGGCCGATTCATTTTTTACAATTATGTTCAGGGTCGATTCATATGTTCCTGGTGGGTATGCTTTTCGGACGGTGGTGAATACGGTTGGAAAAGACCCTATCTTGGCCGATTGAAGCCAACAACGAGCATGGGGCTGTGTTAATAGAATAGAAATTTTCAAACGATAAAATGACTATATCAGACATGGGTTTTAAAAAGAAATAGCAAAGTTAATAACGATCCATAATTACTCGGTTAGCTGATGATCATCCAGCAAGGGGTCAAATTAATAAGTCAACTTATACAGATGTCAGCTGGAATGGATCCATGTCATTGCTGAACCATTCCTTCAGCTTGCCCGTGGCATCGTAGAATGAACCATGGGATATGTATTTTGGATATTCAAATATCACTTCTTATATGACTAATGTGGTTATTAGTAAAGATCCTAGAGTGACGCTAAGAAATTTTTAGATATTTTCAGAGAAAAAAAATTATTTATTCTTTTTTATTTATAAATTAACATATCAATTTATTAAAAGTATAAAAAAATAATTTATAAAATTAATGTATCAATTAATAATAAAATAAAACAATTAATTTATCTTTCTCTTAAAAGCACATTAATATTTCTCATTTTATTAGATATTTCTATTTTAATCAGTTGAAATGCCGTTCATATTTGACTTGTTCCTGTTGCATATGTGTGTGACTCCGTCCTCTTTGACATATCTCCACCTAGAAAAGAAAAATTCGATTGTACTCGAGCAAGAGCTTTTCTTCCTCTCCAGCATATTTTTACCATTGGATGATTTTATGGACCCACTTACAAGTACTTATTGGAATTTAATGGCTGTTATAGCCCATAGAAGAAGAAATTTCTTCCTCCGGGGGACACATGCATCTCTCCCTTAAAAATTGCTTTGCCCGCCAAGAAAAAAAAAATTTTAAGTCTCCGATTATCAAAAGAACCAAAAAGCAAAGACGTCACGACAATGCAGTCAAGACAGCAGCTCCTCCTCCTCCTCCTCCTCCCAGCACTTCTGGCAGCAAAAACTGCGTCACAACCCCTTTCAAACTGCACACGAAAGTGCGGCTCCCTAGAAATCCCCTACCCATTTGGTACAACCGAGGGTTGTTACCTTGACTCCTCTTTTCTCATCAATTGCAGCCAAACCTCAAACAAATCACCCACCCCATTCTTGCGACGGAGCAACGTAACTGTCCTAAGCATATCACTTGATGGCGAATTGAGCATCTCGCTACCGGTAGCGAGTGATTGTTACAACGGCAGCGGCAAACTCTTAGGCCGGAACAATAGCGGCCTCAACTTGACACATTTTTACTTCTCATCAACTCGAAACAAGTTAACTGCTATTGGCTGTGATACACTCGGGGTAATCACGGGCTCTGATTCGGGAGACAAGAACTACACCACAGGATGCGTGTCTTTGTGCAACAGATATGGTGACATCACAACTAATGGTTCTTGCTCTGGCATCGGGTGCTGCGAGGCTTCCATACCCCAAGGACTAAGAGTCGTCGCTTACGGTTCTCAGAGCACCGTAAATAATCACACAAGCGTACATAGCTTCAATCCGTGCGGCTACGCTTTTCTGGCGGAAGAAGGAGCTTACAGCTTCTCGTCCACAGATGTGGAGAAGTTGAAGCGGACAGCGTTCCCCGTGGTGGTCGATTGGGCAGTGGGGAGCCAAACGTGTGAGGAAGCCCAGAGGGACCATTCAAGCTTTGCGTGTAAGGCGGGAAACAGTTACTGCTACAATTCAACCAATGGCCTTGGCTACCGTTGCGGCTGCTCTGAAGGTTTTCAAGGAAACGCTTACCTCCTTGATGGCTGTAAAGGTATTAATTATTATTTCAAGTTTCTTCGAGGGATATATATATATATATATATATATATATATATATATGTGTGTGTGTGTGTGTGTGTGTGCGCTTTTAATTTTTGTGGAAGATTTTCTGTTATATACAATTATGCATCCGGTGCAAGAGAATTTTACTATACACGATGAGATAGAACATGAATAAATTAGATGAAGCAATACATCGATCAATTGTCATTTTTTCAATACTTTTTCAGTCTTTGACAGTATGTACGGTCACACACGCTGGCCGGGGAAGGACACGGCTCGGTTGTGTTAATACGACTGCAAAAACACAACTTGGCTGTGTTGATATCATGTCATGACATGGATGCAGGCATAACACGGCCTGCCCATAGCTTAACTCGGTCACGACCATGTAATATCAACAGAGGCTGGTTGTGTTCCTTGAACAGTCAACTCCTTAAGAATTGTCCCTATACTCTGTCACGACCATGTAATTTTTATCCACAGATGTCTAGCTATGACTTGCCGATCATGGCGGCGCGGCCAAAATTTTAACAAAAATTATATTTGAATCTTATTTTGTTGGGACACCTTCGGGTGTGTTTGGTTGGAGGGGATAAGATCGTACGATAAATTTTCATAGAGATATTTTTAATATAAAATTATATATGAAATTCAGCAAATGAAAATTTATCTTCATTCTTCATCCCTCAATTAAATATACTCTAAGTAGAAAAGGAAAAAGAAGTAAATAAAGTGGTGAATATCCCCAAAAAAATCTATTTTTAGGGTGTTAAAATATGAAAATGTTATTTCAATATTTATAAGTGGGTATTTAATTGAGACCTCATTTTTTTATCATTGAATATGATAGTGATCCCATTTTTTTATCCATCTATCATATTCAATAGTGATAGAATAGGTGTTTTAACTAGATATCTATTTTTGTAGGTATTAAAATCACAATAGATGAAATAGCACCGTTAATATATTTTTGTGTGTTGTGTTAGATAACCTGAGTGATATGAGATTCACATAACATTATTATAATTTCAATGCAACGTATGATTAATATAATTGCATACAATATTCCTTACAAATTTTGAATGAAGTGATGTTATATTATATTTATATTTAAGGGGAAGCGTTATTTTATTCTCTACTTCCGAATATCTCTCTCATATATGGCTTGGTCAGGGACGAATTTTGAAAGTAAGAAAATATCAGGTTTAAAATAAAAAATGTTTAACATATAAGTATATTAATTTTTTTTAACTGATGAAATTTAGTAAAATTCATCAATTTTAAAACATTAAATTAATTATTTATTAATTCAACCATCTTTATCCATTTTGTGTGCTTTCATTTATTTTATTACTTTACATATTTTAAAAGATATATTTAAAGTTAGGAAAACTTTGCAGCATTAACGCTATAACACATTAATATAAGTTAAGATTATTTTTCTGTTAAAAAGACCAAAAATTCCGCAAAATAGGTATCTTGTTTAATGTATTATATATGCATGTAATAAATATTAATGAAGTTGTACTGAATCTATGTAATTTGATTAATTAGATCATTAATTAGATCTAAGACTTCTTAGACATTTTAAACTCTAAATATTTTTGTCTCAAAATGAAAATAAAAAATTCACGAAGTAGAAGCTATTTATGCATAGATTAGATTATTACTTTTATTGAATAAAAGACAAGAGTGAGTTTTTGTGTCCAACATAAAATTTGAAATTTGATAACCTTCACATAAAAAGGTATAGATTAACAAGCCTCTATTTATATCTGTATAAACATACAAGTAGTTTAATTTATCAAAAAATAAACATACAACTAGGAGCTGCCTAGAATAATAATAATAAAAAAAAGAAACACATAAACATTTCAGGTATTTGAGAGTGCTAATATATGATAGTAAATGCATGATTTAATTTCGTATTGTTGTATTGAAGACAAAAAACTTATTCAATGAACTAACTTTTGTATTATCTTTTAGAAATTAATAAATGTGTGGATTCCAAAGTTTGCGTTGACGGAGCAACATGCCACAGCTTTCGTGGGGGCTACAATTGTTCGTGCCCCGAAGGCAACGAAGGAGATGGGAAAATTGATGGAACAGGCTGCCGTCCCACATACAATAACAATTCCAGGACATATGTCATACTGATAATTGCTTTGAGTGAGTAAACTGTATACAATTTTTTAGTGCTATCGGAGCGAAAGAATACATTTGGTCGGTTCATTTAATAAATAATATGTAAACTATTGCATTAAATATCTATGAAAAATAGGAGGGGATGAAAATTTTCTGTTCCAAACCATGTTACCTTATTTTTCCGACAAATCATGTATTGACATATAAAAAATATATAATACTAAATTTTTAAATAATTATTTAATTATAAATATTTACTGAAATTAAAAAAATAATTGGTAAAATATCAATGTTAGTAAAAATAAGGAATAATTTACTAAATTATTTTTATTTCTTTTAAATACTCTAACTTACCTTCTCATTCTTTACTAATAAGTAAATAGTATTTAATACGGGTATTATTAATAAAAAATAATTAATACTATCTAAACTTTTATTTAAAATTGACAATTATTTCTAAATAAAGTAAATTTTTAAAATTGACAATTATTTAAGGATGGACGGAGTATAATATATTTGTCTATTATTTTAAATTTTAATTTTTATCTACTACGTGGCAATTTATGATTGATGAGACAGATAAGAAGACATGGTTTAGGGACAGAAGATTTCCATCCAAATAGGAGAAAGCTTATGTGTTATTTATTAAGTGGAACAGAATAAATGTATTCTGTTGCTCTTTAAGCACAATATTTCTAGTATACATAGCAAAAATTATATTGTTACATATTTACTTCTCATCATTTGAATAATTCTAAATCTTTTTGACAATCCAATTAAATAATATTTTTCATTATTCAATGAAAAAGTATAAATGTTTTTGTATCTTCAAGATATTAGATTAAATTGTATTGATTGCATTCTTTGTACAATTTAGGTTATTAAATTGATATAACATTAAGGGTAATGATATTTTGACACCAAAAAAGTAGGTGTTTGTTCAAACATCCATTTTATAACTATTGGATGTGATGATAGTCCCCACTTATCCTTAACATTCATTACATCCAATGGTTATAAAGTGGGTGTCTGAACAGACACTCATTTTTTAGGTGTCAAACTAGTATTACTCTATCATCAATACTGGAATTGAGAATTAGTATGCACGCAGGTGTGAGTGTAAGTATCTTAGCACTACTTGTGGGAAGCTTTTACGTGTATTGGGGGATGAAGAAAAGAAAGCTACTCAAACTTAAAGAGAATTTTTTTCGACAAAATGGTGGCATATTGTTGCAACAGCAGATTGCTAGTCACGTAGGCTCAAGCTCAACCGAAACAGCGAAGATTTTTACAGTAGAGGAGCTGAAGAAGGCCACTAACAACTTTGATGAAGGAAGAGTTCTTGGACAAGGGGGCTATGGAACAGTGTACAAAGGAGTATTACAAGATAACAGAGTGGTAGCAATAAAAAGGTCTAAAATCAGTGACCTAAGCCAGATTGAACAGTTCATCAATGAGGTTATCGTGCTTTCCCAAATCAATCATAGGAACGTGGTGAAGCTATTGGGTTGTTGTTTGGATACAGAAGTTCCCTTGTTGGTTTATGAATTCATTCCTAATGGTACTGTTTCTGAGCATCTTTATGATCAAAACCAATCTCTAAGGCTAACCTGGAAAGCTCGACTGAGAATAGCAACAGAAACTGCAGGAGCACTTGCATACTTGCATTCTGCTACTTCCACTCCTATCATACACAGAGATATAAAAACTACCAATATACTGTTGGATTCAGATCTCACTGCAAAGGTTGCTGATTTTGGGGCTTCAAGGCTTGTCCCTCTTGATCAAACGCAGTTAACCACTTTAGTCCAAGGGACATTTGGGTATCTTGATCCTGAATACTTCCACACGAGCCAATTAACTGAGAAGAGCGATGTCTACAGTTTTGGGGTTGTTCTAGCAGAGCTACTCACTGGTAAGAAGGCACTTTCTTTCAACAGGCCAGAGAATGATAGGAATCTATCTGTGTACTTCGTTTCTTCAATGAAAGAGGGTCGGTTACTTTACGTTTTGGATAGCCACATAGTAAATGAGGCCAGTGTTGAGCAGCTAATGGAAGTTGCCAATATTGCGAAACGGTGTTTAGGGGTAAAAGGGGAGGAAAGACCTACCATGAAAGAAGTAGCACTGGAATTAGAGGGCATAAGAATTATGGAAAAGAATAGATGGGGAAGTGCCAACCTGTCTTCGGAAGAGGCCGAACACTTACTCAAAGAAGATTCTTTTGCTTACAATGTTGGCATTGGTGGAAGCGGCATAAGCTCTGGTATGGACAGCTTAAACCATATTTCGATGACATTGGGTGGGGGAAGGTAATTAGCTTAAAGAGATTATGATATTATAGTCATTGCCAAGTCTATCGTTGCTCTGTCAATAATAGATTTGATCTTCAAGCAATACTAGATTTGTAGCTTGCTCCACTTTCATGTATTTGTGCTTTAATCTTCTGTTGAACTGCTGTAAAGAATTTCAGTTATTTATTTTTCCGAAAAACTATTTTTGAAAAAAAAAATTGAGGAAAACCAATTTTAGCAGTGAATGTGCTTCAAGATCTTAATACGTTTTATTTGTATGGACCGTACTAAAAGAAATTGGTTCTTTCATGAGAATAAATGCTTAGGTGCTCAAAGACTAAAAGAATATATTTATTTTGTTCCATTTAATAAATGATATACCAATTTTATTAGTCATTATTATTTTCCATTTTTTCTAAATATTTAATATAATAGATGACAAGTCATTTACTAAATAAAATAGAACAAATATATTCTCTTACTTTTAGAGTACTCAAAAATTTCTCAACTTATTTTTGGTGTCCAAAAAATAAGGAAAGTTTGGTTTTGGTCCCTGAATAATATTATATATATATATATATATATATATATATATATATATTGTTTCGATCTAAATATTTTTTTAAAATTGTTTGGTTTTAGCCATTGGTGATAGTTTGTCACAAATAGAGTTGAATAACAGAAAATCACGTTATTCAATCCTGCATAACAACTACTGATGGTATATCATAATTATATGAGTCAAATACTATTATAAAATGAGCTATTAAGTTGAGTAAGATGTTATTGAGTTGGTCCAATGGTTTGTCAAGTGAAAATTTTGACACAAAACTAAGGTATATATCACATAAAATCATTGGCTTCCATGCAAGCTCATATAGTGTGGTGGTTTTATTTAGCCGGCTCAATATTTAACATAGACAAACTAACAGTAGGGACTAAAATCAAACAGTTTTGAAAATGTTTGAATTGAAATTAAAAAAGAAAATTAATTTCAAGGACAACCAAAATCAAAATTTGCTTACTTTTTAGGGACATAAAACATATTAAAGTCTTTTTAGAATATAAAATAGGGAAAATTATACGTTACCCCTTAAAGTACTATAGGCTATGTGCACTTTTTTTAACCCCACTAAGCTTTAAAAATATGTACATCGACCCCTGAAATTTTACGAATGTGTATTTTAGCCAAGTAAGTGTATTATACCTATTGAATCAAAATATATACAAATTGGCTCTTTGAACTTTCTTAAATTTGCAATCCAATACCCTAAAATTTATTAAATGCCTGATATTTTTATTAACAAATGATGGTAAAATTAATGAAATGGTTAATTTATACATTCAAGAAAGTTTAGGGGGCCAAACAATAAATTTTCAAAGTGTAGGATCTAAAATGCATTTGACCTATAATTCAAGGGGTAAAATGTAATTTTTCCTATAAAACATAATTCGACCAGGAAGGGAATTCTTTTCTAATAAAAAATCAAGTAAATAAATTAATGGGTAAATAACAAAGAGCAATCTTAAACTTGAAAGAAGAAATAACTATTGGCCTGGGTTTATTTGGCCAATGTCATTGTTAGGATTCGATATGCTTAACATCTAGGCCTATGGCGCTCGTAACACCACGATTTCTATTTATGCTAATTACGTTAATATGCTTAAAGTGATTAGTTGACTGTAAGGTGATATTAGCCTTAATCATCATTAGTTCACTTGACAATGATTGATTTTGTGTGAATATACGATGACTGAATGATTTGTAATGATAATTAGACTTGAGAAGGTCAATTAGATAGTAATTAGCACTAATTAGGCCAAATTGAGGTTAATTAACTAAGTAAGAGTTAATTGTCTTAATTACTTAATTAATAAATAATTAATCATCTATAATTAATTTTAACATCTTAATAATTAATATGCATAATATCACCTTTAATTGTGATTAATTAGTTTAACATACAAAAAGTATATGATGATGTCACTAAACTTGAAATGTGAGCTAATATTGTGAAATATGTTTCCCCTTCAAAAGTTTTGGAATGTTCTCACCTTATTTTAAATTTCATGACACACTAATCTAAATAGTATTTCTTTTGAAATTTGAATACAATTATATTAGTATTATATGTTATTCTATTTTATTTTAGTTTCCTAAAACCCGTCAAATACTTGCACATTCACACTAAACATAACACACACACAAAAAAAATAATAAAACAATAAAAGAGAAAGAAATTTCTCATTCCTTACTAAAGGAGCTATAAGGCTCCCTCCAAATACACCAACTACAAGAAAATCAACGATTAGTGACCGACTTTTCAATCACTGATATTTGTGACCGGTTGACTGATTTAGTGACCGAATTTCTCCCTCAACTAATTGGAAGATGTTGGCTTAGTAGCAACCGATTTTTTGGTTACTAATTTGGTGACCAAAAAATCGGTCACAAATTTATAACTTCTAATTTCAGTGTCAAATTCGGTCACTAATAATTGTTATATATACCAATCCAATTTTTTATTTTTCAGGATTCCCATTTTTATATACCTAATTTACATATCCTTATCACTAACAAACAAACATAAAATTATACATGCAAATAAAATGAGTTCCATGTAATTGAGGACAAATTATACATGGAAATTATACATGGAAAAGTGGAATCCTTCGATCTTTAAGGACAACTCTAGCAATGGCGATGCACAGCTTTTGTTCACCAGGTAATTAAGTTCCATGTTGACCAACTATTGTGTCTAATCTTTGGATACGTTAGGGAAAAATGATTCAACCTGTTAATAATAAAATTCTTGCAAGATACTTGTCATCCCAACAAACTTTAACATCATCAAGAGAACTCACCTTGTCAAGATCAATAACCACCATAAAACTAGCCCTTGGAGCCTTGATTGTAGCAACTTTTTAGATTTGTGAAAATAGCAACTATATGTCAGCGGTGATAATGGATAAACTACACTTTAATGAAGTTTTTAATACTTAGAAAGATTGACCAAGAATCATGGAAGGCTAAGAATATCTACCTTAGACAATGAAAGGTACCTAATGACATGAAGCATTATCTTATTCTATTTTGTCGTACCTCATACCAGAAAACAATGTTTTGCTTAGAAAGTAAGTGCAAAACTTCTTGAAATAAGGAAACATTTAGAGTTGTTTGGCATGTGATTACCACATAAATAATGCTCTTGTGACAGAACATTGGGTGTGATTAACACCAAGAGATATTGAAGCAAGCAATAATGGTTAAACAAATCAACTAAAGACCAAAGAATAGGAATATGCCATCAAAGAGTATCAAGAAACCAATCTCAAATTCTTTCAATAAGGTGAACGGGTTAAGGGGATCAGACGTGTTACCATTGAAGGAGGAGTATCATGAAGAAACTTGTATCCAGACATTCCAGAACCACAATCACGTGTAGCAATTGGAGCAAAATCATAGAGTCTGAAATAATTAAAAAAAGGGGGAAGATCACCACTGTGAAGGTACATTTTTCTTCTTACTCTTTTTATCTAATTCTTAGGTCACAAGTCACACACTCACAAAATTTTTAGTTAGTGAAATGATAACCAAAAATTTCCTTAGCCCATATCCATTAAACCAGAAACCCATCCCTCTATACCAACATTCTCAGGTAAGCCAAAACATAAACCAAATCAACAATCATCATCATTAACAATACTTCTCAGCTCATAAAATCCCAATTCATTCATAATCAAACATAGATCTAGAAACAGAAACCACTGCGGCCTCCTGCTTGCCATAGCCACAAAAGTCGCTTCCCGCCGTGCCACCACCGATAGATCGGTTATCCTCACTATGAGATTAGTCGCAAAGCACCACTGTCAAGCCTCCCCCTTTCTCTAGCCTCTAACCGCGAATCACCTTCTGATCTATGTAGCCCAACCACTGCGGAGCAGCCATCCGCACAGCCTACCATCGCACGTCCACCACCTTCCTCCGCTAAACCCAACTACCTACACCACCACGAGTTGGAACTCCATATCTGAAGTAGTGCTGCCCCCTTATTTCTTCGCTCGAATTGGCCCACCGCCGTGGCCTTGGTCTACTTCTCTTTCTCAGCTGGCTCTCTCTCCTTTTCCGTCCTCCAAACTCGGCCACGTCACGCCTCTTTGCTGCCATTAGCATGCACTCACCGTGGCCATTTTCTGCTTCTCGCTCTCGATCCCGCTCTCTCTTTCTCTTTTGCACTCTCTTTTTCCATATACTCCTGCGCTTGCTGCTCTTTGGAGAAGCAACGAAGGATTGGAAATCGAAAAGGTATAGTTATGGCTTGTCATGGGATTGGGTCTGTCTTTGGGTTTAGATAGAATATTGGTGATAGTTTGCTGTTGTGGTTGTGTTGGATATTGAAAGAAAAGAAAAAAAAATTTCTTTTAGATTGGCGCTCAATAAATTTTTCAGATTGGAGCTCATAGCTGAAAAATGAAAAACAATGTAAGGGTGATAACTATTATTCATATAAATCTTTAAGCATAAGGGTGATAACTATTGAGCTTAATTTTAATGTAATAACAGTGTAAAATTTTTTTTACACTGTCATCCAATCATATGAATTGAAAAGTCATGCAAATAAAATGATTTAATTAACAAATAATGTAAAACAATTTTATACTATTAGTATATAAAAATTAAACTTATTATATATATACATATATATTAATAATTGATATAGGATAAATTTTTTTCTAAATTAGACATTTTTATTTAAAAACATATCACTGGTCACTAAATCAAATATTAGTGACCGATTATATCGAACAAAGGTTTTCTTGTAGGAACAAATATCAGTCACTAATATTTCAATTAGTGACCAATTCTTTTGATTACAAGGTTGGCCTGTTTAAATAAAAATGGTCACTAAATCGGTTACTAATTGAAATATTAGTGACCGATTTAGTGACCATTTTTAGTTAAACAGGTAACCGATTTAGTGACCATTTTTAGTTAAACAGGCAAACCTTGTAGTCAAAATTTACTAATTGAAATATTAGTGATCGATTTAGTGACTGATATTTGTTTCCACCAGTTCCATGAAATTAGTTATTAATATTTCAATTAGTGACCAATTTCATGGACATAGGTTTTCTACTAGGAACAAATATCGGTCACTAATTGAAATATTAGAGACCAATTTAGTGAATGATTTCAAGGAACAAAGGTTTTCTTGTGGGAACAAATATCGGTCATTAAATCGGTCACTAATTGAAATTGGTCACTAAATCAGTCACTAATTGAAATATTAGTAACCGATTTAGTGACCGATTTCATGGAACAAAGGTTTTCTCTTGGGAACAAATATTGGTCACTAAATTAGTTACTAATATTTCAATTAGTGATCAATTTAGTGACCAATTCTTTTGACCACAAGGTTTGCTTGTTTAAATAAAAATCGGTCACTAATTGAAATATTAGTGACCGATTTAGTGACTGATTTCATGCAACAAAGGTTTTCTCGTGGGAACAAATATCGGTCACTAAATCGGTCACTAATACCGATTCTTTTGACTACGAGGTTTGCTTGTTTAAATAAAAATCAATCACTAAATCGGTCACTAATTGAAATATTGGTAACCGATTTCATGAAACAAAGGTTTTCTTGTGGGAACAAATATCGGTCACTAAATCAGTCACTAATATTTCAATTAGTGACCGATTTAGTGATCGATTTCATGGCACAAAGGATTTCTCATGGGAACAAATATTGGTGACTAAATTGGTCACTAATGTTTCAATTTAGTGACCGATTTAGTGACTGATTCTTTTGAATGAAAGGTTTATTGGTTTAAATAAAAATTGGTCACTAAATCGATCACTAAGTGAAATATCAATCATTGATTTAGTGACCGATTATTATGGAAGAAACTTTTTCTAGTATAATTAAATATCGGTCACTAATTTGATTTAGTGATCGATTTAGTGACCAATTTTTTACACCCTTTTTAGTTCCCCTATAAGCTCAAATCGGTCACTAATTGAGATATTTCTAGTAGTGACCCACACCTTTATATAGATATTTTTTTATAAACCCTTCACCCTTATTCACCATATTCATCTCATTCTCCTCTTCATTCCAGTCAAGCCCCCTAACCTTAATCTCTATTCCTCTTACACAAACCTTACACTAAGAGTGAGAGCTACATCCTTTGACTTAAAATCACAACAACCTCCAAGCATCATCCTCCAAAGAGATCAATCTTCTTCACCATTTCAAAGAAAATTTTAGCCATGACTTAGAGGAAGTAAAGGAGGAGCTTTTTTGGTTGATTTCAACTCCTTGGAGCCTCTACAAACCCATTTTCATATCATACTTCACTTTGGATTGGGGATTTCTTCCAAAACCCTTTTGTTTTATTTGGTTGATTGAACCCTAGCTTGGGGTTTCTGAAAATATGATGTTTTACTTAGGTTTAATGTTCTCTTGTTTATTTTGGAAAGAAAGTTGATTTTATGAGCTCCAATGTCTCTCTTGCATTTCGATATTGAGGCTTGTTGGTGTTGCATTTGTTTTGTTTAGTTTGGAAGATAATGATTTTATTTTAAAGTTATAATCCATGTATGTTATTTTTGTATTTACTAGAATAACTTTCCAGCCCTTTTTTCTTTGTAATGGATGACAGTTTTGGGATTCCTATTGGGATAATTAGGTTTTGTTTAGAGTACTTAAGCAATATTGTGTTTTAAATGCGCTTAAATGCATTTACTGAAGCTATTTTAAGTATTGTGCTGGCAAAACATTTTACAGCATCACTAGATTTGAACTTTGTGAAAAATGTTTTAGTTGTGAAAATACAAGGTTTGGTACATAATTTTTCTTCCATATTTCCATTGCTTCCAGTAAATGGGTTTTTCTCGCGTCTCATAATCTCCCATTTCATTTACATTCTAAATTAGCTTATGCATTATGTTATCTCAAGCATCTTGTTGTTCCTTCCCTGTATGTATCGCACATATAGAATACACTCATGGATTCAGTAGTAGATATGCACGTTAAAGTTAATTCAAAGAACTACCTCATTGCTTAATAGTTATTTAGAATAACATAGCATTTGGTTTAAAGGATCTAAGGAGGAGGCTCTAGGATTGGACATAGTAGGTGTCAATTGGAATTGTTATTGGCTAGCAATAAAGGAAGTAATATTGATTTGCCATGCCTATAGTTATGGGATAGGCTTTCTTTTCTTTTTTTAAGGGATCTATTATGGTACATGCTTGCTCAGTAATTACATTTAAAGTCAATATGTTTCAACCTAAAGTAGTAATCTTCAACTAATGATTGATTGATTTCCTAGTTTGAACCCTATGTTGTTGGTTCACTAATTGCAAAATGTTATGAATATTGTAGAAAGAGGAAATGATCACAGATAGAAAACCTTTGTTTATGTAGACATATAAATTTCCAGCAATTTACATCTCATTTTGACTTATAATAACTAGCATAGTCACAGGAGCTAAAAAAGCACCCCTATGGCACTAAGGTAAGGCTCTACAAGGCCTTGGTGCCTTATAATGGTTTAGGCACTGCATCTTCAATGAGACAAGCACTTTGGTACTTTTATTATTTTGTTGAGGCAGTTGGCTGCTTGCTTCGAGCACCTTATTTCACAATGAGAGAAATTGTTTTTAAGAATGTTTAAGGAATTGGTGAGACTAAGTTGAAGCAGTTGATTCAACAATAGAAAAGTATGTTGAAGAAGGATACAAATTCAATGGAGGAAGGGATAAATTTGTTTAAAGTTAGGAAACTAAATCTGATGATGATTCTATGGATGCACTAGTAAACTTAGTTTGACTTTTTTTATGATGTACTATAGGAATTTTGTGAACTTTAGGTTACCTACTTCTATTTTGGTTATGAACTTAAGACTTTGAAGCTTATGTAATACCTTAGGTCCACATGTCCCTAGTCAGTTCTAATATAGCCTTCGGGTCCCCTAGGACCCACCCATGTTGCCAAAAAGGCTTCAAGACCACCAAGTAATGAACAAATCCAGAACAGATCAGTTGCTATTAAGCATGCTTGCTAGGCGAGCTATTATCCTTGCTAAGTGAGGCCTTCACGCAAGGACTATTATAGAAAATTTTGGTAACTTTGCCAGATGAGGCTTATGAGCTTGCTAGGCGAAGGTTGAAAGCTCTCCCGGCAAGGCATGATATTGCCAAAATCGTATGTTGAAAAGTACATAAGAAGCGGGGTGAATCGTGCTTTAGATTTTCTTTCTTTTTTGGTTTCTCTAAAAAGAATAAAACAAACAGAGACTGTGAAGTATGTGTAGGTCGAAAAGCGCATGAGAAGGGGGGTTGAATCATGCTTCGCTTCTCTTAATCTTTTTAAACTTCTGAAAACTTAAACAAAATACTATCAAGCTTTAAGCTTGAAGTGCAGCGGAAATAATATTAGAGGTTTTAGAAAGTTACTTTCTGAAGTACAGCATTAGTAACATAACAACTTAAAAAAAAATGCTTTAAGCAAAAATAAACAAATGATCATAGAATGGTTAAATTAAAAGAGATAAAGGAGAAGAAGATACTACACAGATATTTTTATATTAGTTCGGCCAACCTACTTACATCCAGTTCTCAACCACCATTGAGTTTCACTAAAACCTTTCTCAAACCAATAAATAAACTAGATAGTTTTTACAATAGCCTTCCTAAGTTCTAACCTGTAACTAGTATATAACCCCTACTGTCACAAACCAAGTAATTATTCACTAGCCTCTTCAAGCTGAATCGAGTAGTCTTTGACCAACCTCTCCAAGCTAATCGAGTAGTCTTTAACCAACCTCTCCAAGAAAAAAATCAAGTAGTCTTTAACCAGCCTCTCCAAACTAAACCGTGACCAGCAAAACATTTTTACTGTTACATTATAAGTAGTCTTTGACTAGTCTCTCCAAACTAAATCATAACTAGTAAAACACTTTTACTGTCATGATTGGTTCGGCCAACTTGCTTACATCCATTTCTCAACAATCGTTGAGTTCTACTAAACGACCTTTCTCAACTCGAGCAAGTTAGATAGTCTTTCTATAGCCTTCTTAAGCTATCTCCATGTGACTAGTAGCTCACTTTACTGTCACTTACCAGTAGTCTTGCTTAGTCTCTTCAAGCTAACTCAGCGTGACCAGTTGTTCACTCTACTGTTACTTTTTGAATAGTCTTTTCTTAGCCTCTTGAAGCTAACTTACAGCAATCACTACCGGATTGAGTTACAAAAATTGTGTTTGGGTTGGATCACTCAAACTATCAAGCACTCAAGGTTTCTTAGAATAAATAGTATCAGAGTGAAAAACTTGAATGACTTCATTTTATCTATTCTTCCTAGGAAAAAGATGCCATCTAATGAGAATATAGAAAGAAGATTTTTATAAAGATGAAATTGATTACAAGCTGTAATAATTTTACAGAAGATGAGAGGAGATTTTTTCAGCATTTCAACACATCTAATGAGCAAAAGTTGCTACGTTGTAAGCACAACATCTTCTTTTATACTTGATATTTATTTATGATTGTTGCCCTTGATTTGTTTTCCTAGTGACACGTGTTGATCTTGTAACACCTCGATTTCTCTGTTCGAGGGAAATGACCAAAATGCCCTTGAGGTCATTTCCTGACCCGAACTCGAGGGTAACCAACTCGGTCGTCCTCGAAGGGTCAACTCAATGTTTGAAGGGGATTAAATGGCCCTTGAATGCTTTGAGCGAAAATTTCATTTTCCATGATTTCGGGTCAAAATGACCAAAATACCCCTATAGCGTTTTTACGCGGGTAAAGGTGCCGTTTGAGCCCGGAACTTTCCCCAGAGGTTTAAAAATGTGTTTTCATGTGTCTAGAGGTCTCTGTTCAAGTCCCGGTGGTCCCGGGCAGTTTTAGTGCAAAATTATGATTTTGCCCCTAGAATAGTGCTTTTGAGCTTAATGACGTAATTAAGCAAACCTAAGCAATATTAGGCTCTAAACGAAGATTAATTTATTTCCCTAATTAATCTAGAGTCAAAATAATTTATTAAAGTTAATTAGAACCTAAAATTGCTTAGATTAAACTTAAATCCCTTTTTAGAACTCAAGACTCCTAGTCTTGGAATCTTGAATAGTGTTTTCTCTCTCCAATTCCTTAAATCAAAGAAATGTGTCTAGAGTTGTTTAGACTCTAAATTGAGGATTTAACTCACTAATGGTGCAAGACCACTCCTTGATTATGTCTAGACCACCTTAATTACCCATTTACCTTACCTAAACACTTTCTTACAAATTCCTAATCTTAAGCATAATCAAGATACACCTAAACACAACTCTAAACCACAATTAAAATGCAAAGAAACCTCCCCCCATGGGCTGATGCATTTCGGCCACATCCTCCCCCTTTGAACACATATTAAATTGTTTTCTCACTCAAAGAACCATGCTTGAAGCCATACCTTGAACCATACCTCACCATACCTTAAGCCATACCTCACCATACCTCAAGAACACATTATCTCACCTCATGGAACTCATGGAATGCCTCCAATCTGCACCTCATGGCCGAAGCCATCCACCCCCATGAGCTCCCTCCATTTGTTTCATTTCTCTATAAATAGAATGCCTTGAGGAGCTTGCACCACTTTTAGATCATTTGCTAAGTTTAGGAAACATTCAAAGCTTTTCTTTTCTCTCAAAGTTCTAGTGTTCTTCAAGTTCTTCAAGCTCTTCAAAGTTCTTCATCATCTTCATCTTCTTCTTCCATCTTCAAGTTCATCACACCAAGTAGGGATTTTCTTTCATGTATTCTTGTCTTTAAAGTTCTTGTTTCAAGCTTGATGTTCATAGTTTCTCTTGAATCTTTTTAGAACTTCTTTTCTTCTCCTTGTTCCTTCCCATTTTCGGCCATAGGCCTTAGAGAACAAAGGAATGAGAGCTTGATGATGAGAGTTTCATGATGATGTTCATCACTTGAAACAAACTCTAGAGCTTGATCTTTGTTCTTGAGCAAAAATGTGTCTAGTTTTTCCTTTCTTGAACTCTTGAGAACTTTAGCTTTAATGATGTTTTAAAATGGCCCTATGAACTCAATGATGAGGACTCATGATGTTGGTGTTAATATATCATCAAGATCATGAACTTTAGAGTTTTAAAATTGTTCCTCTTTCTTCTTGAAGATTTCGGCCATTTCCTTAAATTTTTCTAAGCTTCATGGTTTGATTTCCTAAAAATATTATGTTGAGTTTTAAGAACTCTAAGCTTGACTTTACCTTGTTTAGATGAGTTTGGGTTATGGTTTAAATTCCTTTAAAGTCTTGTTAAGAGCTCTAGAAAGATAAAATGAACTTGCATAATTTATTTTATGCTTGCATTCATATTTACATTCTTGCTATGCATCTTTACTTTCTAGCTATCACCTAAGAACATAAAGATTAAAATGGAACTTGTATCATCACTTAATTTAATTCTCGAAGCCTTTCTATTTCGGCCTTAAAGTCGATTGTTGTTGGGCCTAGAGCACTAAAATAAAGAATTGAACTTGCATTACCACCTAATTAATTTCTCGAATGCCTATCTATTTCGGCCTTAAAGTCAATTGTTGTTGGGCCAAGAGCACTAAAATAAAGAATTGAACCATGTATATTTACCTTCAAGCTTGCACGTTTAAGTTTATGCCTCGCATATTTACTTTCAAGCTTGCACGTTTAAGTTTATGCCTTGCATATTTAAATTTAAGTCATCACATTACTTTGTAAGCAAGATTAAAAATGAAAAGCATAAGCACGTTTAGTTTATGTCGAAACTTAAGAACCTAGAGCTCAAAGATTTGCCCATTTCATTCCAAGTTAAAGTTTAATGTGAAACCATTCTTTAAATGCATATTTTCGCCCAAAGTAGTGGTGCTGGACTCGCAATGAGTTTTCATCTAGCTACTAGGACCAATACTATGTTTAAGTTTTCCTCAAAGCTTTACAAATCTTTATAAGGTTACGTCATCACAAGTTGTGATTTTATTATCTTTTAGGGGATGGAATATGTTTTGGTCAGTGACCTAAGGCTTCACTTAGCCTCTTGATGAATTAAAATGTTTTGCAAAGAGTTTTAGAAGTTCTAGATCGATTCCGAGAGAAACTAGTTAACTTATGTACCTAGAAATGTCAATTTAACTCTCTCATTTAAGTTAAATGTTTTCGGTTCTGATGTGATGAGTGTGATGCTGTATGATGATGTTTTGATGTGTTGGAATGTGTGAAAATATCATGTGATGATGTAGAAGCGATCCTATGCATGATAGGTAAGAAACTAGCTAACTAGAAATACCGTAAAGCTAGAATTTAACATAGTTCTGACCCATTTGTTTATGGAACTAATCCAAACTGTTTTAATGGGAACATAATCAGATTTAGATTGTTTAGACATGAAAAACTTGGTATCATTTGGATTAGAATCGAATTCTAGCACCTATAGGGAAACTAGTAACTAGAAAACCGTAAAAGTGCAAGTTTAGAACTCTTAGAACGTTTACTTTTCTGGATTCTGTCCAGCACCCTTACAACATGATAAATGTGATTAATAATTATTCCTTAAGCATAGGAATGCCTCATAATTGATTTAGATTTAATATATAGCTTTCAAGTAAAAACAGAACCGAGAAAGGGTCTAAAACGTAAGTTCTAGAACCCCGTGAACCCAAGTTAGAGGATTTGCCCTATGCTATTCAGATTTAAGTATGAACATGAGGATTAGGAATGATGATTAATTATGAGCCCTTAGGTGCATAAAAATATGAGCAACGGATGTTAGAGAATTATATCTCAAGATTAAGACCCGTAAGGGTCAAAGCATAAGCTATCGTAAGGGTAAGCGTTTGAATATTTTATGATGATGCATGAAGTATGCTAATGATGATGATGTTATTCATATGAGGAATTTATGAGGTTATATGTTTATGTGGCATAAAGCAAATTTGGAAGGAAATTCGGTGTAATGACCGTTGTCTTGCTAATTTCCGACAAATTTGGGGACTTAAAGAGATTTTGAAAATTAAGGTACTAAGATGGGTTCTAGGATGACACCGGTTTGGCCGAGCACCTCCATAGAACTCATGTGACATCGGTACCATTTTTATACTCTTAGGTGACACCGGTTCGGCCGAGCACCCCTAAGAGTTTTGCCCCCTAACCCGTACTCAGATAGTCGGGATTTATGATTTATGATACGCTTATCGTTAAGTGGTAAGTAAGAACTAGTGACGACTAGTTAAGGTATGAGCTCATAACCTAGATGTATGACACGTTCTGGGTGACACCGGTTCGGCCGAGCACCCCCAGTTCGATTGTCTTTTAGGGTGGCCCATGAGGAAGAGATGTTTCATGATTATGATTATGTCACTAAGTTTTGTCCCATATGAATATTACTATTGCCACTTTATGCCACCAAGAATGATGATGCTTGATGTTATGTTTTATGTATGTGCATTAGGTAGTGCCATGCATACATTTTCTATTATGTTGCATTCATGACATTAAGATCATCCTAAAATGAATGGACCTTGGCTAGAATATATTTTAAAGTTTAAAATGAACTTAATACATGCTCAGTCATTTTGCATAAATAAACCCAAGGTTCCTAAGGACGTAGATGATGACACCTAGGTAGTAGGAGGCCCTACTGAGATTCTTTAGCAAGATTCTCACTCCCTCTACCTCTTTCTTTCCGTCACGTCTTGAGATGGCGACGTTTGTGGTGTTCGTGGACACGCCGACATGGGAGGTGCACCATGACCCGGACCACGGGTCATTCCATTTTGTGGGTCGATGCACGGTTAGAGTATTCATGTTCATGGGTAGACCCTTCACTCCCCCTGTACATTCCCATCGTTTCTCCCCCGTCTCACCTTTTGGCGATGACCTGGTGTTCGAGCGCGCACGTCCCCTAGAGGAGAGGCTTCGCCGTATCCCATCATCCACGTCCGCCGCTCGAGACTACCCCCAGTATGTGCCCCTGCTGTTCGGCCGCCTTTTTCGGAGACAGATCCTTCCGAGGATTCGGCAACCCAGGCACCCTCCGAGGGATCTTCCCCCACCATACCCATGGACCTTGGGGAAGGTAGTGAGCCTTCCGTAACTCAGCCGAGGCTTACACGACGACCGGAGATGAGGCCACGCCGTGGAGGTCACTTCCGAGCCCCGTCCCGTCTATTCACGCCAGAGGAGCTTGCTCAGTTTCCTGGTTACTTGCCACGCTCGAGGGATAGTCGCCAGTAGGAGGCTGTAGATGGCCGAGAAAGAGCACACACCACTTAGATAGGGATAAACCTTCTTTTGTTTAGAGGTTATCCTATTAGGTGCACTCGGGTAGGGGAGTAGATCATGTTTATGTTTATGTTGTATTTCCTTTCCTGTACTTTCCTTGTACTAAACTAAGTCCCACACTTATAAGTGGGAAAATTATATATATATAAGATGATCTTCAGTGTTACTCATGGTGTGCCTTATGTTATGATGTTGTGAGATATTTGTTTACCATACATGGTTTACCGCTTATCGCATCACACGGCTCTCACTTTGTTTTTCAAAAAAAATTTACCCGTATTTTCCGCTAAGTAATTCAAAGTTAGATGAGGACTATGAAGTAACAGACTAATGATTAACCTAATTATGTTCTAGAGTATTGGGTTAAAAATTAGGATGTTACATTATGGTATCAGAGCAGTTCGATTCTCATGGAGCCTGAGGATTGGACTGACTATGCTTTCTAAAGCGTAGTACGATAGCCATGTCATGCATAGTGCTTAGTTAGAGATAAGCTATAGGGTAGGAGTGCATGACCCTTGTCTACTTGTGTGTGCCATGGTAACTAGCTCATTTTACATGGAATATTGAGCCTGATCACCTCAGTGTTTATTGTCTCGTGTGTTTAGGAACCAATGGCACCAAGGAGACAACCTAGGACCCCGACCGAGGGGGACCAAAGCGATGCCACTGCTGCTGCTGTTCGTGACATGGCAAGAGCCATGGAACGAATGTTTGAGAGGATGAACCAACAAGGGGACACCGGACGTGCTCCCCCTACTGCTGAGATGGTCGAGCAAGCGAGGTTTGGTGAGTTTCGCAAGGCGAACCCGCCAACCTTCCGAGGAGCCATGGACCCCGACCAAGCTGATGAGTGGATCAAAAACATGGAAAAGATTTACTCTGTGGTGGCTTGCTCGGAGGAGCAGAAGGTCACCTTTGCGGCCTATATGATGGAATCAGATGCCGAGTTTTGGTGGACCGGCACCCGAAGACTGCTAGAAGCTTCTGGTACTGCTGTCAACTGGGAGCTGTTCAAGACCTACTTCTATGAGAAGTACTTTCCGGAATCGGTGAGGAATGCGAAGGACATCGAGTTCATGCAACTGACCCAAGGAGGGTCTCATCGTCGCCAAAGACACGGCGAAATTCGAGGAGCTGATCAAGTTCTCTAGGGTGTTTCAAGAGAACCCCGACGAGGTGTGGAAGTGCGTCAAGTATGAGGCAGGACTAACGGCAGAGCTCAACTATGCTGTGGCGCACATGGAGATTAGGGACTTTCCAACCCTAGTCAACAAGTGCCGGATCATGGAAGAGGGACAGAAGAAAATCAATCTTTGCAAGGGCAAAGACGGAACAAGGTGTAACACAGATTTCTCTCTGTCCGAGGGAAATGACCAAAATGCCCCTGAGGTCATTTCCTGACCCGAACTCGAAGGTAACCAACTCGGTCGTCCTCGAAGGGTCAACTCAATGTTTGAAGGGGATTGAATGGCCTTTGAATGCTTTCGGAAGCGAAAATCTCGTTTTCCGCAGTTTCGGGTCAAAATGACCAAAATACCCCTATAGCGTTTTTACACGGGTAAAGGTGCCGTTTGAGCCCGGAACTTTCCCAGAGGTTTAAAAACATGTTTTCATGTGTCTAGAGGTCTCTGTTCAAGTCCCGGTGGTCCCGGGCAGTTTTAGTGCAAAATTACGATTTTGCCCCTAGAATAGTGCTTTTGAGCTTAATGACGTAATTAAGCAAACCTAAGCAATATTAGGCTCTAAACGAAGATTAATTTATTTCCCTAGTTAATCTAGAGCCAAAATAATTTATTAAAGTTAATTAGAACCTAAAATTGCTAAGATTAAACTTAAATCCCTTTTTAGAACTCAAGACTCCTAGTTTTGGAATCTTGAATAGTGTTTTCTCTCTCCAATTCCTTAAATCAAGGAAATGTGTCTAGAGTTGTTTAGTCTCTAAATTGAGGATTTAACTCTCTAATGGTGCAAGACCACTCCTTAATTATGTCTAGACCACCTTAATTACCCATTTACCTTACCTAAACACTTTCTTACAAATTCCTAATCTTAAGCATAATCAAAGATACACCTAAACACAACTCTAAACCACAATTAAAATGCAAGAAACTCTCCTCCCTTGGCTGATGCATTTCGGCCAGCACACCCCTCTTTGGCCACATGTTTAATTATTTTCTCACTCAAAGAACCATGCTTGAAGCCATACCTTGAACCATACCTCACCATACCTTAAGCCATACCTCACCATACCTCAAGAACACATTATCTCACCTCATGGAACACATGGAACCCTCCAATCTGCACCTCATATGGCCGAAGCCTTCATCAGCCTTTACACCCTCCATTTGTTTCATTTCTCTATAAATAGAATGCCTTGAGGAGCTTGCACCACTTTTGGATCATTTGCTAAGTTTAGGAAACACTCAAAGCTTTTCTTTTCTCTCAAAGTTCTAGTGTTCTTCAAGTTCTTCAAGCTCTTCAAAGTTCTTCATCATCTTCATCTTCTTCTTCCATCTTCAAGTTCATCACACCAAGTAGGGATTTTCTTTCATGTATTCTTTTCTTTAAAGTTCTTGTTTCAAGCTTGATGTTCATAGTTTCTCTTATTTCTCTTTAGAACTTCATTTCCACTCCTTTTTCCTTTTCATTTTCGGCCATAGGCCTTGGAGAACAAAGGAATGAGAGCTTGATGATGAGAGTTTCATGATGATGTTCATCACTTGAAACGAACTCTAGAGCTTGATCTTTGTTCTTGAGCAAAAATGTTTTTAGTTTTTCTTTTCTGGAACTCTTAAGAACTTTAGCTTTGATGATGGTTTTAAATGGCTCTATGAACTCAATGATGAGGACTCATGATGTTGGTGTTAATATATCACCAAGATCATGAACTCTAGAGTTTTAAAATGTTCCTTTTTCTTCTTGATGATTTCGGCCATTTCCTTAAATTTTCTAAGCTTCATGGTTTGATTTCCTAAAAATATTATGTTAAGTTTTAAAGAACTCTAAGCTTGACTTTACCTTGTTTGGATGAGTTTGGGTTATGGTGTAAATTCCTTTAAAGTCTTGTTAAGAGCTCTAGAAAGATAAAATGAACTTGCATAATCTATCTTATGCTTGCACTCATGTTTACATTCTTGTTATGCACCTTTACTTTCAAGCTATCACCTAAGAACATAAAGATTAAAATGGAACTTGTCTCATCACTTAATTTAATTCTCAAAGCCTTTCTATTTCGGCCTTAAAGTCGATTGTTGTTGGGCCTAGAGCACTAAAATAAAGAATTGAACTTGCATTATCACTTAATTAATTCCTCGAATGCCTATCTATTTCGGCCTTAAAGTCGATTGTTGTTAGGCCAAGAGCACTAAAATAAAGAATTGAACCATGCATATTTACCTTCAAGCTTGCACGTTTAAGTTTATGCCTCGCATATTTACTTTCGAGCTTGCACGTTTAAGTTATGCCTTGCATATTTAATTTTAAGTCATCACTTTACTTTGTAAGCAAGATTAAAAACGAAAAGCATGAGCACATTTAGTTTATGTCATAACTTAAGAACCTAGAGCTCAAAGACTTGCCCATTTCATTCCAAGTTAAAGTTATATGTGAATGTATTCCTTGAATGAATAATTTCGGCCAAGTAGTGATGATGGACTTGCAATGAGTTTTCATCTAGCTACTAGGACCAATAGTCTATGTTTTAAGTTTTCCTTAAAGCTTTACAAATCTTTATAAGGTTTTGTCATCACAAGTTGTGATTTTATTATCTTTTAGGGGATGGAATATGTTTTGGTCAGTGACCTAAGGCTTCACTTATCCTCGTGATGAATTAAAATGTTTTGCAAAAAGTTTTAGAAGTTCTAGATCGATTCCAAGAGAAACTAGTTAACTTATGTACCTAGAAATGTCAATTTAACTCTCTCATTTAAGTTAAATGTTTTCGGTTTTGATGTGATGAGTGTGATGCTGTATGATGATGTTTTGATGTGTTGGAATGTGTGAAAATATCATATGATGATGTAGAAGCGATCCTATGCATGATAGGTAAGAAACTAGCTAACTAGAAATACCGTAAAGCTAGAATTTAACATAGTTTTGACCCATTTGTTTATGGAACTTTTCCAAACTGTTTTAATGGGGACATAATCAGATTTAGATTTTTTAGGCATAAAAAACTTGGTATCATTTGAGTTAGAATTGAATTCTAGCACCTATGGGGAAACTAGTAACTAGAAAACCGTAAAAATGCAAATGTAGAACTCTTAGAACATTTAATTTTCTGGATTCTGTCCAGCACCCTTACATCATGGTAAACATGATTAATAATTAGTCCTTAAGCATAGGAATGCCTCATAATTGATTTAGATTTAATATATAGCGCCTTCGGCGAAAACGGAACCAAGAAAGGGTCTAAAACGTAAGTTCTAGAACCCCGTATTCACATGTTAGGATTTCCACCCTATGCTATTCAGATTTAAAAGTAAAATGAGAGGATTATGAATGATGTTTAATTATGAGCCTTTGGTGCTTAAAATATGAACGTCGGATGTAGAGAACTATATCTCAAGATTAAGACCCGTAAGGGTCAAAGCATAAGCTACCGTAAGGGTAAGCGTTTGGATGTTTTATGATGATGCATGAAGTATGCTAATGATGATGATGTTATTCATATGAGAAATTTATGAGGTTATATGTTTATGTGGCATAAAGCAAATTTGGAAGGAAATTCGGTGTAATGACCGTCGGGCCGCCGAATTTCCGACAAATTTGGGGACTGAAAGAAATTTTGAAAATTAAGGTACTAAGATGGGTTCTAGGATGACACCGGTTCGGCCGAGCACCTCCATAGAACTCATGTGACATCGGTACCATTTTATACTCTTAGGTGACACCGGTTCGGCCGAGCACCCCTAAGAGTTTTTCCCCCTAACCCGTACTCAGATAGTCGGGATTTATGATTTATGATACGCTTATCGTTAAGTGGTAAGTAAGAACTAGTGACGACTAGTTAAGGTATGAGCTCATAACCTAGATGTATGACACGTTCTGGGTGACACCGGTTCGGCCGAGCACCCCCAGTTCGATTGTCTTTTAGGGTGGCCCATGAGGAAGAGAAGTTTCATGATTATGATTATGTCACTAAGTTTTATCCCATATGAATGTTACTATTGCCACTTTATGCCACCAAGAATGATGATGCTTGATGTTATGTTTTATGTATGTGCATTAGGTAGTGCCATGCATACATTTTCTAATATGTTGCATCCATGACATTAAGATCATCCTAAAATGAATGGACCTTGGCTAAAATATATTTTAAAGTTTAAAATGAACTTAATACATGCTCAGTCGTTTTGTATAAATAAACCCAAGGTTCCTGAGGACGTAGATGATGACACCTAGGTAGTAGGAGGCCCTACTGAGATTCTTTAGCAAGATTCTCACTCCCTCTATCTTTTTCTTTCCGTCACGTCTTCAGATGGCGACGTTCGTAGTGTTCGTGGACACCCCGACATGGGAGGTGCACTATGACCCGGCTCACGGGTCATACCATTTTGAGGGGCAGTGCACGGTGCGGGTTTTCATGTTCGTAGGATGCCCCTTCGCTCATCCCGTGCACACCCATCGCTTCTCCCCGACTGCACCCTATGGCGACGACGAGCGGGTTTTTGAGCGTGCGCGTACGCATGACGAGAGAGTGCTCCGCATGCACACCGCCGCCTTAGCCATGCGAGACTATCCCGATTACGTGCCCCGGACCTACTTCTCGGAGACCGACCCGTCCGAGGACCCACCTACTCATCCGTATAGCGAGAGCTCTGCCCCCTCTCCACCATTGATGAGGGAGGGCAGTGAGGATACCGTGACTCAGCCCTGGCTTGCACGACGATCGGAGATGCTGCCACACCGTGGGGGTCATTCTCGATCCCCGTTCCGCCTCTTTACGCCCGAGGAGCTCGCACAGTTTCCCGGATACTTGCCTCGTTCACGAGACGGACGTCAGTAGGAGGTGATGATCGACCGATGGAGTACCCGGTTAGAGCACACACCACTTAGATGGGGATAAACCTTCTTTTGTTTAGAGGTTATCCTATTAGGTGCACTCGGGTAGGGGAGTAGATTATGTTCATGTTTTATGTTGTATTTTCTTTTATGCATTTCCCCTGTACTAAACTAAGTCCCACACTTATAAGTGGGCAAATTATATATATATGAGATGATCTTCAGTGTTACTCATGGTGTGCCTTATGTTATGATGTTGTGAGACATTTGATTACCACACATGGTTTACAGCTTATCGCATCACGCGGCTCTCACTTTGTTTTTCAAAAAAAATTACCCGTATTTTCCGCTAAGTAATTCAAAGATAAATGAGAACTATGAAGTAACAGACTAACGATTAACCTAAATATGTTCTAGAGTATTGGGTTAAAAATTAGGATGTTACACAAGGGGCTAGCACCTCAAGCCCCAAAATTCAAGCCCCAATATCCAAACCAATCCCGAAATCACTATAATCCCTACCAAACTAACCAGTTCAAACCACAACAACAACAAAGAACCCCCTTCCACCAACAACCCAAGCAACCACACAGACCACAATTCCAGAACAACAATAACCGCAACAACAACAACAACAACCGACAAGGAGGGTCGGGCGGCCCCCGAAACAACCAAGGAGGGGTTAAGTGGGGCTAAGAACAAGACGCCCCAAGGAGCCCCCGCCACCTTTGCTAGGCCTACACCGGCAATACTATGCCCCCAGTGCGGGAAAGATCATGGCAACCGTCCCTGCCTAGCTGGACAAAACGTGTGCTTCAAGTGCGGGAAGCCTGGCCACTATGCCAACAGATGCAACAACGGAGGGCCAGCAAATCAGAACCCTAGGCCGCAACACCATGGGAGGGTCTTCACCTTCAATGTAGACGAAGCGGACACGTCCAACGGTCTCATAGAAGGTAAGTGCGAAATAGATGGTAGGACCTTAAGCTGCATTTTTATGACTCTAGTGCAACACATTCTTTTATTTCTTATGCTAGTGTCGAGGCTCTAAATTTGAAAACTTCCAAACTTCCTTTTGATCTTATTGTCTCTACCCCTACAAATCATCCTGTGAATACTTGTTATTGTTGCCTAAATTGTCACCTCACCACAGAAAATAGATCATATGTTGTGGATTTAATTTGTTTACCCATGAAAGGTATAGGAGTAGTTCTTGGCATGGATTGGCTTCACGCCAACCGTGTATTGTTAGACTGTGACACCAAAATAGTTGTCTTTCCTTCTCCCCCTAGTGAAATAAGTCAACCTTTGAAAATCTATCTCAATGCCGTAGAGGTCCACTGTAGTGGGAAAAAGACTAAGGGATATGTTCTCCTAGCCGCTAGCGAGATACACTTTGAGCAGAATTTAGAGAATATACCAGTAGTGAGAGACTATCCCGAGGTATTTCCGGAAGATATACCCGAGTTCCCTCCCGAGCGAGAAGTGGAGTTCTCCATTGAGTTAGTTCCTGGAGCGGGACCAATCTCCATTGCCCCCTATAGAATGTCACCCCTAGAACTAGCCGAGCTTAAAACCCAACTTAAGGAACTTTTAGAGAAAAGCTTTATAAGACCTAGTGCTTCACCATGGGGAGCCCCGGTCTTGTTTGTGAAAAAGAAGGACGGGAGTATGAGGTTGTGCATAGATTATAGGCAATTAAATCGTGTGACAGTGAAAAACAAATACCCTTTGCCTAGGATTGATGATCTCATGGACCAATTGAGAGGAGCGGTAGTGTTTTCCAAGATCGACCTAAGGTCAGGATACCACCAAATTAGAGTGAGAGATCAAGATATACCAAAGACCGCCTTTAGAACTCGGTATGGACACTTTGAGTTCGCGGTGATGTCTTTTAGGTTGACAAATGCTCCTGCAGTATTTATGGATTACATGAATAGGATCTTTAGACCCTATTTAGATCAGTTCGTGGTCATTTTTATAGATGATATACTCATCTATTCGAAGACCCACGAGGAGCATGAGCGACATTTGAGGATAGTTTTGGAAATTAAGTTGTATGCAAAACTCTCTAAGTGTGAATTTTGGTTGGAGGAGGTCAAGTTTTTAGGGCACGTTGTGTCAAAAGGAGGCATAGCCGTTGATCCTAGTAAGGTAGAAGCCGTAATGAATTGGGATAGACCGACCACCGTAATGGAAATACGGAGCTTTTTGGGCTTAGCAGGCTACTACCGTAGGTTTATCAAAGGATTTTCCCAGTTAGCCCTACCCTTGACCAAGCTCACTAGGAAGAATGCCCCGTTTGAGTGGAGCCCCAAATATGAGAAGAGTTTTCAAGAGCTTAAGGAAAGGTTAACCACGACCCCAGTCTTAGTCTTACCTAGCCCCAATGTACCCTTCGAGGTATATTGTGATGCTTCGGGCAAAGGACTAGGGTGTGTGTTGATGCAAAATAGGCAAGTGGTAGCTATGCATCACGACAACTCAAGCCTCACGAGGCTAACTACCCCACCCATGACCTAGAATTAGCCGCCGAAGTGTTTGCCTTAAAGATGTGGAGACACCATCTGTATGGTGTAAGGTTTGAAGTTTTCTCCAATCATAAGAGTCTCAAGTACCTCTTTGATCAAAAGGAGTTAAACATGAGGCAAAGAAGGTGGATGGAATTCCTCAAAGACTACGATTTCGGTTTAAGTTACCACCCCGGCAAGGCTAATGTAGTCGCCGACACCTTGAGCCGAAAGTCGTTACACCTGTTCCACATGATGATCAAAGAAGTTGAGTTGATAGAAAAGTTTAGGGATATGAATCTAGGGATGTCAGCAACCGATAGAGGGATAAAGATGTGCTATCTTAGTGTAACAAGTGGATTTAAGCAAAGAATCATGTTAGCACAACGAGAGAATGAGGATTTCGAAGAGATCATAGATGCTGTTAAGGCGGGAAAGTTGAAGGGTTTCGAAAGAGGCGAGGATTGGATATGGAGATTTGAGGGAAGGATCTGCGTACCCCAAGATGGTGACCTCCGAGAAAAGATCTTGGAGGAGGCTCACAAAAGCTATTTCACCATTCATCCCGGTGTCACCAAGATGTACCAAGACTTGAAGAAGATGTTTTGGTGGCCCGGAATGAAGAAGGATGTAGTCGCCTGGGTTAGTAAGTGCTTGGTATGTCAGAAAGTGAGAATCGAGCACCAAAAACCTTCAGGTTTGTTGCAACCCCTGTCAATCCCCGAATGGAAGTGGGAATGCATATCCATGGATTTCGTGACGGGATTGCCTAAGACCCAAGCTGGCCATGATGCTATTTGGGTGGTAGTGGATCGACTAACCAAGTCGGCACACTTTCTACCTATTAGAGTGACATACTCTTTAGATAAATTGGCTCAGTTATACATCTAAGAGATCGTAAGATTGCATGGAGTACCGTCGACGATAATCTCGGATAGAGATCCGCGGTTTACGTCGCGTTTTTGGGGAGCCTTTCAAAAGGCGTTTGGTTCATAGCTATGCTTAAGCACTGCTTACCACCCACAAACAGACGGACAATCCGAAAGGACGATCCAAACCCTAGAGGATATGCTAAGAGCCTGTGTGTTAGACCAAATGGGAAGCTGGGATAAGTACTTGCCTTTGATCGAGTTTGCGTATAACAACAGTTATCACGTGAGCATCGGTATGGCACCGTACGAGGCATTGTATGGGAGGAAGTGCCAATCACCTTTATGTTGGTATGAGTCTGGAGAACAAACCATAATAGGACCTGATGTAGTGAGGGAGACGACGGAACAAATCAAGAGGATCCGGGATAGGATGCTCACTGCTCAAAGTAGACAAAAGAGCTATGCGGACAAGCGGCGCAAGCCTTTGGAGTTCGAAGAGGGAGAACATGTGTTCCTTAGGATTACCCCCACTACAGGCATAGGGAGAGCCATGAAAGTCAAAAAGTTGAGCCCCCGATTCCTTGGTCCTTTCCAAATTCTTCAAAGGATAGGAACAGCTGCCTACAAAATAACCTTACCCCTTAATCTTTCAAATCTTCATGACGTCTTTCACGTCTCTCAGTTAAGGAAGTATGAGTCCGACCCTAGCCACGTTTTAGAGCCAGAGCATGTTCAGTTAAGGGATGACCTAACTTTCAATCTTCCCCCTACGAGAATCGTGAACCGCGGAGTCAAGCAGCTGAGGAACAAGTCTGTTCCATTGGTAAAGATAGCATGGGGACGCGACAAATCCGAAGAGTTTACATGGGAGCTAGAGTCAGAAATGCAAGACAAGTATCCCGAGCTTTTCCAAGGTAACGAATTTCGAGGGCGAAATTCTTTTTAAGGAGGGGAGTAATGTAACAACCCGATTTCTCTGTCTAGGAAATGACCAAAATGCCCTCGAGGTCATTTCACGACCCGAACTCGAGGGTAACCAACTCTGGCCGCCCTCGAAGAGTCAACTCAATATTTGAACGGGATTAAGTGGCCCTGGAATGCTTTCGAAGCGAAAATTTCGTTTTCATGATTTGGTCAAAATGACCAAAATACCCGATAAGCGTTTTTACGCGGGTAAAGGTGCCGTTTGAGCCCTAACTTTCCCAGCAGGTTTAAAAACGTGTTTTCATGTGTCTAGAGGTCTCTGTTCAAGTCTCGGTGGTCCCGGGCAGTTTTAGTGCAAAATTACGATTTTGCCCCTAGAATAGTGCTTTTGAGCTTAATGACGTAATTAAGCAAACCTAAGCAATATTAGGCTCTAAACGAAGATTAATTTATTTCCCTAATTAATCTAGAGTCAAAATAATTTATTAAAGTTAATTAGAACCTAAAATTGTTTAGATTAAACTTAAATCCCTTTTTAGAACTCAAGACTCCTAGTCTTGGAATCTTGAATAGTGTTTTCTCTCTCCAATTCCTTAAATCAAGGAAATGTGTCTAGAGTTGTTTAGACTCTAAATTGAGGATTTAACTCACTAATGGTGCAAGACCACTCCTTGATTATGTCTAGACCACCTTAATTACCCATTTACCTTACCTAAACACTTTCTTACAAATTCCTAATCTTAAGCATAATCAAGATACACCTAAACACAACTCTAAACCACAATTAAAATGCAAAGAAACCTCCCCCCATGGGCTGATGCATTTCGGCCACATCCTCCCCCTTTGAACACATATTAAATTGTTTTCTCACTCAAAGAACCATGCTTGAAGCCATACCTTGAACCATACCTCACCATACCTTAAGCCATACCTCACCATACCTCAAGAACACATTATCTCACCTCATGGAACTCATGGAATGCCTCCAATCTGCACCTCATGGCGGAAGCCATCCTCCCCATGAGCTCCCTCCATTTGTTTCATTTCTCTATAAATAGAATGCCTTGAGGAGCTTGCACCACTTTTAGATCATTTGCTAAGTTTAGGAAACACTCAAAGCTTTTCTTTTCTCTCAAAGTTCTAGTGTTCTTCAAGTTCTTCAAGCTCTTCAAAGTTCTTCATCATCTTCATCTTCTTCTTCCATCTTCAAGTTCATCACACCAAGTAGGGATTTTCTTTCATGTATTCTTGTCTTTAAAGTTCTTGTTTCAAGCTTGATGTTCATAGTTTCTCTTGAATCTTTTTAGAACTTCTTTTCTTCTCCTTGTTCCTTCCCATTTTCGGCCATAGGCCTTAGAGAACAAAGGAATGAGAGCTTGATGATGAGAGTTTCATGATGATGTTCATCACTTGAAACAAACTCTAGAGCTTGATCTTTGTTCTTGAGCAAAAATGTGTCTAGTTTTTCCTTTCTTGAACTCTTGAGAACTTTAGCTTTAATGATGTTTTAAAATGGCCCTATGAACTCAATGATGAGGACTCATGATGTTGGTGTTAATATATCATCAAGATCATGAACTTTAGAGTTTTAAAATTGTTCCTCTTTCTTCTTGAAGATTTCGGCCATTTCCTTAAATTTTTCTAAGCTTCATGGTTTGATTTCCTAAAAATATTATGTTGAGTTTTAAGAACTCTAAGCTTGACTTTACCTTGTTTAGATGAGTTTGGGTTATGGTTTAAATTCCTTTAAAGTCTTGTTAAGAGCTCTAGAAAGATAAAATGAACTTGCATAATTTATTTTATGCTTGCATTCATATTTACATTCTTGCTATGCATCTTTACTTTCTAGCTATCACCTAAGAACATAAAGATTAAAATGGAACTTGTATCATCACTTAATTTAATTCTCGAAGCCTTTCTATTTCGGCCTTAAAGTCGATTGTTGTTGGGCCTAGAGCACTAAAATAAAGAATTGAACTTGCATTACCACCTAATTAATTTCTCGAATGCCTATCTATTTCGGCCTTAAAGTCAATTGTTGTTGGGCCAAGAGCACTAAAATAAAGAATTGAACCATGTATATTTACCTTCAAGCTTGCACGTTTAAGTTTATGCCTCGCATATTTACTTTCAAGCTTGCACGTTTAAGTTTATGCCTTGCATATTTAAATTTAAGTCATCACATTACTTTGTAAGCAAGATTAAAAATGAAAAGCATAAGCACGTTTAGTTTATGTCGAAACTTAAGAACCTAGAGCTCAAAGATTTGCCCATTTCATTCCAAGTTAAAGTTTAATGTGAAACCATTCTTTAAATGCATATTTTCGGCCAAAGTAGTGATGATGGACTCGCAATGAGTTTTCATCTAGCTACTAGGACCAATAGTCTATGTTTAAGTTTTCCTCAAAGCTTTACAAATCTTTATAAGGTTACGTCATCACAAGTTGTGATTTTATTATCTTTTAGGGGATGGAATATGTTTTGGTCAGTGACCTAAGGCTTCACTTAGCCTCTTGATGAATTAAAATGTTTTGCAAAGAGTTTTAGAAGTTCTAGATCGATTCCGAGAGAAACTAGTTAACTTATGTACCTAGAAATGTCAATTTAACTCTCTCATTTAAGTTAAATGTTTTCGGTTCTGATGTGATGAGTGTGATGCTGTATGATGATGTTTTGATGTGTTGGAATGTGTGAAAATATCATGTGATGATGTAGAAGCGATCCTATGCATGATAGGTAAGAAACTAGCTAACTAGAAATACCGTAAAGCTAGAATTTAACATAGTTCTGACCCATTTGTTTATGGAACTAATCCAAACTGTTTTAATGGGAACATAATCAGATTTAGATTGTTTAGACATGAAAAACTTGGTATCATTTGGATTAGAATCGAATTCTAGCACCTATAGGGAAACTAGTAACTAGAAAACCGTAAAAGTGCAAGTTTAGAACTCTTAGAACGTTTACTTTTCTGGATTCTGTCCAGCACCCTTACAACATGATAAATGTGATTAATAATTATTCCTTAAGCATAGGAATGCCTCATAATTGATTTAGATTTAATATATAGCGCCTTCGGCGAAAACAGAACCGAGAAAGGGTCTAAAACGTAAGTTCTAGAACCCCGTGAACCCAAGTTAGAGGATTTGCCCTATGCTATTCAGATTTAAGTATGAACATGAGGATTAGGAATGATGATTAATTATGAGCCCTTAGGTGCATAAAAATATGAGCGACGGATGTTAGAGAATTATATCTCAAGATTAAGACCCGTAAGGGTCAAAGCATAAGCTACCGTAAGGGTAAGCGTTTGAATATTTTATGATGATGCATGAAGTATGCTAATGATGATGATGTTATTCATATGAGGAATTTATGAGGTTATATGTTTATGTGGCATAAAGCAAATTTGGAAGGAAATTCGGTGTAATGACCGTTGTGCTGCTGAATTTCTGACAAATTTGGGGACTTAAAGAGATTTTGAAAATTAAGGTACTAAGATGGGTTCTAGGATGACACCGGTTCGGCCGAGCACCTCCATAGAACTCATGTGACATCGGTACCATTTTTATACTCTTAGGTGACACCGGTTCGGCCGAGCACCCCTAAGAGTTTTGCCCCCTAACCCGTACTCAGATAGTCGGGATTTATGATTTATGATACGCTTATCGTTAAGTGGTAAGTAAGAACTAGTGACGACTAGTTAAGGTATGAGCTCATAACCTAGATGTATGACACGTTCTGGGTGACACCAGTTCGGCCGAGCACCCTGATTCGATTATCTTTTAGGGTGGCCCATGAGGAAAAGAAGTTTCATGATTATGATTATGTCACTAAGTTTTGTCCCATATGAATGTTACTATTGCCACTTTATGCCACCAAGAATGATGATGCTTGATGTTATGTTTTATGTATGTGCATTAGGTAGTGCCATGCATACATTTTCTATTATGTTGCATTCATGACATTAAGATCATCCTAAAATGAATGGACCTTGACTAGAATATATTTTAAAGTTTAAAATGAACTTAATACATGCTCAGTCATTTTGCATAAATAAACCCAAGGTTCCTGAGGACGTAGATGATGACACCTAGGTAGTAGGAGGCCCTACTGAGATTCTTTAGCAAGATTCTCACTCCCTCTACCTCTTTCTTTTCGTCACGTGTTCAGATGGCGACGTTCGTGGTGTTCGTGGACACGCCGACATGGGAGGTGCACCATGACCCGGACCACGGGTCATTCCATTTTGTGGGTCGATGCACGGTTAGAGTATTCATGTTCATGGGTCGACCCTTCACTCACCCTGTATATTCCCATCGCTTCTCCCCCGTCTCACCTTTTGGCGATGACCTGGTGTTCGAGTGCGCACGTCCCCTAGAGGAGAGGCTTCGCTGTAACGCCCCAATTTTTACTGTAATTTTTACTGTCATTAGAAATTACTCAATTACCGAATTACCGTAGGTAATTATTACATAAGATTTGAGGCCGAACAATCCTCAATAAAGGAATATAACATTAGAAGAGAGGTTAGGAACGATTCATGCGAGAGTCGCAAATCCCGAATTTCTGTACGTATAAAATGACCAAAATGCCCCTGAAGTATTTTACTCAGAAAATGAGGATCGTGGGGCCCACCTATTCTCAAGGGGATATTTTGAGGATAATAAGGGATTGTTTGTGTTATGTGTGTTAATAGAGCAGAAGGATCTCAATTTTGAGTTCCGACGCGCGAAATGACCAAAACGCCCCCTGGGTCGCTTTTTTAACTCCGATGTGCGTGCCGACTGAGCCCGAACCTCACTAAAATGTTTTAAAATGTGTTTTTAAGCCATGATTAACCATTGGTTAAGCTCAGGTGGCCTCGGGCAATTTTTAAGTGAAAGTACGATTTTGCCCCTGTTTTTGGGCAGTTTTGCGAATTTCGGGATTTTTGATTCGTATAACGAAACCTAAGCAATATTAGGCTCAAATTAAAGCTTATTAAATTCTAAATATTAATCTAGAGTCAAAATTATGTATTTAGATTGATTAGAACCCAAAATTGCTCAAAAACACCCAAATTGCTTACTAATTCACTTAAACCCTTAACCGTAAATTCTCTAAATTACATGAATACCTTGCCTACACCTAAATAATGCATGGAACACACAAATTTCACTTCTTTGGGCTGTAATGGACGAAATTATTGATGCCATTATGCAGCTGAATTATTGCCAAAAGTTGCACTAAAACAAAATGCCAAAATGTCACCATAAGAGACATAATTCCTTAATTTCATACAACTTTGTCTAAAATGATTTTTCCTCCTTATTTCTCCTGCAAAATTCCGTCCACTACCTCATCATTTTGGCCAATTAGAAGCCTCAAAATCTTCTATAAATAGGCTTGCTTGAGTGGTCTTGGAATGCTTGGTTCATAACTAGTTTTTAGGAGCACCCAAAACTTTCTTTCTTCCTCCTCTTTGGCTGAATTCTTTCTTCAATTTTTCAAAGAGATTTTGTTTCATTTCACTTCAAGAAACCAAGTTCTCTTCCTCTTCTTCAACTCAGATTAGGTAGGGAGTAGTTTCTAAATTTATTTCTATGCTTTGAGGAGTTGTGTTTTTAGCTCAAAATGATGAAATTATGAACTTGCCTTAGCTTTCCATTTTGGTTTTCCTCTTCAATTTTTCTTTAACCAATTCAACCATATGGCCTAGGTGGAACTAAGATGGTGGCTTGATGATGAGGACCTTGAGGGTGGGTTGTAAATCCATCACAAGTTAGGCCTCTAAAGCTTGAAAATTCCACTTGATGCAAAACCTTAAAGAATAATGCTTTATGATGCTAAAACAAAGATTTTTAGTTTAGAACTTGAAAGATGTATTTTTTCTTTTTATGTTTTATTTCTTGTTAAGATATGTATTGGGTTGAATTTATAATTCTTTTAAAGTCTTGAAGGAGCTCTAGTAAAGAAACAAAATGAATTTGCATCCATGATTAAGTTTATGCTTTGCATAACCATGTTTACCTTCTATGTCATCACTAAATTTTCAAGAATGAATAAATGAACTTGCATTTCTCATGTTTAAATTCCAAGCTTGTATTTCATGTTTATGTTTCAAGTCATCACTTAATCTTTCAAGATAATAAAGAGGTTGCATCTCATATTTAATTTATGCTCTCACTATATTTTATAATGGCTAAAAGAATCAACGCATGACATGTTTATTTTATGCCATCACCTAAAGATCCTAGAGCTCAAAGACTTGCCCATGTATCACAAGCAAAGAAATATGATTATTGGAGTTAAAGAATTTATTCTTTAAAAAGTCTTGAGATTGGAGCTTAAAAGATGTAATAATAATATTCTCTTCTCCTCTATCTGGTCCCGTGCGGACTACCGCTCCGGTTTCTTAATATTCTCTTCTCCTCTATCTGGTCTGTGCGGACTACCGCCGCCCGGTTTCTTAATATTTTCTTCTCCTCTCATCGTCTGTGCGGATTACCGCGCTCAGTTTCTTGTATCATGTTTATATTTCAAGTTCTTGCATCATGTTTAATTTTCAAGTCATCACCTTAAATCTTAAAGATAAAGAAATGGAATTGCATATCATGTTTATAATTCCAAGCTATCACCTTATAAAGATAAGATTAAAATAAGGTTGCATAGCATGTTTATAATTCTAAGATGTCACCTAAATCTCTAAAGCTCAAGACTTACTCCTTTTATCTTAAGTGAGAATTTTTATTGTGAAGATCCTCCCAAATTTGACAAAAGAACTAGTTTCTAAATGAGTTTTAAGGCTTTGCAAGGATTTTACTCGGAACGAGTATTTTATATGCACTTAAAATATGATTCTAAGTAACTGCATGAGGTTCATGATTCGCCACTGATCTGAGTTTAGTATCAATGTGTGATAATGATTTGATATGATTGAAGTTGTGATAATTATGGTTTATTGTTAAGAGAATGATTCATAATTGGTTTAGTAACTAATTAGTTCTATAATTGATAATTCTATGTAAGGATTGGATGCTTATTAAGTACTTGATATCATTGAATGATTTCTGGCTTGCATGTTATAGTTCTTTGTTGCAAATAATGAGAATGCTTGTACATGAAATGTTCTTTATTATGTAAAATTTACCTTTGTTGCTAGAAGAAAGTGTATCATTGTAAAAGTGTAATTTGGAAAGGCTCCGGCTAAGGAAAGACTTGGTATTTAAGCGTGTCCATTGCGACCCACCTCTCTTTCCTGGGACTCTCCCATATGCATGATTCTGATTGATATATATTATTCTAGCTTAAGACTATAAATGAGAAAATGTTATGATGTTTATGAATTGTATTATGATATAACATGCAAAGATTTAATGGTGACTTAAACTTATAAGAAAATGATCCTTTGGAACCATCAGACTATAGGTGGTGAAAAGGTGATTTTAGCCCCTAACCCGTTCTCTCAAAAGGGTAGAGTCGGGACTTTAGCTTATCAAAAGGGATAAGTATATGCTAGTGACGACTAGTAAAGTATGAGCTCATAACCTAAATTACTCCCAAAAGGGTGGAGTATAGGGTGGCCCAAGGAAAATAATGATGATGATAAGATTTTAAGTCACCAAAGGCACTAAAGAAATGAAATATGTGCCTTTGTGTCCATGTGTAGCTAATATTATATGACGTTCTTTTATGCATGTTATTTTGATAATGATGATGAGGAATATGATGTAATGATAAAGGAAATGTTCATTGTAAATATGACATGTTAAGAATAAGATGCATTATAAGGCGATAATTAAAAATTGACGAACCTCGGTTAAGTATTTGTCCGAACTTAAAATGAATCCTTGCATGCTCACTATTTTAGAATAATCCCGAGGTTCCTGGGGACTTTGATGATGACACTATAGAAGGAGGTACCCTCGAGAATTCTTTAGCAAGATTCTCACTCCCTTTTCTTTATTTCCGTCATTGTCTCCAGATTCAAATGGCGACATTCGTCCTGTTCGTTGATACCCCTACTTGGGAATTGCACTATGATCCGATTGCATCGCTCGTATCATTTTGAAGGAGGTGCTTGATTCGTGTTTTTATTTACATAGGTCGTCCATTTGCACATCCTGTCCCTAGTTATCGATTTTCTCCTACTTCTCCCTATGGCGATGAAATGGTTTTCGAACATGCACGTCCACTTGATGAAAGGATGTTACGTTCTTATCCCGCTTCATCTGCTGTCCATGGATTTCAGTATGTTCCGAGGCGAGATATTCAAACTGATCCTTCAGAGGACACTCCTACTCATGTATATTCTGAGAGCTCTGCTCCTACTCCCACACGTGTAAGAGAGGGTAGTGAGGAAACAGTTGTTCAGCCGAGGTTAGCGAGAAGGCCGTCCATGCGACCCGAGCCTGGTGCATCTCGTGTGTCCCCTCCCGAGGGAGCTCATCAGTGGATCGGATTTATTCCCCATTTCGGTGACAGTGGCCATAGAAGGTTCTTAGTAGATTTATGTGTGATCATGCACCCTAGTTTTAGGATAACCTTCGGCTTATGGAGTTATCTAGTTTAGGGGCATGTATTTCCTTAAGTATATTTTCTTTTATGGGTTTGCATAAGATAATGATGTATGAACATAACCCACCCTTTGAGTGAGGTTATTGTATGTAAATATATGCTATAATGTGCTTATGGATGTTATATGATGGAGCCTAAGTGATATGATGTGATATATTCTTAAACGTCTTATTATACCCCGCTTACTCGTTCACGTTGTACTCGGCTCACGTTTTCAATTATGTGTTTAAAAAAAAATGGCTCGTAATTTCACTAAGTATTTTCAAATTATGAAGAAAGAACCAAAGCAAGGAGTAAAGTCTAGTCATTAATCAGATTCAACCTAGGTGTATCTGGTTAATTACTAGGGTGTTACATTCGCCGTACCCCATCATCCACTTCCGCCGCTCGAGACTACCCCCAGTATGTGCCCCGCTGTTGCCGCCTTTTTCTGAGACAGATCCTTCCGAGGATTCGGCAACCCAGGCACCCTCCGAGGGATCTTCCCCCACCATACCCATGGACCTTGGGGAAGGTAGTGAGCCTTCCGTAACTCAGCCGAGGCTTACACGACGACCGGAGATGAGGCCACGCCGTGGAGGTCACTTCCGAGCCCCGTCCCGTCTATTCACGCCGGAGGAGCTTGCTCAGTTTCCTGGTTACTTGCCACGCTCGAGGGATAGTCGCTAGTAGGAGGCTGTAGATGGCCGAGATAGAGCACACACCACTTAGATAGGGATAAACCTTCTTTTGTTTAGAGGTTATCCTATTAGGTGCACTCGGGTAGGGGAGTAGATCATGTTTATGTTTATGTTGTATTTCCTTTCCTGTACTTTCCTTGTACTAAACTAAGTCCCACACTTATAAGTGGGCAAATTATATATATATGAGATAATCTTCAGTGTTACTCATGGTGTGCCTTATGTTATGATGTTGTGAGACATTTGTTTACCATACATGGTTTACCGCTTATCGCATCATGCGGCTCTCACTTTGTTTTTCAAAAAAAATTTACCCATATTTTCCGCTAAGTAATTCAAAGTTAGATGAGGACTATGAAGTAACAGACTAATGATTAACCTAATTATGTTCTAGAGTATTGGGTTAAAAATTAGGATGTTACAGATCTTCTTTTTGTGTCTTGAAAAGAAGTCTGGAATAGTAGCTCTGCATGTCAGAGTTACTTTTTGTAGTTGTAAAAGCCATTGTCTAATAGAGGTTTTTGAGTCCATCTTCACAAACTACTTTTTACTTTCTAAATAAGGTCTTTGAACTTTTCCTTCTAAAAGCTAGGGTAGTTGACCAAGCTAAAAAAAAGATGTCACGTTAATCCTTGATTGGGTTTGACTCTAATTTGAATTTCAAATTTTCCCTCCCATTCTTGTAAAGGGCCATTTATAGTGAAATGTGCTTTCTAAAGTGCCATCTCAGTTTCTAGACTTCTCTGTTGATTTTTAACTCTTCAATCAGGGCTTATTGTAAATGAAATAATTACAATCATGATGATTGATGATGACAACCACAAATTTCATTAGAGTTGGATTGAAATCTTAACTTGAAACTTGCTTTCTAAAGTCATGGCATGCTTTTTGAAGTCGTGGCATGCTTTCTGAAGATTTGAACCTTGGGTTCTTGTAATTAAGAATTTCCTTTCATTCATTGAGCATAGAAATGTTCATTGCATGATATATTTTTCACTTTTGTTGAGTTTCAAATCTCTTTAAATGAGATCAAACATATTTACACATGTCATTGTGAAAATAATCTCATTTTAGGAACACGTATGCTAATGTTAAAAGTCCTATTTGGTGTTTCAAGAAACTTAAGAAATGGATTAGCCTTTTTTCAAAATATTTTCATGAAATTGGTTACGTTATCACTCAAAACATTCAACATTGATGCTTTTTGAAGGGTTCTAGAGCTAACAAAATGACACAATTTTGATTTTTTTTAGACCTCCAACCCTTTTAAACCCTTCCCCATTCATGATTTAACCCCAAAATCAAAATCCTATCATTCCTAACTCTTCTTCTACCTCTTCACTCTCAACCACACTCAATCTTACCTTCTCCAAGCTTTAAGGTAAGAGATTTTTGTTGGTTTATGTCATCTTTCTCTCCTCCCTTCCATGTTCTTCAGTTGGGTGTTTCTATTCCTCATTGTTATCGAGTGGGGGTACTCCTCCAATGTTCTTAGAGTTGATTTAGAGTTGTTTTCAAGTTATCATAGATTTCTCATGGGTTTCTTTGCTTTAATGGCATACATTGGTGCCATCCTCGTTTTAGGGAGCTCTCTAGGTATTGGCAATTCACATTCCACCCTTCCAATGAGTTTGATCTTATGGCCTTATATTGGTCATTATTGTAAGTTGAAAATAGCACGAGAAAGAGGTTGAATTGTGATTTAACTTCTTTTGCTTTTCTAGAAAATTAAACAAAGTCCATCAAGTTTACACTTGAAAGAAGCATAAATCTTTGTTAGTAATGTTTAGAAAGTAATTTTATAAACTAAATGAAAACTCAAACATTGTTTAAAGTCTTTTTTCAAAAATATTTAATAGTAAATCTCAAATGCAGAATATAAAAAAGATAAAAAGGAGTAGAAAGATATTGCATAATGATTTTTATACTAGTTCGGTCAACCCTGTCTACATCCAATTCTCAACAACCTGTTAAGTTTCACTAAATCCCTTTCTCAACCTAGAGAAAGAATGATAGTCTTTGTATAGCCTTTTCAAGCTATTCCTGTGATTAGTAGTTCCAATTTACTATCACTTCCAAGTAATCTTTGATCAATCTCTCCAAATCTTTGACTAGCCTCTCACAACGGATCAGGGTACAATGATTTGGTTTAAGATTGGTTTTCTGCAACAAATGAACATTTGTCAGCTCCAAAACCCTTGCGCTCATGAGTTGTGAATGACAACAAAACCAATTCAAAGAAAATACTTTGAAGAATTACTAATGTCTCCTTTGAGTTTCTTGACAAAGCATAATAGGTCAAATCCGGTTAGTATATTACAAACTTATAGCAAGAATAATGTTTCACTTTGCACGCAAACATGATAATTCAAGCAAGTGAATATTATTTCAAGCAAAGCATATATACATACTTATGGAACAAAGCATAGAAACGGACTTGAATCGAGAATAATTTCACTACACATGTACAGGCATGTTTTATCTCATATGAGGAGATTAAGTTTAAAATGAAGTGATCATTATCTCATGCAAAGAACGTGTAAATGCTTAAAGACTAGAGGAAATCAGGCCAAAAGCCAAGAAACTAAGGAAAGAGACTTCAGAAAGTAGCATGAGACATCATAAAGTACTCTAAAAATGAAGATATTAGAATATGTCCACAAGCAACGTGTTACTTAATCTTTAATCATATCAATCGCAAAGAAACAATCAGCAAAAAAGATTTGATTGAAGATTAGAAAGTCAAATACTCTTCAAGGAACTGATTGTGCATGTCAGAAAGCTCACAACTGTGTGTTGAACAAAGAATGCTACAAGAAAAGAAGGGAAATTTGAATTTCAAATTATCAATTCGAACCCAGTTTAAAACTGGCATGTCATCTCTTCTGCCTATTTGATCAACAACCTTAGCTTCAAAAAGGAGGAGTTTAGAAAGCTTGCTCAGAAAGTAGAAAAGTAGTTTCTGATAGAGGATCAGAAAGCTCATATTTACAATGGCTTTTGCAACCGATGTGACAGTTTTATCAACTTCCCTTCTAGATGTTCTTTTCAAGACACAACTAATGTTCAACATGTGTCACTTAAAGAATGGATCAATGGAAACGGTCACAAAGAAAAAGATCATTATAAAAAAAGATGCTAAGCTTGAAGAACATTGAGAGATTTTGAAGATTCAAAGAGAGGAAACTCTGCAAAAATCTTCTCCCACTTCTTGGAATATTCTGTCTTAACGATGTAATCAGTTTCTATCCTTGAAGTATAAAGAAAATCTTCCTTCTATATTCTTAGTTAGATATCTATTCTCCTTGTGGAAGAAGTATAAGAAGGAAGTCATTCAAGTACTCCCAGGATCTTTCAAAAATGTATCATTTTTAAGGAAACTTCAGTGTAGGTTAGTTTGAGTGGCAACCCAAACACTTAACCTTTGTATCCTTGATTCGTTAGTGATCAGATTGAGACATAGCTTGGAGAGGCTAAGGTAAAAACTACTTGCAATACGATGGTAAGATGGACTTACTCATTACGATTTAGCTTGAAGAGGCAAGTCAAAGACGACTTGCAGCTTGGAAAGGCTGGGGAAAGACTACTTGCTACTTGAAGAGGCCAGGAACAGACTAATTGAGGCTTGGAGAGGGTTGGAACAGACTACTTATGTTAGGCTTGGAAAGGCCACAATCAAGACTACTTAGTTAGGCTTGAAGAGGCCGGAGTCAAGATTACTTGTGTAACGCCCCAATTTTTCCTACTGTGCAAAATTATTGAAATACCTTAGGTAAATTTTGCACGAGATTTGAGGCCAAATAATCTTCAGAAGGGTATTTTAACATTATATTAACATTATATGAGGCTTAGATAGCAATTTGTATGAAAATCGCAAATCCTAATTTTTCCATATACAAAATGACAAAAATGCCCCTAAGGTCATTTTTGCTCGGAAATCGAAGACAGCCAATCCCAGTTATCCTCAAGAGATTAGTTTTATGTTTAAAGCAGATTATTTGTGTTGTGTTGATGTTGTGGTAAAAATCTCAACTCCTAGTTTTTACCATACATAAAATTACCAAATTACCCTTGTGGTGATTTAACATAGGATTGAGTAATCTTTGAACCCGATTATCACCCAAGGAGTTCAAAATGTTTTATTACAAGTATGATTTGATATCTAGAAATGTTCAGGTAATTCAGAGAAGTTTTTACGTAAAATTACCTTTTTATCCTTGGTTAGTGCTAAATGAGTTAAGTAATTAAGGCAATATTAGGCTCCAATTCGATTCAAATTATTTTCATTCATTAACCTTGGGTTAAAAATAATTACTTGAGGTTAAAAATAATTACTTGAGTTAATTAGAGCCAAAGAATTGTTTAAGGACAATTTAATTTCCTTTCTTAATAACAAGTGCTCATAATATTAATAATGTTAGGATTAAGGTGAAATCTAGTGCAATTTCTTTCTTTATCTTAAAATTAGGACTTATGTGACTAATTGATTTTCAACTCAATTGAGATTACCCCATTACTAGTATAAGATTAACCTTTTACCTTGTCTTGGTAAGTCTTACATAATTGATTTTTACCATTTACACAAAATTACCAATTACAAACCTACCACCTAATTAAATATCCTATCCTATGACCTACCATACATGATACCCACTAAACCATGCTGATTGCCATGGCCTCCATACCACCATTATCATCATATTTTATTTTTCTTCATTCAAAGAATAATGCATATAAACATACCTTACCATTACATTATGCTTTGTTTGAAGTTGTCTTGCACTTGTTGATCAAAAAATTTCAGCACAACACCAAGCTTCCATCTTCTTCCTCCTCCATCTCCAAGAGACTCCATTCTTGACATTCATCTAAGTTCTCAAGCTCAAACAAACACATATACACCATAAACCAACTCCTAAGCACCTAAACTTTCCATTCCTAAACACAAAAACACAAGAAAAATCCTCCCTCCATTCCAACCTTCCTTGGCCAAAACTACATCACCCTTAGAATCAGATTTTGGTTGTTGTTACTCAAAAAAGATCAAGCATTCTCTTTATTAAACAAGAAACAACCTAGTAGGGATTTTATTTCATGTTCTTTCTTATGTTTCTTCCTTTGTTTTTTGGTTCGTATGACTTGATAATGACCATGGCTTGATGATGAGGAATCATGGTGGTGGTTGTGAATCCATCATTTAAATGACCTCTAAAGCTCAAGGTTTAATTCTTGATGTCAAAAGATTAATGAGATAATTGTTTTTCTTTGATTTGGTTCTTTTTGAGCTTGATGATGAGTTCAAATGAAATAAGGTTCTTGGAACCATGGTAACAAAGAACTCTAAAGCTCTCTCCTTTTTGTTAAGACATTTGGACTTATGGAGTTTTATTCTCAAAAGTCTTGAGTTTTAAGCTTAACAAGATGTAAAAATGAACTTGCATCATGTTTATATTCCAAGCTTTGCATAATCATGTTTATATTTCCAAGTTATCATCTTAACTCTTGAAGATAATAATAAGGACTTGCATAATCATGTTTATATTCTCAGTTATCACATTAATTCTTGAAGATAATAATATGGACTTGCATATTCATGTTTATGTTTCAAGTTATCACCTAAATCTTAAAGATTTAAGATTGAACTTGCATCTTCATATTTATATTTTCAAGTTATCACCTTATAATGATAAAGATTAAAATGAATTACATGGCATGTTCATGATTCAAGTCATCACTTAAATCTCTAAAGTTCAAAACTTAATCCTTTTATCTTAAATGGAAATTTTGATCATGGGCACTTCTCATCTATATGTTTTCGGCCCCCATGTGCCTCTAATTTGAAGCTTGTTCATTTTGAGGCTTGGATCTTGTCCTTAAGATGCACAAAGAATTTTTGAAATATTTAGAAATTGAAAAGGATTAAGAACATGGTCTTTCTCATGAATTTGGAAGTTAAAGTTTTGGTTTTTGATCTGATCTCTTAAATCTGGAATTATTACTGATTTGTGATTTTTAGATGAGTATAAATCACTAATAGTTGTTATAAAAATTATTTTTAGCATTTTGGGGAAAAAACTAGTAACTAGAAAGGATTTAAATTGTGATTTTATGAAGCTTTTAGAAAGCTAGTGTCTCTGGTACTGTTTGGCCTTGTTCACTATTATTCACCACTGTTCATGTTGTTCACACACATGAGGATCATTAATAATTGTTATAAAATTGTTTTTAGCAATTTGGGAAGAGCTGCTAATTAGAAAGAATCAAAATTATGATTTTATGAAGCTTAAGGAGATTAATTTTCTGATTTTGTTCAGGTGCTGTTCAAGGCTGTTCATGCTATTCACATACTTTAGAATCACTAATATGTGTGTAAAAGTTTTTTTCGGTATCATAGATGCATAAAAGAGTAATTACAAGTGCTGGTTTGGGTTGATTTGCAAACTGCGAAAAGTAGTGTTTTGAACTATCAAATATGTGATTTTAGCCAAATGAGTTTAAAAAGAGTTAGTAATGATATTGAATGTGTCAATGTATTCAAAATACCATTTGTAATATCCTAATTTTTAACCCAATACTCTAGAACATATTTAGGTTAATCACTAGTATATTACTCTTTTAGTCTCATTCTTTACAACCCTTCATTAAAATACTTAGCGAAAAATATGAATAAATTTTTCTTTTTGAAACTTGAAAGCAAGACGCGAGCCGCGCACTAACCTAACGTTTGTCATAACCATAACGTGCAAGAAAAAGTAACCACACTATTCATAATCATGAAACATAGTATTATACATATCAATCATAATATCATCACATCTTCATAGATACATAGATTACTAGCATCATTGTACTATCATTTACATCAAAACATACCCATATATGTGAAGTGATCCTTATCCACCTATGAGGTTGGATAAGTGTCAACTCAAAAGCTAAGCTATCTACGCTCCCATAGCGACCCTCTGCCCCGTCTTCTAGTGTGATCCTTAAGCATGAGCCTCAGCAGAAGTCACGAACCTCGTTGTAATCCTCGTCTAGAGACGACATGGAAGAAGAGGAAAGGATGAGAAACCCATTCAAGATTCTCAGTAGGAATTCCCGACTCTAACACAATTGTCATCATCATTGTCCCCAGCCACCTCGGTTTTAATTATGAAAAGGTGCACATGCATAAGGATTGGTTTTAGGATTTTCAAATCTATTTATCCGAAGTGGGTGTCTTTTAGTATGTGTCTTAATTACATGAATGCAACAGATATTTGATGAATGCATGACAATACCATATGCACATTAACACGAAAGTCGTAATACTTGGGCACATCATAAGGAAACATGAATCATATATGTGGCATAAAAAGGCATAGTACTTTTCATGTGACATCTTTCTCATAAGTAAAACTCTTAAGTTCTTTTTCTTAAAGACCACCTTTTTAACATATCCACCAAAAATCCAACCGATTCACCGGCCCGGTGATAATCTGGTCACCAAACTACATTTCACCTATCGCCTAGGAATGAGCTCAATCCTAACTAGTCGTCACTAGATTTAATATGGGCTAATAGAGGGGGTATACATAACTTTTTTGGATCACCTATCTTAGGATCATTTCCTTCTTTGAAACGCTCTACTGGTATCTAGTACACAGTGAATTGTCCAATTTGGCAACCTCAAGGTCAATACCCTCACAGATTTGCTTTCTCCTCACCGTAGTGGGAGAAATGCGTCTCAGTACTATGTCACATCTGTTCTGGGGGTACTCGGCCGAACCGGTGTCACCCAGGAGTTTTCGCAAGCTTTTTCTCAAGTACTCAAGTTTGATGGGAAATTCGGCAGCGTAACGGCGTACACCGGATTTCCATCAAACTTGCTTTATGCCACCAAACATATAGAGCATGCATAGCCATTCAATACCAACATAAGGCATCATAATCATCGTATGCATCATAAGCATCATAATATCATAATTTTGCATAACGCATCATGGCGTGAGCATCAACACATCAACACTATATACTCTCATAAGAGATCACATGCTCAAGTTGTTCTCATGATAAAACATACACTTGCATGAAACATTAAAGCTCATTATGCTCTTAAGCCTATGGTGTCTTATGCTTTGACCCTTACGGGTCTAAATCTTGAAAACTAATTACGCTATCATCCGTTTTTATCCTTTTATGCACCTATAGGCTCAGAACTAATAATTCTTACTAATTTTTATGTTCGTCAATGAATCTGGACAGCCTTACACTTTAAGGGCAGAAATTACATCTTGTGATTACGAGGGTTCTAGAAACTACATCTTAGACCCTTTCTCGATTCCGTTTTCGCCTAAAGCGCTATAAATTAAATCTAAACCAATTATGAAGTATTCCTAAGCCTTTGAACTAATTATAAACCATGTTTACTACATTATAAGGGTGCTGGACAGAATCAGAAAATTAAATGTTCTAAGAGTTCTAGAATTGCATTTTTACAGTTTTCTAGTTACTAGTTTCTCTATGGGTGCTAAAATTCAATCCTACATCCAATGTTACCAAGTTTTTCATATCTAAAAAATCCTAATCTGATTATTATCATACTAAAACAGTTTGGTAAGAAACTAAAGATAAATGGGTCAAAACTATGCTAAAACTCAACTTTACGGTTTATCGGTAAGACTAGTTTCTTTCCTAACATGCATAGAAAGGCTTCTACCTCAACATATATAATTTTTACGCATTCTATCATATGAAATCATCATCAAACAGCAACCAAATCATCAAGGCAGAACCGAATTCATTCATCATCATACCAAGCATGAAATTTCATTTTCAATGCACATAAGACACTAGTTTCTCATGGATTCACTTTAGGACTTCTAAAACTCTTTGGAAACCAATTTATTTCACTAACATCATCATAAACTAAACAAGGGCAGCAACCAATTGAGTTGTCCCAAAATTGGGATTTAAAATGTAAAATCATACTTGAAATATTCTTTGAGTTCTCATATGCTTAAGAAAATATTAAGACATAGATTATGGGCGCTTGTGATTCGATGAAACTTACTCCAAGCTCATCATCATCACATGGCCGAATTGTGCACTCAAGGGAATGCTCCCATAATCAAACTTTAACTTGAGATAAAGGGCAAGTCTTTGAGCTCTAGGTTCTTTAAGTGATGACAAAATATAAACGTGCTGTGCATTCCATTTTATTCTTCATTAGGAAGTAAAGCGAGAGCTTCAAAGTAAATATGAAATGCAAGAACTTGAAATTAAATATGCAAGACTTGAAAGTAAATATGCAAGGCTCAAAATAAATATGCAAAACTTGAAAATAAATATGCAAATTCAATTCTTTATTTTAGTGCTCTAGGCCCAGCAACAATCGACTTTAAGGCCAAAATAGAAAGGCTTTGAGATTATTTAGGTGATATGCAAACTCTTGTTTTAATCTTTAAGTTCTTAGGTGATGACTTGAAATATAAACGTGAAATGCAAAGCTTGAAACTTAAACGTGATAATGCAAGTTCTTTTCTTACATCTTTAGAGTTTAGTGATGACATAAAAAGTAGATATGAGATGCAAGAACTTGGAATCTAAATATGAGGTGCTAGAAATATAAATATGCAAGTTCATTTTTACATCTTTACTAGAGCTCTTACAAGATTTTAAAGGAGCATAAACCTCAACCCCAACTTATCTTAACAAGGTAAAGCAAGCCTTGAGATTTAGAAACCATCTCACCATGTCTTTGGTGACAAAACCAAAATATCAAAGAAAAGGAAACTATGGCCGAAACCATGAAGGAAAAATGATGAAACTTTGAAACTCTAGAGGCCATGATCTTCATGATATATCAACACCAACATCATGTGCTCTCATCCTTGAATCATTTTTCAACCAAAACAAGATTTAAAAACCAAAACTAGAACCAAAGAAAAGAAAAGGAAAAATCGAAATGCTTCTTGGTTTAAAAACCAAGTTTTCAAGCTTTAGAGGTTACACAAGTGGTGATTCTCATGATCAACCCTTTGAACCCTCATCATCAAGCCAATATTTTTCTTTGAAGAAAGGCTCCAAGGCCTAAACATAAAGAGAGGAAAAGAAGTACCAAGAAGCCAAGAGAAACCAACAAAACTCATTTTAAACAAGACTTTAAAGGATAAAGAAATTTAATAAAACAAATCCCTACCAAGGTATGTCTCTTGGAGAATGAACAAGGCTTGGTCTTGAGAGGAGAATGGAAGAAAAATCTTCCCTTGAGCTTGAAGGAAGTTTCGGCCAAGAGAGAAGAAAAGAAAGGAAGTTGTGCTTCTTGAGTTTGATCTTGAGGATGATATGGCTAAGTGTTTCAAGGAGGATTTAATGGTGGTTGTGTGGTGGTGGAAAGGATAAAGAAGATGAGAGGAAGAAAGAACCCTTGAGTTCTTGAAGAAGATGGAGAAAATGAGAGGAAAAGAAACTCTTGAGAGAAACTTAAGACAATTCTTGAAGCTAGCTTGAAAGAATGAGCAAATGGCACCAAGTTCTCTTTAGATATGTATTTATAGAAAATTGAAACATGAAGAAGTGAATGGGGGAGGTGGAGGCCGTGAGTTTCATGGCTTTGGAGGGAAAGAAAATATCTCATTCAAGGTATGGTTGTGGTCATTCAAAGGTATAGTCAAGTATGGGTTCAAGTATGGGCTTAAGCATGGTTCAAGATATGGCTCTTTGAGTGAGAATAAATCAACATGTGATGAATTTAGAGAGGTATGGGTGCTGCCTTGTTCAGCCAAGAATAAGGAGAAATCATCTCCTTTAATGTGGTTTAGGAGTGTGTTTAGTTGTGTCTTTGATTAGGCTTAGAATTAGGAATTTGTAAGTAAGTGTTTAGGTGAGGTAATGATTAATTAGAGGCTTGTAAGACTAGATTTAGGAGGTGGTCTCTCTAAATTAATGAAGTCAAACTTCATTAACTTGGAATCCAATGCCAACATGTTTCCTTGATTTAGGGAATTTGAGAGAGAAAGTACTATTCAAGATTCCAAGATTGGAATCTTGAGCTTTTAAAAGAGATTTAAATCTAATCTAAGCAATTTTAGGTTCTAATTAATTTTAATAGCTTATTTTGACCCTAGATTAATTAAGGAAATTAATTAATCTTGAATTAGAGCCTAATATTGCTTAGGTTTGCTTAATTACATCATTAAGCTCAAAAATACTATTCTAGGGGCAAAATCGTAATTTTGCACTAAAACTGCCCGGGACCACCGGGAGTCAAACAGATGCTTTGAAACATGTAAAAACATGGTTTTAAACCTCTGGGGAAAGTTTCGGGCTCAAACGGCACCTTTACCCGCATAAAAATACTATAGGGGTATTTTGGTCATTTTAACCCGAAATTGCAGAAAATGAGACTTTCGCCTCCGGAACCACTCAAGGGTCATTCAACCTCCTTCAAACATTGAGTTGGCCCTTCAAGGACTGTTGAGTTGGCCATCCTCGAATTCTGGGCCGAAAATGACCTTAGGGGCATTTTGGTCATTTTCCACTCAGACAGAAAATCGGGGCGTTACACCATTTATGATGTTTAGAAAAAGTTTGAAGGGTTTCGATTTTTGTTAAGTGTTAAAAATGAGCTATTTTACACTTTGACCCCTAAAGTATAGAAAAAATTTGGTCTATGGCCAAAGATGATTTTTTATGATGAATTTAATTGATTTATAAGCATCATGGGTGCCTTCCCCTTATTGGCTGTGGGCTTATTTCTGTTGTTGTTGTTGTTGTTTCTTGGTTTGAAGTCCTTCTGAGGTCCTTAGGGCTTGGACCCAGGTTGAGACTTCTGCTGGGGTTGGATTTTCTATTGGCTCTTCTTCGTGAACCTCTGGCCTTAAGATGCCAGCTTCTTGTTGGAGTTGTCGGATTTTGTCGCATTCAACTCCTTCTGCCCATCCTCAATGATGCGGCATTTATTAACCAAGGTCGAAAAATCCCTGATTTCCAGGTGGGCAACCGCAACCTTGAGCTCAGCCCTCAGTCCAAACTCGTACTTGATGCACTTCCAGTATTCATCCGGGTTAGCTTGATACATCCTTGAAAATTTGATCAGATCTTCGAACTTGGCGGTATACTGAGCCATCGTCCTGTTCTCTTGGAAGAGTTGCATGAACTTAACGTCTTTAGGATTACGGACAGACTCCGGGAAATACTTCTCGTAGAAATGAGCTTTAAATACCTCTTAGTTGATGGCGTCATTAGCTGCTTCCAGTAGCCTTTGAGTTCTGGTCCACCAGCAACCGGCATCACCCTCCAGCATATAGGTGGCGAACCTTACCTTTTGCTCCTCTGAGCAAGGTATTACATTAAAAATCTTTTCCATGTTCCGAATCCATTCCTCAGCATAGTTAGGGTTGGTGGTCCCCTTGAAGGTAGGTGGATTCGCCTTGCGAAATTCCCCTAACCGTACATGTTCAGGAATCTCAGCAGCATTGAGAGCATGACCCGCACCAGCACGGCGGTCTTGATCCATTCGCTCCATCATCAGCCTCATGGTTCTTGCTACGTTGCGGAGTGCCTTAGCAGTCTCGTCATTCTGGGCTCTGGGAGTAGCGTTCCTAGCTGATTATCGTCATGCCATTAGTCCCTATCCACACAAAACAGCAACACTGAGTTGATCAGGTACAATACTCCATGTAAAGTGAGCAAGTTACCAAGGCACTAACAACAAACAGTAGTCATGCATATCTAATCCTACTCATGACATCTCTAGCGGATTATGCTTAAGAAGCATAGTCAGTCCAATCCTTAGGCTCCGTGAGAATCGAATTGCTCTGATACCAAAATGTAACACTCTAATATTCAACCCAATACTACTAGCATGTACTGAGGCCAAATATTAGTTGTTACTTCTTGATTTAGTTCTATTACCTTTGAAATTACTTACTGAAAATACGAGTTAACTTTTTTTTTGGTAACAAAACCTTGTTAAAGTATGAGCCGTGTATAACGTAATCGAATGATATCGTAAAGTGCAGAAATGTAAACACATAAAAGGCTCCATCCACAGCATCATGAATATATATACTGAAATACCTCATGCATTAATATCTAAAATAGCCACCAATAACGGCGGGACTGTTCAATACATAGAATACAATACAACTGAAAAGTAGGAAATACATAGAAATATAAAGGATACATGCAAGAGAACACCCATACCCAAGTGCATCTAAAATGGATAACCTCAACACAAAAGAAGGTTTATCCTAGCTACGTGTCGTGTGTGCACTACGGACTACCCTCTAAACTATACGGGTACAGTCACGGGTAAGGTGGGACATAGCCGATCCATGGGCGAAGCGCAGCAGGAGTGGGCACTCGGACACGTCCTCCGTGTTGGGGTCGCATCTCGGGCATCCGAGCCCTCTGTGGCTGGGTAACCGTCTCCCCACTGCCTACTGGCACACGTGGGGGAGTGGGGGCAGAGTCCTCTCCATACATGTGGGCGGGTGGCTTCTCCGAAGGGTCCTCCTCTAAATGCTGCGAGCGAGGTACGTATTTGGGTACAGTGCCCGAGCCTGCAGTGTAGGTCCGGAGGATCTTCTCATTGCGTGTGCGAGCACGCTCAAAAACCATGTCGTCGCCATAAGGCGACATCGGTGAGAAGAGGTAGCTATCTACAGGATGGGCGAATGGCCGTCTGGGAAACATAAAGACTCGAACTATGTAGCGGCCTTCAAAATGATACGATCTGTGCTCCGGATCGTAGTGGAACTCCCATGTGGGTGTTTCAACACAGAGCACGAACGTCACCATCCGAATCTAGAGGCGTAATGGAAAGAAAGAGATAGATGGAGTGAGATTTCTTACTAAAGAAACTCAGTAGGATTTTTTCTCATATCTAAGTGTCATCATATACGTCTCCAGGGACCTCAGTTTCTTAGTAAAAACATGGGCATATAATGCTTCAATTATAAAATTCGAAAATGTTAACTTTCGAGGCCCGTTCCTTTAATTATGAAAACCTCTTGGTTACATAGTCTTAGAACATGGTACATGGTAACTTATCTTGGTTACTTTAGGTGACATTAAAACCTCATCATTTTCTTCCTGGGGCCACCCTAACTGATCTCCTTTTGGAGAAACTTCTAGGTTATGAGCTCATACCACGCTAGTCGTCACTAGTACATGGACTTATCCCTTTTGATAAGTTAAAGGTCCCGACTTAAAGTACGGGTCTAGGGGGCTAGAATCACCTCATCCCCACCCTTAGTTTAGTGGTTCAAGGATCATTTTTTCATAGCTTAAGTCACCTTAAGTCTTAGCATGTTTTATTGAGATGCCACTTAGTTTCATGCATGTCACATATCTTTTATTACAACATAGGCATCTCTAGGTTCTTGAAGAACAATCACATGCAATAATAAAACTATCATTTAAGAATAATAGTTCACATAGCATCATATAAGTCATGAGGTAAATACCAATTCATCATTCATAGAATAACACATAAATCTTTCCCTTAAGAGTGAGAACCCCCGATCGCGTAACCTCAAACTTCCAAATTATTTTATCATGCCTCTAAGGGATTGATTAACCTCATTACCATAATTTATTAAGTCCTAAAACCTAATTAATTATGGCTGGCTAGCATTAGGCAGTGAGCTAAATTAGATGAATTACGGTGTTCTAAAAGATGCATTTTAGACCCTTTCTCACATCCGAATTTTTCTATGATGCAGCAGTTAATGCCTGTGAACACTCAATTTTGTTTGGCCTATTAAACAAAAATCCAAAAATTTGCATCTAATTTTCAATTTCTTCATTATAGTTACTTCATCATTTCCTTGTGAGAAAAATGTGAAAAAAAAGAGAGAGAGTTCAACCCATGTATTGCAGCCCATTTCTTTTTGTAGCTTATTTGTGTTATTGTCCAGATGTGTTTCAACCCAATTTTACTAGTTTGTTACCCAAAACCCTTTTTGTCTATTTATTTGTCAACCTAAACCCAGCTCGTTTTTGTTTCGGTTTTGTCCAAGCCCAATTTGCCTCTGTCCAACAAAAAAAGAAAAAATACAAAATATACAAATATATATATATATAAAAGAAGAAAACCCAGAAACGTGGGAGGCATGTTTTGGCACTCCCACTTCAGCCTCCTGCCTCCTAGAGTTCTGCCATCCACGAAGGGAACGCAAAATGATGGGCAAGCAAGCAGGAATGTTAATTGCAATTAAAAATAACAAATGGAATGATCAACAATTGAAGGCGTAGGGAACAATATTGTTCTGAGTGCTTCTGCATTTTAGAAGGTATGGAAAAAGTAGTTAATTAATCAGAGACCATCTCAGTATAAAGGGAAACACTCACAAGGAGGGGAGAGGATCATTGGCAACATCATCAAAAATTTTCAGACCAAAACACTCATAAAAGGGTATCAGATAAAAAAAAAAAAACAGATAGAGAGACATCAAAGAGCGATCATCAGTCATCAAAATTTCCAATTTCAATCCAGTAACAAAAAAAAAAAAAGGTAATTACAACGGCAATAATATCTAAAAATCAAAAATAAGGAGAAAGGGAAGGAGACCGCGGCCTCCCCTGCCATAGCCGTGGCCTCTTCTTGTTCTTCCACCACAGTTAGCTCCTCTTGCAACAACCACCTCACCGCCACTAGCCTAGCTCCTTCACCACGTCCCCGCGGCCGTCTTCCATCATCTTCAACCCCAAGCTCCACCATTCACATCATAAACCACCATAAACCACCATCAACCGCCATCTCACCTCACTCCACCCGTGGTCACTACCACCACTCGAGCTCGCAGCGCGGGCTCCCTTCCTTCACACCAACCCAGTCGCTCCGCCGTGCCTCTCCATTACCCAAAAATCGCGAACCACCGAGCCACCGCCGGCCAAGATCTGTGTCGCGATCCTCTCAAGCTTCCCCGATCGGCACCGCCACCCCTCTCCGCGTTGAGTCATCGCGCGGCCTTCCTCCTTCACTGGCTCAGACCCACCCTTCATCAGCCGCGGTCCGCCTTCCTGTACCATCCGCAGCGGTGATCCTTCATGGCCGCGGCCTCTCTCTCTTCCACCCAAGCTTTCTCTCATTCTTTCCCCCATTCTCTCTATTTCATTTGTTTCCTTTCAGTGTGTTGGTTTGGGTAAGGAAATGTTTAGGCTTTAGTGAACACGCATGCACTCTCTCTCCGCGTTGGATTTCGCGTGCGAGCTGGTGGGAGAGTGCAGTAAGTGTGTGCGTGTGAGAGTTTTGGGGTGTGTGTGTGTGTGTGAGTGAGATTAATTTCAGGAAAATAGGAATTTTATTTTATTTATCTATTTCATTTATTTGTATTTTCTTAGATTAGTGTTGTTCATTTCGTTAGATCTAATTTCAGGCTTATTCATTTAGTTTAGTTTAATCGTGATCTAAAAAAAAAAACATATATTTTATTCATTTTGAGTTTGAAATAAATGTTTGAGTGCCTTATTTCATTTAAAGAAATTGTTTTCAGTTAATAAATCGATAAATCATTTTTTTTATAAAAAATATAGGATTAATTTAGCCGTGACGATTTGTTAATTCTATATTTTAGAATATTTTAACTGTGACAGTTTGATATTCTAAAACCTTAATAAAACCAATCAACCCATAAATATTTTATACAGAACTACGTGACTTTGAGTTCCCCATCGCACCAGGGGATACGTAGGAGCAGGCGGTTCTAACCCTGTCAAGCCAAAATTAGTTTTGTTATAGCTTTTATATTAATTGTAAATAATTCCCTTTTTTTAGAATTTTTACTCAATTTCTTTATTTAATGGAGGAATATTTTGATTCAAAGTGTTAATCTAGCCGTGACGGCTTGTTAATTTGATAATTTGAGAATTTGAGCTGTGACAGCTTAATGATCTGAAAATTCCTCTAAAAGAAAAATAAATAAATATTCTTTTCTTTTTTTTGTAAAAAATATCAAAATAAATTTCCTTTTGCCTTATTTGTAAATATTTATAATTTATATTTTCATTTTTGACTTAAATTTATTTATCAAAATTTTATTTTAAATAAAGATGTTAATTTAGCCGAGACGGCTTATTAACTCAGTATTTTGGATATCTGAGTTGTGACAACTTGATGTTCCAAAATCTCATAGTTATTCTTGCTTTGTAATACATTTTATCTTTTTTTGTAAATATTTATCAATTATTAGAGACATTTTATTTTATTTTTTGGGGGCATTCCATTTTGAATGAAGACGTTAATTTAGTTATGACGGCTTGTTAACTCAATATTTTAGAACACCTGAGTCGTGACGACTTGGTGTTCTCTTCCCCTCTTTTATAATAAAGTTAAATAGTTTTACTAGGGCTATTACTTAATTTGCACAGTTAATTAAAGGTAGTGTCCAAGAGCGGGTGTATAAGGGGTGCGTGGGATTAAATTTCTGTCATTCCCTATGCATAACCAACTCCCGAACTCAAAACTGGTTTCAAAGATTATTCTTTGAAAAACGGGTCTTTTCCAACGTTTTCCCAAATATAAATAAACTTGGTGGCGACTCCATTATTTTCAAAAAAATAAAAAACATTCTTTTGTTCGCTGTCCCCATCGCGATCTCGGTTGCGACAGATGGCGACTCCACTGGGGATTTCCAAGAGAGTCAGGCCTGTTACAGTTAGTTGTGCAAATTAAAAATAGCCTTTTGAATTTTATTTTTTTTCTCTTATTTTGTTTCGTACATAATTTTCTTTTATTTCCTTTTGTAAAGTTCTGTTTTACTTTCATTCATACTATATGCTCTATTTGCTAAAACCTTAGGGTAGATGACTGTTTTTGGATTCTGTATATTTTGTTGTTTACTTTGGTTTTTGCAGGTAGTGGTCATGGGTAGTTTTAGGTTTTCAGGTTTGTATGCTCTCTTCACACACAACACTGACACATTAATCACACACGAGTGGGGCCCTATACCCGGGTCTGAGTGCAACTTGAGATAGGTAAGAGATTGTGTAGTGGTAGCCATTTTGGATGTTCATCCTGTTTGGTTATCACGAAAATCTCGTCTAGAGTGTGGCTCTTTCGTGAATGTCCTGCACCTAGCGGTTCACCTGCTGTTGTGGATAACATTCGGGGATGAGTCTTAACTCTAGAGGCCGTAGAATCCTGAAAAGTATAGTGAACCTCCAGAAACTCACCTTGAATAGGACACAAAGAGAGCATATATCTTCTGTAACTCATTTCTTTGTGTATAAAGTTCTGTCATCACCTGATTTGTTCTTTGTATAAATTCTTTTTCATCTTCTAGTTTGTTTATTATCCTTCCTTTCGTTAAATCATGTTTTTGTTATGACAGGTTTGTTAGAAAGTCGAACTGAAGTCTTATTGTGAGTGTCTTTGAAAAATGGAAACAAACATGAGATCCGACAGTCAGAGAGATGAAAAGCTGAAAAGAACCCTGCGTCTTAAAGCCAAGACACCTGACACAAAAAGCCTGAAATCCTTGGGTAAACTATTGAAGGTTCCATAACGCCTTTCCCTGGCTAGCAAATATGGAAAGATCTTGGATCTTTTAGAAGTGGAGGAGCAGGAAGAGGCAATCACAGCACTGGCACAATATTATGATCCTCCGCTTCAATGTTTTACCTTTCAGGACTTCCAATTAGCGTCGACCATTGAAGAATTTGAGAAGATTCTGGGGTTACCACTAGAAGGAGAAAAGCCATATCACTACCAAGGTCATTATCCTTCTTTACATACCCTATCAATTGTCCTAAGGGTAGGTGTGAAGAATTTGCATGAAGTACAGAAATGTAGGAACGGGACCTATGGATTCTCAAGAGATTACCTAGAAGAGCACATGCACCATTTGGCACTAGGTAAGATTGGGATACTTTTGCAGACGTACTGGCCCTCACTATCTATGGCACTGTCTTATTCCCGAATATTGAAGGCTTAGTAGACTCTGCAGCTATTGACATATTCCTTGCGCGCAAATCCCATGGTCATAATCCCATTCCAGTTCTCTTAGCAGATGTCTATTGCACCCTAAACTTTTGCTATGAGAGGAATGGTTAAAGAATTCTGTGCTGTTTACCAATGTTGTATGTCTGGGTTACCGCGCACATATTCCAAAGAAGTTACAAGGCACCTTGTCCCATCGAAGATCTACGAATGCATAATATCAAGAAGAAGAGCGGACAAGAATGGGCTCAAGACCTGGCCAAATTGAATGAAAAGATGATACGATGGTACCCTTGGCGGGAGGATGGGCAAACTTTAGTTTATCAGTGCGGAAGCTTTCCAAATGTACCCCTTATGGGTACCCGAGGATGCATAAATTATAATCCTGCATTGGTATTACGCCAACTTGGCTACCCCATGATGGGACCTCCTTCTAAAGTTGCAGTAACTTTGTTTGTCTCATACTACCTAGACTCCAATGACACCGGTTTACTACAAAAGGTCCGATATGCTTGGAACAAGGTTGTTCGGAAAGGAAAAGAACTGGGAATTAGGACTTGTGCAGCGCAAGAAAGCTATCATCAATGGGTAAAAAATAGGGCTCAGGAGATCAAGCTGCCATTCAAGGTCTTAACTGCTACTGCTCGGGACGAGGCATCAACCTAGCACTCCAATGAAAATGAGGAGATCAGAGAAGTGAAAGAAAAATTAGACAAGGTTGAACAAGAAAAAATGCAAATGGAAGCCGAACTAAAAAGCGCCCACCATAATTATGCAACTTTAAAACGAGAAAGCACTGAAAAGGATCAAGTTATAGAAGGAATAAGCAAGAGGTTGAAGATGGGCCATGAGCATATGATGAAAACCAAGGAATGCCTCAAAGCTGCCAACAAAGAGCTAGGACTTAGGAGGCAAGAACGTGACAAGGCATTAGCTGAAAATCAACAATTGAAGGGACTACTCCGAAAGGCCAAAGTTATTGAAGAAGCTGCATTAAAAGATAAAGAGCAAATGAAGCAACAAATGGAAGAATTGAACAAGGAATACCAGAGGAAGATTGAAGAACTGAGCCAACACATGAATGACGAGGTAATGAAATACCAAGTTGCTCTGGGAGAAGAAAAGAAAAGGGTTGCGAGTTTGGATTTTGAAGTGCAACATCAAAATCACATTATTCGGGAATTGAAGGTTCGCTTCTCAAATCTGGCAAGGTTGGCTAACACAGCTATAGAAGATGTTCCAAGGTTCTTAAGATTGGCTGAGCAAAGAGTAATCCCTTTCAAGACCCCAATTGAGATTAGCAATTTTGTTGACTATTGTAAAGGCCTGATTGAGAGGATGAAACAAATAATTAGTGAGAGACGTTGAGAGAGGCATTTGTTGTTGATACATGGAAGGAATGTAGGAAAGAGGATGGCTGTAACAAACCTTTATGATGAAAGAATGTTTATTTCTCTGCATTATGTTGGTCTCATAGCAATATCCATGATTTAGTACTTTTGAACGAGACGTTCTGAGGAACGGTTATCATCAAAGATGCTTACATCAAGACTCAGTTCGATTGACGACTTCTAACAAATAGCTATGCCTTTTTGTTTCTTCTTTTCACTAAAGTTGTTTTTTCAGGTAAACTTCGCAACCATTGGGCGCCCAAAGAAGACCGATACCGATCAAACTCGTGTTCATAATACCAGAGCTCGGACTAAAATGGCTGGAGGAAATGGCGACACGGGAAATACTGTCCCAGTTGTAACTACTTCTGAAATGGGAAGAAATCTGAGCTCGGAAGTTGATGCAGTAAGGGGAAAGCTGAATGAATTGTCCAACAATCAAGGAAAACTGGAGGATATGATGAGGGCCATACAAGAGTCACTTGACCTATTGGGAGCTCATCAAAACTGAAATACTCCAACAAGTGTGCAACCGAATACCACGCTGTTAGGTGTGCCCGCGATATCAAGTGCAATCTTAAATATCACCCAAGAGATGAATGATATAGGAGGAATGCTAAATAACCTCTGTGAGCTACCACCACCCACAGTGCCATTAGTATGCCCTATCGGAGAAGGATATCACACCTTAGATGATGCACATACAAGAGGACACGACCACGCTACCCCTATATGGGAGCATCCTCGTGTTACTGTCTTGAAACAATCATCTTCTCTAGGGAATAATCACTCGGAGGTCCAAAAGGACAAGTTCAAGGAAGAATGGATGAAGAAAATACAAGAACAAATTAAGGCTATCCAGGGCCCTAGCTCCTACGGTGGTGTGGAAATTGAGCAATTGTGCCCGCCTAGAGACCTGGTAGTCCTCAGAGACTTCAAAGCCCCTGATTTCTCGAAGTACGATGGGACCGGTAACCTTTTGTTCCACTTGAAGAGTTACTGTACAAAAATGGCAATATGGTCCAAAGATGAGAGGTTTCTTGTAGGCTTTTTCCATGAAAGCTTGATTGGACCTGCTTTGCAATGGTATATTCAGCTGGACCATCCAAAAATCACTGGTTGGAGGGAATTGGCTAATGCGTTCATGAGTCAATACAAATTCAATCTCGATGTGGCACCCACCCGGGAACAACTGAGCTCCATGCAGAAAAAGAAAGATGAATCATTTAAGCAATATGCTCAAAGATGGAGAGCATTGGCTGCCCAAGTTCAACCACCACTCATCCCAACGGAAATGTGTTCTTACTTCTTAGGAACCTTGGGATCCCCTTATATCGTGGCAATGGTAGGGGCAGCATACAAGGATTTCTCTGAGTTGATAACTGCTGGGGAAAGGATCGAGAGTTTGACCAAGGCTGGCAAGCTTCCTATGAGCAGTGAAGACACGAGGAAAAGTTTTCCGTCCAAAAAGAAAGAGACGGAGGTGAATTATGTCCATGGTCAGCAGTCTTTTATCCCAAGATATACACCAATGCATCCACGACTCCAGATATCATCAAACCAAACCCCTGTCCCCCGTTACCCATTTCATCAAACCACACCAACCACAAGCACTATCCCGTACCCCCAACCCCAAGTTAACAATATTCACATAAGGCCATATCAACCAGCCCGTCCAACATATACCCCGACATCTCAACCAAATTTCCAAAATCAGAATCGCAACCGATTTCCTAACCTTCCACCTTTCTCGAAGATGTCCATTTCAAACACTGACCTTTTCCAAAGATTAGTTGATGCCCATCTGATTGCAGCCTATCCTGTATGCCCATTAGACCCACCATACCCAGCTTGGTACAACCCGAACCTTACTTGTAAATACCACATGGACAAAGTAGGGCATTCCATTGAAGATTGTGAAGGGTTCAAGACCGCGGTGAGGAAACTGATCGCTTGTGGGAGGTTAGACCTTCAGGAAGATTCAAAGCCAGATATTGTTAATAACCCAATTCCAAACCATGAAGGAGGAAGTCGGATAAATGCCTTAGAGGTAGAGGAATCCCTGATTAAGAAGGTGTTGAGTCTTAGAACACCCATGTGGAAAATTTTCATCGGTTTGAAGAAGGCAGGCTACAACACTATAGTGCCTGCTCTTGCAATGGAGGAGAATGAGAAAGATGACGTGAAGTCGAGCTGCATATACTACTCTGGAGGTTTTGGTCATGATATAGAAAGTTGTTGGGGTTTTAAAGCTCGAGTACAAGAATTACTCGACCTGGGTGTGATTCAAGTGAAAAAGAAGTCGAATCTCCCTGAAGAGGTAAATGTGATTGATTACTTCGTACTCCGCGTCCCTCCATTGAATCAAGCTCCGAAACCAGAGAAAGTGGTGATCACCGTGAAGAAACCAACATCATTCAGTTACGAGAACACGCATGCGGTGCCCTGGAATTATGAAGCTAAGGTAGTAGGGGAGACTTCAAAGGCCCAAACGGGTGGGGCAACGAATGATGTTTTGGAAGTAAAAGGAATTACAAGAAGTGGAAGGATTTATGGACCCGGAGAGCTAGAGAAAGGAAAGCTTGTCGAAGAGGAGAACGTGGGAAAAGGTTCTGGTGCGGAAAGAAAAGGAAGAGAAGAAAATGAAGAAGAGGAGTTCCTGAAGATCATGAAGCAAAGTGAGTATGACATACTGGAGCAATTGAAAAAGACTCCTGCTAGAATCTCCCTGTTGTCACTAATTTTGTCATCCGAATCTCATCAAAAGGCGGTGTTAAAGGTCTTGAAGGATGCTTATGTGAAACCGGATGTCTCATTGGAGAATATGGTAAATATGGTGGATCCGGTAAAGCGTGTCAATATGATCACTTTCTCAAATGAAGAGATCGTATCACAGGCCAACCTACGAGCACTGTATATAACCCTTAAATGCAAAGGCTATATAGTGCCCAAAGTTCTCATTGACGGAGGGTCAGGATTAAATGTCTTGCTAGCGTCAACCTTGAGCTACTTGTCAATAAGCAAAGATGATATTTCAACAAGTGATGATCGTGAGAGCTTTTGATGGAGCGAAGAAAAACATCCTTGGGGAAATAGTGTTGCCCTTGGAAATCGGCCCAAGCCGATTTGAGGTTTTATTCCAAGTGATGGAGATTGAGTCTGATTACAATATGCTGTTGGGAAGACCATGGATTAACAATGTGGGTGCCGTTCCTTCAACCTTGCACCAAAAAGTTAAGTACATTGAGAATGGTTCAGTCATCACAATCCATGGAGAGAAGGAGATCATAGTATCCAAACCAGTTACACTTCCGTATGTTGAAAATGTGGAGTTAGTGGAAAATAGCTTATGGCACAGTCTGGAGGTGGTAGGGCTGAAGCAAGAACAAAATGAGTTCCCAAGGCAAGAGGTCAATCAGGTAGTGGCTCATATCATGACCAAAAATGGTTATCTTCATGGCAGAGGGCTAGGGTCACAATTACAGGGTATCAAAATACCCCTGCATATTTTGGAGAAATGAAACCGATTCGGTTTAGGGTATGAGGCATCATTGGAGGAACAGATCAAGACTATGGCTTTTGAACAAAAGAAATCAATCCCTCATCTGAAAGAGACATTTCCTTACCCAGTTGAAGTGATTGTAGCTGAAGAAGGTGGTGTCTCTAGCTGTTGTCCAACCATCAATATGGTGGACGTTGAGAAGCTTGAAGAAAGCAGCAATGCTTATCTTTTAGCCGTGAGGAGATACTGATGAATTGGACAGTTGAACCATTGATTGATGTCATTGCTTCAAAGTAATTATTTGGGATTGTATTAATTGTTTGCTTTCATGTATGCTACTTTGAGACATCATTTGAATAAATTTGCATGATTATCCAGTAATTTTTATATTTCTTTGTGTCTTCCATTTTCCTCGTTTCAACCTCTTTCCTTTTGTTTCCTTTTTATCTTTATCACCATTTTCTCAAACCATTAATTGGCATTCTCTTGTATTATTTGCATATTATCCACTATTTGTTTTGGCATTCCAACCCACAAATGCTTTCCAGGGACCTAAACACTATAAACATTTTGCCACATGAAAGGGACTTTGGATGCTCATCAATTGACTCTTTTGCTGCATTTGATTGCGATAATTATGAATCCGAGGATGACGAAGAAGCTATCGGGCAATTTTCAAATCTGTTGGAGCATACGGAAAAGGGGTTTGATTTAGACAATGAGGTAGTCGAGGTGGTTAACATGGGCACCGAGGAAGAGAAGAAGGAGCTGAAAATAGTGGAAAACCCTGAACGAACAGAGATGATTGCATTGTTTGAAGAATACATGGATGTCTTTGCATGGTCTTACCGTGATATGCCAGGGATAGACCCAGAGATCGCCTCACACAAGATTCCTTTGTATCCGGAAGCCGAGCCAAAGAAGCAAAAGTTGAGAAAAATGCGACCTGACATGTCTTTAAAGGTAAAAGAGGAGGTGACTAAACAGTTAGAGGTTGGATTTTTGTAGGTATCAAGACATACTAATTGGGTAGCTAACATTGTTCCTGTGCCTAAGAAAGATGGAAAAGTTCGAATGTGTGTAGATTATCGAGATCTAAACAAAGCTAGTCCGAAAGATGATTTTCCACTCCCTCACATTGACGTTCTTGTCGATAATACAGCCAAAAATCATCGATTCTCATTCATGGATGGGTACTCTGGGTACAATCAGATTCCCATGGATATTCATGACAAAGGAAAAACTACATTCATAACTCCGTGGGGAACATTTTGCTACACAGTCATGCCATTCGGGTTGAAGAATGCTGGTGCCACTTATCAACGTGCTATGGTGGCACTATTTCATGACATGATGCACAAGGAGATTGAAGTGTATGTTGATGATATGGTCGCTAAGTCTAAAGAGGGAGAAAGTCATGTGGCAGTTTTGTGAAAGCTATTTGAAAGACTCAGGAAGTACAAGTTACGGCTGAACCCAAATAAATGTGTTTTTGGAGCTTCCACAGGGAAATTACTCGGGTTCATTGTCAGCAGTGTAACACCCTAGTAATTAACCAGATACACCTAGGTTGAATCTGATTAATGACTAGACTTTACTCCTTGCTTTGGTTCTTTCTTCACAATTTGAAAATACTTAGTGAAATTACGATCCATTTTTTTTTTAAACACATAATTGAAAACGTGAGCCGAGTACAACGTGAACGAGTAAGCGGAGTATAATAAGACGTTTAAGAATATATCACATCATATCACTTAGGCTCCATCATATAACATCCATAAGCACATTATAGCATATATTTACATACAATAACCTCACTCAAAGGGTGGGTTATGTTCATACATCATTATCTTATGCAAACCCATAAAAGAAAATATACATAAGGAAATACATGCTCCTAAACTAGATAACTCCATAAGCCGGGAAGGTTATCCTAAAACTAGGGTGCATGAACACTCATAAATCTACTAAGAACCTTCTATGGCCCTTTGTCACGGAAATGGGGAATAAATCCGATCCTTGATGAGCTCCTCGGGAGGGACACACGAGATGCACCAGTGGGAGTCGCATGGACGGCCTTCTCGCTAACCTCGGCTGAACAACTGTTTCCTCACTACCCTCTCTTACACGTGTGGGAGTAGGAGCAGAGCTCTCAGAATATACATGAGTAGGAGTGTCCTCTGAAGGATCAGTTTCAGAATATCTTGTCTCGGGAACATACTCTGGAAATCCATGGACAGCAGATGAAGCGGGATAAGAACGTAACATCCTTTCATCAAGTGGACGTGCATGTTCGAAAACCATTTCATCGCCATAGGGGGAAGTAGGAGAAAATCGATAACTAGGGACGGGATGTGCAAATGGGCGACCTATGTAAATAAAAACACGAATCACACCTCCCTTCAAAATGATACGAGCGATGCATCAGATCATAGTGGAATTCCCAAGTAGGGGTATCAACGAATAGGACGAATGTCGCCATTTGAATCTGGAGACAATGACGGAAATAAAGAAAAGGAGTGAGAATCTTGCTAAAGAATTCTCGAGGGTACCTCCTTCTACAAAGGTCATCATCAAAGTCCCGGAACCTCGGGATTATTCTAAAATGGTGAGCATGCAAAGATTCATTTTAAGTTCGGACAAATACTTAACCGAGATTCGTCAATTTTTAATCATGCGTCTTATAATGCATCTTATTCTTAACATGTCATATTTACAATGAACTTTTCCTTTATCATTACATCATATTCCTCATCATCATTATCAAAATAACATGCATAAAAGAACGTCATATAATATTAGCTACACATGGACACAAAGGGGCACATATTTCATTTCTTTAGTGCCTTAGGTGACTTAAAATCTTATCATCATCATTATTTTCCTTGGGCCACCCTATACTCCACCCTTTTGGGAGTAATTTAGGTTATGAGCTCATACTTTACTAGTCGTCACTAGCATATACTTATCCCTTTTGATAAGCTAAAGTCCCGACTCTACCCTTTTTGAGAGAAGCGGGTTAGGGGGCTAAAATCACCTTTTCACCACCTATAGTCTGATGGTTCCAAAGGATCATTTTCTTATAAGTTTAAGTCACCATTAAATCTTTGCATGTTATATCATAATACAATTCATAAACATCATAACATTTTCTCATTTATAGTCTTAAGCTAGAATAATATATATCAACTATAATCATGCATATGGGAGATTCCCAGGAAAGAGAGGTGGGTCACAATGGACATGCTTAAATACCAAGTCTTTCCTTAGCCGTAACCTTTCCAAATTACACTTTTACAATGATACACTTTCTTCTAGCAACAAAGGTGAATTTTACATAATAAAGAACATTTCATGTATAAGCATTCTCATTATTTGCAGCAGCAACTATAACATGCAAGCCAGGAAATCATTCAATGATATCAAGTACTTAATAAGCATCCAATCCTTACATAGAATTATCAATTATAGAACTAATTAGTTACTAAACCAATTATGAATCATTCTCTTAACAATAAACCATAATTATCACAACTTCAATCATATCAAATCATTATCACACATTGATACTAAACTCAGATCAGTGGCCGAATCATGAACCTAATGCAATTATATAGAATCATATTTTAAGTGCATATAAAATACTAGTTCCCCGTAAAATCCTTGCAAAGCCTTAAAACTCATTTAGAAACTAGTTCTTTTGTCAAATTTGGGAGGATCTTCACAAATAAAATTCTCACTTAAGATAAAAGGAGTAAGTCCTGAGCTTTAGAGATTTAGGTGACATCTTAGAATTATAAACATGCTATGCAACCTTATTTTAATCTTATCTTTATAAGGTGATAGCTTGGAATTATAAACATGATATGCAATTCCATTTCTTTATCTTTAAGATTTAAGGTGATGACTTGAAAATTAAACATGATGCAAGAACTTGAAATATAAACATGATACAAGAAACTGGAGCGGCGGTAATCCGCAGTGACAGAGAGGAGAAGAGAATATTAAGAAACCGGAGCGATGGTAGTCCGCACAGACCAGAGAGGAGAAGAGAATATTAAGAAACCTGAGCGGCGGTAGTCCGCACAGACCAAAGAGAGGAGAAGAGAATTATTATTACATCTTTTTAAACTCCAATCTCAAGACTTTTTAAAGAATAAATTCTTTAACTCCAATAATCATATTTCTTTGCTTGTGATACATGGGCAAGTCTTCGAGCTCTAGGATCTTTAGGTGATAACATAAAATAAACATGTCATGCGTTGATTCTTTTAGCCATTATAAAATATAGTGAGAGCATAAATTAAATATGAGATGCAACCTCTTTATTATCTTGAAAGATTAAGTGATGACTTGAAACGTAAACATGAAATACAAGCTTGGAATTTAAACATGAGAAATGCAAGTTCATTTATTCATTCTTGAAAATTTAGTGATGACATAGAAGGTAAACATAGTTATGCAAAGCATAAACTTAATCATGGATGCAAATTCATTTTGTTTCTTTACTAGAGCTCCTTCAAGACTTTAAAAGAATTATAAATTCAACCCAATACATATCTTAACAAGAAATAAAACATAAAAAGAAAATACATCTTTCAAGTTCTAAACTAAAAATCTTTGTTTTAGCATCATAAAGCATTATTCTTTAAAGTTTTGCATCAAGTGGAATTTTCAAGCTTTAGAGGCCTAACTTGTGATGGATTTACAACCCACCCTCAAGGTCCTCATCATCAAGCCATCATCTTAGTTCCACCTAGGCCATATGGTTGAATTGGTTAAAGAAAAATTGAAGAGGAAAACCAAAATGAAAAGCTAAGGTAAGTTCATAATTTCATCATTTTGAGCTAAAAACACAACTCCTCAAAGCATAGAAATAAATTTAGAAACTACTCCCTACCTAATCTGAGTTGAAGAAGAGGAAGAGAACTTGGTTTCTTGAAGTGAAATGAAACAAAATCCTTTTGAAAAAAATTGAAGAAAGAATTCAGCCAAAGAGGAGGAAGAAAGAAAGTTTTTGGTGCTCCTAAAAACTAGTTATGAACCAAGCATTCCAAGACCACTCAAGCAAGCCTATTTATAGAAGATTTTGAGGCTTCTAATTGGCCAAAATGATGAGGTAGTGGACGGAATTTTGCAGGAGAAATAAGGGAGGAAAAATCATTTTAGACAAAGTTGTATGAAATTAAGGAATTATGTCTCTTATGGTGACATTTTGGCATTTTGTTTTAGTGCAACTTTTGGCAATAATTCAGCTGCATAATGGCATCAATAATTTCGTCCATTACATCCCAAAGAAGTGAAATTTGTGTGTTCCATGCATTATTTAGGTGTAGGCAAGGTATTCATGTAATTTAGAGAATTTACGGTTAAGGGTTTAAGTGAATTAGTAAGCAATTTGGGTGTTTTTGAGCAATTTTGGGTTCTAATCAATCTAAATACATAATTTTGACTCTAGATTAATATTTAGAATTTAATAAGCTTTAATTTGAGCCTAATATTGCTTAGGTTTCGGTATATCAATCAAAAATCCCCAAATTCGCAAAACTCGCCAAAAACAGGCAAAATCGCATTTTTAACTTAAAATCGCCCGAGGCCACCCGAGCTTAACCAATGGTTAATCATGGCTTAAAAACACATTTTAAAACATTTTAGTGAGGTTCGGGCTCAGTCGGCACGCACATCGGAGTTAAAACAAATTGAGGGGCGTTTTGGTCATTTCAAGGCGTCGAACTCAAAATTGAGATCCTTCGCTCTATTAGCACACATAACACAAACAATCCCTTATTATCCTCAAAATATCCCCTTGAGAATAGGTGGGGCCCACGATCCTCATTTTCCGAGTAAAATAACTTCAGGGCAATTTTGGTCATTTTATACGGACACAAATTCGGGATTTGCGACTCTCGCATGAATCGCTCCTAACCTCTCTTCTAACGTTATATTCCTTTATTGAGGATTGTTCGGCCTCAAATCTTATGTAATAATTACCTACGGTAATTGAGTAATTTCTAATGACAAAGAAAATTACAAGAAAATTGGGGCGTTACATTACTCCCTCCTTAAAAGAATTTCGCCCTGAAATTCGTTACTGAACAACTTCGGGGGTATTGTGCTTTCATGTTTGATTCCAGCTCCCATGTAAGTTCTTCGGTTTCACCCTGTCCCCATGCTACTTTGACCAGTGGGTACTTTGACCTTGTTCCTTAAATCGCTTAATCCTCCTCGATTTATTCTCGTGAGGTAGTAAGTTAAATGTCGAGTTATCTCTTAATTGTACATGTTCGGCTCTAGTACATGACTCGGTCGATTGATACTTTCTTAATCGAGAGACATGGAAAACATCATGAAGGTTGGATAGACTCGGGGTAGGGCTATACGGTGAGCTGCTGTGTCCTACTTTGGTAAGGATTTCAAACGGACCAAGAAACTGGGCTCAATTTCTTTACTTTTATTGCTCGGCCTATGCCTGTGGTGGGGGTGATCCTTAGGAACACGTGGTCCCTTTCTTGAAAATCTAGCGGTTTTCGCCGCTTGTCCGCATAGTTTTTCTGTCGACTTTGAGCAGTAAGAATCTTATCCCTAATCTTCTTGATTTGTTCCGTTGTTTCCCTCACAATATCAGGTCCGAGTAAACTTTGCTCTTCGGGTTCATACCAACATAAGGGAGATTGACATTTCCGTCCATAGAGGGCCTCATACGGTGCCATACCGATACTTGCATGATAACTGTTGTTATATGCAAATTCAATCAATGTGTGTACTTATCCCAACTTCGCCTTTGATCTAAAACACATGCCCTTAACATATCCTCCAAGGTTTGGATAGTTCTTTCAGATTGACCGTCTGTTTGGGGGTGATAGGCCGTGCTTAGACACAGCTTTGAACCAAATGCCTTTTGAAAGGCTCCCCAAAATCATGACGTAAACCGCGGATCCCGGTCCGAGATTATCATCGACGGCACCCCATGTAACCTTACTATCTCTTGAATATATAATTGTGCTAACCTATCCAAGGAATAAGTCACCTTAATAGGTAAAAAGTGGGCTGACTTCGTCAATCGATCCATGATTACCCATATGGTATCATGATTCATTTGGGTCCTCGGTAATCCAGTCACAAAATCCATGGAGATACTATCCCACTTCCACTCAGGGATCGACAGAGGTTGCAGCATTCTAGAGGGTTTTTGGTGTTCAATCTTCACCTTTTGACACACCAAGCACTTACTCACCCATGTGCACACATCTTTTTCATTCCAGCCACCGTAACATCTTCTTCAAATCTTGATACATCTTGGTGGCACCAAGATGAAGGGTAAAATGTCTCTTATGGGCTTCCCCCAAAATACCGTTTGCGAGCCCACCACTAGCAGGTACACATATTCGACCTTTAAACCTCCACAAATCATCGATTCCTTGGGTAAAACCTATCAACTTTCCCCGCCTTTCACCGCCTCTAAAGTCTCTTGAAACTCAACATCGCCCCTTGAGCTTGAACAATCCTTTCTTTGAACTCACTTGTCACTCTAAGATGGCAAGCTCGATGCCCTTAGTGGTCAAAGTCATTCCTAGGTTTAAGTCCCTAAATTGCTCAATCAATTCAACCTCCTTCACCATCAAACGGGACACTTGTAAGGACTTCCTACTCAAAGCATTAGCTACTACATTAGCTTTACCAGGATGGTAGTTCAATCCAAAATCATAATCTTTCAAGAACTCCATCCATCGCCTTTGCCTCATGTTTAGCTCTTTTTGATTAAAGAGATATTTCAAACTCTTGTGATCGGAAAACACCTCAAACTTAACTCCATATAAATGGTGTCTCCAAATCTTTAGAGCAAACACGACTACAGCCTAACTCAAGGTCATGGGTAGGGTAGTTTGCCTCATGTGGCTTGAGTTGTCTTGATGCATAGGCCACCACTTGCCTATCTTGCATCAATACACAACCTAAACCCTTTTTTGAAGCATCACAATACACCTCGAAAGGCACATTGGGGTCGGGTAACACTAAAACAGGGGACGAGGTTAGCTTGTGTTTTAACTCTTGAAAGCTCTTTTCACACTCCGGGGTCCATGAAAAAGGGGTGTTCTTCCTAGTCAGCTTGGTCAAAGGTAGGGAAATCTGGGAAAATCCCTTGATAAATCGACGGTAATAAGCCGCTAAACCCAAAAAGCTCCTTACTTGATTCTATCGTGGTTGGTCTTTCCCGCTTACTACCGCTTCTACCTTACTAGGATCTCTGACAATTCCTTTCTTAGATACTACATGCCCTAAAAATTGCACCTTATCCAACCAAAACTCACACTTGGAAATCTTGGCATATAGTTTCTTTTCCTTCAAGATCTCCAGTACTATGGTGAGGTGGCATTCATGCTCTTCATGGGTCTTAGAATATATGAGAATGTCATCTATAAAGACAACTACAAACTGATCTAAATAGGGCCGAAAGATCCTATTCATGTAATCCATAAAAATAGCTGGAGCATTGGTTAACCCAAAGGACATTATCGCAAACTCAAAATGGCCGTGATCGAAAAGTAAAGGCCGCTTTTAGGTATGTCTTCATCTCTCACTCTAATTTGATGGTAGCCTGACCTCAAATCTATCTTAGAAAACACTACCGCACCTTTCAGTTGGTCCATCAAATCATCGATCCTAGGCAGAGGATACTTGTTTTTCACCGTTACTTTATTCAACTGCCTATAATCTACACACATCCTCATACTCCCATCCTTTTTCTTTACAAACAACACAGGGCTCCCAAGGTGATGCACTAGGCCTAACAAACTTTTTCTCCAATAAATCTTCCAATTGAGTTTTTAACTCGGTCAATTCTAATGGAGACATCCTGTATGGGGCTATGGATATAGGTCCTGCACCCAGAAGCAATTCTATGGAAAACTCTATCTCTCTCTTGGGGGGAAACTCTGGTATCTCATCTGGAAATACTTCAGGATAATTTCTTACTATTGGTACCTCATCGATACTTTGCTCAAAGTCTACATCACTAGCGGCTAAGAAAATGTAACCTTTACTCTCACCCTTACCACAGTCCATTTCCATAGCAGTTATGTAAAGACTTATGGGTTTCTTAGGTTCAATAGGAATAGGAAGAAAAGTGATGGTTTTCTCATAACAGTTTAACAGTACACGGTTGGCCTCAAGCCAATCCATGCCAAGAATCACATCTAAACCTCGCATGGGTAAGCAAATAAGATCTAAAACAAAGGATCTATTATCTATAATAAAACTACAATCTAAACAACATTTACAAGTCCTAACGGGTTTTCCAGTCGGGGTAGAAACAATAAGGTCAAAAGGAAGCTCAGTCATAGGTAAATTAAGGCTTTTAACACATGAATGGGAGATAAAAGAATGAGAAGCGCCAGAATCATATAGTACAATTAAGTCTTTACCATGCATATTACCCTTACCTTCCACGAGATTTTGTAACTTCGTTGTTTCTTCAGCATTAACAGTAAATACCCTTCCCTGGTATTGCGGCTTAGGATTGGGGGTTGGCGGGTTTCTTTCCGTGCATTCTCGGGAGTAATGACCTGGTTTTCCACACCGATAGCACACGTTTGTTCCGGCTCGACATGGCATGCTCCCATGATTCTTGCCGCACTTGGGACATTCCATGGATGGCGCAGGCCGTGGAGGTACTGCTGGACCTCTTTGTGGTGCTTTCCCTTTATTGTTGTTGTTGTGATTGTTACTGGGGTTATTGTTGTAGCGGTTGTTATTATAGCGATTGTTGTTGTTTGGCCTTCCTTGTTGAAAATTTCTTTGTGTCCCTTGTGGTCTTGATTGAGGGGGAAATGGAGGTCGATTCTGCCTCTTGAACTGCTGACCTTGAGGTGTCAACTTTTTGGTAATATTATCTGACTTTGGGGTGTTTAGTTTTCTCTGACCTTCTTCAATAATCCGACATTTGTTAACTAGGGTAGAGAAATCCCTAATCTCCAAATGTGCAACTGCCACATTAAGTTCCGCCTTCAACCCTGACTCATATTTAATGCATTTCCAGTACTCATCAGGATTTCCTTGGTACATTCTTGAGAACTTAATGAGTTCTTCAAATCTGGCAGTGTACTGGGCCACATTCATATTCCCCTGGACAAGTTGCATGAATTCAATGTCCTTGGCATTTCTAACTGACTCTGGAAAGTACTTTCCATAAAAATGGACCTTGAATAGTTCCCAATCAATGTCCACGTTGGTCGTCTCCAGGAGTCTTCGAACACCTGTCCACCAGAAACTAGCATCACCCTCAAGCATATGAGTAGCGAAGGTGACCTTTTGCTCCTCTGAGCATGGGACTACAGCAAAGTCCTTCTCAATATTCCGAATCCATTCATCTGCAATATTTGGATTCAGTGTCCCCTTGAAAATTGGTGGGTTTGCCTTACGAAACTCCCCGAAACAGGCATGTTCAGGAATCTCATGTCCCTGATTCATATTGGCTTGACGATCCTGATCCATTCGTTCCATCATCATTCTCATGGTCCTTGCTACGTCGCGGAGTGCTTCGGCTGTCTCGTTGTCTTGATTATTCCGTCTTTGCGCTCCTAGTCCGTTGTCGACGTGCCATTGGTCCCTATACACACAAAGCAACACGAGGTGATCAGGCCCAATATTCCATGCAAAGTGAGCAAGTTACCATGGCACTTTCAACATACAGTAGTCATGTATTTCTAATCCTCAAGCTCATCCTAATGATAAACATCTACACATGACGTCACTAACGTATTATGCTTTAGAAGCATAGCTAGTCCAATCCTTAGGCTCCATGAGAATCGAATCAAGCTCGATACCAAAATGTAACACCTTAGTAATTAACCAGATACACCTAGGTTGAATCTGATTAATGACTAGACTTTACTCCTTGCTTTGGTTCTTTCTTCACAATTTGAAAATACTTAGTGAAATTACGATCCATTTTTTTTTTTAAACACATAATTGAAAACGTGAGCCGAGTACAACGTGAACGAGTAAGTGGAGTATAATAAGACGTTTAAGAATATATCACATCATATCACTTAGGCTCCATCATATAACATCCATAAGCACATTATAGCATATATTTACATACAATAACCTCACTCAAAGGGTGGGTTATGTTCATACATCATTATCTTATGCAAACCCATAAAAGAAAATATACATAAGGAAATACATGCCCCTAAACTAGATAACTCCATAAGCTAGGAAGGTTATCCTAAAACTAGGGTGCATGAACACTCATAAATCTACTAAGAACCTTCTATGGCCCTTTGTCCGAAATGGGGAATAAATCCGATCCATTGATGAGCTCCTCGGGAGGGGACACACGAGATGCACCAGTGGGAGTCGCATGGACGGCCTTCTCGCTAACCTCGGCTGAACAATTTTTTCCTCACTACCCTCTCTTTCACGTGTGGGAGTAGGAGCAGAGCTCACAGAATATACATGAGTAGGAGTGTCCTCTGAAGGATCAATTTCAGAATATCTCGTCTCGAACATACTGAAATCCATGGACAGCAGATGAAGCGGGATAAGAACGTAACATCCTTTCATCAAGTGGACGTACATGTTCGAAAACCATTTCATCGCCATAGGGGGAAGTAGGAGAAAATCGATAACTAGGGACAGGATGTGCAAATGGACGACCTATGTAAATAAAAACACGAATCAAGCACCTCCCTTCAAAATGAAACGAGCGATGCATCGGATCATAGTGGAATTCCCAAGTAGGGGTATCAACGAACAGGACGAATGTCGCCATTTGAATCTGGAGACAATGACGGAAATAAAGAAAAAGGAGTGAGAATCTTGCTAAAGAATTCTCAAAGAGGGTACCTCCTTCTACGATGTGATCATGAAACTCCCTAGGAACCTCGGGATTATTCTAAAATGGTGAGCATGCAAAGATTCATTTTAAGTTCGGACAAATACTTAACCGAGGTTCGTCAATTTTTAATCATGCGTCTTATAATGCATCTTATTCTTAACATGTCATATTTACAATGAACTTTTCCTTTATCATTACATCATATTCCTCATCATCATTATCAAAATAACATGCATAAAAGAACGTCATATAATATTAGCTACACATGGACACAGTGCACATATTTCATTTCTTTAGTGCCTTAGGTGACTTAAAATCTTATCATCATCATTATTTTCCTTGGGCCACCCTATACTCCACCCTTTGGGGAGTAATTTAGGTTATGAGCTCATACTTTACTAGTCGTCACTAGCATATACTTATCCCTTTTGATAAGCTAAAGTCCCGACTCTACCCTTTTGAGAGAAACGGGTTAGGGGGCTAAAATCACCTTTTCACCACCTATAGTCGATGGTTCCAAAGGATCATTTTCTTATAAGTTTAAGTCACCATTAAATCTTTGCATGTTATATCATAATACAATTCATAAACATCATAACATTTTCTCATTTATAGTCTTAAGCTAGAATAATATATATCAACTGTAATTATGCATATGGGAGATTCCCAGGAAAGAGAGGTGGGTCACAATGGACACGCTTAAATACCAAGTCTTTCCTTAGCCAGAACCTTTCCAAATTACACTTTTACAATGATACACTTTCTTCTAGCAACAAAGGTGAATTTTACATAATAAAGAACATTTCATGTATAAGCATTCTCATTATTTGCAACAGCAACTATAACATGCAAGCCAGAAATCATTCAATGATATCAAGTACTTAATAAGCATCCAATCCTTACATAGAATTATCAATTATAGAACTAATTAGTTACTAAACCAATTATGAATCATTCTCTTAACAATAAACCATAATTATCACAACTTCAATCATATCAAATCATTATCACACATTGATACTAAACTCAGGATCGGTGGCGAATCATGAACCTAATGCAATTACATAGAATCATATTTTAAGTGCATATAAAATACTAGTTCCGCGTAAAATCCTTGCAAAGCCTTAAAACTCATTTAGAAACTAGTTCTTTTGTCAAATTTGGGAGGATCTTCACAAATAAAATTCTCACTTAAGATAAAAGGAGTAAGTCCTGAGCTTTAGAGATTTAGGTGACATCTTAGAATTATAAACATGCTATGCAACCTTATTTTAATCTTATCTTTATAAGGTGATAGCTTGGAATTATAAACATGATATGCAATTCCATTTCTTTATCTTTAAGATTTAAGGTGATGACTTGAAAATTAAACATGATGCAAGAACTTGAAATATAAACATGATACAAGAAAGCTGGAGGCGGTAATCCGCACAGACCAGAGAGGGAGAAGAGAATATTAAGAAACCGGGCGGTAGTCCGCACAGGACGATAGAGGGAGAAGAGAATATTAAGAAACCGGAGCGGCGGTAGTCCGCACAGGACCAGTAGAGGGAGAAGAGAATTATTATTACATCTTTTTAAACTCCAATCTCAAGACGTTTTAAAGAATAAATTCTTTAACTCCAATAATCATATTTCTTTGCTTGTGATACATGGGCAAGTCTTTGAGCTCTAGGATCTTTAGGTGATGGCATAAAATAAACATGTCATGCGTTGATTCTTTTAGCCATTATAAAATATAGTGAGAGCATAAATTAAATATGAGATGCAACCTCTTTATTATCTTGAAAGATTAAGTGATGACTTGAAACGTAAACATGAAATACAAGCTTGGAATTTAAACATGAGAAATGCAAGTTCATTTATTCATTCTTGAAAATTTAGTGATGACATAGAAGGTAAACATAGTTATGCAAAGCATAAACTTAATCATGGATGCAAATTCATTTTGTTTCTTTACTAGAGCTCCTTCAAGACTTTAAAAGAATTATAAATTCAACCCAATACATATCTTAACAAGAAATAAAACATAAAAGGAAAATACATCTTTCAAGTTCTAAACTAAAAATCTTTGTTTTAGCATCATAAAGCATTATTCTTTAAAGTTTTGCATCAAGTGGAATTTTCAAGCTTTAGAGGCCTAACTTGTGATGGATTTACAACCCGCCCTCAAGGTCCTCATCATCAAGCCATCATCTTAGTTCCACCTAGGCCATATGGTTGAATTGGTTAAAGAAAAATTGAAGAGGAAAACCAAAATGAAAAGCTAAGGTAAGTTCATAATTTCATCATTTTGAGCTAAAAACACAACTCCTCAAATCATAGAAATAAATTTAGAAACTACTCCCTACCTAATCTGAGTTGAAGAAGAGGAAGAGAACTTGGTTTCTTGAAGAGAAATGAAACAAAATCCCTTTGAAAAAAATTGAAGAAAGAATTCAGCCAAAGAGGAGGAAGAAAGAAAGTTTTTGGTGCTCCTAAAAACTAGTTATGAACCAAGCATTCCAAGACCACTCAAGCACGCCTATTTATAGAAGATTTTGAGGCTTCTAATTGGCCAAAATGATGAGGTAATGGACGGAATTTTGCAGGAGAAATAAGGGAGGAAAAATCATTTTAGACAAAGTTGTATGAAATTAAGGAATTATGTCTCTTATGGTGACATTTTGGCATTTTGTTTTAGTGCAACTTTTGGCAATAATTCAGCTGCATAATGGCATCAATAATTTCGTCCATTACAGCCCAAAGAAGTGAAATTTGTGTGTTCCATGCATTATTTAGGTGTAGGCAAGGTATTCATGTAATTTAGAGAATTTACGGTTAAGGGTTTAAGTGAATTAGTAAGCAATTTGGGTGTTTTTGAGCAATTTTGGGTTCTAATCAATCTAAATACATAATTTTGACTCTAGATTAATATTTAGAATTTAATAAGCTTTAATTTGAGCCTAATATTGCTTAGGTTTGGCTATATCAATCAAAAATCCCGAAATTAAAGCGCCCAAAAAAACAGGGCAAAATCGTACTTTAACTTAAAAATCGCCGAGGCCACCCGAGCTTAACCAATGGTTAATCATGGCTTAAAAACACATTTTAAAACATTTTAGTGAGGTTCGGGCTCGATCGCACGCACATCGGAGTTAAAATTGCAGGGGCTTTTTGGTCATTTCTGGCGTAACTCAAAATTGAGATCCTTCTGCTCTATTAGCACACATAACACAAACAATCCCTTATTATCCTCAAAATATCCCCTTGAGAATAGGTGGGGCCCACGATCCTCATTTTCTGAGTAAAATAACTTCAGGGGCATTTTGGTCATTTTATACGTACAGAAATTCGGGATTTGCGACTCTCGCATGAATCGTTCCTAACCTCTCTTCTAACGTTATATTCCTTTATTGAGGATTGTTCGGCCTCAAATCTTATGTAATAATTACCTACCGTAATTGAGTAATTTCTAATGACAGTAAAAATTACAGTAAAAATTGGGGCGTTACAAGCAGAGAAGGGATAAAGGTGGATCCAGATAAGGTGAAGGCAATACAAGAAATGCGGCTCGAATCGAAAAGAAGTGAAAAGTTTCCTCAGGAGGCTCAACTACATTGCTCGATTCATCGCTAATCTGACTAGTACTTGTGAACCTATATTCAAGTTGCTGTGAAAGCATCAACCTGGAGGATGGAATGAAGAATGCCAAGAAGCCTTTGATAAAATAAAGGTTTATCTGATGAAACCTCCAGTTTTGATTCCTCCTACACCAGGTCGTTCTTTGATACTATACCTTACAGTGTTACCCACTTCACTGGGGGCAATGTTGGGGCAATATGATGAATCTGGAAAGAAAGAACAGGCCATTTATTATTTGAGCAAGAAGTTTAACGAATGTGAATCCCGCTATTTGGCGATTGAAAAGACTTGTTGTGCATTAGTGTGGACTTCCAAGAGGTTGAGGCAGTACATGCTATACTACACCACTTGGTTGATTTCTCGAATGGATCCATTGAAATACATATTTGATAGTCCTCATGTGTCATTAAGAATATCAAAATGGCAAGTGATGCTGTCTGAATTTGATGTCAAATATGTTACTCAAAAGTCTATCAAGGGGAGTGCAATTGCTGATCATCTAGCAGAAAACCCTGTGAAGGGTGTACAGCCCACTATGCCTGAATTTCCTGATGAGGAGGTGTTGGCACTAGAAAAAGAAGAGGAGGAAGAAGGGGATGTGTGGAAGATGTACTTTGATGGAGCAGCTAATATGAATGGATATGGAATAGGAGCTGTTGTAATTTCACCAGCTGGGAAGCAATACCCAGTCTCCATAAAACTAGACTTCGAGTGTATCAACAATATGGCATAATATGAAGCATGTGCAAATGGTTTGCAAGTCGCGATTGGCTTGGGAATCAAAGAATTGAGGGTCTTTGGAGACTCTGCACTCATAATCTACCAAGTTAATGGAGAATGGCGTACAAAGGATTCAAAATTGGTACCTTATCAGAAGTATTTGTCTCGACTAATTGAGCACTTTGATGATATATCGTTTTCCCACTTAACCCGAGACAAGAACCAATTTGCGGATGCGTTGGCAACTTTGGCCGTAATGACCTAGTTGGAAATCCACACAAATGTCCAACCCATCCATGTGGAGGTGCAAAACGAGCCAGTATATTGTGGTAACGTAGAGATTGAACCGGACAGTCAACCATGGTATCATGACATCAAGCAGTACATTCAAAGAGGAGAATACCCCACAGGTGCAAACGAGGTGGATAAGAAGACAATTTGCAAACTAGCTTTGGCCTTTTTCCTGAATGGTGAGATCCTTTATAATAGAAATTATGACACTACTCTCCTTAGATGTGTAGATGCTCATGAAACTCGAACAATCATGATTGAAATGCACGAAGGGATCTGCGGGACTCAAGCTAATGAGCACATGATGGCGCAAAAAATCCTAAGAAGCGGCTATTACTGGTCCACCATGGAGAATGACTGTATCAATTATGTTCGAAAGTGCCACAAATGCCAAGTATATGCAGACCGAGTCAATGCTCCCCCAGTTCTATTGCACAACATAGTATCTCCTTGGCCTTTCTCGATGTGGGGCATGGATGTTATCGGCCCGATTAATCCCAAAGCAGCTAATGGTCATCGTTTCATCTTGATGGCAATAGACTATTTCACTAAATGGGTGGAAGCTGCTTCATATACCAACATCACATAGAAGGTGTTTCTCAGGTTTATCAAAAAGGACATCATCTGCAGATACGGAATTCCAGAAAGGATCATCACAGACAATGCTCCTAATCTCAATGGTGCCGAGGTTCAAAAATTCTTTGAGACTTTCAAAATCAAGCATCATAACTCAGCTCCTTATAGGCCTCAAATGAATGGTGCGGTTGAAGCTGCAAATAAGAACATCAAGAAAATCATTGCCAAAATGGTGGTGAATTACAAAGACTGGCATGAAATGCTGCTATATGCTTTGCATGCGTATCGCACCAACATACGATCAAGCACTGGAACAACTCCCTTCTCATTGGTTTATGGAATGGAAGCTGTATCCCTTATAGAGGTGGAAATCCCTTCACTCAGGGTTTTAATAGAGGCTGAGTTGGAAGAATCTGAATGGGTGAAAGCTCGATATGAGCAATTGAACATGATCGAAGAGAAGAGGCTTGCAGCTATCTGTCATGGTCAGTTGTACCAAGGTAGAATGGCTAGGGCTTTTAACAAGAAAGTTCACCCTAGAGATTTTTATCCAGGAGATTTGGTGCTGAGAAAAATTCTCCCTAATCAAGAGGACGCACGGGGAAAGTGGGCTCCGAGTTATGAAGGACCTTACATTGTCAAGCAAGCATTCTCAGGTGGATCATTGATTTTGGAAAACATGGATGGCCAGGAATTGCCTAAACCAATCAATAGTGATGCAGTTAAAAAGTTTTATGCTTAAAACAACACAAAAAAGAAAAAGAAGCTCGTTAGGTCGAAAACTCGAAAGAGCGGCCTAAGCAAAAGTTAGGGCACAATAAGACAAAATAAAGAAAGAGCTTGTTAGGTTGAAAACTCGAAAGAGCAGCCTAAGCAAAAATTAGGGCAAACCACAAAGCAAAATGAAGAAAAAGCTCGCTAGGTTGAAAACTCGAAAGAGCGGCCTAGGCAAAAGTTAGAGCAGAAAAAGAAGGGAGAGAAAAAGAGAAAGAGAGATAAGCATCATTGCCTACAGCCTACACTGGGGCAATTTTTGAATTTGTCTAGAAAATCAAGCAAATCAAAATCTGAAATTGGGGCAATTTTGAGAAGGGGATTCGAAGAACATGTTGTCAGATATCATGGCTATGATGTTCAAATTGCTGTAAAAAGTCCATTGATTGAGCCACAAAGAACCTAAACTAGGGCAAAATTTTGTGTCTCCCAAAATTTTATATTTCGCATTTATGTTGTTCAAAGCATTTGTCATCCAATACACCGAGTAATGAAAATGCCCATTCAGTTGATCCCTTCACCCTCTTTTTGAATGCATGTTTATTCACGATGTCTCAAGTAGGATAAATTTAAGCTTCAAATATACAATCTAACAATGTTTACAGCAATACATCAATAACTAGCGTCACAATCCAATTAAGCTGGGCAGAGGTGTATTCATTATTCTGAAAAAGGGAAGAAGGAGAAATGGGAAGGAAGTGAGCAAAGTTGCAAAAGCAAGGCGAGTTTAGTCGTGCCAGAAAGTCAAGCGCAAGAATTATGAGTTTGATCGGTTGAAGTCTTCCTCGAGGTTTGCTCGATTTGGTAATGTTTAGTTTTTCAAGAATGTGAAATTCATGACCTTTTTGCATATGACTTTGAAAAAAAATGAAAACTGTTATTTTCTAAACCACTTAATTTCTTGTCGGCCTCAGATTGCCACCATTTATTTTTCAGTCGGCCTTAGTTTGCTAATTCACTTTTCCAGTCGGCCTTAGATTGCCAATTTATATTTCTTGTCGGCCTCAGATTGCCAATTTACTTTTTCAGTCTGCCTCAGATTGCCACCGTTTACTTTTTCAGTCAGCCTCAGATTGCCAATTTACTTTTTCAGTTAGCCTCAGATTGCCAATTTACTTTCCAGTCGGCCTCAGATTGCCACCGTTTACTTTTTCAGTCAGCCTCAGATTGCCAATTTACTTTCTTGTGGGCCTCAGATTGCCAATTTACTTTTTCAGTCGGCCTCAGATTGCCAATTTACTTTCGAGTCAGCCTCAGATTGCCACCGTTTACTTTTTCAGTCGACCTCAGATTGCCATTTTACTTTTCAGTCGGCCTCAGATTGCCAATTTATTCTTTTCAGTCGGCCTCAGATTGCCACCGTTTACTTTTTCAGTCGGCCTCAGATCGCCAATTTACTTTCTTGTCGGCCTCAGATTGCCATTTTACTTTTCAGTCGGCCTCAGATTGCCAATTCACATTTCTTGTCGGCCTCAGATTGCCAATTTATTCTTCCAGTTGGCCTTAGATTGCCAATTTACTTTCTTGTCAGCCTCAGATTGCCATTTTAATTTTCCTGTCAGTCTAATCGGATTGTAAATCCTAGTCAGTCCAATTGCTTTTACGTTTCTTGTGGATTTGTGTCGGGGTAGTTTCTTTTCTTTGCGTTGTTCATAGAACTAGTTTTTGAATGGCATTACATGTGACTTCTCGTGAAGATTTAGCTTCTTTAAATGTTAGAGTTTGTTTTCCTGCATTTTGCATTTCAGGCATTGCCGAACAAAATCTATGTTCATGTCTTTATTTATTCCTTATAAAGATAATATGTAAAAACTTAGGTTTTTCATATTCTCTTATAAGAAATAAGTAAAGAGGGGCAACTGTGAACACTCGATTTTGTTTGGCCTATTAAACAAAAATCCAAAAATTTGCATCTAATTTTCAATTTCTTCATTATAGTTACTTCATCATTTCCTTGTGAAAAAAATGTGAAAAAAAAAGAGAGAGAGTTCAACCCATGTATTGCAGCCCATTTCTTTTTGTAGCTTATTTGTGTTATTGTCTAGATGTGTTTCAACCCAATTTTACTAGTTTGTTACCCAAAACCCTTTTTGTCCATTTATTTGTCAACCTAAACCCAGCTCATTTTTGTTTCGGTTTTGTCCAAGCCCAATTTGCCTCTGTCCAACAAAAAAAGAAAAAATACAGAATATAAAATATATATATATATATATATATAAAAGAAGAAAACCCAGAAACGTGGGAGGCATGTTTTGGCACTCCCACTTCAGCCTCCTGCCTCCTGGAGTTCTGCCATCCACGAAGGGAACGCAAAATGATGGGCAAGCAAGCAGGAATGTTAATTGCAATTAAAAATAACAAATGGAATGATCAACAACTGAAGGCGTGGGGAACAATATTGTTCTGAGTGCTTCTGCATTTTAGAAGGTATGGAAAAAGTAGTTAATTAATCAGAGACCATCTCAGTATAAAGGGAAACACTCACAAGGAGGGGAGAGGATCATCGGCAACATCATCAAAAATTTTCAGACCAAAACACTCATAAAAGGGTATCAGATCAAAAAAAAAAAAAACAGATAGAGAGACATCAAAGAGCGATCATCAGTCATCAAAATTTCCAATTTCAATCCAGCAACAACAAAAAAAAAGGTAATTACAACGGCAATAATATCTAAAAATCGAAAAGAAGGAGAAGGGGAAGGAGGCCGCGGCCTCCCCTGCCATAGCCATGGCCTCTTCTTGTTCTTCCACCACAGTTAGCTCCTCTTGTAACAACCACCTCACCGCCACTAGCCCAGCTCCTTCACCACGTCCCCGCGACCGTCCTCCATCATCTTCAACCCCAAGCTCCACCATTCACATCATAAACCACCATCAACTGCCATCTCACCTCACTCCACCCGTGGTCACTACCACCACTCGAGCTCGCAGCGCGGGCTCCCTTCCTTCACAACAACCCAGTCGCTCCGCCGCGCCTCTCCATTACCCAAAAATCGCGAACCACCGAGCCACCGCCGGCCAAGATCTGTGTCGCGATCCTCTCAAGCTTCCCCGATCGGCACCGCCACCCCTCTCCGCGTTGAGTCATCGCGCGGCCTTCCTCCCTCACTGGCTCAGACCCACCCTTCATCGGCCGCGGTCCGCCTTCCCGCACCATCCGCGGCGGTGATCCTCCATGGCCGTGGCCTCTCTCTCTTCCACCCAAGCTTTTTCTCATTCTTTCTCCCATTCTCTGTATTTCATTTGTTTCCTTTCAGTGTGTTGGTTTGGGTAAGGAAATGTTTAGGCTTTAGTGAAGATGCGTGCACTCTCTCTCCGCGTTGGATTTGGCATAGCCGGTGGGAGAGTGCAGTAAGTGTGTGCGTGTGAGAGTTTTGGGGTGTGTGTGTGTGTGAGTGAGATTAATTTTAGGAAAATAGGAATTTTATTTTATTTATCTATTTCATTTATTTGTATTTTCTTAGATTAGTGTTGTTCATTTTGTTAGATCTAATTTCAGGCTTATTCATTTAGTTTAGTTTAATCGTGATCTAAAAAAAAAACATATATTTTATTCATTTTGAGTTTGAAATAAATGTTTGAGTGCCTTATTTCATTTAAAGAAATTGTTTTCAGTTAATAAATCAATAAATCATTTTTTTTATAAAAAAATATAGGATTAATTTAGCCGTGACGGTTTGTTAATTCTATATTTTAGAATATTTTAACTGTGACAGTTTGATATTCTAAAACCTTAATAAAACCAATCAACCCATAAATATTTTATACAGAACTACGTGACTTTGAGTTTCCCATCGCACCAGGGGATACGTAGGAGCAAAGTGTTCTAACCTCACAAGCCAAAATTAGTTTTGTTATAGTTTTTATATTAATTGTAAATAATTCCCTTTTTTTAGAATTTTTACTCAATTTCTTTATTTAATGGAGGAATATTTTGATTCAAAGTGTTAATTTAGCCGTGACGGCTTGTTAATTTGATAATTTGGACATTTGAGCTGTGACAGCTTAATGATCTGAAAATTCCTCTAAAAGAAAAATAAATAAATATTCTTTTCTTTTTTTTGTAAAAAATATCAAAATAAATTTCCTTTTGCCTCATTTGTAAATATTTATAATTTATATTTTCATTTTTGACTTAAATTTATTTATCAAAATTTTATTTTAAATAAAGATGTTAATTTAGCCGAGACGGCTTATTAACTCAGTATTTTGGATATCTGAGTTGTGACAACTTGATGTTCCAAAATCTCATAGTTATTCTTGCTTTGTAATACATTTTATCTTTTTTTGTAAATATTTATCAATTATTAGAGACATTTCATTTTAGCTAATTTTTTTGGGGGGGGGGGGCATTCCATTTTGAATGAAGACGTTAATTTAGCCGGGACGGCTTGTTAACTCAATATTTTAGAACACCTGAGTCGTGACGACTTGGTGTTCTCTTTTCCTCTTTTATAATAAAATTAAATATTTTTACTAGGGCTATTACTTAATTTGCACAGTTAATTAAAGGTACCGTCCAAGGACGGGTGTATTAGGGGTGTGTGGGATTAAATTGCTGCCCTTCCTTATGCATAACCGACTCCCGAACTCAAAACTGGTTTCAAAGATTATTCTTTGAAAAACGGGTCTTTTCCAACGTTTTCCCAAATATAAATAAACTTGGTGGCGACTCCATTATTTTCAAAAAAATAAAAAACATTCTTTTGTTCGCCGTCCCCATCGCGATCCCGGTTGCGACAATACCTAAGCCAATTATGAGTCACTCTCACTGATCTAGACATCATATAATGTGATTCTATGGATGTTAATCAAGCTGGAACAGAATTCATATTTTCTGTACCTATGGGGTTCTAGAATTCACATTTCAAGCAATTAAAGTAAGTAAGCATGCTCCAAAATGTCTAGAACAATTATCATATACTTGGCAAGGTATTTAAACATATTTAGACCACCCAAAACATGATTTAAGGTACTGGAAATGAACATGGCAGAACCGAAACTTAGTGATCATCAAATCATGTATAAACTTCTTTTTCAATGTACATAGGTAGCTAGTTTCTCTTGGAACAATTCTAGGACTTCAAAAACATCTTAGAAATCAACTTATCTTGTCAAAAACTCTTATAAAATACATGGGGCAGTAGCTCTTTAGTTTCACTCATGGTTGAAATCCTAAATATAAGAACATACTCAAAATACCTTTAAATTTCACCTATGCTTAGGAAAAATTTAAAACATAAGCTAGGCTCTTGTAACTAATGAAGACTCATCCTAGAGTTTTCATCATCACATATTAAATGCATTTCAAGAAGATACCTTCTTGATTTAACTTTTCTCAAGATGAAATGGGCAAGTCTTTGAGCTCTAGTAGTTTTAGGTGATGGCATAATAGTAAACGTGCTATGCATTCCATTTTTATAGTCCATTAGGAAGTAACGTGATAGCACAAAGTAAATATGAGATGCACATTCATTTTTGGTCGTGGAGTTTAGTGATGACTTGGAATATAACATGAAATGCAAAGCTTGGAATTTAAACGTGCATTATGCAAGTTCATTCTTTATTTTGGGGTTCAGTGATAGCATAGAAAATAAACGTGCTATGCAAAGCATAAAATAAACGTGAATGCAAGTTGCTTTTATGTCTTGTCTAGAGCTCTTGCAAGACTTTAAAAAGGAAATGGTTCCAACCCAAACCTCATCCTCACAAGAAAAGAAAACTATTAGTACTAAGATACTCAAAATAAATCATAACCTCAAAGGTTTTGAAAGTAGCCGAATCTTCATCAAGAAGAATGAACCATTTTTAAACTCTAGGGACCAAGATCTTGATGATCTATGACATCAATATCCTATGTCCTCATCATTGAGTACAAGGCTTCCTTCAAAACTAACATTAAAACAAAGTTCATGCTAAAGAAGAAAGTAAAACCGAAACCATGCTTGGTTTAAGGTTAAATTTTCAAGCTTTAGAGTTTGTTCATGTGACAAGCATCAACATGAAACCCTCATCATCAAGCTTTCATTTTTCCAAGCCTTAGAAACCTTCATGGCTGAAATCATGAAAGGAAAAGGGAAGTCCAAAAAGTGTTCAAGAGAGACATAAACTCCTCCTTTACTCAACCTTGAAAAAAGAAAGATGAAACTTTCCTTGTGAAAAATTCAAGCTTTAGGGGTTGTTAAGTGACAAGCACCATCATAACACCCTCATCATCAAGCTTTCATTTTTCCAAGGGTCAAAGGCCTTCATGGCCGAAACTTAAAGGAAAAAAGGGAAGTTCCAAATATTCAAGAGAAACATAACCTCATTCTTAACTAAACTTGTAAAAGATGAAACTTTTGTTAAGAAAAACTCAAGCTTTAGAGGTCTCATGTAAGATGAACTCATAGTCACCTCTAGAGAGCACTCATCAACAAGCTATCATGTTCAAGGCCTTGAGGTCGAAAACTAAAGGAAAAGAAAGGAAGAAACCGAAAAGAAAAAGAGCAACATGGAGGTTCATCCATTCATCATTTCCCAACAAGATTCAAATATGAAGATTAAAGACATATTTAGAAAGGTTCCCCACCTTGTGTTTTCGAAAAAAGAGAGGAAGAACTTGAGCTTGAAGAACTCTTGGAAGCTTGAAAGAAAAAGAAGTAAGAAAGCTTGAGACTTTTAGAGATTTTGCAAGAAGTGAGCAAATGAATGAAGTTGTGTAGTGTTGTGTATTTATAGGCAAATGAATCATGAAGGAGTAGAGGGGGAGGGGCTGGCCGAAACTTTTAGAAAAATCTCTTGGCCGAAACTTGATTGACTACATAAAATATCATTCTTTTGAATTTTTGGCGGGAAATGGCCGAAAATTATAAGGCCAAGGGAGGAAAGATTTCATTCAATTTAATCATGTACTAATGAAGTGTTTAAGAGTAAACAAGATTAGGTCACTAATTAAGGTTGTGTACCCAAGTGTTTAGGTGAACTAAGTAGGTGATTAGGACCATTAATACCTTGGATTAAGAGTAATCTTGTAGGATTGATAGAGTCAAACTCCTATGACTATTGATTAAAATGTGACAACTTTTTCTTGGGAATGAAAGTGTTCTTGGGAATAGGGTATGAATAGTAAAATACTATTTATAGTTGCTTTTTCTTTAAAGAAAGAAAAGAATTAGAAATGAGTTTTAAATTTCCTTAAGCAATTTTAGGTTCTAATCAACCTCAAATAATTATTTTAGCTCTAGATTAATTAAGAAATTAATTAACCTTTCATTAGAGCCTAATATTGCTTAGGTTTGAGTTAAGTAACTTGTTAGGCTTAAAATGCACTAAGCGGGGGTAAAATTGTAATTTTCACTAAAAGTTGCCCGGAACCTCCGGGACTTAAGCCAACATAGTTCATGCCTTAAAACATCATTTTTGATCTATGGGACAAGTCCGGGTTGGAGTCAAAACTTAAAACTGCCTTAAATCGGGTTAGGGGTATTTTGGTCATTTATGCATAGAAACCTCATAAATGAGATTTTTTTCCTGCCTTGTTAAACATTCATATACCTATGATCCCCTTCATATATCATAAAAGCCTTGTGAGGATGGCCGAGGCCGGTCGTCCTCATGTTTCAGGTAAAAATGACCTCAGGGGCATTTTGCTCATTTAAAAGTTTAGTGAGGTATGACCTCATAACCTAGAACTCTCAAGAGGAGAGAAAATATAGGGTGACCCCTAAGGAAAGAGATTATGAAATTTAAGTCACCTAAAAGAATAATGGGGAATGATCATGTTGGAAGGATTTATGTTCTTTTTGTCATGTGCATTGGTTGTAATTTCTATGATATTTTTGCATATGGCATTGGCATGCATTCATGATATAACATGCTGCACCCATGACAATAAGATTCATGCTAAAAGATACGAGCCTAAGTTAATGGCATTTGGAACTTAATAAATGCACCTTATATATGCTCACATTTTTATAATGAAACCTGAGGTTCTTGGGGACGATTATGATGACACTTGCATTAGAGCTGGGAAGCCCTACTAAGAATCTTGTATAAGTTTCTCATCCTTTTTTCTTTCTTCCATGTTGTCTCCAGACGAGAATGATGATGTAGCTCATGATCTTCTCTAAGATGTGGATGAGGGAGTTGCGCTACAGAAGGAATCAGAAGGGTTGCAGTGGCAGTACAGAAATAATTTTCTTTCGAACATTGGCTTTAGGGTGATTGATAAGGGGAATTCATGCCACTTATTTTACTTCTACACTCTAGTCTTTTGAATAAGTTGTAACATCCTAATTTTTAACCCAATACTCTAGAACATAATTAGGTTAATCATTAGTCTGTTACGTCATAGCTTCCTTATTACTTTAAACTACTTAGCGGAAGTACTGGTAAATTTTTTTTTTTTTGAAATGTAAAAGCAAAGTGAGAGCCGCGCGACATGATAAATAACAAAGCACGAATGGAATTAAGCAAACATCGCATAGCAGCATAACATAAGCAAGTAAAGGCACATCAATAGAACTGAACTACATGTTTATATAATATTATACGATATGCCCACTCATGGAGAGTGGGGCTTAGTTTAGTACATCATAAACAGATACAACTAAAAAGCAAATACAAAGGAAAGTACGACGGAATATGTAAAAGCAACTCCCCTACCCAAGTGCAACTAAAGGGATAACCTTTAAACAAAAGGAGGTCCATCCTCATCTAAGTGGTGTGTGCTCTACCCGGGTACTCCATCGGTCGTACGTCACCTCCTACTGACGTCCATCTCGCGAGCGAGGCACATATTCGGGAAACTGGGTGAGCTCCTCGGGCGAAAAGAGGCGGAACGGGGATCGAGAGTGACCCCCATGATGGGGCCGCATCTCCGATCGTCGTGCAAGCTGTGGTTGAGTCACGGTATCCTCACTGCCCTCCCTCATCAGTGGTGGAGTAGGGGCGGAGCTCTCGCTGTACGGATGGGTAGGCGGGTCCTCCGACGGATCGTTCTTCGAGAAGTAAGTCCAGGGCACGTAGTCGGGATAGTCACGCATGGCTGAGGCGGCGGTGTGCATGGGGAGCACTCTCTCGTTATGCGTACGCTCACGCTCAAAAACCCGCTCGTCGTTGCCATAGGGTGTTGTCGGGGAGAAGAGATGGGTATGCAAGGGGTGAGCGAAGGGACGTCCTACGAACATGAAGACTCGCACCGTGCACTGTCTCTCAAAATGGTATGACCCGTGATCCGGGTCATAGTGCACTTCCCACGTCGGGGTGTCCATGAAAACCATGAACGTCGCCATCTGAAGACGTGATGGAAAGAAAGAGATAGAGGGAGTGAGAATCTTGCTAAAGAATCTCAGTAGGGCCTCCTACTACCTAAGTGTCATTATCTACGTCCTCAAGAACCTTGGGTTTAGTATACAAAATAAGTGAGCATGCATAAATATCTATTTTTAGGTTCTAAAACATAATTAGCCAAGGTCCATTCATTTTAGCATGATTCTTAATAACCTAGATGCAATCATATTAAAGAATGTATGCATGGCTTTACTTAATGCAAGAATAATCATCATATATTTAAGAACATCATAATAGTGGCATAAAGTGGCAATTAAATTCTCAAATGGGAACTTTGTGACATAAACATCATACTTTACTTCCTCATAGGCCACCCTAAAAGACAATCGCTCTGGGGGTGCTCGGCCGAACCGGTGTCACCTAGAACGTGTCACATCTCTAGGTTATGAGCTTATACCTTAACTAGTCATCACTAGTTCTTACTTATCAATCCTGATAAGCGTAACATAATCATAAACATAATCCCGACTTATCCAGTACGGGCTAGGGGGTATTTCTTGGGGGTGCTCGGCCGAACCGGTGTCACCCAAGAATTCATCTTGGTATCGATGTCACATGAGTTCTCTGGAGGTGCTCGGCCGAACCGGTGTCATCCGAGAACTCATCTTAGTACCTCATAAAAATCTCATAGGTTTTTCAAAAACTTTCGAGTCTCGAATTTGTCGAAATTCGGCAAAGATAATCACAGATGCCGAATTTCTTCCAAATTCTTCTTTATGCCACATAAGTCATTCAAACATGCATCCTCCATCATAATTTTCATGCATTCACATAATCATTCTCATGTGTTCACAAGCAACATTAGAAATCCATTATGCTCTTGATCCTACGGTATCTTATGCTTTGACCCTTACGGGCCTTAAACTTGTGATGCAATTAACCTATCATCTTCTATCAACCTTTTATGCACCTAAGGGTTCTCTTCTAATAGATCAAATTATTATTTATGCTCTCTATTAAATCTGAACAACATCATTCCTTAGGGGCAGCATTATAAACTTAAAATTGCGGGGTTCTAAAACTTACATTTTAGACCTTTTCTTGGTTCTGTCTTCACCTAAGGCGCTATAAGTTCGTCTTAAACCAATTATGAGGCACTCCTATGTCTAAGAACTAATTATAAGCCATGTTCTCTTCATTATAAGGTTGCTGGACAGATTCTAAAAATTAAATGTTCTAAGAGTTCTAGAATTGCGGTTTTACAGTTTTCTAGTTACTAGTTTCTCTATAGGTGCTGAAATTCAATCCTACTTCAATTGTAACCAAATTTTTCATGATTAAGCAATCCTAATTTGATTATATTCCCATTGAAACAGTTTGGGCAGTGTCCAAAGGTAAATGGGTTAAAACTATGCTAAATCTTGACTTTACGGTTTTTCTAGAAAACTAGTTTCTCTCCTATCATGCATAGAAATGTTCCTACCTCATCATACATAATTTTTACTCATTCAAACACATCAAAACATCATCATACAGCAGCAAACTTGTCATGGAAGAACCGAAACATTAAGTCTCCAAAAAGATGCTTAACTTGGTATTTCTAAAACATATAAGTTGCTAGTTTCTCTTGGAACCATTTTTAGGACATCTAAAACTCTTTTGCAAACCATTTTATTTTGTAAAAGAGGCTAAAAACATCCTTAGGTCAGTGACCACTTGATCCCTCCTTAAAAGAGAATTAAACTCATAAATCTTGTTGGTCTTAATCTCATAAACTTCATGAGGTTTTAAAGAGAATCTTAAAAACATAGATTGTTGGCCTTTGTAGGTAGATGAATCTCCTCCCAAGTTCATCATCCCTACATGGTCGAAATTATGCATTCAAAGAATGCCTCCACATTAGACTTTAACTTGAGATAAAATGGGCAAGTCTTGAGCTCTAAGGTCTTTAAGTGATGACATAATTTAAACATGCTATGCACTTCATTTTTATTCTTCATTACAAAGTAAAGTGAGAGCTTAAAGTAAATATGCAAGACTTGAATTATAAATATGCAAAGCTTGAATTAAATATGCAAGACTTGAAATATAAATATGCAAAACTTTAAAAATATAAATATGCAAGTTCATTTCTTTATTTTAGTGCTCTAGGCCCAGCAACAATCGACTTTAAGGCCGAAATAGAAAGGCTTTGAGATTTAGTTAGGTGATGGTGCAATTCTCATTTTAAATCTCTATGTTCTTTAGTGATGAAAAGTAAATATTCTAGACAAGAATGTAAATATGAGATGCAATCCATTCTTTATCCTTTAACTTTAAGTGATGGCTTGGAAATTAAATATGAATGCAAAGCTCAAAATAAATATGTAATGCATAAGCTTGAATTTAAATATGAATGCTAGTCCATTTTATTTCTTATTAGAGTTCATACAAGACTTTTGAAGGAACTTAAACCTCAACTCAAACTTATCATGACAAGATAAAGTAAAGATAAGAGTGAACCTCAAGGGTTCTTTAAAGCACAAAGTTCCTTTTCTTGAAATATAGACATAAATGAAATTTTTATTAAAACTCAAACTCTAGAAGCCTCATTGTGATGAACACATAGTCATCATCTAGAAGCTCTCATCATCAAGCCATTGTGAACCTCATTGGCCAATATGGCCGAAAACTTAGAGAAAGAAAAGGAAAAGGAAACGAAACTTTTGAGAAGAAAAGAAACATTTGAAATTCTAGAGACCATGATCTTAATGATGCATTAGCACCAACATCATGAATCCTCATCATTGAGTTCATGTAACCATTTTAAAACATCATCAAAGTGAAAGGTTTTCAAGGATTCAAGAAGAAGAACTAAAAACATCTTTAACTCAAGAACAAAGATCAAGCTTTAGAGATTGTTCAAGTGATGAACATCATCATGAAACTCTCATAATCAAGCTCTCATTCCCATGTCCTCAAGGCTCATGGCCGAAACAAAGAAGGAGAAGAAGAAGAAAAGAAATTCTAAAAAGATTTAAGAGAAACTATGAACACATAAAGAGATTAAGAACTTTAAATGAAAGAAACTCTTGAAAGAAAATCCCAACCAAGTGATTGAAGGTTGGGATGAGAGAAGAAGATGAAGAACTTGAAGACTTGAACTTGAGAGAAAAAGGAAACTTTGAAGTGCTCTTTGAAAACTTACACTTAGCAAATGAACCCAAAATGATGCAAGTTCACCCAAGCAAGCTATTTATAGAGAAATGAAACAAATGCAAGGTGCAAGAAGGGAGGAGGGCTTCGGCCATACAGCACAAGGGCAACCCCCATGAGTTCCATGAGGTGAGATGTTGTGATCTTGAGGCATGGTGAGGTATGGTTCAAGCTATGGCTCAAGCATGGTTCTTTGAGTGAGAAACAAATCAACATGTGATGTAAATGAGAGGGGGATGGCCAAAACTTGCATCATCCATGGGGAGGATTTCTTGCATTTTAATTGTGGTTTAGAGTTGTGTTTACGTGTATCTTTGATTAGGATTAAGATTAGGAATTTGTAAGAAAGTGTTTAGGTGAGAAAATGGGTAATTAAGGTTGTCAAGACATATTTAAGGAGTGTTCTTGCATCATTAGTGAGTTATAAACTCATTTTAGTGTATAAAAAATTCTAGACACAATTCCTTGATTTAAGGAATTGGAGAGAGAAAACACTATTCAAGATTCCAAGAGTGAAATCTTGAGTTTTAGAAAGGAGATTTAAATCTAATCTAAGCAATCTTAGGTTCTAATTAATTTTAATAATTTATTTTGACTTTATATTAATTATGGAAATTAATTAATCTTCGATTAGAGCCTAATATTGCTTAGGTTTGCTTAATTACATCATTAAGCTCAAAAACACTATTCTAGGGGCAAAATCGTAATTTCGCACTAAAACTGCCCGAGACCACCGGGACTCAAACAGATGCTTTGAAACATGTAAAAACATTGTTTTAAACCTCTGGGGAAAGTTTCGAGTTCAAACGGCACCTTTACCCGCGTAAAAACGCTATAGGGGTATTTTGGTCATTTTGACCCGAAACTGCATAAAATAAGACTTTTGCTTCCGGAACCACGCAAGGGTCATTCAATCCCCTTCAAACATTGAGTTGGCCCTTCAAGGATTGCTAGGTCGGCCATCCTCGAATTCCGGGCCGAAAATGACCTCAAGGGTATTTTGGTCATTTTCCACTCAGACAGAAAATCGGGGCGTTACATAAGTTCCACTGATTAAATGATGAAATTATTAGTGATTTCTAACTTGTTCCTCATTGTAGATTTGCCTGGGAAACCATTGATTATTGCTTTGACTTTTGGAAACTGAAGCTTAGTACGTTTAACCTGTCTCCTAGTGTGGTTTTTATGTATAGAGGCATTGGATCATGTGCAATTCTCAAAGAAAAAGGCTGGAAACCCTCTTGAAGAAGTCAAAAGCTGGAAAAAGATGAAGCAGCCTGAAGTTAACCACTTGGGTAACCACTGCTGCGGTCAGTAACCGCTGCAGCAGTCAACAACCACTGCAGCGGTCAGCAAAGAGTCCTGCGTGATGACCTTTAAGCATCTTCTCTGGGAACCGCTGCAGCGGTGGCACGATAGACTAGAAGGGCAATTTTAAGTGCTATGGGTTCCACTTTGACCTCATCTTTTGAGAGCAGTATTTATAGAATTAGATTAGAATTTTACCCTAGTTTTGGAACAGCAGAGTTTTAGTGATAATAATTATCTTCTTTCTCTATCTCTCTTCCCTTCTCTCTCTTAGGGATTTCATTAGTGGATTTTTGGTTCTTGTGGATGATAGCAAGGATTGTTGCTATTGTTTCCAGATATTATTTCTTATTCATTGATTGTAATCCTCCAAGAATAGAGGAGTAGATTTCATAGCTAGTGTAGCGAACTCTGGATGGATTGGGATAACTTTGAGACACTTTGTTCATGTTGAATGCATTAATTTTCTTATTTTTCTTCAATTTCTATTCTTATAATAATTGTGGTGATTGTTATAATTGTTATTGGAATGCCCAAATTAATGATTGTTGTTTAGGGAAACCCTTTAGCCATAACAGATAGATTTATCAAATTATGTTTAAAGGAGAACAATGGAATTAACCTTCCGATTGTCAATTAGGCTCTAGCAATTGATTTTTTAGATCATTGTAACTTCCAATTAATTTGAGAATTCAATTATTTGTTAATTTCATTGGTCAATTTCTAGGGATTGATAAATTACTAGTAGAGTTGCAAGTTAATAACAACTAAGAGCTATTAATGGATTCAACATATGGTCAATGATAGTTAATTCCAATCCTAGAGTTATCCTGCACTAGTGCCTTCCTCTCTATTACTATTACTCTGTTGCTATTAATCTCAAATTTTTAATTTCCATGATCTTATTCTTTAAACCCCCAGTTCTCAACTAAGTGATAAGGCCTCCTTTGAGAGATGACCTAGGTTGTATCCTTTGCTACATTTTTGGTACAATTTAGTATTGGAATTATTTTCTAATTTGTTGTAAGTCATGATAGCTTGCATCAAATTTTGGCGCCATTGCATTTACATTGGGACCATTTCTTGTCTCTCATGGTTACATTTACATCTTCCTTGCAATGGATTATTGTCACGACCTGACTAGGATCACAACCGGCACATGGGAAGTCCAATCCCCACGTAAGCCTCGTGACCTCGATACCATACAATATTCTTACTTTATCCATAAAACATAATTTATTCATAAGTCAAATTAACTAATAAACTTTGCCAATTTTAGGAAAATAATCCTTTTCATAAATAATTTTCATAATTGTAGCTATAACATATATTTCACTGAGTGTTCATATACAAAATAACTGTGATATGTTGTGAAATACAAAAGAATCATGGTATAATGGAAATGTAAAATATAATGACTATATGCGGTCTGAAACGCCTCGATTTTCTGTCTGAGTGAAAATGACCGAAATGCCCCTGAGGTCATTTTTTGCTTGGAATTCGAGGATAGCCGGCTTGGCAGTCCTCAAAGGGTCAACTCAATGTTTGAAGGGGATTGGATGGTCCTTGAGTGGTTTCGGGATGAAAATCGTGTTTTCTGCGGTTTCGGGTCAAAATAACCAAAATACCCTACAGCGTTTTACGCGGGTAAAGGTGCCGTTCAAGCCCAAAACTTTCCTCAAATGCTTAAAATGATGTTTTCATGTATTTAAAAGTATACATTTAAGTCAGTGATCCTGGGCAGTTTTTATGCAAAATTATGATTTTGCCCCTGGCATAGTGCCATTTGAGCTTAATGATGTAATTAAGCAAACCTAAGCAATATTAGGCTCTAATCGAAGATTAATTAATTTTCATAATTAATCTAGAGTCAAATTAAGTCATTAAAATTAATTAGAACCTAAGATTGCTTAGATTAAACTCAAAACCCCTTTTTCTTTTAAAAACTCAAGTTTCTAGAACATAGAATTTGTAACGCCCCGATTTTTCTATCTCAGGGAAATGACCAAAATGCCCCTGAGGTCATTTCCAGACCGAAAATCGAGGATAGCCGGCACGACAGTCCTCAAAGGGTCAGGTCAATGTTTGAAGGGGACTGGATGATCCTTGAGTGTTTTCGGGAACGAAAAACCTATTTTTTGTGGTTTTGGGTTAAAATGACTAAAATACCTCTGCAGCATTTTTACGCAGGTAAAAGTGCCGTTCGAACCCGAAACATTCCCCAAAGGTTTAAAATGATGTTTTCAAGTATTTAAAAGTGTTTGTTTAAATCCTGGTGGACCCGGGGAATTTTCGTGCAAAATTACGATTTTGCCCCCAGAATAGTGCCGTTTGAGCTTAATAACGTAATTAAGCAAACCTAAGTAATATTAGGCTCTAATCGAAGATTAATTAATTTGCATAATTAATCTAGAGTCAAAATAAGTTATTAAAATTAATTAAAACCTAAGATTGCTTAGATTAAACCTAAATCCCTTTTTAAAACTCAAGATTCCTAGAATAGTGTTTTCTCTCTCCAATTTCCCTAAATCAAGGAATTGTGTTGGCATTGGATTCCTTATTAATGGAGTTTGACTCCACTAATTTAGCAAGACCACTTCCTAAACCTAGTCTTACAAGCCTCTAATTAACCATTACCTCACCTAAACACTTTCCTACAAATTCTTAATCTTAAACATAGTCTATGACACACCTAAACACACCTCTAAACCACAATTAAATGGAAGAAATCCCTCCCCCATGGCTGATGCATTTCGGCCACATCATCCCCAAATTCCATCACATGTTTTAAATTTTGAACGCACCTTTGAGCCATGCTTTGAGCCATACCTTGAACTATACCTCACCATACCTTGAACCATGCCTCAAGATCACAACATCTCACCTCATGGACCTCATGGGCTGCCTTGCCTTGGCCGAAACCTCCCTTCCCCCTTTGCACCTTTCATTTGTTTCATTTCTCTATAAATAGCACACTTGAGTGAATTTGAAATACCTTTAGTTTATTTGCTAAGTTTAGTTTCCTAGAGCACTCAAAGCTTTTTCTTTTCTCTCAAAGATCAAGAATTCTTCTTCTTCATCTTCTTCATCCTCTTCAACATCATTTCACTTGGTAGGGATTTTATTTTAAATGTTTCTTTCATTAAAAGTTCTTATTTAGTTATGTACTTGATGGTTTCTCTTGAATCTTTTAGAACTTATTCTTTTCTTCCCATTTTGATTTCGGCCTAGAGCCTTTGATGAACTTGGAAATGAGAGCTTGATGATGGGGATTGCATAATGATATTCATCACTTGAGCAACCCCTAAAGCTTGATCTTGGTTCTTGAGGAAAAGATGTTTTTAGTTTCTTTCCTATTTACCTTGAAAACTTAACTTTGATGTTGTTCTAAAATGAGTGTATGAACTCAATGATGAGGATATATGACCTTGGTGTTAATACATCATCAAGATCATGGTCTCTAGAGTTTTAAAATGGTTCTTTTTCTTGCTCATGGTCTCGGCCCCATTTTCCTTTTTCTTTCTCTAAAAATTCGGCCATCATTGATGGTTCAACATGGAAGCTTGATGATGTTTCTAGATGATGACCATGTGTTCATCATAATGAGACCCCTAGAGCTTGAGTTTAATAAAAATGTTATTTATGATTTTGCTTCAAGGGATGATATTTTGTTTACTTTAACTTATTGTGATAAACTTGGGTTAAGATTTAAGTTCCTTCAAAGTCTTGTAAGAGTTCTAGTAAAGATATAAAAATGAACTTGCATATTTATATTTCTAGCACCTTATATTTATATTTGAAGCTCTTGCCTCTCATATTTACTTTCCTATGTCATCACTAAACTCTAAAGATTAAAGAAAAGGACTTGCATTATCACATTTAAGTTTCAAGCCTTGCATTGCACGTTTATATTTCAAGTCATCACTTAAAGAACTTAAATATTTAAAACAAGAGCTTGCATATCACCTAATTAATCTCAAAGCCTTTCTATTTCGTCCGTAAAGTCGATTGTTGCTGGGCCTAGAGCACTCAAATAAAGAATTGAACTCGCATATTTACTTTGAGCCTTGCATATTTAATTTCATGTTCTTGCATTTCATATTTACTTTGAAGCTCTCACTTTACCTTATAATAAAGAATAAAATGGAATGCATAGCACGTTTATATTTTGTCATCACTTAAAGAACCTAGAGCTCAAAGACTTGCCCTCATTATCTCAAGTTAAAGTTTGATTATGGAAACATCCCCAAGGATCCAAATTTCGGCCATGTGATGTTGATAAACTCAAAATGAGTTTCATCTAGTTGCAAGGGCCAACAATCTATGATCAAAAGTTTTCCTATGTTTTTAAGAGTTCTATAAGGTCATGATCAACAAGATTTGTAAATTAAATCTCTTCCAAGAGCATTTTAAATTAGTCGCTGCCCCATGATTATTCTTAGCCTCCTTTACAAGATAAAATGTTTTCCAAAAGGTTTTCAAAGTCCTAAGACGATTCAAGGAGAAACTAGCAACCTATGCTTGTTGAAAATGAGATTTTATGCATGATGTGTATGTATATGGGTTTGGTGACATGTTTGATGCTGTATGATGACGTTTTGACATGTTAGAATGGGTAAAAATTATGTATGTGGAGGTAGGAGCCTTTCTATGCATATTAGGGAAGAAACTAGCTTTATAGAAAAATCGTCCCATTAATTCTTAGCTTTTGCCAAAACTATTTTAGTATGTTAACCTTCAGTTTAGGATTGTTTAAATATGAAAAAATTGGTAACATTTGATGTAGGATTGATTTTTAAAGCCTATAAAGAAACTAGCAACTAGAAAACCATAAAAATGCAATTCTAGAACTCTTAGAACATTTAATTTTCTGATTCTGTACAGCACCCTTATAATGTAGTAAACATGATTTATAATTAGTTCAAAGGCTTAGGGATACCTCATAATTGGTTTAGATCTAATTTAGAGCACCTTAGGCAAAGACGGAACCAAGAAAGGGTCTAAAACGTAAGTTCTAGAACCCCGTAATCTTAAAGATGTAATTCTGCCCTTAGAGTATGATGCTGCCCAGATTTACTAATGAACTTAAATGCTAGTAAGAATTATTAGTTGTGAATCATTAGGTGGATAAGAGGTTAATAGAGAATGATAGAATAATTACATCTCAAGTTTAAGGCTCATAAGGGTCAAAGCATAAGATACCGTAAGTTCAAGAATATAATGAGCTTTAATGTTACACGAGGATGTATGTTTTATTTGAGAATGATCATGTCAACGTATGAAATTTTGATTGAGGATACATGTTCTATTTATTTATGTGGCATAAAGCAAATTTGGAAGAAATCGGGCGTGTTGCTGTTATGCTGCCGAATTTCTGACAAATTTGGGGACTTAGAAAGTTTTTGAAAAAAAAACTATGAGATTTTCTTTAAAAGAGATAAGGTACTAAGATATGTTCTTGGATGACACCGGTTCGGCCAAGCACCTCCAAGAACTCATGTGACATCGGTACCAAGATGTATTCTTGGGTGACACCGGTTCAGCCGAGCACCCCCAAGAAAATGCCCCCTAGCCCGCACTAGAGAGTCGGGATTTATTTATGATACGCTTATCGGTATGGGATAAGTAAGAACTAGTGATGACTAGTTAGGTATGAGCTCATAACCTAGAGATGTAACACGTTTTGGGCGACACCGGTTCGACCAAGCACCCCTAGAATGAATGTCTTTTTAGGGTGGCCCCATGAAAAAGTAAAGTATGATGATTATGTCACAAAGTTTTCCCACCTAAGATTTCAATTGCCACTTTATCCCACTATTATGATGTTACTTGATGTTATGATGAATATTCTTGCATTAAGTAGTGCCATGTATACATTCTTTAATATGTTGCATCCATGACATTAAGAATCATTTTAAAATGAACGGACCTTGGCTAACTATGTTTTGAAGCTTAAAATGAACTTGATGCATGCTCACTTATTTTATACATTAAACCCAAGGTTCCTGAGGACGTAGATGATGACACCTAGATAGGAGGTTTCCCTACTGAGATTCTTTAGCAAGATTCTCACTCCCTTTATCTTTTCTTTCCATCACATCTTCAGATGGCGACGTTTGTATTATTCGTTGATACCCCCACCTGGGAGGTGCACTACGACTCGGAGCACCGGTCGTATCATTTTGAAGGGAGTTGCACACCTGAGTGTTTATGTTTCTGGGACGCCCCTTTTCTCACCATGTACATAACCATCGATTTTCTCCGACTTCCTCGTATGGCGATGACATGGTTTTCGAGCGAGCACGGGCGCATAACGAAAGGGTACTCCGCACGTACTTCGCTGAGTCCGCCACCCATGATTTTCCTGACTATGTCCCCTGATCGAGACATTCGGAGACTGATCCATTGGAGGATCCACCCACCCATCCATACTCCTAGAGCTTTGCCCCTACTCCCCCGTTGAGGGTAGAAGGTAGTCAAGAGACAGTCACACATCTGAGACTGGCTCGGAGGCAGTCCATGCGTCCCCATCGACGAGCTCATGTTCGATCGCAGCGAGTGCCCACTCCGGATTCGCTTCGCCCACGGATCGTTTATGTCTCGCCCTATCCGAACTACCAGCAGTAGAGGCACTCGAGGAGTGATAGTGTACACACCACACGTAGATTAGGATAGCTTTCTTTTGTTCAGAAAGGTTATCCATTTTAGGTGCACTAGGGTGTGGGTGTTCTCTTTTTATGTTTCCATGTATTTCTATTTCAGTTGTATTTGTCCTATGTTGTACCAAACCAAGTCCTGCCTTTCTTGGGTGGGCATAATATATATCCACTTATGCAGTTTGTTTTATTATGCGTGCAATTACATGTTTTATGACCAGATGTTCATGATGCGTTTATTTGGATTTGTGTTTTATTTCTTTCATGCTTCATCGTTAAGCACGTCGCGCGGCTCTCACTTTGCTTTTATAATTCAAAAAAAACAAATTACCAGTATTTTCTGCTAAGTATTTTAAAGTAAAAAGGAAACTATGATGTAACAGACTAATGATTAACCTAAATATGTTCTAGAGTATTAGGTTAAAAATTAGGATGTTATAGAATCTTGAATAGTATTTTCACTATTTATTCTCCATACTCCAAGGAGCCTAGCTAGAGTAGGATTTTGACCCCACTAATGAGCTAGAATGCACTAATCATGCCTTAACATAGCCTTAATTACCTATCCTTTCACTTACACACCTACTTAGAAGTTCCTAATCTTAAGCCTAATCAAAGTTACACCTAAATACACCTCTAAACCACAATTAATTGAAAGATTTTCCTCTCCTTGGATCTCCCAAAAGTGGCGCCACCTCATCCTTTCTTGCATCACAAATTTGTTCACTCACACACTCAAAGAACCATGCCTACACTATGCCTAAACCCATGCCTACACCTTACCTTGAAATGACATAACCAAGAGATATTTCTTCCTCCCTCCTCCCCTAGAAATGGCGCTATCCCTTCCCCCCATTTCCACCCCTCATGTTTTGTTTTTTATAAATAGCACACTTAGGAGAACTTGAGCCACCTTTAGTCATTTGCTAAGTTTTAGTTTCTTAGAGCACTCAAAGTTTTCCTTTTTCTCTCAAGATCAAGAGTTCTTTTTCTTCAACCTCTTCATCTTCTTTATCTTCTTCAACCTCATTTCACTTGGTAGGGATTTCTTTCAAGTGTTTCATTCATTCAAAGTTGTTATTTGGTTATGTGCTTCATGATTTCCCTTGAACCTCTTAGTTCTTCTTTCCTTTTCTTTTCCTTCTTTTTCGGTTTCTTGGTTTCCTTTTGTTCCTCTTGGTTTTGGCCATGATGGCCTAACTTGGAAGAAAAACCATGGCTTGATGATGAGGTTTCAAGATAGTAAACTCATGATTACCATTTGAGAAACCTCTAAAGCTTGAAACTTAGTCTTAATCTCAACACATTTTGGGTTATCCCTTTCTTTTTCCTTCTCCTTTTCTTTGTGTGGGTTTCGATTTTGAGGGTTTATTTTTGGATAAAAATGACTCAAGGATGAGAGCACATGATGTTGATGTTGATGTATCATCAAGATCACGGCCTCTAGAGTTTCAAAGTTCCATCCTTTTTCCTCCATGGTTGGCCATGGTTACCTTTTCTTTGATGTCTTGGTTTTGTCACCAAAGACATGGTGACATGGTTTCTAAAACTCAAAGCTTGGTTTTCTAACTTGATCTATTTTTGGTTCTTTAAATAATATTAATGTTTAACTTGTCTCTTTTGATCCATTTCCTTGAACTTGGTGATGATGTTCAAACCATAAGGTTCCTTTGACACCTTGGTAGAAAGAACTCTAAAGTTCACTTTATCTTTCCTATGATAAGTTTGGGTTGAGGTTTTAGTTCCTTTAAAGTCTTGCAAGAGCTCTAGTGAAGAATATAAAATGAACTTGCACTCATATTTATTTTCCTTGCCTAGCATATTTATTTTTGAGCTAATCACCTATAACATAAAGATTAAAACAAGAGTTGCATTCTCTTATCACCTAATGATTAATCTCGAAGCTCACCTATTTCGGCCTTAAAGTCGATTGTTGTGGAGTCTAGAGCACTAAAATAAAGAACCGGACTTGTGTAACATCTTCCCAAGTACAACGTCATCCTTAAGTCATGACATCTGACTTGAGAGTGGTTACTTATAAATTATCGGACCTTTCTTAAATAACTATAACAAATGCGATAAGATCGTGTAATAACTAGCGTGATTCGATTAAAATATATAACAAAGATACAAAACATTTATTTACTATAAAGTCAATTACATAAGGAAGCTCTACTATGAGCTTTAACACATATACAATCTCTATTACATTCACGTACACATATACCTACAACTATATACCACATAAGAAGAACATCAACTACTAAACTACTACAAATCTCGAGTTTCTTGCACGTAGCTGCCGTATTGTTCTCTGAATCAACCTGGAGACGACACGGGAACACACAAAATAGGGGTGAGAATTATACAATTCTCAGTAGGGTAACTCCCCCAAACACAATTATAATGTCATCGTCATCGCCCCAGCCACTTCGATTTATTAAGAAAGTGTGAGCATGCAATATATATATATATATATATATATATATATATATATATATATATTTATAATGTTCATTTTAAAGTTATAAAATCACCTTTCCGAAGTGGGTTTCTTTTAACATTCAATCATTTAATGTACATATACCATACTACTCAACATCATATACTACTAACTTTCCACTTAAATATATTGATCTCAATATCAATACTAAACTTCTTTAATCGGCATATAAGACAAAAGATTCCTTAGAAAATTTACTTCTTAAACTTACCTTGGACCTTGACTAATCTTGTCACATCTCAAGCATGCATCAGCCATCTCCAGTGTGGCAATAATGGGTAATAGACTGCTTTTTAGGACTGAGCTCATTCCTATACATGATCATTGGATTTACTTTCTCAAATTCTCACACAGACCTATTTCTAACTAGGTTTACTTTTCTCGGCTCAATTCAAGGGTAGTCAAGTTTACTTTCCTTGATAAACCAGATTTACTTTCTCCAGCCCAAGGATTATAAATCTTATGCTCTTCTTGGTAGTTAGGTTTACTTTCCCTAACAAACTGGATTTACTTTCTCCAGTCCAAGAAACATAATCTTATGCTTTCCTTTCGCATATAAGCAATTGTAATAATCATTCATATCTATGTGTACCTAACCTCATCAATAAGTTCACATGCTCAATTATTCATCCTCATATTCAGGTACTCATGTCATACTAGTACAAAATGCTATTATTTCATCAATTCAAAGCATCAATTTATTTTCTGCACAATGGCAGATTTCACACTATTGTGGCATGAATTTATTTGCATATAAAACAATCATTTCAGAGGTTATAAAAATTATCAAGGACACCTCAATGTGTCACCAAGGTTCTGTAAAAATTTCAGGGTAATTAGAGTTCTCTAACTATATTAACAAAATTCTAAAAATTTAGTGGTCAAAAACCATCCAACCTCAGCTCAAGAACCAAAATTCATAATTTTTAACCCTAGTAATTGAACCCATAAAATTTGAAATAAAAATCCTGGTAAAACCTTAACATGTCTCTAATACCCTGTAAAAATTCAAGCGATATTTCTATCATTTGGTATGGTAACAAAATTAGCAAAATTTACAGCTTTTATTCCAACACTTCAGGCAGTATATGCTTAATTTTAGTTCTTGATTTTTCTAAGGCAGTTTGAATCAAAATAAAAGGCCAATAAAATTCGTGGGACTAGCTAAAGATGTTAAATCCAACATATATTTTTTTCAGTTCACGAAAATGCCCAAAACAAGCCCAGAAAATTCGTGATCACACACTGCCTGTCAGAAAACCGAAAATCCAGCAAGTATCACTCAACATCTTTTGACAAAATGATCTTTCTAACCTCATCCAAACACTTCAGAAAAATTCATACATCAATAAGAACATAATATCAACCAAATTAATGAGAAATTTCGGATTGCAACTAGTAAGAATTGCTCAGAAAAATTTTGAAAGAAAAAAGCCAAAGAAAACCCTACTTAGAAAGCTTTTGAGCTTGATACTTCAAAGGATGTTCTAAGTGATCTCCCTTCACTTCAAGAAACCAATTTCAGTCCTAAACCTTCCTTAGGCAGTGGGGAAGTGAGGTATTAAGGTGATGATTTGAGATTTCAATCGGTTAGATTTGTAGGGTTTGAGGTGTAGAACAAGTTTTGTGAAGAGAGTTTGAGATTTTATCAACTATAGGCTAAGGTTTTTGGGATTGGAAGGCAATTTGGAGCCCATGAGAAATGGAAAATGGAGGTTTTTGATGCTCTCCCTTTGATGGCCGAGGAAGTGTGTCTTCAAAGGTAAGTTTTCATAGCTTTTAATGATATTAAATTAGGTTATAATAATTGTTTAATATAAAGTCTATATTCTTTGACCAAGAAAATAAGATTAATGGCTAGGATATGATCTTGTAATTCAAGATTACATCCTAACCTTACACTTGGCTCCAAAGGATAAACATTATCCTTTTACAAAGATAAAACTATCTTTCGGTGTTAGAAATCGCACACCAAAATTTTACCGAACGGGTAAAACAGTGTACCCGGGAAATCAAACATTGCCCGAAAAATGATTTCAGGTATAAAATCTTTATCTCTACCTATTTCTAACCATAATCATATAATTTCTCAATTTCGGGCATCTCCGGGTCCTAATTCTAGAGTTTCAGCTGTCCCGGCGGGCCTGCGGGGCCCGCAAAACATTATTCATATTTTTTTTTTTTTACAAATCTGTTGGATCGTCCTCATCATTGTTCAAAGTATCAAATTTTTGAAATTATGACTAATAAAGCTCAAATTAATTTTTAAATAATTTTTAGGGTGTTACAACTTGCACTCATATTTATATTTCAAGTCATTACTTAAATCCCAAAAGATAAAATGGACTTGCATATTTACCTTCAAGTCTTGCATATTTATTTTCAAGTCTTGCATTTTACTTTCAAGCTTTGCATATTTATTTTCAAGTCTTGCATATCTATGTTCCTAGCACCTCATGTTTATGCTTTAAGTTCTTGCATCTCATATTTAGCTTGAAGCTCTCACTTTACTTTATAATGAAGAATAAAATGGAATGCATGGCACGTTTATATTATGTTATCACTTAAAGAACCTAGAGTTCAAAGACTTGCCCTTTTATTTCAAGCTAAAGTTTGGTTATGGAAGCATTCCCTTGAATGCACAATTCGGCCATGTGATGATGATGAGCTTGCCATGAGTTTCATCTAGTCACAAGTGCCCATAACCTATGCCTTAGGATTTTCTTAAGCATAGGAGAACTCGAAGAATATTTCGAGTATGATTTTGCATTCTAAATTTTAAATCTTAGGCCAACTCAAATGGTTGCTGCCCTTGTTTAGTTTATGATGATTTTAGTGAAATAAGTTGGTTTCCAAAGAGTTTTAGAAGTCCTAAAGTGAATCCATGAGAAACTAGTAACTTATGCTTGTTAAAAATGAAATTTCATGTATGATATGAATATATATGAATTTGGTCCTGTCATGGTATGTTTGCTGCTGTATGATGTTGTTTTGGTATGTTGGAATGTGATAAAATTATGTATAATAAGTTGAGAACCTTTCTATGCAAGTTAAGAAAGAAACTAGTCTTACCGACAAATCGTAAAGTTGAGTTTTAGCATAGTTTTGACCCATTTATTTTTAGACACTACCAAAACTGTTTTAGTATGATAATAATCAAATTAGGATTGTTTATTTATGAAAAACTTGGTAACATTTGATGTAGGATTGAATTTTAGCACTCATAGAGGAACTAGTAACTAGAAAACCGTAAAAATGCAATTCTAGAACTCTTAGAATATTCAATTTTCTGATTCTGTCCAGCGCCCTTATAATATAGTAAACATGATTTATAATTAGTCCATAGGCATAGGAATGTCTCATAAATGGCTTGGATTTAATTTATAGCGCCTTAGGCGAAGATTGAACCAAGAAAGAGTCTAAAACGTAAGTGCTAGAGCCCCGTAATCATGAAAATGTAATTCTGCCCTTAGAGTATGATGCTGCCCAGATTTATTAATGGACATAAGTGCTAGTAAAAAATATTAGTTATGAATCCCTAGGTGTATAAGAGGTTGATAGAGAACGATAGAATAATTATATCTCAAGTTTAAGGCCTGTAAGGGTCAAAGCATAAGACACCGTAGGTTCAGGAGCATAATAAGTTATGATGTTGCGTGAGAATGTATGTTTTATTTGAAAATGATTATGTATATGTATGAAATTATGATTGAAGACGCATGCTCTATTTGTTTATGTGGCATAAAGTAAATTTGGAAGAAATTCGGTGAGCTGCAGTTATGCTGCTGAACTTCTGACAAATTTGGGGACTTGGAAAAGTTTTTGAAAAACCTATGAGAATTTTCTTTAAAAGAGATGAGGTACTAAGATGTGTTCTTGGATGACATCGGTTCGGCCAAGCACCTCCAAGGACTCATGTGACATCAATACCAAGATGTATTCTTGGGTGACACTGGTTCGGCCGAGCACCCCCAAGAAAATGCCCCTAGCCCGTACTAAAGAGTCGGGATTTATTTATGATACGATTATCAATAAGGGATAAGTAAGAACTAGTGACGACTAGTTAGGTATGAGCTCATAACCCAGAGATGTGACACGTTCTGGGTGACACTAGTTCGGCCGAGCACCCCCAGAACGAATGTCTTTTAGGGTGGCCCCATGAGAAAGTAAAGTATGATGATTATGTCACAAAAGTCTTCCCACATGAGATTTAAATTGTCACTTTATGCCACTAATTATGATGTTTCTTGATGTTATGATTAATATTCTTGCATTAAGTAGCGCTATGCATACATTCTTTACCATGTTGCATTCATGACACTAAGAATCATTCTAAAATGAACAGGCCTTGGTAACTATGTTTTGAAGCTTAAAAATGAACTTGATGCTTGCTCACTTATTTCACACACTAAACCCAAGGTTCTTGAGGACGTAGATGATGACACCTAGATAGGAGGTTGCCTTACTGAGTTTCTGTAACGCCCCAATTTTTACTGTAATTTTTACTGTCATTAGAAATTACCGAATTACTGTAGGTAATTATTACATAAGATTTGAGGCCGAACAATCCTCAATAAAGGAATATAACATTAGAAGAGAGGTTAGGAGCGATTCATACGAGAGTCGCAAATCCCGAATTTCTGTACGTATAAAATGACCAAAATGCCCCTGAAGTTATTTTACTCAGAAAATGAGGATCGTGGGCCCCACCTATTCTCAAGGGGATGTTTTGATGATAATAAGGGATTGTTTGTGTTATGTGTGTTAATAGAGCAGAAGGATCTCAATTTTGAGTTCTAACGCGCGAAATGACCAAAACGCCTCATGGTGTTTAACTCCGATGCGTGCGATCGAGCCCGAACCTCACTAAAATGTTTTAAAATTTGTTTTTAAGCCATGATTAACCATTGGTTAAGCTCGGGTGGCCTCGGCGCTTTTAAGTGAAAGTACGATTTTGCCCTGTTTTGGACAGTTTGCGAATTTCAGGATTTTTGATTCAGATAATCTGAAACCTAAGCAATATTAGGCTCAAATTAAAGCTTATTAAATTATAAATATTAATCTAGAGTCAAAATTATGTATTTAGATTGATTAGAACCCAAAATTGCTCAAAAACACCCAAATTGCTTACTAATTCACTTAAGCCCTTAACCATAAATTCTCTAAATTACATGAATACCTTGCCTACACCTAAATAATGCATGGAACACACAAATTTCACTTCTTTAGGCTGTAATGGACGAAATTATTGATGCCATTGTGCAGCTGAATTATTGCCAAAAGTTGCACTAAAACAAAATGCCAAAATGTCACCATAAGAGACATAATTCCTTAATTTCATACAACTTTGTCTAAAATGATTTTTCCTCCCTTATTTCTCCTGCAAAATTCCGCCAACTACCTCCTCATTTTGGCCAATTAGAAGCCTCAAAATCTTCTATAAATAGGCTTGCTTGAGTGGTCTTGGAATGCTTTGTTCATAACTAGTTTTTAGGAGCACCAAAAACTTTCTTTCTTCCTCCTCTTTGGCTGAATTCTTTCTTCAATTTTTTCAAAGAGATTTTGTTTCATTTCACTTCAAGAAATTAAGTTCTCTTCCTCTTCTTCAACTCAGATTAGGTAGGGATTAGTTTCTAAATTTATTTCTATGCTTTGAGGAGTTGTGTTTTTAGCTCAAAATGATGAAATTATGAACTTACCTTAGCTTTTCATTTCGGTTTTCCTCTTCATTTTTCTTTAACCAATTCGGCCATATGGCCTAGGTGGAACTAAGATGATGGCTTGATGATGAGTACCTTGAGGGTGGGTTGTAAATCCATCACAAGTTAGGCCTCTAAAGCTTGAAAATTCCACTTGATGCAAAACTTTAAAGAATAATGCTTTATGATGCTAAAACAAAGATTTTTAGTTTAGAACTTAAAAGATGTATTTTCCAAGCTTGTATTTCATGTTTATGTTTCAAGTCATCACTTAATCTTTCAAGATAATAAAGAGGTTGCATCTCATATTTAATTTATGCTCTCACTTTATTTTATAATGGCTAAAAGAATCAACGCATGACATGTTTATTTTATGCCATCACCTAAAGATCCTAGAGGTCAAAGACTTGGCCATGTATCACAAGCAAAGAAATATGATTATTGGAGTTAAATAATTTATTCTTTAAAAAGTCTTGAGATTGGAGCTTAAAAAGATGTAATAATAATTCTCTTCTCCCTTCACCGGTCCTGTGCGGACTACCACCGCTCCGGTTTCTTAATATTCTCTTCTCCCTTTACTGGTCTTGTGCGGATTACCGCCGCTCCAGTTTCTTGCATCATGTTTATATTTCAAGTTCTTGCATCATGTTTAATTTTCAAGTCATGACCTTAAATCTTAAAGATAAAGAAATGGAATTGCATATCATGTTTATAATTCCAAGCTATCACCTTATAAAGATAAGATTAAAATAAGGTTGCATAGTATGTTTATAATTCTAAGATGTCACCTAAATCTCTAAAGCTCAAGACTTACTCCTTTTATCTTAAGTGAGAATTTTAATTGTGAAGATCCTCCCAAGTTTGACAAAAGAACTAGTTTCTAAATGAGTTTTAAGACTTTGCAAGGATTTTACGGGGAACTAGTATTTTATATGCACTTAAAATATGATTCTATGTAATTGCATGAGGTTCATGATTCGACCACTGATCTGAGTTTAGTATCAATGTATGATAATGATTTGATATGTTTGAAGTTGTGATAATTATGGTTTATTGTTAAGAGAATGATTCACTGCATGTTAGAGATAAAACTAGCTCCCTAGAACAACCGAAGAGCTAGAATTTACCTAGTTTTTGACCCCTTTAAGTTTAGCCAATGCCAAATCTATTTTAGTATGTTATAATTCTGTCTAGGATTAGTTAGCCATGAAAAATTTGGTATCAATTAGACTAGGATTGATCCCGAACACTAAAAATGAACTTAGCAACTAGAAAACCATAAAAACAAGATTTCTAGAACTCTAGGGAATGAAATTTATGCATTCTATCCAGAATCTTTAGCAACGATAAGAACCAGGTTTTATTATGTTTAAATAAGGGAGAATGATTCATAATTGGTTTAGTAACTAATTTCAGCATCATAAGGAAAGCTGGTAACAAGAAAGGATTTAAAACATAACTTCTTGCATGCCGTAAAACCTTAGGAACAACTTACTACCTATGCTACCCCATTTGATTTAATAGTGTTCTTAAGGCCTATAAATAATCGTAAGGATGGTAATAAATCCCTTAGGTGCATAACTAATTAGTTCTATAATTGATAATTCTATGTAAGTATTGGATGCTTATTAAGTACTTGATATCATTGAATGATTTCCTGGCTTGCATGTTATAGTTGCTGTTGCAAATAATGAGAATGCTTATGCATGAAATATTCTTTATTATGTAAAATTTACCTTTGCTGCTAGAAGAAAGTGTATCATTGTAAAAGTGTAATCTGGAAAGGTTCTGGCTAAGGAAAGACTTGGTATTTAAGCATGTCTATTGTGACCCACCTCTCTTTCCTGGGAATCTCCCAGATGCATGATTATAGTTGATATATATTATTCTAGCTTAAGACTATAAATGAGAAAATGCTATGATGTTTATGAATTGTAGTGTGATATAACATGCAAAGATTTAATGGTGACTTAAACTTATAAGAAAATGATTCTTTGGAACCATCAGACTATAGGTGGTGAAAAGGTGATTTTAGCCCCCTAACCCGTTCTCTCAAAAGGGTAGAGTTGGGACTTTAGCTTATCAAAAGGGATAAGTATATGCTAGTGACGACTAGTAAAGTATGAGCTCATAACCTAAATTACTCCCAAAAGGGTGGAGTATAGGGTGGCCCAAGGAAAATAATGATGATGATAAGATTTTAAGTCACCTAAGGCACTAAAGAAATGAAATATGTGCATTGTGTCCATATGTAGCTAATATTATATGACGTTCTTTTATGCATGTTATTTTGATAATGATGATGAGGAATATGATGTAATGATAAAGGAAAAGTTCATTGTAAATATGACATGTTAAGATTATGATGCATTATAAGACGCATGATTAAAAATTGACGAACCTCGGTTAAGTATTTGTCCGAACTTAAAATGAATCTTTGCATGCTCACTATTTTAGAATAATCCCGAGGTTCCTGGGACTTTGATGATGACAACTTTGTAGAAGGAGGTACCTTATTGAGTATTCTTTAGCAAGATTCTCACTCCCTTTTCTTTATTTCCGTCATTGTCTCCAGATTCAAATGGCGACATTCGTCCTGTTCGTTGATACCCCTACTTGGGAATTCCACTATGATCCGGTGTATCACTCGTATCATTTTGAAGGAAGGTCTTGTGATTCGTGTTTTTATTTACATAGGTCGTCCATTTGCACATCCTATCCCTAGTTATCGATTTTCTCCTACTTCTCCCTGTGGCGATGAAATGGTTTTCGAACATGCACGTCCACTTGATGAAAGGATGTTACGTTCTTATCCCGCTTCATTTGCTGTCCATGGATTTCCAGAGTATGTTCTCGAGACGAGATATTCTGAAATTGATCCTTCAGAGGACACTCCTACTCATGTATATTCTGAGAGCTCTACTCCTACTCCCACACGTGTAAGAGAGGGTAGTGAGGAAACAGTTGTTCAGCCGAGGTTAGCAAGAAGGCCGTCCATGCGACCCCACTGGTGCATCTCATGTGTCCCTCCCGAGGAGCTCATCGATGGATCGGATTTATTCCCCATTTCCGTGACAAGGCCATAGAAGGTTCTTAGTAGATTTATGTGTGTTCATGCACCCTAGTTTTAGGATAACCTTCTCGGCTTATGGAGTTATCTAGTTTATGGGCATGTATTTCCTTATGTATATTTTTTTTTTATGGGTTTGCATAAGACAATGATGTATGATCATAACCCACCCTTTGAGTGAGGTTATTGTATGTAAATATATATTATAATGTGCTTATGGATGTTATATGATGGAGCCAAAGTGATATGATGTGATATATTCTTAAACGTCTTATTATACTCCGCTTACTCGTTCACGTTGTACTCGGCTCATGTTTTCAATAATGTTTTTTTTTAAAAAAAAAATGGCTCATAATTTCACTAAGTATTTTCAAATTATGAAGAAAGAACCAAAGCAAGGAGTAAAGTCTAGTCATTAATCAGATTCAACCTAGGTGTATTTGGTTAATTACTAGGGTGTTACAGTTTCTTTAGCAAGATTCTCACTCCCTCTATCTTTTCTTTCCATCACGTCTTCATATGGCGACATTCGTGGTTTTTATGGATTCCCCATCATGGGAGGTGCACGATGATCCAGAGCATGGATCGTACCATTTTAAGGGTCAATGTACTGTTCGTGTCTTCATGTTCGTTGGACGACTCTTCACCTACCCTGTACATACTAATCGCTTATCCCCGACAACACCATACGGCAACGACGATCGAGTTTTTGAGCGTGCTCACACGCATAACGAGAGGGTGCTCCGTATGTACACCGTCGCCTCTGCCGTGCGCGACTACCCCGACTATGTGCCGCGTACATACTTTTCAGAGTCCGACTCGTCAGAAGACCAGCCTACCTACCCTTACTCCGAGAGCTCTGACCCTACTCCCCCGCGGAGGGTAGAGGGTAGTGAGGAGACGATCACACAGCCGAGACTAGCTCGGAGACAGTCCATATGTCCCCGTGGAGGAGCTCATGTCCAGCCACAGCGAATACCCACTCCAGATGAGCTTCGTCCTTGGATCGGCTAGGTCCCACCCTACCCGAACTACCAGTAGTAAAGGTGCTTGAGGAGTGATATTGTACACACCACACATAGATTAGGGTAGCTTTCTTTTGTTCGAAAAGGTTACCCATTTTAGGTGCACTAGGGTGTGGGTGTTTTCCCTTTTCATGTTTCCATGTCTTTCTATTTTAGTTGTATTCGTTTCATGTTGTACTAAACTAAGTCTCGCTTCTTTTTGAGTGGGCATATTATATATCTATATATGTGGGTTGTTTTATCATGCTGCCCAACTATATCCTTTACGATCGAATGTTCATGAGGTATTTATTTGGATTTGTGTTTTATTGCTTTCATGTTTCATCATTCGCCATATGCGCGACCCTCACTTTGCTTTTACGTTTCAAAAAAAAAATTTTCCTGTATTTTCCGCTAAGCATTTTAAAGTAAAGAGGAAACTATGACGTAATAGACTAATGATTAACCTAAATATGTTCTAGAGTATTGGGTTAAAAACTAGGATGTTACACGGTTCGGGACCCTGCCCGTTACATCACTGGAGCACATCTACCATGAACAAAATTATACGGCTTCATGCCATTGTGAAGCTTACCCCAAACTGAAAAAGTACTAGTGTTGAGGAGGCAAGAGAGGAGGATCCTGAGCTACATCTGTATCTGTGGAAAATGAAGAAAAGAGGGGTGAGTTTTGAAATCAAAACTCAGTGAGTGGATCCTCACTCATGGGACAGGAAAACATAATAAATAAATAACGGTAAAAAGTAACATTCATGAATAGTTCTACTTACTTTACATATTAATTACAATCTTTAAAATCTCAAGAATTACATAAGGGAACAGAGTATTCATCAACTCTAGGGAGTGTGCTTAGTCCCTGGCGAACAAAGCCCCTAGTTAATGTGATCTCTTCGGTCCCTGGCAAATCGTGTCCTTAGTAGACAGATCTAACTCAAGGATTACTTGCCCCTGGTGGGCTTGGGTATACCAAGGTTAACGGAATAACTGCCGTTAACTCACAATTCTGTTCCTCTCAGTAACTCTCTCTATTGTAAAACCGCTGAAATCGTAAAAGGGGAGTTCTATGTTTCTAGTTCAACACTTCTCATTTATAGCAATTGTAAATTCTTAAATCTCAATTCGTAAATCATAGCGAATCTCATTTATTCACAATCAAATCCATTTACAAATTAAATCATACGAAGCTTTTTATGAAATAAATATGGTCCTATGCATTTCTAAAATCATATTTTCATGCATAAATTCAAACAAAGAATTTCTAGTAAAACACATTCTTTACATAGAGCAATATCATAAAAGAACTCATTTTTAAATTCTCAAAACACTCCACAATGTTAACAAATAATCATATAATGACCAAACTAAGGCCATGAGATCAAACCCACATACCTGGAGGGGTAGACTGTGAACTGCCAACACTGCGGGGACTCTGGGGAGGAGGAATAGCACCAATGTCTACCATTGAAACCATAAAACTCAACAACAACCTATGGGAAGCTCTAGATTACTCTAAACATATACCAACAACTTTGTGGGAGCACCCTTACTTGACAACAATGAGAAAAATAACTATACCCATACTAAGAATGTGAAAGAATGGAGAGAACAGAGACAAAATCTAACAATATAAACATATCCTGATGATTTGGGGGAGCTAGATTGGAGAGAATGGAAGAAAATGAGGATGAGAAATAAAGATTAGGGTGTGTGTGTGTATGTGGGTACATTTCTGATTTCTATTCTATGAGGGGGGAAGGGGCCGATGGCCTTTTAAAAGCCAGAAACGAAACGGCATCGTTCCACTTATACTGTGCTGTCACGGGTTGCTCGCTGCAATGAACTTTCTTCGCTGCAGCGAGCGATCACTCGCTGCACCGAGCATGAAGGCTTGCCAATATAGTGAGCATGAAGGCTTGCTTGTTCGCTGCAGCAAGCCTGTTCTGCATAATTTTGCAAAACCTACCACTGAAACCTGGTTTTTTGCATCCGGGGCTGATCCGGCTACTTGAGTGGGCCCCGGGAGATCCTAGGGCAGTATGGAACTTGCCCACAGACACATGTACCTCGGGTATTACAATTATGTTTGAAAATGGGTGGAATCCATAGCCACCCATACTAATGATTCTGCCATAGTGTGTGTTTTTGTTAGACAGAACATTTTCTGTACGTTTGGAATTCCAAGAGCTTTCATAAGTGACCAGGGGTCTCACTTTTGCAACAGGAGCATGGAAGCTTTGCTCCATAGGTATAAGATGCAGCATAAGGTTTCCACACCATATCACCCCCAAACTAACGGGCAAGCCAAAATCTCCAACAGAGAGATCAAACGGATTCTTGAGAAGGTGGTGAGACCTAATAGAAAGGATTGGAGTGAGAGATTAGATGATGCTCTCTGGGCATACAGGACAGCCTATAAAACTCCTATTGGGATGAGTCCCTTTAGAATAGTATTTGGGAAGTCTTGTCATTTGCCGGTTGAACTTGAATGATACGAGCTGTCACAACTCACAAAAAATTAGAATTTATAAAGTGCTAAGTTTCACCAAAAATGTAGTAAAGGGCCCAACCTAGGTTGTTTCTCAATGAGGCTTCAATACTTAGTTGTGAAAATTAGGGGTTTGGAAGAATGGGAATTGTAGCAATGCAAATTAAAAGATAATAGCAATAATAGAAAAGGCACTAGTGCAAAGTATTCCTAGGATTGGAAATTAATTATCATTGACCAAATATTAAACCCATTGATGGCTATTAGCAATAAATTACTGGCAATTCTAGTGATCAATCGACTTCTAGAATTTGACCAATACAAATAACTAATAAATGACGATTGTCAATCTATTTAGAAATCATATTGATTTAATGAGCCAATTGCTATAGCCTAACCGCCAATCAGAAAGTTAATTCTAATGTTCTCCCTTAAACATAAACCAATAAATCTACCAATTTATACCCAAAGGGTCACCAATTTAGTTATTCTAATAAAGATTATAGCAATCACCAGAATAATTAAAGGAATGGAAACTACAGAACATTAAGAAAACCAATGCATTTAATATAAACAAAGGGTCTCAAATGTCATCCCAATCCATCCAAAAATCCCTATACTAGTAAAGAAATCTACTCCTCCATCTCTAGGGATTAAAATAATGAAGATAAAAGAATCTGAAAATAATAGCAATGATCCTTGCCACAATCTCCAAGACAAAGCACCTTTACCAATGGAACCCTTAGAGAGAAAAGAATAGAGAAGGAGAAGAGAGAGACGTAGAGAGAGAATAATAGCAACTGAAAGTGGTGGCTTAAAATTGAGTTTAAAGCTAGGGTAAAAGTCTATAACAATCCTTTAAATAACTCCCTCTAAAATAGTCCAAACTGGGCCCAAAAACAGGGTAAATGAGTTGTTCTGTGTCATCGCACTAGCGCTACAGTGCTAATGAGCACTGCGGCACTCAACAGTGAGCTTTGCTGATGAACGCCAGTTTGCAGGTTGTTGTTGAGTGCTGCAGCGCTGGACAGAATTGAATCTGGCCTCGGCACTAGAAATAGAAATTGAAGCTCTTTGAATAAGCTTTCTAATACCACCAAAATCACCTCAATCGGACATCTGTAGCTCTAGATATTCCGAAAATACTAATTGGAGGTCAAGTTGGACAGCATCAGAACATCAGCAACCTTTAATCTTGGAACCCGATTTTCACCAAGATACTCTTAGAACTGGGTTTTGAGCTGAACATGAAAGTTATAGAGGACTTCTTGAGCCTTCTAAAACATCTTGATTTGTCTTAATCCAATGCCTTATTCTTGGCAATTGCATTTGATCCAAAGCTCCTGTACTCAAGACCATACTCAAAGAGACAAGTCAAATGCAACAGGATATAATTACAAATTATCCCATAATCAATGCAAAAGCCATCAATTCAATGAAAATCACACAATGAGGGATACATCAAAATCCTTATTAATTATGTCAACAATACATTAAAACTCATGTAAAAAGCTAATGTTTAGAAGTAAAATAAGTGGCACAAATGCCCCTTATCATTGAACATTGGGCCTATTGGGTAGTAAAACAATGCAATTTGGATTTGTAAAAGGCCAGTGAAGAGAAAAAACTGCATTTAAAAGAGTTGGAAGAACTTTGTCTAGAAGCTTATGAGAGTTCCAAGGTCTACAAGGAGAAGACAAAGGCATTCCATGACAAGCAAATCTTCAGGAAGGAAATCCAAGAAAGCCACCAAGTACTTTTATATAACTGTCGCCTAAAGCTCATGGCGAGGAAGTTATGATCAAGGTGGGATGGCCCCTTCTTGGTGACAAAGGTTTACCTATATGGTGCTGTTGAGTTGCAGGGCCCTCGAACAAAATCACAGTTCAAGATGAATGGCCATAGAGTGAAGCTCTTTCCTAAACGACCTAATTCAATTGACAATTCCGAGGTGTCTTTGCTCTCTACTGTGTATGAACCTTGAAGAGCTATATGTCCAACTTTGGGACAGTAAACAAAAATGATGGGTGGGAGATAACCCACTGTTTTACATTCTTGCAATTTACTATCATGTACTTTCAATTTCGTGTATTTAGGTATTAACTTAGTTTTGAGTGGACAGGTACTGGCCAAGCTGCATAAATCCGAGCATAATGTCATTCTGCCAATCGCTACAGCGTTCAATGACTACTGCAGTGGTGGACCGAGCCTGTCAAGACTCTCGGACAAAGTTTGATCCTAAGTTGACTGTTGTAGTACTGAAAAACCGTTGCAGTGCTCAATCGAGCCCTTGCCAGAGACAGAGGACCCAGAGGCTGACTCAGGAGATGATTCTCTAGCTGAGGATCCTGATGTTGAGTTTTCTAACGAGAAGGCCACTTCTGAGGAGGACGACTGAGCTCTTGATCACTCTCGCCATCACCGGTTCTTTTATTTTGGCACTGAGGGTAGTGCACATTTTGTAAGTGTGGGGGTGTTTTTTCTTTTTTCCTTTTAGGATTTCTATTTATAGTCATTTTCCTTTTCTTTTTAGATAGTTTTCTTTTATCTTTGCATGAATTAAAGGCGAGTAACAGTTGAACACTACTCAAGAGAGCCATGTTACTTTGGAACTTCTTTGGCACTTAACTGTATGCATGATTGACAAATTACTGGACTATGAACTCTAAAGCATGATTGATTGACTAAATTTACCTTGTGAGACCTGAGCTTAATTTGTGATTTCAGTACATTAATCACTGTAATTTTCTTTTTGTGTGTTTGCAATCACTATGGCCGAATCTAGAACTTGCTTTTATTCTTTATTTAAACTTTATGTCTGCTCACTGCTTAACTTGCATAGGATAAAGGCATTTCATTTCTAGTTCTAACCACTCAGCCATATAGCCAACCCTTACATGCAATCAACCCTTTGTAACCCCTTTTGAGCCTAAAAATAACCCTTCATTTGTCATAAACACACTACAAGCCAACCCTTGAAAAACAAAGAAAAAATTCCCCAATTAGGACCATGGAAAGAGAGGTTGAACTAAATGTGCTTGAGGTATAAGTGTGGGGGAACACACCAATGAAAAGTGAATTGGGACAAGGCAGATTATGTGGAAGTGAGTTAGTCTTGTGGTAACCAAAAAAAAAAAAGGGGCAAGAATGACAAAATTTTGGTACCAATTCACTTCTATAAATTGAATAATGCGATGAGAATCAAGGAATGAAGTTATTGGGAAGGAAATGCATAACAGGTTCCCCAAGCTTAAAGTTTGAGGCACATACCTCTTCTTTTCTAAGATCGAGTTTGACCACAATGTTTCTCCAAAAAGACTAGATCCCAACTCCATTGCCTCATTACAACCCATAGAAGACCTCTTGATGCATATTATGCACTTGTTAGACCTGTGGAGATTTAGGAGAAAAGCAAGCCTATGGAGGCGGCCATTAGTGAATTGCTTGAGAGTTAATTGAACCTATTCACATGAGTGAAGAGTGAAAACACGCCCCAGTGAGTCAGTTGAGTCATTTATTTTCTGAGTTGTAGTCCTTGAAATTTGATCAATTGATAAAAAAGGGTGCCATAAAGTTATTTTTGGATTTTTGAGTCATTGTTCACACTGTCATTCACTCATCAATTTTGTTTTTAAGATTAGTTACATTCTGTATGTAACACCCTAATATTTAACTCAATACTCCTAGAAACGCATTTAAGTTAATTATTAGTGATTACTCTTTTGTTCTAGTCTTTAAATTTTTGAAAATACCTTAGTGAATATACGTTTAATTTTTTTTTTGTCTAAGATACAAAACATGAGCCACGCATGCTAAGTAACTAACGCCGTTCGCCTTACCTATAAATAAGAAAGGATAAAGACAAGTCACATATACATACAACATCACAATATATATATTAACCATAGAGTGTCATGACATAAACAATATTAACACATTAGAATTATATCATAGTAGTGACGTCTTCTAAACATAGAGGGCATCAGTACACATCCATCAAGAGACTAAAACACAAGCAAATAAAAAGTGTATGATCACCCTAGAGCCAATATCCAAGGGAAACTATCTCTATACTCCCATTGCGACCTTCTTGATCCCTTTTGTAGCGCATATAATCCCCATCAAGCATTAAACTAACCCCTCAAATATAATCTAGATTGGTTATCTTTGATTTTCTAGGTAAAAGTGACTTCAAGGGCATTTTAGTCATTTCACACGTATAGAAAAATCGGGGTTTGCGACTTTCGCACAAATCGCTAATCAAGCCTCCCATAATGTTTCTTTAATGTTACATTCCTTTATTGAGGATTATTTGATCTCAAATTAGGTGCAAAAATTACTTAAGGGTATTTTGGTAATTTTCACACAACAGTAAAAATTGGGGCGTTACACTGTACATTCCATGATACTTCTAAACCCATGCCTTTAACCTGGTTCAAGTTTGTCTTTTATATGAGGACATGAAAAGGCTTAAGTGTGGGAGAGTTTAATAAGGGGCATTCACACTCTAGTCTTTTGAATAAGTTCCACTGATTAATTGATGAAATTATCAGTGATTGCTAACTTGCTCCTCATTATACATTTGCTGGGAAACCATTGATTATTGCACTGACTTTTGGAAACTGAAGCTTGTTACATTTAACCTGTCTCCTAGTGTGGTTTTTATGTATAGAAGCACTGGATCACGTGCAATTCTCAAAGAAAAAGGCTGGGAACCCTCTTGAAGAAGTCAAAAGCTGGAAAAAGGAGAAGCAGCTTGAAGTTAACCACTTGGGTAACTGCTGTAGCGGTTGTTGAGGAGTCCCGTGTGATGACCTGCAAGCATCTTCTCTAGAGATCGCTGCAATGGTCAACAACCGCTACAGCAGTGGCGTGATAGACCATAAGTGCTATGGGTCGCAATTTGACCCCATTTTTTGAGAGCAGTATTTATAGAATTAGATAAGAATTTACCCTAGTTTTGGAACAGCAAGTTTTAGTGATAATAATTCTCTTCTCTTTCCCTTTCTTTCTCTTCTCTTCATCTTCTCTCTCTTAGGGATTTCATTAGTGGATTGTTTGGTTCTTGTGGATGATAGCAAGGATTGTTGCTATTGTTTCCAAGTATTCTTTCTTATTCATTGATTGTAATCTTCCAAGAATGGAGGAGTAGATTTTATAGCTAGTGTAGGGAACTCCGAATGGATTGGAATAATTTTGAGACCCTTTGTTCATGTTGAATGCATTAATTTTCCTATTGTTCTTCAATTTCTATTCTTATGATAATTGTGGTGATTGCTATAATTATTATTGGAATGCCCAAATTAATGATTGTTGTTTGGGGAAACCTTTTAGCCATAATAGATAGATTTATCAAATTATGTTTAAAGGAGAATAATGGAATTAACCTTCTGATTGGCAGTTAGGCTCTGGCAACTGGTATTTTAGATCATTGTAACTTCCAATTAATTTGAGATCTCAGTTATATGTTAATTTCATTAGTTAATTTCTAGGGATTGATGAATCACCGGTAGGGTTGCAAGTTAATAACAACCAAGAGCCATTAATGAACTCAACATGTGGTCAATAATAGTTAATTCCAATCCTAGAGTTACCCTACACTAGTGTCTTCCTCTCTATTGCTATTACTTTGTTGCTATTACTCTCTAATTTTTAATTTCCATAATCTTATTCTTTAAACCCCCAGTTCTCAACTAAGTGATAAGGCCTTCCTTGAGAGACGACCTAGGTTGTACCCTTTGCTACATTTTCGATACAATTTAGTATTGGAATTATTTTCTAATTTGTTGTGAGTCACGACAGCTTTCATCAATGATCATGCCCCTTCTATCTACTTGGATTCTAGTGTTTTGATGAATATGTATTGATGTCTTTTATGTTTAGAGGACATCGCTAATATGGCATAATTCTGATATGTTGATATTGTTTGTGTTATGTTATGCCATGATTTATAAATATTTTGTGATGTTGTATGTATCTGTGACTTGTTTTTATCCTTTCTTATTTATAGGCAAGGTGAACGACGTTAGTTACTTAGCATGCGCAACTCATGTTTTGTATTTATTCAAGAAAAAAAAATAACCATATTTTCACTAAGGTATTTTCAAGAGTTTAAGTTAAAAACTAGAACAAAAGAGTAATAACTAATAATTAACTTAAATGTGTCCTAGACGTGTTGGGTTAAATATTAGGGTGTTACAACTTGTAGCCTGGAGAGGCTGGGGAAAGAATACTAATAACGTGCTGAAGGAGTTGCTTGTCAGTCGCGGGTTGGCTTGGAGAGGCCAGAGTCAAGACTACTCATGTTTATTTGGAGAGGCTAGTACAAAACTACTCGAAATCCTTAGTTATAGGTGATTTACGACATCCTTGGGCAATAGCTTGGGAAGGCTAATGAAAATACTATCCATCTATACTTTTTCATGTTGAGGAAGTTGTTGTTATAATGGAACCTCAACAGTTGTTGAGTATTGGATGCAGGCATGTTGGCTGAACTAGTATAAAATCCTTCGTGTTTTTTGTAACATCCTAATTTTTAACCCAATACTCTAGAACATATTTAGGTTAATCATTAGTCTATTACTCTTTTAGTCTCATTCCTTATAACCTTTCATTAAAATACTTAGCGAAAAATACGAATAAATTTTTCTTTTTGAAACTTGAAAGCAAAACGTGAGCCGCGTACTAACCTATCGTTCGTCATAACCATAACGTGCAAGAAAAGTAACCACACCATTGATAATCATGAGACATAGTATTATACATAGCAATCATAATATCATCACATCTTCATAGATACATAGACTACTAACATCATTGTACCATCATTTACATCAAAACACGTCCATATATGTGAAGTCATCCTTATCCACCTATGAGGTTGGATAAGTGTCAACCCAAAAGCTAAGCTATCTATGCTTCCGCAGCGACCCTCTGCCCCGTCTTCTAGTGTGATCCTCAAGCACGAGCCTTAGAAGAAGTCACGATCCTCATTGTAATCCTCGTCTAGAGACGACACGAAAGAAAAGGAAGGGATGAGAAACTCATTCGAGATTCTCGATGGGATTCAGACTCTAACACTAGTGTCATCGTCATCGTCCCCAGCCACCTCGGTTTTATTTATGAAAAAGGTGTACATGCATAAGGATTGGTTTTAGGCTTTACAAATCTATTTATCCGAAGTGGGTGTCTTTTAGTATGTGTTTTAATGACATGAATGCAACAGATATTTGATGAATGCATGCCAGTACCATATGCACATTAACACAAAAATTGTAATACTTAGACACATCATAAAGAAACAAGAATCATATATGTGGCATAAAAAGGCATAGTAATTTTCATGTGATATCTTTCTTATAAATAGAGCTCTTAAGTTCTTTTTCTTGAAGACCACCCTCTTAACATATCCACCAAAAATCCAACCGATTCACCGGCCCGGCGATAATCTGGTCACCAAACTACATCTCACCTATCGCCTAGGAATGAGCTCAATCCTAACTAGTCGTCACTAGATTTAATATGGGCTAATTGAGGGGGTATACATAACTTTCTTGGATCACCTATCTTAGGATCATTTCCTTCTTTGAAACGCTCTACTGGTATCTAGTACACAGCGAATTGTCCGCTTTGGCAAGCTCAATGTCAATACCCTCACGGATTTGTTTTCTCCCCGCCGTAGCAAGAGAAATGCGTCTCAGTGTTCTGTCACATCTGTTCTGGGGGTGCTCGGCTGAACCGGTGTCACCTAGAACCTTTCCTGGGGGTGCTCGGCCGAACCGGTGTCACCCAGGAGTTTTCACAAACTTTTCTCAAATTCTCAAGCTTGATGGGAAATTCGGCAGCATAACGACATACACCGGATTTCCTTCAAACTTGCTTTATGCCACGAAACATATAGAGCATGCATAGTCATTCCACATCAACATAAGGCATCATATTCATCGTATGCATTGTAAGCATCATAATATCATAATTTTGCAAAACGCATCATGGCGGGAGCATCAACACATCAATACTATATACTCTCATCAGAGATCACATGCTCAAGTTGTTCTCGTAATAAAACATATATCCTCATGAATTCCTCATATGAATAACATCATCATCCTTCACATAACATATGCATTATCGTAAAACATCTTAACATACCTTAGTATCATATAAATATCATTCTCATATTCTTAATGTCTTATGCATTGACCGCTATGGTCTTTAACTCACAGTCTAAGTTATGAATCATTCAAAGCTAACCTCTCAGGTACTTAAGAGGTTATGACTAAGTATGTCTCTCTTCATACTATGGTCAAGAATATCTCTCAATCTCAAAGGTGCAGAATTCATAATTTCAACTTTACGGGTACCTAGGAGTCATGACAATGACCCTTTCTAAGTTCGGTTTGCTCCTAAGGCACCAAGATCAAGTCCTAAACCAATTATGAGTCATTTCTACACATTTAAACTAATTTAGAACCATGATTATCATTACTAAACCTTGCTGGACAGAATCCAGAAAATTCTAATATTAAGGGATCTAGAACTCTCAAATTAATTCTTTTCTAGTTTCTAACCTTTCTTATCTTTTACTCATGAGTTTTTCCATTGATCATACTTAAACATAAGCATGTTATCATCGTTAAAACAGCTCATACAGTGGCCAATCATAGCAAGGCGGAACCGAAACAACACTCTCCATACAGAGGCATAAAACATACTTTTTAAAGCACATAGGATACTAGTTTCTCTTGGAACCTTTTTAAAACCTTCAAAACTCTTTTGTAAACATTTTTAACATCTAAAATCATCAAGATATTTATAAGGGCAGTAGCTAAGTTGAATTTATTTCAAGAGGTACTAAATCCATAAAACTTAGTTCTATATGTTCTTTGAATCCACATAGACTTAGAAAAATTATAAAGCATAGCTTATGGGCATTTGTGATCAAATGAAACTTATCCTAAGTTCATTCATCTCACATAGCCGAAGTGGGCATTCTAAGAGAATGCTTTCCATGTCTAACTCTCATTTGAGACCTTGGGACAAATCTTTGAGCTCTAGAGCTTTAGGTGATGACAAAACATAAACATGCCATGCACTTCATTTTTATTGTTCATTAGGGAAATAAAGTGACAACTTGAAAAGTAAATAGCTCAAAATAAATATGAGATGCAACATGTTATTATCTTGGATTTTAAGTGATGACTTAAATAATAAACGTGAAATGCAATGCTTGGAAATTAAATATGAATATGCAAGTTCAGTTTTAGTCTTAGAGCATTAGTGATGACATAAAAATAAATCATGCTAGGCAAGGCATAAACTAAATATGAATGCAAGTTCATTTTGGTTTAATAACTAGAGCTCGTCCAAGACTTTAAAGAACCAATATTCACAACCCCAACATAGTCTCATCAAGTCAAGAGAATGGAACTAAAAGAAATCTCCATATTTTCAAGAAAAGGAATTATGGCCGAAATCATGAGGCCAAGAGAAAGTAATCCATATTCCTTTTTGAAATCATTCTTATTTTCTTAAGTTGAAAACTTTAGTGAACTTCATAGCATAATAATAAAAACTAAAGAAAACTCAAGCTTTAGGGGTCTCATTATGATGAACACATAGTCATCATCTAGAGGTCCCCATCATCAAGCCATCATGCATGAGTTTAAAGGTCATGAAGGCCAAAAACTCAAGAAGGAAACCAAGTGAGTTTTAAAAAGAAATTCCAAGAGGTAGCTAGAGAAAAACTCATTTTTCATGGAAATAAGATGCAAAGAAACACTCCTACCTAGAGTGAAGACAAAGAGCTTGAACTTTGAGAGAAGAAAACAAGATGATGAGCTCCTCCAAAAGGCTTGATGTTTTCGGCCAAGGGGAGATAAGGAGGTTAGAGTTGTGTTTGAGGTGAGGTTGTGTTTGAGATGAAATATTTGAGAGGTTTGATGGTGATTCAAGGTTATGGGGTGATGTGTGAAGGTTATGAGATGATGATGATGAAGTAAAGAGATGAAAAAGATGAAGATGAAAAAGAAAGGAACTCTTTGGGACTAGAGAGAAAGAAAGAAACTAGCAAGACTACTCTAAGCTTTAGCAAATGCTCAATGTGCATCCAATGCTAACACAAGCTCCCTATTTATAGAAAAACAAAGTGATAGGTGAGAGAATGGAAAGCATGACTGATGGTAAGAAAGAGAAAATATCTCTTTGATGGTGTCATACAAGCATGGTTTGAAGCATGGAGCTCATGACACAAGGTATGGCTTCAAGCATGGGTTCTTGAGTGATCTTTTCTTTAAATTGTGGATGAAATTAGGCTTCTAGAAGACCAACATGGCTGGAAGTTTTTCAGCCACAAATAATTGAAGGGAATGATTTATTTTACTTGGTTATTCATTTGGAAAAGCAAGCTTGATTGAAATTATGACAAGGCATGACAAGTAAGGTGATTTGAGGTGATTTTCCTTTAAGTTTGAAATGAAATAATTCATGAAAATGGGGGAGGGGGCTGGCTAATTTTGAGCCACAAAAGTGAGAGAAAAAGTCTTCTAGAAGATGTCCTATGAAGCATGGATGAAAGCATGGAGGTTATGGCACAAAGCATGGTTCTTTGTGAGATGGAAGCATGGTCTTTGGAGTGTCAAAAATTTGCACATGTGATGGATAATGGGGGGATGATTTCGGTCAGATTTGGGCAGCAAGGAGAGAGGAAAAATCTTCCATGTAATTGGGTGTTAATGATAGGATTAAGTGTAGGTTAGTTTAGGTACAAGGTTAGGAGTAATTAAGCTTAAGTTTAGGTAACTAAGCATGTGTATTAGGAATTTTATGACAAGGTTAGGAGTGCTCTTACATCATTAGAGAATTTAAAACTCATTTGTGAATAAACAATGTGTATCATAATCCCATGATTTAAGGAAAGAGAGAGAAAATACTATTTGTGCACTATTTGCACACTATTCATTGATTCCTACATTCAAAGTCTTTGAATTTAAAGATAGGGTTTTAAGTTTATCTAAGCAATTTTAGGTTCTAATCATCCTTATTAAATTATTTTGACCTTAGATTAATTATGAAAATTAATTAACCTTCGATTAGAGCCTAATATTGCTTAGGTTTCGCTTAACCGTGTGATTAGGTGTAAACATACGAAACTACGGGCAAAACCGTAATTTTGCACTTATTTTGCTCGGGACCTCCGGGACCAAAATTGAGACAACAGAAAACATAAAAACATCTTTTAAAGCCATCTGGAGAGGTTTCGGGTTCATCCGGCACTTGCAAAAAGGTAAAACGCCACAGGGGCATTTTGGTCATTTCGACCCGAAAACTCGAAAAATGAGATTTTCGATCCTAGGAAGAAACACAAGTCATCCAATCCCCTCCCAACATTGAGTGTGCCCTTCGAGTACTGCCGGACCTGGCTTTCCTCGAATTCCGGGCTGATAATGACCTCAGGGGCATTTTGGTCATTTTCACTCTAGCAGAAAATCGGGGCGTTACATTTTTTCTCTCTTACCTTAATCTCTTTCCTTTATTGGTTATTTATCTTATCAACTGGCTTTATCTCTATCATGCATCTTTTACGCTATATCGTTTAATACTATGCTTTTTAATTAATAAGGATCAGAAAGTAATTATACTTGATAGTAATATTTTTTGGAAGCTTTAGAAAATAAAAAAGGATCAATGCATGATTCAACCCCCTTTCTCGTGTACATCTCCACCTACACACTCAAGTTTTTCTGAGAATAAGACAGTGTAGACTTGAAAACTTGAATGATTTCTTTCTAACAATTCTTCATAAGAAGAAGATGCTATCTAATGAGAACTTAGAAAGAAGACTTTTACAAAAGCTGAAATTGATTACAAGGTGTAATATGCTTTCTTAGCAATCTATCAAAAGTCTTGCAAAAGTCTTGAGTTGTAAGCACATGACATCTTTTTTTCCTTGATCATCAAATCAGACCGTTTCCCCTTGATTTTGTTTCTTCTTGACATGTGTAGATATGCTTTTTGTGTCCTAGGGAAAGCCATCAAGAAGACTAGCTCAGCTGTGTCAAAGCTACATTTTTTTAGTTGCAGAAACCGTTATCAAATATGGTTTCTGAGTGAAACTTTAGAAACTACTTTTTACTTTATGGTCGTGGTTTCTGAACATTTTCTTTTAGAAGCTGGGATGGTTGACTAAGTAAAAAAATGAGATCTCATTGTCAGCCCTTTTTAGGTGTTGACTCAATTTGAAATTTGAAATTTCCTTCCTTTTCTACCAAATGCATGGTTTTTGAAAACGAGTACTTTCTGATGCATTATCTCAGTTTCTAATCTTCTTGTTGATCTTCATTTCTTCAATTTGAGCTTGATAGAAATTTTCTCTTTGGGATTAAAGACTGTAATCATGACTTGCTTCAAGAAAAAATAGATTTCTTCATTAAGTAGAACTTTCTGAATAGATGAAATATTTTCAAAAGATCTGGACTTGGTTTCTAATCTCAAAATTCTTTTCTCATGTATTCAACATACACAGATTCACTCTTAGAACTATTTTTCACATCATTAAGGTTCTGAATATCTTTGAATGAGATTATAATCTTGTCAAAACATGACATTGTGAAAAATAACTCGTTGATTTGAACCAATATGTTTATGGGAATGGTCCTATTAAATTCTATAGAAAATTAAGTAAACTGTTAATTTATTCTTCAAAATATTTTAACAAAATTTGTTTTGTTGTCACTCAAAACTCAAGCTATAGACATTTTAAAGGGTTCTGGAGCTAACAATCTCCTCCTTTTTGATGATGAGAAACCAAATTTTAAGAAAATCTTTTGGAGAATACTTAAAAGACTTTCCAGGGTTGGAACCTTATGTCAGAGCTTAAATGATAACTATGTATTAGAGTTTAAATGAAACTTTATTCCAAAACTTAGAAGATCTTTTCAGAGAATGATGAATATGATGATATATTCTTTTAGAAAGAAGCTAACTTAAGGTTTTTTCATTGATTTTTGTCAAGATATGTAACACCTTAAGCAACTTGAATCTTAAAGTCATTGTTACTTACAAGATTTCAAAAGATTGCCATAGTGATTAGTATGAGATAGACATTGGTCAAGTGACGATTAACAACATTTGTCAGTGGTTTTCAACAGTTACTGACAGAAGCCTCGTGATAAAGTGGTAATATTCAACGACGAAGGTTTTTGACAAAAACAAAGAAACTGTCAAAAACATGTAGATAACATCCAAGGATACAGCCAAAGACAAGTGTTAAGATCTTAGAGTCTTAGAATGTCTATAAATAGTAGTTCTATACATTTGTAAGGGGTTGAAATTTTTACTCATACACTCGCTCTACAACATCACCCTGATGACTAAACAGAGTCAAGTGTCCTCTATATAATTGTTCTCAATCCTATTTCCTGCTTTCCTAGGACTAGATTTCCTTTATTTCGTTTACATTTTTTTGTACTTTACTTACATTTGTCAACAAAATACTCTATATTCTACAATCTTTGTACACTTTAATATTATGTCAATCAACATCCCATACAGAACACACAAATCACATTACGCATTCCATCTGTCATGACTCTATTTGGGAATGTGACTGGCTTTGGGAAATTCAATTCCTATGTAAGCCTCATGGTTATTGAGTCATACTATATGCATAATTAAATATAATTCTCATGTTCCAAAACATATACTTAACTCAATTTCAAAACATGATCACATAAATGATTTCTTTCCTCTAAAACCGGTGTAATGCTTATAATAAACACATATTGGGATAAAGTTGAGTTCCATAACCATAAACCACATATAGTGAGTTGCTATACAAAAGAACATGAAATCATATGAATTTAAATACATGTATAAATCCAAAATGATGAAAATTCCAAAATATATGTATGGTCTAGGACCTTGCTTGCACAGTCACTAGAGCACTCCATGACAACTCAAAATACTTCACTAAAGTATGAAGCTAAGCAACTAAAAAATACTAATGCTGCAGGGGAGGAGGCTGTAACACCCTAATATTTAACCCAATACGCCTAGGATGCGTTTAGATTAATTATTAGTCATTACTCTTTTGTCTCAGCTCTTGCTCTTAGTTTATTTAAAATACTTAACGAAAATATGGGTAAAATTTTTCTTTTGAAGATTAAACCAAAAGCACGAGCCACGCAACTTAAAGAGCTATGTCATACGATTAGTATACTAGCCAAAAGGAACTAAAAGTGTCATAAGTAAATACAACTCAGAATGTAACGCCCCGATTTTCTGCTAAAGTGAAAATGACCAAAATGCCCCTGAAGTCATTATCAGCCCGGAATTCGAGGAAAGCCAGGTCCGGCAGCACTCGAAGGGCAAACTCAATGTTGGAAGGGGATTGGATTACTTGTGTTTCTTTCCGGATCGAAAATCTCATTTTTCGAGTTTTCGGGTCAAAATGACCAAAATGCCCCTGTGGCGTTTTACCCTTTTGCAAGTGCCGGATGAACCCGAAACCTTTCCAGATGGGTTTAAAAGACGTTTTTATGTATTCTGTGGTCTCAGTTTTGGTCCCAGAGGTCCCGGGCAAAATAAGTACAAAATTACGGTTTTGCCCGTAGTTTCGTATGTTTACACCTAATCACACGGTTAAGCGAAACCTAAGCAATATTAGGCTCTAATCGAAGGTTAATTAATTTCCATAATTAATCTAAGGTCAAAATAATTTAATAAGGATGATTAGAACCTAAAATTGCTTAGATAAGCTTAAAACCCTATCTTTAAATTCAAGGACTTTGAGTGTAGGAATCAATGAATAGTGTGCAAATAGTGCACAAATAGTGTTTTCTCTCTCTTTCCTTAAATCATGGGATTGTGATACACATTGTTTATTCACAAATGAGTTTTAAATTCTCTAATGATGTAAGAGCACTCCTAACCTTGTCATAAAATTCCTAATACACATGCTTAGTTACCTAAACTTAAGTTTAATTACTCCTAACCTTGTACCTAAACTAACCTACACTTAATCCTATCATTAACACCCAATTACATGGAAGATTTTTCCTCTCTCCTTGCTGCCCAAATCTGACCGAAAATCATCCCCCATTTTCATGAATTATTATATTTCAAACTTAAAGGAAAATCACCTCAAATCACCTTTCTTGTCATGCCTTGTCATAATTTCAATCAAGCTTGCTTTTCCAAATGAATAACCAAGTAAAATAAATCATTCCCTTCAATTATTTGTGGCTGAAAAACTTCCAGCCATGTTGGTTTTCTAGAAGCCTAATTTCATCCACAATTTAAAGAAAAGATCACTCAAAAACCCATGCTTGAAGCCATACCTTGTGTCATGAGCTCCATGCTTCAAACCATGCTTGTATGACACCATCAAAGAGATATTTTCTCTTTCTTACCATCAGCCATGCTTTCCATTCTCTCACCTATCACTTTGTTTTTCTATAAATAGGGAGCTTGTGTTAGCATTGGATGCACATTGAGCATTTGCTAAAGCTTAGAATAGTCTTGCTAATTTCTTTCTTTCTCTCTAGTCCCAAAGAGTTCCTTTCTTTTTCATCTTCATCTTTTTCATCTCTTTACTTCATCATCATCATCTCATAACCTTCACACATCACCCTATAACCTTGAATCACCATCAAACCTCTCAAATATTTCATCTCAAACACAACCTTACCTCAAACATAACTCTAACCTCCTTATCTCCCCTTGGCCGAAAATATCAAGCCTTTTGGAGGAGATCATCATCTTGTTTTCTTCTCTCAAAGTTCAAGCTCTTTGTCTTCACTCTAGGTAGGAGTGTTTCTTTGCATCTTATTTCCATGAAAAATGAGTTTTCTCTAGCTACCTCTTGGAAATTCTTTTTAAAAACTTTTTTGGTTTTCCTTCTTGAGTTTTCGGCCTTCATGACCTTTAAACTCATGCATGATGGCTTGATGATGGGGACCTCTAGATGATGACTATGTGTTCATCACAATGAGACCCCTAAAGCTTGAGTTTTCTTTAGTTTTTATTATTATGCTATGAAGTTCACTAAAGTTTTCAACTTAAGAAAATAAGAATGATTTCAAAAAGGAATATGGATTACTTTCTCTTAGCCTCATGATTTCGGCCATAATTCCTTTTCTTGAAAATATGGAGATTTCTTTTAGTTCCATTCTCTTGACTTGATGAGACTATGTTGGGGTTGTGAATATTGGTTCTTTAAAGTCTTGGACGAGCTCTAGTTATTAAACCAAAATGAACTTGCATTCATATTTAGTTTATGCCTTGCCTAGCATGATTTATTTTTATGTCATCACTAATGCTCTAAGACTAAAAATGAACTTGCATATTCATATTTAATTTCCAAGCATTGCATTTCACGTTTATTATTCAAGTCATCACTTAAAATCCAAGATAATAACAAATTGCATCTCATATTTATTTTGAGCTATTTACTTTTCAAGTTCTCACTTTATTTTCCTAATAAACAATAAAAATGAAGTGCATGGCATGTTTATGTTTTGTCATCACCTAAAGCTCTAGAGCTCAAAGATTTGTCCCAAGGTCTCAAATGAGAGTTAGACATGGAAAGCATTCTCTTAGAATGCCCACTTGACTATGTGAGATGAATGAACTTAGGATAAGTTTCATTTGATCACAAATGCCCATAGGCTATGCTTTATAATTTTTCTAAGTCTATGTGGATTCAAAGAACATATAGAACTAAGTTTTATGGATTTGGTACCTCTTGAAATAAATTCAACTTAGCTACTGCCCTTATAAATATCTTGATGATTTTAGATGTTAAAAATGTTTACAAAAGAGTTTTGAAGGTTTTAAAAAGGTTCCAAGAGAAACTAGTATCCTATGTGCTTTAAAAAGTATGTTTTATGCCTTTGTATGGAGAGTGTTGTTTCGGTTCCGCCTTGCTATGATTGGCCACTGTATGAGCTGTTTTAATGATGATAACATGCTTATGTTTAAGTATGATCAATGGAAAAACTCATAAGTAAAAGATAAGAAAGGTTAGAAACTAGAAAAGAATTAATTTGAGAGTTCTAGATCCCTTAATGTTAGAATTTTCTGGATTCTGTCCAGCAAGGTTTAGTGATGATAACCATGGTTCTAAATTAGTTTAAATGTGTAGAAATGACTCATAATTGGTTTAGGACTTGATCTTGGTGCCTTAGGAGCAAACCGAACTTAGAAAGGGTCATTGTCGTGACTCCTAGGTACCCGTAAAATTGAAATTATGAATTCTGCACCTTTGAGATTGAGAGATATTCTTGACCATAGTATGAAGAGAGATATACTTAGTCATAACCTCCTAAGTACTCGAGAAGTTAGCTTTGAATGATTCATAACTTAGACTGTGAGTTAAAGACCATAGCGGTCAATGCATAAGACATTAAGAATATGAGAATGATATTTATATGATACTAAGGTATGTTAAGATGTTTTACGATGATGCATATGTTATGTGAAGGATGATGACGTTATTCATATGAGGACATCATGAGGATATATGTTTTATTACGAGAACAACTTGAGCATGTGATCTCTTATGAGAGTGTATAGTATTGATGTGTTGATGCTCCCGCCATGATACGTTATGGAAAATTATGATATTATGATGCTTATGATGCATACGATGAATATGATGCCTTATATTGATGTTGAATGGCTATGCATGCTCTATATGTTTCGTGGCATAAAGCAAGTTTGAAGGAAATCCGGTGTATGCCGTTCTGTTGTCAATTTCCCATCAAACTTGAGAATTTGAGAAAAGTTTGTGAAAACTCCTGGGTGACACCGGTTCGGCCGAGCACCCCCAGGAAAGGTTCTGGGTGACACCGGTTCGGCCGAGCACCCCCAGAACAGATGTGATAGAACACTGAGACGCATTTCTCCCGCTACGGTGGGGAGGAAGCAAATCCATGAGGGTATTGACATTAAGCTTGCCAAAGCGGACAATTCGCTGTGTACTAGATACCAGTAGAGCGTTTCAAAGAGGGAAATGATCCTAAGATAGGTGATCCAAGAAAGTTATGTATACCCCTTCTATTAGCCCATATTAAATCTAGTGACAACTAGTTAGGATTGAGCTCATTCCTAGGCGATAGGTGAGATGTAGTTTGGTGACCAAATTATCGCCGGGCCGGTGAATCGGTTGGATTTTTGGTGGATATGTTAAGAGGGTGGTCTTTAAGAAAAAAAGAATTTAAGAGCTTGATTCATGATGAAGATGTCACATGAAAAGTACTATGCCTTTTTATGCCACGCATATGATTTATGTTTCCTTATGATGTGCCCAAGCATTTTGATTTTTATGTTAAAGTGCATATGATTTGCCATGCATTCATCGAATATCTATTGCATTCATGCCATCAAGACTCATACTAAAAGACACCCACTTCGGATAAATAGATTTGTAAAGCCTAAAACCAATTCTTATGCATGTACACCTTTTTCATAATTAAAACCGAGGTGGCTGGGGACGACGATGATGACACTAGTGTTAGAGTCGGGAATCCCTACTAAGAATCTCGAATGAGTTTCTCATCCCTTCCTTTTCTTCCGTGTCATCTCTAGACGAGGATTACAACGAGGATCGTGACTTCTTCTGAGGCTCGTGCTTGAGGATCACACTAGAAGACGGGGTAGAGGGTCGCTACGGAAGCATAGATAGCTTAGCTTTTGGGTTGACACTTATCCAACCTCACAGGTAGATAAGCACCACTTCATATAAATAGGCATATCTTGGTGTAACTAATGGTACAATGATGCTAGTAATTTATGTATTTATGAAGGAGTGACGATATTATGATTGTTATGAATGATGTTATGTTTCATATTTATGAATGGTGTGATTACTTTTCTTGCACGAGGTGGTTATGACAAACGTTAGGTTAGCCTTGCTTGACGGCTCGCGTTTTGTTTTTCAAGTTTCGAAAAAGAAAAATTTATTCGTATCTTCTGCTAAGTATTTTAATGAAAGGTTTTGAAAAATGAGACTAAAAGAGTAATAGACTAATGATTAACCTAAATATGTTCTAGAGTTTTGGGTTAAAAATTAGGATGTTACACAGAACATATCACAACATCATGCATTGACAACAATAATAAATAGTTCATAATACATCACATAACATAGGTACTAATGTAGCAATAGGCCCACCATTAGAGGTTAGGGCGATACAGTCATCCATAAGAACATGAAAAGGAAATAGCAAAAGGTACAACTAGCCACGATCCCTTTTGCCTATTCCACCTAAACAGATGGGCCCCGAGGAAACAAAAGGAGGCTATCGTCTACGTGGTACGTGCACAGGCACTTCATATGAGCCCAAAAGACGGGTAGCATAATGGCTCATGGAGTGATATGGCTGGTGCACAACGTCGAATTGTAGCTCCCAAAATCTACGTGTAACACCTCGATTTTTCTGTCTGAGCGAAAATAACCAAAATGGCCCTGAGGTCATTTTCCACCCAGAATTCGAGGACAAATGACCCAACAGTCCTTGAAGGGCCAACTCAATGTTCAAAAGGGATTATGTATGGTATGTATGCTAATAGAGCAGAAGAATCTCATTTTTGAGTTTTGATGCGCTAAATAACCAAAACGCCCCTGTAGTTGTTTAACACCGATTGATGAGCTGATTGAACCCAAACTTCACCCAAAGGTTTTAAATGACATTTTCATGAGTCTGGGCATGTCTGTTTAAGTCCCAGTGGTCCTGGGCAATTTTTGTACAAAATTATGATTTTGCCTCTACATAGTGCATTATGGGTCTAATGATGAAATTAAGCAAACCTAAGCAATATTAGGCTTTAATCAAAGATTAATTAATTTCCATGATTAATCTAAAGTCAAAATAATCTATTAAAGTTAATTAGAACATAAAATTGCTTAGATTAAACTTAAATCTTGTAACATCCTAATTTTTAACCCAATATTCTAGAACATACTTAGGTTAATCATTAGTCTATTACTTCATAGTTCTCATTTTTACTTTGAAATACTTAGCGGAAAATACAGGTAAATTTTTTTGAAATACAAAGTGAGAGCCGCGTGATGCGATATAACACGTAAAGGACAAAACATACATCTCATAACGTCATAGTATAAGGCACATAAAGGCACATCATGAGAAACACTGAATATCATCTCATATATATATATATATATAACTTGCCCACTTATAAGTGTGGGACTTAATTTAGTACAAAGGAATGCATGAAAGAAAACACAACATAAACATAAATGTAAACTACTCCCCTACCCGAGTACATCTAATGGGGTAACCTCTAAACAAAAGAAGGTTCATCTCCATCTAAGTAGTGTGTGCTCTACCCGGGTACTCCATCGGTCGACTGTCACCTCCTACTGATGTCCGTCTCGCGAACGAGGCAAATATCCGGGAAACTGGGTGAGCTCCTCGGGCGTAAAGAGGTGGAACAGGGATCGAGAGTGACCCCCACGGTGTGGCCGCATCTTCGGTCATCGTGCAAGCCGTGGCTGAGTCACGGTATCCTCACTGCCCTCCCTCATCAATGGTGGAGAGGCCGGAGACCTCTCTGTATAGACATGGGTAGGCGGGTCCTTGGACAGGTCGGTCTCTGAGAAGTAGGTCCGGGGCACATAATCGGGATAGTCTCGCATGGCTGAGGTGGCGGTGTGCATGCAGAGCACTCTCTCGTAGGGTGCAGTCGGGGAGAAGCGGTGGGTGTGCACGGGATGAGCGAAGGGGCGTCCTACGAACATGAAAACTAGCACCGTGCACTGTCCCTCAAAATGGTATGACCCGTGAGCCGAGTCATAGTGCACCTCCCATGTTGGGGTGTCCACGAATACCACGAACGTCGCCATCTGAAGACGTGACGGAAAGAAAGAGATAGAGGGAGTGAGAATCTTACTAAAGAATCTCAGTAGGGCCTCCTACTACCTAGATGTCATCATCTACGTCCTCAGGAACCTTGGGTTTATTTTCATAGAAGCAAGTGAGCATGCATCGAGTTCATTTTAAACTTTAAAATATACTTTAGCCAAGGTCCATTCATTTTAGGATGATTTTAATGTCATGAATGCAACATAATAGAGAATGTATGCATGGCGCTACCTAATGCACATACATAAATCATATCATCAAGCATCATCATACTTAGTGGCATAAAGTGGCAATAGAGCGTTCATATGGGACAAACTTAGTGACATAATCATAATCATGAAACTTCTCTTCCTCATGGGCCGCCCTAAAAGACAAGCGCTCTGGGGGTGCTCGGCCGAACCGGTGTCACCCAGAACGTGTCACATCTCTAGGTTATGAGCTCATACCTTAACTAGTCGTCACTAGTTCTTACTTACCACTTAACGATAAGCGTATCATAAATCATAAATCCCGACTATCTGAGTACGGGTTAGGGGGCAATTCTCTTAGGGGTGCTCGGCCGAACCGGTGTCACCTAAGAGTATAAATTGGTACCGATGTCACATGAGTTCTATGGAGGTGCTCGGCCGAACCGGTGTCATCCTAGAACCCATTTTAGTACCTTAATTTTCAAAATCTCTTTAAGTCCCCAAATTTGTCGGGAATTCGGCGACACAAAGGCATTACGCCGAATTCCTTCCAAATTTGCTTTATGCCACATAAACATATATCCTCATGAATTCCTCATATGAATAACATTATCATCCTCCACATAACACATGCATCATCATAGAACATTCAAACGCTTACCCTTATGGTAGCTTATGCTTTGACCCTTACGGGTCTTAATCTTGAGATATAGTTCTCTAACATCTGTCATTCATATGTTATGCACCTAAGGGCTCATAATTAATCATCATTCCTAATCCTCATATTCATACTCAAATCTGAAAAGCATAGGGCAGAATTTCTAACTTGTGATTATGGGGTTCTAGAACTTACGTTTTAGACCCTTTCTCGGTTCCGTCTTCGCCTAAGGCGCTATAAATTAAATCTAAATCAATTATGAGACATTCCTATGCTTAAGAACTAATTATAAATCACATTTATCATGTTGTAATGTTGCTGGACAGAATCCAGAAAACTAAATGTTCTAAGAGTTTGACATTTGCATTTTTACGGTTTTCTAGTTACTAGTTTCCCTATAGGTGCTAAAATTCAATTCTAATCCAAATGTTACCAAGTTTCTCATGTCTAAACAATCCTAATCTGATTATGTTCCCATTAAAACAGTTTGGATAAGTTCCAAAAACAAATGGGTCTAAACTATGTTAAATTCTAGCTTTACGGTATTTCTAGTTAGCTAGTTTCTTGCCTATCATGCATAGAATCATTTCTACATCATCATGTGATATTTCCACACATTTTAACACATCAAAACATCATCATACAGCCACAAGCTCATCTTGACAATACCGAAAACATCTAACTTCAATAAGAGAACTAAATTGACATCTCTAGGTACATAAATTAACTAGTTTCTCTTGGAATCAAATTAGAATTTCTAAAACTCTTTGCAAATCATTTTAATTCATCAAGACGCTAAGAGAAGCCTTAGGTCAGTGACCAAAATATATTTCATCTTCTAAAAGGGAATAAAGTCATATCTCATGATAACGTAACCTTGTAAAGATTTGTAAAGCTTTAATAAAAACTTAGAACATAGACTATTAGTCCTTGTAGCTAGATGAAAACTCATTGCAAGTCCATCATCACTACTTGGCCAAAAACATGCATTCAAAGAATGCATTCACATTAAACTTTAACTTGGAATGAAATGGGCAAGTCTTTGAGCTCTAGGTTCTTAAGTTTTGACATAAAATAAACGTGCTCATGCTTTTCATTTTTAATCTTGCTTACAAAATAAAGTGATAACTTAAAATAAATATGCAAGGCATAAATTTAGACATGCAGGATTGAAAGTAAATAGGCAAGGCTCAATTCTTTATTTTAGTGCTCTTGGCCCAACAACAATTGACTTTAAGGTCGAAATAGAAAAGCACATTCGAGAAATTAATTAGGTGATAATGCAAGTTCAATTCTTTATTTTAGTGCTCTTGGCCCAACAACAATCGACTTTAAGGCCGAAATAGAAAGGCTTTGAGAATTAAATTAAGTGATTATGCAAGTTCCATTTTAATCTTTATGTTCTTAGGTGATAGCTTGAAAGTAAAGGTGCATAGCAAGAATGTAAATATAGATGAAAGCATAAAATAAATTATGCAAGTTCATTTTATCTTTCTAGAGCTCTTAACAAGACTTTAAAGGAACTTAAACCTCAACCCAAACTCATCAAACCAAGATCAAGTAAAGTCTAAAGTCCTTAGAACTCAATGTAACATTTTTAGAAAATCAAAACATTTAGCTAATAGAAGAAAAGGAAGTGGCCGAAACTTCAAGAAGGAAAAGGAACATTTTAAAACTCTAGGGTCCATGATCTTGATGATATATTAACACCAACCTCATGAGACCTCATTATTGAGTCCTTAAAACCTTTTTGAAACATCACCAAAGGTAGAGTTCTCAAAAGTTCAAGAAAGGAAGAACTAGAAACACTTTTGCTCAAGAACAAAGATCAAGCTCTAGAGTTTGTTTCAAGTGATAAACATCATCATGAAACTCTCATCATCAAGCTCTTATTTCTTTGAACTCCAAGGCCTATGGCCGAAAATGAAAAGGAAAAAGGAGTAGAAGAGAAGTTCTAAAAGGAATCAAGAGAAACTATGAACATCAAACTTGAAACAAGAACTTTAAAGAAGAGAATACATGAAAGGAAATCCCTACTTGGTGTGATGATCTTGAAGATGGAAGAAGAAGATGAAGAACTTGAAGAACTTGAACTTGAGAGAAAAGAAAGCTTTGAAGTGTTTCTTTGAGAACTTACACTTTGCAAATGAACCCAAAATGATACAAGTTCACCTAAGCAAGCTATTTATAGAGAAATGAAGCAAATGAAGGGTGCACGGAGGGGAGGAGCTTCGGCCATGAGGAGTGCAGAATGGGAGAGAAAATATCTCTTACAAGGCATGGTTCAAAGCATGGTTGGAAGCATGGCCAAGCATGGGCTCAAGTATGGTGCAAGCATGGGTTAAGCATGGTTCTTTGAGTGAGAAAACAATTTAACATGTGGTCAAAGGGGGAGGAGGTGGCCGAAATGCATCAGCCCATGTGGGGTTGTGTTTGCATTTTAATTGTGGTTTAGAGTTGTGTTTAGGTGTATCTTTGATTATGCTTAAGGTTAGGAAGTTGTAAGAAAGTGTTTAGGTGAGAAAATGGGTAATCAAGGTTGCCAAGACATAATTAGAGAGTGTTCTTGCACCATTAGTGGGTTATAAACTCATTTTAGTGTTTAAATAATTCTAGACACAATTCCTTGATTTAAGGAATTGGAGAGAGAAAACACTATTCAAGATTCCAAGAGTGAAATCTTGAGTTTTAGAAAAGAGATTTAAATCTAATCTAAGCAATCTTAGGTTCTAATTAATTTTAATAATTTATTTTGACTCTAGATTAATTATGAAAATTAATTAATCTTCGTTTAGAGCCTAATATTGCTTAGGTTTGCTTAATTACATCAAAAACACTATTCTAGGGGCAAAATCGTAATTTTGCACTAAAACTGCCCGGGACTGCCGGGACTCAAACAGATGTTTTGAAATATGTAATAACATGGTTCTAAACCTCTGGGGGAAGTTTCAGGCTCAAACGGCACCTTTACCCGCGTAAAACGCTATAGGGGTATTTTGGTCATTTTAACCTGAAACTGCGGAAAATGAGACTTTCATCTCCGGAACCACTCAAGGGTCATTCAATCCCCTTCAAACATTGAGTTGGCCCTTCAAGGACTGCCGAGTTGGCCATCCTCGAATTCCGGGACGAAAATGACCTCAGGGGTATTTCGGTTATTTTCCACTCAGACAGAAAATCGGGGCGTTACAAATCTCTTTTTAAAACTCAAGATTCCAAGTCATGGAATCTTGAATAGTATTTTTTTCTCCCCAATTCCTTAAATTAAGGAATTGTGTCTACAATTGTTTACACTTTAAAATGAGTTTTAATCTCTCTAATGAAGCAAGAATACTCCCTAATCATGTCTTGACATCCTTAATTACCCATTTCCTCACCTAAACACTTACTTGCAAACTTTTAATCATGAGCCTAATCAATGATACATCTAAACACATCTTTAAACCACAATTAAATACAAGATTTTCTTCCCCCATTGCATGAAGAAGCCTTCTCCCCCATTTTTCATCACATGGTGATTTATTTTTACACACAAATAGCCATACTTTGAGCTATACCTTACCATGCTTTGCATTATACTCCACCATGCCTTGAACCATGCCTTTGAATGACACATTGAAAGAGATATTTTTCCCTCTCTTTTCCTTCCTTTTTGGCCAGCCACCTCTCCCCATTCTCACCCCCTTATGTTTCATTTTCCTATAAATAGGCATCTAAGGAAACTTGCAAGAACTTTACTCATTCTTACAACTCTAAGCTTCTCTTCTTCAATCTCAAAGAGTTCTTCTTCCTCTGCTTCTCTTTCCAAGATCAAACCCTCTTCAAACAAAAGGCACATCCAAGGTAGGGAGTGATTCAATAATTTATATTCCTTTCTTTTGTTGATTCTTCTTTCCCTCTCCACTTTCCTTTTGGTTTTTGTTCATCCTTTTCCTTCTCTTTGGTTTTCGGCCTCAATGGCCTACACAATGAGAAACCATGGCTTGATGATGAGGATCTTGAGTGTTGGTTGTAAAACCATCATCTATTTGATCTTTAAAGCTTGAAGGATTCACTTTTAAAAGAGATTTTTAGCAAATAAAGAAACTATGTTGTTGTAAGAGTAATCTTGAGCCTATGACTCAAATAGATAAGAAATGGATTGCATTCATATTTATTTTCCTCGCTATCACCTTAACAGTTAATCTCAAAGCCTACCTATTTCAACCTTAAAGTTGATTATTGATTTAGAATGAAAACTTTAAGGCGCCTAGAGCACTCAAATCAAGAATTAAACTTGCATATTATATTTATTTTTCAAGTCATCACCTAAAGCTCAAAGATAAGAAATGACCTTGCATTTCATGTGTACATTTTTTGTCTAGCATGTTTATGTTTCAAACCATCACCTAAACTTAAAGATTAAGAATGAACTTGCATTCTCATGTTTATTTTCAAGCCTTGCATATTTACTTTTCCTTGCCATCACTTGATAATGCTGAGATTAAAATGAAACTTGCATTAGCATGTTTACGTTTATGTCATCACGTAAAGATCTAAGGCTCAAGACCTAACTCTTTCAACTTAATCTTGAAACTATGGGCAATTATCTTTACAAAGACATTTTGATTTCAAAAAGAGTGTTGGAACAAGGTTCACAACGGTTTGAGAAGGACGGAATAACTTAGAAGGTGTTTTAAACTTAAATTTTCATATTTTGAAGGTGCTAGTAATTGATGACAAGGCCTGTGTAATCGATTACCTGAGAGTTTTGCCATACTCAGATAAGAACTTTTGACCTAAGTAATTGATTACACCATCATGTAATTAATTACACATTCTGGACTCAAGTAATCGATTACCATTCCATGCAATTGATTACTCGGATGTTCTTGCAGCCCCAGAGAGTATTTTCAACAGGTGTAATCGATTACAAGGCTCATGTAATCGATTACCAGAGCCCTCAATTTACCTATTTTGAAACTCGAAGCTATGTAATCAATTACAAGGCTCATGTAATTGATTACCAGAACCCCAACTATGCAATAAACATTTTCCCCACTTGAATGACATGAAGCCATGATCTTATGTTACTTAAATCCATGATTTTATATGATATGAATTCATGATCTTGTTTACACATGAATCTGTGACTTGCCTGACATAAACTGATAAGATAGGTATGACTATTCATGAATCATAAGCATGTTTATTTTATGAGGCATTGATCTCTAGAGATAGAACTTATCCTTTGTATATTATGGCTTCATATGGAATATTAGAGATGCATATGCTAGAGATATATGAAGAATTAGGTGTGATTGTTCTTGAATCATGGCATGTTATAATATGTTGATGCATGAACCATGAACAGATATGTGGTATGACATTGAATATTTGTTTTGATTATGAACTTTGAATGTGAAAGTACATAGTTCTTGTCGCATAAAGCAAATTTGAAGGAAATTCGGTGTACCACTGTTACACTACAGGATTGCCGTCAAATTTGAAGACTTAAGAAAGTTTTTGAAAACTCCATGAGATTTTAAATGGGACATAATACTGAGATGCATTTCTCCCGCTCCCGTGGGGAGAAAGCAAATCCGTGAGGGTATTGACATTGAGCTTGCCAAAGCGGAAAATTCGCATACTAGATACCAGTAGAGCATTTCAAAGAAGGAAATATTTCTATGGACTCCCCGAATTAAAGGTTATGATAGGTGATTCTTATGCCCCCTGGCCCATACTCTTGAGGTCGAGATTATTATTATATTACGCTTATCATAGGATAAGTAAGAACTAGTGACGACTAGTTAGGTATGAGCTCATAACTTAGAGATGTTTTTAGGGTGGCCCCCACGATGCAAAGTATAATGTTTAATGTCAATGCTTAAGAAAAGAGAAAGTTCCACATGAGAAGTTACATGCCATTTTATGCCACTTATATGATGTTTCTTGATGTTATGTTCTATTGCCTTCTTGCATAATGTATTATCATGCATTCATGCTTTGCTATGCTGCATACATGACATTAAGACTCATTCTAAAATAAACGGCCTTGGATAATTATGTTTGAAAACCTAATAATAAACTTTTTTGCATGCACACCTTTTTATAATAAACCCAAGGTTCCTGGGGACATTGACGATGCCACTTAGATAGGAAGTTCCTTACTGAGATTCTTTAATAAGATTCTCACTCCCTCTCTTTCTCTCTTCCTTTTCCGTCACATTATCAGATTTCAATGGTGATGTTTGTGGTCTTCATCGACACCCCAGTGTGGGAGGTCCACTTTGATCCGGAGCATCAATCCTACCATTTTGAGGGGTGTTGCACCGTCAGAGTCTTCATGTTCGTAGGACGCTCCTTTGCACACCCAGTACTTAGCTATCGCTTTTCCCCGACATCCCCCTATGGAGACGACATGGTTTTTTAGCGTGCTCAAACGCGCAACGAGAGGATTCTCCATACCCACACCACTTCGTCAGCTGTACTTGACTTTCCAGACAATGTACCCCGTTTACAGTCTTCGGAGCCCTCGGAGACCCATTGACCCACCCGTACAGTGAGAGCTCTGCCCTCACTCCCTCGCTCATGAGAAAGGGTAGCGAGGAGACTGTGACTCAGCCGAGATTGGCCCGGAGGCCGGCCATGTGCCCTCGTTACAGAGCTCACGTTCAGCTACTTCACGTGGCCACTCTAGCTGAGATACACCAGTGGGTTGGTTATGTCCCGCCCTTTCTAGGATCGCAGCAGTAGAGGCTCTTGGGGAGTGTTAGTACACACACCACACATAGACTAGGATAGCCTTCTTTTGCTCTAGAAGTTATCCATCTTAAGTGCACTAGGGTAAGGGTGATTTCCTTTATGCTTTCCTTGTATTTTCCTTTCAGCTATATTCGCACCTATGATGTATCAAACTCATCCTGCCTTTCATAGGTGGGCAGTTTATTATATTAATATAATATTACTGTTGGTGTGTGTAACGCCCAATTTTTCTTTGTAATTTTCTTGTCATCGTAAATTACTCAATTACCGAATTATCGTAGGTAATTATTACATAAGATTTGAGGCCGAACAATCCTCAATAAAGGAATATAACATTAGAAGAGAGGTTAGGAACGATTCATGCGAGAGTCGCAAATCCCGAATTTACATGCGTATAAAATGACCAAAATGCCCTGAGTTATTTTACTCGAGAAAATGAGGATCGTGGGCCCCACCTATTCTCAAGGGGATATTTTGAGGATAATAAGGGATTGTTTGTGTTATGTGTGTTAATAGAGCAGAAGGATCTCAATTTTGAGTTCCGAAGCCTTGAAAATGACCAAAACGCCTCATTGTTTTAACTCCGATGTGCGTGCCGTGAGCCCGAACCTCACTAAAATGTTTTAAAATGTGTTTTTAAGCCATGATTAACCATTGGTTAAGCTCGGGTGGCCTCGGGCAATTTTTAAGTGAAAGTACGATTTTGCCCCTATTTTGGCGCTTTGCAATTTCGGGATTTTTGATTCAGTATACAGAAACCTAAGCAATATTAGGCTCAAATTAAAGCTTATTAAATTCTAAATATTAATCTAGAGTCAAAATTATGTATTTAGATTGATTAGAACCCAAAATTGCTCAAAAACACCCAAATTGCTTACTAATTCACTTAAACCCTTAGCTGTAAATTCTCTAAATTACATGAATACCTTGCCTACACCTAAATAATGCATGGAACACACAAATTTCACTTCTTTGGGCTGTAATGGACGAAATTATTGATGCCATTATGCAGCTGAATTATTGCCAAAAGTTGCACTAAAACAAAATGCCAAAATGTCACCATATGAGACATAATTCCTTAATTTCATACAACTTTGTCTAAAATGATTTTTCCTCCCTTATTTCTCCTGCAAAATTCCGTCCACTACCTCATCATTTTGGCCAATTAGAAGCCTCAAAATCTTCTATAAATAGGCTTGCTTGAGTGGTCTTGGAATGCTTGGTTCATAACTAGTTTTTAGGAGCACCAAAAACTTTCTTTCTTCCTCCTCTTTGGCTGAATTCTTTCTTCAATTTTTCAAAGAGATTTTGTTTCATTTCACTTCAAGAAACCAAGTTCTCTTCCTCTTCTTCAACTCAGATTAGGTAGGGAGTAGTTTCTAAATTTATTTCTATGCTTTGAGGAGTTGTGTTTTTAGCTCAAAATGATCAAATTATGAACTTGCCTTAGCTTTTTATTTTGGCTTTCCTCTTCAATTTTTCTTTAACCAATTCAACCATATGGCCTAGGTGGAACTAAGATGATGGCTTGATGATGAGGACCTTGAGGGTGGGTTGTAAATCCATCACAAGTTAGGCCTCTAAAGCTTGAAAATTCCACTTGATGCAAAACTTTAAAGAATAATGCTTTATGATGCTAAAACAAAGATTTTTAGTTTAGAACTTGAAAGATGTATTTTTCCTTTTATGTTTTATTTCTTGTTAAGATATGTATTGGGTTGAATTTATAATTCTTTTAAAGTCTTGAAGGAGCTCTAGTAAAGAAACAAAATGAATTTGCATCCATGATTAAGTTTATGCTTTGCATAACCATGTTTACCTTCTATGTCATCACTAAATTTTCAAGAATGAATAAATGAACTTGCATTTCTCATGTTTAAATTCCAAGCTTGTATCTCATGTTTTATCTTTCAAGATAATAAAGAGGTTGCATCTCATATTTAATTTATGCTCTCACTATATTTTATAATGGCTAAAAGAATCAACGCATGGCATGTTTATTTTATGCCATCACCTAAAGATCCTAGAGCTCAAAGACTTGCCCATGTATCACAAGCAAAGAAATATGATTATTAGAGTTAAAGAATTTATTCTTTAAAAAGTCTTGAGATTGGAGCTTAAAAAGATGTAATAATAATATTCTCTTCTCCCTCTACTGGTCCTGTGCGGACTACATGCGCTCAGGTTTCTTAATATTCTCTTCTCCCTCTCTTGGTCTGTGCGGACTACCGCCGCTCAGGTTTCTTAATATTTTCTTCTCCCTCTCTTGGTCTGTGCGGATTACCGCCGCTCCAGATTTCTTGTATCATGTTTATATTTCAAGTTCTTGCATCATGTTTAATTTTTAAGTCATCACCTTAAATCTTAAAGATAAAGAAATGGAATTGCATATCATGTTTATAATTCCAAGCTATCACCTTATAAAGATAAGATTAAAATAAGGTTGCATAGCATGTTTATAATTCTAAGATGTCACCTAAATCTCTAAAGCTCAAGACTTACTCCTTTTATCTTAAGTGAGAATTTTAATTGTGAAGATCCTCCCAAATTTGACAAAAGAACTAGTTTCTAAATGAGTTTTAAGGCTTTGCAAGGATTTTACGGGGAAGTAGTATTTTATATGCACTTAAAATATGATTCTATGTAATTGCATGAGGTTCATGATTCGGCCTCTGATCTGAGTTTAGTATCAATGTGTGATAATGATTTGATATGATTGAAGTTGTGATAATTATGGTTTATTGTTAAGAGAATGATTCATAATTGGTTTAGTAACTAATTAGTTCTATAATTGATAATTCTATGTAAGGATTGGATGCTTATTAAGTACTTGATATCATTGAATGATTTCTGGCTTGCATGTTATAGTTCTTTGTTGCAAATAATGAGAATGCTTGTACATGAAATGTTCTTTATTATGTAAAATTTACCTTTGTTGCTAAAAGAAAGTGTATCATTGTAAAAGTGTAATTTGGAAAGGTTACGGCTAAGGAAAGACTTGGTATTTAAGCGTGTCCATTGTGACCCACCTCTCTTTCTGGGAATCTCCCATATGCATGATTACTGATTGATATATATTATTCTAGCTTAAGACTATAAATGAGAAAATGTTATGATGTTTATGAATTGTATTATGATATAACATGCAAAGATTTAATGATGACTTAAACTTATAAGAAAATGATCCTTTGGAACCATCGGACTATAGGTGGTGAAAAGGTGATTTTAGCCCCTAACCCGTTCTCTCAAAAGGGTAGAGTCGGGACTTTAGCTTATCAAAAGGGATAAGTATATGCTAGTGACGACTAGTAAAATATGAGCTCATAACCTAAATTACTCCCAAAAGGGTGGAGTATAGGGTGGCCCAAGGAAAATAATGATGATGATAAGATTTTAAGTCATCAAAGGCACTAAAGAAATGAAATATGTGCCTTTGTGTCCATGTGTAGCTAATATTATATGACGTTCTTTTATGCATGTTATTTTGATAATGATGATGAGGAATATGATGTAATGATAAAGGAAATGTTCATTGTAAATATGACATGTTAAGAATAAGATGCATTATAAGGCGATGATTAAAAATTGTGAACCTCGGTTAAGTATTTGTCCGAACTTAAAATGAATCTTTGCATGCTCACTATTTTAGAATAATCCCGAGGTACGTGGGGACTTTGATGATGACACTGTAGAAGGAGGTACCCTACTGAGAATTCTTTAGCAAGATTCTCACTCCCTTTTCTTTATTTCCGTCATTGTCTCCAGATTCAAATGGCGACATTCGTGCTGTTCGTTGATACCCCTACTTGGGAATTCCACTATGATCCGGTGCATCGCTCGTATCATTTTGAAGGGAGGTCTTGTGATTCGTGTTTTTATTTACATAGGTCGTCCATTTGCACATCCTGTCCCTAGTTATCGATTTTCTCCTACTTCTCCTATGGCGATGAAATGGTTTCGAACATGCACGTCCACTTGATGAAAGGATGTTACGTTCTTATCCCGCTTCATCTGCTTGTCCATGGATTTCAGTATGTTCCCGAGACGAGATATTCAAACCGATCCTTCAGAGGACACTCCTACTCATGTATATTCTGAGAGCTCTGCTCCTACTCCCACGTGTAAGAGAGGGTAGTGAGGAAACAGTTGTTCAGCCGAGGTTAGCTAGAAGGCCGTCCATGCGACCCCAGCCTGGGGCATCTCGTGTGTCCCGTCCCGAGGAGCTCATCGATGGATCGGATTTATTCCCCATTTCAGGGACAAAGTGGCCATAAAGGTTCTTAGTAGATTTATGTGTGATCATGCACCCTAGTTTTAGGATAACCTTCCGCTTATGGAGTTATCTAGTTTAGGGGCATGTATTTCCTTAAGTATATTTTCTTTTATGGGTTTGCATAAGATAATGATGTATGAACATAACCCACCCTTTGAGTGAGGTTATTGTATGTAAATATATGCTATAATGTGCTTATGAATGTTATATGATGGAGCCTAAGTGATATGATGTGATATATTCTTAAACGTCTTATTATACCCCGCTTACTCGTTCACGTTGTACTCGGCTCATGTTTTCAATTATGTGTTTAAAAAAAAAAAAAATGGCTCGTAATTTCACTAAGTATTTTCAAATTATGAAGCAAGAACCAAAGCAAGGAGTAAAGTCTAGTCATTAATCAGATTCAACCTAGGTGTATCTGGTTAATTACTAAGTGTTACATTTTGGTATCGAGGCGATTCGATTCTCATGGAGCACGAGGATTGGACTAGCTATGCTTCTAAAGCATAATACGTTAGTAACGCGTCATGTGTAGATGTTTATCATTAGGATGAGCTTGAGGATTAGAAATACATGACTCCTGTATGTTGAAAGTGCCATGGTAACTTGCTCACTTTGCATGGAATATTGGGCCTGATCACCTCGGTGTTGCGTTTTGTGTGTATAGGGACCAATGGCACGTCGACAACGGACTAGGAGCGCAAAGACGAATAATCAAGGCAACGACAGTACCAAGCACTCCGCGACGAACCAAGGACCATGAGAATGATGAAGAAGCGAATGGATCGGGATCGTCAAGCCAATATGAATCAGGAAGATGAGGTTGCTGAACATGCCTGTTTCGGGGAGTTTCGTAAGGCAAACCCACCAGTTTTCAAGGGGACACTGAATCCAAATATTGCAGATGAATGGATTCGGAATATTGAGAAGGTCTTTGCTGTAGTCCCATGCTCGGAGGAGCAAAAGGTCACCTTCGCTACTCATATGCTTGAAGGTGATGCCGGTTTCTGGTGGACGGGTGTTCGAAGACTCCTGGAGACGACCGACATGGACATTGATTGGGAACTTTTCAAGGTCCATTTTTATGAAAAGTACTTTCCAGAGTCAGTTAGAAATGCCAAGGACATTGAATTCATGCAAGTTGTCCAGGGGAATATGAATGTGGCCCAGTACACTGCCAGATTTGAAGAACTCATTAAGTTCTCAAGAATGTACCAAGGAAATCCTGATGAGTACTGGAAATGCATTAAATACAAGTCAAGGTTGAAGGCGGAACTTAATGTGGCAGTTGCACATTTGGAGATTAGGGATTTCTCTACCCTAGTTAACAAATGTCGGATTATTGAAGAAGGTCAGAGAAAACTAAACACCCCAAAGTCAGATAATATTACCAAAAAGTTGACACCTCAAGGTCGGCCAGTTCAAGAGGCAGAGTCGACCTCCATTTCCCCCTCAATCAAGACCACAAGGGACACAAAGAAATTTTCAACAAGGAAGGCCAAACAACAACAATCGCTATAATAACAACCGCTACAACAATAAGCCCAAAGAATAATCACAACAACAACAATAACAACAATAAAGGGAAAGCACCACAAAGAGGTCCAGTAGTACCTCCACGGCCTGTGCCATCCATGGAATGTCCCAAGTGCGGCAAGAATCATGGGAGCATGCCATGTCGAGCCGGAACAAGTGTGTGCTATCGGTGTGGAAAACCAGGTCATTACTCCCGAGAATGCACAGAAAGAAACCCGCCAACCCCCATTCCCAAGCCGCAACACCAGGGAAGGGTATTTACTGTTAATCTTTGAAGAAACAACGAAGTCACGAAATCTCGTGGAAGGTAAGGGTAATATGCATGGTAAAGACTTAATTGTACTATATGATTCTGGCGCTTCTCATTCTTTTATCTCCCATTCATGTGTTAAAAGCCTTAATTTACCTATGACTGAGCTTCCTTTTGACCTTATTGTTTCTACCTGATTGGAAAACCCGTTAGGACTTGTAAATGTTGTTTAGATTGTAGTTTTATTATAGATAATAGATCCTTTGTTTTAGATCTTATTTGCTTACCCATGCGAGGTTTAGATGTGATTCTTGGCATGGATTGGCTTGAGGCCAACCGTGTCTTTGTTAAAGCTGTTATGAGAAAACCATCACTTTTCTTCTGTTCCTATTGAACCTAAGAAACCCATAAGTCTTTACATAAGCTATTTGTGAAATGGATTGTGGTAAGGGTGAGAGTAAAGGTTACATTTTCTTAGCCGCTAGTGATGTAGACTTTGAGCAAAGTATCGATGAGATACCAATAGTAAGAAATTATCCTGAAGTATTTCCAGATGAGATACCAGAGTGGGAGAAAGGAACTCAAAGTGCTCTAACTCAAAGCTTTAGTGAAATGAACAAAGGTGCTTCAAGTTCCCTAAGCTACCTATTTATAGAGAAGTGAAATGAATTGAATATTGGAGGCCTTTTTGGGGGGAAGAATTCGGCCACATTTCAGCCACAAGGAGGAAGAAATATCTTTGTTCAAAGCATGGTGTTGGTCATTCAAAGTATGGTGAAAAGTCTAGCTATGCATGTCCTAAAGCATGGCTAGAATGTACCTTATTTTCCAACCTTTAAAAATGCATGAAAATACAAAATTTTGGGCTGCACAAGGGTGAAGAAAACCGTGCTCCTCATGCCCAAAAAGAAGAGAAAATTTTCTAGACTTAAATTCCCAAAGCATAGGTAATGTGTTGTAAGACATGTTGTCTTGAAAAAGTTTGATAGAAAGCTTGAATGACCACAAAAACAAATCATTCTTTTTGAATTGAAAGACATAATTTAATTCATTTTAGAAATGAATTGAAAACCTTGATTGACCATATAAAATATTCTTTGAGTCTTGAGTGACAATTTTTCTTGAAAGTTGATCATTGATTGAAAGTGTTCAAGACACATGTCACAAGATAGCTTGAACACATAGACTAATTTTTTTATGTTTTCTAGAGAAAATGGTGCCATTCTTGGCAGCCTTGGGAGGAGAAATATCTCCTTAAACCATGTTCTAGAAGTGTGTTTTGGTGTGACATAGATTAGGCTTAGGATTAAAAATTGCTAAGTAGGTACTTAGGTGCACTAATAGGTTAATTAAAACCATAAATCCCTAGGTTTAGAGGTGGTCTAGAAGGATTAGAGAGTCAACACCTCTAGGACTAGTGATGTGAGTGTGACAACTTGTCTCAAAAGAAAGTTGATGTGAATAGTGGAAACACTATTCGACACTATTCACATATTCTTTTTCCTTTTTAAAGAATAAGACTATGATGAGATTTGAATTTTCCCTAAGCAATTTTAGGTTCCAATTAATTCTAAATGATGGTTTTGGCTCTAGATTAATTATGGAAATTAATTAACCTTTAATTAGAGCCTAATATTGCTTAGGTTTGGAGTTAAGCGGCTCATTGAGTAGAAAATGCAATATCTTGAGGGCAAAATCGTAATTTTTACCAAAAGTTGCCCGGGATCTCCGGGACTTAAACCGACATAGTTTATGCCTTAAAATCATTGTTTTGAACCTCAGAACAAAGTCCGGGTCAAAACGGAACTTATCTTGCCTTAATGCATTACGGGGTATTTTGGTCATTTACGCACAGAAATCTCAGAAATGAGGTTTTCCCGCTTTGTTAGGCACTCATGCTCATACAATCCCCTTCATATAACATATGAACCCTATGAGGATGGCCAAAGCCGGCCGTCCTCGTGTTTCGGGTAAAAATGACCTCAGGGGCAATTTGGTCATTATGAAAGTTTAGCGAAAATCGGGGCGTTACATCGTCCATTACAGCCCAAAGAAGTGAAATTTGTGTATTCCATGCATTATTTAGGTGTAGGCAAGGTATTCATGTAATTTAGAGAATTTACGGTTAAGGGTTTAAGTGAATTAGTACGCAATTTGGGTGTTTTTGAGCAATTTTGGGTTCTAATCAATCTAAATACATAATTTTGACTCTAGATTAATATTTAGAATTTAATAATCTTTAATTTGAGCCTAATATTGCTTAGGTTTTGGTATACGAATCAAAAATCACGAAATTCGCAAAACTACCCAAAAACAGGGGCAAAATCATACTTTCACTTAAAAACTGCCCGAGGCCACCCGAGCTTAACCAATGGTTAATCATGGCTTAAAAACACATTTTAAAACATTTTAGTGAGGTTCGGGCTCAGTCGGCACGCACATCGGAGTTAAAGCAACCCTTGAGGCGTTTTGGTCATTTCGCGCGTCGGAACTCAAAATTGAGATCCTTCTGCTCTATTAACACACATAACACAAACAATCCCTTATTATCATCAAAACATCCCCTTGAGAATAGGTGGGGTCCACGATCCTCATTTTCTGAGTAAAATAACTTCAGGGGCATTTTGGTCATTTTATACGTACAGAAATTAGGGATTTGCGACTCTCGCATGAATTGTTCCTAACCTCTCTTCTAATGTTATATTCCTTAATTGAGGATTGTTCGGCCTCAAATCTTACGTAATAATTACCTACGGTAATTCGGTAATTGAGTAATTTCTAATGACAGTAAAAATTGGGCGGTTACACGTTGTCTTGATTATTCTGTGCTGCGCTCCTAGTCTGTTGTCAACGTGCCATTGGTCCCTAAACACACAAAACAACAACACTGAGGTGATCAGGCCCAATATTCCATGCAAAGTGAGCAAGTTACCATGGCACTTTCAACATACAGTAGTCATGTATTTCTAATTCTCAAGCTCATCCTAATGATAAGCATCTACACATGACATCACTAACGTATTATGCTTTAGAAGCATAGCCAGTCCAATCCTCAGGCTCCATGAGAATCGAACTGCTCTGATACCAAGATGTAACACCCTAGTAATTAACCAAATACACCTAGGTTGAATCTGATTAATGACTAGACTTTACTCCTTGCTTTGGTTCTTTCTTCATAATTTGAAAATACTTAGTGAAATTACGAGCCATTTTTTTTTTAAAAAAAAAACTTAATTGAAAACGTGAGCCGAGTACAACGTGAACGAGTAAACGGAGTATAATAAGATGTTTAAGAATATATCACATCATATCACTTTGGCTCCATCATATAACATCCATAAGCACATTATAACATATATTTACATACAATAACCTCACTCAAAGGGTGGGTTATGATCATACATCATTGTCTTATGCAAACCCATAAAAGAAAATATACATAAGGAAATACATGCCCCTAAACTAGATAACTCCATAAGCCGGGAAGGTTATCCTAAAACTAGGGTGCATGAACACACATCAATCTACTAAGAACCTTCTATGGCCCTTTGTCACGGAAATGGGGGAATAAATCGATCCTTGATGAGCTTCCTCGGGAAGGGACACGAGAGATGCACCAGTGAGTCGCATGGGCGGCTTTCTTGCTAACCTCGGCTGAACAAGCTGTTTCCTCACTACCCTCTCTTACGTGTGGGAGTAGGAGCGAGCTCTTAGAATATACATGAGTAGGAGTGTCCTCTGAAGGATCAGTTTAGGACTATCTCATCTCGAGGAACATACTACGGAAATCCATGGACAGCGAGATGAAGCGGGATAAGAATGTAACATCCTTTCATCAAGTGGGCGTGCATGTTCAAAAACCATTTCATCGCCATAGGGAGAAGTAGGAGAAAATCGATAACTAGGGACAGGATGTGCAAATGGGCGACCTATGTAAATAAAAACACGAATCACGCACCTCCCTTCAAAATGATACGAAGCGATGCACGGATCTTAGTGGAATTCCCAAGTAGGGTATCAACGAGCAGGGACGAATGTCGCCATTTGAATTTGGAGACAATGGCGAAATAAAGAAAAGGGAGTGAGAATCTTGCTAAAGAATTCTCAGTAGGGTACCTCCTTCTCTGATGTCATCATCAAAGTCCCTAGGAACCTCGGGATTATTCTAAAATAGTGAGCATGCAAAGATTCATTTTAAGTTCGGACAAATACTTAACCAAGGTTCGTCAATTTTTAATCATCCCTCTTATAATGCATCATAATCTTAACATGTCATATTTACAATGAACTTTTCCTTTATCATTACATCATATTCCTCATCATCATTATCAAAATAACATGCATAAAAGAACGTCATATAATATTAGCTACACATGGACACAGTGCACATATTTCATTTCTTTAGTGCCTTAGGTGACTTAAAATCTTATCATCATCATTATTTTCCTTGGGCCACCCTATACTCCACCCTTTTGGGAGTAATTTAGGTTATGAGCTCATACTTTACTAGTCGTCACTAGCATATACTTATCACTTTTGATAAGCTAAAGTCCCGACTCTACCCTTTTGAGAGAAGCGGGTTAGGGGCTAAAATCACCTTTTCACCACCTATAGTCTGATGGTTCCAAAGGATCATTTTCTTATAAGTTTAAGTCACCATTAAATCTTTGCATGTTATATCACAATACAATTCATAAACATCATAGCATTTTCTCATTTATAGTCTTAAGCTAGAATAATATATATCAACTATAATCATGCATCTGGGAGATTCCCAGAGAAGAGGTGGGTCACAATGGACACGCTTAAATACCAAGTCTTTCCTTAGCGAACCTTTCCAAATTACACTTTTACAATGATACACTTTCTTCTAGCAACAAAGGTAAATTTTACATAATAAAGAATATTTCATGCATAAGCATTCTCATTATTTACACAAAGAACTATAACATGCAAGCCAGGAAATCATTCAATGATATCAAGTACTTAATAAGCATCCAATACTTACATAGAATTATCAATTATAGAACTAATTAGTTATGCACCTAAGGGATTTATTACCATCCTTATGATTATTTATAGGCCTTAAGAACACTATTAAATCAAATGGGGTAGCATAGGTAGTAAGTTGTTCCTAAGGTTTTACGGTATGCTAGAAGTTATGTTTTAAATCCTTTCTTGTTATGACTTTCCCTATGATGCTGAAATTAGTTACTAAACCAATTATGAATCATTCTCCCTTATTTAAACATAATAAAACCTGGTTCTTATCGTTGCTAAATGTAACACCCCGATTTTTCTGTCCGAGGGAAATGACCAAAATGCCCCTGAGGTCATTTCCTGACCCGAACTCGAGGGTAACCAACTTGGTCATCCTCGAAGGGTCAACTCAATGTTTGAAGGGGATTGAATGGCCTTTGAATGCTTTCGAGCGAAAATTTCGTTTTCCTTGATTTGGTCAAAATGACCAAAATACCCCTATAGCGTTTTTCTGCGGGTAATGAGTGCCGTTTGAGCCGAACTTTCCCAGAGGTTTAAAAACATGTTTTCATGTGTCTAGAGGTCTCTGTTCAAGTCCCGGAGGTCAGGCAGTTTTAGTGCAAAATTATGATTTTGCGCCTAGAATAGTGTTTTTGAGCTTAATGGCGTAATTAAGCAAACCTAAGCAATATTAGGCTCTAAACGAAGATTAATTTATTTCCCTAATTAATCTAGAGTCAAAATAATTTATTAAAGTTAATTAGAACCTAAAATTGCTTAGATTAAACTTAAATCCCTTTTAGAACTCAAGATTCCTAGTCTTGGAATCTTGAATAGTGTTTTCTCTCCAATTCCTTAAATCAAGGAAATGTGTCTAGAGTTGTTTAGACTCTAAATTGAGGATTTAACTCTCTAATGGTGCAAGACCACTCCTTAATTATGTCTAGACCACCTTAATTACCCATCCTCCTTACCTAAACACTTTCTTACAAATTCCTAATCTTAAGCATAATCAAAGATACACCTAAACACAACTCTAAAACACAATTAAAATGCAAACTAATCCTCCCTATGGGCTGATGCATTTTGTGACACATCCTCGCCCTTTGACACATATTAAATTGTTTTCTCACTCAAAGAGCCATGCTTGAGCCATACCTTGAGCCATACCTCACCATGCTTTGAACCATACCTCACCATACCTCAAGAACACATTATCTCACCTCATGGAACTCATGGAAAGCCTCCAATCTGCACCCTCATGGCTGAAACCTCCTCCTTCATGAGCTCCCTCCATTTGTTTCATTTCTCTATAAATAGAATGCCTTGAGGAGCTTGCACCACTTTTAGATCATTTGCTAAGTTTAGGAAACACTCAAAGCTTTTCTTTTTCTCTCAAAGTCTTTGTGTTCTTCAAGTTCTTGGAGTTCTTCAAGTTCTTCATCTTCTTCATCTTCTTCTTCCATCTTCAAGTTCATCACACCAAGTAGGGATTTTCTTTCATGTATTCTTTCTTTAAAGTTCTTGTTCTAAGCTTAATGTTCATAGTTTCTCTTGATTCTTTTTAGAACTTCTTTTTCTTTCCTTTACCTTTTCATTTTCGGCCATGGGCCTTGGAGAACAAAGGAATGAGAGCTTGATGATGAGAGTTTCATGATGATGTTCATCACTTGAAACAAACTCTAGAGCTTGATTTTTGTTCTTGAGCAAAAGTGTTTCTAGATTTTCCTTTCTTGAACTTTTGAGAACTTTAACTTTGATGGTGTTTTAAAATGGCTCTATGAACTCAATGATGAGGACTCATGATGTTGGTGTTAATATATCATCAAGATCATGAACTCTAGAGTTTTAAAATGTTCCTTTTTCTTCTTGAAGATTTTGGCCATTTCCTTAAATTTTTCTAAGCTTCATGGTTTGATTTCCTAAAAATATTATGTTAAGTTTTAAAGAACTCTAAGCTTGACTTTGTCTTGGTTTGATGAGTTTGGGTTGAGGTTTAAGTTCCTTTAAAGTCTTGTTAAGAGCTCTAGAAAGATAAAATGAACTTGCATAATTTATTTTATGCTTGCATTCATATTTACATTCTTGCTATGCATCTTTATTTTCAAGCTATCACCTAAGAACATAAAGATTAAAATGGAACTTGCATCTTCACTTAATTTAATTCTCGAAGCCTTTCTATTTCGGCCTTAAAGTCATTCCAATCTCTTTTAGGGGATGGAATATGTTTTGGTCAGTGACCTAAGGCTTCACTTAGCCTCTTGATGAATTAAAATGTTTTGCAAAGAGTTTTAGAAGTTCTAGATTGATTCCGAGAGAAACTAGTTAACTTATGTACCTAGAAATGTCAATTTAATTCTCTTATTGAGGCAAGATGTTTTTGGTTCTGATGTGATGAATGTGATGCTGTATGATGATGTTTTAATGTGTTGGAATGTGTGAAAATATCATATGATGACGTAGAAGCGATCCTATGCATGATAGGTAAGAAACTAGCTAACTAGAAATACCGTAAAGCTAGAATTTAACATAGTTTTGACCCATTTGTTTATGGAACTAATCCAAACTGTTTTAATGGGGACATAATCAGATTTAGATTGATTAGACATGAAAAACTTGGTATCATTTGAGTTAGAATTGAATTCTAGCACCTATGGGAAAACTAGTAACTAGAAAACCGTAAAAAATGCAAATGTAGAACTCTTAGAACATTTAATTTTCTGGATTCTGTCCAGCACCCTTACAACATGATAAACATGATTAATAATTAGTCCTTAAGCATAGGAATGCCTCATAATTGATCTAGATTTAATCCATAGCGCCTTGGGCGAAACGGGAACGAAGAAAGGGTCTAAAACGTAAGTTCTAGAACCCCGTATTCACATGTTAGGATTTCCACCCTATGCTATTCAGATTTAAAAGTAAAATGAGAGGATTATGAATGATGTTTAATTATGAGCCTTAGGTGCTTAAAATATGAGCAGCAGTGTAGAGAACTATATCTCAAGATTAAGACCCGTAAGGGTCAAAGCATAAGCTCACCGTAAGTGTAAGCGTTTGGATGATTTATGATGATGCATGAAGTATGCTAATGATGATGATGTTATTCATATGAGGAATTTATGAGATTATATGTTAATGTGGCATAAAGCAAATTTGGAAGGAAATTGATTGTAATGACCGTTTTGGCCAATTTCCGACAAATTTGGGGACTTAAAGAGATTTTGAAAATTAAGGTACTAAGATGGGTTCTAGGATGACACCGGTTTGGCGAGCACCTCCATAGAACTCATGTGACATCAGTACCATTTTATACTCTTAGGTGACAGGTTGGCCGAGCACCCTAAGAGTTTTGCCCTAACCGTACTCGGATAGTCGGGATTTATGATCACGCTTATCGTTAAGTGGTAAGTAAGAACTAGTGGCGACGACTAGTTAAGGTATGAGCTCATAACCTAGATGTATGACACGTTACGGGTGACACGGTTAGTGAGCACCCCCGATTCGATTGTCTTTTAGGGTGGCCCATGAGGAAGAGAAGTTTCATGATTACGATTATGTCACTAAGTTTTGTCCCATATGAATGTTACTATTGCCACTTTATGCCACCAAGAATGATGATGCTTGATGTTATGTTTTATGTATGTGCATTAGGTAGTGCCATGCATACATTCTCTATTATGTTGCATCCATGACATTAAGATCATCCTAAAATGAATGGACCTTGGCTAAAATATATTTTAAAGTTTAAAATGAACCGAATACATGCTCAGTCATTTTGTATAAATAAACCCAAGGTTCCTGAGGACGTAGATGATGACACCTAGGTAGTAGGAGGCCCTACTGAGATTCTTTAGCAAGATTCTCACTCCCTCTATCTCTTTCTTTCCGTCACGTCTTCAGATGGCGACGTTCGTAGTGTAACACCCTAGTAATTAACCAGATACACCTAGGTTGAATCTGATTAATGACTAGACTTTACTCCTTGCTTTGGTTCTTTCTTCATAATTTGAAAATAGTTAGTGAAATTCACGAGCCATTTCTATTTTAAACACATAATTGAAAACGTGAGCCGAGTACAACGTGAACGAGTAAGCGGGGTATAATAAGACGTTTAAGAATATATCACACCATATCACTTAGGCTTCATCATATAACATCCATAAGCACATTATAGCATATATTTACATACAATAACCTCACTCAAAGGGTGGGTTATGTTCATACATCATTATCTTATGCAAACCCATAAAAGAAAATATACTTAAGGAAATTCATGCCCCTAAACTAGATAACTCCATAAGCCGGGAAGGTTATCCTAAAACTAGGGTGCATGATCACACATAAATCTACTAAGAACTCTCTGGCCACTGTCACGGAAATGGGGAATAAATCCGATCCTTGATGAGCTCCTCGGGAGAGGACACACGAGATGCACCAAGGTGGGGTCGCATGGGCGGCCTTCTTGCTAACCTCAATTTGAACAAGCTGTTTCCTCACTACCCTCTCTTACGTGTGGGAGTAGGAGCGAGCTCTCGAGAATATACATGAGTAGGAGTGTCCTCTGAAGGATCAGTTTGAGAATATCTCGTCTCGGGAACATACTGCGGAAATCCATGGGCCCAGGCGGATGAAGCGGGATAAGAAGCGTAACATCCTTTCATCAAGTGGGCGTGCATGTTAGAAAACCATTTCATCGCCATAGGAGAAGTAGGAGAAAATCGATAACTAGGGACGAGGATGTGCAAATGGGCGACCTATGTAAATAAAAACACGACTGCGCACCTCCCTTCAAAATGATACGGCGATGCAGGATCATAGTGAAATTCCCAAGTAGGGGTATCAACGAGCGGGGCGAATGTCGCCATCGAATCTGGAGACAATAGCGGAAATAAAGAAAAAGAGTGAGAATCTTGCTAAAGAATTCTCGGTAAAGTACCTCCTTCTACAGTGTCATCATCAAAGTCCCAGGAACCTCGGGATTATTATAAAATAGTGAGCATGCAAAGATTCATTTTAAGTTCGGACAAATACTTAACCGAGGTTCGTGAATTTTTAATCATGCGTCTTATAATGCATCTTATTCTTAACATGTCATATTTACAATGCACTTTCCTTTATCATTACATCATATTCCTCATCATCATTATCAAAATAACATGCATAAAAGAACGTCATATAATAATATTAGCTACAAATGGACACAGTGGACATATTTCATTTCTTTAGTGCCTTAGGTGACTTAAAATCTTATCATCATCATTATTTTCCTTAGGCCACCCTATACTCCACCCTTTTGGGAGTAATTTAAGTTATGAGCTCATACTTTACTAGTCGTCACTAGCTTATACTTATCCCTTTTGATAAGCTAAAGTCCCGACTCTACCCTTTTGAGAGAGCGGGTTAGGGGCTAAAATCACCTTTTCACCACCTATAGTCGATGGTTCCAAAGGATCATTTTCTTATAAGTTTAAGTCACCATTAAATCTTTGCATGTTATATCACAATACAATTCATAAACATCATAACATTTTCTCATTTATAGTCTTAAGCTAGAATAATATATATCAAGCTAATCATGCATATGGGAGATTCCCGGGGAAAGAGAGGTGGGTCACAATGGACACGCTTAAATACCAAGTCTTTCCTTAGCGAGAGCCTTTCCAAATTACACTTTTACAATGATAAACTTTCTTCTAGCAACAAAGGTAAATTTTACATAATAAAGAACATTTCATGTATAAGCATTCTCATTATTTGCAACGACAACTATAACATGCAAGCCAGGAAATCATTCAATAAGCATCCAATCCTTACATAGAATTATCAATTATAGAACTAATTAGTTACTAAACCAATTATGAATCATTCTCTTAACAATAAACCATAATTATCACAACTTTAATCATATCAAATCATTATCACACATTGATCTTGAACTTCGGATCGATGGCGAATCATGAACCTCATGCAATTACATAGAATCATATTTTAAGTGCATATAAAATACTAGTTCTAGTAAAATCCTTGCAAAGCCTTAAAACTCATTTAGAAACTAGTTCTTTTGTCAAATTTGGGAGGATCTTCACAATTAAAATTCTCACTTAAGATAAAAGGAGTAAGTCTTGAGCTTTAGAGATTTAGGTGACATCTTAGAATTATAAACATGCTATGCAACCTTATTTTAATCTTATCTTTATAAGGTGATAGCTTGGAATTATAAACATGATATGCAATTCCATTTCTTTATCTTTAAGATTTAAGGTGATGACTTGAAAATTAAACATGATGCAAGAACTTGAAATATAAACATGATACAAGAAAGCTGGGCGGTAATCCATACAGGACCCGATAGAGGGAGAAGAGAATATTAAGAAACCGGAGCGGCGGTAGTCTTACAGGACGATAGAGGAGAAGAGATTATTAAGAAAGCTGGAGGCGGCGGTAGTCCACACGGGGACCGATGAGAGGAGAAAATTATTATTACATCTTTTTAAGCTCCAATCTCAAGACTTTTTAAAGAATAAATTCTTTAACTCCAATAATCATATTTCTTTGCTTGTGATACATGGGCAAATCTTTGAGCTCTAGGATCTTTAGGTGATGGCATAAAATAAACATGCCATGCGTTAATTCTTTTAGCCATTATAAAATATAGTGAGAGCATAAATTAAATATGAGATGCAACCTCTTTATTATCTTGAAAGATTAAGTGATGACTTGAAACATAAACATGAAATACAAGCTTGGAATTTAAACATGAGAAATGCAAGTTCATTTATTCATTCTTGAAAATTTAGTGATGACATAGAAGGTAAACATGGTTATGCAAAGCATAAACTTAATCATGGATGCAAATTCATTTTGTTTCTTTACTAGAGCTCCTTCAAGACTTTAAAAGAATTATAAATTCAACCCAATACATATCTAAACAAGAAATAAAACATAAAAGGAAAATACATCTTTCAAGTTCTAAACTAAAAATCTTTGTTTTAGCATCATAAAGCATTATTCTTTAAAGTTTTGCATCAAGTGGAATTTTCAAGCTTTAGAGGCCTAACTTGTGATGGATTTACAACCCACCCTCAAGGTCCTCATCATCAAGCCATCATCTTAGTTCCACCTAGGCCATATGGTTGAATTGGTTAAAGAAAAATTGAAGAGGAAAACCAAAATGAAAAGCTAAGGTAAGTTCATAATTTCATCATTTTGAGCTAAAAACACAACTCCTCAAAGCATAGAAATAAATTTAGAAACTACTCCCTACCTAATCTGAGTTGAAGAAGAGGAAGAGAACTTGGTTTCTTGAAGTGAAATGAAACAAAATCTCTTTGAAAAAATTGAAGAAAGAATTCAGCCAAAGAGGAAGAAGAAAGAAAGTGTTTGGTGCTCTTAAAAACTAGTTATGAACCAAGCCTTCCAAGACCACTCAAGCAGGCCTATTTATAGAAGATTTTGAGGCTTCTAATTGGCCAAAATGATGAGGTAGTGGGCGGAATTTTGCAGGAGAAATAAGGGAGGAAAAATCATTTTAGACAAAGTTGTATGAAATTAAGGAATTATGTCTCTTATGGTGACATTTTGGCATTTTGTTTTAGTGCAACTTTTGGCAATAATTCAGCTGCATAATGGCATCAATAATTTCGTCCATTACAGCCCAAAGAAGTGAAAATTTGTGTGTCTCATGCATTATTTAGGTGTAGGCAAGGTATTCATGTAATTTAGAGAATTTACGGTTAAGGGCTTAAGTGAATTAGTAAGCAATTTGGGTGTTTTTGAGCAATTTTGGGTTCTAATCAATCTAAATACATAATTTTGACTCTAGATTAATATTTAGAATTTAATAAGCTTTAATTTGAGCCTAATATTGCTTAGGTTTGGTATCTGAATCAAAATCCCGAGTCGCAAAGCGCCCCAGCAGGGGCAAAATCGTACTTTCACTTAAAAGCGCCGAGGCCACCCGAGCTTAACCAATGGTTAATCATGGCTTAAAAACACATTTTAAAACATTTTAGTGAGGTTCGGGCTCGATCGGCACATCGGAGTTAAAGCGACCACGAGGGCATTTTGGTCATTTCGCGCGTCGAAACTCAAAATTGAGATCCCTCTGCTCTATTAACACACATAACACAAACAATCCCTTATTATCCTCAAAATATCCCCTTGAGAATAGGTGGGGCCCACGATCCTCATTTTACGAGTAAAATAACTTCAGGGGGCATTTTGGTCATTTTGTACGTACAGAAATTCGGGATTTGCGACTCTCGCATGAATCGTTCCTAACCTCTCTTCTAATGTGATATGTGTGTTAATAGAGCAGAGGGATCTCAATTTTGAGTTCCGACGCGCGAAATGACCAAAACGCCCCTGTGGCTGTTTTAACTCCGAAGCGTGCCAGAGCGAACCTCACTAAAATGTTTTAAAATGTGTTTTTAAGCCATGATTAACCATTGGTTAAGCTGGGTGGCCTCGGCGTTTTAAGTGAAGTACGATTTTGCCCCCTGCTTTTTGGGCGCTTTGAATTTGGGATTTTGATTCAGATAATCAAACCTAAGCAATATTAGGCTCAAATTAAAGCTTATTAAATTCTAAATATTAATCTAGAGTCAAAATTATGTATTTAGATTGATTAGAACCCAAAATTGCTCAAAAACACCCAAATTGCTTACTAATTCACTTAAGCCCTTAACCGTAAATTCTCTAAATTACATGAATACCTTGCCTACACCTAAATAATGCATGGAACACACAAATTTCACTTCTTTGGGCTGTAATGGACGAAATTATTGATGCCATTATGCAGCTGAATTATTGCCAAAAGTTGCACTAAAACAAATGCCAAAATGTCACCATAAGAGACATAATTCCTTAATTTCATACAACTTTGTCTAAAATGATTTTTCCTCCCTTATTTCTCCTGCAAAATTCCGTCCACTACCTCATCATTTTGGCCAATTAGAAGCCTCAAAATCTTCTATAAATAGGCCTGCTTGAGTGGTCTTGGAAGGCTTGGTTCATAACTAGTTTTTAAGAGCACCAAAAACTTTCTTTCTTCTTGCTCTTTGGCTGAATTCTTTCTTCAATTTTTCAAAGAGATTTTGTTTCATTTCACTTCAAGAAACCAAGTTCTCTTCCTCTTCTTCAACTCAGATTAGGTAGGAGTAGTTTCTAAATTTATTTCTATGCTTTGAGGAGTTGTGTTTTTAGCTCAAATGATGAAATTATGAACTTACCTTAGCTTTTCATTTTGGTTTTCCTCTTCAATTTTTCTTTAACCAATTCAACCATATGGCCTAGGTGGAACTAAGATGATGGCTTGATGATGAGGACCTTGAGGGTGGGTTGTAAATCCATCACAAGTTAGCCCTCTAAAGCTTGAAAATTCCACTTGATGCAAAACTTTAAAGAATAATGCTTTATGATGCTAAAACAAAGATTTTTAGTTTAGAACTTGAAAGATGTATTTTCCTTTTTATGTTTTATTTCTTGTTTAGATATGTATTGGGTTGAATTTATAATTCTTTTAAAGTCTTGAAGGAGCTCTGAGTAAAGAAACAAAATGAATTTGCATCCATGATTAAGTTTATGCTTTGCATAACCATGTTTACCTTCTATGTCATCACTAAATTTTCAAGAATGAATAAATGAACTTGCATTTCTCATGTTTAAATTCCAAGCTTGTATTTCATGTTTATGTTTCAAGTCATCACTTAATCTTTCAAGATAATAAAGAGGTTGCATCTCATATTTAATTTATGCTCTCACTATATTTTATAATGGCTAAAAGAATTAACGCATGGCATGTTTATTTTATGCCATCACCTAAAGATCCTAGAGCTCAAAGATTTGCGCATGTATCACAAGCAAAGAAATATGATTATTGGAGTTAAAGAATTTATTCTTTAAAAAGTCTTGAGTTTGGAGCTAAAAAGATGTAATAATAATTCTCTTCTCCTCTACTGGTCCTGTGTGGACTACCGCCTCAGCTTTCTTAATAATCTCTTCTCCCTGCATCGTCCCAGGCGGACTACGCCGCCTCCGTTTCTTAATATTCTCTTCTCTCTATCGGTCCTTGTATGATTACGCGCTCAGCTTTCTTGTATCATGTTTATATTTCAAGTTCTTGCATCATGTTTAATTTTCAAGTCATCACCTTAAATCTTAAAGATAAAGAAATGGAATTGCATATCATGTTTATAATTCCAAGCTATCACCTTATAAAGATAAGATTAAAATAAGGTTGCATAGCATGTTTATAATTCTAAGATGTCACCTAAATCTCTAAAGCTCTAGACTTACTCCTTTATCTTAAGTGAGAATTTTAATTGTGAAGATCCTCCCAAATTTGACAAAGAACTAGTTTCTAAATGAGTTTTAAGGCTTTGCAAGGATTTTACTGGAACTAGTATTTTATATGCACTTAAAATATGATTCTATGTAATTGCATGAGGTTCATGATTCGCCACTGATCCGAGTTCAGTATCAATGTGTGATAATGATTTGATATGATTAAAGTTGTGATAATTATGGTTTATTGTTAAGAGAATGATTCATAATTGGTTTAGTAACTAATTAGTTCTATAATTGATAATTCTATGTAAGGATTGGATGCTTATTGAATGATTTCTGGCTTGCATGTTATAGTCACATTGTAAATAATGAGAATGCTTATACATGAAATGTTCTTTATTATGTAAATTTACCTTTGTTGCTAGAAGAAAGTTTATCATTGTAAAAGTGTAATTTGGAAGGTTACGCTAAGGAAAGACTTGGTATTTAAGCGTGTCCATTGTGACCCTCTCTTTCCTCTGGGTATCTCTCATATGCATGATTACGATTGATATATATTATTCTAGCTTAAGACTATAAATGAGAAAATGTTATGATGTTTATGAATTGTATTGTGATATAACATGCAAAGATTTAATGGTGACTTAAACTTATAAGAAAATGATCCTTTGGAACCATCGACTATAGGTGGTGAAAAGGTGATTTTAGCCCCTAACCCTGCTTCTCTCAAAAGGGTAGAGTCTGACTTTAGCTTATCAAAAGGATAAGTATATATGCTAGTGACGACTAGTAAAGTATGAGCTCATAACCCAAATTACTCCCAAAAGGGTGGAGTATAGGGTGGCCCAAGGAAAATAATGATGATGATAAGATTTTAAGTCACCTAAGGCACTAAAGAAATGAAATATGTGCACTGTGTCCATTTGTAGCTAATATTATATGACGTTCTTTTATGCATGTTATTTTGATAATGATGATGAGGAATATGATGTAATGAGAAAGGAAAAGTTCATTGTAAATATGACATGTTAAGAATAAGATCCATTATAAGGCGCATGATTAAAAATTGACTAACCTCGGTTATGTATTTGATCGAACTTAAAATGAATCTTTGCATGCTCACTATTTTAGAATAATCCCGAGGTTCCTGGGGACTTTGATGATGACACTGTAGAAGGAGGTACCTTACTAAGAATTCTTTAGCAAGATTCTCACTCCCTTTTCTTTATTTTCGTCATTGTCTCCAGATTCAGATGGCGACATTCGTCTGCTCGTTGATACCCTACTTGGGAATTTCACTATGATCCGGTGCATCGCCGTATCATTTTGAAGGGAGGTGTGATTCGTGTTTTTTTATTTACATAGGTCGTCCATTTGCACATCCTGTCCCTAGTTATCGATTTTCTCCTACTTCTCCCTATGGCGATGAAATGGTTTTCGAACATGCACGTCCACTTGATGAAAGGATGTTACGTTCTTATCCCGCTTCATCTGCTGTCCATGGATTTCCAGAGTATGTTCCCGAGACGAGATATTCTGAAACTGATCCTTCAAAGGACACTCCTACTCATGTATATTCTGAGAGCTCTGCTCCTACTCCCACACGTGTAAGAGAGGGTAGTGAGGAAACGGTTGTTCAGCCGAGGTTAGCAAGAAGGCCGTCCATGCGACCCCAGCTTGGTGCATCTCGTGTGTCCGTCCCAGGGAGCTCATCGATGGATCTGATTTATTCCCTATTTCCAGGGACGATGGCGTAGAGAGTTCTTAGTAGATTTATGTGTGATCATGCACCCTAGTTTTAGGATAACCTTCCCGGCTTATGGAGTTATCTAGTTTAGGGGCATGAATTTCCTTAAGTATATTTTCTTTTATGGGTTTGCATAAGATAATGATGTATGAACATAACCCACCCTTTGAGTGAGGTTATTGTATGTAAATATATGCTATAATGTGCTTATGGATGTTATATGATGAAGCCTAAGTGATATGATGTGATATATTCTTAAACGTCTTATTATACCCCACTTACTCGTTCACGTTGTACTCGGCTCACGTTTTCAATTATGTGTTTAAAAAAAAAATGGCTCGTAATTTCACTAAGTATTTTCAAATTATGAAGAAAGAACCAAAGCAAGGAGTAAAGTCTAGTCATTAATCAGATTCAACCTAGGTGTATCTGGTTAATTACTAGGGTGTTACAGGTTATCCTATTAGATGCACTCGGGTAGGGGAGTAGATTATGTTTATGTTTATGTTGTATTTTCTTTCACGTATTTCCATGTACTAAACCAAGTCCCACGCTTATAAGTGGGCAAATTATAATTATATATGAGATGTTATTCAGTGTCTCTCATGATGTGCCCTTATATGCTTTATGCTATGACGTTATGAGATGTATGTTTTGTCCGTCGCAAGTTATATCGCATCACGCGGCTCTCACTTTCATTTCAAAAAAAAAATTACCCGTATTTTCCGCTAAGTAATTCAAAGTTAAATGAGAACTATGAAGTAACAGACTAATGATTAACCTAAATATGTTCTAGAGTATTGGGTTAAAAATTAGGATGTTACATTATGGTATCGAGCGATTCGATTCTCATGGAGCCTGAGGATTGGACTGACTATGCTTTCTAAAGCGTAGTACGATAGCTATGTCATGCGTAGTGCTTAGTTAGAGATAAGCTATAGGATAGAAGTGCATGACCCTTTGTCTACTTGCGTGTGCCATGGTAACTAGCTCATCTTACATGGAATATTGAGCCTGATCACCTCAGTGTTTATTGTCTCATGTGTTTAGGGACCAATGGCACCAAGGAGACAACCTAGGACCCCGACCGAGGGGGACCAAAGCGATGCCACTGCTGCTGCTGTTCGTGACATGGCTAGGGCCATGGAACGAATGTTCGAGAGGATGAACCAACAAGGGAACACCGGACGTGCTCCCCCTACTGCCGAAATGATCGAGCAAGCAAGGTTTGGTGAGTTTCGCAAGGCGAACCCACCAACCTTCCGAGGAGCCATGGACCCCGACAAAGCTGATGAGTGGATCAAGAACATGGAGAAGATCTACTCCGTGGTAGCTTGCTCGGAGGAGCAAAAGGTCACCTTCGCTGCCTATATGATGGAATCGGATGCCGAGTTTTGGTGGACCAAGACCAAGGCTGCTAAGCTTCGGTGCTGCTTTGTCAATGGAGTCGTTCAAGACCTACTTCTATGAGAAGTACTTCCTGAGTCCGTGAGAACGCGAAGATATTGAGTTCATGCAAGCGACTCAAGGAGGGTCTCTTGTCGCCCGATTGCAGCCGAAGTTCGAGGAGCTGATCAAGTTCTCTAGGGTGTTTCAAGGGAACCCCGACGAGGTATGGAAGTGCGTCAAGTATGAGGCCGGACTAACAGCAGAGCTCAACTATGCTGTGGCGCACATGGAGATTAGGGACTTTCCAACGATAGCCAAGAAGTGCGGAATCATGGAAGAGGGACAGAAGAAAATCAATGCCGCAAAGGCAAGACGCGGAACAAGGGGCTAGCACCTCAAGCCCCAAAATTCAAGCCCCAATATCCAAACCAATCCCGAAATCACTATAATCCCTACCAAACCAACCAGTTCAGACCACAACAACAACAAAGAACCCCCTTCCACCAACAACCCAAGCAACCATACCGACCACAATTCCAGAACAACAACAACAACCGCAACAACAACAACAACAACCGACAAGGAGGGTCGGGCGGCCCCCGAAACAACCAAGGAGGACCAAGTGGGCCTAAGAACAAGGCACCTCAAGGAACCCCCGCCCAAGCTATCCCAGCCGTGCTATGTCCCAAGTGCGGGAAGGATCATGGCAACCGTCCCTGCCTGGCGGGGCAGAATATCTGCTTCCGATGCGGAAAGCCTGGCCACTACGCCAACAACTGCACTAATGGGAGGCCAGCAAGAAGCTTCAATTTGGCCGCAACACCATGGGAGGGTCTTCACCCTCAATGTAGACGAAGCAGACATATCCAACGGTCTCATAGAAGGTAAGTGCGAAATAGATGGTAGAACCTTAACTACGCTATATGACTCTGGTGCAACACATTCTTTCATTTCGTATGCTAGTGTCGAGACTCTAAATTTGAGAACTTCCAAACTTCCTTTTGATCTTATTGTTTCCACCCCTACAAATCATCCTGTGAATACTTGTTATTGTTGTCTAAATTGTCACCTCACCACTGAAAATAGGCCATATGTTATGGATTTAATTTGTTTACCCATGAAAGGCATAGGAGTAGTTCTTGGCATGGATTGGCTTCACGCCAACCGTGTATTGTTAGACTGTGACACCAAAACCGTTGTCTTTCCTTCTCCCCCTAGTAAAATAAGTCGACCTTTGAGACTTTACCTCAATGCTGTAGAAGTCCACTGTAGTGGGAAAAAGACTAAGGGATATGTTCTCCTAGCCGCTAGTGAAGTACACTTTGAGCAGATTTTAGAAAATATACCAATAGTGAGAGACTATCCCGAGGTGTTTCCGGAAGATATACCCGAGTTCCCTCCCGAGCGAGAAGTGGAGTTCTCCATTGAGTTGGTTCTGGGCGGGACCAATCTCCATTGCCCCCTATAGAATGTCACCCCTAGAACTAGCCGAGCTTAAAACCCAACTTGAGGAACTTTTAGAGAAAAACTTCATAAGACCTAGTGCTTCACTGGGGGAGCCAGGTCTTGTTTGTGAAAAAGAAGGGCGGGAGTATGAGGTTGTGCATAGATTATAGGCAATTAAATCGTGTGACAGTGAAAAACAAATACCCTTTGCCTAGGATTGATGATCTCATGGACCAATTGAGAGGAGCGGTAGTGTTTTCCAAGATCGACCTAAGGTCGGATACCACCAAATTAGAGTGAGAGATCAAGATATACCAAAGACCGCCTTTAGAACTCGGTATGGACACTTTGAGTTCGCGGTGATGTCTTTTGGGTTGACAAATGCTCCTGCAGTATTTATGGATTACATGAATAGGATCTTTAGACCCTATTTAGATCAGTTAATGGTCGTTTTCATAGATGATATACTCATCTATTCGAAGACCCACGAGGAGCATGAGCGACATTTGAGGATAGTTTTGGAAATTTTGAAGGAGAAAAAGCTGTATGCAAAACTCTCTAAGTGTGAATTTTGGTTAGAGGAGGTCAAGTTTTTAGGGCACGTTGTGTCAAAAGGAGGCATAGCCGTTGATCCTAGTAAGGTAGAAGCCGTAATGAATTGGGATAGACCGACCACCGTAACGGAAATATGGAGCTTTTTGGGCTTAGCAGGCTACTACCGTAGGTTTATCAAAGGATTTTCCCAGTTAGCCCTACCCTTGACCAAGCTCACTAGGAAGAATGCCCCGTTTGAGTGGAGCCCCGAATGTGAGAAGAGTTTTCAAGAGCTTAAGGAAAGGTTAACCACGACCCCAGTCTTAGTCTTACCTAGCCCCAATGACTTCGAGGTATATTGCGATGCTTCGGGCAAAGGACTAGGGTGTGTGTTGATGCAAAATGGGCAAGTGGTAGCCTATGCATCACGACAACTCAAGCCTCACGAGGCTAACTACCCCACCCATGACCTAGAGTTAGCTGGCGTAGTGTTTGCCTTAAAGATGTGGACACACCATTTGTATGGTGTAAGGTTTGAAGTTTTCTTGATCATAAGAGTCTCAAGTACCTCTTTGATCAAAAGGAGTTAAATATGAGGCAAAGAAGGTGGATGGAATTCCTCAAGGACTACGATTTCGGTTTAAGTTACCACCCAGCAAGGCTAATGTAGTCGCCGATGCCTTGAGCCGAAAGTCGTTACACCTGTCCCACATGATGATCAAAGAAGTTGAGTTGATAGAGAAGTCTAGGGATATGAATCTAGGGATGTCGGCCAGATAAAAGAATAAAATGTGCTATCTTAGTGTGACAAGTGGATTTAAGCGGAGAGAATCATGTTAGCTGCTTGAGAGAATGAGGAGTTGAAGAGATCATAGATCTTTGTTAAAGGCGGGGAAAGTTGAAAGGTTTCGAAAGAGGCGAGGATTGGATATGGAGATTTGAGGGAAGGATCTGCGTACCCCGAGATGGTGACCTCCGAGAAAAGATCTTGGAGGAGGCTCACAAAAGCTATTTCACCATTCATCCCGGTGTTACCAAGATGTACCAAGACTTGAAGAGGATGTTTTGGTGGCCCGGAATGAAGAAGGATGTAGTCGCCTGGGTTTGTTGCAACCCCTGTCAATCCCCGAGTGGAAGTGGGAATGCATATCTATGGACTTCATGACAGGATTGCCTAAGACCCAAGCTGGCCATGATGCTATTTGGGTGATAGTGGATCGACTAACCAAGTCGGCATACTTTCTACCTATTAGAGTGACATACTCTTTAGATAGATTGGCTCAGTTATACATCCAAGAGATCGTAAGATTGCATGGAGTACCGTCGACGATAATCTCGGATAGAGATCCGCGGTTTACGTCGCGTTTTTGGGGAGCCTTTCAAAAAGCGTTTGGTTCAAAGCTATGCTTAAGCACTGCTTACCACCCACAAACAGACGGACAATCCGAAAGGACGATCCAAACCTTAGAAGATATGCTAAGAGCTTGTGTGTTAGACCAGAGGGGAAGTTGGGATAAGTACTTGCCTTTGATCGAGTTTGCGTATAACAATAGTTATCACGCGAGCATCGGTATGGCACCGTACGAGGCGTTGTATGGAAGGAAGTGCCAATCACCTTTGTGTTGGTACGAGCCTGGGGAGCAAAGTGTCTTAGGACCCGATGTAGTGAGGGAAACGACGGAACAAATCAAGAGGATCCGGGATAGGATGCTCACCGCTCAAAGTAGACAAAAGAGCTATGCGGACAAGAGGCGCAAGCCCTTGGAGTTCGGAGAGGGAGAACATGTGTTCCTTAGAATTACCCCCACTACAGGCATAGGGAGAGCCATGAAAGTCAAAAAGTTGAGCCCCCGGTTCCTTGGTCCTTTCCAAATTCTTCAAAGGATAGGAACAGTTGCCTACAAAATAGCCTTACCCCCTAATCTTTCAAATCTTCATAGCGTCTTTCACGTCTCTCGATTAAGGAAGTATGAGTCCGACCTAGCCACGTTTTAGAGCGAGCATGTTCAGTTAAGGGACGACCTAACTTTCAATCTTCCCCTACGAGAATCGTGGACCGCGAGTCAAGCGGTGAGGAACAAGTCATTCCATTGGTAAAGGTAGCATAGGGACGCGACAAATCCGAAGAGTTTACATGGGAGCTAGAGTCAGAAATGCAAGACAAGTATCCCGAGCTTTTCCAAGGTAACGAATTCGAGGGCGAAATTCTTTTAAGGAGGGAGTAATGTAACACCAGATTTTTCTGTCAGGAAATGACCAAAAATGTTTGAGGTCATTTCTCGACCCGAACTCGAGGGTAACCAACTTGGTCATCCTCGAAGGTCAACTCAATGTTTGAAGGGATTGAATGGCCTTTGAATGCTTTCGAGCGAAAATTTCGTTTTTCGCGGTTTGAGTCAAAATGACCAAAATACCTATAAGCGTTTTTACGCGGGTAATAGTGCCGTTTGAGCCGGAACTTTCCCAGAGGTTTAAAAACATGTTTTCATGTGTCTAGAGGTCTCTGTTCAAGTCCCGGAGGTCCCGGGCAGTTTTAGTGCAAAATTACGATTTTGCCCCTAGAATAGTGTTTTTGAGCTTAATGGCGTAATTAAGCAAACCTAAGCAATATTAGGCTCTAAGCGAAGATTAATTTATTTCCCTAATTAATCTAGAGTCAAAATAATTTATTAAAGTTAATTAGAACCTAAAATTGCTTAGATTAAACTTAAATCCTTTTTAGAACTCAAGATTCCTAGTCTTGGAATCTTGAATAGTGTTTTCTCTCTCCAATTCCTTAAATCAAGGAAATGTGTCTAGAGTTGTTTAGACTCTAAATTGAGGATTTAACTCTCTAATGGTGCAAGACCACTCCTTAATTATGTCTAGACCACCTTAATTACCCATCCTCCTTACCTAAACACTTTCTTACAAATTCCTAATCTTAAGCATAATCAAAGATACACCTAAACACAACTCTAAAACACAATTAAAATGCAAACTAATCCTCCCCATGGGCTGATGCATTTTCGGCCACATCCTCCCCCTTTGACACATATTAAATTGTTTTCTCACTCAAAGAGCCATGCTTGAGCCATACCTTGAGCCATACCTCACCATGCTTTGAACCATACCTCACCATACCTCAAGAACACATTATCTCACCTCATGGAACTCATGGAAAGCCTCCAATCTGCACCCTCATGGCCGAAACCTCCTCCTCCATGAGCTCCCTCCATTTGTTTCATTTCTCTATAAATAGAATGCTTTGAGGAGCTTGCACCACTTTTAGATCATTTGCTAAGTTTAGGAAACACTCAAAGCTTTTCTTTTTCTCTCAAAGTCTTTGTGTTCTTCAAGTTCTTGGAGTTCTTCAAGTTCTTCATCTTCTTCATCTTCTTCTTCCATCTTCAAGTTCATCACACCAAGTAGGGATTTTCTTTCATGTATTCTTTCTTTAAAGTTCTTGTTCTAAGCTTAATGTTCATAATTTCTCTTGATTCTTTTTAGAACTTCTTTTTCTTTCCTTTACCTTTTCATTTTCGGCCATGGGCCTTGGAGAACAAAGGAATGAGAGCTTGATGATGAGAGTTTCATGATGATGTTCATCACTTGAAACAAACTCTAGAGCTTGATTTTTGTTCTTGAGCAAAAGTGTTTCTAGATTTTCCTTTCTTGAACTTTTGAGAACTTTAACTTTGATGGTGTTTTAAAATGGCTCTATGAACTCAATGATGAGGACTCATGATGTTGGTGTTAATATATCATCAAGATCATGAACTCTAGAGTTTTAAAATGTTCCTTTTTCTTCTTGAAGATTTCAGCCATTTCCTTAAATTTTTCTAAGCTTCATGGTTTGATTTCCTAAAAATATTATGTTAAGTTTTAAAGAACTCTAAGCTTGACTTTGTCTTGGTTTGATGAGTTTGGGTTGAGGTTTAAGTTCCTTTAAAGTCTTGTTAAGAGCTCTAGAAAGATAAAATGAACTTGCATAATTTATTTTATGCTTGCATTCATATTTACATTCTTGCTATGCATCTTTATTTTCAAGCTATCACCTAAGAACATAAAGATTAAAATGGAACTTGCATCTTCACTTAATTTAATTCTCGAAGCCTTTCTATTTCGGCCTTAAAGTCGATTGTTGTTGGGCCTAGAGCACTAAAATAAAGAATTGAACTTGCATTATCACCTAATTAATTTCTCAAATGCCTATCTATTTCGGCCTTAAAGTCGATTGTTGTTGGGCCAAGAGCACTAAAATAAAGAATTGAATCTTGCATATTTACTTTCAAGCTTGCACGTTTAAGATTATGCTTCGCATATTTACTTTCAAGCTTGCACGTTTAAATTATGCCCTGCATATTTAATTTCAAGACATCACTTTACTTTGAAAGCAAGATTAAAAATGAAGAGCATGAGCACGTTTAGTTTATGTCGTAACTTAAGAACCTAGAGCTCAAAGACTTGCCCATTTCATTCCAAGTTAAAGTTTAATGTAAACCATACATTGAATGTATGTTTTTCGGCCAAGTAGTGATGATGGACTTCCAATGAGTTTTCATCTAGCTACTAGAACCAATAGTCTATGTTTTAAGTGCTCCTTAAAGTTTTACAATTCTTTATAAGGTTATGTCATTATAAGTTGTGATTCCAATCTCTTTTAGGGGATGGAATATGTTTTGGTCAGTGACCTAAGGCTTCACTTAGCCTCTTGATGAATTAAAATGTTTTGCAAAGAGTTTTAGAAGTTCTAGATTGATTCCGAGAGAAACTAGTTAACTTATGTACCTAGAAATGTCAATTTAATTCTCTTATTGAGGCAAGATGTTTTCGGTTCTGATGTGATGAATGTGATGCTGTATGATGATGTTTTAATGTGTTGGAATGTGTGAAAATATCATATGATGACGTAGAAGCGATCCTATGCATGATAGGTAAGAAACTAGCTAACTAGAAATACCGTAAAGCTAGAATTTAACATAGTTTTGACCCATTTGTTTATGGAACTAATCCAAACTGTTTTAATGGGGACATAATCAGATTTAGATTGATTAGACATGAAAAACTTGGTATCATTTGAGTTAGAATTGAATTCTAGCACCTATGGGAAAACTAGTAACTAGAAAACCGTAAAAATGCAAATGTAGAACTCTTAGAACATTTAATTTTCTGGATTCTGTCCAGCACCCTTACAACATGATAAACATGATTAATAATTAGTCCTTAAGCATAGGAATGCCTCATAATTGATCTAGATTTAATCCATAGCGTAGCCAGTAGCGGAACCAAGAAAGGGTCTATAAGGTAAGTTCTAGAACCCCGTATTCACATGTTAGGATTTCCACCCTATGCTATTCAGATTTAAAAGTAAAATGAGAGGATTATGAATGATGTTTAATTATGAGCCTTAGGTGCTTAAAATATGAACGACGGGTGTAGAGAACTATATCTCAAGATTAAGACCCGTAAGGGTCAAAGCATAAGCTACCGTAAGGGTAAGCGTTTGGATGATTTATGATGATGCATGAAGTATGCTAATGATGATGATGTTATTCATATGAGGAATTTATGAGATTATATGTTAATGTGGCATAAAGCAAATTTGGAAGGAAATTGATTGTAATGACCGTTTGGCAATTCCGACAAATTTGGGGACTTAAAGAGATTTTGAAAATTAAGGTACTAAGATGGGTTCTAGGATGATCGCGGTTCCGCCGTGCTCCTCCATAGTACTCATGTGACATCGGTACCATTTTATACTCTTAGGTGACACCGGTTCGACGAGCACCCTAAGAGTTTTGCCCCCTAACCCGTACTCAGATAGTCGGGATTTATGATACGCTTATCGTTAAGTGGTAAGTAAGAACTAGTGACGACTAGTTAAGGTATGAGCTCATAACCTAGATGTATGACACGTTACGGGTGACACCGGTTGGCGAGCAACCCGAATTCGATTGTCTTTTAGGGTGGCCCATGAGGAAGAGAAGTTTCATGATTATGATTATGTCACTAAGTTTTGTCCCATATGAATGTTACTATTGCCACTTTATGCCACCAAGAATGATGATGCTTGATGTTATGTTTTATGTATGTGCATTAGGTAGTGCCATGCATACATTCTCTATTATGTTGCATCCATGACATTAAGATCATCCTAAAATGAATGGACCTTGGCTAAAATATATTTTAAAGTTTAAAATGAACCGAATACATGCTCAGTCATTTTGTATAAATAAACCCAAGGTTCCTGAGGACGTAGATGATGACACCTAGGTAGTAGGAGGCCCTACTGAGATTCTTTAGCAAGATTCTCACTCCCTCTATCTCTTTCTTTCCGTCACGTCTTCAGATGGCGACGTTCGTAGTGTTCGTGGACACCGCGACATGGGAGGTGCACTATGACCCGACTCACGGGTCATACCATTTTGAGGCGGTGCGGTGCGGATTTTCATGTTAAATGGGACGCCTTCGCCCATCCCGTGCACACCCATCACTTCTCCCCGACTGCACCCTATGGCGACGACGAGCGGGTTTTTGAGCGTGCGCGTCCGCATGACGAGAGAGTACTCCGTAGGCACACCGCCGCCTTAGCCATGCGAGATTATCCCGACTACGTGCCCCGGACCTACTTCTCGGAGACCGACCCATCCGAGGACCCGCCTACCCATCCGTATAGCGAGAACTCTGCCCCCTCTCCACCACAGATAAGGGAGGGCAGTGAGGATACCGTGACTCAGCCACGGCTTGCGCGACGACCGGAGATGCGACCATACGGTGGGGGTCACCCTCGATCCCCATTCCGCCTCTTCACGTCCGAGGAGCTCGCCCAGTTTCCCGGATATCTGCCTCGTTCGCGAAATGGACGCCTTGATGGGAGGTGACGATCGTCCGATGGAGTACCCGGTTAGAGCACACACCCCACTTAGATGGGGATAAACCTTCTTTTGTTTAGAGGTTATCCTATTAGATGCACTCGGGTATGGGAGTAGATTATGTTTATGTTTATGTTGTATTTTCTTTCACGTATTTCCATGTACTAAACCAAGTCCCACGCTTATAAGTGGGCAAATTATAATTATATATGAGATGTTATTCAGTGTCTCTCATGATGTGCCCTTATATGCTTTATGCTATGACGTTATGAGATGTATGTTTTGTCCGTCGCAAGTTATATCGCATCACGCGGCTCTCACTTTCATTTCAAAAAAAAATTACCCGTATTTTCCGCTAAGTAATTCAAAGTTAAATGAGAACTATGAAGTAACAGACTAATGATTAACCTAAATATGTTCTAGAGTATTGGGTTAAAAATTAGGATGTTACACTAAAGATTCTGGATAGAATGCATAAATTTCATTCCCTAGAGTTCTAGAAATCTTGTTTTTACGGTTTTTTAGTTGCTAAGTTCATTTTTAGTGTTCGGGATCAATCCTAGTCTAATTGATACCAAATTTTTCATGGCTAACTAATCCTACACAGAATTATAACATACTAAAACAGATTTGGCATTGGCTAAACTTAAAGGGGTCAAAAACTAGGTAAATTCTAGCTCTTCGGTTGTTCTAGGGAGCTAGTTTTATCTCTAACATGCAGTGAATCATTCTCTTAACAATAAACCATAATTATCACAACTTCAAACATATCAAATCATTATCATACATTGATACTAAACTCAGATCAGTGGCCGAATCATGAACCTCATGCAATTACATAGAATCATATTTTAAGTGCATATAAAATACTAGTTCCCCAGAAAATCCTTGCAAAGTCTTAAAACTCATTTAGAAACTAGTTCTTTTGTCAAACTTGGGAGGATCTTCACAATTGAAATTCTCACTTAAGATAAAAGGAGTAAGTCTTGAGCTTTAGAGATTTAGGTGACATCTTAGAATTATAAACATGCTATGCAACCTTATTTTAATCTTATCTTTATAAGGTGATAGCTTGGAATTATAAACATGATATGCAATTCCATTTCTTTATCTTTAAGATATAAGGTGATGACTTGAAAATTAAACATGATGCAAGAAACTGGAGCGGCGGTAATCCGTACAGGACCAGTAGAGGGAGAAGAGAATATTAAGAAACCGGAGCAACGGTAGTCCGCACAGGACCAGTGAAGGGAGAAGAGAATTATTATTACATCTTTTTAATCTCCAATCTCAAACTTTTTAAAGAATAAATTCTTTAACTCCAATAATCATATTTCTTTGCTTGTGATACATGGCCAAGTCTTTGACCTCTAGGATCGTTAGGTGATGGCATAAAATAAACATGCCATGCGTTGATTCTTTTAGCCATTATAAAATAAAGTGAGAGCATAAATTAAATATGAGATGCAACCTCTTTATTATCTTGAAAGATTAAGTGATGACTTGAAACATAAACATGAAATACAAGCTTGGAAAATACATCTTTCAAGTTCTAAACTAAATCTTTGTTTTAGCATCATAAAGCATTATTCTTTAAAGTTTTGCATCAAGTGGAATTTTCAAGCTTTAGAGGCCTAACTTGTGATGGATTTACAACCCACCCTCAAGGTCCTCATCATCAAGCCATCATCTTAGTTCCACCTAGGCCATATGGCCGAGTTGGTTCAAGAAAAATGAAGAGGAAAATCGAAATGAAAAGCTAAGGTAAGTTCATAATTTCATCATTTTGAGCTAAAAACACAACTCCTCAAAGCATAGAAATAAATTTAGAAACTACTCCCTACCTAATCTGAGTTGAAGAAGAGGAAGAGAACTTGATTTCTTGAAGTGAAATGAAACAAAATCTCTTTGAAAAAAAATTGAAAAAAGAATTCAGCCAAAGAGGAGGAAGAAAGAAAGTTTTTGGTGCTCCTAAAAACTAGTTATGAACAAAGCATTCCAAGACCACTCAAGCAAGCCTATTTATAGAAGATTTTGAGGCTTCTAATTTGCCAAAATGAGGAGGTAGTTGGTGGAATTTTGCAGGAGAAATAAGGGAGGAAAAATCATTTCAGACAACGTTGTATGAAATTAAGGAATTATGTCTCTTATGGTGACATTTTGGCATTTTGTTTTAGTGCAACTTTTGGCAATAATTCAGCTGCATAATGGCATCAATAATTTCGTCCATTACAGCCCAAAGAAGTGAAATTTGTGTGTTCCATGCATTATTTAGGTGTAGGCAAGGTATTCATGTAATTTAGAGAATTTACGGTTAAGGGCGTAAGTGAATTAGTAAGCAATTTGGGTGTTTTTGAGCAATTTTGGGTTCTAATCAATCTAAATACATAATTTTGAATCTAGATTAATATTTAGAATTTAATAAACTTTAATTTGAGCCTAATATTGCTTAGGTTTCGGTATATGAATCAAAAATCCCGAAATTATAAAGCGCCCAAAAACAGGGGCAAAATCGTACTTTCACTTAAAACCTGCCCGAGGCCACCCAGCTTAACCAATGGTTAATCATGGCTTAAAAACAAATTTTAAAACATTTTAGTGAGGTTCGGGCTCAGTCGGCACGCACATCGGAGTTAAACGACCCTTGAGGCGTTTTGGTCATTTCGCGCGTCAGAACTCAAAATTGAGATCCTTCTGCTCTATTAATACACATAACACAAACAATCTCTTATTATCATCAAAACATCCCCTTGAGAATAGGTGGGGCCCACGATCCTCATTTTCTGAGTAAAATAACTTCAGGGGCATTTTGGTCATTTTATACGTACAGAAATTTGGGATTTGCGACTCTCGCATGAATCGCTCCTAACCTCTCTTCTAATGTTATATTCCTTTATTGAGGATTGTTCAGCCTCAAATCTTATGTAATGATTACCTACAGTAATTCGGTAATTTCTAATGACAGTAAAAATTGGGGCGTTACAGCCGAAACACAAGGAGGAGAAGAAAAAGAAAAGAAGTTCTAGAAAGGATTCAAGAGAAACTAAGAACACATAAAGAATTGAAGAACTTTTAATGAAAGAACTCTTGAAAGAAAATCCCTACCTAGTGATTAGGAGGTTGGAATGAGAGAAGAGGATGAAGAACTTGAATAACTTGAAGACTTGGACTTGAGAGAAAAAGGAAACTTTGAAGTGCTCTTTGAGAACTTACACTTAGCAAATGAACCCAAAATGATACAAGCTCACCCAAGCAAGCTATTTATAGAGAAATGAAACAAATGCAAGGTGCAAATGGAGAAGGAAATTTCGGCCATCAGCCTCATGGGCAGCCCATGAGTTCCATGAGGTGAGATAATGTGGTCTTGAGGCATGGTGAGGTATGGTTCAAGGTATGGCTTCAAGCATGGCTCTTTGAGTGAGAAACAATTCAACATGTGTGGTAATTGAGAGAGAGATGGCCGAATGTGCATCAGCCATGGAGGAGGATTTCTTGCATTTTAATTGTGGTTTAGAGTTGTGTTTAGGTGTATCTTTGATTAGGATTAAGATTAGGAATTTGTAAGAAAGTGTTTAGGTGAGAAAATGGGTAATCAAGGTTGTCAAGACATAATTAAAGAGTGTTCTTGCATCATTAGTGAGTTATAAACTCATTTTAGTGTATAAACAATTCTAGACACAATTCCTTGATTTAAGGAATTGGAGAGAGAAAACATTATTCAAGATTCCATGAGTGAAATCTTGAGTTTTAGAAAAGAGACTTAAATCTAATCTAAGCAATCTTAGGTTCTAATTAATTTTAATAATTTATTTTGACTCTAGATTAATTATGGAAATTAATTAATCTTCATTTAGAGCCTATTATTGCTTAGGTTTGCTGAATCATATCATTAAGCTCAAAAACACTATTATAGGGGCAAAATCGTAATTTTGTACTAAAACTGCCCGGGACCACCGGGACTCAAACAGATGTTTTGAAACATGTAAAAACATGGTTTTAAACCTCTAGGGAAAGTTTCGAGCTCAAACGACACCTTTACCAGCGTAAAAACGCTATAGGGGTATTTTGGTCATTTTGACCCAAAACTGCGGAAAATGAGACTTTCGCCTCCGGAACCACTCAAGGGTCATTCAATCCCCTTCAAACATTGAGTTGGCCCTTCGAGGACTGCCGGGTCGGCCATCCTCGAATTCCGGGCCGAAAATGACCTCAGGGGCATTTTGGTCATTTTCCACTCAGACAGAAAATCAAGGCGTTACAATTAATCTTCGATTAGAGCCTAATATTGCTTAGGTTTGCTTAATCACATTGTTAAGCTCAAAAACACTATTCTAGGGGCAAAATCATAATTTTGCACTAAAATTACTGAGGCTAGAGACTCAAGCGGATGCTTTGAAACATGTAAAAACATGGTTTTAAACCTGCAGGGAAAGTTCAGGCTCAAGCGGCACCTTTACCCAGCGTAAAAAGCGCTATAGGGGTATTTTGGTCATTTTGACTGAAGCTATGAAAAATGAGACTTTCGCCTCTGTCGCAACCGGGATCGCGACGGGGACGGCGAAAAAAGAGAAATTTTGTTTTGAAATATTGGAGTCGCCACCAAGTTTATTTAAAATTGGGAAAACGTTGGAAAAACCCATTTTTAGAGAAGTAGTCTTGGAAACTAGTTTGAGTTCGGGAGTCGGTTATGTATAGGGAAGAAGCGAGAATTTAATCCCACGCACTAAGACACCCGTCCAAACGTACCTTTAATTAATTGTGCAAATTAAATAAATAACCTTTTTCAACGTTTATTTTCTGTTTCAAGACAATTAAAAGGAATTTATTTTTCTTAAAAGAAAAGAATTTTTAGTGCACCGAACTGTCGCAATTCAGATGCCCTAAAAATAAGTTAACTAGTCGTCACGACTAAGTTAACCTTTTTTATTTGAAACGAAGTATTTAACAATAAGCATATAATTTTAAAAAGGAACTCTTCTAACAATAAATATTTGCAAACAGGATCTAAAAAGAAGCGAAGGTTTATTTTCTTTGGTGTTTTTGTAAAAGAAAATATAAAAACTTTATGAGAGATATTTGGAATATCAAATTGTCACAATTCAGATATTCAAATATCAAGTTAACAATAAATCAAATTAAATTAACCCTATTATTTGAATAAGGAAATAAATAAATGAAGAAATTTAAATCATAAATTAAAACATAACTAATAAATATTTACAAATAAGATAAGAAGAAAATGATTTTTTTATATATATACACAAAAATATATAAGAAAAACACAAATATTTTTAAGGAAATTTTCAGGTCATTAAGCTATCACAACTCAAATGACCAAAATATCAAGTCAACAATGATTCTGCTAAATTAACTCTTTATCTACAATAACAAAAGTTAAATAAAATATTTTGAAATAAAATTATTAGGAAAAAAACTTATAAATAAAACAAAATACATAAATAGCATAGAAATATTAGAAAAATTATTTACAAATAAATTAAGTGGTAAAAAGGTTAATTTTGAAAAAAATAAATTTAGAATATTAAACTGTCACAGCTAAAATATTCTAAAACATAAAGTTAATAAACCGTCGCGGTCAAATTAACTTTATTCTTAAAAAAAGAGATATTTACAATTTAATAATTAATTTAAATTAATATAAAAAAACAAAGTAATAAAAGTATTTACAAACAAAACAATATTACGAAAAAAACTAATTTTGAAAGGGAATTTTAAAATATCAAGCTGTCATAGCTAAAATATCCTAAAACATAAAGTTAACAAACCGTCACGGTCAAATTAACTCTATTTTGAAAAGAGACTTCGAATATCAAGCCGTCGCAATTAAAATATTCTGAAACATGAGATTAACAAGCCGTCTCGGCTCAATTAACCTCTATTTTTTAAAAAAAAAATCAAATTCCTTTTAGTAAAAGCAAATTTATTCAATTATTTTAAACCTAAAATTCGTAAAAAACGTTTTAAATCTTTTTTCAAAACTCTAATTTTAACAGAAACTAGCAAGATTATATCATAAGTACCGTTACACAATTAATCTAAAAAAACACATAAATAATTAATACTAAACAAAAAAAAAAACTAATTCATAAACATAAACTTACAATTAAACAATAATTAAATAAACAAACAAGGGTCCTAATTATTATTAGATTTTTTTTTTATCCTTTCTTTCTTAAAAGAACTTTAACACTAAATTCACTTAAAACCAAAGGAATAATTCATTCGTAAATATCAACACCTAATCAATTTAAAAAAAACAATTAAACTAAAAGTAAAAATCACAAACACCTCTAATTTAAGCAAAATATATAAATATATAAAATAACAAAGTAAGATCACATATAAGTAAAACACAAAATAAAAATAAAATAAAATAAAAAAGTTATAAGTACCATTACCTATTTAAATTAAACAAAACACATAACACACATAATAATCAAACTAAAAAAATCCTAATTATTACCTTTTATCCTTTTCAGTTAAAATATTAACGCTAAATTCATAAAAGAAACTCTTTTTTATCCTTTTCTGTATAGCTAATTTATTAAATCACACTTGAATAATTTAGAATATTTAAAAAAAAAGATAAACTTTAATGAACCAAAGTGCTTGAATTTTTATTTTGAACTAAATAAAACTCTTTAACCCATTTAAAATCAGAACAAAACTAAATCCAACAAATGAACTTAAGAACTAAATTTGAAATAACATTTACCAAACAAATCGCAAATTCATACCCAAATATATTCGAAATTTAAATAATAATTAACTAAAAAAGAATGAAAATTAACTTAACTTAATTTTTATCTTTATTAATGCAAACCAAAAAAAAAAAAACTAAAATATAAAAAATTCACTCTCTCTCTCTCTCACCTCACATTCACTGACGCGCACACACACACACACTAAAATTTTCTCATTTTCACTCACTCACGGTTCCCTCTTTCACCTACTCACAGCTCACCCACCTACTCTCTCACCCGTTCATTCTCACACGGTACACACATTCACTCATACGAACTCATAACCCTCTCCTTCACTCACAGACTCTCACAACCCTCTCTTTCACTCATACTCACATTTAAACACACATACACAGAAGAGAACGAGAGATAAGGGAGAAGGCGGAAGCCGCGGTTGGGAAGGAGAAAAAGATCCGCAGCGGCGTTCGTGGAGAGGGTGGCCGCGAGTGGAGCACGCCGCGACCTCAACGCTGGCGGGGAAGGAGGAAGGAGGCGCGATGCGACCAAGCCGAGGCCGATCGCGCCGAACAAACTCGCGAAGAAGGAAAAGAACGCAGCTGACCGCAGCGGTGCCTGTGATGGCGAGGAGAAGGAAAGGTTCGGTGAGGTTAGATGAGGCGGCCGAAGTGGAGGAGTAGCAGATCGGGGTTGAAATGGGTTTCGAAGAAGCAGCGGCGGCGATAGTGAAGTCCGCGTTCGGCGATTCTGCGTGATGAGGTCTTCCTCTTTTCCATTTGCTCTTGGTTTTCATTTCCCTCCTCTTTGTTTATTTGAAAGAAATAGTGATCTGGGTTGGATTCTTAGGATGGTGGCGGTCCGTGTAGTTGGAGAAGAAGAAGGGGATCTCGCGGTGGTTGGCTGTTGATGCGGCGGTGATGGAAGGTGTGGCGGCGGGTATGGAGGTTCATGGCAGAGAGGGGTTGCTGTTGGTGGTTTGTGATGAAGGTTATGGAAGTTCATGGCAGAGACACGGTGGTTTGGTGATGATGTTGATGGTGGCCGAAGACGATGAGGAAGATGATGATGGTGGTGTTTCATGGAGGTTGAGTGGTGGTGGGTGGCGGCCATGGAAGTGGTGGTTGTTGAGGAGTTGCAGGAAAGCGATGGTGTGGCTGGGTTTCACGGTGTGTGGGTGATTGAAGGTGGAGGTCCGAGAAGGTTGGTTCGCGGATAGATGGGCGGTTATGGAGTTGAGGAATGATGATGGTGTTGTTGGGCTGTGCAGTGTAGTGGAGGGACTGATCTGAAATTGGTGGAGGTGGCTGGGACGGTGGCTATGTTGGTTGATGAGGGGAAAGGGGAGAAGATGATGGATGTGAGTTATGGAATGATGATGGCATGAACAGGAGGCCGCGGCTGGGGTGGAGGCTGCCGCGGCCTCCTCCTTCCTTTTGCTCTCTTTAGTTCTCTTTTTTGTTTATTTGATGATGATGATATTCTTGATGATGATGATATTACCTTGATTTTTTCTTGATTTCTTGGTTGTATTGGACTTGTTCTTTGGATGCTTTCTTTTTCGAGTTCTCCAAAATTGGTATTGAATTTTTTTAGTTCTCTCCCCTGTCTCCTCTCCTCCTCTCAATATGTACCTATCCTCCCTTGTTCACCGAAAGAGCCATTGAAAATTTTCCCAAACACCATCATTACCTCTATTTTGATTTTTCTGCTTTTCCCTCCCATAGTTCTTGTTAACTTCACATGCAAAGGAAAGGAGAATGAAGAGTCCGTGAACTCCTCTCCTTTTCATTTTTTCAATTTTTATATTTTTCAATAAACAAGAAATGAAACTATAAATAAAGAAGGTAAATTAAGTGCAAACTGTTGAATTTTATTGTTAAAAAGATTGAATAAAATCGGTTGTTCATGATTGCCCCTCTTTATTCATTTCTTATAAGAAGATATGAAAAACTTAAGTTTTATATTTTCTTCATAAGGAATGAATAAAGACATGAACATCGATTTTGCATGAAATATAAACAATAAAATTCTGAACAGCAAAAGCATATGCACATACGAGAGAGTCAAATGCAAAGGCTAGCAAGAGTCTAAAGCGAGCGATCTTGTGGAACTTAAAAACCAACAAGGGGTTAACTGGAAATGTAAAATGGCAATCTGAGTTCAAATGAAATGTAAATTGGCAGCTGAGGCCAGCTGAAAATGTACATTTGGCATCTAAGGCCGACTGAAATGTAAAATTGGCATCTGAGGCCGACTGAGAATGTAAATTGGCATCTGAGGCCGACTAAAATCATAAACTGGCATCTGAGGCCGACTGAAACGTAAATTGGCATCTGAGGCCGACTAAAATCATGAACTAGCATCTGAGGCCGACTGAAATGTAAAGCGGCGGTGGTATTGAAAATGTAAATTGGCGGCGAGGCCAGTGAAAACATAAATTAGCGGTGGTGTTGAAAATGTAAATTAACAGCGAGGCCCGGTGGCATGTAAATCGGCAAGCGAGGCCGGTGAAAGCGTCGTCGGCAAGCGAGGCCGACTTGAAATGTAAATTGGCAACTGAGGCCAACTGAAAATGTAAATTAGCGGTGAGGCCGGTGAAAATGTAAATTAATTGGTGATCGAATGTAAATAGCGGTGAAATGAAATGTAAATAGCGGTGAGTAAATGTAAATTGTAGCGGTGCCGATGAAAATGTAAATTGGCGGTGAGGCCGTGAAATGTAAGCCCAGCATCTGAGGCCGACTTGAAATGCAAATTGGCATCTGAGGCCAACTGAAAATGTAAATTGGCATCCGAGGTGAAAATGTAAATTAGCGGTGAGGCCGATTGAAATGTAAATTGGCGGTGAGGCCAGTGAAAATGTAAATTGGCGGTGAGGCCGGTGAAAATGTAAATTGGCATCTCGAGGCCGATGAAATGTAAGCAGCATCCGAGGCCGACTTGAAATGTAAATTGGCATCTGAGGCCAGTGAAATGTAAGTAGCGGTGGCGATGAAATGTAAAGCGGTGAGGCCGATTGAAAATGTAAATTGGCGGTGAGGCCGGTGAAATGTAAGCGCGGTGAGGCCGTGAAATATGGCAGCGGTGAGGCCGATTTGAAGCGTAAAATTGGCAACCGAGGCCGGTGAAATGTAAATTGGCATCCGAGGCCGATAAACGTAAATGGCATCGAGGACGGTTGAAAATGTAAATTGAAAAAGCAGTCTCTTTTTTCATTTTTCAAATCATATGCACAAAGCCTTGAATTATCCATTTTCAGTTTACTTCAAACACATTAATGAAAAACTAACCGTAACTCAATTGAGCAAGCCTCGAGGAGAACTTGAACCGATCAAACTCACAATCTTAGCATTGGACCTTCTGGTACAACCAAGACTTTGTTTTCTTCTGTGATTTTGCTCATTTTTATTCTTCTTCCATCTTCCCTTTTAGAAGGATGATTACTTTTCTGTCGAGCTTAGCTGAAATTTGAGAATTAATGCTAATCATTGATGTATTGCTGTAAACACTGTTAGATTGCGTAATTAAAGCTTAAATTCATCCTACTTGAGACATCATGAATAAACATGCATTCAAAGAGAAGGTAGAGGGATCAACTGAATGGACATTTTCATTGTTTGGTGTATTAAATGACAAAATGCTTTGAATAACAGAAATGCGAAAGATAAAATTTTGGGAGACACAAAATTTTTGCCCCAGTTTAGGTTCTTGGTGGCTCAATCAATTGACTTCTTAAAGCAAGTTGAATGCCATAGCCATGATATCTGACGACATGTCTTCAAATTCCTTTTAAAATTGCCCCGATTTCAGCCCTTATATCGCTTGATTATTTGGACTATCAAAAATTGCCCGATTTGGTTGCGGAGAAGATGCTTATCTTTTTCTGCTCTAACTTTTGCCTAGGCCGCTCTTTTGAGTTTTCAACCTAGCGAGCTCTTTTGTTTTGCTGTTTTGCCCTAATTTTTGCTTAGGTCGCTCTTTCGAGTTTTCGACCTAACGGGCTTTTTTCTGCTTTGCCCTAACTTCTGCTTAGGTCGCTCTTTCGAGTTTTCGACCTAACGGGCTTTTTTTCTGCTTTGCCCTAACTTCTGCTTAGGTCGCTCTTTCGAGTTTTCGACCTAACGGGCTTTTTAAGCATCTTTTCAGGCATAAAATCTTTTGACCGCATCACTGTTGATTGGTTTAGGCAATTCTTGTCCCTCCATGTTTTGCAAAATCAACGCTCCACCTGAGAATGCATGCTTGACAATGTAAGGACCCTCATAACTTGGAGCCCACTTTCCCCGTGTGTCCTCTTGATTAGGGAGAATTTTCTTCAGAACCAAATCTCCTGGATGAAAATCTCTAGGGCGGACTTTCTTATTAAAAGCTCTAGCCATTCTGCTTTGATACAACTGGCCGTGGCAAATAGCTGTAAGCCTCCTTTCTTCGATCATGTTCAATTGCTCATATCGAGCTTTCATCCATTCAGATTCTTCCAGCTCAGCTTCTATCAAAACTCTGAGCGAAGGGATTTCAACCTCTATAGGAGATACGGCTTCCATTCCATATACCAATGAAAAAGGAGTTGCCCCTGTGCTTGATCGTATGTTGGTACGATCTGGCGTGCAGAGCATCTGGCTGACATTTCATGCCAATCTTTGTAGTTCACAACCATTTTGGCGATGATTTTCTTGATATTTTTATTTGCAGCTTCAACCGCACCATTCATTTGAGGTCTATAAGGAACTGAATTGTGATGCTTGATCTTGAAAGTTTCAAAGAACTTCTGAACTTCAGCACCATTGAGGTTAGGAGCATTGTCTGTAATGATCCTTTCTGGAATCCCGTATCTGCAGATGATGTCTTTTTTGATGAATCTGAGAAATACCTTCTGTGTGATGTTGGTATATGAAGCAGCCTCCACCCATTTAGTGAAGTAGTCTATTCCCACCAAGATGAAACGATGACCATTAGATGCTTTGGGATTAATCGGGCCAATAACATCCATGCCCCACATCGAGAAAGGCCAAGGAGACACCATGCTGTGCAACTGAACTGGGGGAGCATTGACTCGATCTGCATATATTTGGCATTTGTGGCACTTCCGAACATAACTGATACAATCATTCTCCATAGTGGACCAGTAATAATCGCTTCTTAAGATTTTGTGAGCCATCATATGTCCATTGGCATGAGTTCCACAGATCCCTTCATGAACTTCAATCATGATTATTCGAGCTTCAGGAGCATCTACACATCTGAGGAGAGTCGTGTCATAGTTCCTCTTGTAGAGAACTTCACCATTCAGGAAGAAAGCCATGGCTAGTCTTCGAATTGTCTTCTTATCCACCTCATTTGCACCTGCTGGGTATTCTCCTCTTTGAATGTACTGTTTGATATCATGATACCATGGTTGGCCGTCTGGCTCAATCTCCACATTGCCACAATAAATTGGTTCACTTTGCACTTCTACATGGATGGGTTGGACATTAGCATGGACCTTCAAGTTAGTCATCACGGCCAAAGTCGCTAAAGCATCCGCAAACTGGTTCTTGTCCCGAGTTAAATGAGAGAATGATATGTCATCAAAGCGCTCAATTAACTGAGACAAATGTTTCTGATAAGGTACCAATTTGGGATCCTTTGTGCGCCATTCTCCATTAACTTGATAGATTATGAGCGCGGAGTCTCCAAAGACTTTTAGATCTTTGATTCCCAAGTCAATCGCAACTTGCAAACCATTTGCACATGCTTCATATTCTGCCATGTTGTTGGTACATTCAAAGTCTAATTTGATGGAAGCGGGTATTGCTTTGGTTGGTGAGACTACTACAGCTCCTATTCCACATCCATTCATATTGGCAGCTCCATCAAAGTACATCTTCCACACCTTCTCCTTTTCCTCATCTTCTCTTTCTAGTGCCAATATCTCGTCATCGGGGAATTCAAGCATAGTGGGTTGTACACCCTCCAGAGGGTTTTCAGCTAGATGATCAGCAATTGCACTCCCTTTGATGGACTTTTGAGTAACATATTTGATATCAAATTCAGATAACATCACTTGCCATTTTGACATTCTCAATGACACATGAGGACTATCAAATATGTACTTTAACGGATCCATTCGAGAAATCAGCCAAGTAGTGTAGTATAACATGTACTGCCTCAACCTCTTGGAAGCCCATACTAACGCACAACAGGTCCTTTCAATTGCCAGATAGCGACATTCGCATTCATTAAACTTCTTGCTCAGGTAATAAATGGCCTGCTCTTTCTTTCCGGATTCATCATATTGCCCCAACATTGCCCCGAGTGAAGTAGGTAACCTTTGTAAGATCTGATATTAAAGGACGGCCTGGCGTAGGAGGAATCAGAACTGGAGGTTTCATTAAATAAACCTTTATTTTGTCGAAGGCTTCTTGGCATTCTTCGTTCCATTCTCCAGGTTGATGTTTTCGCAGCAACTTGAATATAGGTTCACAAGTACTAGTCAGATTTGCAATGAATCTAGCAATGTAGTTGAGCCTTCCCAGAAAACTTCTCACTTCTTTTTCAGTTTGAGGAACTGGCATTTCTTGTATAGCCTTTACCTTGTCCGGATCCACCTTTATCCCTTCTCTGCTGACAATGAATCCCAGTAATTTTCTCGTGGAAGCTCGAAAGATGCATTTATTCGGGTTCAGTCGCAACTTGTATTTTCTGAGCCTTTCAAATAGCTTTCGTAAGACTGCCACATGACTTTCTCCCTTTTTAGACTTAGCGACCATGTCATCTACATACACTTCAATTTCTTTGTGCATCATGTCATGGAACAGTGCAACCATTGCACGCTGATAAGTGGCACCGGCATTCTTCAACCCGAATGGCATGACTGTGTAGCAAAATGTTCCCCACGGAGTTATGAACGTAGTTTTTCCTTTGTCATGAACATCCATGAGAATCTGATTGTACCCGAAGTATCCATCCATGAATGAAAATCGGTGATTCCTGGCCGTATTATCAACAAGGACATCAATGTGAGGGAGTGGAAAATCATCTTTCGGGCTGGCTTTATTCAAGTCCCGATAATCAACACACATCCTAACCTTCCCATCCTTTTTGGGCACAGGCACGATGTTGGCCACCCAATCCGTGTGTCTCGACACCTCTAGAAACCCGGCCTCTAGCTGTTTAGTCACTTCTTCTTTTATCTTTAGCGACATGTCGGGCCGCATTCTTCTCAACTTTTGCTTTTTCGGCTCGACACGGGTACAAAGGGATCTTGTGTGAAGCAATCTGCGGATCGATCCTGGCATATCATGATAAGACCATGCAAAAATATCCAGATATTCTTCGAACAAGGCGATCATTTCTGTTTGCTCAGGATTTTCCACTATTTTCAGCTCTTTCCTTTCTCCTTCGGTGCCCATGTTAATTACTTCGACCACCTCATTGTCTAAGTCAAATCCTTTATCCATGTGTTCCAGTAACCCTGAAAATCTTTCAACAGTTTCTTCATCTTCTTCAGATTCATAGCTATCACACTCAAGTGCAGTAAGAGAGTCAATTGATTGACCTTCAAAATCCCTTTCATGTGGCAAAATTCCTACACTTAAATCCCTGGAAAGTAATTGTGGTGGGTTGGAATGCCAAGACAAATAATGGGTAAAATACTAATAAAAGGCACAAATTAATGGTTTGAGGAAATAATGATAAAGAAAAAGAACAACGGATGACAAAGAGAAAAAATGCTGGATAAACATGCAAGTTTATTCAAATGATGTCTCAAAGTAGCATACATAAAAGCAAATACAATCAATACAATCCCAAATGATTACTTTGAAGTAACAACATCAATCACTGGTTCGGCTTCCCAATTCATCAGCATCATATCGTGGTTGACAGCATAAGCATTGTTGCGTTCTTCAGGCTTCTCAACATCCACCATATTGATGGTTGGACAACAGCTAGGGACACATCCTTCTTCAACCATAATCACTTCAGTCGGATAAGGAAAGGTCTCTCTCAGATGAGGGATCTGCTTCATCTTCTCTTTTGGTTTCTTTTGCTCAAGAGCCATGGTCTTGATCTGCTCCTCCAATGACGCCTCATATCCTAAACCAAATCGGTTAGGTTTCCCTGAGATAGATAGAGGTGTTTTGATACCCTGCAACCGTGGTCCCAGTCCTTTGCCGTGCAGATAACCATTTTTGATCATGATATGAGCCACTATCTGATTGACATCTTGCCTTGGGAGCTCGTTCTGTTCTTGCTTCAACCCCACCACCTCCAGATTGTGCCATAAGCTGCTTTCTACTAGCTCAACATTTTCAACATATGGAAGTGAGACAGGTTTAGATACAATGATTTCCTTCTCTCCATGGATTGTAATGACTGAATCATTTTCAATGTACTTAACCTTTTGATGCAAGGTTGAAGGAACAGCACCAACATTATTAATCCATGGTCTTCCCAGCAGCATATTGTAATCAGACTCAATTTCCATCACTTGGAATAAAACCTCAAATCGGCTCGGGCCGATTTCCAATGGCAACACTATTTCCCCCAGGATGTTTTTCTTTGCTCCATCAAAAGCTCTCACAATCATTACTTGCGGTGAAACATCGTCTTTGCCCATTGACAAGTAGCTCAATGTCGATGCTGGCAAGACATTTAATGCCGACCCTCCATCAATGAGGACTTTAGGCACTATATAGCCTTTGCATTTTAGGGTTATATACAGTGCTCGTGGGTTGGCCTGTGATACGATCTCTTCACTTGAGAAAGTGATCATATTGACACGCTTTACCGGATCCACCATGTTCACCATATTCTCCAATGAGACATCCGGTTTCACATAAGCATCTTTCAAAACCTTTAACACTGCTTTTTGGTGAGATTCAGATGATAAGATTAATGACAACAAGGAGATTCTGGCAGGAGTCTTTTTCAATTGCTCTAGTATGTCGTACTCACTTTGTTTCATGATCTTCAGGAACTCCTCTTCTTCATTTTCTTCCCTTCCCCTTCTTTCCACACCAAAACCCTTTCCCACGTTCTCCTCTTCGACAAACTTTCCTTTTTCCAGCTCTCCGGGCCCATAAATCCTTCCACTTCTTGTTATTCCTTTTACCTCCGCTACCACTTCACTTGTTTGGACTTTCAAGGTTTCCCCTATGTCTCCATTTGTCTCCACATTAGTTTCATAGTTCCAAGGGATAGCATGTGTATTCTCGTAATTGAATGGTGCTGGTTTCTTCACGGTGATCACCACTTTCTCTGGTTTCGGAGCTCGATTCAGTGGAGGGATGCGAAGTACGAAACGATCGATCACATTCACCTCTTCAGGAAGATTCGACCTCTTTTTTGCTTGAATCACACCTAGGTCAAGTAATTCTTGTACTCGAGCTTTGAAACCCCGACAATGTTCGACATCGTGTCCGAGACCTCCACAATGATATGCACAACTTGATTCCAGATCATATTTCTCTTCCTCTTTCACCGTAGATGCAGGTGCTGTGATGTGATACCCAGCTTCCTTCAAGCCATTGAACACTTCCTCCATTGGTGTTTGAAGATTCAGAACTTTCTTAATCAGAGGTTCTTCTACCTCCAAGGCATTCACACGGCTTCCTCCTTCGTGTTTTGGGATTGGGTTGTTAACAATGTCTGGCTTCGAATCTTCTTGAAGGTCTAGTCTCCCACAAGCAATTAATCTTCTTACTGCTGTTTTGAAACCTTCACAATCCTCAATGGAGTGCCCTGCTATGTCCATGTGGTATTTACAGGTCAGGTTTGGGTTGTACCAAGCTGGGTATGGTGGTTCTAATAGATGCACAGGATATGCCGAGATCAGATGAGCATCAACTAGCTTTTGAAACAGGTCAGCATTTGAAATAGATAGCTTTGGGAAAGGTGGGAAGTTGGGGAATCGATTACGATTTTGGTTTTGGAAATTTGGTCGAGGTACTGGGGTATATGTTGGGCGGGTTGGTTGGTATGGCCTTATGTGGAGGTTGTTAACTTGGGGTTGGGAGTATGGAATGGTGTTTGTGGTTTGTGTGGTTTGGTATGGTGGATAATGAGGGATAGGGGTTTGGTATAATCGTGGTCGGGTTGGTGTGTATCGTGGGACGAAGGATTGCTGACCATGCACATAATTCACATCTGTCTCCTTTTTTCTGGGCGGGAAACTCTTTCTTGCGTCTTCGCTGCTCATGGGAAGCTTGCCGGCTTTTGCTAAGCTTTCAATTCTTTCTCCAGCAGTTATCAACTCAGAGAAGTCTTTGTATGCTGCTCCTGCCATTGCCCCAATGTAAGGGGATCCCAAGGTTCCCAAGAAGTAAGAACACATCTCAGTTGGGATGAGTGGTGGTTGAACCTGAGCAGCCAAGGCCCTCCATCTTTGAGCGTATTGCTTGAATGATTCATCCTTCTTCTGCATAGAGCTTAATTGCTCTCGTGTAGGTGCCACCTCAAGATTAAACTTGTATTGGCTCATGAACAGATCTGCCAATTCTCTCCAGCTAGAAATCTTTGAGTGGTCTAGTTGAATGTACCACTCCAGAGCGGGTCCCGTCAGGCTTTCATGGAAGAAATTGATGAGGAATTTTTCATCCTTTGACCATATCGCCATCTTAGTACAATAACTCTTCAAGTGAAATAGAGGATTACCCGTCCCGTCATACTTTGAGAAGTCAGGAACCTTAAAGTCCCTAGGGATTACTACATCAGTAGAAGGACAGAGTTGTTCACCCTCCACATACCCATAAGGGCTAGGTCCTTGAATAGCCCGAATTTGCTCTTGAATCTTCTCCATCCATTCCTCTTTGAACTTTCCTTTTTCTGCCTCTGCACGACTATTTTCTGAGGAGGATGGTTGCCTCTGGATGACCACACGAGGTTGCTCCCAGACAGGTGTAACATGCCCGTGCTCATGAGTTTGCACATTTTCTAAGGAACGATAACCTTCTCCAATAGGGATTACCAATGGTATCGTGGGCGGTGGTTGCCCATGGAGGTTATTCGGGATTTCACCCATATCATTCATCCCTACAGTGACGTTTAGAGCTGCACTCGGTACCACAGGCATACCCAGTGTCGTGGTCTTTGGTTGCACATTCGCTGAATGAGCTCCCAATAGGTTAAGTGATTCTTGTATGGCCCGCATCATATCCTCCAATCTTCCTTGGTTATTTGACAGTTCATTCAGTTTTCCTCTCACCGCGTCAACTTCATTGCTCAGATTTCTTCCTCCTTCAGAAGTAGTTGTGATTGGGATACCCCTTTCTGCGTCACCATTCCCTCCAGCCATTTTGGTCCGGGCTCTGGTATTGTGAATTCGAGTTTGATCGGTATCGGTTTTCCTTGGGCGCCCAATTGTGACGAAGTTTTACCTGATTCAGAAAACAATTTTAGTGAAAGGTAAGAGATAAAAACATGGCTATTTGTTAGAAATCATCGAGCCGAGTCTTGATGTGAGTATCTTTGATGATAACCGTTCCTCAGAACGTCTCGTTCAAAAGTACTAAGTCATGGACATTGCTACGAGACCAACACAATACAGAGAAACAAAGATTCTTTTATTCATGAAGGCATATTACAACCATCATCCTTCTTACATTGATTCTCACAACAACAAAAGAGAATACATTGTAAAGCCACAAATGCCTTCTTCAAAATCTCTCAGTAATCATTTGCTTCATTCTTCCAATCAAGTCTTTACAATAGTCAACAAAATTACAAATCTCGATTGGGGTCTTGAAAGGGATTATTCCTTGCTCGGCCAATCCTAAGTATCTTGGAACATCTTCAATGGCCGCATTAGCTAATCCTGCCAAGTTTGAGAAGCGAGTCTTCAGCTCATGAATAATGTGGTTCTGATGTTGTATTTCGGAATCCAAACTTGCAACTCTTTCCTTTTCTTCTTCCAGCGCAACCTGATATTCCATGATCTCATCATTCATGTGTTGGCTCAGCTCTCCAATCTTCCCTTGGTATTCATTGTTCAATTCTTCCATTTGTTGTTTCATTTGCTCTTGGCCTTTTAATGCAGCTTCTTCAGCAATTTTGGCCTTTCGAAGCAGGTCTTTCAATTGTTGATTTTCAGCTAGCGCTTTGTCACGCTCTTGCCTCCGAAGTCCAAGCTCTTTGTTGGCAGCTTTGAGGCATTCCTTGGTTTTCATCATGTGTTCATGCCCCATCTTCAATTTCTTGCTTGTTCCTTCTAGAGCTTGATCCTTTTCAGTGCTTTCTCGTTTTAATGTCGTGTAGTTATGGCGAACACTTTTCAACTCAGCTTCTATTTGCACCTTTTCTTGTTCAACCTTGTCTAGTTTCTCCTTCATTTTCTTGATTTCTTCATTTTCATGGAAACCCCAGGTTGATACATTGTCCAAAGGAGTAATAGTTATGACTTTGAAGGGCAGCTTGATCTCTTGAGCCCTATTTTTCATCCATTGATGATAACTTTCTTTCACAGCACAACTTCTAACTCCCAGTTCCTTTCCCTTCTTGACAACCTTGTTCCAAGCGGACTGGATCTTCTGGAATAGGTCAATGTCTTTGGAGTCTTGATAATATGAGACGAATGGAGTAACTGCAGCTTCAGAAGGAGGTCCCATCATGGGATAACCGGCGTAATACCAAGACAGGATTGTAGTTTATGCATCCTCGGGTACCCATGAGAGGTACATTTGGAAAGCTTCCGCACTGATAAATCAGAGTTTGACCCTCCTCCCTCCAAGGATACCATCGTATCATCTTTTCATCCAATTTGGCCAGGTCTTGAGCCCACTCTTGTCCATTCTTCTTCTTAATATTATACATTCATAGGTCTTCAATCGGACAAGGTGCCTTGTAATTCCTCTGGAATATGTGCGAAGTAACCCACACATATAGCATTGGTAAACAGCACAGAATTCTCTTACCATTTCTCTCATGGCAAAAGTTCAGAGTACAATAAACATCTGCCAGGAGGGCTGGAACAGGATTATGGCCATGGAACTTGCGAGCAAGGAATACGTCAATAGCAGCAAAGTCTACAAGGCCTTCAATGTTCGGAAATAAGACAAAGGCCGTAGATTGTGAGGGCCAGAACATCTGCAAGAGTATCCCAATCTTCTGCTTGTGCTAGATGGTGCATGTGCTCTTCCAGGTAATCTCTTGAGAATCCATAGGTCCCACTCCTACATTTCTGTACTTCATGCAGATTCTTTACACCTACCCTTAGGACAGTTGATAGGGTTTGTAAAGAAGGATAATGGCCTTGGTAGTGATAGGGTTTTTCTCCTTCTAGTGGTAACCCCAGAATCTTCTCAAATTCTTCGACGGTAGGTGCTAGTTGGAAGTCTTGAAAAGTGAAACATCGGAGCGGAGGATCATAGTACTGTGCCAGTGCTGTGATTGCTTCTTCCTGTTCGTCCACTTCTAAGAGATTCAAGATCTTTCCATACCTTCTGGTGAGAGACAAGCGTTGTGGTGACTTCAACAACTGACCCAAAGATCTCAGGCTTTTAGTTTCGGGTGTCTTGGCTTTGAGACGTAGAGTTTTTTTCAACTTTTCACCCTTCTGACTGTCTGGTCTCATATTTGTTTCCATTTTCCCAAAGATACTCACAAAAGATTTCAGTTCGACTTTCTAACAAACCTGCCATAATAGAAAGAAAAAAAAATTGATTTAAATGAAAGAAGGAATAGTAAACAATTTAGGAAATGAACAGAAATTATGTACAAAGAACAAAGATAGGAAATTATGTACAAAGAAAGGAGTTAAAGAAAATGCATGCTCTCTTTGTGTCCTATATGAGGTAAATTCTGGAGGTTAATTCTATAGTTCTATGGTCGTTCTACCTTGTGAACACTTTCACTGGGTGGATCTACATTCTCAGAGTTCTACGGCCTCTAGAGTTAAGATTCATTTCAGAACGTTACCTACAACAACAGGTTAACCGCTAGATGTAGGGGATTCATGAAAGAATCACACTCTAGATGAGATTTTAGCGATAACCAAACAGGATGAACATCCAAAATGGCTACCGCTACACAATCTCTTTCCTATCTCAAGTTACACTCAGACCCGGGTATAGGGCCCCACTCGTTTGTGATTAATGTGTAAGTGTTGTGTGTGAAGAGAGCATACAAACCTGAAACCCTAAGACTACCCACGACTAATTCCTGCAAAAACAACTCAAACAGACACGTACAACATTCAGTAACAGTCATCTACCCTAAGGTTTTAACAAATAAAGCTATCACTATAAATAAACACATGAAACATAAAGACTCGTAAAGAGACAAAACATAAAGAAAGAAAAAATATTAGACAAAGTAAAATAAAGAAAGGAAAACAAACATCAAGAGGCTATATTTAATTCGCACAACTAATTAAAACAGGCCTGACTCTCTTGAAAATCCCCAGTGGAGTCGCCATCTGTCGCAACCGGGATCGCGACGGGGACGGCGAAAAAAGAGAAATTTTGTTTTGAAATATTGGAGTCGCCACTAAGTTTATTTAAAATTGGGAAAACGTTGGAAAAACCCATTTTTAGAGAAGTAGTCTTGGAAACCAGTTTGAGTTCGGGAGTCGGTTATGTATAGGGAAGGGCAGGAATTTAATCCCACGCACCCTAGTACACCCGTCCTTAGACGGTACCTTTAATTAATTGTGCAAATTAAATAAATAACCTTTTTCAACATTTATTTTCTGTTTCAAGACAATTAAAAGGAATTTATTTTTCTTAAGAGAAAAGAATTTTTAGTGCACCGAACTGTCGCAATTCAGATGCCCTAAAAATAAGTTAACTAGTCGTCACGACTAAGTTAACCTTTTTTATTTGAAACGAAGTATTTAACAATAAGCATATAATTTTAAAAAGGAACTCTTCTAACAATAAATATTTGCAAACAGGATCTAAAAAGAAGCAAAGGTTTATTTTCTTTGGTGTTTTTGTAAAAGAAAATATAAAAAACTTTATGAGAGATATTTGGAATATCAAATTGTCACAATTCAGATATTCAAATATCAAGTTAACAAACCGTCACGGCTAAATTAACCCTATTATTTGAATAAGGAAATAAATAAATGAAGAAATTTAAATCATAAATTAAAACATAACTAATAAATATTTACAAATAAGATAAGAAGAAAATGATTTTTTTATATATATACACAAAAATATATAAGAAAAACACAAATATTTTTAAGGGAATTTTCAGGTCATTAAGCTGTCACAACTCAAATGACCAAAATATCAAGTCAACAAGCCGTTACGGCTAAATTAACTCTTTATCTACAATAACAAAAGTTAAATAAAATATTTTGAAATAAAATTATTAGGAAAAAAACTTATAAATAAAACAAAATACATAAATAGCATAGAAATATTAGGAAAATTATTTACAAATAAATTAAGTGGTAAAAAGGTTAATTTTGAAAAAAAGAAATTTAGAATATTAAGCTGTCACAGCTAAAATATTCTAAAACATAAAGTTAATAAACCGTCGCGGTCAAATTAACTTTATTCTTAAAAAAGAGATATTTACAATTTAATAATTAATTTAAATTAATATAAAAAAACAAAGTAATAAAAGTATTTACAAACAAAACAATATTACGAAAAAACTAATTTTGAAAGGGAATTTTAAAATATCAAGCTGTCATAGCTAAAATATCCTAAAACATAAAGTTAACAAACCGTCACGGTCAAATTAACTCTATTTTGAAAAGAGACTTCGAATATCAAGCCGTCGCAGCTAAAATATTCTGAAACATGAGATTAACAAACCGTCTCGGCTCAATTAACCTCTCTTTTTAAAAAAAAAAACTCAAATTCCTTTTAGTAAAAGCAAATTTATTCAATTATTTTAAACCTAAAATTCGTAAAAAACGTTTTAAATCTTTTTTCAAAACTCTAATTTTAACGGAAACTAGCAAGATTATATCATAAGTACCGTTACACAATTAATCTAAAAAAAACACATAAATAATTAATACTAAACAAAAAAAAACTAATTCATAAACATAAACTTACAATTAAACAATAATTAAATAAACAAACAAGGGTCCTAATTATTATTAGATTTTTTTTTTATCCTTTCTTTCTTAAAAGAACTTTAACACTAAATTCACTTAAAACCAAAGGAATAATTCATTCGTAAATATCAACACCTAATCAATTTAAAAAAAACAATTAAACTAAAAGTAAAAATCACAAACACCTCTAATTTAAGCAAAATATATAAATATATAAAATAACAAAGTAAGATCACATATAAGTAAAACACAAAATAAAAATAAAATAAAATAAAAAAGTTATAAGTACCATTACCTATTTAAATTAAACAAAACACATAACACACATAATAATCAAACTAAAAAATCCTAATTATTACCTTTTATCCTTTTCAGTTAAAATATTAACGCTAAATTCATAAAAGAAACTCTTTTTTATCCTTTTCTGTATAGCTAATTTATTAAATCACACTTGAATAATTTAGAATATTTAAAAAAAGATAAACTTTAATGAACCAAAGTGCTTGAATTTTTATTTTGAACTAAATAAAACTCTTTAACCCATTTAAAATCAGAACAAAACTAAATCCAACAAATGAACTTAAGAACTAAATTTGAAATAACATTTACCAAACAAATCGCAAATTCATACCCAAATATATTCGAAATTTAAATAATAATTAACTAAAAAAAGAATGAAAATTAACTTAACTTAATTTTTATCTTTATTAATGCAAACCAAAAAAAAAAAACTAAAATATAAAAAATTCACTCTCTCTCTCTCTCACCTCACATTCACTGACGCGCACACACACACACTAAAATTTTCTCATTTTCACTCACTCACGGTTCCCTCTTTCACCTACTTACAGCTCACCCACACACTCTCTCACCCGTTCATTCTCACACGGCACACACATTCACTCATACGAACTCATAACCCTCTCCTTCACTCACAGACTCTCACAACCCTCTCTTTCACTCATACTCACATTTAAACACACATACACAGAAGAGAACGAGAGATAAGGGAGAAGGCGGAAGCCGCGGTTGGGAAGGAGAAAAAGATCCGCAGCGGCGTTCGTGGAGAGGGTGGCCGCGAGTGGAGCAAGGCACGCCGCGACCTCAACGCGGCGGGGAAGGAGGAAGGAGGCGCGATGCGGCCAAGCTGAGGCCGATCTGCCCGACAAACTCGCGAAGAAGGAAAAGGGCACGGCGGCCACGGCGGTGCCTCGCGGTGGCGAGGGAGAAGGAAAGGTTCGGCTGAGGTTAGATGAGGGCGGCTTCGAAGTGGAGGAGTAGCAGATCGGGGTTGAAATGGGTTTCGAAGAAGCAGCGGCGGCGATGGTGAAGTCCGCGTTCGGCGGTTACCGGCAGTGAGGTCTTCCTCTTTTCCATTTCTGCTACTGGTTTTCATTTCCTCTCCCTCTTTGTTTATTTGAAAGAAATAGTGATCTGGGTTGGATTCTTAGGATGGTGGCGGTCCGTGTAGTTGGAGAAGAAGAAGGGGATCTCGCGGTGGTTGGCTGTTGATGCGGCGGTGATGGAAGGTGTGGCGGCGGTTATGGAGGTTCATGGCAGAGAGGGGTTGCTGTTGGTGGTTTGTGATGAAGGTTATGGAGGTTCATGGCAGAGACACGGTGGTTTGGTGATGATGTTGATGGTGGCCGAAGACGATGAGGAAGATGATGATGATGGTGTTTCATGGAGGTTGAGTGGTGGTGGGTGGCGGCCATGGAAGTGGTGGTTGTTGAGGAGTTGCAGGAAAGCGATGGTGTGGCTGGGTTTCACGGTGTGTGGGTGATTGAAGGTGGAGGTCCGAGAAGGTTGGTTCACGGATAGATGGGCGGTTATGGAGTTGAGGAATGATGATGGTGTTGTTGGGCTGTGCAGTGTAGTGGAGGGACTGATCTGAAATTGGTGGAGGTGGCTGGGACGGTGGCTATGTTGGTTGATGAGGGGAAAGGGGAGAAGATGATGGATGTGAGTTATGGAATGATGATGGCATGAACAGGAGGCCGTGGCTGGGGTGGAGGCTGCCGCGGCCTCCTCCTTCCTTTTGCTCTCTTTAGTTCTCTTTTTTGTTTATTTGATGATGATGATATTGCTGATGATGATGATATTACCTTGATTTTTTTCTTGATTTCTTGGTTGTATTCTGGACTTGTTGCTGGATGCTTCTTTTTCAGGTTCTCCAAAATTGGTATTCTGATGTTTTTTTTTAGTTCTCCCCCCTGTGCTGATGAACTCTCCCCCTCTTAACAGCTATCCTCCCTTGTTCACCGAAAGAGCCATTGAAAATTTTCCCAAACACCATCATTACCTCTATTTTGATTTTTCTGCTTTTCCCCCTCCCATGGTTACTGTTAACTCACATGCAAGGGAAAAGAACGGGAAGGAGTCCGTGACACTCCTCTTTCGGCTTTTTCATTTTTCAATTTTTATATTTTTCAATAAACAAGAAATGAAACTATAAATAAAGAAGGTAAATTAAGTGCAAACTGTTGAATTTTATTGTTAAAAGATTGAATAAAATCGGTTGTTCACAGCCTCCGATACCACTCAAGGGTCATTCAATCCTCTTCAAACATTGAGTTGGTCCTTCGAGAACTGTCGGGTCGGTCATCCTCGAATTCCGGGTCGAAAATGACCTCAGGGGCATTTTGGTCATTTTCTACTCAGACAGAAAATCGGGGCGTTACACAGTTACTGTTGCTTTTTTAGAGAGCTTGGTCACATGGTCTTGTAAAAAGAAAAACACAATCGCTCTTTCTACTGCTGAAGCTGAATATGTAGCTACTGCAAACTGCTGCACCTAGATGCTATGGATAAGGAATCAGCTAAAAGATTATCACTTGAGGTATTCCAAAATCCCTATCTATTGTAATAATACAAGTGCTATAAATCTCGTAAAGAATCTTATTCAGCACTCTAGATCCAAGCATATTGATATTAAACATCATTTTATAAGTGATCGTGTTCAAAAAAGAGATGTTGAGTTAATGTTTGTGAATATTGAAGACCAAGTGTCAGATATATTTACAAAACTATTAGCTGAAGATCAGTTTGACGTTTTGAAAAAGCTTTTGAACTTAACTATTTTCAAAATTGCATAATCACTCATGCATAAACCATCTCTAGGTACTCTCTTTCTTTTATCACCCCCAAATTGAAGCCCAAAAGGAAATATCTCAGTTTACAAGATCGGGTATATTTATTGAAGATTAGAAAGAAGATATGTATCTTAGATTGTATATAGGATGATCAGAATATGAGGACATAAAGGTTAAGATTCGTATGGGAAAAAGGTTTCAACATATGAAGATGAGTTTATGTAGATATTTCTAATGAGTCTAGAATAGGTTAGAAAGTGAGAAATGAAGCTCAGAAAGAAAGTCCTTTAGAAAGTGCTCTCAAAAGTTAGAAATCTATCTTTCTAAAGAAGAAGTGCAGGCAGGATAATTCCCTCTCTTTTTAAGTTTCTCTCTCCCATGTCACTTCACCTTCAGTCAGTTACGTCTTATCACTTAAATAACCCCCATTTTTCACACATTACTTGATTGTTTACCATATTCCTTAAATCTTAAACTCTAAACCTCCAACCATTTCATCTTCTCACAAATATTGTAACATCCTAATTTTTAACCCAATACTCTAGAACATAATTAGGTTAATCATTAGTCTGTTACGTCATAGCTTTCTCATTACTTTAAAATACTTAGTGGAAATACTGGTAAATTTTTTTTTGAAAATTATAAAAGCAAAGTGAGAGCCGCGTGAAACGTTAACTAGTAATGCACAAAAGGTAATAAAGTAAGCGTCGCATAGCAACATGACATAAGCACATAAAAGCACATCATAATAACATGGAACTACATATTTATATAATATGCCCACTTAGATAGAGTGGGACTTAGTTTAGTATAACATGAGCAATACAACTAAAAAGGAAATACAAGAGAAAGTGCAACGGAAACTATAAAAGCAACTCCACTACTCAAGCGCAACTAACGGGATAACCTCTAAAACAAAAGAAAGTTCATCTCCACCTAAGTGGTGTGCACTCTACCCGGGTACTCCATCGGTCGATCATCACCTCCTACTGACGTCCATCTCGCCAACGAGGCAAATATCCGGGAAACTGGGCGAGCTTCTCGGGTGTAAAGAGGCGGAACGGGGATTGAGAGTGACCCCCGCGGTGTGGCCGCATCTCCGGTAGTCGTGCAAGCCGTGGCTGAGTCACGGTATCCTCACTGCCCTCCCTCATCAATGGTGGAGAGGGGGCAAAGCTCTCGCTATACGGATGGGTAGGCGGGTCCTCGGTGTAACACCCTAGTAATTAACCAGATACACCTAGGTTGAATCTGATTAATGACTAGACTTTACTCCTTGCTTTGGTTCTTTCTTCATAATTTGAAAATACTTAGTGAAATTACGAGCCATTTTTTTTTTAAATACATAATTGAAAACGTGAGCCGAGTACAATGTGAACGAGTAAGCGGAGTATAATAAGACGTTTAAGAATATATCACATCATATCACTTAGGCTCCATCATATAACATCCATAAGCACTTTATAGCATATATTTACATACAATAACCTCACTCAAAGGGTGGGTTATGTTCATACATCATTATCTTATGCAAACCCATAAAAGAAAATATACATAAGGAAATACATGCCCTAAACTAGATAACTCCATAAGCCGGAAGGTTATCCTTAAACTAGGGTGCATGATCACACATAAATCTACTAAGAACCTCTATGGCCTTTGTCCCGAAATGGGGAATAAATCCGATCCACTGATGAGCTCCTCGGGAGGGGACACATGAGATGCACCAGTCGGGTCGCATGGGCGGCCTTCTTGCTAACCTCCTACTGAACAAGCTGTTTCCTCACTACCCTCTCTTACACGTGGGAGTAGGAGCGAGCTCTCAGAATATACATGAGTAGGAGTGTCCTCTGAAGGATCAGTTTCAGAATATCTCATCTCGGGAACATACTCTGGAAATCCATGGACAACAGATGAAGCGGGATAAGAACGTAACATCCTTTCATCAAGTGGACGTGCATGTTCGAAAACCATTTCATTGCCATAGGGAGAAGTAGGAGAAAATCGATAACTAGGGACAGGATGTGCAAATGGACGACCTATGTAAATAAAAACACGAATCAGCACCTCCCTTCAAAATGATACGAGCGATACCTTTGGATCATAGTGAAATTCCCAAGTAGGGGTATCAACGAACAGGACGAATGTCGCCATCTGAATCTGGAGACAATGACGGAAATAAAGAAAAGGGAGTGGGAATCTTGCTAAAGAATTCTCGAAGAGTACCTCCTTCTACAGTGTCATCATCAAAGTCCCAGGAACCTCGGGATTATTCTAAAATAGTGAGCATGCAAAGATTCATTTTAAGTTCGGACAAATACTTAACCGAGGTTCGTCAATTTTTAATCATGCGTCTTATAATGCATCATAATCTTAACATGTCATATTTACAATGAACTTTTCCTTTATCATTACATCATTTTCCTCATCATCATTATCAAATAACATGCATAAAAGAACGTCATATAATATTAGCTACACGTGGACATAGTGCACATATTTCATTTCTTTAGTGCCTTAGGTGACTTAAAATCTTATCATCATCATTATTTTCCTTAGGCCACCCTATACTCCACCCTTTTGGGAGTAATTTAGGTTATGAGCTCATACTTTACTAGTCGTCACTAGCATATACTTATCCCTTTTGATAAGCTAAAGTCCCGACTCTACCCTTTTGAGAGAACAGGTTAGGGGGCTAAAATCACCTTTTCACCACCTAGAGTCTAATGGTTCCAAAGGATCATTTTCTTATAAGTTTAAGTCACCATTAAATCTTTGCATGTTATATCATAATACAATTCATAAACATCATAACATTTTCTCATTTATAGTCTTAAGCTAGAATAATATATAGCAACTGTAATCATGCATATGGAAGATTCCCAGGAAAGAGAGGTGGGTCACAATGGACACGCTTAAATACCAAGTCTTTCCTTAGGGAGAACCTTTCCAAATTACACTTTTACAATGATACACTTTCTTCTAGCAACAAAGGTAAATTTTACATAATAAAGAACATTTCATGTATAAGCATTCTCATTATTTGCAACAGCAACTATAACATGCAAGCCAGGAAATCATTCAATGATATCAAGTACTTAATAAGCATCCAATCCTTACATAGAATTATCAATTATAGAACTAATTAGTTACTAAACCAATTATGAATCATTCTCTTAACAATAAACCATAATTATCACAACTTCAATCATATCAAATCATTATCACACATTGATACTAAACTCAGATCAGTGGCCGAATCATGAACGTCATGCAATTACATAGAATCATATTTTAAGTGCATATAAAATACTAGTTCGCCGTAAAATCCTTGCAAAGCCTTAAAACTCATTTAGAAACTAGTTCTTTTGTCAAATTTGGGAGGATCTTCACAATTAAAATTCTCACTTAAGATAAAAGGAGTAAGTCTTGAGCTTTAGAGTTTAGGTGACATCTTAGAATTATAAACATGCTATGCAACCTTATTTTAATCTTATCTTTATAAGGTGATAGCTTGGAATTATAAACATGATATGCAATTCCATTTCTTTATCTTTAAGATTTAAGGTGATGACTTGAAAATTAAACATGATGCAAGAACTTGAAATATAAACATGATGCAAGAAACTGAGGCGGCGTAATCCATTGCAGGCGAGTAGAGGGAGAAGAGAATATTAAGAAACCGGAGCGGCGGTAGTCCGCACAGGACCGGTGAAGGGAGAAGAGAATTGTTATTACATCTTTTTAAGCTCCAATCTCAAGACTTTTTAAAGAATAAATTCTTTAACTCCAATAATCATATTTCTTTGCTTGTGATACATAGGCAAGTCTTTGAGCTCTAGGATCCTTAGGTGATGGCATAAAATAAACATGCCATGCGTTGATTCTTTTAGCCATTATAAAATATAGTGAGAGCATAAATTAAATATGAGATGCAACCTCTTTATTATCTTGAAAGATTAAGTGATGACTTGAAACATAAACATGAAATACAAGCTTGGAAATTAAACGTGAGAAATGCAAGTTCATTTATTCATTCTTGAAAATTTAGTGATGACATAGAAGGTAAACATGGTTATGCAAAGCATAAACTTAATCATGGATGCAAATTCATTTTGTTTCTTTACTAGAGCTCCTTGAAGACTTTAAAAGAATTATAAATTCAACCCAATACATATCTTAACAAGAAATAAAACATAAAAGGAAAATACATCTTTCAAGTTCTAAACTAAAAATCTTTGTTTTAGCATCATAAAGCATTATTCTTTAAAGTTTTGCATCAAGTGGAATTTTCAAGCTTTAGAGGCCTAACTTGTGATGGATTTACAACCCACCCTCAAGGTCCTCATCATCAAGCCATCATCTTAGTTCCACCTAGGCCATATGGTTGAATTGGTTCAAGAAAAATTGAAGAGGAAAACCAAAATGAAAAGCTAAGGTAAGTTCATAATTTCATCATTTTGAGCTAAAAACACAACTCCTCAAAGCATAGAAATAAATTTAGAAACTACTCCCTACCTAATCTGAGTTGAAGAAGAGGAAGAGAACTTGATTTCTTGAAGTGAAATGAAACAAAATCTCTTTGAAAAAATTGAAGAAAGAATTCAGCCAAAGAGGAGGAAGAAAGAAAGTTTTTGGTGCTCCTAAAAACTAGTTATGAACCAAGCATTCCAAGACCACTCATGCAAGCCTATTTATAGAAGATTTTGAGGCTTCTAATTGGCCAAAATGATAAGGTAGTGGACGGAATTTTGCAGGAGAAATAAGGGAGGAAAAATCATTTTAGACAACGTTGTATGAAATTAAGGAATTATGTCTCTTATGGTGACATTTTGACATTTTGTTTTAGTGCAACTTTTGGCAATAATTCAGCTGCATAATGACATCAATAATTTCGTCCATTACAGCCCAAAGAAGTGAAATTTGTGTGTTCCATGCATTATTTAGGTGTAGGCAAGGTATTCATGTAATTTAGAGAATTTACGGTTAAGGGTTTAAGTGAATTAGTAAGCAATTTGGGTGTTTTTGAGCAATTTTGGGTTCTAATCAATCTAAATACATAATTTTGACTCTAAATTAATATTTAGAATTTAATAAGCTTTAATTTGAGCCTAATATTGCTTAGGTTTCGGTATACGAATCAAAAATCCCGAAATTCGCAAAACTACCCAAAAACAGGGGCAAAATCGTACTTTCACTTAAAAACTGCCTGAGGCCACCCGAGCTTAACCAATGGTTAATCATGGCTTAAAAACACATTTTAAAACATTTTAGTGAGGTTCAGGCTCAGTCGGCACGCACATCGGAGTTAAAACAGCTGCAGGAGCGTTTTGGTCATTTCGCGCGTCGGAACTCAAAATTGAGATCCTTCTGCTCTATTAACACACATAACACAAACAATCCCTTATTATCCTCAAAATATCCCCTTGAGAATAGGTGGGGCCCACGATCCTCATTTTCTGAGTAAAATAACTTCAGGGGTATTTTGGTCATTTTATACGTACAGAAATTCGGGATTTGCGACTCTCGCATGAATCATTCCTAACCTCTCTTCTAATGTTATATTCTTTATTGAGGATTGTTCGGCCTCAAATCTTATGTAATAATTACCTACGGTAATTCAGTAATTGAGTAATTTCTAATGACAGTAAAAATTACAGTAAAAATTGGGGCGTTACACTCGGACGGGTCGGTCTCTGACAAGTAGGTCCGGGGCACATAATCGGGATAGTCTCGCATGGCTGAGGCGGCGGTGTGCATGCGGAGCACTCTCTCGTTATGCGTACGCGCGCACTCAAAAACCCACTCGTCGTCACCGTAGGGTGCAGTCGGGGAGAAGCGATAGGTGTGCACGGGATGAGCGAAGGGACGTCCTATGAACATGAAAACTCGCACCGTGCACTGTCCCTCAAAATGGTATGACTCGTGAGTAGGGTCATAATGCACCTCCCATGTCGGGGTGTCCACAAATACCACGAACGTCGCCATCTGAAGACGTGATGGAAAGAAAGAGATAGAGGGAGTGAGAATCTTGCTAAAGAATCTCAGTAGGGTCTCCTACTACCTAGGTGTCATCGTCTACGTCCTCAGGAACCTTGGGTTTAGTTATGCAAAATAAGTGAGCATGCATTAAGTCCATTTTTAGGTTCTAAAACATAGTTTAGCCAAGGTCCATTCATTTTAGCATGATTCCTAATGTCATGGATTCAAGCATATTAAAGAATGTATGCATGGCTCTACTTAATGCAAGAATAATCATCATATACTTAAGAACATCATAGTAGTAGTGGCATAAAGTGGCAAATAAATTCTCTTTGTGACATAATCATCATAACTTCCTCATAGGCCACCCTAAAAGACAAGTGCTCTGGGGGTGCTCGGCCGAACCGGTGTCACCTAGAATGTGTCACATCTCTAGGTTATGAGCTCATACCTCAACTAGTTGTCACTAGTTCTTACTTATCAATCTCGATAAGCGTAACATAATCATAAACATAATCCCGACTTATTCAGTACGGGCTAGGGGGCATTTCTTGGGGGTGCTCGGCCTAACCGGTGTCACCCAAGAATTAATCTTGGTACCGATGTCACATGAGTTCTCTGGAGGTGCTCGGCCGAACCGATGTCATCCGAGAACCCATCTTAGTACCTCATAAAATTTCATAGTTTTTCAAAAACTTTCTGAGTCCCGAATTTGCCAGAAATCCAGCGGCATAACTGTGGCATGCCGAATTTCCTCCAAATTCTTCTTTATGCCACATAAGTCAATCAAACATGCATCCTTCATTGTAACGCCCCGATTTTCGCTAAACTTTCATAATGACCAAAATGCCCCTGAGGTCATTTTTACCCGAAACACGAGGACGGCTAGCTTTGGCCATCCTCATAGGGTTCATATGTTATATGAAGGGGATTGTATGAGCATGAGTGTCTAACAAAGCAGGAAAACCTCATTTCTGAGATTTCTGCGCGTAAATGACCAAAATACCCCTGTACAGAATTAAGGCAATTTTAAGTTCCGTTTCGACCCGGACTTTGTTCTAGGTTCAAAACAATGATTTTAAGGCATGAACTATGTTTGTTTAAGTCCCGAGGGTTCCAGGCAACTTTTGGTGAAAATTACGGTTTTGCCCCTGCATATCGCATTTTCAGCTTAATGAGCCGTTTAACTCCAAACCTAAGCAATATTAGGCTCTAATTAAAGGTTAATTAATTTCCATAATTAATCTAGAGCCAAAACCATCATTTAGAATTAATTGGAACCTAAAATTACTTAGGGAAATTCAAATCTCATCCTAGTCTAATTCTTTAAAAAAAAAAAAAAGAGAATAAGAATCTGTGAATAGTGTCGAATAGTGTTTCCACTATTCACATCAACTTTTCTTTTCAAGACAAGTTGTCACACCTACATCACTAGCCTTAGAGGTGTTGACTCCCCTAATCCTTCTAGACCACCTCTAACCTAGGGATTTGTGGTTTTAAATAACCTATTAGTGCACCTAAGTACCTACTTAGCAACTTTTAATCCTAAGCCTAATCTATGTCACACCAAAGCACACTTCTAGAACATGGTTTAAGGAGATATTTCTCCTCCCCAAGGCTGCCAAGAATGGCGCCATTTCTCCCTAGAAAATCATCAAAAAGTTAGTCTATGTATTCAAGCTATCTTGTGACATATGTCTTGAACACTTTCAATCAATGATCAACTTTCAAGAAAAATTGTCACTCAAGACTCAAAGAATATTTTATATGGTCAATCAAGGCTTCCAATTCATTTCTAAAATGAAAATAATTATGTCTTTCAAACTCAAAAAGAATGATTTGTTTTTGTGGTCATTCAAGCTTTCCATCAAACTTTTTCAAGACAACATGTCTTACAACACATTACCTATGCTTTGGGAATTTAAGTCTAGAAAATTTTCTCCTCTTTTTGGGCATGAGAAGCACGGTTTCTCTTCAGATTTTGCAGCCCAAAATTTTAAGTTTTTATGCATTTTTAAAGGTTTGAAAATAAGGTACATGCTAGCCATACTTTAGGACATGCATAGCTAGACTTTTCACCATGCTTTGAATGACTTTACACCATGCTTTGAACAAGATTTTTCCTCCCTCATGTGGCTGTAAAAGTGGCTGAATTCTTCCCCCCAAAAGGCCTCCAACATTCAATTCATTCCATTTCTCTATAAATAGGTAGCTTAGGGAACTTGAAGCACCTTTGTTCATTTCACTAAAGCTTTGAGTTAGAGCACTTTGAGTTTCTTTCTCTTAAGTTCAAGAGCTCATCCTCTCCAACCTTTTCATCTTCTTCACTTCCTCTAAAATCCCAAACTCTAGGAAGGGAGCTCTTCAAGAATGCTTTCTTTTATTTTCATGCTCAATGTTTATCTTGCTTGAAAGTTGTGTTGTTAGTAAGTTTTTCTCCCAAGCATTATTTTGGTTTCTTCTTTTCTCTTCCTTTTCATTTTCGGCCTTAAGGCCATGGTAGTGAGAGCTTGATGATGAGTGCTCTCAAAGATGAAACCATGAGTTCATCTTAAAGTGAGGCCTCTAAAGCTTGAACCTTTCTTAAGAAAAAGTTCCATCATTTCTCCTTTTCTTTCATTTTCGGCCTCAAGACCAAAATGAGGAGAGCTTGATGATGAGTGCTCTCTTGGGATAACCATGTGTTCATCCTAACATGAGACCTCTAAAGCTTGTGTTTTGTTTGAGAAAAGTTTTATCTTTTTCATGTTTTGGTTAAGACAAGGCTATGTTTTTCATGAAAACTCTTTTTGAGCTTTTTGTTCCTAGATGTTTCGGCTATAGAGGCTTAAGGTGCTTGGAAAAATGGTAGCTTTGTAATAAGTGCTTCATGTTGGCCTTTGTCACATGAACAAACTCTAAAGCTTGAGTTTTTCCAAAGAAAGGTTTCTCTTTTTCAAGTCTTGGTCAAGAATGAGTTATGTTTCTTGATGTCTTGAAACTTTCCTTTTCTTTTGTTTAGGTTTCGGCCATGAAGGCCTCTTGGACTTGAAATATGAGAAGCTTGATGATGAGAGTTGTGTGATGATGTTTGTCACATGAACAACCTCTAAAGCTTGAGTTTTCAAAAAAAAATAAAATAAGTTTACTATTTTCAAGTTTTGCTCAAGACATAGTTATATTTCTCTTGAACCTTGAAAACCTCATTTCTTTTCCCTTGAGTTTTCGGCCTTGAAGGCCTTTGGGACTTAGAAAAATGGTAGCTTGATGATGAGGGCTTCATGTTGATGTATGTCACATGAACAAAACTCTAGAGCATAAATTTGGTTTCTAGGCCAAGTATGTTTCGGTTTCTTTCCTTTATGTTGGTCATGAGTTTTGTGTTGTTAATAAATGTAGAGCATTGTAAAAATACTCAATGATGAGGACTTGAGATGTTGGTGTTTGAATCACCAAGATCTTGGTCCCTAGAGTTAAAAAATAAGGTTGTTTCCTCATGATGAGGATTCGGCCACCTCATGGACTTTGAGGATATGATTTTCTTTTATACAACTTAGCAACACTAGTGTTTTCTCTTCTTGTGAGGATGAGTTATGGGTTGAAACTTTGTTTCCTTTAAAGTCTTGCAAGAGCTCTAAACAAGATATAAAAGAAGTTGCATCCACGTTTACGTTTATGCTTTGCATTAGCACGTTTATTTCTTATGCCATCACTAAGACCCAAGATAATGAATGAACTTGCACAATGCACGTTATGTTTCAAGCTTTGCATCTCATTTTATATTTCAAGTCATCACTAAACTCTAAGAATAAGAATGGAGATGCATTTCATCTTTTACTTTGTGCTATCACTTTGTTTTCTAAAGGACTATAAAATGAAATGCATAGCACGTTTATTCTATGTCATCACTTGAAACTTTAGAGCTCAAAGACATGCCCATTTCATCTCAAGAAAAGAATTAAATCAAGGAGGTATCTCCTTGAACATCATTCGGCCATGTGGTGTAAATGGCTCTAGGATGAGTTTCATTAAACTACAAGGGCCTATAATGCACGTCTTAGAATTTTTCTAAGCTTTGATGCACTTAACCAAGGTTTTAAACATGTTTTCAAGTTTTGAATCATTGTCAAGAGCAAGCCGAAATGGCTGCTGCCCTTGATGTTCCATGATGAGTTTTGGCAAAATAAACTTTGATTTTTCATGGTCTTGAAGTCCCAAAAAGGTCCCAAGAGGAACTAGCAAGTTATATGGTTGAAAGAAAGGTTTTACTCATGATTTTATGCCTTAAAGGTTTTTGGTTCTACCTTAGTAATTTCAGCACCTTAAATTCTGTCTTGGGTGGTCTAAATATGTTGTAATACCTTGCCAAGTATGTGATAATTGTTCTAGACTCTTTAAAGCATTATTAGTGACTTTGTTCGCTTAATATGTGAATTCTAGAACTATAAAGAATAGCAAAATGAGTTTCTGCCCAGCCTTGATAAAATATTTAGAATCACATTAGATTGTGTCTAGATGTGTGGGAGTGACTCATAATTGGCCTAGGTATTAATTATTGCACCATAGAAAAAGTCGGATGCGAGAAAGGGCTTAAAACGCATTTTCTAGAACACGTAATTCATCAAATATGAACAACTACATAAAGCTGTCCAACCATAATTAATTAGGATTTAGAACTTAATGGATTATGGTAATGAGGTTAATCAATCTCGTAAACATACTAGAAAGTAATGGGAAAGTTGAGGTTACCCGATTTAGGGATTTTTACCTTAAGGGATGATTATGCGCCTCTAAGTTTGATGATGAATTGATGTGTTAGCTCGTGACGTGTATGGTGCCATGTGAACTATTATCCCTATGTGATAGCTTGTATTAACATGTTATTATTCCTTTAAAAGAACCTTGGAGATGCCGAGGTAGTAATTATGTGCTATGCATTAATTATATGGCATCTTAAAGAAACATGTTAAACTTAGGATGACTCAGAACATAAGAATGTAATCCTTTGAAACCACCGAATTAAGGGTGGGGACAATGTGATTCTAGCCCCCTAAACCCGTACTTAAAGTCGGGAAGTTGACTTATCCAAATGGATAAAGTCTAGATGCTAGTGAGGACTAGTGTGGTATGAGCTCATAACCTAGAGTTTTCTCAAAGGGAGAAATATTAGGCGGCTGAGTTAAGTAAAGGTTCTTATGTCACCTAAGTAACTTGATTATGTGATTTATGTTCCATGTGCCGATTATATGATTTAGGTTCCATGTACGGTTATATGATTTATGTGCTACGTACCAAGCTACATGATTTATGTCTATGATTTTAGTATATAGCCTATGTAACACAAGTGCCATGTTAAAAAGAACGGATTCTCGGAAAATGAGATTTTGGAAAACTCATAATTGAACCTACGTATGTCCATTATTTTGTAAATAACCGAGATTCTCGGAGGCGTATATGATGACACCTAGGATAAAAGGAAAACCCTACTGAGTAACTTTAGTAAGAATCTTACTCCCTCTATCTTTTCCTTTGCATTACGTCTTCAGGGTGAGATGGCGACCTTCGTCCTATTCATTGACACTCCACGGTGGGAGATCCACCACGACCCGGAGTATGGGTCCTATCATTTTGAGGGCCGATGTACCTTACGTGTATTCATGTTTGTTGGACGGCCATTTTCGCACCGTGTCTATAGCTACCACTTCACCCCGGCATCCCCCTACGACGATCCCGTGATTTTCGAGCATGCACGACCACAATGGGAGCAGAACCTGCGGGCCCCTCGATCGTTCAGCCGATATTCCGATTATGCGTGCGACACAACAACACTCGGAAGAGGACCCTATAGGGGATGTCCCTATGGGTCATGAGGACTCTGCCCCCACTCCACCGCAGCGACCGACGGGCAGCGAGGAGACGGTTACCCAGCGTCGGAGGGCTCCGGCACCAGGACCACGACCTCGACGTGGGCGGCCCATCCAGTCACAGGGCATGCCTACACCGGCCGAGTTCCGCCCATGGATTGGCTACGTCCCTCCATACTCGTGATCTCATTGCATAGACGGAGGGTAAACCTTAGTGCACGCACACCACTAGTATGGATGAAACCTCTTTTGTGCTGAGGTTATCCATCATAGATTGCACGGGGGTCAAGATGCTTTCTTTCAGTTCTGTTCGATGTATTTCTGTATTCTGTTGTATTTATATTTACATTACGTACTTGAAGAGCCTTGCCCAGTGGGTAGGCATTTTATCTATGAGGTATTTCAGTTATGATTGATGTTATGTTTTGGAGCCATTCCTATGTTATCGTTTCGCATACTATGATACCGACTCGTGAAGTTATGCGCGGCTTCTATTTTAAGTAATGATTTCAAAAAAAAAGTTGGTTCATATTTTCGTTAAGTCTGTTTTCCAAGGAAATGAACCATGTCAGTAAGTAACAACTAATATTTGGCCTAAATACGTACTAGTAGTATTGGGTCGAATATTAGGGTGTTACATTCATCATACTTTCATGCAATCACATAATCATCCTCATACTTTCACAAGCAACATTAAAAGTTCATTATGCAATTGATCCTATGGTATCTTATGCTCTGACCCTTACGGGCCTTAAACTTGTGATGTAGTTAACCTACCATCTTCTATCAACTTTTATGCACCTAAGGGTTCTCTCTTATCAAACCTTATCATTTATTTATGCTATCTATTAAATCTGAACATCACCATTCCTTAGGGGCAGCGTTATAAACTTATGATTACGGGGTTCTAGAACTTGCGTTTTAGACCCTTTCTTGGTTCTGTCTTCGCCTAAGGCGCTATAAGTTAATCCTAAACCAATTATGAGTCATTCCTATATCAAGGAACTATTTATAAACTATGTTCTCTACATTTTAAGGTTGCTGGACAGATTCTAAGAATTAAATGTCCTAAGAGTTCTAGAATTGCGATTTTACGGTTTTCTAGTTACTAGTTTCTCTATAGGTGCTAAAATTCATTCCTACTTCAAATGAAACCAAATTTTTCATGACTAATCAATCCTAATCTGATTATATCCGTATTAAAACAGTTTGGGCAGTGTCCATAATTAAATGAAATAAAACTATGCTAAATCTTAACTTTACGGTTTTTCCTAGAAAGCTAGTTTCTTCTCTACCTTGCATAGAAATGTCCCAACTTCATCATACATAATTTTTACTCGTTCAACCACGTCAAACATCATCACATGGCAGCAAACACATCATGGAAGAACCGAAACATTAAATCCCAAAAGATACATAACTTGATATTTTTAAAATACATAAGTTACTAGTTTCTCTTGGAATCATTTTCAAGACTTCTAAAACTCTTTTGCAAACCATTTTATCATGTCAAAGAGACTAAACCTATCCTTAGGTGAGTGACCACTTAATCCCTCTTAAAAAGCGGGTTAAATTCCTAGAACCTTGTTGGTCTTAAACTTAAACAAAATCATGGGATTTAAAAGGATTCTTAAAACTTGACTTATTGGTCCTTGAAGCTAGATGGAACTCATTCCAAGTTCATCATCACTTCATGGCCGAAATCATGCATTTCAAAGAATGTTCCCTCATTAAACTTTAACTTGAGATGAAATGGGCAAGTCTTTGAGCTCTAAGATCTTTTAAGTGATGACATAATTTAAACGTGCTATGCACTTCATTTTTATTCTTCATTACAAATTAAAGTGAGAGCTTAATGTAAACATGCTAGACTTGAATATAAAAATGCAAGGCTTAAAATAAATATGCAAGACTTGGAATATAAATATGCAAGGCTTGAAATATAAATATGCAAGTTCATTTCTTTATTTTAGTGCTCTAGGCCCAGCAACAATCGACTTTAAGGCTGAAATAGAAAGGCTTTGAGATTTAGTTAGGTGATAGTGCAAACCTCATTTTAAATCTGTACGTTCTTTAGTGATGAAAGGTAAATATGCTAGACAAGAATATAAATATGGGATGCACTCCATTCTTTAGCCTTTAACTTTAGGTGATGGCTTGAAAATTAAATATGAATGCAAAGCTCAAAATAAATATGTAATGCATAAGCTCAAATTTAGATATGAATGCTAGTTCATTTTATTTCTTATTAGAGCTCATACAAGACTTTAAAGGAACTTAAACCTCAACCCAAACTCAACATGACAAGATAAAGAAAAACAAGAGTAAACCTCAAGGGTTCTTTAAACACAAAGTTTCTTTTCTTGAAATGTAAACATAGATAGCATTTTTATTGAAACTCAAGCTCTAGAGGCCTCATTGTGATGAACACATAGTCATCATCTAGAAGCTCTCATCATCAAGCCATTGTGAGTTCCCTTGGCCAACATGGCCGAAACCACAAAGAAAGAAAAGGAAGAAGAACCGAAATTGTTGGAGAAGAAAAGAAACATTTGAAACTCTAGAGATCATGATCTTGATGATGCATTAACACCAACATCATGAGCTCTCAACATTGAGTTCATGTTAACCATTTTAAAATATCATCAAAGTGAAAGGTTTCAAAGATTTAAGAAGAAAACTAAAAACACCTTTAACTCAAGAGCAACGATCAAGCTTTAGAGATTGTTCAAGTGATGAACATCATCATGAAACTCTCATAATCAAGCTCTCATTTCTTTGATTCACAAGCCTCATGGCCAAAAAACAAGATGAGTGGAAGAAGAAAAGAAGTTCTAAAAAGGATTCAAGAGAAACTATGAACACATAAAGGAATTGTGAACTTTAAATGAAATAACTCTTGAAAGAAAATCTCTACCTAGAGATTAGGAGGTTGGAATGAGAGAAGAGGATGAAGAACTTGAAGAACTTGAAGACTTGAACTTGAGAGAAAAAGGAAGCTTTGAAGTGTTTCTTTGAAAACTTACACTTTGCAAATGAACCCAAAATGATACAAGTTCATCCAAGCAAGCTATTTATAGAGAAATGAAACAAATGAAAGGTGCATGGAGGGAGAGGGAGTTCGGCCATCAGATTAGAGGGAACCCATGAGTTCCATGAGGTGAGATAATGTGATCTTGAGGCATGGTGAGGTATGGCTCAAAGTATGGTGAGGTATAGTTCAAGGTATGGCCTCAAGCATGGTTCTTTGAGTGAGAAACAATTCAACATGTGTGGTAATTGAGAGAGAGGGCGAAATGCATCAGCCATGGGAGGAGGGTTTCTTGCATTTTAATTGTGGTTTAGAGTTATGTTTAGGTGTATCTTTGATTAGGATTAAGATTAGGACTTTGTAAGAAAGTGTTTAGGTGAGAAAATGGGTAATCAAGGTTGTCAAGACATAATTAAGGAGTGTTCTTGCATCATTAGTGAGTTATAAATTCATTTTAGTGTATAAACAATTTTAGACACAATTCCTTGATTTAAGGAATTGGAGAGAGAAAACACTATTCAAGATTCCAAGAGTGAAATCTTGAGTTTTAGAAAAGAGATTTAAATCTAATCTAAGCAATCTTAGGTTCTAATTAATTTTAATAATTTATTTTGACTCTAGATTAATTATGGAAATTAATTAATCTTTGTTTAGATCCTAATATTGCTTAGGTTTGCTTAATCACATCGTTAAGCTCAAAAACACTATTTTAGGGGCAAAATCGTAATTTTGCACTAAAACTGCCTGGGACCACCGGGACTCAAACAGATGTTTTGAAACATGTAAAAACATGGTTTTAAACCTTTGGGAAAATTTTCGGACTCAAACGGCACCTTTACTCGTGTAAAACGCTATAGGGGTATTTTGGTCATTTTGACCTGAAACTGCGGAAAATGAGACTTCCGCCTCCGGAACCACTCAAGGGTCATTCAATCCCCTTGAAACATTGAGTTGGCTTTTCGAGGACTGCCGGGTCGGCCATCCTCGAATTCCGAGCCGAAAATGACCTCAGGGGCATTTCAGTCATTTTCCACTCAGACAGAAAAAATCGGGGCGTTACAAATATTTATTTCCCATAACCTTTATCTTTTTCAAAGCTTTCAACTTTTTTTTATTCTATTACACACATCACCCAGATATGGCCAAAGGAAAGCACTGCTCAGCTCTCATCGCTACCATGGGAACACTTCAAATGTTCAGTGAGTTGATGCATCAGGACCATTATGAAATCCTTATTTCTAACTATTCTTAACCTTAACCCTCTCTTTTCTTAGTCCCGGGCATTTCCTAGTCTTGGATCTAGGGTTTTGGCTATCCCAACGGGCTCGTAGGGCCCATAAGATTACTATTTACTTGGCCCAAATTTTTTTAACACGTTCATTGGGTCATCCTCATCATTGCTAAAACTATCAGATTTTTGAAATTATGACTAATAAAACTCAAATTAATTTTTAAATAATTTTTCAGGCGTCACAAAAAATGTTTTCTGAAGTACGATAACATTTTTTTGACTTCTCTTTGATCTTCTAGTCTTCAATCAAAGCTTGTTGATAATGACATGATTACGACCATGATAATTGAAGATGGTAGTACATCATTGCTTCAAAGTTGGATTGAAAACTTTACTATAATTGCACTTTCTGAATATTTGAGCCTTGGTTTCTTGTGCTTGAGAATTTTCTTGAATCCATTGAACATATAAACGTTCATTCCACAATATATTTTTCATTTACGTTAAGTCCCAATCTCTTCAAATGAGATTAAACATGTTTGCACATGTCATGTAAAAAAAATTTCATTTTAAGAACCATGAATGCTAATGTGATAAGACCTATTTGTTGCTTTAAGAAACTTAAGGGAAAGATTAGTCATTCTTCAAAATATTTTCTCAAAACTGGTTGCATTATCACTCAAAACATTTAGCACTTAGGCTTTCTAAAGGGTTTTGGAGCTAACAATCTGTCCCTTTTTGATGACGACAAAACAATTGTTAGAAAATCTTTTGAAGAGATTTTGAAAGAAATATATGACAGAATGTAGAGCTTGATAAACCAATTTTCTTTCAAAAAGAAATATGATATCATATTCAGAGTCTTTTTCTTAAGGCATGATATAAATAGAATTAAGAACACTTCATTACCTTAAGTGAATAATATCAAAGTTGGTTTTATTTCAATTAAGGTTTCAGAAGTTAATCAAAATGCTTTTGAGAGGTCTAAGCAATTACTCTTTCTGAATAAACACAGCTTGACTTTTAGTCATTTTGACTTTTCTGAAAATACGTGTGTTTGAATAAATAGAGTAGTACATGTGATATATACTTTTGATCTTGAATCCATACTCAACATATCTTTATCCAAATGAATTTTTGAAACACAATGCAATTTTTTGCGCATAAAAGCATGAAACATATAAACTTTGCACACAAAAGAAGTTTCTGAAGCTCAAAAACAAATTGATCATGGCTGTGACGAAGTACGTGTAACAGAGCTAGTGATATATATGAGAACACTTCATATTTGTGTATCAGAGCATATATGTTCTTATTAGAAAAACTCTAAAATGGTGTATCATGGCATACATATCAGAGCACTAATAAATATTTGTATTAGAGCGATGTATATAACAAAGCCTAATAGATATGTGCCAGAGCTAATCATACAAATAAGACACAAACGTAGCAAAGTATTAGAGGACACTGAGAATTAGAGTAAATCAAAGCAAACACTAAGACTTATAAAGCATACATCATAACAAGATATGTGATTAGCTAAGCAAGATATACTAGAGCATAAATATGTGCTATAGCTTAAATAGCATAAAAAACTTGAGAAGGAAAAAACTGATTATATGTATGTACCAAAAGGATTATAGTATTAGAGCAATAACCAAAACAAGTGTTCAAATAATAACAAAAAGAATGCAAATGCGGAAAAAAATAAATACATCTCTGAGCTACCCCTCAGCTTTGTTCCCCTTGAATTCCTCAGCACAAGATTTTCTGAATATTCTTTTCTTCTCCCCCTTTTGTCATCAGTAAAAAGAGGGTGTGTAGGATCCCAAATGAAACCATCATAGCATCTCCGCCTCACTTCTTGGAGAATCTCCAACAACAATGCTTCATGTCTTCACGATCAAGCTTCCAATCTAAGCAAGTTATGGTTGGCTTGAAGAAGGATTAATAACCTGAGCGGGGGATGATTAAGTCATAGTAAGAGTAGGGATAAAAAGCTCTTCAACAGGTGCATAGATAAGGGTGACAGTAAAAGGCGAGCTAGTCTTAGGGACTTTATTTCACTGCTCATCCTATGAGGACTCCATGTCAGAATATGAAAACTCAGATGAAGAGGAAGGTTCCTTTTCTATTGGCTTGATTTTTATTTTGGGTATAGACTCAGCTATATCTAAATTTGATTCCTCCTCTAATTCTTGAGTGTCCTCTGAGCTGCTCTCAATTTCAATCACCTTTTGTTTTCTTTCCCTTCTCTTATAGGGTAAGATATTTCCACAAGATCAGCCTTCAATCTGGCTATCATCAGTTGGAAATTAAGGATGACGATGCACCCAAGATGACCTTTAAAACTCACTATGAACATTATGAATTCTTAGTGATATCCTTTAGGTTTATTCATGGATATGATGAATAGGGTGTTTAATCAATTTCTAGACCACTATATGATTATCCTTATCGATGACATCCTAGTGTACTCTAGGATCAAGGAGGAACACGAACAACATCTAAGGATTGTTTTATAGACATTAATAGAGAATCACTTATATGCCAAATTCATTAAGTACTAGTTTTGGCTTGATCAAGTAGCATTCCTTGGGTAGTTTCTTAGGATGGTATTCTGGTGGATCCAAAGAAGGGTAAGATGGTTCAGTAGTAGCCAAGGCCTTCAATGGTTTTAGAGATCCATAGTTTCTTGGGTTTGGTGGGATACTATTGAAGGTAGGTCAAGGATTTCAACAGGCTTGCAGCACCATTGACAAGTTTAACACAAAGAATGACCAGCCCAGTGGTCGGATACATGTGAAGAGAGTTTTCATATGCTCAAGACCTGGTTGACCCTAACCCCAATGCTAGTATTACCCTCAGGCATGGATGGCTTTTCAATGTTTTGTAATGCCTCCAGAGTTGGACTTGATTGTGTCCATATGCAGCATGGTCTAGTTATGGCATATGCATCTAGGCAGCTCAAGAGGCATGAGCAGAACTACCCCATGCATGATCTAGAAATGGCAGCTGTGGTCTTTGCCTTGATGCTTTGGAGGCATTACTTGTAAGGAGAGACTTGTGAGATTTTCACAAATCACAAGAGCTTGACATATATCTTCAAGCAGGAAGATTTGAATCTTAGGGGGCACTGATGGCTAGAGTTGCAAAATGACTATGATTGTATGATTTCCTATCATTGAGATAAGTGAATACGGTGGCAAACACTGAGCTGAAAGTTTATGTGTAGTTTGGCTCACATAGTACCTTTGAGACAGTAGTTGATAGAGGATATCCATAGGTTGGAGGCCAAGGGAGTCTAGTTTGGCCTCAACAATTTAGGATTCTTTCTTCCTTACATTAGGACCCAATCAACCCTAATAGAACATATCAAAGCAAACCAAGGAGAACATTCCAAGTTGGACAAGCTAGTGGAAGATGTTTGTAAAGGAAAGAATAAAGAGTTCTCAGTTGACGTAGAGGTTGTGTTGCGCTTTGGTGATTGGTTATGTGTGCTTAATGTGGGTGAGTTGAAGAAAAAGGTAATGGAAGAGTCTCATAGCGTAGCATACTCCATTCATCAAGATTATGCCAAGATGTATTAAGATCTTAGGTAGTTGTACTGGTAGGAAGCCATGACAGGAGATGTTGGTGACTTCGTGGCACAGTGTTTAATATGCTAGTAGGCTAAGGCTGAGCACTAAAAGCCTGTAGGGTTGCTTCAGTAGATAGAGATCCCAGAATGGAAGCAGCAGAAGATAACCGTGGACTTCGTAGTCGAGTTGCCTCAGACTAGTAAAGGTTTTGATTCCATATGAGTGGTTATAGACAAGATGACCAAGTCAGCACACTTCTTGCTAATGAAGACGACCTTTAATATCACGTAGTATGCCTAGCTTCACATTGATGAGATTATTAGACTCCATGGCATGCCAGTGTCATATAAGACAGAGGGTCTTAGTCCCTTTCACAGTTCTGAGGGTATTCTAAGAAGCTCTGGGGATGGATATGACTTGATCATAGTTTTTCATCTACAGATAGATGGTCAAACAGAAAAGACAATTCAAACCTTGGAGGACATGCTCAAAGTGTGTGTTTTGGATTTTGGTGGGAGTTGGTGTGACCATTTGCCACTGATGAAGTTCTCACACAAAAATAGTTATCAATCAAGTATCCAAATGGCACCATTCAAAGCTTTATATAAGAGACACTGCAGGTCTCTTATTTGGTAGTCTTAGCTTAGGAAACTAAAAGCCCTAGGGCCAGACTTCGTTCAAAAGACCCTCTGAAAAGTCCAGCTAATTAGAGATTGGTCATTGATAGCCTAGTCTAGATACAAATCCTATGTAGATAACTGACGTCAAAACTTAGAGTTTGCAAGAGGTGATCATATGTTTCTATGGGTATCTCCCATGAAATTAGTAGTGGTTCGATAAGTAGGGGAAGTTGAATTCTCACTATATCAGTCCTTTCGAGATAATAGAGAGAGTTGGAGCAGTGGCCTACATAGTGGTGTTAGCTCCAGAATCCTTCAGAAAGCTTTAAGATAATATGTTTTGAATGACAACAAAACTAATTTAAGGAAAATATTTTGAAGAATGATTAATGTCTGCCTTAAGTTTCTTGAGATAGCAAATAGGTTTTTCTGAATTGCATAATATGTCTTGAATCGAAAATAAATTCACTTTACATGTGAAAACATACTGTATCTCATGTAAAGAGATAGGAACTTAATAGAAGTGAATTTTATATCATGCAAGATATGTATATACGCTTAACAAATTAAGGAAAAATCAAATCGTGAACAAGAAACCAAGGCTAAGATCTTCAAAAAGTAGAACGTGACTTTAGAAAGTAAGCTAAGAATGAAGATATCAATCAAACTCTAAAGCCAACATGTTCTACAATCTTCAATCATCACATTCGCCATCTTTTTATCAACAATAAGCTCTAATCAAAGACTAGAAGATCATTTGTTCATCATGGAGCTGATTCCACACCTCAAAAAGCTCACTTGACAGTGAACTAATGCGCTCTTTAAGAAAAGGAGGGAAATTTAAAATTCAAATGTAAAGTCAAATCCAGTGATAGACTAGCATATCATCTCTTCTACCAACTTGTTCAACTACTCCAGCTTCTAGAAGGAAGAGTTTAGAAACTATGTGAAGGAAAGTAAAAAGTAGTTTCTGAAAGGTCATCAGCAACCTCAAATTTAAATCGGCTTCTGCAATAGATTTGACAAACAAACATGTTATTCTTCTAGATTGCATTTCCAAGACACAAACAGATGATCAACAAGTGTGACTTGGAGAACTGATCAGGGGCAATGGTCATAAGTGAATATCATCTACAATTAGAGATGTTGTGCTTTCAAATAGAAGAAGACAGAACACTACACAATGCTGAAACTCTGAAAATTTCTTCTCATCTCCTGTAAAGTTTAGTGCAACTTGTAATCAGTTTTTGTGTCTGTAAAAATCTTTTTTCTACATTCCTAACTAGTTTATATGTTCTTCCAAGGAAGAATTGTTAGAAAAAAGTTATTTAAGTTATCCCAAGTCATTTATTGTATACCTTAAGGAAACTTTAGTATAGGTTAGTTTGAGTTGCAAACCTACACACAAACCTTTATATCCTCAATCTAGTAGTGATCGGTGTGAGTTTAGCTAGGAGAGGCTAGTTAAAGACTAATTGTTTTAGCTTGGAGAAGCTGGTTAAAGACTACTCAGTTTAGCTTGGAGAGGCTGGTCAAAGACTACTTGGTTCAGCTTCAAGATGCCGGAGAATAACTACTTAGTTTATGACAGTAGGAGTTGTCTACTAGTCACAGGTCAGAGCTTGGGAAGGCTATTATAAAGACTATCTAATTTCCTTCTTGGGTTGAGAAAGGTTTTAGTGAAACTCAACAGTGGTTGAGTATTGGATGTAGGCAGGTTGGTCGAACTAGTATAAAAATATTTGTGCAGTATCTTCTTCTTTTTTATCTCTTTTACTTTAGTTGTTTAGTTTTATTATTTAATATCTATCTAAAGTTTATCTTTTTGACCTATCTGTTACTGACACTGTATTTTAGAAAGTTACTTTCTAAAATATCCAACATTGTTTCCACTACACTTCAAGCACAATGCTTGATAGTATTTTGTTTAAAGTTTCAGTTGCTAAAAAATGAAGAGAAACAAAACACCATTCAATCCCCTTCTTGTAACGCCCCAATTTTTACTGTAATTTTTACTGTCATTAGAAATTACTCAATTACCGAATTACCGTAGGTAATTATTACATAAGATTTGAGGCCGAACAATCCTCAATAAAGGAATATAACATTAGAAGAGAGGTTAGGAACGATTCATGCGAGAGTCGCAAATCCCGAATTTCTGTACGTATAAAATGACCAAAATGCCCCTGAAGTTATTTTACTCAGAAAATGAGGATCGTGGGCCCCACCTATTCTCAAGGGGATATTTTGAGGATAATAAGGGATTGTTTGTGTTATGTGTGTTAATAGAGCAGAAGGATCTCAATTTTGAGTTCCGACGCGCGAAATGACCAAAACGCCGCAAATTTGCTTTAACTCCGATGTGCGTGCCGACTGAGCCCAAACCTCACTAAAATATTTTAAAATGTGTTTTTAAGCCATGATTAACCATTGGTTAAGCTCGGTTGGGCTCGGGCCGTTTTTAAGTGAAAGTACGATTTTGCCCCTGTTTTTGGGCAGTTTTGCGAATTTCGGGATTTTTGATTCGTATACCGAAACCTAAGCAATATTAGGCTCAAATTAAAGCTTATTAAATTCTAAATATTAATCTAGAGTCAAAATTATGTATTTAGATTGATTAGAACCCAAAATCGCTCAAAAACACCCAAATTGCTTACTAATTCACTTAAATCCTTAACCGTAAATTCTCTAAATTACATGAATACCTTGCCTACACCTAAATAATGCATGGAACACACAAATTTCACTTCTTTGGGCTGTAATGGACGAAATTATTGATGCCATTATGCAGCTGAATTATTGCCAAAAGTTGCACTAAAACAAAATGCCAAAATGTCACCATAAGAGACATAATTCCTTAATTTCATACAACTTTGTCTAAAATGATTTTTCCTCCCTTATTTCTCCTGCAAAATTCCGTCCACTACCTCATTATTTTGGCCAATTAGAAGCCTCAAAATCTTCTATAAATAGGCTTGCTTGAGTGGTCTTGGAATGCTTGGTTCATAACTAGTTTTTAAGAGCACCAAAAACATTCTTTCTTCCTCCTCTTTGGCTGAATTCTTTCTTCAATTTTTTCAAAGAGATTTTGTTTCATTTCACTTCAAGAAACCAAGTTCTCTTCCTCTTCTTCAACTCAGATTAGGTAGGGAGTAGTTTCTAAATTTATTTCTATGCTTTGAGGAGTTGTGTTTTTAGCTCAAAATGATGAAATTATGAACTTACCTTAGCTTTTCACTTTGGTTTTCCTCTTCAATTTTCCTTTAACCAATTCAACCATATGGCCTAGGTGGAACTAAGATGATGGCTTGATGATGAGGACCTTGAGGGTGGGTTGTAAATCCATCACAAGTTAGGCCTCTAAAGCTTGAAAATTCCACTTGATGCAAAACTTTAAAGAATAATTCTTTATGATGCTAAAACAAAGATTTTTAGTTTAGAACTTGAAAGATGTATTTTCCTTTTATGTTTTATTTCTTGTTAAGATATGTATTGGGTTGAATTTATAATTCTTTTAAAGTCTTGAAGGAGCTTTAGTAAAGAAACAAAATGAATTTGCATCCATGATTAAGTTTATGCTTTGCATAACCATGTTTACCTTCTATGTCATCACTAAATTTTCAAGAATGAATAAATGAACTTGCATTTCTCATGTTTAAATTCCAAGCTTGTATTTCATGTTTATGTTTCAAGTCATCACTTAATCTTTCAAGATAATAAAGAGGTTGCATCTCATATTTAATTTATGCTCTCACTATATTTTATAATGGCTAAAAGAATCAACACATGGCATGTTTATTTTATGCCATCACCTAAGGATCCTAGAGCTCAAAGACTTGCCCATGTATCACAAGCAAAGAAATATGATTATTGGAGTTAAAGAATTTATTCTTTAAAAAGTCTTGAGATTGGAGCTTAAAAAGATGTAATAATAATTCTCTTCTCCCTCTACTGGTCCTGTGCGGACTACCACCGCTCCGGTTTCTTAATATTCTCTTCTCCCTCTACTGAGAGGTCCTATGCGGACTACCGCCGCTCCGGTTTCTTAATATTCTCTTCTCCCTCTACTGGTTCTGTGCGGATTACCGCCGCTCCAGTTTCTTGTATCATGTTTATATTTCAAGTTCTTGCATCATGTTTAATTTTCAAGTCATCACCTTAAATCTTAAAGATAAAGAAATGGAATTGCATATCATGTTTATAATTCCAAGCTATCACCTTATAAAGATAAGATTAAAATAAGGTTGCATAGCATGTTTATAATTCCAAGCTATCACCTTATAAAGATAAGATTAAAATAAGGTTGCATAGCATGTTTATAATTCTAAGATGTCACCTAAATCTCTAAAGCTCAAGACTTACTCCTTTTATCTTAAGTGAGAATTTTAATTGTGAAGATCCTCCCAAATTTGACAAAAGAACTAGTTTCTAAATGAGTTTTAAGGCTTTGCAAGGATTTTACAGGGAACTAGTATTTTATATGCACTTAAAATATGATTCTATGTAATTGCATGAGGTTCATGATTCGGCCACTGATCTGAGTTTAGTATCAATGTGTGATAATGATTTGATATGATTGAAGTTGTTATAATTATGGTTTATTGTTAAGAGAATGATTCATAATTGGTTTAGTAACTAATTAGTTCTATAATTGATAATCCTATGTAAGGATTGGATGCTTATTAAGTACTTGATATCATTGGATGATTTCCTGGCTTGCATGTTATAATTGCTGTTGCAAATAATGAGAATGCTTATACATGAAATGTTCTTTATTATGTAAAATTTACCTTTGTTGCTAGAAGAAAGTGTATCATTGTAAAAGTGTAATTTGGAAAGGTTACGCTAAGGAAAGACTTGGTATTTAAGCGTGTCCATTGTGACCCACCTCTCTTTCCTGGGAATCTCCCATATGCATGATTAGAGTTGATATATATTATTCTAGCTTAAGACTATAAATGAGAAAATGTTATGATGTTTATGAATTGTATTATGATATAACATGCAAAGATTTAATGATGACTTAAACTTATAAGAAAATGATCCTTTGGAACCATCAGACTATAGGTTGTGAAAAGGTGATTTTAGCCCCTTAACCCGTTCTCTGAAAAGGGTAGAGTCGGGACTTTAGCTTATCAAAAGGGATAAGTATATGCTAGTGACGACTAGTAAAGTATGAGCTCATAACCTAAATTACTCCCAAAAGGGTGGAGTATATAGGGTGGCCTAAGGAAAATAATGATGATGATAAGATTTTGAGTCACCTATGGCACTAAAGAAATCAAATATGTGCACTATGTCCACGTGTAGCTAATATTATATGACGTTCTTTTATGCATGTTATTTGATAATGATGATGAGGAAAATGATGTAATGATAAAGGAAAAGTTCATTGTAAATATGACATGTTAAGATTATGATGCATTATAAGACGCATGATTAAAAATTGACGAACCTCGGTTAAGTATTTGTCCGAACTTAAAATGAATCTTTGCATGCTCACTATTTTAGAATAATCCCGAGGTTCCTAGGGACTTTGATGATGACACTGTAGAATGAGGTACCTTATTGAGAATTCTTTAGCAAGATTCTCACTCCCTTTTCTTTATTTCCGTCATTGTCTCCAGATTCAGATGGCGACATTCGTCCTGTTCGTTGATACCCCTACTTGGGAATTTCACTATGATCCAGTGTATCGCTCGTATCATTTTGAAGGGAGGTGCGCAGTTCGTGTTTTTATTTACATAGGTCGTCCATTTGCACATCCTGTCCCTAGTTATCGATTTTCTCCTACTTCTCCCTATGGTGATGAAATGGTTTTCGAATATGCACGTCCACTTGATGAAAGGATGTTACGTTCTTATCCCGCTTCATCTGTTGTCCATGGATTTCTAGAGTATGTTCCCGAGATGAGATATTCTGAAACTAATCCTTCAGAGGACACTCCTACTCATGTATATTCTGAGAGCTCTGCTCCTACTCCCACACGTGTAAGAGAGGGTAGTGAGGAAACAGTTGTTCGGCCGAGGTTAGCAAGAAAGTTGTCCATGCAACCCCAGCCTGGTACATCTCGTGTGTCCCCTCCCGAGGGAGCTCATCTGTGGATCGGATTTATTCCCCCATTTCCAGGACAGTGGCCATAGAGGGTTCTTAGTAGATTTATGTGTGATCATGCACCCTAGTTTTAGGATAACCTTCTCGGCTTATGGAGTTATCTAGTTTAGGGGCATGTATTTCCTTATGTATATTTTCTTTTATGGGTTTGCATAAGATAATGATGTATGAACATAACCCACCCTTTGAGTGAGGTTATTGTATGTAAATATATGCTATAATGTGCTTATGGATGTTATATGATGGAGCCTAAGTGATATGATGTGATATATTCTTAAACGTCTTATTATACTCCGCTTACTCGTTCACGTTGTACTCGGCTCACGTTTTCAATTATGTATTTAAAAAAAAAAATGGCTCGTAATTTCACTAAGTATTTTCAAATTATGAAGAAAGAACCAAAGCAAGGAGTAAAGTCTAGTCATTAATCAGATTCAACCTAGGTGTATCTGGTTAATTACTAGGGTGTTACAGTATATGGGAGGATTCTACTCAAATTGTTACTAGTATCATGGAATGGTCATATTGAGAGGGTCCATCCTTACTTGTGATATTTTCCTGAGCTGGATCTCTATCTTATGGATAGGGACAATCTGGGAACCAAGGCCTTTAGAAGTCTAGACCCATCCTGAAAACTATGCACTGATAAAATGAGCTTAGTAGCCACCCAAACTAAGGTGTTGACCTTAGAAAAATCCTTCCCCTAGGATTAACCCTTTTAGGACACAGGAGCATCCATCTAACTTTCTCTCTTACATAGCATTGCATATAAAAATTATCTTGCATACTCATTCATCAAAAAAAATCTCACATAGTTTGCATAAAATAAAAAAAACTCATCTTACATGATTCATTTGTTTCACAAAAAGATCTTGCATAAAAATCACCTGGCATGACATTATTCATGACATAAAATCATCTTGTATAAAGTTTTAGGACACAGGAGCATCCATCTACCTTTCTCTCTTACATAGCATTGCATATAAAAATTATCTTGCATACTCATTCATCAAAAAAAATCTCACATAGTTTGCATAAAATAAGAAAAACTCATCTTACATGATTCATTTGTTTCACAAAAAGATCTTGCATAAAAATCACCTGGCATGACATTGTTCATGACATAAAATCATCTTGCATAAAGTTTTAGGACACAGGAGCATCCATCTACCTTTCTCTCTTACATAGCATTGCATATAAAAATTATCTTGCATACTCATTCATCAAAAAAAATCTCACATAGTTTGCATAAAATAAGAAAAACTCATCTTGCATGATTCATTTGTTTCATAAAAAGATCTTGCATAAAAATCACCTGGCATGACATTATTCATGACATAAAATCATCTTGCATAAAGTCATACATCATTCTTGCATAAAGTTATACATTATTCTTGCATAAAATTATATATTCTTTACGCATCTTCCATGCATCGCATGTAGTGCTCATTTGCCATACATAGCATCATTCCTTTTAATTTTATATCTTTCTAATAAAATTCTCTTTTGAACAAGTACAGGGGCTATTACCAGCTCTCAAAACACAACATGGAAATCCAAAATAACACTAGCAATGCAAGAAATATCAAAGTTACCATGATTTACAATGACTTGAGCACCATAACAAAGATATGTCGCCTGATGCCGTATGAAGAAAAGGTTAACTTCCAGAAGAAGTATGGGCACATACTAGACCTTTTGGATATCTTAGTCCAAGAATCTGTGCTTAGTGCCCTCACACAGTTTTGGAAATCTCCACTTTACTGTTTTGAATTGCCAAAGGTAGAGATAGCATCAACCACAGAAGAATACACAACCATGATAAGATTGCCAATCCATGAGAAAATAGGTGTATACCTCTATCAAGGGAGTTATATGGCGGAAACAAAAGTTGCCAAGTTAATTGGAGTTCAAACCCATAAAATGTTGATGGAAGAAAGGGGCACGACTCGAGGGTTGAGCAGAAATTTCCTCGAGTCACATCTTGAAATCTTGTCCCAACAGAAAGAGTGGCATTTCTTCAAACGAACCTTAGCACTGGTGATTTATGGGTTGGTACTTTTCCCTTTTACTTCAAATATTGTCTATCAAGCTTCTATGGATGTATTCTTTAGATATTGCACTTATGGAGCAAACCCAATTCCTTCCATGCTAGCAGACACTTTTCTTTTCATATACATTTGTCGACAAAAAAGAGGGGGAAAATTAAGATGCTGTATACACATGTTATATGTCTAGGTCATGACACATGTTCGTGCCGACAGCCACATGGGGCATTTACCTTATCCATTGAAAGACTTCCATCGCATCCCAATTGAGAAGCAACCAGCGACTAAATGGATACAAGAGTTCTTCGACATTGAGCCCAACACCTTTAAGTAGGTCTGTTCTTAGTACCATAGGGAAAGCATTATCTACAGCTGCGAAGAATTCCCGCATGTACCTCTAATAGGCCCAAGAGGATGTATATCATACTCTCCTGCCTTAGTCCTTAGACAATTACATTGGACACAAACTGAACCTCAAGAAGAACAACTGAAAGGTTATGGTTTCCTATATCAGAAAATCCAAGACACTAAGGCACAATAGTTAGAAATCAAGAAGGCTTGGGAAAACATTGAGTTAGCTGGGAGAAGTAGATTGGGAAAGCAGCGACTAATTTCATCTCCTAAGTATAAAGAATGGAGGGAAGCAAGAATAAAGCCAGACAGTGAACTGAAGAAAACTTCAAGGCCTGAAAAATTACTCCAAGACTAAATTCAGTCGATACCCTAGATGACTTCTTACATTGAGGTATTAGAAGCACAAATGAAGTTTTTGGAAGAAAAGAAGCAAGAAGCTGATTTGCAAGTTGTTATTCTCCAAGATCGCTATCACAAGAGGGCTATGGAAATTAAGAAATTAAAGGATGAATGTGCTGACTCATTCGAGGTATCTCGATCGCAAAAGAACAAAGAGAATGCTTCAATCAGGGAACTTGAAGGAAGGTTGCGCTACCTTTCAAAGGAAAAGATGAGGCTCGAAAAAGAATTCATGATACAAGACAAGACCAAGGCAAAGTTAGAAACTAAATTGGATCGAAAAGACAAAATTGTCAGGGATCTAGAAATGAAGCTGGCCAATGAAAAGGATGTAAGAGGAGAGCTAGAAAAGATGATTGACATGGAACACCAAGCAAGAATGAAGCTAGAAGAGAGAGTGCAAGGTTTGATGAAAACTCTCACACAAACAAGAAATGATTGTGATCACGCATGGGCATCATCAAGCCAGTACCAACACCTTTATATGATGGTTACTAAACATCGACAATTTTGGAAGGATGAAGCCCTAGATCGTGTTAAAGAATTGGAAGCATGTAAGAGAAAATATGCCCGAATGGTCAACGAGATTGAGTACCATAGCTCAATAATTTCACAAAGCTTTGAAAAGGCTAAAGAAGAAATTGAAGAGGCACCATTGCTTGATCTATCCCAAGGAGTAACCGAGTTTATGAAGACATGTGAAAGATATTCTAGGAGATTGAAAAAGAGAAAAACAAAACTTTTGATGTATTAGACCCACAAATTCATGATGTACTGAATCGTATTCCATTGGAGCAAAATTTTCAGAATTTACCCAAGAAAGCATTCTATAGAGGAGGAATACTCCCTTGGAATGAAGATCAATTGCATTTTAGTTCCAAGTCAAAATTACATTGCTAGTGTCTTTTAGATGGTCTTTGTTGAGGAGAAAATATTCCCACAAAGTACTATCAACTACACTTAACGTTATAGGGTGAGGTACTCGTAACATTAAGTAAAGGGGATTTGTGTTTGTCATGAAAAGCTGATAATAACTCTTGCAAAAAAAAAAGGGTCAAAAACTTAAATCATGTTATTTCTTTTCTTTCAACCAGGTTATCCAACATTGCTCCTTCAAAGAAAGCTTTGTCAAATACCAGTGCATCGGCTAGAGAGCCATATGAATTATGATCTAAAGTTGAGAAAGAAAAAGCTGAGAAAGCTACCAAAGATAAAGGCAAGAAAAAAGCTATGGCAGCAGACAGCGTTGCCAAAGGAAGGAATTTAAGTCATGAAATTGATGACCTCAAGGAAATGATGAAGTCCATGTTTGGCTTGGAATTCAAGAAGTTCAGTGTTGATACAGTGAATATGGCCAAGGTGAATGCTGAAAATGTTGAGCATGAGGAACATACAGGGTATGAGAATGATGAAGGAGCTGGATCCGCAAATGAAACTGCAAGGGAGTTGGAATGACTAAAGCTAAAATAGGAGTTACAAGAGAGTATGCATGAACAATTCTGAATGCTACGTGGGCTTAACCCCTATAGCTCAATGAGTATTAGTGATCTGTGTTTGACTCCCAGTGTGGTTATTCCCAAAGACTTCAAGATACTTGAACTTGTCAAGTTCGACGGTAGCACCAACCCTATTATGCATCTGCGAATGTATTGCACAAAGATGAGAATGTGGTCAAAAGATGAAAACTTTCTGATAAGCTTTTTCCCTGAGAGTCTGGAAGGCACTGCATGGGAATGGTATATGTAGATGGATCGAGCACAGATCAGGTGTTAGGAAGACCTAGCTCAGGCTTTCACAAACCAATACAAGTTTAACTTAAATGTTGCACCTACTAGAGATCAGCTGAAAGGGATGAGGAAAAAGGAAAATGAGTCTTTCAAAGAATATGCCCAGAGATGGAGGGCCATGGCTGGAAGGGTTATCCCACCAATGTTAGAGCAAGAAATGTGCTCTTATTTCATTCATACATTGGAAGGTCCTTTTTTCAAGAATATGTTGGGGACCCATGTCAAAGAGTTTGTCGATTTAGTCGAAATCGGAGAAAGGATTGAGACTAACATCCAAGAAGGGAAGATAGAGATAGAAGCAAGTGAGTCTCAATCAAAGAAAAGTTTCCATTTTAAGAAGAAGGAGAATACTGTTAACTACATCCACTCTCAATAACCCACTCCCTGACCAAGCCACTATCCTACTTACCTACACATACAACACCTATCTTACCAACAATATCCATCCCAAGAGCCATTTCACCACAAATACCATATACACCTCAACCCCACCAAATCAACCACGTCTCCTATCCACGACCTTATATACCAACGACACCTAGACCTCGCCAAACACCACCCTAGACCCACCAGATAAGTAATCCCTTTACAACTCCTTCACTATACATGAACGCCCAATTTTTCTGTAATTTTACTGTCATTAGAAATTACTCAATGCAATTACCGTAGGTAATTATTACATAAGATTTGAGGCCGAACAATCCTCAATAAAGGAATATAACATTAGAAGAGAGGTTAGGAACGATTCATGCGAGAGTCGCAAATCCCGAATTTCTGTACGTATAAAATGCCCCTGAAGTTATTTTACTTAGAAAATGAGGATCATGGGCCCCACCTATTCTCAAGGGGATATTTTGAGGATAATAAGGGATTGTTTGTGTTATGTGTGTTAATAGAGCAGAAGGATCTCAATTTTGAGTTCCGACGCGCGAAATGACCAAAACGCCTCAAGGTGTTTAACTCCGATGTGCGTGCCGACTGAGCCCGAACCTCACTAAAATGTTTTAAAATGTGTTTTTAAGCCATGATTAACCATTGGTTAAGCTCGGGTGGCCTCGGGCAATTTTTAAGTGAAAGTACGATTTTGCCTTTTTTGGGCGCTTTATGAATTTGGGATTTTTGATTCGTATACAGAAACCTAAGCAATATTAGGCTCAAATTAAAGCTTATTAAATTCTAAATATTAATCTAGAGTCAAAATTATGTATTTAGATTGATTAGAACCCAAAATTGCTCAAAAACACCCAAATTGCTTACTAATTCACTTAAACCCTTAACCGTAAATTCTCTAAATTACATGAATACCTTGCCTACACCTAAATAATGCATGGAACACACAAATTTCACTTCTTTGGGCTGTAATGGACGAAATTATTGATGCCATTATGCAGCTGAATTATTGCCAAAAGTTGCACTAAAACAAAATGCCAAAATGTCACCATAAGAGACATAATTCCTTAATTTCATACAACTTTGTCTAAAATGATTTTTCCTCCCTTATTTCTCCTGCAAAATTCCGTCCACTACCTCATCATTTTGGCCAATTAGAAGCCTCAAAATCTTCTATAAATAGGCTTGCTTGAGTGGTCTTGGAATGCTTGGTTCATAACTAGTTTTTAGGAGCACCAAAACTTTCTTTCTTCCTCCTCTTTGGCTGAATTCTTTCTTCAATTTTTCAAAGAGATTTTGTTTCATTTCACTTCAAGAAACCAAGTTCTCTTCCTCTTCTTCAACTCAGATTAGGTAGGGAGTAGTTTCTAAATTTATTTCTATGCTTTGAGGAGTTGTGTTTTTAGCTCAAAATGATGAAATTATGAACTTGCCTTAGCTTTTCATTTTGGTTTTCCTCTTCAATTTTTCTTTAACCAATTCAACCATATGGCCTAGGTGGAACTAAGATGATGGCTTGATGATGAGGACCTTGAGGGTGGGTTGTAAATCCATCACAAGTTAGGCCTCTAAAGCTTGAAAATTCCACTTGATGCAAAACCTTAAAGAATAATGCTTTATGATGCTAAAACAAAGATTTTTAGTTTAGAACTTGAAAGATGTATTTTTTCCTTTTATGTTTTATTTCTTGTTAAGATATGTATTGGGTTGAATTTATAATTCTTTTAAAGTCTTGAAGGAGCTCTAGTAAAGAAACAAAATGAATTTGCATCCACGATTAAGTTTATCCTTTGCATAACCATGTTTACCTTCTATGTCATCACTAAATTTTCAAGAATGAATAAATGAACTTGCATTTCTCATGTTTAAATTCCAAGCTTGTATTTCATGTTTATGTTTCAAGTCATCACTTAATCTTTCAAGATAATAAAGAGGTTGCATCTCATATTTAATTTATGCTCTCACTATATTTTATAATGGCTAAAAGAATCAAAGCATGGCATGTTTATTTTATGCCATCACCTAAAGATCCTAGAGCTCAAAGACTTGCCCATGTATCACAAGCAAAGAAATATGATTATTGGAGTTAAAGAATTTATTCTTTAAAAAGTCTTGAGATTGGAGCTTCATAAGATGTAATAATAATATTCTCTTCTCCTCTATCGTCCATGCGGACTCACCGCTCCGGTTTCTTAATATTTTCTTCTCCTCTCTGGTCTGTGCGGATTACCGCTCCGATTTCTTGTATCATGTTTATATTTCAAGTTCTTGCATCATGTTTAATTTTCAAGTCATCACCTTAAATCTTAAAGATAAAGAAATGGAATTGCATATCATGTTTATAATTCCAAGCTATCACCTTATAAAGATAAGATTAAAATAAGGTTGCATAGCATGTTTATAATTCTAAGATGTCACCTAAATCTCTAAAGCTCAAGACTTACTCCTTTTATCTTAAGTGAGAATTTTAATTGTGAAGATCCTCCCAAATTTGACAAAAGAACTAGTTTCTAAATGAGTTTTAAGGCTTTGCAAGGATTTTCACGGGGAACTAGTATTTTATATGCACTTAAAATATGATTCTATGTAATTGCATGAGGTTCATGATTGACCATTGATCTGAGTTTAGTATCAATGTGTGATAATGATTTGATATGATTGAAGTTGTGATAATTATGGTTTATTGTTAAGAGAATGATTCATAATTGGTTTAGTAACTAATTAGTTCTATAATTGATAATTCTATGTAAGGATTGGATGCTTATTAAGTACTTGATATCATTGAATGATTTCTGGCTTGCATGTTATAGTTCTTTGTTGCAAATAATGAGAATGCTTGTACATGAAATGTTCTTTATTATGTAAAATTTACCTTTGTTGCTAGAAGAAAGTGTATCATTGTAAAAGTGTAATTTGGAAAGGTTACGCTAAGGAAAGACTTGGTATTTAAGGGTGTCCATTGTGACCCACCTCTCTTCCGGGAATCTCCCATATGCATGATTACAGTTTATATATATTATTCTAGCTTAAGACTATAAATGAGAAAATGTTATGATGTTTATGAATTGTATTATGATATAACATGCAAAGATTTAATGGTGACTTAAACTTATAAGAAAATGATCCTTTGGAACCATCGGACTATAGGTGGTGAAAAGGTGATTTTAGCCCCTAACCCGTTCTCTCAAAAGGGTAGAGTCGGGACTTTAGCTTATCAAAAGGGATAAGTATATGCTAGTGACGACTAGTAAAGTATGAGCTCATAACCTAAATTACTTCCAAAAGGGTGGAGTATAGGGTGGCCCAAGGAAAATAATGATGATGATAAGATTTTAAGTCACCAAAGGCACTAAAGAAATGAAATATGTGCCTTTGTGCCCATGTGTAGCTAATATTATATGACGTTCTTTTATGCATGTTATTTTGATAATGATGATGAGGAATATGATGTAATGATAAAGGAAATGTTCATTGTAAATATGACATGTTAAGAATAAGATGCATTATAAGACGCATAATTAAAAATTGACGAACCTCGGTTAAGTATTTGTCCGAACTTAAAATGAATCTTTGCATGCTCACTATATTAGAATAATCCCGAGGTTCCTGGGGACTTTGATGATGACACTATAGAAGGAGGTACCCTCATCGAGAATTCTTTAGCAAGATTCTCACTCCCTTTTCTTTATTTCCGTCATTGTCTCCAGATTCAAATGGCGACATTCGTCTGTTCGTTGATACCCCTACTTGGGAATTCCACTATGATCGATTGCATCGCTTCGTATCATTTTGAAGGGAGGTCTTGTGATTCGTGTTTTTATTTACATAGGTCGTCCATTTGCACATCCTGTCCCTAGTTATCGATTTTCTCCTACTTCTCCCTATGGCGATGAAATGGTTTCGAACATGCACGTCCACTTGATGAAAGGATGTTACGTTCTTATCCCGCTTCATCTCTGCTGTCCATGGATTTCAGTATGTTCCCGAGGCGAGATATTACGAAACTGATCCTTGAGAGGACACTCCTACTCATGTATATTCCGAGAGCTGCTCCTACTCCCACACGTAAAGAGAGGTAGTGAGAAACAGTTGTTCAGCCGAGGTTAGTGAGAAGGCCATCCATGCGACCCGACTGGTGCATCTCGTGTGTCCCCTCCCGAGGAGCTCATCGATGGATCGGATTTATTCCCCCATTTCCAGGACAAAGGCCATAGAAGGTTCTTAGTAGATTTATGTGTGATCATGCACCCTAGTTTTAGGATAACCTTCCCGGCTTATGGAGTTATCTAGTTTAGGGGCATGTATTTCCTTAAGTATATTTTCTTTTATGGGTTTGCATAAGATAATGATGTATGAACATAACCCACCCTTTGAGTGAGGTTATTGTATGTAAATATATGCTATAATGTGCTTATGGATGTTATATGATGGAGCCTAAGTGATATGATGTGATATATTCTTAAACGTCTTATTATACCCCGCTTACTCGTTCACGTTGTACTCGGCTCACGTTTTCAATTATGTGTTTAAAAAAAAAAAATGGCTCGTAATTTCACTAAGTATTTTCAAATTATGAAGAAAGAACCAAAGCAAGGAGTAAAGTCTAGTCATTAATCAGATTCAACCTAGGTGTATCTGGTTAATTACTAGGGTGTTACACTATCCAATACCAACAACACACATAGACCTCCAATGGAGAACCGACCCTTACCTGATTTCCACATGAGCCATGCTGAGCTGTTTAAACACTTGTGTAGAGACAACTTACTAGGCCCACGTTTGGGAAAAACCTTTATGCCACTATATCCTTGGTGGTACAATCCAAATCAGACATGTGATTACCATTCGAATTCCCCGGGACACTCAGTTGAAGATTGTTATGGGTTCAGAAGTGCAGTATGGCATTTAATTGACCGTGGTGCCATTAAGTTGGAAGAAGAATCAAGACCACACATAAGGAACAACCCGTTCCTTAATCATGCTGGAGGACAAGTGAATTCTATCTGCTATAGGGAGATTACAAGTCAAGGAGTGGAGAATGCCAAGCTCCCAATGAAGGAGATCTTGGAAGCACTAAAGAGGGCAAGTTACGAGATGGAAGTTGAAGGAAACAAAGGTAAAAGGACGGTGAAAGGTGACGAAGTTGATCTATTCTATGAGTATTCCGGAATAAAGCACCACATAGAGGAATGTCCAAAGTTGAAGCTCTACATTGACAAGATGATCAAGCTAGGAATGCTTGGTATACCAAAGATAGTCAAACAAAGTATCAATATGATCCATCATGCACCCCCTGTTTTTAAAGTCTATAACCAAGAACCAGCACTTGTTTTCAAAGTGCCCAAGCTATTTCCTTATGAAAGTGACCATGCAGTCCCATGGAGGTATGAAACACTGGTGGAACCCAATTCATCAATGATATCTTCCAGTCAAAAAGCAGTACCTATCTTCAAGGTATCTAGATTGCCTTCCCATCTTGCAACCTATGTAAAGCCTGATTGCCCAGAAGTAAGTAATGAACATGGCAATAAAGAACCCTCAGCATCGGAATCCATAACAAATGTTACGGGAATAGGGGGAATTACTCGAAGTGGCAGGTGTTATACTTCCGAGAAGTTATTGAAGAACCCCCAGGTGATAAACTCTCAAGCGGTGCATGTAAAAGAGAATATAAGGAAAAGCCACGAAGAAGAAGAAGAAGAATTTCTAAAGATAATGAAACAGAGTGAGTATGACGTAGTGGATCAACTGAAGAAAACACTAGCAAAGATCTCACTTTATTCCTTAATCTTATCTTCGGAGGCTCACCGTAGTGCAATTAAAAAGGTGTTGGATCAAGCATACTTGTCCAAAGACATAACCCTTGATAGGGTCAAAGGAATTGTGGGTGCTATCAAAATAGCTAACGCCATCACCTTCACAGAAAATGAAGACTTCCCTCATCCAGTAGGGCGCTCGAAGGCGCTCCACATCACTCTAAAATGCCAAGGTTGCAACATCGCAAAAGTATTGATTGAAGGAGGATCAGCCTTCAATGTGCTTCCTTACTCCACTTTGCAACAACACCCAATTGATCCCTCTGCTATTGAACCAAGTGGAACCATTGTTAAGGCGTTTGATGGATCTTTGAGGGAGATTATGGGAGCTATTGATCTTCAGCTGCAAATTGGGCCAACTACCTTTGTGAGTAGATTCCAAGTAATGGATATTGAATCAGGGTATATGATACTGTTAGGTAGACCTTGGATTCATGAGGCAGGTGTTGTTCCCTCTACGCTTCATCAGAAGGTAAAGTTCATAGACAATGGGAAACTCATTACTGTCAAAGGGGAAGAAGAATTGTTGGTGACTAAACCGGTGTCAGTGCCATATGTTGATTGTGCTGAAGACACTCTCGAGGTATCATTCCAAAACCTTGAGATAGCAAATCCAGTGGAATCAAAATGTGATATGCATCAAGTAGCTGCTCGAATAATGCGCAAAAGTGGATTTGAAGAAGGAAAAGGATTAGGGAGTCAGTTACAAGAAATCAAGAGTTCGATCTCACTTCCTGACAATCCTAGAAGACTTGGTCTTGGGTATCAAACCACAAGTAATCAACAGTCTTTTGAAGTTGCTAAGGAAATATCCCACATATTAGGGATACATTTCCTACGCCTGCAGAAGTGATGGTGATGGAAGTAGATGAAGCTGTCAGCACCCTTAGAGGAACCAAGGAGATACCTCGGCTGATCTACCTAAGTCTCGAGCCATTAAACAATTGGGATTCCGTGCCCTTAGATGATTTGTTGTATCTTGAGTAATGGATGCTTTAGTTGCTTTGTTGTACTTCAATTTCAATTGAATAAGATGATTATACATGGTTTTCTTTCTTTTTTATTCTCTTTTCATCTTTTTATTTTTCTTTTTTCTTTTATTTATTTCGGGTCTCATCTTAATTCCAAGGACTCATCTCCTTCAGATTCGCTATCATCTGCAAATGATTGTGAAAACCCATTAACTAATTCTTGCATTACAACTGACTTGAATGAAAATGAACAAGATGAAGATTCCAAGTTATGCCAACAATTTGCCAAAATCATAAATTCAATGGAGAGAGGTATAAATCCACATGATGAGGATATTAAGATTGTGAATTTGGGAACTGATGAGGATAACAAAGAAGTGAAAATAATTGACAACCCAGAAAGAGAAGAAATGATTGTGTAACACCCCGATTTTTCTGTCCGAGGGAAATGACCAAAATGCCCCTGAGGTCATTTCCTGACCCGAACTCGAGGGTAACCAACTTGGTCATCCTCGAAGGGTTAACTCAATGTTTGAAGGGGATTGAATGGCCTTTGAATGCTTTCGGAAGCGAAAATTTCGTTTCATGATTTGGTCAAAATGACCAAAATACCCTATAAGCGTTCTTACGAGTAAAGGTGCCGTTTGAGCCCGGAACTTTCCCCAGAGGTTTAAAAACATGATTTCATGTGTCTAGAGGTCTCTGTTCAAGTCCCGGTGGTCCCGGGCAGTTTTAGTGCAAAATTACGATTTTGCCCCTAGAATAGTGTTTTTGAGCTTAATGACGTAATTAAGCAAACCTAAGCAATATTAGGCTCTAAACGAAGATTAATTTATTTCCCTAATTAATCTAAAGTCAAAATAATTTATTAAAGTTAATTAGAACCTAAAATTGCTTAGATTAAACTTAAATCCCTTTCTAGAACTCAAGACTCCTAGTCTTGGAATCTTGAATAGTGTTTTCTCTTTCCAATTCCTTAAATCAAGGAATTGTGTCTAGAGTTGTTTAAACTCTAAATTGAGGATTTAACTCACTAATGGTGCAAGACCACTCCTTAATTATGTCTAAACCACCTTAATTACCCATTTACCTTACCTAAACACTTTCTTACAAATTTCTAATCTTAAGCATAATCAAAGATACACCTAAACACAACTCTAAACCACAATTAAAATGCAAACTAATCCTCCCCATGGGCTGATGCATTTCGGCCACATCCTTCCCCATTGACCACATGTTTAATTATTTTCTCACTCAAATAACCATGCTTGAGGCCATACCTTGAACCATACCTCACCATACCTTAAGCCATACCTCACCATGCCTCAAGAACACATTATCTCACCTCATGGAACACATGGAACCCTCCAATTCTGCACCTCTTGGCCGAAAACACCTTCAGCCTTCACACCCTCCATTTGCTTCATTTCTCTATAAATAGATGGCCTTGAGGAGCTTGCACCACTTTTAGATCATTTGCTAAGTTTAGGAGCACTCAAAGCTTTTCTTTTTCTCTCAAAGTTTTTGTGTTCTTCAAGTTCTTGGAGTTCTTCAAGTTCTTCATCTTCTTCATCTTCTTCTTCCATCTTCAAGTTCATCACACCAAGTAGGGATTTTCTTTCATGTATTCTTTCTTTAAAGTTCTTGTTCTAAGCTTAATGTTCATAGTTTCTCCTGATTCTTTTTAGAACTTCTTTTTCTTTCCTTTACCTTTTCATTTTCGGCCATGGGCCTTGGAGAACAAAGGAATGAGAGCTTGATGATGAGAGTTTCATGATGATGTTCATCACTTGAAACAAACTCTAGAGCTTGATCTTTGTTCTTGAGCAAAAGTGTTTCTAGTTTTTCCTTTCTTGAACCTTTGAGAACTTTAACTTTGATGTTGTTTTTGTAACACCCCGATTTTTCTGTCCGAGGGAAATGACCAAAATGCCCCTGAGGTCATTTTCTGACCCGAACTCGAGGGTAACCAACTTGGTCATCCTCGAAGGGTCAACTCAATGTTTGAAGGGGATTGAATGGCCTTTGAATGCTTTCGGAAGCGAAAATTTCGTTTTCATGATTTGGGTCAAAATGACCAAAATACCCTATAGCGTTTTTACTGCGGGTAAAGGTGCCGTTTGAGCGGAACTTTCCCAGAGGTTTAAAAACATGATTTCATGTGTCTAGAGGTCTCTGTTCAAGTCCCGGTGGTCGGGCAGTTTTAGTGCAAAATTACGATTTTGCCCTAGAATAGTGCTTTTGAGCTTAATAGCGTAATTAAGCCAACCTAAGCAATATTAGGCTCTAAGCGAAGATTAATTTATTTCCCTAATTAATCTAGAGTCAAAATAATTTATTAAAGTTAATTAGAACCTAAAATTGCTTAGATTAAACTTAAATCCCTTTTTAGAACTCAAGATTCCTAGTCTTGGAATCTTAAATAGTGTTTTCTCTCTCCAATTCCTTAAATCAAGGAAATGTGTCTAGAGTTGTTTAAACTCTAAATTGAGGATTTAGCTCTCTAATGGTGCAAGACCACTCCTTAATTATGTCTAGACCACCTTAATTACCCATTTCCCTTACCTAAACACTTTCTTACAAATTCCTAATCTTAAGCATAATCAAAGATACACCTAAACACAACTCTAAACCACAATTAAAATGCAAACTAATCCTCCCCATGCATGATGAAGTTTCGGCCAGACCTCATCCTCATTGGCCACATGTTTAATTGTTTCCTCACTCAAAGAACCATGCTTGAGGCCATACCTTGAACCATACATCACCATACCTTAAGCCATACCTCACCATGCCTCAAGAACACATTATCTCACCTCATGGAACACATGGAACCCTCCAATTCTGCACCTCTTGGCCGAAACTGCATCAGCCCACATACACCCTCCATTTGTTTCATTTCTCTATAAATAGAATGCCTTGAGGAGCTTGCACCACTTTTAGATCATTTGCCAAGTTTAGGAAACACTCAAAGCTTTTCTTTTTCTCTCAAAGTCTTTGTGTTCTTCAAGTTCTTGGAGTTCTTCAAGTTCTTCATCTTCTTCATCTTCTTCTTCCATCTTCAAGTTCATCACACCAAGTAGGGATTTTCTTTCATGAATTCTTTCTTTAGAGTTCTTGCTTCAAGCTTTATGTTCATAGTTTCTCTTGATTCTTTTTAGAACTTCTTTTCCTTTCCTTGTTCTTGCTCATTTTCGGCCATGGGCCTTGGAGTTCAAAGAAATGAGAGCTTGATGATGAGAGTTTCATGATGATGTTCATCACTTGAAACAAACTCTAGAGCTTGATTTTTGTTCTTGAGCAAAAATGTTTCTAGATTTTCCTTTCTTGAACTTTTGAGAACTTTAACTTTGATGGTGTTTTAAAATGGCTCTATGAACTCAATGATGAGGACTCATGATGTTGGTGTTAATATATCACCAAGGTCATGAACTCTAGAGTTTTAAAATGTTCCTTTTTCTTCTTGAAGATTTCGGCCATTTCCTTAAATTTTTCTAAGCTTCATGGTTTGATTTCCTAAAAATATTATGTTAAGTTTTAAAGAACTCTAAGCTTGACTTTACCTTGTTTGGACGAGTTTGGGTTATGGTTTAAGTTCCTTTAAAGTCTTGTTAAGAGCTCTAGAAAGATAAAATGAACTTGCATAATTTATTTTATGCTTGCATTCATATTTATATTCTTGCTATGCATCTTTATTTTCAAGCTATCACCTAAGAACATAAAGATTAAAATGGAACTTGCATCTTCACTTAATTTAATACTCGAAGCCTTTCTATTTCGGCCTTAAAGTCGATTGTTGTTGGGCCTAGAGCACTAAAATAAAGAATTGAACTTGCATTATCACCTAATTAATTTCTCGAATGCCTATCTATTTCGGCCTTAAAGTCGATTGTTGTTGGGCCAAGAGCACTAAAATAAAGAATTGAATCTTGCATATTTACTTTCAAGCTTGCACGTTTAAGATTATGCTTCGCATATTTACTTTCAAGCTTGCACGTTTAAATTATGCCTTGCATATTTAATTTCAAGTCATCACTTTACTTTGAAAGCAAGATTAAAAATGAAAAGCATGAGCACGTTTAGTTTATGTCGTAACTTAAGAACCTAGAGCTCAAAGACTTGCCCATTTCATTCCAAGATAAAGTTAAATGTGAATGTATTCCTTGAATGCATAATTTCGGCCAAGTAGTGATGAAGGACTTGCAATGAGTTTTCATCTAGGTACTAGGACCAATAGCCTATGTTTTAAGTGCTCCTTAAAGTTTTACAATTCTTCATAAGGTTATGTCATTATAAGTTGTGATTCCAATCTCTTTTAGGGGATGGAATATGTTTTGGTCAGTGACCTAAGGCTTCACTTAGCCTCTTGATGAATTAAAATGTTTTACAAAGAGTTTTAGAAATTCTAAATTGATTCCAAGAGAAACTAGTTAACTTATGTACCTAGAAATGTCAATTTACTTCTCTTATTGAGGCAAGATGTTTTCGGTTCTGATGTGATGAATGTGATGCTGTATGATGATGTTTTAATGTGTTGGAATGTGTGAAAATATCATATGATGATGTAGAAGCGATCCTATGCATGATAGGTAAGAAACTAGCTAACTAGAAATACCGTAAAGCTAGAATTTAACATAGTTTTGACCCATTTGTTTATGGAACTTTTCCAAACTGTTTTAATGGGGACATAATCAGATTTAGATTGTTTAGACATGAAAAACTTGGTATCATTTGAGTTAGAATTGAATTCTAGCACCTATGAGGAAACTAGTAACTAGAAAACCGTAAAAAATGCAAATGTAGAACTCTTAGAACATTTAATTTTCTGGATTCGGTCCAGCACCCTTACAACATGGTAAACATGGTTAATAATTAGTCCTTAAGCATAGGAATGCCTCATAATTGAGTTAGATTTAATACATAGCGCCTTAGTAGCGGAACGAGAAAGGGTCTAAAACGTAAGTTCTAGAACCCCGTAAATACAAGTTAGAGAACTTGTCCTATGCTTTTCAGATTTAAAAGTAAAATGAGAGGATTATGAATGATGTTTAATTATGAGCCTTAGGTGCTTAAAATATGAGCAGCGGATGTAGAGAACTATATCTCAAGATTAAGACCCGTAAGGGTCAAAGCATAAGCTACCGTAAGGGTAAGTGTTTGGATGATTTATGATGATGCATGAAGTATGCTAATGATGATGATGTTATTCATATGAGGAATTTATGAGATTATATGTTAATGTGGCATAAAGCAAATTTGGAAGGAAATTCGGTGTAATGACCGTTTTGGCCGCCGAATTTCCGACAAATTTGGGGACTTAAAGAGATTTTGAAAATTAAGGTACTAAGATGGGTTCTAGGATGACACCGGTTCAGCCGAGCACCTCCATAGAACTCATGTGACATCGGTACCATTTTATACTCTTAGGTGACACCGGTTCGGCCGAGCACCCCTAAGAGATTTGCCCCCTAACCCGTACTCAGATAGTCGGGATTTATGATTTATGATACGCTTATCGTTAAGTGGTAAGTAAGAACTAGTGACGACTAGTTAAGGTATGAGCTCATAACCTAGATGTATGACACGTTCTGGGTGACACCGGTTCGGCCGAGCACCCCCAGTTCGATTGTCTTTTAGGGTGGCCCATGAGGAAGAGAAGTTCATGATTATGATTATGTCACTCAGTTTTGTCCCATATGAATGTTACTATTGCCACTTTATGCCACCAATGATGATGATGCTTGATGTTATGTTTTATGTATGTGCATTAGGTAGTGCCATGCATACATTTTCTATTATGTTGCATTCATGACATTAAGATCATCTTAAAATGAATGGACCTTGGCTAACGTATATTTTGAAGTTTAAAATGAACTAAATGCATGTTCAGACTTTTCGCATAATTAAACCCAAGGTTCCTGAGGACGTAGATGATGGCACCTAGGTAGTAGGAGGCCCTACTGAGATTCTTTAGCAAGATTCTCACTCCCTCTATCTCTTTCTTTCCGTCACGTCTTCAGATGGCGACGTTCGTGATATTCGTGGACACGCCGACATAGGAGGTGCACCATGACCCGGACCACGGATCATACCATTTTGTGGGTCGATGCATAGTTAGAGTATTCATGTACATGGGTCGACCCTTCACTCCCCTTGTACATTCCCATCGTTTCTCCCCCGTCTCACCTTTTGGCGATGGCCTGGTGTTCGAGCGCGCACGTCCCCGAGTTAGAACACACACCACTTAGATGGGGATGAACCTTCTTTTGTTTAAAGGTTATCCTATTAGTTGCACTCGGGTAGGGGAGTAGATTATGTTTATGTTTATGTTGTATTTTCTTTCATGTATTTCCATGTACTAAATCAAGTCCCACGCTTATAAGTAGGCAAATTATAATTATATATGAGATGTTATTCAGTGTCTCTCATGATGTGCCCTTATATGCTTTATGCTATGACGTTATGAGATGTATGTTTTGTCCGTTGCAAGTTATATCGCATCACGCGGCTCTCACTTTCATTTCAAAAAAAATTACCCGTATTTTCCGCTAAGTAATTCAAAGTTAAATGAGAACTATGAAGTAACAGACTAATGATTAACCTAAATATGTTCTAGAGTATTGGGTTAAAAATTAGGATGTTACAGATTGCATTATTCCGTGAATTCCTGGATTTTTTGCTTGGTTCTACAAAGATATACCTAGTTTGGACCCAGAGATAGTGGCTCACAGGATTCCACTAATTGAAGAAATAGAACCTAAGCGACAGAAATTAAGAAGGATGAGCCTAGAAATGTCACTCAAAATAAAGGAGGAAGTCAAAAAGCAACTTGATGCGGGTTTCTTGGAGGTCCTACTCCACCCGAAATGGATAGCCAACATAGTGCCAATACCGAAGAAGGATGGAAAGGTCAGAATGTGTGTGGACTATCGTGACCTAAATAAAGCAAGCCCAAAGGATAATTTTCCTCTCCCGCATATAGATGTTCTAGTTGATAACACAACTAGAGGCCATCGGTTCTCTTTCATGGATGGTTATTCAGGTTACAATCAGATCTTGATGGCAGAAGAAGACAAGGAGAAAACATCATTTGTCACTCAATGGGGAGTATTTTGCTATAGGGTTATGCCGTTTGGACTAAAAAATGCTGGGGCAACGTACCAACGAGCGATGGTGACTCTTTTCCATGACATGATTCACAAGGAGCTAGAGGTGTATGTGGATAACATGGTAATAAAGTCACAAGAAGGAGAAAGTCATGTTGCGGTGCTGAGGAAACTATTTGAACGGTTGAGGACTTACAAGCTTTGACTGAATCCAGCAAAATGTACCTTTGGAGCGTCCATAGGAAATTGTTGGTGTTTATTGTCAGCAAGAAGGGTATTGAAGTAGACCCGGATAAAATCAAAGCTATCCAGAACATGCCAACACCCAAGACAGAGAAAGAAGTTTGAGGTTTCTTAGGCCAACTGAATTACATAGCGAGATTCATCTCTAATCTAACTCACACTTGCGAGCCGATATTCAAGCTATTGAAGAAGAATTATTTGAGCAAATGGGATGACAAGTGTCAAGAGGCCTTTGACAAGATCAAGAATTACCTTTCAAATCGACCTCTCTTAGTTCCACCAACACCAGGGCGACCACTCATATTATACCTCACAGTATTACATGGGTCTATAGGGGCAGTATTGGATCAGCATGACTAGTCTGGTCAAAAGGAGCAAGCCATTTACTACTTGAGCAAGAAATTCAATGACTGTGAGTCTAGATATCTGGCTATTGAGAAGACTTGTTGCGCATTAGTATGGACGGCGATGAGATTACGATAGTACATGCTTTATTATACAACTTTGCTCATATCTCGGATAGACCCTATGATGCATCTTTCAAAGCCCACATATTTCCCTGAGAATGTCCAAATGGAAAGTAGCTCTAGCAGAATTTGACATCAAGTATGTGACCAGAAAATCTATAAAAGGGAGTGTGATAGCTGATCACCTAGCTGAAAACCCGCTTGAAGAATATCAATCGATGGAGCTTGAATATCCTGATGAAGATGTCCTAGCAGTTGTAAAAGAGAACAGTAAGAATAAGGAAAAAGATGATTTAGTGTGGAAGATATATTTTGATGGTGCAGTCAATATCCGAGGGAATGGGGTTGGAGCAGTCTTAATATCCCCTGATGGAAAATAGTTCCCAATTGCTGTGAAACTGACATTTGATTATACCAACAACATGGTCGAGTATGAAGCATGCATAAAAGGTTTGAAGGCAGCAATATCCCTTGGTGTGCAATTCCTGGAGGTCTATAGAGATTCAGCCTTAATCATTTTTCAAGTCAACGGAGAATGGCGAGTCAAAGAACATAGGCTACTGTCATACTTTGATCATCTTATGAGCTTAAAAGATAAGTTCAAGGATGTCAGTTTCCATTACCTACCTCACAATCAGAATCAGTTTGCAAATGCTTTGGCTACCTTGGCTATGATGACCAAGCTCGATCTGGAAGTAGAAGTATGACCCTTACAAGTGACAGTTAGAAGAGAGCTAATATACTGTTCTAACATTGAAGACGAGCCAGATGGCCGACCATGGTTCTACGATATCAAGAAGTTAATCAAGGAGAAAGAATACCCTGCAGCAGCAAATGAGAATGACAGGAAGACACTCAGGTGACTGTCCATGTCATTCTTCTTATCAGGGGAAGTATTGTATAAAAGGAGTTATCATGGAGTTTTATTAAGGTGCGTCGATGCTGGGGAAGCAAACTCCATCTTATTAGAAGTCCATAAGGGTATTTGCGGTACTCATGCTAACGGGCACACGTTATCTCGATAGATTCTCAAGCAAAGATACTATTGGCTCACAATGGAAAAAGACTGCATAGAGTTTGTCAGAAATGTCACAAATGCCAAATCTATGCTGATCGAATCCATTCTCCTCCTGTGTCATTGCATACTCTTACATCGCCTTAGCTGTTTGCAATGTGGGGCATGGATGTCATAGGGCTAATCAACCCTAAAGCCTCTAATGGGCATCGATTCATCCTGGTAGCTATTGATTATTTCACCAAATGGGTAGAGGCTGCTTCCTATGCTAATGTGACATGGAAAGTGATAGTGAAGTTTCTGAGGAATAACATCATTTGTAGATACGGGTTGCCAGAGGGGCTCATCATAGATAATGCCATAAATTTCAACAATGCAGATATATAGAAACTATGTCAGCAATTCAAGATTAAGCATCATAACTCAGCTCCTTATCGGCCAAAGATGAATAGGGCTGTGGAAGCAGCGAACAAGAATATCAAGAAGATCCTTGGGAAGATGGTGGTCACATACAAGGATTGGAGTGATATGTTGCCTTATGCATTACATGCCTACCGAACTTCTGTCAAATCCTCAACTGGGGCAACTCCGTATTCGCTGGTGTATGGGATGGAGCCAGTAACACCCATAGAAGTGGAAATATCGTCTTTAAGGGTCTTGGTGGAAGCTGAATTAGAAGAACCCGAGTGGGTCAAAACGAGATATGAGGAATTGAACATGCTAGAAGAAAAACGGCTGAATGTAGTCTGCCATGTTCAGTTATATCAGAAAAGGATGGCTAAAGCGTTTAATAAGAACGTTTGCCATCGAACATTCCAATCCGATGACCTTGTTCTAAAGAAAATTTTGCCAAATCAAGAGGATAATAGAGGTAAGTGGGCCCCCACACATGAAGGCAATGATCTTGCAAAACCGATCAATTTAGATGCCGTGAAGAAATACTTTGCTTGAAAACTGAAAAAAATAAGAAAAAAGAAAAAAAGAAAAAGAAAAAGCTCGCTAAGTTGAAAACCCAGAAAGGCGGCCTAGGAAAAAATTAGAGCACAGGAAGCAAATCAAAATGCTAGGTCGAAAACCTGAAAAGGCAGCCTATGCAATGGTGAAAGTTGATTCAATGATCGAGAAGCTATGTGGAATATGGAAACTGGGGCAATTTGATCATGATATTGTTGAAAACACAATGAAGGATTGCACTTGCCATCATGGATTTTGAGTCTGGTGTAGCCAATGAATCAGTGAAATGGGTTGATCACATGAAAGCAGCATTACCAGTCTTTCTTTCTTCATTCCTTACCTCTTAATAGTTGTTGAAATCCTATAAATGCTTTCCAGTTTGAAATCGAATAAAATTGTCTTTCTTTCCCTCTGTGTCCCTGTTTATCTTTCGTTCCTACCAAGATCTTTAACTTTATATTCTCGTTGAAAACCATGCGTAATCATGATATTATAATTGAAGTATAACCAAAGGACTAATTGGTTGACAAAGCTCATGAGTTTGAAGGCCAAGATTGACTCGCAAAGAGATAAGATGATTTGCCTAGCCAAGATTTAGATAGAACAGCTCGAATATGAGTTTTGATGGACTCAAAATGATATTTGTTTGATCAGAAATCCAAACGGGTGATCAAGGCATAAAGTGAGAACACAATGAAAGAACTAGGGCAAAAAGGGGATGTTGAAGCGCCAGTAGAAGAAGATGCATTTGAAACCTGCAACAGGAAAGCTCACAGAATTACTCATCTGGAGAGACGAATCATTGTTGGGATAGACAAATACTTTCTTGAAGGACAATGCGAAAATACTTCAAACTGGGGCAATTTTATTTTCTTTGAAAGCTATTGTCATCATTCTGTCACAGAACACATCATCTCTGCATCAGTCTTGCATCAATTCATCATTCTACTAGCTTTGCATCATCCATCATACCATCATCACATCAATCTGCACCATTTCATCAAAATTGTGATCCATACATTTGATTTTCACAAACTTTCAAAAAAAAAAAAGTGTTGCTTTCACTATATTTTCACAATTTATCAGCTTTCACAATTTACTGCTTTCACATTTACCAGCTTTCACATGCTTTTACTGCTTTCACGTTTATTTCCACAAGCTTTTATTGCTTTCACGTTTATTTCCACAAGCTTTTACTGCTTTCACATTTACTTCCACACGCTTTTACTGCTTTCACGTTTACTTCCACATGCTTTTACTGCTTTCACGTTTACTTTCACAAGCCTTTATTGCTTTCACATTTATTTCCACAAGCTTTTACTGCTTTTACATTTACTTCCACAAACTTTTAATGCTTTCACGTTTACTTCCACAAGCCTTTACTGCTTTCACGTTTATTTCCACAAGCTTTTACTGCTTTCACATTTATTTCCACAAGTTTGTACTGCTTTCACATTAACTTCCACATACTTTTACTGCTTTCACGTTTATTTCCACAAGCTTTTACTGCTTTCACGTTTACTTCCACAAGCCTTTATTGCTTTCACGTTTATTTCCACAAGCTTTTACTGCTTTCACATTTACTTCCACAAGCTTTTATTGCTATCACGTTTACTTCCACAAGCCTTTATTGCTCTCACGTTTATTTCCACAAGCCTTTACTGCTTTCGCGTTTACTTCCATAAGCTTTTACTGCTTTCACGTTTACTTCCACAAGCCTTTATTGCTTTTATGTTTATTTCCACAAGCTTTTACTGCTTTCACGTTTACTTCCACAAGCTTTTACTGCTATCATGTTTACTTCCACAAGCTTTTACTGCTTTCACATTTAATTCCACAAGCTTTTACTGCTTTCACGTTTACTTCCACAAGCCTTTATTGCTTTTATGTTTATTTCCACAAGCTTTTACTGCTTTCACGTTTACTTCCACAAGCTTTTCGCTATCATGTTTACTTCCACAAGCTTTTACTGCTTTCACATTTAATTCCACAAGCTTTTGCTGCTTTCACGTTTATTTCCACAAGCTTTTACTGCTTTCACGTTTATTTTCACAAACTTTTTCTAGTTTCACATTTACTTTTGCAAGGTTTTACTATTTTCACGTTTATTTTCACAAACTTTTACTGCTTTCACGTTTACTTTCACAAGCCTTTACTGCTTTCACGTTTACTTTTGCAAGGTTTTACTACTTTCACGTTTATTTTCACAAACTTTTACTGCTTTCACGTTTATTTTTGCAAGCTTTTACTGCTTTCACGTTTACTTTCGCAAGTTTTTATTGCTTTCATATTTACTTTCACAGACTTTTACTACTTTCTCGTTTTCTTTTGCAAGCTTTTACTGCTTTCACATTTACTTTCACAAACTTTTACTGCTTTCACGTTTATTTTTGCAAAGTTTTACTGCTTTCACGTTTATTTTCACAAGCCTCTATTGCTTTCACGTTTACTTTCGCAAGCCTTTTACTGCTTTCATGTTTATTTTCACAAGCTTTTACTGCTTTCGCATTTATTTTCACATCCGTTTACTCTGTTTTCACATTATAAAAAAAAAACAACAACAAAAATTCACATGCCTTTACTTAATTTTCACCTTTATTTACTTTAAATTTCATATGCATTGCTTCTGTAGATTTCATATTCACATTTCGTCTGCATTTCCTTTCACAGATTCCATTCTCATATACTTCATTCAAATTTTGCATACATTTCCTCTCACAAATCTCATTCTCATGTGCTTTACATATGCTTTCATAAATACTCTTGAATTTTCACATGCATTAGCCGTGTGCATTCATCATTTAACATCATTCATCATATCATTTCATATCGTCATCACGCATTCATTGTGCATTGGATCTCTAGCACTGTCCAATAGAACTTTTTTTGTATTGTTGTTATGCATCATTTTCATCAGCATCATCACCACGCATCATACGTTCAGAAAAAATGTGTTCATATCTTTACTTACCTCTTACAGCAAAATATTAAAGTCACAAGCTTTACATTTTTCAGTAAGATACAAATAAAGAAGGGCAACTGTGAACACCATATTTTGTCCGAAATTTTTTTCTTTTTTTTTCAAAAATAAAAAAATTTTACTTTATTTTATTTTATTTTATGTTTTTTATTTTATTTTTATTTTTCCATCTTTTTTTTTTGTTCTTTTTTAGCCTATTATTTGTAAAAAAAAAAATTTAAATTACCAGCCCAACCCATTTTATTTTGCTACAGCCCATATTTTGATTTTTTTTTCTTCTTCAGCCCACGTTCTTTGATCTTCAAACTTAAAGCCAAAAAAAAACAGAAATTAAAAAATAAAAAAATGAAAAGAAAAGAAAAGAAAGTTGGAACAGAATGATAACTCATTCATGCTAAAGATAACAAAAACAATTGCAAAGGCTGAAAGACCATGCTTCCACCATCTGCAAATTGGGGATCATCATTACAAAGTGGCAACAAATCTAATCAGAATCCCTCAGTCATTTCGTTTTACAGCTCACAAATCCAACTCAGATGGTTCCCTGCCATTCCTTGAGAAATCATTATGATTATGGGGTTTGAATCACAAAGCGGTATAAATGAAACTCATCACAAGTAAAGACGGAGAGGATGAAAATTGTCAAATACAAAAAAAAGTCAAACACACTCACACATTCATCAACATTACTAATCAGAAAACTGACAACTGAGAGAGCAACACCAGAGAGTAATTATCAACCAACAATTTCCAGTCCAGTCCAGCAACAAGAAGAAGGTAATAACAACAGCAAATAAAAAACAATCAAAAGGGAAGAACAGAAGAGGGAGGTTGCGGCCACTCCACCACCACCATGGTCTCCTCATAGTCTCACTCTCAACTACCATCTTCCTCCTTCATCTTATCCCTACTGTGCTGTCTGGCATCACTCCTACCCTTAGCCACCGCCACATCCCCCGATCCACGCGATCCTCTCTGCCATGGAGTTTGACCGCACTGCCATCCTCGCCGTCGCAAAGCTCGACAGCGCCCCAGCCAATGCCACTGCCACCTGCACCCACTCCTTCTCCTGCACCTCGTCGGGCCATTCTTCGCACCGCGCGACCGCGGCTTCTCAGCCCCTGGTGTCTGCGGCTCCCTCCCCTTTGGCGAATCCCAACCGCACAAGCCTATCCTCACCGTATGAACCGCCGCAAACTCTGCCACCTTGAGCGAAGCGCCGTGCGAGCTCGGCCAAGTGGGATCCGCCAGCGCCACATGCAATCCGCGGCAGAGTCGCTCCTTGCCCGACGGGATTCCTCTTTGCCGGTTTTCTCTCAGCCACAGCGGAGGCTTGCATCCCAGCCACACGCAGTTCCTCCCTATGAGCTCGTGACGCTGCTGCCATCCTGAAGCCCGCCACTGTTGCGGTCCTCCCTTCCACGGTGATCCTCCCTTCCGCGGCGGTCTCTTCTTCTCCCCTCCGCTGTCCTGATCTCTCACTCCCCCACTCTCTTCTTCCCCTTCTCTCTTCTGCATGTTCTTTCTCTTCATCTCTATGTGCGTGTGAGAATGTGTTGTGTGTGTGTGTGTGTGTGTGTTATGTTTAGATTAGGGATTTTGATTTTTTTTTTTTTGGTTTGTAGTTTTATTTTTTCTGTTTTGTTTTTTTTTCTTTGCTGTTTCTTTTTTTCTTTTTCCATTTTGGGCTTTGTTTTTTTTTTGGTTTGCATATTTATTTTTTCATTTTGGGCTTTCTTTTGTTTGTTTTTTGTTTACAGTTTTTTCATTTTGGGATTTTTTTCATTTTATTATCAGTTTTTGTTCTTTCTTTGCTATTTCTTTTTTTCTTTTTCCGTTTTGGGCTTTATTTTTTTTTGGTTTGCAGATTTATTTTTTCGTTTTGGGCATTCTTTTTTTTATTTTTTGTTTACAGTTTTTACATTTTGGGCCTTTTTTTTCATTTTATTATCAGTTTTTTTTACAACATAAATATCTGATTTTTTTTTTTTGTTTTTTTATATTTTAAATTTTTATTTATTATTTTTTGTGCTAAAGTTTTTTATGATAAAAAAGGTAAAAAAATTTGATAAAGAAAAACAGTAATTCAAATTTTATTTTTTAGTTTAATTTTATATGTTTGTTCAAATTAACTATGTTTGTTACATGTGTGCGAATTAATTTTATCAAATCTTATTAAAATTAGCTTGTTTAAATGTTTATCTTCCGTAATAAAAATTGATTTTCAAAAATTCAAATTAAAATCATCAACACAGTTTTTCTTTTTAATAAAATCCATCAACACAAACTTATTTTCTACAGAATGACGTGACTTTGAGTTCCTCATTGCACCAAAGGATACATCGACGTAGCCAACAACTATTGTAACACCCTAGTAATTAACCAGATACACCTAGGCTGAATCTGATTAATTACTAGACTTTACTCCTTGCTTTGGTTCTTTCTTCATAATTTGAAAATACTTAGTGAAATTACGAGTCATTTTTTTTTTAAATACATAATTGAAAACGTGAGCCGAGTACAACGTGAACGAGTAAGCGGAGTATAATAAGACGTTTAAGAATATATCACATCATATCACTTAGGCTCCATCATATAATATCCATAAGCACATTATAGCATATATTAACATACAATAACCTCACTCAAAGGGTGGGTTATGTTCATACATCATTATCTTATGCAAACCCATAAAAGAAAATATACATAAGGAAATACATGCCCCTAAACTAGATAACTCCATAAGCCGGGAAGGTTATCCTAAAACTAGGGTGCATGATCACACATAAATCTACTAAGAACCCTTTATGGCCACTGTCCTGGAAATGGGGGAATAAATCTGATCCACTGATGAGCTCCCTCAGGAGGGGACACACGAGATGCACCAGGCTGGGGTCGTATGGACGACCTTCTTGCTAACCTCAATTTGAACAACTGTTTCCTCACTACCCTCTCTTACACGTGTGGGAGTAGGAGCAGAGCTCTCAGAATATACATGAGTAGGAGTGTCCTCTGAAGGATTAGTTTCAGAATATCTCATCTCGGGAACATACTCTGGAAATCCATGGACAACAGATGAAGCGGGATAAGAACGTAACATCCTTTCATCAAGTGGACGTGCATGTTCGAAAACCATTTCATTGCCATAGGGAGAAGTAGGAGAAAATCGATAACTAGGGACAGGATGTGCAAATGGACGACCTATGTAAATATAAACACCAATTTCGCACCTCCTCTCAAAATGATACGAGCGATGCACTGGATCATAGTGAAATTCCCAAGTAGGGGTATCAACGAACAGGACGAATGTCGCCATCTGAATCTGGAGACAATGACGGAAATAAAGAAAAGGAGTGGGAATCTTGCTAAAGAATTCTCGTAAGGTACCTCCTTCTACTGATGTCATCATCAAAGTCCCAGGAACCTCGGGATTATTCTAAAATAGTGAGCATGCAAAGATTCATTTTAAGTTCGGACAAATACTTAACCGAGGTTCGTCAATTTTTAATCATGCGTTTTATAATGCATCATAATCTTAACATGTCATATTTACAATGAACTTTTCCTTTATCATTACATCATTTTCCTCATCATCATTATCAAATAACATGCATAAAAGAACGTCATATAATATTAGCTACACGTGGACATAGTGCACATATTTCATTTCTTTAGTGCCTTAGGTGACTTAAAATCTTATCATCATCATTATTTTCCTTAGGCCACCCTATACTCCACCCTTTTGGGAGTAATTTAGGTTATGAGCTCATACTTTACTAGTCGTCACTGGCATATACTTATCCCTTTTGATAAGCTAAAGTCCCGACTCTACCCTTTTAAGAGAACGGGTTAGGGGGCTAAAATCACCTTTTCACCACCTATAGTCTGATGGTTTCAAAGGATCATTTTCTTATAAGTTTAAGTCACCATTAAATCTTTGCATGTTATATCATAATACAATTCATAAACATCATAACATTTTCTCATTTATAGTCTTAAGCTAGAATAATATAAATCAACTGTAATCATGCATATGGGAGAATCCCAGGAAAGAGAGATGAGTCACAATAGACACGCTTAAATACCAAGTCTTTCCTTAGCCACAACCTTTCCAAATTACACTTTTACAATGATACACTTTCTTCTAGCAACAAAGGTAAATTTTACATAATAAAGAACATTTCATGTATAAGCATTCTCATTATTTGCAACAACAACTATAACATGCAAGCCAGGAAATCATTCAATGATATCAAGTACTTAATAAGCATCCAATCCTTACATAGAATTATCAATTATAGAACTAATTAGTTACTAAACCAATTATGAATCATTCTCTTAACAATAAACCATAATTATCATAACTTCAATCATATCAAATCATTATCACACATTGATACTAAACTCAGATCAGTGGCTGAATCATGAACCTCATGCAATTACATAGAATCATATTTTAAGTGCATATAAAATACTAGTTCCCCGTAAAATCCTTGCAAAGCCTTAAAACTCATTTAGAAACTAGTTCTTTTATCAAATTTGGGAGGATCTTCACAATTAAAATTCTCACTTAAGATAAAAGGAGTAAGTCTTGAGCTTTAGAGATTTAGGTGACATCTTAGAATTATAAACATGCTATGCAACCTTATTTTAATCTTATCTTTATAAGGTGATAGCTTGGAATTATAAACATGATATGCAATTCCATTTCTTTATCTTTAAGATTTAAGGTGATGACTTGAAAATTAAACATGATGCAAGAAACTGGAGCGGCGGTAATCCGCACAGGACCAGTAGAGGGAGAAGAGAATATTAAGAAACCAGAGCGGCGGTAGTCCGCATAGGACCAGTAGAGGGAGAAGAGAATATTAAAAACCGGAGCGGCGGTAGTCCGCACAGGACCAGTAGAGGGAGAAGAGAATTATTATTACATCTTTTTAAGCTCTAATCTCAAGACTTTTTAAAGAATAAATTCTTTAACTCCAATAATCATATTTCTTTGCTTGTGATACATGGGCAAGTCTTTGAGCTCTAGGATCCTTAGGTGATGGCATAAAATAAACATGCCTTGCATTGATTCTTTTAGTCATTATAAAATATAGTGAGAGGATAAATTAAATATGAGATGCAACCTCTTTATTATCTTGAAAGATTAAGTGATGACTTGAAACATAAACATGAAATACAAGCTTGGAATTTAAACATGAGAAATGCAAGTTCATTTATTCATTCTTGAAAATTTAGTGATGACATAGAAGGTAAACATGGTTATGCAAAGCATAAACTTAATCATGGATGCAAATTCATTTTGTTTCTTTACTAGAGCTCCTTCAAGACTTTAAAAGAATTATAAATTCAACCCAATACATATCTTAACAAGAAATAAAACATAAAAGGAAAATACATCTTTCAAGTTCTAAACTAAAAATCTTTGTTTTAGCATCATAAAGCATTATTCTTTAAAGTTTTGCATCAAGTGGAATTTTCAAGCTTTAGAGGCCTAACTTGTGATGGATTTACAACCCACCCTCAAGGTCCTCATCATCAAGCCATCATCTTAGTTCCACCTAGGCCATATGGTTGAATTGGTTAAAGAAAATTGAAGAGGAAAACCAAAATGAAAAGCTAAGGTAAGTTCATAATTTCATCATTTTGAGCTAAAAACACAACTCCTCAAAGCATAGAAATAAATTTAGAAACTACTCCCTACCTAATCTGAGTTGAAGAAGAGGAAGAGAACTTGGTTTCTTGAAGTGAAATGAAACAAAATCTCTTTGAAAAAATTGAAGAAAGAATTCAGCCAAAGAGGAGGAAGAAAGAAAGTTTTTGGTGCTCCTAAAAACTAGTTATGAACCAAGCATTCCAAGACCACTCAAGCAAGCCTATTTATAGAAGATTTTGAGGCTTCTAATTGGCCAAAATGATGAGGTAGTGGACGGAATTTTGCAGGAGAAATAAGGGAGGAAAAATCATTTTAGACAAAGTTGTATGAAATTAAGGAATTATGTCTCTTATGGTGACATTTTGGCATTTTGTTTTAGTGCAACTTTTGGCAATAATTCAGCTGCATAATGGCATCAATAATTTCGTCCATTACAGCCCAAAGAAGTGAAATTTGTGTGTTCCATGCATTATTTAGGTGTAGGCAAGGTATTCATGTAATTTAGAGAATTTACGGTTAAGGGTTTAAGTGAATTAGTAAGCAATTTGGGTGTTTTTGAGCAATTTTGGTTTATAATCAATCTAAATACATAATTTTGACTCTAGATTAATATTTAGAATTTAATAAGCTTTAATTTGAGCCTAATATTGCTTAGGTTTCGGTATACGAATCAAAAATCCCGAAATTCGCAAAACTGCCCAAAAACAGGGGTAAAATCGTACTTTCACTTAAAAACTGCCCGAGGCCACCCGAGCTTAACCAATGGTTAATCATGGCTTAAAAACACATTTTAAAACATTTTAGTGAGGTTCGGGCTCACCAAGCATGCACATCTGAGTTAAACAACCCTTAGGCGTTTTGGTCATTTCGCGCGTCGGAACTCAAAATTGAGATCCTTCTGCTCTATTAACACACATAACACAAACAATCCCTTATTATCCTCAAAATATCCCCTTGAGAATAGGTGGGGCCCACGATCCTCATTTTCTGAGTAAAATAACTTCAGGGGCATTTTGGTCATTTTATACGTACAGAAATTCGGGATTTGCGACTCTCGCATGAATCGCTCCTAACCTCTCTTCTAATGTTATATTCCTTTATTGAGGATTGTTCGGCCTCAAATCTTATGTAATAATTACCTACGGTAATTCGGTAATTGAGTAATTTCTAATGACAGTAAAAATTACAATAAAAATTGGGGCGTTACAACTATCAAGTCAAAATTAATTTTTCATTAAATTGTGTTCTGTTTTAATTTAATTTTCTTTCCTTTTATTTTATTTTTTTAAATTATATCTATTGGGGAAAAATGAATATTATTAAAATTATAATTAATTTGCATAATGAGCTCTAGGGTAACTGTATTTATACGGATGTATTAGGGGTGCAGTGGGATTAAGTTTCCCCCCTTCTTTAATCATAATCAGACTCCCAAACCTTTGATCTCTGTTAAAAAGACCAGTTTGTAAATTTAAAGGTTTTCCAATTTTAGCCAGAATTAAAATTGGTGGCAACTCCCATTTTATTCAAGTTTATTTTAAAATTGGTCGTCGTTTCCCATCGCGACGCCCTCCAAGCACGTTGTAACAAGTAATAAATTACTGGCATTCTACTAGTGATCAATCGACCTCTAGAATTTGACCAATGCAAATAACTAATAAATGACAATCGCCAATTCATATAGAAATCACATTAATTTAAAGAACGAATTGCTATAGCCTAATCACCAAATGGAATGTTAATTCTAATGTTCTCCCTCAAACATAAACCAATAGATCTATCAATTTATGCCCAAAGGGTTTCCCTAAATGACGATCGCCAATTCAGTTATTCCAATAAAGATTATAGCAATCACAATGATAATTAAAGGAATAGAAACTGCACAACATTAAGAAAACCAATGCATTCAATATAAACAAAGGGTCCCAAATGTCATCCCATTCCATCCAGAAATCCCTACACTAGTAAAGAAATCTACTACTCTATTTCTAGAGGATTACAACAGTGAAGATAAAAGAACCTGAAAATAATAGCAATGATTCTTGCGAATATCTCCAAGACAAAGCACTTTCACCAATCGAACCCTCAAAAAGAAAAGATAGAATGAGAGGAGATAGATGTAGACAGAGAGGTAGAGAGAGAACAATAGCAACTGAAAGTGTGCAATCTAAAAACTAGGGTTAATTTCTAATCTGCTCCTATATATATTATTCTCTAAAGATGGGGTCAAACTAGGACCCATTACACTTAAAATGGAGTTTTTTGTTCCATCGCACCATCGCTACAGCGGTTGTTGATCGCTGTAGCGGTCTCTAGACAAGTGTCTTGCAGGTTCTCACGAGTGGCTCTCGCAACCGGGCGAATAGCTTGTTGGCACCGCAAAGGGTTACCCGAGAGAGGTGATCTTCTGTGATTTTTGCCCAGGAGGTGATCTTTTGTGATTTTCTCCTTTCTCAGCTTTTAACTCCTTCCAGAGGGTTCTCAGCCTTTTTTCTTGATAATTGCATTTGATCCAAAGCTCCTGTTGTAACATCCTAATTTTTAAACCAACACTCCTAGAACATATTTAGGTTAACCATTAGTCAATTACTCTTTTAGTCTCATTCTTTAGAACTTTTCATTAAAATACTTAGCGAAAAATATGGGTAGAATTTTTTTTTGAAACATAAACCAATGCTAGCCTCGCGTACTGTGAAGCGTAAACCTAAAAGGAATAGCATGAACAGAAACACTAGAGAGGCTTCATGGAAGGAACAACCATCAACACATCATCCTATAACATTAACGTTAAATATCAAGTCGAACATTAATAGTATTAGTAATATAGGTTCCCATAATCACATCAAATATATTGGGCCAACCCATGAAGGTTGAGCATACAACAATTCAAAACTACACACGACTACGATGTGAAAAGGCTAAGACTATATCCTCGCTTCTACTACGCCACTCTGATCCTCGACCATCAAGCTACTTCCATGTCGGCACCTCAAGGCAATCCATGGGCGTCATTGTCAACCTTGTCTAAAGACGAAGATGGAAAAGAAAGATAGGGGAGTGAGAAACTTATACAAGAATCTCAGTAGGGCTTCCCTTTTCACACACATGTCATCATCATCGTCCTCAAGAACCTCGAGTTTAACTATGAAATAGTGAGCATGCAAAGATTCATTTATTAAGTTCTAAATCATCCATTACCGAGGCCTATTCATTTTATCATGAGTCTTGTAATGAATGCATCATACTTCTCTATGATATGCATGTCAATACCTTATGCAACATTAACTTTAAAGCATACATCTAACTTCATAGCAACCATGATGTGCATGGAACATGGTTCATGAATGACATTCCTTATTTCCTTAGGTGACTTTAAGTTAGTTTCTTTTCATCCTTGGTGCCAACCTATTACTCTTCCCTTTTGAGAGTACTTCTAGGTTATGAGCTCATACCTCACTAGTCGTCACTAGCATAAACTTATTCCCTTTTGATAAGTTGAAGTCCCAACTTGATAAGTACGGGTTAGGGGGCAAGAATCACCTTTTCATCACCTATAGTTTGATGAGTCCAAAGGATCATTTTCTCATGTTTTAAAATCATCTTAAGCAAGAATCACCTGTTCATCACCTATCGTTTGGTGAGTCCAAAGGATCATTTTCTCATACTTTACGTCCTTTTAAGCAAGAATCACCTTTTCATCACCTATCATTTGGTGAGTCCAAAGGATCATTTTTGTAACGCCCCAATTTTTACTGTAATTTTTACTGTCATTAGAAATTACTCAATTACCGAATTACCGTAGGTAATTATTACATAAGATTTGAGGCCGAACAATCCTCAATAAAGGAATATAACATTAGAAGAGAGGTTAGGAACGATTCATGCGAGAGTCGCAAATCCCGAATTTCTGTACGTATAAAATGCCCCTGAAGTTATTTTACTTAGAAAATGAGGATCATGGGCCCCACCTATTCTCAAGGGGATATTTTGAGGATAATAAGGGATTGTTTGTGTTATGTGTGTTAATAGAGCAGAAGGATCTCAATTTTGAGTTCGACGCCTTGAAATGACCAAAACGCCCTGCTTTGTTTTAACTCCGATGTCGTGCCGACCGAGCCCGAACCTCACTAAAATGTTTTAAAATGTGTTTTTAAGCCATGATTAACCATTGGTTAAGCTCGGGTGGCCTCGGGCAATTTTTAAGTGAAAGTACGATTTTGCCCCTGTTAATGGACAGTTTTGCGAATTTCGGGATTTTTGATTCGTATACCGAAACCTAAGCAATATTAGGCTCAAATTAAAGCTTATTAAATTCTAAATATTAATCTAGAGTCAAAATTATGTATTTAGATTGATTAGAACCCAAAATTGCTCAAAAACACCCAAATTGCTTACTAATTCACTTAAACCCTTAACCGTAAATTCTCTAAATTACATGAATACCTTGCCTACACCTAAATAATGCATGGAACACACAAATTTCACTTCTTTGGGCTGTAATGGACGAAATTATTGATGCCATTATGCAGCTGAATTATTGCCAAAAGTTGCACTAAAACAAAATGCCAAAATGTCACCATAAGAGACATAATTCCTTAATTTCATACAACTTTGTCTAAAATGATTTTTCCTCCCTTATTTCTCCTGCAAAATTCCGTCCACTACCTCATCATTTTGGCCAATTAGAAGCCTCAAAATCTTCTATAAATAGGCTTGCTTGAGTGGTCTTGGAATGCTTGGTTCATAACTAGTTTTTAGGAGCACCAAAACTTTCTTTCTTCCTCCTCTTTGGCTGAATTCTTTCTTCAATTTTTCAAAGAGATTTTGTTTCATTTCACTTCAAGAAACCAAGTTCTCTTCCTCTTCTTCAACTCAGATTAGGTAGGGAGTAGTTTCTAAATTTATTTCTATGCTTTGAGGAGTTGTGTTTTTAGCTCAAAATGATGAAATTATGAACTTGCCTTAGCTTTCCATTTTGGTTTTCCTCTTCAATTTTTCTTTAACCAATTCAACCATATGGCCTAGGTGGAACTAAGATGGTGGCTTGATGATGAGGACCTTGAGGGTGGGTTGTAAATCCATCACAAGTTAGGCCTCTAAAGCTTGAAAATTCCACTTGATGCAAAACCTTAAAGAATAATGCTTTATGATGCTAAAACAAAGATTTTTAGTTTAGAACTTGAAAGATGTATTTTTTCCTTTTATGTTTTATTTCTTGTTAAGATATGTATTGGGTTGAATTTATAATTCTTTTAAAGTCTTGAAGGAGCTCTAGTAAAGAAACAAAATGAATTTGCATCCATGATTAAGTTTATGCTTTGCATAACCATGTTTACCTTCTATGTCATCACTAAATTTTCAAGAATGAATAAATGAACTTGCATTTCTCATGTTTAAATTCCAAGCTTGTATTTCATGTTTATGTTTCAAGTCATCACTTAATCTTTCAAGATAATAAAGAGGTTGCATCTCATATTTAATTTATGCTCTCACTATATTTTATAATGGCTAAAAGAATCAACGCATGACATGTTTATTTTATGCCATCACCTAAAGATCCTAGAGCTCAAAGACTTGCCCATGTATCACAAGCAAAGAAATATGATTATTGGAGTTAAAGAATTTATTCTTTAAAAAGTCTTGAGATTGGAGCTTAAAAAGATGTAATAATAATATTCTCTTCTCCCTCTCTTGGTCCTGTGGCGGACTACCGCTCCGGTTTCTTAATATTCTCTTCTCCTCTATCGGGTCTGTGGACTACCGCCTCAGGTTTCTTAATATTTTCTTCTCCCTCCTGGTCCTGTGCGGATTACCGCCGCTCCAGTTTCTTGTATCATGTTTATATTTCAAGTTCTTGCATCATGTTTAATTTTCAAGTCATCACATTAAATCTTAAAGATAAAGAAATGGAATTGCATATCATGTTTATAATTCCAAGCTATCACCTTATAAAGATAAGATTAAAATAAGGTTGCATAGCATGTTTATAATTCTAAGATGTCACCTAAATCTCTAAAGCTCAAGACTTACTCCTTTTATCTTAAGTGAGAATTTTTATTGTGAAGATCCTCCCAAATTTGACAAAAGAACTAGTTTCTAAATGAGTTTTAAGGCTTTGCAAGGATTTTACGGGGAACTAGTATTTTATATGCACTTAAAATATGATTCTATGTAATTGCATGAGGTTCATGATTCGGCCACTGATCCGAGTTTAGTATCAATGTGTGATAATGATTTGATATGATTGAAGTTGTGATAATTATGGTTTATTGTTAAGAGAATGATTCATAATTGGTTTAGTAACTAATTAGTTCTATAATTGATAATTCTATGTAAGGATTGGATGCTTATTAAGTACTTGATATCATTGAATGATTTGCTGGCTTGCATGTTATAGTTGCTGTTGCAAATAATGAGAATGCTTGTACATGAAATGTTCTTTATTATGTAAAATTTACCTTTGTTGCTAGAAGAAAGTGTATCATTGTAAAAGTGTAATTTGGAAAGGTTCTGCCTAACGAAAGACTTGGTATTTAAGCGTGTCCATTGTGACCCACCTCTCTTTCCTGGGAATCTCCCATATGCATGATTACAGTTGATATATATTATTCTAGCTTAAGACTATAAATGAGAAAATGTTATGATGTTTATGAATTGTATTATGATATAACATGCAAAGATTTAATGGTGACTTAAACTTATAAGAAAATGATCCTTTGGAACCATCAGACTATAGGTGGTGAAAAGGTGATTTTAGCCCCCTAACCCGTTCTCTCAAAAGGGTAGAGTCGGGACTTTAGCTTATCAAAAGGGATAAGTATATGCTAGTGACGACTAGTAAAGTATGAGCTCATAACCTAAATTACTCCCAAAAGGGTGGAGTATAGGGTGGCCCAAGGAAAATAATGATGATGATAAGATTTTAAGTCACCAAAGGCACTAAAGAAATGAAATATGTGCACTGTGTGTCCATGTGTAGCTAATATTATATGACGTTCTTTTATGCATGTTATTTTGATAATGATGATGAGGAATATGATGTAATGATAAAGGAAATGTTCATTGTAAATATGACATGTTAAGAATAAGATGCATTATAAGACGCATAATTAAAAATTGACGAACCTCGGTTAAGTATTTGTCCGAACTTAAAATGAATCCTTGCATGCTCACTATTTTAGAATAATCCCGAGGTTCCTGGGGACTTTGATGATGACACTATAGAAGGAGGTACCCTACTGAGAATTCTTTAGCAAGATTCTCACTCCCTTTTCTTTATTTCCGTCATTGTCTCCAGATTCAAATGGCGACATTCGTCCTGTTCGTTGATACCCCTACTTGGGAATTCCACTATGATCCGGTGCATCGCTCGTATCATTTTGAAGGGAGGTGCGCAGTTCGTGTTTTTATTTACATAGGTCGTCCATTTGCACATCCTGTCCCTAGTTATCGATTTTCTCCTACTTCTGCCTATGGCGATGAAATGGTTTCGAACATGCACGTCCACTTGATGAAAGGATGTTACGTTCTTATCCCGCTTCATCTGCTGTCCATGGATTTCCAGAGTATGTTCCCGAGACGAGATATTCTGAAACTGATCCTTCAGAGGACACTCCTACTCATGTATATTCTGAGAGCTCTGCTCCTACTCCCACACGTGTAAGAGAGGGTAGTGAGGAAACAGTTGTTCAGCCGAGGTTAGCGAGAAGGCCGTCCATGCGACCCCAGCCTGGTGCATCTCGTGTGTCCCCTCCCGAGGGAGCTCATCAGTGGATCGGATTTATTCCCCCATTTCCAGGACAGTGGCCATAGAAGGTTCTTAGTAGATTTATGTGTGATCATGCACCCTAGTTTTAGGATAACCTTCCCGGCTTATGGAGTTATCTAGTTTAGGGGCATGTATTTCCTTAAGTATATTTTCTTTTATGGGTTTGCATAAGATAATGATGTATGAACATAACCCACCCTTTGAGTGAGGTTATTGTATGTAAATATATGCTATAATGTGCTTATGGATGTTATATGATGGAGCCTAAGTGATATGATGTGATATATTCTTAAACGTCTTATTATACCCCGCTTACTCGTTCACGTTGTACTCGGCTCACGTTTTCAATTATGTGTTTAAAAAAAAAAATGGCTCGTAATTTCACTAAGTATTTTCAAATTATGAAGAAAGAACCAAAGCAAGGAGTAAAGTCTAGTCATTAATCAGATTCAACCTAGGTGTATCTGGTTAATTACTAGGGTGTTACAATTTTCTCATGCTTTAAGTCACCTTAAGCCTTAGCATGTTATAACAAGATGCAATATAATCATAGATCATCACTTAACTTATCATGCTTATAAACTCATAAAATCATGCATCCCGATCAATGATAATCATTCATGCAATTTATCATGCAAACATGCCTTCACATTCATTTCATATATGTATACATTCACCAAACTATAAATCACCATGTTCATAATCAGAGAATAGGCATGCGAGATCATCAAGTCATATTCACATAGAGGAAAGAACACTTATTTACACATTTTAGGTACTGGTAATTGATTACATGGGCCTTGTAAGGGATTACTTGGCTCAACTTTCTAAAACTGGTAAGTTTGAGGTCTTGGTAATCGATTACATGAGCCTTGTAATCGATTACCTTGGTTGAAAATGCATTCTGGGCCTTAAGAGCACCTGAGTAATCGATTACATGGAGTGGTAATCGATTACTAAGGCCCAAAAACATGTTCTAGGCTTCCCAGAACATTGTGTAATCCATTACATCATCTTGTAAACAAAAACTTATATCCGGGTGTGCAAGGCACTCTGGTAATCAATTACATAAGCCCTGTAATCGATTACCAGTAACCCAAAATGGCGAAAAACTCTAGTTTTGACATTCTTAAAATTGTCCATTCATTCTAAAAACCTTTTAACATCATTCCATCATCTTCCTTAAAACCAAACACACATTTAATCCCTTTGGGGCCTACAACCTTTCAAACCTTTCACACATCACAAAAACAAGATTCGTCATCAACAAGGCCTCTTTCAAATCTCTAACTCCTTAAATGGAAACACCCCTTTATAAAGGTAAAAGCATATGGGACCAGAATTCATTTGTGAGTTAAAAGGAGCAAACCTTGAGCCTTTAGACATATAGGTGATGACGTAATCATAAACGTGCAAATGCAAGCTTTGTTTTAATCTTGATACTATGAAGTAATGACAATGGAAACGTAAATATGCTGTGCAAAGCTTAAATATAAATATGAGATGCAACAACTTGAAATATAAACGTGCTAGGCAAAAATATAAATATGGAATGCAAGTTCATTTCTTTATTTTAGTGCTCTAGGCCCAGCAACAATCGACTTTAAGGCTGAAATAGAAAGGCTTTGAGATTAATTAGGTGATATGTAAACTCTTGTTTTAATCTTTGGGTTCTTAAGTGATGACTTGAAAGGTAAACGTGCTAGAAAAGAAACATAAATATGAAATGCAAGAACTTGAAAAGTAAATATGGATGCAAAGCTCAAAAGTAAATATGGGTGTAAACCATTTATTATCTTTTGAGTCCTGGGCTCAAGATTCACCATTTAAACTCTTTTAAAAACATCTTACTTTCTTTTCTTGATAAAACCATTTGAAAAAGTGAAACCTTCAAGCTTTAGAGGTCACTAGGTGGTAGTTTCTCAACCAACACCGAAGATCCTCATCATCAAGCCATGGTTCACTCCAATGTAGGCCATCATGGTTGAAATCCAAGAAAAGAAAGAAGAAGAATAAGAACTGAAAAAGAAAAGAAGAGAGAAGGAAAGAAGAACCAAACTTTATTATTCCAAACCAAAAGCTAAACAAAAGAAGGGAAGGCATTCTCAACATAAACTCCTTACCTTAGATGTATTTTCTTGATTGAGAAAGGGAACTTGCTCTTGAAGAAGAAGAAGAAGAACTCCTTAAAGCTTGAGAGAAAGAAAGTATTTGGGGGTGTGAGAGAAATGAGCAAAGGTTCTAGCAAGCTCCTTGGGTGTCTATTTGTAGAGGAAATGAACAAGAGAGGAATGAGAGGAGAAGGCTAGGTGGCACAATTTGAGTGGATGAAGGAGAGAAAATATCTCTTACATGTAGTCATTCATAGGTAAGGCTAGGCATGGTTGGAGGTATGGACTAGCATGTCACTTTGAGTATTGGAATGAACAAATTTGTGATGTATAGGGGTGAGGTGGTGCTACTTTTTAGGAATCCAAGGGGAGGAAATTGTCTCATTAATTGTGGGTTAGTGATGTGTTTAGGTGTATCTTTGATTAGTCTTAAGATTAGGAGTTTGTAGTGAAGTGTGTGAGTGAAAAGATAGATAATTAAGGCTAATTAAGACATGATTAGTGAGCAATCTTGTCCATTAGTGGGGTCAAACCCTACTCAATCAAGGTTCTCAATCACATCCTAGGTTTCTTAAAGTATGGAGAGTGAATAGTGAAAACACTATTCAAGATTCTATGTTTAAGAGACTTGAGTTAAAAAGGGGTCTTTAAGTCTAATCTAAGCAATCTTAGGTTCTAATTAACTTTAATATATCATTTTGACTCTAGATTAATTATGAAAATTAATTAACCTTCGATTAGAGCCTAGTATTGCTTAGGTTTGCTTAATTATGTCATTAAGCTTAAAACTACTATTCTAGGGGCAAAGTCGTAATTTTACACAAAAACTACCTGGGACTATCGGGACTTAAACAGATACTTTTAAATACATGAAAACATCATTTTAAACCTTTGGGGAAAGTTTCGGGCTCGAACGACACCTTTACCCGCATAAAATGCTATAGGGGTATTTTGGTCATTTCAACCCGAAACTGCAGAAAACGCGTTTTTCATTTCCGAAAACACTCAAGGATCATCCAATCCCCCTTGAACATTGAGCTGACCCTTTGAGGACTGCTATGCCGGCTATTCTCGAATCTTGGTCAGGAAATGACCTTAGGGGCATTTTGGTCATCTCCCTCAAACAGAAAAATCGGGGTGTTACAACTGTGCTCAAGACCATACTCACATAGACAATTCAAACACAAGAGGATGTAATTACAGATTATCCCAAAATCAATGTAAAAGCCATCGATTCTATCAAAATCATTCAATGAGGAATAAATCAAAATCCTTATTAATTGTGTTAATAATACAGTAAATCTCATGCAAAAAGCTAAGGTTTAGAAGTAAGATAAGTGGCACAAATGCGCCTGATCAAAGTGTAAGAAAATTGGAACTAGCTGCATCCTTCAAAAGCTTCTAGATTTTGTAAAGAAAATGCTAAAAATTGGAACTGAAAATTGAATACTTGAATTTATATAATTTTCAGTATTTCCTTCACAAAATCTGAAAAATTGGAAAACTGAAAATGAAAACTAAAAACTAGAAACTCAAATGAAACAGGCTCCTAGCTTTTCTCCTCATTTTTTTTTTCTTCTTCTATTCTTTTGTGATCAAAGCGAAGAGCTGGCCTTGCGGGCCTAAACAACATCCATACCCACACCTACACACACTCACCTTTATTCCTTATCTCAATCTCATTAGTCTCCTACACACACTCATCCTTTCTAAATCTCTCTCTCCGTCTCTATTCTCGATGAAGGACTCACGGAGTGGTGACAACGATGGATGACTAAATAAGTTGTGATGTAGCAAAGATAATGATGGACGTCAGCTTCCAGAAGTGGATGACATTCACCAGTGACAGACGATGCCTTCTAACAGCCACAAACGACTACGAAGAAGAAGAAGAAGCTTTGAACGACAATGGGTGAATAAGAAGAAGCTCCGGTGGTCACTCACTCTCTAAGTCTCACTCCATAAACTTAATTCTACTTCCACTCTCTCTCACCAATTAATCACCAACCTTATTACATTCATAACATCAATGAGTTGAGTGTACAAACGAAACACAGTGTGAGAGATATGGAGAAAGATCAAGAGATCGAAGAAAAGGAAGATCGAAGGGGAAGAGGAAAATGTTAAAGATGAAAGCATTCAATGCCGTGAAAGTGTTCATGTTGAGGAACATAGTGCCACCAAAGGTATTCGACACATTACATGACGCTTTCAAGGACAACAGTGCACAAATGCACCTTTGTTGTGACCCTTCCTGCAATGGCCCAAATGATTACCATGTCATTTCTTACAGCAAACACATAATCCCTCAATCCAGGTTTTTTTTGTTTTTTTTTCCAATTACTTATAATTTATTCTCATTTTTGTTGGTTTTGTTTCTTCGTTTTGCAGGAGAAGTTTGAGGATCTCAAAGCCAAGGACGATCAGTCCTAAAGTGTCCCTTCTCTCCCCAATTGTAACAAGTTATGCTATCCAGCTTTCCCTTGCCTTTTCTATCTATTATGAGGTTCATGTCTTTTCTCTTCTTTGTTCTACTTCTCCAAGATTTAGATATCTTCCTTACAAGCATTGAGATCTCATCTCAATCTCCTTCTCCAGACTCGCTTTCAGATTCTTCTTCCTTCAGAGGTTTTAGCAACTTTCATTGCTTTATATTTATTTTGCTTCTATTGTGAAGACTTTAGGACCATGGACTTGCTCTTCTTTATAGATTCACCATGAACCTCGAGGAGCACAACCTCATGGGTTTTAGAGCGAGTGTATGAGTGAAAATTCTAACCCCTTACAATATGTACAGATCTGGTATTTATAAGCAATCTAAGACTCTAGGGTCTTGACACTTGTCTTTGGCTATCTTTGGATATTGTCCATGTGGCTTTAACAGTTATTTTCTTTATCAATTGTTATTTGATCACCGCTTTGTCACATCTTTGTCAAGCTTATATCAATAACTGCTGGAAACCGTCAATAACCGCCATTTGACGAACTTGTAACGCCCCAATTTTTACTGTTGTGTAAAAATTACCAAAATGCCCCTAGGCAATTTTTGCATGTAATTCGAGGCTGAATAATCCTCAATAAAGGAATGTAACATTAGACAAACGTTATGAGAAATTTGAATAGCGATTCGTGCGAAAGTCGCAAACCCTGATTTTTCTATACGTGTAAAATGACAAAAATGCCCTTGAGGTTATTTTTACCTAAAAAGTCAAAGATAACCAATCTAGATTATCTTTGAGGGGTTAGTTTAATGCTTGATAGAGATTATATGTGCTTTAGAGATAAAAATTTTAATTCTCAATTTTTACCGTACGTAAAATTACCGTTTTATCCCTACGGTAATTTTTCATTAAATTATACAATCATTGAATTCGGTTTTCACCCAAAAGTTTAAAATGACTATTTCAAGTATGATTTAAGAATGTCCAGTATTTACAGGGAGTTTTTATATGAAATTACCTTTTTACCCCTAATTATGCTAAATGAGTTTATTTATGTAATTAAGGCAATATTAAGCTCTAATTAAACTCAAATTGATTTCATTCATTAACCTTGATAAAAATTAATTACCCAAGGTTAAAAATAATTACTTGAGGTAATTAGAGCCTAAGATTATCAAAGGTAAAATTAAATTACCTTTCCTTAATTATGAAAGCTCATAAAATTAGTGATGTTGAGATCAAAATTAAGGTTATGGTTTAGGTAAAATCTAGTACACCTACACTTTCTTATCCTAAGTTTAAGACTTATGTTACAAATTGATTTTAACTCATATGACATTAACTTCATTTACTAGTGTATGATTATTCTTTTTACCTTATCTTAAATTGTCCTAAAAACTTAACCTCTTACCATTTTCACTAATCTATCAATTCCTAATCTTTTACCTAAGTAAGTACACATCTAATACATGATTTACCACTTGTAAAACAACACCTATCTAATCCAAATGTAATCAGAAACTAGCGGCCAAGTTGCTTCTTTTTCACCATATTTTATTGTTTTTCCAATGAAGAAATATATCCAACCATAACACCATACATAAAGCATGTAATTGCACATCATGATAAAACTAACTGCATACATATATAATATGCCCACTCATGAAAAGCGGGACTTAGTTGGTACAACATAGGAACAAATACATCTGAAATGAAAATACAACAGAAAGGAAAAGACAACAGAAAGGATAAAAGGAAACCCCCTACCCAAGTGCATTTAAAATGGATAACCTCTAAACAAAAGAAGGTTTATCCTCATCTATGTGGTGTGTGCACTACCCATAAGCCTCTACTGCTGGGGTCCCAAAAAGGGTGGGGCATATCCAATCAATAGTCGGAGCTCGGCGGGAACGGGCATGCCAGAGAACTGCGAGTGACCTCCATGACGTGGGCGCATAGATGGCCTCTCTGCCAATATCGGCTGTGTGACAGTCTCCTCACTGCCCTCTCTCATCTGCGATGGAGTAGGGGCTGAGCTCTCGCTATACACATGGGTAGACGTGTCTTCCGACGGGTCGGTCTCCGAGAAATACGTACGAGGCACTTAGTCAGGGTAGTCACGCATGGCCGAAGCAGCAATGTGCATGCGGAGCACCCTCTCGTTGTGCCTATGGGCGCTCTCAAAAACTCGGTCGTCGTTGCCGTAGGGTGATGTTAGGGAAAAACGGTGGGTATGTACCGGATGAGTGAAGGGTCGTCCAACAAACATGAAAACGCGAACAACACATCGACCCTCAAAATGATATGATTCATGCTCTGGATCATAGTGCACCTCCCACGTCGGGGTATCCATGAAGACCACGAATGTCGCCATCTGAAGACGTGACAGAAAGAAGAGATAGAGGGAGTGAGAATCTTGCTAAAGAATCTCTGTAGGGCAACCTCCTATCTAAGTGATATCATCTATGTCCTCAAGAACCTTGGGTTTCTTTGAAAAAGGTGAGCATGCATATACTTCATTTATTAGGTTTTAAACTTAATTATCCCAGGTCCGTTTCTTTTAGGATGCATCTTAATGTTATGGGATAAAGCATGAATGCATGAAGATGCAATAGGCAAAAATCAATTAAACATTCATAGAGATATCGACATCATGCAAGTGGCATAAAGTGGCATATTCTTCTTATGTAAAAACATTTCTCTTTCTGCAACTGTGTAACATTCAAAGCATCGTATTGCAATATAGGGATCACCCTAAAATCTTCTCTAGGTTATGAGCTCATACCTTCACTAGTCGTCACTAGTTCTTACTTATCCTCTGATAAGCGAAATCACAATAATAATAATCATAACAAAACGCATTTCACCGGTATCAAGTACACAGCGAATATTGTCCTCTTTGAGGCATTACGTATCGCCGTCCCCCTCAAGGATTTGTTTCTGGGGCGTTACGTATCGCCATCCCCCAAAACGTGTTCTTATAGTACTATGTCACATTTAAAATCTTATATATTTTTTTTGAAAACTTTCTAAGTCCTTAAATTTGTCAGAAATTCGACAGCATAAAGGCAACGCACCGAATTTCTTCCAAATTTGCTTTATGCCACATTCATATATATACATAGTCATTCATAACCATATGTGTCATAAGCATCATAATCATCATATACACCATAAGCATCATAACATCATAAATTTTTCATCAGACATCATAGCATGAGTATCAACACATCAACATTATATACTCTAACAGGAGATCACATGCTCAAGTTATTTTCATAATAAAACATGCATTCACATGAAACACTAAAGCTTGTTTAGGCTCTTAAACCGATGGTGTCTTATGCTTTGACCCTTACGGAGCTTAAACTCGAGATATAATTATTCTAACATTCATTATTAACCTTTTATGCACCTAAGGATTCACAACTAATTATCCTCATTAATTTTTATGTTTAGGAGCAAACCAAACAACTCCATACAGATTGTCAAGTTCTAAATCTTGCAATTTATGGGGTTCTAGAAACTACGTTTTAGACCCTTTCTACATCCTATCTTCGCCTAAGGCGCTATAAATCAAATCTAAACCAATTATGGGGTATTCCTATGCCTATGAACCAATTATAAACCATGTTTACTTTATTATAAGGTTTCTGGACAGAAACAGAAAAATCAAATAATCTAAGTGTTTTAGATTTGCACTTTTACGGTTTTCTAGTTACTAGTTTCTCTATAGGTGCTAAAAATCAATCCTACATCAAATGTCACCAAGTCTTTCATAATTAAACAATTCTAAATTGAATGTTATCACATTCAAAAAGTTTTGGCAGTGGCTAAAAATAAATGGATCAAAACTATGCTAAATCTTAACTTTTACGGTTTTTCTACAAGACTAGTTTCTTTCCTAACATGCATAGAAAGGCTCCTACCTCAACATATATAATTTTCACACATTCTAACAAATCAAAACATCATCATACATCAGTAAACATACCAAGGCAGAATCGAAAAGCTTAGGTTCCAAAGAACACATAATCTCACATTTTCAAAACATATAAACTACTAGTTTCTCTTGGAACCGTTTTAGGACTTCTAAACTTTTTGAAAATCATTTTACCTTATAAAAAAGGACTAAAAATAGCCTTAGGGTAGTAGCTAATTTGAAGTATTCTTAAAGGAGGTTTAACTCATGAACCTTGTTGGTAATAACTTTATAAAACTCTTAAGGCCTAAAGAAAATCTTAGAACATAGACTGTTAGCTCTTGTGACTAGATGAAACTCACATCAAGTTCATCATCATCACCTGGCTGAATATCCACCCATGGGGATGTTTCCATAACCAAACTTTAACTTGAGATAATAAAGGCAAGTCTTTGAGCTCTAGAGTCTTTAAGTGATGACAAAATATAAACATGCTATGCATCCCATTTTATTCTTCATTATAAAGTAAAGTGAGAACCTCAAAGTAAATATGAGATGCAAGGACTTGAAATATAAATATGAGGTGCTAGAAATATAAATATGCAAGACTTGAAAATAAATATGCAAGACTTGAAAGTAAATATGCAAGTTCATTTTATCTTTTAGGATTTAAGTGATGACTTGAAATATAAATATGCTAGACAAGGAAATGTAAACATGAATGCAAGTCCAATTCTTTATATTAGTGCTCTAGGCTCCACAATAATCGACTTTAAGGTCGAAATAGGTGAGCTTCGAGATTAATTATTAGGTGATATGAAAATACAATCCCTTATTTTAATCTTTACGTTTTAGGTGATGGCCAAAAACAATAAATGTGCTAGGCAAGGAAAATAAATATGAATGCAAGTTCATTTTATATTCTTCACTAGAGCTCTTGCAAGACTTTAAAGGAACTTAAACCTCAACCCAAACTTATCATAAGAAGACAAAGCAAGCTTTAGAGTTCTTGTACCAAGGTTTTCAAAGAAACCATATGGTGTGAACTTCATCATCAAGCTCTAAGGAAATGGATTAAAAGAACAAATCAAGTTAGCATTCCCTTATTCCCTTAAAAAAAATGAAAACTCAAGAGCTTAAAGAAAAGGAAAAATGACCGAAAACTTGGAGGAAAGAAAAGGAAAGGAACCGAAACCATGAGCAAGAAAAGGAACCATTTTGAAACTCTAGATATTATAATCTTGATGATGTATTAAAACCAACATCATGTATCCTCATCATTGAGTTCATACATTCATTTTAGGACATCATCAAAGTTAAGTCTCTCAAGAATAAGAAAGGAAGAAACCAAAAACATCTTTTACTCAAGAACCAAGATCAAGCTCTAGAGGTTACTCAAGTGATAAATATCATCATGGAACCCTCATCATCAAGCTCTCATTTCCAAGTTCTCAAAAGCTATTGACCGAAAAATAAAGAGGAAGAAAAGAAGTTCTAAAAAGTTTCAAGAGAAACCATAAAGCACATTACTAAATAAGAACTTTAATGAATGAAACACTTAGAACAAAATCCCTACCAAGTGACTTGAGGTTGAGATGAGTGAAGAAGATGAAGAAGTTGAAGAAGATGAACTCTTGAACTTGAGAGAAAAGAAAAACTCAAAGTGCTCTTGAAAACACAAACTTAGCAAATGAACTAAAAGTGATTCAAGTTCATCTAAGCATGCTATTTATAGAGAAATGAAACAATATGAGAGGTGAAAATGGAGGGAGGAGTTTCAGCCAATGCATGCAGCCCATGAGTTCCATGAGGTGAGATATTGTGTCCTTGAAGCATGGTGAGGTATGGCTTAAGGTAAGGTAAGGTATGGCTCAAAGCATGGTTCAAGGCATGGTTCTTTGATTGTTTAATATTTCAAACATGTGATGGAAATGGGGGAAGGAGTGGCCGAATTGCATCAACCAAGGGGGGAGGAAAATCTCTCTTGTAATTGTGGCTTAGAGTTGTGTTTAGATGTGTCTTTGATTAGGCTTAAGTTTAGGAATTTATGAGAAAGTGTTTAGGTGACTAAGGATGTGATTAAGGATTTTAAGACAAGGTTAAGGAGTGCTCTTGCTTCATTAGTGAGATAAAAACTCATTTTAGTGCATAAACAATTCTAGACACAATTCCTTAATTTAAGAAATTGGAAAGAGAAAACACTATTCAAGATCCCAAGACTAGGAATCTTGAGTTTTAAAAAGAGATTTAGGTTTAATCTAACCAATTTTAGGTTCTAATTAATTTTAATAACTTATTTTGACTCTAGATTACTTATGGAAATTAATTAATCTTCTATTAGAGCCTAATATTGCTTAGGTTTGGTTAATTACATCATTAAGCTCAAACGGCACTATTCCAGGGGCAAAATCATAATTTTGCACAAAAACTGCCCGAGACCACCGGGACTTAAACAGATACTTTTAAACACATGAAAATATCATTTTAAACCTTCGGGGACAGTTTCGGGCTCAAACGGCACATTTACCCGCATAAAAATGCCGGGGTGTTTTGGTTATTTTGACCCGAAACAACAGAAAACAATATTTTCATTTCCGAAATCACTCAAGGACCATCTAATCCTCTTTAAACATTGAGTTTACCCTTCGAGGATGGCTGAGCCGGCCATCCTCAAATTCCAAGCAGAAAATTACCTCAAGGGCATTTTGATCATTTTTCTCTTAGGTAGAAAATCGGGGCATTACAAATGACATTAGATACTTAGTATACGCAGCTCGCGTTTTGGTATTTAAGTTCAAAAACAAAAATTTACCCATATTTTCACTAAAGTATTTTCGAGAAGTTTTGAGTTAAAAACTGGAACAAAAAAAATAATAACTAATAATTAACTTAAATGCGTCTTAGGCGTGTTGAATTAAATATTAGGGTGTTACAGAACTCATGCCATGGAACTATTCTGACAATATTTTCAACACTTTCAGAATTTTCTAAGTGACAAACTCCACCTTCGACATGTCAATCTTCAACCTAAAAGATTGGTTGTTCTCAGCCTCCAATTCGTCTGAAAGTATTTCAAGTCTCAAATGGAAAACTTTGACTTTGACTTGTCAAATGTCGAATGAAAGGACAATTGATGTCGAGTCATCAAGTCTGGATATTCAAGGTCGTTTTGTCATATTTGACAAACTAGAGACTTTGTCAACTTTATTCAGTTTTGTCAATTCTTCCTTTGCCAAACCCTTGACCACCCTTCGGGTTGTCAAAGTCGAATGCCAATTCGACAATTCTGACACTTAGTAAATTTTGAGGAGTTGAGGAGTTGTAATTTTGAATTTTAAATATTTCCATCAAAAGTGGATGGATAACCTCTCTTAATATTATTTAATGTGGCTTAATCAGAACCATTCTACCAATCCAATCATGCCTCATCATGGCTCTAGTTTCTTAGGCTCACCCACTAATACATCATAGCCCATAGCATTTTGGCCCATTAAGAGTAAGAAAGCTATAAATATCTCCAAGGCTTCACATTCCTGAGCTTATTTCCCGAACCTCTAACTATTCATCTTTTTTTTCCCTCTAGATCTCCCAAAACACTCCTCTCTTTCAATTCTTTCTTTGGCTCTTTTTCTTCTATATTCATGGCTTCACGATCTAAGTCAAGCTCCTCTAAGGGTGATACTCCTGCTTCATCACTTCTTAATGATCCAAATAATCTTCACCTGGTGGCTTCAATTCCAAAACCTATCATTTATCAAGATGAAGGCTTCACTATGGGTCTTGACCCAAAGAAATTTCCCAAGCTTGCTTCCCAGGTACTCCTCTCTTTCTCTATGGGCCCTACTACTCATGCTTATATAGGTCCTATACTGACCTATAGACAAGCTAGCAAGATTGGCACTTACTATATTTCTTCTAAACCACAAGAAATCTTAGTTAGTCACCCTCAACTTCATTGTAAATATTTTAGTTCAAATTCTATGCTATTTAGGAATCAAGCCAAAAATTCTAAATCAAGCTTACGAGTGGCTTGCAAGGATAGAAGCAAAGAAAAACCTATTTCTCAAGGAGTTTGGGCATTATTGACATTCTTCAACTATTTAAATATCTTCATCAAATTCAATAACAGCATGCTAGGGTCTGTCATCCATTTCTGGAATTTGACCACCAATTCCTTTCACCTTCCTTGCGGTATGATTGGTTCAACTCTTTTTGAAATAACTGCTATCATAGGTCTTCGACCTGTGGGGATCAACACCCTCGCATATGGAACCTTGAGACCCATCTAAATATACTATAGATCTGTCTAATATGTCGTACATAGCCTTTATTGAAATTAACAAAAGAACCGGCTCTGTGAGTGATAGTGAGCATGTTGCTTTCCTTTACTATTGGCTAAATTTGATTGTCTTCTATTCTAGAAGTGTGAAGACACAAGCAATGTATCTTCCATGAGCAATGCTATTACATCAAGGTAACAAGCTTTGTCTTGCCAAACTGCTACTGGCACATCTTTATGAAAAACTTCACTATTTCATCACAAGGATAAGGAACGAGTCTCTTAACCCTGGGGCCCCTATGTGGTTGCTTCAACTTTGGCTAAATGGCATCTTCGAACCACAATTGATCTATTCTCCACCAGCCATAATTCATCAAAGTTGTGAAGGGCCTTAACTCTATTTCCTATCTCAAACCAAGCCCAAAGACTCAAAAGCCTTTGACAAGTTCTGGTGTTTTTTCCAATATTTCCATGAAGCTTCTTTCTTTGGTATTGGCCAAATGAATTTGACCCCTTTTATCCAACGTCATCTTGGTCCACCATGGTTTATTCATCCCTTGATTCGGGATACTGAGATGAAACAGAATCAGAGTGATGTTGTTTGGTCTAACTTCCTTTGTACACAAGTTACTCTTTCAGGATTACTCGGGTCGAACGCCTTAGGAGTTGTCTTACACGCTCCTAACTTCATGGTGCAACAGTTTGGTTTCTCCCAAGCAATCCTTGCACCATTAACACTTGATCCCAAAGAACAGCTTTGCCATTCTGAAGTGTCATCTCTTGAAGATTTAAACTACTGGCTAACAGACAATGAGTCAAGGAAGGATGTCTATTCTCCCATGGCTGTAGAACCTAGCACCTTCCCAAACGTATCACTTGTTACTTGGTGGCGTGAATATTATGACACCCTCCATGTCGACTTAGACACCATCGAACAACACATTCTGACAAATTCTTCTAGTGCTTTGCAATAAGAACGAGAAGATGAAGTCGAACAAGGTAGTAGCCTAGCACTATTATCTTTTTTCTTGCAAGTATTTAACTAATCCAAATATCCCCATATATATATATATATATATATATATATATATATATATATGAGGACAACACAGGAACTAAAAGTCGAAAATGGAAAGTTGCCACCTTCAATCACCAAAAACCAAAGGTGAAAGATAAGTCAGTTAGAACCAGGACTTTCCAGATAGAGAAAATAGCCAAAGCTCCTAGGGCTTCAAGGGTGACGAGATCAGTTCTCCCTTCCCGATCATCGACTCCTTCACATACACTGTCTGACAAAGTAAGCTATTGTACATATACAATGTTTTTTTTAATGATGTGTTTCAGACTTTTACATTATCAAATGTCTAGTCTATTGATACTCAACCTGAGGATTCCCCTTCTGTGAAGGATCAATCCCATGATCCTATTGACATTGACAATGAAAATGAAGGTGACTCATCAAACCTCCTTAATTGACACAAGGTATTTGCTATCAAGCTATCACGCTATTAGAAGTTTATATTGTTCATTGTTTGATATCATTTTTTTTTTTACAGTGCACCCACTCAGAATACGATGCAACAATTGATCCTGTCGAAACACTGGGTAAAGCTATGACGAATAAAGGAGATTCATCAGTCTAAGACCATGTGGTTGGAGATGTTGTTGAACCTCCTCACGTACAAGTTGACCATGATCATGTTTGTCATTCACTTTCCTCTACCCTATCAACTCTAGTCAGCGCACCTTAATTGGTGGTTCTTGTTTCTATCATCCTTCTTATCCAAGAAAAGAATCAAGAAGAAGAAGATGATGATGATGATGAAGGATTCAATATAGGTTTTTTGATCACATTGAATCAAGCCCTGTCAGATTCCATCATTATTAAAGATACACATTCTATTTCTGAGGCTAGGAGTATCAAGAATGTTACTTCAACTGCTGAGATGTTAAAAAGTCGGACCCCAACTTCGAATGCTCCTGTTATGCTTAATCTTCCAATCAACCAATTATCTGCTGTCTTGAACTTGTTTAATCACCCTTTTGAAGCATTAGTAACTGGTGGTGACTAAAAGCACAAATTGGTCAAAACTGCCTCCTCCCTATCTCAAGTCAATCTGGCAGACCATCACCAGCATCTGGTAAGCTCCTTGCACAACTTCATTGCTCAATAATTCGATTCCTTTACGATGATACAAAATGCATGTGAGCAAAAACAAAAGGGCTTAGAAACCCTTGACACTGTTTGCAAGAATATTGAGCAGACTTCGAGCCAAAAAGCTACCATGGTTAATAGTCTAGAACAACGTGAGGTTCGTGAACAAGTCTTAGTCGAAGAGATTCAAAACCTTCAGACTCGTATTCAGGAATTGACTAATAAAAAGGACAACCTCACCAAGATTTTGACAGAAGCAAAACAACATTTGAGCAAGTTAAATAAGAAGCTTGGGAAGTTGTCAAAGGAGAAAGTACTACAAACCAAATGCTAACAGAGGCAAACTTGGCTTTGGAAAAAGCTGAGTCAAACAAACAGATGGCCTTGCAAATCCAACAAGATCTAAAGCTAAATGTAACACCCCGATTTTTCTGTCCGAGGGAAATGACCAAAATGCCCCTGAGGTCATTTCCTGACCCGAACTCGAGGGTAACCAACTCGGTCGTCCTTGAAGGGTCAACTCAATGTTTGAAGGGGATTAAATGGCCCTTGAATGCTTTCGGAAACGAAAATTTTGTTTTCCGCAGTTTCGGATCAAAATGACCAAAATACCCCTATAGCGTTTTTACGCAGGTAAAGGTGCCGTTTGAGCCCGGAACTTTCCCCAGAGGTTTAAAAACATGTTTTCATGTGTCTAGAGGTCTCTGTTCAAGTCCCGGTGGTCCCGGGCAGTTTTAGTGTAAAATTACGATTTTGCCCCTAGAATAGTGTTTTTGAGCTTAATGACATAATTAAGCAAACCTAAGCAATATTAGGCTCTAAACGAAGATTAATTTATTTCCCAAATTAATCTAGAGCCAAAATAATTTATTAAAGTTAATTAGAACCTAAAATTGCTTAGATTAAACTTAAATCCCTTTTTAGAACTCAAGACTCCTAGTCTTAGAATCTTGAATAGTGTTTTCTCTTTCCAATTCCTTAAATCAAGGAAATGTGTCTAGAGTTGTTTAGACTCTAAATTGAGGATTTAACTCACTAATGGTGCAAGACCACTCCTTAATTATGTCTAGACCACCTTAATTACCCATTTACCTTACCTAAACACTTTCTTACAAATTTCTAATCTTAAGCATAATCAAAGATACACCTAAACACAACTCTAAACCACAATTAAAATGCAAAGAAACCTCCCCCATGGGCTGATGCATATTCGGCCATCACTCTCTAATTACCACACATATTAAATTGTTTTCTCACTCAAAGAGCCATGCTTGAGCCATACCTTGAGCCATACCTCACCATGCTTTGAACCATACCTCAAGAACACATTATCTCACCTCATGGAACTCATGGAAAGCCTCCAATCTGCACCCTCATGGCCGAAACCTCTTCCTCCATGAGCTCCCTCCATTTGTTTCATTTCTCTATAAATAGAATGCCTTGAGGAGCTTGCACCACTTTTAGATCATTTGCTAAGTTTAGGAAACACTCAAAGCTTTTCTTTTTCTCTCAAAGTTTTTGTGTTCTTCAAGTTCTTGGAGTTCTTGGAGTTCTTCATCTTCTTCTTCTTCTTCTTCCATCTTCAAGTTCATCACACCAAGTAGGGATTTTCTTTCATGTATTCTTTTCTTTAAAGTTCTTGTTTCAAGCTTGATGTTCATAGTTTCTCTTGTTTCTCTTTAGAGCTTCATTTCCACTCCTTTTTCCTTTTCATTTTCGGCCATAGGCCTTGGAGAACAAAGGAATGAGAGCTTGATGATGAGAGTTTCATGGTGATGTTCATCACTTGAAACAAACTCTAGAGCTTGATCTTTGTTCTTGAGCAAAAATGTTTTTAGTTTTTTTTTCTTTCCTTGAACTCTTAAGAACTTTAGCTTTGATGATGTTTTAAAATGACTCTATGAACTCAATGATGAGGTCTCATGATGTTGGTGTTAATATATCACCAAGATCATGGACTCTAGAGTTTCAAATATTTCTTTTCTTTCCTTGAAGTTTCGGCCATTACCTTTCCTCTTACATGCAAAATGTTTGATTTTCTAAATATGTTATGTTGAGTTCTAAGAACTCTAGACTTTTACTTTGTCTCGGTTTGATGAGTTTGGATTGAGGTTTAAATTCCTTTAAAGTCTTGTTAAGAGCTCTAGAAAGATAAAATGAACTTGCATAATTTATTTGATGCTTACATCCATATTTACATTCTTGCTATGCATCCATATTTACATTCTTGCTATGCATCTTTGCTTTCTAGCTATCGCCTAAGAACATAAAGATTAAAATGGAACTTGTCTCATCACTTAATTTAATTCTCAAAGCCTTTCTATTTCGGCCTTAAAGTCGATTGTTGTTGGGCCTAGAGCACTAAAATAAAGAATTGAACTTGCATTATCACTTAATTAATTCCTCGAATGCCTATCTATTTCGGCCTTAAAGTCGATTGTTGTTGGGCCAAAACACTAAAATAAAGAATTGAACCATGCATATTTACCTTCAAGCTTGCACGTTTAAGTTTATGCCTCGCATATTTAATTTTAAGTCATCACTTTACTTTGTAAGCAAGATTAAAAATGAAAAGCATGAGCACATTTAGTTTATGTCATAACTTAAGAACCTAGAGCTCAAAGACTTGCCCATTTCATTCCAAGATAAAGTTAAATGTGAATGTATTCCTTGAATGCATAATTTCGGCCAAGTAGTGATGATGGACTTGCAATGAGTTTTCATCTAGCTACTAGGACCAATAGTCTATGTTTTAAGTTTTCCTTAAAGCTTTACAAATCTTTATAAGGTTATGTCATCACAAGTTGTGATTTTATTATCTTTTAGGGGATGGAATATGTTTTGGTCAGTGACCTAAGGCTTCACTTAGCCTCTTGATGAATTAAAATGTTTTGCAAAGAGTTTTAGAAGTTCTAGATTGATTCCAAGAGAAACTAGTTAACTTATGTACCTAGAAATGTCAATTTAACTCTCTCATTTAAGTTAAATGTTTTCGGTTCGATGTGATGAGTTTGATGCTGTATGATGATGTTTTGATGTGTTGGAATGTGTGAAAATATCATATGATGATGTAGAAGCGATCCTATGCATGATAGGTAAGAAACTAGCTAACTAGAAATACCGTAAAGCTAGAATTTAACATAGTTTTGACCCATTTGTTTATGGAACTTTTCCAAACTGTTTTAATGGGGACATAATCAGATTTAGATTGTTTAGACATGAAAAACTTGGTATCATTTGAGTTAGAATTGAATTCTAGCACCTATGGGGAAACTAGTAACTAGAAAACCGTAAAAATGCAAATGTAGAACTCTTAGAACATTTAATTTTCTGGATTCTGTCCAGCACCCTTACAACATGGTAAACATGATTAATAATTAGTCCTTAAGCATAGGAATGCCTCATAATTGATTTAGATTTAATATATAGCTTTCAAGTAAAACGGAACCAAGAAAGGGTCTAAAACGTAAGTTCTAGAACCCAGTATTCACATGTTAGGATTTCCACCCTATGCTATTCAGATTTAAAAGTAAAATGAGAGGATTATGAATGATGTTTAATTATGAGCCTTAGGTGCTTAAAATATGAACGACGGATGTAGAGAACTATATCTCAAGATTAAGACCCGTAAGGGTCAAAGCATAAGCTACCGTAAGGGTAAGCGTTTGGATGTTTTATGATGATGCATGAAGTATGCTAATGATGATGATGTTATTCATATGAGGAATTTATGAGACTATATGTTTATGTGGCATAAAGCAAATTTGGAAGGAAATTCGGTGTAATGACCGTTGTACCGCCGAATTTCCGACAAATTTGGGGACTTAAAGAGATTTTGAAAATTAAGGTACTAAGATGGGTTCTAGGATGACACCGGTTCGGCCGAGCACCTCCATAGAACTCATGTGACATCGGTACCATTTTATACTCTTAGGTGACACCGGTTCGGCCGTGTAACACCCTAGTAATTAACCAGATACACCTAGGTTGAATCTGATTAATGACTAGACTTTACTCCTTGCTTTGGTTCTTTCTTCATAATTTGAAAATACTTAGTGAAATTACGAGCCATTTTTTTTTTTAAACATATAATTGAAAACGTGAGCCGAGTACAACGTGAACGAGTAAGCGGAGTATAATAAGACGTTTAAGAATATATCACATCATATCAATTAGGCTCCATCATATAACATCCATAAGCACATTATAGCATATATTTACATACAATAACCTCACTCAAAGGGTGGGTTATGTTCATACATCATTATCTTATGCAAACCCATAAAAGAAAATATACTTAAGGAAATACATGCCCCTAAACTAGATAACTCCATAAGCCGGGAAGGTTATCATAAAACTAGGGTGCATGATCACACATAAATCTACTAAGAACCCTCTATGGCCACCAGTCACGGAAATGGGGAATAAATCGATCCATCGATGAGCTCCTCGGGAGGGGACACGAGAGATGCACCAGTGAGTCGCATGGACTGACCTTCTTGCTAACCTCGGCTGAACAAGCTGTTTCCTCACTACCCTCTCTTACACGTGGGAGTAGGAGCGAGCTCTCAGAATATACATGAGTAGGAGTGTCCTCTGAAGGATCGGTTTGAGAATATCTCATCTCGGGAACATACTGGAAATCCATGGACAGCAGATGAAGCGGGATAAGAACGTAACATCCTTTCATCAAGTGGACGTGCACGTTCAAAAACCATTTCATCGCCATAGGGAGAAGTAGGAGAAAATCAATAACTACGGACAGGATGTGCAAATGGACGACCTATGTAAATAAAAACACGAACTGCGCACCTCCCTTCAAAATGATACGAGCGATGCACCGGATCATAGTGAAATTCCCAAGTAAGGGTATCAACGAACAGACGAATGTCGCCATCTGAATCTGGAGACAATGACGGAAATAAAGAAAAGGGAGTGAGAATCTTGCTAAAGAATTCTCAGTAAGGTACCTCCTTCTACAGTGTCATCATCAAAGTCCCCAGGAACCTCGGGATTATTCTAAAATAGCGAGCATGCAAAGATTCATTTTAAGTTCGAACAAATACTTAATCGAGGTTCGTCAATTTTTAATCATGCGTCTTATAATGCATCATATTCTTAACATGTCATATTTACAATGAACTTTTCCTTTATCATTACATCATATTCCTCATCATCATTATCAAAATAACATGCATAAAAGAACGTCATATAATATTAGCTACACATGGACACAGTGCACATATTTCATTTCTTTAGTGCCTTAGGTGACTTAAAATCTTATCATCATCATTATTTTCCTTGGGCCACCCTATACTCCACCCTTTTGGGAGTAATTTAGGTTATGAGCTCATACTTTACTAGTCGTCACTAGCATATACTTATCCCTTTTGATAAGCTAAAGTCCCGACTCTACCCTTTTGAGAGAACGGGTTAGGGGCTAAAATCACCTTTTCACCACCTATAGTCTGATGGTTCTAAAGGATCATTTTCTTATAAGTTTAAGTCACCATTAAATCTTTGCATGTTATATCACAATACAATTCATAAACATCATAACATTTTCTCATTTATAGTCTTAAGCTAGAATAATATATATCAATGTAATCATGCATATGGGAGATTCCCAGGGAAGAGAGGTGGGTCACAATGGACACGCTTAAATACCAAGTCTTTCCTTAGCCAGAACCTTTCCAAATTACACTTTTACAATGATAAACTTTCTTCTAGCAACAAAGGTAAATTTTACATAATAAAGAACATTTCATGTATAAGCATTCTCATTATTTGCAACAGCAACTATAACATGCAAGCCAGAAATCATTCAATAAGCATCCAATCCTTACATAGAATTATCAATTATAGAACTAATTAGTTACTAAACCAATTATGAATCATTCTCTTAACAATAAACCATAATTATCACAACTTTAATCATATCAAATCATTATCACACATTGATACTAAACTCAGATCAGTGGCCGAATCATGAACCTCATGCAATTACATAGAATCATATTTTAAGTGCATATAAAATACTAGTTTCCCGTAAAATCCTTGCAAAGCCTTAAAACTCATTTAGAAACTAGTTCTTTTGTCAAATTTGGGAGGATCTTCACAATTAAAATTCTCACTTAAGATAAAAGGAGTAAGTCTTGAGCTTTAGAGATTTAGGTGACATCTTAGAATTATAAACATGCTATGCAACCTTATTTTAATCTTATCTTTATAAGGTGATAGCTTGGAATTATAAACATGATATGCAATTCCATTTCTTTATCTTTAAGATTTAAGGTGATGACTTGAAAATTAAACATGATGCAAGAACTTGAAATATAAACATGATACAACAAACTGGAGCGGCGGTAATCCATACAGAGGACGATGAGAGGAGAAGAGAATATTAAGAAACCTGAGCGGCGGTAGTCCTGACAGACCAAGAGAGGAGAAGAGATTATTAAGAAACTGGAGCGGTAGTCCGCACAGACCAAGAGAGGAGAAGAGAATTATTATTACATCTTTTTAAGCTCCAATCTCAAGACTTTTTAAAGAATAAATTCTTTAACTCCAATAATCATATTTCTTTGCTTGTGATACATGGGCAAGTCTTTGAGCTCTAGGATCTTTAGGTGATGGCATAAAATAAACATGCCATGCGTTAATTCTTTTAGCCATTATAAAATATAGTGAGAGCATAAATTAAATATGAGATGCAACCTCTTTATTATCTTGAAAGATTAAGTGATGACTTGAAACATAAACATGAAATACAAGCTTGGAATTTAAACATGAGAAATGCAAGTTCATTTATTCATTCTTGAAAATTTAGTGATGACATAGAAGGTAAACATGGTTATGCAAAGCATAAACTTAATCATGGATGCAAATTCATTTTGTTTCTTTACTAGAGCTCCTTCAAGACTTTAAAAGAATTATAAATTCAACCCAATACATATCTAAACAAGAAATAAAACATAAAAGGAAAATACATCTTTCAAGTTCTAAACTAAAAATCTTTGTTTTAGCATCATAAAGCATTATTCTTTAAAGATTTGCATCAAGTGGAATTTTCAAGCTTTAGAGGCCTAACTTGTGATGGATTTACAACCCACCCTCAAGGTCCTCATCATCAAGCCATCATCTTAGTTCCACCTAGGCCATATGGTTGAATTGGTTAAAGAAAAATTGAAGAGGAAAACCAAAATGAAAAGCTAAGGTAAGTTCATAATTTTATCATTTTGAGCTAAAAACACAACTCCTCAAAGCATAGAAATAAATTTAGAAACTACTCCCTACCTAATCTGAGTTGAAGAAGAGGAAGAGAACTTGGTTTCTTGAAGTGAAATGAAACAAAATCTCTTTGAAAAAATTGAAGAAAGAATTCAGCCAAAGAGGAAGAAGAAAGAAAGTTTTTGGTGCTCTTAAAAACTAGTTATGAACCAAGCCTTCCAAGACCACTCAAGCAAGCCTGTTTATAGAAGATTTTGAGGCTTCTAATTGGCCAAAATGATGAGGTAGTGGACGGAATTTTGCAGGAGAAATAAGGGAGGAAAAAATCATTTTAGACAAAGTTGTATGAAATTAAGGAATTATGTCTCTTATGGTGACATTTTGGCATTTTGTTTTAGTGCAACTTTTGGCAATAATTCAGCTGCATAATGGCATCAATAATTTCGTCCATTACAGCCCAAAGAAGTGAAATTTGTGTGTTCCATGCATTATTTAGGTGTAGGCAAGGTATTCATATAATTTAGAGAATTTACGGTTAAGGGCTTAAGTGAATTAGTAAGCAATTTGGGTGTTTTTGAGCAATTTTGGGTTCTAATCAATCTAAATACATAATTTTGACTCTAGATTAATATTTAGAATTTAATAAGCTTTAATTTGAGCCTAATATTGCTTAGGTTTTGATATCTGAATAAAAATCCCGAATTCGCAAAGCGCCCAAAAACAGGGCAAAATCGTACTTTCACTTAAAAGCGCCCGAGGCCACCCGAGCTTAACCAATGGTTAATCATGGCTTAAAAACACATTTTAAAACATTTTAGTGAGGTTCGGCTCAGTCGAGCACATCGGAGTTAAAACAATGGCAGGCGTTTGGGTCATTGGCGTCGAAACTCAAAATTGAGATCCCTCTGCTCTATTAACACACATAACACAAACAATCCCTTATTATCCTCAAAATATCCCCTTGAGAATAGGTGGGGCCCACGATCCTCATTTTCTGAGTAAAATAACTTCAGGGGCATTTTGGTCATTTTGTACGTACAGAAATTCGGGATTTGCGACTCTCGCATGAATCGTTCCTAACCTCTCTTCTAATGTGATATTCCTTTATTGAGGATTGTTCGGCCTCAAATCTTATGTAATACGGTAATTCGGTAATTGAGTAATTTCTAATGACAGTAAAAATTACAGTAAAAATTGGGGCGTTACAGGCCGAGCACCCCTAAGAGGTTTGCCCCCTAACCCGTACTCAGATAGTCGGGATTTATGATTTATGATACGCTTATCGTTAAGTGGTAAGTAAGAACTAGTGACGACTAGTTAAGGTATGAGCTCATAACCTAGATGTATGACACGTTCTGGGTGACACCGGTTCGGCCGAGCACCCCCAGTTCGATTGTCTTTTAGGGTGGCCCATGAGGAAGAGAAGTTTCATGATTATGATTATGTCACTAAGTTTTGTCCCATATGAATGTTACTATTGCCACTTTATGCCACCAAGAATGATGATGCTTGATGTTATGTTTTATGTATGTGCGTTAGGTAGTGCCATGCATACATTTTTTTATTATGTTGCATCCATGACATTAAGATCATCCTAAAATGAATGGACCTTGGCTAAAATATATTTTAAAGTTTAAAATGAACTTAATACATGCTCAATCACTTTGTATAAATAAACCCAAGGTTCCTGAGGACGTAGATGATGACACCTAGGTAGTAGGAGGCCCTACTGAGATTCTTTAGCAAGATTCTCACTCCCTCTACCTCTTTCTTTCCGTCACGTCTTCAGATGGCGACGTTCGTGGTGTTCGTGGACACGCCGACATGGGAGGTGCACCATGACCCGGACCACGGGTCATTCCATTTTGTGGATCGATGCACGGTTAGAGTATTCATGTTTATGGGTCGACCCTTCACTCCCCCTGTACATTCCCATCGTTTCTCCCCCGTCTCACCTTTTGGCGATGACCTGGTGTTCGAGCGCCAAGACGTCCCTAGAGGAGAGGCTTCGCTGCACCCCATTATCCACGCCCGCCGAGACTACCCGATGTGCCCTGCTGTTCGTCGCCTTTTTCGGAGACGGATCCTTCCGAGGATTCGCAACCTTGAGCACCCTCCGAGGATCTTCCCCCACCATACCCATGGACCTTGGGGAAGGTAGTGAGCCTTCCGTGACTCAGCCGAGGCTTGCACGATGACCGGAGATGACGCCACGCCGTGGAGGTCACTTCCGAGCCCCGTCCCGTCTATTCACGCCGGAGGAGCTTGCTCAGTTTCCTGGTTACTTGCCACGCTCGAGGGATAGTCGCCAAAGAGGAGGTTGTAGATGGCGAGATAGAGCACACACCACTTAGATGGGGATAAACCTTCTTTTGTTTAGAGGTTATCCTATTAGGTGCACTTTCGGGTAGGGAGTAGATTATGTTCATGTTTTATGTTGTATTTTCTTTTATGCATTTCCCCTGTACTAAACTAAGTCCCACACTTATAAGTGGGCAAATTATATATACATGATCTTCAGTGTTACTCATGGTGTGCCTTATGTTATGATGTTGTGAGACATTTGTTTACCATACATGGTTTACTGCTTATCGCATCACGCGCGTCTCACTTTGTTTTTCAAAAAAAAAATTACCCGTATTTTCCGCTAAGTAATTCAAAGATAAATGAGAACTATGAAGTAACAGACTAACGATTAACCTAAATATGTTCTAGAGCATTGGGTTAAAAATTAGGATGTTACATTATGGTATCAGAGCAGTTCGATTCTCATGGAGCCTGAGGATTGGACTGACTATGCTTTCTAAAGCGTAGTACGATAGCTATGTCATGCGTAGTGCTTAGTTAGAGATAAGCTATAGGGTAGGAGTGCATGACCCTTGTCTACTTGCGTGTGCCATGGTAACTAGCTCATTTTACATGGAATATTGAGCCTGATCACCTCAGTGTTTATTGTCTCGTGTGTTTAGGAACCAATGGCACCAAGGAGACAACCTAGGACCCCGATCGAGGGGGACCAAAGCGATGCCACTGCTGTTGCTGTTCGTGACATGGCTAGGGCCATGGAACGAATGTTCGAGAGGATGAACCAGCAAGGGAACACCGGACGTGCTCCCCCTACTGCTGAGATGGTCGAGCAAGCGAGGTTTGGCGAGTTTCGCAAGGCGAACCCGCCAACCTTCCAAGGAGCCATGGACCCCGACCAAGCTGATGAGTGGGTCAAAAACATGGAAAAGATCTACTCTGTGGTGGCTTGCTCGGAGGAGCAGAAGGTCACCTTTGCGGCCTATATGATGGAATCGGATGTCGAGTTTTGGTGGACCGGCACCAAGATCGCTAGAAGCTTAGTGCACTTGCCAACTAGAGCTGTTCAAGACCTACTTCTATGAGAAGTACTTTCCGGAATCGGTGAGGAATGCAAAGGACATTGAGTTCATGCAACTGACCCAAGGAGGGTCTACTGTCGCCCAAAGACACGGCAAATTCGAGGAGCCGATCAAGTTCTCTAGGGTGTTTGAAGGAAACCGCGATGAGGTATGGAAGTGGATGAAATATGAGGCCGGACTAACGGCAGAGGTCAACTATGGTGTGGCGCACATGGAGATTAGGGACTTCCCAACCCTAGTCAACAAGTGCCGGATCATGGAAGAGGGACAGAAGAAAATCAATGCTGCAAGGGCAGCACGGAACAAGGGGCTAGCACCTCAAGCCCCAAAATTCAAGCCCCAATATCCAAACCAATCCCGAAATCACTATAATCCCTACCAAACCAACCAGTTCAGACCACAACAACAACAAAGAACCCCCTTCCACCAACAACCCAAGCAACCATACCGACCACAATTCCAGAAGAACAACAACAACCGCAACAACAACAACAACCGACAAGGAGGGTCGGGCGGCCCCCGAAACAACCAAGGAGGACCAAGTGGGACCAAGAACAAGACGCCCCAAGGAGCCCCTGTAACACCCTAATAGACCCGGACTCTATTAGCTGTTACCTATATTCTTTAATCAATTTTATTTTTAAATTAATGATAAGAAGATAAGGGTAATTTTTTTTTTATACAAATCTACTTTTAAAAACTAAGCCTGTAATGTGAATGGTATGTGCGCCATAGTTCCGATATAATATAATTTCTAAAATTGAAGTTTACTGAGCAGTAATATCATTGTAGAAATTTAGAATACTTAACATAACATGGAATAATTATACATTGTTACCAACATGAGTTTACAGAGTAGCACCTACATGGGTAAATACTGATCGCTGGCTTTTGTACTTCTAATAAATAGTACATAGAAGAAAGTACAAAGATACGAATAGCAACAAAGGAGAAGTGAAAATTTCTAGGATAGATAACTACAGAGGTGGTGGCGGTGGTTCTTAGCCTCATCGGATGTCTAATATGAGGCTAGGCTAGTAGTGGTCATTCTCCTAGCTCCCAGGACTCCGTGCATCTTGACTCGGAAGCGAGACTTCCCCTTCTCGAATAGTTGGGATCCATCAAGATCTGGTGGTGACAACGGAACATACATAGGAGTGAGAAATCTGGATTTCTCAAAGAGGAATTTCAACTTGGTATCGATCGTGTCATCGTTGTCACTCCGCCACCTCGGGTTTATTTACAAAGTGATGGACAGGTAAAGGTTCATTTATCAAGATTTTCGCAAACGTGATTAGCCGAGGTAGAGTTACTTTTAAACTATTCTTATTAGCAGAGTCATACATATCTAACTTAACTCATCAATTACAAGTCAACACATTACTTAATGATTTCATGCATCTCTTTTTTTTTTTTGTAATCATACAAGCATTTCTACTAGTAGTATTCATGCATGACACTTTATTCTCTTTTATTGACATGTCTCATAATTACTCACGGGATGAATACATCAATGCCTTAGACCACCCTAAAAGGGTAATGAGCTCATACCGTGGCCGCCGCCACAACCTTTTGGTTTTCTTCCGTTCGTCATCTCAACGGTTTAGGGGGTTAAGCCGTGAGCTTAGCTCAAGTCCACTTTTCCAGACTATCATTGCTACTTTTTCATGCTTTACTTTATTCTCATTGAGTAAAAATAATAATCATGCAATCATAAATAGATCATGGTACAATCAATCATCCATTCTTATCATTTCATAACTCATCAATATATATTCATAATACTATATATCAGCTTGGATATCATAGAAACATTTCATACACAATCTTATATCAAGTAGTAGACATTTCATACTAAGTCTCATGGTAAATAAAAATAGTATTCATGTTAAGGTGTATTTAGTGGATAGACTTATATAAGATCTCATATAGATTCTCTTAGTCTTCTTTGTACACTTAATTTTTAGTAATACATTAACGCACCTTAAAATATTATTAAATGTTCTTTACATATTTTAAAGCTCCCCTATGACTTATATATATATATATATATATTTCCTCTCGACAATTATTACTACTTAAATATTTAAGTTTTCTTGCAAGACTTGAATCTTTTATTTCGATTTCAAACATCTTTTAGAAGAAAAAGTTTGTAGCTCTCTATATACTTGTTATCTCAGCCTAGAAAAGGTAGTTTTAGATTCCTTCAACTGTAATCTGTGCAGGAGGGTTCCCAGGAAAGAGAGGTGGGTCACAATGGACACGCTTAAATACCAAGTCTTTCCTTAGCAGTAACTGCTCCAAACTACACTCTCACAGCACAGTGTCCTGAAAATTTATTTCTCATCCTATATTTATGTGGTGCAAAGCATTATGTATAACATACATAGATGTGTTTCTCTATGTGTTAGCTTTCCTAAGGAGTTGAAATCAGTCCATTTGGATTTTTATATAGTGAGTTACACTTATTTTACTACTGCAAGGTCATATGTAGAGTTTCAGTTTTTGGCTTAGCTTTGAAAATTTATATCTTGAGCTAGAGAACTTTGTTTTGGGTGATTCTTTTTGGAGAGTCTTCTATAATGAGTCTAGTTTATGATAAAAAAAATATTTTTATTTCGGGATACTTCATATTTTATGATCATTACATTTCGAAGTGCTGCTGCCAGAATCAACCGTAAATTCCAGCACCTACCATTTTTATGTCTTTAGTAATTTTTATTAAAAATCAAGTTTCACATAGTATCATTTTATGTTATATTTGAGTATGATAGCATCATAGAAGTGCTAGGAACATAATGGAATATATTGTGCTATCTAAAAATATATTTTACAAATAATCATTCAAAACTTTTGACAATAACTCAAGGTTGAGGCATTCTATCCATGGTTAGAAGCCAATAATGCTTGAACAAATAAAGAAGAAACTCATACCTCTTATGTAGGGTCTAAAAAGAGTCCTTCTCTTCTTTCTTGAGCTTAAGCAAGAGTCCTTGGAGTAGATGACCCTCCTTGAATCTTGGCTCTAGAACTTGAGTGCTTAAGAAAATATTTCTCACCAGAGTTAAAGATTGTAACTCTAGTGAAGGTTTGAGTTTAGAATTTAAGTGTTTAAAATAAGGTTTAGAGGGTTAGAGAAATCTTTGAAGAGGAGAACATAAGAAGAATGGTAGAGAAAAATATAAGAAAGAAAGAGCACTTAGGGAGTTTCTAAGGCATGGAAACTAGTAAAAGTGTATGTACTTTACAAGAGCTAGAGAATGTATCTCTTGCAAAGCATGTAAGGCCTCTTTGTGTTTTGGAAATGTAAGGAATGGAAAAGAGTTTGAAGAGTATTTATAGTGGAAGGATCAAGACAAGAAACATTTAGAGAATTAATTCTTGGAGCATGATTTATGGAAACATGTTGGCCAAACTTTGGATGAAAACACTCCATGTTTTATGGAAACATGTTGGCCAAACTTTGGATGAAAACACTCCATGTTTTATGCAAAAATATTAGTGGAAATTTTCTAACCTTTAGTGTATGTATGCATCATAGATTTATATCATGTGTTCTTATGCTTTAATAAGTGTTTTTAATTTTTTTAGCATGAGATTATCTATGTGCATGTATGTGATTAAGAATGTGTATGATGTATGTGGTTGAATTATTGTATTGTCATCTTAATCCAATGGCTTAGATTCATTCTTGCCCAAAGACAAATCTAGGGATTTGTGCAATGGCATTGTTGTAATTGTCATTGTAGTAATTTCTTTAACTAAGACAAGGATACTTTTGTAATTATACAATGACAATGATATTCTTGTAATTCTATTTACAGAGTAAGGGTATCTTTGTCATTTACTAATAAAGCAAGGGTAGTTTGGTAATTTCCTTTACATAGCAAGGGTATTTTCGTTATTTCTGTTAAATGATGGCATTTTTGTAATTCTTTGCATTTTTCTCTAGAAACACAAGAATATTCTAATAATATTTGTTATGTTTCATAAACTAGTCCAGTTCTCTTGGTTTTTGCTATATTTTATCTAATTTCTAATTAGCATTAATCGATATTTATGTTATTTATGAATTTAAGGATGTTACATTTCTCCCCTTCTTATTAAAAATTTTGTCCTCAAAATTTGATACCTGTGAATAGGTTCGGAAATTCTTTTCGCATGTCTTCCTCGAGCTCCCACGTGTGTTCTTCCATTCCATCTTTTCCCTGTGCCACTCGGACTGCAGATACGGATTTGCTTCTTAGTCGCTTGGTGCCATGATCCACGATCCTCATTGGCGGTAATTCAAAAGTTAGGTCATCTCTTAATTGTATAGCTTCGGCTCAAACACATGACTAGGGTCTCACTCGATACTTTCTTAATTGGGACACATGAAAAACATTGTGTAGGTTGGACAGATTTGGAGGTAATGCAATTTGGTAGGCAGAGGGACCTATCTTTTTGAGTATTTGAAAGGGTCCTAAGAACCTAGGGCTTAGCTTTTTGACCTTTATTGCACGGCCTATACCGCTACTACGAGTAATTCGCAAGAATATGTGTTCTCCTTCTTGAAATTGAGAGGCTTCCTTCTTCTCACAAAGATAGCTCTTCTGGCCGCTTTGAGCGGTGAGGATTCTTTCCTAATTCTCCTTATTTGTTTGGTTGTCTCCTCTACCAAATCTGGGCCCAAAATGCTTTGCTCGCCGGATCATACCAACAAAGTGGCGATTGACACTTCCCGCCATACAAGGCCTCATAGGGTGCCATCCCAATGCTAGTGTGGTAATCAAGTATTATATGCAAACTCAATCAATGGAAGCTGTTTGTCCTAACTTTTTGGTTGGTCTAAGACACACGCTCTTAGCATATCCTCAAGGGTTTGAATTGTTCTTTCCGATTGTCCATCGGTTTGAGGGTGATAGGCAGTGCTTAAACACAATCTTGAGCCAAATGCCTTTTGCAAGGCTCCCCAAAATCTCGAGGTGAACCTTGGATCCCTATCTGAGACAATAGTCTTGGGTACTCCATGGAGTCTTACTATCTCTTGGATGTATAGTTGAGCTAACTTTTCCAAGGGGTAGTTTGCTCGGGTGGGTAAAAAGTGAGCAGATTTGGTCAATCTATCCACAATTACCCATATGGAGTCATGTCGATGGCGTTCTTGGCAATCCCATCACGAAATCCATGGATATTCCTTCCCACTTCCATTCGGGGATTTCGAGAGGTTGCAGTGCTCCAGAGGGTTTTTGATGTTCTATCTTCACTTTCTGGCATACCAAACATTTTCCCACTATATTTGCTACATCTGCTTTCATCTTTGGCCACCAAAACATTCTTTTAAGGTCATGGTACATCTTGGTTATACCGGGGTGTATACTAAATTGACTCTTGTGGGCTTCTTCCAAAATCTTGGTTCTCAATCCTTCCTTTGCTGGTACGATTCTCCCTTGGTATCTCCACACTCCTTCCCTATCTTGAACAAACTCTTTCACCTTTCCCGCCTCTACAAGGCTTAAGGTTCTAAGGAAATCCTCGTCTTCTCTTTGAGCTTGGATTATTTGATCCTTAAAACTACTAGTTATGCTTAGTTGACTTAACCAAATTTGTCCAGAAGTTTCCCTATGCCCTAAGTTGAGGTTCCTAAAATTTTCTATCAGCTCGCCTTCCTTCACCATGAGCCACGCGGCATGCAAAGACTTACGACTTAAAGCATCTGCTACCACATTTGCTTTTCTGGGTGGTAGTTCAACCCAAAGTCATAGTCATTGAGAAATTCCATCCAACGCCTTTGTCTCATATTGAGTTCCTTTTGGTTGAAGAGGTATCTCAAACTTTTGTGGTCGGAAAAGACTTCAAACCTTACACCATAAAGATGATGTCTCCAGAGTTTTAAAGCAAAGACAATAGCTGCTAGTTCTAAGTCATGGGTTGGATAATTAACTTCATGAGGTTTGAGCTGTCTAGAGGCATAGGCTACTACATTCCTATTTTGTATTAAAACACATCCTAGTCCTTTTCCCGAGGCATCACAATACACCTCAAATTTTTCCTTTGGGTCGGGTAGGATTAGGACAGGGGTAGTGGTCAACTTCTTTTTTAGTTCTTGGAAACTTTCTTCACATTCTGGGCTCCATATAAAAGCTGAATTCTTCCTTGTTAGCTTAGTGACGGGTAAAGCAATTTGGGAAAAGCCTCTAATGAACCTTCGGTAGTACCCGGCCAACCCTAGAAAACTCCTAATCTCCGTCACAGTTTTAGGGGTTTCCCATTGTTGCACCGCTTCTATCTTGTTTGGGTCCACTGCTATTCCCCCATGTGAAACCACATGACCCAAGAACTTAACTTCCTTCATCCAAAATTCACACTTTGACAACTTTGCATAAAGTTTCTTATTCCTCAACACCTCCAACACCACTTGTAAGTGTTCTTCATGCTCCTTTTCTGTTCTAGAGTAGACTAGAATGTCATCGGTGAACACTATTACAAACTTGTCCAAGTATGGTCTAAAAATCCTATTCATATAGTCCATAAACACTGCCGGTGCATTGGTTAACCCAAATGACATCACATTAAACTCATAGTGTCCATATCTAGTCCAAAAGGCCATCTTTGGTACATCTTCCTCCTTTACGCGGATCTGGTGGTATCCTGATCGTAGGTCTATTTTAGAAAAAATCTGGGCTTCTCTCAATTGATCCATGAGGTCATCTATTCTAGGCAAAGGGTACTTATTCTTAATGGTTACCTTGTTGAGTTGCCTATAATCCACACATAATCGCATGCTCCCATCCTTCATTTTCACGAACAAAGACTGGAGCTCCCCATGGCGAAGCGGGCCTAATAAATTTCTTCTCTAGTAATTCCTCCAATTGTTTCTTCAATTCAACTCGACAAGTGACATCCTATAAGGAGCTATAGATATGGGTCCTGCTCTCGGCACCAAATCTATAGGAAACTCAATCTCCCTTTGTGGGAAATTCGGGTATGTCATCGGGAATACATCCGGAAATTCCTTTACCACGTAAATCTCATTTAGGTCTTGTTTCACTTCTTCCTCTCTTGTCATTAGGAAAACATACCCTCGCTTTTTATTCCTACTATCCCTCATGATTATGGAGTTCAGGTATAGCCGTAGCTTTCTATTGGGTGTAGAAGGCTTGGGTTTAGGAAGAAACACTATTGTCTTATTTGGACAATGTAGTAGCACATGGTTAGCGTAAAGCTAATCCATGCCCAAAATTACATCAAAGCCAAACGAGGGAGACATATTAAATCATGATGAAAATCCTATCGCCTACTTCAAATTCACAGCTTAGACATGCTTGATCAATCCTAACAAAGCATCTATAGTATGTATAGAAACAACTAAGAGAATGTTCAAGTGGGATATATGAAGTTTCAACTTATGTGCACAATCACATGAAATGAATGAATGCGTTGCGCCAGAGTCAAACAATACAATTAAGGATTTTCCATTAATTATACACTTACCTTGAATGAGATCGTCGGATTCTCGAGGCCATCTCAAAGAGTGATAGCAAACACATGTCCCTCGTGCCCTTGGCTTAGGTGTAGAAGGCTGGTTGATCTTTGGGCAATCCCTAGAATAGTGCCCTGATTGTCCACACCGATAATGACATTCTTCCCAAATCTACATTCTCCTCCATGTTGCTTTCCACAAGTGGCACAAGGTGGTCTAATAACAGTTCGGGAATGCCGATCGCCCTAGGTCGATTGACGCTTGCATCCTAGGTCCCTAAGTCATAGGGTGTTGAGGTCGTTTCCCCTTGAATCCACTTCCTTGGTACGGTTTCTTATGAGGAGGTGGGAACGCTTGGTAGTCTTGTGGAGCGCACTCTTATTATTCTCTTCAACTCGATGGGTGATCAATCTGGCGATTGCAATTTTCAGCCACTTGGCTTTGGCCGACTAAAGATGCATAGTCAAGAACTTCCAACTGGCTACAGATGCTAGAATGTCCGGCCTCAAGCCACTCTCATACTTCATACACTTCCAAACTTCATTGGGATCCCTTTGATAGCTAGTTGAATGTTTTATTAATTCTTGAACTTGGCTGTGTACTCACCACACTTCGTTTCCTGTGTTAGCGAGAAATTCTACTTCCTTTGCCTTCTTTACTGGGTCTGGAAAATACTTCTTATAGAATATAGCATAGAAAACCTCCCACGTAACTGCGTTTGGTATTTTCACGCAACCCTTTGGCACCTTTCCACCAAGCGGCAGCCTCTCCTTTCAACATGTAAGTGGAGTATGCCACTTTTTGTTCATCCGAGCATTCCACTACCGAGAAAACTTTCTCCATTTCTTGAATCCATCCATCGGCTATTTCAGGGTTAGTTGTCCCTTTGAATTCGGGGTCCAGCCTCTTGAATTACGAGAATTTTCCATGTTCTTGGTTTCCAACCGACTCCTCTGACCTCCTATTCATTTGTTCCATCATCACTGTCGCTTGTGCTTGCATAGCCCTAGCCATCTCCTGGAGTGCATTTGCCAGTTCATCACGATTTCCTCTATCACGTGTCCCGTGCGTACGTCTGTTTGCTGCCATTAGTTCCTAGACACACCAAACAATAGTCATCGAGTTGATCGTGCTCAATACTATAGCTAAGCATGGTAGCAACTATGGCAAAGATCACAAGACGATCATGCATTTCTAAATCCTATATCTTATCATATAGATAAGGTCAATAGCATGATAGAAGCAAAGTCAGTCCATTCCCCAGGCTTAAACAGGATGAACTGCTCTGATACCATAATGTAACACCCTAATAGACCCGGACTCTATTAGTTGTTACCTATATTCTTTAATCAATTTTATTTTTAAATTAATGATAAGAAGATAAGCGAAATTTTTTTATATCCGAATCTCCTTTTTAAAACTAAGCCTGTAATGTGAATGGTATGTGCGCCATAGTTCCGATATAATATAATTTCTAAAATTAAAGTTTCTTGAGCAAGAATATCATTGTAGAAATTTACAATACTTACCATAACATGGAATAATTATACATTGTTACCAACATGAGTTTACAGAGTAGCACCTACATGGGTAAATACAAGATCGGCTTTTGTACTTCTAATAAATAGTACATAGAAGAAAGTACAAAGATACTTAATAGCAACAAAGTGGAGAAGTGAAAATTTCTAGCATAGATAACTACAGAGGTGGTGGCGGTGGTTCTTAGCCTATCGATGTCTAATATGAGGCTAGGCTAGTAGTGGTCATTCTCCCTAGCTCCCAGGACTCAGTGCATCTTGACTCAGGGAAGCGAGACTTCCCCCTTCTCGAATAGTTGGGATCCATCAGTATCTGGTGGTGACAACGGAACATACATAGGAGTGAGAAATGCTGGATTTCTCAGAAGGAATATCAACTTGCTATCGATTGTGTCACCGTTGTCACCCCAGCCACCTCGGGTTTATTTACAAAGTGATGGACAGGTAAAGGTTCATTTATCAAGATTTTCGCAAACGTGATTAGCCGAGGTAGAGTTACTTTTAAACTATTCTTATTAGCAGAGTCATACATATCTAACTTAACTCATCAATTACAAGTCAACACATTACTTAATGATTTCATGCATCTTTTTTTTTTTTGTAATCATACAAGCATTTCTACTAGTAGTATTCATGCATGACACTTTATTCTCTTTTATTGACATGTCTCATAATTACTCACGGATGAATACATCAATGCCTTAGACCACCCTAAAAGGGTAATGAGCTCATACCGTGGCCGTCGCCACACCCTTTTGGTTTTCTTTCCGTTGCCGTGATCTCAACGGTTTAGGGGGTTAAGCCGTGAGCTTAGCTCAAGTCCACTTTTCCAGACTATCATTGCTACTTTTTCATGCTTTACTTTATTCTCATTGAGTAAAAATAATAATCATGCAATCATAAATAGATCATGGTACAATCAATCATCCATTCTTATCATTTCATAACTCATCAATATATATTCATAATACTATATATCAGCTTGGATATCATAGAAACATTTCATACACAATCTTATATCAAGTAGTAGACATTTCATACTAAGTCTCATGGTAAATAAAAATAGTATTCATGTTAAGGTGTATTTAGTGGATAGACTTATATAAGATCTCATATAGATTCTCTTAGTCTTCTTTGTACACTTAATTTTTAGTAATACATTAACGCACCTTAAAATATTATTAAATGTTCTTTACATATTTTAAAGCTCCCCTATGACTTATATATATATATATATATATATATATATATTTCCTCTCGACAATTATTACTACTTAAATATTTAAGTTTTCTTGCAAGACTTGAATCTTTTATTTCACTTTCAAACATCTTTTAGAAGAAAAAGTTTGTAGCTCTCTATATACTTGTTATCTCAGCCTAGAAAAGGTAGTTTTAGATTCCTTCAACTGTAATCTGTGCATAGGAGGGTTCCCAGGAAAGAGAGGTGGGTCACAATGGACACGCTTAAATACCAAGTCTTTCCTTAGCCAGAACCGTTCCAAACTACACTCTCACAAAGACAGTTGTCCTGAAAATTTATTTCTCATCCTATATTTACGTGGTGCAAAGCATTATGTATAACATACATAGATGTGTTTCTCTATGTGTTAGCTTTCCTAAGGAGTTGAAATCAGTCCATTTGGATTTTTATATAGTGAGTTACACTTATTTTACTACTGCAAGGTCATATGTAGAGTTTCAGTTTTTGGCTTAGCTTTGAAAATTTATATCTTGAGCTAGAGAACTTTGTTTTGGGTGATTCTTTTTGGAGAGTCTTCTATAATGAGTCTAGTTTATGATAAAAAAAATATTTTTATTTCGGGATACTTCATATTTTATGATCATTACATTTCGAAGTGCTGCTGCAGAATCAACTGTAAATTCCAGCACCTACCATTTTTATGTCTTTAGTAATTTTTATTAAAAATCAAGTTTCACATAGTATCATTTTATGTTATATTTGAGTATGATAGCATCATAGAAGTGCTAGGAACATAATGGAATATATTGTGCTATCTAAAAATATATTTTACAAATAATCATTCAAAACTTTTGACAATAACTCAAGGTTGAGGCATTCTATCCATGGTTAGAAGCCAATAATGCTTGAACAAATAAAGAAGAAACTCATACCTCTTATGTAGGGTCTAAAAAGAGTCCTTCTCTTCTTTCTTGAGCTTAAGCAAGAGTCCTTGGAGTAGATGACCCTCCTTGAATCTTGGCTCTAGAACTTGAGTGCTTAAGAAAATATTTCTCACCAGAGTTAAAGATTGTAACTCTAGTGAAGGTTTGAGTTTAGAATTTAAGTGTTTAAAATAAGGTTTAGAGGGTTAGAGAAATCTTTGAAGAGGAGAACATAAGAAGAATGGTAGAGAAAATATAAGAAAGAAAGAGCACTTAGGGAGTTTCTAAGGCATGGAAACTAGTAAAAGTGTATGTACTTTACAAGAGCTAGAGAATGTATCTCTTGCAAAGCATGTAAGGCCTCTTTGTGTTTTGGAAATGTAAGGAATGGAAAAGAGTTTGAAGAGTATTTATAGTGGAAGGATCAAGACAAGAAACATTTAGAGAATTAATTCTTGGAGCATGATTTATGGAAACATGTTGGCCAAACTTTGGATGAAAACACTCCATGTTTTATGGAAACATGTTGGCCAAACTTTGGATGAAAACACTCCATGTTTTATGCAAAAATATTAGTGGAAATTTTCTAACCTTTAGTGTATGTATGCATCATAGATTTATATCATGTGTTCTTATGCTTTAATAAGTGTTTTTAATTTTTTAGCATGAGATTATCTATGTGCATGTATGTGATTAAGAATGTGTATGATGTATGTGGTTGAATTATTGTATTGTCATCTTAATCCAATGGCTTAGATTCATTCTTGCCCAAAGACAAATCTAGGGATTTGTGCAATGGCATTGTTGTAATTGTCATTGTAGTAATTTCTTTAACTAAGACAAGGATACTTTTGTAATTATACAATGACAATGATATTCTTGTAATTCTATTTACAGAGTAAGGGTATCTTTGTCATTTACTAATAAAGCAAGGGTAGTTTGGTAATTTCCTTTACATAGCAAGGGTATTTTCGTTATTTCTGTTAAATGATGGCATTTTTGTAATTCTTTGCATTTTTCTCTAGAAACACAAGAATATTCTAATAATATTTGTTATGTTTCATAAAACTGGTCCAGGTTCTCTTGGTTTTTGCTATATTTTATCTAATTTCTAATTAGCATTAATCGATATTTATGTTATTTATGAATTTAAGGATGTTACAGCCCCCGCCACCTTTGCTAGGACTACACCGGCGATAATATGCCCCCAGTGCGGGAAAGATCATGGCAACCGTCCCTGCCTAGCTGGACAAAACGTGTGCTTCAAGTGCGGGAAGCCCGGCCACTACGCCAACAGATGCAACAACGGAGGGCCAACAATCGTAACCCTAGGCCGCAACACCAAGGGAGGGTCTTCACCCTCAATGTGGACGAAGCGGACACATCCAACGGTCTCATAGAAGGTAAGTGCGAAATAGATGGTAGAACCTTAACTGTACTTTATGACTCTGGTGCAACACATTCTTTTATTTCCTATGCTAGTGTCGAGACTCTAAATTTGAAAACTTCCAAACTCCCTTTTGATCTTATTGTCTCTACCCCCACAAATCATCCTGTGAATACTTGTTATTGTTGCCTAAATTGTCACCTCACCACAGAAAATAGATCATATGTTGTGGATTTAATTTGTTTACCCATGAAAGGTATAGGAGTAGTTCTTGGCATGGATTGGCTTCACGCCAACCGTGTATTGTTAGACTATGACACCAAAACAGTTGTCTTTCCTTCTCCCCCTAGTGAAATAAGTCAACCTTTGAAACTCTATCTCAATGCCGTAGAGGTCCACTGTAGTAGGAAAAAGACTAAGGGATATGTTCTCCTAGTCGCTAGCGAGATACACTTTGAGCAGAATTTAGAGAATATACCAGTAGTGAGAGACTATCCCGAGGTGTTTCCGGAAGATATACCCGAGTTCCCTCCCGAGCGAGAAGTGGAGTTCTCCATTGAGTTGGTTCCTGGAGCGGGACCAATCTCCATTGCCCCCTATAGAATGTCACCCCTAGAACTAGCCGAGCTTAAAACCCAACTTGAGGAACTTTTAGAGAAAAGCTTTATAAGACCTAGTGCTTCACCATGGGGAGCCCCGGTCTTGTTTGTGAAAAAGAAGGACGGGAGTATGAGGTTGTGCATAGATTATAGGCAATTAAATCGTGTGACAGTGAAAAACAAATACCCTTTGCCTAGGATTGATGATCTCATGGACCAATTGAGAGGAGCGGTAGTGTTTTCCAAGATCGACCTAAGGTCAGGATACCACCAAATTAGAGTGAGAGATCAAGATATACCAAAGACCGCCTTTAGAACTCGGTATGGACACTTTGAGTTCGCAGTGATGTCTTTTGGGTTGACAAATGCTCCTGCAGTATTTATGGATTACATGAATAGGATCTTTAGACCCTATTTAGATCAGTTCGTGGTCGTTTTCATAGATGATATACTCATCTATTCGAAGACCCACGAGGAGCATGAGCGTCATTTGAGGATAGTTTTGGAGATTTTGAAGGAGAAAAAGCTGTATGCAAAACTCTCTAAGTGTGAATTTTGGTTGGAGGAGGTCAAGTTTTTAGGGCACGTTGTGTCAAAAGGAGGCATAGCCGTTGATCCTAGTAAGGTAGAAGCCGTAATGAATTGGGATAGACCGACCACCGTAACGGAAATACGGAGCTTTTTGGGCTTAGTAGGCTACTACCGTAGGTTTATCAAAGGATTTTCCCAGTTAGCCCTACCCTTGACCAAGCTCACTAGGAAGAATGCCCCGTTTGAGTGGAGCCCCGAATGTGAGAAGAGTTTTCAAGAGCTTAAGGAAAGGTTAACCACGACCCCAGTCTTAGTCTTACCTAGCCCCAATGTACCCTTCGAGGTATATTGTGATGCTTCGGGCAAAGGACTAGGGTGTGTGTTGATGCAAAATAGGCAAGTGGTAGCCTATGCATCACGACAGCTCAAGCCTCACGAGGCTAACTACCCCACCCATGACCTAGAATTAGCCGCCGTAGTGTTTGTCTTAAAGATGTGGAGACACCATTTGTATGGTGTAAGGTTTGAAGTTTTCTCCGATCATAAGAGTCTCAAGTACCTCTTTGATCAAAAGGAGTTAAACATGAGGCAAAGGAGATGGATGGAATTCCTCAAAGACTACGATTTCGGTTTAAGTTACCACTCCGGCAAGGCTAATGTAGTCGCCGACGCCTTGAGCCGAAAGTCGTTACACCTGTCCCACATGATGATCAAAGAAGTTGAGTTGATAGAGAAGCTTAGGGATATGAATCTAGGGATGTCAGCAACCGATAGAGGGATAAAAATGTGCTATCTTAGTGTAACAAGTGGATTTAAGCAAAGAATCATGTTAGCACAACGAGAGAATGAGGAGTTCGAAGAGATCATAGATGCTGTTAAGGCGGGAAAGTTGAAAGGTTTCGAAAGAGGCGAGGATTGGATATGGAGATTTGAGGGAAGGATCTGCGTACCCCAAGATGGTGACCTCCGAGAAAAGATCGTGGAGGAGACTCACAAAAGCTATTTCACCATTCATCCCGGTGTCACCAAGATGTACCAAGACTTGAAGAAGATGTTTTGGTGGCCCGGAATGAAGAAGGATGTAGTCGCATGGGTTAGTAAGTGCTTGGTATGTCAGAAAGTGAAAATCGAGCACCAAAAACCTTCAGGTTTGTTGCAACCCCTGTCAATCCCCGAATGGAAGTGGGAATGCATATCCATGGATTTCGTGACAGGATTGCCTAAGACCCAAGCTGGCCATGATGCTATTTGGGTGATAGTGGATCGACTAACCAAGTCGGCACACTTTCTACCTATTAGAGTGACATACTCTTTAGATAAATTGGCTCAGTTATACATCCAAGAGATCGTAAGATTGCATGGAGTACCGTCGACGATAATCTCGGATAGAGATCCGCGGTTTACGCCAGCGTTTTTGGGAGCCTTTCAAAGGCGTTTGGTTCAAAGCTATGCTTAAGCACTGCTTACCACCCACAAACAGACGGACAATCCGAAAGGACGATCCAAACCCTAGAGGATATGCTAAGAGCCTGTGTGTTAGACCAAAGGGGAAGTTGGGATAAGTACTTGCCTTTGATCGAGTTTATGATAACAACAGCTTATCACGAGCATCGGTATGGCACCGTACGAGGCATTGTATGGGAGGAAGTGCCAATCACCTTTATGTTGGTATGAGTCCGAAGAACAAACCATAATAGGACCTGATGTAGTGAGGGAGACGACGGAACAAATCAAGAGGATCCGGGATAGGATGCTCACTGCTCAAAGTAGGCAAAAGAGCTATGCGGACAAGCGGCGCAAGCCCTTGGAATTTGAAGAGGGAGAACATGTGTTCCTTAGGATTACCCCCACTACAGGCATAGGGAGAGCCATGAAAGTCAAAAAGTTGAGCCCCTGATTCCTTGGTCCCTTCCAAATTCTTCAAAGGGTAGGAACAGTTGCCTACAAAATAGCCTTACCCCCTAATCTTTCTAATCTTCACGACGTCTTTCACGTCTCTCAGTTAAGGAAGTATGAGTCCGACCCTAGCCACGTTTTAGAGCGAGCATGTTCGGTTAAGGGACGACCTAACTTTCAATCTTCCCCTACGAGAATCGTGGACCATGAGTCACACCGAGGAACAAGTCCATTCCTTTGGTAAAAGTAGCATGGGACGCGACAAGTCTCAAGAATTCACATGGGAGCTAGAGACAAATGCGAGACAAGTATCCCGAGCTTTTCTAAGGTAACGAATTTTGAGGGCTAAATTTTTTAAGGAGGGAGTAATGTAACACCCGATTTTTCTGGTCCGAGGAAATGACCAAAATGCCCTAAGGTCATTTCGACCGAACTCGAGGGTAACCAGCTCGGTCGTCCTCGAAGGGTCAACTCAATGTTTGAAGGGGATTAAATGGCCCTTGAATGCTTTCGGAAACGAAAATTTCGTTTTCCGCAGTTTCGAGTCAAAATGACCAAAATACCCCTATAGCATTTTTACGCGGGTAAAGGTGCCGTTTGAGCCCGGAACTTTCCCCAGAGGTTTAAAAACATGTTTTCATGTGTCTAGAGGTCTCTGTTCAAGTCCCGGTGGTCCCGCGCAGTTTTAGTGCAAAATTACGATTTTGCCCCTAGAATAGTGTTTTTGAGCTTAATGACGTAATTAAGCAAACCTAAGCAATATTAGGCTCTAAACGAAGATTAATTTATTTCCCTAATTAATCTAGAGCCAAAATAATTTATTAAAGTTAATTAGAACCTAAAATTGCTTAGATTAAACTTAAATCCCTTTTTAGAACTCAAGACTCTTAGTCTTGGAATCTTGAATAGTGTTTTCTCTTTCCAATTCCTTAAATCAAGGAAATGTGTCTAGAGTTGTTTAGACTCTAAATTGAGGATTTAACTCACTAATAGTGCAAGACCACTCCTTAATTATGTCTAGACCACCTTAATTACCCATTTACCTTACCTAAACACTTTCTTACAAATTTCTAATCTTAAGCATAATCAAAGATACACCTAAACACAACTCTAAACCACAATTAAAATACAAAGAAACCTCCCCCATGGGCTGGTGCATATTCGGCCATCACTCTCTAATTACCACACATATTAAATTGTTTTCTCACTCAAAGAGCCATGCTTGAGCCATACCTTGAGCCATACCTCACCATGCTTTGAACCATACCTCACCATACCTCAAGAACACATTATCTCACCTCATGGAACTCATGGAAAGCCTCCAATCTGCACCCTCATGGCCGAAACCTCTTCCTCCATGAGCTCCCTCCATTTGTTTCATTTCTCTATAAATAGAATGCCTTGAGGAGCTTGCACCACTTTTAGATCATTTGCTAAGTTTAGGAAACACTCAAAGCTTTTCTTTTTCTCTCAAAGTTTTTGTGTTCTTCAAGTTCTTGGAGTTCTTGGAGTTCTTCATCTTCTTCATCTTCTTCTTCCATCTTCAAGTTCATCACACCAAGTAGGGATTTTCTTTCATGTATTCTTTTCTTTAAAGTTCTTGTTTCAAGCTTGATGTTCATTGTTTCTCTTGTTTCTCTTTAGAGCTTCATTTCCACTCCTTTTTCCTTTTCATTTTCGGCCATAGGCCTTGGAGAACAAAGGAATGAGAGCTTGATGATGAGAGTTTCATGGTGATGTTCATCACTTGAAACAAACTCTAGAGCTTGATCTTTGTTCTTGAGCAAAAATGTTTTTAGTTTTTTTTTCTTTCCTTGAACTCTTAAGAACTTTATCTTTGATGATGTTTTAAAATGACTCTATGAACTCAATGATGAGGTCTCATGATGTTGGTGTTAATATATCACCAAGATCATGGACTCTAGAGTTTCAAATATTTCTTTTCTTTCCTTGAAGTTTCGGCCATTACCTTTCCTCTTACATGCAAAATGTTTGATTTTCTAAATATGTTATGTTGAGTTCTAAGAACTCTAGACTTTTACTTTGTCTCGGTTTGATGAGTTTGGGTTGAGGTTTAAATTCCTTTAAAGTCTTGTTAAGAGCTCTAGAAAGATAAAATGAACTTGCATAATTTATTTTATGCTTACATCCATATTTACATTCTTGCTATGCATCTTTGCTTTCTAGCTATCGCCTAAGAACATAAAGATTAAAATGGAACTTGTCTCATCACTTAATTTAATTCTCAAAGCCTTTCTATTTCGGCCTTAAAGTCGATTGTTGTTGGGCCTAGAGCACTAAAATAAAGAATTGAACTTGCATTATCACTTAATTAATTCCTCGAATGCCTATCTATTTCGGCCTTAAAGTCGATTGTTGTTGGGCCAAAACACTAAAATAAAGAATTGAACCATGCATATTTACCTTCAAGCTTGCACGTTTAAGTTTATGCCTCGCATATTTAATTTTAAGTCATCACTTTACTTTGTAAGCAAGATTAAAAATGAAAAGCATGAGCACATTTAGTTTATGTCATAACTTAAGAACCTAGAGCTCAAAGACTTGCCCATTTCATTCCAAGATAAAGTTAAATGTGAATGTATTCCTTGAATGCATAATTTCGGCCAAGTAGTGATGATGGACTTGCAATGAGTTTTCATCTAGCTACTAGGACCAATAGTCTATGTTTTAAGTTTTCCTTAAAGCTTTACAAATCTTTATAAGGTTATGTCATCACAAGTTGTGATTTTATTATCTTTTAGGGGATGGAATATGTTTTGGTCAGTGACCTAAGGCTTCACTTAGCCTCTTGATGAATTAAAATGTTTTGCAAAGAGTTTTAGAAGTTCTAGATTGATTCCAAGAGAAACTAGTTAACTTATGTACCTAGAAATGTCAATTTAACTCTCTCATTTAAGTTAAATGTTTTCGGTTCCGATGTGATGAGTTTGATGCTGTATGATGATGTTTTGATGTGTTGGAATGTGTGAAAATATCATATGATGATGTAGAAGCGATCCTATGCATGATAGGTAAGAAACTAGCTAACTAGAAATACCGTAAAGCTAGAATTTAACATAGTTTTGACCCATTTGTTTATGGAACTTTTCCAAACTGTTTTAATGGGGACATAATCAGATTTAGATTGTTTAGACATGAAAAACTTGGTATCATTTGAGTTAGAATTGAATTCTAGCACCTATGGGGAAACTAGTAACTAGAAAACCGTAAAAATGCAAATGTAGAACTCTTAGAACATTTAATTTTCTGGATTCTGTCCAGTACCCTTACAACATGGTAAACATGATTAATAATTAGTCCTTAAGCATAGGAATGCCTCATAATTGATTTAGATTTAATATATAGCGCCTTCAGCGAAAACGGAACCAAGAAAGGGTCTAAAACGTAAGTTCTAGAACCCCGTATTCACATGTTAGGATTTCCACCCTATGCTATTCAGATTTAAAAGTAAAATGAGAGGATTATGAATGATGTTTAATTATGAGCCTTAGGTGCTTAAAATATGAACGACGGATGTAGAGAACTATATCTCAAGATTAAGACCCGTAAGGGTCAAAGCATAAGCTACCGTAAGGGTAAGCGTTTGGATGTTTTATGATGATGCATGAAGTATGCTAATGATGATGATGTTATTCATATGAGGAATTTATGAGACTATATGTTTATGTGGCATAAAGCAAATTTGGAAGGAAATTTGGTGTAATGACCGTTGTCTAATTTCCGACAAATTTGGGGACTTAAAGAGATTTTGAAAATTAAGGTACTAAGATGGGTTCTAGGATGACACCGGTTCGGCCGAGCACCTCCATAGAACTCATGTGACATCGGTACCATTTTATACTCTTAGGTGACACCGGTTCGGCCGAGCACCCCTAAGAGGTTTGCCCCCTAACCCGTACTCAGATAGTCGGGATTTATGATTTATGATACGCTTATCGTTAAGTGGTAAGTAAGAACTAGTGACGACTAGTTAAGATATGAGCTCATAACCTAGATGTATGACACGTTCTGGGTGACACCGGTTCGGCCGAGCACCCCCAGTTCGATTGTCTTTTAGGGTGACCCATGAGGAAGAGAAATTTCATGATTATGATTATGTCACTAAGTTTTGTCCCATATGAATGTTACTATTGCCACTTTATGCCACCAAGAATGATGATGCTTGATGTTATGTTTTATGTATGTGCGTTAGGTAGTGCCATGCATACATTTTTTTATTATGTTGCATCCATGACATTAAGATCATCCTAAAATGAATGGACCTTGGCTAAAATATATTTTAAAGTTTAAAATGAACTTAATACATGCTCAGTCACTTTGTATAAATAAACCCAAGGTTCCTGAGGACGTAGATGATGACACCTAGGTAGTAGGAGGCCCTACTGAGATTCTTTAGCAAGATTCTCACTCCCTCTACCTCTTTCTTTCCGTCACGTCTTCAGATGGCGACGTTCGTGGTGTTCGTGGACACGCTGACATGGGAGGTGCACCATGACCCGGACCACGGGTCATTCCATTTTGTGGGTCGATGCACGGTTAGAGTATTCATGTTTATGGGTCGACCCTTCACTCCCCCTGTACATTCCCATCGTTTCTCCGCCGCCTCACCTTTTGGCGATGAGCTGGTGTTCGAGCGCAAGACGTCCCTAGAGGAGAGGCTTCGCTGCACCCATTATCCACGCCCGCCGAGATCGCCTCAAAGATGTGCCCTGCTGTCTGCCGCCTTTTTCTGAGACTGGATCCTTCCGAGGATTCTAAGAACCCAGCACCCTCCGAGGGATCTTCCCCCACCATACCCATGGACCTTGGGGAAGGTAGTGAGCCTTCCGTGACTCAGCCGAGGCTTGCACGATGACCGGAGATGAGGCCACGCTGAGGAGGTCACTTCCGAGCCCCGTCCCGTCTATTCACGCCGGAGGAGCTTGCTCAGTTTCCTGGTTACTTGCTACGCTCGAGGGATAGTCGCCAGTAGGAGGCTGTAGATGGCCGAGATAGAGCACACACCACTTAGATGGGGATAAACCTTCTTTTGTTTAGAGGTTATCCTATTAGGTGCACTCGGGTAGGGGAGTAGATTATGTTCATGTTTTATGTTGTATTTTCTTTTATGCATTTCCCCTGTACTAAACTAAGTCCCACACTTATAAGTGGGCAAATTATATATACATGATCTTCAGTGTTACTCATGGTGTGCCTTATGTTATGATGTTGTGAGACATTTGTTTACCATACATGGTTTACTGCTTATCGCATCACGCGGCTCTCACTTTGTTTTTCAAAAAAAAAATTACCCGTATTTTCCGCTAAGTAATTCAAAGATAAATGAGAACTATGAAGTAACAGACTAACGATTAACCTAAATATGTTCTAGAGTATTGGGTTAAAAATTAGGATGTTACACTAAAACTTTGCTATTTGCTTCCCTAATTTGTTTTTTCATCTTTACTACTCGCTGCGTTGAGTTTGTTCTTTTGATTTGTAGATCTAACAATGACTCGCACGGTTGAGCCTACTTGCTTTTATTTTGTTTTGGCAATTTGACAAGTATTTTACCTAACTATTTAGCTCCTCTGACGAATGCTTATTTGGTCAAGTTTAACTATTGTTTCATTGTTTGTGACTAACGTCTGCATATTGTCATTTGTTTATTTTGACTTGGTACATGACTGGTTTGTATGATTTTAAGTATTTTCCATTAATCGATGCTACTCTCTATCCGTTGTCAACATCGGCTAGGCTATACATATTACCAGAAAATGTCTTGTCAACTCGAGAGGGTCCTTCCCAACTTAGGGATCATTTGCCAAATATTCTTGATTTCTTTTCAAATGGCAACACAACTTTCCAAACCAACTCTACAATGTCAAAACGTTTAATCTTCACATGACGATTATAAAAGTTGGCCATTGCCTCTTTTGTAGCATCATATTCCCTAATTTAAGAATCCGTTCTTGTTCTATGTCATTTATCACGTCGAACATGGAACTTCAATAATCGTCGATGGGTAGTTCACTTGGTCTCGACACTCTTATAGATTGCAAATTAATTTCGACAGGTAAAACAACATCGTGTCCATAAACGAGCTTATAAGGACTTGTCCTTGTCACACCTTTGGGCGAATTATAGTATGCCCATAAAATTTGCTGAAGTGTATTCTGCCAATTACGAGGTTGTCGACCTATATGCTTTTTAATCAAAGCAATAATGCTTTTATTGGCAGCTTCAACTTACCCATTAGCTTATGCATAATAAGGAGTTGACGTTATCATCTTAATTGACCTTGTATTAGCATATTCAAGCACTCTTCGACCTATGAACATTTTTCCTTGGTCTGTTTTCAAAGTTTCAGGGATTCCAAAACGACAAATGATTCTTTCTTCAATAAAATCTATTATCTCATTTTAGGTTACATCTTTTAATGTGATAGCTTCGACCCATTTAGTAAAATAGTCAACAACTATCAAAATAAATTTATGGCCTTTCAACGAAGGAGGGTAAATCTAACCAATAAGATCCAATGCCCATCCTCTAAATGGCCATGGTTTGACAATGGTATGCAATTCTGATGCTAGCACATGTTGTACATTACCATCACTTTGACAATCTTGGCAAGACTTGGCATATTGCATATAATCTTTAGGCATTGTGTAATGCCCCAATTTTTACTGTCATTAGAAATTACCGAATTACTGTAGGTAATTATTACATAAGATTTGAGGCCAAACAATCCTCAATAAAGGAATACAACATTAGAAGAGAGGTTAGGAGCGATTCATGCGAAAGTCGCAAATCTCGAATTTCTGTACGTATAAAATGACCAAAATGCCCCTGAAGTTATTTTACTCAGAAAATGAGGATCGTGGGCCCCACCTATTCTCAAGGGGATGTTTTGATGATAATAAGGGATTGTTTGTGTTATGTGTGTTAATAAAGCAGAAGGATCTCAATTTTGAGTTCCGACGCGTGAAATGACCAAAACGCCCCTGTGGCTGTTTTAACTCCAATGTGCGTGCCGACTGAGCCCGAACCTCACTAAAATGTTTTAAAATTTGTTTTTAAGCCATGATTAACCATTGGTTAAGCTGGGTGGCCTCGGGAAGTTTTTAAGTGAAAGTACGATTTTGCCCCTGTTTTTGGGCAGTTTTGTGAATTTCGGGATTTTTGATTCGTATACCGAAACCTAAGCAATATTAGGCTCAAATTAAAGCTTTTTAAATTCTAAATATTAATCTCGAGTCAAAATTATGTATTTAGATTGATTAGAACCCAAAATTGCTCAAAAACACCCAAATTGCTTACTAATTCACTTAAGCCCTTAACCGTAAATTCTCTAAATTACATGAATACCTTGCCTACACCTAAATAATGCATGGAACACACAAATTTGACTTCTTTGGGCTGTAATGGACGAAGTTATTGATGCCATTATGCAGCTGAATTATTGCCAAAAGTTGCACTAAAACAAAATGCCAAAATGTCACCATAAGAGACATAATTCCTTAATTTCATACAACTTTGTCTAAAATGATTTTTGCTCCCTTATTTCTCCTGCAAAATTCCGCCAACTACCTCCTCATTTTGGCCAATTAGAAGCCTCAAAATCTTCTATAAATAGGCTTGCTTGAGTGGTCTTGGAATGCTTTGTTCATAACTAGTTTTTAGGAGCACCAAAAACTTTCTTTCTTCCTCCTCTTTGGCTGAATTCTTTCTTCAATTTTTCAAAGAGATTTTGTTTCATTTCACTTCAAGAAATCAAGTTCTCTTCCTCTTCTTCAACTCAGATTAGGTAGGGAGTAGTTTCTAAATTTATTTCTATGCTTTGAGGAGTTGTGTTTTTAGCTCAAAATGATGAAATTATGAACTTACCTTAGCTTTTCATTTCGATTTTCCTCTTCATTTTTCTTTAACCAATTCGGCCATATGGCCTAGGTGGAACTAAGATGATGGCTTGATGATGAGGACCTTGAGGGTGGGTTATAAATCCATCACAAGTTACGCCTCTAAAGCTTGAAAATTCCACTTGATGCAAAACTTTAAAGAATAATGCTTTATGATGCTAAAACAAAGATTTTTAGTTTAGAACTTGAAAGATGTATTTTTCCAAGCTTGTATTTCATGTTTATGTTTCAAGTCATCACTTAATCTTTCAAGATAATAAAGAGGTTGCATCTCATATTTAATTTATGCTCTCACTTTATTTTATAATGGTTAAAAGGATCACCGCATGGCATGTTTATTTTATGCCATCACCTAAAAGATCCTAGAGGTCAAAGACTTGGCCATGTATCACAAGCAAAGAAATATGATTATTGGAGTTAAAGAATTTATTCTTTAAAAAGTCTTGAGATTGGAGCTTAAAAAGATGTAATAACAATTCTCTTCTCCCTTCACCGGTCCTGTGCGGACTACCGCCACTCCGGTTTTTTAATATTCTCTTCTCCCTCTACTGGTCCTGTGCGAATTACCGCCGCTCCAGTTTCTTGCATCATGTTTATATTTCAAGTTCTTGCATCATGTTTAATTTTCAAGTCATCACCTTAAATCTTAAAGATAAAGAAATGGAATTGCATATCATGTTTATAATTCCGAGCTATCACCTTATAAAGATAAGATTAAAATAAGGTTGCATAGCATGTTTATAATTCTAAGATGTCACCTAAATCTCTAAAGCTCAAGACTTACTCCTTTTATCTTAAGTGAGAATTTTAATTGTGAAGATCCTCCCAAGTTTGACAAAAGAACTAGTTTCTAAATGAGTTTTAAGACTTTGCAAGGATTTTACGGGGAACTAGTATTTTATATGCACTTAAAATATGATTCTATGTAATTGCATGAGGTTCATGATTCGGCTACTGATCTGAGTTTAGTATCAATGTATGATAATGATTTGATATGTTTGAAGTTGTGATAATTATGGTTTATTGTTAAGAGAATGATTCACTGCATGTTAGAGATAAAACTAGCTCCCTAAAACAACCGAAGAGCTAGAATTTACCTAGTTTTTGACCCCTTTAAGTTTAGCCAATGCCAAATCTGTTTTAGTATGTTATAATTCTGTCTAGGATTAGTTAGCCACGAAAAATTTGGTATCAATTAGACTAGGATTGATCCCGAACACTAAAAATGAACTTAGCAACTAGAAAACCGTAAAAACAAGATTTCTAGAACTCTAGGGAATGAAATTTATGCATTCTATCCAGAATCTTTAGCAACGATAAGAACCAGGTTTTATTATGTTTAAATAAGGGAGAATGATTCATAATTGGTTTAGTAACTAATTTCAGTATCATAGGGAAAGCTGGTAACAAGAAAGGATTTAAAACATAACTTCTAGCATACCGTAAAACCTTAGGAACAACTTACTACCTATGCTACCCCATTTGATTTAATAGTGTTCTTAAGGCCTATAAATAATCGTAAGGATGGTAATAAATCCCTTAGGTGCATAACTAATTAGTTCTATAATTGATAATTCGATGTAAGTATTGGATGCTTATTAAGTACTTGATATCATTGAATGATTTCCTGGCTTGCATGTTATAGTTGCTATTGCAAATAATGAGAATGCTTATGCATGAAATATTCTTTATTATGTAAAATTTACCTTTGTTGCTAGAAGAAAGTGTATCATTGTAAAAGTGTAGTTTGGAAAGGTTCTGGCTAAGGAAAGACTTGGTATTTAAGCGTGTCCATTATGACCCACCTCTCTTTCTTGGAAATCTCCCAGATGCATGATTATAGTTGATATATATTATTCTAGCTTAAGACTATAAATGAGAAAATGCTATGATGTTTATGAATTGTATTGTGATATAACATGCAAAGATTTAATGGTGACTTAAACTTATAAGAAAATGATCCTTTGGAACCATCAGACTATAGGTGGTGAAAAGGTGATTTTAGCCCCCTAACCCGTTCTCTCAAAAGGGTAGAGTCGGGACTTTAGCTTATCAAAAGGGATAAGTATATGCTAGTGACGACTAGTAAAGTATAAGCTCATAACCTAAATTACTCCCAAAAGGGTGGAGTATAGGGTGGCCTAAGGAAAATAATGATGATGATAAGATTTTAAGTCACCTAAGGCACTAAAGAAATGAAATATGTGCACTGTGTCCATGTGTAGCTAGTATTATATGACGTTCTTTTATGCATGTTATTTTGATAATGATGATGAGGAATATGATGTAATGATAAAGGAAAAGTTCATTGTAAATATGACATGTTAAGATTATGATGCATTATAAGACGTGTGATTAAAAATTGACGAACCTCGGTTAAGTATTTGTCCGAACTTAAAATGAATCTTTGCATGCTCACTATTTAGAATAATCCTGAGATTCCTAGGGACTTTGATGATGACACTGTAGAAGGAGGTACCCTACTGAGAATTCTTTAGCAAGATTCTCACTCCCTTTTCTTTATTTCCGTCATTGTCTCCAGATTCAAATGGCGACATTCGTCCTGTTGGTTGATACCCCTACTTGGGAATTCCACTATGATCCGGTGCATCGCTCGTATCATTTTGAAGGGAAGTCTTGTGATTCATGTTTTTATTTACATAGGTCGTCCATTTGCACATCCTGTCCCTAGTTATCGATTTTCTCCCACTTCTCCCAATGGCGATGAAATGGTTTTCGAACATGCACGTCCACTTGATGAAAGGATGTTACGTTCTTATCCCGCTTCATCTGCTGTCCATGGATTTCAGTATGTTCCCAGACGAGATATTCGAACTGATCCTTCGGAGGACACTCCTACTCATGTATATTCTGAGAGCTCCGCTCCTACTCCCACACGTGTAAGAGAGGGTAGTGAGGAAACAGTTGTTCAGCCGAGGTTAGCAAGAAGGCCGTCCATGCGACTCTCACTGGTGCATCTCGTGTGTCCCCTCTCGAGGAGCTCATCGATGGATCGGATTTATTCCCCATTTCCTAACAAAGGCCATAGAAGGTTCTTAGTAGATTCATGTGTGTTCATGCACCCTAGTTTTAGGATAACCTTCCCGGCTTATGGAGTTATCTAGTTTTGGGGCATGTATTTCCCTATGTATATTTTCTTTTATGGGTTTGCATAAGACAATGATGTATGATCATAACCCACCCTTTGAGTGAGGTCATTGTATGTAAATATATGTTATAATGTGCTTATGGATGTTATATGATGGAGCCCAAGTGATATGATGTGATATATTCTTAAACGTCTTATTATACTCCGCTTACTCGTTCACGTTGTACTCGGCTCACGTTTTCAATTATGTTTTTTTTTTAAAAAAAATGGCTCGTAATTTCACTAAGTATTTTCAAATTATGAAGAAAGAACCAAAGCAATGAGTAAAGTCTAGTCATTAATCAGATTCAACCTAGGTGTATTTGGTTAATTACTAGGGTGTTACACATTGTTGGCCAAAATAATCTTTTTCGATGAAGAGACCATCTCATCTTTTGTCCTGCTTGGTGGGCACTACAAATGCCTTCATGAATTTCCGCCAAAGCAATATATATGCTTCAGATTCCCCTAAACAGGACAATAGGTCATCTTCGACACCTTTTTTAAACAAAACGTCACCAAGAATAACATAATTCAAAGATTGATATTTTAATTTTCGATCAACACTTTGATTTGGGTTTTTTAAGTAATCGACAATTGGCTTTCTCCGGTCACTATCATCCAACTGGTCAATGACAAAAACCTCTCGTTTATCAAAGGGGACTAGAATTTGCTCAACTATAACAAACGATTCCATGGTCGATGGTCTTATTCTATTAGGCTATTTGAGCAAGCTCATTTACTTTGAAATTTAGCTCTCGAGACACATGTTGAAGGACCACAGTGACGAATTCATATAGCAACCTTGCAGCTGTTGCAAAGTACTTAAATAGGTTATCACTAATGCACCTAAATTCTCTCTACAACTATTTTATGACCAACTGAGAATCACCAATAATTTCAACATTTTTTACTCCCTTAGCTAACAACATGTCGAGCCCAATAATAACAGCTTCATATTCAACTTCATTATTTGAACATGGAAACTTAAGTTCAAACATGAACCTAGTAGGAATCCGATCTGGGGAGATAATATTATTCCTAACGCAGCACCTCGACAATGTTTTGAACCGTCAAAATATAACTTCCAAGGAGTTATACCTACATAATTCACCACTAGTTCATCTAATGCATCACAAGGATGGTCAACAAGGAAATCAGCTAATATTTGTCCTTTAACAGCTTTGGCTGGCGCATATTTAATTGTAAACTCAGTCAAGGCAAGCATCCATTTACCAATTCGACTATGCAAAATGGGATAGGACAACATATATTTTATTACATCAGCTTTGAAAATTACATGAACCTCTTTTGAAATCAAGTAGCACGTGAGTTTGGTACAAGCAAAGTACAATGACAAACATAGTTTTTCTAAAGGACAATATCTAGTTTCAACATCTGCCAAAACTCTATTAAGATAGTATATAACTTGTTTATTGTCATTGCCATCTTCTTGTGCCAACACACTTCCAATAGTTGCTTGGGAAGTGGCAATGTAAAGTTTAACAGGTTTGCCAGTTTTGGACGATGTCATCACAGGAGTGTTTGTCAGACTTTGGTTGATGGTGTCGAATAGCTCTTGATGATTGCTTGTCTAGACAAAATCTTGTTGTTTCCTAAGTTTGACTAGAGGTGCAAAGATCCTTGTCTTGCCTGATAAATTAATAATGAAACATCACAAGAAATTCACCTTTCCTAGAAAGAATTGCAATTATTTCTTATTCATTGAGCGTTAAGCTTCCATTATCACTTTGGCTTTATTCTGGTCGATGGCAATTCCTCTCTTCTAAACCAAAAAACCTGGGAAGTTTCCTGCAGTCACACTAAAAGCACATTTCAAAGGGTTTATTTTCAAACCATTCCTTCTCATCTTGTCGAAAGATTTTCTTAGGTGCTCGAGATGTGTTTTTTGTTTGTCAGACTTGACAACTACATCATCTATATAAACTTCCATAAAGTTGCCAATGAATTCATGGAAAATTGGTATTCATGGCTCTTTGGTATGTCGCTTTAGCATTCTTAAGCCCAAAAGGTATGCTACCCATTCATAAGTGCCCAAAGCACCAAGGCATCTAAATGCTACTTTTGACACGTCTTTTTTAGCAATAAAAATTTGGTTATAGCTGGAATAACCATCCATGAAGCTAAATATTTCATTGCCTGCTACAACATCTATTAGCACATTTGCTATGAGCATGTGATACTCATCTTTTGGGGTTGCATTATAAAGATCTCTAAAATCTATGTATATCCTCAACTTGCCATTCTTTTTCAGAACAAGGACAATATTAGAAACCTAATCAACTTACCTGGCTATTCGAATAAGTTTTTCTTTGAGCAGCCTCTCGATTTCTTCCTTGATCTTGGTCATCACCTCTGGTGCAAATCATCAAGGCACTTGCTTGACAGGTCAACTATTGGGCTTCAAGGGTAATCTGTGCTTGACTAGTCGTCAACTAAGTCCAGGCATTTCGTCATACTCCCATTCGAAGCAATCCCTGAATTCTTTGAGTAGTTCGACCAACTCTTCCTTGAAATCCTTTGGTAGCAACTGGCTTATGTAAGTTGGTCTGGCCTCACCATCTTCACAACTTTTATCCTAATACTGTCAGATAAAATAGAAGTGTTTTCAAATCCTAAAGATTCGAAATCATAAATACAATCCAATGCACCATCAGTAGTGCATGTAAATTGTTCAAGCATGTAGGCCGACAAATGAGCCAACTGGCTCGACAAATCCATAATTAATCTAAGTCTGGGACCGTTTTAACCCAATCCTAGGTATTAATTTTAAGCCTTCGTTGTCGATGACACACTTGTCAATCTTTTCTAGATCGAATTTACCTTTAACTTCCAGCATCTTGATCTTTTTGTTGTAGATTTTGAAGTTGCTCAACATAGCAAAAACTGTCATCAGCTCCCACCTCTTCAATCTTTCCTTCTTAGTTCCAAAGTATGAGTTTTTGATGCAATGTCGAAGGTATTGCTCCAACTCCATGGATCCAGTCACGTCCAACTAGAACGTTATAACTTGCTCTAGATGGGACCACAACGAACATGGTCTTTTGACTGACACTGCTAACCTTGAACTTTAGGACTAGCATACCTTTGGCAACAGAGGACTTGCCATTATAATCAGTCACAGCAACATTAGTTTTGACCAAGTCCCTGACATTTTTGCCAAATTTTATCAACATACTTTCTGGCATAAGGCTGATGGCTACTCCATCATCGATCAACACCCTATTGACCATCTTGCCTTCAATTGTTGCTTTTATGTGTAATGTAACGCCTCGATTTGCTGTCTGAGTGGAAAATGACCAAAATGCCCCTAAAGTCATTTTCGGCCCAGAATTCGAGGATGGCCGGCCAGGCAGTCCTCGAAGGGCCAACTCAATGTTTGAAGGGGATTGAATGGCCCTTGAATGGTTTCGGAGGCGAAAGTCTCATTTTCTGCAGTTCCGGGTCAAAATGACCAAAATACCCCTATAGTGTTTTACGCGGGTAAAGGTGCCGTTTGAGCCCGAAACTTTTCCCAAAGGTTTAAAACAATGTTTTTACATGATTAAAAGCGCCTGTTTAAGTCCCGGTGGTCTCGGGCAGTTTTAGTGCAAAATTACGAGTTTGCCCCTAAAATAGTATTTTTGAGCTTAATGATGTAATTAAGCAAACATAAGCAATATTAGGCTCTAATCGAAGATTAATTAATTACCATAATTAATCTAGAGTCAAAATAAACTATTAAAATTAATTAGAGTCTAAAATTGCTTAGATTATATTTAAATCTCCTTTTTAAACTCAAGATTCCACTCTTGGAATCTTGAATAGTGTTTTCTCTCTCTAATTTCTTAAATCAAGGAATTGTGTCTAGAATTGTTTATGCACTAAAATGAGTTTATAACTCACTAATGATGCAAGACCACTCCTTAAACATGTCTTGGCAACCTTGATTACCCATTTTCTTACCTAAACACTTTCTTACAAATTCCTAATCTTAATCATAATCAAAGATACACCTAAACACAACTCTAAACCACAATTAAAATGCAAGAAATCCTCCTCCATGGCTGATGCAGCTTCGGCCACTCCTCCTCAAATTACATCACATGTTGATTTGTTTCTCACTCAAAGAACCATGCTTGAGCCATACCTTGAACCATACCTCACCATGCCTCAAGATCACAACATCTCACCTCATGAAACTCATGGGGCTGCTTATGTTGGCCGAAACCTTCCCTCCCTCCTTGCACCTTGCTTGTTTTTCATTTCTCTATAAATAGCATGCTTGGGTGAACTTGCATCATTTTGGGTTCATAGTTGAGGAGGGCTTATATGAATTGATTTGTACTACCTATACCAACAAGATGCATCTTCTTTTCGGTAGCCCAAACTGAAAGAACTCCACAGTTAAGCGTGCTTGACTTGGAGCAATTTTGGGATGGGTGACCTCCTGGGAAGTTTTCCTAGGAAGCGTGTGAGTGAGGACAAAGCATGCTGAAAAGACTCGTGTTGGTTTGTGGGGACAGTCGTCAATCCATAAAGCAGCAGGGGATGTTACATTGGCCAATGAGGTTCACAATGGTTTGATGATGAGAGCTTCTAGATGATGACTATGTATTCATCACAATGAGGCCTCTAAAGCTTGAGTTTTAATAAAAATGTTATTTATGACCTCATTTCAAGAAAAGAAAACTTTGTGTTCTAAAGAACCCTTGAGGTTCACTCTTGTCTTTACTTTATCTTGTCATGATAAGTTTGGGTTGAGGTTTAAGTTCCTTTAAAGTCTTGTATGAGCTCTAATAAGAAATAAAATGGACTAGCATTCATATTTAAATTCAAGCTTATGCATTACATATTTACTTTGAGCTTTGCATTCATATTTATTTTCGAAGCCATCACTTAAAGTTAAAGGATAAAGAATGGATTGTACCTCATATTTACATTCTTGTCTAGCATATTTACTTTTCATCACTAAAGAACATAAAGATTTAAAATGAGAGCTTGCACTATCACCTAACTAAATCTCAAAGCCTTTCTATTTCGGCTTTAAAGTCGATTGTTGTTGGGCCTAGAGCACTAAAATAAAGAAATGAACTTGCATATTTATATTTCAAGTCTTGCATATTTATTTCAAGCCTTGCATATTTATATTTCAAGTCTTGCATATTTACTTTAAGCTCTCACTTCACTTTGTAATGAAGAATAAAAATGAGGTGCATAGCATGTTTAAATTATGTCAACACCTAAGAACCTTAGAGCTCAAAGACTTGCCCATTTTATCTCAAGTTAAAGTTTTATATGGGAACATTCTTTGAATGCACAATTTCGGTCATGTAGTGATGATGAGCTTGGAATGAGTTTCATCTAGCTACAAGGGCCAACAATCTAAGTTTTACAACTTTCTTTAAGCCTCATGACTTTATGAGATTAAGACCAAATAAGATTTATGAATTTATTTCCCTTTTAAGGAAGGATCAAGTGGTCACTAACCTAAGGATGTTCTTAGCCTCCTTTACAAAATGAAATGGTTTGCAAAAGAATTTTAGAAGTCCTGAAAATGATTCCAAGAGAAACTAACAACTTATATGTTTTAGAAATATCAAGTTATGCATCTTTTTGGGACTTAATGCTTCGGTTCTTCCATGATGAGTTTGCTGCTATATGATGATGTTTCGATGTGTTAGAATGTGTGAAAATTATGTATGATGAAGTAGGAACATTTCTATGCATGATAGGGGGAAACTAGCTTTCTAGAAAAATCGTAAAGTCAAGATTTAGCATAGTTTTAACCCATTTGATTTTGGATACTGCCCAAACTGTTTCAATGGGAATATATTCAGATTAGGATTGTTTAATCATGAAAATTTGGTTACAATTGGAGTAGAATTGAATTTTAGCACCTATAGAGAAACTAGTAACTAGAAAACCGTAAAACCGCAATTCTAGAACTCTTAGAACATTTAATTTTTAGAATCTGTCCAGCAACCTCATAATATGGTAGACATGGTTTATAATTAGTTCTTAGACATAGGAGTGCCTCATAATTGGTTTAGATTTAATCTATAGCGCCAGATTCCTTGGCCCATTCGAAATCCTCAGTAGAGTAGGGTCTGTAGCATACCGCATAGCCCTACCCCCAAATCTATCCAACCTCCACGATGTTTTCCATGTCTCCCAGTTACGAAAGTACCAGTCTGACCCAAGTCATGTGCTAGAACCAGAACATGTACAATTAAGGGATGACCTGACATTTGATCTGCCTCCCACGAGAATTGTGGACCGAGGAGTCAAACAGCTGAGAAATAAGTCAGTGCCGTTGGTCAAGGTCGCGTGGGGACGCGGGAAAGCCGAAGATTTCACATGGGAGTTGGAGGCCAACATGCGAGCACAATACCCCGAGATGTTCTCAGGTAATGAATTTCGAGGACGAAATTCTTTTTAAGGAGGGGAGTAATGTAACGCCCCGATTTTCGCTAAACTTTCATAATGACCAAATTGCCCCTGAGGTCATTTTTACCCGAACACTGGGACGGCTGCTTTGGCCATCCTCATAGGGTTCATATGTTATATGAAGGGGATTGTATGAGCATGAGTGCCTAGCAAAGCAGGAAAACCTCATTTCTGAGATTTCTCACAGAATGACCAAAATACCCCCGTAACAGAATTAAGGCAGTATTAAGTTCCATTTTGACCCGGGCTTTGTTCTGAGGTTCAAAACCATGATTTTAAGGCATAAACTATGTTGGTTTAAGTCCCGGAGATCCCGGGCAATTTTTGGTAAAAATTACGGTTTGCCCTCAAGATATTGCATTTCGGCTTAATGAGCCGTTTAACTCCAAACCTAAGCAATATTAGGCTCTAATTAAAGGTTAATTAATTTCCATAATTAATCTAGAGCCAAAACCATCATTTAGAATTAATTGGAACCTAAAATTGCTTAGGGAAAATTCAAATCTCATCATAGTCTTATTCTTTAAAAAGGAAAAAGAATATGTGAATAGTGTCGAATAGTGTTTCCACTATTCACATCAACTTTTCTTTTTGAGACAAGTTGTCACACTCACATCACTAGTCCTAGAGGTGTTGACTCCCTAATCCTTCTAGACCACCTCTAAACCTAGGGATTTATGGTTTTAATTAACCTATTAGTGCACCTAAGTACCTACTTAGCAATTTTTAATCCTAAGCCTAATCTATGTCACACCAAAACACACTTCTAGAACATGGTTTAAGGAGATATTTCTCCTCCCCAAGGCTGCCAAGAATGGCACCATTTTCTCTAGAAATCATCAAAAAAAAAAATTAGTCTATGTGTTCAAGCTATCTTGTGACATGTGTCTTGAACACTTTCAATCAATGATCAACTTTCAAGAAAAATTGTCACTCAAGACTCAAAGAATATTTTATATGGTCAATCAAGGCTTTCAATTCATTTCTAAAATGAAAATAATTATGTCTTTCAAACTCAAAAAGAATGATTTGTTTTTGTGGTCATTCAAGCTTTCTATCAAACTTTTTCAAGACAACATGTCTTACAACACATTACCTATGCCTTGGAATTTAAGTCTAGAAAATTTTCTCTTCTTTTTGGGCATGAGAAGCATGGTTTCTCTTCAGATTTTGCAGCCCAAAATTTTAAGTTTTTATGCATTTTTAAAGGTTGGAAAATAAGGTACATTCTAGCCATACTTTAGGACATGCATAGCTAGACTTTTCACCATGCTTTGAATGACTTTACACCATGCTTTGAACAAAGATATTTCTTCCTCCTTGTGGCTGAAATGTGGCCGAAATTCTCCCCCCAAAAGGCCTCCAATATTCAATTCATTTCACTTCTCTATAAATAGGTAGCTTAGGGAACTTGAAGCACCTTTGTTCATTTCACTAAAGCTTTGAGTTAGAGCACTTTGAGTTCATTTCTCTCAAGTTCAAGAGCTCATCCTCTCCAACCTCTTCATCTTCTTCACTTCCTCTCAATCTCAAACTCTAAGGTAGGGAGCTCTTCAAGAATGCTTTCTTTTACTTTCATGATCAATGTTTATCTTGTTTGAAAGTTGTGTTGTTAGCAAGTTTTTCTCTCAAACATTTTCGGTTTCTTCTTTTCTCTTCCTTTTCATTTTCGGCCTTAAGGCCATGGTAGTGAGAGCTTGATGATGAGTGCTCTCAAAGATGAAACCATGAGTTCATCTTAAAGTGAGGCCTCTAAAGCTTGAACCTTTCTTAAGAAAAAGTTCCATCCTTTCTCCTTTTTCTTTCATTTTCGGCCTCTAGACCAAAATGAGGAGAGCTTGATGATGAGTGCTCTTTTGAGATGACCATGTGTTCATCCTAACATGAGACCTCTAAAGCTTGAGTTTTGTTTGAGAAAAGTTTCATCTTTTTCATGTCTTGGTTAAGACAAGGCTATGTTTTTCATGAAAACTCTTTTTGAGCTTTTGTTCCTTGATGTAGCTTGGAAAAATGGTAGCTTTGTAATGAGCACTTCATGTTGGCCTTTGTCACATGATCAAACTCTAAAGTTTGAGTTTTTCCAAGAAAGGTTTCTCTTTTCAAGTCTTGGTCAAAGAATGAGTTATGTTTCTTTGATGCCTTGAAACTTTCCTTTTCTTTTTGTTAGTTTTCGGCCATGAAGGCCTCTTGGACTTGAAATATGAGGAGCTTGATGATGAGAGTTGTGTGATGATGTTTGTCACATGAACAACCTCTAAAGCTTGAGTTTTCTAAAAACAAGTTTATTATTTTCAAGTTTTGCTCAAGACATAGTTATGTTTCTCTTGGATCTTTGAAAACCCCATTTCTTTCCCTTGAGTATTCGGCCATGAAAGGCTTTGGGACTTAGAAAAATGGTAGCTTGATGATGAGGGCTTCATGTTGATGTATGTCACATGAACAAAGCTCTAGAGCATAGACTTGGTCCCTAGGCCAAGCATATTTCGATTACTTTCTTCCATGTTGGTCATGAGTTTAGTTTTCTTTTCTTGTGAGGATGAGTTATGGGTTGAAACCTTGTTTCCCTTAAAGTCTTGCAAGAGCTCTAAACAAGATATAAAAGAAGTTGCATCCACGTTTACGTTTATGCTTCGCATTAGCACGTTTATTTCCTATGCCATCACTAAGACCCAAGATAATGAATGAACTTGCACAATGCACGTTTATGTTTCAAGCTTTGCATCTCATTTTATGTTTCAAGTCATCACTAAACTCTAAGAATAAGAATGAAGATGCATTTCATCTTTACTTTGTGCTATCACTTTATTTTCTAAAGGACTATAAAATGAAATGCATAGCACGTTTATTTTATGTCATCACTTGAAACTTTAGAGCTCAAAGACTTGCCCATTTCATCTTAAGAAAAGAATTAAATCAAGGAGGTATCTCCTTGAACATCATTCGGCCATGTGGTGTAAATGGCTCTAGGATGAGTTTCATTTAACTACAAGGGCCCATAATGCATGTCTTAGAATTTTTCTAAGCTTTGATGCACTTAACCAAGGTTTTAAACATGTTTTTAAGTTTTAAATCCTTGCCAAGAGCAAGCCGAAATGGCTGCTGCCCTTGGTGTTCCATGATGAGTTTTGGCAAAATAAACTTTGATCTTACATAGTCTTGAAGTCCCAAAAGGTTCCAAGAGAAACTAGCAAGTTATATGGTTGAAAGAAAGGTTTTTCTCATGATTTTATGCCTTAAGGATTTCGGTTCTGCCTTAGTAAATTCCAGCACCTTAAATTCTGTTTTGGGTGGTCTAAATATGTTGTAATACCTTGCCAAGTATGTGATAATTGTTCTAGACTCTTTAAAGCATTATTAGTGACTTTGTTTGCTTAATATGTGAATTCTAGAACTATAAAGAATGGCAAAATGAGTTTCTGCCCAGCCTTGATAAAATATTTAGAATCACATTAGATGATGTCTAGATGTGTGGGAGTGACTCATAATTGGCTTAGGTATTAATTATTGCACCATAGAAAAAGTCGGATGCGAGAAAGGGCTTAAAACGCATTTTCTAGAACACGTAATTCATCAAATATGAACAACTACATAAGGCTGTCCAACCATAATTAATTAGGAATTAGAACCTAATGGATTATGGTAATGAGGTTAATCAATCCCATAAATATACTAGAAAGTAATGGGAAAGTTTGAGGTTACCCGATTTAGGATTTTTACCTTAAGGGATGATTATGCGCCTCTAAGTTTGATGATGAATTGATGTGTTAGCTCATGACGTGTATGGTGCCATGTTAACTATTATCCCTATGTGATAGCGTGTACTAACATGTTATTATTATTCTTTAAAAAGGACTTAAAGATGCCGAGGTAGTAATTATGTGTTATGCATTAATTATGTGGCATCTTAAAGAAACATGTTAAACTTAGGATGACTTAGAACATCAGAATGCAATCCTTTGAAACCACCGAATTAAGGGTGGGGACAATGTGATTCTAGCCCCTAAACCCGTACTTAAAGTCGGGAAGTTGACTTATCCAAATGGATAAAGTCTAGATGCTAGTGACGACTAGCGTGGTATGAGCTCATAACCTAGAGATTTCTCAAGGGAGAAATATTAGGCGGCCCGATTAAGTAAAGGTTCTTATGTCACCTAAGTAACTTGATTATATGATTTATGTTTCATGTACCGCTTATATGATTTATATTCCATGTACCAGTTATATGATTTATGTTCCATGTATGATTATATGATTTATGTTCTACGTACCAAGATACATGATTTATGTCTATGATTTTAGCATATAGCCTATGTAACACAAGTGCCATGTTAAAAAGAACGGATTCTCGGAAAGTGAGATTTTTGGAAAACCCATAATTGAACCTATGTATGTCCATTATTTTATAAATAACCCGAGATTCCTGGAGACGTATATGATGACACCTAGGATAGAAGGAAAACCCTACTGAGTTTCTTTAGTAAGAATCTCACTCCCTCTATCTTTTCCTTTCCATTACGTCTTCAGAGCGAGATGGCGACCTTCGTCCTATTCATTGACACGACGGTGGGAGATCCACCATGACCCGGAGCATGGGTCATTTCATTTTGAGGGCCGGTGTCTTGCGGCGCATCTTCATGTTTTTAGGGCGGCCATTCGCACACCCCTTGTACGATTATCGCTTCTCCCCAAAGCATCCCCTATGGTGACCCGCGATCTTTGAGCATGCACGGCCACGACATGAGAGAACCTGCGGACCCACTGCCGGTTCGGCGGACGCGCGCAAAGACGTGCCATCATCGCAGCACTCAGAGGAGGACCCTTCAGAGGATTCCCCCATGGACCATGAGGGCTCTGCCCCCACTCCGCCTCGGCGACAGATAGGCAGCGGCGAGACAAATACTGGCGTCGGAGGGCTTCGGTGCCGGACCACGACCCCGACGTGGGCGACACGTTCGATCCACAGGCATGCTCGCACCGCCGAGCTCCGCCCGTGGATTGGCTACGTTCCTCCGTCCCCGTGAGTCTGCTATGGAGATTGGAGGGTAGTCCTTAGTGCACACACGTCACATAGTATGGATGATACCTCTTTTGTGTTGAGGTTATCCACCTTAGGTTGCACATGGGTAGGGATGCTTCTTTCCAGTTCTTTTCCATGTATTCTGTTTTTCTGCCGTATTCATGTCACTATGTACTTGAAGAGTCCTGCCCCGTAGGGTAGGCATATTTTATCTATGAGGTATTTCAGTTATGATTGATGTTATGTTCGATGTTATGGTTTGGAGCCATTCGTATGTTATCGTTAGTATACTATGTAATCTTGACTCATAAAGTTACCTGCGGCTTCTATTTTAAGTAACGATTTCAAAAAAAAGTTGGCTCGTATTTTCGTTAAGTCTATTTTCTCAAGAAGATGAACCATGCCAGTAAGTAACGACTAATATTTGGCCTAAGTACGTACTAGTAGTATTGGGTTGAATATTAGGGTGTTACAATTTAAGTGATGACTTGAAATATAAATATGAATTCAAGTCTGGTTCTTTATTTTAGTGCTCAAGACTCCACAACAATCGACTTTAAGGCCGAAATAGGTGAGCTTCGAGATTAATCGTTAGGTGGTAAGAGAATGCAACTCTTGTTTCAATCTTTACGTTGTAGGTGATTAGCTCAAAAATAAATATGCTAGGCAAGGAAAATAAATATGAGTGAAAGTTCATTTTATATTCTTCACTAGAGCTCTTGCAAGACTTTAAAGGAACTAAAACCTCAACCCAAACTTATCATAGCAAGATAAAGTGAACTTTAGAGTTCTTTGTACCAAGGTGTCAAAGGAACCTTATGGTTTGAACATCATCATCAAGTTCAAGGAGATGGATTAAAAGAAACAAGTTAAACATTGATATTATTTGAAGAACCAAAAATGGATCAAGTTAGGAAACCAAGCTTTGAGTTTTAGAAACCATGTCACCATGTCTTTGGTGACAAAACCAAGACATCAAAGAAAAGGTAACCATAGCCGAAACCATGGAGGAAAAATGATGAAACTTTGAAACTCTAGAGGCTATGATCTTGATGATATATCAACATCAACATCACGTGCTCTCATCCTTAAGTCATTTTTATCCAAAAATAAACCCTCAAAATAGAAACCCACACAAAGAAAAGGAGAAGGAAAAAGAAAGGGATAACCCAAAATGTGTTGAGATTAAGATTAAGTTTCAAGCTTTAGAGGTTTCTCAAATGGTAATCATGAGTTTACTATCTTGAAACCTCATCAAGCCATGGTTTTTCTTCTAAGTTGGGCCATCATGGCCGAAACCAAGAGGAAGAAAAAGGAAACCAAGAAACCGAAAAAGAAGGAAAAGAAAAGAAAAGAAGAATTAAGAGGTTTAAGGGAAATCATGATGCACATAACCAAATAACAACTTTTAATGAATGAAACATTTGAAAGAAATCCCTACCAAGTGAAATGAGGTTGAAGAAGAAGAACTCTTGATCTTGAGAGAAAAAGGAAAACTTTGAGTGCTCTAAGAAACTAAAACTTAGCAAACGACTAAAGGTGGCTCAAGTTCTCCTAAGTGTGCTATTTATAAAAAACAAAACATGAGGGATGGAAATGGGGGGAAAGGATGGTGCCATTTCTAGGGGAGGAGGGAGGAAGAAATATCTCTTGGTTATGTCATTTCAAGGTAAAGTGTAGGCATGGGTTTAGGCATAGTGTAGGCATGGTTCTTTGAGTGTGTGAGTGAACAAATTTGTAATGCGAGAGGGGATGAGGTGGCGCCACTTTTAGGGGATCTAAGGGGAGGAAAATCTTTCGTTTAATTGTGGTTTAGAGGTGTGTTTAGGTGTAACTTTGATTAGGCTTAGGATTAGGAACTTCTAAGTAGGTGTGTAAGTGAAAGGATAGGTAATTAAGAATATGTTAAGGCATGATTAGTGAGCATTCTAGCTCATTAGTGGGGTCAAAATCCTACTCTAGCTAGGCTCCTTGGAGTATGGAGAGTGAATAGTGAAAATACTATTCAAGATTCTATGTTCTAGAAACTTGAGTTTTTAAAAGAAAAAGGGGTTTTGAGTTTAATCTAAGCAATCTTAGGTTCTAATTAAGTTTAATGACTTATTTTGACTCTAGATTAATTATGGAAATTAATTAATCTTCAATTAAAGCCTAATATTGCTTAGGTTTGCTTAATTACATCATTAAGCTCAAATGGCACTATGCCAGGGGCAAAATCATAATTTTACACAAAAATTGCCTGGGATCACCGGGACTTAAACAGATACTTTTAAATACATGAAAACGTCATTTTAAACTTTTGAGGGAAGTTTCGGGCTCGAACGGCACCTTTACCTGTGAAAAACGCTACAAGGGTATTTTGGTTATTTTGACCCGAAACTGCAAAAAAACACAATTTTCATTCCAAATCACTCAAGGACCATCCAATCCCCTTCAAACATTGAGTTGACCCTTCAAGGACTGCTGGGCCGGCTATCCTCGAATTCCGGGCAGAAAATGACCTCAGGGGCATTTTGGTCATTTTCTCTCAAACAGAAAATCGGGGCATTACATTTAGCATTCCAAATCCTTGTTTGGTTTTGTAAAAAAAAAAATTATATATAAAAAGGGGAAATACCTAGTAAATAGTTAGATCTCTTGCATGTTTTCTGTCTTTAAAAATTTTTTCTTAAGCTTTCATATATGCATAAGCATTTTTGCATAAAACATCTCAGGGTGGTCTCTTTCCATTACTCCCTTCTAAAGGTCAAACAGAGTAATCAGAAATTATCAAAATGCGTATCCTCCTGAAGACTTCGCTTATCAGTTTGCAAGAACATTAGAAGGTCAGTCTTCGAGATCAGAATTATCAGCATGTTTTTTAGATGTCAGTTTCCAAGACCACAGTTCTTTGTGAGAAATGATTTATCAGTTTGCAAGATCATAAAGGAACCAACATGTTCAGTTTGAAGATGGGTCAATTAGAAAGAAGAGGATGTGTTTAGAAGAAGTTTGTTTAATCAGAAAGAAGTTTATGAGGATCAGAGAATGATGGTTATATAGGAGCATCGAATCTAGAGCAGGAAGATGAGTTTGGGGATGAGATATAAAGGTTTTTTAGTAGGTTAGAAAATAAACCTTGAAGTTTCAGAAAGTGAGAATAAGAGTCAGAAGACTCTCTTTCTGAAAATATGATGAAAAGGCGGGATTTTTACCCACTCTGTCAAAGTTTCTCTCTCCTACATCGCTTCGCCTTCAATCACGTCATATCTCTTTAAACCCCCACATCTCACGTTGTTTTTAACCATCATCTTCTTATGCAGGTCACCTCTCTTTTCTTTAACCTTTAATCCCATACACTTGACTATTTCAGATACACATACGTCTAACTGTAACCTCAACTTTTTTCCTTTTGCTCCATAACTGTAACCTCAACTCTTGTACTAGAATCTAAAGTTGTCAAAATGGCAATAAATAGTCTACACTATGCCATAAGAAAGAAACTCATCAATTGATGCTTCATGGACTTAGGCCAATTGGTAGAAAAAGTGCGTCAAATAGAGAAATTAAAAGGAGAAAAAGAAAGGATGAAAAAGAAAACACTTCGCTGTGAAAAAGTTGCATATGTTGAAGTCAACTAAATTGATGATGAGGTTGAAGGCAGTGGGGACGAAGTCAATGTGGCCAAATTGAAATCGGGACCAACCTATGTTTGCCAGTCCTTAAGGCCTGCTAAAAAAAAAGAAAAAATGGCTTCGTCAAAAATTTATTTTTGATATTACCAAGGCAGATCAAATATTCGACATGCTTTTAAAAGATAAACAAATAATCCTCCCTGAGGGGAAGAAAATTCCTTCAATATCAGAATTGAGGAGACAAAAATTTTGTAAGTTTCATCAATCGACTGGACATGCTACTACCAGTTGTGTTCATTTCAGGGATTTGATCTAGAGAGTAATCGGCGAAGGGCGTTCAACATTCGAAGGAAAAGAGAAAACTATGAAAGTGGACACTGATCCCTTTCAAGTCAATTCAAGTTTTGTCGAACCAACTTTTGTTGACATTAATGTCGCTGGACTAGGAATGTCAAACTATGAAGCTGAAAAGAAGTTTCTATGTGAATACAAACTTGATTTCTTCAAAGCTGTCGAGCAAATAATCTACCCAAAAGTAAGGGAAGATCTTTTGCCATTTTTTATTAAACAAAAGAATAGTAGTCGAGATGTTTCTCTGTCAGAGGTGTAGCACTGTCTTTGACCTAATTGCAGCTGTGACATATGAGAAGCAAAAAATTGGAAAGATGATTTCTGAAAAGGAAAAAGAAACCTAGAATTGAAAAGGAAGGTAGCAGGTAGGTCAAAGTTTGATTTTGGTCCTTTTGATCCTAAGTTTCTTAAACTTGGAACAAGACATGTTAATCAGAAGATGAAAACTATCGTAATGATGGATGGCAAACCCAATAATGTGTCGAGTCGAACTCAAGTTCCTCTAGCCAGAGTTGTTCAAAACTAATGGGTTAAGAACGTCTATCATGTTGATGAAGCTTCATCTTCCAGGAAGAAAAGAAGGCCCAGGAGAAGGTATAACCAAGGGCACAGGATGAATTTGAATCCTTATGTTTGGAAAAGAATCAACAAGAAGAAAGATGAAAGTCTAGCCAACTCTCAAACGAGCAAACCCAAGTCTCCTAATGACAAAGGTTTTGTTCTCCTAAAAGATGTTGTGTGAGTTCAAAAGTTCAAACCATCAAATCTTGATTGTAACACCCTAATATTCAACCCAATACTACTAGTATGTACTGAGGCCAAATATTAGTCATTACTTCTTGCTTTAGTTCTATTACCTTTGAAATTACTTACTGAAAATACGAGCCATTTTTTTTTTGTAACAAAACCTTGGTAAAGTATGAGCCGCGTATAATGTAATTTGTACGATAACGTAAAATGCGGAAATATAAACATGTAAAGGGCTCCATCCATAGCATCATGAATACATATACTGAAATACCTCATGCATTAATACTTAAGATGCCCACCAATAGCGATGGGACTGTTTGATACATAAAGTGCAATACAACTGAAAGAAGGAAATACATGGAAACATAAACGCTACAAGCAAGAGAGTACCCACACGTGCATCTGAAATGGATAACCTCAACACAAAAGAAGGTTTATCCTATCTACGTGACGTGTATGCACTAAGGACTACCCTCTAAACCCTACGGCCACGCGTCAGGAGTGGGCACTCGGACACGTCCTCCGTGTTGGGGTCGCCTCTCAGGCATCCGAGCCCTCCGTGGCTGGGTAACCATTTCCTTGCTGCCTGCTGGCATACGTGGGGGAGTGGGGGTAGAGTCCTCCTCATACATAGGAGTAGGTGGCTCCTCCGAATGCTGCGAGCGGGGTACATATTCGGGTCTGACACCGAGCTTTGTGGTGTAAGTCCGTAGGATTCTCTCGTTGCGTGTGTGCACGCTCAAAAACCATGTCATCTCCATAGGGTGACATCGGGGAGAAGAGGTAGCTATCTACAGGGTGGGTGAATGGCCGTCCGGGAAACATAAAGACGCGAATAAAGGCAAATGGCCCTCAAAATGGTACGATCCGTGCTTCGGATCGTAGTGGTACTCCCATGTGGGGGTCTCAACGTCTGATTTAACGTCGCCATCCGAATCTAGAGACGTAATGGAAAGAAAGAGATAGAGGGGGTGAGATTTCTTACTAAAGAAACTCAGTAGGGTTTTTCCTCATATCTAAGTGTCATCATATACGTCTCCAGGGACCTCAGTTTCTTAGTAAAAACCGTAGGCATATAATAGTTTATTTATGAAGTTCGCAAACATTAACCTCCGAGGCCCGTTTCTTTTAATTATGAAAATCTCTTGGTTACATAGTCTATAGGTCATGAAACATGGATCATAAGTCATGGCACATTAATCATAAATCATGGTTCCCTATATCATGGGTCATAGCACATAAACTCATAAATTGATGCTTCTTATATCATGGGGCATAGCACATAAACTCATAAATTCATGGTTTCTTATATGATAGGGCATAGCACATAAACTCATATAATCATGGTTTCTTATATCATGGTGCATAGAATCATAGTTCATGGAACATGGTACATGGTACATATCTTGGTTACTTGAGGTGACATTAAAACATCATCATTATTTTCCTGGGGCCACCCTAACTGATCTCCCTATAGAGAAAATTCTAGGTTATGAGCTCATACCACGCTAGTCGTCACTAGCACATGGACTTATCCCTTTTGATAAGTTAAAGGTCCCGACTTAAAGTACGGGTCTAGGGGGCTAGAATCACCTTATCCCCACCCTTAACTTGGTGGTTCAAGGATCATTTTCTCATAGTTTAAGTCACCTTAAGTCTCAGCATGTTTTATTGAGATGCCACATAGTTTCATGCATATCACATATCTTTCATCATAGGCATCTCTAAGTTCCCAAAGAACAATCACATGCAATAATAAAACTATCATTTAGGAATAATAGTTCACATGGCATCATACAAGTCATGAGGTAAACACCAATTCATCATTCATAGAGTAATGCTTAAACTTTTCCCTTAAGAGTGAAAACCCCTAATCGGGTAATCTCATACTTCCAAATTATTTTCTTATACCTCTAAGGGATTGATTAACCTCATTACCATAATTTATTAAGTCCTAAAACCTAATTAATCATGGCTGGACAGCATTGGCAGTAAGCTTGTATTAGATGAATTACGGTGTTCTAAAAGATGCATTTTAAACCCTTTCTCACATCCGACTTTTTCTATGATGCAACAATTAATACCTGAGCCAATTATGAGTCACTCTCACTGATCTAGACATCATATAATGTGATTCTATGGATGTTAATCAATCTGGACAGAAATCATATTTTCTGTACCTATGGGGTTCTAGAATTCACATTTCAAGCATTTAAAGTAACTAAGCATGCTCTAAAATGTCTAGAACAATTAGCATATACTTGGCAAGGTATTTAAACATATTTAGACCACCCAAAACGTGATTTAAGATGCTGGAAATGAGCAAAGCAAAACCGAAACCTCAAAGTCATCAAATCATGCGTAAAATTCCTTTTTCATGTACATAGGTAACTAGTTTCGCTTGGAACAATTTTAGGACTTCAAAAATACCTTGGAAATCAATTTAACTTGTCAAGAACTTTCATAAAATACATGGGGCAGCAACTCTTTAATTTTACTCATGGTTGAAATTCTAAATATAAGAACATACTCAAAAATACTTTTAAATGTCACTTATGTTTAGGAAAAACTTAAAATATAAGCTATAGGCTCTTGTAACTAATGAAAAACTCATCCCAGAGCTTTCATCATCACATGGCCAAATGCATTTCAAGAAGATACCTTCTTGATTTAACTTTTCTCAAGATGAAATGGGCAAGTCTTTGAGCTCTAGTCTCTTAGGTGATGGCATAAAAGTAAACGTGCTATGCATTCCATTTTATTCTTCATTAAAGAGTAAAGTAAGAGCTTCAAAGTAAATATGAAATGCAAGAACTTGAAATTAAATATGCAAGGCTCAAAGTAAATATGCAAAACTTGAAAGTAAATATGCAAGTTCCATTCTTTATTTTAGTGCTCTAGGCCCAGCAACAATCGACTTTAAGGCCGAAATAGAAAGGCTTCGAGATTATTTTAGGTGATATGCAAGCTCTCGTTTTACATCTTTAAGTTCTTAAGTGATAACTTGAAATATAAACATGGAATGCGAAGCTTGGAATTTAAACATGCATTATGCAAGTTCATTCATTATCTTGGGGTTTAGTGATAGCATAGAAATAAACGTGCTATGCAAAGCATAAAGTAAACGTGAATGCAAGTTACTTTTATCTTGTCTAGAGCTCTTGCAAGACTTTTGAAGAGAACATAGTTCCAACCCAAACCTCATCCTCACAAGAAAAGTAAATTACTAGTGCTAGCATACTCAAAATAAATCATAACCTTAAAGAACTTGGAAGTGGCCAAATCCCCATCATGGATAATGAACCATTTTTAAACTCTAGGGACCAAGATCTTGATAATCTAAGACATCAACATCCTAAGTCCTCATCATTGAGTACATAGCTTCCTTAAAACCAACATTTAAAACAAAGTTTATGCTAGAGAGGAAAGCAAAACCGAATCCATGCTTGGTTTAAGATCAAAGTTTCAAGCTTTAGAGTTTGTTCATGTGACTAGCATCAACCTGAAACACTTGTAACGCCCCAATTTTCTGTCTGAGTGGAAAATGACCAAAATGCCCCTGAGGTCATTTTCGGCCCGAAATTCGAGGATGGCCGACTCGGCAGTCCTCGAAAGGCTAACTCAATGTTTGAAGGGGATTGAATGACCCTTGAGTGGTTCTGGAGATGAAAGTCTCATTTTCCGCAATTTCGGATCAAAATGACCAAAATACCCCTATAGCGTTTTACGCCGGTAAATGTGCCGTTTGAGCCCGAAACTTCCCCCAGAGGTTTAGAACCATGTTATTACATATTTCAAAACATCTGTTTGAGTCCCGGCAGTCCCAGGCAGTTTTAGTGCAAAATTATGATTTTGCCCCTAGAATAGTGTTTTTGAGCTTAATGATGTAATTAAGCAAGCCTAAACAATAGTAGGCTCTAAACGAAAATTAATTAATTTCCATAATTAATCTAGAGTCAAAATAAATTATTAAAATTAATTAGAACCTAAGATTGCTTAGATTAGATTTAAATCTCTTTTCTAAAACTCAATATTTCACTCTTGGAATCTTGAATAGTGTTTTCTCTCTCCAATTCCTTAAATCAAGGAATTGTGTCTAGAATTGTTTAAATACTAAAATGAGTTTATAACCCACTAATGGTGCAAGAACACTCTCTAATTATGTCTTGGCAACCTTGATTACCCATTTTCTCACCTAAACACTTTCTTACAACTTCCTAACCTTAAGCATAATCAAAGATACACCTAAACACAACTCTAAACCACAATTAAAATGCAAACACAACCCCACATGGGCTGATGCATTTCAGCCACCTCCTCCCCCTTTGACCACATGTTAAATTGTTTTCTCACTCAAAGAACCATGCTTAACCCATGCTTGCACCATACTTGAGCCCATGCTTGGCCATGCTTCCAACCATGCTTTGAACCATGCCTTGTAAGAGATATTTTCTCTCCCATTCTACACTCCTGATGGCCGAAGCTCCTCCCCCTCCATGCACCCTTCATTTGCTTCATTTCTCTATAAATAGCTTGCTTGGGTGAACTTGTATCATTTTGGGTTCATTTGCAAAGTGTAAGTTCTCTCTCTCAAGTTCAAGTTCTTCAAGTTCTTCATCTTCTTCATCTTCTTCTTCCATCTTCAAGATCATCACACCAAGTAGGGATTTCCTTTCATGTATTCTCTTCTTTAAAGTTCTTGTTTCAAGTTTGATGTTCATAGTTTCTCTTGATTCCTTTTAGAACTTCTCTTCTACTCCTTTTTCCTTTTCATTTTCGACCATAGGCCTTGGAGTTCAAAGAAATAAGAGCTTGATGATGAGAGTTTCATGATGATGTTTATCACTTGAAACAAACTCTAGAGCTTGATCTTTGTTCTTGAGCAAAAGTGTTTCTAGTTCTTCCTTTCTTGAACTTTTGAGAACTCTATCTTTGGTGATGTTTCAAAATGGTTTTAAAGACTCAATGATGAGGTCTCATGATGTTGGTGTTAATATATCATCAAGATCATGGACCCTAGAGTTTTAAAATGTTCCTTTTCCTTCTTGAAGTTTCGGCCACTTCCTTTTCTTCTACTAGCAAAATGTTTTGATTTTCTAAAAATGTTATATTGAGTTCTAAGGACTCTAGACTTTACTTGATCTTGGTTTGATGAGTTTGGGTTGAGGTTTAAGTTCCTTTAAAGTCTTGTTAAGAGCTCTAGAAAGATAAAATGAACTTGCATAATTTATTTTATGCTTGCATCTATATTTACATTCTTGCTATGCACCTTTACTTTCAAGCTATCACCTAAGAACATAAAGATTAAAATGGAACTTGCATCATCAATTAATTTAATTCTCAAAGCCTTTCTATTTCGGCCTTAAAGTCGATTGTTATTGGGCCAAGAGCACTAAAATAAAGAATTGAACTTGCATTATCACCTAATTAATTTCTCGAATGCCTTTCTATTTCGGCCTTAAAGTCGATTGTTGTTGGGCCAAGAGCACTAAAATAAAGAATTGAACCTTGCCTATTTACTTTCAAGCTTGCACGTTTAAGTTTATGCCTTGCATATTTATTTTAAGTCATCACTTTATTTTGTAAGCAAGATTAAAAATGAAAAGCATGAGCACGTTTATTTTATGTCAAAACTTAAGAACCTAGAGCTCAAAGACTTGCCCATTTCATTTCAAGTTAAAGTTTAATGTGAATGCATTCTTTGAATGTGTGTTTTCGGCCAAGTAGTGATGATGGACTTGCAATGAGTTTTCATCTAGCTACAAGGACTAATAGTCTGTGTTCTAAGTTTTTATTAAAGCTTTACAAATCTTTACAAGGTTACGTTATCATGAGATATGACTTTATTCCCTTTTAGAAGATGAAATATATTTTGGTCACTGACCTAAGGCTTTTCTTAGCCTCTTGATGAATTAAAATGATTTGCAAAGAGTTTTAGAAATTCTAATTTGATTCCAAGAGAAACTAGTTAACTTATGTACCTAGAGATGTCAATTTAGTTCTCTTATTGAAGTTAGATGTTTTCGGTACTATCAAGATGAGCTTGTGGCTGTATGATGATGTTTTGATGTGTTAAAATGTGTGGAAATATCACATGATGATGTAGAAACGATTCTATGCATGATAGGCAAGAAACTAGCTAACTAGAAATACCGTAAAGCTAGAATTTAACATAGTTTAGACCCATTTGTTTTTGGAACTTATCCAAACTGTTTTAATGGGAACATAATCAGATTAGGATTGTTTAGACATGAAAAACTTGGTAACATTTGGATTAGAATTGAATTTTAGCACCTATAGGGAAACTAGTAACTAGAAAACCGTAAAAATGCAAATGTAGAACTCTTAGAATATTTAGTTTTCTGGATTCTGTCCAGCAACATTACAACATGATAAATGTGATTTATAATTAGTTCTTAAGCATAGGAATGTCTCATAATTGATTTAGATTTAATTTATAGCGCCTTAGGCGAAGACGGAACCGAGAAAGGGTCTAAAACGTAAGTTCTAGAACCCCGTAATCACAAGTTAGAAATTCTACCCTGTGCTTTTCAGATTTAAGTATGAACATGAGGATTAGGAATGATGATTAATTATGAGCCCTTAGGTGCATAACATATGAATGACGGATGTTAGATAACTATATCTCAAGATTAAGACCCGTAAGGGTCAAAGCATAAGCTACCGTAAGGGTAAGCGTTTGAATGTTCTATGATGATGCATGTGTTATGTGGAGGATGATAATGTTATTCATATGAGGAATTCATGAGGATATATGTTTATGTGGCATAAAGCAAATTTGGAAGGAATTCGGCGTAATGCCTTTGTGCCGCCGAATTCCTGACAAATTTGGGGACTTAAACAGATTTTGAAAATTAAGGTACTAAGATGGGTTCTAGGATGACACCGGTTCGGCCGTGCACCTCGATAGAACTCATGTGACATCGGTACCAATTTATACTCTTAGGTGACACCGGTTCGGCCGAGCACCCCTAAGAGAATTGCCCCCTAACCCGTACTCAGATAGTCGGGATTTATGATTTATGATACGCTTATCGTTAAGTGGTAAGTAAGAACTAGTGACGACTAGTTAAGGTATGAGCTCATAACCTAGAGATGTGACACGTTACGGGTGACAGGTTCGCCGAGCACCCCCAGAGCGCTTGTCTTTTAGGGCGGCCCATGAGGAGGAGAAGTTTCATGATTATGATTATGTCACTAATTTTGTCCCATATGAATGTTCTATTGCCACTTTATGCCACTAAGTATGATGATGCTTGATGATATGATTTATGTATGTGCATTAGGTAGCGTCATGCATACATTCTCTATTATGTTGCATTCATGACATTAAAATCATCCTAAAATGAATGGACCTTGGCTAAAGTATATTTTAAAGTTTAAAATGAACTCGATGCATGCTCACTTGTTTCTACGAAAATAAATCCAAGGTTCCTGAGGACGTAGATGATGACACCTAGGTAGTAGGAGGCCCTACTGAGATTCTTTAGTAAGATTCTCACTCCTTTTATCTCTTCTTTCCGTCACGTCTTCAAATGGCGACGTTCGTGGTGTTCGTGGACACGCCGACATGGGAGGTGCACCATGACCCGAATCACGGTCATTCCATTTTGTGGATCGATGCACGGTTAGAGTATTCATGTTCATGGGTCGACCCTTCACTCCCCCTGTACATTCCCATCGTTTCTCCCCCGTCTCACCTTTTGCCGATGACCTGGTGTTCGAGCGCGCACGTCCCTGAGAGGAGAGGCTTCGCCGTACTCCACCGTCCGCGTCCACCATTCGAGACTACCCCCAGTATGTGCCCCATTACCCGTCGTCTTTTTCGGAGACGGATCCTTCCGAGGATTCGGCAACCCAGGTACCCTTCGAGGGATCTTCCCCCACTATACCCATGGACTTTGGGGAGGGTAGCGAGCCCACCATGACTCAACCGAGGCTTGCACAACGGCCGGAGATGAGACCGCGCCGTGGAGGTCACTCCCGAGCCCCGTTCCGCCTATTCTCGCCGGAGGAGCTTGCTTAGTTTCCTGGTTACGTGCCACGCTCGAGGGATAGTCGCCAGTAGGAGGCTGTGGATGGCCCGGGTTAGTGCACACACTGCATAGACGAGGATAAACCCTCTTTTGTTTAGAGGTTACCCCATTAGATGCACTCGGGTAGGGGAGTAGTTTATGTTTATGTTTATGTTGTATTTTCTTTCATGCATTCCTTTGTACTAAATTAAGTCCCACACTTATAAGTGGGCAAGTTATATATATATATATGAGATGATATTCAGTGTTTCTCATGATGTGCCTTTATGTGCCTTATGCTATGACGTTATGAGATGTATATTTTGTCCTTTACGTGTTATTTCGCATCACGCGGCTCTCACTTTGTATTTCAAAAAAATTTACCCGTATTTTCCGCTAAGTATTTCAAAGTAAAAATGAGAACTATGAAGTAATAGACTAATGATTAACCTAAGTATGCTCTAGAGTATTGGGTTAAAAATTAGGATGTTACAATACTCATCATCAAGCTTTCATTTTTCCAAGTCTTAGAAGCCTACATGGCCGAAAACATGGGAGGAAAAAGTGAAGTCCAAAAGAGTTCAAGAGACATAAACTCCTTTCTTTCTCAAACTTGGAAAAAAGGATGTAACTTTCCTTATAAAAAAATTCAAGCTTTAGAGGTTGTTGAGTGACAAGCACCATCATGACAACCTCATCATCAAGCTTTCATTTTTCTCATGGGTTTAGGCCTTCATGGCCGAAACATTAAAGGAGAAAAGAGAAGTTCAAACATTCAAGAGAAACATAACCACATGTTCAACTAAACTTGTTAAAGATGAAACTTTTCTTTGAGAAAAACTCAAGCTTTAGAGGCCTCATGTGAGATGAACTCATGGTCACCTCTAGAGAGCACTCATCATCAAGCCATCATGTTCAAGGCCTTGAGGCCGAAAATCAAAGAAAAGAAAAGGAAGAAACCGAAAATGAAAAGCAACATGGAGGTTCCACCTTTCATCATTTCCTAACAAGATTCAACATAGAAATCAAAGACATATTTAGAAAGGTTCCCTACCTTGTGGTTTTCGAAAAAGGAGAGGAAGAACTTGAGCTTGAAGAACTCTTGGAAGCTTGAGAGAAAAAGAAGTGAGAAAGCTTGAGACTTTTAGTGATTTTGCAATAAGTGAGCAAAGGAGTGAAGTTGTGTGGTGTTGTGTATTTATAGGCAAATGAATCATGAAGGAGTGGAGGGAAGGAAGAAGTGGCCGAAACTTCTTGAGGAAGAATGGAGAAAAATATCTCGTGTTGTCATTTATGGTGTCATAGGTTTTAGGTCTTAGGGTGGCTTTGATGGACAATGTGATAGACTACATAAAATATCATTCTTTTGAATTTTTGGGGGGAAAAGTGGCTGATCATTATAGGGCCAAGGGAGGGAAGATTTCATTCAATTTAATCATGTACTAATGGAGTGTTTAGGAGTAAACAAGGTTAGGTCACTAATTAAGGTTGTGTAATCAAGTGTTTAGGTGAACTAGTTAGATAATTAGGACCCTAATACCTTAGACTAAGAGTACTATTGTAGGATTGATGGAGTCAAACTCCTATGACCGTTGATTGATGTATGACAACTTCTCTTGGAAGAGAAAGCATTCTTGGGAAAGGAAATGTGAATAGTGAAAATACTATTCATAGTTGCTTTTTCTTTAAAGAAAGAAAAGAATTAGAATTGAGTTTGATAACTCCTTTAGGAGTTATGTTTTTCTTTAGTTTTCTTGAGACATTTGGTTTGTTCATAGTTTGTTTTAGTTTTCTTGGTTTCCTTTTTTATATCATTGGGTTTAAATTCTTGCATGATTACATTCATATTTAACCTTGCATTCTAGTTGTGTTTTCCATTGGTTTTGTAGCCTTTTGGAAGTAGAATTGGGGAAGCATTTGAGCTAGGAGTGCAAAGGAACAAGAATTGGAGCTGAAGAAATGTCAGAAATCCATGCTGGAGCATGGGTCCTGAAACTGAAGCCACGCTGCAGCGTGGGAACTCATGCTGTAGCGTGAGTTGCTGTCAGAATTCTTATAATTTCACTTAAGCTACGCTCCAGCGTAGCTACAGCCACGTTACAGCGTGGGTACACAAATCTGACATGTGGACTGGGCCTCTGTACTGACTCTGGCAGCCCATGATTGGCATAAAAACCTAGACAAACGTGTTGGAAAGGAGGATCAGATACAAAATTGGAGGGGAGAAGAGGAGGAGCTTGGAGCAAGGGATTGGAGTTTCAAGAACTAGAGAAGGAGACCTCTCTTGGAATTGTTCTTCAACTCCTTGTGAATTTTTCTTTGTTCATGGATTCTTCTTGTCTCTTTTTCATTTATGTTGCTTTTATTTTATTTTCCATGACTTGTAACTAAACCTTCTTTGCTTAGGGTGATTTATGGAGGCTATGTGTTTGATAATATGCTAATGTGAATGAATTTATGTCTTGTTCTCATTTGATGGTGAGCATTGTATTTGAGTTTATTTATCTTGAATTGCTTGATCACCAATTTAGGATTATAGGGGTTATTACAAATTTGAGAAAAGGAGTAAGAGTCATGCCTATAAATGTAATGCCATGAATTGAATGACACCCAGAGATAGGCAAACATGATTCATGTGGTATTTAAGGACTTGATAATTAAGTCACTTGGTTAAAATTAAGCATGCTAAGAGATTAGGTGTTTAACTCTAATTGAGTAGCATTAGATGATCTTGAGAAAGACTTTTAATGAACATAGGGATCCTACCATCACTTAATTAAATTCGGACAAGGCATATTGATATTTATGTTGCATGTTGTTAACACATAGTTGAAGTAAATCACCCTAGCATTTAATTTCATCCATTCTTATATTGCTTTCACATCGTTTTAGCACATTAGCATTATTCCTTTTAATATCATCTCTTTTCAATTGTTCAACTTGTTATCTAATTAACTAGAATCGGTACTTGAATTATCCCTGTGGGTACGACAACCCTCTTTTTTACTCTATTACTTGACGACCTAGTATACTTGCTAGTGTCACTCTCCTTTGGGAGCGATCAGAGTTGCAAATTTTCTTAAGCAATTTTAGGTTCTAATCAACTTTAAATAATTATTTTAGGTCTAGATTAATTAAGAAAATTAATTAACCTTTCATTAGAGCCTAATATTGCTTAGGTTTGAGTTAAGTAACTCGTTAGGCTTAAAATGCACTAAGCGGGGGTAAAATCGTAATTTTTGCCAAAAGTTGCTTGGGACCTCCGGGACTTAAACCAACATAGTTCATGCCTTAAAACATCATTTTTGATCTCCGGAACGAGTCCGGGTCGGAGTCAAAACTTAAAACTGCCTTAAATCAAGTTAGGGGTATTTTGGTCATTTATGCACAGAAACCTCAGAAATGAGATTTTTCTGACTTGTTAACATTCATAAACATATAATCCCCTTCATATATCATAAAAGCCTTGTGAGGATGGCTGAGACCGGTCGTCCTCATGTTTCAGGTAAAAATGACCTCAGGGGCATTTTGGTCATTTAAAAGTTTAGAGAAAAATGGGGCATTACATAGCACGCCGAATTTCTTCCAAATTCTTCTTTATGCCATATAAGTCAATCAAAAATGCATCCTTCATCATAATTTCATGCATTCACATAATCATCCTCATACTTTCACAAGCAACATTAAGAATTCGTTATGCACTTGGTTCTACGGTATTTTATGCTCTGACCCTTACGGGCCTTAAACTTGTGATGTAGTTAACCTATTATCTCCTATCAAACTTTTATGCACCTAAGGGTTCTCTCTTAACAAAACTTATTATTTATTTATGCTCTCTATTAAATCTGAACAACATCATTCCTTAGGGGCAGCGTTATAAACTTATGATTACGGGGTTCTAGAACTTGCGTTTTAGACCCTTTCTTGGTTCTGTCTTCGCCTAAGGCGCTATAAGTTAAACCTAAACCAATTATGAGTCATTACTATATCAAAGAACTAATTATAAACCATGTTCTCTACATTATAAGGTTTCTGGACAGATTCTAAGAATTAAATGTTCTAAGAGTTCTAAAATTGCGGTTTTACGGTTTTCTAGTTACTAGTTTCTCTATAGGTGCCAAAATTCATTCTTACTTCAAATGTAACCAAATTTTTCATAATTAATCAATCCTAATCTGATTATATCCCTATTGAAACATTTTGGGCAGTGTCCATAACTAAATGGGATAAAACTATGCTCAATTTTGACTTTACGGTTTTTTCCTAGAAAGCTAGTTTCTCTTTTAACATGCATAGAAGTGTTCCTACCTCATCATACATAATTTCCACACATCATAACACATCATAACATCATCATACAGCAGCAAACCCATCATGGAAGGACTGAAACATTAAGTCCCAAAAAGATACATAACTTGATATTTTTAAAACACATAAGTTGCTAGTTTCTCTTAGAATCATTTTCAAGAATTCTAAAACTCTTTGCAAACCATTTTATTTTGTGAAAGAGACTAAAAACATCCTTAGGTCAGTGACCACTTAATCCTTCCTTAAAGAGAGTTAAATTCATAGAACCTTGTTGGTCTTAAACTCAAACAAATTCATGAGATTTAAAAGGATTCTTAAAACTTGACTTATTGGTCCTTGAAGCTAGATCAAACTCATTCCAAGTTCATCATCACTACAAGGCCGAAACCATGCATTCAAAGTATGCTCTCTCATTAAACTTTAACTTGAGATGAAATGGGCAAGTCTTTGAGCTCTAAGATCTTTTAAGTGATGACATAATTTAAACATGCTATGCACTTCATTTTTATTCTTCATTACAAATTAAAGTGAGAGCTTAAAGTAAACATGCAAGACTTGAAATATAAATGTGCAAGGCTTAAAATAAATATGCAAGACTTGGAATATAAATATGCAAGGCTTGAAATATAAATATGCAAGTTCATTTCTTTATTTTAGTGTTCTAGGCCCAGCAACAATCGACTTTAAGGCCGAAATAGAAAGGCTTTGAGATTTAGTTAGGTGATAGTGCAAACCTCATTTTAAGTCTTTTCTTTAGTGATAAAAGTAAATATGCTAGACAAGAATGTAAATATAAGATGCACTCCATTCTTTATTCTTTAACTTTAAGTGATGGCTTGGAAATTAAATATGAATGCAAAGCTCAAAATAAATATGTAATGCATAAGCTTGAATATAAATATGAATGCTAGTTGATTTATTTCTTATTAGAGCTCATACAAGACTTTTGAAGGAACTTAAACCTCAACCCAAACTTATCATGCCAAGGTAAAGTAAAAACAAGAATGAACCTCAAGGGTTCTTTAAAACACAAAGTTTCTTTTCTTGGAATGTAAACTTAAATAACATTTTTATTAAAACTCAAGCTCTAGAGGCCTCATTGTGATGAACACATAGTCATCATCTAGAAGCTCTCATCATCAAGCCATTATGAACCTTAATGGCCACCATGGCCGAAAATATGAAGGAAGAAAAGGAAAAGGAACCGAAAACTTTTTAGAAGAAAAAGAAACATTTGAAACTCTAGAGACCATGATCTTGATGATACATTAACACCAACATCATGAGTCCTGATCATTGAGTTCATGTAACCATTTTAAAGTATCATCAAGGTGAGAGGTTTCAAGGTTCAAGAAGAAAGAACAAAAGAAAACATCTTTAACTTAAGAACAAAGATCAAGCGTTAGAGATTATCCAAGTGATGAACATTATCATCATGGAACCTCATCATCAAGCTCTCATTCCTTTGCTCTCAAAGGGCTCATGGCCGAAACAAGGGGGAGAAGAAAAAGAAAAGAAGTTCTAGAAAGGATTCAAGAGAAACTATGAACACATAAAGAAATTAAGAACTCTAAATGAAAGAACTCTTGAAAGAAAATCCCTACCTAGTGATTAGGAGGTTGGAATGAGAGAAGAGGATGAAGAACTTGAAGAACTTGAAAGACTTGAACTTGAGAGAAAAAGGAAACTTTGAAGTGCTCTTTGAAAACTTACACTTAGCAAATGAACCCAAAATGATACAAGTTCACCCAAGCAAGCTATTTATAGAGAAATGAAGCAAATGAAAGGTGCAAGGAGGGAGAAGGGAGTTCGGCCATCAGCACAAGGGCAGCCCATGAGTTCCATGAGGTGAGATAATATGGTCTTGAGGCATGGTGAGGTATGGTTCAAAGTATGGTGAGGTATGGTTCAAGGTATGGCTTCAAGCATGGTTCTTTGAGTGAGAAACAATTCAACATGTGTGGTAATTGAGAGAGAGAGGGCCGAAATGCATCAGCCATGGGGGGAGGATTTCTTGCATTTTAATTGTGGTTTAGAGTTGTGTTTAGGTGTATCTTTGATTAGGATTAAAATTAGGAATTTGTAAGAAAGTGTTTAGGTGAGAAAATGGGTAATTAAGGTTGTCAAGACATAATTAAAGAGTGTTCTTGTATCATTAGTGAGTTATAAATTCATTTTAGTGTATAAACAATTCTAGACACAATTCCTTGATTTAAAAAATTGGAGAGAGAAAACACTATTCAAGATTCCAAGAGTGAAATCTTGAGCTTTAGAAAAGAGATTTAAATCTAATCTAAGCAATCTTAGGTTCTAATTAATTTTAATAATTTATTTTGACTCTAGATTAATTATGGAAATTAATTAATCTTCGATTAGAGCCTAATATTGCTTCTCAAAAACATTATTCTAGGGGCAAAATCGTAATTTTGCACTAAAACTGCTCGGGACCACCGGGACTCAAACAGATGTTTGGAAACATGTAAAAACATGGTTTTAAACTTCTGGGGAAAGTTCCGGGCTCAAACGGCACCTTTACCCGCGTAAAATCGCTATAGGGGTATTTTGGTCATTTTGACCTGAAACTACAGAAAATGAGACTTTCGCCTCCGGAACCACTCAAGGGTCATTCAATCCCCTTCAAACATTGAGATGGCCCTTCGAGGACTGCTGGGTCAGCCATCCTCGAATTCCGAGCCGAAAATGACCTCAGGGGCATTTCGGTCATTTTCCACTCAGACAGAAAAATCGGGGCGTTACAGCATGTGCGCTCGAACACGAAGTCGTCGTCGAAAGGTGAGGTAGGAGAGAATCGATGACTATGTACAGGGTGACTAAAAGGCCGTCCAACAAACATAAATACACGAACGACGCAGCGACCCACAAAATGGTATGACCCGTGGTCCGGATCATGATGCACCTCCCACGTTGGGGTGTCCACAAAAATCACGAACGTCGCCATCTAAAAACGTGACGGAAAGAAAGAAATAGAGGGAGTGAGAATCTTGCTAAAGAATCTCAGTAGGGCCTCCTACTACCTAGGTGTCATTATCTACATCTTTAGGAACCTTGGGTTTAGTATACAAAATAAGTAAGCATGCATTAAGTCCATTTTTAAGCTTTGAAACATACTTAGCCAAGGTCCATTCATTTTAGTATGATTCTTAATGTCATGGATGCAACATATTAAAGAATGTATGCATGGCTCTACTTGATGCAAGAAAAATAATCATAACATTAAGAACATCATAATAGTGGCATAAAGTGGCAATTGAATCTGATATGGGAAAACTTTATGACATAATCATCATACTTTACTTCCTCATAGGCCATCCTAAAAGACAATCGTTCTGCGGGTGCTCGGCAGAACCGGTGTCACCCAGAACGTGTCACATCTCTAGGTTATGAGCTCACACCTTAACTAGTCGTCACTAGTTCTTACTTATCAATCCCAATAAGCGTATCATAATCATAATCCCGACTTATTCAGTATGGGCTAAGGGGCATTTCTTGGGGGTGCTCGACCGAATCGGTGTCACCCAAGAATTCATCTTGGTACCGATGTCACATGAGTTCTCTGGAGGTGCTCGGCCGAACCGGTGTCATCCGAGAACTCATCTTAGTACTTCATAAATAAAATCTCATAGGTTTTTCAAAAATTTTCTAAGTCCCCAAATTTGTCAGAAATTCGACAGCATAACAGCGGCATGCCGAATTTCTTCCAAATTTACTTTATGCCACATAAGTCAATCAAACATGCATCCTCCATCATAATTCCATGTGTTCACATAATCATTCTCATACGTTCACAAGCAACATTGAAAATTCATCATGCTCTTGATCCTATGGTATCTTATGCTTTGACCCTTACGGGCCTTAACTTGAAATGTAATTATTCTATCATTTTCTATCGACCTTTTATGCACCTAAGGATTTACTTCTAACAAATCTTACTCTCATTTATACTCTTTATTAAATCTGGGTAGCACCATTCTTTAAGGGCAGAGTTATAAACTTAGAATTACGGGGTTCTAGAACTTACGTTTTAGACTCTTTCTTGGTTCCGTCCTCGCCTAAGGCGCTATAAATTAAACCTAAACCAATTATGAGGCATTTCTATGCCTAAGAACTAATTATAAACCATGTTTACCATATTATGAGGGTGCTGGACAGATTCTAAAAATTAAATGTTCTAAGAGTTCTAGAATTGCATTTTTACGGTTTTCTAGTTACTAGTTTCTCTATAGGTGCCAAAAATTCAATCCTACTTCAAATGTAACCAAATTTTTCGTGATTAAACAATCCTAATCTGATTATATTCCCATTGAAACAGTTTGGGCAGTATTTAAAAATAAATGGGTTAAAACTATGATAAATCTTGACTTTACGGTTTTTCTAGAAAGCTAATTTCTCTCCTATCATGCACGGAAATGTCCCTACCTCATCATACATAATTTTCACACATTCTAACACATCAAAACATCATCACACAATAGCAAACTCATCATGGCAAAACCGAAACATCAAGTACCAAAAAGATGCATAATTTGACATTTCTAAAGCATATAAGTTGCTAGTTTCCCTTGGAATTATTTTAGGACTTCTAAAACTCTTTTGCAAACCATTTTATGTTGTCAAAGAGGCTAAAAACACCCTTAGGTCAGTAACCAACTTGATTCCTCCTTAAAAGAGGATTAAATTCATAAATCTTGTTGGTCTTAACTTCATAAAGTTCATGAGGCTTAAAGAAAATCTTAAAACTTAGATTGTTGGCCCTTGTGGCTAGATGAAACTCATTCCAAGTTTATCATCACTACATGACTGAAATTATGCATTCAAGGAATGCTCCCACATTAAACTTTAACTTGAGATAAAATGGGCAAGTCTTTGAGCTCTAAGGTCTTTAAGTGATGACATAATTTAAACATGCTATGCACTCCATTTTTATTCTTCATTACAAAGTAAAGTGAGAACTTTAAAGTAAATATGCAAGACTTAGAATTTAAATATGCAATACTTGAAATAAATATGCAAGGCTTGGAATTTAAATATGCAAGACTTAAAATAAATATGTCATGCAAGTTCATTTCTTTATTTTATTGCTCTAGGCCCAGCAACAATCGACTTTAAGGCCGAAATAGAAAGGCTTTGAGAATTAGTTAGGTGATAATGCAAGCTCTCATTTTAAATCTTTATGTTCTTTAGTGATGAAAGGTAAATATGTTAGACAAGAATGTAAATATGAAATGCACTCTATTTTTTATCCTTTAACTTTAAGTGATGGCTTGGAAAATAAATATGAATGTAAAGCTCAAAATAAATATGCAAGTTCATTTATATCTTATTAGAGCTCATTCAAGACTTTAAAGGAACTTAAACCTCAACCCAAACTCATCATGACAAGATAAAGTGAAGACAAGAGTTCTTGGAACTCAAGATAATATTCCTTAAAAAAAACAAAGCCATAAGTGATCTATATATCATTTTCATGAAAACTCAAGCTTTAGAGATTTCTTTGTGGTAAACATAAAATCACCATTTAGAACTCTCATCATCAAGCTATCATGTTGGACCATCCAACAAGTGTTGGCCAAAATCATGAAGAGGAGAAAAGGAAAGCAACCGAAACTTTTAAGAGGAAAAGGAAACATTTGAAACTCTAGAGACCATGATCTTAGTGATGTATTAACACTAACACCATGGGTCCTCATCATTGAGTTCATATAACCATTTTAAGATATCATCAAAGTTAAGGATCTCAAGGTTCAAGGAGAAAAGAACTAAAAACATCTTTAACTTAAGAATAAAGACCAAGCTTTAGAGATTGTTCAAGTGATGGACATCATCATGAAACCTCATCATCAAGCTCTCATTCCGTTGTCCTCAAAGGTCCATGGCCGAAAATGAAGAAGAAAAAGGAGAGGGAAAGAAGTTCTAAAAAGACTCAAGAGAAACCATAAACACATAACGAGAATAAGAACTTAAATAAAGGAAATACTTGAAAGAAAATCCCTACCAAGTGATTGAAGGTTGGGATGAGATAAGAGGATGAAGAACTTGAAGAACTTGAACACTTGAACTTGAGAGAAAAAGGAAACTTTGAAGTGCTCTTTGGAAACTTACACTTAGCAAATAAACTAAAGGTGTTTCAAGTTCACTCAAGTGTGCTATTTATAGAGAAATAAAACAAATGAAAGGTGCAAGAGGGAGAGGAAGGTTTCGGCCAAACAAGGGCAAGCCCATGAGGTTCATGAGGTGAGATGTTGTGATCTTGAGGCATGGTGAGGTATGGTTCAAGGTATGGCTCAAGCATGGTTCTTTGAGTGAGAAACAAATCAACATGATGCAAATGGGAGAAAGATGGTCGAAGGTGCATCAGCCATAGGCGAGGGTTTGCTTGCATTTTAATTGTGGTTTAGAGTTGTGTTTAGGTGTATCTTTGATTAGGATTAAGATTAGGAATTTGTAAGAAAGTGTTTAGTTGAGAAAATGGGTAATCAAGGTTGTCAAGACATGTTTAAGGAGTGGTCTTGCATCATTAGTGAGTTATAAACTCATTTGAGTGTATAAACAATTCTAGACACAATTCCTTGGTTCAAGGAATTGGAGAGAGAAAATACTATTCAAGATTCCAAGATTGAAATCTTGAGTTTTAAAAAGAGATTTAAATCTAATCTAAGCAATTTTAGGTTCTAATTAATTTTAATAGCTTATTTTGTCTCTAGATTAATTATGGAAATTAATTAATCTTCGATTAGAGCCTAATATTGCTTAGGTTTGCTTAATTACGCCATTAAGCTCAAAAACACTATTCTAGGGGTAAAATCATAATTTTACACTAAAACTGCCCGGGACTACCAGGACTTAAACAGACACTTCTAAACATGTAAAAACATTGTTTTAAACTCTCGGGGAAAGTTTCAGGTTCAAATGGCACCTTTACCCGCGTAAAAACGCTATAGGGGTATTTTGGTCATTTTGACCCAAAACTGCAGAAAATGAGACTTTCACCTCTGAAACTACTCAAGGGCCATTCAATCCCCTTCAAACATTGAGTTGGTCCTTCGAGGACTGCCGGGCCGGCCATCCTCGAATTCTGGGCCGAAAATGACCTCAGGGACATTTTGATCATTTTTCTCTCAGACAGAAAATCAGGGCATTACAAATAGGCTTGATATACTTCTAGCAACTCATCTCATGAAGTAAAAAGAAAATTATAATAGAGATGAGATGCAGAAACTTTTAGCTCACATGTCTCTGATGATGTTTTTGAGCCATGAAGCATAGAATGGCAACTAGTTTTAGCACAACAAGTCCTCCTAACAAAGGCTTTCCAGAAATCTGGCACATTCTTCTTCTTTGCATAGGGTATGTCGATTAGGCACTAGACAGATACATGAAGTGTTTCATTACTACTATAGGCAGATGTTCCTTCTCAAGGTGATCTTTGTTCGGATCTGTCATTCATGAGATTGATGTCTTCTTGATATACTCGTTATAGACTTCATACATATTTCACAGATAGAGAATTCATCTCCAAATCCAATCTCTGACAACAATATCAGATCTTTGTACTCTATAGAGAAGTTTCAGCAATTTTTTATTGCTTCATCATTCCAAAACATATGATATGTTGCTATAGAATCAAAGACATCTTGATACAAATTGAGATCGTTCAACATCATGTATAGACTGATTCATATAGCCTTTCTTATGTTACAACCAATACATAGGTAGCATATACAACTTTAGCTTTGGGCATATATGAACAAAGACTTGACTTGATAAAACCCCTGAACTTTCTTCTCAGTAAGGTTCTTGTAAGCAGGTCTCTTTTGAATCCCTTTTATCATATGAATGAACTGTGCCATAACCTAGAGTCCTGTTACTAAAGGATGATTAGATAAAAGGTTGATCTTATGAAGATGATGTAAGCCATTTTGTCCCTCAGATCTTTGTCCTTTGCAATCGTTAGGTTGCTTAACCCTTTAAAGGCCTGGCTCTGATACCATTTGTAGGTAAATATGTGCACGAGAAGGGGGGTTGAATCGTGCATTCATCCTTTTCATGTTTTCTCAAACTTCTGAAAACAAATACTATCAAGTATGAAACTTGGAGTGCAGGGGAAACATAGTCAGTAGCTTCAAAAAGTACATAGTCAGTAGCTTCAAAAAGTAGATTTCTGAACCTTATTAAATAAAAAGCTTATTATTAAAATAGATAATAGAAAACATGAAGGATATATTAGATTAAGAATAAGGAAACGACGCAATGGAGACAAATAAAGGAGATCAGAGAAAGAGAAGAAAAGACACAAAGGATTTTATACTAGTTCAGCCAATCTATCTACATTTAGTACTCAATAATCATTAAGGTTCTATTCAAAACAACTTTCTTAACCTGATAAAGTAAAGTTGTATAGTCTTTACACTAGCCTTCCCAAGCTCTCACTTGTATCAGTAGACCAACTCAAAGACTGACACAAGTTGAGTATTATTTTACAAGCCTCTCCAGGCTAAACCGACTAGTATTGTACTAGCCTCTCCAAGCTAACATGAGTAGTACTGTACTAGCCTTTCCAAGCTAACCAATGATCAGTAGCTACCTTTATAGTTGTATTGAAAGTAGTATTGACACTGGCCTCTCCAAGTCAAATCGTGAGCAGTAGCAACCTCTACTGTCATGTTGAAAGTAGTCTTGACACTAGCCTCTCCAAGCGAAACCATGACCAGCAGCAACCACTACTGTCGCGTTGTAAGTAGTTTTACAGTAGCCTTTCCAAGCTATCCCATAGCGATCACTACTGGATCGAGGATACAGAGGTTAAGTGTTTGGGTTACCACTCAAAGTAACCTCTACTCAAGTTTTCTTAACATATACATAAAAAGTTCTTGGGAAAAACTTGAATGACTTCCTTATTCTACTTCTTCCATAAGAAGAGTATAAATCTAACTAAAAATGTAGAAGAAAGATTTTCTTACACTTCAAGGATAAAACTGATTATATGATAAAGACTGAATATTCCAAGAAGTGGGAAGAGATTTTTGCAGAGTTTCCTCTCTTGAATCTTCAAATCTCTCATCGGTCTTCAAGCTTAGCATCTCCTTATATAGTGGTTTTTCTTTGTGAACGTTGCCATAGATCAGTTCTTCAAGTGACACGTATTGATCATCAGTTGTGTCTTGAAAGAACCAGCTAGAAGAGAGGTTGATATATCTGTCTTATCGATTACAGAAGCCGTTGTAAAGTTGAGTTTTTTGATCTTCCTTCAGAAACTATTTTTCTACTTCTGAGCATATTTTTTGAACTCCTCTTTTATAAAGCTAGGATGATTGACCAAATAGGCATAAGAGATGACGTAATGGTTTTAAACTGGGTTTGACTTGATCATTTGAAATTCAAATTTCAAATTTCCCTCCCTCTCTTGTAACATTCCTTGCTCTACTCACAGGTGAGCTTTCTAATGTATGCAATTAGTCCCTTGAAGAGTTTTCCACTTTCTAATCTTCAATCACATCTTCTTTGCTGATAATATCTTTGTGATTGTGATGATTAAAGATTAAGTAACACGTTGCTCTTGGACATGAGTTGATATCTTCATCTTGAGTGTACTTTTTGATACCCCGTGTTACTTTCTGAAATTTCTCAACTTGGTTCCTTATAGCGTTGAAAACTTCTTCTCATCGTTAGCTATCAATGCTTGGGTAATTTCACTTCTGTTTCATTTCAGATCTCATAACTTGAGATCAACATGCTTACACATGTATAGTGAAATATATTCTTATTTGAGTAAGCCTTGCTCTTACTAAATGATAGAAACTTGTTATAATCTTACACGGAACTCAAAAGAAACATCAGTCATTCTTCAAAGCATTTTCTTTAAATTGACTTTATTGTCATTCAAAACAAATAAGCCCAAAGGGTTATGGAGCTAATGCTAGCTTCTCCAAGCTAACCCGTGATCAGTAGCAACCTCTATAATCATGTTGAAAGTAGTCTTGACACTGGCTTCTTCAAGCCAAATTGTGAGCAGTAGCAACCTCTACTGTCACGTTGAAAGTAGTCTTGACATTGGCATATCCAAGCCAAACCATGAGTAGTAGCAACCACTACTATTGCATTGCAAGTAGTTTTGCAGTAGCCTTTCAAAGTTATCTCACAGAGATCACTACTAGATCGAGGATACAAAGGTTAACTATTTGGGTTGCCATTCAAACTAACCTACACTCAAGTTTCCTTAACATATATATGTAAAGTTCCTGGGAAAACTTGAATGACTTCTTTCTTTTATTTTTTCTATAGGAAGAGCATAAATTTAACTAAGAATACAGAAAGAAATTTTCTTACACTTCAAGGATAAAAATGATTATACGATAAATACTGAATATTCCAGGAAGTGGGAAGAGATTTTTGCAGAGTTTTCTCTCTTAAATCTTCAAAATCTATCATCAGTCTTTAAGCATAGCATCTCCATATATAGTGGTCTTCCTTTGTGACCATTGCCATTGATTAGTTCTTCAAGTGACACGTGTTGATCATCAGTTATATCTTGAAAGAAACAGCTAGAAGAGAGATTGACAGATTTGTCATATCAGTTACAGAAGCCGTTGTAAATAGAACCAGTTAACGGTACGTATAAGCAAATTAACATGATGTTTATCCTTTTCTTTTTCCTCACATGCAATGGAACCATAAATGTTTATTGGAGATGTGCATATATAATATTGTTTTTTTTTCCTTTTCATTCAATTAATAAGAAAGAAAACTAGCTTTATTTTTTATCTTTTCTTTCCTCATTTTCTTGCTTTTTAGACTAAAATCCCAATTAAGTCCCTTGTATTTAGTAAGAGACAAATTAGTCTATCAGATTTAAAAAATATCATATTAGTGCCTCAAATTTCATAAATGGAGACAAGTTAGTCTCTTTGTCAACTTATTATTTGAACTGTTAATAGAAATATCTATCTATTCTGTTGACTTACTTACGTATACTGTTAATTTTCATAGTGGGTATTAATTTGTCTCACTCCTCTGTTTTGCACAGAACTAATAACTTGAAATTAAAATTTTTTCTTCTAAGCAAAAAGCTATAGTGAGAGAACCGTGAAGCAAAAAGGTCAAAACGACTTTGTTTAGTAAAGTGAGGCAAGTTAGGATTCATGAGGAAAATTAATTATACGTATAAATAAGTTAAAGGTACGTAAAAGTAAGTTAATATGATACAGTTTAGATAATAATTTTATAAAAGAACTAATGTGACGTAATAGAAAAGAAAAAAAAAAGAGAGAGAGAAAACTTAATAAGGGTAGTTTTGTAATTCCTCACTTCTTTTTAAAATAGAAAAAAAAGAAAAGAAGGGGGTGGCTTTAAGCCACCGTAACCCACCCCCCTCTAACACACATACACACACTCACTTTCTCTCTCGTCTCTCTCTGTTCCCTCACTCACACCTACACCCACATTCACGACTTCTTCTTCTTCTCTTTTCTTCTTATTTTGTCAACCCACAAACTCCATTGTGATTTTAGTTTGTCATTAAATCTTTGTGAACACCCGATTTTACTCGACCCAAAAGCAAATTTTTTTTTTTTTTTTTAGTATTGTTACTGTTTGGGTAAGCCCATTTTAGGTTTTTGTTCGATTTTTATTGTACAAAAAAAACCATTCCATTTTTTTAGAATCCATTGATGTTATTTGTTTTTAGCCCATTTCATTTCAAAAAAAAAAATTAAATTAAAAATTATATAGTCCATTTCAGTTTCATTTTATTAAAAAAAAACACAAAAATAATAAAAAAAAGGGCGAAACAGCATATGCAGGAGCGTGCAATTGTTACAGGAGAAGTTGCACATGTCTTGAACAAAAAATGAGATAGCAGAAGCAGAGCATGCAATTGTTACAGGGGAAGCTGCACATGTCTTGAACAAAAGACAAGGAACAAATCAAGGTGAAGTCAAGGAGAGTGTGAGCCATTGAAAACATACTAGCCAAATTTTCAAAAAAGGACAAAGACCAAAGATCCCTTAAAATCTGCAGAATCACATGCCACGGATGGAAGAATGGTGTATAAAAATGGAAAAGGAGGGTAGAGGACGGAGCATAATGAGTTTTCCAAAAACGAAAATTTCATCACCATCTTTTATTAGAAAACTTTGCAATAAACATAGAGAGAAGAAAGATCACACAATTACAGGTAAATGATGGCAAATCGTTGATTCATTTCTTTCTCAAGTGTTTATATTTTATTCTCAATCCAAACAATATGCCAGCATTAACCTCCTTGCTAATAGACAATACCAAAACCCCATTCAATCCAGCCATATATTCCCAGCCAACACAAATCAAACCCAAATCCATCATTCTCAACAGTCCAGTCCAATTTACAAAAATTCCAGTCCAAACATAGATTCTCATTTTAGAATAAAAATAATAAAAAGAAAAGGATCTGAACCCAGATCCTCGACTGACCGTTTTGCACGGCGAACCCCCACTAATTGGTGCTCCCCTCACCTTCGTAGATCTGCTAGCCGCGACATTTCCATCTATCATCTTCATCATCAACCTTCAGCTCTTCCTTTCATCATCATCTTAATCCCATATTGTACCTGAAAAATTCAAACCAAGCTTCAGAAATTCTCATTTCCATTTTATTTAAAAAAAAAAAAGAGCAAAGAAGAAGGGAAAGCCACGACCGCTGTTGTACCACCATCGCCGGTGTCGCCGGTGCTTTTTCCCCCCCAGGATCGGCCTCCATCTTCAACCTCTCTCCAATCACCGCCTACCCCCAAGATCATCAACCACCGCCAGATCTACCTCCCTCTCCACAGATCGGACGGCCATCAGCCTTTTTGTACCGCCAAAGAACCCAACCAGAATCGCTACGCCGCCAGCGAGACCATCGCTATGATCACGTCCTTCCTTCGCCAACTTCGCTACCCACCGCCGCTGCGATGATGCCGCAGATCGCTAAACTCCCTCCTCCTTCCAGATCGCGGTGGTTGCACCTATCTTCTTCCCAATCGCGTCGCTTCTCCACCGGAAGTAGCAAGCTACCTCATCCGCTGGCAGCCCAAAGCAGACGCGAGACCACCACCGTCTTGGCCGGCGCACCCTCCTCCTTCTCATCAAGACTGTCGCTGCGGGCTCGATGCCTTGCCGCCGCACCTTTTCCCTCCCAAAGGCCCTCTGTGTCGTGCGAACCACCGCCGTCGGCCTCCCTTGCGCGAGAGCCGCCAGTGTCGCATGCATCAGCTGCGATGGAAGGCCGATTCCTTTTCATCTGCCTCTGTCATCCTAGCGTGGTGGTCCATCAACCACTACAACCCCATTCCCTCCGCTATGCGTCGCGTGACTTCCCTCACAATGCGCCTTCCCCTTCGTGGCTTTCCATCTCTCTCAGCCTCCACAGCTCTCTCTCAGACTCACTCTCTCTTTGTTGCTTCCATTTCTCTTTCAGTTTCTTCTCTCTTCACGTGAAAGAGGATTTTTGTTTGTGTGTGTTAACCTTTGAATATATGTGTATAACATGTGGGTGTGGTGTAAAGGGCTTTGGGTAATAATTTTTTTTTACTTCCCCAATTTGCCTCCCCTTCCTTTTTTTCTTTTCTTTTTCCTTTTGTCCGCTAAATGTTCCCTGTCTCAGTGTGTTAACATGTTTAAGTGCTGGTGTGGAGTCCGCGTGTGTTTAAGGGTGAGTTTGTGTGTAAATGTGTCAGGTGTTAGTGTGTGTGTTGGTCTTTCTTTCCTTTTTTTTTGTATATTGGGAGTGGGTAAAATTATTTTAGGGGATTAGATTTAAAAAATAAGAGTGAAATTGAAAATAAACAAAAAGTTTTTTTTAATTTATTTTGAGTTGACACTTTTTTTTAACAAAAAATTTTCTTTTAAAAATTATTTGTTTAGATTGGAGTTTATTTGTTTAATTTAGTGTTTTATTTAATTTTTAGTTTTAGACTTATTGTTTTAGAATTAGTTTAGCTTGAGTTTAAGTTCATAAAATATTTTTTTCCTTTTTTTTTTCATTTTTTGGGTTTGAAAATAAAATTTGATCTTTTATTAAAAATTTATTAAATTCATCAATTGAGTTTTTTTTTTTTGAAATAAATAAATAGGATTAATTGAGTCGTGACGGCTTATTAATTCTAAATTCTTGAATATTTTAGCTGTGACAGCTTGGTATTCAAAACTCCTTTTCAAAATATAAAAAATTTTAATCAAAACATAAATATTATTTACAGAACTACGTAACTTTGAGTTCCTCATTGCACCAGAGGATACGTAAGAGCAGGTGATTCCGATCCCTGTCAAGTCAAAATTAAATTTTCATAATTCATTTTACTTGAAAATAATTTTCTAATATTTTTTTTATAGAGGAATATTTTTTAAAAAAATGTCAATTTAGCCGAGACAGCTTGTTAACTCAATAATTTGGACATTTGAGCTGTGACAGCTTAATGATCCTGAAATTCCTTTAAAAAAATATATTTATTTTTTTTCTTTATTAAAAATACTAAAATATCTTTTTCCTTTTCTTATTTGTGAATATTTATAATATTTTTTTTATTTTAAGTTTAAATTTGTTCATTTATTTATTTATTTATTTTTATTTTATTCAAATAAAGAAGTTGATTTAGCCGCGACGATTTATTAACTCAATAATTTGGACATTTGAGCTGCTACAGTTTAATGATCCGAAACTTCCTCTAAAAAATATATATATTTATTCTCGTTTGTATTTATTTATTCATTTTATAAAAAAATATCAATTTTTTTTCCTTTTCTTGTTTGTAAATATTTAAAAGCTTTTTTACTTATTTATCAAATACTTTATTTCAAATAAAGGTGTTAATTTAGCCGTGACGGCTTGTTAACTCAAAATTTTGGACATCTGAATTGTGACAGCTTGATGTTTCAAAGTTTTCTTTTTTTAAAAAAAAATTTAACTTCCTTGTAAATGGATATTTCAAAGGTTATTAATAATTTGCACAAATCAATTATAGGTACCGTCCAAGGACGGGTGTACTAGGGGTGCGTAGGATTAAATGTCTGTCCTTCCCTATGCATAACCGATTCCCGAACTCAAATCTAGTTCCAAAGACCATTTTGTAAAAATATTGGGTTTTTCCATGTTTTTCCAATTTCAATAAACTTGATGGCGACTCAATTGTTCAAACAAATTCTTTTTTTGCCGTCCCCGTCGCGATCCCGGTTGCGACAATCTTCATACCCATTTGCTTCTAAGCTTGAGGTAAGTCTCCAATCTCAATCCCATTATTTTTTTTGGCTACTCTAGGACATATCTTAAGAACTAGTGAGCTCTCAAAATGATGGATGGGTATATGTTTGGTATTTTAAGTGTAAATCTAGTGATTTAGAAGTTCTAATTTTAATAGGTTATAGTGGGTAGTATTAAGACTCGATTTTTTTCTCTAATCCTTAGGAACCCTAGGTTTCATAAATTGGGGGGTTTTGTTCAATGGACTCTCTAATTGATAAATTGTTTTGAAATAAATTATTTAAACTTGTCAAAATATTCATGTTTGCTAGATTCTGTTGAAGCGAAGCGAGCTACTCCCTCCGGAGCTGTCAGGGAGAGGCCCAGTTGATCCCTTTATTCTGTGAGTGGCTATTTACATAGTGGCGATGTTTTAAATTATTTTATGGGAGAAAGTAATTTATTAGATTTGGTAAAAATTTCATGTTAAGCTACTTGGATTAATTGGATAGTTCGATTAGTTGATTTTCTCAAATACGGTAGTTATTAATATGACTTGATGATTGGCTGACTCGATGATTTGGTTGAAACTCCCTTTGTTGATTTTATAATGCTATGATTTTGCTATATGTTGTTTTGATGTGCGTTGAAAAAGTTATGATATTTGACACTTGTAAAGTTAATATGAAGATTGAGTTTTAGATTTATAAATTGTGTTTGATAAAAATTTATTTAAGAAAACCATGATGGGTTCTAAGATGAAATTTCCACTTGCCATAGCGAAGAGAAGTAATAGCAATACCGCTAGCCATAGCGAAGAGATATAATGACATTACCGCTCGCCATAGCGAAGAGATATAATTGCATTACCGCTTGCCGTAGCAAAGAGATGTAATGGCCTATGTGCACATAGTTTCTCTTAGTGCGATAAAAATTTGAAAGAATATTATTTGAGAATTAATAAACCTTGTGATGTACGGGTTGAGATTACTCCCCAAATAAGATTCATGCTTCTTATGTAACCCTCATAGGTATTTGAGTATTTGATGATGAAGTAAATTTTATGTGAGAATAAGGAACTAAAGAAAAATGAGAAAATGTGTTTAGTAATTTATTTTTGAGACTTTGCTGAGAAATAAAATTTCGAAGAGTATTTATTTTCAAACTATGGAAGAAATATAAAAGCATGACATATTATATTGTTATTATTGGCTTTTCGAAATATGTATAATTTATAGCCTATCTTGTTTCCTATTACATGCTCGTGCATTGATCGGTTTCTTCTTCTCGTTCACTTTGTTTATAGTCCTTACTGGGTCTGTTTGACTTACCCCTTGCTTTTTACTCCAGATTTTCAGGTAGTTGAGTAGCAGGCCCCTGGGATTGCTGTTTGCCCAGGATATTCTTTTTGGTAGGTTTCTGTTGCCAACTGAGGCTGTTTTTGTTATTGATTCCAATATTTTGCAGCTATAGGACATAGGTCGTGTATTTTGATTATGTGTGAGCAAAAGTTTAAGCCTAGTTATTTTGTATATCTGGAATTATTGGAATATTCTGGCTGTTGATTTTGAAATATGAAATTATATTATGTAGCAGGTAAATTTGATATATGGATTGTCCAATTTTTAGGGGAGGTGCTGCCGAATTTTTGGTAGTCAAAGTATTTGAGTTCGAAATTCATTTTAGTGAGATCACATATTTAGGCTTGCCGGGCTAGGTGAGTTCATCTGACGTGTGTGCTGGTTATGGCCTAAAATTGGGTCGTGATAACTAACTTATTTTTATTTATAAAATTTGAGAGGCTAATAAGATATTTTTTAAATTTGAGTGAATAATTTATCTATTAGTATAAATATGATTTAGTTTAAATATGAGGGTGTAAATCGGACATTTAGTCCCTTTTTTTCTTTCTACCGCTATTGTGATCGAAACGAAGAGTGGGTTTTGCGCGCCCAAACAACCCCCACACCGACATCCACTCACCCTTATTCCCTCTCTCAGTCTCACAAGTCTCCCTCACCCACTCATCCTCTCTGAATCTCACTGTCTCCATTCTCGACGAACTACTCACGGAGCTGCGACGCAGCGGAGACAACGACGGACGTGGGCTTCCAGCAGCGGACGGCTTTCACCAGTGACAGACGACGGCTTCCAACGGCGACAGGTGACTACGAAGAGGAAGAAGAAAGTTTGAACGGCGACCGGCGACTAAGAAGAAGAAGCTCCGGCGGTCGCTCACTCTCTAAGTCTCACTCCATAAACCTAACTCTGCTTCCACTCTCTCTCACAAATTAATCACCAACTTTATTCCATTCGCAACACCAACGAGTTGAGCGTACGAACGAGACGTAGTGAGAGAGAGACGGAGAAAGATCAAAAGATCGTAGAAGAGGAAGATCGAAGGGGAAGAGGAAAATGTTGAAGACGAAGGCATTCAACGGCGCGAATGTGTTCATGTCGCGGAACCTAGTGCCGCCGGAGGTATTCGACACACTACACGACGCCCTCAAGGACAACGGTGCGCAAGTGCACCTTTGCTGCGACCCTTCCCGCAATGGCCCCAACGATTACCACGTCATTTCTTGCAGCAAACACGTAACCCTTCAATCCAGGATTTTTTTCCCCCAATTACTTATAATTTATTCTCATTTTTGCTTGTTTTGTTTCTTCGTTTTGCAGGAGAAGTTTGAGGATCTCAAAGCCAAGGGCTGCAAATTGGTTGGTATGTGTTGAAATTTTAATTCGCCTTTTCTTTTACTTTTTCTCTTGTCCGTTGCATTGATGGTTTTTGGGGCTTTTAGTAGTGTAGGTTTCCGAAATTGATTGCAATTCGATAGTTGAATGCACAGCTTTTAGGCTATGTTTTCAATTTTGGAAAATTGAGTATCTCTGAGGTTTAAGCATTCACCAATGGTGTTGCTTTCTTTCCGTAGTTGAAAATGAGATATTGGTTCGTTTTTTCTTTTTTGTGTGGGGATGGGGATGGGGGTGTGGGTGTCAAAAGAGCCCCTTCAACTTTACCATGCTTGCACTTTAGTCCTGTTACTTTCAAAACTTGCAAAATAATCCTCAAACATTGTGATGTGTGCGGTTAACTCCATTTCACTAAGATATGTTAAATTTTGGATGGAAACTATCATGGTGCACATGCCAACTTATGAACCATCTATGTGACAAGCACATGAGGGTAAAATTGGAAAACAAAACTCCCCACCCACCTTGTTCCATTTTCTTCATCAGAACCATCTTCCATTTTTATCGTTGCAGACCAAGAGTTTGAGGGCAAAAATGCGCCTAGAGGAGGTTGTCCTTGCTTCACAAGCTTGGCCAATCTAAAAGAAAAATATGCGGCGAAGCTCATCTACAAACATGGTGGACTGGAAAGACCCCAAAAGTGCATCCCAGTGCTTGCTCTAAAAAATCCCAACATTGACATTGATGACATGGCTTTTGGCATTTGAGATAGTAGCTTCCACCTGTGGCTTCAAAACTGAGAATGGGTACATAAGATAATCTTAGAGACAAAAAAAAGAAAATGCTCTATTATGTCGGGTGTTTGCTATCAGGGCAATGCATTGGCCGTCACAGGACAAGGAATTATGCAGATTATTAAAATGTCCAAGTCTACTCTTGGCAATCTATGTTAGATATGGGACCCAAATTGCTGTTGAATTTTGTTTACCAATTATAAAAAATGGAAGATGGTTCTAATGAAGAAGATGGAACAAAGTGGATGGGGGAGTTTTGTTTTCCAATTTTACCCTCATGTGGTTGTCACATGAATGGGTCTTAAGTTGGCATGTGCACCTCACATGACATTTTCCATCCAAGATTTAACATCTATTAGTGAAATGGAGTTAACTGCACACATCACAAAGTTTGAGGACTATTTTGCACGTTTTGAAAGTATCAGGACTAAACTGTACGTCAGGTAAAGTCGAAAGAGGTGTTTTAGACTTCCCCTTTTGGTTTTGTTGACCAGGGAGATTTGTGTTGTTCCTGAGTTTTGTTTTATTGTTATTGGACAGGTCCCAGGTGTGTTCTTTCATGTGCTAAAGAATGTAGGCCATTACCTAGACAAGGGTTCACTTGTTGCCTTGCCATGGATGGTGTCAAAGTTCTTGCATCTGGCTTCAATGCCAATGAGAAGGTATTATGATTGTGCATGTTTCTATGTTTTCCATTAATCTTTATTTTTTTTCACTTCAATTAACAGATGGTTGCTGTGATGTAATATCAATCATTCCTTTTATTCTCCTCCTTAAGGTTGAAAGCAACCTTACTTTTTTTTGTCTGCATGACCCTGCTATCTGGCTCTTTTTGGATTGTGTACTTTGCCTTATTTAACCTATCCCAAAAAAGATTGGAAAGAGTACATAAGAAAATGACCAATAAAGAATTCTTTTGAGTAATTGTAGTTTGAAAATCAGTGCTCCAAATTTTCTTCTTTTGTGTAAATAACTTATGGTTAAGTGGTTATAAATATCAGCAGTAACTGTGATCTAGACATTATCCATTGTCATTCATGTCTTCCTTCTTGTTTGTTACATTGTCAGTTACTTTTGACAGATGAAGTTTGTTATTTTTGTCCTTTTCATTGTGTTAGTTTTCTTTTGAAAAATTTGTCATGATTGCTTAAGGTGGCAGTTTTCAGTTATTTTTTTTTATTGTCTTATCCTTCACTCCTTCCTCCTCATTCATGCTCCCAAGTGGCAAGTTTAATGTATTTGACTCTGCAGGTTAAGATAGAAGAGATAGTGACTGAAATGGCTGGAGTTCTTCATACTAAAGCATCACTGGATTTGAACTTTGTCATTGTGAAAAATGTTTTAGCAGCGAAATACAAGGTCTGGTATATGAGGTTTTTCTTCCATATTTCCGCTGTTTCCAGAAAATGGGTTTTTCTCATGTCTTATAATCCCCCATTTCATTTACATTCTGAATCAGTTTATGCATTATGTAATCTCTAGCATCTTCTTGCTCCCTCCCTCTATGTATCACACATACGGAGCACACTCATGGAATTATAACCGGATATCCATGTTAAAGTCAATTCAAAGAACTACCTCATTGCTTAACATATTTGGCACTGTTATTGGCTAGTAATAAAGGAAGTAGTATTGATTTGCCATGCTTGTAGTTACATTTGTTTGGTATGGTACATGCTTTTTGATAGAAACCACAAGAAAGAGCAACGAAGCAGAAGAAATGTAGTGTATTATTAACCACAAAGGGAAGAGAAAATAGTATGGATCTTGCAGAAAAAGAGAAGTTCCTGATCACTATAGCAGCTTAGACTCTCCCAAATGGCTTAGTCCTATTCTTGCCTACCTCACTCTGCTTCTACCCAACAATTATACCCTTCTCTCTATCAGAATTCCTCACAAGCACACACTGCACATTCCCTGCCAGCCCACACACAGTAGGTGCCAATATGCAAGTTAGTTAGGACCAAGAGGGCTCCACATGATTCACCCTAGACCCTGGCCCATATTACCCATAATACCCTTGTATTCTTTTTCTTTTATACACTCTAATTCCCTTAGGTACTTGATCTCTATCAATATCCTTCCCTTGAACAATAACCTTGTCCTCAAGGTGAAGGTTTGGAAAACAAAGACTTCCTCGTGGGTCAAATATCTTGAAGAGATGGAGAATAGTAAAGTTGGGTTGTAGTAGTAATGTCCTCCTGGGTTCACTAAATATACTAGTCCCCCTACCAGAATTTCTTGTAACTAAAGTATCAGGAACATTGGTGGGTGCATTTTTATCCTTTTTGAACATAGCAACAATCGGGACTTGTGTAGAGAAATGGTATGCATAGTCTCCCTCCCAAGAAACATTCCTACCATTGGCATGAACCGCCATGAGATGTGTCTTGTGGTTCAGCTCCTTCATTCCCATGACCAAATTGTGACCCAAAACCCAAAAAACCAATGCATAGCTTTTAATCTCTTCATAGATTTTTAATCTCTTAGGTTGTGTCTCAACGTTTTTCTTCCCTTCTTTGAATTCAATTTGCCTTATGTTCTTTTCTGACTCCTGCAAGGGCCAATTTTCTTCCTCTGATGTAGAATCAATCAAAAGATTATGTGGATTATTTCCATAAACTTCCTGCTCCATAATTACACTCTTGTGCTCTCAATTTTGGTGCATATACACCTGATACTGTAGTACGAAACTTTCTTGGCACATCCTCCTCATCAACTATAATGACATATTGATCAGTGACTTCATCCATCATATATTTTGAGGAAATAGAACTGAACATTGCTACCCAAGACCACAGTATCGCACCTCGGTCCTGCACCGATTTAGAATTCTTATCCAACAATATTGCTAGCTTAATAATGAACATGATAATGCAGTTCGTGTCATCAACACCCCCTTGAGTCATTGCCTTTACTGCATCAAGATAAATTCTACTGATGTTGTCTTTAATAAAGCTAAGCCCATGGATAATATAATAACGAATTTTCATTTTTGCTTCAATCTTTGAAATCTTCGGCACAAAAAAATTACAAGTGTTTCTCTTCAATATTTGCCTTAGTCCTAGCACAAGGCAAATCGTCCTTCCTCCCCTTTCAATCTTTTTTAATTGCCCATTGCTTATTACAAGCATCCCTAGAGAGAATGGTAGAGCCTTGATATGTTTTAAAAGCTCCTCTTCTAGAGACTTGGGCTTGGCCCAATAACATCACACAAGAATGCCCTTTATTAGTAATCCTATTCTTTTCCCTTCTAATTTGGGCTTGGCCCATGAGCTTCTTGACATGATTTTCTGTTTTGGAATTCCAAATTTCCCCCAATCATACTTGGGCCATCGTAGTAGTAATCTTAGGGTCAGCAATACTAACCTCATCAATATGGACCATGCCCATTGGCTCAAGGAAACATGGCCTCTAGGTTTCCCTATGTGCTGTTCTCTCCTTCCACGCCTTCTCACTCATGCCGTGATCTGGGGAAGCTTGTTTTGTTGCCATCTCCACCCACATCCCCTCGGTAATTGTTGTTGCGACCTCATGGTTCGGCAGTTCTAGCAACGGACGTTGGGTCGTCATGGACAAAGACCTCGTCCTAGGCACTGCCTCTGCCTCTTCAGTCTCCGCTAGTGAAGACCTTGAATCTGGCAGTTTAGGTGGTGGCTGGGAACCTTCCAATATGCTCAAAAACCAAATCCCAAAGGCAGTCACGAGCACCTCGCCTCGCTGCTTCTTCCTTCTAGCATCGGCAGTCACGCACACCCCGGCTTCGAGGGCGTCTGTAACACCCTAATATTCGACCCAATACTACTAGTACGTACTTAGGCCAAATATTAGTCGTTACTTACTGGCATGGTTCATCTACTTGAGAAAATAGACTTAACGAAAATACGAGCCAACTTTTTTTTTTTGAAATCGTTACTTAAAATAGAAGTCGCGCGTAACTTTACGAGTCGGTGTCATAGTATACGGAATGATAACATAGGAATGGCTCCAAACCATAGCATCGAACATAACATCAATTATAACTGAAATACTTCATAGATAAAATATGCCTACCCTACAGGGCAGGACTCTTCAAGTACATAGTAACATGAATCCGGCAGTAAAGCAGATTACATGGAAAAGAACTGGAAAGAAGCATCCCTACCCATGTGCAACCTAAGATGGATAACCTCAACACAAAAGAGGTTTCATCCATACTATGTGACGTGCGTGCACTAAGGACTACCCTCCAATCTCCATAGCAGACTCACGGCACGGAGGAACGAGCCAATCCACGGGCGAGCTCGGCGGTGCGTGCATGCCCTGTGGATCAACGTGTCGCCCACGCCGGGTCGTGGGTCCGCACCGAAGCCTCCGACGCTGAAAGTGATCGCTCTCACGCTTATCCGTCGCAGGGCGGAGTGGGGGCAGAGCCTCATGGTCCATGGGGAATCCTTCAAGGGTCCTCCTCTCGAGTGCCGCGATGATGGCACGTGACGCGGCGCGTCCACGAATCCGGCAGTGGGTCCGCAGGTTCCTCTCATGTCGTGGGCCGCATGCTCAAAGATCGCGGGGTCACCATAGGGAGATGTCGGGAGAAGCGATAATCGCACAAGGGGTGTGCGAATGGCCGCCCTAAAAACATGAAGATGCGCACAAGACACCGGCCCTCAAAATGAAATGACCTGCTTCGGGTCATGGTGGATCTCCCACCGTGGCGTGTCAATGAATAGGACGAAGGTCGCCATCTCGCTCAAGACGTAATGGAAAGGAAAAGATAGAGGAGTGAGATTCTTACTAAAGAAACTCAAGAGGTTTTCCTTCTATCCTAGGTGTCATCATATACGTCTCAGGAATCTCGGGTTATTTATAAAATAATGGACATACATAGGTTCAATTATGAGTTTTCCAAAATCTCATTTTCCGAGAACTGCTTCTTTTTAACATGGCACTTGTGTTACATAGGCTATATACTAAAATCATAGACATAAATCATGTAGCTTGGTACGTAGAACAGAATCATATAATCGTACATGGAACATAAATCATATAATCTGTACATGAAACATAGATCATATAATCGTACTTGAAACATAAATCATATAACTGGTTTACTTGAAACATAAATCATATAACTGGCACATGGAACATAAATCATATAACTGGTACATGGAACATAAATCATATAACTGGTTTACTTAGGTGACATAAGAACCTTTACTTAACTGGGCCGCGCTAATATTTCTCCTTGAGAAAACTCTGCAGGTTATGAGCTCATACCTTACTAGTCGCCACTAGTACATGGACTTATCCTTTTGATAAGTTTAAAGATCCCACCTAAGGTACGGTCTAGGGGCTAGAATCACCTTATCCCCACCCTTAATCCGGTGGTTCAAGGATCATCTTCTCATAGTCTATGTCACCTTAAGTCTTAGCATGTTAATGCAAGATGCCACATAATTCATGCATGTCAAACATAATTACATCATAGGCATCTTTGAAGTCTTTAAAGAACTATAACATGCAAACATAAAACTATCATCGAAGAATAATAGTTCACATGGTATCATCATACTTGACTCATGGAGTAAAATCATCATAAGGTAAGCAAGAGCAATAAGCCTCTTAACTTGATCATGTTTGAAATCGAACATATAAGATCATGTATTCATGTTAGGCTAAAGCATAGACTCATGTCATAACAATTCTCAGATTCAAGCAATGCAAGATCATAGCTTCGAGTCATTAAATCAGAAAAGCATTCTGTTTGTAAACTTGGGTCTTGGTAATCGATTACATGAGTATTGTAATCGATTACACAAATTTCGAGATTTCAAAACATGGAGGTTAGGGGTTCGTAATCGATTACATGGGACTTGTAATCGATTACACATTTCAAGATTTCGAATCAAGGCAGATAGGGGTTCTGGTAATCGATTACATGGAATTGTAATCGATTATTTTGTTTAAAACACTTTGCTGGGCCCCTAGAACATCTGGGTAATTGTAATTGATTATTTTGTTTAAAACACTTTGCTGGGCCCCTAGAACATCTGGGTAATCGATTACATTACTAGGTAATCGATTACTAGAATCCAGAATGTGTAATCGATTACACTATATAGTAATCGATTACTTTGGGCAAAAGTTCATGTTTGGGCTCGTCCGAGCTTTCTGGTAATCGATTACATGGGCTGGGTAATCGATTACCAGCATCTTAAAAACCGAAATATGGGGTCTAAACATATCTGAGTCATTCCTTTGAAATACTTATGGTGGCTAGTTTCTCTTGGAACAATTTTTGAACTTCAAAAACATCTTGTCAAACATTTTAACTTGTCAAAACCCTTATAAATCTAAGAACATACCCAAAATGTTTTTGAGTACAACATATGTTTTAGAAAGACTTAAAACATGAGCTATAGGCTCTTGTGACTAATAAACTCCTCTTGGAGCTATCTTCATCACATGGCCAAAATGTACATTCCAAGAATGTTTTCCATGGTTAACCTTTTCTCAGGATGAAATGGGCAAGCCTTTGAGCTCTAGAATCTTAGGTGATGACATAAAATAGACGTGCTATGCATTTCATTTTTAGAGTCCTTTAGAAAGTAAAGTGATAGCTCAAGGTAAATATGAGGTGCACATCCATTTTCATTCTTTGAGTTTAGTGAGGACTTGAAATATAAAATGAGATGCAAAGCTTGGAATTTTAAACGTGCATAATGCAAGTTCATTCTTAGTCTTGGGGTTTAGTGATTGCATAGAAATAAACGTCCTATGCAAAGCATAAACGTAAACGTGAATGCAAGTTACTTTTATATCTTGTCTAGAGCTCTTGCAAGGCTTTAAGAAGGAACATAGTCCCAACCCAAAACTCATCTTCACGAGAAAAGAAAAACCATTGGTACCAAGGCATCAAGAGAAAACATGACCTCAAGAATCATGAAAGTGGTCAAATCTTAACAAAAGAAAGGAACCATTTTTAAATCTCTAGGGACCAAGATCTTGATGATCCAAGCATCAACATCCTAAGTCCTCATCATTGAGTACATAGCTTCCTTCAAAACAAATATTTAAAACAAAGTTCATGATAAAGAAGAAAGCAAAACCAAAACCATGCTTGGTTTAGGGCCAAAGTTTCAAGCTTTAGAGTTTGTTCATGTGACAAGCATCAACATGAAGCTCTCATCATCAAGCTTATATTTTTCCCATGTAACAAGGCTTCATGGCCGAAAACATGAGAAGAAGAAGGAAGAAGATCCAAAATGTTCAAGAGAAACATAAACTCTTTTAATTAAACTTGTAAAGAATGAAACTTTCTTTAAGAAAAACTCAAGCTTTAGAGGCCTCATGAGAGATGGACTCATGGTCACATCTAGAGAACACTCATCATCAAGCTATCATATTCAAGGCCTTGAGGCCGAAAATCTAAGGGGAGAAAAGGAAGAAACCAAAAAAGAAAGCAACATAGAGGTTCAACCATTCATCAACTCCCAAACAAGATTCAAGCATAAGAATCAAAGACATATTTAGAAAGAGTTCCCTACCTTAGAGTTTGAGGTTGAGAGGAAGTGAAGAGGATGAAGAGGTTGGAGAGGATGAGCTCTTGAACTTGAGATAAAGAAACTCAAAGTGCTCTAACTCAAAGCTTTAGTGAAATGAACAAAGGTGCTTCAAGTTCCCTAAGCTACCTATTTATAGAGAAGTGAAATGAATTGAATATTGGAGGCCTTTTGGGGGGAAGGATTTCGGCCACTTTTCAGCCACAAGAAGAAAGAAATATCTTTGTTCAAAGCATGGTATTGGTCATTCAAAGTATGGTGAAAAGTCTAGCTATGCATGTCCTAAAGCATGGCTAGAATGTACCTTATTTTCCAACCTTTAAAAATGCATAAAAACTTAAAATTTTGGGCTGCAAAATCTGAAGAGAAACCATGCTTCTCATGCCCAAAAAGAAGAGAAAATTTTCTAGACTTAAATTCCAAAGCATAGGTAATGTGTTGTAAGACATGTTGTCTTGAAAAAGTTTGATAGAAAGCTTGAATGACCACAAAAACAAATCATTCTTTTTGAGTTTGAAAGACATAATTATTTTCATTTTAGAAATGAATTGAAAGCCTTGATTGACCATATAAAATATTCTTTGAGTCTTGAGTGACAATTTTTCTTGAAAGTTGATCATTGATTGAAAGTGTTCAAGACACATGTCACAAGATAGCTTGAACACATAGACTAATTTTTTTTTGATGATTTCTAGAGAAAATGGCGCCATTCTTGGCAGCCTTGGGGAGGAGAAATATCTCCTTAAACCATGTTCTAGAAGTGTGTTTTGGTGTGACATAGATTAGGCTTAGGATTAAAAATTGCTAAGTAGGTACTTAGGTGCACTAATAGGTTAATTAAAACCATAAATCCCTAGGTTTAGAGGTGGTCTAGAAGGATTAGGGAGTCAACACCTCTAGGACTAGTGATGTGAGTGTGACAACTTGTCTCAAAAAGAAAAGTTGATGTGAATAGTGGAAACACTATTCGATACTATTCACATATTCTTTTTCCTTTTTAAAGAATAAGACTATGATGAGATTTGAATTTTCTCTAAGCAATTTTAGGTTCCAATTAATTCTAAATGATGGTTTTGGCTCTAGATTAATTATGGAAATTAATTAACCTTTAATTAGAGCCTAATATTGCTTAGGTTTGGAGTTAAACGACTCATTAAGCCGAAAATGCAATATGCAGGGGCAAAACCGTAATTTTACAAAGCGTTGCCGGGATCTCGGACTTAAACCAACATAGTTTATGCCTTAAAATCATGGTTTTGAACCTCGTAACAAAGTCCGGTCAAAACGGAACTTAATACCGCCTTTAATTACATTTGGGGTATTTTGGTCATTTACGCGCAGAAATCTCAGAAATGAGGTTTTCCCGCTTTGTTAGGCACTCATGCTCATACAATCCCCTTCATATAACATATGAACCCTATGAGGATGGCCAAAGCCGGCCGTCCTCGTGTTTCGGGTAAAAATGACCTCAGGGGCAATTTGGTCATTATGAAAGTTTAGCGAAAATCGGGGCGTTACAGCGTCAACAATTTGTCAACAGTTTCGAAAGGGTTTTCACGGCCCTTCCACAGCTGCTAAGAGGATTTGGGACCACGGCGACAATTTACGCCCACCCTTGCATTGCGACGGTCACTTAGAACTCTTGAACTGGTGGATTCAACACGGGACGCTGGGTCGACATTGGCGATAAATCGAGCTCAGTCGTGGGTCATCGTGTGCTCTCTAATTGAGCTTAGTTGTGGGTCGTCGTGTGCTCTCTATCTCCGTTGGTGAAGCTACGTTTGGCGGGCTTGGTTGCTTTGCTAGTGGCGGCGGCGGTGGTGACAAGGTGCATTTGGTTTTGACACCTTCAACGACATTTGTGTTTCTCCGCCCTCTTTCTCCTTTCCATTATTTGGGCCCAGGGGCCTACCTCCCTGTGACAACCCTTCCCGACCACGTCGCCATTGGTCTTGCTGCTCACCTCGCCAGTTGTCGCATCGCTTCTTGCGCCAATCACCTCGCCAATCATCTTGGTGCTCTCCCTTGTGCCGATTGTGTTTACGTTTCTACCTGTCTTGATCCAGAGGTCGACTTCCCCAAGAAACCCCTGCCTGCATCGAGAGCGAGGAGAACATCGCTCCTCACTGTGGTGAGAAGAGGAGTAGCGATTCTCCCTATGATGAGGAGAGTTGTGTGCTTCCCTCGTCCTCCTGATTCCACCATCCCATTGTTTCTCCGTCCCTGCCCTTTGATGCTCTCTCCGTGGTGGAGATTGCCCTCTGGTCCGAGTATGACATTGTCTTCTCAAGAGCCGCTTGATCTCATCCATCTTCTTCTCCAAATTCTCTATCTTCATCTCTAGCGTAGCTTCATGCAACAGGCCACCACTACTCCCAAAAAAGAGCTATGATGCCATTGATAGAAACCACAAGAAAGAGCAATGAAGCAGAAGATATGTAGTGTATTACTAACCACAAAGGGAAGAGAAAATAGTATGGATCTTGCAAAAAAAGAGAAATTCTTTAGCATTATAGCAGCTCAGACCGTCCCAAATGGCCTAGTCCAATTCTTGCCTACCTCGCTCTACTCCTACCCAACAATTATACCCTTCTCGCTAACAGAATTCTTCACACGCACACACTGCACATTCCCTGCTAGCACACACACACACTGCACATTCCCTGCCAGCACACACACACACACACACAATAGGTGCCAATATGCAAGTTAGTTAGGACTAAGAGGGCTCCACACGATTCACCCCAGATCCTGACCCATATTACCCATAATACCCTTGTATTCTTTTTCCTTTATACACTCTAATTCCCTTAGGTACTTGATCTCTATCACTTTCTTTTGTTTTTGTTTTTAAGGGATCTATTATGGTACATGCTTGGTCAGTGACTACATTCAAGGTCAATATGTTTCAACCTTAAGTAATAATCTTCAACTAATGATTGATTGTTTTCCTAGTTTGAAGCCTATGTTGTTGGGTCACTGGAATGTAATATGTTATGAATATTGTTGAAAGAGGAAATGATCATAGAGAGAATACCCTTGTTTATGAAAATATATAAAGGGTGTGTTTGGTTTCAGTTTTCATTTACAGTTTTTCAGTTTTCTGGATTGTGGAACTATAGAGATTTCAAAAACTTGTTCGCCTATTTTAATTATTAAATCAAGGCAGTGTTATCAAATAGCGGCGCTATAGCGCTGTTGCTTACCGGATTTTTCAGAAAATGTGATGAGAATCGCATAGCATTTCATAATTCACGTTGTGGTCATAGCAGCCGCTATCCTCCATCGCGGTGTTGCAGCCAGTCACGGAAATAGCGGTGGAACCCTTTTTTGGGCCATGTTCGTGCTTTTAAATTTCATTTTGAAAAACCCTTCTTTTTTGTCTATTTAAATGCACCCACTCAGCCACTCAAAATAACCATTTCTTCCTATTCCCTCGACATATGTACACTGCCTCTGGCTTCTCTGCTTCTGTGTGTTCTGCCTTCTCTGCTTCTGCGATCGGTGGCTTCGGTGGCTGACAGTGCATCAACAACTCACTCCAGTGGCGCGGTAACTGCACCCTCCCTGAACTCCAGCCAATTCATTTCTCTAGGCATTTTACCTTTCTTCTTCCCTTGTTCTATACCTGTAATTTATACTTCTCTGTTTCTGTTGTTCTTCCTTTCTATATAATATATATCATGCATCTATATATGCTGCTGCTCCTTTTTCTTTTTAATCTGGGGCCAGTCTCTTTCAGTTTGACTATGGTTCTAGGTTTTTTATTTAATTTAGTGATATGTTTGATGAATTTGATTTCCTAGAAATCTTGAATATCTCTAATTTCATTGTTCTTGATTTATGTTAGTATTTGTTTGTAGATTTTAACATTATTATATATAAATATGTACATGTGTGTATGTATGTGTGTGTGTGTGTGTGTGTGTGTGTGGAGGCCACTATGCCTTCAGCTATAGGCCGCAATACTATTCGCTATATTTCCATAGTGGATTTTTGGCTCACCGCCATGAGCCGCTATCCGCTATCAATTACCCTGAATCAAGCTGTTCAAGCTTGTGTGAAAATTCATGAAACCGGTACCACTCTCTTTTCAAGTCTCTGGAGTTTCTAGTTGTCATTGAACTCAATTTCTTGCTATACTATCTAATCTACATCCCTTATGTCTAGCAGTGGGCTCTGAATATACTAAAGAAACCAATTGTCACTTATGAATGGTTAAAGCAATGCTCAGACGAGCATCGTGTTGTTCCTCAAGAGTCATACAAGGTCCTTCCTTTCTCTGGGTTAACAATTTGTGTTACTGGGATTCCAGCAGGTTATAACTTTATCTGATAGTATTGGCCATAATAGAATGCTTTGCTGTTGGATCATGTATGCTAATTTGCTTGTGTTATTTCAGATAAGCGCAGAGAGATGGAGAAGCTTATTTTACAAAATGGTGGAAAATACTCTGCAGAGTTGACAAAGAAGTGCACTCATTTGATTTCTGATATATCCTTCCCATAGTTTTCATATATGGTGGTGTTTCTTTTAGACATGCAATTAGTCACCCATTAGTTGAGAACAGGAAAGCGCATCCTCCATGTGTTTAGCAATATCTTTTTGTCGCAGCTTCAATGTCAGCTGCATTTCTGCTTTAAGGTGCTTTTTGACAGTTGATTTTGCGGTAATGACAGTGCCTTCCTTTTGGTACTTGTAATGCCATGTGTGTTGCTGCTTATCAATAGGCAGTTGACAAAGCAATGAACTATAGCCCATAAGAGAGCATGCTTTTTTTTAATGTTTGCCATTAGTTTCAATCCATTGTTCATATTTGGCTGCACTCCCCTTATATTGATACATTATGGAGAAATTTAGTTTAAACTAATAAGAAATATATTCATTCAAATGAGAATTCAGGATTACCTGATTCAATGTGTTGATAAAATTTACTAATATTAATTAATTTCTTTATTCTGTCTGTCTCAATTTTTTTTTCACACATTTTGACAAAATTGAATGAAATTTTGTTTCATAGTAGCTGTATAATTGAACCTTTAGATTAAATGGGTTCCTGTCTGAAATTTTTTTGCAAGATGGTATTTTTCCTTTTTCTTGTCCCGGTGTCTGCTATTGCGTTGCCTTAGTACTTCAATTGTCTGCTTTGCTTGCAATTTGTATAATTTGAATGAATTTTTCTTTTCATTTGCTGTGCATTTGATCCCCTGCAACTGAATCTGTTACTGGTTTAAGCATGGTGGATATTTGTGTTCTTGACGATTCTTAAGCTCCTGAAGGTGACAAATATAAGGTTGCAAAACGTTGGGGCCACATTCATATTGTGACAAGGAAATGGTTTGGTCAATCTATTGCTCGAAGAGGTAACTTCTGCATGTTAATGGCTTTGCAACGCCTTTTGCCTGTGCATTAAATAGTGGGACTGCACTAGTTAGAGTATGAGTGTTATTATGTTAGGTGTTCTTAGGCTGGACTTTTATTAGTTCACTTGAACCGTATTATTAGTATGATAGGGTGTAAACACTCATTTGGATCCTCCTAAGATTCCAATGACATCACATAGGTACTCCCTTTTGTAATGTTATCAAATTGGTTTTTCAATGACAATTAATGCTATTGCTTTTGCTCTTTAAGGACTATTTTGATATTTGTCATTTATGTATATCTTTGGAGGACCAATTTGGCATCTTTGTAAATGGTGGGTGGTATGGTATTGCATAATACCTTTGGAATACTAAAATGGACATTTACTCTATAAATAGTAGTATAAAGTTAGTGTTATTCAGATTTCTATTGGTCAAATGATCTCTCTTTCTGCGTCTCTCTTTCTCCTTTCTATCTCATCTATAGAATTTCAACTGTACTCAGAATATCTACTGTTTATTATTATTTATTTATTTATTTATTTTGCGGGTAGCATGTCTTAATGAGGAGTCCTACCAAGTTCAGAATGGGTCTGTATCTTCACAGAAAGTGGTTAAGGACTTCACTGTGCAACATAGCCCGGAAAAGAATATTGAGAAATTGCAATCTGCAGCATCCATAGCTGCCACAGATGCAAATATGCCAGTTTTTTCTTATGCTGAGTTTGTCGACAGAGATTTGGAAGCTACACCTTCAGAATACATGTCTTCTTTTTCAAATGCTCCTTCATTTCTTAAAGAGGCAAATGCTGAAGCACCTCCAGTGCAACCCAGCAATGAATTGGACCTTGATGGCGCTGTTGCCAATGATTCTGAATCTGATGATAATGACCTGTACTTATCAGAGTGTAGAATATTACTTGCTGGCTTTGAAGCTTCTGACATGCGGAAACTAGTTAATATGGTGCGTAAAGGTGGAGGCTCCCGATATTTGTCTTTCAGTGACAAGTTGACACACGTAGTAATTGGAAACCCTTCAGAAACGTAAGATTATTTTGATATTAAGAAGAAACTTTATATATGCATATCATGTCCCTGTTTGACAGCTTCCCTAAATTTATGTGTTAAATAGTTAGCTACACTAATGTTGATGATATCTGGATGCTACTTCCACCAACATGGCTACTTTTATGTGCTTGGTTGGTTTTCTAGTATCTATGATTGATCTTGACATGGATTTGTGTTTTCAAGGGAAAAGAAGGATATAAGGAGCCTTGCTGCTTTAGGTGTCATATATGTTGTTAGAACCTCCTGGCTTGAAGATTGTAACCGTGAAAGGAAAGAAGTTCCTGTTCTTAGGAGACACATTGCGTCTGATCTCCTTCTTCCAAAAGGTCTCCTACTATTTTGTTCATCTTTGTGGTCTGTCTGTCACCTCTTAGTGATGTTCATTGTTCAAGCTAGAGAATGCTTTTTGATAAATCTATCTGAAATATTTAGAGAATATTTTTTTATGAAATTGATTCTTTTTTGTTCGTTGATTTCCTAACTTTAGCAAGCTTAGTAAAAGGGGCATCAGCAGGCGTGTCCATGGATCAAGGTAAAAGCCATGGCTTTCGTCAAAGCTTCCAAGCTGATCAGGTGGTGGGTGCTATGGACTCTGGAGTTGCAATGTCGGTATCTTTGGTGAAAAACAAAGAGCAGAAACTTGATATGGGTACAAATGTTTACACATTCAGTGAAGCAATGAGGAGATCTACGCCGCAAAATCAATATCCTGTTAGTAAATTGAGTGCTCAAAAGATGACGCAACGTGATCCCAGTGTTGAATATGTGAAGTCGATGACTGTTTTCGGGGGGAAAATGTTTTGTTTCTCACATTTATTTCCTGAAGAAAGGGTAAGTTATTAGGATCTTTGTTACTAATATAAATATGGATTATGGACATAATACAGTTCTGCACAGTAATTGTGAGCTGTAATATAGGAGAACAATGAGAGAAGTGGGAGAACAGATAATAGGAATCCTAGATGTTATTCTTTGAGAAATGTGTCTGGAAAGATAGCCTACTCAGTTTGTGAACTAGCCAACTAGGGTTGACCCAGGTTTCTTCAAAATTACCTAAAAAGAAAATCTTCATCATAGGCTTTGTATTAATAGGTTTTCAGACAAAAATGCGACAACCATATTCTAGCAAAGCTGTGAACTTCACTAGAAAAACAAATACAAGATTTTAATCAACCAAATGAATTATCAGTACCCAATTTTAACTGTTCTAAAGAAGGTTTGTTTTTCTGAAAACCTCAAGCATTAGTTGAGGTTGAGTCAAGGAATTTGTTATTAAAGTCTGTTTAATGCTATATTGATATTCATAATGTGTAACTGTTAATTTGGCATTGTAGTTGATTTGTTAGATGTTTTGGAAACAATTTTATATAATTATTAACATTGTTGATGCAATAGTAACTACTTCAATCACTGTCTTTTTGATGGTTGGATTTCATTATTTCAAATGCTTGAATAATTTATTTTTGATTGGTTCAATCAGAGTGTTTTGTATATCAATTTCCATTTTTCCCCTCAGTTTTGTAAAATTAATATTTGCTGCCTGTGTATATATCTTCAGACACAATAGAAGGTGTACACATATGCATATTGGTGTATTTGTTTGCTGGTGTGGTTTAACTTCTGTTGTGATCTCTTCTGCCAGAGAGCTGAGGTTGTTCAATGGATACGTCAAGGGGGAGGAGAAGTAATAAGTGGGCAAACAAAACAGGAGGTCCACTATACTATTGAGTGTCATGGTATAACACCCACGTTGACAGGAAATTCTCATAGTAGATATGTTTCCAGTCACTGGATACGATTTTGTTTAGAGGTAAGCCTGAGTAGCCACAATTTTTTCTTTTTTCTTGGGTGATTAGCCACAAATCTAATTATGGCATTTTCAGATGCTCAATCAGCAAAAGAAATAGGCTGATGGGGAAGACAACATTATTTTGGTCCAACTATTATTTGTTATCGTAGAAATGCAATTAGTTGCGATTAAATGTGATGGATGGTGTGACAAAAGTCAGATCCATCTATGCATTATCATGAGTAATGTTTGGTGTACAACAAAGTTGTACAATAATTTTATACCAACACTCACAATGTTCCTTATCTTTTTGTGAAAGTGGGTATTGATACCCTAAAAGACAAAAAAATAAAAAATAGTGTTGGTGTAGGATTGTTGTGCAACTTTGTTGTTCACAAAACATTATTTGATCTATGTTTTCTTTTCCTTATACTTCTCTGTATGTTAAAGTTGAAATTCTTGTCGCATTTTTTCTTGTCTACCCTCCAGGATTGTTTATTGTGGTGGACCAAAGAAGTATTTCTTCAAAGGCTTCAAAACCTCTTTTACTCCCCTATCCAGAGAAAGGAGGGATGGAAATTTGAAGTTCTTATGAAACTTTGGATGTTTTCTTTGACAGTTTCTATCCTCTGTCAAATTTCATGTTTTCTTCTTGTCTTTCCAAAGTATATTTTTTTCGTATGATCATTGACAGTGAGTGTGCTCGGCCCTTGACCCGTGTGTAGCATTGGAGGAAAAAAAGAGTTATGATGATATTTTATGACCAAAAGTTGAAATGGGATATGAGGGTAAAAAGGGAAACACGGGAGAGGGAGAATCAGAGGAGGATCTTGGAAAAGGAGAGCATAACATTTTTTGCATAGGTGGATGCAAGAGGGGGAGATTCATACATCAATCATGGGAAAGAATACCCATATGTTGTAGTGAGAAGATGCAAAAACCACAGGCTTAGGCCCTTTATTTTTTGTTTTTTTGTTTTTTTTTGTGGGAGAGGAGGTTCAAGTGCAATTGGCTCTTCTGTTAAGGGGTGTGTTAGGTATAAAAACCTTTTATGTGCCCTTTAGCTAATAGCTTAAGCTTTTAGGAGAGATGGTGGTTCATGACATCTTGCTTGTATACCATTCCTTTAATTGAGCATTGCTCCAAACCTGTGTTTACAGTCAACATGTATCGGTGTTGAATTTGATTGTATTGAAGTGTGGTGCCCATTTTTAGTTGTATTTGTGGTTCTAGAATCTAGATATTGTTTGTGTCAAACCTAAAGCTCTTGATGCTTATTGTTTTGTACTGAATAATTTTGGATCTTATCGACAGAATTGAAATTTCCATGACTACATAATTTTCTTGCTACCATGACAACAATTATTTACCATTATTAGTGTCATCAATAAAATAACTGCACAGCCCACTCCTAAATGCTTAGGTTTTTTGGAACAATTAGTTTCTTGACAATATTCATAATGAACAACAAACAATGGCAAATTATACAACAACTAAGCCTTGTTCCACTAAGCAGGATTGGGTACATGGAACAACAACAGATTATGAAGCACGAAAAAAAGAAAAGAAAAAGAAAAAGAAAGAAAAAGTAATTCAACTTGACTATGTTCATGAAGCTTACAACTGAAATGTAATTGTCATGACTTTGAGGTTTGTTAACGTACTAATGCTGTGGTAATGATGTGTTTTGTTCAAGGCTGGATCCCTTCAGGATGTTGACAGTCACATTCTTTATTCGCCACTTCCCTGCCGTATTCCCTTGCCTGGGTTTGAAAGCTTCCGGTTTTGTGTTTCCCAGTATGAGGAAAAAGACAGAATTCTACTTAGGAACCTGTGTTTTGTTTTAGGAGCTAAATTTGTGGAGAAGTTGACTAAAAAAGTCACCCATTTGTTGTGTAAATTCACCAATGGGCCCAAGTATGAGGCTGCTTGTAAGTGGGGGATCCGATCAGTTACATCTGAATGGATATATGAATGTGTCAAACAGGTAATATATTTATAGTGGCTGTCTACAGGGCAGTCAGAACTTTCATCTGTGCTTGTGCATAAATATATTATGTATGCTTGCATTTTCTTTGGCACGTACTTTCCTTACTGATGTGCAATTTTTTTTTTTTTTTGCTTTTTTGAGGATGCTGTTGTTCCCATTGATCAATTTTATCCAAAAGAAGTCACTGCTCAAGATCAAGAGGCAGGAATTTGTACAGTGAGTCAATTTCCTACCCAGGCTGTTCGAATGATTAGTGACATGACCTCCCAGTTTCCAAGTCAATCACAAAATTTGATAAATGAACCAAATAAAAACATAGGTAGTGGGCCTGAAAATCATGGGACTGATTCTAAAATATCAAGTATTCACAGCAAAAAGGCAAGGCTTGTGGAAGACCCTGGGCCATATGATAAGGTGTCTTCTGCAGTAGATTCAGGCATTCATGCTTATGGCATGAATTTTTCTGAAGACAATATGCTTAAAGATGCTGGTGAGGTTTCTCATGCTGTTCCGGATGTTGCTGCCGCAATTGAGGACTTGTTAGAGGAGACAAGTAAGGTAAAAGTACTGTTCACGACCTAAATTTCTTTGCTCTTCTATGTCCAACGTTATCCTGAATCTTGGTTAACTTGATTTTTTTTCGCCTTCTAGATGCATGATCAGAGGTCCCCAGGGAGGACAGGGTGTCAGAGAAATGTATCCTTGTAGTGCAGTCAATTTCATTGAGGTTGTTTTTTATTGTATAATTTTTGTAAAAGTAGTGATCCTTGATTGTAGAATAGATCTACTCATCTGATTGTGCAGTCCTTTGTGAAGACAATTCAAATCCTCATGCTGTCTTTGGATTATCTAAACACTGGTTAAAGAGGTTAGCTTTCTCTAGTTCCCAGTTTAACATGCTGCTGACATTTTGCTACATAGTCTTCTCTTCCCAATGGCCTCGTACAGACATATATGATCAGCTTATTAGATGTATTGTTTGATTTTTCAAGAAGTTCAACTGTGTTGACTGCAGAACTCTTTTGCCTTCTAAATGATCTCTATAGCTATTCATGGTAATCATGCAATGTTTTCACTTATATTTATCAACCTGGCATACACCAAGATTATAAAAGGGACATTGCAAGCTTTATTCCTTCTAATATGAAGACCAGCTAAAGTAACTGGTCTCAATTGAACAGAGAGGGTCAGGAGCTAATTCTTTATTACTGTAGGTTCCGAACTATATGATTGATTCTTAAATATTATTCAGTAACTATTATTTTTTTGATTTAACATTAATTCTGATATTCAGAATTTGGCAAAAGTAGATGCTTCAAAATATGAGAAAAATGTTAATATTTCTTGCTTATTTAATATATAATATTTTATAATGTTAGACATCATAGTTGCCTGTCCGTTTTTTCTTTCCTAGTTATTTTTATTTCAGTACTTCCATTTATTAAAGTTGAGTATTGAGGAACAGTTTAGTGCCTTGAACTAGATCTGTTCCTTAGATTAACCGTCTAGTTCTCAATGTACTTGACCGAATTAAGTACTGTCTCTGCATAATACCACAGTACCAAATTAGTAGGTGAGACATGACTGACTGTAGTCACTTCCTAATTATTCCAATCCTCTCCATTGGAATAAATTGTACTAATTGGAAAGTGGATGGGGTAAATTACTGATAGGGACCCATTGTATGGTTTTTGTTGAAGGAATGGGGGGGAAATGGAGATGGCCTGAGATCCAGGCCCAGTTGTAACTAATACAATATGGTTTTTGTTGTAACTAATACAACAGAGGAATTGTTGAATGGTATTATACATTTATGTTTTTTGTCTTTATCATTTATTACGATAGATATGGATGGCATTTATTATGATAGATATGGTAGATATGGTTAGGTAAGTATTTATTATGATGGATGTGGTAGATATGGCTAGGTAAGTTAGTATCTTTCACATTTATTAGGTAGTCCTTACAATAGGCCTATAAATTGTATCTTTCTCTATGCCAAAAAGATGTAAGAAAGAATTACTTTACTTCTATAATTCCTGACCTTTCTTCAAGTTTCTTTTTCAAGTTTGTATCAGAGCTCCCAGATATCACTTTTCCATTGCCTTTCAGCCTTCATTGTTGAACATTTACAGCCTTAATTGCTGTAGTTATTTATCCACTTTTTTTCTTCCAGAATTTTTCCCTGTTTTTTGTTCCTCTCTGTCATTGTTACAAACCTCTAGCTGTTCTTCTTTTTCCGACCTACTCCGACCATCCTCCGGCTATCCCATCACCATGGCAGAACCTAAAACCTCTGCTACTATTCCCCTACACCTTTAAATCCTAATGACCTTCTTGTTTTGCACCCAACTTACCACTTGAACGGAAAAATTTACTTGCAGTGGGCTCAAGTTACTCCGCTACTATTCCCCTACACCTTTAAATCCTAATGACTTGCTTTGCACCCAACTTACCACTTGAACGGAAAAAATTACTTGCAGTGGGCTCAAGTTATCCGGCATATGCTCAAAGGTCGTCGGAAATTGTCCCACATTGAGGGAAATCCTCTTGAAAAGGACGACCCTACTTTTGAGGGTTGGGATAATGACGATTCTCTTATTATGACATGGTTGTGGAACTCTATGATTTTTGAAATCAGTCGGAATTGTATGTTTCTTACTTCTTCCTGTGCTGTTTGGGATGTACTTAGCAAGACTTTTTCCAAGAAGCAGGATATTGCTACTTGTTATGAGTTGAAGATGAAAATATTCTCCACCAAACAAGGAGTAATGTCGGTAACAAATTACTATGGTGTTTTCACTGGTTTATGGACCGAGTTGGACCAATACCAGAACTTGCAGATGGAATGTAGCAAGGATACTTATACTTTGGCAAACTTTGTTAACAGGGGCAGGATTTTTGAGTCTCTCTGGCTTAAATCCAGAATATAACCCCATTTGAGTTCAGATTCTGGGTAAAGAGCAACTCCCATCTATATCTGAGGTGTTCTACACTGTGCGAGAGAAGGAAGTCGTAGGGCAGTTATGGTTAATGACAAACCCAGTAGTGGTTCAGCTTTGGTCACTAGCAAGACAGTCGAGCCAGGACCCCCTTCTTCCTTTTCAAGGCCTTCCCGAGATAGTCATTGGTGCCCCTATTGCAAAATGTCTAGGCATACTAAAGAGACTTGCTTTAAATTTCACAGAAAAGATAAATTTCTTAGCCGCACCGGAGGATTTCGCGGCTTGCCAAGTAGTTAAGCCTTTGTGGCTGCATCAGACAGTGCCCCCTCTCCTCAAGTGGATGTTGAAGTTCTTGCGCTTAGTAAGGATGGGCTTACACACTTACGGTCTCTCATAAGCTCTATTAGTAAGCCTTTTGGCTCTTGCTCTCTAACCTTATCGGGTAGGGTTCCTTGTTCTCAGTCTTTTCATGCAGCTAATATTGCATGTAGGGATTTATGGATCATTGACTCTGGTGCGACTGATCATATGACCTCTAAAACCCCTCATTTTTCTTCCGACCTTCTCATTTTTGAAAAACGTCATATCATTGTAGCTGATGGCTCCCAAACCTCAGTTGCAGGATCTGGTAGCATTTCTCTTCACCCATCTTTACACTTAAATAATGTCCTTCACATTCCCCAACTCGCCACTAACAATATCTTTGTTCATAAGCTTACTAAAGATCTTAACTGTGCTGTAACTTTTTTCTATTCACATTGTGTTGTTTAGGATCTTGCCACTGGGAGGACGATCGGAGTTGCTACGGAACAAAGAGGGTTATATTGTCTCCTTAATGCACTAGCTGAAGGTGATAGTAAACAGAAGATACCAGCCTTATATTATACTGCAAATTCAAAATCTCAGGCATCACAAATTTGGCTACACCATAGGCGTCTAGGACATCCTCCTTTTCAATTAATAAAGTCTATGTTTCCGTCTCTTTTTTTTAAGGAGTCAGTTGAGTCTTTTTCTTGTTAAGCTTGTCAGTTTGCTAGACACCATCGAGTGTCATTTCCATCTAATTTTAATGAAAGTGATGAACTTTTTGCACTTATTCATTCTGACGTCTGGGGTCTTGCATCTATTTCTAATATCATTGGCACAAAATGGTTTGTTTCTTTTATTGATGAATGTACATGTGTCACTTGGCTTTTTCTTGTGAAGGATAAATCTGAAGTTTCTCAACTCTTTGTTTAGTTTTATCATATGATTAAAACACAGTTTGGAAAATCCATTAAACGATTACGTTCAGATAATGGTAGGGAATATGTGAATCAACAGTTTTGTAATTTTATGAAAGAGCATGGCATTATTCATGAACTTGCATGTGTTGATACTCCTCAACAAAATGGTGTGGTAGAGTAGAAGAATAGGCATTTATTAGAGGTTACCCACGCTCTTCTTTTCCAAATGTCTATCCCTAACTCTTATTGGGGTGAAGCGGTTGCAACAGCTGCTTACCTAATTAATAGGGTGCCTTCTTGGGTCCTTGGTAATGTCAGTCCTGTTCAATCTATGTGTTGATAATTAGCATTTATTTTAGGGAGGACTTTCTGATCTAGATGATTCTGTTTTTTAATCCTTTTTGTCCAGATTAGGAAGATTGGAATATTTTTCCTTTGTTAGGTATTCTATAACTTTGACTTTATTTAAGAGGAGATTGTTTCCTCCTTTAAGTTAGGGATGAGGTAGTTGATATCTTTGACTTTATTAGGAATAGGATCAGATGTGCATATCCTTCCTAGGCCTATTTATTTGGCCAGTGTAACCTCTTCCATATTTTTTCTACATGGTATCAGAGCACGATCTGAACCATCACTAAAACACCTCTTTGTCCCATGGCTGACAAAGGCAAAATTCTAAAAGGAGAGGCCAAGATGGAGACTGGCAGTGCTGTCCTAGCCAGCCCAATCGAGGCAACAAATCTTCCAATCACTGGCCATAAACTCAATGGCCAAAACTACACCCAATGGGCCAGATTTGTCCGCCTTTTCCTCCAAGGAAAAGGGAAGGAGGAATATATAACTAGTGAAGCCAAGAAACCAGAAAACGATGAGGCCAAACTCAAAACCTGGAAACTGGAGAACAGCCGGGTGATGTCTTGGTTGTTGAACACCATGACAAATGAAATTGGAGAAGACTTTATGTATTCCAGTAGTTCAAAAGAAATATGGGATGTAGCGCAAGAGACATACTCAGATGTGGACAACACCTTAGCCATCTTTGAGATCAAGAGTTTCATTCATGACTTAAGGCAAGGTAACTCAACTGTTACAGAATATTTTGACACTCTTACCCGATACTGGCAGCAGTTGGACATCTATGAAGAGGTCAAATGGAGCTGCATAGAAGACAGCATGCAATACAAGTCGCTTGTGGAAAAGGATTGAATTTATAAATTCCTCCTTGGACTCAATAAAGACCTTGATGAAGTACGTGGAAGGATACTTGGAAAGAAACCCCTTCCAAAGATCCGTGAAATCTTCTCTGAGGTCAAAAGAGAGGAAAGCCGAAGGAAGATTATGCTGGGAAGCTCCACTGCTGTCTAATTGTCTGAAAGCTCAACCTTGGCTGCAAAGGGGTCACAGCCAAACCACCAGCAGAAAAAAAAAACAGACCTTGGTGTGAATGTTGCTGGAAGACTAGACATACCAAGGACACACACTGGTTTCTCCATGGAAAACCAGCAGAAGGCAAGCCCCAAAACAGAGAAACCAGAGGTAACACAGCCTCTTTCCACACACTAGAAGAGACCACAGAAAAAGCTGCACCAGAAACCAGCCCTTTTAGCAAGGAGCAGATAGAAATGTTACACAAACTCCTTTAGCAAACCATGAAAACAGAGAGCACCAGCGGAACTGCTTCTCTAGCACAAAAAGGTAACTATCTAAAATCTTTTTCAGCATGCAAAGAGAGAACATCATATTGGATTGTGGACTCCGGAGCTTCTGACCACATGACAGGAAGCATTAAGACATTCAGCAAGTATTATCCTTGTCATGAAAATTCCATTGTCCGAATTGCAGATGGTACTCATTCCAAAGTGGTTGATAAAGGATCAGTCATTGTGTCTAAGGATATCATCTTAAAGGATATTCCCTATGTCCCTAAACCTGATTGTAATTTGCTGTCCATAAGCAAATTGACCAAAGATCTGAATTGTGTTACTAAATTTCAACCTTATTTGTGTGAATTTCAGGCTTTGGATTCGGGGAAGAGGATTGGCAATGCTAAAGAAAGTGCGGGGCTTTATCTCCTACGGGTTAATGACTCCAAGAGTAACCAAGAAGTGTCAAAATCTACTTGTGCAGCTACCTTACCCAAAGCTGAGTCTGTAATGTTGTGGCATTATCGCTTGGGTCATCCAAACTTCATGTATTCGCCCGTGTCAAATTGCTAAGCATACTCGGAACACTTATACCACACAATCATACAATCCATCTCAACCATTCTCCCTAATCCACAGCGATGTGTGGGGACCTTCTAGAATCAACAATGTCACAGGTTCTAGATGGTTTGTCACCTTCATTGATGATCACTGTGAAGACACAATTTCAAGCAAGCATCCAAGTGCTCAGAACGGACAATGGACGTGAATATTATAATTCTACCCTAGTTTCCTATCTCCAGAACCAAGGCATCATTCATCAAAGTTCATATGTCAACACCCCACAACAGAATGGAGTTGCAGAACAGAAGAACCGTTATCTCTTGGAAGTTGCTAGATCCCTTCTACTAGCTACCAATGTCCCATCAAATTTTTGGGGAGATGCTGTCCTCACAGCCACCTATCTTATCAACCGAATGCCCTCCAAAATCTTAAGCTATAACACTCCTCACTCTACCCTTCAAACCTTCTTCTCAAACATTCGACTTTTCACACATATCCCTCTTAAAATATTTGGGTGCTTTGCATTTGTCCATAACCATCACTCAAATCGTAGCAAATTTGACCCTACATCAATACCTTGCATTTTTGTAGGCTATTCACCAAACCATAAAGGTTACAAATGTTATTCTCCCTCAACCAGGAAATTTTACCACTCTATGGATGTCACCTTCTATGAGGACAAGCCAATTTTTTGCCAAGGCTGAAATTCAGGGGGAGAGAAGAGACAATGAATTTCAGTTCTGGAAATTAAGGGACACTAGCAATTTTGATGAGGAACTGGCCTGAAAACCCACTGCCTAGCTGAATCTGAAGCAATAATTGCTGAATTAGTAGAACCAGTGAATGAAATAGCAAAATCAGAAACAACAATTGCTGAAATTGCTGAACCTGAGGCAGCAAATAAAAGGCCCACTGCACCTGCACCTGCACCAGCACCAGCTAACAAGCCATTTCTTGTATATTCAAGGAGGCAGAAACCCCAAATGGATCAAGAACCTATTGCACTTTCAAGGCAAGATCAGGAATCTAACTGAATGTCAAAGCTTGGAGAAACTAACCAAGGTAACATTTTTCCTGCTTCTTCACATTCTGAAATTTCTAGCCAAGAAAATGTTGATCTTAATTTGCCCATTGCTGTTAGAAAGGGTGTGAGGTCCCTCCGCTTGTTCTCCTTTTGATTCAGAATCATCAAACATTATTTCCTCTTTCTCTTCTTCAGTTTCCACAATGTCTTCAAATTCAGGCTCTTCAAGCTCTTCTTCAACCATCACTATTTGTTTTCCTTTCTTGGTAACTCTACTTGTTTGTCCTTACCACTAGTTGCTGCCTTTCTTTTTTCACTTTGATTCTTAGTATTTGTTGTGGGCTCTCCAATGCCAGATGCTCTAAACGTAGTCTCTCAATTCAAAGTTTCATCACCTTCAAAAACCAACTCATCTCCAACATTCTCTTCATCAATCAACTCCCTAACCATCCACTCATTACACTCATCAATATCATTGAGTGAAATGAGATCAATTTCATCTCTAATATTATATCTTTGTTTGAGTGTTTGGTTATACTTCACAAAAACCAAATCCTCCATCCTTTTGTGCTCAAGTCTATTTCTTTTCTTAGTATGTATCTGCAATACCAATATAATTATCTAATTATTAATTGGTACTATGTTATACTTATAATAGTAACCACTAAGATAGAAAATTGCTTCTTACTTGCTCAAAAACACTCCAATTGCGTGCGTTCACAGTCCGAAGCACTACATGTTAAGCTCAAAATCTTGATAGCCAACTTTTGCAAATTTGGAGTAGAATGCCCATACATTCGCCACCATTGAGCTACAAATTCAAAGAAGGCAATGTAAAAAAGAAAATCACTAACTTTAAGTTTAAACTTTAATTAAGAAATTTGATAACTAGTAGTATCTTACCCGGTGGAAGGGTTTTTTGATTTGATCGGGCGAAATCCGATCCAAAAAGACCATCACCATTCTTATAAAGTGGCAGCTCAATTAATATTTTTTATTTTTTGTTGCACATCTCGACTTGGCACCAATCTCCTAATGCATTCATACAATCCATTTGTAACTTCCAAATCAAACTCCAAATCTGAGTTGCTATAGTAGAACTCCGGATTCAAAAAATGACCTGCTGCATGTAATGGGCGATGAAGCTGGCAATTCCATCTCTTATCAATGATTGCAAACACATCTTTGTATTTGCTTTCATCATTGTTGCAGGACTTCATAATGGCCTCATAAATGTATCCCATTGCCGGCTTTCTTTCACCATCAACAAGCCTAAGCACATGAATAAGAGGCCTCATAACTTTGAGGGTGTATCTCACATGGTTCCAAAAAGAAGGCATGATTGTAATTTTGGTTGCTTCCTTTCCCTTAGCCTCCTTAGACAGCTTGTTTCTCACCCGTTCATCAGAGGTAAACATTTTTGTAAGATTTTGTTTCTCTTCACGAAGCCTCTCCAATGATAGAAAGGAAGTAGCTGCATTACCAATTCCTTCTTGTTTGTTAACTGTCTCAATAAGCTTAAGGTGCTAGTGTGGCTATAAATGAAACCAACAAGAAAAATCGCCCTCTTGATCGTTTTATTTGTCAGTGGCATCTTTCCGATATCTTCCAACATCAAATCCAAACAATGAGCAGCACAAGGAGTCCAATAAAGGTGTGGGCTTTTTTCTTCTAACTTCTTGCCAGCCAAAACATAGTTGCTCCCATTATCAGTTATAATTTGAACAACATTCTCCTCTCTAATCTCCTCCACAAGAGAGTCAAGAAGCTCAAATAACTTTTCCCTAGTCTTTACAAAGTCAGATCCATCAATGGACTTTATAAACATTGTTCCAGCAGGAGAGTTCACTAAGAAATTAATAATGGACCTCTGCTTCCTATCAGTCCAGGCATTAAACATGATGGAGAAACCATGTTTTTTCCACTTCTCCTTATGATTCTTCATCATATTTTTTGTGTGCTCCAACTCTTTATTGAGAAGAGGAACCCTTATAACATGATAAGATGGAAGGGGCAAATTGGGACCAAAGCTTCCAATGGCTAACAACATGTCATGAAAACTCTTCAACTTAATACAATTGAATGGAATTCCAGCTTGATATCACCACCGAGCTATGTATTGATGGATCCTTTCAACTGCCTCTTTGTCACATGCTTCTTTAATATTTTGCTGCCTGAACTTTTCCTTGTTCCTCTTTCCAATTACAGTTTTAGGATTTCTAACAAATAAATCCATTGGGCCTTTCAAAGCACTAGCATCTCTTCTCACTCTAGGCCTTGGGTTAGGGATATCATCAATCCCTTTAGCATCTTCTTCAGATAACCTAAACCCCAAGTTCTCAAAATCAAGCTCCCTTGCATTTGGAGCTTCAACTTCCTCACTCCATTGGCTCTTTTTCTGTTTCATATTCTTTATCAACTCCTCTTTAACTTCTTTTGGAAACTTGATGCACTTAGAAACATTTCCACTCTTACCTATCGGGTGTTCTTTGGCTCTTGTTATTCCACCTTTCATCAGTTTTGAGCAGAAATTATAGATAGTGTCATTTGTATTGTTTTCTTCTAAAGGGTGGCCATACTTCCACCTAGGGTCTGCTCTGTTTTTGCTACTGGTAGAAGAAGCTGGAATTGAGTCTTGTTCAGGTCCACTTGCCATTTCAACCTAAAACAAAATAGAAGAGGCTACTGGACCAAAAATAAGAACAAGGAAGAAAAAGAAAAATGCAAAATAGAGAAGAAGACAAAACTGACGAACAAGAAGGAAAAGAAGAGGAGAAGAAGGAGGACCTGATTGGAGGGCTCCGAGCTGGCCACCGCCATCGGTGTGGTGGTCTGTCGAAGTTGGCAAAGAGAAAAGAGAGACCGAGAGAGAAAAGGAAGCAGAGAAGCAGCAGATTGAGAGAGAAAAGGAAGCAGAGAAGCAGCAACATGGCCGCCGCCGTTGGTGAGCCGCTGCCGCCTTTGTGGTGCGTCGGCGGTGGCGGCATGGTCTTATTATTCTTTGGGAAGCATGTGAGAAAAGGAAGCAGAGAAGCAGCAAAGAAGCAAGGGTCGGGTCTCTCGTTAGGTTTAGGGTGAGGGTTTTGGGCCTCCAAAAACCCAAGAATAAAACCAAAAAAAGGGGGGGTTTTGGGCCGGATTTTCGCCATGGTCGCCACCAATCTGCCATGGCGCCACTGCCATTTCAGTCGCCACGCCCTCCACGCCATATCGCAACGCATCCACCTTTCCATGGCGGCAGGGTCGATTTCCGCCACAACTTTCTAATAACACTGCCAAAGACTTGTGGGAAAACTAATCTGTTTGACTCACACAAGACCTGGTATTGGCTTTGCTGTGAGTATGGTGAGTCGATATATGAACAATCCCACTAAGTAGCTCATGAAGGCTGTAAACCGAATCCTCTAATACCTCAAGGGAACTCCAGGAAGAGGACTACACTTTGCAAAGAATTCTAATAGAGGCATTGAGGTGTACACTGATGCAGATTGGGCAGGGTTAGTCATTGATCGAAAATCCACCACGGGTTATTGCTCCTATGTTTGGGGAAATTTGGTCACATGGAGCAGTAAAAAGCAACCAGTAGTAGCAAGAAGCAGTGCTGAAGCAGAGTTTAGAGCATTGTCCCATGGTATTTGTGAAGGGATATGGCTCCAAAGAATGCTTAAGGAGCTAAATGTCCTCAGACTACCCTATGAAGATCCTATGTGACAATAAAGTTGCCATGAGCATAGCCAAGAATCCGGTTCATCATGATAGAAGCAAACATGTGGAAATTGATTGCCACTTTATAAAAGAAAAGATTGAAAATGGGATTGTTAGTCTAGAGTACACACCATCAAGTCAGCAAACTGTAAATATTCTGACTAAAGGCCTTACGGAAAACATTTGAGACTCTAAGGTCCAATCTGGGCATGGTAAACATCTACCACCAGTTTGAGGGGGAGTGTTGGTAATTAGCATTTATTTTAGGGAGGACTTTCTGATCTAGATGATTATGTTTTTAATCCTTTTTGTCCAGATTAGGAAGATTGGAATATTTTTCCTTAGTTGGGTATTCTACATCGTTGATTTTATTTAAGAGGAGATTGTTTCCTCCTTTAATTTAGGGATTAGGTAGTTGATATCTTTGACTTTATTAGGAATAGGATCAGATGTACGTATCCTTCCCCGGCCTATTTATTTGACCTGTATAACCTCTTCCATAATATGAAAATATACATTTTCTACAGTGTGTTGTCTCACTTTCCCTCTATTCAAATTTTGCAAAGTTTATGGCCTCGAGTTTTTGGATGTGTAGCCTTTGTCCATGTGCATCGTCAGCATTGTACTAAACTTGATCCTAGGGCCATCAAATGTGTTTTCATAGGTTATACACGTAACAAGAAAGGATACAAATGTTTTCACCTGTCCAGTCGTTGTTTCTTTGTCTCTTTGGATATTACATTTTGTGAAATTGAGTCGTTTTTTGGTCCTCCGCTTCAGGGGGAGAGTCTAATAGAAGCTGAGACCTTTCTTCCTCAGTCCTTTCTCTCTTTCCCATCATCATAAGAGTTAACTCCCTCAGGTTCCCAAGAGTTAATGTCTTCCACTACACCACTTGAAGAAGCTCAGAAGAAACCACTTTTGGTCTATGAAAGTAGAAATAAACCCGATATGATCTAGCAGCAACTTCAAGAGTCTGAACCTGTGGTAAGTACTGAAAAAACTGACTCTTCCAATATTTGTGAACCCAACCTAGATGACTTACCAATGGCTTTGAGAAAAGAAAAAAGAACTTCCACTAAACTTCCTATATCTCTGTCTCCTTTAAACACCTTTCCTTGCAGCATCAAAGTTTCATTGCAGTGATTGATTTCATACAAATCACAAACTCAGTACAAGAGGCATTAAAAGATATGAATTGGATTCAAGCCAGAAATGAGGGCTTTAGAGAAAAATGGAACGTGAGATTGATGAGAGGCTAAAAGATAAAAAGCCGGTGGGATGTAGATGGATATACACTGTGAAGTATCAGTCAAATGGTGAGTTAGATCGATAAAAAGCAAGACTAGTTATAAAAGGGTATACAAAGACGTATGAAATTGACTGTGAGGAGACGTTTGTTCCTGTAACAAAGATGAATACGCTCAGAGTCTTGCTTTCTCTTGCAACTTATTTTGGATGGGATTTGCATCAATTCGATGTAAAGAATGCATTCTTACATGGAGACTTAGAGGAAGAGGTTTACATGAAAATTCCTCTTGGATATGATGCCACCAATGGAAGAAACAAGGTATGCGGGCTAAAAAAGGCTTTGTATGGATTGAAACAGTCCCCTCGTGCATGGTTTGGGAGATTTGCAAAAACCATGATGTCACTTGGATACAGGTAGAGTCAAGGGGACCATACTCTTTTCCTTAAGCATACAGTAGGAGGAAAACTTACGGTTCTCCTTGTGTATGTGGACGACATCATTGTATTAGATAATGATCTAGTTGAGAAGAAACTCTTGGAGAAGAAGTTAGTTGCTGAATTTGAAATGAAAAATCTAGAAAAATTAAGATACTTTCTTGGAATAGAGGTGGCATACTCTAAGCAAGGCATCTTCATCTCTCATAGGAAATATATCCTAGATCTATCTAAAGAGACTGGGAAGCTTGGGAGCAAAGCTACTAGTGTTCCCATTGAACAAAACCATCAAATAGGGAGTAAAGAGGAGAATTCTGGTGTTGATAAGGCACAATACCACATATTGGTGGGAAAACCCATATTCTTGGCCCATATTAGGCCAGACTTGGCTTATGCTGTGAGTGTGGTTAGTCAATTCATGCATGATCCTAAAGGGAGACACATGCAAGTAGTAGAAAGAATATTACGGTATCTTAAGGCCACAGCTGGTAGGGGATTGCTGTTCAAATTTGGTAACAATCTCTCTATAAAAGTCTACACCGATGCTGATTATGCAGGCTCTATTAGTGACAGAGGATCAACATCAGGATATTGTATGTTTTCAGGAGGAAATTTGATGACTTGGAGAAGCAAAATGTTGTTGCAAGATCAAGAGGCAGAATTTTGTGCCATGTCACAAAGAATTTGCGAGCTACTATGGTTAAAAATTATCTTGGATGACTTGAAGATAAAAAATGAGGCTCATATGAAGATGTTAGGTGACAATAAATCAGCTATTAGCATTGGTCATAGCTCTGTCCAACATGATAGGGTGAAGCATATTGAAATTGACTGACACTTCATCCAGGAGAAGTTGGATAATGGGCTTATAACCACTATATATGTTCCTTCTGGATTACAGCTGGTGGATGTGTTGATTAAGAGCCTACCCACAAAGCGGTTGCAGGAGATTACATGCAAGTTGGGAATGATAGATATCCATTCACCAGCTTGAGGCGGGGGTGCTGAATTGTATCATACATTTATGCTTTTTGTCTTTATCATGATAGATATGGATGGCATTTATTATGGTAGATTTGGTTAGGTAAGCATTTATTATGATGGATGTAGTAGATATGGTTAGGTAAGTTAGTATCTTTCACATTTATTAGGTAGTCCTTACAATAGGCCTATAAATTGTATCTTTCTCTATAACAAAAAGATGTAAGAAAGAATTACTTCACTTCTATAATTCCTAGCCTTTCTTCAATTTTCTTTTTCGAGTGGAATAAGTGTGAATAGGCTGTGGGGAGTGGTTACCTTTTCAGGGAAATTCTGTTACTGGGTAGTTGGGGAATAAAATGCTGGGTTTGTGACCATTAGCCCTTTGTCCAATCAGTGGAATAGTTTAGGAGAGACTGGGAACTTCATAATTTCCTCAGAACTAGAGAGAACACTTGTATCTAATCTAAGGACCTAGACACATTGCTCTCATGAGGAAGTTCGAGCAAATTTTGGTGGTGTTGGTGAAGGCTGATCTCTGGGAAGCTGCCAAATGCGATGTATGGAATGGTGGAGGAAACTTGAAGTTCCTCTCATCTGCAGAGAGGACACATTGACAAGGGTGATCGCATGGAGGGTTATTCAGGGTGTGCGGTGTCTCATAAGATTGTTGGTTGTCTGTTGCTAAGGTTGCAATGGAGGGAAAGACATTGAGTTGGTTTGGGTGGTGGGAAGAAATGACAATCCCTTTACACTTGGTTGATCTTCAAGAATGCAATAGTCAGGGAGTTTCAGCCTGAGTTGGTCCATAATTCTTGAGTGTGTTATTGCTGGAGTTGCATCAAGAAGGGTCCATGTGGGAGATCTGGGGGAGGTTCAAGATGTATTCGAGTCCTGTCAAGATTATGGAGCGGAGGTAGGTACCTTTTAGGCTTTTCCTCAATGGCCTTTGTTAGAGTTTTGGAATTAGCTCTTGTAATTACATAGGTTCATGTAACCTAGATAGTGACATAGGAAATAACTTATACCCATTATGATAGCATTATAAATAGGAATAAAAATTAAGATGCAGATAATATTCTCATGTGTATATATCCCTTTCATGTTGAATAAACACATTCAAGTAAGTTCAGTCATATCATTTTCTAACTCTTCTCTTTCAAGTTGGTATCAGAGTGGGTTTGGCCTTGGCTTTAGTTCACTCCCTATATCATTGTGCCCACTTCTCAATGATAAAATACTTGACACGAGAGTCACTGCCTACCTTCAAGGGATGCAAGGTCTTAATTGTAGATTAACCTTGGGAAATCAATCTCCATGGGCTAGAATGAGTTGGTTGAGAAGCTGTATTAGCGACCGACTCATTCCTGTCTAGGTCATACTTTGGATAATCTGATGCCATAAGGAATCCCATTGCAGAGGAAATTGTGACAGCCATTTAGCTATAATGCAATATTTATAGACGCCAAATTTTCAAGACCCAAGCCCCTGCCTTTAATGATGGCAACACACCTCCTAACACACCAAGTGATCTTGAAGGGCATCGTGCACTAGCCCAAGTCAGCAAGACTTGAGTTTGAAGGGATTAATTTAATGACATTTTGCAGGTTTCTGGGTGGGAGGTGACATAAGTTCCTTTATCTTCATATACTTTTTATCAGTGGTGCCGCTTTGAATTAGGCCCCCATCTGTTGTTGCCTTGCTGATGCCTTCTTTTGAAAATCGTCATTCTGCCTTTTCATGATTGTTGGCTGTTGAATTGTATCATACATTTATGTTTTTTGTCTTTATCGTTTATTATGATAGATATGGTAGGTATGGTTAGGTAAACATTTATTATGATGGATATGGTAGATGTGGTTAGGTAAATTAGTATCTTTCACATTTATTAAGTAGTCCTTGAAATAGGCTTATAAATTGTATCTTTCTTTATACCAAAAGATGTAAGAAAGAATTACTTCACTTCTATAATTCCTAGCCTTTCTTCAAGTTTCTTTTTCAAGTTGGTATCAGAGCTCCTGATCTGGGCGATCACTTTTCTGTTGCCTTTCAGCCTTCATTGCTGAACATTTACAGCCTTAAATGTTGTAGTTATTTATCCATTTTCTTTCTCTTCTAGAATTTTTCTGACCTACTCCGACCATCCTCCGCCCACCCTATCACCATGGCAGAACCTAAAACCTCTGCTGCTATTATACCTACACATTTAAATCCTAATGATCTTCCAATTTTGCACCCAACTTACCACTTGAACGAAAAAAATAATTTGCAATGGGCCCAAGTTATCCAACATACTCTCAAAGGTCGTCGGAAACTGCCCTACATTGAGGGAAATCCTGCTGAAAAGGATGACCCTACTTTTGAGGCTTGGGATAATGAGAATTCTCTTATTATGACATGGCTATGGAACTCTATGATTCTTGAAATCAGTTGGAATTGTTTGTTTCTTACTTCCTCCTGTGCGGTTTGGGATGTACTTGGCAAGACTTTTTCCAAGAAGCAGGATATTGCTACTCGTTATGAGTTGAAGACGAAAATATTCTCCACCAAGCAAGGAGTAATGTCGTTAATAGATTATTATGGTGTTTTCACTAGTCTGTGGACTAAGTTGGACCAATACCAAAACTTACAAATGGAATGTAGCAAGGATACTTCTACTTTGACAAACTTTGTTAACAGGGACAGGATTTTTGAGTTTCTTTCTGGCTTAAATTCAGAATATGACCCCATTCGAGTTCAGATTGGTAAAGAGCAATTCTCATCTATATTCGAGGTGTTCTAGACTATGCGGGGAGAGGAAAGTAGTAGGGTAGTTATGCTTGATGACAAACCCAGTAGTAGTTCAGCTTTGGTCACTTGCAGGACAGCCAAGCCAGGACCCCTTTCTTCCTTTTCAAGGCCTTCCCGAGATAGTTGTTGGTGCCCCTATTGCAAGAAGTCTGGGCATACTAAAGAGACTTGCTTTAAATTTCACGGAAAAGAAAGTTCTTAGCCGCACAAGAAGATTTTGCGGCCTCTCAAGTAGTCAAGCTTTTGTGGCTGCATCAGACAGTGCCCCCTATGCTCAAGTGGATGATGAAGTTCCTGCCCTTAGTAAGGATAAGCTTACACACTTACGGTCTCTCATAAGCTCTATTAGTGAGCCTTCTGGCTCTTACTCTTTAACCTTGTTTGGTAAGGTTCCTTGTTCTCAATTTATTCATGGATCGAATACTGAATGTAAAGATTTATGGATTATTGACTCCGATGTGACTGATCATATGATCTCTAAAACCCCTCATTTTTCTTCCTACCTTCTCATTTTTGAAAAATGCCATATCACTATAGCTGATGACTCCCAAACCTCGGCTGTAGGATCTGGTAGCGTTTCTCTTCACGCTTCTTTACACTTAAATAATGTCCTTCACGTTTCCCAACTCGCCAGTAACCTTATCTTTATTCATAAACTTACTAAAGATCTTAACCGTGTTGTAACTTTTTTCCATTCACATTGTGTTGTTCAAGATCTTGCCACCGGGAGGACAATTGGAGTTGCTAAGGAACAAAGAGGGTTATATTTTCTCCTTAATGCACTAGCTGAAGGTGATAGTAAACAGAAGATACCAGCCTTATGTTATATTGCAAATTCAAAATCTCAAGAATCACAAATTTGGTTATACCATAGGCGTCTAGGACATCCTCCTCTTCAATTAATAAAGTCTATGTGTGCGTCTCGTTTTTTTAAAGGAGTCAATTGAGTCTTTTTCTTGTGAAGTTTGTCAGTTTGCAAAACACCACCGAGTGTCATTTCCATCTAATTTTAATAAAAGTGATGAACCTTTTGCACTTATTCATTTTGGCGTCTGGGGTCCTGCATCTATTCCTAATATCACTGGTACAAAATGGTTTGTTTCTTTTATTGATGATTGCACACGTGTCACTTGGCTTTTTCTTATGAAGGATAACTCTCAAGTTTTTCAACTCGTTGCTCAGTTTTATCATATGATTAAAACACAGTTTGGAAAATTTATTAAATGATTATGTTCAGATAATGGTAGGGAATATGTGAATTAACAGTTTTGTAATTTTCTGAAAGAGCATGGCATTATTCATGAACTTACATGTGTTGATACTCCTCAACAATATGATGTGGCAGAGTAGAAGAATAGGCATTTATTAGAGGTTACTTGTGCTCCTTTTCCAAATGTCTGTCCCTAACTCTTATTGGGGTGAAGCAGTTTTAACAGCTGCCTACCTAATTAATAGGGTGCCTTCTCGGGTCCTTGGTAATGTCAGTTCTATTTAATCTATGCTGTTTCACTTTTCCTCAATTCCAATTATGCAAAGTTTAAGGCCTTGGGTTTTTGGATGTGTAGCTTTTGTCCATGTGTATTGTCAACATCGTACTAAACTTGATCCTAGGGCCATAAAATGTGTTTTCATAGGTTATGCTCCTAACAAGAAAGGATACAAATATTTTCACCCATCCAGTCGTCGTTTCTTTGTCTATTTGGATGTTACATTTTGTGAAACGGAGTCGTTTTTTGGTCCTCAATCCTTTCTTCCCTTTCCCATCATCTCAAGAGTCAACTCCCTCTGGTTCCCAAGAGTTAGTGTCCTCTACTACTCCATTTCGTTCGCAAGAGTTAGTGTCTTTCACTGAGGAAGCTCAGAAGAAACCTTTTTTGGTGTATGAAAAGAGAAATAAACCCGATATGATCTAGCAGCAACTTCAAGAGTCTGAACCTGTGGTAAGTGCTGAAGAAATTGACTCTTCCAATATTTGTGACCTCAACCTAGATGACTTACCGATTGACTTGAGAAAAGAAAAAAGAACTTCCACTAAACATTCTATTTCTCTTTTTGTCTCATTTAAACAACTTTCCTTGCAGCATTAAAGTTTCATTGCAGCTATTGATTCCATACAAATCCCAAACTTAGTACAAGAAACATTAAAAGATATGAACTGGGTTCAAGCCATGATTGAGGAAATGAGGGCATTAGAGAAAAATGGAACGTGGGAGATTATTGAGAGGGAAAAAGATAAGAGGCTGGTGGGATGTAGATGGATATACATTGTGAAGTATCGGTCAGATGGTGAGTCAGACCGATATAAAGCAAGACTAGTTGCAAAAGGGTATGCACAGACGTATGGAATTGAATATGAGGAGACGTTTGTTTCTATAGCAAAGATGAATATTTTCAAAGTCTTGCTTTCTCTTGCAGCTTATTTAGGATGAGATTTGCATCAATTCGATGTAAAGAATGCATTTTTGTATGGAGACTTAGAGGAAGAAGTTTACATGGAAATTCCTCCTGGATACGATGTCACCAATGGAAGAAACAAGGTATGCAGGCTAAAAAAGGCTTTGTATGGGTTGAAACGATCCCCTTGTGCATAGTTTGGGAGATTTGCAGAAACCATGATGTTGTGATGTTGCCTGGATACAGGCAGAGTCAAGGGGACCACACTCTTTTCCTTAAGGAAAACTTATTGTTCTCTTTATATATGTGGACGGCATCATCATATCAGGTAATGATCCAGTTGAAAAGAAGCTCTTGGAGGAGAAGTTATCTGCTGAATTTGAAATGAAAAATCTAGGAAAATTAAGATACTTCTTTGGAATAGAGGTGGCATACTATAAGCAAAGCATTTTTATCTCTTAAAGGAAATATATCCTATATCTACTTAAAGAGACTGGGAAGCTTGGGACCAAAGCTACTAGTGTTCCCGTTGAACAAAGCCATCGAATGGGAAGTGAAGAGGAGAATTCCAGTGTTGATAAGGCACAAAATCAAAGATTGGTGGGAAAGCTCATATACTTGGCCCATACTAGGCCAGAATTGGCTTATGCTGTGAGTGTGGTTAGCTATTTCATGCATGATCCTAAAGTGAGACACATGCAAGCAGTTGAAAGAATATTAGGGTATCTTAAGGCCACACCTGGTAGGGGACTGTTGTTCAAAAGCGATGAAAAGCTCTCTAAAGAAGTCTACACTGATGCTGATTATGTAGGTTCTATCAGTGATAGAAGATCAATATTAGGATATTGTATATTTTTAAGGAGGAAATTTGGTGACTTGGAGAAGTAAAAAGCAAAATGTTATCGCAAGATCAAGTGCGGAGGTAGAACTTCGTGCCATGTCACAAGGAATTTGCGAGCTACTATAGTTAAAAATTATCTTGGATGACTTGAAGATAAAATATGAGGCTCCTATGAAGACGTTAGGTGACAATAAATCAGCTATTAGCATTGCTTATAACCTTGTCCAACATGATAGGACGAAGCATATTGAAATTGATCGACACTTCATCAAGTAGAAGTTGTATAGTGGACTTATAACCACTATACATGTTCCTTAAGGATTACAGTTGGCAGATGTGTTGACTAAGGGCCTATCCACAGAGCGGTTTCAGGAGATTACATGCAATTTGGGAATGGTAGATATCCATTCACCAGCTCGACGGGGGGAGGAGTGTTGAATTGTATCATACATTTATGTTTTTGGTCTTTGTCATTTATTATGATAGATATGGTTGGCATTTATTATGATAGATATGGTAGGTATGGTTAAGTAAACATTTATTATGATGGATGTGGTAGATATGGTTAGATAAGTTAGTATCTTTCACATTTATTAGGTAGTCTTTACAATAGGCCTATAAATTGTATCTTTATCTATACCAAAAGATGTAAGAAATAATTACTTCACTTCTATAGTTCCTAGTTTTTCTTTAAGTTTCTTCTTCAAGTTTGACTTTGATAGAAAAGGTAGAGGATGAATTTTTGTGGCAATCTTTGCACTAGTTTTTGGTTCATTTGTGTGGAGCATAAGTCTCAAATCTTTGTGGGGTTTTATTTGGCAATAACGGATTTGGGATGAGATTTGGCATGTGACTTCTATGGATGTAAAGCATATGAACTTTTTAAGTGAATTTACTTAACGGACACAAGTTGGACTACTTGTTATATTGTTGTTTTCTCTTTTCTCTTTTAATTTGTTTTTTGCTCATACATGAAAAAGGAGCCCATCCTCCAATTTTTTTTTTTGTAATTTTTTCTCTTTAACTAATTGAAATTTTTTTCTATAAAAAAACGAAAAAATGCTATTTGAGGTCCTTTCACAATCCCCTGAATGTAGATAAAATAAATTAGACTCTGATTTTTTGAGATTTTCAGAAGAAAAATTCACATCTGGTACATGGGTGTTTAGCTTGGTCTATAAATTTGAAACTGCAATTCCTTACAAGTTAAAGACTCATTTTGAAACACTGAAAATTATACTAGCAGCATCATGTATGTCTTTTTTCCCTATAATATGTTTCTAAATCAGTAATGAGCTTGTAATTTGTTTTTTTTTTGAACTGACAGAAAAGATGATGATGGTGAGGCTTCTCGAGATGGAAGAGCAGAAAACTATGATGGTTTTAGTGAAACACAAACTGAATCACAGGTTTTATCCAAGTCCCCCGTGATTCCTATTACATTTTAAGTTGTACAAGTACTTTTTCTCTTGATTGTATCCTTCTGTTTTATGACTTTTTTTTGGGTTAGATAGATATCTTTAATTCTTTTACTGTTGCAGAAATTAGCTCCCTTCTCCATTGATGGTTGACTGATTACATACGATAAATATCCCGAGTGAATGGCATTTCACTTTTATCTTTAATGATATCCTGATAACAACTTCTGCACTAATCCAGGTTGTTGGTTACGAGGAGGATTTGTCTGGAAGGCAAATGCTTATCGATAGAGTCCGAACTCGAAGTAGCTTGCATTGACATATGACAAGCCCCCTCAAAGGATGATTTTGGTACTGCATTTTCCCCGTTTGATGGCCTGACTAGAATCTTTTCTTCTCTTTCATGATTAGCATATGATAAAAACAAAACCTTGGTCAGCTAACGGGGGAAACATAAGCCGCAGGTTAGTATAGAATGTCAATATCAGTTACATTTGTTGTATCTACATGTTTGAAGTTTACTGAATGAGTTTGGTTTTGAGAAACTGCACCCCTAATGCCCGATAATTATGCTGGAAACGTATGAAAAAATGGCTCGGGTGTTCTGACCACTTGTAACTAGTAAGTTAAATATTAGTCTCTGCCAAGCAAAAAAATAAAGAAGTTTTGAATCAAGCCGGCCTATTACTATTCTACTAGCCTGTCAAGTAACGTAAGAGTAGCTTTCTCTTTCTCTGATTGGATATGCAGAATGGTTTTGATTAAACGCATTCCATTCCTTTCTTATATGTAACATGAAGTCGCATGACATTTCAAGCGAACCTTGATGGCCTCTCACCAAGAATCGGACTTCTGGACTATTGATTTTGGCAGCTTTATTTACGCTTTAATGTGATAGCTCAGAATGGCATAAATTTTATTAGAGCGAAGGCGGAAAATATCAAACATCGTTAAAATTTTATATCAAATGCTTCAGTGCTCTAGATGGAAGCCCAGTAATTGTTTGCCGACTAAGGGTGTTGAGATTGATTAGATTCTCAATGTACTGCTTTCTTAGCTCTATGTTAAAAACACAACCACGGCCCGTGCTTGGTGCATGTTCTATGCACACTAGCCAGGTTCAATTCAATGAAGATCCAACCAAATGAAAACGAATATACAATTCTAGCAGTGTGGCAGTAAAAACCTGCGATAGTGAGAAGATCATGGCTCAAGCTTGATATTAACAAGTAGAAAAAAATTTAATACTTATTTATATCATTCCCTCTCAATGTGTTATCATATTCTAGAGCTGGTGCTACATGACATGTTTTTAGTGGATGATATAGTCGTAACAAGAGTCTAAGAAATTATTGAAAAGTTATGAAGATAAGTTTCAAAATACGTGATTTTCGTTTAAGTGTGTGAGTATATGGAATCTATTGAGTGAATGAGGAGAGAGATATATTGTGTATTTCAACTTTTGACTATGCAACGGAGTGTGAATTATATATCGAGTAATAAATACAGCAATATTTACACACATCTAAGAATATACTATTTTCCGTAGGTGCATGATTTAGCATTTTAATTATCTTAGTTATAGATTCTATCAATCTCCCACAAGTAAGAGCATATTGATCCAACCTTATCTTCAATTGGTTTAATTGAAGATTTTGTTGGAATGTAATTAATATATATAAAACATATTTATATTTTTATGTATACATTTATTAATTAGAAGTAATAACATGGATAAAATAAATAACAAACAGAATGTTGAAATACGGAGCACTATAAGTCCCACATTATGTTTTTTCGGTCAACAAATTGTTTAAATTATAAACTTTTGTTTCTTAAAAGTCTTAAGTCCTCTATTGGTTTCAATAGGAAGTCTCTACTCTTAGAACAATAATAAATATTGACATGTCACATTATTTTATCTTAACACCACACACTTTTCAAGAGATTAAGGGTTTTATAACCCTTGGCTTGACTAATCAAGGGGCATTTTTGTACAATATTTTAGGGTGTAAACAGATTGATCTAGCCCAATCAATCCAACCAACCTGAACAAATCGATTAAACTGACCATTTATTGGTTCGAATATTGGTTTGGTTGTCATTGGATCTAACGACTCGATGACTCGAATCGAACTCTATATATGTTTTAATTTCTCTATTTTCCTAAATCATAAATATTTACATAAAACATAAGCAATAAAAAAATTGATATTATTACTAACTAAACTTTTTGCTTGGTACAACAACACAACACTCACAAACCCTTCCAAGTTCTCACACTGAAAACCCAAACCTAATGTTATCGTCCTTTGTTTCTCTTCATTACGTGCCACCCATCAGCCCATCTTGCAGCTGCTGCCTCACTGTGCCACCGTCACAAATCTTGGGGTCGAGGGTGTAGGGCGTGTTTGGATGGCACTTTTTATAGTCGTCGTTGGCCTCGTCAACGAGAATCTTGGAGATGTCGAAGATGGTGTAGTTGTTGGAGTTGGCGATGGGGCTCGACACAGTGGGAGCGAGAGTGGAGGAGGTGGTGGTAGATCTTGTTGAGGTCTTGCTTGGGGGTGCCGAACTTGCTCGGTGCCGCAGAGGACGATGACGACCAGGAAGAGAATGATTATAGTCAAGGAAAAGGCAAATGACGGTGACAAAACTGAGATGCGATGAGATGTCTAAGTGGGGGAATGAACTTAGAATGCTTTTACCCTATTTCTTCTTATTTTTTCCAATTTTTTTTCTTAATCATGTGTTTGTTTGTTTTTGTGCATGTTTCTCCCTTTCCTTCTTTGTACATGATTTTGTTCTTAACATTGGCAGAAATGGTGTGTAAATGGGGGTGTTGTTAAATTTTTAAAAAAAATTTAAATTAAGAAAGGGTAGGTTTTAGACAAACAAAAAATTTGCTGAGTTGTATGCTTAAAAATTTTCAAGCACGAATAAGAAAGAACATTATTACACGTAAGTTTTTCCACTCTTACTTTTTTATTTTTGGAAAATATAAATTTATAGATCAAATTTTTTTTGAGCTTCATAATATAGTGGCAAGAATAACAAATAATAAATTTACCATACAAATTTATTAGATTGTAGTTTGTGGTTTTGGGATTTTTTGTTCAAATTTTTCTTGATTTTTTTTTCAGAATTTCTACATTATATGAATTTTCTATTGAAAAATCTCAATTGGGTATCCGTAGACTCGAACCGAACCCAACAAAATTTGATCAAGTTGTTCGGTTTGAGTCATGCAGCCATGAACCTAAACCAAACTGACTCAAACCCAAAATAATTTGTTCGCATTCATTTTCCCCTAGTATTGAACCAAATCAACTCGCTTACACCCTACTATATTTCAACATGGAAGTGTTTGAAAAGTTGAAATTTTCATTTTTAAAATTTGACCAGTTCAATCGATGTTTGACCGATTTACATTCGTTTTTCGTCGGTTCATTGATTTTTTATTAGTTTGCACCAATTTTGAATGATTTTTGAAAATCCACTTTTGTTTTTTTGGCAATGATTCGACTGATTTGTTTAGTTTGATCAAAAGATTGGAAAAAGTGTCATTTGCTTCATCTTCATAAATTGAAGTTCCTTAAGAAGTTGTTGAAGATAGAGAAGTTCGCACGCGGTGGATTCCAAGATATGATATTATGCTTCAATACAGGACCTTACAACCACACTTTGCTTCTTAATTGTTAAAAAATAAGATTATCTTCAATAAGTATACAATAGTCAGAAATGGTGCATCTATCAATAGGAAAACTTTCCCTACTAGCATCTGAGTACCCAACTATTGAGGTGTGCCCTTTATCCTAAAAAATAAAGTCTTTTTCTAGATGCACTTTTGATGTAACACCCTCCCAAGTGCAACATTATCATTAAGCCATGACATTATACTTTGGAGTTGTTATAAATTTAGTGGACCTCGTTTAAGTAGTTATAGCATATTGGGGTGAATCGAGTAGTAACTAGTTCGTAATTCTATTAAAATATATAACAAGATACAAATATTTATTAAATACACATTGAAATACAAGAATAAGCTCTTCTATGTGCTCCCAAATACGTTTGTTCTCTATTACATTTACAGACATATACCAACAACTAAGTACAAGTGGCAAAAGCCTCAGCTACTGAATTACTGCAAATCTAATTCTTTCGCATAGCAGCCTCATTGTTCTCTTGATTAATCTGGAGATAATATAGGAACCAAACACAGAGGAGTGAGAATTCTAAAATTCTCAGTAGGGAATGCCCAAAATTGCATAATAAAAATCCATGCCATCATCATTGGCCCAGCCACTTCGGTTTATTACAAAATGTGATCATGCAATGTATATCAAAGATTCATTTTAAAGTTCAAAAACCATCTTTCTGAAGTGAGTTTCTTTTATTATTCAATCACTTAATATACAAGTCATACTACTCAACATCATAGTAATTCATTCTCATCTATACGTGTCCCCGATACATCGAAGGGGATCTTTCCATGCCCTTAACGTTCTGAAAAGGATCTTTCTGTTCCCTTGACATATCAAAGGGGATCGTTTCGTGCCCTAACATACTAAAAGGGATCCTATATTTCTCTTGTGATCATAAAACTTAATTCTATGTATTTTCTCTTTTCATCGACATATGGAAAACTTAATTCATACCAAACGGTATCTATTGTGGGTAACACCGCACATGCGAAATAGACTGCTTATCAAGACTGAACTCATTCCTGTACATGATCATTAGACTTCATTTTTTTCCTTTTCGAATCACACACAGATATATTTCTAGTTGATATGTCTACCGACTCATAATATCTTTAGGGAATTTCCTCTTTTTGCCTTCCCCTTCATTCAACATAAGTCTTGTTTATGTTTTTCCCATATGTCTGAACATGCACAATTAAAGTTCATATGTTCTCTTGCATCACGTATATGCCTCATTCACTTTCTTTTTCCTAAATGCATGCATTAATCACATATAGACAATCAATCATAAGGGATTCTCATTCATTTCTCATAAACCAATCTTTAAACTATATAGCATGCATTTATACCCATCATACTTGAACTAAAAGTCATTATATCATCAATTCAATACTTTGGTTCATTTCAAGCACATTGGTAAATTTTACACTTATGTAGTAAAATTTTATTTGCATGTCAAACAAATAATTCCAAGGCTATAAAAATTCTCCATGCCACTTCAATGTGTCCACAAGATCCTGTAGAGCAAGATTCGTTCTCTAACTATGGTAACAAAATTCTATAAATTTGGTGGTAGGAGATCACCTAATCTTAGCTCAAAGCCAAAGTTCCAGAATTTTTAACCCTAATAAATGAGTTCCTAAAATCAGAATAAAAAACCTTAAGATATTTCCAACTCCCTGTAAAAATTTCAACTCAAAATTCAATCATTTACTATAGTAACAAAATTAGTAAAATTCACAACTTTAGGTACAACAATTCAGGCAATACAGGCATAGTTTTGGTTCTTGATTTTTAAAAAGCAATAAAAATCATTAGAATGACCCAAGAAAAATCATGGAATTGCCTTAGGATGTTAACTTCAACATATAAAATTTTTAGCTCATAAAAATACCTACAAATACATCAGAAAATTTGTGATTAATTCGTACTTGTGACAAAACCAATATCCAGCATCCTAGCTTAAAACTTCTTTTGACAAAAGTGATTTTCCAACAACACCAAACCACTCTACCAATTTAGACACATCAATATCTATGTTTAACCATGCCATAAAACTAAAAACATCAAATTGAATCAGTGAAAAACTTGCAGAAATTGAAATGAAATAGAGAAAGGTTGAAAAGCGTTACTCTTGGAGCTTTAGGGTTCTTGGCTCCAAAGGGTATTCCAATAATGATTTCCTTCACTTCAAGGCCCTTCAAAAACCACCAAACCCTTCCTTTAACAATAGGTTGTGAGTCCTTAAAGTGGAAAAGGGTGATGAATTCAAATTATAATCGGTTAGTTTATTGATTGTGTTGAGTGGAGTAAGTTTAGTAAAGTGTAACATCCTAATTTTTAACCCAATACTCCTAGAACGTATTTAGGTTAACCATTAGTCTATTACCCTTTTAGTCTCATTCTTTAAAAACCTTTCTTTAAAGTACTTAGCGGAAAATACAGGTAGAATTTTTTTTTGAAAACATAAACAAAACGTGAGCCTTGCGTATCATAAAAGGTCGTTAACGTGAAGCGTAAACATAAAAGAATAACATAATCAGAAACATCAACACATCGTCATATAACATTAATCTTCAAATATTTAAGTCAAACAACATTAATAGTATTAATGATACAGGAATATTCCACAGTAACATCACATTAATCATACTGAGATCACCTATATAGGTTGAGCATGCAACAACTTAAAAACCATGCATAATGTAACACCCTAGTAATTAACCAAATACACCTAGGTTGAATCTGATTAATGACTAGACTTTACTCCTTGCTTTGATTCTTTCTTCATAATTTGAAAATACTTAGTGAAATTACGAGCCATTTTTAAAAAAAAAAAAACATAATTGAAAACATGAGCCGAGTACAACGTGAATGAGTAAGCGGAGTATAATAAGACGTTTAAGAATATATCACATCATATCACTTTGGCTCCATCATATAACATCCATAAGCACATTATAACATATATTTACATACAATAACCTCACTCAAAGGGTGGGTTATGATCATACATCATTGTCTTATGCAAACCCATAAAAGAAAATATACATAAGGAAATACATGCCCCTAAACTAGATAACTCCATAAGCCGGGAAGGTTATCCTAAAACTAGGGTGCATGAACACACATAAATCTACTAAGAACCTTCTATGGCCACTGTCCTGGAAATGGGGAATAAATTCGATCTACTGATGAGCTCCCTCGGGAGGGGACACACGAGATGCACCAGGCTGGGGTCGCATGGATGACCTTCTTGCTAACCTCGGCTGAACAACTATTTCCTCACTACCCTCTTTTACACGTGTGGGAGTAGGAGCAGAGCTCTTAGAATATACATGAGTAGGAGTGTCCTCTGAAGGATCAGTTTCAGAATATCTCGTCTTGGGAACATACTCCGGAAATCCATGGACAGCAGATGAAGCGGGATAAGCACGTAACATCCTTTCATCAAGTGGACGTGCATGTTCGAAAACCATTTCATCGCCATAGGGAGAAGTAGGAGAAAATCAATAACTACAAATGGACGACCTATGTAAATAAAAACACGAACTGTGCACCTCCCTTCAAAATGATACGAGCGATGCATCGGATCATAGTGGAATTCCCAAGTAGGGGTATCAACGAACAGGACGAATGTCGCCATTTGAATCTGGAGACAATGACGGAAATAAAGAAAAGGGAGTGAGAATCTTGCTAAAGAATTCTCAGTAGGGTACCTCCTTCTGATGTCATCATCAAAGTCCCCAGGAACCTCGGGATTATTCTAAAATAGTGAGCATGCAAAGATTCATTTTAAGTTCGGACAAATACTTAACCGAGGTTCGTCAAATTTTAATCATGCGTCTTATAGTGCATCATAATCTTAACATGTCATATTTACAATGAACTTTTCCTTTATCATTACATCATATTCCTCATCATCATTATCAAAATAACATGCATAAGAGAACGTCATATAATATTAGCTACACATGGACACAGTGCACATATTTCATTTCTTTAGTGCCTTAGGTGACTTAAAATCTTATCATCATCATTATTTTCCTTGGGCCACCCTATACTCCACCCTTTTGGGAGTAATTTAGGTTATGAGCTCATACTTTACTAGTCGTCACTAGCATATACTTATCCCTTTTGATAAGCTAAAGTCCCGACTCTACCCTTTTGAGAGAACGGGTTAGGGGGCTAAAATCACCTTTTCACCACCTATAGTCTGATGGTTCCAAAGGATCATTTTCTTATAAGTTTAAGTCACCATTAAATCTTTGCATGTTATATCACAATACAATTCATAAACATCATAGCATTTTCTCATTTATAGTCTCAAGCTAGAATAATATATATCAACTATAATCATGCATCTGGGAGATTCCCAGGAAAGAGAGGTGGGTCACAATGGACACGCTTAAATACCAAGTCTTTCCTTAGCCAGAACCTTTCCAAATTACACTTTTACAATTATACACTTTCTTCTAGCTACAAAGGTAAATTTTACATAATAAAGAATATTTCATGCATAAACATTTTCATTATTTACAACAGCAACTATAACATGCAAGCCAGGAAATCATTCAATGATATCAAGTACATAATAAGCATCCAATACTTACATAGAATTATCAATTATAGAACTAATTAGTTATGCACCTAAGGGATTTATTACCATCCTTATGATTATTTATAGGCCTTAAGAACACTATTAAATCAAATGGGGTAGCATAGGTAGTAAGTTGTTCCTAAGGTTTTACGGTATGCTAGAAGTTATGTTTTAAATCCTTTCTTGTTACCAGCTTTCCCTCAGATCAGTGGCCGAATCATGAACCTCATGCAATTACATAGAATCATATTAAATACTAGTTCCCCGTAAAATCCTTGCAACCATAGGGAAAGCTGGTAACAAGAAAGGATTTAAAACATAACTTCTAGCATACCGTAAAACCTTAGGAACAACTTACTACCTTTGCAACCATAGGGAAAGCTGGTAACAAGAAAGGATTTAAAACATAACTTCTAGCATACCGTAAAACCTTAGGAACAACTTACTACCTATGCTACCCCATTTGATTTAATAGTGTTCTTAAGGCCTATAAATAATCGTAAGGATGGTAATCAATCCCTTAGGTGCATAACTAATTAGTTCTATAATTGATAATTCTATGTAAGTATTGGATGCTTATTAAGTACTTGATATCATTGAATGATTTCCTGGCTTGCATGTTATAGTTGCTGTTGCAAATAATGAGAATGCTTATGCATGAAATATTCTTTATTATGTAAAATTTACCTTTGTTGCTAGAAGAAAGTGTATCATTGTAAAAGTGTAATTTGGAAAGGTTTTGGCTAAGGAAAGACTTGGTATTTAAGCGTGTCCATTGTGACCCACCTTTCTTTCCTGGGAATCTCCCAAATGCATGATTATAGTTGATATATATTATTCTAGCTTAAGACTATAAATGAGAAAATGCTATGATGTTTATGAATTGTATTGTGATATAACATGCAAAGATTTAATGGTGACTTAAACTTATAAGAAAATGATCCTTTGGAACCATCAGACTATAGGTGGTGAAAAGGTGATTTTAGCCCCCTAACCCGTTCTCTCAAAAGGGTAGAGTCGGGACTTTAGCTTATCAAAAGGGATAAGTATATGCTAGTGACGACTAGTAAAGTATGGGCTCATAACCTAAATTACTCCCAAAAGGGTGGAGTATAGGGTGGCCCAAGGAAAATAATGATGATGATAAGATTTTAAGTCACCTAAGGCACTAAAGAAATGAAATATGTGCACTGTGTCCATGTGTAGCTAATATTATATGACGTTCTTTTATGCATGTTATTTTGATAATGATGATGAGGAATATGATGTAATGATAAAGGAAAAGTTCATTGTAAATATGACATGTTAAGATTATGATGCATTATAAGACGCATGATTAAAAATTGACGAACCTCAGTTAAGTATTTGTAACGTAAAATGAATCTTTGCATGCTCACTATTTTAGAATAATCCCTAGGTTCCTGGGGACTTTGATGATGACACTGTAGAAGGAGGTACCCTACTGAGAATTCCTTAGCAAGATTCTCATTCCCTTTTCTTTATTTCCGTCATTCTCTCCAGATTCAAATGGCGACATTCGTCCTGTTCGTTGATACCCCTACTTGGGAATTCCACTATGATCCAGTGCATCGCTCGTATCATTTTGAAGGAGGTCTTGTGATTCGTGTTTTTATTTACATAGGTCGTCCATTTGTACATCCTGTCCCTAGTTATCGATTTTCTCCTACTTCTCCCTATGGCGATGAAATGGTTTTCGAACATGCATGTCCACTTGATGAAAGGATGTTACGTGCTTATCCCGCTTCATCTGCTGTCCATGGATTTCCAGAGCATGTTCCCGAGATGAGATATTCTGAAACTGATCCTTCAGAGGACACTCCTACTCATGTATATTCTGAGAGCTCGCTCTACTCCCACACGTGTAAGAGAGGGTAGTAAGGAAACAGTTGTTCAGCCGAGGTTAGCAAGAAGGCCGTCCATGCGACCTTCACTGTGCATCTCGTATGTCCCTCCCCGAGGAGCTCATCGATGGATCGGATTTATTCCCCATTTCCGTGATAGTGGCCATAGAAGGTTCTTAGTAGATTTATGTGTGTTCATGCACCCTAGTTTTAGGATAACCTTCCCGGCTTATGGAGTTATCTAGTTTAGGGGCATGTATTTCCTTATGTATATTTTCTTTAATGGGTTTGCATAAGACAATGATGTATGATCATAACCCACCCTTTGAGTGAGGTTATTGTATGTAAATATATGTTATAATGTGCTTATGGATGTTATATGATGGAGCCAAAGTGATATGATGTGATATATTCTTAAACGTCTTATTATACTCCGCTTACTCGTTCACGTTGTACTCGGTTCACGTTTTCAATTATGTTTTTTTTTAAAAAAAATGGCTCGTAATTTCACTAAGTATTTTCAAATTATGAAGAAAGAACCAAAGCAAGGAGTAAAGTCTAGTCATTAATCAGATTCAACCTAGGTGTATTTGGTTAATTACTAGGGTGTTACATGAAATGCAAGAACTTGAAATTAAATATGCAAGGCTTGAAAGTAAATATGCAAGGCTCAAAGTAAATATGCAAAACTTGAAAGTAAATATACAAGTTCAATTCTTTATTTTAGTGCTTTAGACCCAGCAACAATTGACTTTAAGGCCAAAATAGAAAAGTTTCGAGATTAATTAGGTGATATGCAAATTCTTGTTTTAATCTTGAAGTTCTTAGGTGATGACTTGAAATATAAACGTGAAATGCAAAGCTTGAAACTTAAACGTGATAATGCAAGTTCTTTTCTTTAATCTTTAGAGTTTAGTGATGACATAGAAAAGTAAATATGAGGGGCTAGAAATATAAATATGCAAGTGAATGAATCAAGGATCATGACATCATGAAGTGGATTAAAAAGAATAGGCCAAGGACCTAAGTGATTTGAAAATTAAAGAAAGAAATCCTGTAATAATGTATATGGAACAAAAGATCATCTTAGCATAGAAAAGCATTTGAACCATAAGCTTATTCAGAAAGGATTTTACTACCCAAATCCATTTTCAAGTTTATCACTAAGTTCACTTGACACTGCCTTGCAAGATGGTTTCATTGCATTTTTCCTTTATTTTTTCTTCTTCTTTTATTTTTTCTACATCACTTCACATGATGACCCTTTCAAAGGCTTTGTAGCTCTCATGTGATCGATTTTCCAAATTGAAAAGATCACCACCAATTAGTCAATTCACATCATTTCACTTATGTTCACTATACTTGAAGCACAGTTCAATAGATGCATATGGATACAAACGGATGACCTAGAACTTATTGGATATGCATGATCATGGACATGTCGTTCCAAAGGCTGACCAGACAAAAGAATGCAAAAAAAGAGAGATAAATCAAACAACTATTGCCCCAATATAGATTATTGTTTGGTTCTCGAGTGATTGATCAATTTTCATCCATTGGACCTCATAACCATTCATTCATTCTTGATGCAATACTTGTTTAATTCAAACATCATAGGAAATTACCTCAGCTTCAGTTTTCAATGCCCAAAGACCTAATCATCACAAAAACTGCCCCAGTGTTTATTCTCCTTAATAGGAGGCTTGATGATCATAAAATATTGCCCCAGTTTCAATTCCCTTGAGTAGGATGTAACGCCCTGATTTATCTGTCTGAGAGGAAAATAACCAAAATGCCCCTGAGGTCATTTTCTGCCCGGAATTCGAGGATGGCCGGCCCGGCAGTCCTCGAAAGGCCAACTCAATGTTTGAAGGGGATTGGATGGCCCTTGAATGGTTTCGGAGGCGAAAATCTCATTTTCTACAGTTTCGGGTCAAAATGACCAAAATACCCCTATAGCCTTTCTACGCGAGTAAAGGTGCCGTTTGAGCCCAAAATTTTCTCCGAAGGTCTAAAACAATGTTTTTACAAAGCGTCTGTTTAAGTCTCGGTGGTCCCAGGCAGTTTTTATGCAAAATTATGGTTTTACCCCTGGAATAGTGTTTTTGAGCTTAATGACATAATTAAGCAAACCTAAGCAATATTAGGCTCTAATCGAAGTTTGATTAATTTTCATAATTAATCTAGAGTCAAAATAAGCTATTAAAATTGATTAGAACCTAAAATTGCTTAGATTAAACTTAAATATCTTTTTAGAACTCAAGATTCCAATCTTGGAAGCATTCTTTGAATGTATAATTTCAGCCAAGTAATAATGATGAGCTTGGAATAAGTTCCATCTAGTTACAAGGGCCAACAACCTATGTTCTAGGATTTTTTTTAAGCTTGATGAGTTTTATAAAGTTATGACCAACAAGATTTATGATTTTATTCCTCTTCTAAAGAAGAATTAAATTGGTTACTGACCTAAGGTTGTTTTTAGCCTCTTGATAAAATAAAATGGTTTGCAAAGAGTTTTAGAAGTTCTAAAATGATCTCAAGGGAAACTAGCAACTTATATGCTTTAGAAATGTCAAATTATGTGTCTTTTTGGACTTGAACAATTCGGTTCTGCCTTGATATGTTTGTTGCTGTATGATGATGTTTTGATGTGTTAAAATGTGTGAAAATGATATATGATGAGGAGGGAACACTTTTATGCATGTTAGGAGAGAAACTAGCTTCATAAAAAAACCGTAAAGTTGGAATTTAACGTGTGTTTAACCCCTTTAATCTTAATCGATGCCAAAACTGTTTTAGTATGATAACAATCAGTTTAGAATTGATTAATCATGAAAAATTTGGTTACATTTGAAGTAGGATTAAATTTTTGCACCTATAGAGAAACTAGTAACTAAAAAACTGTAAAAGTGCAATCCTAGAACTCCTAGAATATTTAATTTTTGGATTCTGTCCAGCAACCTCATAATATGGAAAACATGGTTTATAATTAGTTCTTAGGCATAGGAATGCCTCATAATTGGTTTAGATTTAATTTATAGCGCCTTAGGCGAAGATGGAACCGAGAAAGGGTCTAAAACATAAATTCTAGAACCCCATGATCATGGATATATATCTCTGCCCTTGGGGTATGGTGCTGCCCAGATTTATTAAAGAACATAAATGATAGTAAGATTTATTAGAAGAAAATCCTTAGGTGCATAAGAGGTTGATGGAGAATGATAGAATAATGACATCTCAAGTATAAGGCCCGTAAGGATCAAAGCATAAGATACCGTAGGATCAAGAGCATAATGAGTTTCAATTTTACATGTAAACACATGGGATTATGATTGAGGATGCATGTTTTATTTGTTTATGTGGTATAATGTAAATTTGGAAGAAATCCGGCGTGCTGCTATTATGCTGCCAAATTTTTGACAAATTTGGGGACTTAGAAAGTTTTTGAAAAACCTATGAGATTTTTTTATAAAATATGAGGTACTAAGATGGGTTCTTGGGTGACACCGGTTCGTCCAAGCACCTCCAAAGAGCTCATGTGACATCGGTACCAAGATGTATTCTTGGGTGACACCGGTTCGGCCGAGCACCCCCAAGAAATGCCCCTTAGCCCGTACTAGATAGTCGGGATTATGATTATGATACGCTTATCGGGATTGATAAGTAAGAACTAGTGACGATTAGTTAGGTATGAGCTCATAACCTAGAGATGTGACACATTCTGGGTGACACCGGTTCAGCCGAGCACTCCTAGAAACGAATGTCTTTTAGGGTGGGCCCATGAGAAAGTAAAGTATGATGATTATGTCACAAAGTTTTCCCATATGAGATTTCAATTGCCACTTTATGCCACTGTTATGATGTTCTTAATGTTATGATTATTATTCTTGCATTAAGTAGAGCCATGCATACATTCTTTACTATGTTGCATCCATGACATTAAGAATCATACTAAAATGAACGGACCTTGGCTAACTATGTTTTAAAAACTTAAAAATGAACTTAATGCATGATCACTTATTTTGTACACTAAACCCAAAGTTCTTGGGGACGTAGATGATGACACCTAGGTAGTAGGAGGCCCTACTAAGATTCTTTAGCAAGATTTTTACTCCCTCTATCTCTTCTTTCCATCACTCTTCAGATGGCGACATTCGTGGTTTTTGTGGATACCCCGACGTGGGAGGTGCACTATGATCCGAAGCACGGATCATACCATTTTGAGGGTCAGTGCATGGTTCGTGTCTTCATGTTCATTGGATGACCCTTCGCCCACCCTGTGCATACCCATCGCTTCTCCCCGACAGCACCCTACGGTAACGACGAGCGGGTTTTTGAGCACGAGCGTACGCACAACGAGAGAGTGCTCCACATGCATACCGTCGCTTCAGCCATGTGCGACTACCCCGACTACATGCCCCGGACATACTTCTTGGAGACCGACCCGTCAGAGGACCCGCCTACCCATCTGTACAGCGAGAGCTTTGTCCCCACCCTACCACTGATGAGAGAAAGCAGTGAGGACACCGTGACTCAGCCTCGGCTAGCACGACGACTGGAGATGCAGCCACGTCGTGAGGGTCACTCTTGATCCCCACTACGCCTTTGCACGCCGAAGGAGCTCGCCCAGTTTGCCAGGTATGTGCCTCGCTCGCGGGATGGACGTTAGTAAGAGGTAGCGGATGATCGATGGAGTACCCAGGGTAGTGCACACACCACTTAGATGAGGATAAACCTTCTTTTGTTTAGAAGTTATCCCTTTAGTTGCACTTGGGTAGGGGAGTTTGCTTTTATGCTTTCCGTCGCACTTTCCTTTGTATTTTCTTTTTAGATCTATTCGTTTCATGTTGTACTAAACTAAGTCCCACTCTCCATAAGTGGGCATATCATATTATATAAACATGCAGTTCAGTTTTATCGTGATGTGTCTTTACTCGCTTTATGTTATGATGTTTATGAGATGCTTGCTTTGTTTCCTTACGTGCTTCATTGCTTATCGTGTCACGCGGCTCTCACTTTGCTTTTATAGTTCAAAAAAAAAAATTTACCAATATTTTTCGCTAAGTATTTTAAAGTAAAAAGGAAACTATAACGTAATAGACTAATGATTAACCTAAATATGTTCTAGAATATTGGGTTAAAAATTAGGATGTTATATTATGGTATTAGAGCAATTCAATTCTCATGGAGCCTGAGGATTGGACTGACTATGCTTTTAGAGCATAATACGGTAGTCATGTCATGTGTAGAGCTTGTTAGAGACAAGCTATAGGTTAGAGATGCATGACCCCTGTTTGTTTGTGAGTGCCATGGTAACTAGCTCATTTCACATGAAATGTTGAGCCTGATCAACTCAGTGGTTATTGTCTTATGTGTTTAGGAACCAATAGCACCCAGACGACAGAATAGGACCCCGACCGAGGGTAACCAGGAGAATGCAATTGCTACTGCTGTCCATGACATGGCAAGAGCCATGGAGCGGATGTTCGAAAGGATAAACCAACAAAGGGACACCGGACGTGCTCCCTTTACTGCTGAAATGATCGAGCAAGCAAGGTTCGGTGAATTTCGCAAGGCAAACCCCCGGCCTTTAGAGGAGCCATGGATCCCGACAGAGCCAATGAGTGGATCAAGAACATGGAGAAAATCTACTCCGTGGTCGCTTGCTCGGAAGAGCAAAAGGTCACGTTCGCTGCCTATATGATGGAATCGAATGCCGAGTTCTGGTGGACTGGCACCCGAAGACTGCTGGAAGCTTCTGGTATTGCTATCAACTGGGAGCTGTTCAAGACCTACTTCTACGAGAAGTACTTTTCGAAGTCAGTAAGGAACGCAAAGGACATTGAATTTATGTAACTGACTCAAGGAGGGTCTACTGTCGCCCAGTACACGGCGAAGTTTGAGGAGCTCATTAAGTTCTCGCAGGTGCTTCAAGGGAACCCCGACGAGGTGTGGAAGTGCGTCAAGTACGAAGCCTAACTTGTATAATCCCTGGCATCGACAATCCCAAAGCCAAGATTGATGTTTATCTCCAACCATTGATTGATGAGCTTAAAGAGTTATGGTATTCAGGCGTACAAACTTATGATATTTCTACAAAGCAAAATTTCTTACTTAGGGCATCATTGATGTGAACTATTAATGACTTTTCTGCCTACAGAATGTTGTCAGGTTAGATGACGCAGGGAAAATTGGCATGTCCAATTTGTATGGAGGATATAAAGGCGTTCACATTGAAACATGGTCGAAAAAACTCGTGGTTTGACTATCATCAGAGGTTTTTGGACCTTGATCATAAATTTAGGGGTAAAAAAGATGCGTTTAAAAAGAAGACGACAGAACATGATGAACCTCCTATGAGGCTAAGCAGTAACCAGGTTTGGCACAGAGTTAGAGACCTTCCAAAGATAACTGAACTGGGTAAATCCATACGATTTCCAGGATATGGGATAGATCATAATTGGACCAAGTAAAGTATATTTTGGGAGCTGCCTTATTAAGGGAATAATCTAGTTCGTCACTGTATTGATGTAATGCATGTAGAAAAAAATGTTTGTGATAACATCATAAACACTGTGATGGACACCGACAAGACTAAGGACAATGTGAAAGCAAGGAAAGATTTGACAAATTATTGTAAGAGACTTGAGTTGAGTTTACAGAAGTTGCCAGATGGCCATGTGTGTAAGCCGAAAGTAAGTTACATACTAACCTCTATGTAGAAACAATCTGTGTATAGGTGGATGCACGAGTTGAGGATGCTTGACGATTATGCCTCAAACTTAGGTAGATGTGCCAATGTTGCACAAGGACAATTTTTGGGTATGAATAGTCATGATTGTTATGTATTCATGGAGTGCTTACTTCTTATTGCATTTAGAGAATTACCTCTCCCTGTATGGAAGCCATTGACTGAGTTAAATCATTATTTTAGTGACCTATGCTCATCCACTCTGAGGGTTGAAGATCTCCTAGTTATGGAGAGAAACATCCTTATAATTCTATGTAAATTAGAAAGAATATTTCCTCCTAGTTTCTTTGATTCTATGGAACACTTGCCCGTACATTTGGCATATGAAGCACGGGTGTGTGGGCTGATTCAATACAAATAGATGTATCCCTTTGAAAGAAATATTGGAAGTTTTAAGAGAACTGTGAAAAATAGGGCTCAAGTAGATGGTTCCATATGTAAGGCATATGTCTCCAAGGAGACATCTTTCTTTTGTTCCTATTACTTTGAGCCACATGTTCAATCTAGACGAACATGGGTTGGTCGGAATGATGATGGGGGTAAAAGTTCAATTCAACATATTTTGTCGATATTCAATCAGCCCGGACATGCAGCTGGAAAATCCAAGCCCCATTGGCTATTAGAAAGAGAGAAACATGCTACACATTTGCATATCTTAATCAATTGTTGTAACATCCTAATTTTTAACCCAATACTCCTAAAACGTATTTAGGTTAACTATTAGTCTATTTCCTTCTTAGTCTCATTCTTTAAAACTTTTCTTTAAAATACTTAGCGGAAAATATGGGTAGAATTTTTTTTTTTTTTGGAAACATAAACAAAATGTGAGCCTCGCGTACCATGAAGCGTAAGCATAAAAGAATAACACGAATAGAAACACCAAGTAAGCTTCATAGAAAGAACAACCATCGGCACATCATCATATAACATTAACATTAGGTATCAAGTCAAACATTAATAGTATTAATGACATAGGGACATCCCACCATAATGCCGCATTATGTAACATCCTAATTTTTAACCCAATACTCTAGAACATAATTAGGTTAATCATTAGTCTGTTACTTCATAGTCCTCATTTAACTTTGAATTACTTAGCGGAAAATACGAGTAAATTTTTTTTTGAAATATAAAGTGAGAGCCGCGTGATACGATGTAACACGTATAGAACAAAACATACATCTCATAACGTCATAGCAGAAAGCACATAAAGGCACATCATGGGAAAACACTGAATATCATCTTATATTTATATAACTTGCCCACTTATAAGCATGGGACTTAATTTAGTACAAGGGAAATACATGAAAGGAAATACAACATAAACATAAACACGATCTACTCCCCTACCCGTGTGCATCTAATGGGGTAACCTCTAGACAAAAGAAGGTTTATCCCCATCTAAGTGGTGTGTGCTCTAACACGGGCCATCCTCAGCCTCCTACTGGCGACTATCCCTCGAGCGTGGTACGTAACCAGGAAACTGAGCAAGCTCCTCCGGCGTGAATAGGCGGGACGGGGCTCGGAAGTGACCTCCACAGCGTGGCCTCATCTCCGGTCGTCGTGCAAGCCTCGGCTGAGTCACGGAAGGCTCACTACCCTCCCCAAGGTCCATGGGTATGGTGGGGGAAGATCCCTCGGAGGGTACCTGGGTTGCCGAATCCTCGAAAGGATTCGTCTCCGAAAAAGACGACGGGCAACAGCGGGCACATCTTTGGGGGTAGTCTCGAGCGGCGGACGTGGATGGTGGGATGCGGCGAAGCCTCTCCTCTAGGGGACGTGCGCGCTCGAACACCAGGTCATCGCCAAAAGGTGAGACGGGGGAGAAACGATGGGAATGTACAGGGGGAGTGAAGGGTCGACCCATGAATATAAATACTCTAACCGTGCATCGACCCACAAAATGGAATGACCCGTGGTCCGGGTCATGGTGCACCTCCCATGTCGGCGTGTCCACGAACACTACGAACGTCGCCATCTGAAGACGTGACGGAAAGAAAGAGATAGAGGGAGTGAGAATCTTGCTAAAGAATCTGAGTAGGGTCTCCTACTACCTAGGTGTCATCATCTACGTCCTCAGGAACCTTGGGTTTATTTATACAAAATGACTGAGCATCTATTAAGTTCTTTTTAAACTTTAAAATATACTTTAGCCAAGGTTCATTCATTTTAGGATGATCTTAATGTCATGAATACAACATAATAGAAGATGTATGCATGGCACTACCTAATGCACATACATAAAACATAACATCAAGCATCATCATACTTGGTGGCATAAAGTGGCAATAGTAACATTCATATTGGACAAGCTTAGTGACATAATCATAATCATGAAACATCTCTTCCTCATGGGCCACCCTAAAAGACAATCGAACTGGGGGTGCTCGGCCGAACCGGTGTCACCCAGAACGTGTCACATATCTAGGTTATGAGCTCATACCTTAACTAGTCGTCACTAGTTCTTACTTACCACTTAACGATAAGCGTATCATAAATCATAAATCCCGACTATCTGAGTACGGGTTAGGGGGCAATTCTCTTAGGGGTGCTCGGCCGAACCGGTGTCACCTAAGAGTATAAAATGGTACCGATGTCACATGAGTTCTATGGAGGTGCTCGGCCGAACCGGTGTCATCCTAGAACCCATCTTAGTACCTTAATTTTCAAAATCTCTTTAAGTCCCCAAATTTGTCGGGAATTTGGCGGCACAAAGGCATTACGCCGAATTCCTTCCAAATTTGCTTTATGCCACATAAACATATATCCTCATGAATTCATCATATGAATAACATCATCATCATTTACATACCACATGCATCATCATGGAACGTTCAACCGTTTATCCTTACGGTAGCTTATGCTTTGACCCTTACGGGTCTTAATCATGAGATATGGTTCTCTAACATCCGTCGCTCATATTTTATGCACCTAAGGGCTCATAATTTATCATCATTCCTAATCCTCATGTTCATACTCAAATTTGAAAAGCATAGGGCAGAATTTCTAACTTGTGGTTACGGGGTTCTAGAACTTACGTTTTAGCCCCTTTCTCGATTCCGTCTTCGCCTAAGGCGCTATGAATTAAATCTAAATCAATTATGAGGCATTCCTATGCTTAAGGACTAATTAATAATCACGTTTATCGTGTTGTACGGGTGCTGGACAGAATCCAGAAAAATAAATGTTCTAAGAGTTCTAAACTTGCACTTTTACGGTTTTCTAGTTACTAGTTTCCCTATAGGTGCTAGAATTCGATTCTAATCCAAATGCTACCAAGTTTTTCATGTCTAAACAATCCTAATCTGATTATGCTCCCATTAAAACATTTTGGATAAGTTCCATAAACAAATGGGTCAAAACTATGTTAAATTCTAGCTTTACGGTATTTCTAGTTAGCTAGTTTCTTACCTATTATGCATAGAATCATTTCTACATCATCATATGATATTTTCACACATTCTAACACATCAAAACATCATCATACAGCCTCACACTCATCATATCAGAACCGAAAACATTTAGCTTCAGTAAAGGATTTAAATTGACATTTATAGGTACATAAGTTAACTAGTTTCTCTTGGAATCAATTTAGAATTTCTAAAACTCTTTGCAAATCATTTTAATTCATCAAGAGGCTAAGAGAAGCCTTAGGTCAATGACCAACATATATTTCATCTCCTAAAAGGGAATGAAGTCATATCTCATGACAACATAACCTTGAAAAGGTTTGTAAAGCTTTAAGGAAAACTTAGAACAAAGACTATTGGTCCTTGTAGCTAGATGAAAACTCATTACTAGTCCATCATCACTACTTGGCCGAAAATATGCATTCAAAGAATGGTTTCACATTAAACTTTAACTTGGAATGAAATGGGCAAGTCTTTGAGCTCTAGGTTTTTAAGTTACGACATAAAATAAACGTGCTCATGCTTTTCATTTTTAATCTTACTTACAAAATAAAGTGATGACATAAATTAAATATGCAAGGCATAAACTTAAACGTGCAAGCTTGAAAGTAAATATGCGAGGCATAAACTTAAACGTTTAAGCTTGAAAGTAAATATGCAAGATTCAATTCTTTATTTTAGTGCTCTTGGCCCAACAACAATCGACTTTAAGGCCGAAATAGATAGGCATTCGAGAAATTAATTAGGTGATGATGCAAGTTCAATTCTTTATTTTAGTGCTCTAGGCCCAACAACAATCGACTTTAAGGTCGAAATAGAAAGGCTTTGAGAATTAAATTAAGTGAAGATGCAAGTTCCATTTTAATCTTTATGTTCTTAGGTGATAGCTTGAAAGTAAAGGTGCATAACAAGAATGTAAATATGAGTGCAAGCATAAGATAAATTATGCAAGTTCATTTTTTTCTTTCTAGAGCTCTTAACAAGACTTTAAAGGAACTTAAATCTCAACCCAAACTCATTAAACCAAGATAAGATATAGTCTAGAGTTCTTAGAACTCAACATAATATTTTTAGGAATCAAACCATGAAACTTAGAAAAAGAAAGGAAAAGGGCCGAAACTTCAAAAGGAAAAAGGAACATTTTAAAACTTTAGGGTCCATGATCTTGATGATATAATAACACCAACATCATGAGACCTCATCATTGAGTCCTTAAAACTATTTTGAATCACCATCAAAACTAAAGTTCTCAAGAGTTCAAGAAAGGAAGAACTAGAAACATTTTGCTCAAGAACAAAGATCAAGCTCTAGAGTTTGTTTCAAGTGATGAGCATCATCATGAAACTCTCATCATCAAGCTCTCATGTCTTTGAACTTCAAGGCCCATGGCCGAAAATGAGAAAGAACAAGGAAAGGAAAAGAAGTTCTAAAAAGAATCAAGAGAAACTATGAACATAAAGCTTAGAACAAGAACTTTAAAGAAAGGAATACTTGAAAGAAAATCCCTACTTGGTGTGATGAACTTGAAGATGGAAGAAGAAGATGAAGAACTTTGAAGAACACTAGAACTTTGAGAGAAAAGAAAAGCTTTGAGTGTTCCCAAACTTAGCAAATGATCTAAAAGTGGTGTAAGCTCCTCAAGGCATTCTATTTATAGAGAAATGAAACAAATGGAAGGGGTGAGGGGCTGAAGGGGGTTTCGGCCATGAGGTGCAGAATTGGAGGCGTCCATGAGTTCCATGAGGTGAGATAATGTGGTCTTGAGGCATGGTGAGGTATGGCTCAAAGCATGGTGAGGTATGGTTCAAGGTATGGCTCAAGCATGGTTCTTTGAGTGAGAAAACAATTAAACATGTGGCCAATGGGGAGGTGTGCTGGCCGAAATGCATCAGCCCATGTGGGGTTGTGTTTGCATTTTAATTGTGGTTTAGAGTTGTGTTTAGGTGTATCTTTGATTATGCTTAAGATTAGGAAGTTGTAAGAAAGTGTTTAGATAAGGAAAATGGATAATTAGGATGGTCTAGACATAATTAAGGAGTGGTCTTGCACCATTAGTGAGCTAGATCCTCAATTTAGAGTCTAAACAACTCTAGACACATTTCCTTGATTTAAGGAATTGGAGAGAAAACACTATTCAAGATTCCAAGACTAGGAATCTTGAGTTCTAAAAAGGGATTTAAGTTTAATCTAAGCAATTTTAGGTTCTAATTAACTTTAATAAATTATTTTGACTCTAGATTAATTAGGGAAATTAATTAATCTTCATTTAGAGCCTAATATTGCTTAGGTTTGCTTAATTATGTCATTAAGCTCAAAAATACTATTCTAGGGGCAAAATCGTAATTTTGCACTAAAACTGCCCGGGACCACCGGGACTTGAACAGAGACCTCTAGACACATGAAAACATGTTTTTAAACCTCTGGGGAAAGTTTCGGGCTCAAACGGCACCTTTACCCGCGTAAAACGCTATAGGGGTATCTTGGTCATTTTGACATGAAACTGCGGAAAACAAAATTTTCGCTTCCGAAAGCATTCAAAGGCCATTCAATCCCCCTTAAACATTGAGTTGACCCTTCGAGGATGACCGAGTTGGTTACCCTTGAATTCGGGTCAGGAAATGACCTCAGGGGCATTTTGGTCATTTCCCTCGGACAGAAAAATTGGGGTTTTACACATTAACATATTGAGCCCAACTTTAAAGGTTGAGCATGCAACAACTCAAAAAGCACACATAACTTATGGTGTAAACAAGCTCAGACTATGTCCTCGCTCCCGCTGCGTCACTCTATTCTTGACCATCAAGCTACTTCCACGTCGGCACCTTAGAGCAGTCCACGGACGTCCTTGTCAGCCTTATCTGAAGACGAGGATGGAAAAGAAAGATAGGGGGTGAGAAACTTATACAAGAATCTCAGTAGGGCTCCCCTTTTTCACACACGTGTCATCATCATCGTCCTCAGGAACCTCGGGTTTAACTATGAAATAGTGAGCATGCAAAGATTCATTTATTAAGTTCTAAAACATCCATTACCGAGGCCCATTCATTTTATCATGAGTCTTGTAATGAATGCATCATACTTCTTTATGATATGCATGTCAATACTTTATGCAATATTAACTTTAAAGCATACATCTAACTACATAACATATATGATGTGCATAGAACATGGTTCATGAATGACATTCCTTGTTTCCTTAGGTGACTTTAAGTTTCTTTTCTTCCCGGGGCCACCCTATTACTCTTCCCTTTTGAGAGTACTTCTAGGTGATGAGCTCATACCTCACTAGTCGTCACTAGCATAAACTTATTCCCTTTTGATAAGTACGGGTTAGGGGGCAAGAATCACCTTTTCATCATCTATAGTTTGATGAGTCCAAAGGATCATTTTCTTATATTTTAAGTCACCTTAAGCAAGAATCACCTTTTCATCACCTATAGTTTGGTGAGTCCAAATGATCACTTTCTCATACTTTACATTTCCTTGAGCAAGAATCACCTATAGTTTGGTGAGTCCAAAGGATCATTTTCTTATACTTTAAGTCACCTTAAGTCTTAGCATGTTATAACAAGATGCAACACATATCTCATAAATGTCATAATTCTTCATATATTTCTATCATATGCATCTCTAATGTTTTAAATGAAACCATAACATGCAATGATGAATTCTATACCAATACCTCACATAACATCAAATATCACATGAATGCATCATCTCAAATCATCATCTCATAAACATTCCCTTAAGTGGCCAAACACTTAAATTGGGTAACTCAAATTGTCACATTATTTTCTCATGCATCTAAGGGACTAATCATCATCATTACCACTAATTATTAGCCTCAAGAACATCATCAATCAGAGTTGGACAGCATAGGTAGTAAATGAAATTCTATGCTTTAAGGTGTTCTAGAAGTTGCGTTTTACACCCTTTCTCGTTACCAGCTTTTCTTATGATGCTAGAATTAATTCCTAAACCATTCATGAGTCATTCTCACTCAAGTAAACATAGCATAACATGGTTTTACAATCCTTCAAATGTAACACCCTAGTAATTAACCAAATACACCTAGGTTGAATCTGATTAATGACTAGACTTTACTCCTTGCTTTGGTTCTTTCTTCATAATTTGAAAATACTTAGTGAAATTACGAGCCATATTTTTTTAGAAAAAAACATAATTGAAAACGTGAGCCGAGTACAACGTGAACGAGTAAGCGGAGTATAATAAGACGTTTAAGAATATATCACATCATATCACTTTGGCTCCATCATATAACATCCATAAGCACATTATAACATATATTTACATACAATAACCTCACTCAAAGGGTGGGTTATGATCATACATCATTGTCTTATGCAAACCCATAAAAGAAAATATACATAAGGAAATACATGCCCCTAAACTAGATAACTCCATAAGCCGGGAAGGTTATCCTAAAACTAGGGTGCATGAACACACATAAATCTACTAAGAACCTTCTATGGCCATTGTCACGGAAATGGGGAATAAATCCGATCCATTGATGAGCTCCCTCGGGAGGGGACACACGAGATGCACCAGGCTGGGGTCGCATGGACGGCCTTCTTGCTAACCTCGGTTGAATAACTGTTTCCTCACTACCCTCTCTTACACGTGTAGGAGTAGGAGCAGAGCTCTCAGAATATACATGAGTAGGAGTGTCCTCTGAAGGATCAGTTTCAGAATATCTCGTCTCGGGAACATACTCTGGAAATCCATGGACAGCAGATGAAGCGGGATAAGAACGTAACATCCTTTCATCAAGTGGACGTGCATGTTCGGAAACCATTTCATCGCCATAGGGAGAAGTAGGAGAAAATCGATAACTAGGGACAGGATGTGCAAATGGACGACCTATGTAAATAAAAACACGAATCACAAGCACCTCCCTTCAAAATGATACGAGGGATGCACCGGATCATAGTGGAATTCCCAAGTAGGGGTATCAACGAACAGGACGAATGTCGCCATTTGAATCTGGAGACAATGACAGAAATAAAGAAAAGGGAGTGAGAATCTTGCTAAAGAATTCTCGATGGGTACCTCCTTCTACAGATGTCATCATCAAAGTCCCGGGAACCTCGAGATTATTCTAAAATAGTGAGCATGCAAAGATTCATTTTAAGTTCGGACAAATACTTAACCAAGGTTCGTCAATTTTTAATCATGCGTCTTATAATGCATCATAATCTTAACATGTCATATGTACAATGAACTTTTCCTTTATCATTACATCATATTCTTCATCGTCATTATCAAAATAACATGCATAGAAGAACGTCATATAATATTAGCTACACATGGACACAGTGCACATATTTCATTTCTTTAGTGCCTTAGATGACTTAAAATCTTATCATCATCATTATTTTCCTTGGGCCACCCTATACTCCACCCTTTTGGGAGTAATTTAGATTATGAGCTCATACTTTACTAGTCGTCACAAGCATATACTTATCCCTTTTGATAAGCTAAAGTCCCGACTCTACCCTTTTGAGAGAACGGGTTAGGGGGCTAAAATCACCTTTTCACCACCTATAGTCTGATGGTTCCAAAGGATCATTTTCTTATAAGTTTAAGTCACCATTAAATCTTTGCATGTTATATCACAATACAGTTCATAAACATCATAGCATTTTCTCATTTATAGTCTTAAGCTAGAATAATATATATCAACTATAATCATGCATCTGGGAGATTCCCAGGAAAGAGAGGTGGGTCACAATGGACATGCTTAAATACCAAGTCTTTACTTAGCCAGAACCTTTCCAAATTACACTTTTACAATGATACACTTTCTTCTAGCAACAAAGGTAAATTTTACATAATAAAGAATATTTCATGCATAAGCATTCTCATTATTTGCAACAGCAACTATAACATGCAAGCCAGGAAATCATTCAATGATATCAAGTACTTAATAAGCATCCAATACTTACATAGAATTATCAATTATAGAACTAATTAGTTATGCACCTAAGGGATTTATTACCATCCTTACGATTATTTATAGGCCTTAAGAACACTATTAAATCAAATGGGGCAGCATGGGTAGTAAGCTAGAATAATATATATCAACTATAAACATGCATCTAGGAGATTCCCAGGAAAGAAAGGTGGGTCACAATGGACACGCTTAAATACCAAGTCTTTCCTTAGCCAGAACCTTTCCAAATTACACTTTTACAATGATACACTTTCTTCTAGCAATAAAGGTAAATTTTACATAATAAAACCTGCTTCTTATCGTTGCTAAAGATTCTGGATAGAATGCATAAATTTCATTCCCTAGAGTTCTAGAAATCTTGTTTTTACGGTTTTCTAGTTGCTAAGTTCATTTTTAGTGTTCGGGATCAATCCTAGTCTAATTGATACCAAATTTTTCGTGGCTAACTAATCCTAGACAGAATTATAACGTACTAAAACAGATTTGGCATTGGGTAAACTTAAAGGGGTCAAAAACTAGGTAAATTCTAGCTCTTCGGTTGCTCGAGGGAGCTAGTTTTATCTCTAACATGCAGTGAATCATTCTCTTCACACTAAACCATAATTATCACAACTTCAAACATATCAAATCATTATCATACATTGATACTAAACTCAGATCAGTGGCCAAATCATGAACCCCATGCAATTACATAGAATCATATTTTAAGTGCATATAAAATACTAGTTCCCCGTAAAATCCTTGCAAAGTCTTAAAACTCATTTAGAAACTAGTTCTTTTGTCAAACTTGGGAAGATCTTCACAATTAAAATTCTCACTTAAGATAAAAGGAGTAAGTCTTGAGCTTTAGAGATTTAGGTGACATCTTAGAATTATAAACATGCTATGCAACCTTATTTTAATCTTATCTTTATAAGGTGATAGCTTGGAATTATAAACATGATATGCAATTCCATTTCTTTATCTTTAAGATTTAAGGTGATGACTTGAAAATTAAACATCATGCAAGAACTTGAAATATAAACATGATGCAAGAAAGCGGGCGTGTAATCCGCACAGACCGAAGAGAGGAGAAGAGAATATTAAGAAACCTGAGCTGCAGAGTCCGCATAGGACCGTGAAGGGAGAAGAGAATTATTATTACATCTTTTTAAGCTCCAATCTCAAGACTTTTTAAAGAATAAATTCTTTAACTCCAATAATCATATTTCTTTGCTTGTGATACATGGCCAAGTCTTTGACCTCTAGGATCTTTAGGTGATGGCATAAAATAAACATGCCATGCGTTGATTCTTTTAGCCATTATAAAATATAGTGAGAGCATAAATTAAATATGAGATGCAACCTCTTTATTATCTTGAAAGATTAAGTGATGACTTGAAACATAAACATGAAATACAAGCTTGGAAAATACATCTTTCAAGTTCTAAACTAAAAATCTTTGTTTTAGCATCATAAAGCATTATTCTTTAAAGTTTTGCATCAAGTGGAATTTTCAAGCTTTAGAGGCCTAACTTGTGATGGATTTACAACCCACCCTCAAGGTCCTCATCATCAAGCCATCATCTTAGTTCCACCTAGGCCATATGGCCGAATTGGTTAAAGAAAAAATGAAGAGGAAAACCGAAATGAAAAGCTAAGGTAAGTTCATAATTTCATCATTTTGAGCTAAAAACACAACTCCTCAAAGCATAAAAATAAATTTAGAAACTACTCCCTACCTAATCTGAGTTGAAGAAGAGGAAGAGAACTTGATTTCTTGAAGTGAAATGAAACAAAATCTCTTTGAAAAATTGAAGAAAGAATTCAGCCAAAGAGGAGGAAGAAAGAAAGTTTTTGGTGCTCCTAAAAACTAGTTATGAACAAAGCATTCCAAGACCACTCAAGCAAGCCTATTTATAGAAGATTTTGAGGCTTATAATTGGCCAAAATGTTGGCGGAATTTTGCAGGAGAAATAAGGGAGGAAAAATCATTGTAGACAAAGTTGTATGAAATTAAGGAATTATGTCTCTTATGGTGACATTTTGGCATTTTGTTTTAGTGCAACTTTTGGCAATAATTCAGCTGCATAATGGCATCAATAATTTCCTCCATTACAGCCCAAAGAAGTGAAATTTGTGTGTTCCATGCATTATTTAGGTGTAGGCAAGGTATTCATGTAATTTAGAGAATTTACGGTTAAGGGCTTAAGTGAATTACTAAGCAATTTGGGTGTTTTTGAGCAATTTTGGGTTCTAATCAATCTAAATACATAATTTTGACTCTAGATTAATATTTAGAATTTAATAAGCTTTAATTTGAGCCTAATATTGCTTAGGTTTCGGTATACGAATCAAAAATCTCGAAATTCGCAAAACTGCCCAAAAACAGGGGCAAAATCGTACTTTCACTTAAAACCTGCCCAAGGCCACCCGAGCTTAACCAATCATTAATCATGGGTTAAAACAAATTTTAAAACATTTTAGTGAGGTTCGGGCTCAGTCGGCATGCACATCGGAGTTAAGCATTGACAGGGCGTTTTGGTCATTTCAAGGCGGAACTCAAAATTGAGATCCTTCTGCTCTATTAACACACATAACAAAAACAATCCCTTATTATCATCAAAACATCCCCTTGAGAATAGGTAGGGCCCGCAATCCTCATTTTCTGAGTAAAATAACTTCAGGGGCATTCTGGTCATTTTATACGTACAGAAATTCGGGATTTGCGACTCTCGCATGAATCGCTCCTAACCTTTCTTCTAATGTTATATTCCTTTATTGAGGATTGTTCGGCCTCAAATCTTATGTAATAATTACCTACAGTAATTTGGTAATTTCTAATGACAGTAAAAATTACAGTAAAAATTGGGGCGTTACATCAAAGGTGCTGGAACAGAATCAGAAAATTAAATGTTCTAAGAGTTCTAGAATTGCTTTTTTTTTTCTGCTTTCTAGTTGCTAGTTTCTCTATAGACACTAAAAATCAATCCTACATCAAATGTTACCAAGTTTTTCATGACTAATCGATGCTAAACTGAATATTATCCCATTAAAACAGTTTTGGAAGTGGCTAAAAATAAATGGGTCAAAACTATGTTAAAACTCAACTTTACGGTTTATCGGTAAGACTAGTTTCTTTCCTAACATGCAGAGAAAGGTTCCTACCTCAACATATATAATTTTTGCACATTCTAACATGTCAAAACATCATCATACAGCAGTAAACATACCATGGCAGAATCGAAAAGCATAGGTTCCAAAGAGCACATAATCTCACATTTTTAAGACATATAAATTACTAGTTTCTCTTGCAATCGTTTTAGGACTTCTAAAACTCTTTGTAAACCATTTTACTTCATTAAAATCATTGTAAAATGAGTAAGGGCAGTAGCTTATTTAAATTGTTCATAGTTGGAATTTAAAACATAAAATTTGCACTTGAATCGTTCTTTGAGTTCACCTATGCTTAAGAAAATCCTAAGACATAGGTTATTAGTGCTTGTGACTAGATGAAACTTACTCCAAGCTCATCATCATCACATGGCCGAAATATGCATCCATGGGGATGTCTCCATAACCAAACTTTAACTTGAGATAAAAGGGCAAGTCTTTGAGTTCTAGGTTCTTTAAGTGATGACAAAATATTAACGTGCTATGCATTCCATTTTATTCTTCATTAGAAAGTAAAGTGAGAGCTTCAAAGTAAATATGAAATGCAAGAACTTGAAATTAAATATGCAAGACTTGGAAGTAAATATGCAAGGCTCAAGGTAAATATGCAAAACTTGAAAGTAAATATGCAAGTTTAATTCTTTATTTTAGTGCTCTAGGCCCAGCAACAATCGACTTTAAGGCCAAAATAGAAAGGCTTCGAGATTAATTAGGTGATATCCAAGCTCTCATTTTAAATCTTTAAGTTCTTTAAGTGATGACTTGAAATATAAACGTGCAATGCGAGGCTTAAAACTTAAACATGATAATGCAAGTTCTTTTCTTAGATCTTTAGAGTTTAGTGATGACACAGAAAAGTAAATATGAGATGCAAGAACTTGAAATATAAATGAGGTGCTAGAAATATAAATATACAAGTTCATTTTTACATCTTTACTAGAGCTCTTTCAAGACTTTAAAGGAACATAAGCCTTAACCCAAACTAATCATGACAAGATAAAGCAAGCTTTAGAGTTCCTTGCACCAAGGTTTACAAAGAAACCATATGGTATGAACGTCATCATCAAGTTTTAAGGAATAGATTAAAAGAAAGGCAAATCGTACACCAACTTTATTTTAAGAATCAAAAGGGATCAAGTTAAAGAACCAATCTTTGGGTTTTAGAAACCATCTCACCATGTCTTTGGTGACAAAACCAAAATATCAAAGAAAAGGAGACCATGGCCGAAACCATAAAGAAAAAAAAATATAAAACTTTGAAACTCTAGAGGCCATAATCTTGATGATACGTTAATACTAACATCATGTGCTCTCATCCTTGAGTCATTTCCCAACTAACATAAGCCTTTAAAATCAAAACTAGGACAAGGAAAAAGAAATGGAAACCGAAACTAGAGCATGAAAAGAAAAGGAAAAATCGAAACATGCTTGGTCAAAGAACCAAGTTCCAAGCTCTAGAGGTATCACAAGTGAAGATTCTCATGATCTACATCTTGAACCTTCATCATCAAGCATCATTTTCTTTAAAAAGAAAGGCTCCAAGGCCGAAATCAAAGAGAAGAAAAAGAAGTTCTAAAAGCTAAGAGAAACTAGCAAAAACTCATTTTTTGACAAAACTTTAAAAGACAAAACTTTAAAGAAAAAAATCCCTACATAAATCCCTACCTTGGATGTGTTTTCTTGATTGAGAAAGAGAACTTGCTCTTGAGGAGGAAGAAGAAGAAGAAGAAGAAGAAGAAGAAGAACTTCTTGAAGCTTGAAAGAAAGAAAGTCTTTGGGGGGGTGTGAAAGAAATGAGCAAAGGTTCTAGCAAGCTCCTTGGGTGTCTATTTATAGAGGAAATGAACATGAGAGGAGTGAGGGGAGGAGGCTAGATGGCACAATTTGAGTGGAGGAAGGAGAGAAAATATCTCTTACATGTAGTCATTCATAAGTAAGGCTAGGCATGGTTGGAGGTATGGGCTAACATGTCACTTTGAGTGTTGGAAAGAACAAACTCTTGATGTAGGGAGGGGTGAGGTGGCACCTATTTTGAAGAATCCAAGGGGAGGAAATTGTTTCCCTAATTGTGGGTTAGTGATGTAACACCCTAGTAATTAACCAAATACACCTAGGTTGAATCTAATTAATGACTAGACTTTACTCTTCGCTTTGGTTCTTTCTTCATAATTTGAAAATACTTAGTGAAATTACGAGCCATTTTTTTTTAAAAAAAAAAACATAATTGAAAATGTGGTGAGTACAACGTGAGCGAGTAGCGGAGTATAATAAGACGTTTAAGAATATATCACATCATATCACTTTGGCTCCATCATATAACATCCATAAGCACATTATAACATATATTTACATACAATAACCTCACTCAAAGGGTGGGTTATGATCATACATCATTGTCTTATGCAAACCCATAAAAGAAAATATACATAAGGAAATACATGCCCCTAAACTAGATAACTCCATAAGCCGGGAAGGTTATCCTAAAACTAGGGTGCATGAACACACATAAATCTACTAAGAACCTTCTATGGCCCTTGTCCTGGAAATGGGGAATAAATCCGATCCATTGATGAGCTCCCTCGGGAGGGACACACGAGATGCACCAGTGGGAGTCGCATGGACAACCTTCTTGCTAACCTCGGCTGAACAACTGTTTCCTCACTACCCTCTCTTACACGTGTAGGAGTAGGAGCAGAGCTCTCAGAATATACATGAGTAGGAGTGTCCTCTGAAGGATCAATTTCAGAATATCTCGTCTCGGGAACATACTTTGAAATCCATGGGCTGATAAATGAAGCGGGATAAGAACGTAACATCCTTTCATCAAGTGGACGTGCATGTTCGAAAACCATTTCATCGCCATAGGGAAAAGTAGGAGAAAATCGATAACTAGGGACAGGGTGTCCAAATGGGCGACCTATGTAAATAAAAACACGAATCAAGCAAGACTCTCCTTCAAAATGATACGAGCGATGCACGGATCATAGTGGAATTCCCAAGTAGGGGTATCAACGGGCAGAACCAATGTCGCCATTTGAATCTCGAGACAATGACGGAAATAAAGAAAAGGAGTGAGAATCTTGCTAAAGAATTCTCAGTAGGGTACCTCCTTCTGATGTCATCATCAAAGTCCCAGGGAACCTCAGGATTATTCTAAAATAGTGAGCATGCAAAGATTCATTTTAAGTTCGGACAAATACTTAACCGAGGTTCGTCAATTTTTAATCATGCGTCTTATAATGCATCATAATCTTAACATGTCATATTTACAATGAACTTTTCCTTTATCATTACATCATATTCCTCATCGCCATTATCAAAATAACATGCATAGAAGAACGTCATATAATATTAGCTACACATGGACACAGTGCACATATTTCATTTCTTTAGTGCCTTAGGTGACTTAAAATCTTATCATCATCATTATTTTCCTTGGGCCACCCTATACTCCACCCTTTTGGGAGTAATTTAGGTTATGAGCTCATACTTGTCACTAGCATATACTTATCCCTTTTGATAAGCTAAAGTCCCGACTCTACCCTTTTGAGAGAACGGGTTAGGGGGCTAAAATCACCTTTTCACCACCTATAGTCTGATGGTTCCAAAGGATCATTTTCTTATAAGTTTAAGTCACCATTAAATCTTTGCATGTTATATCACAATACAGTTCATAAACATCATAGCATTTTCTCATTTATAGTCTTAAGCTAGAATAATATATATCAACTATAATCATGCATCTGGGAGATTCCCAGGAAAGAGAGGTGGGTCACAATGGACATGCTTAAATACCAAGTCTTTACTTAGCCAGAACCTTTCCAAATTACACTTTTACAATGATACACTTTCTTCTAGCAACAAAGGTAAATTTTACATAATAAAGAATATTTCATGCATAAGCATTCTCATTATTTGCAACAGCAACTATAACATGCAAGCCAGGAAATCATTCAATGATATCAAGTACTTAATAAGCATCCAATACTTACATAGAATTATCAATTATAGAACTAATTAGTTATGCACCTAAGGGATTTATTACCATCCTTACGATTATTTATAGGCCTTAAGAACACTATTAAATCAAATGGGGCAGCATGGGTAGTAAGTTGTTCCTAAGGTTTTACGGTATCCTAGAAGTTATGTTTTAAATCCTTTCTTATTACCAGCTTTCCCTATGATGCTGAAATTAGTTACTAAACCAATTATGAATCATTCTCCCTTATTTAAACATAATAAAACCTGGTTCTTATCGTTGCTAAAGATTCTAGATAGAATGCATAAATTTCATTCCCTAGAGTTTTAGAAATCTTGTTTTTACGGTTTTCTAGTTGTTAAGTTCATTTTTAGTGTTCGGGATCAATCCTAGTCTAATTGCTACCAAATTTTTCGTGGCTAACTAATCCTAGACATAATTATAACATACTAAAATAGATTTGGCATTGGCTAAACTTAAAGGGGTCAAAAACTAGGTAAATTCTAGCTCTTCGGTTGTTCTAGGGAGCTAGTTTTATCTCTAACATGCAGTGAATCATTCTCTTAACAATAAACCATAATTATCACAACTTCAAACATATCAAATCATTATCATACATTGATACTAAACTCAGATCAGTGGCCGAATCATGAACCTCATGCAATTACATAGAATCATATTTGAAGTGCATATAAAATACTAGTTCCCCGTAAAATCCTTGCAAAGTCTTAAAACTCATTTAGAAACTAGTTCTTTTGTCAAACTTGGGAGGATCTTCACAATTAAAATTCTCACTTAAGATAAAAGGAGTAAGTCTTGTGCTTTAGAGATTTAGGTGACATCTTAGAATTATAAACATGCTATGCAACCTTATTCTAATCTTATCTTTATAAGGTGATAGCTTGGAATTATAAACATGATATGCAATTCCATTTCTTTATCTTTAAGATTTAAGGTGATGACTTAAAAATTAAACATGATGCAAGAACTTGAAATATAAACATGATGCAAGAAATCGGAGCGGTAATCCGCACAGACCACGAGAGAGAGAAGAGAATATTAAGAAACCGGAGGCGTGGTAGTCCGCACAGGACCGTGAAGGGAGAAGAGAATTATTATTACATCTTTTTAAGCTCCAATCTCAAGAATTTTTAAAGAATAAATTCTTTAACTCCAATAATCATATTTCTTTGCTTGTGATACATGGCCAAGTCTTTGACCTCTAGGATCTTTAGGTGATGGCATAAAATAAACATGCCATGCGTTGATTCTTTTAGCCATTATAAAATAAAGTGAGAGCATAAATTAAATATGAGATGCAACCTCTTTATTATCTTGAAAGATTAAGTGATGACTTGAAACATAAACATGAAATACAAGCTTGGAAAATACATCTTTCAAGTTCTAAACTAAAAATCTTTGTTTTAGCATCATAAAGCATTATTCTTTAAAGTTTTGCATCAAGTGGAATTTTCAAGCTTTAGAGGCCTAACTTGTGATGGATTTACAACCCACCCTCAAGGTCCTCATCATCAAGCCATCATCTTAGTTCCACCTAGGCCATATGGCCGAATTGGTTAAAGAAAAAATGAAGAGGAAAACCAAAATGAAAAGCTAAGGTAAGTTCATAATTTCATCATTTTGAGCTAAAAACACAACTCCTCAAAGCATAAAAATAAATTTAGAAACTACTCCCTACCTAATCTGAGTTGAAGAAGAGGAAGAGAACTTGATTTCTTGAAGTGAAATAAAACAAAATCTCTTTGAAAAATTGAAGAAAGAATTCAGCCAAAGAGGAGGAAGAAAGAAAGTTTTTGGTGCTCCTAAAAACTAGTTATGAACAAAGCATTCCAAGACCACTCAAGCAAGCCTATTTATAGAAGATTTTGAGGCTTATAATTGGCCAAAATGTTGGCGGAATTTTTCAAGAGAAATAAGGGAGGAAAAATCATTTTAGACAAAGTTGTATGAAATTAAGGAATTATGTCTCTTATGGTGACATTTTGGCATTTTGTTTTAGTGCAACTTTTGGCAATAATTCAGCTGCACAATGGCATCAATAATTTTCTCCATTACAGCCCAAAGAAGTGAAATTTGTGTGTTCCATGCATTATTTAGGTGTAGGCAAGGTATTCATGTAATTTAGAGAATTTACGGTTAAGGGCTTAAGTGAATTACTAAGCAATTTGGGTGTTTTTGAGCAATTTTGGGTTTTAATCAATCTACATACATAATTTTGACTCTAGATTAATATTTAGAATTTAATAAGCTTTAATTTGAGCCTAATATTGCTTAGGTTTCGGTATACGAATCAAAAATCCCGAATTGCAAAGCGCCCAAAAACAGGGGCAAAATCGTACTTTCACTTAAAACCTGCCCGAGGCCACCCGAGCTTAACCAATGGTTAATCATGGGTTAAAAATAAATTTTAAAACATTTTAGTGAGGTTCGGGCTCAGTCGGCACGCACATCGGAGTTAAAACAACCGCAGGGGCGTTTTGGCCATTTCGCGTGTCGGAACTCAAAATTGAGATCCTTTTGCTGTATTAACACACATAACACAAACAATTCCTTATTATCATCAAAACATCCCCTTGAGAATAGGTGGGGCCCACGATCCTCATTTTCTGAGTAAAATAACTTCAGGGGTATTTTGGTCATTTTATACGTACAGAAATTCGAGATTTGCGACTCTCGCATGAATCGCTCCTAACCTCTCTTCTAATGTTATATTCCTTTATTGAGGATTGTTCGGCCTCAAATCTTATGTAATAATTACCTACAGTAATTCGGTAATTTCTAATGACAGTAAAAATTGGGGCGTTACAAGTGATGGGTTTAGGTGTGTCTTTGATTAGACTTAAGATTGAGAGTTTGTAAGTAAGTGTGTAAGTGAAAGGATAGGTAATCAAAGCTATGTTGAGGCATGATTAGTAGGATTCTAGCTCATTAGTGGGGTCAAAATCCTACTTTAGCTAGGCTTCTTGGATAATGGAGAGTGAATAGTGAAAACTATTCAAGATTCTATGTTCTAGAAACTTGAGTTTTTAAAAGAAAAAGGGGTTTTCTGTTTAATCTAAGCAATCTTAAGTTCTAATTAATTTTAATGACTTATTTTGACTCTAGATTAATTATAGAAATTAATTAATCTTCGATTAAAGCCTAATATTGCTTAGGTTTGCTTAATTACATCATTAAGCTCAAATGGCACTATGCTAGGGGCAAAATCGTAATTTTGCATAAAAACTGCTCGGGACCACTGGGACTTAAACAAATATTTTTAAACCCATGAATACATCATTTTAAACCTTTGGGGAAAGTTTCGGGCTCGAACGGCACCTTTACCTGCGTAAAACGCTATACGGGTATTTTAGTCATTTTGTCCCGAAACTGCAGAAAACAAAATTTTCATTTCCGAAACCACTCAAAGACCATCCAATCCCCTTCAAACATTGAGTTGATCTTTCAAGGACTACTGGGCCGGCTATCCTCGAACTCCGGGCGGAAAATACCTCAGGGACATTTTGGTCATCTTTTCTCAGACAGAAAATCGGGGCGTTACAATTGTGATGAAGTGTAACCATTTAAAACGTAAGTAATATCAGTGTATCACTTTGAATTGTTGATGCCCTAATATAAATCAAATCTTATTTACCTGCAATGTTTAATTTTTACAGGTATTTTGAACAAATTGATGAGCAAAACACCCTTGAACGATTTCCAGCATGGTTCAGATCATTTGTATGTGATCTAACTATCTAGTAATCATTTGATCCAAAACTACACACATCTTCTAGCTGTCATCTTTTGTGTTGATGTTTGAATTTCAATTATTCATGTAGGTGTTTAATAAAAACAATAATGTTTCATGCCCTTATTTACAAAGTTTGGCCTGGGGTCCTGCTAACAAAGCAAACAGCTGGCCAATGTATTATGTGAATGGATATAAATTTCATACATTTGAATGGGGCCAAGGGAAAGCAATGGACAATAGTGGGGTTTGTGTCAGAGGGGATGCAGGCAGTGGGGAGGGTGATTGATATAGAGTAATCAAACAAATACTGGAGATTGAATATATGGGTAATGGACCTAAAAAATTGGTAGTGTTATTCAGTTGTGATTGGTACGATCCAAGACATCCTAATGGAATGGGTGAAACTTGTACGTCTCAGCAAGAAAAGGTTAGTAATTTAATTTTTTAATTCATGAATCTTTTTATAATAATTTGAACTACTTCTTAATATATAATAACATTGTTTTGCACTATTTGCTATGCAGTTAGGATCTAAACACATGGGATGTAACGCTCCAATTTTTCTGTCGGAGTGGAAAATGACCAAAATGCCCTTGAGGTCATTTTCGGCCCAGAATTTGAGGATGGTCGGCCTGGAAGTCCTTGAAGGGCCAACTCAATGTTTGAAGGGGATTGAATGGCCTTTGACTGGTTTCGGAGGTGAAAGTCTCATTTTCTACAGTTTCGGGTCAAAATGACCAAAATACCCCTATAGCATTTTACGCGGGTAAAGGTGCTGTTTGAGCCCGAAACTTTACCCAAAGGTTTAAAATAATGTTTTTACATGTTTAAAAGCGTCTGTTTAAGTCCTGGTGATCTCGGGCAGTTTTAGTGCAAAATTATGATTTTGCCCCTAGAATTGTGTTTTTGAGCTTAATGATGTAATTAAGCAAACCTAAGCAATATTAGGCTCTAATCAAAGATTAATTAATTTCCATAATTAATCTAGAGTCAAAATAAACTATTAAAATTAATTAGAACCTAAAATTGCTTAGATTAGATTTAAATCTCTTTTTAAAACTCAAGATTTCACTCTTGGAATCTTGAATAGTATTTTCTCTCTCCAATTCCTTAAATCAAGGAATTGTGTCTAGAATTGTTTATGCACTAAAATGAGTTTATAACTCGCTAATGATGCAAGACCACTCCTTAAACATGTCTTGACAACCTTGATTACCCATTTTCTTACCTAAACACTTTCTTACAAATTCCTAATCTTAATCCTAATCAAAGATACACCTAAACACAACTCTAAACCACAATTAAAATGCAAGAAAACCCTCCCCCATGGCTGATGCACTTTCGGGCCTCTCTCTCTCATTTACATCACATGTTGAATTGTTTCTCACTCAAAGAACCATGCTTGAGCCATACCTCACCATACTTTGAACCATACCTCACCATGCCTCAAGATCACAACATCTCACCTCATGGACCTCATGGGGCTGCTCTTCTTGGCTGAAACTCCCTCCTCCCTCTTGCACCTTGCATTTGTTTCATTTCTCTATAAATAGCATGCTTGGGTGAACTTGCATCATTTTGGGTTCATTTGTTAAGTGTAAGTTTTCAAAGAGCACTTCAAAGTTTTCTTTTCTCTCAAGTTCAAGTGTTCAAGTTCTTCAAGTTCCTCATCCTCTTCTCTCATCCCAATCTTCAAATCACTTGGTAAGGATTTTCTTTCAAGCATTTTCTTTATTTAAGTTCTATTTCTAGTTATGTGTTTATGGTTTCTCTTGAGTCTTTTTAGAACTTTTTTCCCTCTCCTATTTCTCCATCATTTTCAGCCATGGGCCTTTGAGGACAAAGGAATGAGAGCTTGATGATGAGGTTTCATGGTGGTGATGTCCATCACTTGAACAATCTCTAAAGCTTGATCTTTATTCTTAAGTTAAAGATTTTTTAGTTTTTCTTCTTGAACCTTGAAACCTTTAACTTTGATGATGTTTTAAAATGGTTACATGAACTCAATGATGAGGACTCATGATGTGGTGTTAATGCATCATCAAGATCATGGTCTGTAGAGTTTCAAATGTTTCTTTTTCTTCTTAAAAGTTTCGGTTCCTTTTCCTTTTCTTTCTCTAAATTTTTGGCCATGTTGGCCAATGAGGTTCACAATGGCTTGATGATGAGAGCTTCTAGATGATGGCTATGTGTTCATCACAATGAGGTCTCTAGAGCTTGAGTTTTGATAAAAATATTATTTATGACCATATTTCAAGAAAAGAGACTTTGTGTTCTAAAGAACCCTTGAGGTTCACTCTTGTCTTCACTTTATCTTGTCATGATAAGTTTGGGTTGAGGTTTAAGTTCCTTTAAAGTCTTGTATGAGCTCTAATAAGAAATAAAATGGACTAGCATTCATATTTAAATTCAAGCTTATGCATTACATATTTACTTTGAGCTTTGCATTCATATTTATTTTCCAAGCCATCACTTAAAGTTAAAGGATAAAGAATGGAGTGCACCTCATATTTACATTTTTGTCTAGCATAGTTACTTTTCATCACTAAAGAACATAAAGATTTAAAATGAGAGCTTGCACTATCACCTAACTAAATCTCAAAGCCTTTCTATTTCGGTCTTAAAGTCGATTGTTGCTGGACCTAGAGCACTAAAATAAAGAAATGAACTTGCATATTTATTTCGAGCCTTGCATATTTACATTTCAAGTTTTGCATATTTACTGTAAGCTCTCACTTTACTTTGTAATGAAGAATAAAAATATGAGGTGCATAGCATGTTTAAATTATGTCATCACTTAAAGACCTTAGAGCTCAAAGACTTGCCCATTTTATCTCAAGTTAAAGTTTTATATGGGAACATTCTTTGAATGCATAATTTCGGTCATGTAGTGATGATGAGCTTGGAATGAGTTCATCTAGCTACGAGGGCCAACAATCTAAGTTTTACAACTTTCTTTAAGCCTCACGAACTTTCTAAGATTAAGACCAAACAAGATTTGTGAATTCAATTCTCTTTTAAGGAAGGATCAAGTGGTCACTGACCTAAGGATGTTCTTAGCCTCTTTTACAAAATAAAATGGTTTGGAAAAGAGTTTTAGAAGTCCTAAAAATGATTCCAAGAGAAACTAGCAACTTATATGCCTTAGGAATATCAAGTTATGCATCTTTTTGGGACTTAATGTTTTGGTTCTACCATGATGAGCTTGCTGCTGTATGATGATGTTTTGATGTGTTAGAATGTGTGAAAATTATGTATGATGAGGTAGGAACATTTCTATGCATAATAGGAGAGAAACTAGCTTTCTAGAAAAACCATAAAGTCAAGATTTAGTATAGTTTTAACCCATTTGTTTTTGGATACTGCCCAAACTGTTTCAATGGGAATATAATCAGATTAGGATTGTTTAATCATGAAAAATTTGGTTACAATTGAAGTAGGATTGAATTTTAGCACCTATAGAGAAACTAGTAACTAGAAAACCGTAAAACCGCAATTCTAGAACTCTTAGAACATTTAATTTTTAGAATCTGTCCAGCAACCTTATAATGTAGTGAACATGGTATATAATTAGTTCTTAGGCATAGGAATGCCTCATAATTGGTTTAGGTCGAATTTATAGCGCCTTAGGCGAAGACGGAACCAAGAAAGGGTGTAAAACGTAAGTTCTAGAACCCCGTAATTGTAAGTTTACAATGCTGCCCCTAAGGAATGGTGTTGCCTAGATTTATCAAAGAGCATAAATAATAGTAAGATTTGTTAGAAGAGAATTCTTAGGTGCATAAGAGGTTGATAGAAGATGATAGATTAATTACATCACAAGTTTAAGGCCCGTAAGGGTCAAAGCATAGGATACCGTAGGACCAAGAGCATAATGAATTTTCAATATGGCTTGTGAACATATGAGAATGATTATGTGAATGCATGGAATTATGATGAAGGATGCATGTTTGATTGACTTATGTGGCATAAAGTCAAATTTGGAAAAAATTCGGTATGCTGCTGTCATGCTACTGAATTTCTGACAAATTTGGGGACTTAGAAAGTTTTTGAGAAAACTATGAGATTTTTATTTATGAGGTACTAAGATGAGTTCTCAGATGACACCAATTCGGCCGAGCACCTCCAGAGAACTCATGTGACATCGGTACCAAGATGAATTCTTGGGTGACACCGGTTCGGCCGAGCACCCCCAAGAAATGGCCCCTAGCCCGTACTGGATAAGTCGGGATTATGTTTATGATTATGATACGCTTATCGGGATTGATAAGTAAGAACTAGTGACGACTAGTTAAGGTATGAGCTCATAACCTAGAGATGTGCCACGTTCTGGGTGACACCAGTTTGGCCGAGCACCCCCAGAGTGATTATCTTTTAGGGTGGCCTATGAGGAAGTAAAGTATGATGTTTATGTCACAAAGTTTCCCATATGAGAATTTAATTGCCACTTTATGCCACTATTATGATGTTCTTAATGTTATGATTATTATTCTTGCATTGAGTAGAACCATGCATACATTCTTTAATATGTTGCATCCATGACATTAAGAATCATACTAAAATGAATGGACCTTGGCTAACTATGTTTCAAAGCTTAAAAATGGACTTAATGCATGTTCACTTATTTCGTATACTAAACCCAAGGTTCCTGAGGACGTAGATGACGACACCTAGGTAATAGGAGGCCCTACTGAGATTCTTTAGCAAGATTCTCACTCCCTCTATCTTGTTCTTTCCATCACGTCTTCAGATGGCGACGTTCGTAGTTTTTGTGGACACCCCGACGTGGGAGGTGCACTATGATCTGGAGCACGAATCATACCATTTTGAGGGACAGTGCACGGTGCGAGTCTTCATGTTCATTAGATGTCCCTTCGCTCACCCCGTGCATACCCATCGCTTCTCCCCGATAGCACCCTACGGCGACGACGAACGGGTTTTTGAGCGCGCGCATACACATAACGAGAGAGTGCTCCGCATGCACACCACCGCCTCAGCCATGCTTGACTATCCCGATTACGGGCCCCGGACTTACTTCTCGGAGACCAACCCGTCGGAGGACCCACCTATCCATCTGTACAGCGAGAGCTCCGCCCCCACTCCACCACTAATGAGAGAGGGCAGTGAGGATACCGTGACTCAGCCATGGCTAGCACGATGACCGAAGATGCGGCCACGTCACGGGGGTCACTCTCGATTCTCGTTCCGCCTCTACACGCCAGAGGAGCTCGCCCAGTTTCCCGGATATGTGCCTCGCTCCCGAGATGGACGTCAATAGGAGGTGACGTACGACCGATGGAATACCCGGGTAGAGCACACACCACTTAGATGAGGATGGACCTCCTTTTGTTTAGAGGTTACCCCTTTAGTTGCACTTGGATAGGGGAGTTGCTTTTATGTTTTCCATCGTACTTTCCTTTGTATTTTCTTTTTAGATGTATCTGCTCATGATGTACTAAACTAAGCCCTACTCTCCAGGGGTGGGCATATCATATTATATATAAATATGCAGTTCAACTTTATTGTGATGTGCCTTATGTTATGATGTTATGAGATGTTTGCTTTATCTCCATCCATGCTTTATTGCTCATCGTGTCGTGCAGCTCTCACTTTACTTTTATAAATTCAAAAAAAAATTTACCAGTATTCCTGCTAAGTATTTTAAAGTAATAAGGAAACTATGACGTAACAGACTGATGATTGACCTAAATATGGTCTAGAATATTGGGTTAAAAATTAGGATGTTACATGGGCCATGCATGAGGTGTAACATCCTCCCAAGTACAACGTCATCCTTAAGTCATGACATCAGACTCGAGAGTTGTTACTTATAAATTAGCAGACCTTTCATAATTATCTATAGCTAGTTTGATTGATTTGCGAGATAACTATGTCGTAGTTCTATTGAAATATATATATATATATATATATATATATATATAGCAAGGAAAACCAAAACATTTATTTAATACAAGGTTAAGTACACCAGGGAAGCTCTTCTGTGAGCTTAACACATCTGTTCTCTATTACATTTACATATATAGAACCACAATAAAGTTATGGTAAAATAAACACATCAACTACTAAACTACTGCAACTCCAGTATAGTTTTTCTCGCAGTGTCTTCACCGTTCTTCGGATCAACCTGGAGATGACACAGGAACACACAAAATAAGGGTGAGAATTATACAGTTCTCAGTAGGGTAACTCTCCCAATTAAATAATCATAATGTCATCGTCATCGTCATCGCCCTAGCCACTTCGATTTATTAAGAAAGTGTGAGCATGCAATATATATATATAAAATGCTCATTTTAAAGTTATAAAATCACCTTTCCGAAGTGGGTTTCTTTTAACATTCAATCATTTAATGTACATATACCATACTACTCAACATCATATACTATTAACTTTCCACTTAAATATATTGATCTCAATATCAATACTAAACTTCTTCACTCGACATATAAGACAAAAGATTCCTTAAAAAATTTACTTCTTAAACTTGCCTTGGCCCTTGACTAATCTTGTCACATCTGGGCGTTATGTACCGCCATCCCCAGTGTGGCAATAATGGGTAATAGACTGCTTTTCAGGACTGAGCTCATTCCTATACATGATCATAGGATTTACTTTCTCCAATTCTCACATAGACCTATTCCTAGCCAGGTTTACTTTGCCCGACTCAATTCAAGGGTAGTCAGGTTTACTTTTCCTGATAGACCGGATTTACTTTCTCCAGCCCAAGGATTATAAATCTCATGCTCTTCTTAGTAGTTAGGTTTACTTTCCCTAACAATCTAGATTTACTTTCTCCAGTCCAAGGAACATACTCTTATGCTTTTCTTGGCAGTCAGGTTTACATTCCTTAACAAACTGGATTTACTTTCTCCAGCAAACTGGATTTACTTTCTCCAGTCCAAGAAATGCAATCTCATGCTTTTCTCTCACATGCATACAATTATAAGGGGTATTCATATTTATGTGTGCCTAACCTCATCAATAAGTTCACATGCTCAATTATTCATACTCATATTCAGGTACTCATGTCATATTAGTACAAAATGCCATTATTTCATCAATTCATAGCATCAATTTATTTTCAGCACAATGGCAGATTTCACACTATTGTGGCACAAATTTATTTCCACATAAAACAATCATTTCAGAGGCTATAAAAATTATCAAGGACACCTCAATGTGTCATCAAGATCTAGTAAAAATTTCAGGGTAATTAGAGTTCTCTAACTATATTAACAAAATTCTACAAATTTAGTGGTTAGAAACTACACACTCTTAGCCAATAGCCAAAAATCTCAATTTTTCTACCCTATCAAATGAACCCAGAACTTTGTACAAAAAATTAGAGTTGGACCTCAATATGTCCTCAACATCTTGTGAAAATTTTAGCTAATAATTCGATCATTTGCTAGGTTAATAAAATTTCACAAGTTCACAGCTTTAGATTCAACATTTCAGGCAGCATTGTTAACACTTCGGTTCTTGAATTTTTCAAGGCATTAGGAATCAAAATCAGAGCTCAAAAAAATTCATGGAACTATCCTAAGATGTTACCTTCAACATGAAGTTCTTATAGCTCATGAAAACACCCACAATTCCTTCAAAAAATTTGTGAACAATCACTGCTAGCAGGAAAACCGAAAATCCAGCAAACCACTTCAAAATCTCTTTTGATAAAAATGATTTTTCCACAACCCCAAACACTCCCCCAAAATTAACACATCAATATCATCATATTAGCAACCAATATATCCAGAAATTTCAGACCAAACACAATCAGAAAAGTCCAACATAAAATTGGAAAGAAAAGACCAAAGAAAATCCTACTTGGAAAGCTTTTGAGCTTGATATTTCAAAGGATGTTCTAAGTGATCTCCCTTTACTTCAAGACACCAATTTCAGTCCTAACCCTTCCTTAGGTAGTGGGGAAGTGAGGTATTAAGGTGAGGATTTGAGATTTCAATCGGTTAGATTTGTAGGGTTTGAGGTGTTGAACAAGTTTTGTGAAGGAACTTTGTGGTTTTATGAACTCTAGGTTAGTGTTTCGGTGATTTGAAATTAAAACTTGAGCTTATGAAGAAGATAACAATGGTGGCTGTATTCTCTTTGAAATGGCCGAGAATTGCAAGCTTCAAAGGTAAGTTTTATGGCTTTTAATGATATTAAATTAGGTTGTAATAATTGTTTAATATGATGTGTGTATTCTTTTTAAAAGAAAACAAGATGAATAGCTAGGATTTGATCTTGTAATCCAAGATTAAATCCTAGCCTTACACTTAGCTCTAAAGGATAAACATTATCCTTTTACAAAGATAAAACTATCTTTTGGTGTTAGAAATTGCACACCGAAATTTTACGGAACGGGTATAACAGTGTACCCGGTAATCAAACATTACCCAAAAAATAATTTCGGGTATAAAATCTTTATTTCTACCTATTTCTAACCATAATCATATAATTTCTCAATTTCAGGCATCTCCAAGTCCCAATTCTAGGGTATCGGCTGTTTCGACGGACCGGTGGGGCCCGCAGGTTACTATTCACATTTTTTTTTTTATAAATCCCTTGGACCGTCCTCATCATTACTAAAACTGTCAGATTTTTAAAATTACGACTAGAAAAGCCCAAATTAATTTTTAACTAATTTTTTTAGGGTGTTACATGAGGTGACATACACCATCTAGAAATTGTATGAACAACTGATTGGGTCTTTCGGGAAGCTGACGAAGGAGGAGAAGCTTCGCTGGTTTCTTGACTGGAAGGTAAAATAAAGTAATTAAAATGAAATATGTGATTTACTTTAGAAGCTGCTTTCAATAACCTTTTTTTCTTAACTTCCATGTGTAGAGCCACTTCATCATCCATCCTAAAGATGAAGATTTCATGTTTAAGCTCTTCAAATCCAAGGCAGCTCATAGGCTACAAGACATATACATTGAAATCCAGGAATGGCGGGACGAGACCCCCAAGTGGATGACTCAGGCTAGACTAGACTATTTGTGGCGATATTGGAACAATGAGCAATTTAAAGAAAAGTCTTTGAAGGCTAAGGCGAGTAGAGCGTCACAAAAGAGTGGATCCGCTCATTGTGGTGGTTCTGCTACTATAGAGTCTATGCATCACCAAATGGTTTAGTCATTATTTTAAACATTTATTAAATTCCTTTTGTTAAATTTCTATTTTCACTTAGTAATGTTTTACATGTTTCACTTACTAATGTTTCACGTGTTTCACTCAAATCGCAGGGTACTGAGTTGAAGAGGCTAGCCACACAGAGTGAGTTGTTCAAAAAGACTTACACGCGCAAGAAAGACAAGACATGGGTCAATCCTCGCTTAGAGAAAGCTTGAGTATATTTGTTTTGAGCACTTATTATTTGTATATATATTTAATTTATTATTTCAAATATTTGATATTGGTTTAATTAATTTTATTTTGTTATAGCATGACTATGAGCAGCACTATCAGGATGCTATGACGCAGCGGGAGGAGAGGATCGCAGCTGTTGAGGAGTGCCCACCGATTGATGAGGATCAGTTGTGGCAAGAGGTAGTCGGTGGCCCTTACAAGAACCGCATCTATGGTATGGGGTCATTTTATACAAGTAGTTTGTCCATCTCCTCTATTACTAGGGCGTCTACAGGTACTGGGTCTATTGTCACAGATGATGAGGTCCACAAGTGAGTTCACCTGCTCAATGCGGAACTTCATCGTATGCAAGAGAAGGATGTGGAAAGAGAGTGCCAGTAACAAGAAATGCAAGAAATGAAGAAGAAGGTGGAGGAAAAGGAAAAGGTCATAGAATTGAAGATGAAGAAGCAGATGGTATCCATGTGGAAGAAGATAAAGGTAGGCACATTGTAACATCCTAATTTTTAACCCAATATTCTAGAACATATTTAGGTTAATCGTTAGGCGGTTACGTCATAGTCTCCCTTTTTCTTTAAAAATACTTAGCGGAAATACTGGTAAATTTTTTTTTGAGTTATAAAAGCAAAGTGAGAGCCGCGCGACACGGTGAACAATAAAGCATGTAAGCAAATAAAGCAAGCATCTCATATTATCATGACACAAAGCAAGTAAAGGCACATCACATTAATATTGAACTGCAAGTTTATATAATATGATATGCCCACGCATGAAGAGTGAGACTTATTTTAGTACAATAAGTAATGAATACATCAAGAGAAAATACAAGGAAAGTGCGATGGAAAACATAAAAGCAACTCCCCTACCCAAGTGCAACTAAAGGGATAACCTCTAAACAAAAGAAGGTCTATCCTCATCTAAGTGGCGTGTGCATTACCCGGGTACTCCATCGGTCATACGGCACCTCCTACTGACATCCATCTCGCGAGCGAGGCACATATCCGAAATCAAGCGAGCTCCTCCGGCGTGTAAAGGCGAAACAGGGATCGAGAGTGACCCTCGCGACGTGGCCGTATCTCCGGTCGTCGTGCTAGCCGTGGTTGAGTCACAATATCCTCATTGCCCTCTCTCATCAGTGGTGGACTGGGGGCGAAGCTCTCGCTGTGTGGATTGGTAGGCGGGTCCTCCGATGGGTCGGTCTCCGAGAAGTAAGTCCGGGGCACGTAGTCGAGATAGTCACGCATGGGTGAGATGGCGGTGTGCATGCGGAGCACTCTCTCGTTACGTGTACGTGCGCACTCAAAAACCCGTTCGTCGTCGCCGTAGGGTGCTGTCGGGGAGAAGCGGTGGGTATGTACAAGGTGAGCGAAGGGACGTCCAACGAATATGAAGACTCGCACAATGCACTGTCCCTCAAAATGGTATGATCCGTGCTCCGGATCATAGTGCACCTCCCACATCGAGGTGTCTACAAAAATTACGAACGTCGCCATCTGAAGACGTGACGGAAAGGAAGAGATAGAGGGAGTGGGAATCTTGCCAAAGAATCTCAGTTGAGCCTCCTACTACCTAGGTGTCATCATCTACGTCCTCAGGAACCTTGGGTTTGGTATACAAAATAAGTGAACATGCACTAAGTCCGTTTTTAAGCTTTAAAAACATAATTTAGCCAAGGTCCATTCATTTTAGCATGATTCTTAATGACATGGATGCAACATATTAAAGATTGTATGCATGGCTCTACTTAATGCAAGAATAATAGTCATAACATTAAGAACATCATAATAGTGGCATAAAGTGGCAATTAAATTCTTATATGGGAAACTTTGTGACATAAATATCATACTTTACTTCCTCATAGGCCACCCTAAAAGACAATCATTTTGGGGGTGCTTCTACTTAACCGGTGTCACCCAGAACGTGTCACATCTCTAGGTTATGAGCTCATACCTTAACTAGACGTCACTAGTTCTTACTTATCAATCTCGATAACCGTATCATAATCATAAACATAATCCCGACTTATCCAATATGGGCTAGGGGGCATTTCTTGGGGGTGCTCGGCCCTACCGGTGTCACCCAAGAATTCATCTTGGTACCGATGTCACGTGAGTTCTCTGGAGGTGCTCGGCCGAATTGGTGTCATCTGAGAACTCATCTTAGTACCTCATAAATAAAAATCTCATAGTTTTCTCAAAAACTTTCTAAGTCCCCAAATTTGTCAAAAATTCGGCAGCATAACAGCAGCATGCCGAATTTCTTCCAAAATTTTACTTTATGCCACATAAGTCAATCAAACATGCACCTCCATCATAATTTCATGCATTCACATAATCATTCACATACCTTCACAAGCAACATTAAAAATTCATTATGCTCTTGGTCCTACGGTATCTTATGCTTTGACCCTTACGAGCCTTAAACTTGTGATGTAATTAATCTATCATCTTCTATCAACCTCTTATGCACCCAAGGATTCTCTTCTAACAAATCTTACTATTATTTATGCTCTTCAATAAATCTGGGCAACACCATTCCTTAGGGGCAGCATTATAAACTTACAATTATGGGGTTCTAGAACTTACGTTTTAGACCCTTTTTTGGTTCTGTCTTCGCCTAAGGCGCTATAAATTTGACCTAAACCATTTATGAGGCATTCATATGCCTAAGAACTAATTATAAACCATGTTCACTACATTATAAGGTTGCTGGACAGATTCTAAAAATTAAATGTTCTAAGAGTTCCAGAATTGCGATTTTATGATTTTCTAGTTACTAGTTTCTCTATAGGTGCTAAAATTCAATCCTACTTCAATTGTAACCAAATTTTTCATGATTAAACAATTCTAATCTGATTATATTTCCATTGAAATAGTTTGGGCAGTATCCAAAAACAAATGGGTTAAAACTACGCTAAATCTTGACTTTACGATTTTTCTAGAAAGCTAGTTTCTCTCCTATAATGCATAAAAATGTTCCTACCTCATCATACATAATTTTCACACATTCTAACACATCAAAACATCATCACACAACAGAAAACTCATCATGGCAGAGCCGAAACATCAAATCCCAAAAAGATGCATAACTTGATATTTCTAAAACATATAAGTTGCTAGTTTCTCTTGGAACCATTTTTACGACTTCTAAAACTCTTTTGCAAACCATTTTATTTTGTCAAGAGGCTAAAAATACCCTTAGGTCAGTAACCAACTTGATCCCTCCTTAAAAGAGGATTAAATTCATAAATCTTGTTGGTCTTAATCTCATAAAGTTCATGAGGCTTAAAGAGAATCTTAAAACTTAGATTGTTGGCCCTCGTAGCTAGATGAATCTCTTTCCAAGTTCATCATCACTACATGGCCAAAATTATGCATCCAAAGAATGCTCCCACATTAAACTTCAACTTGAGATAAAATGGGCAAGTCTTTGAGCTCTAAGGTCTTTAAGTGATGACGTAATTTAAACATGCAATGCACTTCATTTTTATCCTTCATTACAAAGTAAAGTGAGAGCTTAAAGTAAATATGCAAGACTTGAATATAAATATGCAAGATTTGAAATAAATATGCAAGACTTGGAATATAAATATGCAAGTTCACTTCTTTATTTTAGTGCTCTAGGCTCAAAGAACAATCGACTTTAAGGCCGAAATAGAAAGGCTTTGAGATTTAGTTGGGTGATAGTGCAAGCTCTCATTTTAAATCTTTATGTTCTTTAGCGATGAAAAGTAACTATGCTAGACAAGAATGTAAATATGAGGTGCACTCCATTCTTTATCCTTTAACTTTAGGTGATGGCTTGGAAAATAAATATGAATACAAAGCTCAAAGTAAATATCTAATGCATAAGCTTGAATTTAAATATGAATGCTAGTCCATTTTATTTCTTATTAGAGCTCATACAACACTTTAGAGGAACTTAAACCTCAACCCAAACTCATCATGACAAGATAAAGTGAAGACATGAGTGAATCTCAAGGGTTCAATAGAACACAAAGTTTCTTTCCTTGAAATGAGGTTATAAATAACATTTTCATTAAAACTCAAGCTCTAGAGGCCTCATTGTGATGAACACATAGTCATCATCTAGAAGCTCTCATCATCAAGCCATTGTGAACCTCATTGGCCAACATGGCCGAAAATTTGGAGAAAGAAAAGGAAAAGGAATCGAAACTTTTAAGAAGAAAAAGAAACATTTGAAACTCTAGAGACCATGATCTTGATGATGCATTAACACCACATCATGAGTCCTCATCATTGAGTTCATGTAACCATTTTAAAACATCATCAAAGTGAAAAGTTTCAAGGTTCAAGAAGAAAAACTAAAAACATCTTTAACTTAAGAACAAAGATCAAGCTTTAGAGATTGTTTAAGTAATGGACATCACCACCATGAAACCTCATCATCAAGCTCTCATTCCCTTGTCCTCAAAGGTCCATGGCCGAAAATGATGGAGAAAAAGGAGAGGGAAAGAAGTTCTAAAAAGACTTTAAGAGAAACCATAGACACATAACTAGGATAAGAACTTAAATAAAGGAAATACTTTGAAAGAAAATCCTTACCAAGTGATTTGAAGATTGGGATGAGAGAAGAGGATGAAGAACTTGAACACTTGAACTTGAGAGAAACGAAAACTTTGAAGTGCTCTTTGAAAACTTACACTTAGCAAATGAACCCAAAATGATGCAAGTTCACCCGAGCATGCTATTTATAGAGAAATGAAACAAATGCAAGGTGCAAGAGGGAGTGAAGGTTTCGGTCAAGCAAGAGCAGCCCCATGAGGTCCATGAGGTGAGATGTTGTGATCTTGAAGCATGGTGAGGTATGGTTCAAGGTATGGCTCAAGCATGGTTCTTTGAGTGAGAAACAAATCAACATGTGATGTAAATGGAGGAAGAGTGGCTGAAACTTGCATCAGCCATGGGGGGGATTTCTTGCATTTTAATTGTGGTTTAGAGTTGGGTTTAGGTGTATCTTTGATTAGGATTAAGATTAGGAATTTGTAAGAAAGTGTTTAGGTGAGAAAATGGGTAATCAAGGTTGTCAAGACATGTTTAAGGAGTGATCTTGCATCATTAGTGGATATAAACTCATTTTAGTGCATAAACAATTCTAGACACAATTCCTTGATTTAAGGAATTGGAGAGAGAAAACACTATTCAAGATTCCAATAGTGGAATCTTGAGTTTAAAAAGAGATTTAAATCTAATCTAAGCAATTTTAGGTGCTAATTAATTTTAATAGTTTATTTTGACTCTAGATTAATTATGGAAATTAATTAATCTTCGATTAGAGTCTAATATTGCTTAGGTTTGCTTAATTACATCATTAAGCTTAAAAACACTATTCTAGGGGTAAAATTGTAATTTTACACTAAAACTGCCCGTGTAACACCCCGATTTTTCTGTCTGAAGGAAATGACCAAAATGCCCCTGAGGTCATTTCCTGACCCGAATTCGAGGGTAACCAACTCGGTCATCCTCGAAGGGTCAACTCAATGTTTGAAGGGGATTGAATGGCCTTTGAATGCTTTCGGAAGCGAAAATCTCGTTTTCCGCAGTTTCGGGTCAAAATGACCAAAATACCCCTATAGCATTTTTACGCGAGTAGAAGTGCCGTTTGAGCCCGAAACTTTCCCCAGAGGTTTAAAAACACGTTTTCATGTGTCTAGAGGTCTCTGTTCAAGTCTCGGTGGTCCCGGGCAGTTTTAGTGCAAAATTACGATTTTGCCCCTAGAATAGTGTTTTTGAGCTTAATGACGTAATTAAGCAAACCTAAGCAATATTAGGCTCTAAACGAAGATTAATTAATTTCCCTAATTAATCTAGAGTCAAAATAATTTATTGAAGTTAATTAGAACCTAAAATTGCTTAGATTAAACTTAAATTCCTTTTTAGAACTTAAGATTCCTAGTCTTGGAATCTTGAATAGTGTTTTCTCTCTCCAATTCCTTAAATCAAGGAAGTGTGTCTAGAGTTGTTTAGACTTTAAATTGAGGATCTAACTCACTAATGGTGCAAGACCACTCCTTAATTATGTCTAGACCATCCTAATTATCCATTTTCCTTACCTAAACACTTTCTTACAACTTCCTAACCTTAAGCATAATCAAAGATACACCTAAACACAACTCTAAATCACAATTAAATTGCAAAACAAACCTCCCCTTGGCTGTAACATGGCCGAACAGCCATGCTCCCTTTGGCCACATGATTGAATTGTTTTCTCACTCCTTGAAGCCATGCTTGAGCCATACCTTGAACCATACCTCACCATGCTTTGAACCATACCTCACCATGCTTTAAGACCACAACATCTCACCTCATGGAACTCATGGGCTGCACTCCCCTTGGCCGAAAATGTAACGCCCCAATTTTTACTGTAATTTTTACTGTCATTAGAAATTACTCAATTACCGAATTACCGTAGGTAATTATTACATAAGATTTGAGGCCGAACAATCCTCAATAAAGGAATATAACATTAGAAGAGAGGTTAGGAACGATTCATGCGAGAGTCGCAAATCCCGAATTTCTGTACGTATAAAATGACCAAAATGCCCCTGAAGTATTTTACTCAGAAAATGAGGATCGTGGGCCCCACCTATTCTCAAGGGGATATTTTGAGGATAATAAGGGATTGTTTGTGTTATGTGTGTTAATAGAGCAGAAGGATCTCAATTTTGAGTTCCGACGCCATGAAATGACCAAAACGCCTCAAGGGTCGCTTTTAACTCCGATGTGCGCGACTGAGCCCGAACCTCACTAAAATGTTTTAAAATGTGTTTTTAAGCCATGATTAACCATTGGTTAAGCTCAGGTGGCCTCGGGCAATTTTTAAGTGAAAGTACGATTTTGCCCCTTATTTTGGGCGCTTTGCGACTTCGGGATTTTTGATTCAGATACCGAAACCTAAGCAATATTAGGCTCAAATTAAAGCTTATTAAATTCTAAATATTAATCTAGAGTCAAAATTATGTATTTAGATTGATTAGAACCCAAAATTGCTCAAAAACACCCAAATTGCTTACTAATTCACTTAAACCCTTAACTGTAAATTCTCTAAATTACATGAATACCTTGCCTACACCTAAATAATGCATGGAACACACAAATTTCACTTCTTTGGGCTGTAATGGACGAAATTATTGATGCCATTATGCAGCTGAATTATTGCCAAAAGTTGCACTAAAACAAAATGCCAAAATGTCACCATAAGAGACATAATTCCTTAATTTCATACAACTTTGTCTAAAATGATTTTTCCTCCCTTATTTCTCCTGCAAAATTCCGTCCACTACCTCATCATTTTGGCCAATTAGAAGCCTCAAAATCTTCTATAAATAGGCTTGCTTGAGTGGTCTTGGAATGCTTGGTTCATAACTAGTTTTTAGGAGCACCAAAAACTTTCTTTCTTCCTCCTCTTTGGCTGAATTCTTTCTTCAATTTTTCAAAGAGATTTTGTTTCATTTCACTTCAAGAAACCAAGTTCTCTTCCTCTTCTTCAACTCAGATTAGGTAGGGAGTAGTTTCTAAATTTATTTCTATGCTTTGAGGAGTTGTGTTTTTAGCTCAAAATGATGAAATTATGAACTTGCCTTAGCTTTCCATTTTGGTTTTCCTCTTCAATTTTTCTTTAACCAATTCAACCATATGGCCTAGGTGGAACTAAGATGGTGGCTTGATGATGAGGACCTTGAGGGTGGGTTGTAAATCCATCACAAGTTAGGCCTCTAAAGCTTGAAAATTCCACTTGATGCAAAACCTTAAAGAATAATGCTTTATGATGCTAAAACAAAGATTTTTAGTTTAGAACTTGAAAGATGTATTTTTTCCTTTTATGTTTTATTTCTTGTTAAGATATGTATTGGGTTGAATTTATAATTCTTTTAAAGTCTTGAAGGAGTTCTAGTAAAGAAACAAAATGAATTTGCATCCATGATTAAGTTTATGCTTTGCATAACCATGTTTACCTTCTATGTCATCACTAAATTTTCAAGAATGAATAAATGAACTTGCATTTCTCATGTTTAAATTCCAAGCTTGTATTTCATGTTTATGTTTCAAGTCATCACTTAATCTTTCAAGATAATAAAGAGGTTGCATCTCATATTTAATTTATGCTCTCACTATATTTTATAATGGCTAAAAGAATCAACGCATGACATGTTTATTTTATGCCATCACCTAAAGATCCTAGAGCTCAAAGACTTGCCCATGTATCACAAGCAAAGAAATATGATTATTGGAGTTAAAGAATTTATTCTTTAAAAAGTCTTGAGATTGGAGCTTAAAAAGATGTAATAATAATATTCTCTTCTCCTTCTACTGGTCCCATGCGGACTACACCGCCTCCAGCTTTCTTAATATTCTCTTCTCCTCTATCGGTCCCAGTATGACTACCGCCGCTCGGTTTCTTAATATTTTCTTCCTCCCTCTACTGGTCCTGTGCGGATTACACGCCTCCAGCTTTCTTGTATCATGTTTATATTTCAAGTTCTTGCATCATGTTTAATTTTCAAGTCATCACCTTAAATCTTAAAGATAAAGAAATGGAATTGCATATCATGTTTATAATTCCAAGCTATCACCTTATAAAGATAAGATTAAAATAAGGTTGCATAGCATGTTTATAATTCTAAGATGTCACCTAAATCTCTAAAGCTCAAGACTTACTCCTTTTATCATAAGTGAGAATTTTTATTGTGAAGATCCTCCCAAATTTGACAAAAGAACTAGTTTCTAAATGAGTTTTAAGGCTTTGCAAGGATTTTACGGGGAACTAGTATTTTATATGCACTTAAAATATAATTCTATGTAATGGCATGAGCTTCATGATTCGCCGTCTCATCTGAGTTTAGTATCAATGTGTGATAATGATTTGATATGATTGAAGTTGTGATAATTATGGTTTATTGTTAAGAGAATGATTCATAATTGGTTTAGTAACTAATTAGTTCTATAATTGATAATTCTATGTAAGGATTGGATGCTTATTAAGTACTTGATATCATTGAATGATTTCCTGGCTTGCATGTTATAGTTGCTGTTGCAAATAATGAGAATGCTTGTACATGAAATGTTCTTTATTATGTAAAATTTACCTTTGTTGCTAGAAGAAAGTGTATCATTGTAAAAGTGTAATTTGGAAAGGTTCGGCTAAGGAAAGACTTGGTATTTAAGCTGTCCATTGTGACCCACCTCTCTTTCCTCGGGAATCTCCCATATGCATGATTACAGCTTGATATATATTATTCTAGCTTAAGACTATAAATGAGAAAATGTTATGATGTTTATGAATTGTATTATGATATAACATGCAAAGATTTAATGGTGACTTAAACTTATAAGAAAATGATCCTTTGGAACCAGGAGACTATAGGTGGTGAAAAGGTGATTTTAGCCCCGTAACCCGTTCTCTCAAAAGGCTAGAGTCGGGACTTTAGCTTATCAAAAGGGATAAGTATATGCTAGTGACGACTAGTAAAGTATGAGCTCATAACCTAAATTACTCCCAAAAGGGTGGAGTATAGGGTGGCCCAAGGAAAATAATGATGATGATAAGATTTTAAGTCACCAAAGGCACTAAAGAAATGAAATATGTGCACTTTGTGGTCCATGTGTAGCTAATATTATATGACGTTCTTTTATGCATGTTATTTTGATAATGATGATGAGGAATATGATGTAATGATAAAGGAAATGTTCATTGTAAATATGACATGTTAAGAATAAGATGCATTATAAGACGCATAATTAAAAATTGACGAACCTCGGTTAAGTATTTGTCCGAACTTAAAATGAATCCTTGCATGCTCACTATTTTAGAATAATCCCGAGGTTCCTGGGGACTTTGATGATGACACTATAGAAGGAGGTACCCTACCGAGAATTCTTTAGCAAGATTCTCACTCCCTTTTCTTTATTTCCGTCATTGTCTCCAGATTCAAATGGCGACATTCGCCCTGCTCGCTGATACCCCTACTTGGGAATTCCACTATGATCCGTGCATCGTCGTATCATTTTGAAGGGAGGTGCGTGATTCGTGTTTTTATTTACATAGGTCGTCCCATTTGCACATCCTGTCCCTAGTTATCGATTTTCTCCTACTTCTCCCTATGGCGATGAAATGGTTTTCGAACATGCACGTCCACTTGATGAAAGGATGATACGTTCTTATCCCGCTTCATCTGCTGTCCATGGATTTCCAGAGTATGTTCTCGAGACGAGATATTCTGAAACTGATCCTTCAGAGGACACTCCTACTCATGTATATTCTGAGAGCTCGCTCCTACTCCCACACGCGTGTAAGAGAGGGTAGTGAGGAAACAGCTTGTTCAGCCGAGGTTAGCGAGAAGGCCGCCCATGCGACCCGACTGGTGCATCTCGTGTCCCCTCCGAGGAGCTCATCGATGGATCGGATTTATTCCCCCATTTCCGTGACAAAGGCCATAGAAGGTTCTTAGTAGATTTATGTGTGATCATGCACCCTAGTTTTAGGATAACCTTCAGGCTTATGGAGTTATCTAGTTTAGGGCATGTATTTCCTTAAGTATATTTTCTTTTATGGGTTTGCATAAGATAATGATGTATGAACATAACCCACCCTTTGAGTGAGGTTATTGTATGTAAATATATGCTATAATGTGCTTATGGATGTTATATGATGGAGCCTAAGTGATATGATGTGATATATTCTTAAACGCCTTATTATACCCGCTTACTCGCTCACGCTGTACTCGGCTCACGTTTTCAATTATGTGTGTTAAAAAAAGATGGCTCGTAATTTCACTAAGTATTTTCAAATTATGAAGAAAAAAACCAAAGCAAGGAGTAAAGTCTAGTCATTAATCAGATTCAACCTAGGTGTATCTGGTTAATTACTAGGTGTTACATTTTGTATCGAGGCCGATTCTCATGGAGCTGAGGATTAGACTAGCTATGCTTCTAAAGCATAATACCATAGTGTCGCCATGTGTAGATGTCTATCATTAGGATGAGGATGAAGATTAGAAATACATGACTCTGTATGTTGAAAGTGCCATGGTAACTTGCTCACTTTGCATGGAATATTGGGCCGATCACCTCGGTGTTCTTTGTTTTGTGTGTATAGGGACCAATGGCGCGCCGACAACGGACTAGAGCGCGACAGAAAATCAAGACAACGAGACGGTAGAAGCACTCCGCGACGTAGCAAGGACCATGAGAATGATGATGAACGAATGGATCAGGATCGCCGCCAATATGAATCAAGGACATGAGATTCTGAACATGCCTATTTCGGGAGTTTAAGTAAGAGCAAACCCACGATTTTCAAGGGACACTGATCCAAATATTGCGCATGAATGGACTCGAATATTGAGAAGGTCTTTCGTAGTCCCATGCTCGGAGGAGCAAAGGTCACATTCGCTACTCATATGCCTGAAGGTGATGCCGCCGTGGACGGTGTTCAAAGACTCCTGGAGGCGACGCGTGGACATTGATTGGGAACTTTTCAAGGTCCATTTTTATGAAAAAGTACTTTCCAGTCAGTTAGAAATGCCAAGCGACATTGAATTCATGCAATTTGTCCAGGGGAATATGAATGTGGCCCAAGATACGCCAGCATTTGAAGAACTCATTAAGTTCTCAAGAATGTACCAAGAAATCTGATGACGGAAATGCATTAAATACTGAGTCGGGGTTGAAGGCGGAACTTAATGTGGCGATTGCACATTTGGAGATTAGGGATTTCTCTACCTAGTTAACAAATGTCGGATTATTGAAGAAGGTCGAGAAAACTAAACACCCCAAGTCGGATAATATTACAAAAGTTGACACCTCAAGGTCGCCAGTTCAAGTGCGAATCGACCTCCATTTCCCCCTCAATCAAGACCACAAGGGACACAAAGAAATTTTCAACAAGGCCAAACAACAACAATCGCTATAATAACAAATCGCTACAACAATAACCCCAACAATCACAACAACAGCAATAACAACAATAAAGGGAAAGCACCACAAAGAGGTCCAGCCAAGTTACCTTCCACGGCCTGCACGCCATCCATGGAATGTCCCAAGTGCGGCAAGAATCATGGGAGCATGCCATGTCGGCCGAACAAACGTGTGCTATCGGTGTGGAAAACCAGGTCATTACTCTCGAGAATCGGAGAAAGAAACCCGCCAACCCCCAATCCTAAGCATAATACCAGGGAAGGGTATCTTTGTTAATCTTCGAAGAAACAACGAAGTCACGAAATCTCGCGGAAGGTAAGGGTAATATGCATGGTAAAGACTTAATTGTACTATATGATTAATGCTTCTCATTCTTTTATCTCCCATTCATGTGTTAAAGCCCAATTTACCTATGATTGAGCTTCCTTTTGACCTTATTGTTTCTACCGATCGAAAACTCATAGGACTTGGAAATGTTGTATAGATTGTAGTTTTATTATAGATAATAGATCCTTTGTTTTAGATCTTATTTGCTTACCCACGCGAGGTTTACATGTGATTCTTCCCATGGATTGCCTTGAGGTCAACCGTGTCTGCATTAGCTGTTATGAAAACCATCACTTTTCTTCCTCGTTCCTATTGAACCTAAGAAACTCCATAAGTCTTTACATAATCGCTGTGAAATGGATTGTGCTAAGGGTGAGAGTAAAGGTTACATTTTCTTAGCCGCTAGTGATGTAGACTTTGAGCAAAGTATCGATGAGATACCAATAGTAAGAAATTATCCTGAAGTATTTCCAGATGAGATACCAGAGTTTCCCCCCAAGAGAGAGATAGAGTTGCTTCCGGGTGCAGGACCTATATCCATAGCCCCATACATCTGTATGGGGCTATGTCTATCTCTCTCTTGGGGGGAAACTCTGGTATCTCATCTGGAAATACTTCAGGATAATTTCTTACTATTGGTATCTCATCGATACTTTGCTCAAAGTCTACATCACTAGCGGCTAAGAAAATGTAACCTTTACTCTCACCCTTACCACAATCCATTTCCACAGCAGCTTATGTAAAGACTTATGGGTTTCTTAGGTTCAATAGGAACAGAAGAAAAGTGATGGTTTTCATAACAGCTTAACAAAGACACGGTTGGCCCCAAGCCAATCCATGCCAAGAATCACATCTAAACCTCGCATGGGTAAGCAAATAAGATCTAAAACAAAGGATCTATTATCTATAATAAAACTACAATCTAAACAACATTTACAAGTCCTAACGGGTTTTCCACTTCTGGGTAGAAACAATAAGGTCAAAAGGAAGCCTACCATAGGTAAATTAAGGCTTTTAACACATGAATGGGAGATAAAAGAATGAGAAGCGCCAGAATCATATAGTACAATTAAGTCTTTACCATGCATATTACCCTTACCTTCCACGAGATTTCATGACTTCGTTGTTTCTTCAAAGATTAACAAGAAATACCCTTCCCTGGTATTGCGGCTTAGGATTGGGGTTGGCGGGTTTCTTTCCGGGCATTCTCGAGAGTAATGACCTGGTTTTCCACACCGATAGCACACGCTTGTTCCGCTCGACATGGCATGCTCCTATGATTCTTGCCGCACTTGGGACATTCCATGGATGGCGCAGCCGTGGAGGTACCGGCCGACCTCTTTGTGGTGCTTTCCTTTATTGTTGTTATTGCTGTTGTTGTGATTGTTACCGGGTTATTGTTGTAGCGGTTGTTATTATAGCGATTGTTGTTGTTTGGCCTTCCTTGTTGAAAATTTCTTTGTGTCCCTTGTGGTCTTGATTGAGGGGGAAATGGAGGTCGATTCTCGCTTCTTGAATCCGCCGACCTTGAGGTGTCAACTTTTGGTAATATTATCTGACTTTGGGGTGTTTAGTTTTCTCCGACCTTCTTTCAATAATCCGACATTTGTTAACTAGGGTAGAGAAATCCCTAATCTCCAAATGTGCAATCGCCACATTAAGTTCCGCCTTCAACCTCGACTTGTATTTAATGCATTTCAAAGATCATCAGATTTCCTTGGTACATTCTTGAGAACTTAATGAGTTCTTCAACCGCAAAGGTATCGGGCCACATTCATATTCCCTGGACAAATTGCATGAATTCAATGTCCTTGGCATTTCTAACTCGACTGGAAAGTACTTTTCATAAAAATGGACCTTGAAAAGTTCCCAATCAATGTCCACGCTTGGTCGCCTCTGTGAGTCTTTGAACACCCGCCCACCGTAAACCGCATCACCTTCAAGCATATGAGTAGCTTAATGTGACCTTTTGCTCCTCCGAGCATGGGACTACAAAGAAAGACCTTCAATATTCCTAATCCATTCATCCGCAATATTTGGATTCAGTGTCCCCTTGAAAACCGGTGGGTTTGCCTTACGAAACTCCCTGAAATAGGCATGTTCGTGAATCTCATGTCCTTGATTCATATTGGCTTGACGATCCCGATCCATTCGCTCCATCATCATTCTCATGGTCCTTGCTACGCCGCGGAGTGCTTCTACCGTCTCGTTGTCTTGATTTTCTCGGTCGCGCTTCCTAGTCCGTTGTCGACGTGCCATTGGTCCCTATACACACAAAACAAAGAACAATCGAGGTGATCGTGCCCAATATTCCATGCAAAGTGAGCAAGTTACCATGGCACTTTCAACATACAAAGAGTCATGTATTTCTAATCCTCAAGCTCATCCTAATGATAAACATCTACACATGACGCCACTAACGTATTATGCTTTAGAAGCATAGCTAGTCCAATCCTCAGGCTCCATGAGAATCGAATCGCCTGATACCAAATGTAACACTTAGTAATTAAACTGCATACACCTAGGTTGAATCTGATTAATGACTAGACTTTACTCCTTGCTTTGGTTCTTTCTTCATAATTTGAAAATACTTAGTGAAATTACGAGCCATTTTTTTTTTTTAAACACATAATTGAAAACGTGAGCCGAGTACAACGTGAATGAGTAAGCGGGGTATAATAAGACGCTTAAGAATATATCACATCATATCACTTAGGCTCCATCATATAACATCCATAAGCAGATTATAGCATATATTTACATACAATAACCTCACTCAAAGGGTGGGTTATGTTCATACATCATTATCTTATGCAAACCCATAAAAGAAAATATACTTAAGGAAATACATGCCCCTAAACTAGATAACTCCATAAGCCGGGAAGGTTATCCTAAAACTAGGTGCATGATCACACATAAATCTACTAAGAACCTTCTATGGCCAATCGCCCGAAATGGGGAATAAATCCGATCCATCGATGAGCTCCTCTGGGAGGACACACGAGATGCACCAGTCGGGTCGCATGGACGGCCTTCTCGCTAACTCTACTGAACAATCGCTTCTCACTACCCTCTCTTACACGTGGGAGTAGGAGCAGAGCTCTCTAATATACATGAGTAGGAGTGTCCTCAAGGATCGCCAGAATATCTCGCCTCGGAACATACTGAAATCCATGGACAGCAGATGAAGCGGATAAGAACGTAACATCCTTTCATCAAGTGGACGCGCATGTTCGAAACCATTTCATCGCCATAGGGAGAAGTAGGAGAAAATCGATAACTAGGACAGGATGTGCAAATGGACGACCTATGTAAATAAAAACACGAATCACAAGACTCTCCTTCAAAATGATACGAGCGATGCACCTGATCATAGTGGAATTCTAAGTAGGGGTATCAACGAACAGACTTAATGTCGCCATTTGAATCGAGACAATGACGAAATAAAGAAAAGGAGTGAGAATCTTGCTAAAGAATTCTCAGAGGGTACCTCCTTCTATAGTGTCATCATCAAAGTCCCCAGAACCTCGGATTATTCTAAAATAGTGAGCATGCAAGGATTCATTTTAAGTTCGACAAATACTTAACCGAGGTTCACAATTTTAATTATGCCTTATAATGCATCTTATTCTTAACATGTCATATTTACAATGAACATTTCCTTTATCATTACATCATATTCCTCATCATCATTATCAAAATAACATGCATAAAAGAACGCCATATAATATTAGCTACACATGGACACAAAGGCACATATTTCATTTCTTTAGTGCCTTGGTGACTTAAAATCTTATCATCATCATTATTTTCCTTGGACCACCCTATACTCCACCCTTTGGGAGTAATTTAGGTTATGAGCTCATACTTTACTAGTCGTCACTAGCATATACTTATCCCTTTGATAAGCTAAAGTCCCGACTCTACCCTTTTGAGAGAACGGTTAGGGGCTAAAATCACCTTTTCACCACCTATAGTCCGATGGTTCCAAAGGATCATTTTCTTATAAGTTTAAGTCACCATTAAATCTTGCATGTTATATCATAATACAATTCATAAACATCATAACATTTTCTCATTTATAGTCTTAAGCTAGAATAATATATATCAATCAGAATCATGCATATGGGAGATTCCTGAAAGCAGAGGTGGGTCACAATGGACACGCTTAAATACCAAGTCTTTCCTTAGCCAGAACCTTTCCAAATTACACACTTTTACAATGATACACTTTCTTCTAGCAACAAAGGTAAATTTTACATAATAAAGAACATTTCATGTACAAGCATTCTCATTATTTGCAACAAAGAACTATAACATGCAAGCCAGAAATCATTCAATGATAACAAGTACTTAATAAGCATCCAATCCTTACATAGAATTATCAATTATAGAACTAATTAGTTACTAAACCAATTATGAATCATTCTCTTAACAATAAACCATAATTATCACAACTTCAATCATATCAAATCATTATCACACATTGATACTAAACTCAGATCAAGGGTCAATCATGAACCTCATGCAATTACATAGAATCATATTTTAAGTGCATATAAAATACTAGTTCCCCAGAAAATCCTTTGCAAAGCCTTAAAACTCATTTAGAAACTAGTTCGTTTGTCAAATTTGGGAGGATCTTCACAATAAAAATTCTCACTTATGATAAAAGGAGTAAGTCTTGAGCTTTAGAGATTTAGGTGACATCTTAGAATTATAAACATGCTATGCAACCTTATTTTAATCTTATCTTTATAAGGTGATAGCTTGGAATTATAAACATGATATGCAATTCCATTTCTTTATCTTTAAGATTTAAGGTGATGACTTGAAAATTAAACATGATGCAAGAACTTGAAATATAAACATGATACAAGAAATCGAGCGTGTAATCCGCACAGACCAAAGAGAGGGAGAAGAAAATATTAAGAAACCTGAGCTATGTAGTCCGCACAGACCAAGAGAGGAGAAGAGAATATTAAGAAACTGGAGCGTGTAGTCCGCACAGACCAAGAGAGGGAGAAGAGAATATTATTATTACATCTTTTTAAGCTCCAATCTCAAGACTTTTTAAAGAATAAATTCTTTAACTCCAATAATCATATTTCTTTGCTTGTGATACATGGGCAAGTCTTTGAGCTCTAGGATCTTTAGGTGATGGCATAAAATAAACATGTCATGCTGATTCTTTTTAGCCATTATAAAATATAGTGAGAGCATAAATTAAATATGAGATGCAACCTCTTTATTATCTTGAAAGATTAAGTGATGACTTGAAACATAAACATGAAATACAAGCTTGGAATTTAAACATGAGAAATGCAAGTTCATTTATTCATTCTTGAAAATTTAGTGATGACATAGAAGGTAAACATGGTTATGCAAAGCATAAACTTAATCATGGATGCAAATTCATTTTGTTTCTTTACTAGAACTCCTTCAAGACTTTAAAAGAATTATAAATTCAACCCAATACATATCTTAACAAGAAATAAAACATAAAAGGAAAAAATACATCTTTCAAGTTCTAAACTAAAAATCTTTGTTTTAGCATCATAAAGCATTATTCTTTAAGGTTTTGCATCAAGTGGAATTTTCAAGCTTTAGAGGCCTAACTTGTGATGGATTTACAACCCAGGCTCAAGGTCCTCATCATCAAGCCACCATCTTAGTTCCACCTAGGCCATATGGTTGAATTGGTTAAAGAAAAATTGAAGAGGAAAACCAAAATGGAAAGCTAAGGCAAGTTCATAATTTCATCATTTTGAGCTAAAAACACAACTCCTCAAAGCATAGAAATAAATTTAGAAACTACTCCCTACCTAATCTGAGTTGAAGAAGAGGAAGAGAACTTGGTTTCTTGAAGTGAAATGAAACAAAATCTCTTTGAAAATTGAAGAAAGAATTCAGCCAAAGAGGAGGAAGAAAGAAAGTTTTTGGTGCTCCTAAAAACTAGTTATGAACCAAGCATTCCAAGACCACTCAAGCAAGCCTATTTATAGAAGATTTTGAGGCTTCTAATTGGCCAAAATGATGAGGTAGTGGACGGAATTTTGCAGGAGAAATAAGGGAGGAAAAATCATTTTAGACAAAGTTGTATGAAATTAAGGAATTATGTCTCTTATGGTGACATTTTGGCATTTTGTTTTAGTGCAACTTTTGGCAATAATTCAGCTGCATAATGGCATCAATAATTTCTGTCCATTACAGCCCAAAGAAGTGAAATTTGTGTGTTCCATGCATTATTTAGGTGTAGGCAAGGTATTCATGTAATTTAGAGAATTTACTGCTAAGGGTTTAAGTGAATTAGTAAGCAATTTGGGTGTTTTTGAGCAATTTTGGGTTCTAATCAATCTAAATACATAATTTTGACTCTAGATTAATATTTAGAATTTAATAAGCTTTAATTTGAGCCTAATATTGCTTAGGTTTCAGATACTAATCAAAAATCCCAAATTCGCAAACTCGCCCAAAACAGGGCAAAATCGCATTTTCACTTAAAAATTGCCCGAGGCCACCTGAGCTTAACCAATGGTTAATCATGGCTTAAAAACACATTTTAAAACATTTTAGTGAGGTTCGGCTCGCCGGCACGCACATCTGAGTTAAAACACTACAGGGGCTGCTTTGGTCATTTCACAAGGTAACTCAAAATTGAGATCCTTCTGCTCTATTAACACACATAACACAAACAATCCCTTATTATCCTCAAAATATCCCCTTGAGAATAGGTGGGGCCCACGATCCTCATTTTCTGAGTAAAATACTTCAGGGGCATTTTGGTCATTTTATACGCATGAAATCTGGATTTGCGACTCGCATGAATCGCTCCTAACCTCTCTTCTAATGTTATATTCCTTTATTGAGGATTGTTCGGCCTCAAATCTTATGTAATAATTACCTACGGTAATTCGGTAATTGAGTAATTTCTAATGACAGTAAAAATTACAGTAAAAATTGGGGCGTTACAAGTTAGGCCTCTAAAGCTTGAAAATTCCACTTGATGCAAAACCTTAAAGAATGATGCTTTATGATGCTAAAACAAAGATTTTTAGTTTAGAACTTGAAAGATGTATTTTTTCCTTTTATGTTTTATTTCTTGTTAAGATATGTATTGGGTTGAATTTATAATTCTTTTAAAGTCTTGAAGGAGCTCTAGTAAAGAAACAAAATGAATTTGCATCCATGATTAAGTTTATGCTTTGCATAACCATGTTTACCTTCTATGTCATCACTAAATTTTCAAGAATGAATAAATGAACTTGCATTTCTCATGTTTAAATTCCAAGCTTGTATTTCATGTTTATGTTTCAAGTCATCACTTAATCTTTCAAGATAATAAAGAGGTTGCATCTCATATTTAATTTATGCTCTCACTATATTTTATAATGGCTAAAAGAATCAACGCATGACATGTTTATTTTATGCCATCACCTAAAGATCCTAGAGCTCAAAGACTTGCCCATGTATCACAAGCAAAGAAATATGATTATTGGAGTTAAAGAATTTATTCTTTAAAAAGTCTTGAGATTGGAGCTTAAAAAGATGTAATAATAATATTCTCTTCTCCCTCTCTATGGTCCTGTGCGGACTACCGCCGCCCGGTTTCTTAATATTCTCTTCTCCTCTATCGGTCCTGCGTATGACTACCGCTCCGGTTTCTTAATATTTTCTTCTCCTCTATCGTCCTGCGGATTACCGCTCCGCTTTCTTGTATCATGTTTATATTTCAAGTTCTTGCATCATGTTTAATTTTCAAGTCATCACCTTAAATCTTAAAGATAAAGAAATGGAATTGCATATCATGTTTATAATTCCAAGCTATCACCTTATAAAGATAAGATTAAAATAAGGTTGCATAGCATGTTTATAATTCTAAGATGTCACCTAAATCTCTAAAGCTCAAGACTTACTCCTTTTATCTTAAGTGAGAATTTTTATTGTGAAGATCCTCCCAAATTTGACAAAAGAACTAGTTTCTAAATGAGTTTTAAGGCTTTGCAAGGATTTTACGGGGAACTAGTATTTTATATGCACTTAAAATATGATTCTATGTAATTGCATGAGGTTCATGATTCGCCATTGATCCGAGTTTAGTATCAATGTGTGATAATGATTTGATATGATTGAAGTTGTGATAATTATGGTTTATTGTTAAGAGAATGATTCATAATTGGTTTAGTAACTAATTAGTTCTATAATTGATAATTCTATGTAAGGATTGGATGCTTATTAAGTACTTGATATCATTGAATGATTTCCGCTTGCATGTTATAGTTCTTGTTGCAAATAGTGAGAATGCTTGTACATGAAATGTTCTTTATTATGTAAAATTTACCTTTGTTGCTAGAAGAAAGTGTATCATTGTAAAAGTGTAATTTGGAAAGGTTCTGCTAAGGAAAGACTTGGTATTTAAGCGTGTCCATTGTGACCCACCTCTCTTTCCGGGAATCTCCCATATGCATGATTACGCTTGATATATATTATTCTAGCTTAAGACTATAAATGAGAAAATGTTATGATGTTTATGAATTGTATTATGATATAACATGCAAAGATTTAATGGTGACTTAAACTTATAAGAAAATGATCCTTTGGAACCATCGACTATAGGTGGTGAAAAGGTGATTTTAGCCCCCTAACCTGCTTCTCTCAAAAGGGTAGAGTCGGGACTTTAGCTTATCAAAAGGGATAAGTATATGCTAGTGACGACTAGTAAAGTATGAGCTCATAACCTAAATTACTCCCAAAAGGGTGGAGTATAGGTGGCCCAAGGAAAATAATGATGATGATAAGATTTTAAGTCACCAAAGGCACTAAAGAAATGAAATATGTGCACTGTGTCCATGTGTAGCTAATATTATATGACGTTGATTTATGCATGTTATTTTGATAATGATGACGAGGAATATGATGTAAGGATAAAGGAAATGTTCATTGTAAATATGACATCTTAAGAATAAGATGCATTATAAGACGATAATTAAAAATTGACGAACCTCGGTTAAGTATTTGTCCTAACTTAAAATGAATCCTTGCATGCTCACTATTTTAGAATAATCCCGAGGTTCCCGGGACTTTGATGATGACACTATAGAAGGAGGTACCCTACCGAGAATTCTTTAGCAAGATTCTCACTCCCTTTCTTTATTTCCGCCATTGTCTCCAGATTCAAATGGCGATATTCGCCCTGCTCGTTGATACCCCTACTTGGGAATTCCACTATGATCCGGCATCGTCAGATCATTTTGAAGGGAGGTGCGCAGTCGTGTTTTTATTTACATAGGTCGCCCATTTGCACATCCCGTCCCTAGTTATCGATTTTCTCCTACTTCTCCCTATGGCGATGAAATGGTTTTCGAACATGCACGCCCACTTGATGAAAGGATGTTACGCTCTTATCCCGCTTCATCCGGGCCCATGGATTTCCGCAGTATGTTCCTGAGACGAGATATTCTCAAACCGATCCTTCAGAGGACACTCCTACTCATGTATATTCTCGAGAGCTCGCTCCTACTCCCACACGTGTAGAGAGAGGTAGTGAGGAAACATTGTTCAGCCGAGGTTAGCGAGAAGGCCGCCCATGCGACTCCCACTGGGTGCATCTCGTGTCCCCTCCCGAGGGAGCTCATCGCTGGATCGGATTTATTCCCCCATTTCCGTGACAAGGGCCATAGAAGGTTCTTAGTAGATTTATGTGTGATCATGCACCCTAGTTTTAGGAAAACCTTCCCGGCTTATGGAGTTATCTAGTTTAGGGGCATGTATTTCCTTAAGTATATTTTCTTTTATGGGTTTGCATAAGATAATGATGTATGAACATAACCCACCCTTTGAGTGAGGTTATTGTATGTAAATATATGCTATAATGTGCTTATGGATGTTATATGATGGAGCCTAAGTGATATGATGTGATATATTCTTAAACGTCTTATTATACCCCGCTTACTCGTTCACGTTGTACTCGGCTCACGTTTTCAATTATGTGTTTAAAAAAAAAAATGGCTCGTAATTTCACTAAGTATTTTCAAATTATGAAGAAAGAACCAAAGCAAGGAGTAAAGTCTAGTCATTAATCAGATTCAACCTAGGTGTATCTTGTTAATTACTAGGGTGTTACAGAAAACACATCAGCCCCTCACCCCCTCCATTTGCTTCATTTCTCTATAAATATAATGCCTTGAGGAGCTTGCACCACTTTTAGATCATTTGCTAAGTTTAGGAACACTCAAAGCTTTTCTTTTCTCTCAAAGTTCTAGTGTTCTTCAAGTTCTTCAAGTTCTTCAAAGTTCTTCATCATCTTCATCTTCTTCTTCCATCTTCAAGTTCATCACACCAAGTAGGGATTTCCTTTCATGTATTCTCTTCTTTAAAGTTCTTGTTCTAGCTTTATGTTCATAGTTTCTCTTGATTCTTTTTAGAACTTCTTTTCTTTTCCTTGTTCTTTCTCATTTTCGGCCATGGGCCTTGAAGTTCAAGGAAATGAGAGCTTGATGATGAGAGTTTCATGATGATGTTCATCACTTGAAACAAACTCTAGAGTTTGATCTTTGTTCTTGAGCAAAAATGTTTCTAGTTCTCCCTTTCTTGAACTCTTGAGAACTTTAGTTTTGATGGTGTTTTCAAATGGTTCTAAGGACTCAATGATGAGGTCTCATGATGTTGGTGTTAATATATCACCAAGATCATGGACTCTAGAGCTTCAAATATTTCTTTTCTTGCCTAGATGTTTCGGCCATTTCCTTTTCTTTATATGCCTTATGGTTTGATTTCCTAAAGATGTTGTTTTGAGTTCTAAGAACTCTAGACTTTACTTTTTCTTGGTTTGATGAGTTTGGGTTGAGGTTTAAGTTTCCTTTAAAGTCTTGTTAAGAGCTCTAGAAAGATAAAATGAACTTGCATAATTTATTTTATGCTTGCACTCATATTTACATTCTTGCTATGCACCTTTACTTTCAAGCTATCACCTAAGAACATAAAGATTAAAATGGAACTTGCATCATCACTTAATTTAATTCTCAAAGCCTTTCTATTTCGACCTTAAAGTCGATTGTTGTTGGGCCTAGAGCACTAAAATAAAGAATTGAACTTGCATCATCACCTAATTAATTTCTCGAATGCCTATCTATTTCGACCTTAAAGTCGATTGTTGTTGGGCCAAGAGCACTAAAATAAAGAATTGAACCTTGCATATTTACTTTCAAGCTTGCACGTTTAAGTTTATGCCTTGCATATTTAAATTAAGTCATCACTTTATTTTGTAAGCAAGAATAAAAATGAAAAGCATGAGCATGTTTATTTTATGTCATAACTTAAGAACCTAGAGCTCAAAGACTTGCCCATTACATTCCAAGTTAAAGTTTAATGTGAAACCATTCTTTGAATGCATGTTTTCGGCCAAGTAGTGATGATGGACTTGCAATGAGTTTTCATCTAGCTACAAGGACCAATAGTCTATGTTCTAAGTTTTCCTTAAAGCTTTACAAAGCTTTTCAAGGTTATGTTATCATGAGATATGACATCACTCCCTTTGAGAAGATGAAATATATTTTGGTCATTGACCTAAGGCTTTTCTTAGCCTCTCAATGAATTAAAATAATTTGCAAAGAGTTTTAGAAATTCTAAATTGATTCCAAGAGAAACTAGTTAACTTATGTACCTAGAAATGTCAATTTAAATCCTTTACTGAAGCTAAATGTTTTCGGTTCTGATATGATGAGTGCGATGCTGTATGATGATGTTTTGATGTGTTAGAATGTGTGAAAATATCATATGATGATGTAGAAATGATTCTATGCATAATAGGTAAGAAACTAGCTAACTAGAAATACCGTAAAGCTAGAATTTAACATAGTTTTGACCCATTTGTTTATGGAACTTATCCAAAATGTTTTAATGGGAGCATAATCAGATTAGGATTGTTTAGACATGAAAAACTTGGTAACATTTGGATTAGAATCGAATTCTAGCACCTATAGGGAAACTAGTAACTAGAAAACCGTAAAAGTGCAAGTTTAGAACTCTTAGAACATCTATTTTTCTGGATTCTGTCCAGCACCCTTACAACATGATAAACATGATTAATAATTAGTCCTTAAGCATAGGAATGCCTCATAATTGATTTAGATTTAATTCATAGCGCCTTAGGCAAAGACGGAACCAAGAAAGGGTCTAAACGTAAGTTCTAGAACCCCGTAATCACAAGTTAGGAATTCCGCCCTATGCTTTTCAAATTTAAGTGTGAACATGAGGATTATGAATGATGTCTAATTATGAGTCCTTAGGTGCATAAAATATGAGCAACGGATGTTAGAGAACCATATCTCATGATTAAGACCCGTAAGGGTCAAAGCATAAGCTACCGTAAGGATAAACGGTTGAATGTTCCATGATGATGTATGTGTTATGTGAAGGATATTAATGTTATTCATATGAAGAATTCATGAGGATATATGTTTGTGTGGCATAAAGCAAATTTGGAAGAAATCCGGCATGATGCCATCGTGCCGCCGAATTTCCGACAAATTTGGGGACTTAAAGAGATTTTGAAAATTAAGGTACTAAGATGGGTTCTAGGATGATACCAGTTCGGCCGAGCACCCCTAAGAGAATTGCCCCCTAACCCGTACTCAGATAGTCGGGATTTATGATTTATGATACGCTTATCGTTAAGTGGTAAGTAAGAACTAGTGACGACTAGTTAAGGTATGAGCTCATAACCTAGATATGTGACACGTTCTGGGTGACACCGGTTCGGCCGAGCACCCCCAGTTCGATTGTCTTTTAGGGTGGCCCATGAGGAAGAGAAGTTTCAAGATTATGATTATGTCACTAAGTTTGTCCCATATGAATGTTTCTATTGTCACTTTATGCCACTAAGTATGATGAGGCTTGATGTTATGTCTTATGTATGTGCATTAGGTAGTACCATGCATACATCTTCTATTATGTTGCATTCACGACATTAAGATCATCCTAAAATGAATGGGCCTTGGCTAAAGTATATTTCTAAAGTTTAAAATGAACTTAATGCTTGTTCAGTCATTTTGTATAATTAAACCCAAGGTTCCTGAGGACGTAGATGATGACACCTAGGTAGTAGGAGGCCCTACTGAGATTCTTTAGCAAGATTCTCACTCCCTCTATCTCTTTCTTTCCGTCACGTCTTCAGATGGTGACATTCGTAGTGTTCGTGGACACCCCGACATGGGAGGTGCACTATGACCCGGCTCACGGGTCATACCATTTTGAGGGGCAGTGCACGGTGCGGGTTTTCATGTTTGTAGGACGCCCCTTCGCTCATCCCGTGCACACCCATCGCTTCTCCTCGACTGCACCCTATGGCGACGCATTTAGCGGTTTTTGAGCGTGCGCGTATGCATGATGAGAGAGTGCTCCGCATGCACACCGCTGCCTCAGCCATGCGAGACTATCCCCATTACGTGCCTCGGACCTACTTCTTGGAGACCGACCCGTCCGAGGACCCGTCGACCCATCCGTATAGCGAGAGCTCTGCCCCCTCTCCACCATTGATGAGGGAGGGCAATGAGGATACCGTGACTCAGCCATGACTTGCACGGCGACCGGAGATGCGGCCACATAGCGGGGGTCACTCTCGATCCCCGTTCCGCCTCTTTACGCCGGAGGAGCTCGCCCAATTTCCCAGATATCTGCCTCGTTCGCGAGATGGACGTCAGTAGGAGGTGACGACCGACCGATGGAGTACCCGGTTAGAGCACACACCACTTGGATGGGGATAAACCTTCTTTTGTTTAGAGGTTATCCCATTAGATGCACTCGAGCAGGGGAGTAGATCATGTTTATGTTTATGTTGTATTTCCTTTCATGTATTTCCCTTGTACTAAATTAAGTCTCACACTTATAAGTGGGCAAGTTATATATATATATATATGAGATGATATTCAGTGTTATTCATGGTGTGCCTTATGCTATGACGTTATGAGATGTATGTTTTGTCCGTTACATGATATATCGCATCACGCGGCTCTCACTTTGTATTTCAAAAAAAAATTTACCCGTATTTTCCGCTAAGTATTTCAAAGTAAAAATGAGAACTATGAAGTAACAGACTAATGATTAACCTAAGTATGTTCTAGAGTATTGGGTTAAAAATTAGGATGTTACAGCCCGAGACCACCGGAACTTAAACAGACGCTTTTAAACATGTAAAAACATTGTTTTAAACCTTCGGGGAAAGTTTCGGGCTTAAACGGCACCTTTACCCGCATAAAAACGCTATAGGGGTATTTTGGTCATTTTGACTAAATCAGAAAAATGAGACTTTCGCCTCCGAAACCACTCAAGGATCATTCAATCCCCTTCAAACATTGAGTTGGTCCTTCAAGGATTGCCGAGCCCGCCATCCTCGAATTCCGGGCCGAAAATGACCTCAGAGGCATTTTGGTCATTTTCCACTTAGATAGAAAATCGGGGCGTTACACACATCCGCACAAACTATCGATGATGAGGGTGGTGGTGATAGTGATGCTGATGATGATGCTGCTGACTTCTCGTAATTTTAGTTATTGTTTTTTCTTCTATGTTATATGTTGAATTTTTATATTTGTATCTGTACACCTTCTGATGTAACGCCCCAATTTTTACTGCTAAGTAAAAATTACCAAAACGCCCCTAGATAATTTTTACACGTAATTCGAGGTCAAATAATCCTCAATAAAGGAATATAACATTAGAGAAACATCATAGGAGACTTGATTAGCGATTCGTGCGAAATTCGCGAACCACGATTTTTCTCAGACCAGAATGACCAAAATGCCCCTAAGGTCATTTTTACCTAGAAATCAAGGATAACCAATCGAAATTATCTTTAAGGGGTTAATTCTATGCTTGATGGGGATTATATGTGCCTTAGAGATAAAAATTTCAATTCTCAATTTTTACCATAAGTAAAATTACCGTTTTACCCCTGCAGTAATTTTTTCATGAAATTATATAATTTTTGAATTCGATTTTCACCCAAAGGTTCAAAATGACTATTTCAAGTATGATTTGAGATTGTCTAGTATTTACAGGGAGTTTTTATGTGAAATTACCTTTTTACCCCTAGTTATACTAAATAGATTTACTTGTGTAACAAGGTAGTATTAAAGCTCTATTTGAACTCAAAATGATTTCTCTCATCAACCTTGAGTTTAAATTAATTACCTAAGGTTAAAAATTAATTACTGAGGTAATTACAGTCTAAAGTTACCTAAGGTAAAATTAAATTACCTTTCCTTAATTATGAAAGCTCATAAAATTAATGATAATTGATATCAAAGTTAAGATTTCGGTTTAGGTAAAATCTTGTACATTTACATTTTCTTATCCTAAGTTTAGAACCTATGTTACAAATTGATTTTAACTCATTTGAAATTAACTTCATTCACTAGTATATGATTTCTCTTTTTACCTTGTCTTGATTTGTCCTAAACACTTAACCTTTTACCATTTTCACTAATCTATCAATTCCTAATCTTTTACCTAAGTAAGTACACATCAAATACATGATTTGACACTTGCAAATGATAAGAAATCTGATCCAAATGTAATCAGAAGACAGCACCCTTTTATGCTCCATAACATCATATTTTAATTGTTTTTCCAACAAAGAAACATATCCAACCATAACACCATACCTTTATCTTTCTTTTGCATTATTTTTGGCTATGTTTAATAAAAAGAAAACCCACCTATTTCAGCCATAATGTGATCAGCAACAATGTCTCCCATTAGCATCATATTTTAGTGTTTTCATCCATTATGCATGAACAAAATTATTACCAAGAATAAAAGCAATTTTTTTTTGTTTCTTTAATTGAAAAATGAAATTAAAAACTCCATTTTCCAGCCATGAAGGCAGCTGTCATACTGCCTCCTTGGCCTATAAATATGAGCTCTTCCATTGCCTAAATACACACACAAACATTCCTAGCCTTAGCATTTTCTTACTTGATAGTTTTCTTACTCAAAGTTCTCTAATTCTCTCAATACTTCAAGCTTTCTTTTTTTTCCTCATTTACATTCAAGAGACTCCATTCCCAACCTCTAATTAAGTTCTAAACCTCAAGCATACACATTCCAATCATAAATCAACTCCTAAACACATAACCTTTCCATTATCAAACACAAAAACACAAGAAAAATCCTCCCTCCATTTGCTCTAATCTTGGCCGAAATTCAAGGGCATATCAAGGACATATTTTCTTCTTTTAAGTTCTCTAAAGATCAAGCATTATCTTTTGATAACAAGAAACAACTTGGTAGGGATTTTATTTGATGTTCTTTCTCTTGTTCTTTCTCCATATTTTCGATTTTTATGTTTTGATAATGACCATGGCTTGATGATGAGGAATCATGGTGGTGGTTGTGAATCCATCATTTAAATGACCTCTAAAGCCCAAGGTTTAATTCTTGATGTTAAAAGATTAATAAAGGAATTATTAAGTTTTAAGTTTTAAGCTTAACAAGATACAAAAATGAACTAGCATCCATATTTATGTTTCAAGTTCTTGCACATCATATTTATATTTCAAGCTTTGCATAATCATATTTATATTTCAAGTTATCACTTTAATTCTTGAAGATAATAATATGAACTTGCATATTCATATTTACATTTCAAGTTATCACCTAAATCATAAGGATCTAAGAATGAATTTGCATCTTTATATTTATGTTTCAAGCTTTGCATAATCATATTTATATTTCAAGTTATCACTTTAATTGTTGAAGATAATAATATGAACTTGCATATTCATATTTACATTTCAAGTTATCACCTAAATCATAAAGATCTAAGAATGAATTTGCATCTTTATATTTATATTTCAAGCCTTGCATTTCATATTTATATTTCCAAGTTATCACCTTATGATGATAATAATAAGGTTACAAGATGAGTTTATGATTCTAGTCATCACTTAAATCCTAAAGTTCAAGATTTACTTCTTTTATCTTAAATGGCAACTTTGATCATGGACACTTCTCATCTATTTATTTTTGGCCCTTATATAATTCTGATTTAAATCTTGATATATTTTATTTTTAGGTATGATTTTGTCTTTAAAGTTGTACAAAGAAATTTTGAAAGACCTAGAAATTATAAAGGATTAAGAATATGGTTTTTCTCATGATTTTAAATGCTAAAGTTTTATTATTCTGATCTAATCTTTTAGAACTAGAATAGTTACTGATTTAGGATGTTTAGATGAGTTTAAATCACTAATAGTTATTGTAAAAATTATTTTTAGTGTCTTAGGAAAAACTAGTAACTAAAAAGGATCAAAATTGTGTTTTTATGAAACTTTTAGAATGATAATTTTTCTGATTTCTGTTCATCATTGTTCACCACTGTTCACTACTGATTATAGCTGTTCACACACTTGAGGATCACTAATAATTGTTATAAAATTGTTCTTAGAATTTTAGGAAAGTCTAGTAACTAGAAAGGATTAAAATTGTGTTTTTGTGAAGCTTAAAGGAGATTAATTTTCTGATTCTGTTCAAGGGTTGTTCAAGGCTATTCACATTGTTCACACACTTAAGAATTACTTATATTTATTGTAAAAATTGTTTTTAGTACCATAGATGCATAAAAGGGTAATTACAAGTGTTAGTTTTGGCCATTTTGCAAAATGCAGAAAGTTGTGTTTAAACTATCAAATATGTTATTTTAGCCAAATGATTTTATTTAGAGCTACTAATGATGTTGAATGTGTCCATGAGTCCAAAATACCATTTATGAAGTTTAGTAAAGTTTTAGAAATTTCAGTTGTTGTTAAATATTAAAAACAAGCAATTTGCACTTTGACCTCTAAAGTATGTTAAAATTTGGTCTATAGCCCTAAAAGGTTTTTATGATGAGTTTTATATGGTTCTAGTAGTCATATGTCTCTTGAAAGTATTGGTTAATGTTAAAGATCTCTAGTTTACAAGAATATGTTAAAAAGGAGTATTTACGTTTTGACTCATAATCTTTGAAAAATTGTGATTTGACCTCTTTGGGACTTAAACATAAATATTGATAATTTGATGAGATGAATGTGATTGATATCTTGTGATGACTATGTTCATATATTGAGATTTATATGGCTTATGGATATATGCAATGAAAAATGATGCATGTTTATGTGATTTGATTTATGGCATGTTACGGTTATGTCTGATTCATTGAGATACATAAGTTCATGAAGTTTATGAGCATGAAATATTGAAATCATGAGTTATTCATGTTTGCATCTCTATATATCATGCCAAGATTAAAGGTGACATAAGACAAATAGGAAATGATCCTTTAGACTCCCTGAATTAAAGGTTATGAAAGGTGATCCTAATGCCCCATATCCCGTACCTTAAGAGTAAGGAATTTAACTTATCAAAAGGGATAAGATTACGCTAGTGACGACTAGTGGGGTGTGAGCTCATAACTTAGAACTCTCGAGAAAAGAGATAATTATAGGGCGGTCCCCAAAGAAAAGAGAATAAAGAAGTTTAAGTCACCTGTAAGAATGATGATCATGATGTTCTTTATATCATATGCATTGTTTTATGAATTTTATGATAATATGTATATGATATTGACATGCATCCATGACTAATATGTTGCATTCATGACATTAAGATTCATGCTAAAAGATACGGGCCTCGGCTAATGGTATTTAGAACTTAATAAATGAACCTTATATATATGTTCACCATTTTCATAATTAAACCCGAGGTTCCTGGGGACGATGACGATGACACTTGTGTTAGAGTCGAGAAGCCCTACTGATATTCTTGTATAAGTTTCTTATCCTTTTTCTTTTTCGTGTCGTCTCCAAACATGAATAATGGTGTAGTTTGTGATTTATCTCGAGACTGGACAAGGAGCTATGGAGATAATTTCCCTTTGGATATTTTCCTTTAGAGTGATCATATCTCATTTATCAGTTTGTATTCTATTGATGGATATATATTGATGTCCTTAAGTTTACAACACATCACTATTATGATACAATTATTGATATGCTATTATTATTTGAGTTATGTTATGCAATGGTTGTACTATGTATTTATCTGTTATTTGTTTCTAACATCTCTCTTACGCAGGCAAGATAAATGACGTTAGATATTTAGTATGTGCGGCTCACGTTTTGGTATTTAAGTTCAAAAAAAAAATTTACCCATATTTTCACTAAAGTATTTTCAAGAAGTCTTGAGTTAAAAACTGGAACAAAAGAGTAATAACTAATAATTAACTTAAATACGTCCTAGGCGTGTTGAGTTAAATTTAGGGTGTTACATCTGACACTTTTATATATTTTGCTTTTTGAAGTAAAATTTGTTGTGTTTATTATTTATTGGAGATTTTATATAACTTTTCATTATTAAATATAATTATAATTAACTTTAAATGATCAGGTAATACAAAAATTATGAAAACATAAGGAAAAATTTTTCTTTTTACCGATGGATTTTTCCATCGGTAAGTTATCAACACAAATATAAAAAAATTACTGATGAAAAAATCCTTTGGAAATCAAAATTTGTTAAAATTTTTTGCCATTGCCGACGGAAAAATCCGTCAAAAATAAAATTTTTTAAAAAAATTTCTAATTATTGATGGAAAAATCCGTCGGAAACCTTAAAATTTCAAAATTCTTTTTAAAATAATTTCGATTACCGACAGAAAAATCCGTTGGTAAAAAATAACAGAAAAATTGTAACACCCCGATTTTTCTGTCCGAGGGAAATGACCAAAATGCCCCTGAGGTCATTTCTCGACTAACTCGAGGGTAACCAACTTGGTCATCCTCGAAGGGTCAACTCAATGTTTGAAGGGGATTGAATGGCCTTTGAATGCTTTCGGAAGCAAAAATTTCGTTTTCATAGCTTTCGGTCAAAATGACCAAAATACCCCTATAGCGCTTTTTACGCGGTAATGGTGCCGCTTGAGCCCTAACTTTCCCCAGAGGTTTAAAAACATGTTTTCATGTGTCTAGAGGTCTCTGTTCAAGTCCCGGAGGTCCCGGGCAGTTTTAGTGCAAAATTACGATTTTGCCCCTAGAATAGTGTTTTTGAGCTTAATGACGTAATTAAGCAAACCTAAGCAATATTAGGCTCTAAACGAAGATTAATTTATTTCCCTAATTAATCTAGAGTCAAAATAATTTATTAAAGTTAATTAGAACCTAAAATTGCTTAGATTAAACTTAAATCCCTTTTTAGAACTCAAGATTCCTAGTCTTGGAATCTTGAATAGTGTTTTCTCTCTCCAATTCCTTAAATCAAGGAAATGTGTCTAGAGTTGTTTAGACTCTAAATTGAGGATTTAACTCTCTAATGGTGCAAGACCACTCCTTAATTATGTCTAGACCACCTTAATTACCCATTTCCCTTACCTAAACACTTTCTTACAAATTCCTAATCTTAAGCATAATCAAAGATACATCTAAACACACCTCTAAACCACAATTAAAATGCAAGAAACTCTCCTCCCTTGGCTAATGAAGTTTCAGCCAGCACACTCCACATTGGCCACATGTTTAATTATTTTCTCACTCAAAGAACCATGCTTGAGGCCATACCTTGAACCATACCTCACCATACCTTAAGCCATACCTCACCATACCTCAAGAACACATTATCTCACCTCATGGAACTCATGGAAAGCCTCCAATCTGCACCCTCATGGCCGAAACCTGCTCCTCCATGAGCTCCCTCCATTTGTTTCATTTCTCTATAAATAGAATGCCTTGAGGAGCTTGCACTACTTTTAGATCATTTGCTAAGTTTAGGAAACACTCAAAGCTTTTCTTTTTCTCTCAAAGTCTTTGTGTTCTTCAAGTTCTTGGAGTTCTTCAAGTTCTTCATCTTCTTCATCTTCTTCTTCCATCTTCAAGTTCATCACACCAAGTAGGGATTTTCTTTCATGAATTCTTTCTTTAGAGTTCTTGCTTCAAGCTTTATGTTCATAGTTTCTCTTGATTCTTTTTAGAACTTCTTTTCCTTTCCTTGTTCTTGCTCATTTTCGGCCATGGGCCTTGGAGTTCAAAGAAATGAGAGCTTGATGATGAGAGTTTCATGATGATGTTCATCACTTGAAACAAACTCTAGAGCTTGATCTTTGTTCTTGAGCAAAAGTGTTTCTAGTTTTTCCTTTCTTGAACCTTTGAGAACTTTAACTTTGATGTTGTTTCAAAATGGTTCTAATGACTCAATGATGAGGTCTCATGATGTTGGTGTTAGTATATCACCAAGATCATGGATTCTAGAGTTTCAAACATTTCTTTTCTTTCCTTGAAGTTTCGGCCATTACCTTTCCTTTTCATGCTAGATGTTTGATTTTCTAAATATGTTATGTTGAGTTCTAAGAACTCTAGACTTTTACTTTGTCTTGGTTTGATGAGTTTGGGTTGAGGTTTAAGTTCCTTTAAAGTCTTGTTAAGAGCTCTAGAAAGATAAAATGAACTTACATAATTTATTTTATGCTTGCATTCATATTTACATTCTTGCTATGCATCTTTATTTTCAAGCTATCACCTAAGAACATAAAGATTAAAATGGAACTTGCATCTTCACTTAATTTAATTCTCCAAGCCTTTCTATTTCGGCCTTAAAGTCGATTGTTGTTGGGCCTAGAGCACTAAAATAAAGAATTGAACTTGCATTATCACCTAATTAATTTCTCGATTGCCTATCTATTTCGGCCTTAAAGTCGATTGTTGTTGGGCCAAGAGCACTAAAATAAAGAATTGAATCTTGCATATTTACTTTCAAGCTTGCACGTTTAAATTATGCCTTGCATATTTAATTTCAAGTCATCACTTTACTTTGAAAGCAAGATTAAAAATGAAGAGCATGAGCACGTTTAGCTTATGTCGTAACTTAAGAACCTAGAGCTCAAAGACTTGCCCATTTCATTCCAAGATAAAGTTAAATGTGAATGTATTCCTTGAATGCATAATTTCGGCCAAGTAGTGATGATGGACTTGCAATGAGTTTTCATCTAGCTACTAGGACCAATAGCCTATGTTTTAAGTGCTCCTTAAAGTTTTACAATTCTTTATAAGGTTATGTCATTATAAGTTGTGATTCCAATCTCTTTTAGGGGATGGAATATGTTTTGGTCAGTGACCTAAGGCTTCACTTAGCCTCTTGATGAATTAAAATGTTTTGCAAAGAGTTTTAGAAATTCTAAATTGATTCCAAGAGAAACTAGTTAACTTATGTACCTAGAAATGTCAATTTAATTCTCTTATTGAGGCAAGATGTTTTCAGTTCTGATGTGATGGATGTGATGCTGTATGATGATGTTTTAATGTGTTGGAATGTGTGAAAATATCATATGATGATGTAGAAGCGATCCTATGCATGATAGGTAAGAAACTAGCTAACTAGAAATACCGTAAAGCTAGAATTTAACATAGTTTTGACCCATTTGTTTATGGAACTAATCCAAACTGTTTTAATGGGGACATAATCAGATTTAGAATGTTTAGACATGAAAAACTTGGTATCATTTGAGTTAGAATTGAATTCTAGCACCTATGGGGAAACTAGTAACTAGAAAAACCGTAAAAATGCAAATGTAGAACTCTTAGAACATTTAATTCTCTGAATTCTGTCCAGCACCCTTACAACATGATAAACATGATTAATAATTAGTCCTTAAACATAGGAATGCCTCATAATTGATTTAGATTTAATCCATAGCGCCTTCGGCGAAAACGGAACCAAGAAAGGGACTAAAACGTAAGTTCTAGAATCTCGTATTCACCTGTTAGGATTTCCACCCTATGCTATTCAGATTCAAAAGTAAAATGAGAGGATTACGAATGATGTTTAATTATGAGCCTTAGGTGCTTAAAATATGAACGACGGATGTAGAGAACTATATCTCAAGATTAAGACCCGTAAGGGTCAAAGCATAAGCTACCGTAAGGGTAAGCGTTTGGATGATTTATGATGATGCATGAAGTATGCTAATGATGATGATGTTATTCATATGAGGAACTTATGAGATTATATGTTAATGTGGCATAAAGCAAATTTGGAAGGAAATTCGATTGTAATGACCGCTTTGGCCGCCGACTTCCGACAAATTTCGGGACTTAAAGAGATTTTGAAGATTAAGGTACTAAGATGGGTTCTAGGATGACACCGGTTCGGCCGAGCACCTCCATAGAACTCATGTGACATCGGTACCATTTTATACTCTTAGGTGACACCGGTTCGGCCGAGCACCCCTAAGAGTTTTGCCCCTAACCCGCACTCGGATAGTCGGGATTTATGATACGCTTATCGTTAAGTGGTAAGTAAGAACTAGTGACGACTAGTTAAGGTATGAGCTCATAACCTAGATGTATGACACGGTCTGGGTGACACCGGTTCGGCCGAGCACCCCCAGATCGATTGTCTCTTAGGGTGGCCCATGAGGAAGAGAAGTTTCATGATTATGATTATGTCACTAAGTTTTGTCCCATATGAATGTTACTATTGCCACTTTATGCCACCAAGAATGATGATGCTTGATGTTATGTTTTATGTATGTGCATTAGGTAGTGCCATGCATACATTCTCTATTATGTTGCATCCATGACATTAAGATCATCCTAAAATGAATGGACCTTGGCTAAAATATATTTTAAAGTTTAAAATGAACCGAATACATGCTCAGTCATTTTGTATAAATAAACCCAAGGTTCCTGAGGACATAGATGATGACACCTAGGTAGTAGGAGGCCCTACTGAGATTCTTTAGTAAGATTCTCACTCCCCCTACTTCTTTCTTTCCGTCACGCCTTCAGATGGCGACGTCCGTAGTGTTCGTGGACACGCCGACATGGGAGGTGCACCATGACCCGGACCACGGGTCATTCCATTTTGTGGGTCGCTGCACAGCCAGAGTATTCATGTTCATGGGTCGACCCTTCACTCCCCTGCACATTCCCATCGCTTCTCCCCGTCTCACCTTTTGGCGATGACCTAGTGTTCGAGCGCGCACGTCCCCGAGAGGAGAGGCTACGCCGTACTCCACCTTCCGCATCCGCCGTTCAAGACTACCCCGAGTATGTGCCCCGTTGCCCATCTTCCTTCTCGAGATGGATCCTTCCGAGGATTCGCCACCCAGGTACCCTCCGAGGGATCTTCCCCACCATACCTATGGATTTCGGAGAGGATAGCGAGCCCACCGTGACTCGGCCGAGGCGTGCACGACGACCGGAGATGCGGCCATACCCTGGGAGTCATATTCGATCCCCACTCCGCCTTTTCACACCCGAGGAGCTCGCCCAGTTTCCAGGATATCTGCCTCGTTCGCGAGATGGACGCCAGTAGGAGGTGACGATCGTCCGATGGAGTACGGGGTTAGAGCACACACCACTTAGATGGGGATAAACCTTCTTTTGTTTAGAGGTTATCCTATTAGATGCACTCGGGTAGGGGAGTAGATTATGTTTATGTTTATGTTGTATTTTCTTTCATGTATTTCCATGTACTAAACCGAGTCCCACGCTTATAAGTGGGCAAATTATAATTATATATGAGATGTTATTCAGTGTCTCTCATGATGTGCCCTTATATGCTTTATGCTATGACGTTATGAGATGTATGTTTTGTCCGTCGCAAGTTATATCGCATCACGCGGCTCTCACTTTCATTTCAAAAAAAAAATTACCCGTATTTTCCGCTAAGTAATTCAAAGTTAAATGAGAACTATGAAGTAACAGACTAATGATTAACCTAAATATGTTCTAGAGTATTGGGTTAAAAATTAGGATGTTACAAAAATTATAATTACCGACGGAAAAATTTGTTGGAAATTGAAATTTTTAAAAATAAATCTTTAAAAATTTTCTGATTTTCGATGGGAAAATCCGTCAGTAATAGTAAAAAATTCGTCGGAAAAAACAACAAACTAACGAATTTGAAGACGATTTTTTCAGGCTCTTACCAATGGATTTTATACACGAAAATCTGTCGGTAATTCCGTCGATAACTTTTTTTGACGGACAAAATCCGTCAATAATTATTACTAACTACGTTATTTCCGATGGTCAAAATCCATCAGAAAATCCTTCAAAAATTTATTTTTCCGTTGGTAACTCGCTTTTTCCTAGTAGTGTATATCTGTGTGATGTTTCGTGGAGGTGCAAATGCCACAAACCATAGGAACCACTGGAGTTGTTGCCTGGCTCACCATCAATTGCTTCATAAGACCAAATGTAACATCCTAATTTTTAACCCAATACTCTAGAACATATTTTGGTTAACCATTAGTCTATTACGTCATAGTTTCCTCTTTACTTTAAAATACTTAGCGGAAAATACAGGTAAATTTTTTTTTCTTTTTTGTTTTTAAATGTAAAAGCAAAGTGAGAGCCGCGCAACACAACGAACGATGAAACGTAAAAGAAATAAAACACAATTCCAAATAAACACATCATGAACATCTAATCATAAAACATGTAATTGCACAGCATGATAAAACAAACTGCATAAATAGATATATCATATGCCCACCCAAGAAAAGCGGAACTTAGTTTAGTACAACATCGAACAAATACAACTAAAATAGAAATACATGGAAACATAAAAGAGAACACCCACACTCTAGTGCACCTAAAATGAATAACTTTTCTGAACAAAAGAAGGCTACCCTAATCTACATGTGATGTGTACACTATCACTCCTCAAGCTTTTCTACTGCTGGTAGTTTGGATAGGGCGGGACATAACCGATCCATGGGCAGAGAGCATCCAGAGTGGGGCACTCACTGCGACTGGACATGAGCTCCTCGCCGAGGACACATGGATCAAGCCCGAGCCACCTCGGCCAGGTGGATCTGTCTCCTCACTACCCTCTACCCTCATCGGGGGAATAGGGGCAGAGCTCTCGGAGTATGGATGGGTGGGTGGATCCTCTAATGGGTCAGTCTTCGAATGTCTCAAATGGGGGACATAGTCGGGAAAATCACGGGCGACAGACTTAGCAAAGTACGTGCGGAGCACTTTCTCGTTATACGCCCGCACTAGCTCAAAAACCATGTCATCGCCATACGGGGAAGTCGGAGAAAATCAATGGCTATGTACAGGGTGAGAAAAGGGGCATCCCAAAAACATAAACACTCAGAGTGTGTAGCTCCCCTCAAAATGATACGACTGGTGCTCCGGGTTGTAGTGCACCTCCTAGGTGGGGGTATCAACGAACAACACGAAAGTCATCATTTAAAGACGTAACGGAAAGAAAAGACAGAAGGGGTGAGAATCTTGCTAAAGAATTTCAATAGGGTGACCTCCTATCTAGGTGTCATCATCTATGTCCTCAGGAACCTTGGGTTTCTTTGAAAAAAAAGGTGAGCATGCATAAAATTCACTTATTAAGTTTTAAACTTAATTATCCAAGGTTCGTTCCTTTTAGGATGAGTCTTAATGTCATGGATGCAACACAATAAAACATGAATGCATGACGATACAATAGGCAGAATCAAATAAACATTTATAGAGCTATCAACATCATACAGGTGGCATCAAGTGGCATATACTTCTCATGTAAAAGCATTTCTCTTTCTGCAACAGTGTGACATTCAAAGCATCATACTATAACATAGGGATCACCCTAAAAAGACAATCGATCTGGGGGTGCTCGGCCGAACCGATGTCACCCAGAACGTGTCACATCTCTAGGTTATGAGTTCATACCTTAACTAGTCGTCACTAGTTCTTACTTATCATCTGATAAGCGAAATCTCAATAATAATAATCATAACAGAACGCGTCGCACCGGCATCAAGTACACTGTGAATATTGTCCTCTTGGCAAGCATGATCGCACCCCCTAACGCTGCTCTCACAGTACTATGCCACATTCAAAACTCATATCTTTTTGAAAACTTTCCAAGTTCCTCAAATTTGTCAGAAATTCAACAGCATAACCATGGCACACCGAATTTCTTCCAAATTTGCTTTATGCCACATTCATATATATATATATATATATATATATATATATATATATATATATATATATATATATATATATACACGATCATGAGCATCACAGTCATCATAAATTTCCATAATAAAATCATGCACCCATACGAAGTACTAGAGTTCATTATGCTCCTAAACCTAGGGTGTCTTATGCCTTGACCCTTACGGGTCTTAAACTTGAGATATAATTATTCTAACGTCCGCTATTAATCTTTTATGCACCTATGTAACACCCTAAAAATTATTTAAAAATTAATTTGAGCTTTATTAGTCATAATTTAAAAAATTTGATACTTTGAACAATGATGAGGATGATCCAACGGATTTATAAAAAAAAAAACACATGAATAGTATTTTGCAGGCTTCGCAGGCCCGCCGGGACAGCCAAAACCCTAGAATTGGGACCCGGAGATGCCCGAAATTGAGAAATTATATGATTATGGTTAGAAATAGGTAGAAATAAAGATTTTATACCCAAAATTATTTTTCGGGCAATGTTTGATTACCCGGGTACACTATTTTGCCCATTCGGTAAAATTTCGATATGCGGTTTCTAACACCGTAAAAGCTACTTAGTGGCTAAGTAAGCTTTCTCAACCACTTTATGCCAAGTGGATGACAAGGATTGAAAATTGAAAATCAAGTTTTAATCATGGCCTTTCATTTATTAATATTTTACTCGGGTGCTCATATCTCACCCGTTCGGTGGGATTTCGGTGTACGATTTTGACACTGTAAAAGCTATTTATTCTACAAGTTAAAGAGAGCCACTTATCTTGAGCCAAGTGGCTGACCAAGATTCATTCTTTGACCAACAAACCAAATCTTAGCCATCCATTTTTCTTACTTTGGTCAAAGATCATTCAATTATACAATATAATACTCATTCTTTTACAAGCCAAGCTTCTTCAAGAAGCTCAAAATTTCATGCATCATGCTGTAAGGAGAAGGGAACCAGGTTCCTCCATGTCCAAGAGCTCAAACTTCACTTCAAATGCCAAAAACACTAGCCTAGAGTTGATAAAACACTAAACTTCCTTCACTAAACTTGTTCTACACATTAATATCTGCCATTCTAACCGATTGAAATTTCAATTCCTCACTTGATATCTCATACTCCTCTACCTAAGGAAGGGTTTGGTGTGGGTTTAGGAGCTTTGAAGTGGAAGGAATCAATCTTGGAGCACCTTGGAGCCAAGGATCCAAAAGACACCAAAAGTAGGGTTTTATTTATTCTCTTTTCTTTCAAAATTTGTTTTTAATTTCTTTGATTGGGTTGGCTGGAAATTCTGGATGTATTGATTGATGATAGATAGATATTGATGTGTTTAATTTGGTGGAGTGTTTGGATGATGTTAGAAATCATTTTTGTTAAAAGAGATTTTGAACCATGTTGCTGGAATTTCTGTTTTTGTACAGACAGTATTTTTTCATGAATTTTATGGGCTTTTTTTGGACATTTTCATGAGCTGAAAAAATTATATGTTGGAGTTAACAACTTGAGGTAGTCCCATGAATTTTCTTGGGTTTTGATTTTGAGTCAAACTGCCTTAGAAAAATCAAGAACCAAAATTAAGCATAGGCTGCCTCAAGTGTTGGAACAAAAGCTGTAAACTTTGCTAATTTTGTTACCATATCAAATGATGGAATTATCACTTGAAATTTTTACAGGGTATTAGATACATATTTAGGTTTGACCAGGATTTTTATTTCAAATTTTCTGGTTCAATTGCTAGGGTTAAATTATGAATTTTGGTTCTTGAGCTGAGGTTGAATGGTTTCTGGCCACTAAATTTGTCTAATTTTGTTAACATAGTTAGAGAACTATTTTTACTCTGAAACTTTTACAGAACCTTGGTGACACATTGAGGTGTCATTGAGAATTTTTATAGCATTTGAATTGATCACTTGGTATGAGAAATAAATTGTGCTACTTGAGTGAAAAATCTGCCATTGTGCTGAAAATAACTTGATGTTTTGAATTGATGAAATGATGGCATTTTGTACTAGTATGACATGAGTACCTGAATATGAGTCTAAGTAATTGAGCACATGAACTTATTGATGAGGTTAGGTACACATAGATATGAATGATTATTATAATTGTTTATATTCGAAAGAAAAGCATAAGATTATGTTTCTTGGATTAGAGAAAATAAATCCAGTTTGTTAGGGAAAGTAAACCTAACTACCAAGAAAAGCATAAGATTTATAATCCTTGGGCTGGAGAAAGTAAATCCGGTCTGTCAGGGAAAGTAAACTTGACTACCCTTGAATTGAGTCGTGAAAGTAAACCTGGCTAGGAATAGGTCCTGTGAGAATTGGAGAAAGTAAATCCAATGATCATGTATACGAATGAGCTCGATCTCAAAAGTAATCTATTACCCATTATTGCCACACTGGGGATGGCGGTACGTAATGCCCAGATGTGACAAGATTAGTCGAGGGCCAAGGCAAGTTTAAGAAGTAAATTTTCTAAGAAATCTTTTATCTTATATGCCGAGTGAAGAAGTTTGGTATTGATATTGGGACCAATATATTTAAGTGGAGAGTTAGTAGTATATGATGTTGAGTAGTATGGTATATGTACATTAAGTGATTGAATGTTAAAAGTAACCAACTTCGAAAGTATGATTTGGAACTTTAAAAATAATCCGTTATTACATAATGTATGACCACTTTTTCTTAATAAACCGAAGTGGCTGGGGCGATGACGATGACATTATAATTGTGTTTGGGGGAGTTACCCTACTGAGAATTGTATAATTCTCACCCCTATTTTGTGTATTCCCGTGTCGTCTCCAAGTTGATTCAGAGAACAATGCGGCTACTACATGAAAGAAACTCAGGATTGCAATAGTTTAGGAGTTGATGTTTTCTTACATGGTATATAGCTGCAAGTACTTGTGTAAATAAATGTAATAGAGATTGTATATGTGTTAAAGCTCATAGTAGAGCTTCCTTATGTAATTGACTTTATAGTAAATAAATGTTCTGTATCTTTGTTACATATTTTAATCGAATTACGCTAGTTATTACACGAAATCATCGAATTTGCTATAGTTATTTAAGAAAGGTTCGGTAATTTATAAGTAACAACTCTCAAGTCTAATGTCATGACTTAAGGATGATGTTGTACTTGGGAGGATGTTACAACCTATGGGTTAACAACTAATATCCTCACTAATTTTGATGCCTAGGAGCAAAACCAAACAGCCCCATACAGATCTGCCATTTTCTAAAACTTGTGATTACAGGGTTCTAGAAACTACGTTTTAGACTCTTTCTACGTTCCATCTTCACCTAAGGCGCTATAAATTAAATCCAAACCAATTATGAGGTATTCCTATGCCTTTTAACTAATTATAACCCATATTTACTATATTATAAGGTTGCTTGACAGAATTATAAAATTTAATAATCTAAGTGCTCTAGAATTGCACTTTCATGGTTTTCTAGTTACTAGTTTCTCTATAGGCACTAAAAATCAATCCTACATCAAATGTTACCAAGTTTTTCATGATTAATCAATCCTAAATTGAATGTTATCCCATTAAAATAGTTTTGGCAGTGGCTAAAAATAAATGGGTTAAAACTATGCTAAAACTTAATTTTACGGTTTCTCTATAAGGCTAGTTTCTTTCCTAACATGCATAGAAAGACTCCTACCTCAACATATATAATTTTTTTTTACACATTCTAACATATTAAAATCATCATCAAACAGCAACCGAATTATCAAGGCAAAATCAAATTCATTCATCATCATACCAAGCTTGAAATTTCATTTTCAATACACATAAGTCACTAGTTTCTCATGGATTCACTTTAGGATTTCTAAAACTCTTTTGAAACCAACTTATTTCCCAAAAATCATCATAAACTAAACAAGGGCAGCAACCATTTGAGTTGGCCCAAGATTGAAATTTTAAAATGTAAAATCATACTTGAAATATTCTTTGAGTTCTCCTATGCAAAACTTGAAAGTAAATATGCAAGACTTGAAAATAAATATGCAAGACTTAAAAGTAAATATGCAAAACTATAAAGTAAATATGCAAGACTTGAAAATAAATATGCAAGTTCATTTTATCTTTTAGGATTTAAGTGATGACTTGAAATATAAATATGAATGCAAGTCCGGTTCTTTATTTTAGTGCTCTAGACTCCATAACAATCGACTTTAAGGCCGAAATAGGTGAGTTTCGAGATTGATTATTAGGTGATATGAGAATGCAACTCTTGTTTTAATCTTTACATTGTAGGTGATTAGCTCAAAAATAAATATGCTAGGCAAGGAAAATAAATATGAATGCAAGGTCATTTTTCATTCTTCACTAGGGCTCTTGCAAGACTTTAAAGGAACTTAAACATCAACCCAAACTTATCATAGCATGATAAAGTGAACTTTAGAGTTCTTTGTACCACGGTGTCAAGGAAACCTTATGGTTTGAACATCATCATCAAGTTCAAGGAAATGGATCAAGAGATCAAAATAACTAACAACCAACATTATTCAAAACAAAACCTTGAACACCAAAGGAAAGGAAAACAAGGTCGAAGCCATGAGGAAGAAAAGAACAAAACTTTAAAACTCTAGAGGCCATGATCTTAGTGACACATAAACACCAACATCATGTGCTTTCATTCTTGAGTCATTTTTATCCAAGAACAAACCTTCAAAACCGAAACCATAGCAAGGAAAAGAGAAGGAGAAACCAAAACCAAAACAAGAAAAAGGAAAGGGAGAGGAAACCGAAATCATTGAGAGAAAAGAAAGGGATAACCTAAAATGTGTTGAGATTAAGACTAAATTTCAAGCTTTAGAGGTTTGTCAAATGATAATCATGAGTTCATTATTTTGAAACCTCATCATCAAGCCATGGTTTTTCTTCCAAGATAGGCCATTATGGCCGAAACTAGAAGGAAGAAACGGAAACCAAGAAACCGAAAAAAGAAAAGAGAAGGAAAGAAGAACTAAAAGATTCAAGAGAAATCATAAAGCACATAACTAAACAATGACTTTTAATGAATGAAACACTCAAAATAAAATCCCTACCAAGTGATTTGGAGGTGGAGGTTAGGGAAGAAGATGAAGAAGTTGAAGAAAAGGAACTCTTGAGCTTGAGAGAAAAAGAAAAGCTTTGAGGTGCTCTTGGAAACTCAACTTAGCAAATAAACCAAAAGTGGTTCAAGTTCATCCAAGCATGCTATTTATAGAGAAATGAAACATGAGGGGTGAGAGTGGGGGGAAGAATGGCGCCATTTTTAGGGAAGGAAGGAGGGAGGAAATATCTCTTGGTTATGTCATTTCAAGATAAGGTGTAGGCATAGGTTTAGGCATGGTGTAGCATGCTTCTTTGAGTGTATGAGTGAACAAATTTGTGATGAAAGAGGGGATGAGGTGGCACCACTTTTTGGGGGTCCAAGGAGAGGAAAATCTTTCATTTAATTGTGGTTTAGATGTGTGTTTAGGTGTAGTTTTGATTAGGCTTAGGATTAGGAACTTGTAAGTAAGTGTGTAAGTGAAAGGATAGGTAATCAAGGCTATTTTAAGGCATGATTAGTGAGCACTCTAGCCCATTAGTAGGGTCAAAATCCTACTCTACTGAGGCTTCTTGGAGTATGGAGAGTGAATAGTGAAAACACTATTCAAGATTCTATGTCTTGGGAACTTGAATTTTTAAAAGAAAAAGGGGTTTTGAGTTTAATCTAAGCAATCTTAGGTTCTAATTAATTTTAATAACTTATTTTGACTCTAGATTAATTATGGAAATTAATTAATCTTTGATTAGAGCCTAATATTGCTTAGGTTTGCTTAATTACATCATTAAGCTCAAATGACACTATGCCAGGGGCAAAATCATAATTTTGCACAAAAACTGCCCGGGTTCACCGGGACTTAAACAGATATTTTTAAACACATGAAAACATCGTCTTAAACCTTTGGGGAAATTTTCGGGCTCGAACGGCACCTCTACCCGTGCAAAATGCTATAAGGGTATTTTGGTCATTTTGACCCGAAACTGCAGAAAACACAATTTTTGTTTCCGAAATCACTCAAGGACCATCCAATCCCCTTCAAACATTGAGTTGACCCTTCGAGGACTGCCGAGCCAGCTATCCTCGAATTTCGAGCAGAAAATGACCTCAGGGGCATTTTGGTCATTTTCTCTCAGACAGAAAATCGGGGCGTTACACCAGAAAGCTTCTGTAAAGTCTGAGTCAATAATGGGTTCTCTGTCTGGCTCACTTCATGAAGGCCTCTAGTAATTGTGGCTGCCTTGGAACCAAATTGTTGAAAATTGGCAGCCATATTTTCAATCAATGCACGGGCTTCTTCCAATGTCTTATCTAAGAGTGCCCCTCCACTAGCAGCATCTACCATACATCTATCAGCAGGTATCAACCCCTCATAAAAGTATTGAAGAAGGAGTTGTTCTGGAATCTGATGATTGGGGCAGCTTGCACAGAAGAGCTTGAAAACGCTCTCAATACTCATGAAGAGTTTCATCCGATCAAGTAATTCCAAAGATCTCTTTTCTGATAGAAGCTACTCTAGAGGCAAGAAAATACCTCTCCAAGAAAAGCCTCTTCATCCCCATCCAGTTATTTACAACCCTATCTGGCAAATTAAAGAACCAGTTTTCTGCAGCATCCTCTAGGGAGAAGGGGAATGCTCTCAATTCAACATCATCCACCTCTACTCCATTGGGCCTCATGCCAGAACACATCATGTGTAGCTTCTTCAAGTGCTAGTGGGGATCTTCTCCAGACAGCCCATGGAACTTGGGTAAAGCATGTACCATGTACCCTTTAAGCTCAAAATCATTGTCTAGCCTGAGGAATGTAATGGCCAAGGGCTGCTAGGTGAAATCAGGAGCAGTGACCTCTCTGAGTGTCCTGTTCCTTTCTCCCATGTCACCTGTATTTCCTGAAACACTAAATAGGAAATCAGAATGCTTAGATGGTTTTGCTTATTAACGCTTTACCTGCCTGATTTTTCTCAAAGTTTTCTGAATTTCAGAATCAAGAGGTATCAAATTTCCAACAGACAGGGAATGCCTCATACAAAGGAACTAAAATTATTATTATTATTATTATTTTACAGAGTAAGATAATTACAGAAAATAAAAACTAGAAAACAATAAAATAAAAAAATAAAAAATATATACAACTAAGTTTTAATGCCTCCCCGACAACGGTGCCAAAATTTGATGTGAGTTGTCATGACTCAAACAAATTAAAATTTATAAAGTGCTAAGTTGCACCAAAAATGTAGTAGAGGGCACAACTTAGGTCGTCTCTCAAGGAGGTTTCAATACTTAGTTGTGAAAATTGAGAGTTTTGAAGAATGAGAATTATAACAATGGAAATTAAAAGATAATAGCAATAATAGGGAAGGAATTAATGCAAGGTATTCCTAGGATTAGAAATCAATTATCATTGACCAAATATTAAACCCATTGATGGCTATTAGTAATAAATTATTAGCAATTCTACTAGTGATCAATCGACCTCTAGAATTTGACCAATACAAATAACTAATAAACGACGATCGCCAATCTATTTAGAAATCACATTGATTTAATGAGCCAATTGCTATAGCCTAACCGCCAATCGAAAAATTAATTCTAATGCTCTCCTTCAAACATAAATCAATAGATCTACCAATTTATGCCCAAAGGGTTTCCCTAAATGATAATCACCAATTTAGTTATTCCAATAAAGATTATAGCAATCACCATAATAATTAAAGGAATGAAAACTAAAAAACATTAAGAAAACCAATGTATTCAACATAAACAAAGGGTCTCAAATGTCATCCCAATCCATCCGAAAATCCCTACACTAGTAAAGAAATCTGCTCCTCCATCTCTGGAGGATTACAACAATGAAGATAAAAGAACCTAAAAATAATAGCAATGATCCTTGCCACAATCTCTAAGACAAAGCACCTTCATCAATGGAATCCTTAGAGAGAGGAGAATAGAGAAGGAGAAGAGAGAGATGTAGAGAGAGAATAATAGCAATTGAAAGTGGCAGCTTAAAACTGAGTAAAAAGCTAGGGTAAAAGTCTATAACAATTCTTTAAATACTGCTCTCTAAAATAGTCCAAATTGGGCCCAAAAGCAGGTTAAACGAGCTATTTTGTGCCATCGCATGAGCGCTGCAGCGCTAATGAGCGTTGCGGTGCTCAACAGTGAGCTTTGTTGATGAACGCCATTTTATAGGTTGCTGTTGAGCTCTGCAGCACTGGATAGAATTGAATCTAGCCTCGTCACTATAAATAGCAATTGTAGCCCTCTGAATAAGCTTTCCAACGCCACTAAAATCACCTCAATTGGACATCTGTAGCTCCAGATATTGCGAAAATACTAACTAGAGGTCAAGTTGGACAGCATCAGAACATAAGCAACCTTTAATCTTGCAACTCAATTTCGTCAAGATACTCCTAGAACTAAGTTTTAAGCTGAACATGGAAGTTGTAGAGGACTTCTTAAGCTTTCCAAAACATCTTTATTTCTCTTAATTCAATCTCTTGTTCTTAACAATTGCATTTGAACCAAAGCTCTTGTACTCAAGACCATACTCAAAGAGACAAGTCAAACGCAACAGGATGTAATTACAAATTATCCCATAATCAATGCAAAAGCCATCAATTCTATGAAAATCACACAATGAGGGATAAATCAAAATCCTTACTAATTATGTCAACAATAAAGCAAAACTCACGTAAAGTGCTAAGGTTTAGAAGTAAGATAAGTGGCACAAATGCCTCTTATCATGCACATACTTTGGGAAGTCACAGATGGCAGAAGCAATTAGCTAGGTGCGGCGAGTCCACTCCTAGCAAGGACGTGCCCGCTTGAAAACAAGATCATTGCCAAAAGGGGAAACGGGAGAGAACCGAAAGCTAGAAACTGGGTGTGCAAAGGGGCGGTCTATGTACACAAAAAGGTGAATGACACAACGACCTACAAAGTGATTTGACCGATGGGCAGCGTCGTAGTGCATATCCCAAGTAGACGCATCAATATAAATTACGAACGTCGCCATCGACCTCTAAAAACGTGATGGAAAGAAAAGATAGAAGGAGTGAGAATCTTAACAAAGAATCTCAATAAGGTGTTCTCCTATCTTGGTGTCATCATCTACGTCTTTAGGAACCTCGGGTTTTCATTATGAAGTAGTGAGCATACATAAGGTTCAATTATTAAGTTCTAAAATACCATTAGCCGAGGCCTATATCTTTTAGCTTGAATTTTAATGTCATGAATGCAACATACTAATCATAAATGCATGTCAATAGCATATGCAAAATATCATAAAATTTATAAAACAATGCATATGATATAAAGAACATAATATCATGATCATCATTTTTATAGGTGACTTAAACTTCTTATTATCTTTTCCTTAGGGGGCCACCCTATATTCTCTCTTTTCTCAAGAATTCTAGGTCATGAGCTCATACCTCACTAGTTGTCACTAGTGTAATCTTATCCCTTTTGATAAGTTAGATTCCCGACTCTTAGGTTACAGGATAGGGGGCATTAGAATCACTTTTCATAACCTTTAATTCGGGGAGTCCAAAGGATCACTTCCTATTTGGATCACCTCTCATAACCTTTAATTTAGGGAGTCTAGAAGATTATTTCCATGTGTCTTATGTCACCTTTAATCTTGGCATATTATGTAGAGATGCAAACATGAGCATATAATCATGAAATATATATTCACAAGCATGTCCTCAATCAACAGCTTATAAGAATAACATGCTCCTACCTAGTATGTCGGAATCCAAGGACCGAACTCAACTAATGCATATGCTGTGCTCAATAGGGTATGCACAATATACTAGGGATCATCACTTAACATATACATGTCTTATTACTTAACATCATAATAATTCATTCTCCAAAGAAATGAAAATAAAATAAAATTAAGGAAAGAAGAATCAAATAATAATAATAACAATAATAAAAGGAGAGTAAAATTTTAGGAAAAAATAATAATTTTGGCTAGATAGCTATTAACTACTCCTACGTATCCCCTGGTACAATGAGGAACTCAAAGCCACATTGTTCTCAATAAAATATTCATTGGTTGATTGATTTTATTCTTTGAAAAAGAAATTTAAGAATATCAAGCTGTTGACTTAAAAAATTATGCATTAATAAAAAGTAAATTGCACCAACATTGTAGGATACATGTAGATTTATAGTAATATTAACAGCGTATATAATATTCGATCATACAGTCCTTAATCCTAATAAACAATTCCCATCATAACATTGTCATCGCATATAATATCTAGTGCAAGATATATCTATGGGCTAAAGTAAAATAACAATCAACAACATATTCTTTGAAGGATACTATAATTAAAATATACTAACATAGTGTTGGCACCAAATTTTATTTAAGTATCAAATCGTCAAATTGGCATTTGACAACTTGAAAGTTAGTTAAAAGCCTGCTATGGGAAGAATTGGGAAAACATCTATTTCGTCAGACGATGATGAAATACAAGAGACTAGCTGTGATAGCTTGGATATCTAATTCGACAACTCGACACTATCAAAATTCTTCTATTCGACATTGTCAAGTCAAAGTCAAAGTTTGTCATTTGGGACTTAAAATGTTTTAGGACCAACTGGAGGCTAAAAATGACCAGTCTTCATGTTCGAAGTTCGACAAGTCAAAGTGGGGGTTTGTCACTAGAAGACTTAGAAAATTTTTGATGATGTTGAAGATACTGTCAGGATAATTGTAACGCCCCAATTTTCTGTCTGAGTGGAAAATGACCGAAATGCCCCTGAGGTCATTTTCGGCCCGGAATTCGAGGATGGCTAACTCGGCAGTCCTCGAAGGGCCAACTCAATGTTTGAAGGGGATTGAATGACCCTTGAGTGGTTCTGGAGATGAAAGTCTCATTTTCCGCAGTTTCGGGTCAAAATGACCAAAATACCCTTATAGCGTTTTACGCGGGCAAATGTGCCGTTTGAGCCCGAAACTTCCCCTAGAGGTTTAGAACCATGTTATTACATATTTCAAAACATCTATTTGAGTCCCGGTAGTCCCGAGCAGTTTTAGTGCAAAATTACGATTTTGCCCCAAGAATAGTGTTTTTGAGCTTAATGATGTAATTAAGTAAACCTAAGTAATATTAGGCTCTAAACGAAGATTAATTAATTTCCATAATTAATCTAGAGTCAAAATAAATTATTAAAATTAATTAGAACCTAAGATTGCTTAGATTAGATTTAAATCTCTTTTCTAAAACTCAAGATTTCGCTCTTGGAATCTTGAATAGTGTTTTCTCTCTCCAATTCCTTAAATCAAAGAATTATGTCTAGAATTGTTTAAACACTAAAATGAGTTTATAACCCACTAATGGTGCAAGAACACTCTCTAATTATGTCTTGGCAACCTTGATTACCCATTTTCTCACCTAAACATTTTCTTACAACTTCCTAACCCTAAGCATAATCAAAGATACACCTAAACATGTAACATCCTAATTTTTAACCCAATACTCTAGAACATATTTAGGTTAATCATTAGTTTGTTACTTCATAGTTCTCATTTAACTTTGAATTACTTAGCGGAAAATACGGGTAATTTTTTTTGAAATGAAAGTGAGAGCCGCGTGATGCGATATAACTTATGCATTTGACAAAACATACATCTCATAACGTCATAGCATAAAGCATATAAGGGTACATCATGAGAGACACTGAATAACATCTCATATATAATTATAATTTGCCCACTTATAAGCGTGGGACTCGGTTTAGTACATGGAAATACATGAAAGAAAATACAACATAAACATAAACATAATCTACTCCCCTACCCGAGTGCATCTAATAGGATAACCTCTAAACAAAAGAAGGTTTATCCCCATCTAAGTGGTGTGTGCTCTAACCGGGTACTCCATCGGACGATCGTCACCTCTCATCAAGCGCCCATCTCGCGAACGAGGCAGATATCCGGGAAACTGGGCGAGCTCCTCGGGTGTGAAAAGGCGGAGTGGGGATCGAATGACTCCCAAGGTATGGCCGCATCTCCGGTCGTCGTGCACGCGTCGGCCGAGTCACGGTGGGCTCGCTATCCTCTCCGAAGTCCATAGGTATGGTAGGGGAAGATCCCTCGGAGGGTACTGGGTGGCCGAATCCTCGGAAGGATCCATCTCCGAGAAGGACGATGGGCAACGGGGCACATACTCGGGGTAGTCTCGAACGGCGGATGCGGAAGGTGGAGTACGGCGTAGCCTCTCCTCTCGGGACGGCGCGCCGAACACTAGGTCATCGCCAAAAGGTGAGACGGGGAGAAACGATGGGAATGTACAGGGAGTGAAGGGTCGACCCATGAACATTAATACTCTAACCGTGCATCGACCCATTAAATGGCACGACCCGTGGTCCGGGTCATGGTGCACCTTCCATGTCGGCGTGTCCACGAACACTACTTAACGTCGCCATCTGAAGACGTGACGGAAAGAAAGAAGTAAAGGGAGTGAGAATCTTACTAAAGAATCTCAGTAGGGCCTCCTACTACCTAGGTGTCATCATCTACGTCCTCGTGAACCTTGGGTTTAATTATACGAAATGTCTGAACATGCATGTAGCTCATTTTAAACTTCAAAATATACGTTAGCCAAGGTCCATTCATTTTAAGATGATCTTAATGTTATGAATGCAACATAATAGAAAATGTATGCATGGCACTACCTAATGCACATACATAAAACATAACATCAAGCATCATCATCATTGGTGGCATAAAGTGGCAATAGTAACATTCATATGGGACAAAACCGAGTGACATAATCATAATCATGAACTTCTCTTCCTCATGGGCCACCCTAAAAGACAATCGAACTGGGGGTGCTCGGCCGAACCGTGTCACCTGAACGTGTCATACATCTAGGTTATGAGCTCATACCTTAACTAGTCGTCACTAGTTCTTACTTACCACTTAACGATAAGCGTATCATAAATCCCGACTATCTGAGTACGGGTTAGGGGGCAAAACTCTTAGGGGTGCTCGGCCGAACCGGTGTCACCTAAGAGTATAAAATGGTACCGATGTCACATGAGTTCTATGGAGGTGCTCGGCCGAACCGGTGTCATCCTAGAACCCATCTTAGTACCTTAATTTTCAAAATCTCTTTAAGTCCCCAAATTTGTCGGAAATTCGGCGGGCAAAACGGGCATTACACCGAATTTCCTTCCAAATTTGCTTTATACCACATTAACATATAATCTCATAAGTTCCTCATATGAATAACATCATCATCATTAGCATACTTCATGCATCATCATAAATCATCCAAACGCTTACCCTTACGGTAGCTTATGCTTTGACCCTTACGGGTCTTAATCTTGAGATATAGTTCTCTACACCCGCTGCTCATATTTTAAGCACCTAAGGCTCATAATTAAACATCATTCATAATTCTCTCATTTTACTTTTAAATCTGAATAGCATAGGGTGGAAATCCTAACATGTGAAAACGAGGTTCTAGAACTTACGTTTTAGACCCTTTCTTGGTTCCGTTTTCGCCGAAGGCGCTATGGATTAAATCTAGATCAATTATGAGGCATTCCTATGCTTAAGGACTAATTATTAATCATGTTTATCATGTTGTAAGGGTGCTGGACAGAATCCAGAAAATTAAATGTTCTAAGAGTTCTACATTTGCATTTTTTACGGTTTTCTAGTTACTAGTTTTCCCATAGGTGCTAGAATTCAATTCTAACTCAAATGATACCAAGTTTTTCATGTCTAATCAATCTAAATCTGATTATGTCCCCTTTAAAACAGTTTGGATTAGTTCCATAAACAAATGGGTCAAAACTATGTTAAATTCTAGCTTTACGGTATTTCTAGTTAGCTAGTTTCTTACCTATCATGCATAGGATCGCTTCTACATCATCATATGATATTTTCACACATTCCAACACATTAAAACATCATCATACAGCATCACATTCATCACATCAGAACCGAAAACATCTTGCCTCAATAAGAGAATTAAATTGACATTTCTAGGTACATAAGTTAACTAGTTTCTCTTGGAATCAATTTAGAATTTCTAAAACTCTTTGCAAAAACATTTTAATTCATCAAGAGGCTAAGTGAAGCCTTAGGTCACTGACCAAAACATATTCCATCCCCTAAAAGAGATTGGAATCACAACTTATAATGACATAACCTTATAAAGAATTGTAAAACTTTAAGGAGCACTTAAAACATAGGCTATTGGTCCTAGTAGCTAGATGAAAACTCATTGCAAGTCCATCATCACTACTTGGCCGAAATTATGCATTCAAGGAATACATTTACATTTAACTTTATCTTGGAATGAAATGGGCAAGTCTTTGAGCTCTAGGTTCTTAAGTTACGACATAAACTAAACGTGCTCATGCTCTTCATTTTTAATCTTGCTTTCAAAGTAAAGTGATGACTTGAAATTAAATATGCAAGGCATAATTTAAACGTGCAAGCTTGAAAGTAAATATGCGAAGCATAATCTTAAACGTGCAAGCTTGAAAGTAAATATGCAAGATTCAATTCTTTATTTTAGAGCTCTTGGCCCAACAACAATCGACTTTAAGGCCGAAATAGATAGGCATTCGAGAAATTAATTAGGTGATAATGCAAGTTCAATTCTTTATTTTAGTGCTCTAGGCCCAACAACAATCGACTTTAAGGCCGAAATAGAAAGGCTTCGAGAATTAAATTAAGTGAAGATGCAAGTTCCATTTTAATCTTTATGTTCTTAGGTGATAGCTTGAAAATAAAGATGCATAGCAAGAATGTAAATATGAATACAAGCATAAAATAAATTATGCAAGTTCATTTTATCTTTCTAGAGCTCTTAACAAGACTTTAAAGGAATTTAAACCTTAACCCAAACTCACTCAAACAAGGTAAAGTCAAGCTTGGAGTTCTTAGAACTCAACATAATATCTTTGGGAATCAAACTATGAAACTTAGAAAATCTCAAGGAAATGGCCGAAATCTCCAAGAACAGAAAAGTGCATTTTAAATCTCTAGAGTTCATGACCTTGATGATATATTAACACCAACATCATGAGTCCTCATCATTGAGTTCATAGAGCCATTTTAAAACACCATCAAAGTTAAAGTTCTCAAAAGTTCAAGAAAGGAAAATCTAGAAACACTTTTGCTCAAGAACAAAAATCAAGCTCTAGAGTTTGTTTCAAGTGATGAACATCATCATGAAACTCTCATCATCAAGCTCTCATTCCTTTGTTCTCCAAGGCCCATGGCTGAAAATGAAAAGGTAAAGGAAAGAAAAAGAAGTTCTAAAAAGAATCAAGAGAAACTATGAACATTAAGCTTAGAACAAGAACTTTAAAGAAAGAATACATGAAAGAAAATCCCTACTTGGTGTGATGAACTTGAAGATGGAAGAAGAAGATGAAGAAGATGAAGAACTTGAAGAACTCCAAGAACTTGAAGAACACAAAGACTTTGAGAGAAAAAGAAAAGCTTTGAGTGTTTCCTAAACTTAGCAAATGATCTAAAAGTGGTGCAAGCTCCTCAAGGCATTCTATTTATAGAGAAATGAAACAAATGGAGGGAGCTCATGGAGGAGGAGGTTTCGGCCATGAGGGTGCAGATTGGAGGCTTTCCATGAGTTCCATGAGGTGAGATAATGTGTTCTTGAGGTATGGTGAGGTATGGTTCAAAGCATGGTGAGGTATGGCTCAAGGTATGGCTCAAGCATGGCTCTTTGAGTGAGAAAACAATTTAATATGTGTCAAAGGGGGAGGATGTGGCCGAAAATGCATCAGCCCATGGGGAGGATTAGTTTGCATTTTAATTGTGTTTTAGAGTTGTGTTTAGGTGTATCTTTGATTATGCTTAAGATTAGGAATTTGTAAGAAAGTGTTTAGGTAAGGAGGATGGGTAATTAAGGTGGTCTAGACATAATTAAGGAGTGGTCTTGCACCATTAGAGAGTTAAATCCTCAATTTAGAGTCTAAACAACTCTAGACACATTTCCTTGATTTAAGGAATTGGAGAGAGAAAACACTATTCAAGATTCCAAGACTAGGAATCTTGAGTTCTAAAAAGGGATTTAAGTTTAATCTAAGCAATTTTAGGTTCTAATTAACTTTAATAAATTATTTTGACTCTAGATTAATTAGGGAAATAAATTAATCTTCGTTTAGAGCCTAATATTGCTTAGGTTTGCTTAATTACGTCATTAAGCTCAAAAACACTATTCTAGGGGCAAAATCGTAATTTTGCACTAAAACTGCCCGGACCACCGGGACTTGAACAGAGACCTCTAGACACATGAAATCATGTTTTTAAACCTCTGGGGAAAGTTCCGGGCTCAAACGGCACCATTACCAGCGTAAAAACGCTATAGGGGTATTTTGGTCATTTTGACCCGAAACTGCGGAAAACGAAATTTTCGCTTCCAAAAGCATTCAAAGGCCATTCAATCCCCTTCAAACATTGAGTTGACCCTTCGAGGATGACCGAGTTGGTTACCCTCGAGTTCGGGTCAGGAAATGACCTCAGGGGCATTTTGGTCATTTCCCTCGGACAGAAAAATCGGGGTGTTACAAAACACAACTCTAAACCACAATTAAAATGCAAACACAACCCCACATGGGCTGATGCATTTCGGCCACCTCCTCCCCCTTTGACCACATGTTAAATTGTTTTCTCACTCAAAGAACCATGCTTAACCCATGCTTGCACCATACTTGAGCCCATGCTTGGCCATGCTTCCAACCATGCTTTGAACCATGCCTTGTAAGAGATATTTTCTCTCCCATTCTGCACTCCTCATGGCCGAAGCTCCTCCCCCTCCATGCACCCTTTATTTGCTTCATTTCTCTATAAATAGCTTGCTTGGGTGAACTTGTATCATTTTGGGTTCATTTGCAAAGTGTAAGTTCTCAAAGAAACACTTCAAAGCTTTCTTTTCTCTCAAGTTCAAGTTCTTCAAGTTCTTCATCTTCTTCATCTTCTTCTTCCATCTTTAAGATCATCACACCAAGTAGGGATTTCCTTTCATGTATTCTCTTCTTTAAAGTTCTTGTTTCAAGTTTGATGTTCATAGTTTTTCTTGATTCCTTTTAGAACTTTTCTTCTACTCCTTTTTCCTTTTCATTTTCGGCCATAGGCCTTGGAGTTCAAAGAAATAAGAGCTTGATAATGAGAGTTTCATGATGATGTTTATCACTTGAAACAAACTCTAGAGCTTGATCTTTGTTCTTGAGCAAAAGTGTTTCCAGTTCTTCCTTTCTTGAACTTTTGAGAACTCTATCTTTGGTGATGTTTCAAAGTGGTTTTAAGGACTCAATGGTGAGGTCTCATGATGTTGGTGTTAATATATCATCAAGATCATGGACCCTAGAGTTTTAAAATGTTCCTTTTCCTTCTTGAAGTTTCGGCCACTTCCTTTTCTTCTACTAGCTAAATGTTTTGATCTTCTAAAAATGTTATATTGAGTTCTAAGGACTCTAGACTTTACTTGATCTTGGTTTGATGAGTTTGGGTTGAGGTTTAAGTTCCTTTAAAGTCTTGTTAAGAGCTCTAGAAAGATAAAATGAACTTGCATAATTTATTTTATGCTTGCATCTGTATTTACATTCTTGCTATGCACCTTTACTTTCAAGCTATCACCTAAGAACATAAAGATTAAAATGGAACTCGCATCATCACTTAATTTAATTCTCAAAGCCTTTCTATTTCGGCCTTAAAGTCGATTATTGTTGGGCCAAGAGCACTAAAATTAAGAATTGAACTTGCATTATCACCTAATTAATTTCTCGAATGCCTTTCTATTTCGCCCTAAAGTCGATTGTTGTTGGGCCGAGAGCACTAAAATAAAGAATTGAACCTTGCCTATTTACTTTCAAGCTTGCACGTTTAAGTTTATGCCTTGCATATTTATTTTAAGTCATCACTTTATTTTGTAAGCAAGATTAAAAATGAAAAGCATGAGCACGTTTATTTTATGTCAAAACTTAAGAACCTAGAGCTCAAAGACTTGCCCATTTCATTTCAAGTTAAAGTTTAATGTGAATGCATTCTTTGAATGCATGTTTTCGGCCAAGTAGTGATGATGGACTTGCAATGAGTTTTCATCTAGCTACAAGGACTAATAGTCTATGTTCTAAGTTTTTATTAAAGCTTTACAAATCTTTACAAGGTTACGTTATCATGAGATATGACTTTATTCCCTTTTAGAAGATGAAATATATTTTGGTCACTGACCTAAGGCTTCTCTAAGCCTCTTGATGAATTAAAATGATTTGCAAAGAGTTTTAGAAATTCTAATTTGATTCCAAGAGAAACTAGTTAACTTATGTACCTAGAGATGTCAATTTAGTTCTCTTATTGAAGTTAGATGTTTTCGGTACTGTCAAGATGAGCTTGTGGCTGTATGATGATGTTTTGATGTAACACCCTAGTAATTAACCAGATACACCTAGGTTGAATCTGATTGATGACTAGACTTTACTCCTTGCTTTGGTTCTTTCTTCATAATTTGAAAATACTTAGTGAAATTACGAGCCATTTTTTTTTTTAACACATAATTGAAAATGTGAGCCGAGTACAACGTGAACGAGTAAGCGGAGTATAATAAGACGTTTAAGAATATATCACATCATATTACTTTGGCTCCATCATATAACATCCATAAGCACATTATAGCATATATTTACATACAATAACCTCACTCAAAGGGTGGGTTATGTTCATACATCATTGTCTTATGCAAACCCATAAAAGAAAATATACATAAGGAAATACATGCCCCTAAACTAGATAACTCCATAAGCCAGGAAGGTTATCCTAAAACTAGGGTGCATGATCACACATAAATCTACTAAGAACCCTCTATGGCCACTCGTCCCGAAATGGGGAATAAATCCGATCCACTAATGAGCTCCCTCGGGAGGGACACACGAGATGCACCAGTCAGGTCGCATGGACGGCCTTGTTGCTAACCTCTACGAACAACTGCTTTCCTCACTACCCTCTCTACACGCAGGGAGTAGGAGCAGAGCTCTTAGAATATACATGAGTAGGAGTGTCCTCTCAAGGATCAGCCAGAATATCTCATCTCGAACATACTCTGGAAATCCATGGGCAGCCAGATGAAGCGGGATAAGAACATAACATCCTTTCATCAAGTGGTCGTGCATGTTCAAAAACCATTTCATCGCCATAGGGAGAAGTAGGAGAAAATCGATAACTAGGGACAGGATGGGCAAATGGACGACCTATGTAAATAAAAACACGAATCACAAGACCTCCCTTCAAAATGATACGAGCGATGCACCGGATCATAGTGAAATTCCCAAGTAGGGGTATCAACGAACAGGACGAATGTCGCCATCTGAATCTGGAGACAATGACGGAAATAAAGAAAAGGGAGTGAGAATCTTGCTAAAGAATTCTCAGTAGGGTACCTCCTTCTACAGTGTCATCATCAAAGTCCCCAGGAACCTCGGGATTATTCTAAAATAGTGAGCATGCAAAGATTCATTTTAAGTTCGGACAAATACTTAACCGAGGTTCAACAATTTTTAATCATGCGTCTTATAATGCATCATAATCTTAACATGTCATATTTACAATGAACTTTTCCTTTATCATTACATCATATTCCTCATCATCATTATCAAAATAACATGCATAAAAGAACGTCATATAATATTATCTACACGTGGACACAGTGCACATTTTTCATTTCTTTAGTGCCTTTGATGACTTAAAATCTTATCATCATCATTATTTTCCTTGGGCCACCCTATACTCCACCCTTTTGGGAGTAATTTAGGTTATGAGCTCATATTTTACTAGTCGTCACTAGCATATACTTATCCCTTTTGATAAGCTAAAGTCCCGACTCTACCCTTTTGAGAGAACGGGTTAGGGGGCTAAAATCACCTTTTCACCACCTATAGTCTGATGGTTCCAAAGGATCATTTTCTTATAAGTTTAAGTCATCATTAAATCTTTGCATGTTATATCATAATACAATTCATAAACATCATAACATTTTCTCATTTATAGTCTTAAGCTAGAATAATATATATCAATCAGAATCATGCATATGGGAGATTCCCAGAAAGAGGTGGGTCACAATGGACACGCTTAAATACCAAGTCTTTCCTTAGCCGTAACCTTTCCAAATTACACTTTTACAATGATACACTTTCTTCTAGCAACAAAGGTAAATTTTACATAATAAAGAACATTTCATGTACAAGCATTCTCATTATTTGCACCTACAACTATAACATGCAAGCCAGAAATCATTCAATGATATCAAGTACTTAATAAGCATCCAATCCTTACATAGAATTATCAATTATAGAACTAATTAGTTACTAAACCAATTATGAATCATTCTCTTAACAATAAACCATAATTGTCACAACTTCAATCATATCAAATCATTATCACACATTGATACTAAACTCAGATCAAAGGGTCTAATCATGAACCTCATGCAATTACATAGAATCATATTTTAAGTGCATATAAAATACTAGTTCCCCAGAAAATCCTTGCAAAGCCTTAAAACTCATTTAGAAACTAGTTCTTTGTCAAATTTGGGAGGATCTTCACAATTAAAATTCTCACTTAAGATAAAAGGAGTAAGTCTTGAGCTTTAGAGATTTAGGTGACATCTTAGAATTATAAACATGCTATGCAACCTTATTTTAATCTTATCTTTATAAGGTGATAGCTTGGAATTATAAACATGATATGCAATTCCATTTCTTTATCTTTAAGATTTAAGGTGATGACTTGAAAATTAAACATGATGCAAGAACTTGAAATATAAACATGATACAAGAACTGGAGTGGCGGTAATCCGCACAGACCAAGAGAGGGAGAAGAAAATATTAAGAAACCTGAGCGCTGTGAGTCCGCACAGACCAAAGAGAGGGAGAAGAGAATATTATTATTACATCTTTCTAAGCTCCAATCTCAAGACTTTTTAAAGAATAAATTCTTTAACTCCAATAATCATATTTCTTTGCTTGTGATACATGGGCAAGTCTTTGAGCTCTAGGATCTTTTAGGTGATGGCATAAAATAAACATGCCATGTGTTGATTCTTTTAGCCATTATAAAATATAGTGAGAGCATAAATTAAATATGAGATGCAACCTCTTTATTATCTTGAAAGATTAAGTGATGACTTGAAACATAAACATGAGATACAAGCTTGGAATTTAAACATGAGAAATGCAAGTTCATTTATTCATTCTTGAAAATTTAGTGATGACATAGAACGTAAACATGGTTATGCAAAGCATAAACTTAATCATGGATGCAAATTCATTTTGTTTCTTTACTAGAGCTCCTTCAAGACTTTAAAAGAATTATAAATTCAACCCAATACATATCTTAACAAGAAATAAAATATAAAAGGAAAAAATACATCTTTCAAGTTCTAAACTAAAAATCTTTGTTTTAGCATCATAAAGCATTATTCTTTAAAGTTTTGCATCAAGTGGAATTTTCAAGCTTTAGAGGCCTAACTTGTGATGGATTTACAACCCACCCTCAAGGTCCTCATCATCAAGCCATCATCTTAGTTCCACCTAGGCCATATGGTTGAATTGGTTAAAGAAAATTGAAAAGGAAAACCAAAATGAAAAGCTAAGGCAAGTTCATAATTTCATCATTTTGAGCTAAAAACACAACTCCTCAAAGCATAGAAATAAATTTAGAAACTACTCCCTACCTAATCTGAGTTGAAGAAGAGGAAGAGAACTTGGTTTCTTGAAGTGAAATGAAACAAAATCTCTTTGAAAAATTGAAGAAAGAATTCAGCCAAAGAGGAGGAAGAAAGAAAGTTTTTGGTGCTCCTAAAAACTAGTTATGAACCAAGCATTCCAAGACCACTCAAGCAAGCCTATTTATAGAAGATTTTGAGGCTTCTAATTGGCCAAAATGATGAGGTAGTGGACGGAATTTTGCAGGAGAAATAAGGAGGAAAAATCATTTTAGACAAAGTTGTATGAAATTAAGGAATTATGTCTCTTATGGTGACATTTTGGCATTTTGTTTTAGTGCAACTTTTGGCAATAATTCAGCTGCATAATGGCATCAATAATTTCGTCCATTACAGCCCAAAGAAGTGAAATTTGTGTGTTCCATGCATTATTTAGGTGTAGGCAAGATATTCATGTAATTTAGAGAATTTACCGTTAAGGGTTTAAGTGAATTAGTAAGCAATTTGGGTGTTTTTGAGCAATTTTGGGTTCTAATCAATCTAAATACATAATTTTGACTCTAGATTAATATTTAGAATTTAATAAGCTTTAATTTGAGCCTAATATTGCTTAGGTTTCGTATACGAATCAAAAATCCCAAATTCGCAAACGCCCAAAAACAGGGGCAAAATCGTACTTTCACTTAAAAATTGCTCGAGGCCACCCGAGCTTAACCAATGGTTAATCATGGCTTAAAAACACATTTTAAAACATTTTAGTGAGGTTCGGGCTCAGTCGGCACGCGACATCTGAGTTAAAACACCACGCAGGGCTGCTTTGGTCATTTCACGCCGCCTAACTCAAAATTGAGATCCTTCTGCTCTATTAACACACATAACACAAACAATCCCTTATTATCCTCAAAATATCCCCTTGAGAATAGGTGGGGCCCACGATCCTCATTTTCTGAGTAAAATAACTTCAGGGGCATTTTGGTCATTTTATACGTACAGAAATTCGAGATTTGCGACTCTCGCATGAATCGTTCCTAACCTCTCTTCTAATGTTATATTCCTTTATTGAGGATTGTTTGGCCTCAAATCTTATGTAATAACTACCTACGGTAATTCGGTAATTTCTAATGACAGTAAAAATTACAGTAAAAATTGGGGCGTTACATTTGATGTGTTAAAATGTGTAGAAATATCACATGATGATGTAGAAACGATTATATGCATGATAGGCAAGAAACTAGCTAACTAGAAATACCGTAAAGCTAGAATTTAACATAGTTTAGACCCATTTGTTTTTGGAACTTATCCAAACTGTTTTAATGGGAACATAATCAGATTAGGATTGTTTAGACATGAAAAACTTGGTAACATTTGGATTAGAATTGAATTTTAGCACCTATTGGGAAACTAGTAACTAGAAAACCGTAAAAATGCAAATGTAGAACTGTTAGAACATTTAGTTTTCTGGATTCTGTCCAGCAACATTACAACATGATAAATGTGATTTATAATTAGTTCTTAAGCATAGGAATGTCTCATAATTGATTTAGATTTAATTTATAGCGCCTTAGGCAAAGACGGAACCGAGAAAGGATCTAAAACGTAAGTTCTAGAACCCCGTAATCACAAGTTAGAAATTCTGCCCTATGCTTTTCAGATTTGAGTATGAACATGAGGATTAGGAATGATGATTAATTATGAGCCCTTAGGTGCATAACATATGAACGATGGATGTTAGAGAACTATATCTCAAGATTAAGACCCGTAAGGGTCAAAGCATAAGCTACCGTAAGGGTAAGCGTTTGAATGTTCTATGATGATGCATGTGTTATGTGGAGGATGATAATGTTATTCATATGAGGAATTCATGAGGATATATGTTTATGTAGCATCAAGCAAATTTGGAAGGAATTCGGCGTAATGCCTTTGTGCCGCCGAATTCCCGACAAATTTAAGGACATAAAGAGATTTTGAAAATTAAGGTACTAAGATGGGTTCTAGGATGACACCGGTTCAGCCGAGCACCCCTAAGAGAATTGCCCCCTAACCCGTACTCAGATAGTCGGGATTTATGATTTATGATACGCTTATCGTTAAGTGGTAAGTAAGAACTAGTGACGACTAGTTAAGGTATGAGCTCATAACCTAGAGATGTGACACGTTCTGGGTGACACCGGTTTGGCCGAGCACCCCCAGAGCGCTTGTCTTTTAGGGCGGCCCATGAGGAGGAGAAGTTTCATGATTATGATTATGTCACTAAGTTTGTCCCATATGAATGTTCTATTGCCACTTTATGCCACTAAGTATGATGATGCTTGATGATATGATTTATGTATGTGCATTAGGTAGCGCCATGCATACATTCTCTATTATGTTGCATTCATGACATTAAGATCATCATAAAATGAATAGACCTTGGCTAAAGTATATTTTAAAGTTTAAAATGAACTCGATGCATGCTCACTTGTTTCTACGAAAATAAACCCAAGGTTCCTGAGGACGTAGATGATGACACCTAGGTAGTAGGAGGCCTCATCGAGATTTTTAGTAAGATTCTCACTCCCTCTATCTCTTCTTTCCATCACGTCTTCAGATGGTGACGTTCGTGGTGTTCGTGGACACGCCGACATGGGAGGTGCACCATGACCCGGACCACGGGTCATTCCATTTTGTGGGTCGATGCACGGTTAGAGTATTCATGTTCATGGGTCGACTCTTCACTCCCCCTGTACATTCCCATCGTTTCTCCCCCGTCTCACCTTTTGGCGATGACCTGGTGTTCGAGAGCGCACGTCCCCGAGAAGAGAGGCTTCGCCGTATTCCACCGTCCGGCCTGGCTGCTCGAGACTACCCCAAGATGTGCCCTGCTACTCCGTCTTTTTCGGAGACGGGTCCTTCCGAGGATTCGGCAACCCAAGTACCCTCCGAGGGATCTTCCCCCACCAAACCCATGGACTTTGGGGAGGGTAGCGAGCCCACCGTGACTCAACCGAGGCTTGCACGACGGTCGGAGATGAGGCCGCGCCGTGGAGGTCACTCATGAGCCCCGTTCCGCCTATTCTCGTCGGAGGAGCTTGCTCAGTTTCCTGGTTACGTGCCACGCTCGAGGGATAGTCGCCAGTAGAAGGCTGTGGATGGCCCGGGTTAGTGCACACACCGCATAGAGGAGGATAAACCTTCTTTTGTTTAGAGGTTACCCCATCAGATGCACTCGAGTAGGGGAGTAGTTTATGTTTATGTTTATGTTGTATTTTCTTTCATGTATTCCTTTGTACTAAATTAAGTCCCACACTTATAAGTGGGCAAGTTATATATATATATATATAAGATGATATTCAGTGTTTCTCATGATGTGCCTTATGCTATGACGTTATGAGATGTATGTTTTGTCCTTTACGTGTTATATCGCATCACGCGGCTCTCACTTTGTATTTCAAAAAAAAATTTACCCGTATTTTCCGCTAAGTATTTCGAAGTAAAAATGAGAACTATGAAGTAACAGACTAATGATTAACCTAAGTATGTTCTAGAGTATTGGGTTAAAAATTAGGATGTTACATTATGGTATCAGAGCAGTTCGGTTCTCATGGAGCCTGAGGATTGGACTGACTATGCTTTCTAAAGCGTAGTACGATAGCTATGTCATGCGTAGTGCTTAGTTAGGGACAAGCTATAGGGTAGGAGTGCATGACCCTTGTCTACTTGCATGTGCCATGGTAACTAGCTCATCTTACATGGAATATTGAGCCTGATCACCTTAGTGTTTATTGTCTCATGTGTTTAGGAACCAATGGCACCAAGGAGACAACCTAGGACCCCGACCGAGGGGGACCAAAATGATGCTACTGCTGCTGCTGCTGTTTGTGACATGGCTAGGGCTATGGAACGAATGTTCGAGAGGATGGATCAACAAGGGGATGCAAGACGTGCTCCCCCTACTATTGAAATGGTGGAACAAGTAAGGTTTGGTGAGTTTCGCAAGGCAAACCCACCAACCTTCAGAGGAGCCATGGATCCCGACAAAGCTGATGAGTGGATCAAGAATTTGGAGAAGATCTACTCTGTGGTAGCTTGCTCGGAGGAGCAAAAGGTCACCTTTACGACCTATATGATGGAATCGGATGCCAAATTTTGGTGGACCGGCACCCGAAGACTGCTAGAAGCTTCTGGTATTGCTGTCAACTAGGAGCTATTCAAGACTTACTTCTATGAGAAGTACTTCCCGGAGTCAGTAAGGAATGCCAAGGATATCGAGTTCATGCAACTAACCCAAGAAGGGAGGTCTGTTGCTCAGTACACAGCGAGATTTGCGGAGCTGATCAAGTTCTCGCGGGTGTTCCAAGGGAACCCCGACGAGATATGGAAATGTGTGAAGTACGAAGCCGGATTGAAGCTGGAGCTGAACTATGCCGTAGCACACATGGAGATTAGGGACTTCCCTACCCTGGCCAACAAGTGCCGAATTCTGGAGGAAGGACAAGGTAAGCTCCAGGCTGCAAGGGCGGAAAGAGCTAAGGGGCTAGGACCTCAAGCCCCGAAGTTCAAACCACAACACCAAAACCAACCTCGAAGCCATTACAACCCCTACCACACCAACCAGTTCAAGCCACCTCAACAACCCAAGCAACCCTATAGACCACTATACCAGAACAACAACCACCGAAACAATAACAACACCAATAACCGGCAAGGAGTGTCGGGAGGCCCCCGGAACAATGCTCAACAAGGAGGGTCCAGTGGGACCAAGAACAAGACGCCCCAAGGAGCCCCCGCCACCTTTGCTAGGCCTAACGGGTTTTCCAGTCGGGGTAGAAACAATAAGGTCAAAAGGAAGCTCAGTCATAGGTAAATTAAGGCTTTTAACACATGAATGGGAGATAAAAGAATGAGAAGCGCCAGAATCATATAGTACAATTAAGTCTTTACCATGCATATTACCCTTACCTTCCACGAGATTTCGTGACTTTGTTGTTTCTTCAAGATTAACAAAGAAATACCCTTCCTGGTATTGTGGCTTGGGATTGGGGGTTGGCGGGTTTCTTTAGTGCATTCTCGGGAGTAATGACCTGGTTTTCCACACCGATAGCACACGTTTGTTCCGGCTCGACATGGCATGCTCCCATGATTCTTGCCGCACTTGGGACATTCCATGGATGGCGCAGGCTGTGGAGGTACTGCTGGACCTCTTTGTGGTGCTTTCCCTTTATTGTTGTTATTGTTGTTGTTGTGATTGTTACTGGGGTTATTGTTGTAGCGGTTGTTATTATAGCGATTGTTGTTGTTTGGGCTTCCTTGTTGAAAATTTCTTTGTGTCCCTTGTGGTCTTGATTGAGCGGGAAATGGAGGTCGATCGCCTCTTGAACTGGCCGACCTTGAGGTGTCAACTTTTTGGTAATATTATCTGACTTTGGGGTGTTTAGTTTTCTCTGACCTTCTTCAATAATCCGACATTTGTTAACTAGGGTAGAGAAATCCCTAATCTCCAAATGTGCAACTGCCACATTAAGTTCCGCCTTCAACCCTGACTTGTATTTAATGCATTTCCAGTACTCATCAGGATTTCCTTGGTACATTCTTGAGAACTTAATGAGTTCTTCAACCAGCGATATCTTCGGGCCACATTCATATTCCCTGGACAACTTGCATGAATTCAATGTCCTTGGCATTTCTAATCGACTGAAAGTACTTTTCATAAAAATGGACCTTGAAAAGTTCCCAATCAATGTCCATGTCGGTCGTCTCCTGTGAGTCTTGAACACCCGCCCACCGTAAACCAAAGCATCACCTTCAAGCATATGAGTAGCGAAGGTGACCTTTGCTCCTCCGAGCATGGGACTACAAAGAAAGACCTTCTCAATATTCCGAATCCATTCATCCGCAATATTTGGATTCATGTCCCCTTGACAAGTGGTGGGTTTGCCTTACGAAACTCCCCGAAACAGGCATGTTCAGGAATCTCATGTCCTTGATTCATATTGGCTTGACGATCCTGATCCATTCGTTCCATCATCATTCTCATGGTCCTTGCTACGTCGCGGAGTGCTTCAGCTGTCTCGTTGTCTTGATTATTACGTGCTTTGCGCTCCTAGTCCTGTTGTCGACGTGCCATTGGTCCCTATACACACAAACAAAGAACACTGAGGTGATCAGGCCCAATATTCCATGCAAAGTGAGCAAGTTACCATGGCACTTTCAACATACAGTAGTCATGTATTTCTAATCCTCAAGCTCATCCTAATGATAAACATCTACACATGACGTTACTAACGTATTATGCTTTAGAAGCATAGCTAGTCCAATCCTCAGGCTCCATGAGAATCGAACTGCTCTGATACCAAAATGAAACACCCTAGTAATTAAGCAGATACACTTAGGTTGAATCTGATTAATGACTAGACTTTACTCCTTGCTTTGGTTCTTTCTTCATAATTTGAAAATACTTAGTGAAATTACGAGCCATTTTTTTTTTTAAACACATAATTGAAAACATGAGCCGAGTACAACGTGAACGAGTAAGGGGGGTATAATAAGACGTTTAAGAATATATCACATCATATCACTTAGGCTCCATCATATAACATCCATAAGCACATTATAGCATATATTTACATACAATAACCTCACTCAAAGGGTGGGTTATGTTTATACATCATTATCTTATGCAAACCCATAAAAGAAAATATACTTAAGGAAATACATGCCCCTAAACTAGATAACTCCATAAGCCGGGAAGGTTATCCTAAAACTAGGGTGCATGATCACACATAAATCTACTAAGAACCTTCTATGGCCACCGCCCTGAAATGGGGAATAAATCCGATCCATCGATGAGCTCCCTCGGGACGGGACACACGAGATGCACCAGATCGGGTCGCATGGAGGGCGTTCTCGCTAACCTCGGCTGAACAACTGCTTTCCTCACTACCCTCTCTTACGTGTGGGAGTAGGAGCAGAGCTCTCAGAATATACATGAGTAGGAGTGTCCTCTGAAGGATCAGTTTCAGAATATCTCGTCTCGGGAACATACTCTGGAAATCCATGGACAGCAAATGAAGCGGGATAAGAACGTAACATCCTTTCATCAAGTGGACGTGCATGTTCGAAAACCATTTCATCGCCATAGGGAGAAGTAGGAGAAAATCGATAACTAGGGACAGGATATGCAAATGGACGACCTATGTAAATAAAAACACGAATCAAGCAAGACTCTCCTTCAAAATGATACGAGCGATGCACCGGATCATAGTGGAATTCCCAAGTAGGGGTATCAACGAACAGGACGAATGTCGCCATTTGAATCTGGAGACAATGACGAAAATAAAGAAAAGGGAGTGAGAATCTTGCTAAAGAATTCTCAGTAGGCATTTTGGTCATTTTATACGTACAGAAATTCGAGATTTGCGACTCTCGCATGAATCGTTCCTAACCTCTCTTCTAATGTTATATTCCTTTATTGAGGATTGTTTGGCCTCAAATCTTATGTAATAACTACCTACGGTAATTCGGTAATTTCTAATGACAGTAAAAATTACAGTAAAAATTGGGGCGTTACATTTGATGTGTTAAAATGTGTAGAAATATCACATGATGATGTAGAAACGATTATATGCACGATTAAAATGTTATATTCCTTTATTAAGGATTGTTCGGCCTCAAATCTTATGTAATAATTACCTACAGTAATTCGGTAATTGATTAATTTCTAATGACAGTAAAAATTACAGTAAAAATTGGGGCGTTACATTACTCCCCTCCTTAAAAGAATTTCGCTGGAAATTGCTACCCGAGAACAACTCGGGTATTGTGCTTTCATGTTTGATTCCAGCTCCCATGTAAGTTCTTCGGTTTCACCCTCGTCCCCATGCTACTTTGACCAGGGTACAGCCTTTGTTCCTTAACTCGCTTAACTCCTCGGCCGACGATTCTCGTGGGTAGTAAGTTAAATGTCGTTATCTCTTAATTGTACATGTTCGCTCTAGTACATGACTCGGGTCGATTGATACTTTCTTAATCGAGAGACATGGAAAACATCATGAAGGTTGGATAGACTCGGGGTAGGGCTATACGGTAGGCTACGTGTCCTACTTTGGTAAGGATTTCAAACGGACCAAGAAATCTGGGGCTCAATTTCTTTACTTTTATTGCTCGGCCTATGCCTGTGGTGGGGGTGATCCTTAGGAACACGTGGTCCCCTTTTTGAAAATCTAGCGGTTTTCGCCGCTTGTCCGCATAGTTTTTCTGTCGAGTTTGAGCAGTAAGAATCTTATCCCTAATCTTCTTGATTTGTTCCGTTGTTTCCCTCACAATATCAGGTCCGAGTAAACTTTGCTCTCGGGTTCATACCAACATAAGGGAGATTGACATTTCAGTCCATAGAGGGCCTCATACGGTGCCATACCGATACTTGCATGATAATCAAGTGTTATATGCAAATTCAATCGATGTGTGTACTTATCCCATCTTCCCCTTTGATCTAAAACACATGCCCTTAACATATCCTCCAAGGTTTGGATAGTTCTTTCAGATTGACCGTCTGTTTGGGTGTGATAGGTCGCTTAGATACTGACTTTGAACCAAATGCCTTTTGAAAGGCTCCCCAAAATCGTGACGTAAATGCATGGATCCCGGTCCGAGATTATCGCCGACGGCACCCCATGTAACCTTACTATCTCCTGAATATATAATTGTGCTAACCTATCCAAGGAATAAGTCACCTTAATAGGTAAAAGTGGGCTGACTTCGTCAACCGATCCACGATTACCCATATGGTATCATGATTCATTTGGGTCCCCGGTAATGCAGTCACAAAATCCATGGAGATACTATCCCACTTCCACTCAGGGATCGACAGAGGTTGCAGCATTCCGCAGGGTTTGGTGTTCAATCTTCACCTTTTGACACACCAAGCACTTACTCACCCATGTGCACACATCTTTCTTCATTCCAGGCCACCGTAACATCTTCTTCAAATCTTGATACATCTTGGTGGCACCAGGATGAAGGTAAAATGGCTCTTATGGGCTTCCTCCAAAATATCCTTTCGGAGGCCACCACTAGCAGGTACACATATTCGACCTTTAAACCTCCACAAATCGTCCATTCCTTGGGTAAAACCTATCAACTTTCCCCGCCTTCACGCCTCTAAAGTCTCTTGAAACTCAAAGATCGTCCCTTGAGCTTGAACAATCCTTTCTTTGAACTCACTTGTCACTCTAAGATGACAAGCTCGATGCCCTTAGTGGTCAAAGTCATTCCTAGGTTTAAGTCCCTAAATTGCTCAATCAATTCAACCTCCTTCACCATCAAACGGGACACTTGTAAGGACTTCCTACTCAAAGCATCAGCTACTACATTAGCTTTACCAGGATGGTAATTCAATCCAAAATCATAATCTTTTAAGAACTCCATCCATCGCCTTTGCCTCATGTTTAGCTCTTTTTGATCAAAGAGATATTTCAAACTCTTGTGATCGGAAAACACCTCAAACTTAACTCCATATAAATGGTGTCTCCAAATCTTTAGAGCAAACACGACTGCAGCCTAACTCAAGGTCATGGGTAGGGTAGTTTGCCTCATGTGGCTTGAGTTGTCTTGATGCATAGGCCACCACTTGCCTATCTTGCATCAATACACAACCTAAACCCTTTTTTGAAGCATCACAATACACCTCGAAAGGCACATTGGGGTCGGGTAACACTAAAACAGGGGTAGAGGTTAGCTTGTGTTTTAACTCTTGAAAGCTCTTTTCACACTCCGGGGTCCATGAAAAAGGGGTGTTCTTCCTAGTCAGCTTGGTCAAAGGAAGGGAAATCTGGGAAAATCCCTTGATAAATCGACGGTAATAACCGGCTAAACCCACAAAGCTCCTTACTTGATTCACAAAGTGGTTGGTCTTTCCCAGCTTTACTACCGCTTCTACCTTACTAGAATCTACTGAGCAGAATTCCTTTCTTAGATACTACATGCCCTAAAATTGCACCTTATCCAACCAAAACTCACACTTGGAAATCTTGGCATATAGTTTCTTTTCCTTCAAGATCTCCAAGATTATGGTCGTGGCATTCATGCTCTTCATGGGTCTTAGAATATATGAGAATGTCATCTATAAAGACAACTACAAACTGATCTAAATAGGGCGAAAGATCCTATTCATGTAATCCATAAAAATAGCTGGAGCATTGGTTAACCCAAAGGACATTATCGCAAACTCAAAATGGCCGTATCGAAAAGGAAAGGCCGCTTTAGGTATGTCTTCATCTCTCACTCTAATTTGATGGTAGCCTGACCTCAAATCTATCTTAGAAAACACTACCGCACCTTTCGCTTGGTCCATCAAATCATCGATCCTAGGCAGAGGATACTTGTTTTTCACCGTTACTTTATTCAATCGCCGATAATCTACACATCCTCATACTCCCATCCTTTTTCTTTACAAACAACACAGGGCTCCCAAGGTGATGCACTAGGCCTAACAAACTTTTTCTCCAATAAATCTTCCAATTGAGTTTTTAACTCGGTCAATTCTAATGGGGACATCCTCAGTATGGGGCTATGGATATAGGTCCCGCACCCGAAGCAATTCTATGGAAAACTCTATCTCTCTCTTGGGAAACTCAGTATCTCATCTGGAAATACTTCAGGATAATTTCTTACTATTGGTATCTCATCGATACTTTGCTCAAAGTCTACATCACTAGCGGCTAAGAAAATGTAACCTTTACTCTCACCCTTACCACAATCCATTTCCACAAGAAGCTTATGTAAAGACTTATGGGTTTCTTAGGTTCAATAGGAACAGGAAGAAAAGTGATGGTTTTCTCATAATAGCTTTATCAAAGACACGGTTGGCCTCAAGCCAATCCATGCCAAGAATCACATCTAAACCTCGCATGGGTAAGCAAATAAGATCTAAAACAAAGGATCTATTATCTATAATAAAACTACAATCTAAACAACATTTACAAGTCCTAACTTGGGTTTTCCAATCAGGTAGAAACCATAAGGTCAAAAGGAAGCTCAGTCATAGGTAAATTAAGGCTTTTAACACATGAATGGGAGATAAAAAGAATGAGAAGCGCCAGAATCATATAGTACAATTAAGTCTTTACCATGCATATTACCCTTACCTTCCACGAGATTTCGTGACTTCGTTGTTTCTTCAGCATTAACAGTAAATACCCTTCCCTGGTATTGCGGCTTGGGATTGGGGGTTGGCGGGTTTCTTTCAGTGCATTCTCGGGAGTAATGACCTGGTTTCCACACCGATAGCACACGCTTGTTCGGCTCGACATGGCATGCTCCCATGATTCTTGCCGCACTTGGGACATTCCATGGATGGCGCAGCCGTGGAGGTCTTCTTTGGACCTCTTTGTGGTGCTTTCCCTTTATTGTTGTTATTGTTGTTGTTGTGATTGTTACTGGGGTTATTGTTGTAGCGGTTGTTATTATAGCGATTGTTGTTGTTTGGCCTTCCTTGTTGAAAATTTCTTTGTGTCCCTTGTGGTCTTGATTGAGGGGGAAATGGAGGTCGACTCTGCCTCTTGAACTGCTAACCTTGAGGTGTCAACTTTTTGGTAATATTATCTGACTTTGGGGTGTTTAGTTTTCTCGACCTTCTTCAATAATCCGACATTTGTTAACTAGGGTAGAGAAATCCTAATCTCCAAATGTGCAATCGCCACATTAAGTTCCGCCTTCAACCCCGACTGTATTTAATGCATTTCGGTACTCATCAGGATTTCCTTGGTACATTCTTGAGAACTTAATGAGTTCTTCAACCGGCGATGTCTTGGGCCACATTCATATTCCCCTGGACAACTTGCATAAATTCAATGTCCTTGGCATTTCTTACCAACTCTGGAAAGTACTTCTCATAAAAATGGACCTTGAAAAGTTCCCAATCAATGTCCATGTCGGTCGTCTCCAGGAGTCTTCGAACACCCGTCCACCAGAAACCGGCATCACCTTCAAGCATATAAGTAGCGAAGGTGACCTTTTGCTCCTCCGAGCATGGGACTACAGCAAAGACCTTCTCAATATTTCGAATCCATTCATCTGCAATATTTGGATTCAGTGTCCCCTTGAAAACGGGTGGGTTTGCCTTACGAAACTCCCAAAGCAGGCATGTTCAGGAATCTCATGTCCCTGATTCATATTGGCTTGACGATCCTGATCCATTCGTTCCATCATCATTCTCATGGTCCTTGCTACGTCACGGAGTGCTTCGGCTGTCTCGTTGTCTTGATTATTCTGTGCTGCGCTCCTAGTCTGTTGTCGACGTGCCATTGGTCCCTATACACACAAAACAAAGAACAACGAGGTGATCGTGCCCAATATTCCATGCAAAGTGAGCAAGTTACCATGGCACTTTCAACATACAGTAGTCATGTATTTCTAATCCTCAAGCTCATCCTAATGATAAACATCTACACATGACGTTACTAACGTATTATGCTTTAGAAGCATAGCTAGTCCAATCCTCAGGCTCCATGAGAATCGAACTGCTCTGATACCAAAATGAAACACCCTAGTAATTAAGCAGATACACTTAGGTTGAATCTGATTAATGACTAGACTTTACTCCTTGCTTTGGTTCTTTCTTCATAATTTGAAAATACTTAGTGAAATTACGAGCCATTTTTTTTTTTTTTTTTTAAACACATAATTGAAAACATGAGCCGAGTACAACGTGAACGAGTAAGCGGGGTATAATAAGACGTTTAAGAATATATCACATCATATCACTTAGGCTCCATCATATAACATCCATAAGCACATTATAGCATATATTTACATACAATAACCTCACTCAAAGGGTGGGTTATGTTTATACATCATTATCTTATGCAAACCCATAAAAGAAAATATACTTAAGGAAATACATGCCTCTAAACTAGATAACTCCATAAGCCGGGAAGGTTATCCTAAAACTAGGGTGCATGATCACACATAAATCTACTAAGAACCTTCTATGGCCACTATCCTGGAAATGGGGGAATAAATCCGATCCACTGATGAGCTCCCTCGGGACGGGACACACGAGATGCACCAGACTAGGGTCACATGGACGGCCTTCTCGCTAACCTCGGCTGAACAACTGTTTCCTCACTACCCTCTCTTACACGTGTGGGAGTAGGAGCAGAGCTCTCAGAATATACATGAGTAGGAGTGTCCTCTGAAGGATGAGTTTCAGAATATCTCGTCTCGGGAACATACTGGAAATCCATGGACAGCAGATGAAGCGGGATAAGAACGTAACATCCTTTCATCAAGTGGACGTGCATGTTCGAAAACCATTTCATCGCCATAGGGAGAAGTAGGAGAAAATCGATAACTAGGGATAGGATGTGCAAATGGACGACCTATGTAAATAAAAACACTAATCACAAGACCTCCCTTCAAAATGATACGAGCGATGCACGGATCATAGTGGAATTCCCAAGTAGGGTATCAACGAACAGACGAATGTCGCCATTTGAATCTGGAGACAATGACGGAAATAAAGAAAAGGGAGTGAGAATCTTGCTAAAGAATTCTCAGTAGGGTACCTCCTTCTACGGTGTCATCATCAAAGTGCCGAGGGACCTCGGCGTTATTCTAAAATAGTGAGCATGCAAAGATTCATTTTAAGTTCTGACAAATACTTAACCGAGGTTCGTCAATTTTTAATCATCGTCTTATAATGCATCTTATTCTTAACATGTCATATTTACAATGAACATTTCCTTTATCATTACATCATATTCCTCATCATCATTATCAAAATAACATGCATAAAAGAACGTCATATAATATTAGCTACACATGGACACAGTGCACATATTTCATTTCTTTAGTGCCTTTGATGACTTAAAATCTTATCATCATCATTATTTTCCTTGGGCCACCCTTTACTCCACCCTTTTGGGAGTAATTTAGGTTATGAGCTCATATTTTACTAGTCGTCACTAGCATATACTTATCCCTTTTGATAAGCTAAAGTCCCGACTCTACCCTTTTGAGAGAACGGGTTAGGGGACTAAAATCACCTTTTCACCACCTATAGTCTGATGGTTCCAAAGGATCATTTTCTTATAAGTTTAAGTCATCATTAAATCTTTGCATGTTATATCATAATACAATTCATAAACATCATAACATTTTCTCATTTATAGTCTTAAGCTAGAATAATATATATCAACTGTAATCATGCATATGGGAGATTCCCAGGAAAGAGAGGTGGGTCACAATAGACACGCTTAAATACCAAGTCTTTCCTTAGCCAGAACCTTTCCAAATTACACTTTTACAATGATACACTTTCTTCTAGCAACAAAGGTAAATTTTACATAATAAAGAACATTTCATGTACAAGCATTCTCATTATTTGCACAGCAACTATAACATGCAAGCCAGGAAATCATTCAATGATATCAAGTACTTAATAAGCATCCAATCCTTACATAGAATTATCAATTATAGAACTAATTAGTTACTAAACCAATTATGAATCATTCTCTTAACAATAAACCATAATTATCACAACTTCAATCATATCAAATCATTATCACACATTGATACTAAACTCAGATCAGTGGCCGAATCATGAACCTCATGCAATTACATAGAATCATATTTTAAGTGCATATAAAATACTAGTTCCCGTAAAATCCTTGCAAAGCCTTAAAACTCATTTAGAAACTAGTTCTTTTGTCAAATTTGGGAGGATCTTCACAATTAAAATTCTCACTTAAGATAAAAGGAGTAAGTCTTGAGCTTTAGAGATTTAGGTGACATCTTAGAATTATAAACATGCTATGCAACCTTATTTTAATCTTATCTTTATAAGGTGATAGCTTGGAATTATAAACATGATATGCAATTCCATTTCTTTATCTTTAAGATTTAAGGTGATGACTTGAAAATTAAACATGATGCAAGAACTTGAAATATAAACATGATACAAGAAATCGGAGTGGCGGTAATCCGCACAGGGGACCAAAGAGAGGGAGAAGAGAATATTAAGAAACCTGAGCGTGATGTAGTCCGCACAGGACCAAAGTAGAGGGAGAAGAGAATATTATTATTACATCTTTTTAAGCTCCAATCTCAAGACTTTTTAAAGAGTAAATTCTTTAACTCCAATAATCATATTTCTTTGCTTGTGATACATGGGCAAGTCTTTGAGCTCTAGGATCTTTAGGTGATGGCATAAAATAAACATGCCATGCGTTGATTCTTTTAGCCATTATAAAATATAGTGAGAGCATAAATTAAATATGAGATGCAACCTCTTTATTATCTTGAAAGATTAAGTGATGACTTGAAACATAAACATGAGATACAAGCTTGGAATTTAAACATGAGAAATGCAAGTTCATTTATTCATTCTTGAAAATTTAGTGATGACATAGAACGTAAACATGGTTATGCAAAGCATAAACTTAATCATGGATGCAAATTCATTTTGTTTCTTTACTAGAGCTCCTTCAAGACTTTAAAAGAATTATAAATTCAACCCAATACATATCTTAACAAGAAATAAAATATAAAAGGAAAAAATACATCTTTCAAGTTCTAAACTAAAAATCTTTGTTTTAGCATCATAAAGCATTATTCTTTAAAGTTTTGCATCAAGTGGAATTTTCAAGCTTTAGAGGCCTAACTTGTGATGGATTTACAACCCACCCTCAAGGTCCTCATCATCAAGCCATCATCTTAGTTCCACCTAGGCCATATGGTTGAATTGGTTAAAGAAAAATTGAAGAGGAAAACCAAAATGAAAAGCTAAGGCAAGTTCATAATTTCATCATTTTGAGCTAAAAACACAACTCCTCAAAGCATAGAAATAAATTTAGAAACTACTCCCTACCTAATCTGAGTTGAAGAAGAGGAAGAGAACTTGGTTTCTTGAAGTGAAATGAAACAAAATCTCTTTGAAAAATTGAAGAAAGAATTCAGCCAAAGAGGAGGAAGAAAGAAAGTTTTTGGTGCTCCTAAAAACTAGTTATGAACCAAGCATTCCAAGACCACTCAAGCAAGCCTATTTATAGAAGATTTTGAGGCTTCTAATTGGCCAAAATGATGAGGTAGTGGACGGAATTTTGCAGGAGAAATAAGGGAGGAAAAATCATTTTAGACAAAGTTGTATGAAATTAAGGAATTATGTCTCTTATGGTGACATTTTGGCATTTTGTTTTAGTGCAACTTTTGGCAATAATTCAGCTACATAATGGCATCAATAATTTCGTCCATTACAGCCCAAAGAAGTGAAATTTGTGTGTTCCATGCATTATTTAGGTGTAGGCAAGATATTCATGTAATTTAGAGAATTTACGGTTAAGGGTTTAAGTGAATTAGTAAGCAATTTGGGTGTTTTTGAGCAATTTTGGGTTCTAATCAATCTAAATACATAATTTTGACTCTAGATTAATATTTAGAATTTAATAAGCTTTAATTTGAGCCTAATATTGCTTAGGTTTCAGATATCTGAATCAAAAATCCCGAAATTCGCAAAACTGCCCAAAAACAGGGGCAAAATCGTACTTTCACTTAAAAATTGCTCGAGGCCACCCGAGCTTAACCAATGGTTAATCATGGCTTAAAAACACATTTTAAAACATTTTAGTGAGGTTCGGGCTCAGTCGGCACGCACATCGAAGTTATAAGCAGGCAGGGAGCGTTTGGTCATTTCACGCGTCGGAACTCAAAATTGAGATCCTTCTGCTCTATTAACACACATAACACAAACAATCCCTTATTATCCTCAAAATATCCCCTTGAGAATAGGTGGGGCCCACGATCCTCATTTTCTGAGTAAAATAACTTCAGGGGCATTTTGGTCATTTTATACGTACAGAAATTCGGGATTTGCGACTCTCACATGAATCGTTCCTAACCTCTCTTCTAATGTTATATTCCTTTATTGAGGATTGTTCGGCCTCAAATCTTATGTAATAATTACCTACAGTAATTCGGTAATTGAGTAATTTCTAATGACAGTAAAAATTACAGTAAAAATTGGGGCGTTACACTTTATGACTCTGGCGCTACCCACTCTTTAATTTCATATGCTAGTGTCGAGTCTCTAAATTTAAAGACTTCCAAGCTTCCCTTTGATCTTATTGTTTCTACCCCCACAAATCACCCCGTAAATACTTGTTTTTGTTGTTTAAATTGTCATCTTACTGTAGAAAATAGATCCTTTGTCATAGATTTAATTTGCTTACCCATGAAAGGTATAGGTGTAGTCCTTGGCATGGATTGACTTCACGCCAACCGTGTAATGTTAGATTGTAATACCAAAACAGTTGTTTTTCCTTCTCCCCTAGTGAAACTAATCAAACTTTGAAACTTTACCTCAATGCCGTAGATGTCAATTGTAGTGGGCAGAAGACTAAGGGATATGTTCTCCTAACCGCTAGCGAAGTACACTTTGAGCAGAATTTAGAGAATATACCAGTAGTAAGAGACTATCCCAAGGTATTTCCGAAAGAGATACCCGAGTTTCCCCCCAAGAGAGAAGTGGAGTTCTCCATTGAGTTGGTTCCTGGAGCGGGACCAATCTCCACCGCCCCCTATAAGATGTCACCCTTAGAGTTAGCCAAATTAAAAACCCAACTTAAGGAGCTTTTGGGAAAGAGTTTTATCAGACCTAGTGCCTCACCTTGGGGAGCCCCAGTTCTGTTTGTCAAGAAAAAGGACGGGAGCATGAGGTTGTGCATAGGTTATAGGCAATTGAATTGTGTGACAGTGAAAAACAAGTACCCATTGCCTAGGATTGATGATCTTATGGACCAATTGAGAAGAGTGGTAGTATTTTCCAAGATCGATCTAAGGTCAGGATACCACCAAATTAGGGTAAGAGATCAAGATATACCAAAGACCGCCTTTAGAACTCGGTATGGACACTTTGAGTTCACGGTGATGTCTTTTGGGTTGACAAATGCTCCTGCAGTGTTTATGGATTACATGAATAGGATCTTTAGACCCTATTTAGATCAGTTCGTGGTCGTTTTCATAGATGATATGCTCATCTATTCGAAGACCCACGAGGAGCATGAGCATCATTTGAGGATAGTTTTGGAGATTTTGAAGGAGAAAAAGCTGTATGCAAAACTTTCTAAGTGTGAATTTTGGTTGGAGGAGGTCAAGTTTTTAGGGCACGTTGTGTCAAAAGGAGGAATAGCCGTTGATCCTAGTAAGGTAGAAGCCGTAATGAATTGGGATAGACCAACCACCATAACGGAAATACGGAGTTTTTTGGGTTTAGCGGGCTACTACCGTAGGTTTATCAAAGGATTCTCCCAAATGGCCCTACCCCTGACCAAGCTAATTAGGAAGAATGCACCCTTCAAGTGGAGCCCCGAGTGTGAGAAGAGTTTCCAAGAGCTTAAGGAGAGGCTAACCACAACCCCAGTTCTAGTTTTACCAAGCCCCGATGTACCCTTCGAGGTATATTGTGATGCCTCGGGTAAGGGTTTAGGTTGTGTATTGATGCAAAATAGGCAAGTGGTAGCCTATGCGTTAAGGCAACTTAAGCCGCACGAAGCAAATTACCCCACCCATGACCTAGAATTAGCAGCTGTAGTGTTCGCCTTGAAGATGTGGAGACACCATTTATATGGTGTGAGGTTCAAAGTTTTCTCCGATCACAAGAGTCTCAAGTACCTCTTTGATCAAAAGGAGCTAAACATGAGGCAGAGGAGGTGGATGGAGTTCCTTAAAGACTATGACTTTGGTTTAAGTTACCACCCCGGCAAGGCTAATGTAGTCGCCGACGCCTTGAGTCGAAAGTCATTACACCTATCTTACATGATGGTCAAGGAAGTTGAGCTAATAGAGAAGTTTAGAGATATGAATTTGGGGATGTCTGTGACCAATGAGGGTATGAAAATGTGCTATCTTACCGTAATAAGTGGGTTTAAACAAAGAGTTATGCTAGCACAAAGGGAGAGTGAGGAATTTAGGGAGCTCATAAAGGCGATTAAGGCAGGAAAACTCAAGGGATTCGAACAAGGTTCCGATTGGGTATGGAGGCTTGAAAGAAGGATCTGTGTGCCACAAGATGGTGACCTCCGAGAGAAGATATTGGAAGAGGCCCATAAAAGCCATTTCACCATCCATCCTGGTGTTACTAAGATGTACCAAGATTTGAGGAGGATGTTCTGGTGGCCCAGATTGAAAAAGGATGTGGTCGCCTGGGTTAGTAAGTGCTTGGTGTGTCAAAAGGTGAAGATCGAGCACCAAAAGTCATCAGGTTTACTGCAACCCCTATCAATTCCCGAATGGAAGTGGGAATGCATATCGATGGACTTCGTGACAAGATTGCCTAAGACCCAAGCTGGCCATGACGCCATATGGGTGATAGTGGATTGATTAACCAAGTCGGCTCACTTTCTGCCTATTAGAGTGACATACTCTTTGGACAAATTGGCTCAGCTATACATCCAAGAGATCGTGAGATTACATGGAGTACTGTCGACGATAATCTCGGATAGGGATCCGCGATTTACGTCACGTTTTTGGGAAGCCTTCCAAAAGGCGTTTGGTTCAAAGTTGTGTTTTGTAACGCCCCAATTTTTACTGTAATTTTTACTGTCATTAGAAATTACTCAATTACCGAATTACCGTAGGTAATTATTACATAAGATTTGAGGCCGAACAATCCTCAATAAAGGAATATAACATTAGAAGAGAGGTTAGGAACGATTCATGCGAGAGTCGCAAATCCCGAATTTCTGTACGTATAAAATGACCAAAATGCCCCTGAAGTTATTTTACTCAGAAAATGAGGATCGTGGGCCCCACCTATTCTCAAGGGGATATTTTGAGGATAATAAAGGATTGTTTGTGTTATGTGTGTTAATAGAGTAGAAGGATCTCAATTTTGAGTTCCGACGCGCGAAATGACCAAAACGCCCCTGCGACTGTTTTAACTCCGATATGCGTGCCGACTGAGCCTGAACCTCACTAAAATGTTTTAAAATGTGTTTTTAAGCCATGATTAACCATTGGTTAAGCTTTGGTGGCCTCGGGCAGTTTTTAAGTAAAAGTACGATTTTGCCCCTGTTTTTGGGCAGTTTTGCAAATTTCGGGATTTTATTCGTATACCGAAACCTAAGCAATATTAGGCTCAAATTAAAGCTTATTAAATTCTAAATATTAATCTAGAGTCAAAATTATGTATTTAGATTGATTAGAACCCAAAATTGCTCAAAAACACCCAAATTGCTTACAAATTCACTTAAACCCTTAACCGTAAATTCTCTAAATTACATGAATACCTTGCCTACACCTAAATAATGCATGGAACACACAAATTTCACTTCTTTGGGCTGTAATGGATGAAATTATTGATGCCATTATGCAGCTGAATTATTGCCAAAAGTTGCACTAAAACAAAATGCCAAAATGTCACCATAAGAGACATAATTCCTTAATTTCATACAACTTTGTCTAAAATGATTTTTCCTCCCTTATTTCTCCTGCAAAATTCCATCCACTACCTCATCATTTTGGCCAATTAGAAGCCTCAAAATCTTCTATAAATAGGCTTGCTTGAGTGGTCTTGGAATGCTTGGTTCATAACTAGTTTTTAGGAGCACCAAAAACTTTCTTTCTTCCTCCTCTTTGGCTGAATTCTTTCTTCAATTTTTCAAAGAGATTTTGTTTCATTTCACTTCAAGAAACCAAGTTCTCTTCCTCTTCTTCAACTCAAATTAGGTAGGGAGTAGTTTCTAAATTTATTTCTATGCTTTGAAGAGTTGTGTTTTTAGCTCAAAATGATGAAATTATGAACTTACCTTAGCTTTTCATTTTGGTTTTTCTCTTCAATTTTTCTTTAACCAATTCAACCATATGGCCTAGGTGGAACTAAGATGATGGCTTGATGATGAGGACCTTGAGGGTGGGTTGTAAATCCATCACAAGTTAGGCCTCTAAAGCTTGAAAATTCCACTTGATGCAAAACTTTAAAGAATAATGCTTTATGATGCTAAAATAAAGATTTTTAGTTTAGAACTTGAAAGATGTATTTTCCTTTTATGTTTTATTTCTTGTTAAGATATGTATTGGGTTGAATTTATAATTCTTTTAAAGTCTTGAAGGAGCTCTAGTAAAGAAACAAAATGAATTTGCATCCATGATTAAGTTTATGCTTTGCATAACCATGTTTACGTTCTATGTCATCACTAAATTTTCAAGAATGAATAAATGAACTTGCATTTCTCATGTTTAAATTCCAAGCTTGTATTTCATGTTTATGTTTCAAGTCATCACTTAATCTTTCAAGATAATAAAGAGGTTGCATCTCATATTTAATTTATGCTCTCACTATATTTTATAATGGCTAAAAGAATCAACGCATGGCATGTTTATTTTATGCCATCACCTAAAGATCCTAGAGCTCAAAGACTTGCCCATGTATCACAAGCAAAGAAATATGATTATTGGAGTTAAAGAATTTATTCTTTAAAAAGTCTTGAGATTGGAGCTTAAAAAGATGTAATAATAATTCTCTTCTCCCTCTACTGGTCCTGTGCGGACTACCGCCGCTCCGGTTTCTTGTATCATGTTTATATTTCAAGTTCTTGCATCATGTTTAATTTTCAAGTCATCACCTTAAATCTTAAAGATAAAGAAATGGAATTGCATATCATGTTTATAATTCCAAGCTATCACCTTATAAAGATAAGATTAAAATAAGGTTGCATAGCATGTTTATAATTCTAAGATGTCACCTAAATCTCTAAAGCTCAAGACTTACTCCTTTTATCTTAAGTGAGAATTTTAATTGTGAAGATCCTCCCAAATTTGACAAAAGAACTGGTTTCTAAATGAGTTTTAAGGCTTTGCAAGGATTTTACGAGGAACTAGTATTTTATATGCACTTAAAATATGATTCTATGTAATTGCATGAGGTTCATGATTCGGCCACTGATCTGAGTTTCGTATCAATGTGTGATAATGATTTGATATGATTGAAGTTGTGATAATTACGGTTTATTGTTAAGAGAATGATTCATAATTGGTTTAGTAACTAATTAGTTCTATAATTGATAATTCTATGTAAGGATTGGATGCTTATTAAGTACTTGATATCATTGAATGATTTCCTGGCTTGCATGTTATAGTTGCTGTTGCAAATAATGAGAATGCTTATACATGAAATGTTCTTTATAATGTAAAATTTACCTTTGTTGCTAGAAGAAAGTGTATCATTATAAAAGTGTAATTTGGAAAGGTTCTGGCTAAGGAAAGACTTGGTATTTAAGCGTGTCCATTGTGACCCACCTCTCTTTCCTGGGAATCTCCCATATGCATGATTACAGTTGATATATATTATTCTAGCTTAAGACTATAAATGAGAAAATGTTATGATGTTTATGAATTGTATTGTGATATAACATGCAAAGATTTAATGGTGACTTAAACTTATAAGAAAATGATCCTTTGGAACTATTAGACTATAGGTGGTGAAAAGGTGATTTTAGCCCCCTAACCCGTTCTCTCAAAAGGGTAGAGTCAGGACTTTAGCTTATCAAAAGGGATAAGTATATGCTAGTGACGACTAGTAAAGTATGAGCTCATAACCTAAATTACTCCCAAAAGGGTGGAGTATAGGGTGGCCTAAGGAAGATAATGATGATGATAAGATTTTAAGTCACCTAAGGCACTAAAGATCTGTCGTGTAGCTAATATTATATGACGTTCTTTTATGCATGTTATTTGATAATGATGATGAGGAAAATGATGTAATGATAAAGGAAAAGTTCATTGTAAATATGACATGTTAAGATTATGATGCATTATAAGACGCATGATTAAAAATTGACGAACCTCGGTTAAGTATTTGTCCGAACTTAAAATGAATCTTTGCATGCTCACTATTTTAGAATAATCCCGAGGTTCCTAGGGACTTTGATGATGACACTGTAGAAGGAGGTACCTTACTGAGAATTCTTTAGCAAGATTCTCACTCCCTTTTCTTTATTTCCGTCATTGTCTCCAGATTCAGATGGCGACATTCGTCCTATTCGTTGATACCCCTACTTGGGAATTTCACTATGATCCGATGCATCGCTCGTATCATTTTGAAGGGAGGTGCGCAATTCGTGTTTTTATTTACATAGGTCGTCCATTTGCACATCCTGTCCCTAGTTATCGATTTTCTCCTACTTCTCCCTATGGCGATGAAATGGTTTTCGAACATGCACGTCCACTTGATGAAAGGATGTTACGTTCTTATCCCGCTTCATCTGTTGTCCATGGATTTCTAGAGTATGTTCCCGAGATGAGATATTCTGAAACTGATCCTTCAGAGGACACTCCTACTCATGTATATTCTGAGAGCTCTGCTCCTACTCCCACACGTGTAAGAGAGGGTAGTGAGGAAACAGTTGTTTAGCCGAGGTTAGCAAGAAGGCCGTCCATGCGACCCCAGCCTGGTGCATCTCGTGTGTCCCCTCCCGAGGGAGCTCATTAGTGGATCGGATTTATTCCCCCATTTCCAAGACAGTGGCCATAAAGGGTTCTTAGTAGATTTATGTGTGATCATGCACCCTAGTTTTAGGATAACCTTCCCGGCTTATGGAGTTATCTAGTTTAGGGGCATGTATTTCCTTAAGTATATTTTCTTTTATGGGTTTGCATAAGATAATGATGTATGAACATAACCCACCCTTTGTGTGAGGTTATTGTATGTAAATATATGCTATAATGTGCTTATGGATGTTATATGATGGGGCCTAAGTGATATGATGTGATATATTCTTAAACGTCTTATTATACTCCGCTTACTCGTTCACGTTGTACTCGGCTCGCGTTTTCAATTATGTGTTTTAAAAAAAAAAATAGCTCGTAATTTCACTAAGTATTTTCAAATTATGAAGAAAGAACCAAAGCAACGAGTAAAGTCTAGTCATTAATCAGATTCAACCTAGGTGTATCTGGTTAATTACTAGGGTGTTACATGTTTGAGCACAGCTTACCACCCACAAACAGACGGACAATCAGAAAGAACGATCCAGACCTTGGAGGACATGTTGAGAGCCTGTGTTTTGGATCAAAAGGGAAGTTGGGACAAGTACCTGCCACTGATCGAGTTTGCGTATAACAACAGTTATCATGCGAGTATCGGCATGGCACCCTATGAAGCCCTATATGGACGAAAATGCAGTCCCTCTATCTTTGGTATGAGCCCAGAGAACAAAGCATGTTAGGGCCCGATATAGTGAGGGAAACAATGGAGCAAATCAAAAGGATACGGGATAGGATGCTTACCGCTCAAAGTAGGCAGAAAAGCTATGCGGATAGGCGGCGTAAGCCGTTGGATTTTAATGAAGGAGAACATGTGTTCCTTAGGATCACCCCCACTATAGGCATAGGAAGAGCCATGAGAGTTAAAAAGTTGAGCCCCCGATTCCTTGGTCCATTCGAAATCCTTCAAAAAGTAGGGCCAGTAGCCTACAGAATAGCCTTACCCCCAAATCTTTCCAATCTCCATGACGTCTTTCACGTCTCCCAGTTAAGAAAATATAAGTCCGACCCTAGCCATGTTCTAGAGCCAGAGCACGTACAATTAAGGGAGGACCTAACTTTCAATCTGCCACCAACATGGATCGTGGATCGCGGAGTCAAGCAGTTGAGGAATAAGTCCGTTCCTTTGGTGAAAGTGGCATGGGGACGGGACAAGACTGAAGAATTTACGTGGGAATTAGAGTCGAAGATGAAGACCAAGTATCCAGAGCTGTTCTAAGGTATGAATTTTGAGGACGAAATTCTTTTTAAGGAGCGGAGTAATGTAACGCCCCGATTTTCTGTCTGAGTGGAAAATGACCGAAATACCCCTGAGGTCATTTTCGGCCCGGAATTCAAGGATGGCCGACTTGACAGTTCTCGAAGGGCCAACTCAATGTTTGAAGGGGATTGAATGACCCTTGAGTGGTTTCGGAGATGAAAGTCTCATTTTCCGCAGTTTCGGGTCAAAATGACCAAAATACCCCTATAGCGTTTTACGGGGGTAAAGGTGCCGTTTGAGCCCGAAACTTCCCCCAGAGGTTTAGAACCATGTTATTACATATTTCAAAACATCTGTTTGAGTCTCGGCAGTCCCGGGCAGTTTTAGTGCAAAATTATGATTTTGCCCCTAGAATAGTGTTTTTGACCTTAATGATGTAATTAAGCAAACCTAAGCAATATTAGACTCTAAACAAAGATTAATTAATTTCCATAATTAATCTAGAGTCAAAATAAATTATTAAAATTAATTAGAACCTAAGATTGCTTAGATTAGATTTAAATCTCTTTTCTAAAACTCAAGATTTCACTCTTGGAATCTTGAATAGTGTTTTCTCTCTCCAATTCCTTAAATCAAGGAATTGTGTCTAGAATTGTTTAAACACTAAAATGAGTTTATAACCCACTAATGGTGCAAGAACACTCTCTAATTATGTCTTGGCAACCTTGATTACCCATTTTCTCACCTAAACACTTTCTTACAACTTCCGAACCTTAAGCATAATCAAAGATACACCTAAACACAACTCTAAACCACAATTAAAATGCAAACACAACCCCACATGGGCTGATGCATTTCGGCCACCTCCTCCCCCTTTGACCACATGTTAAATTGTTTTCTCACTCAAAGAACCATGCTTAACCCATGCTTGCACCATACTTGAGCCCATGCTTGGCCATGCTTCCAACCATGCTTTGAACCATGCCTTGTAAGAGATATTTTCTCTCCCATTCTGCACTCCTCATGGCCGAAGCTCCTCCCCCTCCATGCACCCTTCATTTGCTTCATTTCTCTATAAATAGCTTGCTTGGGTGAACTTGTATCATTTTGGGTTCATTTGCAAAGTGTAAGTTCTCAAAGAAACACTTCAAAGCTTTCTTTTCTCTCAAGTTCAAGTTCTTCAAGTTCTTCATCTTCTTCATCTTCTTCTTCCATCTTTAAGATCATCACACCAAGTAGGGATTTCCTTTCATGTATTCTCTTCTTTAAAGTTCTTGTTTCAAGTTTGATGTTCATAGTTTCTCTTGATTCCTTTTAGAACTTCTCTTCTACTCTTTTTTCCTTTTCATTTTCGACCATAAGCCTTGGAGTTCAAAGAAATAAGAGCTTGATGATGAGAGTTTCATGATGATGTTTATCACTTGAAACAAACTCTAGAGCTTGATCTTTGTTCTTGAGCAAAAGTGTTTCTAGTTCTTCCTTTCTTGAACTTTTGAAAACTCTATCTTTGGTGATGTTTCAAAATGGTTTTAAGGACTCAATGGTGAGGTCTCATGATGTTAGTGTTAATATATCATCAAGATCATGGACCCTAGAGTTTTAAAATGTTCCTTTTCCTTCTTGAAGTTTCAGCCACTTCCTTTTCTTCTACTAGCTAAATGTTTTGATTTTCTAAAAATGTTATATTGAGTTCTAAGGACTCTAGACTTTACTTGATCTTGGTTTGATGAGTTTGGGTTGAGGTTTAAGTTCCTTTAAAGTCTTGTTAAGAGCTCTAGAAAGATAAAATGAACTTGCATAATTTATTTTATGCTTGTATCTGTATTTACATTCTTGCTATGCACCTTTACTTTCAAGCTATCACCTAAGAACATAAAGATTAAAATGGAACTTGCATCATCACTTAATTTAATTCTCAAAGCCTTTCTATTTCGGCCTTAAAGTCGATTATTGTTGGGCCAAGAGCACTAAAATTAAGAATTGAACTTGCATTATCACCTAATTAATTTCTCGAATGCCTTTCTATTTCGGCCTTAAAGTCGATTGTTGTTGGGCCGAGAGCACTAAAATAAAGAATTGAACCTTGCCTATTTACTTTCAAGCTTGCACGTTTAAGTTTATGCCTTGCATATTTATTTTAAGTTATCACTTTATTTTGTAAGCAAGATTAAAAATGAAAAGCATGAGCACGTTTATTTTATGTCAAAACTTAAGAACCTAGAGCTCAAAGACTTGCCCATTTCATTTCAAGTTAAAGTTTAATGTGAATGCATTCTTTGAATGCATGTTTTCGGCCAAGTAGTGATGATGGACTTGCAATGAGTTTTCATCTAGCTACAAGGACTAATAGTCTATGTTCTAAGTTTTTATTAAAGCTTTACAAATCTTTACAAGGTTACGTTATCATGAGATATGACTTTATTCCCTTTTAGAAGATGAAATATATTTTGGTCACTGACCTAAGGCTTCTCTTAGCCTCTTGATGAATTAAAATGATTTGCAAAGAGTTTTAGAAATTCTAATTTGATTCCAAGAGAAACTAGTTAACTTATGTACCTAGAGATGTCAATTTAGTTCTCTTATTGAAGTTAGATGTTTTCGGTACTATCAAGATGAGCTTGTGGCTGTATGATGATGTTTTGATGTGTTAAAATGTGTGGAAATATCACATGATGATGTAGAAACGATTCTATGCATGATAGGCAAGAAACTAGCTAACTAGAAATACTGTAAAGCTAGAATTTAACATAGTTTAGACCCATTTGTTTTTGGAACTTATCCAAACTGTTTTAATGGGAACATAATCAGATTAGGATTGTTTAGACATGAAAAACTTGGTAACATTTGGATTAGAATTGAATTTTAGCACCTATAGGGAAACTAGTAACTAGAAAACCGTAAAAATGCAAATGTAGAACTGTTAGAACATTTAGTTTTCTGGATTCTGTCCAGCAACATTACAACATGATAAATGTGATTTATAATTAGTTCTTAAGCATAGGAATGTCTCATAATTGATTTAGATTTAATTTATAGCGCCTTAGGCAAAGACGGAACCGAGAAATGATCTAAAACGTAAGTTCTAGAACCCCGTAATCACAAGTTAGAAATTCTGCCCTATGCTTTTCAGATTTGAGTATGAACATGAGGATTAGGAATGATGATTAATTATGAGCCCTTAGGTGCATAACATATGAACGACGGATGTTAGAGAACTATATCTCAAGATTAAGACCCGTAAGGGTCAAAGCATAAGCTACCGTAAGGGTAAGCGTTTGAATGTTCTATGATGATGCATATGTTATGTGGAGGATGATAATGTTATTCATATGAGGAATTCATGAGGATATATGTTTATGTAGCATCAAGTAAATTTGGAAGGAATTCGGCGTAATGCCTTTGTGCCGCCGAATTCCCGACAAATTTAAGGACTTAAAGAGATTTTGAAAATTAAGGTACTAAGATGGGTTCTAGGACGACACCGGTTCGACCGAGCACCCCCAGAGCACTTGTCTTTTAGGGCGGCCCATGAGGAGGAGAAGTTTCATGATTATGATTATGTCACTAAGTTTGTCCTATATGAATGTTTTATTGCCACTTTATGCCACTAAGTATGATGATGCTTGATGATATGATTTATGTATGTGCATTAGGTAGCGCCATGCATACATTCTCTATTATGTTGTATTCATGACATTAAGATCATCCTAAAATGAATAGACGTTGGCTAAAGTATATTTTAAAGTTTAAAATGAACTCGATGCATGCTCACTTGTTTCTACGAAAATAAACCCAAGGTTCCTAAGGACGTAGATGATGACACCTAGGTAGTAAGAGGCCTTACTGAGATTTTTTAGTAAGATTCTCACTCCCTCTATCTCTTCTTTCCGTCACGTCTTCAGATGGCGACGTTCGTGGTGTTCGTGGACACGCCGACATGGGAGGTGCACCATGACCCGGACCACGGGTCATTCCATTTTGTGGGTCGATGCACGGTTAGAGTATTCATGTTCATGGGTCGACCCTTCACTCCCCCTGTACATTCCCATCGTTTCTCCCTCGTCTCACCTTTTGGCGATGACCTGGTGTTCAAGCGCGCACGTCCCCGAGAGGAGAGGCTTCGCCGTACTCCACCGTCCGCATCCGCCGTTTGAGACTAACCCCAGTATGTGCCCCGTTGCCCGTCGTCTTTTTCGGAGACAGATCCTTCCGAGGATTCGGCAACCCAGGTACCCTCCGAGGGATCTTCCCCCACCATACCCATGGACTTTGGGGAGGGTAGCGAGCCCACCGTGACTCAGCCGAGGCTTGCACGACGGCCGGAGATGAGGCTGCACTGTGGAGGTCACTCCCGAGCCCCGTTCCTCTTATTCTCGCCGGAGGAGCTTGCTCAGTTTCCTGGTTACGTGTCACGCTCGAGGGATAGTCGCTAGTAGGAGGCTGTGGATGGCCCGGGTTAGTGCACACACCGCATAGAGGAGGATAAACCTTCTTTTGTTTAGAGGTTACCCCATCAGATGCACTCGAGTAGGGGAGTAGTTTATGTTTATGTTTATGTTGTATTTTCTTTCATATATTCCTTTGTACTAAATTAAGTCTCACACTTATAAGTGGGCAAGTTATATATATATATATATATATATATATATATATATATATATATATATATATATGTATGAGATGATATTCAGTGTTTCTCATGATGTGCCTTTATGTGCCTTATGCTATGACATTATGAGATGTATGTTTTGTCCTTTACGTGTTATATCGCATCACGCGACTCTTACTTTGTATTTCAAAAAAAAATTTACCCGTATTTTCCGCTAAGTATTTTGAAGTAAAAATGAGAACTATGAAGTAACAGACTAATGATTAGCCTAAGTATATTCTAGAGTATTGGGTTAAAAATTGGGATGTTACAATAATTGCTTCACTTGTGTTCGTCAAATGGTGGTTATCGACGGCTACCAGCAGTTATTAGCAGAAGTATGACAAAAACGTGACAAAGTAGTGGCAGAGGGCAAATGATAGAGAAAATAACTGCCAAAACCACGTGGACAACATCCGAGAATAGCCAAAAGTCAAGCGTCAAAATCTTAGAGTCCTAGGCTGTCTATAAATACTAGTTCTGTGCACATTGTAAGAGGTTGGAATTTTTACTCACACACTCTCTTTTACACATCTCCAATGACAGAACAGAGACATGAGTTCACTGAGTAATTGTTCTTAACCCATTTCTTGCTTTCTTAGGATTAATCCGTCTTTAATTTCTGTTCTTATTTTCTTTACAATTTATGTACTTTATCTTCAATTTGTCAATCAATTTACATTCTGCAAGTTTTTCTTTTCCTTTAGTCTGTCAAACATTTCATTTATACCCAACACAAATCACGTCACAATCACTTCACATTTCGTCTTCGTCCATAAAACATAGTTTGACACTCGATTTTTCTTTTGGTTGTGAACCTAAGAGGAGTAGCTTTTCGCTCCCCAAATCGAGATCTTGAAAAGCAAATGCTGTCATCCAAACTCCTGGAGTTTGTCGATATACGCCTGGTTTAACGTAATTTGGCCTCCTGCCCAAGGAAATTGTCAGTTATTTGTTATTGACAAACTAAGTGCCAAAATCTGTAATAAACACATAGTACAACAACGATGTTATCAAATTTAAATACACATTATATACAATGAATAAAAAATTTCAATTTGATCAAATGGTTAGATAAGTATGGAATAAATCGAGAAACAATGGAAATTGTTAAAAGCTGAATCTGACCTAAAAATTTAACAAACATTCAATTATCTTTATCTTTCTAGTTTTATTTTTATTTATCTTATTTATTATTTATTTTATTTATTTTTTGGATCTTAGCTTCCAAAGAGAAAACAAACAAAAACTTAACCTAGATATCCCTAATCTTACAACCAAAAAGGAAGCCCAAGAATGACGACCCAAGATTATTCTTTTTGTTTAAGCCTCAAACCAAAATCTGCATTAAGGGGTTATTGTTCACTAAAAAGAATTTTAACTGAAAGGCCCAAATATTCCCACTAGTTTTTTTTTGTGTTAAAATAGCCTAAACTCTCTTTTTATTTTTTCTTTTTTTTTAAACCTTGCGAAGGACACACACACCTACATAAAATAAAAGAAAGGAAACAAGATTTGAAAATGAGGAGAGCAAGAGGGGATGGCCATCTGGTTCTATCACATTCACACACATACATATCTTCACACACACACAAACAAAATTCTCTCTCTCTCTCTCTCTCTCTCTCTCTCTCTCTCTCTCTCTCACGGTGCACACACACACACATAACCCACGAAACACTTACAACACTCTCTTTCTCTCTCACACAAACATGCAATTTTTTTTTCAAAGAGGGGGGAAGGGACATAGAGAGAGGGAGAGAGAGGGATAGAGAACAAGAGAGAGAGGGAAAAATGAAGAAGCGGCCAAAGGAATCTAACTTGCTGCGGCAAGCGCACGGCGATGCGACAGGGAGGGAGAGGCAACGCAAGCTCACACTTGGGAGTAGGGCACTGCATTCAGCTGCACAAAAGGGGAAGCGGAGGCCACGCAAAGTCACGATTGGCGGCCGAGTTCAGGGTGGTGGTTCTCTAGTTTGTGACCTTGGGGAGTGGGGATAGGAGGAAGTTTCAAGGGTGACATTATGGATTTGTGTGGGGACGGTGGAAGGCAGATCTGAGGACAGTTGCATGCGGTGGTTATAGAGGGAAGGGTGGTGGTGCTAGTTGGTTTCACCGATGACGGACTCGTGGATGATGGTGATACCTAGGTGGCTCGCGGCTATGGAGGGTGCCTCAAAGGAGGGGGAAAGACAAGGTGCTCATGGCAGAGCTGAGCAGGGGAGCTCTGCCATGTGATTATTTCAAGCGGATGTTCATGGCGGCAAGGGGGCTGTGCAAGGGAGGAGCGCGATCGGCCATTGTGGTTGAGGGCTCCGAGATGGAAGGCAGGAGTGGTGGCTTTGAGGAGGAGGCTGCGGCGCTTAGCAGTGGTATGGAGGTAAGGCCATGGAGCCCCATGGCGGCGGTGGTGGCGAAGAAGCCCTGCCTTGCCTTCATTTTGTTTCTACTTCCAATATATTTTTTTTTCTTCCTTTGTTCATTCAGATTTGGAATTGAGTGCTCTTTTTAATTGTTGTTGATTGTGTTTGGTTCATGTGATTTGTAGTGATAGAAAGGAGGAGGAGGCGTAGCGTGAAGATGGAGCACGGGAGTACTTACGGTGGCATGGCCGCCGTGAAGAAGACCACTACCCCTATTCCTCCTATTTCTCCATTTTCTTGGTTTTATTTGTATATGGACTTTTGAAATATTTGGTTGTGTTTGGCTATGAGTAATTGTTTCTTGTGATTTTAAGACTGAAATTGTTTCTAGATTCAGATTGATGATTGAGAATGGTGAGGTTATATTTATGCTAAGGAATGGTTTGGTTTTTGTTAATTCTATTAGTTGTGGTTGGATTCCTGGTTGGGGAAAGAGATGATGCATTGAGGCTTTACTGATAAAGAATGGATAGATATAAGGATAGGAGAACTATGGTGTATGCATGTGCATGTGTGATTTTTGATACCAAAATGAAGGAACATACAATTAGGCAACAATAATAGGAGAGCACACAACTTCTTACTTCTATTTTTCTTCTCTAGAATCTTGATCTTTTTCTTTGTTTTGTTGATTACTAAGGTATGAAAGCTTATATTCTTCGCTCTTGTAATTTTTATTTTTTATAAAACTGAAGACAATGATGGACATGAAATACTGACGGTGCCTCTTCTAAACTTGTGTCCATGTTTCAATCTTACCTACGATTGTCGGTTAAGTGTCTTGATAAAGTGCTCATGCTGCAGTGAGTGGGGAGTGCAAGGGATAGGAAAGAACTGTTACAAAATTAGGTTCAGTACAAGTGATATACAGGTGTTCATTTGATCACTCTAGTGTTTTGATGTGTGGCTTTATGTTTGCTTTTGTATTACTTATTTGACAACTGTTAATTTGACGGGGCATCGGAGACAAAAACTAGTTGTACGAATAGCGTCACCTTATCATCAAAGATTCCAAATGGCAATACTCATTTCAACAAATTAAATTTCAAAGCAATCAACATAGTAACTTTCAAGCAAAATGCAAGACCAGAAATTATAAAGGAAGTAATATAAGATATGCACAATACATACTGTGAAATCATCCCTTAACATAATTATCCAATTAGAATGCACACGAGTTACATGATTATGTTACAGCTTATCAGAGCTTTGAATTATTTTTGTCTCAAAATAATACAGTCATGCATTACATACATAAAAAGGATAGATAGAGTTTAATCAATAGTAAAATGAATAGCATATTTGTTCATTTCATTAAGTTAACTTAATTATAAAATTATATTATTTTTATAATGCATACAACTTCAGAGTTCAACTTACATCTTCTGGATAATCATTTTTATTTAATTGTTCAAAGAAAGTGAATGTAAAAGAAGTTTGGGCATTGTAAAAAATGCAAATTTTGGATTTTCTTATATAACCTAACCTTAATAAATCATTATGACTCAAGATTAATAAGTAAAATTAATTTATCTTTCAATCATCCAAAACATGTCCTCAAGGGCATTTTGGTAATTTTGCAAAAGCCCAAAAATTTGGGGTGTTACAACTATAGCATAGGACTAACGGCATTTGTTAATGAAGATATTAATGGCGTGTACTAATTTTGAAATGTCTAGAATTGTAAGGATCAATTTAAAAAGAAAAAATTATAAGGACCAAATTAAAAATCAAGTAAAACTATATAAGGACCAAAAATTAATTTAATGAGATTTAAAATCTATAAATTAGACTAGACTAAATTGTTATCGAAATTAAATTTCTATATTAAAATTTATAAGTTAAACAAAATTAATAGCATTATAAACTAAACTAAATTACTAAGTCTATCGAAATCAAATTTATAAATTAAAATGTATAAACTAATTGAATTAAATAAAAGTATACACTAAATGTAACTAAACCTACAAATTAAAATAAAATGATACTGGCAAAACAGTAAAAATTACCTCTATAGTAAAATTTGGTGAGATATATCTACATTAATCAAAACGATTGAGACTATTGTTGTCTGTCAACTAAGCTTTACTTCTACTTCTCTCAAGTTTTACTCACTACATTTCTCCACTTTTACTCTCATTTCTCTCTCTACTTCTTTCACTAACTTCTCTATTTAAAAACTTACCAAATGACTCACACAGTTAAATCTCCCTCCGTCAAAATCCTTTTATAGCCTACCCATCGTAAAATGGCTATTTGTTAGTCTTTTTATTGTAACATCCTAATTTTTAACCCAATACTCTAGAACATATTTAGGTTAACCATTAGTCTATTACGTCATAGTTTCCTCTTTGTTTTAAAATACCTAGCGGAAAATACGGGTAAATATTTTTTGAATTAAGAAAACAAAGTGAGAGCCGCGCGACGAGATGAGTGATGAAACAAACTATGAAGCCTAGCAGCGATAAAACACAAATCCAAACAAACACGTCATAAACATCTGATCATGAAGCATGTGATTGTGCAACATAATAAAACAAACTACATAAATGGATACTGCATAAATGGATATATAATATGCCCACTCAAAAGTGGGACTTAGTTTAGTACAACATAAAGCAAATACAACTGAAAATAGAAAATACATGGAAATCTAAAAAGGGAAGACACCCACACCCTAGTGCATCTAAAATGGGCAACCTTTCATAACAAAAGAAGGCTACCCTAATCTACGTGTGGTGTGTATACTATCACTCCTTGAGCACCTTTACCACTAGTGGTTCGGATAGGGCGGGATATAGCCGATCCACGAACGAAGCTCATCCGAAGTGGGCACTCGCTGCGGCTGGACTTGAGCTCCTCGATGGGGATGCATGGACTGCCTCCGAGCCAGCCTCGGCTGTGTGACCGTCTCCTCGCTACCCTCCACCCTCAATGGGGGCGTAGGGGCGGAACTCTCGGAGTATGGATGGGTGGGTGGATCCTCTGATGGGTCAGTCTCCGAATGCCTTGAACGGGGGACATAGTCAGGAAAGTCATAGGCGGCGGACTCAGCAAAGTACGTACGGAGCGCCCTCTCGTTGTGTATCTGCGCTCACTCAAATATCATGTCGTCGCCATACGGGGAAGTCGGAGAAAATCGATAGCTATGTACATGGTGAGAAAAGGGGCGTCCCAAAAACATAAACACTCGAAGTGTGCAGCTCCTCTCAAAATGATACGACCGGTGCTCCGGGTCGTAGTGCACCTCCCAGGTGGAGATGTCAATGAACAACACGAAGGTCGCCATCTGAAGACATGACAGAAAGAAAAGATAGAGGGAGCGAGAATCTTGTTAAAGAAACTCAGTAGGGCAACCCCCCATCTAGGTGTCATCATCTACGTCCTCAGGAACCTTGGGTTTAGTGTATAAAATAAGTGAGCATGTACCAAGTTCATTTTTAAGTTTCAAAACATAGTTGGCCAAGGTCCGTTCATTTTAGAATGATTCTCAATGTCATGGATGCAACATAGTAAAGAATGTATGCATGGCACTACTTAATGCAAGAATATTCATCATAATAATAAGTAACATCATAGTAGTGGCATAAAGTGGCAATTAAAATCTCAGGTGGGAAACTTTGTGACATAATCATCATACTTTACTTTCTCATGGGCCACCCTAGAAAGACATTCGCTCTGGGGGTGATCGGCCGAACCAATGTCACCCAGAGCGTGTCACATCTCTAGGTTATGAGCTCATACCTAACTAGTCGTCACTAGTTCTTACATATCAATCCCGATAAGCGTATCATAATCATAATCCTGACTATCGAGTATAGGCTAGGGGGCATTTCTTGGGGGTGCTCGGCTAAACCGGTGTCACCCAGAGCGTGTCACATCTCTAGGTTATGAGTTCATACCTAACTAGTTGTCACTAGTTCTTACTTATCAATCCCGATAAGCGTATCATAATCATAATCCCGACTATCTAGTACGGGCTAGGGGGCATTTCTTGGGGGTGCTCGGCTAAACCGGTGTCACCCAAGAATACATCTTGGTACCGATGTCACATGAGTTCTTTGGAGGTGCTCGACCGAACCGGTGTCATCCAAGAACACATCTTAGTACCTCATCTCTTTTTAAGAACATCTCATGGGTTTTTCAAAAACTTTCTAAGTCCCCAAATTTGTCAGAAATTCGGCAGCATAACAGCGGCATGCCGAATTTCTTCCAAATTTGCTTTATGCCACATAAACAATTAGAACATGTATCCTCAATCATAATTTCATACATTTACATAATCATTCTCAAATAAAACACACATCTACATGTAACATTGAAACTCATTATGCTCTTGAGTTTACGGTATCCTATGCTTTGACCTTTATGGGCCTTAATCTTAAGATGTAATTATTCTATCGTTCCCAACCGACTTCTTATGCACCTAAGGATTCTCTTCTAACAAATCTTACTATCACCTATGTTCTTTAATAAACCTGGGCAGCACCTTACTCCAAGGGCAGAATTATATATATATGATTACGGGGCGCTAGAACTTACGTTTTAGGCCCTTTCTCAGTTTCGTCTTCGCCTAAGGCGCTATAAATTAAATTTAAGCCAATTATGAGGTATCCCTAAGCCTTTGAACTAATTATAAATAATTTTTACTACATTATAAGGGTGCTGTACAGAATCAGAAAATTAAATGTTCTAAGAGTTCTAGAATTGCATTTTTATAGTTTTCTAGTTACTAGTTTCTCTATAGGTGCTAAAATTCAATTCTACTTCAAATGTAACCAAATTTTTCATGATTAATCAATCCTAAACTGATTGTTATCATACTAAAACAGTTTGGGCATTGATTAGGATTAAAGGGATTAAACTCATGTTAAATTCCAACTTTACGGTTTTTCTATGAAGCTAGTTTCTCTCCTATCATGCATAGAAGTGTTCCTACCTCATCATATAAAATTTTCACACATTCTAACACATCATAACATCATCATACAGCAGCAAACTCATCATGATAGAACCGAAATGTCAGGCCCCAAAAAGATACACAATTTGACTTTTCTAAAGCATATAAGTTGCTAGTTTCTCTTGGAACCAATTTAGGACTTCTAAGACTCTTTGCAAACTATTTTATTTTACCAAAGGGGCTAAAAAAAACCTTAGGTCAGTAACCAAGTTAATTCCTCCTTAAAAGAGGATTAAATTCATAAATCTTGTTTGTCTTAACTTCATAAAATTTATGAGGCTTAAAGAAAATCTTAAAACTTAGATTGTTGGCCCTTGTAGCTAGATGAAACTCATTCCAAGTTCATCATCACTACATGACCAGAATTATGCATTCAAAGAATGCTTCCATATTAAACTTTAACTTGAGATAAAATGGGCAAGTCTTTGAGCTCTAAGGTCTTTAAGTGATGACAAAATGTAAATATGCTATGCGCTTCATTTTTTTCTTTCATTATAAAGTAAAGTGAGAACTTTAAAGTAAATATGCAAGACTTGAAATATAAAATATGCAAGGCTTGAAATAAATATGCAAGACTTTGAAATTTAAATATGCAAGTTCAATTTTTTATTTTAGTGCTCTAGGCCCAGCAACAATCAACTTTAAGGCCGAAATAGAAAAGCTTCGAGATTAATTAGGTGATATACAAGCTCTTGTTTTAGATCTTTACATTCTTTAGTGATGAAAAGCAAATATGCTAAACAAGAACTTAATTATGAGATGCACTCCATTTCTTATCTTTTAACTTTAAGTGGTAGCTTGGAAAATAAACATGAATGCAAGGCTCAAGTAAATATGCAATGCATAAGCTTGGATATAAATATGAATGCGAGTTCATTTTATTTCTTATTAGAGCTCATCCAAGACTTTAGAAGAACTTAAATCTCAACCCAAACTTATCACAACAAGCTAGAGTGAACCTCAAGGGTTCTTTAGAACACAAAGTTTCTTTTCTTGAAATAAAGTCATAAATAACATTTTTACTAAAACTCAAGCTCTAGAGGCCTCATTGTGATGAACACATAGTCATCATCTAGAAGCTCTCATTATCAAGCCATTATGAGCCTCATTGGCCAACATGGCTGAAAATTTGAAGAAAGAAAAGGAAAAGGAACCGAAACTATAGGGTAGGAAAAGAACCATTTGAAACATTTGGGACCATGATCTTGATGATGTATTAACACTAACATCATGAGCCCTTGCTATTGAGTTCACTTACTCATTTTAAAACAACATCAAGTTAAGCTCTTTAGGACCACAAGAAAAGAAACTAAAGGCATGGTTTCCTCAAGAACTAAGATCAAGCTTTAGAGGTTGCTTAAGTGATGAACATCATTATGCAATCTCCATCATCAAGCCCTCATTTCCAAGCCCTTTAAAGGCCTTGGCCGAAAATGAAACAAAGAAGGAGAAGAAGAAGAAGTTCTAAAAGATTCAAGAGAGACCATCAAGTAAATAACTAAATAAAGACTTAAAATAAAAGAAACACTTGAAATAAAATCCCTACCTAGTGGGATGAGGTTGAAGAAGATGAAGAAGAAGAAGAAGTTGAAGGAGAGGAACTCTTAAAACTTGAGAGAAAAAGAAAGCCTTTGAGTGCTCTAGAAAACTAAAACTTGCCAAGTGACTAAAGGTGTCTCAAGTTTACTCATGTACGCTATTTATAGAGAAACAAAACATGGAGAGGTGAGTGGAGGGAAGGGTGGCCGAAATATTGAGGGAAAAAGAAGGGAAAATGTCTCTTGGTTATGTCATTTCAAGGTGAGGTTGTAGGCATGGGTTTAGGCATAGGTTTAAGCATAGGTTTAGGCATAGTTCCTTGAGTGTATGAGTGAACAAACTTGTGAGGTATAGGGTATGAGGTGGCGCCACTCATAGGGGAATCCAAGGGGAGGAAATTGTTTTATTAATTGTGGATTAGTGATGTGTTTAGGTGTATTTTTGGATTAGGCCTAAGATTAGGAGTTTGTAGTAAAATGTGTAAGTGAAAGGATAGGTAATTAAGGCTATGTAGGTTATGATTAGTGGGCATTCTAGCCTTTTAGAGGAGTCTATCTCTATTAATCCTAGGCCTTCAACTACATCCTAGGCTTCCTTTTGAGGTGTAGAGGGTGAATAGTAAAAATACTATTCAAGATTCTATGTTCTAGAAGCTTTGAGTTCTTTAAAAGAAAAAGGGGTTTTGAGTTTAATCTAAGCAATCTTAGGTTCTAATTAATTTTAATGACTTATTTTGACTCTAGATTAATTATGGAAATTAATTAACCTTCGATTAGAGCCTAATATTGCTTAGGTTTGCTCAATTACATCATTAAGCTCAAAAACACTATTCCAGGGGCAAAATCGTGATTTTGCACTAAAACTGTCCGGGACCACCGGAACTTAAATAGACACTTTTAAACACTTGAAAACATTGTTTTGAACCTTCAGGGAAAGTTTCGGGCTCAACGGCACCTTTACCCGCGTGAAAATGCTATAGGGGTATTTTGGTCATTTTGACCCGAAACTGTAGAAAATGAGGTTTTCACCCTCCGAAACTGCTCAAGGCCATTCAATCCCCGTCAAACATTGAGTTCACCTTTCGAGGACTGCCGACGTATCCTCAAGTGCAGGCGGAAAAATGACCTCAAGGGCATTTTGGTCATTTTTCTCTCAGGCAAAAAAATATATAAATTAGTTGACAGTCAACCAATTTACATGCACAATGCATAATAAGACCGATAGCTAGCCATTTTACCCTTACCTCGAAAAATGACAAAAAATGGTGAACAATTTGTCCTCTATTTTAAAAAAAGAGTGCATATGTGTAATTAATGTTGAAAAAGTGGGAATATGTAATTAATTATTATTTCTTAATTTATTGCTGAAAAAATGCTGGCGCCTCCCATTAATTTTACCTTAATTTTTTTAATTCTTGTTTAATCATTTTTCACCTAAATTTGAAGGAAAAAAATTATCGAATATAGTAGAAAGAATAGGTTTTACCTAGTATAATTTCACTTCCTATATTTGATAGGTCACATGTTTAAACCTCTACTCATCTCTCTGGGTTAGGTAAATGTCAATTGTAACATAGATGATATTCTCATCTATTCGAAGACCGAGGAAGAACATGAGACGCACCTCCGAACGGTGCTACAGATTCTGCGAGAGCAGAAACTATATGCCAAGTTGTCAAAATGTGAGTTTTGGATGAAGGAAGTAAAATTTCTTGGCCATGTTGTATCACAGGGAGGAATCGCAGTTGATCCAGCAAAGATTGAAGCGGTTCTAAAGTGGGAAAGGCCAACCACTGTTATAGAAATTCGAAGTTTCTTAGGATTAGCTGGGTATTATAGAAGATTTATCAAAGGATTCTCCCAGATATCCTTGCCTTTGACAAAGCTAACTCGCAAGAATACACCATTAACTTGGACGATAGAGTGTGAGAAGAGTTTTCAAGAACTCAAGCAGAGATTGACAACGGCACTAGTGTTGGCCTTGCCAGATCCATATGGTCCATTTGAGGTCTACTGTGATGCGTCAGGAAGAGGCTTAGGGTGTGTTTTGATACAGAATAGAAATGTGGTGGCCTATGCTTCAAGGCAGCTGAAGTTACATGAGGTGAACTACCCTACTCACGATCTTGAACTGGCAGCATTAGTATTCGCTTTGAAAATTTGGAGACACCATCTCTATGGAGTAAAGTTTGAAGTCTTTTCTGATCACAAGAGTCTCAAATATCTTTTTGATCAGAAAGACTTGAACATGAGACAACGTAGATGGATGGAGTTTTTGAAAGATTATGACTTTGATCTAAGCTACCATCTAGGAAAGGCAAATGTGGTAGCAGATGCTCTCAGCAGAAAGACCTTGGGTATCTCTTGGATGATGATTAAGGAGACAGAGTTAGAAGAGACTTTTCGAAACCTTAATTTGGGAATAGAAGAAAGGCCTAAAAGTGTATATTTGGGTCAAATTATGATCACAAGTGACATCAAGAAGGAGATTTCATGAGCTCAGCAAGAAGATTCAGAATTTCAGAAAATGATGGCCTCAGTTCAATTTGGGAAGCAGACTGGGTTTGCCCGAGATAAAGATGGGATATGGAGGTATCAAGATCGGATCTATGTACCGAGAATGGGAAATCTTCGTCGTGATATTCTAGAAGAGGCTCACCAAGGTAATTTCTCTGTACACCCAGGAGTCACAAAAATTTATAGAGATCTCAAGAAGATGTTCTGGTGGCCAAAAATGAAGGTTGATGTAGCAAAAATAGTATCTAAGTGTTTGACTTGCCAGAAGGTGAAAATTGAACAAAAGAAGCCACCAGGTACACTACAACCTCTTGAAGTTCCAAGATGGAAATGGGAAAGCATTTCCATGGACTTTGTAACGGGATTACTCAAAACATCATCGGGATATGATGCTATCTGGGTTATAGTGGATAGACTAACTAAGTCTGTACATTTTCTACCTATCAGAGTCTCATTCTCTGGAGAAATTGGCTAGACTCTATAGGGGAAATTGTGAGGTTGCATGGCATTCCTTCAACTATAATTTCAGACCGGGATCCACGATTCACTTCAAGATTTTGGGAAGCTTTTTAGAAAGCTTTTGGAAGCAAACTTTGTCTAAGCCTGACTTATCATCCCAGCATCGACGGACAAACTGAAAGGACCATTCAAACACTGGAAGATATGTTGAGAGCATGTGTACTAGAACATCGTGGGAGTTGGGACAGCTGTCTGCCACTGATCGAATTTTCCTACAACAATAGCTATCACACAAGTATCGGAATGGCTCCTTATGAAGCTTTGTATGGAAGAAAGTGCTAATCGCCACTTTGTTGGTATGAATCAGGCGAAGCCAGCCTTTTAGGACCAGACCTTATCCGACAGACTACTGAACAGATAAAGAGAATTCGAAGTAAGATTTTGATTGCTCAGAGTCGACAGAAAAGCTACGCTGATAACATGAGGAGACCGTTAGAATTTCAGGAAGGAGATCACATCTTTTTGAAAGTTACCCCTACGACCGGGATAAGTAGGGCCATTAAAGTCAAGAAGCTAAATCCTCGCTTTGTAGGTCCATTTCAAATCCTAGGTCATATAGGCTCAGTAGCATACCGGATAGCATTACCTCCACATCTTTCAAACCTCCATGATGTATTTCAATACAACCCTGATTCTAGTCATATACTGGAACCTGAATCACTACAACTAAGGGATGACTTAACTTTCGACTTACCTCTGGCACAAATAGTAGATAGAAGCATGAAACAACTTTGAGGGAAGTCTGTCTCTCTTGTCAAGGTTGCATGGGGAAAAGAAGGTTCTAAGGAGTATACATGGGAGTTAGAATCCAATATGCGAGAAGACTATCCCACACTTTTCACAGGTACTAAATTTTGAGGGTAAAATTGTTTTAAAGAGGGGTAAAATGTAACGATTCGCCTATTTATATTTTCCTCTGCTAATATAATTAATTGTGAATAATTAGTGGGGATTTTAAAAATTTTGGTCGACACTGTTAGGATCGGAACAATATAAGGATTCTGTAAAAAAAAATGAAAATTAATTTAATATGATTAAAAATTTAAAATAATAATATTTTAATCAGTAATATAGGATGTGATCTTATAAATGATATTAGGACAAAATAAAAATTAGGATAAGGTTAAAATGATAATTTTACCCGATAAAGTTTTTTTTATGTCAATTGGGTACTGAAATGATAAGAAACGGTACACCAAAATAGTAATAACCGGTATACCAAAACATCTAAATTGGTTCAACTAATGGGCATTATCATATCTTAAATAAATTTTTACTTAGAATAATGAAATAAATATAGATATTCCTAACACTGATAGAAGGCATATTGATCTGGAAATAAAAACTCCTTTACTTTCTCTCCAAGGAAGTACGTTTATAAAAAGGAAAAAAGGCAAGGAAATTTCATTTCACTCTCGGTTAGGCACAGCACATGTTTCTTTCTTCTTGCCTTCACTTTCTTCCATTTTTGCTTCATGAAACTCAATGAAACCTTTTAGTCTTTCAATGATACACTTAGACATACACTTAAACTAACTTCAAGAACACATCCTCTTCATCAAACTTAAATCAAAAACTTGTTTTTCCCTGCACTTTGGGTCCTCATAGCAATGCACAAAGGTGCTGAAACAGAGGGGTTTGGAGGTTGATTGGAAAGGAAAAACTAGAGAAACGCTTGGAAGAAAGGTAGGAAAAAATTCTAGTCTATTGCTTGGTGATTGTTTGGCTAGTTTGTTAATACAAATCCTTGAAATATGTTTGAAATAATTTTATGAAATCTGAAATTTATCTTCAAGATTCATATATATGTGAGTTGGATGAATATAAAGGATGCAATAGATATGAGTGTTGAATTGGTTTGCTGAATTTTTGGATTTCAACAGGGCAGCAGTTTTCACGAATTTTCTGACCTATTTAGAGGCCTTAGATTGAACTAAAAATTTTATATGATGTAGCTAACATGTTGAGGCATCTTCAGTAAAAGTTTTGAGTTATTCTGGTCACTTCTGCTATGTTTAAAAAATCAAGAACCGAAATTGTACCTTTGCTGCCTGAACTATTGGAACTGAAGCTGAAAATTTGTCTATTTTTGTTACCATAGCAAATGACCGATTTTTCCTTTGAAATTTTTATAGGGTATTAGGGACATCTTAAGGTTTTACTAGGATTTTTATTCCTAATTTTCTGGTTCCATTTTCTAGGGTTAAAAATTAGGGAATTCAGGAATTTAGCTGAGAATCGATGGTCTCTGATGACCAAATTTGTCTAATTTTGTTAACATAGCTAGAGAACTCTTTTTACTATGAAATTTTTATGGAACCTTGTGGACGCATTGAGGTGTCATTAAGAATTTTTATAGTCTGCGATTTGTTGGTTTGAATTGCATATTAAATTGTGCCACAAATATATGAAATCTGCCATTGTGCTAAAAATAAATTGATGCTTTGAATTGATGAAATACTGGCATCTTGTACTAGTATGACATGAGCACATGAACAGAATATGAATATTTCATAAGACATCAAGAGGTTTTAATAGGATATCTCATACATATTTAGTAGATTTTAACAAAATATCTCATAAGAATTCAAGAGACTTTAAGGAAATATCTCATAAGAGTTTAAAGAAATTCCAAGGAAATCTCAGATAAGTATAAGAAACCGAGCTTCATAAAGAGAGGGAACGTAGGAAAACAAATCTCACACAAAGAGAGGGAAATCAAGAAAACAAGCTTTACATAATAATTAATTGCTTAATGGTAAGCTCATGGATTCACGGGTAGTAGTAGACGTGCTACGCCCTTAGAACTATATCAGGTTATGTCGCTGACGGTGTTACATCGTTATGAGGAAAGGGATGTACTGAGAATAGCGAGGGTGTTCTCGATGAGATGAAGTAGACGTACTCCATCTAGTGAACTATATCAGGTTGTACCGTGACAGTGTTACATCATTGACAGTACGATCCAAAGAGAAGTATATCAGAAGAGTCCTATGAGTTCTACCATTAAGTTCAAAATTTTCTAATAAAATTAAGTCATAAGAAATAATGATTCTAACTAATGAAACCATCATATAAATAACTAAAGTACTTTGTTTATCTTGTATTAAGCTGAATATCATTGAGTAGTAGACTGGTATATTTTTCCTACTAGGAATCATTGATTCTCATCCCTGCTATATGATGTATTTTATATAGATGGCCTCAATCGTGTTCTTCCTCGAGATGCCTAAGCAGTAGTGGCACTATGACCTAGAGTTAGGGTCACTGTATCTGGTTGCTGAGTCTCGTATCCACCTTATTTATCGACATAGCATGACCTAGATTCCCTCATATTATATGACCATCATAGGCTCTTACGTTTGACCTTTTGAAGAGCCACTGACTGAGGGAGTTAGTTTTATCTATCTGTAGTTGCTTATATTTTTGTTAGGCCCTAACCCGGATTAGGTGGTCACTGTGAGGACCAGGGTAGGGTTGTTTATAATATAAATGTAATTAGGTATGAATGTATATATAGTATAACTGTATGACTTAACTTACTATGGTTGTGATATAAGATGTAAGTTATCGTGTGGCCGACTTCTTTGGATGCGCATTACACTTTTGCTATTTCTATAAGTTGACTATCACATTGTGAGCAAAAATTGATTTGAGACAAGTTAGTATAGTTTTTTTTAGAGCAAGACTCATATTTATTACAACTTATACACATATATTTCATATAGTTAAGAAATTGCAAATCTATAAGACAAGTTATGAGTAACGACTACTTACTGTAATGTCATGACTCGAGCATAACATTGTAGTAGGAAGGGTGTTACATAAATTCCGTTGTAAGTACTTTTTGAACTCAGAGGTTTTTTTTTGTCTTGTATTGAGACATTATTCTCTTGCCCTAAACTTTTAAGAATAAAAAAGAAGTATATCCAAATAATATAACCTAATATTACTCCTCCTATTCTAGTACTTTCCATCAATTCAACTATAGTTTACGTATCTCTTTTTAAATTACATTTTCTTTTTAGAAAGAAAATACACATCACACTATGGGATTTCACACTCGGAATTTCTTTATTAATACCTTTTTTGCTTTTCTTTTTTTTTTTTTAATTTCTATGAAACAGCAATCGATAGAAAATGTTGCCGTGGTCCAATCATATTATACGAAAAGAAGATAAAAAAAAAAAAGATAATGAGAGAGAAAAATGAGAAAAGCCATAAGCATCACATCAAGGAAGAGAATAACAACGGAAATGTCCACAAACCGACCGGTCACATTTTCCCCACCACGAAAATTATTATCATTATTGAATAGTAGGCGCAATCCGATATCCCCCGCCATCATCCATCCACGCCATTTCCTCCAAATCCATTCCAATTTCTAAACAGCCTACCATTATATATTTATACCTCAGCAGAAAAACAAGGAACTCATAAAAATTATAGGATAATAACAAATAATAATCTTCTATTCATTGAGACAACGCACCATAAGAATTACATTCCCGGACCGAGATCTTTCTTAATATAAGTAATCGCACACTCCACTCCAATCCCATAATCCCATGGTATCATGTAATGTATCTGCATGTGCCAAGTGGCATTATCCGTCGTGATGAACCCGCCGCCGGCCACCGTAGTGTTCTCGCCTTCGTGCCTCTGCTTCTTCGGGCCTCCTCCGTCGTTGGCCAATGCCGGCTTGTTGGGCTTCGGCTTCGAGTTCCGCAGAAAGAAGAAAGGAAGTAGGCTCCGCAGACACTTCAACTTGGTCATCAGCGCCCAGCTTTCAAACTCGTTCTCCTTCAATTTCGGACTTGACTCTCCGGTACCTATCTAACTAGCTATCTCTTCTGCTTCTTTCTTTCTTGAATTGATCCTTATATATATGTTGGTTTGAAGTTGCAATAAGCAGTATGCACTGCACTGTCCGAGTAAGGAACTCGAGCGGCGTTCGTGTTTCTACTTGTTTATAACCTTTTTATCTGCAAGGACTTAGATTTTTGTGATAAAACAAGATAAAGTTTTATATTAAATTGTTATTAGAGTATCAAAATCATTCATGTGACTGGAATCAACGCCTTAAGCTTTTTAGAGAGATGATTTTCTGACGTGATCGCTATTTTTCTAACTATATGTTAGACTTCTCCACAAGATGGGTCAGACTTTTGCATTATCCACAATTCAAGTCCAAAAAAGGCTGTTGCGTGAGAGGTGTGTTAGAATATAAATTATTCATATGTCTCAACTCAATAGTAAGGGGGGTTTTATGATAGAAATGCTATGTGCATAATATTATTATTTCATTTATTACTCCCAGGTGTGTTGTGATATTAGCTGGGAAACCGTTGTATGATTACCTTTTCTAGATTTAGTTTGGGAAAATCTCAGTTCATGTGGATGAGGAGTTTTTGATAGGGACCCCGTTTTTACTCGAGACTTGTTCAGATGCAATGAAGTAGTGTCCTCTTTGATCACTTAATTGTTTACTGACTCAAAAAGTTGTTTTGTTTATGCTTGCGCCTCAGAATCATTGAAACCCATTCTTGCTTGTGTTTTGTGTGGTTTCTTGTCAGTCTCTCTGAATACTGCACATGCTTAAAATTTTCATTTGAGAAATATTTCATCTCTATGCATTTTGGTTGATTTTGTCTTCATTCTTCTAATTCTTTCTTTTCTGAATAACGAACCCTGATACATGATACTGACAAGTGACAACCATTTTCTTTCTTTTCCTATTTACTTTGCATTATGGACAAATAACCTGGGCATTGCTGAGTAAATCTAAAACCCATGATCTCCAATTCAACTTGCATTAAATTTCATTTAACAACATACTGGTTTCAGTCTTTTTCTTCTGTTTTTTCATTTGATTTTTTAAAATTTAGTTTACAGTGAGACTAATGATTGACTCCTGGAAAAGTTTCATGTCATGGACTGACATTCATTTTCGACATTGTTTTTGATACTCTGTTTAGAACTTGAATTCCTTCCAATCCAATGATCCATCACAGCTGTCATGGATGGGTCCAGTTCCAGGTGATATTGCTGAAGTTGAGGCATATTGTAGGATCTTTCGGAATTCTGAAAGGCTTCATTCTGCATTAATGGATGCATTATGTAACCCATTGACTGGTGAATGTAGTGTCTCATATGAGGTTCCACTAGACGAGAAGCCTCAACTCGAAGATAAAATAGTCTCTGTTCTGGGATGCATGGTATCCCTTGTGAACAAAGGCAGGGAGGATGTTCTTTCTGGAAGATCCTCAATTATGAATTCATTCGATATTGCAGATGTTAGTGCAATGGAGGATAAACTTCCACCACTTGCCAATTTTAGGAGTGAGATGAGACGGTGTTCTGAAAGCTTGCATGTTGCTCTTGAGAACTATTTGGTACCTGATGATGATCGAAGCTTAAATGTTTGGAGGACACTTCAGAGACTGAAGAATGTGTGCTATGATGCTGGTTTTCCTCGTGGGGAGGGTTATCCTTGTCATACACTATTTGCAAATTGGAGTCCTGTACATTTATCCACATCTAAAGAGGACACAGAATCCAGAGACTTGGAGGCTGCTTTTTGGACAGGTGGTCAGGTAACAGAAGAAGGCCTAAAGTGGTTACTGGATAGAGGGTATAAAACTATTTTAGATCTCAGAGCAGAGACTGTAAAAGATAACTTCTATGAAGCGGCTCTGCATGATGCTATTTCATCTGGAAGTATTGATCTGGTAAAAATCCCAGTTGAAATTAGGACTGCACCTACAATGGAACAAGTTGTGAGATTTGCATCCTATGTTTCAGATCACAGCAAAAGGCCTATCTATCTTCACAGCAAGGAAGGACTTTGGAGAACATCTGCCATGGTCTCGCGATGGAAGCAGTACATGACTCACTTTACGTCGCAGATTGTTTCTAATCAACCAGTGTCTTTGTATGACACGCTATCACATTATGCAAATGGATCTGAGAAACTGCACGACTCTTCAATGATTGCGGAGAGATCCTCCCTGGAAAAGGATATCAATTCATCACAAGAGAGTTTGGGCACAACACACAGTTCTGTTGGAACATTTGACCGAAGTACCTCTCAAGAGAATTATGAAAAGCTACAAGGTAATGGAGCCTTAAGTGGCATTACTCCTGATAATAGGAAACTATCAGAAGCCACTGGTGCGAACATGGAAGGATCTTTCCCAAGTGTCTTCAGTAAAATAAACCCTTTAAAAGCTCAAGTTCCACCATGTGATCTCTTTTCCAAAACAGAGATGTCCAAATTTTTGGGAAGCAAGAATGTCTCACCATCCTCTTACATGAATTACCAGATTAAAAAGTTGGAATGCTTACCGCAATCAAGAAACATGTCAATTAGAAGACTACATGGGCATGTGATTATCAGCAGTGGTGATAATCCTGTACCTAAAACCGTGGTTCCAACAAGTTCCAACAGGTCAGCTGTTGTGGATTATCTGTCTGCAGGGCCTCAGATTACAGTTGGTGGGAATTGGAAGTTAGTTAATGGGAGTACTTCTAGTTCTTTGACAACAACACTAAATGGATTTAGTGAAGGGGGAATGCATTACATGACTAACGCCAATGTCTCTTCTGTTGTGAATCAAAATGTCACTGCTAACTCCCAAAGGATTAAGGATGGTGCGGTTGAGGCTGGGTTAGAATCACAAGATGAAGATTTGGGTTCCGTTGAAGGAGATATGTGTGCATCTTCAACAGGAGTTGTAAGGGTGCAGTCAAGAAAGAAAGCAGAGATGTTCCTAGTTCGAACAGATGGATTTTCTTGTACCAGAGAAAAGGTGACTGAATCTTCTTTGGCCTTCTCTCACCCGAGCACCCAGCAACAGATGCTCATGTGGAAATCTGTCCCAAAGACAGTGTTACTGTTGAAAAAGCTGGGGGAAGAACTAATGGAAGAAGCAAAAGAGGTATTGATTTTCTTAGGTTCCAGTGCTAGTGTTCAAACTTCAAAGAATTTCTGACGTTGACATCTAGCAACAATTTATTTGCTAAAGATTTAGTAGAATAGATAGGTCAAGCATTGACATTGATCAATCTTATATACTCACTGTTTCATTAATATGAAGAACCATATTTGGCCCGTAGCTGAGCTTTGCTTTGCTCAGTCTTGGCTTGTCACGTATGAGAAAGAAATGAAACCTGAGATAGGCATGAAATCAATTTAATAATGAAGCCAAGCATGAGAATTTTACTGCTTTACTTGTTAATAGCTCATAGAATAATAAAATAACAAAAAAATTATATTTTTTTCATATTTCTTTTAATGATATATGTTATATGTTAAGTGGTCTTTTATTTTTTCTATTATATAACTACATATTATTTACAATTATATATTTGTATAGAAGATATGTACATAATTTGTGAATAGGTTCTAATTGAAAGCTTGTATTATGTAGGATTTTATTTACAATTTGGGCTCATTAAGAGTTAGTCTGTGTGTATTTATTATGGCACTAACTGGAGTTTCAAGTATCTTGATGTTTTTCATAAGAAATTATTGAAGATAATTTTAAATCAAAAGGTATAACATTTCTTTTTCTCCTTTTCTTCTTGTTCTTGTTAGATATAAAATCAGTCACCTCTACCCAATAACTTAAGCTTTTGGGAGTAATAATTCATGATATGATATTAGAGCCTTTATAACCAAGAGGTCTAAATTGTTCACACTACAAGCTCAAAAAGAAACTCCCGTCTGAGGGGTCGTTCTAGATATAAAACCATTTATATGCCTCTACCCAACAACTTAAGAGTTTGGGAGAGATGATTCATTATAGTTCATTTTCTAAAGTATTTCATGGAAATTGGAGAGCTAAATAAATATTGGTATGTTATGATTTCACACAACATTTTGACAAGAAATCTAGAAGATAGTTTGCAGAAATTATCTCTCAAGCCAATGATTTAGTAATGGTTGGATCTAGATTATTGGTACTTAGAATGGACCAGAGACTGTTAGGATCTGTTAGTTAAGTAGGGATTAGTTTACTATAAATAAGGAAAACATGGATTAGTTAGAGTGCCTTTTGATCATTTGTAATTGAGTTTTAGAGAGATTGGAGACTCTATACTCTCCTAGAGTTCATACTTGTATCATTCCTTAGGAATTCTTGAGTATTACTAAGGGTTCTCATCAATAAAAAGGATCTTTCAGTTGAATTTCCTTGTCTAATAAGGCATTGAATGTAGGAATCAAATCTGTTGGGATGAAACGAGATAATTTTGAGCTTGGATTGTATACCAAGAGCGTTTGATCAGCTTTTAGTTCTTATGGAAATAATGTGTTATTATTGTGAAGTTTGTAATTAATATGACTATGTCCATTCTCAATAAGGCTTCTATCTCTAATCTGTAGGTTGCTTCTTTTCTGTATCACCAAGAGAAAATGAATGTTCTTGTGGAACCTGATGTGCATGATATATTTGCTAGAATTCCAGGCTTTGGATTTGTTCAGACCTTCTATAATCAAGATACCAGGTACCTTGAGTTTGTTAATTTATGTGAAATCACTTGAGAATTTGTTCGTATATCTTCATATGCCTGTGCTTTCGTTTAATGGTTGCTTAACATATCAAATGCCTTTGTTTCAGTGATCTGCATGAGAAAGTAGATTTTGTGGCATGCTTGGGTGGAGATGGTGTTATACTGCATGCTTCCAATCTGTTCAGGGGTGCTGTTCCCCCTATTGTGTCATTTAACCTTGGCTCCCTTGGTTTTTTGACTTCTCATAATGTAAGCTTATCAAATCCAGTATTTCACCATAAAATAATTTAAGTAGCTTCTTTGTATAGTTTGACCTCCACTCTGTTCTCATTATTTAGTTCGAAGACTACAAGCACGACTTACGACAAGTCATTCATGGAAATAATACACGGGATGGTGTATACATTACTCTTAGAATGCGTCTGCGATGTGAAATTTTTCGTAAGGGTAAAGCAATGCTGGGGAAGGTATTTGATATCCTCAATGAAGTTGTTGTTGATCGGGGTTCTAATCCTTACCTTTCAAAGATTGAATGCTATGAGCATGATCGACTTATAACAAAAGTAAGTTCTATTATATCTTGATCATTTGTTCTATAAATGTCAACGGATCTATGCATTCACAATATTCTGTGATGAGAACTGTCAATGTTAGACATTTCATATTGTTTAACACCTTTATGAAGAAGTGGAATACCTTCTCCATGACAATCATCATTCTTTCAGGTACAAGGAGATGGAGTCATTGTAGCCACTCCAACAGGAAGTACTGCATATTCTACAGCTGCTGGAGGTTCCATGGTAAGCTTGTGCTTCAGTTTTACACCTTGTTGAATTAATCACATATTTTGAGTTGATATTCTTGCTTGAAACACTGACAACAACGATTATAATCTTCAGCCATTACCAGTTCTCCTATGGTTCCTTCACCTGCTGTTTTTGCATTAGAATGGTAAATCTTGAACACTGCATTGAGGTGTTTTCCTTCTCTTAATGCCTGGAACTATTGGTGGCAGCTTAAGATAACTAACTGGATAAGATTCCTTGTTATGTTCTATGGAGCAGAATCTAGAGATAGTTGTGATATTGTTTAAATTCTAATCCTCGTTTTCTTAGTCTGCAATAGTCAGGAGACAGTGCCGGATGACTTGCAGGTTGCTATTCCTGAATATAGTTTCTTATCCCTTCTTTTTCATCCTTACCCCCCCCCCCCCCCCTTCTTTTCTTCTTCCAATGTCCTTTTTCCTTGTTTGTGAAGTAAAGACTTAAATAATCCTCCTTCTCTCCTTCCATGCTTGCCCCAAAAGAGTCTTAATGCCATCACGACAAATTTACATTTATGGATTTACCATATGTGCTTTGAGGAAATATACTCAATTTTATTCTTTTCCTTGTACCTTGCTTCTATCATATGTGAGGTGTTGTGAACTGAAAATAGTGAACGTCTGTGTAAGTAGTGAGTTACTCATTCGATGTCATGAAGTGAGACATTTGTTCCACTTGCTGATGGTTATGCCAATATCCAAAGAATTTGCTAATAGAAGTCGTATTCTATAATTTCCTGTAATAGAACTTCTGAAATTCTAGTAACTAGGTATCAGTACAATATCAGCATGAAATCTTGGGGCCTGTTTGTTCCTATTTACATTTCCTGTTTTCAATCTATTTTTTTCAGGATTTTATGAAATAAATAATAAAAACATAAATGAAAACAAAAAACAGAACTTTCTAGTTTTCATTGGTTCCTGCATTAAATTCTAAAATTGGGAAACAAGCTAAAAACAGGAAATGAAAACCAAAAACTGTTTATTGAAACCAAATAAATTCCTAGTATTCACTTTTTCTTTCATAAAATCCTAAAAAATGGGAAACAAACTTAGAACAGTAATGAGAATAAAGAATGTTTTGTGAAACCAGATAGATCATATGTTTCCATATACCAGAATTGATCACTGCTTTCATTTATGATTTTATCTAACACCAAAAGAAAACTGCAGGTCCATCCAAATGTTCCCTGCATGCTGTTTACCCCAATCTGTCCACATTCACTCTCATTTAGACCAGTTGTACTTCCAGATTCTGCTCGACTTGAATTAAAGGTGAGGTTAATCATTTTCTATCTGGTAAAATAACCATATTGGATGTTCTTGTTGCCAGAACTGCATGTTTATCATGTTAAGCAATGCCTAGGTGATGAATTATTATTTGGCATTTAGGGGTTAATTTGTGATTAATAATTTAGGCAAGTTACATCGAGTTTATTAATAACAGATTCCAGAAGATGCAAGAAGTAATGCTTGGGTTTCACTCGATGGGAAGAGAAGGCAACAACTCTCAAGAGGAGATTCTATCCGAATATCTATGAGTGAGCATCCGCTTCCAACTGTTAACAAGTTTGACCAAACAGGTGATTGGTTCCGTAGCTTGATTCGCTGCCTAAATTGGAATGAGAGGCTTGATCAAAAGGCCCTATAAAGCATGTGAAAGTGAAGAACAGACATGCATTGACAGGGTTATGTAATTACTGTACAGATTGTACATTGAGATTAGAGAAACTTAGATACTACCACTTTCGTACATTGGCTTCCATTGTGAAGATAGGGTTTGCCAATGATTTTTCCACATGTGATAATGGCAAGATGCTGTTGTATACGGACAATTTTTAAGAAAAGCTGTAAATTATTGATCTTTATAGCGGCAGGTTCTTCCATCTGAAAGTTTATCACCATTTGCTAGACTTCATTTTCTACCTATATTGTATTGTCAGGCAGATATAAATTTTGTGACCTATGGCTTGGTATTGAAAAAGGGGAACTGATTACATGGTCCAGTTTTGTCTGGAACCATCCCATGATCCAGAGAACAATATACAAGGGTATAAGAAAAGCGTGCTAGGGCTGTACATTCATGTACTGAATATATACAATGTGCATTGTAGAAGTAACATTAATAGGCAGTATAAACTAGGAGTTACCAGTAATATGAGAACACATAACGTGTGCTTATATTCTTACACAATCACTTAAGTTGGAGCATATATGTCCTGTGCCAAGCTTGTTACAAATAAATTAAACATGTGATCCCCAGAGGGATCTAGTGAATATATCAGCTAGCTGGTCATTGGAATTAACAAAATCAATTATGATTTTGACATCTAATGATAATAAACATGATCATTCATTCCTCTTTAGCTGCTCTATTGACATCTTATGCATCACAGACGGGTCGATGCATTCCTTATCCAAAAAGGAAAAAACATGGAATTCATTTTATTAGTCCATGAGTACTCACCACAATGCACTAAAACAACATATGCACAAACTCTCGGCAATGCACCCCTAAGGGGTCCGGTTGAGTAGAACATGATAGAATCTCATCTAACAGGTCATAGATTCAAACCCCTACTTACCTTCTTAAGGTGAGATGAATATAAATTCCTCTATAAATGCTTTTAGCCCAAAGACTTTACCTATTTTGAATTAAGATATCATCATCTCACTCTAAATTTTATGTACTAAAAGAATAAAAATATTCTCGACAATTCACCAATGTACCAAGTTACCAACAATAGTTTTTGAATCACATTATGGCCATTCAAGACACAAATCAATTTGGATAAAGTCATATGTGACATGAGCAAAGCACATGCAACCTGAAGCAAAACATGTCAAATGTTACAAGTCTCATATTTCAGAATAAGCTAAATTGTAAGAATCTATATGGGTCAAGTCTCATAAAGAGAATCAACAAACCCAATGGAATCAAGAAACCAAATTCCAGAATTACAAATGCAAACTCAAATCTTCCTTGATTTGAAGAACTACATTTAAAGAAAATTATAGAATCCTGAATACAAAACGTCCATTTAGGGCGCAAATGCATAGAAAGATAGTATTGATGGTTATCGCATCCAAAAGCCTACACTTATGCTATGTTTGGTTATAAAGTAAAAATGAAGTGGAAATTTTTATGGATGAACTCTAAATGTAAAATTAGATAAGAAGCTCATCCATGAAAATTTACACCTCGTTTTTACCCTTTAACCAAATATAGTCTAGAGAAAAAACTATAGAACAATGTCGTAAATCCTATTTAGCTAGCATTTATCTAATTTCTATATAGTCTCAATTACTGCATAAAAATTAAAAATTTTGAAACCAACAAAAGGGAAATGGTTTCAAAGATGGGCCTTTTCATTTTTAGGAGCATAAGTTTATCTAGAGGAGTGTGAAACATGGGCAAATTCTATGGTGGTCTTATTTGAGTTAGTGGTCAATTTGGTCAATGAAAATATTTTAATATAAAACTAATGGATTTACTATTTTACCCATTTTTCCTTTTTCTCTCCACACTACATTTTCTTCTTCTTCAACCTAAAAACACAACCGCCATATTTAATCCTCATTTTTTTTTCTGAAACAAAAGCTACAATGATGCAACCATACAACTTTAACCCCCATAGATCTTGTAGCCACATCTCATCTATCTTAATCCGTAAACACAACATCATATTTTAGAGATGAAAAAAAAGAAGCATTATATCAACCATTAAATACACGCATACACACAAGATGAAAGGGTATCCATGTTGCCTATCTCAGCAACCTTTAGCCTAGCTGCAAGTGGAGTCTTGACATTGTTAAACCCTCATCGCATAGCGCCATGGCACTTATCTATGCCACCATTAAATGAGTGTCATTGGTCACTTTTAAGGAGTTTTGTAGGATGGATTGGGCTCTCTATTATGTTACTTTTCTTGATTACTTTTAACATTTTGGGCAAAAAGTAAAGAATAAGGTGGATAAGTGAAAAGCTTAAGTGAGTTCTGTAACATCCTCCTAAGTACAACATCATTTTTAAGTCATAACATCGTACTCGAGAAGTTGTTAATTATAAATTAACAGACCTTTCTTAAGTATCTATGGCAAGCTTGATTAATGCATGCAATAACTAAGTGTAATTCTACTAAAATATATAACAAAGATACAATATATTTATTTAATACAAAGTCATTAAATAAGGAAGTTTTAATGCATATATAATCTCTATTACATTTATACACATATTCCTATAACTATATGCAACATAATAATAGTATCAACAACTATATATCTGCAATTCCAAGTTCTTCCGTGTAACAGCCTTATTGTCTGCTAGATCAATCTGAAGACGACACGAGAACACAAAGCACATAGGGGTGAGAATTATACAATTCTCAATAGGTAACTCCCCAGTTACACAATCATAATGTCATCGTGTAACACCCTAACTTTCAACACTATATGCCTAGGACGTATTATGGTTAATCGTTAGTTGTTACTCCTTTGTCTCAAAATTTTACTTAATTTTAAGGCTTTTGAAAATAAGTCTATGGAAAATACGACCCTTTTTTTTCGAAAAGACCAAACTATGAGCCGTTTGCGTATAAATTATAGCGTATAACTATTTGTCATATGTCATACGTACAGAACACAACAGAGTCTAGCATAAACTGCACACATCGTCATACCATAAAATAACTTCGAGTATCAAGACAAGTAATAATAATAGTGATGTTATAGGAATAATCCACAACCATACTATAACAATAATACCATATCAAATATACTGAGCCCACCTGTAGAGGTTGAGAATACAATAATTCGAAACTAAACATAACTATGATGTAGCTAAACTCTTCGTAACTAAGTTACGAACTTGCACGAAGGCGAGGTAACTCATAAGGTTGTGAAAACGAAAGACTATATCCCGGCTTTCGCTGCGCTACTCTGATCTTGACCATTGTGCAACTTCCATGTTGGCACCTCATAGTGGTCCACGGACGTCGTTGTCAACCTTGTCTAAAGACGAAGATGGAAAACAAAGATAGAGGGAGTGAGAAACTTATATAAGAATTGCAGTAGGGTTTCCCTCTCCACATACATGTCATCATCATCGTCTTTAGGAACCTCAGGTTTAATTACAAAAGTAGTGGGCATAAATAAAGTTCATTTGTTAAGTTTTCAAATACCATTAACCGAGGCCCATATCTTTTAGTATGAATCTTAATGTATGAATGCAATAGGTATCTCATGTATGCATGGAAATGTCTCAGTGCATGCAATATAAATCAACAATGTGCAAGTTCAAAACACAAGATAAGGCTAAGCACATGAGTAGGAGATAAGCTAGAAAAATAAAATAGTGGCAAATAAATGGATGCATGATAAGGCAATGCTATGAGTTATACATCATGTAACATGTATGAGAAGGCAGGAAAACCCATGGTAATTTACTCTCTCATGAATGAATTCGCACATTTCTTTCTCATCAATTCCATCCTCTTACGTCATCACCAAAACCAACATACCAACCCCAGCGATTTTTACAATTACCACCAGAACCAACCGACCTACCGATCGCCTAGGATGAGCTCAGCCTAATTAGCTGTCGCTAGATTTAACATGGGGTACTAAAGGGGGAGAAACATATCATTTCCTTGCCTTTCTTATTATGAATTTGTAACTTACTTGGATCACCTCTCATAACCTTTAATTCGGGGAGTCTAGAGGATCATTTCCATGTGTTTTATGTCACCTTAAACTTAGCATGTTGTTTTGAGATGCAAAGGCACAATTATATCATATAATATCACATGCTTACATTTCACTTATTATGTGCACCTCAAATATCCCAAGAGTAGTCATAACATGCCACAATAAATCATATAAATGGATGGCCAAGTATGCAACATTATCATCACACAAATTCTCATTTATATCATAAACCGCTCATCTTATAAAATAAGCACTTTCGTTATCCCTTAGACAGCTAAACCTCTAAATCGAGTAAACCCGACTTTTGTATTTATTCTTTTATGCATCTAAGGGATTAATTACAATGACTTCCACTAATTAATGACCTCAAGAACATCATTACACCATGCTGGACAGATTTGGGTAGAATTGAAAATTGAGTAATTTCGTTATTCTAGAAGTTACGTTTTTTATCCTTTCTCATTACTGACTTTTCCTAAGATGCTAGAATTAATTCCTAAGTCAATTCTGAGTGATTCCTACACATTTACTAAGTGTTAAACATCCTTTGTTCCAAAGAATAACATGTTGGACAAAAACCATATTTTTCACTTTTAAAGATTTTAGAAATCACATTTTTTATTCTTCCGATTTACTAGTCTTTCCTTAATTAACAAAAATTGTAACACCCTAATAGTTGACTCAATACACCTAGGATGTATTCAAGTTAATTATTAGTTATTACTCTTTTATTCCAGTTATTAATTCTAGTCTTTAGAAAATACTTAGTGAAAATATGGGTAAATTTTTTTTTCTTTTTGGAATGAAAAACAAAAAAGTGAGCCATTCGTGCGCTTAAAGTAAACTATATCATCGCCTTGCAGGTAATCAAGAGCGAAAACATGACATATCAAAAGGAACATAAAACCATAAATGAAGCATCATCATAATTAGATATATAAGTAGTTATACCATGCACCAGACAAGTAGTTGTAGCATTAATACAGTCATTCGTGCATGACATGAAGAAACATAAAGAAAGTACATCTGAACCCTTTAACTATAATAGTGCATCTAAAACAGATAACCTCTAAAAGCAAAAGAAGGCTATCCTAAACATGTTCGGGTGTGTACACTAGAGTTAGCTGCCAGCTCCTACTCCTGCCTATCAAAAGGAAGTACATAACTAAACCACTGAGCCAACTCGGCTGGGGTGGCCAAGTAGTGAGAAGGTCAGGCATGTGCTCTACAACGGGGCACCATCCTCACCCTGCCTTCTCAAAGTGGCTGTGTCACAATAGCCTCGTTACCTAAGTCCATGGGTATGGTGGGGGAGGAACCCATGGATGGGATGCCTGTCTCGGAGGGGTCGGTCTTAGAATGAGTTGGGGTGAGTGGAAAACATACTCTAGGTAGTCTCGGACGGCAGAGGCGGTAGCGGGGGTATGATGGATGCACTCTCCTCGGGGGCGTATACGTTCGAAGAGTAGATCATCGGCGAAGGGCGAGGTCGGCGAGAATTGGAAGCTAGTAACTGGCTGCGCGAAAGGACAATTTAGGAATACAAACCGACGGACTGAACAACGACCAACGAAGTGATAGGACTGGTGCGTGGCGTCAAAACACAGCTCCCAAGTCGATGCATCAACGTAAATCACGAAGGCTGCTATCATCCTCTAAAGACGTGACTGAAAGAAAAGATAGAGGGAGTGAGAAACTTAATAAAGAATCTCAGTAAGGTATTCCCCTATCTTGGTGTCATCATCTACGTCCTCAGGAACTTCGAGTTTCTCTATGAAAAGGTGAACATGCATAAGGTTCAATTTTAAAGTTCTAAAGTACCATTTACTGAGGCCCATTCATTTTAGTATGCACCTTGGATGTCGTGAATACAACATACCTTATCATGAATGCATGGCAATGCAAGGTACCTACTAGTTCCAATCATAAGAAATGCTCATGGATCATAACAATCATAACATGACTTTCTTCCATTTATCTTCTACGTGACTTAGATCAATTCTTTCTCTCATTTAGGGCCACCCTATTTCTCTCACCTTTTGAGAGTTTCTAGGTTATGAGCTCATATCTCACTAGTCGTCACTGGCATAATCTTATCCTTTGATAAGTTAACACTCGACTCTTAGAGTACGGGACAGGGGACAATAGGATCACTTTTCATAACCCTTAATTTGGGGAGTCCAAAGGATCACTTCCTTATTGGATCACCTCTCATAACCTTTAATTCGGGGAGCCTAAAGGATCATTTCCACATATTTTTATGTTACCTTTATATTAGCATGTTATATTAAGATGCAAAGTCATAACCATATGATACACTTTTCTCATGCTCTTCACATTACTTGAACATATGCAACTTTAAAATGTTTCAAGTGAAATCATAGCATGCCATATCAATTCTCACAATCAAATAACTAATCATATAAGATATCAATTTCACATAATCCTTCAAGTATATGGAGAATCACAACATTTTACAGGATAAGTACTTTCGTTGCCTCATAATCGATTTATCCTCTAAATCGGGTAAATTCAATTTTCATACTTATCATTTTATGCGTATAAGGGATCAAATACAAGAATTCTCATTTATTATCAACCTCACATCTGGATAGTTTGAAATAAAAACAACATGAAACATTTCGGTGTTCTTATAAAATATGTCTTTTGATCCTTTCTCATTATCGACTTTTCTTGTGATGCTAGAATTAATTTCTAAACTAATTATGGGTGATTCCTATATATTTACTAAGTATTAAATGTAATTTTTACTTAAGTACCACATGCTGGACAGAAAGTATGTTTTCGTTTTAAAGAGTCCTAGAATTCACATTTTTCGGTTCTTTCTAGTTACTAGATTTTTCTTTGCTATCAAAAATGATTAACATACCCATTAATAAAAATTTTTACATGTTAAGAGCACTCCAAACAACATACATCAATTCTGGAAAGGTTTGAACTGAAACCAAAATTTAATTCCCTAAGAGCATAGAAAATTGCGAATTAGGCATTTCTAGTAACTAGTCTTTCTTAAGATTAATTCTAGATCAAGGAATGCTCTTATAATCAATTCTTATCCTTATGGTAACACAATTAATAACCTTAGATTAGTAGCATAATTAGAGAGCTTAATAAAAGGATTATTTACATTTAATAAGATATATATCTATCCCATGAGTCAAAGTTCTCGTGTTAGTTGAAAGGGTGAGTCTTGGGCACTAGATCAATTAAATGATGGCATAAATTTAAATGTGCAATGCAAGCTTCATTTTTAATCTTGGAATTATAGGGTAGTGGCAAGAGAAACATAAATAATGATATGCAAAGCTATAATATAAACATGAAAATGCAAACTCTAGTTTTAATTTTTAAGTTTAGGTGACGGCTTGAAAAATAAGCATGCTAGGCAAGGAAATGTAAATATGAATGCAAGTCCAATTCTTTATTTTAGTGCTCTAGGTCCCTTAGAGTATTCATTGTAAATCAACAATCAACTTTAAGGTTGAAATAGGTAGGCTTCGAGTTAATAATTTAGGTGATGGCAAGGAAATATAAATATGAATGCAAAGATTGAATATAAATATGAAAATGCAAGCTCCATTTTTAATCTTTAAGTATAGGTGATGACTTGAAAAGTAAACATGCTAGGTAAGAAATGTAAATATGATTGCAAGTTCAATTCTTTATTTTAGTGCTCTAGGCCCTGTAGAGTATTCACTCTAAATCAAAAATCAACTTTAAGGTTGAAATAGGTAGGCTTCGAGATTAATTATTTAGGTGATAATATGAAATGCAAGGCTTAAATATAAATGTGCAATGCAAGGACTTGAAGTGTAAATATGAATGCACTCCATTGTTATATCTTTGAGTCCTAGGCTCAAGACTACCATTTGACTCTTTAAAACAACATAATATCTTTGTTTGCCAAAACCTCTTAGAAGTGAAACCTTCAAGCTTTAAAGGTCAAATAAATGATGATTTTACAACCAACATCCAAGATCCTCATCATCAATCCATGGTTTCTCCATTATGTAGGCCGTTAAGGCCGAATGTAAAGAGGAAGAAGAAAGAGAATGAAGAACTGAAAATGAGGAGGAGGGAGGAAGAATCAACGTTACAACATCTCAAATCAAGAGTAAAACAAAAGAAAAGAGTATGACTCTTTAAAAGTACTCCTTACCAAAGGTATTTTCTTTGAAAGGAAAAGAGCTTGGTCTTGGAAATGAGATGAGAAGAACAAATCTTCCTTGGGGCTTCAAAGGATTTTCGGCCAAGAAGGAAAAGAAAGAAGAATGAAGGTGTGTCTTGGATCTAATCTTGTAAGTGGAGAGGTTAGGTGTTTAAAGGAAAATCTATGGTGGTTGTGTGGTAGTTTGGGGTTGAGAAGTGGTGGAGGGTGGTGGCTCTTGAAGGATAGCAGAGAAGAAGGAGAAGAACCCTTTGAGCTTAAAGAAAGAAAGGTTGAAGTTACAAATATGAGCAAGTGTTCTTGCAAGCATGAGCAAGTGTTCTTGCAAGCTTCCTTTGATGCCTATTTATAGAAAAATGAGACATAAGGAGGGGTGCAATGAGGGGAGTGGCCAGCGGCCTTTTGAAGGGCAAGGAAGAGAAAAATATCTCTTTGCATGGCATGGCTTTGGATATGGCTAGGTATGGTTCAAGTCATGGCTAGGTATGGCTTCCTTTGAGTGTGTAAGTGACTAAATCACAGTATTTGTACAGGTAAAATCACACAGACACTCTCTTATGAAAAGAAACAGAGCTAATTATTGTTAATGGAAAAAGGATCAACGGAGCTTGGCCAAGAGGGGAGCGGAGCTCAGTAAGAGAAAATAGAGCATGACCAAAGTGTGAAGGATGAGCTCGGCTATGAGATGGCAGAGCTCGGCCATGAGGTAGCAGAGATTGGCCATGAGGTAGAAGTGGCAGAGCTTCAGTCGTGAGGTAACGGAGCTCAGCCATGAGGTAGCAGAGCTCGGCCATGAGGTAAAGGTAGCAGAGCTTAGCCATAAGGTAGAAGAGCTCAGCCATGAGGTAGCAGATTTTGGCCATGAGATGGTAGAGATACATACATTTGAGCTAACTATGTTTAGATGCTGAAAGCCTGTGAAAACAACATCCCAAACTCCCAGGTTCAGTCGGTAACTAATGCCATGTTAAATTACCACAAGGGTACTTCGGTAATCCCTATTCAATGTCAAAATAGTCCCCTTGGGCTGGGGCCTGTAACACCCCGATTTTTCTGTCCGAGGGAAATGACCAAAATGCCCCTGAGGTCATTTCCTGACCCGAACTCGAGGGTAACCAACTTGGTCATCCTCGAAGGGTTAACTCGATGTTTGAAGGGGATTGAATGGCCTTTGAATGCTTCCGGAAGCGAAAATTTCGTTTTCCGCAGTTTCGGGTCAAAATGACCAAAATACCCCTAGAGCGTTTTTACGCGGGTAAACGTGCCGTTTGAGCCCGAAACTTTTCCCAGAGGTTTAAAAACATGTTTTCATGTGCCTAGAGGTCTCTGTTCAAGTCCCGGTGGTCCCGGGCAGTTTTAGTGCAAAATTACGATTTTACCCCTAGAATAGTGTTTTTGAGCTTAATGACGTAATTAAGCAAACCTAAGCAATATTAGGCTCTAAACGAAGATTAATTAATTTTCCTAATTAATCTAGAGTCAAAATAATTTATTAAAGTTAATTAGAACCTAAAGTTGCTTAGATTAAACTTAAATCCCTTTTTAGAACTCAAGATTCCTAGTCTTGGAATCTTGAATAGTATTTTCTCTCTCCAATTCCTTAAATCAAGGAAATGTGTCTAGAGTTGTTTAGACTCTAAATTGAGGATTTAACTCTCTAATGGTGCAAGACCACTCCTTAATTATGTCTAGACCACCTTAATTACCCATTTCCCTTACCTAAACACTTTCTTACAAATTCCTAATCTTAAGCATAATCAAAGATACACCTAAACACAACTCTAAACCACAATTAAAATGCAAACTAATCCTCCCCATGCATGATGAAGTTTCGGCCAGACCTCATCCCCATTGGCCACATGTTTAATTGTTTTCTCACTCAAAGAGCCATGCTTGAGCCATACCTTGAGCCATATCTCACCATGCTTTGAACCATACCTCACCATACCTCAAGAACACATTATCTCACCTCATGGAACTCATGGAAAGCCTCCAATCTGCACCCTCATGGCCGAAACCTCTTCCTCCATGAGCTCCCTCCATTTGTTTCATTTCTCTATAAATAGAATCCCTTGAGGAGCTTGCACCACTTTTAGATCATTTGCTAAGTTTAGGAAACACTCAAAGCTTTTCTTTTCTCTCAAAAGTTCTTGTGTTCTTCAAGTTCTTCAAGCTCTTCAAGCTCTTCAAAGTTCTTCATCACCTTCATCTTCTCCTTCCATCTTCAAGTTCATCACACCAAGTAGGGATTTTCTTTCATGTATTCTTTCTTTAGAGTTCTTGCTTCAAGCTTTATGTTCATAGTTTCTCTTGATTCTTTTTAGAACTTCTTTTCCTTTCCTTGTTCTTGCTCATTTTCGGCCATGGGCCTTGGAGTTCAAAGAAATGAGAGCTTGATGATGAGAGTTTCATGATGATGTTCATCACTTGAAACAAACTCTAGAGCTTGATCTTTGTTCTTGAGCAAAAGTGTTTCTAGTTTTTCCTTTCTTGAACCTTTGAGAACTTTAACTTTGATGTTGTTTCAAAATGGTTCTAATGACTCAATGATGAGGTCTCATGATGTTGGTGTTAGTATATCACCAAGATCATGGATTCTAGAGTTTCAAACATTTCTTTTCTTTCCTTGAAGTTTCGGCCATTACCTTTCCTTTTCATGCTAGATGTTTGATTTTCTAAATATGTTATGTTGAGTTCTAAGAACTCTAGACTTTTACTTTGTCTTGGTTTGATGAGTTTGGGTTGAGGTTTAAGTTCCTTTAAAGTCTTGTTAAGAGCTCTAGAAAGATAAAATGAACTTGCATAATTTATTTTATGCTTGCATTCATATTTACATTCTTGCTATGTATCTTTATTTTCAAGCTATCACCTAAGAACATAAAGATTAAAATGGAACTTGCATCTTCACTTAATTTAATTCTCCTAGCCTTTCTATTTCGGCCTTAAAGTCGATTGTTGTTGGGCCTAGAGCACTAAAATAAAGAATTGAACTTGCATTATCACCTAATTAATCTCTCGAATGCCTATCTATTTCGGCCTTAAAGTCGATTGTTGTTGGGCCAAGAGCACTAAAATAAAGAATTGAATCTTGCATATTTACTTTCAAGCTTGCATGTTTAAGTTATGCCTTGCATATTTAATTTTAAGTCATCACTTTACTTTGTAAGTAAGATTAAAAATGAAAAGCATGAGCACGTTTAGTTTATGTCAGTAACTTAAGAACCTAGAGCTCAGAGACTTGCCCATTTCATTCCAAGTTAAAGTTGAATGTAAACCATACTTTGAATGTATGTTTTCAGCCAAGTAGTGAGGATGGACTTCCAATGAGTTTTCATCTAGCTACTAGGACCAATAGCCTATGTTTTAAGTGTTCCTTAAAGTTTTATAATTCTTTATAAGGTTATGTCATTATAAGTTGTGATTCCAATCTCTTTTAGGGGATGGAATATGTTTTGGTCACTGACCTAAGGTTTCACTTAGCCTCTTGATGATTTAAAACGCCTTGCAAAGAGTTTTAGAAGTTCTACATTGATCCCGAGAGAAACTAGTTAACTTATGTACCTAGAAATGTCAATTTAACTTTCTTATTGAAGTTAAATGTTTTTGGTTCTGACATGATGAGTATGATGCTGTATGATGATGTTTTGATGTGTTGAAATGTGTGAAAATATCGTATGATGATGTAGAAGCGATCCTATGCGTGATAGGTGAGAAACTAGCTAACTAGAAATACCGTAAAGCTAGAATTTAACATAGTTTTGACCCATTTGTTTATGGAACTAATCCAAACTGTTTTAATGGGAACATAATCAGATTTAGATTGTTTAGACATGAAAAACATGGTATCATTTGAGCTAGAATTGAATTTTAGCACCTATAATGAAACTAGTAACTAGAAAACCGTAAAAGTGCAAGTTTAGAACTCTTAGAACATTTATTTTTATGGATTCTGTCCAGCACCCTTACAACATGATAAACATGATTAATAATTAGTCCTTAAGCATGGGAATGTCTCATAATTGATTTAAATTTAATTTATAGCGCCTTAGGCAAAGACGGAACCAAGAAAGGATCTAAACGTAAGTTCTAGAACCCCGTAAACACAAGTTAGAGATTTTTCCCTATGCTATTCAGATTTAAGTATGAACATGAGAATGAAGAATGATGTTTAAATATGAGCCTTAGGTGCATAAAATATGAGCGACGGATATTAGAGAACCATATCTCATGATTAAGACCCGTAAGGGTCAAAGCATAAGCTCACCGTAAGGATAAACGGTTGAGAGTTCTATGATGATGCATGAGTTATGTAAATGATGATGATGTTATTCATATGATGAATTCATGAGGATATATGTATATGTGGCATAAAGCAAATTTGGAAGGAATTCGGTGTAATGCCATCGTGCCGCCGAATTCCCGACAAATTTGGGGACTTAAAGAGATTTTGAAAATTAAGGTACTAAGATGGGTTCTAGGATGACACTGGTTCGGCCGAGCACCTCCATAGAACTCATGTGACATCGGTACCATTTTACACTCTTAGGTGACACCGGTTCGGCCGAGCACCCTAAGAGTTTTGCCCTAACCCGCACTCGGATAGTCGGGATTTATGATTTATGATACGCTTATCGTTAAGTGGTAAGTAAGAACTAGTGACGACTAGTTAAGGTATGAGCTCATAACCTAGATGTATGACACGTTCTGGGTGACACCGGTTCGGCCGAGCACCCCCAGTTCGATTGTCTTTTAGGGTGGCCCATGAGGAAGAAGTTCATGATTATGATTATGTCACTAAGTTTTGTCCCATATGAATGTTACTATTGCCACTTTATGCCACCAATGATGATGATGCTTGATGTTATGTTTTATGTATGTGCATTAGGTAGTGCCATGCATACATTTTCTATTATGTTGCATTCATGACATTAAGATCATCTTAAAATGAATGGGCCTTGGCTAACGTATATTTTGAAGTTTAAAATGAACTAAATGCATATTCAGACATTTCGTATAATTAAACCCAAGGTTCCTGAGGACGTAGATGTTGACACTTAGGTAGTAGGAGGCCCTACCGAGATTCTTTAGCAAGATTCTCACTCCCTCTATCACTTTCTTTCCGTCACGTCTTCAGATGGCGACGTTCGTAGTGTTCGTGGACACCCCGACATGGGAGGTGCACTATGACCCGACTCACGGGTCATACCATTTTGAGGGGCAGTGCACGGTGCGGATTTTCATGTTCGTGGGACGCCCCTTCGCTCATCCCGTGCACACCCATCACTTCTCCCCGACTGCACCCTATGGCGACGATGAGCGGGTTTTTGAGCGCGGCGCTGCGCATGACGAAAGAGTACTCGTAGGCACACCGCCGCCTTAGCCATGCGAGATTATCCCGACTACGTGCCCGGACCTACTTCTGAGACCGACCGACCCGAGGACCCGCTACCCATCCGTATAGCGAGAACTGCCCTCCCTCCCACCACAGATAAGTGGAGGCAAAGTTGAGGATACCGTGACTCGACCCACGGCTTGCACGATGACCGAGATGCGACCATACTGGGGTCACCCTCGATCCCGTTCCGCCTCTTCACGTCCGAGGAGCTCGCCGCTTTCGGATATCTGCGCCTCGTTCGCGAGATGGACGCCAGTAGGAGGTGACGATCGTCCGATGGAGTACCCGGTTAGAGCACACACCACTTAGATGGAGATAAACCTTCTTTTGTTTAGAGGTTATCCTATTAGTTGCACTCGGGTAGGGGAGTAGATTATGTTTATGTTTTATGTTGTATTTCCTTTTATGTATTTCCCTTGTACTAAATTAAGTCCCACACTTATAAATGGGCAAGTTATATATATATGGGATGATATTCAGTGATGTTCATGATGTGCCTTATGTTATGATGATTGTGAGACGATTGTTTTACTTTGCATGGTTTACCGCTTATCGTATCACGCGGCTCTCACTTTGTATTTCAAAAAAATTTACCCGTATTTTTCGCTAAGTATTTCTAAGTAAAATTGAGAACTATGAGGTAACAGACTAATGTTTAACCTAAGTATGTTCTAGAGTATTGGGTTAAAAATTAGGATGTTACAGGGCCGGCTATCCTTATTTCAAGGTAAAAATGGCCTCAAGGGCATTTTGGTCATTTGTACATGGGAAAATCGAGGCATTACATTACTCCCCTCCTTAAAAAGAATTTCGCCTTTGAAATTCGTTAGTTGAGAAAAGTTTAGGGTAAAGCATCTTCATATCTGATTCTAACTCCCATGTGAATTCCTCTGCTCTTCCTCGTCCCCACGCTACTTTGACTAGAGGTACCGCTTTGTTTCTTAGTTGTTTGACTCCTCTGTTTACAATCATCATAGAGGGTAGGTTAAACGTCAGGTCTTCCCTTAATTGTACCTGCTCGGGCTCTAACACATGGCTCGGGTTAGACTTGTATTTTCTTAACTGGGAAACATGGAAAACATCATGGAGGTTGGATAGATTGGGAGGTAGGGCTATACGGTATGCTGCGGTTCCAGCTCGGTTAAGGATCTGGGGCTCAATTTCTTAACTCTCATAGCTCAACCTATGCCTGTGGTAGGGGTGATCCTAAGGAACACATGTTCTCCTTCTTGAAATTCTAGCGGCTTCGCCATTTCACCGCATAGCTTTTTTGTCGACTTTGAGCAGTGAGAATTCTATCCTTAGTTCTCTGGATTTGTTTCATCGTTTCCCTCACGATATCGGGTCCTAGTAGGTTTTTCTCTCTGGGCTCGTACCAGCACAAAGGTGACTGGCATTTTCGTCCATATAGGGCTTCATACAGTGCCATGCTGATACTTGCATGATAACTGTTGTTATATGCAAATTTGATCAACGACAAATACTTGTCCCAGCTCCCTCTTTGGTCCAGCACACACGCTCTTAGCGTATCTTCCGGCGTCTGGATAGTCCTCTTGGATTGTCCATATATTTGAGGGTGGTAAGCTGTGCTTAGACACAGCTTTGAACCAAACGCCTTCTAAAAGGCTCCCCAAAATCGTGACATAAATCGCGGGTCTCGGTTCGAGATTATCATCAATGGTACTCCATGCAATCTTATGATTTCTTGGATATATAAATGAGCTAGCCTATCCAAGGAGTAAGTTACCTTGATAGGTAAAAAGTGGGCTAACTTGGTCAGCCAGTCCGCTATTACCCATATGGCATCATAACCAGCTTGGGTCCTTGGTAGCCCAGTTACAAAGTCCGTAGAGATATTATCCCACTTCCACTCGGGGATCGACAGGGGTTGTAACATCCCAGAGGGCTTTCGGTGCTCAATTGTTACCTTTTGACAGATTAAGCACTTACTCACCCACGCACTCATGTCCCTTTTCATCCCTAGCCACCCAAATATTTTCTTCAAATCTTAATACATCTTGGTGGTGCCAGGGTGAATGGTAAAATGACTTTTATGAGCTTCCTCCAAAACCTCTCTTCAGAGGTCACCACTTGTCGGGACACAAATTCGACCTTTGAACCTCCATACACCATCGACATCTTGTGCAAAACCCTTTAACTTTTTACCCCGCACTACTTCTAGAGTTTCTCGAAACTCTCTATCTTCCCATTAGGCTTAAGTAATCCTTCTCCTAAAGTCACTCGTCACACTAAGATGGCATGCCTTTATGCTCTTAATAGTCAAGGTCATTCCTAGGTTTAGGTCTCTAAACTTTTCGATCAACTCCACCTCCTTAAATATCATATGGGATAGGTGTAAAGATTTCCTACTTAAGGCGTCAGCCACTATATTGGCCTTGCTAGGGTGGTAGTTTAACCTGAAATCATAGTTCTTCAGGAATTTTATCCACCTTCTTTGCCTCATGTTTAGCTCTTTTTGATCAAAGGTATTTCAAACTCTTATGATCAGAGAACATATCAAACCTTACTCTGTACAAATGGTGTCTCCATACCTTTAGAGCAAACACTATGGTGGTTAACTTTAGGTCATGGGTGAGGTAGTTTGCCTTGTGGGGCTTGAGTTTCCTAGATGCATAGGCCACTATTGCCTATTTTGCTTCAATACATAGCCCAATCCTTTACCGGAAGCATCACAATACACCTCAAAAGGTGCATTGAGGTCAGGTAACACTAAGACTAGGATTAAGGTTAACTTCTGCTTCAACTCTTGAAAGCTCTTTTCACACTCCAAAGTCCAAGTAAAAGAGGCATTCTTCTTAGTAAGTTTGGTTAAGGGTAAAGAAATCTGGGAAAATCCTTTAATAAACCTACGATAATATCCTGCTAAACCCAAAAAGCTTCTAACCTCTGTTATCATGGTAGGTCCTCTCCTAGTTCATCACAGCCTCTACCTTATTAGGGTCAATAGCAATACCTCTTTTCGACACTACATGCCCCAAAAACTTTACTCCCTCTAACCAAAATTCATACTTAGACATCTTACATATAGTTTCTTCTCTCTCAAGATCTCCAACACTATCTCCAAATGACGTTCATGCTCCTTATAGATCTTAGAGTAGATGAGTATGTCATCTATGAAGATAACCATGAACTGATCTAGAAAAGGTTGAAAGATCTTATTCATGTAGTCCATGAATACAGCCAGAGTATTCATCAATCCAATGGACATGATGGTAAACTCAAAGTGGCCATATCGAGTACGAAAGGCCATCTTTGGTATATCCTCATCTCTCACCCTAATCTGGTGGTATCCTGATCTCAGATCAATCTTAGAAAACACTGTCGCTCCTTTCAACTGATCCATTAAATCATCAATCCTAGGCAAAGGGTACTTACTTCATTGTCACTCGGTTCAACTGCCTATAATCGACGCAAAGCCTCACACTCCTGTCCTTTTTCTTCACAGACAACACCGGGGCTCCCCACGGTGATGCGCTGGGTCTCACAAACTTCTTTCTAGTAGATCCTTTAACTGGGTTTTTAACTTAGCGAGCTCCATAGGGGACATTCTATAAGGGGCTATGGATATGGGTCCCATTCCTAGAAGCAGCTCCATTGAAAATTCTATCTCTCTTAGGGGGAAACTTAGGTATTTCATCTGGGAACACTTTGGGATAGTCCCTCACCACAGGTATCTTATCAAAGTTTTGCTCAAAGTCCATATCACTAACAGCCAGAAGAATGTAGCCCTTATTCTCTCCCTTACCGCAGTTCATTTCTACAACAATTATATACAGGCTTAGAGGTTTTCTAGGTTTACTAGGGATGGGAAGAAAAATGATGGACTTCTCATAACAATTTTGCATCACATGATTGGCATAAAGCCAATCCATGCCAAGGACTATGTCTAGGCCTTGTATAGGTAAGCAGACTAAATCTAAGACAAAAGATCTATTTTCAACAACAAATCTATAGTTTAGACAACACCCACAAGTCCTAATAGGTTTTCCAGTAGAGGTAGAAATAGTAAGATCAAAGGGAAGTTCTGAAACATGCAAATTAAGGGATTCAACACAAGAATGGGACAAAAAAGAATAGGTAGTGCTAGAGTCAAAAAGTACAATTAAGGTTTTACTGTTCATTTCACACTTACATTCCATGAGGTTCCGCGACCGCGTTGATTCCTCAGAGTTGAAGGTGAAGACCCTCCCTTATTATTGCGGCTTGGGATTGGGGGCTGTCGGGTTTCTCTTCGTGCATTCCCATGAAAAGTGACCGGGTTTCCTACACCCGTAGCAAACTCCCAGGCCTGCCCAGCAGGGTAGGTCTCCATGAGGCTTCCGGCACTTGGCACATACTATGGCGGGTGTAGGCACGGGGGTGCAGTTAGGGTCTTTTGTGGTGCCTTGCTTCGGTTATCACAAGGCCTCCCTTGGTTGAAAGCTCTTCAAGGGCGCCTTAGGGTTGGAACGGTAGCCTGGACTACGGCCTCGGTTGGGGTCGAAAAAGGGGTCGAGTTTGCAGCTTGAACCTCGGAGCTTGGGGTGCCAATTTCTTCATGAAGTTGTCGGCTTTTGAGGTATTCAGCTTCCTTTGGCTGTCCTTGATGATGCAGCATTTGTTGACCAAGGTAGGAAAGCCCCTGATCTCTAAATGTGCCACCACAACATTGATTTCAGCCTTCAGCCTCGACTCGTACTTAACACATTTCTAGTACTTGTCGGGGTTCCCTTGGTACATTCTTGAGAACTTGATGAGTTCCTTGAACTTGGCGATGTATTGGGCGATGCTCATCCCTCCTTGAGTTAACTACATACATTCGATGCCCTTTGCATTCCTTACGGATTTTGGGAAGTACTTCTCATAGAAGTGAGCTTTAAACAGTTCCTAGTTGATAGTGGTACCGGCTGCCTCCAACAGTTTTTGGGCACTGGTCCACCAGAATCCGGCGTCTTCTTCTATCATGTAGGTGGCGAAAGTCATCTACTGCACCTTTGTGTATGGAATAATAGTGAAGATCTTCTCCATGCTCTTTACCCATTCGTTAGCGTGATTCAGGTTCAAGGTTCCTTTGAAGGGCGGTGGATTGGCCTTGTGGAATTCCCCAAAGCAAGCGTGCTCAGGGATCTTAGCAGCATCGGGACCTCGTCTTGCATTAGCCTGGTGGTCTTGGTCCATCCTCTCGAACATAGCTCTCATGGTCCTCGCCACGTCCTAGAGGGCTTCAGCAGTCTCGTTGTCTTAGTTGCAATTGGTCAGATTCCTATTCTATTGTTGACGTGCCATTGGTCCCTATGCACACAAAACAGCAAACACCAAGGTGATCAGGCTCAATACTTGTTGTAAAGTGAGCTAGTTACTGTGGCACGCGCAACATACAGTAGTCATGCATTTTTAATCCTCATGCTCATCCTATAGAGCAGCTACACATGACATATCTATCGCATCATGCTTAAGAAGCATAGTCAGTCCAATCCTCAGGCTCTGTGAGAACCGAACTATTCTGATACCAAAATATAACACCCTAATAATTGACTCAATAGACCTAGGATGTATTCAAGTTAATTATTAGTTATTACTCTTTTGTTCCAGTTCTTAATTCTAGTCTTTAGAAAAGACTTAGTGAAAATATTGGTAAATTTTTTTTTTCTTTTTGGAGTGAAAAACAAAAGCGTGAGCCATTTACGTGCATAAAGTAAACTACCTTGTCGCCTTGCAGGCAATCAAGAGGGGAAACACGAAATATCAAAAGGAACATAAAACCATAAATGAAGCATCATCATAATTAGATATATAAGTAGTTATACCATACACCAGACAAGTAGTTGTAGCATTAATACAGTCATTCGTGCATAACATGAAGAAACATAAAGAAAGTACATCTAAATCGCATAACTACAATAGTGCATCTAAAACAGATAACCTCTAAAAGCAAAAGAAGGCTATCCTAAAAATGTACGGGTGTGTGTACTAGAGTCAGTTGCCAGCTCCTACTCCTGCCCATCAAAAGGAGGAACATAACCAACCCACTGAGCTAATTCGGCCGAGGCCCATTCATTTTAGTATGCACCTTGGCTGTTATGAATACAACATACCTTATCATGAATGCATGGCAATGCAAGGTACGATATACTAGTTCCAATCATAAGAAATGTTCATGGATCATAACAATCATAACATGACTTTCTTTTGTTTATCTGTTAGGTGACTTAGATCAATTCTTTCTCTCATTTAGGGCCACCCTATTTCTCTCGCCTTTTGAGAGTTTCTAGGTTATGAGCTTATACCTCGTTAGTTGTGACTAGCATAATCTTATCCTATGATAGGTTAACACTCGACTCTTAGAGTACGGGATAAGGGGCAATAGGATCACCTTTTATAACCTTCAATTCGGGGAGTCCAAAGGATTACTTCCTTATTGGATCACCTCTCATAACCTTTAATTTGGGGAGTCTAGAGGATCATTTCCACATATTTTTGTTACCTTTATATTAGCATGCTATATTAAGATGCAAAGTCGTAACCATATCATACAATTTTTTCATGCTCTTCACATTACTTGAACATATGCAACTTTAAAATGTTTCAAGTGAAATCAGAGCATGCCATATCAATTCTCACAATCAAATAACTAAGCATATAAGACATCAATTTCACATAATCCTTCAAGCATATGGAGAATCACAACATTTTACAGGATAAGTACTTTCATTGCCTCATAATCGATTTATCCTCTAAATCGGGTAAACCCAATTTTCATATTTATCATCTTATGCGTCTATGGGATCAAATACAAGAATTCTCATTTATTAACAACCTAAGAGAATTACTAAACACATATGGACAGTTTTGAAATAAAAACAAAATGAACCATTTAGGTGTTCTTATAAAATACATTTTTTGACCCTTTCTCATTATCGACTTTTCCTGTGATGCTAGAATTAATTTCTAAGCCAATTATGAGTGATTCCTATATATTTACTAAATGTTAAATGTAATTTTTACTTAAGTACCACATGCTGGACAGGAAGTATGTTTTCATTTTAAAGAGTCTTAGAATTCACATTTTTCGGTTCTTTCTAGTCACTAGACTTTACTTAGCTATCAAAAATGATTAACATACCCATTAATAAAAAAATTTGCATGCTAAGAGCACTCCAAACAACATACATCAATTCTAGAAAGGTTTGAACCAAAACCAAAATTTAATTCCCTAAGAGCATAGAAAATTGCGAATTAGGCATTTCTAGTAACTAGTCTTTCTTAAGATTAATTCTAGATCAACAAATGCTCTTATAATCAATTCTTATCCTTATGGTAACACAATTAATAACCTTAGATTCATAGCATAATTAGAGAGCTTAATAAAAGGATTATTTACATTTTACAAGATATATATGTATCCCATGAGTCAAAGTTCTCATGTGAGTTGAAAGGGTGAGTCTTGAGCACTAGGTCAATTAAATGATTGTATAAATTTAAACGTGCAATACAAGCTTCATTTTTAATCTTGGCATTATAGGGTGCTGGCAAGAGAAACATAAATAATGATATGCAAACCATGAATATAAACATGAAAATGAAAACTCTAGTTTTAATTTTTAAGTTTAGGTGACGGTTGAAAAGTAAACATGCTAGGAAAGGAAATGTAAATATGAATGCAAATTCAATTCTTTATTTTAGTGCTTTAGGCCCTTTAGAGTACACTCTAAATCAACAATCAACTTTAAGGTTGAAATAGGTAGGCTTCGAGTTAATTATTTAGGTGATGGCAAGGAAATATAAATATGAATGCAAAGCTTGAATATAAATATGAAAATGCAAGCTCCATTTTTAATCTTTAAGTTTAGGTTATGACTTCAAAAGTAAACATGCTAGGCAAGAAATGTAAATATAAATGCAAGTTCAATTCTTTATTTTAGTGCTCTAGGCCCCTTAGAGTATTCACTCTAAATTAACAATCAACTTTAAGGTTGGAATAGATAGGCTTCGAGATTAATTATTTAGGTGATAATATGAAATGCAAGGCTAAAATATAAATGTGCAATGCAAGGACTTGAAGTGTAAATATGAATACACTCCATTTGTTATATCTTTGAGTCCTACGCTCAAGACTACCATTTGACTCTTTACAACAACATAATATCTTTGTTTGCCAAAACCTCTTAGAAGTATAACCTTCAAGCTTTAGAGGTAAAATAAATAATGATTTTAAAACCAACATCCAAGATCCTCATCATTAATCCATGGTTTCTCCATTATGTAGGCCATTAAGGTTGAAAGTAAAGAGGAAGAAGAAAGAGAATGAAGAACTGAAAATGAGGAAAAAGGAGGAAGAATCAACATTACAACATCTCAAACCAAGATTAAAACAAAAGAAAAGAGTAGGAATCTTTAGAAGTACTCCCTACCAAAGGTATTTTCTTTGAAAAGAAAAGAGCTTGGTCTTGGAAATGAGATGAGAAGAACAAATCTTCCTTAGGGCTTTAAAGGATTTTCAGCCAAGAAGGAAAAGAAAGAGGAAGGAAGGTGTGTCTTGGATCTGATCTTGTAAGTGGAGAGGTTAAGTGTTTAAAGGAAAATCTATGGTGGTTGTGTGGTAGTTTGGGGTTGAGAAGTGGTAGAGGGTGGTGGCTCTTGAAGGATAGAGGAGAAGAAGAAGAAGAACTCTTTGAGCTTAAAGAAAGAAAGCTTGAAGTTATAAATATAAGCAAGTGTTCTTGCAAGCTTCCCTTGATGCCTATTTATAGAAAAATGAGACACAAGGAAGGGTGCAATGAGGAGAGTGGCCGGCGGCCTTTTGAAGGGCAAGGAAGAGAAAAATATCTCTTTGCATGGCATGGCTTTGGGTATGGCTAGGTATGGTTCAAGTCATGGCTAGGTATGGCTTCCTTTGAGTGTGTAAGTGACTAAATGACAGTATTTGTACAGGTAATATCACGACACTTTCTCATGAAAACAAACAGAGCTAATTATTGTTAATGGAAAAGGGATCTCAACAGAGTTCGGCCAAGAGGGGAGCGGAGCTCGGCTGAGAAAAAAATAGAGCTTGACCGAAGTGTGAAGGATGAGCTTGGCCATGAGATGGCAGAGCTCAGTCATGTGGTAGTAGAGCTCGGCCATGAAGTAGCAGAGCTTGGCCATGAGGTAGAGCTGGCAGAGCTTCGGCTGTGGGTTAGCGGAGCTTGGCTATGAGGTAGCAGAGTTCGGCCATGAAGTAGAGGTAGCAGAGCTTGGCCATAAGGTAGAGGTAGTAGAGCTCAGCCATAAGATGGTGGAGATACATACATTCGACCTAATGATATATTAGATGCTGAAAGCCTGTGAAAACAACGTCCCAAACTCCCAAGTTCAGTCGGTAACTAATCCCATGTTAAATTACTACAAGGGTACTCCGATAATTTCACGTGTAGAAACCCAAAAATGAGATTATTCTATTCTATTAACATACATAATCCCCATTCAATATCAAAACAGTCCCCTTGAGGATGGCTGGGGTCGGCTATCCTTTTTTTCCCAGTAAAAATGGCCTCAGGGGCATTTTGATCATTTGTCCATGGGAAAATTGGGGCGTTACAAAAATCATTGCCACACTAATTTATAACAATTTTTACATGTTTAACATACTCTAAACAGCATTCTTCAAATCTGGAATGGTTTGGATAGAATCAAAAATTCAATTTTCTAAGAACATGTAAAGTCACAAAATAAGTATTTCTAGTAACTAGTCTTTCTTAGGAGTAAATCTGGATCAAGAAACACACTTGTAATTTATTTATCCTCATAGAAACCTTAGTTCAGTGGCAAAGTTAAAAAGCTCAATAAGAGAATTTTGGTTATGTGAATCATGTTTTAGCATTTTAAGAGTTAACATATTTTCCAAGGAAAAGATGTAAGAAACAAACTTTGAGTCCTTAAGATAGTAATATTCCAACATCTTAAAAACTTTATTCCTTTGAAAACAAATTTTTTTTGTAAATACAAATGCCCATGGAATTGAAGTTCTCATGTAAGTTGAAAGAGGTAAGTCTTGAGCTCTAGATTATTTAGATGATGGCATAAACTTAAACATGCAAATGCAAGCTTCATTTTAATCTTGATACTATAAGGTGATGGCAATGGAAACATAAATATGGTATGCAAGGTTCAAATATAAATATGAAATGCAAAGACTTGAAATATAAATACAAAAATGCAAGCTCATTTTTAATCTTTAATTTTAGGTGATGGTTTGAAATATAAACATGCTAGACAAGAAATATAAACATGAAATGCAAGTTCATTTCTTATCTTTAAGCTTTAGGTGATAACTTGGAAATAAATATGATATGCAAGTCTAATTCTTTATTTTAGTGCTCTAGGCCCCTTAGAGTATTCACTCTAAATCAACAATCAACTTTAAGGTTTAAATAGGTAGGCTTCGAGTTTAATTATTTAGGTGATGACATAAATATAAATATGTAATGCAAAGACTTGAAATATAAATATGAATGCATTTCCATTTGTTATTTCTTTAGGTCCTAGGCTCAAGACTACTATTTAACTCTTGAAAGCAACATAACATATTCATTTGCTAAAAACTTTTGGAAGTGAAGCCTTCAAGCTTTAGAGGTCAAGTAAATGATGATTTTACAACCAACACCCAAGATCCTCATCATTAAGCCATGGTTTCTCCAATATATAGGCCATCAAGGCCGAAAATAAAAAGAAAGGAAAAGGAAAGGAAGGAACCGAAAATGAGAAGGAGGAAGAGAGAATTGACATTATAATATCTCAATCCAAGAGTAATACAAGAGAAAAGAGTAGCAATCTTCAAAACAACTCCCTACCAAGGTATCTTCTTGTTGCAAGGAGAAGCTTGAGTCTTGTTCAATAAAATGAGAAGAAAATCCTCTCCTTGAGGCAAAAAGAATTTCAGCCAAAGGAAGGAAAAGAGGGGAAGGGTTTTTCTTGAGCTTTGATGCTTAGGGATGGAAAGATTGTGTTTCTTGATAGTGGTTTATGGTGGTTTGAGGTTGAGAGGTGGTGGTGGGTGGTGGTTCTTGTGGTGGTGGGTGGTGGTTCTTGTGGTGGTGGAGGAAGAAAAGAGAGTTTTTGAGAGGTGAGAGAAGAAAGAATTTGAGAGCACTTTTTTGGACACAAGACTTGGCCAAAAAATTGGATGGGAAGAAATGAGAGTTTGTGTGTTTCTTTGAGCATGTGTTGTATATAAAGACACATGTGAGGGTATGGTGGGAGATACGGGTGCCCATGATAGAGGTATGGGTGGCCATCTAGAAGGACTTGGGGACCAAGTTTCATTTTTAATATAGGTTAAGGTGTGTATTAGAGGTAGATTTAATTATGAGAAAAGTTAGGAATGGGTGATTAGGTGTTTAGGTGGATGATTATGCATTTAGGCATTTCAAGACTATAATTAAAGAGTGGTCATAAACATTAAGTTCATTTAATTTGAATTAAACTCAATAAATTTGAATTTCAAATGCCAATATGTTTCCTTAAATCATGGGATTGTACACTATTCACTTTTTGACTCGAAGACCATTTGATTCTAGAAAAGGATTTAGTTTTCTCTAAGCAATCTTAAGCTCTAATCAACCTCAATTAATTATTTTGACTCAAGATTAATAATTAAAATTAATTAATTTTTAATTAGAGCCTAATATTGTTTAGGTTTTGTTAAGCATGTAATTTAAGCTCATTATACCTTTAATTAGGGGCAAATTGATAATTTTATAGAAAACTCTCTGGGACCACCTGGGGCTTATACAGACATCATACATTCCTTAAAAACAATATTCTAAACTTTCATGTAAAGTCTGGGCTCAATCAGTAATTAATTATGTGTTAATTAGCCATAGGGATATTTTGGTAATTTTGCACAAAAAATAAAAAATTGAGATTTTCATCTCTAACAATACACATAGCACAATTAATCCCTTTCAAACATTAAAACATCCACTCGAGGTTTTCCTAGACCAGCTTTCCTCAATTCCCAGGTAAAATGACCGTAGGGGCATTTTAGTCATTTGTACACAGAAAAAATCGGGGCGTTACACATCGTCATTGCCCCAGCCATTTCAATTTATTAAGAAAGTGTGAACATGCAATATATATATATATATATATGTAAAATGTTCATTTTAATGTTCAAAAACCAATACTCTGAAGTGGGTCTCTTTTATTATTCAATCACTTAACACGTGTATTTCATGATATTCAAGATCTTAATAATTCATTCAAGACAAATATGTATATATATGGCAATTGCAATGATCTCTTTGTGCCCTTGACATAGTAAAGGGGACTTTTCCATGCCTTTTTTATATTAAAAGGGACTTTCTGTGCCCTTTTCATACTAAAAGGGACTTTTCCGTGCACTCTTCATATTAAAGAGGATTTTGTCATGCTCTTTTTTATATTAAAAGGAACTCTTCATGCCCTAAAGGGGACTTCATTTTTCACTTAGCACATACATCATCCTTAAGCTCACATATACATGCATCAAATTTCTATACGCATTAACATCTGATTTTATAATGCTTTAAACCTATATATATCATTCATTCATTTCTCATAAAATAATCTTTGACGTCTATAGCATGCATCATACCCATTAAACTTGAACTAAATATCATTATGTCACTAATTCAAGGCATTATTACAATTTCAACACATTGGCAGATTTTTCACTCAAGTAACACAATTTATTTTTCATACCACATAACCAATTCAAAGGCTATAAAAATTCTCCATGTCACCTCAATGTGTCCATAAGGTCTGTAAAAATTTCAGAGCAAGATTCATTTTCTAACTATGCTAACAAAATTAGTCAAATTTGGTGGCCAGAAACCACTTAGCCTTAGCTCAGAACCAAAATCTCATAATTTTTAACCCCAGAAAATGATTGAATCAATTCAAAATAAAAATCACGGTTGAACATCAACATGTTTCCAATATTTTTCAAAAATTTCAAAGGAAAATTTCATCATTTACTATGGTAACAAAATTATATAAATTCGCAGCTTCAGTTTCCATAATCCAGGCAGCATAGTCACAATCTTGATTCATGAATTTTTAAACATAGCAAAATGCCCATAATGGCTCCAAACTTTTACTGGAGACACCTTGATATGTTAGCTACATCCTATAAAATGGTCAATCTAAGATCTTTAAATAGGTCATAAAATTCAAACAAATTCTTTGCTTGCTTTAAATTGGGATTTTCCAGCAACAGGTTTAAAGTATATGACTTTTTTCAAGCAGTAAAAGTTCAAAGGACAGCTTAAGAAAATTCATGGAACTAGCCTAGGATGTTAGCTTCAACATATATTTTTCTAACTCATGAGAATAGAAAATTCGTGATTAGTGGCTACCTGTACAAAACTGAAAATTCTAGCACCTGATTCAAAACTTGTTTTGCTAAAATGGGTTTTCTAACATGATCCACACACTCGATCAAAATTCACACATCAATATCCATATATTATCACCCAATACAACAAAAAATATTCAACCAAATCAGTAAGCAAATCATAAAAATAGTTTTGAAGTAAAAGAGGTTTAAAATGCCTTACTTTGGTGGCTTTAAGGATCTTGGCTCCAAGGATAATCCAAGAATGGTTTCCTTCACTTCAAAGCCTTCAAACCCACACCAAACCCTTCCTTAGGCAGTAGATTGTGAGCTCTCAAAGTATAAAAAGGTTATGGATTCAAATTCTAATTGGTTAGTTTGGTAGGTATTGAGGAGCAGAATAAGTTTTGTGAAGAGAGTTTGTGGTTTAAATAACTTTGGGCAAGTGTTTTGGTGATTTGAAATGGAAACTTGAGCTCTTGGAAAAGATGACAATGGTGGCTGCTCTCTTTGCTTGCAGGGCGAAATATTAGAGGCTTGATGGAGAAGTTTGGGTTCATATTTCTGTTGTGAGGAAGCTTGTAAAGGAAGCTTAATTATGATAATGTAAAATGAGAATTCTTAAAGATAGTAAAATGGATAGCTAGGATTTGATTTGTTGGTCAAAGAATGAATCTTGGCCATCCACTTGGCTCAAGATAAGTGGCACACTTTGTAATGTCCCGATTTTCTGTCTAAGAGAAAAATGACTAAAATGTCCGTGGGATCATTTTCTACCTAGAATTCGAGGATAGTCGGTTAGGCAGTCCTTGAAGGGTCAACTTAATGTTTGAAGGGGATTAGATGGACCTTGAGTGATTCCGAAAATGAAAATCTTGTTTTCTACACTTTTGGATCAAAATGACGAAAATACCCCTACAGCATTTTTAAGTGGGTAAAGGTGTCGTTCGAGCCCGAAACTTTCTCCAAAGGTTTAAAATGATGTTTTCATGTGTTTAAACGTATCTGTTTAAGTCCCGGTGGTCCCGAGCAATTTTTGTGCAAAATAACAATATTGCCCCTGGAATAGTACCATTTGAGCTTAATGATGTAATTAAGCAAATCTAAGTAATATTAGGCCCTAATCGAAGATTAATTAATTTTCATAATTAATCTGGAGTCAAAATAAGTTATTAAACTTAATTAGAACCTTAAATTGCTTAGATTAAACCTAAATCTCTTTTTAAAACTCAAGATTCCTAGCCTTGGAATCTTGAATAGTGTTTTCTCTCACCAATTCCTTAAATTATGGAATTGTGTCTAAAATTGTTTATACACTAAAATGAGTTTTTATCTTACTAATGAAGCAAGAGTACTCCCTAACCTTGCCTTGAAATCCTTAATTTCATCCTTAATCACCTAAACACTTTCTCACAAATTCCTAAACTTAAGCTTAATCAAAAGCACACCTAAACACAACTCTAAACCACAATTAAATGAAAGATCTTCCTCCCCCATTACAAGGAGAAAATGGCGCCACCTCACCCTCCATTGTTCATCACATTTTTGTTCATTCAAAACACTCAAAGAACCATGCTTAGAACCATACCTTAGGCCATATCTAGCCATACTTTTCACCATGCCTCCATGAAACCAATTCTCTTCCCTCATGGAACATGAGGTTTTGGCCACCCCTTCCTCCTTGCACCCTTAGTTTTGTTTTTTCTATAAATACACATGCAAATGAACTTGTAAGAACCTTTAGATCATTTGCTAACTTTGAGCTTTCAAGAGGTTGTCTCAAGTTCTCTCATTTCTTCAAGAGTTCCCTCCTTCTTCATCTTCTTCATCTCCACCAAAGGACCACCCCTCACAACCTTGAACCACCATACAACCACCATAGATCAACATTCAAGCACATAAGCTTACATCCTCACACATCAAACTCTCACAAAAACCTTTCCTTCCTTTTTCTTCCTCTTTGGCCAAAACATCAAGACCATTTGGAAGCAAGTTTTCTTCTCTTTTTCTCCTCCAAGACCCAACTTTTCTTTTCATCACTTGGTAGGGATTTTGTTCTTTAAAGTTTTCTCTTTTAAAGCTTTGATAAAAATGAGTTTTTGCTAGTTTCTCTTGACTTTTAGAACTTCTTTTCTTCTCTTTTGGTTTTCGGCCTTGAAGATTTTGAATCTTGAAAATGTTGGCTTAATGATGAAGGTTCAAGAGGTAGATTATGAGAATCACCCCTTGTGTAACCTCTAAAGCTTGAAACTTGATTTCTGAACCAAAGAGCATTTCGATTTTCTTTCCTTTTCTTTAAGTTTTTGGGTTTTCATTTTTAAGGGAATGTTAACTTGATTTGTTCTTTTAATCCATTTCCTTAGAGCTTGATGATGAAGTTCACACCATATGGTTTCTTTGTAAACCTTGGTACCAGTACTCTAAAGCTTACTTTGTCTTGCTATGATAAGTTTAGGTTGAGGTTTAAGTTCCTTTAAAGTCTTGCAAGAGCTCTAGTGAAGAATATAAAATGAATTTGCATTCATATTTACTTTCCTTGCCTAGCATATTTATTTTTGGCCATCACCTAAAACGTAAAGATTAAAACAAGAGTTGCATTTCCATGTCACCTAATAATTAATCTTGAAACTCGCCTACTTCAGTCTTAAAGTCGATTGTTGTGGAGCCTAGAGCACTAAATTGCAGAATTGGACTTGCATTCATGTTTACATTTCCTTGTCTAGCATATTTATATTTCAAGTCATTGCTTAAAACCTAAAAGATAAAATAAACTTGCATATTTACTTTCAAGTCTTGCATATTTTATTTTCAAGTCATGAATTTTTAAACATAGCAAAAGTGTCCAGAATGGCTCCAAATGTTTACTAGAAACACCAATTGTTAGCAACATTCTATAAAATTTTCAGCTCAATCCCAAATCTTTAAATATGTTAGAGAATTTGGACAAATTCCCTACTTACTTCAAACCAGGATTTCTAGCAACAAGGTTCAAAGTTTATGATTTTTTTCAAATAGTAAAAGAAAAGCTCAAGAAAATTCATGGAACTAGCCTAGGATGTTAGCTTCAACATATATTTTTCCTAGCTCATTAGAATATCGACAATTCCCTCAGAAAATTTGTGATCAGTGGCTGCTGTGCAAAATCGAAAATTCCAGCACCTGATTCAAAACTTGTTTTGCCAAAATAGGTTTTCTAACATCATCCAAACACTCCATCAAAATTAATACATCCATATCCATATATTTTTCATCTAATACAACTAAAAATATTTAGCCAAATTAGTAAGAAAATCATAAAAAACAGATTTGAAGTAAAAGAGGTTTAAAATGCTCTAGTTTAGTAGCTTTAAGGATCTTGGCTCCAAGGATGATCCAAGAATGGTTTTCTTCACTTCAAAGCCTTCAAACCCATAGCAAACCCTTCCTTAGGTAGCAGATTGTGAGCTCTCAAAGTATAAAAAAGTTAAGGATTCAAATTCTAATCAGTTAGTTTGGTAGGTATTGAAGAGTGGAATAAGTTTTGTGAAGCGAGTTTGTGGCTTTAATAACTATGGGCAAGTGTTTTGGTGAGTGGAAATGGAAACTTGAGCTCTTGGAGAAGATGACAATGGTGGTTGCTCTCTTTGCTTGCTGGCTGAAATATTAGAGGCTTGATGGAGAAGTTTGGGTTCATATTTGATTTAAAAGGAGGATTCTTAAAGATAGTAAAATGGGTAGCTAGGATTTGATTTGTTGGTCAAAGAAGGAATCTTGGCTATCCACTTAGTTCAAGATAAGTGATTCACTTTAACTTAGGGAGCAAGTAGCTTTTTCGGTATTAAAATTGCACACCGAAATTCCACTGAATAGGTAAACACTGTACTCGATTAAATAGATATTACCCGAAATTATTTTTCAGGTATAAAATCGTCATTTCTAGGTATTTCTAACATTAACCCCAATTTTTCTCAGTTTCGGGCATCTCTTGGTCCTGAATTTGGGATTTCGGTTGTCCCGATGGGCCCATGGGGCCTGCAAGGTCACCATTCACTCCGGCCTCAAAATTTTTTTTAACACGTTTGTCGGGCCATCCTCATTATTACTAAAACTGTCGAATTTTTGAAATTATGAGTAATAAAACTCAAATAAATTTTTAAATAATTTTTAGGGTGTTACAAGTTTCGGCCTCAGTGATGGAATTGTAAGGTAGTGATGGTGATTTACAGAGGAGAACGAGATTTGAGGATATGGTAATGTGACTTTTAATAAATATTAAAATATTACTTTCAGTGATTGAGATTTAGTGATTATATTGATCACTAGCACATCAGTGACCATGATAGAATTTACTGTGAAACATGTCTTTCCACACCTAGTGCATTATCCCCTTAAGGTGAAGTGGATTGGATCGACTGCAATAAAGTTGTCACTTCTTCAAAGCTCAATTTGGGAAGCTCAATTTGGGGTAAGATTGCTGTAACATCCTAATTTTTAACCCAATACTCTAGAACATATTTAGGTTAATCATTAGTCTATTACTTCATAGTTCTCATTTAACTTTGAATTACTTAGCGGAAAATACGGGTAATTTTTTTTTGAAATAAAAGTGAGAGCCGCGTGATGCGATAAGCGGTACACCATGTAAAGTGAAACAATTATCTCACAACATCATAACATGAGGCACAACATGAACATCACTGAATATCATCTCATACATATATATAACTTGCCCACTTATAAGTGTGGGTCTTAATTTAGTACAAGGGAAATGCATAAAAGAAGGTACAACATAAGCATAAACATAATCTACTCCCCTACCCGAGTGCACCTAACAGGATAACCTCTAAACAAAAGAAGGTTTATCCCCATCTAAGTGGTGTGTGCTCTAACCCGGACCATCCACGGCCTCCTACTGGCGACTATCTCGTGATCGAGGCAGATATCCGGGAAACTGGGCGAGCTCCTCGGGCGTGAAGAGGCGGAGCGGGGATCGAGTGTGAGCCCCGGGGTATGGCCGCATCTCCGGTCGTCGTGCACGCCTCGGCTGAGTCACGGTGGGCTTGCTATCCTCTCCAAAGTCCACAGGTATGGAGGGGGAAGATCCCTCGGAGGGTGCCTGGGTTGCCGAATCCTCGGAAGGATCCGTCTCCGAAAAGGACGACGGGCAACGGGGCACATACTGGGGGTAGTCTCGAGCGGCGGACGTGGATGATGGGGTACGACGAAGCCTCTCCTCTAGGGGACGTGCGCGCTCGAACACCAGATCATCACCAAAAGGTGAAACGGGGGAGAAACGATGGGAATGTACAGGGGGAGTGAAGGGTCGACCCATGAACATGAATACTCTAACCGTGCATCGACCCACAAAATGGAATGACCCATGGTCCGGGTCATGGTGCACCTCCCATGTCGGCGTGTCCACGAACACCACGAACGTCGCCATCTGAAGACGTGACGGAAAGAAAGAGATAGAGGGAGTGAGAATCTTGCTAAAGAATCTCAGTAGGGCCTCCTACTACCTAGGTGTCATCATCTACGTCCTCAGGAACCTTGGGTTTAATTATACAAAATGACTGAGCATGTATTAAGTTCATTTTAAACTTAAAAATATATTTTAGCCAAGGTCCATTCATTTTAGGATGATCTTAATGTCATGAATGCAACATAATAGAAAATGTATGCATGGCACTATCTAATTCACATACATAAAACATAACATCAAGCATCATCATTCTTGGTGGCATAAAGTGGCAATAGTAACATTCATATGGGACAAAACTTAGTGACATAATCATAATCATGAAACTTCTCTTCCTCATGGGCCACCCTAAAAGACAATCGAAGTGGGGGTGCTCGGCCGAACCGGTGTCACCCAGAACGTGTCATACATCTAGGTTATGAGCTCATACCTTAACTAGTCGTCACTAGTTCTTACTTACCACTTAACGATAAGCGTATCATAAATCATAAATCCCGACTATCTGAGTACGGGTTAGGGGGCAAAACTCTTAGGGGTGCTCGGCCGAACCGGTGTCACCTAAGAGTATAAAATGGTACCGATGTCACATGAGTTCTATGGAGGTGCTCGGCCGAACCTGTGTCATCCTAGAACCCATCTTAGTACCTTAATTTTCAAAATCTCTTTAAGTCCCCAAATTTGTCGGAAATTCGGCGGCACAACGGTCATTACACCGAATTTCCTTCCAAATTTTCTTTATGCCACATTAACATATAATCTCATAAATTCCTCATATGAATAACATCATCATCATTAGCATACTTCATGCATCATCATAAATCATCCAAAGCGTTACCCTTACGGTAGCTTATGCTTTGACCCTTACGGGTCTTAATCTTGAGATATAGTTCTCTACATCCGTCGTTCATATTTTAAGCACCTAAGGCTCATAATTAAACATCATTCATAATCCTCTCATTTTACTTTTAAATCTGAATAGCTTAGGGTGGAAATCCTAACATGTGAATACGGGATTCTAGAACTTACGTTTTAGACCCTTTCTTGGTTCCGTCTTCGCCGAAGGCGCTATATATTAAATCTAAATCAATTATGAGGCATTCCTATGCTTAAGGACTAATTATTAATCATGTTTACCATGTTGTAAGGGTTCTGGACCGAATCCAGAAAATTAAATGTTCTAAGAGTTCTACATTTGCATTTTTACGGTTTTCTAGTTACTAGTTTCCCCATAGGTGCTAGAATTCAATTGTAACTCAAATGATACCAAGTTTTTCATGTCTAAACAATCTAAATCTGATTATGTCCCCATTAAAACTGTTTGGAAAAGTTCCATAAACCAATGGGTCAAAACTATGTTAAATTCTAGCTTTACGGTATTTCTAGTTAGCTAGTTTCTTACCTATCATGCATAGGATCGCTTCTACATCATCATATGATATTTTCACACATTCCAACACATCAAAACATCATCATACAGCATCACACTCATCACATCAGAATCGAAAACATTTGACTTAAATGAGAGAGTTAAATTGACATTTCTAGGTACATAAGTTAACTAGTTTCTCTTGGAATCATTCTAGAACTTCTAAAACTCTTTGCGAAACATTTTAATCCATCAAGGGGCTAAGTGAAGCCTTAGGTCACTGACCAAAACATATTCCATCCCCTAAAAGATAATAAAATCACAACTTGTGATGACGTAACCTTATAAAGATTTGTAAAGCTTTAAGGAAAACTTAAAACATAGACTATTGGTCCTAGTAGCTAGATGAAAACTCAATGCAAGTCCATCATCACTACTTGGCCGAAATTATGCATTCAAGGAATACATTCACATTTAACTTTATCTTGGAATGAAATGGGCAAGTCTTTGAGCTCTAGGTTCTTAAGTTATGACATAAACTAAACGTGCTCATGCTTTTTGTTTTTAATCTTGCTTACAAGGTAAAGTGATGACTTAAAATTAAATATGCAAGGCATAACTTAAACGTGCAAGCTTGAAAGTAAATATGCGAGGCATAAACTTAAACGTGCAAGCTTGAAGGTAAATATGCATGGTTCAATTCTTTATTTTAGTGCTCTTGGCCCAACAACAATCGACTTTAAGGCCGAAATAGATAGCCATTCGAGAAATTAATTAGGTGATAATGCAAGTTCAATTCTTTATTTTAGTGCTCTAGGCCCAACAACAATCGACTTTAAGGTCGAAATAGAAAGGCTTCGAGAATTAAATTAAGTGATGATACAAGTTCCATTTTAATCTTTATGTTCTTAAGTGATAGCTAGAAAGCAAAGATGCATAGCAAGAATGTAAATATGGATGTAAGCATAAAATAAATTATGCAAGTTCATTTTATCCTTTCTAGAGCTCTTGACAAGACTTTAAAGGAATTTAAACCATAACCCAAACTCATCCAAACAAGGTAAAGTCAAGCTTAGAGTTCTTAAAACTCAACATAATATTTTTAGGAAATCAAACCATGAAACTTAGAAAATTAATGGATTTGGCCGAAATCATCAAGAAGAAAAGGAACATTTTAAAACTCTAAAGTTCATGATCTTGGTGATATATTAACACCAACATCATGAGTCCTCATCATTGAGTTCATAGAGCCATTTAAAAACATCATCAAAGCTAAAGTTCTTAAGAGTTCAAGAAAAGAAAAACTAAAAACATTTTTGCTCAAGAACAAAGATCAAGCTCTAGAGTTTGTTTCAAGTGATGAACATCATCATGAAACTCTCATCATCAAGCTCTCATTCCTTTGTTCTCCAAGGCCTATGGCCGAAAAGAAAAGGAAAAAGGAGTGGAAATGAAGTTCTAAAGAGAAACAAGAGAAACTATGAACATCAAGCTTGAAACAAGAACTTTAAAGAAAAGAATACATGAAAGAAAATCCCTACTTGATGTGATGAACTTGAAGATGGAAGAAGAAGATGAAGAAGATGAAGAACTTGAGGAACTCCAAGAACTTGAAGAACACAAAAACTTTGAGAGAAAAGAAAAGCTTTGAGAGTTCCTAAACTTAGCAAATGATCTAAAAGTGGTGCAAGCTCCTCAAGGCATTCTATTTATAGAGAAATGAAACAAATGGAGGGAGCTCATGGAGGAAGAGGTTTCGGCCATGAGGGTGCAGATTGGAGGCTTTCCATGAGTTCCATGAGGTGAGATAATGTGTTCTTGAGGTATGGTGAGGTATGGTTCAAAGCATGGTGAGGTATGGTTCAAGGTATGGCTCAAGCATGGTTCTTTGAGTGAGAAAACAATTTAATATGTGTGGTAATTGGAGAGAGATGGCCGAATATGCATCAGCCCATGGGGGAGGTTTCTTTGCATTTTAATTGTGGTTTAGAGTTGTGTTTAAGTGTATCTTTGATTATGCTTAAGATTAGGAATTTGTAAGAAAGTGTTTAGGTAAGGTAAATGGGTAATTAAGGTGGTCTAGACATAATGAAGGAGTGGTCTTGCACCATTAGAGAGTTAAATCCTCAATTTAGAGTCTAAACAACTCTAGACACATTTCCTTGATTTAAGGAATTGGAAAGAGAAAACACTATTCAAGATTCCAAGACTAGGAGTCTTGAGTTCTAAAAAGGGATTTAATGTTTAATCTAAGCAATTTTAGGTTCTAATTAACTTTAATAAATTATTTTGACTCTAGATTAATTAGGGAAATAAATTAATCTTCGTTTAGAGCCTAATATTGCTTAGGTTTACTTAATTACGTCATTAAGCTCAAAAACACTATTCTAAGGGCAAAATCGTAATTTTTCACTAAAACTGCCCGGGACCACCGGGACTTGAACAGAGACCTCTAGACACATGAAAACATGTTTTTAAACCTCTGAGGAAAGTTCCGGGCTCAAACGGCACCTTTTACCCGTAAAAACGCTTATAGGGGTATTTTGGTCATTTTGACCAAAGCTGCGAAACGAAATTTTCGCTTCCGAAAGCATTCAAGGGCCATTTAATCCCCTTCAAACATTGAGTTGACCCTTCGAGGACGACCGAGTTGGTTACCCTCGAGTTCGGGTCAGGAAATGACCTCAGGGGCATTTTGGTCATTTCCCTCGGACAGAGAAATCGGGGTGTTACAATTGCAACACCAACAATTCCACAAGATGTTGCAATTCTTTGATCCCTTCCTTCAATTCTTCAATGTCACTTTTTAAAGATTTAAGTTCGGAATCTACTTCATCCTTCTTTATATAATTTGCTGTGATTAATCTACCATAACAATTAACTTAACTACACAGCTTCTTTCTATACATTGCTTGGAATGCACTGCTTCAGTTTCCCCTGCTTTTTTGCAATTATGAATGAAGTTTTGACTGTTACAAGAAACAATAACAAAAGCATTAATAATTATATCAATAGTATAATTAATAATGCCAATTTAGTAGCTTATAGTTGTAGCGCGTGTCTCTAAATTAACTTACTTTTGTTTCTTACTTTAGAGAGCTGCAACATTCTTTTCAAATTTTGTGGCATCATCGTCATTCTCTTTGGAATTGTACAATCAAAGGTTGATTATTCATTGTTTACCGAGAATTCTTCAACCAGGTTAGAGCTATTCATGCATACCTTGATGATCTAGTCCTGGCAGGAAATGAATTACAAGAGATCTCCTCCATCAAGTTTCTCTTAGATGGCAAATTTTAGATGAAGGACCTAGGAAATCTCAAGCTTTTATTAGGCATGGAAGTAGCTCGATCTGCCTAAGGAATCACATTATACTAACGTAAATACACACTGAGTTGTTGAAAGAATGTGGGATGCTAGGTGCTAAACCTGCCACCACTCTAACAGACTACAAACTCAAACTTCAAAAGTCAGTTGGGATTGCTCTTCCGGACTCTTCTTCCTATCACAAATTGGTTGGGAAGCTACTTTAGTTAGCCCACACAAAGCCCGACGTATCCAATGTGGTTGGGCGTTTAAGTCAATTTTTAGATTGCCCGATAACCATTCACTAACAAGCTGCCACACGTGTCCTGACAGTGTTCTAAATTACGGTTGTAGCCGCTGCAATTGTGGGCATTGCGGCTACTGCGATGTGGATTGCAGCCGTTGTGGCGTGATTTTTTTTTTGGGACAAAATGTAAAAATAAGATAAGTACAACAATTATAGCATCAAAGTAAATAAGTCTCCAAGATATTTGACATAAACTTGTGCCTCTAACATATTAAATACAAACTTCTCATGTTTTAGAATGGTACAATAAAATTAGAATTTCTAATAGGAACTCAACATCTTGTAATTATGGTCAAGTTGCTAATTGGCTCATGCAATGAACAAATCGCACCACAATGTCAGGGATATCACTTCACTACAAAAAAAAAATAATAATAAATCATAATTAGAATCTTTATATTTTAAGATAATTGATATTTTTCTTCATATATAAAAATAATTAAATGAAAATATTAGTCAAATGGAAAAATAAAATAAATAATTTAAATAAAAATATGGGAAATAAGTCAAATAAAACTAACACGATGTCTATTACCACATAGTAGAATGATGCGGCAGATCATAACCTCCACTTTCATTCTAGCCGTCTCCTTGTGTATCTCCTTGGCAAAAGACAAAAAAATCCACTACCTGGTTATTGGCAATAAGGATATTGGTAATTCACTAGCATTTGGTGATATGGTGGAATTTGACCACTTCCATATTGGTTATATGTACTGAAGTAAGGATAGGAATCCTAATAATATGGTGGATAATGCCCTTGACTTCTTTGAGAATTATCAATACTAAATTCACTTAAACTTTTTTCAATACTAGAATTGAAAGATTCTTCAATTGCAATGTTTTGTTGTCTTTTTCCTCTTTTATATTGCGAGCCAACTCTTCTATTATCAAAGGAACTATCAGAAGGCATATCAAGCCTAATATAAGTGATCATATTAGTAACTAAGCTTTTGTCAAGCCTATCACATGGTACCTTATGATATGGATCATTCCGTCTTTGGTCATCACCATTACCATTGCCATCATCCTTATCATCACTTTTTTCAGTTTCCACGTTATCACCACCATTACCACTATTGTTACTTGGTGGACTTAAACCACCACTATTTTCAGAATTTACATAATCATCACCAACTTCCATATTTTCATCATCAGTATCCACTATAGGCAACCACTCGACATTTTGTACTCCCTCTAATAGTGGATTTTCTCTTTCTTCAATCCATGGTGACAATGGCTCATTATCTTGAAAAATATGGTCAAGATTAATTACATTGTAACTAGCTTCAATCTCTTCTTGACTTCTCTTCATTTCATGTCTTATTTTCAGCTTCATATTATAAAATATAAACACAAGTTTGTGCAATTTCTTATATTTGGGTCTATTCCTTGCCTTGCTATGAATATAATTGAATATGCTCTAATTTCATTCACAGTTTGTGGCTGAAGTTATTTGGCCTAGAACTTTTACTACCACACGTTGAAGTTCAGAAGCAGATGTACCAAATATCAACCATCATTCAGCTATTTAAATTAATCAAACAAAATAAATAAATTATTAGTTACCAAAAAATAAATAAAACTTTACCAGGATTCATTTGATTCCAACCTCTTTGAGATCGTGGTGTTCCAAAAGTCTTTTTCTTCTATTTGTGTAACGCCCCAATTTTCTGTCTAAGTGGAAAATGACCGAAATGCCCTTGAGGTCATTTTCGGCCCAGAATTCGAGGATGGCCGACCCAGCAGTCCTCGAAGGGCCAACTCAATGTTTGAAGGGGATTGAATGACCCTTGAGTGGTTCCGGAGGCGAAAGTCTCATTTTCTGTAGTTTCGAGTCGAAATGACCAAAATACCCCTGTAGCGTTTTACGTGGGTAAAGGTGCCGTTTGAGCCCGAAACTTTCCCCAGAGGTTTAAAACCATGTTTTTACATGTTTTAAAACATCTATTTGAGTCCTGGTGGTCCCGGGTAGTTTTAGTACAAAATTACGATTTTGCCCCTAGAATAGTGTTTTTGAGCTTAATGATGCAATTAAGCGAACCTAAGTAATATTAGGCTCTAAATGAAGATTAATTAATTTCCATAATTAATCTAGAGTCAAAATAAATTATTAAAATTAATTAGAACCTAAGATTGCTTAGATTAGATTTAAATCTCTTTTTAAAACTCAAGATTCCAATCTTGGAATCTTGAATAGTATTTTCTCTCTCCAATTCCCTAAATCAAGGAAACATGTTGGCATTGGATTCCAAGTTAATGAAGTTTGACTTCATTAATTTAGAGAGACCACCTCCTAAATCTAGTCTTGCAAGCCTCTAATTAATCATTACCTCACCTAAACACTTACTTACAAATTCCTAATCCTAAGCCTAATCAAAGCTACACCTAAACACACATCCTAACCCACAATTAAGGAACAACTTGTTCCCCAAGTCCTTCTAGAAAGGAATGGCCACCCATACCTCCCTCATGGCCACCCATACCACACCATGTCTTGAGCCATACCTAGGACCATGCTTTGAAGCATACCTAGCCATACTTCACCATGTTTTAGGCCATACCTCACCATACCTTGAACCATGCCTTTGAATGACCATTTGATGAAGATATTTCCTTCCTTTCCTTCCTCAATTTTGGCCACCCCCTCCATTCCTTCACCCTTGGGTTATTTTTCTATAAATACACATGCAAATGAACTTGTGAGAACCTTTACTTCATTTGCTAGCTTTGAGTTTTCAAGAGTGTCTTGGTTTCTTTCTTTTCTTTCAAAGAACTCAAGAGTTCTTTCTTCTTCTTATCTTCTTCATCCTTTCCACCACCACACAACCACCATTAAATCCTCCTTGAAACACTTAGCCATATCATTCTCAAGATCAAACTCAAGAAGCACAACATCCTTTCTTTTTCTTCTCTCTTGGCCGAAACTTTCTTCAAGCCCAAGGGAAGATTTTTCTTCCATTCTCCTCTCAAGACCAAGCCTTGTTTATTCTCCAAGAGACATACCTTAGGTAGGGATTTCTTTTCATGAATGTTCTTCTTTAAAGCTTGATGTTTATGGTTTCTCTTATTTTCTTTTTAGAACTTTTTCTCTATTCCTTTTTCTTTCTTGTTTCGGCCATGAGCCCTTGAGAATAGAGAAATGAGAGCTTGATGATGAGAGTTTCATGATGATGTTCATCACTTGAAATAAACTCTAGAGCTTGATCTTTGTTCTTGAGCAAAAAATGTTTCTAGTTCTTCCTTTCTTGAACTCTTGAGAACTCTACCTTTGGTGATGTTTCAAAATGGTTCTAAGGACTCAATGATGAGGTCTCATGATGTTGGTGTTAATATATCATCAAGATCATGGACCCTAGAGTTTTAAATGTTCCTTTTCCTTCTTGAAGTTTTGGCCACTTCCTTGTCTTTTACATGCTAAATGTTTTGATTTTCTAAAAATGTTATATTGAGACCTAAGGACTCTAGACTTTACTTGATCTTGGTTTGATGAGTTTGGGTTGAGGTTTAAGTTCCTTTAAAGTCTTGTTAAGAGCTTTAGAAAGATAAAATGAACTTGCATAATTTATTTTATGCTTGCATTTATATTTACATTCTTGCTATGCACCTTTACTTTCAAGCTATCACCTAAGAACATAAAGATTAAAATGGAACTTGCATCATCACTTAATCTAATTCTCAAAGCCTTTCTATTTCGGCCTTAAAGTCGATTGTTGTTGGGCCAAGAGCACTAAAATAAAGAATTGAACTTGCATTATCACCTAATTAATTTCTCGAATGCCTATCTATTTCGGCCTTAAAGTCGATTGTTGTTGGGCCAAGAGCACTAAAATAAAGAATTGAACCTTGCATATTTACTATCAAGCTTGCACGTTTAAGTTTATGCCTTGCATATTTAATTTAAGTCATTACTTTATTTTGTAAGCAAGATTAAAAATGAAAAGCATGAGCACGTTTATTTTATGTCATAACTTAAGAACCTAGAGCTCAAAGACTTGCCCATTTCATTTCAAGTTAAAGTTTAATGTGAATGCATTCTTTGAATGCATGTTTCGGCCAAGTAGTGAGGATGGACTTGCAATGAGTTTTCATCTAGCTACAAGGGCCGATAATCTATGATCTAAGTTTTTCCTGAAGCTTTACAAATCTTTATAAGGTTATGTTATCATGAGTTATAATTTTATCCCCTTTTTGAAGATGAAATATATCTTGGTCACTGACCTAAGGCTTCTCTTAGCCTCCTAATGAATTAAAATGATTTGCAAAGAGTTTTAGAGATTCTAAATTGATTCCAAGAGAAACTAGTTAACTTATGTACCTAGAGATGTCAATTTAGTTCTCTTATTGAAGTTAGATGTTTTCGGTACTGTCATGATGAGCTTGTGGCTGTATGATGATGTTTTGATGTGTTAGAATGTGTGAAAATATCACATGATGATGTAGAAACGATTCTATGCATGATAGGTAAGAAACTAGCTAACTAGAAATACCATAAAGCTAGAATTTAACATAGTTTAGACCCATTTGTTTTTGGAACTTATCCAAATGTTTTAATGGGAACATAATCAGATTAGGATTGATTAATCATGAAAAATTTGGTTACATTTGAAGTAGGAATGAATTTTAGCACCTATAGAGAAACTAGTAGCTAGAAAACCGTAAAACCGCAACTCTAGAACTCTTAGAACATTTAGTTTTCTGATTCTGTCCAGCACCCTTACAATGTAGTAAACATGGTTTATAATTAGTTCAAAGGCTTAGGAATAGTTTATAATTGGCTTAGATTTAATTTATAGCGCTTTAGGCGAAAACGGAATCGGGAAAGGGTATAAAACGTAGTTTCTAGAACCCTCGTAATCACAAGATGTAATTTCTGCCCTTAAAGTGTAAGGCTATCCAGATTCATTGACGAACATAAAAATTAGTAAGAATTATTATTTGTGAGCCTATAGGTGCATGAAAGGATAAAAACAGATGATAGCGTAATTAGTTTTCAAGATTTAGACCCGTAAGGGTCAAAGCATAAGACACCATAGGCTTAAGAGCATAATGAGCTTTAATGTTTCATGCAAGTGTATGTTTTATTATGAGAACAACTTGAGCATGTGATCTCTTATGAGAGTATATAGTGTTGATGTGTTGATGCTCACGCCATGATACGTTATGCAAAATTATGGTATTATGATGCTTATGATGCATACGATGATTATGATGCCTTATGTTGGTATTGAATGGCTATGCATGCTCTATATGGTTGGTGGAATAAAGCAAGTTTGATGGAAATCCGTACGCGCCGTTCTGTTGCCGAATTTCCCATCAAACTTGAGTACTTGAGAAAAAGCTTGCGAAAACTCCTGGGTGACACCGGTTCGGCCGAGCACCCCCAGGAATGGTTCTGGGTGACACCGGTTCGGCTGAGCACCCCCAGAACAGATGTGACGTAACACTGAGGTGCATTCCTCCCACTATGGCGGGGAGGAAACAAATCCGTGAGGGTATTGACATTGAGCTTGCCAAAGCGGACAATTCACTGTGTATTAGATACCAGTAGAGCATTTCAAAGAAGGAAATGATCCTAAGATAGGTGATCCAAGAAAGTTATGTATACCCCCTCTATTAGCCCATATTAAATCTAGTGACGACTAGTTAGTATTGAGCTCATTCCTAGGCGATAGGTGAGATGTAGTTTGGTGACCATATTATCGCTGGGCCGGTGAATCGGTTGGATTTTTGGTGGATATGTTAAGAGGGTGGTCTTTAAGAAAAAGAACTTAAGAGTTTTATTTATAAGAAAGATATCACATGAAAATTTCTATGCCTCTTTATGCCACATATATGATTCTTGTTTCCTTATGATGTGCCCAAGTATTACGACTTTCGTGGTAATGTACATATGGTATTGTCATGCATTCATCAAATATCTGTTGCATTTATGTCATTAAGACACATACTAAAAGACACCCACTTCGGATAAGTAGATTTGAAAAGCCTAAAACCAATCCTTATGCATGTACACCTTTTTCATAATTAAATCGAGGTAGCTGGGGATGACGATGATGACACTTGTGTTAGAGTCAGAAATTCTTACTGAGAATCTTGAATAAGCTTCCCATCCCTTCCTCTTCTTCCGTGTCGTCTCTAGACGAGGATTACAATGAGGTTCGTAACTTCTTCTGAGACTCATGCTTAAGGATCACACTAGCAGACAGGGCAGAGAGTCGCTACGGGAGCATAGATAGCTTAGCTTTTGGGTTGACACCTATCTAATCTCATGGGTGGATAAGGATGACTTCACATATATGGGCATGTTTTGATGTAAATGATGGTACAATGATGTTAGTAATCTATGTATCTATGAAGATGTGATGATATTATGATTGTTATGAATAATACTATGTTTCGTGATTATCAATGGTCTGGTTACTTTGTCTTGCATGTTATGGTTATGATGAACGTTAGGTTAGTGCGCGGCTCGCGTTTTGCTTTCAAGTTTCAAAAAGGAAAATTTATTCGTATTTTTCGCTAAGTATTTTAATGAAAGGTTGTAAGGAATGAGACTAAAAGAGTAATAGACTAATGAATAACCTAAATATGTTCTAGAGTATTGGGTTAAAAATTAGGATGTTACAATTTGAAAAGTGATAATTATATACATCAATATAATATTTCAATATCTAAATATATTATATTAAATTATAAGTACTAAATTGCAATGTAAAATTTATTACCAACTTGATTTAATGCTTTAATTTGATTATCTAAGTTTCTTTCTAATTTCATGATCACACTATTTGTTTGATCAAATGTTGCTTCATATACATCAGTCCTATGTTCAACTCCATATTGAAATTATGGATTAAGAAAATAGCCTGGAAGGAAGTTAATAAATTATAGTGTGCACATCTATGAATTATAAATATTATAAAAAAATCAATTAGTAATTAAATTGACGTACTTGCAGAATGAAGATCATAATACATGAATCTCCAGTGTTCATTTATTAATTCATTGTACCTACTGTGATAATGAGAATTTAGTTGAATAGATTGTTTGGCTCGATGAATGGCTTCATATATGAAACCTATTGTCGGCTTCTCATCACCATTAACCAATCTTAAAACTTTTACAATAGGCTCAAATACTTTCAATATATCATTAGCCTTGGTCTAGAAGTCATTATTTACAACAATATTTCATGCCTCTGATGCTAGTCCATTATTCTCTCTACCAAATTTAGATTTTCTAAATTCTTTAGAGTTGAACATATTTCTTAACCCTTGTTTTTGGTTCACACAATTGTTTAAAGTTGTAAAAACTATGTTGCAAACCTATTAATTCCAGGACGAACAATCTCTCTACCTCAAGTATATTTTTTCATAAGATTTACAGTCCATATTTGATTGTAGATCAAAGATGCCACAATATTTGCCTCATCCAATATTCTTTTCACATTTTGCTTCTTTCGTATATCCTCCTGCCAAATATCCAAATAGCGAGTGTAACATCCTAATTTTTAACCCAATACTCTAGAACATACTTAGGTTAAACATTAGTCTGTTACCTCATAGTTCTCAATTTTACTTAGAAATACTTAGCGGAAAACACAGGTAAATTTTTTTTGAAATACAAAGTGAGAACCGCGTGATATGATAAGCGGTAAACCATGCAAAGTAAAACAATCGTCTCACAATCATCATAACATAAGGCACATCATGAACATCACTGAATATCATCTCATATATATATAACTTGCCCACTTATAAGTGTGGGTCTTAATTTAGTACAAGGGAAATACAACATCAAACATAAACATAATCTACTCCCCTACCCGAGTGCATCTAATAGGATAACCTCTAAACAAAAGAAGGTTTATCCCTATCTAAGTGGTGTGTGCTCTAACCGGGTACTCCATCGGACGATCGTCACCTCCTACTGGCGTCCATCTCGCGAACGAGGCAGATATCCGGGAAACTGGGCGAGCTCCTTGGACGTGAAGAGGCGGAACGGGGATCGAGGGTGACCCCCACGGTATGGTCGCATCTCCGGTCGTCCCAGCATAAGCCGTGGTTTGAGTCACGGTATCCTCACAGCCCTCCCTTATCGTGGTGGAGAGGGGCGAGTTCTCGCTATCACGGATGGGTAGGCGGGTCCTCGGACGGGTCGGTCTCAGAAGTAGGTCCGGCACGCGTAGTCGGGATAATCTCGCATGGCTAAGGCGGCGGTGTGCCTCACGGAGTACTCTCTCGTCATGCGTCTGCGACGCTCAAAAACCCGCTAAATCGTCGTCGCCATAGGGTGCGGTCGGGAGAAGTGATGGGTGTGCGGGATGAGCGAAGGCGTCCTCTACGAACATGAAAATCCGCACCGTGCACTGCCCCTCAAAATGGTATGACCCGTGAGTCGGGTCATAGTGGACCTCCCATGTCGGGGTGGCCACCAACACTCTGAACGTCGCCATCTGAAGGCGTGACGGAAAGAAACAGATAGAGCGAGTGAGAATCTTGCTAAAGAATCTCAGTAGGCCCTCCTACTACCTAGCTGTCATCATCTACGTCCTCAGGAACCTTGGGTTTATTTATCTGAAATGACTGAGCATGTATTAGGTTCATTTAAACTTTAAAATATATTTTAGCCAAGGTCCATTCATTTTAGGATGATCTTAATGTCATGGATGCAACATAATAGAAAATGTATGCATGACACTACCTAATGCACATACATAAAAACATAACATCAAGCATCATCATTCTTGGTGGCATAAAGTGGCAATAGTAACATTCATATGGGACAAAACTTAGTGACATAATCATAATCATCAACTTCTCTTCCTCATGGGCCACCCTAAAGACAATCGAATCGGGTGTGCTCGGCCGAACCAGTGTCACCGAACGTGTCATACATCTAGGTTATGAGCTCATACCTTAACTAGTCGTCACTAGTTCTTACTTACCACTTAACGATAAGCGTATCATAAATCATAAATCCCGACTATCCGAGTGCGGGTTAGGGGCAAATCTCTTAGGGGTGCTCGGCCAACCGGTGTCACCTAAGAGTATAAAATGGTACCGATGTCACATGAGTTCTATGGAGGTGCTCGGCCGAACCGGTGTCATCCTAGAACCCATCTTAGTACCTTAATTTTCAAAATCTCTTTAAGTCCCCAAATTTGTCAAAAATTCGGCGGCCAAACGGTCATTACACCGAATTTCCTTCCAAATTTGCTTTATGCCACATTAACATATAATCTCATAAGTTCCTCATATGAATAACATCATCATCATTAGCATACTTCATGCATCATCATAAATCATCCAAACGCTTACCCTTACGGTAGCTTATGCTTTGACCCTTACGGGTCTTAATCTTGAGATATAGTTCTCTACATCTGTCGTTCATATTTTAAGCACCTAAGGCTCATAATTAAACATCATTCATAATCCTCTCATTTTACTTTTAAATCTGAATAGCATAGGGTGGAATTCCTAACATGTGAATCACGGGTTCTAGAACTTACGTTTTAGACCCTTTCTTGGTTCCGTTTTAAGCCAAAGCGCTATGGATTAAATCTAAATCAATTATGAGGCATTCCTATGCTTAAGGACTAATTATTAATCATGTTTATCATGTTGTAAGGGTGCTGGACAGAATCCAGAAAATTAAATGTTCTAAGAGTTCTACATTTGCATTTTTACGGTTTTCTAGTTACTAGTTTCCCCATAGGTGCTAGAATTCAATTCTAACTCAAATGATACCAAGTTTTTCATGTCTAAACAATCTAAATCTGATTATGTCCCCATTAAAACAGTTGGATTAGTTCCATAAACAAATGGGTCAAAACTATGTTAAATTCTAGCTTTACGGTATTTCTAGTTAGCTAGTTTCTCACCTATCATGCATAGGATCGCTTCTACATCATCATACGATATTTTCACACATTCCAACACATTAAAACATCATCATACAGCATCACATTCACCACATCAGAACCGAAAACATCTTGCCTCAATAAGAGAAGTAAATTGACATTTCTAGGTACATAAGTTAACTAGTTTCTCTCGGAATCAATCTAGAACTTCTAAAACTCTTTGCAAAACATTTTAATTCATCAAGAGGCTAAGTGAAGCCTTAGGTTAAAGACCAAAATATATTTCATCTCCTAAAAGAGGATAAAATCACAACTTGTGATGACATAACCTTATAAAGATTTGTAAGGCTTTAAGGAAAACTTAAAACATGGACTATTGGACCTAGTAGCTAGATGAAAACTCATTGCAAGTCCATCATCACTACTTGGCCGAAATTATGCATTCAAGGAATTACATTCACATTTAACTTTATCTTGGAATGAAATGGGCAAGTCTTTGAGCTCTAGGTTCTTAAGATTCTGACATAAACTAAACGTGCTCATGCTCTTCATTTTTAATCTTGCTTTCAAAGTAAAGTGATGACTTGAAATTAAATATGCAAGGCATAATTTAAACGTGCAAGCTTGAAAGTAAATATGCGAAGCATAATCTTAAACGTGCAAGCTTGAAAGTAAATATGCAAGATTCAATTCTTTATTTTAGTGCTCTTGGCCCAACAACAATCGACTTTAAGGCCGAAATAGATAGGCATTCGAGAAATTAATTAGGTGATAATGCAAGTTCAATTCTTTATTTTAGTGCTCTAGGCCCAACAACAATCGACTTTAAGGCCGAAATAGACAGGCTTCGAGAATTAAATTAAGTGAAGATGCAAGTTCCATTTTAATCTTTATGTTCTTAGGTGATAGCTTGAAAATAAAGATGCATAGCAAGAATGTAAATATGAATGCAAGCATAAAATAAATTATGCAAGTTCATTTTATCTTTCTAGAGCTCTTAACAAGACTTTAAAGGAACTTAAACCTCAACCCAAACTCATCAAACCAAGACAAAGTAAAAGTCTAGAGTTCTTAGAACTCAACATAACATATTTAGAAAATCAAACATCTAGCATGAAAAGGAAAGGTAATGGCGAAACTTCAAGGAAAGAAAAGAAATGTTTGAAACTCTAGAATCCATGATCTTGGTGATATACTAACACCAACATCATGAGACCTCATCATTGAGTCATTAGAACCATTTTGAAACAACATCAAAGTTAAAGTTCTCAAAGGTTCAAGAAAGGAAAAACTAGAAACACTTTTGCTCAAGAACAAAAATCAAGCTCTAGAGTTTGTTTCAAGTGATGAACATCATCATGAAACTCTCATCATCAAGCTCTCATTTCTTTGAACTCCAAGGCCCATGGCGAAAATGAGCAAGAACAAGGAAAGGAAAAGAAGTTCTAAAAAGAATCAAGAGAAACTATGAACATAAAGCTTGAAGCAAGAACTCTAAAGAAAGAATACATGAAAGAAAATCCCTACTTGGCGTGATGAACTTGAAGATGGAAGAAGAAGATGAAGAAGATGAAGAACTTGAAGAACTCCAAGAACTTGAAGAACACAAAGACTTTGAGAGAAAAAGAAAAGCTTTGAGTGTTTCCTAAACTTAGCAAATGATCTAAAAGTGGTGCAAGCTCCTCAAGGCATTCTATTTATAGAGAAATGAAACAAATGGAGGGAGCTCATGGAGGAGGAGGTTTCAGCCATGAGGGTGCAGAATTGGAGGGTTCCATGTGTTCCATGAGGTGAGATAATGTGTTCTTGAGGTATGGCTTAAGGTATGGTGAGGTATGGTTCAAGGTATGGCCTCAAGCATGGTTCTTTGAGTGAGAAAATGATTAAACATGTGGTCAATGGGGAAAGGTGCTGGCCGAAATGCATCAGCCCATGGGGAGGATTAGTTTGCATTTTAATTGTGGTTTAGAGTTGTGTTTAGGTGTATCTTTGATTATGCTTAAGATTAGGAATTTGTAAGAAAGTGTTTAGGTAAGGGAAATGGGTAATTAAGGTGGTCTAGACATAATTAAGGAGTGGTCTTGCACCATTAGAGAGTTAAATCCTCAATTTAGAGTCTAAACAACTCTAGACACATTTCCTTGATTTAAGAAATTGGAGAGAGAAAACATTATTCAAGATTCCAAGACTAGGAATCTTGAGTTCTAAAAAGGGATTTAAGTTTAATCTAAGCAATTTTAGGTTCTAATTAACTTTAATAAATTATTTTGACTCTAGATTAATTAGGGAAATAAATTAATCTTCGTTTAGAGCCTAATATTGCTTAGGTTTGCTTAATTACGTCATTAAGCTCAAAAACACTATTCTAGGGGCAAAATCGTAATTTTGCACTAAAACTACTCGGACCTGCAGGACTTGAACAGAGACCTCTAGACACATGAAAACATGTTTTTAAACCTCTGGGGAAAGTTCCGGGCTCAAACGGCACCATTACCCGCGTAAAAACGCTATAGGGGTATTTTGGTCATTTTGACCCGAAACTGCGGAAAACGAAATTTTCGCTTCCGAAAGCATTCAAAGGCCATTCAATCCCCTTCAAACATTGAGTTGACCCTTTGAGGATGACCGAGTTGGTTACCCTCGAGTTCGGGTCAGGAAATGACCTCAGGGGCATTTTGGTCATTTCCCTCGGACAGAAAAATCGGGGTGTTACAGCGAGCTGCACATGCAGTCTAGTATAGATGTGGCCTCTTTTCCATCAATTTTTGACTAGCTATTTTTAGTGTTTTTTCATTATTTGTAACCACATGAACCAAATGTTCTTTTCTTACTTCCTCAGTAACTTTATCAAGCAATTGAAAGTAATAATTTATATCTCTCTTGTCAATACTAAAAGCATCAATGGATTTCAAGAAAATTGTTCCCTTACTACAGTACACCAAAAAATTCATAATATGTCTATGGTTTATATCGTCTATCCGACCATTACAAATTATTGTCACACCTCTCTCATTCCATGTGGTTTTCAACTTATTTATCCATTCCTGCATGTTGTTATATTCAGCTTCTAGATATACATCTGAAATTTCATAAGGAGTTGGGCACTTAACTCCTCGGCCTACCTTAGCAGCAGCAACAATCAAATTATGCAACCAAGGAAAGTTAGATAAATTCATAGGCAAATGCTTAGAAATAATAAATTTGCTTACAACTTCTTCGAGTTTTTTCCTTAGTGTTTTCATTAAGCTGGTACTAACCTTTGCTTGCTTTATGCTTTTGCTTTTCACAAGATTTATATCAGCAAACCTCAAAGGCAAAGAGACATCTTGTAACGTTACTGCTCCACTTTCACTTGCATTGGAGTTTCCACCAGGCTCATGTATGTTGTTAAGTCCTCCTATTTGTTGTCTGAATCGTTGTCTATCAACCTACTCTGGTTGTGATGTTATACTTTCTTATGTGGCCAACCTTGTCTGCTCATAAATATGGTCTTCTATGTCATCTTCATCATCTACTCTTAAACGTGCCTTAAATTCTTCCTTTCTTTTTTTTGAGTCAATTTTTGTTGCTTTCTGTAACACCCTCATAACTACCATGTCTTACTTAAGAGTTAACATAGTAATTAGAAAAGTATTACTTACATTCATAGTCTATACTAGTCGAAAGAAAGGAAATAAAATGATTTAGACATATATATCGCCAAACTCGTATATACATATATGAACATCATTTTTAAGTTTGTAATATGTACATTGTACTAATACTACATTGGTTATCTTCTAAGCTAATCAGGAACTCAGTTCACAAAAGAAAGGAACACCTCCAGTACCTAATCTAACCTACTCAAAGTTGAGGTCCAGCAAAATTTTATACAAACAGAAATGGACTTCACAACATGTAATAAGATCATTCTGTAGGTTAGCAGGTCACTAGTACTAAACTACAACTATATACATATCAGGAGTCCCTGAAGATCTCACGTCCTACTAGATGAAACCATTGGCCATCGGTATGATAGTCTCACTTCCGCTCGGGGCATCAGGACCTTCCGGTGGGTCTAATTCTGAATATGAGGATGAAGAGGGATCATCTGCTAGAGGGGGTGCTGGTGGTGCAGGTGAGACATCAAATATCACTGGGTGTGCCAAGTGGAGAAGCACACCATCATAATTGTAACGCCCCGATTTTCTGTCTGAGTGGAAAATGACCAAAATGTCCCTGAGGTCATTTTTGGCCTGGAATTCGAGGATGGCCAACCCGGTAGTCCTCGAAGGGCCAACTCAATGTTTGAAGGGGATTGAATGACCCTTGAGTGGTTCCGGAGGCGAAAGTCTCATTTTCTGCAATTTCGGGTCAAAATGACCAAAATACCCCTATAGCGTTTTTACGAGGGTAAATGTGCCGTTTGAGCCCGAAATATTCCCCAGAGGTTTAAAACAATATTTTTACATGTTTCAAAACATCTGTTTGAGTCCCGGCAATCCCGAGCAATTTTAGTGCAAAATTATGATTTTGCCCCTAGAATAGTGTTTTTGAGCTTAATGATGTAATTAAGCAAACCTAAGCAATATTAGGCTCTAATCGAAGATTAATTAATTTTCATAATTAATCTAGAGTCAAAATAAATTATTAAAATTAATTAGAACCTAAGATTGCTTACATTAGATTTAAATCTCCTTTCTAAAACTCAAGATTTCACTCTTGGAATCTTGAATAGTGTTTTCTCTCTCCAATTCCTTAAATCAAGGAATTGTGTCTAAAATTGTTTATACACTGAAATGAGTTTATAACTCACTAATGATGCAAGAACACTCTTTAATTATGTCTTGACAACCTTGATTACCCATTTTCTCACCTAAACATTTTCTTACAAATTCCTAATCTTAATCCTAATCAAAGATACACCTAAACACAACTCTAAACCACAATTAAAATGCAAGAAAACCCTCCCCATGGCTGATGCAATTTCAGCCCTCTCTCTCTCATTTACAACACATGTTGAATTGTTTCTCACTCAAAGAACCATGCTTGAGCCATACCTTGAACCATACCTCACCATACTTTGAAACATACCTCACCATGTCTCAAGATCACAACATCTCACCTCATGGAACACATGGGGCTGCCGATGATGCTGTAATGGCCGAAGCCCTCACCCCCCATTTGCACCTTGCATTTGTTTCATTTCTCTATAAATAGCATGCTTAGGAGAACTTGCATCATTTTGGGTTCATTTGCTATGTGTAAGTTTTCAAAGAGCACTTCAAAGTTTCCTTTTTCTCTCAAGTTCAAGTCTCCAAGTTCTTCATCCTCTTCTCTCATCCCAATCTCCAAATCACTTGGTAGGGATTTTCTTTCAAGTATTTTCTTTATTTAAGTTCCATCTCTAGTTATGTGTTTATGGTTTCTCTTGAAGTCTTTTTAGAACTTCTTTCCCTCTCTTTTTCTTCATTATTTTCGGCCATGAGGCCTTGAGGACAAGGGAATGAGAGCTTGATGATGAGGTTTCATGGTGGTGATATCCATCACTTGAACAATCTCTAAAGCTTGATCTTTGTTCTTAAGTTAAAGATGTTTTCTTTTGTTCTTTCTTCTTGAACCTTGAAACCTTTCACCTTGATGATATTTTTAAATGGTTACATGAACTCAATGATGAGGACTCATGATGTTGGTGTTAATGCATCATCAAGATCATGGTCTCTAGAGTTCCAAATGTTTCCTTTCTTCTTACAAGTTTCGGTTCCTTTTCCTTTTCTTTCTTCAAGTTTTCGGCCATGTTGGCCAATAAGGTTCACAATGGCTTGATGATGAGAGCTTCTAGATGATGACTATGTGTTCATCACAATGAGGTCTCTAGAGCTTGAGTTTTAATAAAAACGTTATTTATGACCACATTTCAAGAAAAGAAACTTTGTGTTTTAAAGAACCCTTGAGGTTCACGCTTATCTTTACTTTATCTTGTCATGATAAGTTTGGGTTAAGGTTTAAGTTCCTTTAAAGTCTTGTATGAGCTCTAATAAGAAACAAAATGGACTAGCATTCATATTTAAATTCAAGCTTATGCATTACATATTTACTTTGAGCTTTGCATTCATATTTAATTTCCAAGCCATCACTTAAAGTTAAAGGATGAAGGATGGATTGCATCTCATATTTACATTCTCGTCTAGCATATTTACGTTTCATCACTAAAGAACATAAAGATTTAAAATGAGAGTTGCACTATCACCTAACTAAATCTCAAAGCCTTTCTATTTCAGCCTTAAAGTCGATTGTTGCTGGGCCTAGAGCATTAAAATAAAGAAATGAACTTACATATTTATATTTCAAGTCTCACATATTTACTTCAAGCCTTGCATATTTATATTCAAGTCTTGCATATTTACTTTAAGCTCTCACTTTACTTTGTAATGAAGAATGAAACGAAGTGCATAGCATATTTAAGTTATGTCATCACCTAAAGACCTTAGAGCTCAAAGACTTGCCCATTTTATCTCAAGTTAAAGTCTAATGTGGAAGCATTCTTTGAATGCATAACTTCGGCCATGTAGTGATGATGAACTTGGAAGGAGATTCATCTAGCTACAAGGGCCAACAATCTAAGTTTTAAGATTCTCTTTAAAACCTCATGAAGTTTATGAGATTAAGACCAACAAGATTTATGAATTTAATTCTCCTTTAAGGAGGGATTAAATGGTCACTGACCTAAGGATGTTTTTAGTCTCTTTTACAAAATAAAATGGTTTGCAAAAGAGTCTTAGAAATCCTAAAAATGATTCCAAGAGAAACTAGCAACTTATGAGTTTTAAAAATATCAAGTTATGCATCTTCTTAGGACTTAATGTTTCGGTTCTTCCATGATAAGTTTGCTGCTGTATTATGATGTTTTGATGTGCTAGAATGTGTGAAAATTATGTATGATGAGGTAGGAACATTTCTATGCATGATAGGAGAGAAACTAGCTTTCTAGAAAAACCATAAAATCAAGATTTAGCATAGTTTTGACCCATTTATCTTTGGACAAAGCCCAAACTATTTCTTTGGGAATATAATCAGATTAGGATTGTTTAATCATGAAAAATTTGGTTACAATTGAAGTAGGATTGAATTTTAGCACCTATAGAGAAACTAGTAACTAGAAAATCGTAAAACTGCAATTCTAGAACTCTTAGAACATTTAATTTTCTGATTCTGTACAGCACCCTCGTAATGTAGTAAAAATGATTTATAATTAGTTCAAAGGCTTAGGCATACTTCATAATTGGTTTAAGATCTAATTTATAGCGCCTTAGGCGAAGACAGAACTGAGAAAGGGTCTAAAACGTAAGTTCTAGACCCCGTAATCTTAAATGTGTAATTCTACCTTTAGAATATGATGATGCCCAGATTTGTTAATGGACATAAGATCTAGTAAAAGTCATTAGTTGTGAATCCTTAGGTGCACAAGAGGTTGATAGAGAACAGTAGAATAATTATATCTCACATCTAAGACTCGTAAAGGTCAAAGCATAAGACACCATAGGTCCCAAGACATAATGAACCTTATGACTTCCAGTAGATGTATGATTGATTATGAGAATGATTTGATGTCTTATGATGATATTGAATGGTTATGAATGTCCTACGAGTTTCGTGGCATAAAGCAAGTTTGAAGGAAATCCGGTGAACGCCGTTATGCTGCCGAATTTCCCATCAAACTTGAGAATTTGAGAAAAGTTTGTGAAAACTCCTGGGTGACACCGGTTCGGCCGAACACCCCCAGGAATGGTTTTGGGTGACACCGGTTCGGCCGAACACCCCCAGAACAGATGTGACGTAACACTGAGACGCATTCCTCCCGCTACGGCGGGGAGGAAACAAATCCGTGAGGGTATTGACATAGAGCTTGCCAAAGCGGACAATTCACTGTGTACTTGATACCAGTATAGCGTTTCAAAGAAGGAAATGATCCTAAGATAGGTGATCCAAGAAAGTTAAGTATACCCTCTCTATTAGCCCATATTAAATCTAGTGACGACTAGTTAGGATTAAGCTCACTCCTAGGCGATAGGTAAGATGTAGTTTGATGACCAGATTATTGCCGGGCTGGTGAATCGGTTGGACTTTTGGTGGATATGTTAAGAGGGTGGTCTTTAAGAAAAAGAACTTAAGAGTTTTACTTATAAGAAAGATGTCACATGAAAAGTACTATGCCTTTTTATGTCACGTATATGATTTATGTTTCTTTATGTTGAGCCCAAGAGTAATGATTTTCATGTTAATATGCATATGGTATTGTCATGCATTCATCAAATATTTGTTGCATAGTTCATATAAAGTTGAATGGAAAATGGTAGTAATCAAGCGTCTTTCTCTTGTAACTCGTGGCATTCAATTTAGTACAATTGTCTCTTTTCATTAACATAGGGAAGGCTTAATCTCATATCAAGTGATATCTGTAATGGAGTCACTTTACAAGAACTATTGATTACTAGGACATGAGCTCATTCCTATATGTTGATAAGTCTATCGACTCATCAAATTCCTAGGGAAGCTCTTACTTTTGCCTTCCCCCATTAACCACACAAGCCTTGTCTCTATTTTCCCCATATGTTAAAAATTTGCACAATTATAAGTCATATTTTCTCTTTTACCCCCATAATACTCACATCATGTACTTCTCTTTTACCACCATAATACTCACATCACAAGTAAGTATTTAATTTCATTGGAATCCCCTCCATATCTCATAAGCATTTCTTTAAATTATCTAGCATATATACATATACCATATACTTGAGTCAAATGCCATGTTATCATTAATTTAAGACATTCTCACCGTTTCAACAACCTGGCAGGTTTACTACTCCAAAGACAATATTTAATTTCCACATAAAAAGGCCAATTCAAAAGCCACAAAAATTTCCTATGGTACTTCAATGTGTCTAAAAGACCCTGTAAAATTCTCATAGTAATCAAAGTTCTATAACCATGTCACTAAATTTTAGAAATTTAGTGGTCACAGCACACTTTTTCACAGCCTAGGGCAGGGTTCTCACAATTTTTAAATTTATCATATGATAGAATCAACTCAAAATAAAAATTACTGTTACTCTTCAAGATGTTTTTAACTCCCTATAAAAATTTCAAAAGAGAAATCACTCATTTACTATGGGAATAAAATCATACACTTTTCCTGCTTCAGATTTAGAAACCTAGGCAGCAAGAGTACTAATTTGGTTCTTGATTTTTCTCAGGTAGTAAAAGTCTTCATCATGCACCAAAATTTTTTTTAGAGTTTCGTTACGATATTAGCTTCAACATATAATTTTTACAGCTCATAAAAATGAACACAATTGTACTAGAAAATTCATACACAAACCCTGCCCTGTTGAAATCCGAAAATCCAGCAAACCAATTCAAAATCTCTTGTGATAAAAATGATTTTTCCACAATACCAAAAACCCCACAAAAATTAGTACATCAATATCAACATATTATCAACCAAAAAAATTAGAAATTTTGGACATAACCAGCAAGAACCTCTCAGAATAAATTTTGAAACAAAAGAGAACAATTAAACCCTACTTTGAGAGCTTTTGAGTTCTTTGCTCCAAAAGTGTTCTACTTGACCTCCCTTCACCTTGAGAGCTCCTAATCACACACCAAACCTCCTCTAGGCAGTGAGGGAGTGAGGAACCAAAGTGAAAATTGATGGAGAATTAGAATTCTGATCGGTTAGAATTATAGAGTTTGAGGTGTAGAACAACTTTGATGAAAGAAATTTTTGATTTCAAAGACTCTAGGCTAGTATATATGGAATTCAAAACCAAGATGAAGCTCTTGGCTATGGAGAAGGTAGCTGGTTTCTCTCCTTTGGGCTGGCCAAAAATTGGCTTCTTAAAGAAGCTAATCTAGTCATGTTTATCTTATAGTAAAGATATGAATATTATATATATATTTAGATAATTATCATCCAATAAAGTAAAATGAATGGTTGTGATTCAATCTTGTAATTCAAGATTGAATCTTGGTCATTCATTTGATTTAAAAAGGTAGGTTTATTTATTTTGTAGAGATGTAACTAGTTTTCAGTGTTAGAAATCACACACCGAAATTTCACCGAACGGGTGAAACAGTGTACCCAGTTAATCAAACATCGCCTGAAAAATATTTTCGGGTATAAAATCTTTAATTCTACCTATTTCTAACCATAATCATATAATTTCTCAATTTTGGGCATCTTTGGGGCCCAATTCTAGGATTTCGGCTGTCCCGACAAGTCTACGGGGCCCACAAAATACTATTCACTTTTTTTTTTTTGCTTCCTTGAATCCTTCTTATCATTTCTACATCTATGAAAATCTTAAAATTCTCATTAATAAAACCTCATTTAATTTCTAAAGAGAATTAGGGTGTTACACTTTCCATCCACAAGGAGCTTCATCATGCTTTGTTGGACCAATGTTGTAACTCTAGCACAACCAAACACTTGCCCTTTGTAATGTGCTATATGTTGCTTCAATCTAGTAATGCCACTCGTCATTCCTCTATCATAAAATTTACATCTAATATTGTTTCAATTCTTCCTAGTCAAAGGTTCTCCAAAATGCCATCCAGTATCATCATTTGGAGCACCTTCTAGCCTCCTTATTGGAAACTCTTCTCTTGGTGGCATTGTAAAAGTTTTACAATACTTGCTCACAAAAATATATAGTAATTAATAACTTAACTTAAGACAAAATTTAGATATGACGATCTAATTAATTTAACACAAAACGTTTAACTAAAAATACATTATATATAAATGTTAAAATAAAATAAAATTCACATCCTCATTTTTCTTCCTTTTGCATGTTTTTTATATGAATAAAAATACCTTTGAAACACATTTTTTCAATATATTTTATTTTAATATAAAATCCAAGCATTGCCTGCTTGCATACCCCCTCCCAAAACATTTTTTAAAAAAAATGCATAAGCCATTGAGGTTTGTTGAACCTTTTTGCATATATATATATATATATATATATATATATATATATATATATATGTATGTATATAACTATATTATATGTAGAAAAAATTAAAAAATAAAAAAGTTTGCATGCGCATGCCCCACATTCTCTTCTTCTATATTCTTCTTTATATATTTAACTATATTATATAATATATTATTATATTATATATAAATATATTTAAACTCCATTTTTCTTCTATAAAGTTGCACAGTTTTCTTTATCTCGTAGAGCATAGCCACTCACACTACTCTTTTTCTTCTAAATCTTCCCATTTTCATTTTTCAAAATGAAAGAACCACAATCTTCCCCCCTTAAGGCACAAAGAACACATATCTACATTTATTGACTAAAAAAAAAAATTGAAAATGACAAAGGTAGAGAACACAGAGCTTACTCGTCTTGCGTTGGCTTTATGTGATTTCAATTGTAAAGTCTCAACTTGAATGACAATGGAGAATGCAAAGCTGAAGGAGACTCATCTTCTCATAGGTCACAATGACAAGGGTTTTAGGTTAGCATGGAACCTTTCATCGTCCTTTTCCTCTCCCTCCAGCCACCACCACCCATTTTACAAGGCTTTTGTAGCCATCGATAATACTGTCTACCTCTCAAGCCTTCTTTGAGAGTACAACCATACATGGAGAAAATGAAAAGAGCAAACAGAGAAGCAGTGTTTCTGAATGAGTGAATGTGTTCAAGCTAAATTTTAGATCTCGGTCTACCATTTGTCTTGATTTATTGATGATTGATTGGGAATCTTTTCTTTTTCTCTTTTGATTTGTAAATACTGAACTGAAGAATTTTTTCTTTGAAAAATAGGACAAAAATTGGTGTACTGGAAGGCTGGCATAAACAAAACTAGGGACATTTTACTTGATGCGTTCTGTTGCGGCCAGAACACCGTTATGTTGTGGATTGTGGCTACAATGCTATTACATTGTGATTTTTTTCATGATTTAAGTTCACATCATGATTGTGGTGTGATGCCATTGCAGACACAACCGCAACCACAATTTAGAACACTAGTCTTGAAGTACCTAATCTAAATTGAGGTCTTTTCTTCTCTTCAAGATCATATTTAAGTTGGAAAGGCTTCACCGATCAAGTTGCGGTGCCTGCCTGACACCCATCGCTCTATCAGTGGTATTTATTTCTTCCTTTGATCAAGCCTCATTTCATAGAAAAGTAAGAAACAACCATCTCTTGCTCTTTTTCAAAGGCAAAGTATAGAGCATTTGGCTTTGGCTACGTGTTAAGTCCGATGACTTCTGTACCTACTATAGGATTTTCTTCTCCTTGATGCTACACCAGTGGTCATCTGCTACGATAATCAATCCACTGTACCTATTGCTTCGAACACAGTCTTTCATGAATATATGAAGCACATTGAATTGGATTGGCACTTGTTCTGATCTAAGTCAGTAAAATCAAGCTGCTTTACCTTTTTCAACCATGAATCAGGTCATGGATATTCTCACGAAATGATTGCCCCTGGCTCCCTTTCAATCCTTTTATTTCAAGCTGGGTTTACTCCATACACACTCCCGCTTAAGGAGGTGTTAGTGTCTAAAGTAAGATGACCACATGTACATACTAGTTGAGCAATATGTTATTCAAGTTTCTAGTTAGTTACTACTAGTAGTTGAGTTGGCACCTAAACTCATATTTTATATTAGTTTCTTTTTTGTATTTTTTATTTTACAACTTAAGTTCAAGTAAAAGAGCAACTTAGCCTCTCTTTTCTCTCGCTTTACCATCTTGAGTTCCCTACCCATTAGCTTGCGGATTTCTTGCCACCTCAAGTGCAGCTTTAGCTACCAGTTTCTAGTTTCCTATATCTATCACAAGTTATTTTATTGTTATTTCATTTTAAAATTTCTTGTATTCCCTACATGATATTTTGAGTTTTTAATATTTATAGTAATTTCAGTAAAGGACCTATATATTAAAAGCAAACTATCAAATATAATGTAACACCTTGCAGTTATTCAAAAACTAATTTGAGCTTTACTAATAGGAATTTGAGTATCCTGATAGACTTAGTGATGATAAGGATGACTTAATGAACAAGTAAAAAAAAATTCTAGGCCATCATGAATAGTAACTTTCTAATCGCATAGATGAATAGTAACCCTGGAGCTAGGACCAAGGGTGTCTGGGGATAGGAGAACTTAGACTCAAAGGCCGGGATAGAGTGCTAGGCTAGGGGCATGAGAAAAGATATTTTAAACTTCAGGTGGAGATATTTTACCCGTTCAGTGAAGTTTTGTTATTCGGTTTTCAACACCATAAAAGTAGCTTTGTGGCCAAGTAACCACTACCAACCATGCAACATCCTAATTTTTAACCCAATACTCTAGAAAATAATTAGGTTAATCATTAGTCTGTTATGTCATAGCTTCCTTATTACTTTAAAATACTTAGCGGAAATACTGGTAAATTTTTTTGAATTATAAAAGCAAAGTGAGAGCCGCGCGACATGTCAATTAATAATGCACGAAAGGTAATAAAACAAGCATCGCATTGCAACATGACATAAGCAAGTAAAGGCACACCATCGTAACATTGAACTGCATATTTATATAATATATGATATGCCCACTTGTATAGAGTGTGGGGCTTAGTTTGGTACATCATAAACAGATACAACTAAAAGAAAATACAAAGGAAAATACTACGGAAACATAAAAGCAACTCCCCTACCCAAGTGCAACTAAAGGGATAACCTCTAAACAAAAGCAGGTCCATCCTCGTCTAAGTGGTGTGTGCTCTACCCGGGTACTCCGTCGGTCGTACGTCACCTCCTACTGACGTCCATCTCGTGAGCGAGGCACATATCCGGGAAACTGGGCGAGCTCCTCGGGCGTAAAGAGGCAGAACGGGGATCGAGAGTAACTCCCGCGATGTGGCCACATCTCCGGTCGTTGTGTAAGCCGTGGTTGAGTCACGGTATCCTCACTGCCCTTCCTCATCAGTGGTGGAGTGGGGGCGAAGCTCTCGCTATACGGATGGGTAGGCAGGTCCTCGGACGGGTTGGTCTCTGAGAAGTAGGTCCGGGGCACGTAATCGGGATAGTCACGCATGGCTTAGGCGGCGGCGTGCACGTGGAGCACTCTCTCGTTATGCGTACGCGCATGCTCAAAAACCCACTTGTCATCGCCGTAGGGTGCTGTCGGGGAGAAGCGATGGGTATGCACGGGGTGAGTGACGGGACGTCCTACGAACATGAAGACTCGCACCATGCACTGTCCCTTAAAATGATATGACCCGTGATCCGGGTCGTAGTGCACCTCCCACGTCGGGGTGTCCACGAAAACCACGAACGTCACCATCTGAAGACGTGACGGAAAGAAAGAGATAGAGGGAGTGAGAATCTTGCTAAAGAATCTCAGTAGGGCCTCCTACTACCTAGGTGTTATCATCTACGTCTTCAGGAACCTTGGGTTTAGTCATACAAAATAAGTGAGCATGCATAAACATCTATTTTTAGGTTCTAAAACATAATTAGCCAAGGTCCGTTCATTTTAGCATGAATCTTAATGACATGGATGCAATCATATTAAAGAATGTATGCATGGCTCTACTTAATACAAGAATAATCATCATATCTTTAACGACATCATAATAGTGGCATAAAGTGGCAATTAAATTCTCTTTGTGACATATTCATCATTACTTCCTCATAGGCCACCCTAAAAGACAAGCGCTCTAGGGGTGCTCGCCCGAACCGGTGTCACCCAGAACGTGTCACATCTCTAGGTTATGAGCTCATACCTTAACTAGTCATCACTAGTTCTTACTTATCAATCCCGGTAAGCGTAACATAATCATAAACATAATCCCGACTTATCCAGTACGGGCTAGGGGGCATTTCTTGGGGGTGCTCGGCCGAACCAGTGTCACCCAAGAATTCATCTTGGTATCAATGTCACATGAGTTTTCTGGAGGTGCTTGGCCGAACCGGTGTCATCCGAGAACTCATCTTAGTACCTCATAAAAATCTCATGGTTTTCAAAAACTTTCTGAGTCCCGAATTTGTCAGAAATTCGGCAAAGATAACTTCTTGATATGCGAATTTCTTCCAAACTCTTCTTTATGCCACATAAGTCATTCAAACATGCATCCTTCATCATTATTTCCATGCATTCACATAATCATTCTCATACGTTCACAAGCAACATTAAAGAAATCCATTATGCTCTTGATCTTACGGTATCTTATGCTTTGACCCTTACGGGCCTTAACTTGTGACGTAATTAACCTATCATCTTCTATCCACTTTTTATGCACCTAAGGGTTCTCTTCTAGTAGATCTCATTATTATTTATGCTCTCTATTAAATCTGAACAACACCATTCCTTAGGAGAAGCATTATAAACTTAAAATTGGGGGGTTCTAGAACTTACGTTTTAGACCCTTTCTTGGTTCTGTCTTCGCCTAAGGCGCTATAAGTTAAACCTAAACCAATTATGAGACATTCCTATGTATATGGACTAATTATAAACCATGTCTACCATATTATGAGGTTTCAGGACAGATTCTAAAAATTAAATGTTCTAAGAGTTCTAGAATTGCGGTTTTACAGTTTTCTAGTTACTAGTTTCTCTATAGGCGCTAGAATTCAATCCTACTTCAATTGTAACCAAATTTTTCATGATTAAACAATCCTAATCTGATTATATTCCCATTGAAACAGTTTGGGCAGTGTCCAAAGGTAAGATGGATTAAAACTATGCTAAATCTTGACTTTACGGTTTTTCCTAGAAAGCTAGTTTCTCTCTTAACATGCATAGAAGTGTTCCTACCTCATCGTACATAATTTCTACACATTATAACACATCAAAACATCATCACACAACAGCAAACTCATCATGACAAGGCCGAAACACCAATTCCCCAAGAAGGTGCATAACTTGATGTTTCTAAGACATATAAGGTGCTAGTTTCTCTTGGAACCAATTTAGGACCTTTAAAACTTTTTACAAACCAATTTATCTTATAAAAGAGGCTAAAATATCCTTAGGTCGGTGACCACTTGATCCCTCCTTAGAGAAAGTTAAATTGATAAAACCTTGTTGGTCTTAAACTCATAAAATTCATGAGATTTAAAAGGATTCTTAAAACTTGACTTATTGGTCTTTGAAGCTAGATGAAACTCATTCCAAGTTCATCATCACTACAAGACCGAAACCATGCATTCAAAGAATGCTTCCACATTAGACTTTAACTTGAGATAAAATGGGCAAATCTTTGAGCTCTAGGGTCTTTAAGTGATGACATAATTTAAACATGCTATGCATTTCGTTTTTATTCTTCATTACAAAGTAAAGTGAGAGCTTAAAGTAAATATGCAAGCTTGAATTATAAATATGCAAAGCTTGAATTAAATATGCAAGACTTAAAATATAAATATGCAAAACTTAAAATATAAATATGCAAGTTTATTTCTTTATTTTAGTGCTTTAGGCCCAGCAACAATCGACTTTAAGACCGAAATAGAAAGACTTCGAGATTTAGTTAGGTGATAGTGCAACTCTCATTTTAAATCTTTACGTTCTTTAGTGATGAAAAGTAAACATGCTAGACAAGAATATAAATATGAGATGCATTCCATTCTTTATCCTTTAACTTTAAGTGATAGCTTGGAAAGTAAATACGAATGCAAAGCTCAAAGTAAATATGTAATACACAAGCTTGAATTTAAATATGAATGCTAGTCCATTTTATTTCTTATTAGAGCTCATACAAGACTTTAAAGGAACTTAAACCTCAACCCAAACTTATCATGACAAGATAAAGTGAAAACAAGAGTGAACCTCAAGGGTTCCTTAAAAACACAAAGCTTCTTTTCTTGAAATGTAGACATAAATAACATTTTTATTAAAACTCAAGCTCTAGAGGCCTCATTGTGATGAGCACATAGTCATCATCTAGAAGCTCTCATCATCAAGCCATTGTGAACCTCATTGGCCAATATGGCCGAAAACTTGGAGAAAGAAAAGGAAAAGGAACCGAAACTTTTGAGAGGAAAAGAAACATTTGAAACTCTAGAGACTATGATCTTGATGATGCAATAACACCAACATCATGAATCCTCATTGTTGAGTTCATGTAACCGTTTTAAAATATCATCAAGGTAAAAGGTTTCAAGGTTCAAGAAGAAAGAATAAAAGAAAACATCTTTAACTTAAGAACAAAGATCAAGCTTTAGAGATTATTCAAGTGATGAACATCATCATGAATCCTCATCATCAAGCTCTCATTCCCTTGTTCTCAAGGGCTCATGGCTGAAACAAAGAAGGAGAAGAAGAAGAAAAGAAGTTCTAAAAATATTCAAGAGAAACTATGAACACATAAAGAGATTAAGAACTTTAAATGAAAGAAACTCATGAAAGAAAATCCCTACCTAGTGATTTGGAGATTGGGATGAGAGAAGAGGATGAAGAACTTGAAGAACTTGAAGACTTGAACTTGAGAGAAAAAGGAAACTTTGAAGTGCTCTTTGAAAACTTACATTTAGCAAATGAACCCAAAATGATGCAAGTTCACCTAAGCAAGCTATTTATAGAGAAATGAAACAAATGCAAGGGTGCAAGCAGAAAGGAAGGCTTTGGCCATTTACAACATCATGGGCAGCCCCTATGTGTTCCATGAGGTGAGATGTTATGATCTTGAGGCATGGTGAGGTATGATTCAAAGTATGGTGAGGTATGGTTCAAGGTATGGCTCAAGCATGGTTCTTTGAGTGAGAAACAATTCAACATGTGATGTAAAGGGAAAGAGATGGCCGAATGTGCATCAGCCATGGGGGGAGGATTTCTTGCATTTTAATTGTGGTTTAGAGTTGTGTTTAGGTGTATCTTTGATTAGGATTAAGATTAAGAATTTGTAAGAAAGTGTTTAGGTGAGAAAATGGATAATCAAGGTTGTCAAGACATAATTAAGGAGTGTTCTTGCATCATTAGTGAGTTATAAACTCATTTTAGACACAATTCCTTGATTTAAGGAATTGGAGAGAGAAAACACTATTCAAGATTCTAAGAGTGAAATCTTCAGTTTTAGAAAAAAGATTTAAATCTAATCTAAGCAATCTTAGGTTCTAATTGATTTTAATCATTTATTTTGACTCTAGATTAATTATGGAAATTAATTAATCTTCGATTAGAGCCTAATATTGGTTAGGTTTGCTTAATTACATCATTAAGCTCAAAAACACTATTCCAGGGGCAAAATCGTAATTTTGCACTAAAACTGCCCGGGGCCACCGGGACTCAAACAGATGTTTTGAAACATGTAAAAACATGGTTTTAAACCTCTGGGGAAAGTTTCGGGCTCAAACGACACCTTTACCCGCGTAAAACGCTATAGGGGTATTTTGGTCATTTTGACCCAAAACTGCAGAAAATGGGACTTTCGCCTCCGGAACCACTCAAGGGTCATTCAATCCCCTTCAAACATTGAGTTGCCCCTTCAAGGATTGCCGGGTCGGCCATCCTCGAATTTCGGGCCGAAAATGACCTCAGGGGCATTTTGGTCATTTTCCACTCAGATAGAAAATCGGAGCGTTACAAACCACATCTTACTAAGTGAATGGCATGGATTAAAAATTGGCAAGCAAGTTCTAATCTTAGTTTTTCATTAATTTTAATTTCACCCAAGGCCAATATCTCATCCGTTTTGTAAAATTTTAGCGTGCGATTTAACACCAAAAAAGCAACTTGGTCACCAAGTTTAAGTGAGCTACTTATCTTGAGCCTGTTAGCTCCAAGACCCTATGCGCTTATTTGTTTTGAATGACAACAGAGCCAATTTAAAGAAAATACTTTGAAGAATGAATAATGTCTCTATTGAGTTTCTTGTAAGATTATAATAGGTTTCTATCATTTAGCAAGAGCAAGATTTACTCAAATGAGAATATATTTCACTATACATGTGTAAACATGTTTATCCTATGTTACGAGATTTGAATTGAAATAGAAGTGAAATTATATCCTTATTCAAGCAATTGATAGATAACGATAAGAAGAAGATTGCAACAATACAAGAAATCAAGTTTTGGTAGTTCAAAAAAAAGCATAAGACATTAGAAGGTACACTCAAGATGAAGAAATCAACTCATGTCCAAGAGCAACGTGTTACTTAATCTTCAATAATCACAATCGCAAAGAAATCATGAGCAAAGAAGATTGGATTAGAGATCTAAAAGTGAAGTTTTCATCAAGGAACTGATTATGTACTTCAAAAAGCTCACTTCACTATGGAGCACAAAATGCTACAGGTAAATGAAGGAAATTTGAATTTTGAAATTCAAATATTCAAGTCAAATCTAATTTCAAACTAGTACGTCATCATTTTTGCCTGATTGATCAACCACCTTGGCTTCATGAAGGAGGAGTTCAAAAAGCATGCTCAGAAAGTAGAAAAGTAGTTTCTGAAGGAAGATTAGAAAACTCAACTTTACAACGGCTTCTACAACCAATATGACAAATCTGTTAACTTCTCTTCTAGCTGTTTCTTTCAAAACACAACTGATGATCAACACGTGTCACTTAGAGAATTGATCAAGAGCAATGGTCATAAAGGAAGATCGCTATAAATAGAGATGTTGTGCTTAAAGGCCGACAAAAGATTCAATATGTCATGTAATCAATTTTATCCTTGAAGTGTAAGAAAATCTTCCTTCTATGTTCTTATTAGATTTATGCTCTTCCTAGGAAAGAATTGTTAGAAGGAAGTCATTCAAGTATTTCTAGGAACTTTTCATGTGTATGTTAAGGAAACTTAAGTGTAAGTTAGTTTGAGTGGCAACCCAAACACTTGACCTTTGTATTCTACAGTAAAACTACTTGCAACGTGACAGTAAGATGTCATTACTAATCATGGTTTAGCTTTGAGAAGCTAGTCAAAGACTACTTTCAGCATAGGGAAGCTAGAGAAAGACTACTTGCAGCTTGGAGAGGTTGGAGCAAGACTACTTTCAATATGACAATAGAGGTTACTGCTGTTCACAGGGTTTTGTTTAGAGAGTCCAGTGTCAAGAATACTTGGTTGGGCTTGGAGAGGCCAGTGTCAATACTACTCGGGTTAGCTGGGAGAAACTAGTACAATATTACTCATATTATCTTAGAGAGGCTAGTACAATACTACTCGGTTTAGCCTAGAGAGATTGGTAAAAGAATACTCAACTCGTGATAGTTTCTGAGTTTGTCTACTGGCATAAGTGAAAGCTTAGGGAGCCTAATGAAAAGCCTATCCAATTTACTTTCTTAGGTTGAGAAAGTTCTTTTGAATGGAACCTCAACAGTTGTTGAGTACTGGATATAGGCAGTTTGGCTGAACTAGTATAAAACCTTTGTGTCTTCTCTCTCTCTCTCTTTCTCCAATCTCCTTCATATTTATCCGTTGTGTTTAATTATTCATATGCTGATATATCTTTCTCGCCATTCTGTTATTCCTTTTAATAATGAATATTTTATTTAACAAGCTTTAGAAATCTACTTTCTGAAACTAGCTATGTTTCCGCTGCACTGCAAGTTTTACACTTAATAGTACTTGTTTTTAAATGTTTCAGAAAGCAAAAGAAAACAATGCACGATTCAACTCCCCTTTCTCATGCACATTTCCACCTACAAGTGGTATCAAAGTTAGGCCTTTAAGGGGTTAAGCAATTCAATGATTGTAGAGGACAAAGATATGAGGGACAAGATGGCATACATCTTTTCATAAGATCAATCTATTAATTTACCATTCTTTGTTTATGAGATTCAAGGATCTAGCATAGTTTGCTCAAATGGTAAAAGGGATTTCAAAGAAACCCGTGGACAAGAACATTACAAAGGAGAAAAGTTCAGTAGTTCCACTTGGTCAAGCCCTGTTCATATATGCCCTAAGCTAAGCCTGTATTACTACAACAAAACAAAAAACTAGCAGTGGTTTTTTTGTGTGTGGAAATTACGGTGGTTATAACCGCCATTTTTCTTAGCAAATGGCAGTTCAAGGAACCTTTATAATTACCAATGCCATTCGATAAACTATGACAGTTATAAAAAAAACCGCCATAATCACCTTGTATAATCGCCATAATTCATGTGTATTGCGGTGGTAAAATTATGGCAGTTTACAACCACCGCAATTTGTGATAATATTTTAAAAAATTATTAATCATGGCGGTTTTGAAACCGCCGCAATTTGCAGTGAAAATATTGTCGTAAAAATTTTAAAACTATTTATCACAACAATTTTAAACCACTCTAATTGCAGCACCAATTTAAAAAGAAAAACAAGTTCCAATAATCATGCAAAATAGTAATTCTCAGGCAATGTTAATTCTATCATTGGAAACTATCTTTTATGAGGCTGATCAAATTGCAAACTAGTAAAAAATATACCAAGCATCAAAGATAAATGCCAAAATCCAATATGACCAAACTCATAATTAGCATTGCTATAATACGTGGGATTACTATAATTGCTCTAAACACAATGACAGAAAAATGATACACAATCCAACAGAACTCACCCTTGTACTAGCAAAATTTTCTATCTTGGAAGTAATAGTCACTATTACTACTAAAATAATGCCTTTTCCTTTCAATCAAGATTGCAATAATATGTAGTTTTACATTGTTTCAATTCCAAAAGTGCAAAATATCTTCCTCTACTTATCTTTGAATGAATTGACTAAAATTATCTAATGAGAATTTTATGAGCGCATGAAATCATGACTAATGGAATCGAGGGAAAAAAGGAACATATGGGTTAAAAAAGCACAAAAAGCATGCATATGATTTTTTATGGTCAGGCACTACAGCCAACAAAAGATGAAGCCCAAAAGGCAATACTCTAAGGCATAATACAAAGCATGACAATATTATAAAACAGCCTCAGGAAGTCATTATATTAATGCAAACAAATGGATAAGCAATAATATACTATGGGTAGAGATGCTAATTTAACATAATGTTAAAAAGAAAAAGAGAAAAAAAAGCCAAATAAAAGAGGTCTGTACATTGTTGAGAACATCAACATCAATAGAACATGAAACAAATATGATTACTAGGTCTTTGGTGCCAAATCTTCCAGGTTGACCAACCTATGCAAAATTTAACCCCAAAAATAGAGTTGGGAGACTACAACTAGAATTAAAATAAGAAGTAATTAAAAGATAAAAATGAAAACAAAGCTTATCTAATCTTACCCTGTGTAAGTACGTGTCTGCAGAGTTAGGCATGTCATAGTTTATAACAATATTGACTTGTTCATTGTCAATTCCTCTACCAACCAAACCAGTTGCTACAAGAATCCTTGTATGCCCCTCCTTAAAACCTTTTATAATGTTTTAACCTACAATCGACATAAACCAGGACCATATACAAATGTCACCACTTCCACTACCATAAAAGTTTGTTTACAGTCACGCTATATAATATGGGGGGAAAAACCATAACAGGAAAACAATCAATCAACCCATTGACAAAAAAGAAAAAAACCAATAGATTAAATGAGATAAAAAGGGCAGTAACATGCCCTTCCCCCCCAGACATTCCTTTTTCACTCATAGAACTTATTTTTTTTAGGGGGTAGAATGAAGTCTAGGTTCAGGGTAGGCTCTCTCAACTCTAAAGAAAAGGTGGAGTACCAACCTTTGCATCCATCAACCATAACCCATAGGATAACCAATCACTCTAATAAGAACTAATATTGGGTTAAGAGTTTCAAACAAAACACACATATAAAACAATCAAAACAGTCATAGCTGAGGGAAAGAACACACATACAAAACAATCAAACAAAGTTGTAGCTGATAAGATTATCAACTACATATAGATTTTCTCAGCATCTACCAACATCGTATGAACAAACCTTTCTTCCTAGGACATGCCAGAGTGAATGCATATAGATGGAAAGTTGCACTCTATAAGTAATTTGTCTAGCTCAGCTGCTCTACTAACACGTTTCACAAAGATAACGAGTTGATTGAAGTCTAGCAAATCAAGAAGATCATTCAACTCGTGGTTCTTCTCATGTTTTTTCAATTTGATGTAGTGTTGTTAAGTTAGACATTAATTAATGTAAGCTATGCATGTAATAGCTCACAAATTATTTGAAAGGAAGGAAAAACTATTTAAAGAAGAAAAACCTGCACAAGTGCAAAATACCAAAAGTACTAAATATGAATATATTTCAAATTTAGTGTGAATGCCATTTATGTAAGCTGAATCTCTCAAAAGTGTCTAAATAATTCAATAATCCTACATGCAATGGTAAAAATGGAATATATTAATCATAATTGAAAAAAAGAACCTTTCTTGTTCTATATGTTTAAAGATTTCATGGTTTCAATAATCATAGTAAGAATATAGGCAACTAATTTGAGAATTTAAATAGAAACGTATCTAGTTCCATTCATAATTACAATTGGATGATGTCTTAAAAACATATTGAAAGACATTCACCTCAATGTTAAATTAGTGTCATATGAGAAGAACAGACCAAACATCTTCTCAGCAATATTTGGTAGCTTAAAAAATTCCATCTCTGTTTTCTTTTGCTAAATATGGTACAACAATTTTGAGTTTCAAATTGCTTGTGAACTACAGAATTAAATTAGAAACAAATTGAGTTCTAGCAGCTTACCTGTTCAGCAAGGGTATTGTTAAGAGTTTGATCACATGGAAAAATCTTCATGGATGTAATTTTGAATCCAAGTCGTCTTAATGTATATCCTACTTCATCCTTGACCCTTTGCCTTTTTTTAAAAAGAAAACTAGAGGAAGAAAAAAGAAAAAAGAAAAAATAGTGAAGGAAAGTAATGCATATTTTACCTTATCGTATGACCACAAGGGCATCTAACAAATCTAGTATCTTATTTTATTTTTGCTTTCATCTATGTGTAAAGATCAATCATCATATCATTAGTTAATGATCCCAATTATGATCTCTCAACAAGAAAAATAAAAAAACTAATCTAATTAATTAATATTGCAGCACAATCACATGGTCATCAGCAAACACCAATATATCATTCCAACATCAGCAGACAAAAGCAGAAAGGAGAATCCAGATAATAGATAAAACAACCACTTTTACTATTACTATCCAATGTTTGAGTGTCTACTATGATTACTTACCAGCCAAAATCTTTAGCATCCTAACCACACCATATGTAACACCCCGATTTTTCTGTCTGAGGGAAATGACCAAGATGCCCCTGAGGTCATTTCCTGACCCGAATTCGAGGGTAACCAACTCGGTAGCCCTCGAAGGGTCAACTCAATGTTTGAAGGGGATTGAATGGCCTTCGAATGTTTCCGGAAGCGAAAATCTCGTTTTCCGCAGTTTCGGGTCAAAATGACCAAAATACCCCTATAGCGTTTTTACGCGGGTAGAAGTGCCGTTTGAGCCCGAAACTTTCCGCAGAGGTTTAAAAACATATTTTCATGTGTCTAGAGGTCTCTGTTCAAGTCCTGATGGTCCCGGGCAGTTTTTGTGCAAAATTATGATTTTGCCCCTAGAATAGTGTTTTTACGCCTAATGACATAACTAAGCTAACCTAAGCAATATTAGGCTCTAATCGAAGATTAATTAATTTCCCTAATTAATCTAGAGTCAAAATAATTTATTAAAGTTAATTAGAACCTAAAATTGCTTAGATTAAACTTAAATCCCTTATTAGAACTTAAGATTCCTAGTCTTGGAATCTTGAATAGTATTTTCTCTCACCAATTCCCTAAATCAAGGAAGTGTGTCTAGAGTTGTTTAGACTCTAATTTGAGGATCTAACTCACTAATGGTGCAAGACCACTCCTTAATTATGTCTAGACCACCCTAATTATCCATTTTCCTTACCTAAACACTTTCTTACAACTTCCTAACCTTAAGCATAATCAAAGATACACCTAAACACAACTCTAAACCACAATTAAAATGCAAACACAACCCCACATGGGCTGATTCATTTCGGCCAGGCCTCATCCCCCTTTGACCACATGTTAAATTGTTTTCTTACTCAAAGAACCATGCTTAACCCATGCTTGCACCATACTTGAGCCCATGCTTGGCCATGCTTCCAACCATGCTTTGAACCATGCCTTGTAAGAGATATTTTCTCTCCCATTCTGCACTCCTCATGGCCGAAGCTTCATCACCACACACACCCCTCCATTTGCTTCATTTCTCTATAAATAGATGGCCTTGGGAAGCTTGCACCACTTTTAGATCATTTGCTAAGTTTAGGAACACTCAAAGCTTTTCTTTTTCTCTCAAAGCTCTTGTGTTCTTCAAGTTCTTAGAGCTCTTCATCTTCTTCATCTTCTCCTTCCATCTTCAAGTTCATCACACCAAGTAGGGATTTCCTTTCATGTATCCTCCTCTTTAAAGTTCTTATTTCAAGTTTGATGTTCATAGTTTCTCTTGTTTCTTTTTAGAACTTTTCTTCTACTCCTTTTTCCTTTTCATCTTCGGCCATAGACCTTAGAGTTCAAAGAAATAAGAGCTTGATGATGAGAGTTTCATGATGATGTTTATCACTTGAAACAAACTCTAGAGCTTGATCTTTATCCTTGAGGAAAAATGTTTTTAGTTTTTCCTTTCTTGAACTCTTAAGAACTCCAACTTTGATGATGCTTCAAAATGGTTTTAAGGACTCAATGATGAGGTCTCATGATGTTGGTGTTAATATATCATCCAGATCATGGACTCTAGAGTTTTAAAATGTTCCTTTTTCCTTCTTGAGGTTTCGGCCCTTTTCCTTTCTTTTTCTAAGTTTCATGGTTTGATTCTTAAAAATATTATGTTGAGTTCTAAGAACTCTAGACTATACCATATCTTGGTTTAATGAGTTTGGGTTAAGGTTTAAGTTCCTCTAAAGTCTTGTTAAGAGCTCTAGAAAGATAAAATGAACTTGCATAATTTATTTTATGCTTGCATTTATATTTACATTCTTGCTATGCACCTTTACTTTCAAGCTATCACCTAAGAACATAAAGATTAAAATGGAACTTGCATCATCACTTAATTTAATTCTCAAAGCCTTTCTATTTCGGCCTTAAAGTCGATTGTTGTTGGGCCAAGAGCACTAAAATAAAGAATTGAACCTTGCATATTTATTTTCGAGCTTGCACGTTTAAGTTTATGCCTTGCACATTTAATTTAAGTCATCACTTTATTTTGTAAGTAAGATTAAATATGAAAAGCATGAACACGTTTATTTTATGTCAAAACTTAAGAACCTAGAGCTCAAAGACTTGCCCATTTCATTTCAAGTTAAAGTTTAATGTGAATGCATTCTTTGAATGCATGTTTCGGCCAAGTATTGATGATGGACTTGCAATGAGTTTTCATCTAGCTACAAGGGCCGATAATCCATGCTCTATGTTTTTCCTGAAGCTTTACAAATCTTTATAAGGTTATGTTATCATGAGTTATAATTTTATTCCCTCTTTGAAGATGAAATATATTTTGGTCACTGGCCTAAGGCTTCTCTTAGCCTCCTAATGAATTAAAATGATTTGCAAAGAGTTTTAGAGATTCTAAATTGATTCCAAGAGAAACTAGTTAACTTATGTACCTAGAGATGTCAATTTAGTTCTCTTATTGAAGTTAGATGTTTTCGATACTGTCATGATGAGCTTGTGGCTGTATGATGATGTTTTGATGTGTTAAAATGTGTGGAAATATCACATGATGATGTAGAAACGATTCTATGCATGATAGGCAAGAAACTAGCTAACTAGAAATACCGTAAAGCTAGAATTTAACATAGTTTAGACTCATTTGTTTTTGGAACTTATCCAAACTGTTTTAATGGGAACATAATCAGATTAGGATTGTTTAGACATGAAAAACTTGGTAACATTTGGATTAGAATTGAATTTTAGCACTTATAGGGAAACTAGTAACTAGAAAATCGTAAAAACGCAAATGTAGAACTCTTAGAACATTTAGTTTTTTGGATTCTGTCCAGCAACGTTACAACATGATAAATGTGATTTATAATTAGTTCTTAAGCATAGGAATGTCTCATAATTGATTTAGATTTAATTTATAGCGCCTTAGGCGAGGACCGAACCGAGAAAGGGTCTAAAACGTAAGTTCTAGAACCCCGTAACCACAAGTTAGAAATTCTGCCCTATGCTTTTCAGATTTGAGTATGAATATGAGAATTAGGAATGATGATTAATTATGAGCCCTTAAGTGCATAAAATATGAACGACAGATGTTAGAGAACTATATCTCAAGATTAAAACCCGTAAGGGTCAAAGCATAAGCTACCGTAAGGGTAAGCGTTTGAATGTTCTATGATGATGCATGTGGTATGTAAATGATGATGATGTTATTCATATGAGGAATTCATGAGGATATATGTTTATGTGGCATAAAGCAAATTTGGAAGGAACTCGGCGTAATGCCATCTTGCGGCCGAATTTCCGACGAATTTAGGGACTTAAAGAGATTTTGAAAATTAAGGTACTAAGATGGGTTCTAGGATGACATCGGTTCGGCCGAGCACCTCCATAGAATTCATGTGACATCGGTACCAATTTATACTCTTAGGTGACACCGGTTCGGCCGAGCACCCCTAAGAGAATTGCCCCCTAACCCATACTCAGATAGTCGGGATTTATGATTTATGATACGCTTATCGTTAAGTGGTAAGTAAGAACTAGTGATGACTAGTTAAGGTATGAGCTCATAACCTACAGATGTGACACGTTCTGGGTGACACCGATTCGGCCGAGCACCCCAGAGTGCTTATCTTTTAGGGCGGCCCATGAGGAAGAGAAGTTTCATGATTATGATTATGTCACTAAGTTTGTCCCATATGAATGTTTCTATTGCCACTTTATGCCACTAAGTATGATGATGCTTGATGATATGATTTATGTATGTGCATTAGGTAGCGCCATGTATACATTCTCTATTATGTTGCATTCATGACATTAAGATCATCTTAAAATGAATGGACTTTGGCTAAAGTATATTTTAAAGTTTAAAATAAACTCGATGCATGCTCACTTGCTTTAACGAAAATAAACCCAAGGTTCCTGAGGACGTAGATGATGACACCTAGGTAGTAGGAGTCCCTACTGAGATTCTTTAGTAAGATTCTCACTCCCCCTATCTCTTCTTTCCGTCACGTCTTCAAATGGCGACGTTCGTGGTGTTCGTGGATACGCCAACATGGGAGGTGCACCATGACCCGGACCACGTGTCATTTTATTTTGAGGGTTGATGCATGGTTAGAGTATTCATGTTCATGGGTCGACCCTTCACTCCCCTTGTACATTCCCATCATTTCTCCCCTGTCTCACCTTTTGGTGATAACCTGGTGTTCAAGCGCGCACGTCCTCGAGAGGAGAGGCTTCGCCATACTCCACCGTCCGCGTCCGCCATTCGAGATTACCCCCAGTATGTGCCCCGTTGCCCGTCGTCTTTTGCGGAGACGGATCCTTCCGAGGACTCGGCAACCCAGGTACCCTCCGAGGGATCTTTCCCCACCATACCCATGGACCTTGGGGAGGGTAGCGAGCCCATCGTGACTCAGCCGAGGCTTGCACGATGACCGGAGATGAGGCCGCGCCGTGGAGGTCACTCCCGAGCCCCGTTCTGCCTATTCTCACCGGAGGAGCTTGCTCAGTTTCCTGGTTACGTGCCACGCTCGAGGGATAGTCGCCAGTAGGAGGCTGTGGATGGCCCGGGTTAGTGCACACACCGCATAGACGAGGATAAACCTTCTTTTGTTTAGAGGTTACCCCATTAGATGCACTCGGGTAGGGGAGTAGTTTATGTTGTATTTTCTTTCATGTATTCCTTTGTACTAAATTAAGTCCCACACTTATAAGTGGGCAAGTTATATATATATATGAGATGATATTCAGTGTTTCTCATTATGTGCCTTTATGTGCCTTATGCTATGATGTTATGAGATGTATGTTTTGTCCTTTACGTGTTATATCGCATCACACGGCTTTCACTTTGCTTTTATAACTTCAAAAAAATTTACCAGTATTTCCGCTAAGTATTTTAAAGTAATGAGAAAGCTATGATGTAACAGACTAATGATTAACCTAAATATGTTCTAGAGTATTGGGTTAAAAATTAGGATGTTACACCATATATTGTCATAATCTTTGAAACTCGAAGGGTGTTGTATTCCTCGATCTCATCTATTCAAAACAAACACAAACAAGAATTGAAATATGACATGCTAAGGCAAAGCACAATCACAAGGTGGACAAAAAAAAGAAGAATCAATGCAAACAAAAGCAAACAAAAAACAAATCAATGAGCTTTATGAAGCTATCTTTTCAACTAATTGACAAAGAAGAACCAGAAGAAGATCTATCCATTGGCTCAATCACATACTGATCCGAAAATTCCCATAGCTTCATTAGCATGTGTAGCTTCTGGCTCGAATCTGAATTTTCCATCATAATCAAAATTCCAAGTACACTTCAAAAAAAGAAAGCAAAAAACAACTCAATCATTCTATGATCAAAGAACTACACTATAATAACCTAAAGTCATGGTTTCAAATTACATTTGCATTGAAATTATTGTAATTGCAGAAAATTTACAGAAAATACGAGAAATCCAGTTGCAATAGCAATTTAAAATTATGCAAAAAAAAAATTATTAAGCTCAAACCCAAAATTTCAAACAGAACACCACACTTAGACATAACAAAAGAAGGAAAAGCTCATGAAAGCAATGTACAATGGCTGTGGATACAGTATCAAAAATGGCAATAAGGGAAAGAATTGAGACTTGGCCTATGAATGTGGTCATTGCTTCAAAGACTAAGAAACTAAAACCTTAGATCACATTTATCTACAGATTAACCTTACAACTGAATGGACTAACCAATAACATATATTCAATGTAATACCCTAATATTTAACCTAACACGCCTAGGACGTATTTGAGTTAATTATTAGCCGTTACTCTTTTATTCCAGTTCTTAATTCTAACTTTTAGAAAATACTTGTTGAAAATATGGGTAAATTTTTCTTTGAAATAAGAGGTCAAAATGTGAGCCGCGCATAAGATAAACACTATATTCGTTTGATTTGCTAACGATAATAAAAGCCATACATGCCATGAATAAAATCACAACATCGTACATAACAACCAAGGTTCTGCTATACACCAGGTTATATAATAGCATAAGTATAGTCATTCGAATAGAATACATAGCAACATGGAATACATAGACCAGAAACCTTGCCCACTAAAGTGCATCTATAGTAGATAACCTTAAAAACAAAAGACGGCTATCCTAGGCCGACTATATGCACAAGCACCACCAAGTTTGCTGCCAGCTCCTACTGCTGCCCGCTCCAAGGGGGAGGAACATTTCCAACCCATTGAGCCAGCTCGGCCGGGGTAGCCAAACGGAGCACAGGTTGGGCATGGGCTCTACGACGAGTATTATCCTCATTCATCTTTCGCGGATTGGCTGCGTCACAGTGGCCTCACTATCCTCAGCAAACTCCATGGGCATGGTGGGGGAAGAGTCCTCGGATGGCACCTAGGTGGCGGAGTCCTTAGACGGATCCGTCTCTGAATGACCCATGGAGGACTGGGACATATACTTTAGAAGGTCATGAATGGCAGAAGCGACCGGCTGGGTACAGCGAGTTCACTCCTCGTGGAGATGTGCACACTCGAAGATGAGGTCATCACCAAAAGGGGAAATAGGAGAGAACCAGAAGCTAGAAACTGGGTGTGCAAAGGAGCGATTCATGTATACAAAAAGATGAACGGCATAATGACCCATGCAGTGATATGACTGATGGGCAACATCGTAATGCATTTCCCAAGTGGGCACGTCAATGTAAATCATGAACGTCGCCATCGACCTCTGAAGACGGGATGGAAAGAAAAGATAGAGGGAGTGAGAAACTTGATAAAGAATCTCATAGGGTGTCCTTCTATCCTAGTGTCATCATCTACGTCCTCAGGAACCTCGGGTTTCATCAGGAAATAGTGAGCATGCATAAGGTTCAATTATTAGGTTTTCTAAAAATGTCATTTACCGAGGCCCATTCATTTTAATATGCATCTTGGATGTCATGAATGCATCCTGCCTCATCATGAAATGCAAGTCAATGCAAAGTGCAACATACTGAATACAAAAATAAGTGATGCTCATGGATCATAGTAATTATAACATGAATTTCTTTAATTTATCTTTTAGGTGACTTAGACCATTTCCTTCTCTTATTTGGGGCAACCCTATTACTCTCGCCTTTTGAGAGTTCTAGGTTATGTGCTCATACCTCACTAGTCGTCACTAGCATATTCTTATCCTTAAGATAAGTTAACACCTGACTTTCAAGTACGGGAGATGGGGCTAGGATCACCTTTCATAACCTTTAATTCGGGGAGTCCAAAGGATCATTTCCTTATTGGATCACCTCTCATAACCTTTAATTCAGGGAGTCTAGAGGATCATTCCCATATGTTTTATGTCACCTTAACCCTTGGCATGTTATCTTAAGATGTAAAAACAAAAATATATCATTTAATGTCTCATGCTTTCATATTACTTCAATGTATGCATCTTAAATAGTCTAAGTAAAATCATAACAGGCCACAATAAATTTTGCAACTAAAAACCATGTATGCAAATATTAATCATCACATAACTTCTCAAGTACATTAAATCATATCACCTCAAATAGGCACTTTCATTATCTCTTAATAGATTAAGTCTCTAAATCAGGTAAACCTAACTTTTGTATTTATTTTCTTATGCATCTAAGGGATTAAATACAATGTTTTTCATTAGTTATTAACCTCAAAAACACCATTAGACAATGCTGGACAGAATTAGGCAGAAAAGAAAAATGAGTAATTTTGGTGTTCTAAAAGTTACGTATTTGACCCTTTCTCATTACCGACTTTCCCTATGATGCTAAAATTAATTCCTAAGCCATTTATGAGTGATTCCTATACATTTACTAAGTGGTAAACATCACCTATACTCAATTAATACTTGTTGGGCAGAAACCATATTTTTCTTTTTAAAGACTAGAGTCCACATTTTTTGTTCTTTCTAGTTACTAGTCTTTCCTTAATTACTAAAAATAATTTCCACACTTATTAATGACAATTTTTACATGTTAAATGTATTCTATACAGCACACATCAAATCTGGAAAGTTTTGAACAGAAACTAAAATTTAATTTCCTTAGAGCATGCATGAATACAAAATAGGCATTTCTAGTAACTAGTCTTTCTTGAAATTAATTCTAGATCAAAAGATACATTTATAATTAACTTCACCCTTATAGAAACACAAATAATACCCTTAGTTTAGTAGTAAAGGTAGAGAGCTCAAATAATTTTTGGTTATGTGAATTGTGCTTTAACACTTTAAGAACAAGCATATATTTCAAGAAAAAGTTGTAAGACACAAACTTTATTTTCTCAAGACAGCAATATATCATTTATTAGGATCTCATTTCCTTGAGGAACCAAATCACATTTATAAAGATAGATGTTCCATGGGCCAAAATCCTCATGTAAGTTCCAGATTATTTAGGTGATGGCATAAACTTAAATATGCAAATGCAAGCCTCATTTTAATCTTGGTATAATAAGGTGATGGCAATGGAAATATAGATATGATATGCAAGGCTTGAAATTAAATATGAGAATGCAAGTTCATTTTTAATCTTTAAGTTTAGGTGAAGGCTTTAAATATAAACATGTTAGACAAGAAATATAAACATGGAATGCAAGTTCATTTCTTAGCTTTAGGCTTTAGGTGACAACTTGGAAATAAATATGAGGAACAAGGCTTGAATATAAAAATGAAATGCAAAGACTTGAAATATAAATATGAATGCATTTCCACTTGTTATTTCTTTAGGTTCTAGGCTCAAGACTCCTATTTAGAGTAATAACTCTAAAACACCAATCAACTTCAAGGTTTGTAAAGTGAAAGAGTGTCCAATTATTCCTTTCTAGTTTTATGCTCAAGACTCCTATCTAGAGTAATCACTTTAGAACACTGATCAACTTTAAGGTTGAAAGGGGTAAGTCTTGAATTTAAGTTAATTAAGTAACAACATAACCATATCATTTTATTTTCGCTCAAGTAAAACTTATCAAAGAAAACCAAATGACACCTTCATTTGCAAAAACACTTAGAGGTCAAGTAAATGATGGTTTTGCAACCAACATCCAAGATCCTCATCATCAAGTCATGGTTTTTCAAGAACAAGCCATCAAGGCAAAAACAGAAAAGAAAGAAAAGGAAACCTTTTAGGCCGAAAAAAAGGAAGAAAAGGAATGAACCAACATTTCAACATTTCAACCAAAATGATTCAAAAGAAAAGAATGAAAACTTTAAAACAACTCCTTATCAAAGGTATTTTTTCTTGGAGAATGAAAGAGAACTTGATCTTGAGAAGAAATGAGAAGAACAATCTTTCCCTTGGGAAAGGGAATCATTTCGGCCACTAAAGGAAAAGAAAGGAAGAAAGATTTATCTTGGGTTTTGGACTTGGGAATGAGGAGGTTAAGTGTTTTAGATGTGGTTGATGGTGATTGTGTTGTGGTTTAGCGTTGAGATGTGGTGGTTGAGGGTGGCCCTCTTGGAGGAATGAAGAAGAAAAAAAAGAAGAGAACTCTTGAGAACTAGAGAGAAAACTTAAGAATTCTTGAACTTGAGATTTGTAAGAAAATAAGCAAATGGCTTTTTGGAGAGCTTCCTTGTATTTATAGAAAAATTCAACATGAGGGAGTGAGAGGAGGAGTGTTTGACCATGGCTTTTGGAAGGAAGAAGGAAGGAAAAATATCTCATTGCATGAAGTGGTGTAGGCATGGGTTTGGGTATGGCTAGGTATGGCTCATGGTATGGTCCCTTGAATGTGTATTTAATTAAATTTCAACATGTGATGGAATAAATGGAGGAGGAGGGCGCCGGTTTCATCAAGGGGTTTAAGGAGGAAATTTTGTCATTTCAATGTGGATTAGAAATGTGTTTAGGAGTGGATTTGGTTAGGCCTTTGATTACGAGTTTGTAATTAGGTGTTTAGGTGAGAAAGTGAGTAATTAAGGTAGCCTAAGACAAGATTAAAGAGTGTTCTTGCACAATTTGTGCAAATCCACCTTTATTGTGATTTAAGGAATTAAATAGAGAAAACACTATTTCAAATTGACATGACACTAATTCTTGAATTAAGAAAAGGGTTTTGAGTTTCTTTAAGCAATCTTAGGCCCTAATTAACCTCAATTAATTATTTTGACTCTAGAGTAATTATTAAAATTAATTAATCTTTAATTAGAACCTACTATTGCTTAGATTTCGTTAATTATGGAATTAAGCTTGTTATACCTTTAATTAGGGGCAAAATGGTAATTTTTTACAAAAACTTCCCGGGATCACCTAGGCTTAGACGGATGTTAGACTTCCTTTAAAAATGACATTTCAAATTCTTGGGCAAGGCCCGGGTCCAGTCGAGAATTAATTCTATGCCGATTAGTCACAGGGGCGTTTTGGTAATTTTGTGCGCTGTAACTCAAAAATGGGATTCTACTGCTCTATTAATACACATAATGTAACAATCTAATTCTCTTTAGAAATTAAATGAGGTTTTATCAATGAGAATTTTAAGATTTTGACAGATGTAGAAATGATGAGAAGGATTCAAGGAAGCAAAAAAAAAGAAAATAGTATTTTTACGGGCCCCGCAGGCCCGTGGGACAGCTGAAACCCTAGAATTGAGCTCCGGAGATGCCCAAAATTGAGAAATTATATGATTATGGTTAGAAATAGGTCGAAATAAAGATTTTATACCCGAAAATATTTTCCAGACAATGTTTGATTACCTGGGTACACTGTTTCACCCGTTTGGTGAAATTTCGGTGTGCGAATTCTAACACCGTAAACTAGTTAGATTTCTACAAAACAAATGAACCTATCTCTTTAAATCAAATGAATGGCCTAGATTCAATCTTGAATTACAAGATTGAATCACAACCATTTATTTTACTTTATTGGATGATAATTATCTAAATATATATATAATATTCATATTATTTACTATAAGATAAACTCAACCAAATTAGCTTATTTAAGAAGCCATTCTTGGCCAGTAAAGAGGAGAGAAACCAGCTGCATTTTCTCCATAGCCAAGAGCTTCATCTTGGTTTTAACTTCCATATATACTAGCCTAAAGTCTTCAAAATCAAAACTTTCCTTCATCAAAGTTGTTCTACACCTCAAACTCTACAATTCTAAACAATCAGAATTCTAATTCTCCATCAATTTTCACCTTGGTTCCTCACTCCCTCACTGCCTAGAGGAGGTTTGGTGTGTGATTAGGAGCTCTCAAGGTGAAGGGAGGTCAAGTAGAATACCTTTGGAGCAAAGAACTCAAAAGCTCTCAAAGTAGGGTTTAATTGTTCTCTTTTGTTTCAAAATTTATTCTGAAAATTCTGATTTGGTTCTGTCAGAAATTTCTGATTTTATTGGTTGATAATATGTTGATATTGAGGTATTAATTTTTTTGGGGTGTTTGATGTTGTGAAAAAATCATTTTTATCAAGAGAGTTTTTGAATTGGTTCACTGCATTTTCAGATTTCAACAGGGCAGGGTTTGTTCATGAATTTTCCGGTGCAATTGTATTCATTTTTATGAGCTATAAAAATTATATGTTGAAGCTAATATCCTAAGGAAACTCTAAAAAATTTTGTGGTGCATGATAAAGAATTTTACTACCTGAGAAAAATCAAGAACCGAATTAGTACTCATGCTGTCTAGATTTCTGAATCTGAAGCAGGAAAATTGTATGATTTTATTATCATAGTAAATGAGCGATTTCTCTTTTGAAATTTTTATAGGAAGTTAACAACATCTTGAAGTGTAACTGTAATTTTTATTTTGAGTTGATTCTGTTAGAATCTGATGGCTGATGGCCTAGTTGAAAGACAGAGAAAATCTGTGGTTGGTTGTCGGTGGATTTTTACCATTAAAGTGGGGCCTGATGGCCAAATTGATCGTCTTAAGGCTCGCCTTGTCGCCAAAGGGTACACTCAGATTTTTGGTTTGGATTATGGTGATACATTCTCCCCTGTTGCCAAGATGGCTACATTAAATGCATTTCTCTCTTTGGCTGCTATGCGTCGTTGGCCTCTTCATCAGTTGGATATTAAGAATGCCTTCCTTCATGGTGATCTTGAGGAAGAGGTTTATATGGAGCAACCTCCTGGGTTTGTTGCTCAGGGGGAGTCTTCTGGCCTTGTTTGTCGTCTTCGCAAATCATTGTATGGTCTTAAGCAATCTCCTCGGGCCTGGTTTGGAAGGTTCTCCACTGTGGTTCAGCAATTTGGTATGACTCGGAGTGAAGCTGACCACTCTGTGTTTTATCGTCATACTCAGAGAGGTTGCACCTACCTAGTTGTGTATGTTGATGATATTGTTATTACAGGGAGCGACACTCAGGGTATAACACAGATCAAACAACACCTATGCAAGCATTTCCAGACCAAAGACCTTGGCAAACTCAGATACTTCCTGGGTATTGAAGTCGCACAGTCCAAAGATGGCATAGTTCTCTCTCAAAGAAAATATGCTGTTGATATTCTAGAGGAAACAGGTTTACTTGCTGCAAAACCCGTTGATACTCCTATGGATCCTAATGTCAAGCTCCTACCAAATCAGGGGGAGCCACTATCTGACCCCGGGAGATATAGACGATTGGTTGGGAAATTGAACTATCTCACAGTTACTCGTCCAGACATTTCTTTCGCAGTAAGTGTGGTTAGTCAATTCCTAAACTCACCATGTGAAGCTCACTGGGAGGCTGTTATACGTATCTTGAAGTATGTCAAAGGAGCACCAGGCAAGGGCCTTATTTATGAAGACAAAGGGCATATTGATATAGTTGGGTATTCTGATGCAGATTGGGCGGGATCCCCTTCTGATAGGCGTTCCACTTCCGGGTATTGTATACTTATTGGAGGCAATCTCATATCCTGGAAGAGTAAGAAGCAAACTGTAGTGGCGCGGTCTAGTGCTGAGGCAGAGTACCGTGCAATGGCCTCAACCACATGTGAACTTATCTGGCTTAAGCAACTCCTCAAAGAACTTCAATTTGGGGAAACCAAGCACATGACACTTGTTTGTGACAATCAAGCCGCTCTGCACATTGCCTCAAATCTAGTTTTTCATGAGAGGACCAAATACATTGAAGTTGATTGTCACTTTATCAGAGAGAAGATTCTATCTGGAGACATCGCCACACGCTTCGTCAATTCAAATGACCAACTGGCAGATGTTCTCACCAAATCATTGAGAGCCCCTAGAATAAGTTACCTATGTAACAAGCTAGGTACATATGATCTATATGCCCCAGCTTGAGGGGGAGTGTTAGAATCTGTAAATATCTGGAAATATCTATAATTAGGGAAAATATATCTTTGTAATTATTGTGTATTTATTACACATTGCCTATATATACCTTCTCCGTTGTGTAGTTTAAACACACGGATTCATCCTATGATTTTCTCTCTTTCTCTGTCTTTCAACAGATTCCATCATATGATAAATTTACAAATTAGGAGAACCCTGCTCTAGGCTGTGAAAAAGTGTGCTGTGACCACTAAACTTGTAAAATTTAGTGACATGGTTATAGAACTTTGATTATTATGAAAATTTTATAGTCTTTTAGACATATTGAAGTGCCATAAGGAATTTTTGTGGCTTTTGAATTTGCCTTTTGATATGGCAATTAAATATTGTTTTGGGAGTCGTAAATCTGCCAGAGTGTTGAAACGGTGAGAATGTCTTAAATCAATGGTAACATGGTATTTGATTCAAGTATATGGTATATATATACATGCTAGATATTTTAAAGAAATGCTTATGAGATATGGAGGAGACTCCAATGGAATTAAATACTTACTTGTGATGTAAGAATGCCATTGAATAAGAAAAGTACATGATGTGAGTATTATGGTGGTAAAAGAGAAAATATGACTTATAATTGTGCAAATTTTTAACATATGGGGAAAATAGAGACAAGGCTTGTGTGGTCAATGGGGGAAGGCAAAAGTAAAAGCTTCCCTAGGAATTTGATGAGTCGATAGACATATCGACATATAGGAATGAGCTCATATCCTATTAATCAATAGTTCTTGTGGAGTGACTCCACTACAGATACCACTTGATATGAGATTAAGCCTTCCCTATGTTAATGAAAATAGACAATTGCACTAAATTGAATACCACGAGTTGCAAGAGAAAAACACTTGATTACTACCATTTTGCATCCGACTTTATATGAATTATGCACATTGGTATTTATTCATATAACTCAACATGATGAATTCAATATGAATGAATTTACTGGTTATATTATGTTCACATTTGAGGGAGTACCCTATTGAGAATTTTATAATATTCTTATCCCTATGGCTTTATTTATTCTGTATTATTCAGATCCAGTAGATGCCATCACTAGTATTTTACCTTGACTCATCACAGTGGGTGTGGCATTATGATCCTGCCCTCGACTCTCTTTATGCAATGAGTTACTCAAGGGTCCTTGTTTATTTGTTTTTTGGCCATTCCATTAGTACTTCTGTATTTACAACTGATTTTGACCCTGCTTTCCCCTATGATTGTGTGCCTCTCCACTTGGCACACCCAGTGATATTTGATATCCCGCATGCACCGCCAGCACAAGTTTTGCTGCCACTTTTCAAGTTTTGATTAATATGTATAGCAAGATCATAGAACCTAAGAATTAATGCTATAAAACTTCAGGTTCCAATATACATAATCTCATCACAACTCCATCTATCATGAATTCTAAAATTTAGTTTCAAATTCAACAAGTAAAACCTCAACAAATTCAAGCACTTATCTTGGCAAAATAATCAAACATTATGAAGCAAAAGACTAGAATAATTTTCCTACCTCCCTCCAAGCTTTTCTCAAGTTTTTCCTTTCCAATCAACCTCAAAACCCCTCTGTTTCAGCACCTTTGTGCACTGCTATGAGGACCAAAGTGCAGGGAAAAACAAGATTTTGATTTAAGTTTGATCAAGAGGATGTGTTCTTGAACTTAGTTTAAGTGTATGTTTAAGTCTATCATTGAAAGACTAAAAGGTTTCATTGAGTTTCATGAAGCAAAAAGGAAGGAAGTGAAGGCGAGAAGAAAGAAACGTGTTCTGTGTCTAACCGAGAAGGAAAATGAAATTTCCTTGCCTTTTTCCTTTTTATAAACGTACTACCTTGGAAAGAAAGTAAAGGAATTTCTATTTCCAGATCAATTTTCCTTCTATCAGCATTAGAAATATCTATATTTATTTGATTATTCTAAGTAAAAATTTATTTAAGATATGATAATGTCCATCAATTGTACCAATTTAGATGTTTCGGTATATTGGTTATTACCATTTCGGTATACCGTTTGTTATCATTTTAGTACCTGATTGACATAAAAAAAAACTTTTAACCTTGTCACAAATTTTTCTATATCGTAATATCATTTATAAGATATCTTCCTATATTACTAATTAAAATATTATTATTCAAAATTTTTATTAATATTAAATTATTTTTTTTAGAATCCTTATGTTGTTCTAATCCTAACTGTGTTGACCGAAATTTTTTAAATCCCTTCTGATTACTCACAATTAATATTTTGTTAGAGAAAAAACATATAGACGAGTCGTTACATTCTACTCCCCTTAGAAAAATTCTGCCCTCAAAATTTAGTACCTATGAAAAGTACGGGATAGTCTTCTCGCATACTGGATTCTAACTCCCATGTATACTCCTTGGATCCTTCTCTTCCCCACACAACCTTGATAAGAGAGATGGATTTCCCTCGAAGTTTCTTCATGCTTCTATCTACTATTTGTGCTAGTAGTAACTCAAAAGTTGAGTCATCCCTTAGTTGTAGTGATTCAGGTTCAAGTATATGACTAGAATCAGGGCTGTATTTCCGAAGTTGTGACACGTGAAATACATCATGGAGGTTTGAAAGATATGGAGGTAAAACTATTCGGTATGCTATTGAGCCTACACAACTTAGGATTTGGAACGGACCTACAAAGCGAGGATTTAGCTTCTTGACTTTAATGGCCCTACCTATCCCGATCATAGGGGTAACTTTTAAAAATACATGATCTCCCTCTAGAAATTCTAACGGTCTCCTCCTTTTACTAGCGTAGCTTTTCTGTTGGCTCTGAGCAGTCAAAATCTTACTTCGAATTCTCTTTATTTGTTCAGTAGTCTGTCGGATGAGGTCTAGTCCCAAAAGGCTGGCCTCGCTTCAATCATACTAACAAAGAGGCGATTGGCACTTTCTTCCATACAGAGCTTCATAAGGAGCCATTTTGATACTTGCATGAATGCTATTATTGTAGGAAAATTTGATCAGTGGCAGACAGCTGTCCCAACTCCCACGATGTTCTAGCATGTAATGCCCCGATTTTTCTGTCTGAGTAAAAATGACCAAAATGCCCTTGAGGTCATTTTTCACTCGGAATCCGAGGAAAGCTAGCCCGGCAGTTCCCGAAGAGTTAACTCAATGTTGGAAGGGGATTAGATGAGTTGGGAATGATCTCGGAGGTAAAAATTTCATTTTTTGAATTTTCAACCCAAAATGACCAAAATACCCCTGTGTCTGGCTACGTCTGTTTAAGTCCCAATGGTCCCGGACAGTTTTTGTGTAAAATTATGATTTTGACCCTGGAATAGTGTCGTCTGAGCCTAATGATGTACTCAAGCAAACCTAAGCAATATTAGGCTCTAATCAAAGATTAATTAATTTCCATAATTAATCTAGAGTCAAAATGATTTATTGAAGTTAATCAGGACCAAAAATTGCTTAGATTAAACTTAAACCTCTTATAAAACTCAAGATTTCAAGTCTTGGAATCTTGAATAGTGTTTTCTCTCTCCAATTCCTTAAATTAAGGAATTATGTCTACAATTGTTTATATTCCAAAATGAGTTTTAATCTTACAAATAATGCAAGAACACTCCCTAATCATGTCTTGACATCTCTAAACATCCATTACCTCACCTAAACACTTACTCACAAATTCCTAATCTTAAGTCTAATCAAAGACACACCTAAACACAACTCTAAACCACAATTAAAATGAGAAATCTCCTCCTCCCCCTTGGCTAATGCATATTCAGCCACTTCCCCCCTCCATTTGTCAATCACATGTTGAAATTCAAACACACAAAGAACCATGCTTACGCCATGCTTTGCACCATACTTTAAACCTTACCTAGCCATACCTCCAACCTTACCTTGAATGACACATTGGAAGAGATATTTCCTCTCTCTTTTCCACCCCATGGCTGGCTACCCCTCATCCCTTCATAACCTCATTTCTTTCATATTCTATAAATAGCTTGCTTGAACGAACTTGAGTCACTTTTAGATCATTTGCTAGCTTTGAGTTTTCAAGAGTGGTCTCAAATTCTCTCATTTTCTTTAAGAGTTCTCTTCTTCTTCATATTCTCCATCTCTACCAAAGAACCTGTAACACCCTCCGAATTACCATATTTTACTCGAGTATCAACATAGTAATTAGAAAAGTATTACTTACATTCACAATCTATACTAGTCGAAAATAATTGAAATCAAATAATTCAGACACATAGATGGCCAAACTCGTATATACATATATAAACATCATTTCTAAGTTTGCAATGTGTACACCGTACTGATACTACACTGGTTAACTTCTAAGCTCATCAGGAACTCAGTTCACAAAAGGAAGGAACACCTCCAGTATCTAATCTAACCTGCTCAAAGTTGAGGTCTAGCAAAAGTTTGTACAAACAGAAATAAACCCCACAACATTTAACCCGATAAATCTGCAGGTTAGAGGGTCACTAGTACTAAACTACCACTATATACATATCATGAGTCCACAAGATCTCACGTACTACTAGATGGAACCGTAGGCTATCGGCATGATAGCCTCACCTCCGCCGCGGGCATCAGGACCCTCCGATGGGTCTGAGTCTGAAGACGAGGATGAAGAGGGATCATCTGCTGGAGGGGGAGCTGGTGGTGCAAGTGGGATATCAAATATCACTGGGTGTGCCAAGTGGAGAGGCACACCATCATAAGGGAAAGCAGGGTCAAAGTCAGCTGTAAATACTGATGTACTAAAAGAGCGGCCGAAAAACACATAGACACGAACTTGCGAGTAACCCACTACATACAGAGAGTCAAGAGCAGGATCATAATGCCACACCCACTGTGGCGAGTCAAGGTAAAATACTAGTGACGGCATCTGCTGGATCTGATTAACACAAAGTAAATGCAACCGTAGGGATGAGAATATTATAAAATCCTGAGTAGGGTATTCCCTCAGGTATAATGTGAAACACAATTGATAAGCTCATTCATGTGGGAATACTCATGCAAAACTATGTACAGCAATATCAAGGTATATACATCATGTAAAATCAAGTACAAGTATAATAATAATTCGTGCATTGTTCTTTTTCTCATTAACATAGGGAAGGCTTAATCCCACATCAAGTGATGTCTGTAGTGGAATCACTCCACAAGAACTATTTACCATTAGGACATGAGCTCATTCCTATATGTCGATACGTCTACCGACTTATCAAATTCGCCGGAAAGCTCTTACTTTTTTCTTTCCCGTTCAACCACATAAGCCTTGTCTCTATTTTCCCATATGTTAAAAATTGCACAACTAAAAGTCATGTTAATTTTCTTTTCTTTTCCTTTATCCTCACACTAATCACATAATGTACTCCTCCTTTCAAAGGTCCGCTTAGATCACAGTGCGCATACAATTATGTTGGAGTCTCATCCATATCTCATCAACATTTCTTTCAAACAAATAGCATGCATTAACATGATATATACTTGTATCTAAAGCCATTCTATCATTAGTTCAAGACATTCTTACCGTTTTCAGCAATCAACAGATTTATTACTCTAGAATTCAAAATTAATTTCCCTATCAAATAGCGAATTTAAGAGCCATAAAAATTCTCTATGACATGTCAATGTATCTAAAAGGCCCTGTACAAATTTCAAAACAAACGGTGTTCTCTAACCTTATCAAATAAACTTTTCCAATCTGGTGGTTAGAGACCACTTGTTCACTGATTTAGATCAGGACTCTCATAATTTTCGACCCCACCAATTGATTAAATCAACTCAAAATAAAATTCACAGTTATAATTCAATGTGTTATCAGCTTCCCATAAAATTTTCAAAGAGTAAACCCATCGTTTACTATGATAATAAAATCACACAATTTTACTGCCTCAGCTTCAATATTTCAGGCAGCATAGTCACAACTTCGGTTCTTGAATTTTTAAACACAGAAAAAGTACCCAGAATAACCCCAAATTTTTAATAGAGACTCCCTAACATGGTAACTACATCCCATAAAATTTTCAACTGAATCTAAGATCTCTAGATATATTAGAAAATTTGACAAAATTTGCTGCTTGCTTCAAACCGGGATTTTCCAGCAACAATGTTCAAGAATCATGAATTTTTTTCAAGCAGAGAAAATCGTTCACATGACCCAAGGAAAATCATGGGGTTGTCTCAGGATGTTACCTTCAACATATAATTTTTATAGCCCATAAAATGGAACACAATTGCACCAGAAAATTCGTCAACAAGTTCTGCCTTGTGGAAATCCGAAAATCCAGCAAACTAATTCCAAGTCTCTCTTGATGTAAATGATTTTTCCACCACACCAAACACTCCACCAAAATTCATACATCAATATCAACATATGATTAACCAATAAAATCAGAAATTTTGGGACAAAACCAATCAGAATTTTCAGAGGAAATTTTGAAACAAAAGAAGACAAATAAAACCCTACCCTTGGAAGCTAATGCTTCTTTAGCTTTTGTATACTTCAAGGTAGATGTTCTCCACCCCAAAACTCTTGAAACACACCTAGATCCTCCACTAATCAGTGCTGAGTGAGGTACTAAAGTGAGGTTTTGAAAAATCTAATCGGTTATATTTGTAGAGGTTGAAGTGTAGAACAAGTTTGCTTAAGGAAGTTTTTGATTCTAGCAAGATTTGGTCTAGGATTTTGGAGGTTGAAATTTTGAAGGTTAGCAAAGGTTTTTGGATGAAGAAGGAATGAGTTTTGCTGCTGCTCTTCACTTGGCCGAGGATGATGATGAAAAAGATGTGATTAGGTGGGTTAAGTATATCTATTAAGGAGTGTTTTGATTAGTTGAAAAAATAAAATATAATTTCTTTCCATTAAAAGGGTTTAAAATCAATGGCCAGGATTTGATCTTTCATCCAAGATGAAATCCTAGCCATTCACTTGGTATTCAAGTGGATATACTTCATTATTTGCAGATATTAACTAGTTTTCGGTGTTAGAAATCGAACACTGAAATTTCTACAAAGGCTAAACAAAGGTACTCGAGAAATCAAATATTGCCCGAAAAATAATTTCGGGTATGAAATCATTACTCCTACCTATTTCTAAACATAATCTTATAATTTTCTCAATTTTGGGCATCTCCGGGGCCCAATTCTAGGATTTCGGCTGTTTCGGCGGACCTGTGGGGCCTGTAAGACACTATTCACGTTTTTTTTTTTTTTTTTGGCTTCCTTGAGTTAGTCTCATCATTTCCACATTTATCAACATCCTAAAATTCTCATTAATAAAGCTTCATTTAATTTCTAAAAAGAATAGGGTATTACATTACCACCCACCTTAATAAAAATTTTGTCCTCAAAATTTCGTACCTGTAAACAACTCCGGATAATCTTTCTTCATGCTTGATTCTAGTTCCCATGTATATTCTTCATTTCCAGGTCCACCCCAAGCCACTTTTACAAGTTGCACAGATTTATTTCTAAGTTGCCTGACTTCTCTATCGATGATCTGAATAGGAGGGGCTTGAAATGTCAAGTCATCCCTTAACTGTATCGATTCGGGCTCAATAATGTGGTGTGGATCTGGATGATACATTCGAAGTTGAGACACATGGAAGACATTATGAAGGTTTGATAAATGTGGAGGTAAGGCTATTTGGTAAGCAGCTGACCCAATTCGTCGGAGAATTTGAAAAGGACCTATGAACCTGGGTGACAACTTTTTAACTCTAAGGGCTCTACCTACTCCAGTAGTGGGCGTAACCTTCAAGAATACATGTTCTTCCTCTTGAAACTCTAAAGGTTTCCTTCGAGTGTCTGCGTAGCTCTTTTGACGATTTTGCGCAGTGCGAATTTTACTCCTGATCTTTTGGATCTGCTCCGTCGTTTGGTTAACAAGGTCGGGCCCCAGCAATCCTGCCTCCCCTGAGTCATACCAACATAATGGAGATTGGCATTTTCTTCCATATAGTGCTTCATACGGGGCCATGCCAATGCTAGCGTGATGGCTGTTATTATAAGCAAATTCAACCAATGGAAGTAACTTATCCCAACTTCCTTTTTGCTCAATCACGCACGCCTTAACATGTCTTCCAGGGTTTGTATGGTTCGTTCTGTTTCTCCGTCACTCTGAGGAGGGTAGGCAGTACTTAAACAAAGTTAGGTGCCAAAGGCCTTTTGAAAAGCTCCCCAAAATCTCAAGTAAATCGGGATCTCTCGTCGAAACTATAGAAGAAGGAACACCGTGTAGCCTGACTATCTCTTGGATGTACAAAGAAGCTAACTTATCCAAAGGAAAATTAGCCTTAATGGGTAAGAAATGAGCAGACTTAGTCAATCTATCTACTATAACCCATATAGCATCATGACTTGACGATGTCCTTGGCAAACCCATTACAAAGTCCATCGAGATACTTTCCCACTTCCATTCGGGATTTCCAAAGGTTGCGGGGTTCCAGCTGGTTTTTGGTGTTCTATTTTAACTTTTTGACAAGTTAAGCACTTCCTCGACAAAATCTTCTATGTCTTTCTTCATCCTTGGCCACCAAAACATTTTCTTGAGATCCGCATACATCTTACTAGTCCCTGGGTGTATAGTGAATTCACCCCTATGAGCTTCCTTTAAGATCTCATTTCTCAGATTGCCACTTGCAGGTACACATACCCTATCCATGTATCTCCATATACCTTGTTGATCTTGAGTAAATCCTCGCAACTCCTTTGTATGAAGTGATCTTAACATCTCTTGGAACTCCGGATTTTCGCGTTATGCGGCCAAAATCCATCCTTTGAACTCACTTGTTACTTTTATCCGACCTAATACAACACCTTGAGGGGTTCTGAGACATATCTAGACTAAGCTTTCGAAAACTTTCCACTAACTCCGCCTCTTTAATCCTCAAGCATGCTACACTTAAGGATTTTCTGCTTAGGGCATCGGCAACAACATTTGCCTTGCCTGGATGGTAATTTAGACTAAAATCATAATCCTTGAGGAATTCCATCCATCTTCGTTGTCTCATGTTCAATTCTTTCTGGTCAAAGAGATATTTCAAGCTTTTGTGGTCCGAGAAAACATTGAATCGCACACCATAAAGGAGATGTCGCCAAATCTTTAGAGCAAAAACCACAGCTGCAAGTTCAAGGTCATGGGTGGGATAGTTGACTTCGTGGGGTTTCAACTGCCGAGAAGCGTAGGCGACCACTTTTCGATTTTGCATCAATACACATCCTAAACCCTTATTAGAAGCATCACAATAAACCTCAAAGGGTTCATGGGGGTCGGGTAATACTAATACTGGAGCCGTGGTCAACTTTTGTTTCAATTCCTGAAAACTATTTTCACACTCCGGTGTCCACTTGAATAGAGCATTCTTTCGGGTTAACTTAGTCAAAGGTAGGGCTATCTGAGAAAAACTCATAATAAAACGCCTATAGTATCCACTAACCCTAGGAAACTCCGAACCTCTCATCACCGTTGTAGGTCGTTCCCAATGGAGTACTGATTCCACTTTACTGGGATCTACGGAGATTCCCCCTCGTGATACCACATGACCTAAAAATCTAACCTCTTCCATCCAAAATTCACATTTTGACAACTTAGCATACAACTGCTCCTCAGGGATCTGTGAACACAACCTCGAAGATGCTCAAGATGTTCTTCCTCCAGATCCTTGAATAAATGAGTATATCATCTATGAAGACAACTACAAATTTATCCAAGTATGGTCGAAAAATTCGGTTCATATAATCCATAAATACTGCTGGAGCATTCGTTAGTCCAAAAGACATCACCCTATACTCGTAATGCCCATACCGAGTTCTAAAAGCAGTTTTGGAGATATCCTCCTCCCGAACTCGAATTTGGTGGTAGCCTGATCTAAGATCAATCTTTGAGAATACAGTTGCCCCTCTCAATTGATCCATAAGGTCATCAATCCTTGGCAAAGGATATTTGTTCTTCACCATTACCTTGTTCAACTGCCTATAGTCCACACAAAGCCTCAGACCCCCATCATTTTTCTTTACCAGAAGAACAAGGGCTCCCCACGGAGAGGCACTTGGTCTAATGAAGTGCTTCCCTAATAATTCTTCAATTTGTGACTTTAATTCCTTCAACTCTAAAGGGGACATTCTATAAGGAGCAATTGAAATAGGACCCGCTGAACCAACTCAATGGAGAATTCAATCTCGTTCGGGAGAAATTCGGAATATCCTCTGGAAAGACATCTGGATATTCTCTAACCACCGGAATCTTACTTAATTGCGTGGTCACCTTGATTTCACTGGTGAGAGAAGAACATATTCACGATGATCTATTTTGTTTGGGTTGGGTGTTACTAAGTCTAAATAAAAAGAACACGCAACCACAGGAATAGAAGGTAATGTAGAAAGAAATATAGGAGTTTTGTCTGGACAGTGCAAAAGAACATAATTAGATACTAACCAATCCATGCCTAAAATTACCTCTAAACCAGATAAAGAAAGACAAACTAAATTGGCAGTAAATTCCCTAGCACCTATTTGAAGAGGAAGGCTCATACATGCATAACAAGTTCTAATAGGACTAGCAGTAGGAGTGGACACAAGGAGATCATAAGGTAATTGAACCACAGGATAATTGTAATTTTTGTACAGTCATGGGATATAAAAGAATAGATGCTCGTATCATACAAAGACATCCAGGATATTACCATTTATTTCACACTTACCTCGGATCAGATCAGTAGATTGAGAAGCTTCTTTGGCACTTATAGTAAAAACGCGTCCATGTTGTTGTGGTCTAGAGGCGGGCTGCCGGCCTCTCTTGTCGGGACATTCAAATATTTTGTGTCCTGGCTTCCCACATCCAAAGCAAACAATTTGTGTTGCCCAAAGAAGGCATCGATTCCCATGATTCTTCCCACATTTAGGGCAATCTTTCCCTGCCTCAGGTCTTGAAAATTGAAGTTGTTTCCCTTTGTTGTTGTTGTTGTTGTTATTGTTGGGTGGAAATCTTCTCCAGGGTTGGTTGATAGGCTTGAATCGAGGGCCTTGAGGTGCTAATCCCCTTCTAGCATTGTTTTGGGCATGCTTGAAATTTATCAGCTTCTTGTTAGACTCCTGCACGCGTCGACATTTATTTACCAAAGTAGGATAGTCTCTGATCTCTAGGAGACTTACAGCTGCTTCTATATCTTCTCGTAGACCTCCTTCATATTTCATGCATTTCCAAGCTTCATCCGGATCACGCTGGTAAATTGTAGAAAACTTACAGAGCTCCTCAAATTTAGTGGTGTACTCTGCTACACTCATAGGTCCTTGTTTAAGGGCCATGAACTCCAACTCTTTTGCATTTCTCACAGAAGTAGGAAAATACTTGCAGTAGAAGGCTTCCTTGAAAATGTCCCAAGTAACTTCAGTTTGGGAAGCTTCAAATAACCTCCTGGTGCCAACCCACCAGAATTCTGCATCTGCTTCCAACATGTAGGTGGCAAAAGCCACTTTTTGGGTCTCTGTGCACGGGAGAACTGAGAAGATCTTCTCCATGGCCTTAACCCATTCCTCTGCCTTACTTAGGTTGAAGGCACCTCGAAATGGCGGGGGAGTTGCCTTCCTGAACTCAGCAAACTTCTGATACTCTACATCAACCTCATTCACTGAAGGGTTATTGGCTGGATTTTGCCTTTCGTTGCGATTCAGCTGCTCCATCATTCAGGTAGCAGCTGTAGCTTGTTCCCTCATGGCAGCCGCCATCTCACGGAAAGTATTCATCATGTCAGCATCATTTCCTGCTCCACGCCAAGTTTACCGATTCGAAGTCATTGATTCCTATCACACCAAACAAAATATTGAGTTGATCAGGCTCAATACCAAGCTAAGTGTAGCAGTAACCCACAACATTCTAAATCAGCATTCATACATGTATATAAAATCATAATGTATGAAAATTTCTAAGAAAGCATAGCCGGTCCAATCCTCAGGCTTATAAGATAGTCCGGCTCTGATACCATAATGTAACACCCTCCGAATTACCATATTTTACTCGAGTATCAACATAGTAATTAGAAAAGTATTACTTACATTCACAATCTATACTAGTCGAAAATAATTGAAATCAAATAATTCAGACACATAGATGGCCAAACTCGTATATACATATATAAACATCATTTCTAAGTTTGCAATGTGTACACCGTACTGATACTACACTGGTTAACTTCTAAGCTCATCAGGAACTCAGTTCACAAAAGGAAGGAACACCTCCAGTATCTAATCTAACCTGCTCAAAGTTGAGGTCTAGCAAAAGTTTGTACAAACATGAATAAACCCCACAACATTTAACCCGATAAATCTGCAGGTTAGAGGGTCACTAGTACTAAACTACCACTATATACATATCATGAGTCCCTGAAGATCTCACGTCCTACTAGATGAAACCGTTGGCTATCGGCATGATAGCCTCACCTCCGCCTGGGGCATCAGGACCCTCCGATGGGTCTGAGCCTCAAGAGGAGGATGAAGAGGATCATCTGGCGGAGAGGGAGCTGGTGGTGCAAGTGGGATATCAAATATCACTGGGTGTGCCAAGTGGAGAGCGACACCATCATAAGGGAAAGGAGGGTCAAAGTCAGGTGTCAATAGTGATGTACTAAAAAAGCGGCCGAAAAACACATAGACACGAACTTGCGAGTAACCCACTACATCTGAGAGAGTCAAGAGCAGGATCATAATGCCACACCTTTGTGGGCGAGTCAAGGTAAAATACTAGTGACGGCATCTGCTGGATCTGATTAACACAAAGTAAATGCAACCGTAGGGATGAGAATATTATAAAATCCTCAGTAGGGTATTCCCTCAGGTATAATGTGAAACACAATTGATAAGCTCATTCATGTGGGAATACTCATACAAAACTATGTACTGACAATATCAAGGTATATACATCATGTAAAATCAAGTACAAGTATAATAATAAATCGTGCATTGTTCTTTTTCACATTAACATAGGGAAGGCTTAATCCCACATCAAGTGATGTCCTGTAGTGGAATCACTCCACAAGAACTATTTACCATTAGGACATGAGCTCATTCCTATATGTCGATACGTCTACCGACTTATCAAATTCCCAGGAAAGCTCTTACTTTTGTCTTTCCCGTTCAACCACATAAGCCTTGTCTCTATTTTCCCCATATGTTAAAAATTGCACAACTAAAAGTCATGTTAATTTTCTTTTCTTTTCCTTTATCCTCACACTAATCACATAATGTACTCCTCCTTTCAAAGGTCTGCTTAGATCACAGGTACGCATACAATTATGTTGGAGTCTCATCCATATCTCATCAACATTTCTTTCAAACAAATAGCATGCATTAACATGATATATACTTGTATCTAAAGCCATTCTATCATTAGTTCAAGACATTCTTACCGTTTTCAGCAATCAACAGATTTATTACTCTAGAATTCAAAATTAATTTCCCTATCAAATAGCGAATTTAAGAGCCATAAAAATTCTCTATGACATGTCAATGTATCTAAAAGGCCCTGTACAAATTTCAAAACAAACGGTGTTCTCTAACCTTATCAAATAAACTTTTCCAATCTGGTGGTTAGAGACCACTTGTTCACAGTTTAGATCAGGACTCTCATAATTTTCGACCCCACCAATTGATTAAATCAACTCAAAATAAAATTCACAGTTATAATTTAATGTGTTATCAGCTTCCCATAAAATTTTCAAAGAGTAAACCCATCGTTTACTATGATAATAAAATCACACAATTTTACTGCCTCAGCTTCAATATTTCAGGCAGCATAGTCACAACTTCGGTTCTTGAATTTTTAAACACAGAAAAAGTACCCAGAATAACCCCAAATTTTTAATAGAGACTCCTAACATGGTAACTACATCCCATAAAATTTTCAACTGAATCTAAGATCTCTAGATATATTAGAAAATTTGACAAAATTTGCTGCTTGCTTCAAACCGGGATTTTCCAGCAACAATGTTCAAGAATCATGAATTTTTTTCAAGCAGAGAAAATCGTTCACATGACCCAAGGAAAATCATGGGGTTGTCTCAGGATGTTACCTTCAACATATAATTTTTATAGCCCATAAAATGGAACACAATTGCACCAGAAAATTCGTCAACAAGTTCTGCCTTGTGGAAATCCGAAAATCCAGCAAACTAATTCCAAGTCTCTCTTGATGTAAATGATTTTCCACCACACCAAACACTCCACCAAAATTCATACATCAATATCAACATATGATTAACCAATAAAATCAGAAATTTTGGGACAAAACCAATCAGAATTTTCAGAGGAAATTTTGAAACAAAAGAAGACAAATAAAACCCTACCCTTGGAAGCTAATGCTTCTTTAGCTTTTGTATACTTCAAGGTAGATGTTCTCCACCCCAAAACTCTTGAAACACACCTAGATCCTCCACTAATCAGTGCTGAGTGAGGTACTAAAGTGAGGTTTTGAAAAATCTAATCGGTTATATTTGTAGAGGTTGAAGTGTAGAACAAGTTTGCTTAAGGAAGTTTTTGATTCTAGCAAGATTTGGTCTAGGATTTTGGAGGTTGAAATTTTGAAGGTTAGCAAAGGTTTTTGGATGAAGAAGGAATGAGTTTTGCTGCTGCTCTTCACTTGGCCGAGGATGATGATGAAAAAGATGTGATTAGGTGGGTTAAGTATATCTATTAAGGAGTGTTTTGATTAGTTGAAAAAATAAAATATAATTTCTTTCCATTAAAAGGGTTTAAAATCAATGGCCAGGATTTGATCTTTCATCCAAGATGAAATCCTAGCCATTCACTTGGTATTCAAGTGGATATACTTCATTATTTGCAGATATTAACTAGTTTTCGGTGTTAGAAATCGAACACTGAAATTTCTACAAACGGGCGAAACAGTGTACCCGAGAAATCAAATATTGCCCGAAAAATAATTTCGGGTATGAAATCATTACTCCTACCTATTTCTAAACATAATCTTATAATTTTCTCAATTTTGGGCATCTCCGGGGCCCAATTCTCGGATTTCGGCTGTTCCGGCGGACCTATGGGGCCTGTAAGATACTATTCACATTTTTTTTTTTTTTTTGGCTTCCTTGAGTTAGTCTCATCATTTCCACATTTATCAACATCCTAAAATTCTCATTAATAAAGCTTCATTTAATTTCTAAAAAGAATAGGGTATTACAGAACCACCCCTCACAACCTCAAACCACCACCCAACCACCATAGATCAACATCCAAACACATAAGCTTACACCCTCATACATCAAACTCACACAAAAACCTTTCCTTCCTTTTTCTTTTCCCTTGGCCGAAAACCTCAAGCCACTTGGGAACTAGTTTTCTTCTCTTTTCCTTCTCAAAGATCAAGCTTTTTTCTTCACCATTTGGTAGGGATTTTGTTCCTTAAAGTTTTGTCTTTTAAAGATTTGTAAAAAAATGAGTTTTTGTTAGTTTTTCTTGGCTTTTGGGAACTTTTTTTCTCCTCTTTGATTTTTGGCCTTGGAGCCTTTCTTTCAAAAGAAAATGTTGGCTTGATGATGAATGGTTCTATGGTTATCATTTGAGAAACCTCTAAAGCTTGAAACTTAGTTTTGATCTTAACACATTTTTGGTGTTTCCTTTCCTTTTCTTCAACCTTGGTTTTGGTTTCCTTTTCCCTTTTCTTTCCTATTGGCTTTGGCCTTATTTTCTTTTCTTTGATGATTCAAGGTTTTGGTTAAAGTAAGTTGTCAGGTGATTTGAATCCCTTCAGCCCATTTCCTTGAGCTTGATGATGATGTTCAAACCATAAGGTCTCTTTGAAAACCTTGGTACAAAGAGCTCTAAAGCTCATTTTGTCTTGTTAAGATATGTGTTGGATTGAGGTTTATATTCCTCTAAAGTCTTGTTTGAGCTCTAGTAAAGAATTTAAAATGAACTTGCAGTCATATTTACATTTCTTACCTAGCATATTTATTTCAAGCCATCACCTAAAACGTAAAGGTTAAAACAAGAGTTTGCATCTTTATATCACCTAATAATTAATCTCAAAGCTCGCCTATTTCAGCCTTAAAGTCAATTGTTGTGGAGTCTAGAGCACTAAAATAAAAAATTGGACTTGCATTCATGTTTACATCTCCTTGTCTAGCATATTTCTTTTTCAAGTCACCACTCAAACGTAAAGATAAGAATGAAGTTGTATCTTATATTTACTTTGAGCCCTCACTTTACCTTTCTAATAAAGAATAAAATGAAGAACATATCATGTTTATGCTTTTATTATCACTTAAAGATTCTAGAGCTCAAAGACTTGTCCATTTATCTCAAGAAAACATTAGATATGGGAGCATTCTCTTGAATGCAAAAATTTGGCCATGTGATGAGGATGAGCTTGGTGTGAGTTTCATCTAGTCACAAGTGCCAAAAAAAAAAAATCTATGTCTTAGGATTTTCTTAGGCATAGGTGAACTCAAGGAATACCTCAAGGATGATTTTATGTTTTAAATTCCAATCATGAGCAATTTAAAATAGCTACTGCCCTTACTCATTTTATAATGATTTCAATGAAATATAGTGGTTTTCAAAGAGTTTTAGAAGTTCTAAAATGATTCCAAGAGAAACTAGTACATTATATGCCTCAGAAATGTGAATCATGTGTTCTTTGGACTAGTAAATATTTTGGTTTTGCCTTGGCATATTTGCTACTATTTAGTGATGTTTAATATGTTAGTGTATGTATTGATTGATGAGAATTGAAGTGGAGACTATTCTATGCATGTTAGATAGAAAACTAATTTACTAGAAAACCATAAAGTTGAGATTTTGCAAGTTTTTGATCCATTGAATGATAGCTACTGCCAAAACTGTTTTAGTAGGATAAAATTATGTTTAGGATTGTTTAAACATGAAAAACTTAGTAACGTTTGAGGTAGAATTGAATTTTAGCTCTTATAGAGAAACTAGCAACTAGAAAACCATAAAAATGTGATTTCTAGGACTCTCAAGGATCAAACAATGGATTCTATTTTGGTATGATTAAAAATGATAGAAATAGGTTAATTCAAGTATATAGGTGGAGGAAGCACTCGTAATTGGTCTAGGAAATAATTATAGTGCCGAAAGGGTTAGAGACGTGACTTTTAAAACCCCGAAATCAAGCAAAACTAATTCTGCCCCAAGCTATTAGGTGCTGTTTGGTAATGTTCATAATCATTAATATCAATAAAAATCTTTAGTTGTGAACCCTTAGGTGCATAAGAGGTTAGGAATGGATAATCGGCTAGTTAGATTTCAAGACTTAGGCCCGTAAGGGCTGAAAGCATAAGATTTTGTGGGTATGTTGCATAATGAACTTCATTATCCCAAGTGAATGTATAAGATGTTGGCATAACCTTGATGGTTTGTCTTGAATATAAATTTATGATTGAAAGCACACGCTCTATTTGTTTATGTGGCAGAAAGTAAAATTTGGGGAAATTCGGTGTATAGCCGTTACGTTGTCGAATTTTCGCCAAATTGAGGGCTTAGAAAGTTTTCAAATATATATATATATATATATATATATATATATATATATATATATATATATATTTATATATATATATATATATATATGAGGTTTTGATGTGACATAGAACTATAAACGCGTTCTGGGGGATGACGATACGTAATACTCCAAAAACAAATTCTTGAGGGGGATGGCGATACGTAACGTCCCAAAGAGGACAATATTCGCTGTAATACTAGTGCAACGCGTTATGGTACGATTATGATTATTATTATTACTACGCTTATCTGAGGACAAGTAAGAACTAGTGACGATTGGTTAAGGTATGAGCTCATAACCTAGAGTAGTTTTTAAGGTGATCCCTATGATGTAAAGTACGATGTTGGAATGTCACATAGTTAAAGAACGAGAAATATTTTACATGAGACATGCCACTTTATGCCACTTATATGATGATGATTTCTCTATGAATGTCTAATTGATTTCTGCCTAGCGTATCATTCTGCATTCATTCTTTGTTATGCTGCACCCATGACATTAAGATTTGTTCTAAAATAGGTGGACCTTGGTTAACTACATTTTAAAGTTTAAAAAATGAACTTGATGCATGCTCACTTATTTTATATATTAAACCCAAGGTTCCTGAGGATGTAGATGATGTCACCATGATAGTAGGATACCCTACTGAGATTCTTCGCTAAGATTCTCACACCCTCTATCTTTTTTTTTCTGTTACGTCTTCAGAGCTCGATGGCGATGTTCGTGATCTTTGTTGATGCACCCACCTAGGAGATGCACTACAACCCTGCCCACCGTTGTTGTATCGTCTGTCTTTTTGTCTACATAGATCGTCCCTTTGCACATCCGGTCTCCAGTTTCCGTTTCTCCACTGCCTCACCGTTTGGCGATGACCTGGTGTTCGAGCGCGCACGCCCCCGTGAGGAGCGGACTCGCCGCACCTCACTGACCGCATCTGCTATCCAGGATTTCCCGCAGTACGTACCCCACTCCCCTTCATCATTTTCGGAGATGGACCTTTCCAAGGACTCCGCCACTCAGGTGCCTTCTGAGGGTTCTTCCCCTACCGTGCCGATGGATTTTGGGGAGGGCAATGAAGCCACTATCACATAGCTGGTGCGCGGAGGTCGAGTGAGGATGATTCCCCATCGAGGAGCCCATGCTCGACCGGTACAACATATAGCCACTCCGGCCAAGATAGCTCAGTGGATTGGATACGTTCCTCCATTTAGGGGTGATCAGTAGTAGGAGGCTGCAGTTGTGTTCTGGTGCCTGAGCTTCTGACTACATTAGGGTAGCCTACTTTTGCTCTAGGGGTTATCTAGTTTTAGGTGCACTTTTGGAGATGAGGGATTCATGTGTATTTGCTTTACTTTTCATTTATGGATGACTGTACTAAATTTATGTGATGACTCTATATCTATGTTATGACTTTCTTGTACTCAGTTATGATGATGTTCCTTTACGATTTTATGTTACGTCTATAATGGTTGTTTTTTTTTTCTTTGTATGTTAGCCACGTGTTTTACTTTATGCGTATCCGTGGCTATCACTTTGTTTTCGTATTTCAAAAAAAATTTTACCCATATTTTCCGCTAAGTATTTTAAAGAAAGGTTTAAAGAATGAGAATAAAAAGGTAATAGACTAATGGTTAACCTAAATACATTCTAAGAGCATTGGGTTAAAAATTAGGATGTTACATTTTGGTATTAGAGAAATTCGGTTCTTATGGAGCCTGAGGATTAGACTAACTATGCTTTCTAAGCATGATGTAATGGTTAAGTCATGTGTAGTGTTTGGACAAAAAAGATAAGCTATAGGTTAGAAGTGCATGACTCCTATTTGCTTGCATGTGGCATGGTAACTATCTCATCGTGCATGAAATATTGGGCCTGATCACCTCAGTGTTTATTGTCTCGTGTGTTTAGGAACCAATGGCACCCAGGAGACAGCCTATGGCCCCGACTGAGGATCAGCAAGACAACGCAACTACTACCATCGTCCGTGACATGGCAAGGGCCATGGAATGCATGTTTGATAGGATAAACCAACTGGGAGAAGCTGGACGTGCTCCTCCTATAGCTGAGATGATCGAGCAAGCCCGATTTGGAGAGTTCCGTAAGGTGAACCCACCGACCTTCAGGGAAGCCATGGATCCCAACAAGGCTGATGAATGGATCAAGAACATAGAGAAGATTTATTCTGTAGTCGCCTATTTGGAAGAGAAAAAGGTCACGTTTGCTGCCTATATGATGGAATATGATGCCAAGTTCTGGTGGGCCGGCACTCAAAGGCTATTGGAAGCTTCCGGTACTGCTATTGACTGGGAGTTGTTCAAGACATACTTCTACGAGAAGTACTTCCCTAAGTCTGTCAGAAACGCAAGAGATATAGAATTGATGCAGCTGACCCAGGGAGGGATGACTGTTGCTCAGTACACGGCAAGATTTGAAGAGCTAATCAAGTTATCACGGGTGTTCCAAGGGAACCCCGATGAGATATGGAAATGTGTGAAGTATGAGGCCGGGTTAAAGTCGGAGTTGAACTAAGCTCTAGCGTATATGGAGATCAGGGATTTCCCCACCCTGGTCAACAAGTGTCGCATACTGGAAGAAGGGTAAGGAAATCTCAGTGCCGTGAGAGCATAACGCGCCAAGGGGCTAGGGCCACAGGCCCCAAGGTTCAAGCCAAAACATCAAAACCGGTCAAGGAGTCACTACAACCCTTATCACACCAACTAGTTCAAGCCACAACAACAACAACAAAGAGCACCCTTGTCAACAATCCAAGCAACACCCAAGGCCACTTTTCAAGCACAATGGCAACAGAAGCAACAATAATAACCTACAAGGAGGATCGGGAAGTCCCCGAAATAACTATAATAATTAGCAACGAGGGCCAAGCGGGGCCAAAAACAAGGCATCTCAAGGAGCCCCCGCTGCCTTCCCCAGACCCGCGCCAGCCGCAAAATGCCCCCGATGTGGGAGGAATCACGGTGATCGTCCTGCATGGTCGGGCAGGGAGGTTGCTTCAAATGTTGAAAGTATGGCCATTACGCCAACAACTGCACTAACGGGAGGCCAACAAACCAAAGGCCACAATACCAAGGGAAGGTCGTTACCCTCAGTGCGGATGACATGGAAAAGTCCAACGACCTCATAGAAGGTAAGTGCAAAGTAAATGATAGGACTTTAACTGTACTGTATGACTCTGGTGCGACCCATTCGTTCATTTCAGATGTTAGTGTTGAGTCTTTAAATTTGAAAGTTTCCAAACTTCCTTTTGATCTTATTGTTGCTACCCCCACTAATCGACCTGTGAATACCTGCAACTGTTGTTTAAACAGGCATCTTACTGTAGAGAATAGATCCTTTGTCATAGATTTTATTTGTTTACCCATGAAAGACATAGGCATAATTCTTGGCATGGATTAGGTTCATGCCAACCGTGTGATGTTGGATTGTGATACCAAGACTGTTATTTTCTGTTCTCCCCCTAGTGGAACTAATCAAACCTTGAAACTTTACCTCAATGCCATTGAGGTCAACTATAGTGGGAAGAGGACTAAGGGATACGTTCTCCTAGCCGCTAGTGACGTAGACTTTGAGCAAAACCTAGAAGGTATACCTGTAGTAAAAGACTATCCTGAGGTGTTCCCGGACGAGATACCCGAATTTCTCCCCAAAAGAAAAGTAGAGTTTTCTATTTAGTTGATTCCTGGAGCATGACCTATTTCCATAGCCCCTTATCAGATATCACTGATGGAGTTAGCCGAACTAAAAACACAGTTAGAGGAACTTTTGGGGAAAAATTTCATTGGGTCTAGTACTTCACCTTGGGGAGCCCCTGTCCTGTTTGTGAAGAAAAAAGATGGAAGCATGATGTTATGCATAAACTATAGGCAATTGAATCGAGTGATGATAAAGAACAAGTACCCCCTGCCTAGAATTGATGATCTGATGGACCAGTTGAAAAGAGCAGTGGTATTTTCCAAGATTGATTTAAGGTCGGGATACTACCAGATTAGGGTAAGAGACCAAGACATGCCCAAAACCGCCTTTAGAACTCGGTATGGACACTTTGAGTTCACTGTGATGTCATTTGGACTAACAAATGCTCCTGTAGTGTTTATAGATTATATGAATAAGATCTTTAGACCCTATTTAGATCAATTTGTGGTGGTTTTCATAGACGATATACTTATCTATTTGAAGACCACGAGGAGCATGAGCGTCACTTGAGGGCGGTGTTAGAGATTTTGAAGGAAAAGAAGTTGTATACTAAGCTCTCTAAGTGTAAATTCTGGTTAAAAGAAGTGAAAATTTTGGGTCATGTAGTGTCAAAGGGAGGCATAGCTGTCGATCCTAGTAAGGTTGAGGCAGTGATGAAGTGGGAAAGACTAACCAAAGTAACAGAGATATGGAGTTTCTTGGGGTTAGCAGGCTACTATCGTAGGTTTATTAAGGGATTTTCCTAAATCGCCCTACCCTTAACCAAGCTCACTAGGAAGAACACCCCCTTTGTGTAGAACCCTGAGTGTGAAAAGAGTTTCCAAGAGCTAAAGGAAAAGCTAACCACAACCCCAGTTTTAGTTTTACCTGACCTTAATATACCTTTCGAGGTATATTATGATGCTTCGGGCAAAGGTTTAGGCTGTGTGCTGATGCAAAATAGGCAAGTGGTAGCCTATGCGTCCAGACAACTCAAGCCTCACAAGGCAAACTACCCTACCCATGACCTGGAGTTAGCAACCATAGTGTTCGCTTTGAAGATGTAGAGGCACCATTTATATGGCATATGGTTTGAAGTTTTCTCCGATCATAAGAGTCTTAAGTACCACTTTGATCAAAGGGAGTTGAACATGAGGCAAAGAGGATGGATCGAGTTTCTAAAGGACTACGATTTCGGCTTAAGTTACCACCCCAGCAAGGCTAATGTAGTTTCCGACGCCTTGAGTCGAAAATCATTACATCTATCTCACATGATGATAAAGAAAGTTGAGCTAATAGAGAAGTTTAAGGATATGAATCTGGGGATGTCATTGACCGATAATAGCATGAAGATGTGTTACCTCAGTGTGACCAATGGGTTTAAGCAAAGGGTCGCTTTGGCACAAAAAGAAAATGAGGACTTTAGAGAGACCTTAGAAGCAGTCAAGGCAAGCAAGCTGAAAGGTTTTGAGCAAGGTTCGGATGGGTTGTCGAGGTTTGAAAGAAGAATCTGTGTACTGCATGATGGTGACGTTCGGGACAAAATTTTGGAGGAGGCTCACAAGAGCCATTTCACCATTCACCCTAGTATCACCAAGATGTATCAGGACTTGAAGAAGATGTTTTGGCGGCCCAAATTAAAGAAGGATGTGGTCACTTGGGTTAGCAAGTGCTTGGTTTGCCAAAAGGTGAAAATCGAGCACCAAAAGCCTTCAGGTATATTGCAACCCCTGTCAATTCCCTAGTGGAAGTGGGAAGACATATTAATGGATTTTGTGACGGGATTGCCAATAACCCAAACTAGCCATGACACCATATGGGTGATCGTGGATCAGCTGACCAAGTCGGCCTACTTCCTACCTATCAAAGTGACATTGCCAAGAACCCAAACTGGCCATGACACCATATGGGTGATCGTGGATTGGCTGACCAAGTCGGCCCACTTCCTACTTATCAAAGTGACATACTCTTTGGACAAATTGGCACAATTATAAATCCAAGAGATCGTGGGGTTGCATGGTGTGCCGTCGACGATAATCTCGAATAGAGATCCACGGTTTACGTCACGTTTTTGGGGAGCCTTCCAAAAGGTGTTTGGTTCAAAGTTGTGTCTAAGAACAGCATACCACCCACAGACAGACGGTCGATCTGAAAGAATAATCCAAACCCTAGAGGACATGTTGAGAGCCTGTGTCTTGGGCCAAAAAGGGAGTTGGCATAGATATCTGCCTTTGATCGAATTCGCATACAACAATAGTTATCACGCGAGTATCGGCATGGCACTCTATGAAGCCTTATATGGATGGAAGTGTCAATCCCCTTTATGCTGGTATGAGCCTGGGGAAGAAAGCATGATAGAGCCCGATGTAGTAAGGGAAACAACAGAGCAGATTAAGAGGATTAGGGATAGGATGCTTGTAGCTCAAAGTTGACAAAAGAGCTATGCAGATAAGCGGCGAAAACCATTGGAATTCGACGTAGGAGAGCGTGTGTTCCTTAGGATCACCCCCACTACAAGCATACGAAGAGCGATGAGAGTTAAAAAGTTCAGTCCTTGATTTCTTAGCCCCTTTGAAATTCTTCAAAGAGTCGGGACAGTAGCTTAAAAAATAGCCCTACCCCCTAACCTTTCAAATCTTCATGACGTCTTTCATGTCTCCCAATTGAGAAAATATGAGTCCGACCCTAGCTATGTTTTAGAACCAAAGCAAGTACAGTTAAAGGATGACCTAACTTTCAATCTGCCGCCGACGAGGATTGTGGACCACGGAGTCAAGCAGTTGAGAAACAAGTCTGTTCCTTTGGTGAAAGTAGCATGGAGGCATGACAAGTCAGAGGAGTTCACATGGGAGTTAAAGTCAGAGATAAGGACAAAGTATCCAAAACTGTTCTAAGGTAACAAATTTCAAGGACGAAATTCCTTTTAAAAAGGGGAGTAATATAACGCCCCAATTTTTCTATCTGAGTAAATAACCAAAATGCCCCTAAGGTCATTTTTCACCCGGAATCCGAGGAAAGCTGGCCCGGCAGTCCCTGACGGGTCAACTCAATGTTGGAAGGGGATTAGATAAGTTAGGAATGATCTCAGAGGCGAAAATTTCATTTTTCGAATTTTCAGCCCAAAATGATCAAAATACCCCTATAGCATTTTTCGCGGGTATAGGTGCCATTTAAGCCCGAAACTTTCCTAGAAAGTTTAATATGATGATTTCATGTGTTTGGCAACGTCTGTTTAAGTCCCGATGGTCCCGGGTAGTTTTCGTGTAAAATTACGATTTTGCCCCTAGAATAGTGCCGTCTGAGCCTAACGATGTACTCAAGCAAACCTAAGCAATATTAGGCTCTAATCCAAAATTAATTAATTTCCATAATTAATCTAGAGTCAAAATGATTTATTGAAGTTAATTAGGACAAAAAATTGCTTAGATTAAACTTAAACCTCTTATAAAACTCAAGATTTCAAGTCTTGGAATCTTGAATAGTGTTTTCTCTCTCCAATTCCTTAAATTAAGGAATTATGTCTACAATTGTTTATATTCCAAAATGAGTTTTAATCTTACAAATAATGCAAGAACACTCCCTAATCATGTCTTGACATCTCTAAACATCCACTACCTCACCTAAACACTTACTCACAAATTCCTAATCTTAAGCCTAATCAAAGACACACCTAAACACAACTCTAAACCACAATTGAAATGAGAAATCTCCTCCCCCCCTTTTCTAATGCATATTTGCCCACTTCCCCCCTCCATTTGTCAATCGTATGTTGAAATTCAAACACACAAAGAACCATGCTTACACCATGTCTTGCACCATACTTTAAACCTTACCTAGCCATTCCTCTAACCTTACCTTGAATGACACATTGGAAGAGATATTTCCTCTCTCTTTTCCTCCCCATGGATGGCCAACCCTCATCCCTTCATAACCTCATTTCTTTCATATTCTATAAATAGCTTGCTTGGATGAACTTGAGTCACTTTTAGATCATTTGCTAGCTTTGAGTTTTCAAGAGTTGTCTCAAGTTCTCTCATTTTCTTCAAGAGTTCTCTTCTTCTTCATCTTCTCCATCTCCACTAAAGAACCAGCCCTCACAACCTCAAACCACCAAACAACCACCATAGATCAACATCCAAACACATAAGGTTACACCCTCATACATCAAACTCACACAAAAACCTTTCTTTCCTTTTTCTTTTCCCTTGGCCGAAAACCTCAAGCCACTTGGGAACAAGTTTTCTTTTCTTTTCCTCTTCAAAGATCAAGCTTTTTTCTTCACCATTTGGTAGGGATTTTGTTCCTTAAAGTTTTGCCTTTTAAAGATTTGTAAAAAAAAGAGTTTTTGTTAGTTTCTCTTGGCTTTTGGAACTTTTTTTTCTCCTCTTTGATTTTTGCCCTTAGAGCCTTTCTTTCGAAAGAAAATGTTGGCTTGATGATGAATGGTTCTATGGTTATCATTTGAGAAACCTCTAAAGCTTGAAACTTAGTTTTGATCTTAACACATTTTTGGTGTTTCCTTTCCTTTTCTTCAACCTTGGTTTTGGTTTCCTTTTCCCTTTTCTTTCCTATTGGCTTTGGCCTTATTTTCTTTTCTTTGATGATTCAAGGTTTTGGTTAAAGTAAGTTGTTAGGTGATTTGAATCCCTTAAGCCCATTTCCTTGAGCTTGATGATGATGTTCAAACCATAAGGTCTCTTTGAATAGCTTGGTACAAAGAACTCTAAAGCTCATTTTGTCTTGTTAAGATATGTGTTGGATTGAGGTTTATATTCCTCTAAAGTCTTGTATGAGCTCTAGTAAAGAATTTAAAATGAACTTGCATTCATATTTACATTTCTTACCTAGCATATTTATTTCAAGCCATCACCTAAAACGTAAAGGTTAAAACAAGAGTTTGCATCTTTATATCACCTAATAATTAATCTCGAAGCTCGCCTATTTCGGCCTTAAAGTCGATTATTGTGGAGCCTAGAGCACTAAAATAAAGAATTGGACTTGCATTCATGTTTACATCTCCTTGTCTAGCATATTTCTTTTTCAAGTCACCACTCAAACGTAAAGATAAGAATGAAGTTGCATCTCATATTCACTTTGAGCCCTCACTTTACCTTTCTAATAAAGAATAAAATGAAGAACATATCGTGTTTATGCTTTTATTATCACTTAAAGATTCTAGAGCTCAAAGACTTGTCCATTTATCTCAAGAAAACGTTGGATATGGGAGCATTCTCTTGAATGCAAAAATTTGGCCATGTGATGAGGATGAGCTTGGTGTAAGTTTCATCTAGTCACAAGTGCCAAAAAAAAAAATTCTATGTCTTAGGATTTTCTTAGGCATAAGTGAACTCAAGGAATACCTCAAGGATGATTTTACGTTTTAAATTCCAATCATGAGAAATTTAAAATAGCTACTGCCCTTACTCATTTTATAATGATTTCAATGAAATATAGTGGTTTCCAAAGAGTTTTAGAAGTTTTAAAATGATTCCAAGAAAAACTAGTACACTATATGCCTCAGAAATGTGAATCATGTGTTCTTTGGACTAGTAAATATTTCGGTTTTTCCTTGGCATATTTGCTACTATGTAGTGATGTTTAATATGTTAGTGTATGTATTGATTGATGAGAATTGAAGTGGAGACTATTCTATGCATGTTAGATAGAAAACTAGTTTACTAGAAAATCATAAAGTTGAGATTTTGCAAGTTTTTGATCCATTGAATGATAGCTACTGCCAAAACTGTTTTAGTAGGATAAAATTATGTTTAGGATTGTTTAAACATGAAAATCTTAGTAACGTTTGAGGTAGAATTGAATTTTAGCTTTTATAGAGAAACTAGCAACTAGAAAACCGTAAAAATGTGATTTCTAGGACTCTCAAGGATCAAACAATGGATTCTGTTTTGGTATGATTAAAAATGATAGAAACAGGTTAATTCAAGTATATAGGTGGAGGAAGCACTTATAATTGGTCTAGGAATTAATTATAGCGCCTTAGACGAAGACGGAACTTAGAAAGGGTTAGAGACGTGACTTCTAAAACCCCAACATCAAGCAAAACTAATTCTGCCCCAAGCTATTAGGTGCTGTTTGGGAAAGTTCATAATCATTAATATCAATAAAAATCTTTAGTTGTGAATCCTTAGGCACATAAGAGGTTAGGAATGGATAATCGGTTACTTAGATTTCAAGACTTAGGCCCGTAAGGGCTAAAAGCATAAGATTTTGTGGGTATGTTGCATAAAGAACTTCATTATCCCAAGTGAATGTATGAGATGTTGGCATAACCTTGATGGTTTGTCTTGAATATGAATTTATGATTGAAAGTGTAACATCCTCCCAAGTACAACGTCATCCTTAAGTCATGACATCATACTCGAGAATTGTTACTTATAAATTAGCGGACCTTTCTTAAATATCTATAGCCATTTGGATTGATTCGCGAGACAACTTGGTTATAATTCTACTAAAATATATAGCAATGAAACCAAAATATATATTTAATACAAAATTCAGTACATAAAGGAAGCTCTTTCATGAGCTTTAACACACCTTTGTCCTTCAACATATTTACATATATATCCATTCCACTAAATACAACATAATAAAAGCATTAACTACTACACTATTGCACTTCTGCATTCTTTGGCATAACAGTCTCTTGATTTTCTGCGTCAACCTGGAGACGACACGGGAACACAAAAACATAGGGGTGAGAATTATACAATTCTCGGTAGGGTAACTCCCCCAAATACACAATTATAATGTCATCGTCATCACCCCAGCCACTTCAGTTTAGTAAGAAAAGGTGGTCATGCATTATATAATAACGGTTTATTTTTAAAGTTCCAAATCATACTTTCAAATCTTGTCACATCTGGGCGTTACGTACCGCCGTCCCCAGTGTGGCAATAATGGGTAATAGACTGCTTTTCAGGACTGAGCTCATTCCTATACATGATCATTAGATTTACTTTCTCCAATTCTCACACAGACCTATTCCTAACCAGGTTTACTTTCCCCGACTCAATTCAAGGGTAGTCAAGTTTACTTTCCATGACAGACCGGATTTACTTTTTCCAGCCCAAGGATTATAAATCTTATACTTTTCTTGGTAGTTAGGTTTACTTTCCCTAACAAACTGGATTTACTTTCTCTAGTCCAAGAAACATAATCTTATGCTTTTCTTTCGCATATAAGCAATCGTAATAATCATTCATATCTATGTGTACCTAGCCTCATCAATAAGTTCACATGCTCAATTATTCATCCTCATATTCAGGTACTCATGTCATACTAGTACAAAATGCTATTATTTCATCAATTCAAAGCATCAATTTATTTTCAGCACAATGGCAGATTTCACACTATTGTGACACGAATATATTTGCACATAAAACAATCATTTCAGAGGCTATAAAAATTATTAAGGACACCTCAATGTGTCACCAAGGTCCTGTAAAAATTTCAGGGTAATTAGAGTTCTCTAACTATATTAAAAAAATTCTAAAAATTTAGTGGTCAGAAACCATCCAACCTCAGCTCAAGAACCAAAATTCATAATTATTGACCCTAGCAATTGAACCCAGAAAATTCTAAATAAAAATCCTGGTAACACCTCAAATATTTCTAATATCTTGTAAAAATTTCAGCTCATAATTCGATCATTTACTAGGTTAATAAAATTTCACAAGTTCACAGCTTCAGATTCAACATTTCAGGTAGCATAGTTACCACTTCAGTTCTTGAATTTCTCAAGGCATTAGGAATCAAAACCAGAGCTCAAAAAAATTCATGGAACTATCTTAGGATGTTACCTTCAACATATAATTTTTATAGCTCATGAAAACACCCACAATATCCTCAGAAAATTCGTGAACAATCACTGCCAGCAGGAAAACCGAAAATCCAACAAACCACTTCAAAATCTCTTTTGATAAAAATGATTTTTTCACAACACCAAACACTCCACAAAAATTAAAGCATCAATATCAACATATTATCAACCAATATATCTAGAAATTTCAGACCAAACACAATCAGAAAAGTCCAGCATAAAATTGGAAAGAAAAGACCAAAGAAAACCCTACTTGTGAAGCTTTAAGGCTTCTAACTCCAAGGGATCTTTCAAAAATGATTTTTCTTCACTTCAAGCCTTCCAAACAGAACCTAACCCTTCCTTAAACAGTAGAGAATGATAGCTTAGAGTTCAGCTTGGAGATTATTTAAAATTCTAATTGGTTGGTTTGGTAGAGGTTGAAGTGTAGAACAATTTTTGTGAAGGAAACTTTGGATTTTGGTAACTCTAAGCTAACATATATGGAGTTGAAAGCAAGTTGAAGCTCTTAGCCATGGAAGAAATGGAGCTGCTGTCTTCCTCTAGTTATGGCCGAGAATTAGCTTCTTAAAGAAGCCAAAAAATGAAGCTTATCTTGTATTAAAGAAATGAATAAAATATATTATGTTTAGATAATTACAAAGCCAATAAAGTAAAATGAATGGTTGTGATTCAATATTGTGATTCAATATTGGAATTCAATATTGAATCTTAGCTATTCATTTGATTTAAAGGGATAGGTTTATTTGTTTTGTAGAGATTTAACTAGTTTTCGGTGTTAAAAATCACACACCGAAATTTCACCGAACAGGTGAAACAATGTACCCGGGTAATCAAACATTGTCCGAAAAATATTTTCGGATATAAAATCTTTAATTTTATCTATTTCAAATCATACTCATATCATTTCTCAATTTTGGGCATCTCCGGGACCCAATTCTAGGATTTCGGCTGTCCCAACGGGCCTGTAGGGCCCGTAAAACACTATTCACCTGTTATTTATTTATTTATTTATTTTTTTACAAATCCGTTGGATCGTCCCCATCATTGTTCAAAGTATCAAATTTTTGAAATTATAACTAATAAAGCTCAAATTAATTTTTAGGGTGTTACATTACCACCCACCTTAAAAAGAATTTTGTCCTCAAAATTCATTGAAAACAATTTCAAAAGACAAATTCATGAATCAAACAAGGAATTCACATATAATTCAAATAATTCAATCAAATCCTAAACGTTCCTACCTTAGGTCGTATTCTTGGGTGGTGACGTTCCTTCAATGCTTATGGTGAAGACCCTACTCTGGTGTTGTGGCTTTGTAGTTGGTTTTGAATGTCTATCCGGGCACTCCCAAATCTTGTGTCCTGGTTTTTCACAGCCATAGCATACATTTCGTCCAGCCAAGCAAGCCCTATTTCCATGATCCCTTCCACATTTCGGGCATGAACTTGATTGTTGTTGCCGTTTATCCTTATATGGACTTGGTTGAAACCGCTTCTTCAAGGGCGGGATATCCTCATAGTCTTGGTCTTCGAGTGGCAATCTTTTGTTCAAAGTGTTCTTAGCAGATTGAACGATTGCTAACCTCTTGTTGGAGTCCTCGGCACGGCGGCATTTGTTTACCTTAGCTCATTCCTATATGTCGATACGTCTACCGACTCATCAATTTCCGAGGGAAGCTCTTACTTTTGCCTTCCCCTATTAACCACACAAGCCTTGTTTCTATTTTCTCCATATGTTAAAAATAGCACAACCAAAAGTCATGTTATTTTTCTTTTCTTTTCCTTTATCCTCACAATAATCACATAGTGTACTTCTCTTTTCAAAGGCCTGCTTAGATCACAGGTAGGCATACAATTATGTTAGAGTCTCATCCATATCTCATCAACATTTCTTTCAAACAATTAGCATGCATTAACATGATATATACTTGCATCTAAAGCCATTCTATCATTAGTTCAAGACATTCTTACCATTTTCAGCAATCAGAAGATTTATCACTCTAGAATTCAAAATTAATTTCCCCATCAAACAGCCAATTCAAGAGTCACAAAAATTCTCTATGACACCTTCATATGTCTAAAAGATCCTGTAAAATTTTCATAACAATTAGAATCTATAACCATGTCACTAAATTTTACAAATTTAGTGGTCATAGCACACCTTTTCACAGCCTAGGACAAGGTTCTCCTAATTTTTAAATTGACCATATGATGGAATCAACCCAAGATAAAAATTACACTTACACTTCAAGATGTTGGTAACTCCCTATAAAAATTTCAATAGAGAAATCACTCATTTAGTATAATAATAAAATCATACAATTTCTCTGCTTCAGTTTCAGAAGTCGAGACAGCATGAGAGCTATTTCGGTGTCTGATTTTTTTAAGATAGTATTCCTTGAAACCAATGCTCAAGGAATTTCGTGTAGATATTTCAAGATGTTAGGACCAACATATAATTTTTCCAGGCAATGAATATCACTGCAAACATGTCTATAAATTCATGAAATTTTGCTCTCTACAGGCAAACTGAAAATCCAGCACTCTAACTAAAACTTCTCTTGATAAAATGAGTTATCTAACCTCATTTAAATCCTTCACCAAAATTCATACATCAACAACCATATATCATTAACCACCACAATGAAAAATTTCGAGCAGAACAAGTCAGAGATGTGAAATATAAATTTGGCAAGAAAATACCAAATGAAACCCTACTATTGGAAACAAGTAATGTCTTTGTCCCTAGTAATCAATAGTTCTTGTGAAGTGACTCCACTATAGATACCATTTATATGAGATTAAGTCTTCCCTATGTTAATGAAAAGAGATAATTGCACTAAATTGAATTCCATGAGTTGCAAGAGAAAGACACTTGTTTACTACCCCTTTTGCATCCGACTTTATATGATTTATGCACATTGGTATTTATGCATATAATTTAGCATGATGAATTCAATATGAATGAATTTATTGGTTATATTATGTTCACATTTGAGGGAGTACCCTACTGAGAATTTTATAATATTCTCATCCCTACGCTGCATGTATTTATGTTGTATTCAGATTCTAAGGATGCTGTCGGTGATAATCTTCCTTGACTTGCCCTAGTGGTTGTGGCATTATGACCCAGTCTTAGACTCCTTATATGTTGTAGCATACTCCTGGATCAGAGTATACGTGTTCTTTAGCCGTTCATTTAGTACTTCTATTTTTTCTGCTCAGTTCGACCCAGGTTTCCCTTTTGCTGAGGTGCCTCTTGAAATGGCACACCCTGATGTATTTGTAGCTCCACCTACACCACCTATGTCCCCTCCTGGAGATGATCCTTCATCCTCTTCCTCCGACTCCGATCCACCAGTTGATCCTGATGCCCCAGCTGGGGGCAATGCCATTGCACCAATGGCAAATGGTTTTATTTAGGAGACCATGGGACAACTCAGGGACTATTTGGTGTATGTATAGTGGCAGTTAGGAATAGGATCCCCCAAACCGTAGTTTGACCTTATTGGATGTTGATGAGATTCATTTTCTATTTGTATAAAATTTTGCTGGATCTCAACTTTGAGTAGGTTAGACTAGCTAGTAGGGATGTTCTTTTGTGGACTGAGTCCTTGTTGTTTAGGAAATGACTAGTTTGTTTTACAGTGTTGCCTATTGTAATCTTAACAACAATGTCCATATATGTATATATTGCCTTTGCAACATATACATCTACATTATTTTATTTCAATTATTTTCGACTAGTATAGATTGTGAATGTAAGTAATACTTTTCTAATTACTATATTGATACTCGAGTAAAATATGATAATTAGGAGGGTGTTACAGAAAGCACATGCTCTATTTGTTTATGTGTCATAAAGCAAAATTTAGGGAAATTCGGTGTATACCCGTTACGCTGTCGAATTTTTGCCAAATTAAGGGCTTAGAAAGTTTTCAAAATATATATATATATATATGAGATTTTGATATGACATAGAACTGTAAACACGTTCTGGGGAAGGTGATACGCAATGCCCCAAAGAGGACAATATTCGCTGTAATACCAGTGCGACACATTATGGTACGATTATGATTATTATTATTACTATGCTTATCCGAGGATAAGTCAAAACTAGTGACGACTAGTTAAGGTATGAGCTCATAACCTAGAGAATTTTTTAGGGTGATCCCTATGATGTAAAGTACGATGTTGGAATGTCACATAGTTAAAGAAAGAGAAATGTTTTACATGAGAGACATATGCCACTTATATGATGATGATTTCTCTATGAATGTCTAATTGATTTCTGCCTAGAGTATCACCATGCATTCATCCTTTGTTATGCTGCATCCATGATATTAAGATTCATTCTAAAATAGGCGGACATTGGTTAACTACATTTTAAAGTTTAAAAAATGAACTTGATGCATGCTCACTTATTTTATACATTAAACCCAAGGTTCCTGAGGACATAGATGATATCACCATGATAGAAGGATACCCTACTGAGATTCTTTGCTAAGATTCTCACACCCTTTATCTTTTCTTTCCGTTACGTATTCAGAAATCGATGGCGACATTCGTGATCTTCGTTGATGCGCCCACCTGGGAGATGCACTACGACCTTGCCCACCGTTCTTATCATTTTGTAGGTCGTTGTGCCATTCGTCTTTTTGTCTACATGGATCGTCCCTTCGCACATCCAATCTCCAGCTTCTGTTTCTCCCTTGCCTCACTGTTTGGCGACGACCTGGTGTTCGAGCGCACACGCCTCCATGAGGAACGGACTCGCCGCACCCCACCAACTGCATTTGCTATCTGGGATTTTCCATAGTATGTACACCGCTCCCCTTTCATTATTTTCGGAGACGAACCCTTCCGAGGACTCCGCCACTTAGGTGCCTTCCGAGGGTTCCTCCCCTACCATGCCGATGGATTTTGGGGAGGGCAGTAAGGCCACAGTCACACAGCCAGTGCGCGGAGGTCAAGTGAGGATGATTGCCCGCCGAGGAGCCCATGCCCGACCAATGCAGCGTATAGCCACTCCGGCTGAGATAGCTCAGTGGATTGGATACGTTCCTCCATTTAGGGGTGATCAGTAGTAGGAAACTGCAATTGTGTTCTGGTGCCTGAGCTTCTGACTAGATTAGGGTAGCCTACTTTTGCTCTAGGGGTTATCTAGTTTTAAGTGCACTTTTGGAGATGGGGGATTCATGTGTATTTGCTTAACTTTTCATTTATACTATACTAAACTTATGTGACGACTCTATATCTGTGTTATGACTTTCTTGTACTTAGTTATGATAATGTTCCTTTACGATTTTATGTTACGTCTATAATGGTTGTTTTTTTTTCTTTGTATGTTAGTCACGCGTTTTTCTTTATGCGTATCCGCGGCTCTCACTTTCTTTCCGTATTTCAAAAAAAAATTTTACCCATATTTTCCGCTAAGTATTTTAATGAAAAGTTTAAAGAATGAGACTAAAAAGGTAATAGACTAATGGTTAACCTAAATACGTTCTAGGAGTATTGGATTAAAACTTAGGATGTTACATAGCACACATTCTCTCAACATATCTTCCAATGTTTGAATAGTCCTTTCAGGTTGGCCATTAGTTTGGGGATAATAAGCCGTGCTTAAACAAAGTTTTCCGAAAGCTTTCTGGAAAACTCCCCAAAATCTTGAAGTGAATTGTGGATCCCGGTCTGAGATTATAGTTGAAGGAACGCTATGCAGTCTCATAATTTCCTCTATATATAGTTTAGCCAATTTCTCCAGAGAATACGAGACTTTGATAGGTAGAAAATGTGCAGACTTAGTTAGTCTATCCACTATGACCCAGCTAGCATCATATCCCGATGGTGTCTTAGGTAATCCCATCATAAAGTCCATGGAAATGTTCTCCTATTTCTATCTTGGAACTTCAAGGGGTTGTAGTGTACCTGGTGGCTTTTTATGCTCAATCTTCACTTTCTGGCAAGTCAAACGCCTAGATACTATTTCTGCTACATCAACCTTTATTTTTGGCCACCAAAACACCTTCTTAAGATCTCTATACATTTTTGTGACTCCTAGGTGTACAGAGAAATTACCGTGGTGAGCCTCTTCTAGAATATCACAACGATGATTTCCCGTTCTCGGTACACAGATCCGATCTTGCTACCTCCATATCCCATCTTTATCTTGTGCAAACCTGGTCTACTCCCCAGATTGAACTGAGGCCATGGTTTTTTGAAAATCTGAATCTTCTTGCTGAGCTAGTGAAATCTCTTTCTTGATGTCACTTGTTTCATTTCTCTACAAATACCATGCCTAGATGGACTTGGTTGCACTTTTGTTCATTTGTTAAGTTCAAGCTTCAAAGAGCATTCTTGAGTTTCTCTCATTTTCTCTCAAGAGTTCTTTTCATCTTCTTCTTACTCACAAAGAACCACCCTTCAACCATACACTACCTTCTAAACACTTAGCCTTACCTTTCCAAAGATCAAACTCAAGAAAACACAACTTTCTTCCTTTCTTTCTCTCCTTGGCCGAACACATCCAAGCTTCAAGGAAGATTTTTCTTTCATTCTTCTCTCAAGATCAAGTCCTTTCCATCTCCAAGAAAACATACCTTTGATAAGGAGTTGTTTTGATAATTATTTCCTATAAGCTTTATTCTTGGTGCTTTAATGCTTTACAAAATCAGTTTCTTCCTTTTCTTTTCTTTTAACATTTTGGCATTTTTTTCCTTTTCTTTATGGCTTTGTTTCCTTTTGAATCCATTTTCTATAGCTTGATGATGATGTTCACACCATAAGCTTTTATTTAAAACCTTGGTACAAAGAACTCTAACGCTTGCTTTATCTTGCTAAAATAAGTTTGGGGTTGAGGTTTATATTCCTTTAAAGCCTTGAATGAGTTCTAGTAAGACATAAAATAAACTTGCATTCATATTTATATTCAATTCCTTGCATGGCATATTTACATTCAAGCTTTGCATTCATGTTTATATTTCCCTGTCATCACCTAATAATTAATCTTGAAGCCTACCTATTTCAACCTTAAAGTTGATTGTTAATTTAGAGTGAATACTCTAAGGGGCCTAGAGCACTAAAATAAAGAATTGGACTTGCATATCATATTTATTTCCAAGTTATCACTTAAAGCTTAAAGATAATAAATGAACTTGCATTTCATATTTATATTTCTTGTCTAGCATGTTTATATTTCAAGCAATCACCTAAACTCAAGGATTAAAAATGAACTTGCATCTCATATTTACTTTGTAGCTCTCACTTTATTTTATAATCAAGAATAAAATGAAGTGCATAGCGTGTTTATGATTTTGCCATCACTAAAAGTTTCTAGAGCTCAAAGACTTGCCCTTTTTATCTCAAGGAAAAAGTTTGGATGTGGAGGTATTCTTGTGAATACATAATCTCGGCCATGTGATGATGATGAGCTTGGTATAAGTTTCATTTAGTCACAAAGGCCAATAATCTACGTCCTAAGATTTTTCTTAGGAAGTAAGAGTTTAAAGAAAGCTACAAACAAGATCTCATGGATTAAACCTCTTTCAAGAATGTTTTAATTTAGCTACTACCCTATGGCCTTTTTTTTAAGCACCCTTGAGAAAATAAAATTGGCTTTCAAGAGTTTTAGAAGTTCTAAATTGATTCCAAGAGAAACTAGTAATTTATATGCCTTAGAAGCATGCTTTTATGTGTTCTCTACAATTAAACTTTTCGGTTACTGCCTTGGCAAGTTTACTACTGTATGATGCTTTTTTGATGTGTTAGAATGTGTAAAATTATAATTATTGATGTAGAAACCATTCTATGCATGTTAGAAAAGAAACTAGCTTTTTAGAAAGACCGTAAAATTACGATTTTGCAAGTTCGTGACCCATTTAATTTTAGCCACTGCCAAAACTATTTTAATATGATGAAATTCTTTTTGGTATTGTTTGATCGTGAAAAACTTGGTAACATTTGGTGTAAGATTAACCCTTGGCACTAAAAGTGAAACTAGTAAATAGGAAACCGTAAAATAATGATTTCTAAAACTCCTAAGGAAAAGAATTATGCATTCTGTTCCAGCACCTTTAAAGTTTGTAAAATCATGTTATACATGTTTACTTGAAAGAGAATGACTCATAAATGGTTTAGGAATTAATTTTAGCATCACAAGAAAAGCCGGTAATGAGAAAGGGCATAAAACGCAACTTCTAGAACCCCTTAAATCATAGAAATTCATTTACTGCCTATGCTGTCCAACTTTGATTGATGGTGTTCTTGAGGTTAATAATTAGTGGTAATGATGATAATTAGTCCCTTAGATGCATAAGAAAATGATTTGACATTTGAGTTACTCGATTTAGGGGTTTGGCTATTTAAGGGAATATTTATGTGATGATGATTTGAGATGATGCATTCATGTGATATTTGATGTTATATGAGGTATTGTTATAGAGTTCATCATTTGCATGTTATGGTTTCATTTGAAATGCTAGAGATATACGAAGAATTGCAACATTTATGAATTTTGTATTGCATCTTGTTATAACATGCTAAGACTTAAGGTGACTTAAAACATGAGAAAATGATCCTTTGGACTCATCAAACTATAGGTGATGAAAAGGTGATTCTTGCCCCCTAACCCATACTTATTAAGTCAGGACTTTAACTTATCAAAAGGGATAAGTACATGCTAGTGACGACTAGTGAGGTATGAGCTCATAACCTAGAATTCTCACAGGAGAGATTAATAGGGTGGCCCCCATAGAGAGGGATAAGAAATTTACCCCACAGAGAGGGATAAGAAATATACCCCATAGAGAGGGATGAGAAGTTTAAACCCCTACAGAGAGGGGTGAGATATTTAGTTCACCTAAAGAATAAAAAGAAAGAGATATTTACCCCCACATGAGGAGTTTGCATTCTTTTTTACTTGATGTTTAATTGTGCATTCCTTATGCGGTCATAGTATGTCATGTTGCATCCTTGCATTAAGACGCATTCTAAAATAGACGGGCCTCGGATAACAATATTTGAAACATAATAATCGAATCTTATGCATGCCCACTACTTCATAAAGAAACTCGAGGTTCCTAAGGACGTATATGATGACACACATATAGGAAGATGCCCTGCTGAGATTCTTTAAGATTCTCACTCCCTATATCTTTTTTTTTTCGTCTTCGTCTTCAAACCAGGTTGAAAATGACATCCGTGGACTACCGTGAGGTGCCGACATGGAAGTAGCTTAATGGTCGAAATCAGAGTGGCGTAGCAGAAGCGGGGGCAAAGACTTAGCTTATTTACATCATAGTTATGATTAGTTTTTGAATTGTTGTATGCTCAACCCTTACAGGTGGGCTCAATATATTTGATGTGGTGTTATTGTGGAATATTCCTATATCATTAACAGTATTAATATTGTTTGAGTTGACATTTGAAGTTAATGTTATATGATGATGTGCTGATGATTGTTCTTTCTATGGAGCCTATCTGATGATTCTGTTTATATTATTCCTTCTATATTTAAGCTTTACGTTAATGATCTTTTACATTATGCACGGCTCATATTTTGTTTATGTTTTCAAAAAAAATTCTACCCTTATTTTCTGCTAAGTATTTTAAAGAAAGATTTTAAAGAATGAGACTAAAAGAGTAATAGACTAATGGTTAACCTAAATACGTTTTAGGAGCACTGGATTAAAAATTACGATGTTACAACATTTGTAGTATAACTAACCCTATCCTGGTCCTCGCAGTGACCATCTAATTCGGGTTAGGGCCTAACAAAATATAACTAACTACAAACAGATAAAACTAACTCCCTCAGTCAGTGGCTCTTCAAAAGGTCAGACGTAAAAGCCTATGACGGTCATATAATATGAGGGAATCTAGGTCATGCTATGTCTGTAAACAAAGTGGATACGAGACTCAGTAACTAGATACAATGACCCTAACTCTGGGTCATAATGCCACTGTAGCTCAGGCACCTCGAGAAAGAACACAATCGAGGCCATCTATATAAAATAAATCATATAGTAGGAATAAGAATCAATGATTCCCAGTAGGAAAACACCAGTCTATTACTCAATGATACTTCAACTTAATGCAAGATAAGTAAAGTAACTTCAGTTATTTATATAATGGTCTCATTAGTCAGAGGCATTATTTATTGTAATTTGATTCTATTAGATAATTTTAGAACTTAATGTAGAACTCATAGGATTTTTCTGATATACTTCTTGTTGGATCATACTGTCAATGATGTAACGTCGTCGCGTTACAACCTGATATAGTTCACTAGAGGGAGTACGTCTACCACATCTCATCTCAATAGCCTTGCTATTGTTATTCTCAGTACATCCCTTTCCTCATAATGATGTAATGCCATCGTGATTATAGCCTGATATAGTTCTAAGGGCGTAGCACGTCTACTACTACCCATGAATCCACGAGCTTACTACTAAGCAATAATATTACATAAGGCTTATTTCCTTAAGTTCCTTTTCTTCGCATGTATCTTTATCATTTGTATAAAAATTCTCATAGTTATTGAGTAAGATATATTCTTTAAGAATTCTATTTTTCATGCATTATTTTGAGATTTTTCCTTGAAATCTACTTAAACTCTTATGCAATATTCTATTAAAATCTCTTGAATATGTATAATGTCTCTCTTTAACTTTTACGAGATATTTCCCATAACATTTGGTATACGGTTTTGATGTTCTTCTGCAAAGTCTACTAGGTTTTTAATAGATTTTATATCATCCAAATTTCTGTTACATCTCTTAGTTAACAATAGTTCTTATCAATTTTCCAACAATTGAACCAAGTTCCATGCAATGGATTTTAAGCTATTTCTACTATGAATCATCATTCCTTGGACAATAATTTCTCTTAAATTTTCAAAAATACAAGTCAAGTTTTGCTGCCACTTTTCAAGCTTTGATTAATATGTATAGCGAAATCATAGAACCTAAGAATTAATGCTGTAACGCCCCGATTTTCTGTTTGAAAAGAAAATGACCAAAATGCCCCTGAGGTCATTTTCTGCCTGAAATTCGAGGATAGCCGGTCCGGCAGTCCTCGAAGGGTCAACTCAATGTTTGAAGGGGATTAGATAGTCTTTGAGTGAATTCAAAAATGAAAATCTTGTTTTCTACAGTTTTCGAGTCAAAATGACCAAAATACCCCTATAGCGTTTTTGCACGGGTAAAGGTGCCGTTTGTAACATCCTAATTTTTAACCCAATACTCTAGAACATACTTAGGTTAAACATTAGTCTGTTACCTCATAGTTCTCAATTTTACTTAGAAATACTTAGCGGAAAATACGGGTAAATTTTTTTTTGAAATACAAAGTGAGAGCCGCGTGATACGATAAGCGGTAAACCATGCAAAGTAAAACAATCGTCTCACAATCATCATAACATAAGGCATATCATGAACATCACTGAATATCATCCCATATATATATAACTTGCCCATTTATAAGTGTGGGACCTAATTTAGTACAAGGGAAATACATAAAAGGAAATACAACATAAAACATAAACATAATCTACTCCCCTACCCGAGTGCATCTAATAGGATAACCTCTAAAAAAAAGAAGGTTTATCCCTATCTATGTGGTGTGTGCTCTAACTCGGGCCATCCTCGACCTCCTACTGGCGACCATCTCGTGATCGAGGCAGATATCCTGAAAGCGAGCGAGCTCCTCGGGTGTGAAAAGGCGGAGTGGGGATCGAATATGACTCCCAGGGTATGGCCGCATCTCCGGTCGTCGTGCACACCTCGGCTGAGTCACGGTGGGCTCGCTATCCTCTCCGAAATCCATAGGTATGGTGGGGGAAGATCCCTCGGAGGGTATCTGGGTGGCCGAATCCTCGGAAGGATCCATCTCCGAGAAGGACGATGGGCAACGGGGCACATACTCGGGGTAGTCTCGAACGGCGGATGCGGAAGGTGGAGTACGGCGTAGCCTCTCCTCTCGGGGACGTGCGCGCTCGAACACTAGGTCATCGCCAAAAGGTGAGACGGGGGAGAAACGATGGGAATGTACAGGGGGAGTGAAGGGTCGACCCATGAACATGAATACTCTAACTGTGCATCGACCCACAAAATGGAATGACCCGTGGTCCGGGTCATGGTGCACCTCCCATGTCGGCGTGTCCACGAACACTACGAACGTTGCCATCTGAAGACGTGACGGAAAGAAAGAGATAGAGGGAGTGAGAATCTTACTAAAGAATCTCAGTAGGGCCTCCTACTACCCAGGTGTCGTCATCTACATCCTCAGGAACCTTGGGTTTAATTATACGAATGTCTGAACATGCATTTAGTTCATTTTAAACTTCAAAATATACTTTAGCCAAGGTCCATTCATTTTAAGATGATCTTAATGTCATGAATGCAACATAATAGAAAATGTATGCATGGCACGACCTAATGCACATACATAAAACATAACATCAAGTATCATCATCATTGGTGGCATAAAGTGGCAATAGTAACATTCATATGGGACAAAACTTAGTGACATAATCATAATCATGAACTTCTCTTCCTCATGGGCCACCCTAAAAGACAATCGAACTGGGGGTGCTCGGCCGAACCGGTGTCACCCAGAACGTGTCATACATCTAGGTTATGAGCTCATACCTTAACTAGTCGTCACTAGTTCTTACTTACCACTTAACGATAAGCGTATCATAAATCATAAATCCCGACTATCCGAGTACGGGTTAGGGGGCAAATCTCTTAGGGGTGCTCGGCCGAACCGGTGTCACCTAAGAGTATAAAATGGTACCGATGTCAGATGAGTTCTATGGAGGTGCTCGGCCGAACCGATGTCATCCTAGAACCCATCTTAGTACCTTAATTTTCAAAATCTCTTTAAGTCCCCAAATTTGTCGGGAATTAGACACGATGGCATTACACCAATTCCTTCCAAATTTGCTTTATGCCACATATACATATATCCTCATGAATTCATCATATGAATAACATCATCATCATTTACATAACTCATGCATCATCATAGAACTCTCAACCGTTTATCCTTACGGTAGCTTATGCTTTGACCCTTACGGGTCTTAATCATGAGATATGGTTCTCTAATATCCGTCGCTCATATTTTATGCACCTAAGGCTCATATTTAAACATCATTCTTCATTCTCATATTCATACTTAAATCTGAGTAGCATAGGGAAAAATCTCTAACTTGTGTTTACGGGGTTCTAGAACTTACGTTTAGATCCTTTCTTGGTTCCGTCTTCGCCTAAGGCGCTATAAATTAAATTTAAATCAATTATGAGACATTCCTATGCTTAAGGACTAATTATTAATCATGTTTATCATGTTGTAAGGGTGCTGGACAGAATCCATAAAAATAAATGTTCTAAGAGTTCTAAACTTGCACTTTTACGGTTTTCTAGTTACTAGTTTCATTATAGGTGCTAAAATTCAATTCTAGCTCAAATGATACCATGTTTTTCATGTCTAAACAATCTAAATCTGATTATGTTCCCATTAAAATAGTTTGGATTAGTTCCATAAACAAATGGGTCAAAACTATGTTAAATTCTAGCTTTACGGTATTTCTAGTTAGCTAGTTTCTCACCTATCACGCATAGGATCGCTTCTACATCATCATACGATATTTTCACACATTCCAACACATCAAAACATCATCATACAGCATCATACTCATCATGTCAGAACCGAAAACATTTAACTTCAATAAGAAAGTTAAATTGACATTTCTAGGTACATAAGTTAACTAGTTTCTCTAGGAATCAATCTAGAACTTCTAAAACTCTTTGCAAGGCGTTTTAAATCATCAAGAGGCTAAGTGAAACCTTAGGTCAGTGACCAAAACATATTCCATCCCCTAAAAGAGATTGGAATCACAACTTATAATGACATAACCTTATAAAGAATTGTAAAACTTTAAGGAACACTTAAAACATAGGCTATTGGTCCTAGTAGCTAGATGAAAACTCATTGGAAGTCCATCCTCACTACTTGGCGAAAAACATACATTCAAAGTATGGTTTACATTCAACTTTAACTTGGAATGAAATGGGCAAGTCTTTGAGCTCTAGGTTCTTAAGTTCTGACATAAACTAAACGTGCTCATGCTTTTCATTTTTAATCTCACTTACAAAGTAAAGTGATGACTTAAAATTAAATATGCAAGGCATAACTTAAACATGCAAGCTTGAAAGTAAATATGCAAGATTCAATTCTTTATTTTAGTGCTCTTGGCCCAACAACAATCGACTTTAAGGCCGAAATAGATAGGCATTCGAGAGATTAATTAGGTGATAATGCAAGTTCAATTCTTTATTTTAGTGCTCTAGGCCCAACAACAATCGACTTTAAGGCCGAAATAGAAAGGCTTGAGAATTAAATTAAGTGAAGATGCAAGTTCCATTTTAATCTTTATGTTCTTAGGTGATAGCTTGAAAATAAAGATGCATAGCAAGAATGTAAATATGAATGCAAGCATAAAATAAATTATGCAAGTTCATTTTATCTTTCTAGAGCTCTTAACAAGACTTTAAAGGAACTTAAACCTCAACCCAAACTCATCAAACCAAGACAAAGTAAAAGTCTAGAGTTCTTAGAACTCAACATAACATATTTAGAAAATCAAACATCTAGCATGAAAAGGAAAGGTAATGGCCGAAACTTCAAGGAAAGAAAAGAAATGTTTGAAACTCTAGAATCCATGATCTTGGTGATATACTAACACCAACATCATGAGACCTCATCATTGAGTCATTAGAACCATTTTGAAACAACATCAAAGTTAAAGTTCTCAAAGGTTCAAGAAAGGAAAAACTAGAAACACTTTTGCTCAAGAACAAAGATCAAGCTCTAGAGTTTGTTTCAAGTGATGAACATCATCATGAAACTCTCATCATCAAGCTCTCATTTCTTTGAACTCCAAGGCCCATGGCCGAAAATGAGCAAGAACAAGGAAAGGAAAAGAAGTTCTAAAAAGAATCAAGAGAAACTATGAACTTAAAGCTTGAAGCAAGAACTCTAAAGAAAGAATTCATGAAAGAAAATCCCTACTTGGTGTGATGAACTTGAAGATGGAAGAAGAAGATGAAGATGATGAAGAACTTGAGGAACTCCAAGAACTTGAAGAACACAAAAACTTTGAGAGAAAAAGAAAAGCTTTGAGTGCTCCTAAACTTAGCAAATGATCTAAAAGTGGTGCAAGCTCCTCAAGGCATTCTATTTATAGAGAAATGAAACAAATGGAGGGTGTGAATGGGCTGATGTATTTTCGGCCAAGAGGTGCAGAATTGGAGGGTTCCATGTGTTCCATGAGGTGAGATAATGTGTTCTTGAGGTATGGTGAGGTATGGCTTAAGGTATGGTGAGGTATGGTTCAAGGTATGGCTTCAAGCATGGTTCTTTGAGTGAGAAAATAATTAAACATGTGGTCAATGGGGAGTCGGCTGTTCCGCCATGTTGCAGCCAAGGGGAGGATTAGTTTGCATTTTAATGGTGGTTTAGAGTTGTGTTTAGGTGTATCTTTGATTATGCTTAAGATTAGGAATTTGTAAGAAAGTGTTTAGGTAAGGTAAATGGGTAATTAAGGTGGTCTAGACATAATTAAGGAGTGGTCTTGCACCATTAGAGAGTTAAATCCTCAATTTAGAGTCTAAACAACTCTAGACACATTTCCTTGATTTAAGGAATTGGAGAGAGAAAACACTATTCAAGATTCCAAGACTAGGAATCTTGAGTTCTAAAAAGGGATTCAAGTTTAATCTAAGCAATTTTAGGTCCTAATTAACTTTAATAAATTATTTTGACTCTAGATTAATTAGGGAAATTAATTAATCTTCGTTTAGAGCCTAATATTACTTAGGTTTGCTTAATTACGTCATTAAGCTCAAAAACACTATTCTAGGGGCAAAATCGTAATTTTGCACTAAAACTGCCCGGGACCACCGGGACTTGAACAGAGACCTCTAGGCACATGAAAACATGTTTTTAAACCTCTGGGAAAGTTTAGGGCTCAAGCGGCACGTTTACCGCGTAAAGCGCTCTAGGGGTATTTTGGTCATTTTGACCAAACCGCGAAAGCGAAATTTTCGCTTCCGGAAGCATTCAAAGGCCATTCAATCCCTTTCAAACATCGAGTTAACCCTTCGAGGATGACCAAGTTGGTTACCCTCGAGTTCGGGTCAGGAAATGACCTTAGGGGCATTTTGGTCATTTCCCTCGGACAGAAAAATCGGGGTGTTACACCGTTTGTAACGCCTCGATTTTCTGTCTGAGTGGAAAATGACCAAAATGCCCCTGAGGTCATTTTCGGCCCGGAATTCGAGGATGGCCGACCCGGCAGTCCTCGAAGGGGCAACTCAATGATTGAAAGGGATTGAATGACCCTTGAGTGGTTCCGGAGGCGAAAGTCCCATTTTCTGCAGTTTCGGGTCAAAATGACCAAAATACCCCTATAGCGTTTTACACGGGTAAAGGTGCCGTTTGAGCCCGAAACTTTCCGCAAAGGTTTAAAACCATGTTTTTACATGTTTCAAAACATCTGTTTGAGTCCCGATGGCCCCGGGCAGTTTTAGTGCAAAATTATGATTTTGCCCCTGGAATAATGTTTTTGAGCTTAATGATGTAATTAAGCAAACCTAAGCAATATTAAGCTCTAATCGAAGATTAATTAATTTTCATAATTAATCTAGAGTCAAAATAAATTATTAAAATTAATTAGAACCTAAGATTGCTTAGATTAGATTTAAATCTCTTTTCTAAAACTCAAGATTTCACTCTTAGAATCTTGAATAGTGTTTTCTCTCTCCAATTCCTTAAATCAAGGAATTGTGTCTAGAATTGTTTATACACTAAAATGAGTTTATAACTCACTAATGATGCAAGAACACTCCTTAATTATGTCTTGACAACCTTGATTACCCATTTTCTCACCTAAACACTTTCTTACAAATTCCTAATCTTAATCCTAATCAAAGATACACCTAAACACAACTCTAAACTACAATTAAAATGCAAGAAATCCTCCCCCCATGGCTGATGCACATTCGGCCATATTTTTCCCTTTTACATCACATGTTGAATTGTTTCTCACTCAAAGAACCATGCTTGAGCCATACCTTGAACCATACCTCACCATACTTTGAACCATACCTCACCATGCCTCAAGATCACAACATCTCACCTCATGGAACACATGGGGGTTGCCCATGATGCTGTAAATGGCCGAAGCCTTCCCTCCTCCTTGCACCCTTGCATTTGTTTCATTTCTCTATAAATAGCTTGCTTGGGTGAACTTGCATCATTTTGGGTTCATTTGCTAAGTGTAAGTTTTCAAAGAGCACTTCAAAGTTTCCTTTTTCTCTCAAGTTCAAGTCTTCAAGTTCTTCATCCTCTTCTCTCATCCCAATCTCCAAATCACTAGGTAGGGATTTTCTTTCATGAGTTTCTTTCATTTAAAGTTCTTAATCTCTTTATGTGTTCATAGTTTCTCTTGAATCTTTTTAGAACTTCTTTTCTTCTTCTTCTCCTTCTTTGTTTCGGCCATGAGCCCTTGAGAACAAGGGAATGAGAGCTTGATGATGAAGATTCATGATGATGTTCATCACTTGAATAATCTCTAAAGCTTGATCTTTGTTCTTAAGTTAAAGATGTTTTCTTTTATTCTTTCTTCTTGAACCTTGAAACCTTTTACCTTGATGATATTTTAAAATGGTTACATGAACTCAACGATGAGGATTCATGATGTTGGTGTTATTGCATCATCAAGATCATGGTCTCTAGAGTTTCAAATGTTTCTTTTCCTCTCAAAAGTTTCGGTTCCTTTTCCTTTTCTTTCTCCAAGTTTTCGGCCATATTGGCCAATGAGGTTCACAATGGCTTGATGATGAGAGCTTCTAGATGATGACTATGTGTTCATCACAATGAGGCCTTTAGAGCTTGAGTTTTAATAAAAATGTTATTTATGTCTACATTTCAAGAAAAGAAGCTTTGTGTTTTTAAGGAACCCTTGAGGTTCACTCTTGTTTTCACTTTATCTTGTCATGATAAGTTTGGGTTGAGGTTTAAGTTCCTTCAAAGTCTTGTATGAGCTCTAATAAGAAATAAAATAGACTAGCATTCATATTTAAATTCAAGCTTGTGCATTACATATTTACTTTGAGCTTTGCATTCGTATTTACTTTCCAAGCTATCACTTAAAGTTAAAGGATAAAGAATGGAATGCATCTCATATTTACATTCTTGTCTAGCATGTTTACTTTTCATCACTAAAGAACATAAAGATTTAAAATGAGAGTTGCACTATCACCTAACTAAATCTCGAAGCCTTTCTATTTCGGCCTTAAAGTCGATTGTTGCTGGACCTAGAGCACTAAAATAAAGAAATGAACTTGCATATTTATATTTTAAGTTTTACATATTTATATTTCAAGTCTTGCATATTTAATTCAAGCTTTGCATGTTTATAATTCAAGCCTTGCATATTTACTTTAAGCTCTCACTTTACTTTGTAATGAAGAATAAAAACGAAGTGCATAGCATGTTTAAATTATGTCATCACTTAAAGACCTTAGAGCTCAAAGATTTGCCCATTTTATCTCAAGTTAAAGTCTAATGTGGAAGCATTCTTTGAATGCATGGTTTCGGTCTTGTAGTGATGATGAACTTGGAATGAGTTTCATCTACCTTCAAAGACCAATAAGTCAAGTTTTAAGAATCCTTTTAAATCTCATGAATTTTATGAGTTTAAGACCAACAAGGTTTTATGAATTTAACTCTCTCTAAGGAGGGATCAAGTGGTCACCGACCTAAGGATGTTTTAGCCTCTTTTATAAGATAAATTGGTTTGCAAAAAGTTTTAAAGGTCCTAAATTGGTTCCAAGAGAAACTAGCACCTTATATGTCTTAGAAACATCAAGTTATGCACCTTCTTGGGGACTTGGTGTTTCGGCCTTGTCATGATGAGTTTGCTGTTGTGTGATGATGTTTTGATGTGTTATAATGTGTGGAAATTATGTACGATGAGGTAGGAACACTTCTATACATGTTAAGAGAGAAACTAGCTTTCTAGGAAAAACTGTAAAGTCAAGATTTAGCATAGTTTTAATCCATCTTACCTTTGGGCACTGCCCAAACTGTTTCATGGGAATATAATCAGATTAGGATTGTTTAATCATGAAAAATTTGGTTACAATTGAAGTAGGATTGAATTCTAGCGCCTATAGAGAAACTAGTAACTAGAAAACCGTAAAACCACAATTCTAGAACTCTTAGAACATTTAATTTTTAGAATCTGTCCTGAAACCTCATAATATGGTAGACATGGTTTATAATTAGTCCATATACATAAGAATGTCTCATAATTGGTTTAGGTTTAACTTATAGCGCCTTAGGCGAAGACAGAACCAAGAAAGGGTCTAAAACGTAAGTTCTAGAACCCCGCAATTTTAAGTTTATAATGCTGCCCCTAAGGAATGATGTTGTTCAGATTTAATAGAGAGCATAAATAATAATGAGATCTACTAGAAGAGAACCCTTAGATGCATAAAAAGTGCATAGAAGATGATAGGTTAATTACATCACAAGTTAAGGCCCGTAAAGGTCAAAGCATAAGATACCGTAAGATCAAGAGCATAATGGATTTCTTTAATGTTGCTTGTGAACGTATGAGAATAATTATGTGAATGCATGGAAATTATGATGAAGGATGCATGTTTGAATGACTTATGTGGCATAAAGAAGAGTTTGGAAGAAATTCGGCATACTACAGTTATGCTGCCGAATTTCTGACAAATTCGGGACTCGAAAAGTTTTTGAAAACCATGAGATTTTTATGAGGTACTAAGATGAGTTCTCGAATGACACCGGTTCAGCCGAGCACCTCCAGAGAACTCATGTGACATCGGTTCCAAGATGAATTCTTGGGTGACACCGGTTCGGCCAAGCACCCCCAAGAAATGCCCCTTAGCCCGTATTGGATAAGTCGGGATTATGTTTATGATTATGTTACGCTTATCGGGATTGATAAGTAAGAACCAGTGATGACTAGTTAAGGTATGAGCTCATAACCTAGAGATGTGACACGTTCTGGGTGACACGGTTAGTAGAGAGCACCCCCAGAGCACTTGTCTTTTAGGGTGGCCTATGAGGAAGTAATGATGAATATGTCACAAAGAGAATTTAATTGCCACTTTATGCCACTATTATGATGTCCTTAAAGATATGATGATTATTCTTGCATTAAGTAGAGCCATGCATACATTCTTTAATATGATTGCATCCATGTCATTAAGATTCATGCTAAAATGAACGGACCTTGGCTAATTATGTTTTAGAACCTAAAAATAGATGTTTATGCATGCTCACTTATTTTGTATGACTAAACCCAAGGTTCTTGAGGACGTAGATGATGACACCTAGGTAGTAGGAGGCCCTACTGAGATTTTTTAGCAAGATTCTCAGTCCCTCTATCTCTTTCTTTCTGTCACGTCTTCAGATGGCGATGTTCGTGGTTTTCGTGGACACCCCGACGTGGGAAGTGCACTATGACCCGGATCACGGGTCATATCATTTTGAGGGACAGTGCACGGTTCGAGTCTTCATGTTCGTAGGACGTCCCTTCGCTCACCCCATGTATACCCATCGCTTCTCCCCGACAGCACCCTACGGTGACGACGAGCGGGTTTTTGAGCGCACGCGTATGCATAAGTAGAGAGTGCTCCGGACCTACTTCTCGGAAACCGACCCAGCCATGCGTGACTATCCCGATTACGTGCCCCGGACCTACTTCTTAGAGACCGACCCATCCGAGGACCCACCTACCCATCCGTATAGCGAGAGCTCCGCCCCCACTCCACCACTGATGAGGGAGGGCAGTGAGGATACCGTGACTCAGCTACGGCTTGCACGACGACCGGAGATGTGGCCACATCGCGGGGGTCACTCTCGATCCCCGTTCCGCCTCTTTATGCCTGATGAGCTTGCCTAGTTTCCCGGATATGTGTCTCGCTCGCGAGATAGACGTCAGTAGGAGGTGACGTACGACGGACGGAGTACCCGGGTAGAGCACACACCACTTAGACGAGGATGGACCTCCTTTTGTTTAGAGGTTATCCTTTTAGTTGCACTTGGGTAGGGGAGTTGCTTTTACGTTTCCGTAGTATTTTCCTTTGTATTTTCTTTTAGTTGTATCTGTTTATGATGTACCAAACTAAGCCTCACTCTATACAAGTGGGCATATCATATATTATATAAATATGCAGTTCAATGTTATGATGGTGTGCTTTTACTTGCTTATGTCATGTTGCAATGCGATGCTTGTTTTATTACCTTTCGTGCATTATTAATTGACGTGTCGTGCGGCTTTCACTTTGCTTTTATAATTCAAAAAAATTTACTAGTATTTCTGCTAAGTATTTTAAAGTAATAAGGAAGCTATGACGTAACAGACTAATGATTAACTTAATTATGTTCTAGAGTATTAGGTTAAAAATTAGGATGTTACACCGTTCGAGCCCGAAACTTTCCTCAAAGGTTTAAAATGATATTTTCATGTGTTTAAAAGTATCTGTTTAAGTCCCGGTGGTTCCAGACAGTTTTTGTGTAAAATTATGATTTTACCCCTGGAATAGTGCCGTTTGAGCTTAATGATGTAATTAAGCAAACCTAAGCAATATTAGGCTCTAATCAAAGATTAATTAATTTCCATAATTAATCTAGAGTCAAAATAAGTTATTAAAATTAATTAGAACCTAAAATTGCTTAGATTAAACGTAAATCTCTTTTTAAAACTCAAGATTCCTAGTCTTGGAATCTTGAATAGTGTTTTCTCTCTCTAATTCCTTAAGTTAAGGAATTGTGTCCAGAATTGTTTATACACTAAAATGAGTTTTTATCTCACTAATGAAGCAAGAGTACTTGTTAACCTTGTCTTGAAATCCTTAATTACATCCTTAGTCACCTAAACACTTTCTCACAAATTTCTAAACTTAAGTATGATCTAAGACACACCTAAACACAACTCTAAACCACAATTAAAAAGAGAGATTTTCCTCCCCTTTGGCTGATGCACATTCGGCTGCCTTTCTTCCCATTTCCATCACATGTTTGAAATTTTAAACAATCAAAGAACCATGCCTTGAACCATGCTTTGAGCCATACTTCATCTTATCTTGAACCATACCTCACCATGCTTCAAGAACACAATATCTCACCTCATGGAACTCATGGGCTGCATGACTTGGCTGAAACTCCTCCTTTCATTTACACCTCTCATTTGTTTTATTTCTCTATAAATAGCATGCTTGGATGAACTTGAATCATTTTTAGTTCATTTACTAAGTTTGAGTTTTCAAGAGCACTTTGAGCTTTTCTTTTTCTCTCAAGTTCAAGAGTTCATCTTCTTCAACTTCTTCATCTTCTTCATTCATTAATAGGGATTTTGTTCTAAGTGTTTCATTCATTAAAGTTCTTATTTAGTAATGTGCTTTATGGTTTCTCTTGAAACTTTTTTAGAACTTCTTTTCTTCCTCTTTAATTTTCGGCCAAGAGCCTTTGGGAACTTGGAAATGAGAGCTTGATGATGACGAATCCATGATGATATTCATCACTTGTGTAACCTCTAAAGCTTGATCTTAGTTCTTGAGTAAAAAATGTCTTTGGTTTCTTCCTTTCTTATTCTTGAGAAACTTAACTTTGATGATGTCCTAAAATGAATATATGAACTCAATGATGAGGACACATGATGTTGTTGCTAATACATCATCAAGATCATGGTCTCTAGAGTTTCAAAATGGTTCCTTTCCTTGCTCATTGTTTTAGTTTCTTTCCTTTTCTTTCCTCTAAGTTTTCGACCATCTTTCCTTTTCTTTAAGTTCATTTGTTCTTTTAATCCATTTCCTTGGAGCTTGATGATGAAGTTCACACCATATGGCTTCTTTGGAAACCTTGGTACAAGAACTCTAAAGCTTACTTTATCTTGCTATGATAAGTTTGGGTTGAGGTTTAAGTTCCTTTAAAGTCTTGCAAGAGCTCCAGTGAAGAATATAAAATGAACTTGCATTCATATTTACTTTCCTTGCCTAGCATATTTATTATTTTGTCAATCACCTAAAACGTAAAGATTAAAACAAGAGTTGCATTTTCATATCACCTAATAATTAATCTCGAAACTCACCTATTTCGGCCTTAAAGTCGATTGTTGTGGAGCCTAGAGCACTAAAATAAAGAATTAGACTTGCATTCATGTTTACGTTTCCTTGTCTAGCTTATTTATATTTCAAGTCATCACTTAAATCCTAAAAGATAAAATGAACTTGCATATTTATATTTCTAGCACCTCATATTTATATTTCAAGTCCTTGCATCTCATATTTACTTTGAAGTTCTCACTTTACTTTATGATGAAGAATAAAGTGGGATGCATAACATGTTTATATTTTGTCATCACTTAAACACCCTAGAAGATCAAAGACTTGCCCTTAGTATCTCAAGTTAATGTTTGGTTATGGAAACATCCCCATGGATGCATATTTCGGCCATGTGATGATGATGAACTTGACGTGAGTTTCATCTAGTCACAAGAGCCAACAATCCATGTCCTAAGATTTTCTTTAGGCCTTAAGAGTTTTATAAGATTATTACCAACAAGATTTATGAGTTAAACCTCTTCTAAACATGCCTTGAATTAGCTACTGCCCTATGGTTATTTTTAGTCTCCTTTTATAAAAGAAAATGGGTTTCAATGAGTTTTAGAGGTCCTACAACGATTCCAAGAGAAACTAGTAATTTATATGTCTTGAAAATGTGAGATTATATGTTCTTTGGAACCTAAACTTTTTGATTCTACCTTGGTATGTTTGCTGTTGTATGATGATGTTTTGATATGTTAGAATGTGTGAAAATTATATATGTTGAGGTAGGAGCCTCTCTATGCATGTTAGGAAAGAAACTAGTCTTACAAAAAAATCGTAAAATTGAGTTTTAGCATACTTTTGATCCCTTTATTTTTAGCACTGCCAAAACTGTTTTAATGTGATAACATTAAGTTTAGGATTGTTTAATTATGAAAAACTTGGTAATATTTGATGTATGATTGATTTTTAGCACTTATAGAGAAAACTAGTAACTAGAAAACCGTAAAAGTGCAATTCTAGAACACTTAGATTAACTAATTTTCTGTTTCTGTCCAGAAACTTTGTAATGCAATAAATATGGTTTATAATTAGTTCATAGGGGTAGGAATACCTCATAATTAATTTAGATTTGATTTATAGTGCCTTCGCCGAAGACGGGACATAGAAAGGGTTTAAAACGTAGTTTCTAGAACCCCATAATTGCAAGATTTAGAACTTGACATTCTGTATGGAGTTGCTTGGTTTTGCTCCTAAGCATGAAAATCAATGAGGATAATTATTTGTGAACCCATAGGTGCATAAAAGGTTAATAGCGAATATTAGAATAATTATACCTCGAGTTTAAGCTCCGTAAGGGTCAAAGCATAAGACACCATAGGTTTAAGAGCATAATGAGCTTTAGTGTTTCATGTGAATGCATGTTTTATTATGAGAATATCTTGAGCATGTGATCTCCTATTAGAATATATAATATTGATGTGTTGATGCTCATGCTATGGTACCTTATGAAAGAAATTACGATGTTATCATGCTTATGGTGCATATGATGATTATAATGCTTATGACACATGTGATTATGAATGACTATATGTGTGTGTGTGTGTGTGTGTGTGTATATATATATTTATATGAATGTGTCATAAAGCAAATTTGGAAGAAATTAGATGCACTGCCATTATGCTGCCGAATTTCTGACAAATTTGAGGACTTAGAAAGTTTTCAAAAAAATATGAGTTTTTGAATGTGACATAGTACTATAAGAACACATTTTGGTGGATGGCGATATGTAACGCCCCAGAAACAAATTCTTGAGGGGGCCGGCAATACGTAACGCCCCAAAGAGGACAATATTCGTTGTGTACTTGATACCGGTGCGACGCGTTTTGTTATGATTATTATTATTGTGATTACGCTTATCAGAGGATAAGTAAGAACTAGTGACGACTAGTTAAGGTATGAGCTCATAACCTAGAGAAGATTTTAGGGTGATCCCTATGTTGCAGTACGATTTGAAAGTCACATAGTTACAGAAAGAGAAATATTTTCACATGAGAAGAATATGCCACTTTATGCCACCTGCATGATGTTGATATCTCTATGAATGTTTAATTGATTTCTACCTGATGCATCTTCACGCATTCATGCTTTATTATGTTGCATTCATAACATTAAGATTCATCCTAAAAGAAATGGACCTTGGATAATTAAGTTTAAAACCTAATAAATGAAGTGTATGCATGCTCACCTTTTACAAAGAAACCCAAGGTTCCTAAAGACGTAGATGATGTCACCTAGGTAGGAGGTTATCCTACTGAGATTCTTTATTTAGATTCTCACCCCCTCTACCTTTTCTTCGCGTCACGTCTTCAGAGTTCGACGACGACCTTCATAATCTTCATTGATGCGCCTACATGGGAGATGCACTATGACCCTACCCACCGTTCTTATCACTTTGTAGGTCGTTGTGCGGTTCGCCTTTTGTCTACATGGATCACCGCTTTGCACATCTAGTCTTCGGCTTCCGTTTCTCCCTTGCCTCACCATTTGGCGACGATCTTGTGTTCGAGCGTGCATGCCCTTGGGAGAAGCCGATTTGCCGCACCCCACTGACCGCATCAGCTATTCGAGATTTCCCGCAGTACATGCCTTGCTCCTCATCATCATTCTCAGAGACAGACCCTTCCGAGGACTCTGCCACCCAAGTGCCTTCTGAGGATCCTCCCCCACTGTGTCGATGGACTTTGGAGAGGGCAGTGAGGCCATCGTCACACAACCGATGCTTGGGGGATAAGTAAGGATGATCCCCTGCTGAGGAGCCCATGCCCAACCAATGCAGCGTATAGCCATTCCAACCGAGATAGCTCAGTGGATTGGGTACGTTCCTCCTCACCAAGGAGGTCAACAGTAGGAGACTGTAGATGTGATCTAGTGCCTGAGCTTCTGCTTGGTTTAGGATAGCCTACTTTTGTTTTAGGGGTTATCTAGTGTAGGTGCACCTTTTTAAGATAGAGGAGTTTCCTTTTACGCTTTCTGTTGCATTTTCCTTTCTGTTGTATTTTCATTTCGGATGTATTTGTTTCTATGTTGTACCAACTAAGTCTCACTTTTTATGAGCAGGCATATTATATATATATGCAGTTAGTTTTATCATGATGTGCAATTACATGCTTTATGTCCTGTCAGATGTTTATTTAATCTTGTGTTTTTATTTCTCTATGTGCCTCATCGTTCATCATGTTGCACAGCTCTCACTTTGCATTTACATTTCAAAAAAATTTTACCTGTATTTTTCGCTAAGTATTTTGAAGAAAGGTTTAAGCAATGAGACTAAAAGAGTAATAGACTAATGATTAACCTAAATACGCTCTAGGAGTATTGGGTTAAAAATTAGGATGTTACAAATGCTATAAAATTTTAGCACAATAAAATTCCAACACACAAGATTTCATCATAGTCCAAACACTTATAAATTCTGCAATAAAATTTTAGGTTCCAATATACATAATCTCATCACAACTCCATCTATTATGAATTCTAAAATTTGGTTTCAGATTCAGCAAGTAAAACCTCAACAAATTCAAGCACTTATCTTGGCAAAATAATCAAACATCATGAAGCAAAAGACTAGAATAATTTTCCTACCTCCTTCCAAGCTTTTCTCTAGTTTTTCCTTTCCAATTAACCTCAAAACCCCTCTGTTTCAGCACCTTTGTGTACTACTATGAGGACCAAAGTGCAGGGAAAAACAAGTTTTTGATTTAAGTTTGATGAAGAGGATGTGTTCTTGAACTTAGTTTAAGTGTCTGTTTAAGTGTATCATTGAAAGACTAAAAGGTTTCATTGAGGTTCATGAAGCAAGGAAGTGAAGGCAAGAAGAAAGAAACGTATTCTGTGTCTAATCGAGAAGGAAAATGAAATTTCCTTGCCTTTTTCTTTTTATAAACATACTACCTTGGAGAGAAAGTAAAGGAATTTCTATTTCCAGATCAATTTGCCTTCTATTAGCATTAGGAATATCTATATTTATTTGATTATTCTAAGTAAAAATTTATTTAAGATATGATAATGTCCATTAATTGGACCAATTTAGATGTTTTGGTATATTGGTTATTACTGTGGTTATTACTGTTTCGATGTACTGTTTCTTATCATTTTAGTAACCGATTGACATAAAAAAAACTTTATCAAGAAAAATTTATCCTTTTAACCTTGTTGCAAATTTTTGTATATCGTAATATCATTTATAAGATATCTTCTTATATTACTGATTAAAATATTATTATTCTAAATTTTTATTAATATTTAATTTTATTTTTTTTACAGAATCCTTATGTTGTTCTGATCCTAACTATGTCGTTCAAAATTTTTTAAATCCCTACTGATTACTCATAATTAATATTTTATTAGAGAAAAAATAAATAGACGAGTTGTTACATGTCATGTTACATTCTTGCATTAAGACGCATTCTAAAATAGACGGGCCTCGAATAACAATATTTGAAAAGTAATAATTGAACCTTATGCATGGCTACTATTTCATAAAGAACCCCGAGATTCCTGAGGACGTAGATGATGACATTTGTTAGGAGGTGAACTCCCTACTGAGATTCTTTTATAAAATTTTCATCCCTTCTTTCTTTCTTCCATCACGTCTTTAGGGGATAATGATTTCATTTGTGAGCAGTAGTAGGAGGCGATGTGGATCTCCTCAAGGGCCCGTGCTCTGTCACGTGGACGATAGCTCCCTTGCTTCTAGGGGTTACCTGTGTAAGTGTAGAGGGTGTCAAGACCCTAACTAGTTGTATCTGTTATTTCCTTTTATGCCTTTAGATGATTGTACTATCCCAACCATTATTGGTGGGAGTAACTCTATTATGCTAAGCACTTATGTAATATGAACCTTTGATGTTATTTATGAATGTCTTTATGATGATGCGTTATGTTTTGAGATTTACTTTAATTTATGTATGCTTATGATGAGTCTAGTTCCTTATCGGCTTTTGGCCGTATCATACGACCTAGTTCTTTCAAGTTACATGGCTCATGTTTTTGTTTTGAAATTTCAAAAAAAAAAAAAATCTGACCAGTATTTTTGCTAAATGTTTTAACAATTTAAAAGTAAGAGCTAGAACAAAAGAGTAATTACTGATAATCAACCTAAATGCGTCCTAGGCATGTTAGGTTAAATATTAGGGTGTTACAATACTTATCAAAATGTTTCTTCTTAATTTTTGACTTAAATCGCCTCCAAGCATCATGAATAGTAGCTATTACCCATTTACTTGCATCTATTGGAAAGATAAACTTCGACTGTGCATAACTTCAGACATATTTTTCTTAATTCAATGTGAAATAGAAACAAAAATGAAAAGTAAGAATTATTATTCTTATGTTAACAAATTTCCACATGCGATTTATATTTTCTTCTGACACTACATGCCAACTATTGTACAATAGCCTAACAAATCTTCTATTTTTGACCGTTGTACCCAAAAAGTTGGTTAAATGAGAAACTCTTTTCTCAGTGGGTCCCACTGGTTGTCCCTTATCAAAAGTGATCTCCTTTCATTCTTCCCAAATTCTAGCATGAATTGCCTTGCATGTTGTTCTTCCCCAAAATCATTTTTGTTTAGATATACCTACTTTCATGTATTCAAAAAAAAATAAGAGAGAAAAAAATTTAATTATATATATGCACAAATCTGATTGAATAACATTACCCCTACTAGAAACAAAGACTGGTTTTTCTTTCTTTAGATTTTGAATCAAGTAATTTCTCCATTGCGAGATGTATTAAGTCGAGAACTAGAGAAAAAGAAGAGAGTGCTGAGAATTATGGATTATGATTCAAGGTGAAAGAAAAGATATAGAGTTTTATTATATTCTAAGTACAACAGCAATAAAGTCAATAACAAAATAGCTAACTTTATAACTAATTAGCAAACAATAATTAACTTTATAACTTTATATCTAACTTTACGCTGATGAATCATGTTGTAGATCTCATTATCACTTCAATCATATACCTACCTACACCTAAATGGATTATTCAAATATTGAATTGCAAGGATCAAATTTAAATAAGGTTCAGGATAAAGAAAAAGGTAGACAATGAAAGATACAAAATAGAAAGGGCTTTCAACATATATATATATATATATATATATATATAGTACCTTCATCAGAATTAGTGGCCATAACTTGATCTCCAACAAAGTTATTTTCACTATATTCAAGATCAGCAATGTCATTATCGGATTCCATATTTCCTCTATAATCATTCTCTATTGGCTCAATGTCAGACTCTTCTTCTATTTCCATATCTATCCCTTGCTATTCTAACATTTGATCAATAGTCAATGATGGGTAAATCAACTTTTTCTTCACCTTTTTCAGATTTGGTAGCTCTAAAATATCAAGTTTATTTTCTTCTTCAACTTGTGGGATAATGAACACCAGATTGTTCCTTTTACGGTCTCCTAGTAGCCGATCTTGCAGAATTTTATTCTACCCTTGCTTCATATTACCCTTGGATTTAAGGGCATTCAACTTACTCTGCCCTACATTTGTAACCATTGTTGTATGCAAAGCATTGTTCCTTTTATGACTTGATGCCTTTGCATCCATTGTTGTAGGCAAAGCATTATTCCTTTTATGACTTGATGCCTTACTTTGCATTTCATAATTCTTGCATTCATTTGCAATTTTTTTTCTCTTAATTTCAAATTTTCTAAGTGATTCGATGCTTGATTTGTCCAGCAAGTTGAAATCAGAACCTTTCTCATTCTTCAAAGGACTTTGACTCTTGTGTAAGGTTAACATTTGTTTCTTGAGAGCTCTTTTTGTATTCATTCTTACTATGCTTGTAACTTGAAACCGAGATACTCTGGACTGCACCTATTTTTGTATCAAATAAGAAAGTTATATCAGTGTACCAAATGTAACCAAATATGACAGTATGGGAGATATTAATTCTACAGTCAGGTTTATAAATTCTACAAAAGAAGACGAACACAAAGATATTAATTAGTACCTCATACAGAATAGGGCATTAGCTTTGGGACGACACAAATGGAGCTAGCTACGAAGAATATAGACCTGCATGAACATAATAACTCACTTAAGTCATATAAGATAAAAATAAAATTTAGTAAAATAAAAATGAATTTATAAACAAATTGTACAAAAAATGACTTACAAAATTCAAAAGAATATATATAGAGACACACACATACATATTTACAAATAAAGTGCGGTCTTATGATGTGTCCTCAAAATCAGACTCTTCTCTCAAACTTGCTTGATGTTCTTAGGCAAGAAATGCTTCTAGAACTATATTAACAATAGCTAGTGGTAGATTATTCCTCTCTACGACAATTTCACCATCATCATTGGGGATAGAAGGACCCATTGAGTGTTCAAATGACTCATTTCCATAAATTTGTTGGGTATCAAGCTCAGTTTGGTCACTCATGTTAAATAAGTCTCTTGGGATTATGCCCATGGCATAATGTTTGTCTTGTTCAAATGGGTCTTGCACATAAAAGCATTGGTGTGCTTGATATGCTAGTATGAAAAGGTCTCCTTGGTAGCATTTCTTGTTGAAGTGAACATATGGATTGCCAAAAAAAATCTTCACTGACATCATACCAATCACACCTAAACGATACAACTTTGAAATGGCCAAAATAATCTAACTGTATTATATCAACTATTCTACCATAATAAGTTAGATTTGCATCAACTGAATTTTTATCCTTTGAGCTTGCAAAGCTTGTAGTCAATGCAACTAACATGACATAGCTATTCTGCGTTTTTCATCTTACATCACGACGTCTAGTGTGAAATCTATATCCATTAATTAGATACTTAGAATATCTTCTTGTAACTAAATTTGGCCTTTTAGACAGTACTTTTATCCAATCTGGCACATCGTCATGCATGGAATTAGTTTCAAACCATCGAGAGAAGTTTTGACTATGGCTTTTGGCTTTGCTCCACTTTGATCCATGTTGTTGACTATTAACTTGATGCTAATGCTCTCTAAAGTCAACAAATGTTATTATATATTAGCAAAAAATAATAATAATTTATTGAGTTATAGGAAATATTGTGAGTCAAATACCTGACATATTCTTGAACTTCATCACAATTGTTCAGTATATACGAATAAGCTTGGCTATGTGAGTTTTTCTTAAGAATAAATGGATCACCCTTTTTTCTGCCCAGGACGACCTTTGTTTAAGAACAGATTTGAAAATTCAACTTCATTCAACTTGCAATCATCATTTTTTCAAATTAGCCTATTAGGTTTAGTCCACACACCTTCATGTGAGTATTTTGAGCAAAAGGTCAAACACTCTTCAGCCAAATATGCCTCTGCAATACACCCTTCTGGATGACTTTTATTGCGAGCATATGAGTTAAATGTACACATATACCTCTCTAGAGGATACATCTATCAAAACTATACCGGACCACCTAGTCTCACCTCATTTGCTAAATGAATAGGAAGATGAACCGTTATACCAAAAAAATTGGGAGGAAAAATCCTTTCAAGCTGACACAGTGTTTCCACAATCTCTGTTTCCAAATGATCTATCTCTTCTAGTGCAATAACTTTATGGCACAAATGACTGAAAAAGGAATCTAGTCAAATCAAAGGGATAGCAACATAATCCGAAAGGATGGTTTTGATTGGTATTTGCAACAAATAATGTAACATAAAATGGGCATCATGGGTCATATAACCAAACACTTTTCTTTCATCTACTTTCATACATTGTGAAATGTTGGAAGCACTACCATCGGCTAGCTTTGTTGTCTTCAAAACACTACAAAAGATTGACTTTTCTTCTGTAGTCATTGAAAAGCATGCTTTAGCTAACTTTATTCTCTTGCCATCCTTTGTGTTTCTTAGTTGAAGGTTCTTTCTAATCCCCATCTCTTTTAGATCATATTTAGAATTTACATTGTCCTTTGTCTTGCCCGGAATATCCAAAAGAGTCCCAATTATACTATCAACTATGTGTTTATCTATATGCATGACATCAAGATTGTGGCGACAGGTGTTGTATTGCCAATAGGGTAATTAAAAAAAATTGATCTTTTCTTCCAAGGGCCATCATTTGATTTCTTTTGGTGCTTCCCAAAAACATTGTTAACATTTTGTAAGTTCGCAAGCACATTTGTTCCCTTTAAGAGTTTCGAAAGCTGTCTAGATTTCGTTTTCCCATTGGAAAACCTTCTATTAGATCAATCCATAGGTAGAAAAACATGATCGTCCATATAGCACATCTTCCGACTATGTTTCAAGTAGGTAGACGATGTGTTATAATTACAACATGGGCAAGCCAACTTCCCTTTTGTGCTCCAACCAGATAGCATTGCATATGCAGGGAAGTCACTAACAGTCCACATTAGAGCTGCCTGCATTTGGAAGGTTTGATTCCTCGAAGCATCATATGTCTCTACCCCTGTCTCCCATAACAACTTCAAGTCTTCTATTAATAGTTGAAGATAAAAATCAATCTTATTTCCAAGTGACTGCAGCCCAGGTATATGCAAAGAAAGATACAATACTCTTGTGTTATGCACATCCAAGGAGACAAATTATACACCATCAAGACAATTGGTCATGTGCTATGAGATATGCACATGCTACGAAATGGGTTGAACCCATCACTTGCCAAGCCAAGTCTTATACTCCGAGAATCTTTTGCAAAGTCTTGAAGAAAGTCATCAAAGTCTTTCTATGATTTGCCATTAGCAGGACGTTTTAACTTTCCATCTTTACATCGCTCCTCGTCATGCCATCTCAATGTGTCTGCTGTCCTAGAGCACATAAATAGCCTTTGGAGTCTAGGAACTATGGGAAAGTATCTTAGAGTGTTTGCCGAAATAGGATGACATTTTTTGGGAGGCTCAAACTCACTATCAACTTTAGGAGTTTCAATATATCGAGAAGCTCCACAAAGATGGCAATGTTTGTCATGCTTATGCTCATTCCTATAAAGCATGCAATCATTAGGATATGCATCAATCCTTTTATAGTCAAGACCTAAGTCTTTCACCATAGTCTTTGTTTTATTGAAAGATAAAGGAATGTTCAAGTTAGCCATTGCTTCTTTTAATAACTCTAGGAGGAAAGTAAATGATGCATTGCTCCATCCATGTAGAAACTTCAACAAGTATAAACGATGGTGAACGATAAGGTAGAAAAGCTTGTACATCCCGAGTATAGCTCTCATTTTTCCTGATCAATTAAGTTATAAACTTCTTCGCATCTCCATTTGGACCTTCATAAGCTTCTTCAGTCTGAACCACATTTCTAAATGCATCATTCAACAACCCATCAATGTCATCACATGAATTATTTTTACCATCTGTTCCACTATTAACTTCCATTGGGATTGTCTACTCCCCATGATTAATCCAATTTCTATATCCCTTAACAAATCCGTAGCATACTAGATGATCATATACTATGTTCCGTTGATACCATCTGATATTGCAACATTTCACACAAGGACACTTAATTTCTTCACCTTCAGGTCTTCCAACAGAGTAAGCAAAGTCTAAAAAATTTTCTACGCCATCACTATACCCTTTGCTATACCTTGGTAAATCCATCCACTGCTTAGATGCTTCAATAAATTACCAAAAGTAAAGTTTGATATTAGGACTACAAATGTACATTATTTATGGACCAACAAACATTCAGATAGAAGAATTTAGTTATAAGAGACATTCAAATAATTCAGTTAAAATAAAGGCAAGGTTGAAAAGGATAAAAAGTGTTGCCATCATCATCCCCGTCCTTATTCCCGCTACAACATCATTATGACTCTTTGATTACTTGTGCATTTTTTTTATTTGATTGATTGATTATGTAGCAGGAGTTTCATGTGTCTTCAGTATATACCAACAAAGCATAAATACTTGGTTAAGTTACCATTAAGTAATTTTAGGAACTAGAAAGAATTTGAAGCCTTACTAATTTAATTGTAAGTAAACTTTAAATTATAGAAGAAAGAGATTACCTCATATTTTCAATATTCAAAATCACCCCTAATTTTCTTGTGAAACTTTTTGAGCAACCAAGCACAACCAATCACTCTGATGAAATCAACTGCAAATTGCAAAGAGATCGAACAAATGAAATTGAAATTGGAATTGGGGGTAAATGAAATTGTAACCTAACCTCATAAATTTAATCACAAACTAGTAAATCAAGTTTAGGTGTAGAAGTGGAGCAGAGGATCCTCACCTACGTGGAGTCCGAAATGACGAGAACTAAACCTCATCGGAAAATTGATCTTCTATCACGATCCGAGAGGAAACACGGCAGAAAACCTTTCGTTACCTTCCGACTAGTGTCATTTCTTCTATACCTTCCGACCTCTGCCACCACTTGTTGATTAAAGAGATCAGAGCCACCACAAATAACTTCAATGAGCTTTTCATTGTAGGTCAGGAGGGTTTGGGAATGAGATCAAGATGCTCTCTCAGCTTCGCCACATTGGTTACTGCCACTCCACAATGCTACATTGACGACGATGCAAAACCAGTGGCCATCAAGAAGCTCAAACCAGGTTCTCAGCAAGGAGCACACGAGTTCAGATCAAACAGGGAATCTGAACTTGATATTTTAGAAGAGTGGCAGAGAAAGGGGAAAGCAAAAGTGTGGTTTTTCTTTTGTTTTTTTCTTTTCATTTTTTATTGTTTCGCAACTTTGGCTATAAAAAATTTGATCATGAAAAAACTTTGTCAGCCCCACTTTGATTATCATTTGCCATGCACGAACATCCCCAATTTAATCATAAAATTTTTAATTTGACTCCAATTTGATTATAATAAATTTTTTTACATCAATATAGTCCTAATATTTTTTTTAATATCAATTTAGTAATTGAAGTTTTCATATTAAATTGATGTCAAATTGAAAATATTGGGATAAAAAAATATTGTTCACTTCAAGATAATATATTAGTCATTTAAATTATAATTTAAAGTTATAAACATTATAAATGGGTATTTGAAATTTTTTAAAATATATACCCTTATAATAAACAATACTTAAAAAGTGTCGCCTTAACAAGTGTGCCTTTAGCCACTACATAGCAACACTTGTTCAATGTGCTCTTTTAACTTTAAAAGAACACTTTTCAAGCGATGCTATACAATCAATTGCCAAATCCCCCTCTCAAAGGCAAGCCTTTAAAAGTGTTTCTTATTATAGTATAAGGGTACAGTTTTTAAGTGTGGCAAATAAAAGTATGGCCAAAAGGGTAAATTTCTTGTAGTGTATGCATCTCAAATATCTCAACCATAATTGCAGTTCTTCATAAAGTAATTCACATAAACATCCCATTATCAACATCTTATTGAAAAATAAACATGCTCTTACCCAGTATGCCAAAATGAAGGACTAGACTCAGCTAATGCATATGCTATGCTCAGCAAAGTATACATATATATATACACAATGAACTAAAGATCATCATGGATATCATTCACATTTTCATCCTCAAATTGGCAATAATTGCTCATTAGCCCTTAAACGGGTCAAAACTACAAATCGATTTAACCTAACATTAGTTATTATTCTTTTATGCATCTAAGAGATCAATTACAATGATTTCCACTAATTTTTAACCTCATGAACATTACCAAACAATGCTGTACAGTTTGGGCAGAATTTGAAATAAACAATTTCAGGGTTCTAGGAGTTACGTTTTTTTACCCTTTCTAGTCACTGATTTTTTATAAGATGCTAAAATTAATTTCCACACTAATTATTAGTGATTTTCACACATATACAAGGTGTCAAACATCTTTGTACAGAATTAATACATGCTGAAACAAAATCCATAAGTCAATCCCTAAGTGCTCTAGAAATCACATTTTTTATCATTTCTAATTACTAGTTCTTCCCTAGGCACTAAAAATAATTATTACACTAATTATTAGCAAATTTTACACAATTAGACAATCCCAAACAGCACCATACAGAATCAAATAAGTCCAGGCAGTAGCCAAAATTCAAATTGCTAGAAGCTTTCAAAAATGCAATTTTACACATTTCTAGTTACTAGGTTTGCCTAAAGTGCCAAAAATGATTTTATTAATAGTAATTTTCACACATCTAAACCATTCCAAATAGCATGTTATAGATTTAGAAGGATCAAATCAGTAGCTAAAATTTTAATTTCTAATAGCATCGAAAATTGCAATATTAATCATTTCCAGTAACTAGTTTTCCTCTAAATTTATTCTAAGTCAATGAAATCACTTAAAACCAATTTACCCCTTTGAAAATGTTCATAATAACCCTTAGAGCAGTAGCAAAAATAAAGGTTCCATTAATAAGGTTTTGTCCATGAAAATCATGTTTTTGATTATCTTTAGAGTTTCCAATTCTTTCAAAAATAAACAAAAGGATTATAGGCACAAGTTTTTAACCTTAAAGTAAAATAAAATTCATTCCAAACCCAATATTTTATCATGGCTGAAAATACATTTAAGAGAAATAGCCATGATCAAAATTTCCATTTAAGATGTGAGGGCAAGTCTTTGAGCTCTAGAGATTTAGGTGATGACACGAAAATAAACATGATATGCAACCTCATTTTAGTCTTTATCATTTTAAGGTGATGGCTTGAAAAAGTAAATATGATGTGCAAGACTTGAAATATAAATATGGGAATGCAAGTTTACTTTTAAGTCTTTAAAGTTTAGGTGATAACTTAAAATATAAACATCAAATGTAAGACTTGAAATTTAAACATGGAAATGCAAGTCCATTTCTTTAGTCTTCAAGATTTAAGGTGATGACTTGAAACTAAACATGATATGCAAGGCATTGAAACATAAACAAGAGATGCAAGAGCTTGAAATATAAACATGATGCAAGTCCATTTTTATGTCTTACCAGAGCTTATTTCAAGACTTTAAAGAATGATACTTCCAACCCTAGTCAATCTTAACAAATGGAAGTGAGCTTTAGAGTCTTTCAACACTATGGTTCCAAGAATCTCATTTTTTAGATTCACCATCAAGCTCAAAGAAAAACCAACAAAGAGAACCAAATAGCATTTTACTTGTCATAAACCATTTGAAATCAAAAATGAAACCTTGAGCTTTAGAGGTCACAAATATGATTTTCACCAAAAATCATTTAGGAACCCTCATCATCGAGCCATAGTCTCAAACATCAAAGAAAGGATATTTCAAAGAACCAACAATATTCTACATTTCAATTTTCTTAAAACTAAAAATGAACCAAACCTTAGGCTTTAAAGGTCAAGCACATGGTGATATCAAAACCACCCTCAAGATCTCTCATCATCAAGCCATAGTTTTTAACCATCCAATAACAACAAAGCCAAAAAGAATGAGGAAGGAAAAGGAAAGCTCAAAACCGAAATGGAAGGAAAAAAGAGAGTAAAAACTCAACTATTTATCCATCATCAAACTCGAAAATCAGAGGGAAAGTAAAAGAAGAAAAAATTTCCATTTGTTCCAACATCGAAACCAAAAATAAACCAAAGCAAAAGAGAAGGAACTCAAAACAAAATCCCTACCAAAGTTGTTTTCTTGGTAGACTCGCCATCAAGCTCAAAGAAAAACCAACAAAGAGAATCAAATAGCATTTTACTTGTCATAAACCATTTGAAACTGAAAATGAAACCTTGAGCTTTAGAGGTCACAAATATGATGATTTCACCAAAAATCATCTAGGAACCCTCATCATCGAGCCATAGTCTCAAACATCAAAGAAAGGATATTTCAAAGAACCAACAATATTCTACATTTCTCATTTTCTTAAAACCGAGAATGAACCAAATCTTAGGCTTTAGAGGTCAAGCACATGGCGATATCAAAACCACTATCAAGATCTCTCATCATCAAGCCATGGTTTTTGACCATCCAATAACAACGAACCTAAAAAGAATGACAAAGAAAAGGAAATCTCAAAACCAAAATGGAAGGAAAGAAAAGAGCAAAAACTCAACCATTCATCCATCATCAAACTCGAAAATGAGAGGGAAAGTAAAAGAAGAAAACTTTTCTGTAACATCCTAATTTTTAACCCAATACTCTAGAACATATTTAGGTTAATCATTAGTCTGTTACTTCATAGTTCTCATTTTTACCTTGAAATACTTAGCGAAAAATACGGGTAATTTTTTTTTGAAATATAAAGTGAGAGCCGCGTGATGCGATGTATCATGTAACGATCAAATCATACATCTCATAACATCATAGCATAAGGCACAACATGAATAACACTGAATATCATCTCATATATATATATATATATATATATATATATATATATATATATATATATATAACTTGCCCACTTATAAGTGTGGGACTTAATTTAGTACAAGGGAAATACAGGAAAGGAAATACAACATAAACATAAACATGATCTACTCCCCTACCCGTGTGCATCTAATAGGATAACCTCTAAACAAAAGAAGGTTTATCCCTATCCAAGTAGTGTGTGCTCTAACCCGGGCCATCCACTGCCTCCTACTGGCGACTATCCTTCGAGCGTGGTACGTGAATCGAAAGTGAGCAAGCTCCTCCGGCGTGAATAGACGGGACGGGGCTCGGAAGTGACCTCCACGGCGTGGCCTCATCTCCGGTCGTCGTGCAAGCCTCGGCTGAGTCACGGAAGGCTCACTACCCTCCCCAAGGTCCATGGGTATGGTGGGGGAAGATCCCTCGGAGGGTGCCTGGGTTACCGAATCCTCAGAAGGATCCGTCTCCGAAAAAGATGACGGGCAACGGGGCACATACTGGGGGTAGTCTCGAGCGGCGGACGTGGATGATGGGGTACGACGAAGCCTCTCCTCTAGGGGACGTGCGCGCTCGAACACCAGGTCATCGCCAAAAGGTGAGACGGGGGAGAAACGATGGGAATGTACAGGGGGAGTGAAGGGTCGACCCATGAACATGAATACTCTATCCGTGCATCGACCCACAAAATGGAATGACCTGTGGTCCGGGTCATGGTGCACCTCCCATGTCAGCGTGTCCACGTACACTACGAACGTCGTCATCTGAAGAAGTGATGGAAAGAAAGAGATAGAGGGAGTGAGAATCTTGCTAAAGAATCTCAGTAGGGCCTCCTACTACCTAGGTGTCATCATCTACGTCCTCAGGAACCTTGGGTTTAATTATACAAAATGACTGAACATGCATTAAGTTCATTTTAAACTTTAAAATATACTTTAGCCAAGGTCCATTCATTTTAGGATGATCTTAATGTCATGAATGTAACATAATAGAAGGTGTATGCATGGCACTACCTAATGCACATACATAAAACATAACATCAAGCATCATCATACTTAGTGGCATAAAGTGGCAATAGTAACATTCATATGGGACAAACTTAGTGACATAGTCATAATCATGAAACATCTCTTCCTCATGGGCCACCCTAAAAGACAATCGAATTGGGATGCTCGGTCAACCGGTGTCACCTTAACGTGTCATACATCTAGGTTATGAGCTCATACCTTAACTAGTCGTCACTAGTTCTTACTTACCACTTAACGATAAGCGTATCATAAATCATAAATCCCGACTATCTGAGTACGGGTTAGGGGGCAAAACTCTTAGGGGTGCTCGGCCGAACCGGTGTCACCTAAGAGTATAAAATGGTACCGATGTCAGATGAGTTCTATGGAGGTGCTCGGCCGAACCGGTGTCATCCTAGAACCCATCTTAGTACCTTAATTTTCAAAATCTCTTTAAGTGCCCAAATTTGTCGGAAATTCGGCGGCACAACGGTCATTACCCCGAATTTCCTTCCAAATTTGCTTTATGCCACATAAACATATAACCTCATGAATTCCTCATATGAATAACATCATCATCATTTGCATACTACATGTATCATCATAAAACATTCAAACGCTTACCCTTACGGTAGCTTATGCTTTGACCCTTATGGGCCTTAATCTTGAGATATAGTTCTCTACATCCGTCGCTCATATCTTTTTGCACCTAAGGGCTCATAATTAATCATCATTCCTAATCCTCATGTTCATACTTAAATCTGAAAAGCATAGGGCAGAATCTCTAACTTGTATTTACGGGGTTCTAGAACTTACATTTTAGACCCTTTCTCGGTTCCGTCTTACTGAGAAAGCTATATATTAAATCTAAATCAATTATGAGACATTCCTATGCTTAAGGACTAATTATTAATCATGTTTATCATGTTGTAAGGGTGCTGGACAGAATCCAGAAAATTAAATGTTCTAAGAGTTCTACATTTGCATTTTTATGGTTTTCTAGTTACTAGTTTCCCCATAGGTACTAAAATTCAATTCTAATCCAAATGTTACCAAGTTTTTCATGTCTAAACAATCTAAATTTGATTATGTTCCCATTAAAACAGTTTGGAAAAGTTCCAAAAGCAAATGGGTTAAAACTATGTCAAATTCCAACTTTACGGTATTCCTAGTTAGCTAGTTTCTTACCTATCATGCATAGGATCGCTTCTACATCATCATATGATATTTTCACACATTCCAACACATCAAAACATCATCCTACAGCATCACACTCATCATATCAGAACCGAAAACATTTAACTTTAATAAGAGAGTTAAATTGACGTTTCTAGGTACATAAGTTAACTAGTTTCTCTTGGAATCAATCTAGAACTTCTAAAACTCTTTTTCAAAACATTTTAATTCATCAAGAGGCTAAGAGAAGCCTTAGGTCACTGACCAAAACATATTCCATGCCCTAAAAGATAATAAAATCACAACTTGTGATGACATAACCTTATAAAGTTTTGTAAAGCTTTAAGGAAAACTTAAAACATAGACTATTGGTCCTAGTAGCTAGATGAAAACTCATTGCACGTCCATCATCACTACTTGGCCAAAAATATGCATTCAAAGAATGGTTTCACATTAAACTTTAACTTGGAATGAAATGGGCAAGTCTTTGAGCTCTAGGTTCTTAAGTTACGACATAACATAAACGTGCTCATGCTTTTCATTTTTAATCTTGCTTACAAAATAAAGTGATGACATAAATTAAATATACAAGGCATAAACTTAAACGTGCAAGCTTGAAAGTAAATATGCGAGGCATAAACTTAAACGTGCAAGCTTGAAAGTAAAGATGCAAGGTTCAATTCTTCATTTTAGTGCTCTTGGCCCAACAACAATCGACTTTAAGGCCGAAATAGAAAGGCATTCGAGAAATTAATTAGGTGATAATGCAAGTTCAATTCTTTATTTTAGTGCTCTAGGCCCAACAATAATCGACTTTAAGGCCGAAATAGAAAGGCTTCAAGAATTAAATTAAGTGATGATACAAGTTCCATTTTAATCTTTATGTTCTTAGGTGATAGCTAGAAAGTAAAGATGCATAGCAAGAATGTAAATATGAATGCAAGCATAAAATAAATTATGCAAGTTCATTTTATCTTTCTAGAGCTCTTAACAAGACTTTAAAGGAATTTAAACCATAACCCAAACTCATCCAAACAAGGTAAAGTCAAGCTTAGAGTTCTTAAAACTCAACATAATATTCTTAGGAAATCAAACCATGAAGCTTAGAAAAAATTAAGGAAATGGCCGAAATCTTCAAGAAGAAAAAGGAACATTTTAAAACTCTAGAGTTCATGATCTTGATGATATATTAACACCAACATCATGAGTCCTCATCATTGAGTTCATAGAGCCATTTTAAAACATCATCAAAGCTAAAGTTCTCAAGAGTTCAAGAAAGGAAGAACTAGAAACATTTTTGTTCAAGAACAAAGATCAAGCTCTAGAGTTTGTTTCAAGTGATGAACATCATCATGAAACTCTCATCATCAAGCTCTCACTTCTTCATTCCCAAAGGCCCATGGCCGAAACATAAAGAGGAAGGAGGAGAAGAAAAGAAGTTCTAAAAGGAATCAAGAGAAACTATGAACATAAAGCTTAGAACAAGAACTTTAAAGAAAGGAATATTTGAAAGAAAATCCCTACTTGATGTGATGAACTTGAAGATGGAAGAAGAAGATGAAGATGATGAAGAACTTTGAAGAACTTGAAGAACTTGAAGAACACTAGAACTTTGAGAGAAAAGGAAAAGCTTTGAGTGCTCCTAAACTTAGCAAATGATCTAAAAGTGGTGCAAGCTCCTCAAGGCATTCTATTTATAGAGAAATGAAACAAATGAAGGGAGCTCATGGAGAGGAAGAGCTTCGGCCATGTGTACAGAATTGGAGGCATCCATGAGTTCCATGAGGTGAGATAATGTGGTCTTGAGGCATGGTGAGGTATGGTTCAAAGCATGGTGAGGTATGGTTCAAGGTATGGCCTCAAGCATGGTTCTTTGAGTGAGAAGATAATTAAACATGTGGCCAATGGGGAGTGTGCTGGCTGAAACTTCATCAGCCATGGGGGAGGGTTCTTTGCATTTTAATTGTGGTTTAGAGTTGTGTTTAGGTGTATCTTTGATTATGCTTAAGATTAGGAATTTGTAAGAAAGTGTTTAGGTAAGGGAAATGGATAATTAAGGTGGTCTAGACATAATTAAGGAGTGGTCTTGCACCATTAGTGAGTTAAATTCTCAATTTAGAGTCTAAACAACTCTAGACACATTTCCTTTATTTAAGGAATTGGAGAGAGAAAACACTATTCAAGATTCCAAGACTAGGAGTCTTGAGTTCTAAAAAGAGATTTAAGTTTAATCTAAGCAATTTTAGGTTCTAATTAACTTTAATAAATTATTTTGACTCTAGATTAATTAGGGAAATAAATTAATCTTCGTTTAGAGCCTAATATTGCTTAGGTTTGCTTAATTACGTCATTAAGCTCAAAAACACTATTCTAGGGGCAAAATCGTAATTTTGCACTAAAACTGCCCGGGACCACCGGGACTTGAACAGAGACCTCTAGATATATGAAAACGTGTTTTTAAACCTCTAGGGAAAGTTCCGGGCTCAAACGGCACCTTTACCCGCGTAAAAACGCTATAGGGGTATTTTGGTCATTTTGACCCGAAACTGCGGAAAACGAAATTTTCGCTTCCGAAAGCATTCAATCCCCTTCAAACATTGAGTTGACCCTTCGAGGATGACCGAGTTGGTTACCCTCGCATTCGGGTCGGGAAATGACCTCAGGGGCATTTTGGTCATTTCCCTCGGACAGAAAAATCGGGGTGTTACATTTTCCATTTGTTCCAACATCGAAATCAAAAATAAACCAAAGAAAAAGAGAAGGAACTCAAAACAAAATCCCTACCAAAGTTGTTCTCTTGTTGGAAAAGAGAAATCTTGATCTTGTATATTGAAGTGAAATGAAAAATCTTCTCTTGGAACCCTTAGTAGATTCAACCAAGAGGAAAAGAAATGGAGGGAGGATTTTTCTTGTGATTTTGTGTTTAGGAATGGAAAGGATATGTGTTTGGGAGTTGATCTAAGGTAGAGGTATAGTGGTTCGATATTTATAGCTCAAGGGAAGATCAAGAATGAAGGTTCTTAAAGGTGGAGGAAGAATGTGAGCAAGATTGCAACAAAAAATGCAAATGGTAAAAATGAGAGTTTTTGGGAGTATATTAGTGTTAAAAATTAAAATATGAGAGAGAATTTGTAACATCCAAATTTTTAAGCCAATACTCTAGAATATATTTAGGTTAATCATTAGTCTATTACTCTTTTAGTCTCATTCCTTACAACCTTTCATTAAAATACTTAGCGGAAAATATGAATAAATTTTTCTTTCTGAAACTTGAAAGCAAAACGTGAGCCGCGCACTAACCTAACGTTCGTCATAACCATCACATGCAAGAAAAAGTAACCACACCATTGATAATCATGAAACATAGTATTATACATAACAATCATAATATCATCACATCTTCATAGATACATAGACTACTAACATCATTGTACCATCATTTACATCAAAACATGCCTATATATGTGAAGTCATCCTTATCCACCTATGAGGTTAGATAAGTGTCAACCCAAAAGCTAAGCTATTTATGCCTCCACAGCGACCCTCTGCTCCGTCTGCTAATGTGTCCCTTAAGCGCGCGCCTCAAAAGAAGTCACGAACCTCATTGTAATCCTCGTCTAGAGACGACACGGAAGAAAAGGAAGGGATGAGAAACTCATTTGAGATTCTCAGTAGGGATTCCCGACTCTAACACTAGTGTCATCGTCGTCGTCCCCAGCCACCTCAGTTTTAATTATGAAAAAGGTGTACATGCATAAGGATTGGTTTTAGGCTTTACAAATCTATTTATCTGAAGTGAGTGTCTTTTTGTATGTGTCTTAATGCAACAGATATTTGATGAATGCATGACAATACCATATGCACATTAACACAAAAATCGTAATACTTGGGCACATCATAAAGAAACATAAATCATATACGCGGCATAAAAAGGCATAGTACTTTTCATGTGACATCTTTCTCATAAATAAAACTCTTAAGTTCTTTTTCTTAAAAACCACCCTCTTAACATATCCACCAAAAGTCCAACCGATTCACCAGCCCGGCAATAATCTGGTCACCAAACTACATCTCACCTATCGCCTAGGAATGAGCTCAATCCTAACTAGTCGTCACTAGATTTAATATGGGCTAATAGAGGGGGCATACTTAATTTTCTTGGATCACCTATCTTAGGATCATTTCCTTCTTTAAAACGCTCTACCGGTATCTAGTACACAGTGAATTGTCCGCTTTGGCAAGCTCAACATCAATACCCTCACGGATTTGTTTCCTCCCCACCATAGCGGGAGGAATGCGTCTCAGTGTTACGTCACATCTGTTCTGGGGGTGCTCGGCCGAACCGGTGTCACCCAGAACCTTTCCTGGGGGTGCTCGGCCGAACCGATGTCACCCAGGAGTTTTCACAAACTTTTCTCAAATTCTCAAGTTTGATGGGAAATTCAGCAGCATAACGGCGTTCACCGGATTTCCTTCAAACTTGCTTTATGCCACGAAACTTGTAGGACATGCACAACCATTCATCATCATCATAAGACATAAAATCATTCTCATAATTTCGCAAGCAACATTAAAAGTTCATTATGCACTTGGTCTTACGGTATTTTATGCTTTGACCCTTACAAGCCTTAAACTCGTGATGTAGTTAACCTATCATCTCTTACCAAACGTTTATGCACCTAAGGGTTCTCTCTTATCAAATCTTATCATTTATTTATGCTCTCTATTAAATCTGAACAATATTATTCCTTAGGGGCAGTGTTATACACTTATGGTTACGGGGTTCTAGAACTTGCGTTTTAGACCCTTTCTTGGTTCTGTCTTCTCCTAAGGCGCTATAAGTTAAACCTAAACCAATTATGAGTCATTAATACATCAAGGAGCTAATTATAAACCATGTTATCTACATTATAAGGTTGCTGGACAGATTCTAAGAATTAAATGTTCTAAGAGTTCTAGAGTTGCAGTTTTACGATTTTCTAGTTACTAGTTTCTCTATAGGTGCCAAAATTCATTCCTACTTCAAATGAAACCAAATTTTTCATGATTAATCAATCCTAATCTGATTATATTCCCATTAAAACAGTTTGGGCAGTGTCCATAACTAAATGGGATAAAACTATGCTAAATCTTGACTTTACGATTTTCCTAGAAAGCTAGTTTATTTCCTAACTTGTATAGAAATGTTCCTACTTCATCATACATAATTTTTACTCATGCAAACATATCAAACATCATCACATGGCAGCAAACACATCATGGAAGAACCGAAACTTTAAGTTCCAAAAAGATACATAACTTGATATTTTTAAAACACATAAGTTACTAGTTTCTCTTGGAATCATTTTCAAGACTTCTAAAACTCTTTTGCAAACCATTTTATCTTGTCAAGAGACTAAAAAACATCCTTAGGTCAGTGACCACTTAATCCCTCCTTAAAAGAGTGTTAAAGTCATAGAACCTTGTTGGTCTTAACTTAAACAAATTCATGAGACTTAAAAGGATTCTTAAAACTTGACTTATTGGTCCTTGAAGCTAGATGAAACTCATTCCAAGTCCATCATCACTTTATGGCCGAAATCATGCATTCAAAGAATGCTCCCTCATTAAACTTTAACTTGAGATAAAATGGGCAAGTCTTTGAGCTCTAAGATCTTTTAAGTGATGACATAATTTAAACATGCTATGCACTTCAGTTTTTTATTCTTCATTACAAATTAAAGTGAGAGCTTAAAGTAAACATGCTAGACTTGAATATAAAAATGCAAGACTTGGAATATAAATATGCAAGTTCAATTTTTTATTTTAGTGCTCTAGGCCCAGCAACAATCGACTTTAAGACCGAAATAGAAAGGTTTTGTGATTTTAGTTAGGTGATAGTGCAAACCTCATTTTAAATCTTTACGTTCTTTAGTGATGAAAGGTAAATATGCTAGACAAGAATATAAATATGAGATGCACTCCATTCTTTAGCCTTTAACTTTAGGTGATGGCTTGTAAATTAAATATGAATGCAAAGCTCAAAATAAATGTGTAATGCATAAGCTCAAATTTAAATATGAATGCTAGTTCATTTTATTTCTTATTAGAGCTCATACAAGACTTTAAAGGAACTTAAACCTCAACCCAAACTCAACATGACAAGGTAAAGAAAAACAAGAGTGAACCTCAAGGGTTCTTTAAACACAAAGTTTCTTTTCTTGAAATGTAAACATAGATAGCATTTTTATTGAAACTCAAGCTCTAGAGGCCTCATTGTGATGAACACATAGTCATCATCTAGAAGCTCTCATCATCAAGCCATTGTGAGCTCCGTTGGCCAACATGGCCGAAACCACAAAGAAAGAAAAGGAAGAAGAACCGAAATTGTTGGAGAAGAAAAGAAACATTTGGAACTATAGAGATCATGATCTTGATGATGCATTAACACCAACATCATAAGCTCTCATCATTGAGTTCATGTTAACCATTTTAAAATATCATCAAAGTGAAAGGTTTCAAAGATTTAAGAACAAAGAACAAAGAAAACATCTTTAACTTAAGAACAAAGATCAAGCTTTAGAGATTATCCAAGTGATGAACATTCTCATCATGGAACCTCATCATCAAGCTCTCATTCCTTTGCTCTCAAAGGGCTCATGGCCAAAACACAAAGAGGAGGAGAAAAGAAAAGAAGTTCTAGAAAGGATTCAAGAGAAACTATGAACACTTAAAGAAATTGTGAACTTTAAATGGAATAACTCTTGAAAGAAAATCCCTACCTAGAGATTAGGAGGTTGGAATGAGAGAAGAGGATGAAGAACTTGAGGAACTTAAAGACTTGAACTTGAGAGAAAAAGGAAACTTTGAAGTGCTCTTTGAGAATTTACACTTAGCAAATGAACCCAAAATGATGCAAGTTCACCCAAGCAAGCTATTTATAGAGAAATGAAACAAATGCAAGGTGCAAATGAAGAAGGAAATTTCAGCCATCAGCCTCATGGGCAGCCCATGAGTTCCATGAGGTGAGATAATGTGTTCTTGAGGCATGGTGAGGTATGGTTCAAAGTATGGTGAGGTATGGTTCAAGGTATGGCTTCAAGCATGGTTCTTTGAGTGAGAAATAATTCAACATGTGTTGTAAATGAGAGAGAGAGGGCCGAAATTGCATCAGCCATGGGGAGGGTTTTTTTGCATTTTAATTGTAGTTTAGAATTGTGTTTAGGTGTATCTTTTATTAGGATTAAGATTAGGGATTTGTAAGAAGGTGTTTAGGTGAGAAAATGGGTAATCAAGGTTGTCAAGACATAATTAAAGAGTGTTCTTGCATCATTAGTGAGTTATAAATTCATTTTAGTGTATAAACAATCCTAGACACAATTCCTTGATTTAAGGAATTGGACAGAGAAAATACTATTCAAGATTCCAAGAGTGTAATCTTGAGTTTTAGAAAAGAGTTTTAAATCTAATCTAAGCAATCTTAGGTTCTAATTAATTTTAATAATTTATTTTGACTCTAGATTAATTATGGAAATTAATTAATCTTCGTTTAGAGCCTAATATTGCTTAGGTTTGCTTAATTACATCATTAAGCTCAAAAACACTATTCTAGGGGCAAAATCGTTATTTTACACTAAAACTCCCGGGACCATCGGGACTCAAACAGATGTTTTGAAACATGTAAAAATGTGGTTTTAAACCTTTGGGGAAAGTTTCGGGCTCAAACGGCACCTTTACCCGCGTAAAACGCTATAGGGGTATTTTGGTCATTTTGACCCGAAATTGCGGAAAATGAGACTTTCGCCTCCGGAACCACTCAAGGGTCATTCAATCCCCTTCAAACATTGAGTTAGCCCTTCGAGGACTGTCGGGTCGACCATCCTCGAATTCCGGGCCGAAAATGACCTCAGGGGCATTTCGGTCATTTTCCACTCAGACAGAAAATCGGGGCGTTACAGAATTTGAGGGAGGGAAGCTCATGTAATGTGGGGCTTTTTGGGTGGAAATTTTCATTTTCCATGTAGGTTAGGACATGGTTTTAGAGATGGATTTGATTAGGTAATGGGTTAGGAATTGAAAATTAAGTATTTGGATTAGTAACTGAGTGTTTAAAGCTTTCAAGACATGATCAAGGAGTGGTCTTACATACTTAGTTTAAAATAATCTCATTTAGTTTGAAATTCAAATGCTAGCAAGTTTCATAATTTTAGGAAAAAAGAGAGAAAAAACATTATTCACTTTTTGACTTTCTCAAAGTCTTAAAAGCTCTTTGATTAAGAAAAGGATTTAACTTTTCCTAAGCAATCTTAAGCCTCAAGTAACCACAACTAATTATTTTAACTCAAGATTAATAATTAAAATAAATTTATCTTTCATTAAAGCCTAATATTGCATGCATTTTCTTAATCGCTTAATTAAGTTCATTATGCACTAGTTAAGGGTAAAATGGTAATTTTGTACAAAAACTCCCCGGGACCACCCGGGCTTAAACAGATATCATGCATTTCTTAAAATCAACATATCAAATTCCCAGGTAATGTCCGGGTCCAGTCGGCAATTAATCTCGTGTTAAATTGCCACAAGGGTATTTTGGTAATTTCGTATAATGCCCGGGGAGGAAGTAGGGGAGTGATTGCCGGTGTAAAAAGGCAGGACAATGAGCGGCTCCTAGTAGACTTCTAAGCGGACGGGTACATGAATGAACCAATTACACACCAGAATAAGAGGGATCCTGAGACTGTATAGGTATGGGACTATACAGTTAAGGAGGGCTTATATGAATTATTTTGTACTACCTATACCAACAAGATGCATTTTCTTTTCGGTAGCCCATATCTAAAGAACTCCATAGTTAAGCATGCTTGACTTAGAGCAATTTTGGGATAGATGACTTCCTAGGAAGTTTTCTTAAGAGGCGTGTGAGTGAGGACAAAGCATGCTGAAAAGATCCGTATTAGTTTGTGGGGATAGTTGTCAATCCATAAAGCAGCAGGGGATGTTACAAATGGTATCAAAGCTTGTACCTCTCCCAGTACGATGTGGTTCTGGGACAAATCAAGTGGAAGCTGGTGGGCATGTAATGCTCGGGGATGAAGTCGGGGAGTAATCGCCGGTGCAAGAAGGCACGGACAATGAGCGGCTCTTGGCAGACTTCCAAGCGAAGGGGTACATGAATGAACCGATTACACACCTGAATAAGAGGGATCCTGAGACTGTATAGATATGGGACTGTACAATTAAGAAGGGCTTATATGAATTGATTTGTACTATTTATACCAACAAGATGATCTTCTTTTTGGCAGCCCATCACTAAACAACTCCATAGTTAAGCATGCTTGACTTGGAGCAATTTTAGGATAGCTGACCTCTTGGGAAGTTTTCCCAGGGAGCGTGTAAGTGAGGACAAAGCACGCTGAAAAGACCCGTGTTAGTTTGTGGGGACAGTCGTCAATGCATAAAGCAGCAGCGGATGTTACATTTCGCGCCTGGGAAAACCAAAAACTGAGATTTCCACTATATCATCATGCATAACACATATAATCCCCTTCAAATATTAAACTAACCTCTTGAGGATAGCTTGGATAGTTGTCCTCAATTCCTAGGCATAAATGACCTCAAAGGCATTTTGATCATTTGTACACAAGAAAAATTAGGGATTGTGATTTTTGCACGGATTGCTATCTAAAACCTCATATAATCTCATTCTAATATTAAATTACCCCATTGAGGATGGTCTAAATTGCCCGCCCTCGATTCTTGTACAAAAATGACTTCAAAGGTATTTTGGTCATTTTTCACAGCAAGAAAAAATCGGGGCGTTACACAAAGCTATTTTTATCAGGACAAGCATGGCTGCTCAAGGAATAAAAGAAAAAGCACGAGTAATACTACAATCCTTGCACCTCGCTGTTGCGAAGAAGGAATCAGATGAAAGATCATTTCTTGAGGTACTCATTTCACCCATTCTATACAATAATATTAATGTTATTTATCTTAGCTTGTGTTGCAAAATCCTTTCTTTGTGTTATCTTGTCCAAAACGGAGATGTTGAGTACATAGATGTGTTTACTGAATACCTTGTCTCAAGAAGTATTCATGATATCTATTACTAAAGATCTCTTGATTGTTTTTATGTTTTTCAAAAGGCCTTCTCCTTTTCTAAATCTTTTCACATCAGCATAAGGAATCATGCATAAAACATCTCTAGGTTTCTCTCACCATAACTCTAATATGAAGTCATTGCAAAGCCATCAGAAGTCATCAGAAAAGGTATATTCTCTTGAAGATTCAATATATCAACTCATATGAACAGCAAATGCTCTATCTACATTATGAGAAGGTTGATTAGAGCATTAGAAAGTTAGTCTTCCATATCAAAAGGGCAATTTACAAGATCAAGAGTATCAGCAAGTACATCAGATGTCAGTTTGCAAGACCACAGATCTCTGTGAGGAATGGTTTATCAGTTTGCAAGATCAGAAAGAAATCAATATGTTCAGAATGAAGACGGGTTGATTAAAAAGAAGACAGTATGTTTAAAAAAAAGATTAGTTGGTCAGAAAGAAGATTTTGAGGATTAGGAAATAATGGATATATGGGGGCATATACTCTAGTACTGAAAGATAAGCTTGTAATGAGTTTATAAAGTTCTCCAAAGGATTAGAAAGTAATTTGTGAGGTTTAGAAAATAACTCCTTCAAAAAATAATATCAAGTCAGAGAACTTCCTTTCTCAAATAAAGATGAAAAGGCAGGATAATTCCCAATCCTTTGAGTTTCTCTCTCCCATGTCTCTTCGCCTTCAGTCACGTCACATCACTTTGAACCCTGATGTCTCATATATCATCGTTACCTTCATCTTTCCAAACATGCTTTCTTAAATCGCTTTGTTTTCTCCTAACCTCAGACTCTTAACCTTTCTCATCTTACCTCTTCTCTATGACTACTATCTTTTTCTTTAAAAACCCTCTTCTTTGAATTCAAAAACCTCAACAATATCGTCTCTCTTCTCTCAACCTTATCTGCTCTCCTTGTTCCGTTAACCCTAACACCTTCTTTTTGTTCATCCTCTATAGGTTCTTTTCTATGGCTAAAGGACGAGAAATAGATAGAGAGTCATCTAGATGAGGAACCTTCTTAATGTACAATGAACTACATATGTAGGAAATGTATGAAGAAGATTTCTCTTGAAGAACTACAACTCTTAAAAAAGGCTAAACAATGCCTTGTTAAATCAAGTTCAGATTCTTAAAGAGGTGTTTACCTTTCAAGGACGGGAACACTTTCTGGACATTTCTTATAGAATTTTTCTAGGAATGGTTCCTACTTTCTTTTACTTTCTAGAAGTAAAGGATCAAACCACTCTCTCAACCACAATAAGGGATGTCTTCATGGAAATAGAGCTGTCTGACCTGGCGAATGTGGTTAGGGCTCCTATTGCTGGAGTAAAATGTCTTGTTAACAAAGATTGGGTCAATTCCCTTGGGGTGAGTGCCAAGGAAGTTTCAAAATACCTCACTGATTCCACGAAATACAAACCCGGTAACATTACTACTACCTTACTTAGTTCTAGGGTAAGGAATGTATTTTCTGTGGTACAATTCGCTGTTCTTCCTAGACGAGGAAGTACAAATGTTTTGCTGGGAATGGATTGTATGCTATTTTTCTGTTTGATGACCAAACAAAAAGTAAACTTGCCAGAGTTGATAATGGACTACAAGCTTAGCACCATTACCAAAGATAAGAGAAGAACTGCTGCAACACCTTAAGGCATGCTGCTGACAAAATTTTTCCAATACTTTTGATATCCTTTTACACAAGAATGGTTTGAATATGCAGCCGAAGACTACACCATTAACTCCTTTAGATCAAAGAAGAAGACTCAGTCAATTCTTGTGAAAACGAGTTCAAGAAAGACAAGCTTTCAGATTGAAAAGAATACTGTAAAGGGGAAGAAGGAAATAGGAGAACAGAAGAAAAGGAAATCCAAGAAAATACTTGTTTACTCTGAAAGAGCTCAGAAAGTTTGAAAGAAGCTGAGCACACATCTATTGAAACGGGGTTTGAAGAAGCTCCATCCAAAATTCTCTAAAAAGGCAAACAAAAGTCAACCAAGCGATAAAAGCTTACAAATGTTCAAAATCCTTCTAAAGAAGAAATGAAGACGTCAGAAGATGATCTACTTCAAGGCAGACTTGATAAGCTCCCTATTCAGAAGAAAGCTTCCTATTCAGAAGATGATCTACTCGGAGGACGTTATGACTATTAGCCAAGTGCTAGAGAACATGTCAAAGTCTAAGGATTCAAAGCCACACTCAAAGGAAAAGGATATAAATGGTGTAACACCCTAATATTTAACCTAATATGCCTAAGACGTATTCAAGTTAATTATTAGTTATTACTCTTTTGTCCCTGTTCTTAATTCTAATTTTGAGAAAATACTTAACGAAAATATGGATAAATTTTTTTTTTTGAAATTAAAGAGGAAAATGTGAGCTATACGTAAAATAAAACTATGTAACGCCCCAATTTTTACTGTAATTTTTATTGTCATTAGAAATTACTGAATTATTATAGGTAATTATTACATAAGATTTGAGGCCGAACAATCCTCAATAAAGGAATATAACATTAGAAGAGAGGTTAGGAGCGATTCATGCGAGAGTCGCAAATCCCGAATTTCTGTACGTATAAAATGACCAAAATGCCCCTGAAGTTATTTTACTCAGAAAATGAGGATCATTGGCCCCACCTATTCTCAAGGGGATGTTTTGATGATAATAAGGGATTGTTTGTGTTATGTGTGTTAATGGAGCAGAAGGATCTCAATTTTGAGTTCCGACGCGTAAAATGACCAAAACGCCCCTGCGGCTGTTTTAACTCCGATGTGCGTGCCGACTGAGCCCGAACCTCACTAAAATGTTTTAAAATTTGTTTTTAAGCCATGATTAACCATTGGTTAAGCTCGGGTGGCCTCGGCAGTTTTTAAGTGAAAGTACGATTTTGCCTATGTTTTTGGGCGCTTTTTGAATTTGGGATTTTTGATTCAGATATCACAGAAACCTAAGCAATATTAGGCTCAAATTAAAGCTTACTAAATTCTAAATATTAATCTAGAGTCAAAATTATGTATTTAGATTTATTAGAACCCAAAATTGCTCAAAAACACCCAAATTGCTTACTAATTCACTTAAGCCCTTAACCGTAAATTCTCTAAATTACATGAATACCTTGCCTACACCTAAATAATGCATGGAACACACAAATTTCACTTCTTTGGGCTGTAATGGACGAAATTATTGATGCCATTATGCAGCTGAATTATTGCCAAAAGTTGCACTAAAACAAAATGCCAAAATGTCACCATAAAAGACATAATTCCTTAATTTCATACAACTTTGTCTAAAATGATTTTTCCTCCCTTATTTCTCCTGCAAAATTCCGCCAACTACCTCCTCATTTTGGCCAATTAGAATCCTCAAAATCTTGTATAAATAGGCTTGCTTGAGTGGTCTTGGAATGCTTTGTTCATAACTAGTTTTTAGGAGCACCAAAAACTTTCTTTCTTCCTCCTCTTTGGCTGAATTCTTTCTTCAATTTTTCAAAGATTTTGTTTCATTTCACTTCAAGAAATCAAGTTCTCTTCCTCTTCTTCAACTCAGATTAGGTAGGGAGTAGTTTCTAAATTTATTTCTATGCTTTGAGGAGTTGTGTTTTTAGCTCAAAATAATGAAATTATGAACTTACCTTAGCTTTTCATTTCGGTTTTCCTCTTCATTTTTTTCTTTAACCAATTCGGCCACATGGCCTAGGTGGAACTAAGATGATGGCTTGATGATGAGGACCTTGAGGGTGGATTGTAAATCCATCACAAGTTAGGCCTCTAAAGCTTGAAAATTCCACTTGATGCAAAACTTTAAAGAATAATGCTTTATGATGCTAAAACAAAGATTTTTAGTTTAGAACTTGAAAGATGTATTTTCCAAGCTTGTATTTCATGTTTATGTTTCAAGTCATCACTTAATCTTTCAAGATAATAAAGAGGTTGCATCTCATATTTAATTTACGCTCTCACTTTATTTTATAATGGCTAAAAGAATCAACGCATGACATGTTTATTTTATGCCATCACCTAAAGATCCTAGAAGTCAAAGACTTGGCCATGTATCACAAGCAAAGAAATATGATTATTGGAGTTAAAGAATTTATTCTTTAAGAAGTCTTGAGATTGGAGCTTAAAAAGATGTAATAATAATTCTCTTCTCCCTTCACCAGTCCTGTGCGGACTACCGCCGCTCCAGTTTCTTAATATTCTCTTCTCCCTCTACTGGTCCTGTGTGGATTACCGCCGCTCCAGTTTCTTGCATCATGTTTATATTTCAAGTTTTTGCATCATGTTTAATTTTCAAGTCATCACCTTAAATCTTAAAGATAAAGAAATGGAATTGCATATCATGTTTATAATTCCAAGCTATCACCTTATAAAGATAAGATTAAAATAAGGTTGCATAACATGTTTATAATTCTAAGATGTCACCTAAATCTCTAAAGCTCAAGACTTACTCCTTTTATCTTAAGTGAGAATTTTAATTGTGAAGATCCTCCCAAGTTTGACAAAAGAACTAGTTTCTAAATGAGTTTCAAGACTTTGCAAGGATTTTACGGGGAACTAGTATTTTATATGCACTTAAAATATGATTCTACGTAATTGCATGAGGTTCATGATTCGGCCACTGATCTGAGTTTAGTATCAATGTATGATAATGATTTGATATGTTTGAAGTTGTGATAATTATGGTTTATTGTTAAGAGAATGATTCACTGCATGTTAGAGATAAAACTAGCTCCCTAGAACAACCGAAGAGCTAGAATTTACCTAGTTTTTGACCCCATTAAGTTTAGCCAATGCCAAATTTGTTTTAGTATGTTATAATTCTTTCTAGGATTAGTTAGCCACGAAAAATTTGGTATCAATTAGACTAGGATTGATCCCGAACACTAAAAATGAACTTAGCAACTAGAAAACCGTAAAAACAAGATTTCTAGAACTCTAGGGAATGAAATTTATGCATTCTATTCAGAATTTTTAGCAACGATAAGAACCAGGTTTTATTATGTTTAAATAAGGGAGAATGATTCATAATTAGTTTAGTAACTAATTTCAACATCATAGGGAAAGCTGGTAACAAGAAAGGATTTAAAACATAACTTCTAGCATACCGTAAAACCTTAGAAACAACTTACTACCTATGCTACCCCATTTGATTTAATAGTGTTCTTAAGGCCTATAAATAATCGTAAGGATGGTAATAAATCCCTTAGGTGCATAACTAATTAGTTCTATAATTGATAATTCTATGTAAGTATTGGATGCTTATTAAGTACTTGATATCATTGAATGATTTCCTAGCTTGCATGTTATAGTTGCTGTTGCAAATAATGAGAAAGCTTATGCATGAAATATTCTTTATTATGTAAAATTTACCTTTGTTGCTAGAAGAAAGTGTATCATTGTAAAAGTGTAATTTGGAAAGGTTCTGGCTAAGGAAAGACTTGGTATTTAAGCGTGTCCATTGTGACCCACCTCTCTTTCCTGGGAATCTCCCAGATGCATGATTATAGTTGATACATATTATTCTAGCTTAAGACTATAAATGAGAAAATGCTATGATGTTTATGAATTGTATTGTGATATAACATGCAAAGATTTAATGGTGACTTAAACTTATAAGAAAATGATCCTTTGGAACCATCAAACTATAGGTGGTGAAAAGGTGATTTTAGCCCCCTAACCCATTCTCTCAAAAGGGTAGAGTCGGGACTTTAGCTTATCAAAAGGGATAAGTATATGCTAGTGACGACTAGTAAAGTATGCGCTCATAACCTAAATTACTCCCAAAAGGGTGAAGTATAGGGTGGCCCAAGGAAAATAATGATGATGATAAGATTTTAAGTCACCTAAGGCACTAAAGAAATGAAATATGTGCACTGTGTCCATGTGTAGCTAATATTATATGACGTTCTTTTATGCATGTTATTTTGATAATGATGATGAGGAATATGATGTAATGATAAAGGAAAAGTTCATTGTAAATATGACATGTTAAGATTATGATGCATTATAAGACGCATGATTAAAAATTGACGAACCTCGGTTAAGTATTTGTCCGAACTTAAAATGAATCTTTGCATGCTCACTATTTTAGAATAATCCCGAGGTTCCTGGGGACTTTGATGATGACACTATAGAAGGAGGTACCCTACTGAGAATTCTTTAGCAAGATTCACACTCCCTTTTCTTTATTTCTGCCATTGTCTCCAGATTCAAATGGCGACATTCGTCCTGTTCGTTGATACCCCTACTTGGGAATTCCACTATGATCCGGTGCATCGCTCGTATCATTTTGAAGGGAGGTACACAGTTCGTGTTTTTATTTACATAGGTCGTCCATTTGCACATCATGTCCCTAGTTATCAATTTTCTCCTACTTCTCCCTATGGCGATGAAATGGTTTTCGAACATGCACGTCCACTTGATGAAAAGATGTTACGTTCTTATCCTGTTTCATCTGTTGTCCATGGATTTCTAGAGTATGTTCCCGAGACGAGATATTCTGAAACTGATCCTTCAGAGGACACTCCTACTCATGTATATTCTGAGAGCTCTGCTCCTACTCCCACACGTGTGAGAGAAGGTAGTGAGGAAACTGTTGTTCAGCCGAGGTTAGCAAGAAGGCCGTCCATGCGACCCCAGCCTGGTGCATCTCGTGTGTCCCCTCCCGAGGGAGCTCATCAGTGGATCGGATTTATTCCCCCATTTCCAGGACAGTGGCCATAGAAGGTTCTTAGTAGATTTATGTGTGTTCATGCACCCTAGTTTTAGGATAACCTTCCCGGCTTATGGAGTTATCTAGTTTAGGGGCATGTATTTCCTTATGTATATTTTCTTTTATGGGTTGGCATAAGACAATGATGTATGATCATAACCCACCCTTTGAGTGAGGTTATTGTATGTAAATATATGTTATAATGTGCTTATGGATGTTATATGATGGAGCCAAAGTGATATGATGTGATATATTCTTAAACGTCTTATTATACTCCGCTTACTCGTTCACGTTGTACTCGGCTCACGTTTTCAATTATGTTTTTTTTTAAAAAAAAATGGCTCGTAATTTCACTAAGTATTTTCAAATTATGAAGAAAGAACCAAAGCAAGGAGTAAAGTCTAGTCATTAATCAGATTCAACCTAGGTGTATTTGGTTAATTACTAGGGTGTTACAAACTACGTTGGTTGCCTCGCATATAATAAAGGGTAAACATTCATATAATAAATGGAATACAAGATCTCAAACATAACCAACCATTATAGATATATATATATATATATATAGTTTCACCATACACCAAGTCAAATAGTAGCATTAGTATAGTCATCCGTGCGATATATAAAGAAACATAAAAAACATAAACCAGAAATCTCGCCTACTCGAGTGCACCTAAAGTAGATAACCTTTAAAAGCAAAAGAAGGCTATCCTATGTAAAATATGCACACATGCACTACTAAGACCACTGCCAACTCCTACTACTGCCTGTCCCAAGGGGGAGGAACATAACCAACCCACTGGGCCAATTCGGCCGAAGTAGCCAAATGGTGAGAGGGTCGGGCATGAGCTCCACAATGGGGTATTATCCTCACTCTACCTCCTTAAATCGACTGAGTCACGATAGCTTTACTGCCTTCACCAATCTCCATGGGCACAATGGGGGAAGAACCAATGGATGAGATCTCTGTGGCTGAGTCCTCAGATGGGTCAATCTCCAAATGAGTAGGGGGAGAACGGGGAACGTACTCCGAATAGTCTCAGATAGCTAAGGTAATGGCAGGGGTACGATGAGTCTGCTTTCCGCGGGGCATGTACACTCGAAAAGAAGCTCATTAGCAAGAGGCGAAGTAGGAAAGAAATGGAAACTGGCGACTGGATGAGCAAAAGGCCGGTCCAAGAATACAAACAGGCAGACGGAACAGTGGCCCAAAAAATGGTATGACTGGTGTGTGGCATCAAAATAGAGCTCCCAGGTCAGCGCATCCACGTATATCACAAACGATGCCATCATCATTTGAAGACACGATGGAAAGAAAAGACAAAGGGAATGAGAAACTTGATAAAGAGTCTCAATAAGGTGTCCTCTTATCCTAGTGTCATCATCTACATCCTCAAGAACCTCGGGTTTCATTATGAAATAGTGAGCATACATAAGGTTCAATTATTAAGTTCTAAAATACCAAAAATCGAGGCCCGTTCATTTTAATATGAGTCTTGGATGTGATGAATGCATCATACCTCACCATCAAATGTATGTCTATACAAGGTGCAACATGCTATATAAAAACATAAGTGATGCATATAGAGCATGGTATAGATAGTATGGATTACTTCATTTTATTCTTTAGGTGACTTTATCTATTATTTCTCTCGTTGGGGGCCACCCTATTACTCTCTCTCTCCTTCTGAGAGTTGTAGGTTATGAGGTCATACCTCATTAGTCGCAACTAGCATCATACTCTTATCCTTATGATAAGTTAACACCCGACCTTTAAAGTATGGGATCGGGGGCAAGGATCACTTTTCATAACCTTTAATTCGGGGAGTCCAAAAGATCACTTCCTTATTGGATCACCTCTCATAACCTTTAATTCGGGGCATCTAGAGGATCATTTCCATATATTTTATATCGCCTTAACTTTAATGTTATATTAAGATGCAAAAATACAAACATATCATATAATGTTGCATGCTTGCGTATCACTTCAACATATGCATCAACATTCCAAGTGTAGTCATAACATGACACAATAAAACTTGTAACTAGAAATCAAGCATGCAAACATATAAATTCTCAAGCATAATATAAACCTATCACCTCATAAATTAAGCACCTTCATTACCCCTTAAATGGTTAAACCTCTAAATCGGGTAAATTTAACTTTTGTATTTATTCTTTTATGCATCTAAAGGATTAATTCCAATGATTTTCATTAATTATTAACCTCAAGAACATCATTAAATAAAGCTGGACAGATTTGAACAGAAATAAAATGGGCAATTTCGATGTTCTAAAAGTTATGTTTTTAACCCTTTCTCATTACTGACTTTTCCTATGATGCTAAAATAAATTCTTAAACCAATTATGAGTGATTCCTATACATCTACTAAGTGTTAAACATCCCTTTTACCAAATTATAACATGCTGGACAGAAACCATATTTTTCACCTTTAAGGATTCTAGAAATCACATTGTTTATCCTTTCGGGTTACTAGTCTTTCCTTAAATGCTAAAAATAATTATCACACTAATTACTAACAAATTTTACCCATTTAATTCACTCCAAACAGCATACCCCAAATCTGGAAATGTTAGAGCAGAATCTAAAATTTAATTTTCCAAGAGCATGCAAAGTTGTAATAATAAGCATTGCTAACATACTAGTCTTTCTAAAATTAATTGTAGGTCAAGGAACACTCTTATAATTAATTTATCCCTTTAGAAACACAAGTAAATATCCTTAGGTCAGTAGCAAAATCAGAGGGCTTAATTAAAGGATTTTAATTATGTGAATCATGTTTTAACACTTTAGGAATTAACATATTTCTCAAGAAAAATTGTAAGACACAAGCTTTAAAATCTCAAGACAATAATATACCAATTCTTAGAACTTTCTTCTTTGAAAAAAAAAAACCAATCATATTTGTAAAGATGAATGCCCATGGAACTGAAGTTTCCATGTAAGTTGAAAGAGGTAAGTCTTGAGCTCTAGATTATTTAGGTGGTGGCATAAACTTAAACGTGCAAATGCAAGCCTCATTTTAATCTTTATATTATAAGGTGATGGAAATAGAAAGATAAATATGAAATGCAAACCTTGAATATAAATATGAGAATGCAAGCTCATTTTTAATCTTTAAAGTTTAGGTGATGGCTTGAAATATAAATATGCTAGACAAGAAATATAAACATGAAATGCAAGTTTATTTTCTTATCTTCAAGATTTAGGTGACAACTTGGAAATAAATATAATGTGCAAGGCTCAAATATAAATATGAAATGTAAAGACTTGAAATATAAATATGAATGCATTTCCATGTGTTATGTCTTTAGGTCCTAGACTCAAGACTCCTATTTAGAGTAACAACTCTAAAATGTAACATCCTAATTTTTAACCCAATACTCTAGAACATATTTAGGTTAATCATTAGTCGGTTACGTCATAGTCTCCTCTTTACTGTAAAATACTTAGCGAAAATACTGATAAATTTTTTTTGAATTTATAAAAGCAAAGTGAGAGCCGTGCGACACGATGAGCAATAGAGCATGGATGGAAATAAAGCAAACATCTCGACATAACATCAAGCAAGTAAAGGCACACCACAATAAAACTGAACTGCATATTTATATATATTATGATATGCCCTCTTATGTAGAGTGGGACTTAGTTTAGTACATCATGAACAGATACAACCAAGAGAAAATACAAAGGAAAGTACGACGGAAAACATAAAAGCAAGCTCCCCTACCCAAGTGCAACTACAGGGATAACCTCTAAACAAAAGGAGGTCCATCCTCATCTAAGTGGTGTGTGCTCTACCCGGGTACTCCATCGATCGTACGTCACCTCCTACTGACGTCCATCTCGCGAACGAGGCACGTATCCGAGAAACTGGGCGAGCTCTTCCGGCGTGTAGAGGCGGAACGGGGATCGGGAGTGACCCCCACGATGTGGCCGCATCTCCAGTCATCGTGCTAGCCCTGGCTGAGTCACGGTATCCTCACTGCCCTCCCTCATCAGCGGTGGAGTGGGGGCAGAGCTCTCGCTGTACGGATGGGTAGGCGGATCCTCCGACGGGTCGGTCTCTGAGAAGTAGGTCCGGGGCACGTAATCGGGATAGTCACGCAAAGCTGAGGCGGTGGTGTGCATGCGGAGCATTCTCTCGAAATGCGTACGCGCGCGCTCAAAAACCCGCTCGTCGTCGCCGTAGGGTGCTGTCGGGGAGAAGCAATGGGTAGGTACGGGCTGAGCGAAGGGACGTCCAACAAACATGATGACTCGCACTGTGCACTGTCCCTCAAAATGGTATGATCCGTGCTCCGGATCATAGTGCACCTCCCACGTCGGGGTGTCCACAAAAACCACGAACGTCGCCATCTGAAGACGTGACGAAAAGGAAGAGATAGAGGGAGTGAGAATCTTGCTAAAGAATCTCAGTAGGGCCTCCTACTACCTAGGTGTCATCATCTACGTCCTCAAGAACCTTGGGTGTAGTATATGAAATAAGTGAGCATGCATTAAGTCTATTTTTAGGTTCTAAAACATAATTAGCCAAGGTCTATTCATTTTAGCATGATTCTTGATGACATGGATGCAATCATATTAAAGAATGTATGCATGACTCGACTTAATGAAAGAAAATAATCACAACATTAAGAGTATCATAATAGTGGCAAAAAGTGGCAATTAAATTCTCATATGGGAAACTTTGTGACATAAACATCATACTTTACTTCCTCATAGGCCACCCTAAAAGACAATCGCTCTGGGGGTGCTCGGCTGAACCAGTGTCACCCAGAGCGTGTCACATCCCTAGGTTATGAGCTCATACCTTAACTAGTCGTCACTAGTTCTTACTTATCAATCCTGATAAGCGTAACATAATCCCGACTTATCCAGTACGGGCTAGGGGGCATTTCTTGGGGGTGCTCGGCCGAACCGGTGTCACCCAAGAATTCATCTTGGTACCGATGTCACATGAGCTCTCTGGAGGTGCTCGGCCATGTCATCCGAGAACTCATCTTAGTACCTCATAAAAAATCTCATAGGTTTTCAAAAACTTTCTGAGTCCCCGAATTTGTCAGAAATTCGTCAGCATAATTGCAGCATGCCGAATTTCTTCCAAATTCTTCTTTATGCCACATAAGTCATTCAAACATGCATCCTTCATCATAATTTTCATGCATTCACATAATCATTCTCACGCGTTCACAAGCAACATTAAAAATTCATTATGCTCTTGGTCCTACGGTATCTTATGCTTTGACCCTTACGGGCCTTAAGCTTGTGATGTAACTAACCTATCATCTCCTATCAACCTTTTATGCACCTAAGGGTTCTCTTCTAATAGATCTCATTATTATTCATGCTCTCTATTAAATCTGAACAACATCATTCCTTAGGGGCAGCATTATAAACTTATAATTGCTGGGTTCTAGAACTTACGTTTTAGACCCTTTCTTGGTTCTGTCTTCGCCTAATAAGTTTGACCTAAACCAATTATGAGGCATTTCTATGCCTAAGAACTAATTATAAGCCATGTTCTCTACATTATAAGGTTTCTGGACATATCCTAAAAATTAAATGTTCTAAGAGTTCTAGAATTGCATTTTATGATTTTCTAGTTACTAGTTTCTCTATAGGTGCTAAAATTCAATCCTACTTCAATTGTAACCAATTTTTCATGTTTAAACAATCCTAATCTGATTATATTCCCATTGAAACAGTTTGGCCAGTGTCCAAAAATAAATGGGTTAAAACTATGCTAAATCTTGACTTTACGATTTTTCTAGAAAGCTAGTTCCTCTCCTATCATGCATGGAAATGTTCCTACCTCATCATACATAATTTTCACACATTCTAACACATCAAAACATCATCATACAGAAGCAAACTTATCATGGAAGAACCGAAACATTAAGTCCCAAAAAGATTCATAACTTGATATTTTTAAAACACATAAGTTGCTAGTTTCTCTTGGAATCATTTTTAGGACTTCTAAGACTCTTTTGCAAACCATTTTATTTTGTAAAAGAGACTAAAAACATCCTTAGGTCAGTGACCACTTAATCCCTCCTTAAAAGAGAATTTAATTCACGAATCTTGTTGGTCTTAATCTCATAACTTCATGAGGTTTTAAAGAGAATCTTAAAACTTAGGATGTTGGCCCTTGTAGCTAGATGAAACTCATCCCAAGTTCATCATCACTACTTGATCGAAACTATGCATTCAAAGAATGCTCCCACATTAAACTTTAACTTGAGATAGAATGGGCAAGTCTTTGAGCTCTAAGGTCTTTAGCTGACGACACAATTTAAACATGCTATGCACTTCATTTTTATTCTTCATTACTAAGTAAAGTGAGAGCATAAAGTAGATATGCAAGACTTGAATATAAATATGCAAGGCTTGAAATAAATATGCAAGACTTGAAATATAAACATGCGAGTCCATTTCTTTGTTTTAGTGCTCTAGGCCCAGCAACAATCGACTTTAAGGCCGAAATAGAAAGGCTTTGAGATTTAGTTAGGTGATAGTGCAAGCTCTCATTTTAAATCTTTATGTTCTTTAGTGATGAAAAGTAAATATGCTAGACAAGAATGTAAATATGAGATGCAATCCATTCTTTATCCTTTAACTTTAAGTGATGGCTTGGAAATTAATATGAATGCAAAGCTCAAAGTAAATATGTAATGCATAAGCTTGAATTTAAATATGAATGCTAGTCCATTTTACTTCTTATTAGAGCTCATACAAGACTTTAAAGGAACTTAAACCTCAACCTAAACTTATCATGACAAGATAAAGTAGGGACAAGAGTGAACCTCAAGGGTTCTTTAAAACACAAAGTTTCTTTTCTTGAAATGTGGTCATAAATAGCATTTTTATTAAAACTCTAGCTCTAGAGGCCTCATTGAGATGAACATATAGTCATCATCTAGAAGCTCTCATCATCAAGCCATTGTGAACCTTATTGGCCAACATGGCCAAAAACTTGAAGAAAGAAAAGGAAAAGGAACCGAAACTTTTAAGAAGAAAGGAAACACTTGAAACTCTAGAGACCATGATCTTGATGATGCATTAACACCAACATCATGAGTCCTCATCATTGAGTTCATGTAACCCTTTTAAAATATCATCAAGGTGAAAGGTTTCAAGGTTCAAGAAGAAAGAACAAAAGAAAACATCTTTAACTTAAGAACAAAGATCAAGCTTTAGAGATTGTTCAAGTGATGGACATCACCACCATGAAACCTCATCATCAAGCTCTCATTCCCTTGTCCTCAAGGCCCATGGCCGAAAATGATGAAGAAAAAGGAGAGGGAAAGAAGTTCTAAAAAGACTCAAGAGAAACCATAAACACATAACTAGAAATGGAACTTAAATAAAGAAAATACTTGAAAGAAAATCCCTACCAAGTGATTAAAGGTTGGGATGAGAGAAGAGGATGAAGAACTTGAAGAACTTGAACACTTGAACTTGAGAGAAAAAGAAAACTTTGAAGTGCTCTTTGAAAACTTACACTTAGCAAATGAACCCAAAATGATACAAGTTCACCCAAGCATGCTATTTATAGAGAAGTGAAACACATGCAAAGTGCAAATGGGGGAAGAGGCTTCGGCCATTACAGCCCAAGGGCAGCCCCATGAGTTCCATGAGGTGAGATGTTGTGATCTTGAGGCATGGTGAGGTATAGTTCAAAGTATGGTGAGGTATGGTTCAAGGTATGGCTCAAGCATGGTTCTTTGAGTGAGAAACAAATCAACATGTGATGTAAATGAGAGAGAGGGGGCCGAAATTGCATCAGCCATAGGGGGAGGATTTCTTGTATTTTAATTATAGTTTAGAGTTGTGTTTAGGTGTATCTTTGATTAGGATTAAGATTAGGAATTTGTAAGAAGGTGTTTAGGTGAGAAAATGGGTAATCAAGGTTGTCAAGACACATTTAAGGAGTGTTCTTGCATCATTAGTGAGTTATAAACTCATTTTAGTGTATAAACAATTCTAGACACAATTCCTTGATTTAAGGAATTGGAAAGAGAAAACACTATTCAAGATTCCAAGAGTGAAATCTTGAGTTCTAGAAAGAAGATTTAAATCTAATCTAAGCAATCTTAGGTTCTAATTAATTTTAATAATTTATTTTGACTCTAGATTAATTATGGAAATTAATTAATCTTCGATTAGAGCCTAATATTGCTTAGGTTTGCTTAATTACATCATTAAGCTCAAAACATTATTCTAGGGGTAAAATCATAATTTTGCACTAAAACTGCCCAGAACCACCGGGACTCAAACAGATGCTTTAAAACATGTAAAAACATGGTTTTAAACCTCTGGGGAAAGTTTCGGGCTCACACGGCACCTTTACCCGCGTAAAAACGCTATAGGGGTATTTTGGTCATTTTGACCCGAAACTGTAGAAAATGATATTTTCGCCTCCGGAGCCACTCAAGGGTCATTCAATCCCCTTCAAACATTGAGTTGGCCCTTCGAGGACTGTCGGGTCGGCCATCCTCGAATTCCGGGCTGAAAATGACCTCGGGGGCATTTTGGTCATTTTCCACTCAGACAGAAAATCGGGGCGTTACATAAAACGCCAATCAATCTTTCAAAATGGACATGAGCTTTAGAGTCTCTCATCATTATGGTTCCAAGAACCTCGCTTCCTTAGACTCACCATCAAGCTCAAAGGAAAAACCATCAAAGAATACCAAATAACATTCTCACTTGCTAGGAACTCTTAAAACTAAAAATGAAATCTTAAGCTTTAGAGGTCAAACAAATGATGGTTTTGCAACCAACATCAAAAGATCGTCATTATCAAGCCATGATTTTTAAACAATAAGGCCATCAAGGCCGAAAAATGAAGAGAAAGAAAAGGAAACTTTGAGACTGAAAAGAAAGAAAGAAAAAGAGAAAACCAATACTCTAACAATTCATTCAAATCCCAAAAGTGAGAGATCATAGAAGAAGAGAACATTTTAAATCAATTCAACATTACAACCAAAAAGATTCAAAGGAAAAGAATGAAAACTTTGAAACAACTCCCTACCAAAGATGTTTTTCTTGTTGAAAAAAAAGAGCTTGATCTTGAAAAGAGATAAGAAGAAAATTTCTTCCTTGTAGCCCAATGTAGTTTCGGCTAAGAAGACAAAGAAAAGGGAGGAAGATTTGTTTTGGGTTTTTGATCTTGGAGGTGGAAGGTTAAGTGTTTTAGGAAAGATCTATGGTGGTTAGGTGGTGGTTTGAGGTTGAGATGTGGTAGTTGATGGTAGTTTCTTTGAAGAAAAAGGAAGAAGAAAAACAACTCTCAGAATGAAAGGAAAAAGGAGAAATCTTTGAAAAAGCTTTGAACTAAGAGTTGCAAGAATGAGCAAAAGGTATTGCTAGCTTCCTTGAGTGTGTATTTATAAAGGAATTGAAATATGAGAGGATGAGAGGAGGAAAATATCTCATTTGTGTGCATTATTTCATGAAATGGCTAGGTATAGGTTTGGGTACGGCTAGGTATGGCTTTCCTTGTGTGTGTGAGTGATTAAATCAAAGTGTTATAGGTTGAATGGAGGGGAAGTAGGCCAATTTCTTGAAGAAAATAAGGGAGGAAAATATCTTATCTTAATGTAGATTAGAAGTGTATTTAGAGGTAGATTTGATTAGGCTATTGATTAGGAGTTTGCAATCAAGTGTTTAGGTAAGAAAGTGAGTGATTAAGGCCACTCAAGACAAGGAGTGCTCTTGCTCAATTAGTGGAGTCAAATCTCATTCAATAAGAATTACAATCACATCTTTGATTCTTTCATTTAAGGAATTGGAGAAAAAAAATACTATTTAATAAAATATGACAAAAAGTCTTGAATTAAGGAAGGGATTTTCAGTTTCTTTAAGCAATCTTAGCCCCTAATTAACCCCCAATTAATTATTTTGAATTTAGATTAATTATTAAAATTAATTAATCTTTAATTAGAGCCTAATATTGCTTAGGTTTTGTTAATCACGCAATTAAGTTCGTTATGCCCTTAATTAGCGGCAAAACGGTAATTTTTCACAAAAACTTCCCGGGACCACCCAGACTTAGACAAACATTAGACATCCCTTAAAAATGACATTTCAAACCCCCCAATAAGGTCCGGGTCCACTCGGCAGTTAATCTTGCATTAAATTGCCATAGGGGTATTTCGATAATTTGTGCGCAAGAACCCAAAAATAAGATTCTTTTGTTTTATTAACACACATAACACACATAGTCTCCATTCAATATTAGAAAAGATGGCCGGGGCTGGCTATCCCCATTCTGTCGATAAAATGACCTCAGGGGCATTTTTGGTCATTTGTATATGGGAAAGAAAATCGGTGTGTTACAGATGGGCTATACTTCTTTGTTAATGAGGTCTTCTCCAATATGGAACTAATTGTAGAAGAGCCTAAGGAAGAAGCATCAGCACCACAGACAACAATCATTCTAATGGTTCCCTTACCTCCTTCTTCCATCCATATTACCCAAGTGGAGGAAGAAATGGTTCGAACATGCAAAGCTCCTACGGTGAAAGATGTTGTTGCCTCTGATGTTCCTCTTTCCTCTGCTTCTGCTCAAGAAGTTGTTGCTCCTTCCTTGAATCAAATATCTAACACTGGTGCTACCATTCCTGAGCCTACCTTTGCTCATGCCACCTCTATTCCACCTTCTGCCACTTCTGTAACATCCTCTCCACATCCAACTGTTGCACAGGGTGTCACTCAGGCTGAATCACCTCAATCAGGGGAGACTGTTCTACTCGACATTCCTACACCATCTCCCAGAGCTGCTCCTATACCCATCAATGTACCACCTTCATCCTTAACCGTATCTTCAGCAAGCTATTAGATCATCCTGAGGAATCTAGGGGAGATTTCCTCCAGACAGGATAGATTTGAGGCAACTTTGGTAGAGCATGGAGCTTAACTCAGACAATTGGAAGATTTGCAACTTCAAACCTTTCAGTTTTTACAGTGCTTGTTTCCTGGCATATCTCTTTTTTCATGATGCCAAAAGGGGAAGAAGTGTAGATTGAAAAAAATCTTGTGGTTGTGTTATGCTAAGAGGAGCTATGATGATATGAGGCCTATGCTATGACTCAACGGGAGCCAATGCTAAGAGGGAGCTCAGAGATTCTTTTTATTTAACATGTTTTTTATGTTTTTTGTATATACCTCTTGAATTGTTTCTTATTTGTCTTTATATAAATTGCTCTTCCTTCTTTGTCACTTTTCTTCATGATCTTAATAATGCATTATGCAATCCTTAGTTCATGTTTCATGCTTTGTTTTCTTCTTAAACTCTAATTCATATCAATGTTCTTTCTATGCTCAGCTAATCACATATCTCTCATTAGATGTTTGCTTCTTATCTTGAATGCATATGCTTTGACTTGTTTATTCATATATAGGCTGGATATTAACTTACACATGTTTTATGATTAGCTTCGGCAAACTATCTTTAGGAGCACAAGTTGGTTGTTGCTCTGATGCTAGTTTAATATGCTAAGTCTTGATATGTATGATGAGCTTAATCATTTTCTTTATCCTTTACTTACATAAGAGATGTTTTCTAAAGTGTTCTATATAACTTGATCAAAGTATGGTTGTTAATAGTTTCTGACATGGCTTCAAAAACTTGCGCTTACATGTGTTGAAAAGGCCAAGATCAGTTAACAAGCTTTAGAAATCTCTTGAAGAGTAATGGGTTAATATGTCAAAATGTTTTACAAAACTTGTTTTAAAAGATCATATATCATTCGTTTTGAAAACATCTTTTCATGATCTAATCCTTATGGGAAAATTTCACTGCTCATATGCAAAAGCTCATATTTGCAAATTCAGGGATTGACCCCTAATGAACTTTAGAAACCTCGCATAACAATATGTTGATCTTATCCTTTCAAGGTTTCTCTGAGCACCAGAAATTACATAAGCATCAGTGTGATGTTTACTCCAAAATCACGAATGCTCCTTTTTCTTTTATCATATATATTTGAACATTCCTTTTATAATTCTTTTGGATAAAGAAGTGCTGAAACGAATCTAATCAAAGTAAAATATCACAAGTTTTTCTTGTTCAGTTTTTTAAGCATGAAGATCTTTAGAAAATTCATTTGCTTTGACTAAAAATCAAGCTGGTTGTATACTCATAGCTTAAACATCTTTCTCTTTGTCATATGCTCTAATAACATTTCAAAAAGTGCGTTAAGCTTGTTTTATCCATCAAGCGGGACAACAACAACTATGATTAAAAGTCACTTAAGGCCAAAAATGTTTTTATATGATTCATATCATGCCTTAAGAAAAGAACTTTTTGAAAATCACTTTCTATAATAAAATTAAAAGAGATGATATATCTTGTTTATATTTCTTTCAATTATCTCTTCAAAATAATTTTTTCAAATTGGTTTGTCATCATCAAAAAGGTTGAGATTGTTAGCTCTAGAACCCTATGCGCTTATTTGTTTTGAATGACAACAAAGCTAATTTAAAAAAAAATGCTTTGAAGAATGACTTATGTCTCTATTGAGTTTCTTGTAAGATTATAATAGGTTTCTATCATTTAGCAAGAGCAAGGCTTACTCAAATGAGAATATATTTCACTATACATGTGTAAACACGTTTATCTTACGTTATGAGATTTGAATTGAAATACAAGTGAAATTATATCCTTATTCAAGAAATTGATAGCTAATGATAAGAAGAGGATTGCAACATTATAAGAAATCAAGTTCTAAGACTTTAGAAAGTAGCATAGGACATTAGAAAGTACACTCAAGATGAAGAAATCAACTCATGTCCAAGAGCAACGTGTTACTCATTCTTCAATTATCACAATCGCAAAGAAATCATCAGCAAAGAAGATTAGATTGAACATCTGAAAGTGAAGTTTTCATTAAGGAACTGATTGCGTATTTCAGAAAGCTCACTTCACTGTAGATCACAGAATGCTACAGGAAAAGGGGAGAAATTTGAATTTTGAAATTCAAAAGTTCAAGTCAAACCCAATTTCAAACTAGTACGTCATCTCTTCTGCCTGATTGATCAACCACCCTAGCTTCACAAAGGAGGAGTTCAAAAAGCATGCTTAAAAAGTAGAAAAGTAGTTTCTGAAGGAAGATCAGAAAACTTAACTTTACAATGGCTTCTACAATTGATGTGATATATCTATCAACCTTTCTTCTAGCTGTTTCTTTCAAGACACAATTGATGTTTAACACATGTACTTGGAGAACTGATCAAGGGACAATGGTCACAAAGGAAAACCGTTATAAATAGAAATGATGTGCTTAAAGGCCGACAAGAGATTTGATTTTTCAAGAGATGAAACTCTGCAAAAATCTATTCTCACTTACTAGAAGATTCAATATATCATTTAATCAGTTTTATCTTTGAAGTGTAAGAAAGTTTTCCTTCTACATTCTTAATTAGATTTTTGATCTTTCTAAGGAATAAGTGTTAGACGAAAGTCATTCAAATTTTCTCAGGAACTTTTCAGGTATATGTTAAGGAAACTTGAGTGTAGGTTAATTCGAGTGGCAACCCAAACACTTAACCTTTGTATTCTCGATCTAGTAGTGATCGTTGTATGATAGCTTGGAGAGGCTACTGTAAAACTACTTGCAATGTGACAGTAAGATGTCATTACTAATCACGGTTTAGCTTGGATAGGCTAGTCAAAGATTACTTGCAGCTTGAAGAGGCTGGGGAAAAGACTACTTGCAACTTGGACGGGCTGGAACAAGACTACTTTTAATGTGACAGTAGATGTTGCTATTGTTCAAGGGGTTCGGCTTAGAGCGGCTAGTGTCAAGACTACTCGGTTGGGCTTGGAGAGGCCAGTGTCAATACTAGTCGAGTTAGCTTGGAAAGGCTAGTACAATACTACTCATGTTAGCTTGGAGAGGCTAGTACAATACTACTCAGTTTAGCCTGGAGAGGTTAGTAAAAGAATACTCAACTTGTGATAGTTTTTGAGTTTGCCTACTGGCACAAGTGAGAGCTTAGGAAGACTAATGTAAAGACTATCCAGTTTACTTTCTCAGGTTGAGAAAGTTGTTTTGTATGGAACCTCAATAGTTGTTGAGTACTGGATATAGGCAGTTTGACCGAACCAATATAAAACCTTTGTGCCTTCTCTCTTTCTAATCTCCTTCATATTTATCTGTTGCGTTTTATTATTCATACGCTGATATATCTTTCTCATCATTCTGTTATTCCTTTTAATAATGAATATTTGATTTAACATACTTTAGAAATCTACTTTCTGAAGCTATTAACTATGTTCCCGCTGCACTACAAGTTTTCACTTGATAGTACTTGTTTTCGAATGTTTTAGAAAACATGAAAAGAAACAATGCATGATTCAACCCCTCTTCTCGTGCACATTTCCACCTATAGAGCCAAGCAGATGGCCAAGGTTCATCCTTTGACCAATAAAAATGTAAAACTCTCCTAAGTGCAACATCATCGTTAAGCCATGATATTATACTTAAGAGTTGTTACTCATGAAGTTAGTGGATATTTCTTAAGTAGCTATAGCATATTGGAGCGAATCGAGCAGTAACTAATCCATAACTCTTCACGATTATATATAGAGGAAACATAGTTTTTATAGATTACATATCCAAATACATGAAAAAGCTCTTCTTATGAGCTTTAATACACATCTTTTTCACTTAAACATTTATATAATAGAACTACTAGTGGTCTTCAACCATCGAGCTACCCTGATACATGCATCTCCAGCGCGAGCAACTTCTTTATTTGCTTGTATTATCTGGAAATGGCAAAGGAACACACAAACATACGGGTGAGAATTGTAACATTCTCAGTAAGGCATTCCCCAAATACATAGTTATAAATGTCATCATCATCGTTCCAGCCATTTTGGTTTATTAAGAAAGTATGATCATGCAACACATATTAAAGATTCATTTTAGAGTTCAAAACCATCCTTTCGAAGTGGGTTTCTTTTAGTATTCAGTCACTTAAAACATGTGTTTCATAACATTCAAGATCATAGTAAATCATCCTAGGTAAATATCTCATTGTAATGCAAGTATGCACATGACAATGCAATGATCTTTAATTAAGTTATATTTTCCGTGACCTTGATATGTCGAAGGGGATCTCATATCTTTACTTTTCTTTCTATGTCTTTGATATACCGAAGGGGATCTTTTCATGCCCTTGACAAGTCGAAGGGGATCTGGTTTTACTTATGACTATAGAACTTAATTCAGTGCATTTTTCTCTTTTGATCAACATATGAAAGACTTAGTGCGTACCAAATGGTATCTATAGTGGATAACACCACACATGGTAAATAGGCTACTTATCAAGATTGAGCTCATTTCTATACGTGGTCATTGGACTTCACTTTTTCCTCTCTGAATCATACACAGATCTATTTCTAGCTAATATGTCTACCGACTCATGATATCTATAGGGAAGTTCCTCTTTTTTCCATCCCCTCATTCAACATAAGTCTTATTTCTGTTTTGTCCATATGTTAGAACAGTCATGATTGAAGTTCATACATTCTTTGTTATCACATATATGCATCGTTTACTTTTCTTTTTTCAATGCATGCATAAAGCACATGTAGGCAGTCATTCACAATGTAATTTTAATCATGCCTCATAAACCAATCTTTACTTCCTCTAGCATGTATTTATATATCACAAGTCACATGGCCAAATATTTAACATCAAGTTTTCATGTCATACTAGAACCAAAATGCCATTATGTTTCCAATATAATGCCTTAGCATAAGTACAGCACATGAGTAAATTTCATACCTTTGTAGCATAAATTATTCTATATCTCAAACAATTGAATTCAAGATTAAAACAATTATCCATGACATTTTAATGTGTCCCCAAGGTTCTATAAAAATTTCAAAGCAAAAATAGTTCTCTAGCTCTGTAACAAAATTGTACAAATTCGGAGGGCAAAAACTACTTATTTTTCAGTCACAGCCAAAAGTCTCAATTTTATTACCCTATCAAATGAACATGTAAAATCACATAAAAATTCAGGGTTGGACTTCAAAATGTCATCAATACCTATAAAAATTTCAAGTTATAATTCAATTATTTGATATGGTAACAAAATTACACAAATTCATGGCTTCAGATTAGGCTGCACAGGCAGAACCCTAACTGTCTTGGTTTTTTATTTTTAGAAAATAGTAAAAGTTCACTTTTAAGACCAAGAAAAATCATGCAATTTTCTTAGGATGTTATCTTTAACATATAAAATTTTTAGCTCTTACAAATACCTAAAAATAATCGAAAAGTTTGTGACTAATCCCTGCCTGTGATAAAATTGAAAATCCAGCACTTAGTTCTCAACTTATTTTACCAAAAAGGGTTTTTAAACCTCATCCAAATACTCCACCAATTTAAAAAAATTAATATCTATGTATTCGCAACCAATACAACTAAATATTTCAAGCCAAATCAACCAGAAAAGCTTAGAATAATTTTTGAGAGAAAATAGGTTAAAGAAAGCCATACTTGAATCTGTATAGCTCCTTGCCTAAAATAATCTTCCCTAAGTAATTTTCTTTACTCAAAATCCTTTCAAATAGCCCTTAAACCTCTTTGGCAATGATTTATGATGGCTCAAAGTGGGAAAATAATGATGGATTAAAATTCTAAGTGGTTAGTTTTGAAGATTATGGAGAGTAGAACAAGTTTAGTGAAGGGATCTTAATGTTTCAAGGACTTTGAGTTAAGGTTTTGGAAACTTGAAGCAAGTTTGAAGGTTTGAGAGAAAAGAAATAATGGAGGCTACCTATGGAGGTTGTTACCCAAAAATGACAAGCATGGATTGATAAGGTTGGTGGTTTTATATTTATCTTGATATAGATGTAGTAATTATGTAGTTAAAGCCTAAATTTCTTTCTTTTTAGAAAAGAAATTATATGAATGGCTAGGACTTGGTTTGTTTGTCAAAGAATGAATCTTGCCCATCCACTTGGCTCAAGATAAGTGGCTGACTTTAACTTAGTGAGCAAGCAGCTTTTTTAGTGTTAAAATCGCACACTAAAATTCTATTGAACGGATGAGATATTGTCCCCTGAGTAAAATATAATAAATAAAAGGTCATAATTAAAACTTGCTTTCCAAATTCCAATCCTTGCCATCCACTTGGCAAGATGTGGTTATTAGAGGTTACTTGGTTACCAAGTAACTTTTATGGTGTTAAAAACCACACATCAAAACTTTACCAAATCGATAAAATACTATACTCAAGAAACTTAGGCCCTAGGCCTGATAATCTATGTGGGCCCTAGGCCTAATACTATATCTCAGTTCTCGAGTCTAGTTCCCCTAGCCTGGAACACCCTTGGCCCTAGTTCCATAGTTACTATTCATCTACTAGCCTGAAATTCACTATTCACGCCTAGCCTGAATTTTATTTTTTTCAACTCATCCCTTAGGCCATCCTCATCATTGTTACATTTGTCAAATTTTCAAAATTTTGACTAATAAAGTTCAAATAAATTTTTAAATAATTTTTGGGGTGTTACAAAATTAATCCTAGGCATTCATATCATTTTCTTTTTGAAAAGGAAATAAATAAAAGCTTAAAACTAGAAAAACACTACAACTTAACCTAAGATAAGATTAAAAAAACCATCACCACCCTTATGTCTCCTTCATTTTCGTATAGCAACTACAAAACACAACCCTTCATTGTTCTTTCTCTTAAAAACCCTAACCCTCAAAACCCTAGCCCAAAATCATTAAAACCCCAAGTTTCCTTCACTACACTTACTATACTTTTCAAAATCCAAAAAACTAACCGATTAGAATTTTGATTCATCACCATTCTCCACTTTGATCTATCACATATCATTGCTGGAAGAAGGATTAAGGGCTATTTGGAAGAGCTTAGAGTGAAGAAAATCATTTTGGAGAAGACGACTTTAAGCTAGAAGCCTTAAAGTTTCAAGAGTGGGGTTTTTATGACCTTTTCTTTCCCAAATTTTATTTCTAAAACTACAGAAGAGTTATGTCAAATATTTTTAATTCTATTGCATGTTCATATATAGAACTTGCTGTTTTTGCAGAGGTAGAGTAGTTTGATGTTGTTAGAAAAGCATTTTTGTCAAAACAAGTTTTAAACTATGCTGCTGAAAATTTGGATTTTTCATAGGTAATGTATGTTTCTTGATTTTTCTCAAGTAGTATTTTTCAGCTAGACTTTTTTTATAATGAAGCCAACATATTAAGATAACTCTATGATTTTTCTTGAGTCTATTTGGGTTCTTTTATTGTTGTTTCAAAAATCAAAAATCAAGATTGAACTCGAATATGTTTGGATGACTTATTTCTAACCACTGAATTTGTCTATTTTTGTTATCCTATTAAATTATAGAATTTTGAGTTGAAAATTTTATATGTCTTATTAACATCTTGAAGTACATCTTGTTTTTTTTTCACAAAGTTTTAGGCTCATTTACTATTCTTCAAAATTTATGGTATCTGATTAGTTGCCTACTCGAGTAGATTTTGTCCACTAATTATATATATATATATATATATATATATATATATATATATATATTTTACATAGCTAGAAATGTCTTTTTGAGTCAGAATTTTTATAGATTAACATAGACATGTTGAAGTATCTCTGTAAATTATGTCCCCTGTATTTATAATGTTTGATTAATTAACTAGAATTTTTTCTAAGACTGAAATTCTAGATAGGATGCTGGTGGGCTGGAATTATGACTGAGGAAAATGTTAATGATTTTGTAACTTATACACCATTAAAATTTGTTATATGATTATGTATGCTTATGACAATTGCTCCTATGTGAAAGAAAGTTGAGATTATATTTTTCTTGGGCTAGAGAAAGTAAATCTGGTTAAGTCGGAGAAAGTAAATCTGACTATCCTTGAATTGAGTCGGTGAAAGTAAACCTAACTAGGAATAAATCTATGTGAGAGTTAGAGATACTAAATCAGATAATCATGTATATAAATGAGTTCAGTCCTGAAAAGCAATCTATTACCTAGGAATGGAATAAGCCACCATGGATCAAGGGCTAAGACAGTTAAAGTAGTAGTTGCCCTAAGTTATTCTTTATCTTTTTGACTAAGTGGATGACTTTATTGTTAATTTTGAGACCAGTATGTTTAAATTTCAATTTGACAATATATGCTCTAAGTGATAGTTATAGGTGAAGATGTGCACGAGAATAGGGGCTGAATCGTGCATTGATCCTTTTTCATTTTCTGAAGCTTATGAAAAAGATTACTATCAAGTATAAAACTTGAAGTGCAGCGAAAACATAGTTAGTAGCTTCAAAAAGTAGATTTCTGAACCTTGTTAATTTAAGCACTCATTTATACATAAAATAACAGAGATAAGAAAAGATATATACATGATCAAGAGTAAGAAGACAATGCAACAGGGATAAATAAAAGAGATCAAAGTGAGAAATAAGGACACAAAAGATTTTATATTGGTTCAGTCAATCTGCCTACATCCAATACTCAATAATTGTTGAGGTTCCACTATAACAACAACTTTCTCAATCTAAGAAAGTAACAATGGATAGTCTTTACATTAGCCTTCCCAAGCTATCATTCAAAGATTTCAGAAATCAGCTATAGCCAAGGATTTTGAGTAGTTCTGTACTAGCCTCTCCAAGCTAACATGAGTGGTCTTGACTCTGGCCTCTCCAAGCTAACCCGTGACTAATAGGCAACTCCTTTAGCACGTTGTTAGTAGTCTTTTTGTAGCTTCTCCAAGCTGCAAGTACTCTTGACACTGGGCTGTCCAAGCCAAACCATGTGCAGTAGCAACCTCTACTAACACGTTGAAAGTAGTCTTGTCCTAGTCTCTCCAAGCTGCAAATAGTTTTCCCCTAGCCTTTCCAAGCTACAAGTAGTCTTTGACTAGCCTCTCCAAGCTAAACCGTGATAAGCAAGAACATCTTACTATCGTGTTACAAGTAGTTTTACCATAGCCTCTCCAAGCTATGTCTCACACTGATCACTAATGAATCAAGGTTATAAAGGTTAAGTGTTTGGGTTGCCACTCAAACTAACCTACACTCAAGTTTCCTTAAAGATTATACATTTAAAGAGATCCTGGGAAAACTTAAATGACTTCCTTCTTCTACTTCTTCCATAAGAAGAACATAAATCTAACTAAGCATATAGAAGGAATATTTTCTTTACACTTCAAGGATAAAACTGATTACATGATAAAGATAGAATATTCCAGGAAGTGGAAAAAGATTTTTGCAGAGTTTCGTCTCTTGAATCTTCAAATCTCTCAACATTCTTCAAGCTTAGCATCTCCTTATATAATGGTCTTTCTTTGTGACCATTGCCATAGATCAATTCTTCAAGTGACACGTGTTGATTATCAGTTGTGTCTTGAAAGAAATAGCTAGAAGAAAGGTTGACAGAACTATCACATCGGTTGCAAAAGCCGTTGTAAATATGAGTTTTTTGATCTTCCACCAGAAACTACTTTTCTACTTTCTGAGCAAGCTTTCTGAACTTCTCCTTCATGAAGCCAGGTTGGTTGATCAAGTTGGCAAAGAGATGACGTACCGGTTTGAAACTGGGTTTAACCTAATAATTTGAAATTCAAATTTCAAATTTCCCTTCCTTTGCCGTAGCATTCTTTGCTCTACTCACAGGTGAGCTTTCTAAGATACGTATTTAGTCCTTGAACAGTTGTTTCACTTTCTGATCTTCAATCAAGTCTTTATGATGATGATTTCTTTGCGATTGTGATGATTGAAGATTAAATAACACGTTGCACATGGACATATTCTGATATCTTCATCTTGAGAGTACTTTCTAATGTCTCGTGCTACTTTTTGAAGTCTCTTTCCTTGGTTTCTTGTAGCATTACAGCCTATCTCTAATCGTTAGCTATCAAAAGCTTGGATAAGGATATAATTCCACTTCTTTAATATAACAAATCTTGTAACATGTTTACACATGTATAGTGAAATATATATACTCATTTGAGTATGCCTTACTCTTACTAAATGATAAAACCTGTTATATTCTTTCAATAAACTAAGAGAGAAACATCAGTCATTCTTTAAAGCATTTTCTTTGAATTGCTTTGTTATCATTCAAAACACATCAGCACAATTTATAGGGTTCTGGAACTAACAATTTCTCCCTTTTTGATGTTGACAAACCAATTTGAAGAAAATCTTTTGAAGAGATAATTGAAAAAGAATATTGCAAAAATATAAATGAGATAAGCTTATTCTTTCAATATATCACAACAAGAAATTTTCAAGAAGTTATTTTCTTTAAGGCATGATGTAAATCATATAAAAACATTTTAGCCTTAAGTGACAATTAATCAAGATTGTTGTTGTTTCGTTTTAAACATAAGACAAACTTAAGCATACTTTCTGATTGTTGTTAGAGCAGATGTTTAAGAGAAAGATGGTTAAGCTATGGATAAACAAGCAGCTTGATCATTTGTCAAAAGAAAGGAACTTTCTGAAGATCCTTATGCTTGAAAACTTAACAAGTAAAACTTGTGACGCTTTATCTTAGGAAGATTCTCTTTCAGCAAAACCTTAATCCAAAAGAGTCTTTGAAAGGAATGCTCAAATAATATGAAAAACAAAATAGAGCATTCATAATTTTTGAAAAGTAAACTAATCCTTATGTAGTTTCTAATGCTCAAAGAAGCCACAAAGATAAGATCAACATATTGCTATCCAAGGTTCCTAAAGCTCGTATAGGGATCAATCCCTAAATCATCAAGAAGGAGCTTTTGAACTGAGCTATGAAACTTTCCTATAAGAAACAGATTATGAAAATAATGTTTTCAAAAACAGAAGATGTATGATCCTTTTTAAAACAAGTTTTTGTGAAAGCAAGAGCACATTACTCTATGAGGGATTTCTGAAGCTTACTCACTAATCTTGGTTTTTTTAACATATGTAAGCACAAGTTTCTGAAGACAAGTCAAACATTGTATATATCCAAACTTTGATCAAGTTAAGCACAGAACTTTAAAAAAGCATCTCTTAAGAGAGTAAGGATAAAGAAAACGATTAAGATCATCTTGTGTATTAAAACTCAGCTTATAAAACAGTATCAGAGCGACAACCACCTTATGCTCCTTAAGATACTTAGCCAAGACTAATCATGGAAAAACATGTAAGCTAATATCCAGCGTATATGATTAAACATGACAAAGAATACACATTCAAGATAAGAAGCAAATATATGACAGAGATATATGTGACTAGCTGAGCTTAGATAGAGCATTGATATGAATCAGAGCTTAAGATAACATGAAGCATGATAAAATGATGCACCAAAACATGAGTTAAGAAGGATATAGACAAGGCATAAGAGAAACTTTTATAAACATCAAACATGTTCAAAGGTATACAAAAAAAAATTGCTAAAAAACATGCTAAAACAAAAACAATTCTTTGGGCTCCCTTTCAGCATATACCCCTGAGTCCTTGGCACAATCTTCATATCAGCATTGCTCCCCCTGAATCCCTAAGGCATGGATTTTCTTCAAAGTAAACAATAAACTTCTCTCCCTTTTGGCATCATAAAAAAGGAGGTGTGCCAGGAAACCAAGGATACCAAAATCGACCTCTTCGACTTAGTTCTTGTAGAATGTTGGAAGTATTCTGAAAAATCTATCACAGTAAATCTTCATGATTCTGGGACCTATTTTCCAGGATGTGCAGTTCGTTTGAAATGAGCTGTTGATTATACATCAGACTCCTTATGCCAAGATAGGTGTAGTTTGGAAGAGGTGTTGTTTGATGACAACCAAAGGAGGGTTGATCACTACCTTGATCTTGAGCTAGTTGATACAAAGGTGGGAATATAGTGAAGGGTTGTTTAGCATGAGAAGGAGAGGAGTTACTAGTAGGAGTAAGGATAATTTCAAGTACTATACTTCCCATAAAAGTTAGGGAAGATATATCTTCATGTATCCTGATCCCTGCTTCCTTAGTCAGTTCCAGATCTTAAGGGTTTAGATGAAGGGATAGTGTCACCAATAGGTATTATGTCTGAAAGATACTTCGCAAAGTCTTCAGAACTACTGTCCAAAGTGATCACATGCATTTTTGCACCCCTTTCCTCCACAGTAAGCTCTTTGGTGGGTTTCTTCAGAGTTTTGAAGTGAGATATGGCATATTTAGTTCCAACTATATACTCAAACCGTTCATTTTCCAAAGGATATTTCACATACTCAAGTACCTTAGTTATCAGAATTCTATAGGGCACAAAGAATGAAGAATCTCTAGAGGCATAATCAATCATATGATCCAAAATCAGATGAAGTAGATTGACTTTCCTCTTAGATAGAAGATAGAACAGCAGCATGCAATCCATGCCTTCTAGAAGAGGCCCGGTATTGAACCTTTGGAAAAAGAGTACATTGAATAAGAGTGAAAACCTTTCTTGCATCCATATGAAGCATATCAGCAGATATCTTCCATGGCAAAAAGCTTGGGTAACCAACGATACTAATGGAAACTTCTTCAGGTGAGACCCTAAGAGGTGTAAACCAACATTTTTTAGATGAGCAAATAAGACCTTCATCAGGAGCATGGATGATATTGGAGAGATCGGAGCTAGCAACTTCTATATCAATGCCTTTGATATACGAAGTTACTACTAAATCAGTTACTTGAACCAACTGCGAGTAAAATGCGGTTACCACCTTGGTGAAGATTCTATCTGTCATGCTGACAAACTCTTCCCATCATTGGAAAGAAATGACTTCTAACAAAATGGCAATATGAGCCATTAAATCGTAACTTAGATGTTTTCAAAGGGCAATTTGACGATGAACAAAATTATTGACATAGTGTTCCTAAGGATAAGATTCATTAAACATAAGGGGTATTTCTTGATCAGCAAAAAATTCTCCGAAATTCTTTCCTTCAACCATGTTAACACGAAAAGGTTGAAGCTTGAAGGGATCTTGGATAAAGGAAGGATTTATGTTGGAACAGAAAGATGGAGGTTGAGATTACAAAGGGATATGAAAAAGGATGAAACGGTTGAGATCTTGAGATTGGGAGAAGACAAAATAGTTTGAGAAAACGTATATGGGAAGATGAAAGTTAAGGCAAGACATGGGGGTTTAAAAGGATGTGACATGGCTAAAGATGAAGCAACATGGGAGAGAAAAATTCTGACATGGTGAGTGAAGAATCTCGTCTTTTCATTCTTCTTTTAGAAAGAGAATCTTCTGACTCTTGATTCTCACTTTCTGAAGGAATTACATTCTGAGGCTTCAAGATTTACTTTTTGACCTCTAGAGGAACTTGTGTAACTTATCCCTAATTTTTCTTCTTGCTCTAAGTTCAATGCTTCCATAAAACCATCATTCACTGATCTTCTTTCTGACAAAACATCTTCTTCTGAACACTTCTTTTTTCTGATTGATCCGTCTTCAAACTTAGCTACCTAATTTCTTTCTAAACTTGCAAAGTTATGCATCACACTTCACAGAGAACTATGGCCTAGCAAACTAACTTCTGAAAAGCATGTCAGTGGACCTGATCTTGCAAACTAATCTTTTGACATTTTTGCACACTGATAAGCATAGTCTTCAGGAAGATATGTATATTGATGATTTTTGATGCTTTGCTCAATCTTTATAAGGAGGTGGAGTAGAGAGACTATCCAAAGAGTTTTATGCAGAGATGCTTATGCATATGTAAAAACTTAAGAACTTTTCAAAACACTAAAACAACCAAGAGATCCTCAATTATAAATATTGTGAATACATCTTGAAACAAGATCTACAGTAGATACATCTATTAAGTAAGCATCCTTTTTTTTTTAAGCCAACAGAAATTTTTCATAAACAAGCTTAAATAAGAAGGCTGATTAGATACTTGTAAGGATAAATAGCACAACAAGTTTTGGCTGATAGAAAAGCAATTTACTTCATGAAATGATCTTGCAACTGATTCCTTATCTGCATCATCTGGGTTAAAAGATCTTAGAATGCATGTGCCTTTTCACTAGGTCCTTTTTTCTAGTATGGATATGCTAGCTCTGATGATATCAGATTCAATCAAATCATCTTATAGCTTCCTCTTAAAAGTTGATGATGATGTCTTGAACATGATGAGTAGACTTTGCCTTTCTCTTGAGCTTGGATAACACATTCAGCATAACTTCCACCAAACATTGACAGCTCAAAGCTTTCTCAACAAATATAGATATCGTGGTGGTGACGAAAGCATGGTTGATAAATATCCAAGGAATGACTTGGTTTTCATATCCTTGGGAATACTCTCAGAACTTTGACAATAGAAGATTATCTAAAAGATAGAACTTTCATGAAGTTACTATACATATAGGTCTTTCCAGCTTCTATGTCATCTTCAAATTGCTCATGTTGTCTATTAGAAAGATTACTTTTTGATCATCATGAATGGTTCAAGCAAACTTTGTGAAAGACTGAGGTTCTGGAGCTCACTTTTTGAAGCTTTTGGCTATCACCTGTTAGCTTTTAGGAGATGCCTTAAGATAGAAATCTCAGGACTTTCTTCAACATAAACAAGATTATCAGCAAAGTCTTCTTTAAGCTTTTTCATTGTTATCATTATCATCATGAAAGATTCTTGAAAAGATTATCTCTTAGGAACTATCATAACACTTAGAATCAGAGCCTGATATCTGGATGGATCATCATCAGAGTGCTTTCTTTAAAGTTTCAGGCAGAAAGATATGTCAAAAATACTTGCAAGAAAGAAGTATGACTTTTGGTACCCAGACTTCCATGGATCCTTATCAATTAGTTTCAGATAAAGAGATTTTTCCAACTTTTTTAAAGGAAATCCTTTTCAAGATTCATTTGTCATAAAGATATCTCTTTAAACATATTGAAAAATAGAAATAAAAGAAAATATATATAAATCAAATGAACTTGCATAGAACTTTCTCTTTCAGTTTCACCTATATATCTCAATCCAGTTTCCAGAAATGATAGATACTGACCATCTTTCACAAAAAAAAAGAACATAGTTTTTGAATTGTGTCAAATAAAACAGGTCAGATCTTACGATGCCATGAAGTCCTCTCAAGGATTCAGAAGAAATTTCTGACATGTTGATATAGGTACTTGGAGGCTTTAGAAGCATATAACTCAAGAAGAGTGAACTCTCTTGGAGTATTTCTTTCTTTTAGCTTTCCAACTTTTAGACTAGACCTTCTCAAGTGTTCATGGCAACTCTATGAGTTCTTTGGTAGGATGAGATATATAGAAAAATAGGCTGGCAATCTTTCTAGCAACTCATTTCATTAAAAGGAATTAACAAAGATAGGATATAGAGACTTTTACCTTATGAGTTACTTATGATGTTCTTCTGTTGTGAAGCACAAAATGGCAGCAAGTTTTAGCATAACAGGTCCTCTTCACCAAGACTTACTAGAGGTATAGCACATTTTTCCTTTTAGCACAGGGATATGTTGATTAAAAGCTTAACAGATACATGATGTGTGACATTGCTATTATAAGTAGATGTTCTTTCTCAAGACAATCTTTGTCATAATTTGTCATTCATGAGATTGATATCCTTTTGATATAGTTATTACAGACTTCAGTCATAAATCACTGATAGAGAATTTTTCTCTAAAACCAATCTTAGATAACAATATCAGATTTTCTACTTCTCAAAGAAGTTTTAGCAATTTTCATTGCTTCATCATTGTAAGACATTTGATATGTTACAGATAGGATCAAAGACATCTTGATACAAGTTGAGATCCTTCCACATCATATACTAATTGTCTCATATGGCCTTTCTTATGTAATGTCATATACATAGGCAACATATATGGTTTACGCTTGATGCTTAAGAGAGCAGAGACTTGATTGAAATGCTAAACTTTCTCCTTAGTAGAGATCCTTGTCAACAGGTATCTTTTGAATCCCTTTCTTCAAAAGAATGAACTGTACCATGACTTAGAGTCATGTTAACAAAGAATCATCAGATAAAAGATTGGTCTTGAGAAGATGATGTATGCCATTCTGTCCTTTGGATCTTTATCCTTTGTAATTATTGGATTGCTCAACCCCTTAGAGGCCTGGCTTTGATACCACTTGTAGGTGAAGATGTGCACGAGAAAGAGGGGTTGAATCATACATTGATCCTTTTTCATTTTCTGAAGCTTCTAAAAAAGATTACTATCAAGTATAAAACTTGAAGTGCAACAGAAACAAAGTTAGTAGCTTTAGAAAGTAGATTTCTGACCTTTGTTAATTTAAGTGCTCATTTATACATAAAATAATAGAGATCAGAAGATATATACATATATATATATATATATATATGATCAAGAGTAAAAAGACGATGCAACAAGGATAAATAAAAGAGATCAGAGTGAGAAAGAAGGACACAAAATTTTTTACACTGGTTTAGCCAATCTGCCTACATCCAGTACTCAATAACTATTAAGGTTCCATTGTAATAACAACTTTCTCAATCTGAGAAAGTAAAAATGGATAGTCTTTACATTATTCTTCGGAAGCTATCATCCAAGGATTTCAAAAATCACCTGTAGCCAAGGATTTTGAGTAGTTCTGTACTAGCCTTTGCAAGCTAACATGAGTAGTCTTGACTCTGGCCTCTCCAAGCCAACCCATGACTGATAGGCAACTCCTTCAACACATTGTTAGTAGTCTTTTCCAAATCTCTCCAAGATGCAAGTAGTCTTGACACTGGCCTCTCTAAGCTCAACTAAGTAGTCTTGACACTGGCTTCTCCAAGCCCAACCGAGTAGTCTTGACACTAGCCTCTGTAACACTCTCCTAAAATCTAAATTATTTGACCTTAAATAATTATTTTGGGCATCATACATTTGTCGAAATTTTTTTTTTCTATGAATGTTTATTATTTATGGTCGTATACCGGAGTAATGTATATCAACTGTAATTCATGTACCTGGTAGGCTCCCAGGAAAGAGAGGTGGGTCACAACGGACACGCTTAAATACCAAGTCTTTCCTTAGCCAGAACCTTTCCAAACTACACATTTATAGTGATACACTTACATCCAGTGACCTAAGGATGATTTTTAAACGAAAAAGAATCTATCTTAATACTATTATTTATTAATCACTAATTCCCACAGTTTAGACAACTATCATCTATAGAAAACATACTTCATTGCCAACATCAATTCATAGGGTACAGTACACATTAAATATTCAAGATACATAAAGAAAACTTCAATACAACAATATGACATATTCCAAGTCTGGTAACATATAGTAAATATTCTATCTAGCACACATGATAGAATCTGATTATTTAGAAGTTAAGTCCAAGGCTACATCCATTTCATTGCTGATGACGATCCATGCTATCTGGAAAAGTGGTATCAGAGCCTGCACCTCTCCCAGTACGGTGTGGTTTGGGGACGAACCAAGCGGAAGCTGGTGGGCATGTAACGCCCGGGGATTGTGAAGTCGGGGAGTGATCGCCAATGCAAGGAGGCACGGACAAGGAGCAGCTCCTGGCAGACTTCGAAAGCAGAGGGGTACATGAATGAACCGATTACACACCCGAATGAGAGAGATCCTAAGACTGTATAGGTATGAGACTATACAGTTGAGGAGCGCTTATATGAATTGATTTGTACTACCTATACCAACAAGATACATCTTCTTTTCGGTAGCCCAAACTGAAAGAACTCCACAGTTAAGTGTGCTTGACTTGGAGCAATTTTGGGATGGGTGACCTCCTGGGAAGTTTTCCTATGAAGCGTGCGAATGAGGACAAAGCATGCTGAAAAGACCCGTGTTGGTTTGTGGGGACAGTCGTCAATCCATAAAGCAGCAGGGGGTGTTACAGCCTCTCCAAGCCAAATCGTGTCCAGTAGCAACCTCTATCGACAAGTTGAAAGTAGTCTTTGACTAACCTCTCTAAGCTAAACTGTGATAAGTAAGAACATCTTACTATCGCGTTGCAAGTAGTTTTACCTTAGTCTCTCTAAGCTATGTCTCACACTGATCACTAACGGATCAAGGTTACAAAGGTTAAGTGTTTGAGTTGCCACTCAAACTAACTTACACTCAAGTTTCCTTAAAGATGATACATTTAAAAAGATCCTGGGAAAACTTGAATGACTTTCTTCTTCTACTTCTTCCATAAGAATAACATAAATCTAACTAAGAATATAGAAGGAATATTTTCTTTACACTTCAATGATAAAACTGATTACATGATAAAGATAGAATATTTCAGGAATAGGAAGAGATTTTTACAGAGTTTTCTCTCTTAAATCTTCAAATCTCTCAATATTCTTCAAGCTTAACATCTCCTTATATAATGGTCTTTCTTTGTGACCATTGCCATAGATTAGTTCTTCAAGTAACACGTGTTGATTATCAATTGTGTCTTGAAAGAAACAACTAGAACAAAGGTTGACAGAACTATTACATCAGTTGCAGAAGCTGTTGTAAATACGAGCTTTCTGATCTTTCATTAGAAGTTACTTTTCTACTTTCTAAGCAAGCTTTCTAAACTCTTCCTTCGTGAAGCCAAGTTGGTTGATCAAGTTGGCAAAAAGATAACGTACCAATTTGAAACTGGGTTTGACTTGATAATTTGAAATTCAAATTTCAAATTTCCCTCCCTTTCCTATAACATTCTTTGCTCTACTCATAGATGAACTTTTTGAGGTACGTAATTAGTCCTTGAAGAGTTGTTTCACTTTCTGATCTTCAATCAAATCTTCTTGATGAGGATTCCTTTAAGAGTACTTTTTGATGTCCCGTGATACTTTTTGAAGTCTTTTTCCTTAGTTTCCTGTAGCGTTGCAGCCTACCTCTGATTGTTAGCTATCAAAAGCTTAGATAAGGATATAATTTCACTTCTTTAATATAACAAATCTTGTAACATGTTTACACATGCATAGTAAAATATATATACTCATTTGAGTAAACCTTGCTCTTGCTAAACGATAGAACCTACTATATCCTTATAAGAAACTCAGAGAAAAACATCTGTCATTTTTCAAAACATTTTCTTTGAATTGACTTTATTGTCATTCAAAACTCATTAGCACAATTTATAGGGTTCTGAAGTTAACAATAGTGCTTGAATGAAATGATTTTGATGATATGTTTATGCATGAGGGAGTGCCCTATTGAGAATTTTATAATATTCTCATTTGTAACATCCTCCCAAGTACAACGTCATCCTTAAGTAATGATATCGAACTCGAGAGTTATTACTTATGAATTAGTAGACCTTTCTTAAATAACTATAGCAAATACAATAAGATCATGTAATAACTAGCATAATTTGGTTAAAATATATAATAAAGAAACACAACATTTATTGAATACATAGCTAAGTACAAAAGGAAGCTCTTCTAAGAGCTTTGATACATATACATTCTCTATTACATTTACATACATATAACTCTAACTAAGTACAGTAAATTAAAAACATCAACTATTAAACTACTGTAATCCTGAGTTCTTTCACGCAGCAGCCGCATCATTCTCTGGATTAACCTGGAGACAACACGGGAACACAAAACACATAGGGGTGAGAATTATAAAACTCTCAGTAGGGTAACTCCCTAAAAACTCAACCATCATGTTATCGTCATCACCCCAGCCACTTCGGTTTATTAAGAAAAGGTGATCAGGCATTACTTAATAATGATTCATTTTTAAAGTTTCAAATCATATTTTCGAAGTGGGTTGTTTTTAATAATCAATCACTTAATACACACATATCATAAAGCTCAAACATATAGTTAATAATCCTAATCAAGAAATTAAATATGATATGAGTATGTGTATGCTAAATATAGTGAACTTATCTCAAAGTGACCTGGTTTTACTTGTGGCCATAGAACTCAACTTGGTGCATTTTTCTCTTTTCATCGACATAGGAAAGACTTAGTGTATACCCAACGGGTATTTACTATGGATAACTCCACAATGAATAGTTTATACCACATGGTATTTATAGTGGTTCACACCACACAAGGGAAATAGGCTGCTTATCAGGACTAAGTTAATTCTTATACATGATCATTGGATTTACTTTCTCCAATTCTTACACAGATTTATTCCTAGCCGATATGTCTACCGACTCATATTATCTTTAGGGAAGTTCATCTTTTTGCCTTCCCCTTTATCTCTAGGGAAGTTCCTCTTTTTTCCTCCCCTTTTATCTCTAGGGAAGTTCCTCTTTTTGCCTTCCTCTCATTCCACATAAGTCTTGTTTCTATTTTCTCCATATGTCAGAACATGCACAAGTGAAATTTATACATTCTCTCTTCTCATATAATTGCATCGTGTACTTTCTTTTCTCAAATGCATGCATAAGCCACATGTAGGCTTTAATCACAAGTAATTCTCATTTTTGCCTCATAAATCAATCTTTAAATTGTCTAGCATGCATTCATACTCATCATACTTAAATCAAGAGTCGTTATATCATCAACTCAATACATAAGTTCATTTCAGCACAAATATAGCAGGTTGGCATAATTCATGCCTAAGGAGTACAATTTATTCTGTCTATCAAACACCCATTGCAAGGCCTATAAAAATTCTCCAAGACACCTCAATGCGTCCACAAGGCCCTGAAAAAATTTCAGAAGGAAAATCCTTCTCTAACTTGTTTAACAAAATTAGACAAACTTGGTGGTTAGAAACCACTCAGCCTCAGGTCAGAACCAAAATCTCATAATTTTTAATCCTAGCGAATGATGAATAAAGTCAAAATAAAAATCGTGGTTATAGTTTGCACACCCTGTAAAAATTTCAAAGGATAATTCAATCATTTGCTATGATAACAAAATTGGACAAATTCACAGCTTTAATTCCAAGAGTTCAGGCAGCATAGCTACCAGTTCAATCCTAGATTTTTTTAAGGCAGTATAAATCGAAATCAGAGCTCAAGAAAATTCATGGAACTAGCTTAAGATTTTAGCTTCAACATATAATTTTTATAGCTTATAAAAATACGAACAATTTACCTAGAAAATTCGTGATTATCTGCTGCCTAGAACAAAACCGAAAATCCAGCATGCATATTTCAAATTCTCTTTAGCAAAAATGATTTTTAACATTATCCAAACTCTCCACCAAAATTAATACATCAACATCCATATATCATCAACCAATAAAACTAGAAATGCCAATTTAAATCAGTGACTTAAATAGAAAAACATATTAGAAGGAAAAGAGGTTTAAGAACCCTACTTTGGTATCAAATGAACCCTTGGCTTTAAGGTGCTCCAAGATTAATCCCTTCCACTTCAAAGCTCTCAAACCAACCACAAATCCTTCCTAAATCAGTGAGGTATCAGATAGTAAGGTAAGGATTGGTGAGGAATTGAGATTTTAATCGGTTAGATTTGTAGGGATTGGGGTGTAGAACAAGTTTTGTGAAGGGAGTTTAGGGTTTTACCAAGTGTATATTAGGTGTTTAGCTGCTCAAAATCATGTTTTCAAGCTCTTTGAAGGAAAGAAAATGGAGGTTGGCTATTTCACTTTTCATGGCCAAGAATGAAGGAAATGTATTTATGAGGTTTGGTGAGTTATGTATATCTTATACAAGTTGAAAGCATTTCTTTTTAATATAAAATCTAATGTCTTTATAAATGAAACTAGAATGGAGGGATAAGATTTAATCTTGTTAGGGTTTAGGGTTTAGGGTTTATGACTAAATCTCCACTATCCACTTGGCTTTTAAAAGATAAACATTATCATATTGTAAAGATTTAATTATCTTTCGGTGTTAGAAATCGCACATCGAAATTTTATCTAAAATACTGTACCCGAGTAATCAAACATTGCCTGAAAATTAATTTTAGGTATAAAATCTTTATTTCTACCTATTTCTAAACATGATCTTATAATTTCTCAGTTTCAGGAATCTCCGGGTCTCGATTCTAGGGTTTCAGCTGTCCCAATGGGCCCATGGGGCCCGCAGGTTACTATTCACATTTTTTTTTTTACAAATCCCTTGGATTGTCCTCATCATTACTAAAACTGTCGAATTTTTGAAATTATAACTAATAAAATCCAAATTAATTTTTAAATAATTTTTAGAGTGTTACATCATCCATATGTTGCATGTACCTTGTGTTGTCTTCAGATCTCGCGGATGCCACTTTTATGGATCTTTGTTGACTTGGTGCAGTCGAAGGAGCATTATGATATAGCTGCTCATTTGCCTAGCCTATTTTGAATACCGTTTATGATCCTAAGTTTTCATATGATAGTGTGCCTTTGCTCCTAGTATACTCAGTTTTTGTTGTGCTCCTGCTTGCACCGTCAGCACCCTACAAAGGATGTACCAACTCAATAGTCATCTTCCGACTCTGACTCCTCTACTGACTCCGGTGTTTCAGAATGAAGACGATGTTCTCATTTGAATTGGAAAATAGTTTGTTTTTAGAGATTATAGGAGATATATTAGATGACTATACCTATCTATTGACTTGTTAGGTTATAGCTATTGCTGTACCACTTGACATCTATACAAATATTAAAGGACTATTGACGGCCACATTAGTACTTTAAACCATCAATGCTAGGTTTATTTCACTTTATTTTCATGCTATATGACTAGAATAAGTTGGTAAATATAAGTGACACACTTCTAATTATTGTATTAATACTTACTAATACACGGTAGTTAGAAGGGTGTTACATATAACACTAAAATAAAGTAAAGATTAACATATAAGAGGTTGGGCTAATAAATTATTTATGACTTTATGATGACTCTTGCAATGACAAGACTTTTATGCACTAAGACTAACTTGTGGACCATAATGAAAAGTTTAAAATTTAATAAACATGATCTTAATTTTGGTTCCTCTTGAAAATTAATAGATAGATTGGCAACTCTATGCTTGAGAATTTTTATAAGATATTATTTTATTTATTTAATCAAGCTTGTATTATTTTAATTTCCATGCACTTTATGTATATTTAAGTATATGCATTAATTTATATTTTGTGCATTTTATTCTGTTTATTATTTTATTGCTTAATTTTAAGCTTTATTTTAGTATGACTTGATGAATTTACTTATATGATTCAAGTTTAATGTTTATTTTATGAGCTTTTGTTCATCTAAGTTCTATTGATTGCCTAAATTATGAATTTAGGTATTTTTGCATTTATTGTGAAATTATGCATAATAATAAGTAAATAATTAAAACTAAGACATTTAAGATTTGCCACTCTAAGAAGACAGAAGGATAAATGTAAGATTCATTTATATTATCTATCTTGGATAGTGTGGCGCAAAAATCTAGTTTTGTCATCAAGATATTAAGGAGTAACACTAGAGCATGAGAATCCCTTAAAAAATGATTTCGACTATAAGTGAAACAAGCAGGCAAAGGAAAGCAAATAAAATCTACAGCAAATGAATCATAATTCTAATAAAATTTGCATGATATATTTTACTTGATATCTATTACTTGTGCTATGATACATAAATGATAATAGACAAATCTTTAAAATATATATTTTTAGAATTCTAATATGGACCTTCCACTCAATACCCAAATTAATATTCTAAAATCATATTTATTAATCGTACAATGTTTAGATCTAAATAATTATATTAAAGAAACTAATTATTAGTACTTTGACTATTCATGAAAGACATTTTAGAGAAATGTTTGTTTTTTAGTCTAAATATTAAATGTTTTAAATGATTAAATTATTTCTAATGTAACTAATAATGGCAATAATAATAAATTAAGATAAAATTATGATTAATAAATAATGATTAATGTCTATTATTTTAATTAAATATAATAATAGAGAATTCAACTGAAAAACATTATAAGTGGGAGTGAAAATAGATATTTGGGAGGGCCCCTCCCACAAAATCTAATTGTTGATCTGAGATATTGTATGGATGAAGCATTGGAATCTATCCCCATGAAATCTTCAAACGCCGGTTGAATCTTTAACTCTGCCCATTAAGCCTTTAGCCATATCTAATTTCTGTTCAGAGATTTAGAAGAACTTGTATTCAAATCCAAATTTATGATGCCGAGTATGTGAAGTGGTAGCTACAGTCATCAACAAATATTGGGAAACATAAGATCCAGGACTACTTTGAACTGATGCTAATACAATTCAAAAGATTACACTATTGAGTAGTTGACTTTCCAAGGAGTACTTTAGGCTGTGCTTAATATATTAAATGATTAGCTATCTACTAGTTGCCAATAAATAAATGCATGATTAAGAATCCGAAAGTTCGCTGGACATAATTGAAAAACTAAATAAAGACGTCGCTTGGGCTACTGAATGTTATCTTTGGCGATATATGCAATTCTTATGTTTGGTCAGTCATTGCGGCTGGCAATGGAAAATGACTAGTGGGTAGGTTGTTGTGACTTGCGAGGGAAATACCGAATGTGTTTAAAAATTAAAATGCCCAAAAAGTAAGTCAGCGAATAAGAGCAAGAAAGCAACGTTTGCTCTAATAAAACACAGTAATTTATACTGAGGAAATTAGACTCGCGCTTAAATTAATAAGGGAAAATGAAAGGCAATTCCCGTGTTTGACTGTGAACTCCGTTGATCTTATGGATGCCATTTATCAACCCGTGCTTCTTTGGTTTCTGGGCAGTAAAGCATATTGGGATTTTCTTTTTCAAACGCCTTTTTTCAGAACACTATACGTAGCAATGAAATCAAAATCAAACATCATGTCAAATATTTCTTCTAATTTCGTATATGATCAGAATACAAATTGTATACGATAGAGGAAAAAATGAAAGGTGAAAAAATATTCAAGATACACAGATTTGAACCTTCCAATGCCAAGTTGTAGGGGTTGAATTTTTTACCAATATCTAATTCTAATGCAAAGAGTATCTATCTGCACAAGCAAACTAGTGTAGAGCTTCAATTTACATTGTGCTCATACTTGTTGCATAAGATGAAATAAATGGCGTGGACCTTCCACTCCTTTGCAGACCATGCAGCAGATAAGATTGAAATGACTCATGACCAAGTGGTACTGGCCTGTCTGGTAACTCGGGAATGTCGATGTCACCCTCCAGCATCTTGACGGCCTCAGCAATAGTAGGCCTTAATGCCACCATAGCATGAGCACAGAGAATCCCGACAAGAACAAACCTTTCCATGATCTTCTCAGGCCCTTCTCCTCTTATTGACTGATCGAGAATTTCCTCGGTCCTTCCCGATTTCGCAAGCATCCATGCCCAATCCGTGATTAGAACCACCGATGAATTCATCGTATCCAGCACTTTCCTTCCACTCATGATTTCCAGAATCACAATACCGAAACTATAGACATCACTTTTCTCCGTTAGCTGCCCATATAGAGCATACTCTGGTGCCAAATAACCATATGTGCCAGCAACCCTTGTAGTCAGATGAGACTGGCCTTCATTGCCTTGCTTGGCCAAGCCAAAATCCGCAACTTTTGCTTTCATCTTGGAGTCAAGAAGTATGTTGGTAGCTTTTATGTCACGGTGATAAATTGGGGGTTTGATTTCATAGTGCAAATAAGCTAGCCCTTTAGCCACATCAAGGACTATGCTCTTCCTTTGTGGCCACGTCAGCCTGTTAGCCCCAGCAATAGACAACTGGTAACTGAGGCTGCCATTGGGCATAAAATCATAAACCAGAAACCTCCTCTTACCTTTCAAATTATCACTTGTAACGCAACAGCCCCTAAGGGGAAGAAGATTCCTGTGCTTTATTTTGCTTATGATCTCAACCTCATAGCAGAACTCTTCATCCCCTTTGGTCTCCAAATCGAGAATTTCCTTCACCGCAACCAAAGCGCCATCCGAGAGAGTCCCTTTGTACACAACCCCATCACCACCCTGACCAATCATATTCTTCTGCGAGAATTTGTTCGTGGCCCGTTCGAGCTCTGATATATGAAACCATTTCGCACCCGCGTTAGGCAAAACGCTGGCCCTGACACTGTTCTCAACTGACCTGTGATAAATATTTTCCCTCCTCTTCCTATCCCACTTCCTGTAAATGACAATCAGTACCAAAGCAAGAACAACCCCAACAAGAGCACCCAATATCCCAAACACCAATTTCAACACCTGCTCTCTGTTTGATGACCCTTTTGTAGACAGTGGCAGGCCTAGAATGCAAGAAGCCGTGCCCAGATTTTTCGGACCAAGCTTGTTAGCAACACCTGCAGCATATAAGATTGAGAAGTAGAAACACTTTGTGGCGTTTGGGGCTATATTGTTGAGCTGGGCAGTGACTTTGAAGCCAGCATCAGTGCAAATGCTGCACTGAGTCTGGGGACTCATGTCCCCACTGCAAGAGGTGTCTAGCGGGGTGACCATCCCTACCTTCTGCTTCCAGTCTTGGATGGTATTAATGCCTGCACAGTTGGAAGAGTTGGTGACGAATTGGGAGCTCGGGAAGCAAGAAGAAGCCAAAGATGGCTGGAGTGACAAGGCTGAAAGCTTGGATCCGAATTCGGATAAGCAAGTGGAGGAGGTGTTTTCGTCGGGGAGTTGGAAGAAGGAAGTGTCTTTGAGGTGTTGGGCAATCCCCACGCCAAAGATGCTGAGGAGTGTTTGGCAGCAGTGCTGTCTGTCGATTGGTTCTCTGCAAGTTGAGGTGTCCCAGGGAAAGGTGTCAACGTAGCTGAGATCCATGGGACACGAGGAAGATGCAGCACCAGCTACGAAAATGGTGAGGAGGAGGAGGGGAAGGAGGACCACTTGCTTATCCATTTGTGGATTTGTGATGGAGCCACAAACACTGGATTTGGAAACGATGGACACTTATAGCAAAAAAAAATTCAGAGGAGCTGAAAGTTTTACTAGTCAACCTCGGCCAGCTGTGGTCAAAAGGCACGTTTTGGGTAGAATTTGGTAGGATGCAAGTTTTGTACTTAGAAAAAAGGCATTTCATGCCGAGAAATTCTTTCCTCCTCCAGGAGGAAATCATCTCTTCCTCCTTGTATCATCTACACCATCCATTCGTACTGGTCCCACCACTTTCACACTCCTCAAGATGTCTTTGATGGTATTAGATCCAGTTTGTGGAAGAACTTCTCTAACACCGGAAGGTTACAAGAAAGCTCCGTGCGAATACCGAACTAACGTGATGATTTTCTCTGGGTACATTTTAGTCAAATTGTTACTACCCATTTTTATATTTTTCTTTTGCTAAGACATGTACTTGACATTTCTAGATTTTGCCGTCCATTTGAGTCCAAGATAAACTATTGAGCCACCCACAAGAGTAGTTTTAGATGTATTAAGTAATGCTAGATGTCTTAATTTTAATTACTTTGGATCTTAGCAAGTTAAACAATACTATTTGTAAATTTAGAATAAATTAAAATTAAGATATTTATATAAACTCTTCAAATAAAATTTAGATATAATATATTTACTAGCAAGTTGGCCGGGTTACTCAGGGGTAGGTCAGGAAACACGACACAAGTAGCTAACTGCAGCATGTTAAGTTGTCATTACAAATTCTACGATTCCATTGAAAGTACATTTTCAGAAATTTCTGTATATATATAGCATTTCTTGTACAAATTGTAGATATGCCATCATGGTTCTCTAAGAGAACTCCAAAGCCATGCTTATTTTTAACTCTTAAAAGTGCAACATATAATTTTCTATAAGTATAGTAGAAAGAGTTTGACCTTGAGACTTATTAATTGTTGTTGCAAAAAATACTAAAATTAGAAATTGTCTTCTTTGGAATTTGTCAAAAAGTATTTGGATTTTGGGAATCATGTTTATTCTTGGTGTAACACCCTAATATTTAACCTAACACACCTAGGACGTATTCAAGTTAATTATTACCGTTATTCTTTCTTTTGTTCCAGTTCTTAATTCTAACTTTTAGAAAATACTTAGTGAAAATATGGGCAAATTTTTTTTGAAATAAGAGGTGAAAACGTGAGCAGCGCATAAGATGAACACTATATTTGTTTGACTTGTGTAACATCTTAATTTTTAACCCAATACTCCTAGAATGTATTTAGGTTAGCCATTAATCTATTACTCTTTTAGTCTCATTCTTTAAAACCTTTCTTTAAAATACTTAGCAGAAAATACGGGTAAAGAAATTTTTTTTTGAAAAAATAAACGAAACGTGAGCCGCGCATAACGTAAATGGTCGTTAATGTAAGGCATAAACATAACAAGAATAACATAATCAGAAACATCATCATATAACATTAACTTCAAATATCAAGTCAAACAACATTAACAGTATTAATAATATAGGAATATTCCACAATAATACCACATTAAATATATTGAGCCCACCTGTAAATGTTGAGCATACAACAATTCAAAAACCCACACAACCATAATGAAATTAAGCTAAGACTATGCCTCCGCTTCCGCTGTGCCACTCTGTTTCTCGAACATCAAGCTACTTCCATGTCGGCACCTCAGGGAAATCCACGGTCATCATTGTCAACCTTGTCTGAAAACGAAGATGGAAAAAAAAAAGGGGAGTGAGAAACTTATACAAGAAGCTCAGAAGGGCTTCCCTTTTCATACACGTGTCATCATCATCGTCCTCAGGAACCTCGATTTTAATTATGAAATAATAAGCATGCAAAGATTCATTTGTTAAGTTCTAAAACATCCATTACCGAGGCCCGTTCATTTTATCATGAGTCTTGTAATGAATGCATCATACTTCTTTATGATATGCATGTCAATACTTTATGCAACATTACTCTAAAACATACATTTAACTTCATAGCAAAATATGATGTGCATAGAACATGGTTCATGAATAACATTCCTTGTTTCCTTATGTGACTTAAGTCTCTTTTCATTCTTAGGGCCACTCTATTACTCTTCCCTTTTGAGAGTACTTCTAGGTTATGAGCTCATACCTCACTAGTTGTCACTAACATAAACTTATTCCCTTTCGATAAGTTGAAGTCCCGACTTGATAAGTACGGGTTAGGGGGCAAGAATCACATTTTCATCACCTATAGTTTGATGAGTTCAAAGGATCATTTTCTCATATTTTAAATCACCTTAAGTAAGAATCACCTTTTCATCACCTATCGTTTGATGAGTCCAAAAGATCATTTTCTCATATTTTAAATTAGCTTAAGCAAGAATCACTTTTTCATCACCTATCGTTTGATGAGTCCAAAGGATCATTTTCTCATATTTTAAGTCACCTTAAGCCTTAGCATGTTCTAACAAGATGCAATACATAACTCATAAATATCATAACTCTTCATATATGCATCTCTAATGTTCCAAATGAACTATAACATGCAAATAATGAATCCTATCTCTAGAGATTAATATCTCACATAGCATCAAATATCACAAGAATTCATCATCTCAAATCATCATCACATAAACATTCCCTTAAATAGCCAAACACTTAAATTGGGTAACCCAAATTGTCAAATTATTTTCTTATGCATCTAAGGGACTAATCATCATCATTACCACTAATTATTAACCTCAAGAACATCATCAATCAAAGTTGGACAGCATAGGCAGTAAATGAATTTCTATGATTTAAGGTGTTCTAGAAGTTGCGTTTTACTTCCTTTCTCGTCACCGGTTTTTCTTATGATGCTAAAATACACTCCTAAACCATTTATGAGTCGATTTCACTTAAGTAAACATGGTTTTACAATCATTCAAAGGTGTTGGATCAGAATGTATAATTCATTTCCTTAGGAGTTCTCGAATTCGCATTTTTAATTCTTTTTAGTTATTAGGCTTGCAAAAAGTGTCAAGAACGATTATCACATCAAGTGGCAAGGTGTCTAACATATTTAAATTATCCAAACAGAATCTCATGGTGCTAGAAATCTAAAAGCAAAGCTGAAAAATAACATGTATCATGAGCACAAGATAAAGCATTTCAAGTAACTGAGCTTTATACTTAAGATAACTTCTAAAACTCTTTGGAAACTAATTTACTTTGTCAAAGGTGCTAAAAATAATCACAGGGCAATAACTAAATTAAAACATTCCTAAGATAAAAAGAAGGCAAGTCCTTGAGCTCTAGGATCTTTTAGAGATGGCAAAATCTTAAATATGTTATGCACCTCATTTTATTCTTCATTATAAAATAAAATAAAGTGAGAATTTCAAAGTAAATATGAGATGCAAGTTTATTTCTTATCTTTGAGTTTAGATAATGGCTTGAAATATAAACATGCTAGACAAGAATATAAATATGAAATGCAAGTTCATTTCTTATTTTTAAGCTTTATGTAATAACTTGGAAAAAACCATGATATGCAAGTCCAATTCTTTATTTTAGTGCTCTAGGCCTCTTAGAGTATTTACTTTAAATCAACAATCAATTTTAAGGTTGAAATATATAGGCTTCGAGATTAATTATTAAGTGATGACAAAGAAATATAAACATGAATGCAAAACTTGAATATAAACATGCCATGCAAGAGCTTGAAATATAAATATGAATGCAAGTTCAATTCTTTATTTTAGTTCTCTAAGCCCTACAATAATCGACTTTAAGGCCGAAATAGGCAGGCTTTGAGATTAGTTATTAGGTGATAACAAGGAAATATAAACATGAATGCAAAGCTTAAATATAAATATGCCATGCAAGAACTTGAAATATAAATATGAATGCAAGTTCATTTTATTTCTTACTAGAACTCATACACTTGCAAAAAGGTAAAACTCAAGCTCTAGAGGTCTCATTGTGATGAACTCATAGTCATCATTTAGAAACATTCATCATCAAGCTATCATGAGAAACCAACAAGCCCATGAGGGTCGAAATGTTGAAAAAAAAGGAGAAACCGATTTTGTAAAGCATTGAAGCACCATGAATAAAGCTTAACAAATCTTCCTTGGAGCTTGATGATGTTTTCAGCCAAGGAGGAAAAAGAAAGGAAGAAAGTTGTGGTTCTTAAACTTGATCTTTTAGAAAGGCAAGGCAAAGTGTTTAGAAGGTTGTGTATGGTTGAGAAGTGGTGGTTCTTGGTGAGTAAGAAGAAGAAGAAGAAGGAGAAGAAGATGAAAGAACTCTTGAACTCTTGAGAGAAAAAGAAAGAACTTAGAACTACTCTTGAAGCTAAACTTAGCAAATGAACCAAAGTGGAACCAAGTCCATCTAGACATGGTATTTATAGAAAAACAACTTCAAGGGTGTAAGAATGGAGGGAGTGGCCGAATTCTCATGGAGGGAAAAGGAAGAAAATATCTCTTTGTAAAGTATGGTGTGGGCATGGCTAGGTATGGTGAGGTATGGTCTCAAGCATGGCTTCAAGTATGGCCAAGTATGGCCTTTGATTTGGAATTAAAATAAATTAATTCTTTTAAATGGAGGAGGAGGAAGAGTGGCAGTTTTTTCTTCTTGATTAGGGGAGGAAAATCACAATTTAATGTGTATTAGGAGTAAGCTTAGGGGTAGTATTTGATTAGGCCAAAGATTAGAGTTTTGTGACTAAGTGTTTAGATAAGTAAGTAGGTAATTAGGGCCATATAGGACTAGATTAGAAGTTGGTTTCTCTAAATTAATGAAGTCAGACTTCATTAACTTGGAATTCAATGCCAACATGTTTCCTTGATTTAGGGAATTGGAGAGAGAAAATACTATTTCTAGATTCCTTTCTCAAGGAATTAAAACTAAAAAAGAGTTTTGAATTTCTCTAAGCAATCTTAGGTTCTAATTAAATTTAATAAATTATTTTGACTCTAGATTAATTATGAAAATTAATTAATCTTTGATTAGAGCCTAATATTACTTAGGTTTGCTTAATTACATCATTAGGCTCAACGACATTATTACAAGGGTAAAACTGTAATTTTGCACAAAAATTGCCCGGGCCTACCGGGACTTAAAAAGACATCATCAGTCACATGAAATCATCATATTAAACCTTCTGGGAAAGTTCCGGGCTCAAACGGCACTTATACCGGTGTAAAACACTATACGGGTATTTTGGTCATTTTGACCTGAAACTGCAGAAAACAAGATTTTCATTTCCGAAATCACTCAAGGACCATCTAATCCCCTTCAAATATTGAGTTGACCTTTCAAGGACTGTCGGGCAGGCTATCCTCGAATTCTGAGCAAAAAATGACCTCAGGGGCATTTTGGTCATTTTTCTCTCAAGCAGAGAAATCGGGGCGTTACAACTTGCGAACAATAATAAAAAGCCATGCATGCCATGAATAAAATCACAAGATCGTACATAACAATCATCATATCATATATATATAGTTCTGCCATACACTAAGTTATATAATAGCATAAGTACAGTTATACGAATAGAATACATAGAAACATGAAATACATGGACCAGAAACCTTGCCCACTAAAGTGCATCTATAGTAGATAACCTCAAAAGCAAAAGAAGGCTATCCTATGTCGACTATAAGCACAAGCACCACCAAGTCTGCTGCCAACTCCTACTACTGAGCCACTGAGCTAGTTTGGCCGGGGTAGCCAAACGGTATGCAGGTCGGGCATGGGGTCCACGACGGGGTATCATCCTCACTCGTCCTCCGCAGATTAGCTGCGCAACAGTGGCCCCACTGCCCTCACCAAAATCCATGGGCACGGTGGGGGAAGAACCCTAGGATGGCATTTGGGTGGTAGAATCTTCAGATGGATCCGTCTCTGAATAATCCGAGGGGGACCAGAGCACGTACTCCAAAAATTCATGGATGGTAGAAGCAGATGGCTGGGTGCGGTGAGTCCACCCCTTGTGGGGACGTGCATGCTCAAAGACGAGGTCATCGCCAAAAGGGGAAGCAGAAGAGCACCGGAAGCTAGAAACTGGGTATGCAAAGGGGGCGGTCCATGTATACAAAAAGACAAACAGCACAATGACCTATGAAGTGGTATGACCGGTGGGCGACATCGTAGTGCATCTCCCAAGTGGGTGCGTCAATGGAAAGAAACGATAGAGGGAGTGAGAAACTTGATAAAGAATCTTGGTAAGGTGTCTTTCTATCCTAGTGTTATTATCTACGTCCTTAGAAACCTCGGGTTTCATTATAAAATAGTGAGCATGCATAAGGTTCAATTATTAGGTTTTTTAAAAATGTCTTTTATTGAGGCCCATTCATTTTAATATGTGTAACGCCCCGATTTTTTGTCTGAGTGAAAAATGACCAAAATGCCCATGAGGTCATTTTTGGCCCGGAATTCGAGGATGGCCGACCCGGCAGTTCTCGAAAGGCCAACTCAATGTTTGAAGGGGATTGAATGACCCTTGAGTGGTTTCGGAGGCGAAAGTCTCATTTTCTATAGTTTCGGGTCAAAATGACCAAAATACCCTTATAGCGTTTTTACGCGGGTAAAAGTGCCGTTTGAGCCCGAAACTTTCCCCAAAGGTTTAAAACAATGTTTTTACATGTTTCAAAGCATCTGTTTGAGTCCCGGTGGTCCCGGGCAGTTTTAGTGAAAAATTACAATTTTGCCCCTAGAATAGTGTTTTTGAGCTTAATGATGTAATTAAGCAAACCTAAGCAATATTAGACTCTAATCGAAGATTAATTAATTTTCATAATTAATCTAGAGTCAAAATAAATTATTAAAATTTATTAGAACCTAATATTACTTAGATTAGATTTAAATCTCCTTTCTAAAATTCAAGATTTCACTCTTGGAATATTGAATAGTGTTTTCTCTTTCCAATTCTTTAAATCAAGGAATTGTGTCTAGAATTGTTTATGCACTAAAATGAGTCTATAACTCACTAATGATGCAAGACCACTCCTTAAATATGTTTTGACAACCTTGATTACCCATTTCCTCACCTAAACACTTTCTTACAAATTCCTAATCTTAATCCTAATTAAAGATACACCTAAACAGAACTCTAAACCACAATTAAAATGCAAGAAATCCTCCCCCCATGGCTGATGCAGGTTCGACCACTCCTCCTCCATTTGCATCACATGTTCATTTGTTTCTCACTCAAAGAACCATGCTTGAGCCATACCTTGAACCATACCTCACCATGCCTCAAGATCACAACATCTCACCTCATGGAACTCATGGGGTTGCCCTTGAGCTGTAATGGCCGAAGCCCTCTCCCCCCATTTGCACCTTGCATTTGTTTCATTTCTCTATAAATAGCATGCTTGGGTGAACTTGCATAATTTTGGGTTCATTTGCTAAGTGTAAGTTTTCAAAGAGCACTTCATAGTTTCCTTTTTCTCTCAAGTTCAAGTGTTCAAGTTCTTCAAGTTCTTTATCCTTTTCTCTCATCCCAATCTCCAAATCACTGGTAGGGATTTTCTTTCAAGTATTTTCTTTATTTAAGTTCCATCTCTAGTTATGTGTTTATGGTTTCTCTTGAGTTTTTTTAGAACTTCTCTCCCTCTCCTTTTTTCTATCATTTCGGCCATGGGCCTATGAGAGCAAAGGAATGAGAGCTTGATGATGAGGTTCCATGATGATGATGTTCATCACTTGAACAATCTCTAAAGCTTGATCTTTGTTCTTAAGCCAAAGATGTTTTTAGTTTTTCTTCTTTAACCTTGAAACCTTTCACTTGATGATGTTTTAAAATGGTTACATGAACTCCATGATGAGGACTCATGATGTTGGTGTTATTGCATCATCAAGATCATGGTCTCTAGAGTTTCAAATGATTCATTTTCTTCTTAAAAGTTTCGGTCCCTTTTCATTTTCTTTCTTCACATTTTCGGCCATGTTGGCCAATAAGGTTCACAATGGCTTGATGATGAGAGCTTCTAGATGATGACTATGTGTTCATCACAATGAGGCCTCTAGAGCTTGAGTCTTAATAAAAATGCTATTTATGACCTCATTTCAAGAAAAGAAACTTGTGTTCCAAAGAACCCTTGAGGTTCCCTCTTGTCTTTACTTTATCTTGCTATGATAAGTTTGGGTTGAGATTTAAGTTCCTTTAAAGTCTTGTATGAGCTCTAATAAGAAATAAAATGACTAGCATTCATATTTAAATTCAAGCTTATGCATTACATATTTATTTTCCCAAGCCATCACTTAAAGTTAAAAGATAAAGAATGGAATGCACCTCATATTTACATTCTTGTCTAGCATATTTACTTTTCATCACTAAAGAACATAAAAATTTAAAATGAGAGTTTGTAACCTAACTAAATCTCAAAGCCTTTCTATTTCGGCCTTAAAGTCGATTGTTGCTGGGCCTAGAGCACTAAAAATAAAGAAATGAACTTGCATATTTATATTTCAAGTCTCGCATATTTACTTCAAGCCTTGCATATTTATATTCAAGTCTTGCATATTTACTTTAAGCTCTCACTTTACTTTGTAATGAAGAATAAAAATGAAGTGCATAGCATGTTTAAATTATATCGTCACCTAGAGACCTTAGAGCTCAAAGACTTGCCCATTTTATCTCAAGTTAAAGTCTAATGTGGAGGCATTCTTTGAATGCATAATTTCGGCCATGTAGTGATGATGAACTTGGAAGGAGATTCATCTAGCTACAAGGGCTAACAATCTAAGTTTTGAGATTCTCTTTAAAGCCTCATGAAGTTTATGAGATTAAAACCAACAAGATTCATGAACTTAGTACTCTTTCAAAAAGGGGATTAAGTGGTCACCGACCTAAGGATGTTTTTAGTCTCTTTTACAAAATAAAATGGCTTGCAAAAGAGTCTTAGAAGTCCTAAAAATGATTCCAAGAGAAACTAGCAACTTATGTGTTTTAAAAATATCAAGTTATGCATCTTTTTGGGACTTAATGTTTCGGTTCTTCCATGATAAGTTTGCTTTTGTATGATGATGTTTTGATGTGTTAGAATGTGTGAAAATTATGTATGATGAGGTAGGAACATTTCTATGCATGATAGGAGAGAAACTAGTTTTTTAGAAAAAAACCGTAAAGTCAAGATTTAGCATAGTTTTAACCCATTTATTTTTGGACACTGCCCAAACTATTTCAATGGGAATATAATCAGATTAGGATTGTTTAATCATGAAAAATTTGGTTACAATTGAAGTAGGATTGAATTTTAGCACCTATAGAGAAACTAGTAACTAGAAAATCGTAAAACCGCAATTCTAGAACTCTTATAACATTTAATTTCTAGAATCTGTCCAGCAACCTTACAATGTAGAGAACATGGCTTATAATTAGTTCTTAGGCATAGAAATGCCTCATAATTGGATTAGGTCGAACTTATAGCGCCTTAGGCGAAGACAGAACCAAGAAAGGGTCTAAAACGTAAGTTTTACAACCCCGCAATTATAAGTTTATAATGCTGCCCCTAAAGAATGATGTTGTTCAGATTTAATAGAGAGCATAAATAATAATAAGATCTGTTAGAAGAGAACCCTTAGGTGCATAAAAGGTTGATAGAAGATGATAGGTTAATTATATCACAAGTTTAAGGCCCGTAAGGGTTAAAGCATAAGATATCGTAGGACCAAAAGCATAATGAATTTTTAATGTTGCTTGTGAACGTATGAGAATGATTATGCGAATGCATGAAATTATGATGGAGATGCATGTTTGAATGACTTAGGTGGCATAAAGCAGAATTTGGAAGGAATTCGGCATGCTGCAGTTATTCTGCCGAATTTCTGCCAAATTCGGAGACTTAGAAAGTTTTGAGAAAACTATGAGATTTTTATTATGAGGTCCTAAGATGAGTTCTTGGATGACACCGGTTCGGCCGAGCACCTCCAAAGAACTCATGTGACATCGGTACCAAGATGAATTCTTGGGTGATACCGGTTCGGCCGAGCACCCCCAAGAAATGCCCCTAGCCCATACTGGATAAGTCGGGATTATGTTTATGATTATGTTACGCTTATCGGGATTGATAAGTAAGAACTAGTGACGACTAGTTAAGGTATGAGCTCATAACCTAGAGATGTGACACGTTCTGGGCGACACCGACTCGGTTGAGCACCCCCAGAACGATTGTCTTTTAGGGTGGCCTATGAGGAAGTAAAGTATGATGTTTATGTCACAAAAGTTTCCCACATGAGAATTTAATTTCCACTTTATGCCACTATTATGATGTTCTTAAAGTTACGATGATTATTCTTGCATTAAGTAGAGCTATGCATTCATTCTTTAATATGATTGCATCCATGCCATTAAGAATCATGCTAAAATGAATGGACCTTGGCTAATTACGTTTTAAAACCTAAAAATAGACATTTATGCATGCTCGCTTATTTTGTATACTAAACCCAAGGTTCCTGAGGACGTAGATGATGACACCTAGGTAGTAGGAGGCCCTACTGAGATTCTTTAGCAAGATTCTCACTCCCTCTATCTCTTTCTTTCTATTACGTCTTCAGATGGCGATGTTCGTGGTTTTTGTGGACACCCCGACGTGGGAGGTGCACTATGATCCGGATCATGGATCATACCATTTTGAGGGACAGTGCACGGTGTGAGTCTTCATGTTCGTAGGACATCCCTTCACTCACCCAGTGTATACCCATCGCTTCTCCCCGACAGCACCCTACGGCGATGACGAGCGGATTTTTAAGCACGCGCGTACGCATAATGAGAGAGTGCTCCGCATGCATACCGCTGCCTCAGCCATGCGTGACTATCCCGACTACGTGCCCCAGACTTACTTCTCGAAGACCGATCTGTCGGATGACCCACCTACCCACCCGTACAGCGAGAGCTCCGCCCCCACTCCACCACTGATGAGGGAGGGCAGTGAGGATACTGTGACTCAGCCACGGCTCGCACGATGACCGGAGATGCGGCCACATCGGGGGGGTCACTCTCGAACCCCGTTCCGCCTCTATACGCCCGAGGAGCTCGCCCAGTTTCCCGGGTATGTGCCTCGTTCACTAGATGGATGTCAGTAGGAGGTGACGTACGACCGATGGAGTACCCACACACCACTTAGATGAGGATGGACCTCCTTTTGTTTAGAGGTTATCCCTTTAGTTGCACTTGGGTAGGGGAGTTTCTTTTATATTTTCTGTTGTACTTTCCTTTGTATTTTCTTTTTAGTTGTATCTGTTCATGATGTACTAAACTAAGCCTCACTCTGCATGAGTGGGCATATTATATAATATTATATGAATATACAGTTCAGTTCTATTGTGATGTGCCTTTACTTGATCATGCTGCTATGCGATGCTTGCTTTATTTCCCTTCGTGCTTTACTATTTATAGTGTCGCGGGGCTTTCACTTTGCTTTTATAACTCAAGAAAAAAAATTTTTTTACCAGTATTTCTACTAAGTATTTTAAAGTAATAAGGAAGCTATGACGTAACAGACTAATGATTAACCTAAATATGTTCTAAAATATTGGGTTAAAAATTAGGACGTTACAATATGTGTCTTGGATGTCATGAATGTATCATGCCTCATCATCAATTACAGGTCAATGCAAGGTGCAACATACTAAATACAAACATAAGTGATGCTCATGGATCATAGTATTTATAACATGAATTTTCTTTAATTTATCTTTTAGGTGACTTAGACCATTTCCTTCTCTCATTTGTGGCCACCCTATTACTCTTGCCTTTTGAGAGCTCTAGGTTATGAGCTCATATCTCACTAGTCGTCACTAGCATATTCTTATCCTTAAGATAAGTTAACACTTGACTTTGAAGTACGGGATAGGGGGCTAGGATCACCTTTCATAATCTTTAATTCGGGGAGTCCAAAGGATCACTTCCTTGTTGGATCACCTTTCATAGCCTTTAATTCGAGGAGTCTAAAGGGTCATTTCCATATGTTTTATGTCACCTTAACCCTTGGCATGTTATCTTAAGATGTAAAAACACAAACATATCATTTAATGTCACATGCTTTCATATTACTTCAATGTAAGCATCTTAAATAGTCTAAGTGAAATCCTAACATGCCACAATAAATTTTGCAGCTAAAAACCATGTATGCAAATATTAATCATCATATAAATTCTTAAGTACAATAAATCACATCACCTCATAGAATAGGCACTTTTGTTATTCTCTTAATCGATTAAGTCTCTAAATTGGGTAAACCCAACTTTTATATTTATTCTCTTATGCATCTAAGGGATCAATTACAACGTTTTTCATTAATTATTAACTACAAAAATACCATTAAACAATGCTGGACAGAATTAGGCAGAAAGAAAAATGAGTAATTTCGATGTTCTAGAAGTTGTGTCTTTGACCCTTTCTCATTACCGACTTTCCTTATGATGCTAAAATTAATTCCTAAACCATTTATGAGTGATTCCTATATATTTACTAAGTGGTAAACATCACCTTTACTCAATTAATACTTGCTAGGAAGAAACCATATTTTTCTTTTTAAAGAGTTCTAGAGTTCACATTTTTTGTTCTTTCTAGTTACTAGTCTTTCCTTAATTATTGAAAATAATTATCATACTTATTAATAACAATTTTCACATGTTAAATGCATTCCATACAGCATACATCAAATCTAGAAATTTTTGAACAGAAACTAAAATTTAATTTCCTAAGAGCATGAAAGAATACAAAATAGGCATCTCTAATAACTAGTTTTTCTTGAAATTAATTCTAGATCAAGAGATACACTTATAATTAACTTCACCCTTATAGAAACACAAATAATACCCTTAGTTTAGTAGCAAAGGTAGAGAACTCAAATAATTTTTGGTTACGTGAATCGTGATTTAACACTTTAAGAACAAGCATATATTTCAAGGAAAAGTTGTAAGATGCAAACTTCATTTTCTCAAGACAACAATAGATCATTTATTAGGACCTCATTTCCTTGAGGAACCAAATCACATTTATAAAGATAGATGTTCCATGGACCAAAATCCCCATGTAAGTTGAAAGGGGTTAGTCTTGAGCACTAGATTATTTAAGTGATGGTATAAACTCAAATATGCAAATGCAAGCCTCATTTTTAATCTTAGTATAATAAGATGATGGCAATGGAAATATAAATATGATGTGCAGGGCTCGAATATAAATATGAAAATGCAAGTTTATTTTTTTATCTTTAAGTTTAGGTGATGACTTAAAATATAAACATGCTAGGCAAGAAATATAAACACGGAATGCAAGTTCATTTCTTATCTTCAAGCTTTTGGTGACAACTTGGAAATAAATATGAGGTGGGAGGCTTGAACATAAATATGGAATGCAAAGACTTAAAATATAAATATGAATGCATTTCCATTTATTATTTCTTTAGGTTCTAGGCTCAAGACTCCTATTTAGAGTAATAATTCTAAAACACCAATTAACTCTAAGGTTTTTAAAGTAAATGAATGTCCAGTTATTCCTTTTTAGTCTTATGCTCAAGACTCCTATCTAGTGTAATAACTCTAGAACACCGATCAACTTTAAGGTTGAAAAGGGTAAGTTTTGAACTTAAGTTAATTAAGTGACAACATAACCATATCATTTTATTTTTACTCAAGTAAAACTTATCAAAGAAACCAAGTGACAACTTCATTTGCCAAAACTCTTAGAAGTGAAACCTTTAAGCTTTAGAGGTCAAGTAGATAATGGTTTTGCAACCAACATCCAAGATCCTCATTATCAAGCCATGGTTTTTCAAAAACAAGGCCACCAAGGCCAGAAAAGAAAAGAAAGAAAAGGAAACCTTTAGGCCGAAAAAGAAAAGGAGAAAAGGAATGAACCAACATTTCAACATTCCAAAAAAAATGATTTAAAAGAAAATAATGAAACTTTAAAACAAATCCCTACCAAAGGTATTTTTCTTGGAGAATGAAAGAGAGCTTGATCTTGAGAAGAAATGAGAAGAACAATCTTTCCCTTGGGAAAAGGAATGGTTTCGACCACTATAGGAAGAGAAAGGAAGAAAGATTTGTCTTGGGTTTTGGTCTTGGGAATAAAGAGGTTAAGTGTTTTAGAGGTAGTTAATGGTGGTTGTGTGGTGGTTTGGAGTTGAGATGTGGTGGTTGAAGGTGGTGCTCTTGGAAGAAGAAGAAGAAGAAGAAGAAGAAGAGAATTCTTGAGAACTAGAGAGAAAACTTGAGAATTCTTGAACTTGAGATTTGCAAGAAAATGAGCAAATGGCCTTTTGAGAGCTTCTTTATATTTATAGAAAAACTCAACATGAGGGGATGAGGAGGAGGATGAATGGCCGACCATTTGAAGGGAAAAAGAAGAGAAAAATATCTCTTTGTGTGCATAATGTCATTATGGCTAGGTATGGGCTTAATATGATTTTTTAAGTGTATTTTAATTGAAATTCAACATGTGATGGAATGAATGGAGGAGGGAGTGGCGGCGGCTTCTTGGAGGATTTGCGGAGGAAAATTTCTCATTTCATTTGGGTTATGACATGGTTTAGGGAATAGGTTTAATTAGGTACTTGGTTAGGAGTTGTAATTAGGTGTTTAGGTGAGAAAGTGAGTAGTTAAGGTTGCTCAAGACAAGATTAAAGAGTGTTCTTACACAATTAGTGCAAATCCATCTTTATTAACAAGGAATCTCATCACATGACCATTCCCATGATTTAAGGAATTAAATAGAGAAAATACTATTTCAAATTGATATGACACTAACTCTTGAATTAAGAAAAGGGTTTTGAGTTTTTTAAGCAATCTTAGGCCCTAATTAACCTTCATTAATTATTTTGACTCTAGATTAATTATTAAAATTAATTAATCTTCAATTAAAGCCTAATATTGTTTAGGTTTTGTTAATTATGTGATTAAGCTCGTTATGCCCTTAATTAGGGGCAAAATGGTAATTTTTCACAAAAACTTCCCGAGACTACCCGGGCTTAGATAGACGTTAGACATCCCTTAAAAATGACATTTCAAAATCCTGGGCAAGGTTCGGGCCCAATTAGGAATTAATTCTGTGCCGATTAATCACAGGAACATTTTGGTAATTTTGCGTACAGGAACTCAAAAATGAGATTTTACTGCTCTATTAACACACACAACACATGTAATCACACATAATCCTCGTTCAATACTAAAACAGCCCTTTGAGGATGGCCAGAGCCGGTTATCCTCATTCTCCCAGTAAAAATAGCCTCAGAGGCATTTTGGTCATTTGGACATGGGAAAAATCAGGGCGTTACATTACTCCCCTCCTAAAAAGAATTTCGCCATTAAAATTCATTACCTGAGAATAGCTCGGGATATTGTGCCATCATATTTGACTGCAACTCCCGTATGAACTCCTCCGCTTTTCCCCGTCCGCATGCTACTTTGACCAAGGGTATAATCTTGCTCCTCAGTTGCTTGACTTCTTTGTCTACGATTCTCATAGGTGGCAGGTTAAACACTAGGTTTTCCCTTAATTATACTTGTTCTGGCTCTAACACATGGCTCTAGTTAGACTCGTATTTTCTTAACCAGGAAACATGGAAGACATCATGAAGGTTGGATAGATTAGGGGGTAGGGCTATATGATATGCTATGTTCCTAACTCGGTTAAGGATCTAAAACAGAACAAGAAATCTGGGGCTCAATTTCTTAACTCTCATGGCTCAACCTATGCCTGGGGTGATCCTAAGGAACACATGTTTCCCCTCTTGAAATTCTATTGGCTTTCACCATTTGTCTGCATTGCTTTTCTATCGACTTTGAGCAGTGAGAATCCTATCCCTAATTTTCTTGACAGGGGTTGTAACATTCTAGAGAGTTTTTGGTGCTCAATCTTCACCTTCTGATAGACTAAGCACTTACTTACCCAGGCACTCACATCCTTTTTCAACCCAGGCCACTAGAACATATTCTTCAGGTCCTAATAAATCTTGATGGTACTAGGGTAAATGCTAAAATGGCTTTTGTGGGCTTCCTCCAAAATCTCCTTTCGAAGGTCACCACTTGCTGGCACACAGATCCGACCTTCAAACTTCCATATGCCATTGTCATCTTGTGCAAAAGCCTTTAACTTTCTATTCCGTATCGCCACCATAGTTTCCAGAAACTCCTGATCCTCTTGTTAGGCTTGAGTGATCCTTCTTCTAAAGTCACTCGTGACACTAAGATGGCATGCCTTTATGCTCTTAGTGGTCAAGGTCATTCTTAGGTTTAGGTCTCTAAACTTTTCGATCAGCTCTACCTCCTTAACCATCATGTGGGATAGGTGCAACGATTTCCTACTTAAGGCATTGGCTACCACGTTGGCCTTGCCAGGGTGGTAGTTTAGCCCAAAATCATAGTCCTTTAGAAACTCCATCCACCTCCTCTATCTCTGTAATGCCCTGATTTTCTATCTGAGAGGAAAATGACCAAAATGCCCATAAGGTCATTTTCTGCCCGGAATTCGAGGATAGCCGGCCCGGCAATCCTCGAAAGGCCAACTCAATGTTTGAAGGGAATTAGATGACCCTTGAATGGTTTCGGAACCAAAAATCGTGTTTTCTGCAATTTTGGGTCAAAATGACCAAAATACCCCTATAGTGTTTTATGCGGGTAAAGGTGCCGTTTGAGGAAACTTCCCTCAAAGGTTTAAAATGACATTTTCATGTATTTAAAAGTATCTGTTTAAGTCCCGGTGATCCCGGGCAGTTTTTGCATAAAATTACGATTTTACCCCTGGCATAGTGTTATTTGAGCTTAATGATGCAATTAAGCAAACCTAAATAATATTAGGCTCTAATCGAAGATTAATTAATTTCCATAATTAATCTAGAGTCAACATAAGTCATTAAAATTAATTAGAACCTAAGATTGCTTAGATTAAACTCAAAACCTCTTTTTTTTTAAAAAATTCAAGTTTTTAGAATATAGAATCTTGAATAGTGTTTTCACTATTCACCCTCTACACCTCAAAAGGAAGCCTAGGATGTAATTGAAAGCCTAGGATGAGTAGAGATGGATTCCCCTAAAAGGCTAGAATACCCACTAATCATACCCTACATAGTCTTAATTATCTATCCTTTCACTCACACATTTCACTATAAACTCCTAATCTTAGGTCTAATAAAAAAATACACCTAAACACATCACTAACTCACAATTAATAAAACAATTTCCTCCCCTTGGATTCCCCTAAATATGGCGCCACCTCATACCCTATACCTCACAAGTTTGTTCACTCACACACTCAAAGAACTATGCCTAAAGCTATACTTAAACCTATGCCTAAACCCATGCCTGCAACCTTACCTTGAAATGACACAACCAAGAGACATTTTCCCTCCTTTTCCCCCTCAACATTTCGGCCACTCCCTCCATTCCATCACCTTTGATTTGTTTTTCTATAAATAGCACACTTGAGTGAACTTGAAACACCTTTAGTTCATTTGCTAAGTTTAGAGCACTCAAAGCTCTCAAGTTTCAAGAGCTCTTCTTCTTCAACCTCTTCATCTTCTTCATCTTCTTCAACCTCATTTCACTTGATAGGGATTTCTTTCAAGTGTTTCATTTATTAAAAGTTATTATTTGGTTATGTGCTTCATGATTTCCCTAAAACCACTTAGATCTTCTTTTCTTTTGTTTTCTTTCCTTCTTTCTTTTTTGGTTTCTTGGTTCCCTTCTTCTTCCTTTATGTTTTGGCCATGATGGCCTATCTTGGAGGAAAACCATGGCTTGATGATGAGGTTTCAATATAATGGACTCATGATTATCATTTGAGAAACCTCTAGAGCTTGAAACTTGGTTTTGATCTTAACATATCTTGGTTATTCCTTTTTCTTGAAACAAGTTTGGTTCCTTTTCCTTCTTTCCTTCTTGGATTCACTTTCTTTTCTTTTTCCTCTTCTTGTTTGGATTTCGGTTTTGAAGGTTCATTTTTGTATGAAAAATGGCTCAAGGATAAGAGTACATGATGTTGGAGATTATGTGACACCAAGATCATAGCCTCTAGAGTTTAAACTTTTATTTTTCTTCTCTTCATGGCTTCGGCCTTGTCTTCCTTTTCTTTGGTGTTCAAGGTTTTGTTTTGAATAATGTTGGTTGTTAGTCATTTTGATCTCTTGATCCATTTCCTTGAACTTGATGATGATGTTCAAACCATAAGGTTTCTTTGACACCTTAGTATAAAGAACTCTAAAGTTCACTTTATCTTGCTATGATAAGTTTGGGTTGAGGTTTAAATTCCTTTAAAGTCTTGGAAGAGCTCTAGTAAAGATATAAAAATGAACTTGCATATTTATATTTCTAGCCTCTCATATTTATATTCCAAGTTCTTGTATCTCATATTTACTTTTCTATGTCATCACCAAATTCTAAAGATTAAAGAAAAGAACTTGCGCTATCATGTTTAAGTTTCAAGCTTTGCATTTCATGTTTATATTTCAAGTCATCACTTAAGAACTTAAAGATTTAAAACGAGAGCTTGCATATCACCTAAAATAATCTCAAAGCCTTTTTATTTTGGCCTTAAAATCAATTGTTGCTGGGCCTAGAGCACTAAAATAAAGAATTGAACTTGCATATTTACTTTCAAGTTTTGCATATTTACTTTGAGCTTTGCATATTTACTTTGAGTTTTGCATATTTACTTTCAAGCCTTGCATATTTAATTTCAAGTTCTTGCATTTCATATTTACTTTGAAGCTCTCACTTTACTTTCTAATGAAGGATAAAATGGAATGCATAGCACGTTTACTTTTTGTCATCACTTAAAGATCCTAGAGATCAAAGACTTGCCCTTCTATCTCAAGCTAAAGTTTGGTTATGGAAGCATTCCCTTGAATGCACAATTCGGCCATGTGATGATGATGAGCTTGATGTGAGTTTCATCTAGTCACAAGTGCCCATAATCTATGTCTTAGGATGTTCTTAAGCATAGGAGAATTCAAAGAATATTTCAAGTATGATTTTACATTTTAAAACTCCAATCTTGGGCCAACTCAAATGGTTGCTGCCCTTGTTTGGTTTGTGAGGATTTTAAGGAAATAAGTTGGTTTTCAAAGAGTTTTAGAAAGTCCTAAAATGATTTCAAGAGAAACTAGTAACTTATATGTCTTGAGAATGTAAGATTATGTATTTCTTGGGAGCTATGCATTTCGATTATGCCATGGTATGGTTGCTGCTGTATGATGATGTTTTGACATGTTAGTATGTGTAAAAATTATATATGTTGAGGTAGGAGCCTTTCTATGCATGTTAGGAAAAAAACTAGTCTTACCGATTAACCGTAAAGTTGAATTTTAACATAGTTTTGACCCATTTATTTTTAGCCACTGCCAAAACTGTTTTAATGGGATAACATTTAGTTTAGGATTGTTTAATTATGAAAAACTTGGTAACTTTTGAGGTAGGATTGGATTTTAGCACCTATAGAGAAACTAGTAACTAGAAAATCATAAAAGTGTAATTCTAGAACACTTAGAAATATGATTTTTTGAATCTGTTACAGCATGATTAATCATAGCAAAAGTAATCTATAATTAGTGTAAATGTGTAGGAATCCCCTATAATTAGGTTAGATTTAATTTATAGCGCCTTAGGTGAAGATAGAACGTAGAAAGGGTCTAAAACATAGTTTCTAGAACCCCCGTAATCACAAGATGTAATTTCTGCCCTTTAGGCGTGATGCTGTCCAGATTCGTTGATGAATATAAATATTAGTAAGAATTATTAGCTATGAATCCTTAGGTGCATAAAAGGATAAAAACAGATGTTAGCATAATTAGTTTTCAAGATTTAGACCCGTAAAGGTCAAAGCATAAGACACCATAGGTCCCAAGACATAATGAACTTTGTGACTTCAAGTAGATGTATGTTTAATTATGAGAATGACATGAGCATGGCATATGCATTAGTTGAGCCCGGTCCTTGATTCCGGCAAACTGGTTAAGAGCATGCTATCTTTTAAGAATGTTAAAGCAATGATGTGATGACGTATATGCTATGATGAGTTTGACTATATGACTTGATGTCTTATGGTGATGTTGAATGGCTATGCATGTTCCATATGTTCCGTGGCATAAAGCAAGTTTGAAGGAAATCCGGTTTCTGTTTGTTACCTTTGCCGAATTTCCCATCAAACTTGAGGATTTGAAAAAAGTTTGTGAAAACTCCTGGGTGACACTGGTTCGGCCAAGCACCCCTAGGAAAGGTTCTGGGTGACACCGGTTCGGCCTAGCACCCCCAGAACAGATGTGACGTAACACTGAGACGCATTCCTCCCGCTACGGTGGGGAGGAAACAAATCTGTGAGGGTATTGACATTGAGCTTGCCAAAGCGGACAATTCGCTGTGTACTAGATACCAGTAGAGCGTTTCAAAGAAGGAAATGATCCTAAGATAGGTGATCCAAGAAAGTTATGTATACCCCCTCTATTAGCCCATATCAAATCTAGTGATGACTAGTTAGGATTGAACTCACTCCTAGGTGATAGGTGAGATGTAGTATGATGACTAGATTATCGCCGGGCCGGTGAGTCGGTTGGATTTTTGGTGGATATGTTAAGAGGGTGGTCTTTAAGAAAAAGAACTTAAGAGTTTAACTTATGAGAAAGATGTCACATGGAAAGTACTGTGCCTTTTATGCCACGTATATGATTTATATTCCTTTACGTTCAGCCCAAGAGCAATGATTTTCATGTTAATGTGCATATGGTATTGTCATGCATTCATCAAATATCCATTGCATTCATGCCATTAAAACTCATACTAAAAGACACCTACTTCGGATAAATAGATTTGGAAAGCTTAAAACCGAACCTTATGCATGTACACCTTCTTCATAATTAAAACCGAGGTGGCTGGGGATGATGACGATGACACTCGTGTTAGAGTCGGGAATCCGTACTGAGAATCTTGAATGAGTTTCTCATCCCTTTCTCTTCTTCAGTGTCGTCTCTAGACAAGGATTACAATGAGGTTCATTACTTCTTCTAAGGCTTGTGCTTTAGGGTCACGCTAGCAAACGGGGCAGAAGGTCACTGCGGGAGCATAGATAGCTTCGCTTTTGGGTTAACACTTATCCAACCTCACAGGTGGATAAGGATCATTTCATATACATATGGGCACGTTTTGATGTAAACAAAGTTACAAGGATACTAGTAAATTATGTATCTATGAAGATGTAATGATATTATGATTGTTATGTATAATACTATGTTTCATGATTATGAATAGTGTGATTACTTTCCTTGCATGTTATGGTTATGACCAATGTTAGGATAGTGCGCGGCTCGCATTTTACTTTCAAGTTTCACAAAGAAAAATTTATTCGTATTTCTCGCTAAGTATTTTAATAAAAGGTTTTAAAGAATGAGACTAAAAGAGTAATAGACTAATGGTTAACCTAAATACGTTCTAGGAGTATTGGGTTAAAAATTAGGATGTTACAATCTCATGTTCAGCTTTTTCTGATAAAAGAAGTACTTCAGACTCTTATGATTAGAGAACACGTCGAACCTTACTCCATACAAATGGTGTCTCCATACCATTAGAGTGACACTATGGCAACTAACTCTAGGTCATGGGTGGAGTAGTTTGCCTCATGAGGCTTGAGTTGTCTAGATGCATAGGCTACCACTTGCCTATTTTACATCAAAATGCAACCTAAGCCTTTCTCGAAAACATCATAATATACCTCAAAAGGTACATTGGGGTCAGGCAATACTAAAATTGAGGTTGAGATTAACTTTTGTTTCAGCTCTTGGAAACTTCTTTCATACTCCGGAGTCTAAGTAAAAGAGGCATTCTTCCTAGTAAGTTTGGTCAAGGGTAAAGAGATTTGGGAAAATCCCTTAATAAACTGACGGTAATATCCTGTCAAACCTAAAAAGCTCCTAACCTCCATTACTATGGTAGGTTTCTTCCAGTTCATCATAGCCTTTACTTACTAGGGTCAACAACAATACCTCATTTTGACACTTCATGCCCTAAAAACTTCACTTCCTCCAACCAAATTTACACTTAGACAGCTTGGCATATAGTTTCTTTTCTCTCAGGATCTTTAACACTATCTTTAAATGACATTCATGCTCCTTGTGGGTCTTGGAGTAGATGAGTATGTCATCTATAAAGACAACCACAAACTGATCTAGATAAGGTTGAAAAATCCTATTCATGTAGTCCATGAGTATAGTCGGAGCATTCGTCAACCCAAAGGACATGACGGTAAACTCAAAGTGGCCATATTGAGTGCAAAAGGTTGTTTTTGGCATATCCTTATCCCTCACTCTAATCTGGTGGTATCCTGACCTCAAATTGATCTTAGAGAACACTATTGCTCCTCTTAATTGATCCATTAAATCATTGATCCTAGGCAAAGGGTACTTGTTTTCACCATTACTCAATTTAATTGCCTATAATCAATACATAACCTCATGCTCCCATCCTTCTTCTTTACAAGCAGTAACGGGGCTCTCCACGGTGATGCATTGAGTCTCACAAACTTCTTCTCTAATTGATCTTCCAACTAGGTTTTTAGCTCGATGAGTTCCAAAGGGGACATTTTATAAGGGGCTATGGATATGGGTCCTATTCCAAGAAGCAGTTCTATTGAAAATTCTATTTCTCTAATGGGGGGAAACTCAGGTATCTCATCTAGAAATACTTCGGCATAGTTTCTCACAATAGGTATCTTATCAAAGTTTTGCTCAAAGTCCACATCACTAGTGGCCAGAAGAATGTAGCGCTTATTTTCTCCCTTACCACATATTATTTCTACAGTTCTTATATACAAACTTAGGGGTTTTCTAGGTTCACTGGGAATAAGAGGAAAGATGATAGACTTTTCATAATAATTTAACATTACACATTTAGCATAAAACCAATCCATGCCAAGAATTATGTCTAGCCCTCACATAGGTAAGCAAGCTAAATCTAAGACAAATGATCTATTTTCAACAATAAAACTACAGTCTAGATAACACCTACAAGTCCTAACAGGTTTTCTAGTAGAGGTGGAAACAGTAAGATCAAAAGGAAGCTCTGATGCATGCAAATTTAAGGACTTCGCACAAGAATTGGATATAAACAAATGGGTAGCGCCATAGTCAAACAGTACAATTAAGGTTCTACCATGCATTTCACACTTACCTTCCATGAGGTTTTGTGACGTCGTCGCCTCTTCAGCGTTGAGGGCGAAGACTCTCCTTTGGTGCTACGACTTGGGGTTAGGGGTCATCAAGTTTCTTTTTGTGCACTCCCACGAGTTGTGGCTAGGCTTCCCACATCGGTAGCAAACACCCAGGCCTGCCTGGCAAGGGAGGTCTCCGTGAGGTTTCTCGCACTTAGCACATACTGTGGCAGGTGCAGGCCTTGGGGGTACGGCTAGGGTCCTCTGAGGTGCCTTTCTTCTGTTGTCATTTGGCCTTCCTTAGTTGAAGTATCTTCGGGGGCCTTGTGGTCTGAACGGCGGCTTGGATTGTGGTCTTTGTTGCAGTTGGAAGGGCGGCCTATTCTGCGGCTTGAACTTCGGGGCTTGTGGTGCTAACTTCTTCGCGAAGTTGTCAGCCTTCAATATGCTCAGCTTATTTTTGTCATCTTCAATGATTCGACATTGGTTGACTAGGGTAGGGAAGTCCTTGATCTCCAAATGGGTCTCTACAACATTGATCTCGGCCTTCAGCCTGGACTCGTACTTAATACACTTCCAGTACTCGTCAGGGTTTCCTTGATACATCCTCGAGAATTTTACGAGCTCTTCGAACTTGGCGGTATATTGGGTGATACTCACGCTTCCTTGAGTTAATTGGATGAACTCAATGTCTCTCGTATTCCTTATCGATTTCAGGAAGTACTTTTCGTAGAAGTGAGCTTTAAACAGCTCCCAGTCGATCACGATACCATCTATTTCCAACAGTCTTTGAGTACTAGTCCACCAGAATCCGGCATCTCCTTCGAGCATGTATGTGGTGAAAGTCACCTTCTGCACCTCTGTGCATGGAATCATAGTGAAAATCTTCTCCATGCCCTTGATCCACTCATCGGCGTGATTCGGATTCAGGGTTCCCTTGAATGGAGGTGGATTGGCCTACGAAATTCCCCAAAACGGGCATGCTCGGGGACCTTAGCAGTATTGTGACCACGATCGGCATCAGCTTGGCGGTCTTGGTCCATTCTTTCGAACATTGCCCTTATGGTCTTAGCCACATCGCGAAGGGCTTCGGCAGTCTCGTTGTCCTGTCCGCAAGGGGTCGTAGTCCTATTCTGTTGTCGACGTGCCATTGGTTCCTATGCGCACAAAACAACAAACACGGAGGTGATCAGGCTCAATACTCTATGTAAAGTAGCTTGTTACCATGGCATGTATAACATACAGTGGTCATGCATTTCTAATCCTTGGGCTCATCCTAGTGATAGAGCAACTACACATGACATATCTATCGCTTTATGCTTAAGAAGCATAGTCAATCTAATCCTTAGGCTTCGTGAGAACCGAACTTCTCTGATGCCAAAATGTAACACCCTAATATTTAACCTAATATACCTAGGACGTATTCAAGTTAATTATTAGCCGTTGCTCTTTTGTTCCAGTTCTTAATTCTAACTTTTAGAAAATACTTAGTGAAAATATGGGTAATTTTTTTTTTTGAAATAAGAGGTGAAAACGTGAGCCGCGCATAAGATGAACACTATATTCGTTTGACTTGCAAACAATAATAAAAAGCCATACATGCCATGAATAAAATCACAAGATCGTACACAATAACCATCATATATATATATATATATAATAAAGGTTCCGCCATACACCAAGTTATATAATAGCATAAGTACAGTCATCCGAATAGAATACATAGAAACATGAAATACATAGACCAGAAACCTTGCGCACTAAAGTGCATCTATAATGGATAACCTCAAAAGCAAAAGAAGGTTATCCTATGCCCACTATATGTACAAGCACCACCAAGTCTGCTACCAACTCCTACTGCTGCCCGCCCTAAGGGGGAGGAACATGTCCAACCCACTGAGCCAGTTTGGCCGGGGTAGCCAAATAGTGCACAGGTCAGGCATGGGCTCCACGATAGGGTATCATCCTCACTCGTCCTCCGCAGATTGGCTGCGTCATGGTGGCTTCACTGCCCTCACCAAACTCCATGGGCACAGTGGGGGAAGAACCTTTGGATGGCACCTGGGTGGCAGAATCCTCAGATGAGTCCGTCTCTAAATGATCCGTGGGGGACCGGGGCACGTACTTTGGAAAGTCACGGATGGCAGAAGCGGTTGGCTGGGTACGACGAGTCTGCTCCTCACGGGGAGTGCATGTTCGAAGACAAGGTCATCACCAAAAAGGGAAGCAGGAAAGAACCGAAAGCTAGAAACTGGGTATGCGAATGGGCAGTCCATGTATACAAAAAGACGAACAACACAACGACCCACGGAGTGGTATGACTGGTGAGCGGCATCGTAGTGCACCTCCCAAGTGGGCGCATCAATATAAATTACGAATGTCGCCATCGACTTATAAAGATACGATGGAAAGAAAAGATAGAGGGAGTGAGAAACTTAATAAAGAATCTCAATAGGGTGTCCTTCTATCCTAGTTTTACCATCTACGTCCTCAGGAATCTCGGGTTTCATTATGAAATAGTGAGCATGCATAAGGTTCAATTATGATGTTTTCTAAAATTGTCTTTTACTGAGGCCCATTCATTTTAATATGTGTCTTGGATGTCATGAATGTATCATGCCTCATCATGAATTGTAGGTCAATGCAAGGTGCAACATACTAAATGTAACACCCTAAAAATTGTCGAAAAATTTATTTGAGCTTTGTTAGTTATAATTTCAAAAATTTGATAGTTTGAACAATGCTGAGGACGATCTAATGGATTTGTTAAAAAAAAAATGAATAGCAACTTGCGGACCTGCGAGGCCGTAAGCAATTAAAACCACGATTCAGGACCCGAAGGTGCCTAAAATTGGGAAAACATGGAAATAAGGTTATAAATAAGTAGAAATAAAGATTTTATACCCGAAATTATTTTTCGGGCAATGTTTGATTACCCGAATACACAGTTTTACCCGTTCGGTAAAATTTCGGTGTGCGATTTCTAGCACTGAAAGCTAGTTTGACCTTTACAAAAAGAGAATGCTTATCCATTTGACTTAAATAAATGGCTAAGATTCAATCTTGAATAACAAGATCCAATCCTAGCCATCCATTTTGTTTTCTTAGATTATGAATTATCCAAATATAATATAAGATATTCATGGCATTTAATAAGAAGATTAACATAAGTTAAAGCTTCTTTAAGAAGCCAAAAGTTTTGGCCATGAACAAAAGGAAAACAGAAACTCCATTCTAACCAATTAAAATTTCAATTCCTCACTTTGATATCTCATACTCCTCTGCCTATGGAAGGGTTTGGTGTGGGTTTAGGAGCTTTGAAGTTGAAGGAATCAACCTTGGAGCACCTTGGAGCCAAGGATCCAAAAGATACCAAAAGCAGGGTTTTCTTTGGCCTTTTTCTTTCAAAATTCTTCTGGGGAATTCTTACTGGTTTCAACTCAAAATTTCTAGTTAATTTGGTTAATATTATGTTGATATTGATTTATGAATTTTGGTGAAGTGTTTGGATGAGGTTAGAAAGATCATTTTGTCAAAAGATGTTGAGTGATACTTGCTGGATTTTCGCTTTTCTTACAGCCAGTGTGTGATCATGAATTTTCTGGGCTTGTTGTGTGCATTTTCGTGACCTGGAAAAAATATATATTGGAGCTAACATCTTAAGATAGTCCCATGAATTTTCTTGGGTTTTGATTTTGAGTCAAACTGCCTTAGAAAAATCAAGCACCGAAATTAAGCATATGCTACCTGAAGTGTTGGAACAAAAGCTGTAAATTTTGCTAATTTTGTTACCATATCAAATGATGGAATTATCACTTGAAAGTTTTACAGGATATTAGAGACATGCTGAGGTTTTACTGGGATTTTTATTTCTAATTTTCTGGGTTTAATTACTAGGGTCAAAATTATGAATTTTGGTTCTTGAGCTGAGATTGAGTGGTTTTTGACCACCAAATTTGTCTGATTTTGTTAACATAGTTAGAGAACTCTTTTTACTCTGAAATTCTTACAGAACCTTGGGGATACATTGAGGTGCCTTGGATAATTTTTATAGCCTCTGAATTGATTGTTTGCTGTGCAAATAAATTTGTGCTACAATGGTGTGAAATCTGCTTAATTGCTGGAATTGAACCAAAGACTTGAATTGATAATGTAATGGTAGTTTGGTTTTAGTAAGACATGAATACTTGATGTTAAATATTTGGCTATGTGACTTGTTATGTGTAAATGCATACGAAGGGAAGCAAATATTGGTTTATGAGGCGTGATCGAAATCACAATGTGAATGAATGCCTATATGTGTTTTATACATGCATTGGAAAAGAAAGTGAATGATATATTGAATTAAATTTTGTAGCCATAAGTAAATATGAGATCTTCTTTGACTTGTCAAGGGCAAATAAGAAACATGAGATCCTCTATGACTTGTCAAGGGCAAATAAAGAAATATAAGATCCTCTTTGACTTATCAAGGGCAAGTAAAGAAACATAAGATCCTTTTGACTTGTCGAGGGCAAATAGAGAGAGATGAGAACCTTTTGACTTGTCGAGGGCAAATAAAGATAGATGAGATCCTCTTCGATTTATCAAGGGTAATTAAAGATAATTTCTCTACATTTGGTATATACATATTTGTATCATATCAAATCATTTTGATTGACATTATTTACTATGATTATGAGCTTATGATAAATGTATACAAAGTGATTGATTCTTAAAAACAACCCACATCGAAAATATGATTTAGAATTTTAAAAATGAACCGTTATTATGTAATGCTTGATAACTTTTTCTTAATAAACCGAAGTGGTTGGGGTGATGACGATGACATTATGATTGTGTATTTGGGGGAGTTACCCTACTGAGAATTGTATAATTCTCACCCCTATGTTTTTGTGTTCAGTGTTGTCTCAGGTTGATCTTTGGAAATCGAGAGACTGCTATGCAAAAGGACTTGGAAGTGCAATAGTGTAGTAGTTAATGCTTTTATTAGGTTGTATTTAGTGGGATGGATATGTGTGTAAATATGTTAGAGGACAAAGGTGTGTTAAAACTCACAAAAGAGCTTCCTTTATGTACTGAACTTTGTATTAAATAAATATTTTGGTTTCGTTGCTATATATTTCAGTAGAATTATGACCTAGTTATCTCGCGGATCAATCAAAATAGCTATAGATATTTAAGAAAGGTCAGCTAATTTATAAGTAACAACTCTCAGGTCCGATGTCATGACTTAAGGAAGACGTTGTACTTAGGAAGATGTTACACTAAATACAAACAGAAGTGGTGCTCATAGATCATAGTATTTATAACGTGAATTTCTTTAATTTGTTTTTTAGGTGATTTAGGCCATTTCCTTTTCTCATTTGGGGCCACCCTATTACTTTTGCCTTTTGAGAGTTCTAGGTTATGAGCTCATACCTCACTAGTCATCACTAGTATATTCTTATCCTTAAGATAAGTTAACACCCGACTTTCAAGTATGGGATAGGGGGGCTAGGATCACCTTTCATAACCTTTAATTCGCGGAGTCCAAAGGATCACTTCCTTATTTGATCACCTCTCATAATGTTTAATTCGGGGAGTTTAGAGGATCATTTCCATATGTTTTATGTCACCTTAACCCTTGGCATGTTATCTTAAGATGTAAAAACACAAACTTATCATTTAATGTCCCATGCTTTCATTTTACTTCAATGTATGTATCTTAAATAGTCTAAGTGAAATCATAACATGCCACAATAAATTTTGCCACTAAAAACCATGTATACAAAAATTAATCATCACATAAATTCTCAAGTACAATAAATCAGATCACCTCATAAAATAGGCACTTTCATTATTCTCTTAATCGATTAAGTCTATAAATCGGGTAAATCCAAGTTTTGTATTCATTCTCTTATGCATCTAAGGGATCTATTACAATGTTTTTCATTAATTATTAACCTCAAAAATACCATTAAACAATGCTGGACAGAATTAGACAGAAAAGAAAAATGAGTAATTTCAATGTTCTAGAAGTTACATCTTTGACTCTTTCTCATTACCGACTTTCCCAATGATACTAAAATTAATTCCTAAACCATTTATGAGTGATTCCTATACATTTACTAAGTGATAAACATCACCTTTACTCAATTAATACTTACTGGGCAGAAACCATATTTTTCTTTTTAAAGAGTTCTAGAGTTCACATTTTTGTTCTTTCTAGTTACCAGTCTTTTCTTAATTACTAAAAATAATTACCACACTTATTAATAACAATTTTCACATGTTAAATGCATTCAATACAGCATACATCAAATCTAGAAAGTTTTGAGCAGAAACTAAAATTTAATTTCCTAAGAGCATGCAAGAATACAAAATAGGCATTTCTAGTAATTAGTCTTTCTTGAAATTAATTCTAGATTAAGAGATACACTTATAATTAACTTCACCCATATAGAAACACAAATAATACCCTTATTTTATTAGCAAAGGTAGAGAGCTCAAATGATTTTTGGTTATGTGAACCATGCTTTAACACTTTAAGAACAAGCATATATTTCAAGGAAAAGTTGTAAGACACAAATTTCATTTTCTCAAGACAACAATATATCATTTATTAGGACCTCATTTCCTTGAGGAACCAAATCACATTTATAAAGATAGATGTTCCATGGACCAAAATCCCTATGTAAGGTGAAAGGGGTAAGTCTTGAGCACTAGATTATTTAGGTGATGGCATAAACTCAAGTATACAAATGCAAGCCTCATTTTTAATCTTTGTATAATAAGATGATGGCAATGGAAATATAAATATGATGTGCAGGGCTAGAATATAAATATGAGAATGCAAGTTCATTTTTTTATCTTTAAGTTTTGGTGATGACTTGAAATATAAACATGCTAGATAAGAAATATAAACATAGAATGCAAGTTCATTTCTTATCTTCAAGCTTTAGGTGACAACTTGGAAATAACTATGAGGTGGGAGGCTTGAACATAAATATAGAATGCAAAGACTTGAAATATAAATATGAATGCATTTCCATTTATTATTTCTTTAGGTTCTAGGCTCAAGACTCCTATTTAGAGTAATAACTCTAAAACACCGATCAACTCCAAGGTTTGTAAAGCAAATGAATGTCCAATTATTCTTTTTTAGTTTTATGCTCAAGACTTCTATCTAGAGTAATCATTGTAGAACATCGATCAACTTTAAGGTTGAAAGGGGTAAGTCTTGAACTTAACTTAATTAAGTGACAACATAACCGTATCATTTTACTTTTGTTCAAGTAAAACTTATCAAAGAAACCAAGTGACACCTTCATTTGCCAAAACTCTTAAAAGTGAAACCTTCAAGCTTTAGAGGTCAAGTAGATGATGGTTTTGCAACCAACATCCAAGATCCTCACCATTAAGCCATGGTTTTTCAAAAACAAGGCCGTCAAGGCCAAAAAAGAAAAGAAAGAAAAGGAAACCTATAGGCCAAAAAAGAAAAGGAGAAAAAGAATGAACCAACATTTCAGCATTCTAACCAAAATGATTCAAAAGAAAAGAATGAAACTTTAAAACAACTCCCTACCAAAGGTATTTTTTCTTGGAGAATGAAATGAAGCTCGATCTTGAGAAGAAATGAGAAGAACAATCTTTCCCTTGGGCAAGGGAATGGTTTTGGCCACTAGAGAAAAGAAGGGAAGAAAGATTTGTCTTGGGTTTTGGTCTTGGGAATGAAGAGGTTAAGTGTTTTAAAGGTGGTTGATGGTGGCTGTGTGGTGGTTTGGGGTTAAGATATGGTGGTAGAGGGTGGTATAGTGTAACACCCTAATAATTGACTCAATACCCCTAGGATGTATTCAAGTTAATTATTAGTTATTACTCTTTTGATCTAGTTCTTAATTTTAGTCTTTAGAAAATACTTAGTGAAAATATGGGTAAAATTTTTCTTTTTGGAAATGAAAGCTAAAACATGAGCGACGCGAGTACCTAAAGTAAACCATATCATTGACTTGCAAAGGAAAATCATATCATAACAAATGAAATGAAAAGAAACAACATCATAGATTATTATATATAAATAGTTATACCATACACCAAGTCAAGTAGTAGTAGCATTAATACAGTCATTCGTTCATAACATGAAGAAACATCAAGAAAATACATCTGAACCCCATAACTACATTAGTGCAACTAAAACAAATAACCTCTAAAAGCAAAAAAGGCTATCCTAAGCATGTACGGGTGTGTGCACTAGAGTCAGTTGCCAGCTCCTACTCCTGCCCATAAAAAGGAGGTACATAACTAACCCACTGAGCCAACTCGGCCAGGTGGCCAATCAGTGAGAGGGTCGGGCATGTGCTCTACGATGGGGCAGTATCCTCACCCTGCCTCCTCGAAGTGGCTGCATCGCAGTAGCCTCGCTACCTAACTCCATGGGTATGGTGGAGGAGGAACCTATGGATGGGATGTCTGTCTTGGAGGGGTCGGTCTCAGAATGAGCTGGGGGTGAGTGGGGAATGTACTCCGAGTAATCTCAGATGGTGGAGGCAGCAGCGGGGATACGACGGATGTGCTCTCCTTGAGGGCGTGTACACTTGAAGAATAGGTCATAGGTGAAGGGCGATGCCGGCGAGAATCGGAAGCTAGTAACTGGCTGAGCGAAAAGGCGATCCAAGAATACAAATAGATAGACTGAGCAATGACCAATGAAGTGATAGGACTGGTGCGTGGCGTCAAAATGCAATAGGACTGGTGTATGGCATCAAAATGCGGCTCCTAAGTCGGTGCATCAACATAAATCACGAAGGCTACCATCGTCCTCTGAAGACGCGATGGAAAGAAAAGATAGAAGGAGTGAGAAACTTAATAAAGAATCTTAGTAAGGTATTCTCTTATCTTGGTGTCATCGTCGACGTCCTCAGGAACCTCGGGTTTCTTTATAAAAAGATGAACATGCATAAGGTTCAATTTTAAAGTTCTAAAGTACCATTTACCGAGGCCCATTCATTTTAGCATGCATCTTAGATGTCATGAATGCAACATATCTTACCATGAGATGCACGGCAATGCAAGGTACAATATACTAATTCCAATCATAAGAGATGCTTATGGATCATAACAATTATAACATAACTTTCTTCCATTTATCTTTTAGGTGACTTAGATTAATTATTTCTCTTATTTAGGGCCACCTTATTTCTCTCTCCTTTTGAGAGTTCAGGTTATGAGCTCATACCTCACCAGTTGTCACTAGCATAATCTTATCCTATGATAAGTTAACACCTGACTCTTAGAGTATGGGATGGGGGCAATAGGATCACTTTTCATAACCTTTAATTCGGGGAGTCCAAAGGATCACTTCCTTATTAGATCACCTCTTATAACCTTTAATTCGGAGAGTCTAGAGGATCATTCCACATATTTTTTTGTCACCTTTATATTAGCATGTTATGTTAAGATGCAAAAACACAACTTATCGTATAATGTCACATGCTTTCATATTACTTTCATACATGCATCTTAAACATTTCAAGTGAAAACATAACAAGCTATAACAACATTTATGCAAACATAATTATCGAATACACCTCAAGTACATCAACCCATAACATTTTATAAAGCAAGCACTCATTATAATTCTTTAATCGATTAAACTTCTAATCGAGTAAACCTAACTTTTGTATTTATTTATTTATGCCCTTAAGGGATTGATCCCAATGATTCTCATTAATTATTAATCCAAAAACATTACTTAAACAAATCTGGACAGATTTCAAATAAAAACGAAATGAACCATTTTGGTGTCCTTATAAAATATGTTTTTCACCCTTTCTCATTACCGATTTTTCCTGTGATGTTAAAATTAATTTCTAAGCCAATTATGGGTGATTCCTATATATTCACTAAGTGTTAAATTTCATTTTCACTTAAGTATCACATCTTTATGTAAAAGTATATTTTCATTTTAAAGAGTCCTAGAATTTACATTTTTCAGTTCTTTCTAGTTACTAAACTTTCCTTTAACTGTCACAATGATTAACATACTCATTAATAAAAATTTTTGCATGTTATGAGCACTCCAAACAATGTAACACCCTAGTAATTAACCAGATACACCTAGGTTGAATCTGATTAATGACTAGACTTTACTCCTTGCTTTGGTTCTTTCTTCATAATTTGAAAATACTTAGTGAAATTACGAGCCATTTTTTTTAAACACATAATTGAAAACGTGAGCCGAGTACAACGTGAACGAGTAAGCGGAGTATAATAAGACGTTTAAGAATATATCACATCATATCACTTAGGCTCCATCATATAACATCCATAAGCACATTATAGCATATATTTACATACAATAACCTCACTCAAAGGGTGGGTTATGTTCATATACTTAAGGAAATACATGCCCCTAAACTAGATAACTCCATAAGCCGGGAAGGTTATCCTTAAACTAGGGTGCATGATCACACATCAATCTACTAAGAACCCTCTATGGCCACTGTCCCGAAATGGGGAATAAATCCGATCCATTTGATGAGCTCCCTCGCGAGGGGACACACGAGATGCACCAAGCTGGGGTCGCATGGACGACCTTCTTGCTAACCTCGGCTGAACAACTGTTTCCTCACTACCCTCTCTTACACGTGTGGGAGTAGGAGCAGAGCGCTCAGAATATACATGAGTAGGAGTGTCCTCTGAAGGATCAGCAGAATATCTCGTCTCGGGAACATACTGAAATCCATGGACAGCAGATGAAGCGGGATAAGAACGTAACATCCTTTCATCAAGTGGACGTGCATGTTCGAAAACCATTTCATCGCTATAGGGAGAAGTAGGAGAAAATCGATAACTAGGGACAGGATGTGCAAATGGACGACCTATGTAAATAAAAACACGAATCACAAGCACCTCCCTTCAAAATGATACGAGCGATGCAGGATCATAGTGAAATTCCCAAGTAGGGGTATCAACGAGCAGACGAATGTCGCCATCTGAATCTGGAGACAATGCGGAAATAAAGAAAAGGGAGTGAGAATCTTGCTAAAGAATTCTCAAGAAGGTACCTCCTTCTACTGATGTCATCATCAAAGTCCCAGGAACCTCGGGATTATTCTAAAATAGTGAGCATGCAAAGATTCATTTTAAGTTAGGACAAATACTTAACCGAGGTTCGTCAATTTTTAATCATGCGTCTTATAATGCATCATAATCTTAACATGTCATATTTACAATGAACTTTTCCTTTATCATTACATCATTTTCCTCATCATCATTATCAAATAACATGCATAAAAGAACGTCATATAATATTAGCTACATGTGGACATAGTGCACATATTTCATTTCTTTAGTGCCTTAGGTGACTTAAAATCTTATCGTCATCATTATTTTCCTTAGGCCACCCTATACTCCACCCTTTTGGGAGTAATTTAGGTTATGAGCTCATACTTTACTAGTCGTCACTAGCATATACTTATCCCTTTTGATAAGCTAAAGTCCCGACTCTACCCTTTTGAGAGAAGAGGTTAGGGGGCTAAAATCACCTTTTCACCACCTATAGTCTGATGGTTCCAAAGGATCATTTTCTTATAAGTTTAAGTCACCATTAAATCTTTGCATGTTATATCATAATACAATTCATAAACATCATAACATTTTCTCATTTATAGTCTTAAGCTAGAATAATATATATCAATCTGTAATCATGCATATGGGAGATTCCCGGGGAAAGAGAGGTGGGTCACAATGGACACGCTTAAATACCAAGTCTTTCCTTAGCCAGAACCTTTCCAAATTACACTTTTACAATGATACACTTTCTTCTAGCAACAAAGGTAAATTTTACATAATAAAGAACATTTCATGTATAAGCATTCTCATTATTTGCAATGACAACTATAACATGCAAGCCAGAAATCATTCAATAAGCATCCAATCCTTACATAGAATTATCAATTATAGAACTAATTAGTTACTAAACCAATTATGAATCATTCTCTTAACAATAAACCATAATTATCACAACTTCAATCATATCAAATCATTATCACACATTGATACTAAACTCATATCACTGGCCGAATCATGAACCTCATGCAATTACATAGAATCATATTTTAAGTGCATATAAATTACTAGTTCCCCGTAAAATTCTTGCAAAGCCTTAAAACTCATTTAGAAACTAGTTCTTTTGTCAAATTTGGGAGGATCTTCACAATTAAAATTCTCACTTAAGATAAAAAGGAGTAAGTCTTGAGCTTTAGAGATTTAGGTGACATCTTAGAATTATAAACATGCTATGCAACCTTATTTTAATCTTATCTTTATAAGGTGATAGCTTGGAATTATAAACATGATATGCAATTCTATTTCTTTATCTTTAAGATTTAAGGTGATGACTTGAAAATTAAACATGATGCAAGAACTTGAAATATAAACATGATACATGAAACGAGGCGTGTAATCCGCAGGACCAAAGAGAGGAGAAGAGAATATTAAGAAACCGGAGCGGCGGTAGTCCGCACAGAGGACGATAGAGGAGAGAAGAGATTATTAAGAAACCGGAGGCGGTAGTCCGCACAGGACGATAGAGGGAGAAGAGAATTATTATTACATCTTTTAAGCTCCATTCTCAAGACTTTTTAAAGAATAAATTCTTTAACTCCAATAATCATATTTCTTTGCTTGTGATACATGGGCAAGTCTTTGAGCTCTAGGATCTTTAGGTGATGGCATAAAATAAACATGCCATGCGTTGATTCTTTTAGCCATTATAAAATATAGTGAGAGCATAAATTAAATATGAGATGCAACCTCTTTATTATCTTGAAAGATTAAGTGATGACTTGAAATATAAATATGAAATACAAGCTTGGAATTTAAACATGAGAAATGCAAGTTCATTTATTCATTCTTGAAAATTTAGTGATGACATATAAGGTAAACATGGTTATGCAAAGCATAAACTTAATCATGGATGCAAATTCATTTTGTTTCTTTACTAGAGCTCCTTCAAGACTTTAAAAGAATTATAAATTCAACCCAATACATATCTTAACAAGAAATAAAACATAAAAGGAAAATACATCTTTCAAGTTCTAAACTAAAAATCTTTGTTTTAGCATCATAAAGCATTATTCTTTAAAGTTTTGCATCAAGTGGAATTTTCAAGCTTTAGAGGCCTAACTTATGATGGATTTACAACCCACCCTCAAGGTCTTCATCATCAAGCCATCATCTTAGTTCCACCTAGGCCATATGGTTGAATTGGTTAAAGAAAAATTGAAGAGGAAAACCAAAATGAAAAGCTAAGGTAAGTTCATAATTTCATCATTTTGAGCTAAAAACACAACTCCTCAAAGCATAGAAATAAATTTAGAAACTACTCCCTACCTAATCTGAGTTGAAGAAGAGGAAGAGAACTTGGTTTCTTGAAGTGAAATGAAACAAAATCTCTTTGAAAAAATTGAAGAAAGAATTCAGCCAAAGAGGAGGAAGAAAGTAAGTTTTTGGTGCTCCTAAAAACTAGTTATGAACCAAGCATTCCAAGACCACTCAAGCAAGCCTATTTATAGAAGATTTTGAAGCTTCTAATTGGCCAACATGATGAGGTAGTGGACGGAATTTTGCAGGAGAAATAAGGGAGGAAAAATCATTTTAGACAAAGTTGTATGAAATTAAGGAATTATGTCTCTTATGGTGACATTTTGGCATTTTGTTTTAGTGCAACTTTTGGCAATAATTCAGCTGCATAATGGCATCAATAATTTCGTCCATTACAGCCCAAAGAAGTGAAATTTGTGTGTTCCATGCATTATTTAGGTGTAGGCAAGGTATTCATGTAATTTAGAGAATTTACGGTTAAGGGTTTAAGTGAATTAGTAAGCAATTTGGGTGTTTTTGAGCAATTTTGGGTTCTAATCAATCTAAATACATAATTTTGACTCTAGATTAATATTTAGAATTTAATAAGCTTTAATTTGAGCCTAATATTGCTTAGGTTTTGGTATACGAATCAAAAATCCCGAAAGTGCAAAGCGCCCAAAAACAGGGCAAAATCGTACATTCACTTAAAAACTGGTCGAGGCCACCCGAGCTTAACCAATGGTTAATCATGACTTAAAAACAGATTTTAAAACAATTTAGTGAGGTTGGGCTCGGTCGGCACGCACATCTGAGTTACAACTTGCAGAGGCGTTTTGGTCATTTCGCGCGTCGGAACTCAAAATTGAGATCCTTCTGCTCTATTAACACACATAACACAAACAATCCCTTATTATCCTCAAAATATCCCCTTGAGAATAGGTGGGGCCCACGATCCTCATTTTCTGAGTAAAATAACTTCAGGGGCATATTGGTCATTTTATACGTCTGAGAATTCGGATTTGCGACTCTCGCATGAATCGTTCCTAACCTCTCTTCTAATGTTATATTCCTTTATTGAGGATTGTTCGGCCTCAAATCTTATGTAATAATTACCTACGGTAATTCGGTAATTGATTAATTTCTAATGACAGTAAAAATTACAGTAAAAATTGGGGCGTTACAAACAACATATATCAATTCTAGAAAGTTTTAATTGAAACCAAATTCTAATTCCCTAAGAGCATACAAAATTGTGAAGCAAGCATTTCTAGTGACTAGTCTTTCTTAGAACTAATTCTAAAGCAAGAAATGCCCTTACAATCAATTCTATTCCTTATGTTAACACAATTCGTAACCTTAGATCAGTAGCATAATTCTATTCCTTATGGTAACACAATTCTATTCCATGAGTTAAAGTCCTCATGTGAGTTGAAAGGGTGAGTCTTTAGCACTAGATTAATTAAATGATGGCATAACTTTAAACGTGCAATGCAAACCTCATTTTTAATCTTGGCTTTATAGGGTGATGGTAAGGGAAATATAAATATGATATGCAAAGCTTGAATTTAAATATGAAAATGCAAACTCCATTTTTAATCTTTAAGTTTAGGTGATGGCTTGAAAAGTAAATATGCTAGGCAAGGAAATGTAAATATGAATGCAAGTTCAATTTTTTATTTTAGTGCTCTAGGCCCCTTAGAGTTTTCACTCTAAATCAACAATCAACTTTAAGGTTGAAAATAGGTAGGCTTTGAGATTAATTATTTAGATGATAATATGAAATGTAAGGCTTAAATATAAATATGCAATGCAAGGACTTGAAGTATAAATATAAATGTACTCCATTTGTTATATCTTTGAGTCCTAGGCTCAAAATTACTGTTTAACTCTCTTAAAACAACATAATATCTTTATTTGCTAAAAACTCTTAAGAGTGAAACCTTCAAGTTTTAGAGGTCAAATAAATGAAGGTTTTGCAACCAACATCCAAGATCCCCATCATCAAGCCAAGGTTTTTCAATAACAAGGCCATTGTGGCCAAAAAGAAAAGAAAGAAAAGAGGAAAACAAAGAACCGAAATGGGGGAGGAGAAGGAGAGAATTATCATTTCAACCCAAGAAAGAAATAAAGAAAAGAATGAAAACTTAGAAATAACTCCCCTACCAAAGGCATTTTTCTTTGAAAAGAGAAGAGCTTGATCTTGGAGAGGAAATGGAAAGAAAAGTCTTTCTCGAGGCCAAATGTGGATTCAGCCAAGTGAAAAAGAAAAGGAAGGAGGATGTGTTCTTGAGTTTTGGTCTTGGAAATAGAAAGGTTAAGTGTTTAGAGGAAGATCTACGGTGGTTATGTGGTGGTTTGGGGTTGAGAAGTGGTGGAGGGTGGTGGCTCTTGGAAGAAATGTAGAAGAAGAAGAATTCCTTGAGATTGAAGGAAGAAAGCTTGAAATAGAAAAGTTGTGCAAAGGTTCTTGCAACTTCACTTGGCACCTATTTATAGAAAAATGAAACATAAAGGGGTATGAATGGAGGGAGTGGCTAGCGGTCATGGAGGGAGGGAAGGAAGAGAAAAATATCTCTTTACATGGTATGGGTTTGGGTATGGGTAGGTATGGGTGAAGGTAAGGCTAAGCATGGTTCTTTGAATTAATTTCAACATGTGATGGATGAAAAAATAGGGGAGGTGGCTAGCCACATTAGAGAGAAATGGGGGGAGGAATATCTCATTTAAATGTTTTTTTATGAATGTGTTTAGAGGTTGATTTGTTTAGGCCATGGATTAGGAGTTGTGATTAAGTGTTTAAATGAGAAAGAGGATGATTAGGGCTTCTTAAGACAAGGTTTAAGAGTGGTCTTGGTCATTAATGGAGTCAAACATCTTCTAATCAAGATTCTCAATCACATCTTAGTTTTCTTAAATCATGGAATTGGAATAGGAAAAATACTATTCATTGAAAATGTGACCTAAAGTCTTAAATCAAGGAAAGGATTTTGAGTTTTATCAAGCAATCTTAGACTCTAATTAACCTCAATTAATTATTTTAACTCTAGATTAATTAGTAAAATTAAATACTCTTTAATTAGAGCATAATATTACTTAGGTTTTATTAATTATGCACTTAAACTAATTATGCCCTTAATCAGAGGCAAAATGGTGATTTTTCATAAAAACTCCCCGGGACCACCTGGGCTTAATCAGACATTAAACATCTTATAAAAATGACATCTCGAACTCCCGGGCAAAGTCCAAGCCCAATTGGGATTTAATTCTGTGTCAGTTAGACACAGAGGCATTTTGGTAATTTTGCATGCAGGAACTCAAAAATGAGATTCTTCTGCTCTATTAACACACAGGAACTCAAAAATGAGATTCTTCTGCTCTGTTAACACGGATAACACATATAATCCCTGTTCAACATTAAAACAGCCCGTTGAGGATGGTTGGGACCAACTATCCTTATTTTCCCAGTAAAACAACCTCAGGGGCATTTTGATCATTTGTACACGGGAAAATCAGGGCTTTATATTACTCCCCTCCTTAAAAAGAATTTCGCCTTCGAAATTCGTTACCTAAGAATAGCTTGGGGTATTGTGCCTTCATATCTGACTTTAGCTCCCAGGTAAACTCTTCTGTCATTCCCTATCCCCACGCTACTTTGACCAAGGGCACAGTCTTATTCCTCAATTGCTTGACTCCTTTGTCTATGATTCTCGTAGGGGCAGTTTAAACGTCAGGTCTTTCCTCAAATGTACTTGCTCTGGCTCTAGCACATGGCTCGAGTCAGACTCATATTTTCTCAACTGCGAAACATGGTAAACATCGTGGAGGTTGGATAGATTGGAAGGTAGGGCTATATGGTATGCTACCGTTCCGACTCAGTTAAGGATCTGAAATGGGCCAAGGAATATGGGGCTCAATTTCTTAACTTTCATGGCTTAACCTATACCTGTGGTAGGGTTGATTCTAAGGAATACGTGTTCTTCATCCTAAAATTCTAGTGGCTTTCACCGTTTGTCCGCATAGCTTTTCTATTGATTTTGAGCAGTGAGAATCCTATCCCTAGTTCTCTTGATTTGTTCTGTCGTCTCCCTCTCAATATCAGGTCCCAACAAACTTTGCTCACCGGATTCATACCAGCATAGGGGCAATTGGCATTTTTGTCCATACAGGGCCTCATACGGTGCCATGTCGATACTCGCGTGATAACTGTTGTTATACGCAAATTTGATTAATAGCAAGTACTTGTAGAAGTTTCCTCTTTGGTCCATTACACATGACTTCAGCATATCTTCCAGTGTCTGGATGGTCCTCTCGGATTGTCCATCTGTTTTAGGGTGGTAAGTTATGTTTAGACACAATTTCGAACCAAATGCCTTCTAAAAGGCTCCCTGAAACCGTGACGTACACCACAGATCTCGATCAGATATTATCGTCGATGGCACTCCATGTAATTTTATGATCTCCTGAATGTATAACTGAGCCAACCTATCTAACGAGTAAGTTACCTTGATAGGTAAAATGTGGGCTAACTTGGTCAATCGGTCCACTATTATCCATATGGCATCATGACCAGCTTGGGTCCTCAGTAGCTCAATCACAAAATCCATAGAGATACTATCCCATTTCTACTCGGGGATTGATAGGGGTTGTAGCATTCCAGAAGGTTTTTGGTGCTCAATCTTCACCTTCTGACAGACTAAGCACTTACTCACCTATGTGCTCATATCCTTTTTCAACCTAGGCCACCAGAACATCTTCTTCAGGTCCTGATACATCTTGGTGGTGCCAGGGTAAATGGTAAAATGGCTTTTGTGAGCTTCCTCCAAAATCTCATTTCGAAGGTTTCCGCTTACCGGTATATAGATCCGACCTTCAAACCTCCATACACCATCGGTATCTTGTGTAAAACCCTTCATTCTTCTATCTCGTAGTGCCTCTAGAGTTTCCTGAAACTCTCTATCCTCCTGTTGGGCTCGAGTAATCCTTCCTCTAAAGTCACTCATCATGCTAAGATGGCATGCTTTTATGCTCTTAGTGGTCAAGGTCATTCCTAGGTTTAGGTCTCTAAACTTTTCAATCAACTCTACTTCCATAACCATCATATGGGAAAGGTGCAATGATTTCCTACTTAAGGCATTGACCACCACATTGGCTTTGCCGGGGTGTAGTTTAGCCTAAAGTCATAATCTTTTAGAAACTCCATCCACCTCCTCTGTCTCATGTACAGTTCCTTTTGATCAAAGAGGAACTTTAGACTCTTATGATCGGAGAACACCTCAAACCTTACTCCATACAAATGGTGTCTCCATACCTTTAGGGCAAACACTACGGTGGCTAACTCTAGGTCATGGGTAAGGTAGTTTGCCTCATGGGGCTTGAGTTGTCTAGACGCATAGGCTACCACTTGCTTCTTTTGCATCAACACATAACCTAGCCCTTCCCGGAAGCATCACAATATACCTCGAAAGGTACATTGGGGTTAGGTAACACTAAGACTGGGATCGAGGTTAACTTCTAATTTAGCTTTTGGAAGCTCTTTTCATACTCTGAAGTCTAAGTAAAAGAGGCATTCTTCCTAGTAAGTTTGGTTAAGGGTAAAGAAATCTGGAAAAACCCCATAATAAACCTATGGTAATAACCTGCTAAGGCCAGAAAACTTCTAACCTCCGTTATCGTGGTAGGTCTCTCCCAGTTCATCACAGTTTCTACTTTACTAGGGTCAACAACAATTCCTCCTTTTGACACCACATGCCCTAAAGACTTCATTTCGTTTAGCCATAATTCACACTTAGATAGCTTGGCTTATAGTTTCTTCTCTCTTAGGATCTTTAACACTATCCTCAAATGACGTTCATGGTCCCTATGGGTCTTGGAGTAAATGAGTATGTCATTTATGAAGACAACCACGAACTGATCTAGATAGGATTGAAAGATCCTATTCATGTAGTCATGAATACAGCTGAAGCATTCATCAATCCAAAGGACACGATGGTAAACTCAAAGCGGTCACATCGAGTATAAAAGGCCATTTTTGGTATATCCTTATCCCTCACCTTAATCTGATGGTATCCTGACCTCAAATCAATCTTAGAAAACACTGTTGTCCCTCTCAACTGATCCATCAAATCGTCAATCCTAGGCAGCAGGTACTTATTTTTCACTGTCACTCGATGTAGCTACCTGTAATCAACACACAGCCTTATGCTCCCATCCTTCTTCTTAACAAATAAAACTAGGGCTCCCTATGGTGATGCACTTGGCCTCGCAAACTTTTTCTCTAAACGTTCTTCCAACTGTGTTTTTAACTCGGTTAGCTCCAGGGGTGACATTCTATATGGTGTTATGGATATGGGTCCGGTTCTGGGAATCAACTCAATAGAGAATTCTACTTTTCTTATTGGAGGGAACTCAGGTATCTTATCTATGAATACTTCGAGATAGTTCCTCATAATAGGTATCTTTTCAAAGTTATGCTCAAAGTCTACATCACTAGTGGCCAAGAGAATGTAACCCTTATTCTCTCCCTTACCACAGTTTATTTCTACGGCATTTATGTAAAAGCTTAAGGGTTTCCTAGGTTCGCTGGGAATAGGAAGAAAAATGATGAACTTCTCATAATAATTTATCATCACACGGTTGGCATAAAGCCAATTCATACCAAGGATTATGTCCAGGCCTTGCATAGGTAAGTAGACTAAATCTAAGACAAAAGATCTATTCTCAACAATAAAATTATAATTTAGGCAATATTTACATGTTCTAACAGGTTTTCCAGCAGAGGTAGAAATAGTAAGGTCAAAGGGAAGTTCAGACATAAGCAGACTTAATGACTTAACACAAGAATAGGAGATGAAGGAATGGGTAGTGCCAGAGTCAAACAGTATAATTAAGGTCCTACCATTCATTTCACACTTACCTTCCATGAGGTTTCGTGATGTTGTCATTTCTTCGGCATTGAGGGTGAAGACTCTCCCTTGCCATTGCGGCTTGGGGTTGGGGATCATCATGTTTATCTCCATGCATTCCTGTGAGTAGTAGCCGGGCTTACCACATCGGTAGTAAACTCCCAGGCCTACCCAGCAGAGTAGGTCTCTATGTGGCTTCCTGCACTTGGCACACACCGCAGCGGGTGCAGGCCTCGGGGTGGCACCTTGCCTCGGTTGTCATTACGCCTCCCTTGGTTAAAGTCTCCCTGAGTGCCTTGGGGTTAGAACTGCGGCCTTGGTTGTGGTCGAAAAGGAGGTCGATTTTGCGACTTGAACCTTAGAGCTTGGGGTGCTAGGCTCTTTGCATGACTATCAGCCTTTGTGCTTAACTTCTTTTGGCTGTCCTCAATGATACGGAATTTGTTGGCCAGGATAGGGAAGTCCCTGATCTCCAAATGAGTTACCACAACATTATGCATTTCCAATACTCATCGGGGTTACCTTGATACATCCTTGAGAACTTAAGGAGTTCCTTAAACTTGGCGGTGTACCGGGCTATGCTCATGCCTCCTTGAGTGAGTTGCATGAACTCGATGTCGTTGGTGTTCCTCACTGATTCCGGGAAGTATTTTTCATAAAAGTGAGCCTTGAATAGTTCCCAGTCGATCTCAGTGCAACCTGCCTCCAGTAGTCTCTGAGCACTGGTACACCAAAATCCAGCATTGCCTTCCAGCATGTAAATGGCAAATGTCGCCTTCTGCACCTCCGTCCAGGGAATCACAGTAAAGATCTTCTTCATGCTTTTGATCCATTTGTATGCGTGATTCGAGTTCAGGGTTCCTTTGAATGAAGGTGGGTTGGCCTTGCGAAACTCCCCGAAACGTGCGTGCTCAAGAACCTCTGCAGCATTATGACCACAGTTGGTATCCGCTTGGCGGTCTCGGTCCATTTTTTCGAGCATTGCCCTCATGGTCTTAGCCACATCATAGAGGGCCTCAGCAATCTCGTTATTCTGTCCACAAGGGGTCGTGGTCTTATTCTGTTGTCGACATGCCACAGGTTCCTATGCACAGAAAACAACAAATATTGAGGTGATCAGGCTCAATACTCTATGTAAAGTGAGCTAGTTACCATGGAATGTTCACACATACAGGAGTCATGCATTCCTATCCTATAGCTTATTCAGTCAATAAGGCACTATACATGACATAACTACCATATCATGCTTACGAAGCATAGTCAGTCCAATCCTCAGGCTCCATGAGAACCGAACTTCTCTAATACCAAAATGTAACACCCTAATAATTGATTCAATACACCTAGGATGTATTCAAGTTAATTATTAGTTATTATACTTTTGTTCCAGTTCTTAATTCTAGTCTTTAGAAAACACTTACTGAAATATGAGTAAAATTTTCTTTTTGGAAATGAAACCTAAAACGTGAGCTATGCGAGAAAGTAAACCATATCTTGCAAAGGAAAATCATAACATAACAAATGAAACGAAAACAAACAACATCATAGATCGTTATATATAAATAGTTATACCATACACCACGTCAAGTAGTAGTAGCGTTAATACAGTCATCCGTTCATAACATGAAGAAATATCAAGAAAATACATCTGAACCCCCTAACTACAATAGTGCAACTAAAACAGATAACCTCTAAAAGTAAAAAAAGGCTATTCTAAGCATGTACGGGTGTGTACACTAGAGTCAACTGACAGCTCCTACTCTTGCCCATCAAAAGGAAGTACATAACCAACCCACTGAGCTAACTCGGCCGGGGTGGCCAAGCAGAAGAGGGTCGGGCATGTACTCCACGATGGGGCACTATCCTCACCCTGCCTCCTCGAAGTGGCTACGTCACAGTAGCCTTGCTACCTAACTCCATGGGTATGGTAAAAGAGGAACCCATGGATGGGATGTCTGTCTTGGAGGGGTCGATCTTAGAATGAGCTAGGGGAGAGCGGGGAATGTACTCTAGGTAGTCTTGGATGGCAGAGGCAGCAGCAGGGGTACGAAAAATGCGCTCTCCTCGAGGGCATGTACGCTTGAAGAGTAGGTCATCAGCAAAAGGTGAGGTCGACGAGAATCGGAAGCTAGTAACTGGCTGAGTGAAAAGGCGATCCAGGAATACAAACAGACGGACTAAGCGACGACTAACGAAGTGATAGGACTGGTGCATGGCGTCAAAATGCAGCTCCCAAGTCGGTCCATCAACATAAATCACGAAGGTTACCATCGTCCTCTGAAGACACGACAGAAAGAAAAGATAGAGGGAGTGAGAAACTTAATAAAGAATCTCAATAAGATATTCTCCTATCTTGGTGTCATCGTCTACGTCCTCAGGAACCTCAAGTTTCTTTATAAAAAGGTGAACATGCATAAGGTTCAATTTTAAAGTTCTAAAGTACTATTTACCGAGGCCCATTCATTTTAGCATACATCTTGGATGTCATGAATGCAACATACCTTATCATGAGATGTATGGCAATGCAAGGTACAATATACTAATTTCAATCATAAGAGATGCTCATGGATTATAACAATTATAAGATAAATTTCATCCATTTATCTTTTAGGTGACTTAGATTAATTATTTCTCTCATTTAGGGCCACCCTATTTCTCTCGCCTTTTGAGAGTTCAGGTTATGAGCTCATACCTCACTAGTCGTCACTAGCATAATCTTATCCTATGACAAGTTAACACCTAACTTTTAGAGTATAGGATGGGGGCAATAGGATCACCTTTCATAACCTTTAATTCGGGGAGTCCAAAGGATCACTTCCTTATTGGATCACCTTTTATAACCTTTAATTCGGGGAGTCTAGAGGATCATTCCACATATTTTTTTGTCACCTTTATATTAGCATGTTATGTGTAACATCCTAATTTTTAACCCAATACTCTAGAACATACTTAGGTTAAACATTAGTTTGTTACCTCATAGTTCTCAATTTTACCTAGAATTACTTAGCGAAAAATACGGGTAAATTTTTTTTGAAATACAAAACGAGAGCCGCGTGATACGATAAGCGGTAACCCATGCAAAGTAAAACAATCGTCCCACAATCATCGTAACATAAGGCACATCATGAACATCACTGAATATCATCTCATATATATATAACTTGCCCACTTATAAGTGTGGGTCTTAATTTAGTACAAGGGAAATACATAAAAGGAAATACAACATCAAACATAAACATAATCTACTCCCCTACCCGAGTGCATCTAATAGGATAACCTCTAAACAAAAGAAGGTTTATCCCCATCTAAGTGGTGTGTGCTCTAACCGGGTACTCCATCGGACGATCGTCACCTCCTACTGGCGTCCATCTCGCGAACGAGGCAGATATCCGAGAAACTGGGCGAGCTCCTCGGACGAGAAGAGGCGGAACAGGGATCGAGGGTGACCCCCACGGTATGGTCGCATCTCCGGTCGTCGTGCAAGCCGTGGCTGAGTCACGGTATCCTCACTGCCCTCCCTTATCTGTGGTGGAGAGGGGGCAGGGTCCTCGCTATACGGATGGGTAGGCGGGTCCTCGGACGGGTCGGTCTCTGAGAAGTAGGTCCGGGGCACGTAGTCGGGATAATCTCGCATGGCTAAGGCGGCGGTGTGCCTACGGAGTACTCTCTCGTCATGCGTACGCCAAGACGCTCAAAACCCGCTCGTCATCGCCATAGGGTGCGATCGGGGAGAAGTGATGGGTGTGCGGGATCAGCGAATGGGCGTCCTACGAACATGAAAATCCGCACCGTGCACTGCCCCTCAAAATGGTATGACCCGTGAGTCGGGTCATAGTGTACCTCCCATGTCGGGGTGTCCACGAACACTACGAACGTCGCCATCTGAAGACGTGACGGAAAGAAAGAGATAGAGGGAGTGAGAATCTTGCTAAAGAATCTCAGAAGGGCCTCCTACTACCTAAGTGCCATCATCTACGTCCTCAGGAACCTTGGGTTTAATTATACGAAATGTCTGAACATGCATTTAGTTCATTTTAAACTTCAAAATATACGTTAGCCAAGGTCCATTCATTTTAAGATGATCTTAATGTCACGAATGCAACATAATAGAAAATGTATGCATGGCACTACCTAATGCACATACATAAAACATAACATCAAGCATCATCATCATTGGTGGCATAAAGTGGCAATAGTAACATTCATATGGGACAGAACTTAGTGACATAATCATAATCATGAACTTCTCTTCCTCATGGGCCACCCTAAAAGACAATCGAACTGGGGGTGCTCGGCCGAACCGGTGTCACCCAGAACGTGTCATACATCTAGGTTATGAGCTCATACCTTAACTAGTCGTCACTAGTTCTTACTTACCACTTAACGATAAGCGTATCATAAATCATAAATCCCGACTACACCGAATTTCCTTCCAAATTTGCTTTATGCCACATTAACATATAATCTCATAAATTCCTCATATGAATAACATCATCATCACTAGCATACTTCATGCATCATCATAAATCATCCAAACGCTTGCCCTTACGGTAGCTTATGCTTTGACCCTTACGGGTCTTAATCTTGAGATATAGTTCTCTACATCCGTCGTTCATATTTTAAGCACCTAAGGCTCATAATTAAACATCATTCATAATCCTCTCATTTTACTTTTAAATCTGAATAGCATAGGGTGGAAATCCTAACATGTGAATACGGGGTTCTAGAACTTACGTTTTAGACCCTTTCTTGGTTCCATTTTTGTCGAAGGCGCTATATATTAAATCTAAATCAATTATGAGACATTCCTATGCTTAAGGACTAATTATTAATCATGTTTATCATGTTGTAAGGGTGCTGGACAGAATCCAGAAAATTAAATGTTCTAAGAGTTCTACATTTGCATTTTTACAGTTTTCTAGTTACTAGTTTCCCCATAGGTGCTAGAATTCAATTCTAACTCAAATGATACCAAGTTTTTCATGTCTAAACAATCTAAATCTGATTATGTCCCCATTAAAACAGTTTGGAAAAGTTCCATAAACAAATGGGTCAAAACTATGTTAAATTCTAGCTTTACGGTATTTCTAGTTAGCTAGTTTCTTACCTATCATGCATAGGTTCGCTTCTACATCATCGCATGATATTTTCACACATTCCAACACATCAAAACATCATCATACAGCATCACACTCATCACATCAGAACCGAAAGCATTTAACTTAAATGAGAGAGTTAAATTGACATTTCTAGGTACATAAGTTAACTAGTTTCTCTTGGAATCATTCTAGAACTTCTAAAACTCTTTGCAAAACATTTTAATTCATCAAGAGGCTAAGTGGAACCTTAGGTCAGTGACCAAAACATATTCCATCCCCTAGAAGAGATTGGAATCACATCTTATAATGACATAACCTTGTAAAGATTTGTAAAACTTTAAGGAACACTTAAAACATAGGCTATTGGTCCTAGTAGCTAGATGAAAACTCATTGGAAGTCCATCCTCACTACTTGGCCGAAAAACATACATTCAAAGTATGGTTTACATTAAACTTTAACTTGGAATGAAATGGGCAAGTCTTTGAGCTCTAGGTTCTTAAGTTACGACATAAACTAAACGTGCTCATGCTTTTCATTTTTAATCTTGCTTTCAAAGTAAAGTGATGACTTGAAATTAAATATGCAAGGCATAATTTAAACGTGCAAGCTTGAAAGTAAATATGCGAGGCATAATCTTAAACGTGCAAGCTTGAAAGTAAATATGCAAGATTCAATTCTTTATTTTAGTGCTCTTGGCCCAACAACAATCGACTTTAAGGCCGAAATAGATAGGCATTCGAGAAATTAATTAGGTGATAATGCAAGTTCAATTCTTTATTTTAGTGCTCTAGGCCCAACAACAATTGACTTTAAGGCCGAAATAGAAAGGCTTCGAGAATTAAATTAAGTGAAGATGCAAGTTCCATTTTAATCTTTATGTTCTTAGGTGATAGCTTGAAAATAAAGATGCATAGCAAGAATGTAAATATGAATGCAAGCATAAAATAAATTATGCAAGTTCATTTTATCTTTCTAGAGCTCTTAACAAGACTTTAAAGGAACTTAATCCTCAACCCAAACTCATCAAACCAAGACAAAGTAAAAGTCTAGAGTTCTTAGAACTCAACATAACATATTTAGAAAATCAAACATCTAGCATGAAAAGGAAAGGTAATGGCCGAAACTTCAAGGAAAGAAAAGAAATGTTTGAAACTCTAGAATCCATGATCTTGGTGATATACTAACACCAACATCATGAGACCTCATCATTGAGTCATTAGAACCATTTTGAAACAACATCAAAGTTAAAGTTCTCAAAGGTTCAAGAAAGGAAAAACTAGAAACACTTTTGCTCAAGAACAAGGATTAAGCTCTAGAGTTTGTTTCAAGTGATGAACATCATCATGAAACTCTCATCATCAAGCTCTCATTTCTTTGAACTCCAAGGCCCATGGCGGAAAATGAGCAAGAACAAGGAAAGGAAAAGAAGTTCTAAAAAGAATCAAGAGAAACTATGAACATAAAGCTTGAAGCAAGAACTCTAAAGAAAGAATACATGAAAGAAAATCCCTACTTGGTGTGATGAACTTGAAGATGGAAGAAGAAGATGAAGGTGATGAAGAACTTTGAAGAGCTTGAAGAACTTGAAGAACACAAGAACTTTTGAGAGAAAAGAAAAGCTTTGAGTGCTCCTAAACTTAGCAAATGATCTAAAAGTGGTGCAAGCTCCTCAAGGCATTCTATTTATAGAGAAATGAAACAAATGGAGGGTGTATGTGGGCTGATGCATTTTCGGCCAAGAGGTGCAGAATTGGAGGGTTCCATGTGTTCCATGAGGTGAGATAATGTGTTCTTGAGGCATGGTGAGGTATGGCTTAAGGTATGGTGAGGTATGGTTCAAGGTATGGCCTCAAGCATGGTTCTTTGAGTGAGAAAACAATTAAACATGTGGCCAATGGGGATGAGGTCTGGCCGAAACTTCATCATGCATGGGGAGGATTAGTTTGCATTTTAATTGTGGTTTAGAGTTGTGTTTAGGTGTATCTTTGATTATGCTTAAGATTAGGAATTTGTAAGAAAGTGTTTAGGTAAGGGAAATGGGTAATTAAGGTGGTCTAGACATAATTAAGGAGTGGTCTTGCACCATTAGAGAGTTAAATCCTCAATTTAGAGTCTAAACAACTCTAGACACATTTCCTTGATTTAAGGAATTGGAGAGAGAAAACACTATTCAAGATTCCAAGACTAGGAATCTTGAGTTCTAAAGGGGGATTTAAGTTTAATCTAAGCAATTTTAGGTTCTAATTAACTTTAATAAATTATTTTGACTCTAGATTAATTAGGGAAATTAATTAATCTTCGTTTAGAGCCTAATATTGCTTAGGTTTGCTTAATTACGTCATTAAGCTCAAAAACACTATTCTAGGGGCAAAATCGTAATTTTGTACTAAAACTGCCCGGGACCACCGGGACTTGAACAGAGACCTCTAGGCACATGAAAACATGTTTTTAAACCTCTGGGGAAAGTTTCGGGCTCAAACGGCACGTTTACCCACGTAAAAACGCTCTAGGGGTATTTTGGTCATTTTGACCAAAGCTGCGAGCGAAATTTTCGCTTCCGGAAGCATTCAAAGGCCATTCAATCCCCTTCAATCATCGAGTTAACCCTTCGAGGATGACCAAGTTGGTTACCCTCGAGTTCGGGTCAGGAAATGACCTCAGGGGCATTTTGGTCATTTCCCTCGGACAGAAAAATCGGGGTGTTACATTATGTTAAGATGCAAAAACACAACTTATCGTATAATGTCACATGCTTTCATATTACTTTCATACATGCATCTTAAACATTTCAAGTGAAAACATAACATGCTATAACAATATTTATGCAAACATAATTATCGCATACACCACAAGTACATCAACCCATAACACTTTATAAAGCAAGCACTCATAATAATTCTTTAATTGATTAAACTTCTAATCGGGTAAACCACAGAACGCATACGATTTTTACATCTGAGGAAATGACCAAAATGCCCTAAGGTCATTTCTGCCGGAGTCGAGGATAAGCGACCTTGCGATCCTCGAAGGGTCAACTCAATGTTTGAAGGGGATTGGATGGTCTTTGAGTGGTTTCGGAATGAAAATCATGTTTTCTGCGGTTTCGGGTCAAAATGACCAAAATACCCCTATCACGTTTTACGCGGGTAAAGGTGTAGTTCGAGCCCGAAACTTTCCTCAAAGGTTTAAAATGATGTTTTCATGTATTTAAAAGTATCTGTTTAAGTCCATTGATGTAAGACAATTTTTGTGCAAAATTATGATTTTACCCCTAGCATAGTGCCATTTGAGCTTAATGATGTAATTAAGCAAACCTAATCAATATTAGACTCTAATTGAAGATTAATTAATTTCCATAATTAATCTAGAGTCAAAATAAGTCATTAAAATTAATTAGAACCTAAGATTGCTTAGATTAAACTCAAAACCCTTTTTTCCTTTAAAAACTCAAGTTTCTAGAACATAGAATCTTGAATAGTGTTTTCACTATTCACTCTCCATACTCCAAGAAGCCTAGCTAGAGTAGGATTTTGACCCCACGAATGAGATGCCCACTAATCATGCCTCAATATAGCTTTGATTACCTATCCTTTCACTTACACACTTACCTATAAGTTCCTAATCCTAAGCCTAATCAAAGCTACATCTAAACACACCTCTAAATCGCAATTAAATGGAAGATTTTCCTCCCCCATTCCATGGAGAAGATAGCACCACATCACCCTTCAATATTCACTACATGTTTGAATTCTTTCATTCAAAGAACCATGCCTACACTATGCGTAAACCCATGTCTACACCTTACCTTGAAATGACATAACCAAGAGATATTTTCTCTCCTTCCTCCACTCAAATTGTGCCACCTAGCCTCCTTCCCTCACTCCTCTCATGTTCATTTCTTCTATAAATAGACACCCAAGGAGCTTGCTAGAACCTTTGCTCATTTCTCTCACACCCCCAAATACTTTCTTTTTCTCAAGCTTCAAGGAGTTCTTCTTCTTCTTCTTCTTCTTCCTCTTCCTCAAGAGCAAGTTCTCTTTCTCAATCAAGAAAACACATCCAAGGTAGGGATTTTGTTCTTTAAAGTTTTGAGTTTTAAAGCTTTGATAAAAATGAGTTTTTGCTAGTTTCTCTTGGCTTTTAGAACTTCTTTTTCTTATCTTTAATTTCGGCCTTGGAGCCTTTCTTTTTAAAGAAATTGATGCTTGATGATGAGGGTTCAAGATGTAGATCATGAGAATATTCACTTGTGAAACCTCTAGAGCTTGGAACTTGGTTTTTGGACTAAGCATGTTTCGATTTTTCCTTTTTCCTTTCATGCTCTAGTTTCGGTTTCGTTTTTCCCTTTCTTTCCTCTTGGCTTCGGCCTTATTTCCTTTTCCTTGATGTTCAAAGGTTTTGTTTAAAGATAGTTGTTGGATGATTTGATTCCTTTAAGTCCATTTCCTTAGAGCTTGATGATGAAGTTCACACCATATGGTTTCTTTGTAAACCTTGGTACAAGAACTCTAAAGCTTGCTTTATCTTGCTATGATAAGTTGGGTTGAGGTTTAAGTTCCTTTAAAGTCTTGTAAGAGCTCTAGTAAAGATAAAAAAATGAACTTGCATATTTATATTTCTAGCCCCTCATATTTACATTCCAAGTTCTTGCATCTCATATTTACTTTTCTATGTCATCACTAAACTCTTAAGATTAAAGAAAAGAACTTGCATTATCACGTTTAAGTTTCAAGCTTTGCATTTCATGTTTATGTTTCAAGTCATCACTTAAGAACGTAAAGATTTAAAACGAGAGCTTACATATCACCTAATTAATCTCGAAGCCTTTCTATTTCGGCCTTAAAGTCGATTGTTGCTGGGCCTAGAGCACTAAAATAAAGAATAGAAGTTGCATATTTACTTTCAAGTTTTGTATATTTACTTTGAGCCTAGCATATTTACTTTCAAGTCTTGCATATTTAATTTCAAGATCTTGCATTTCATATTTACTTTGAAGCTCTCACTTTACTTTCTAATGAAGAATGTAATGGAATGCATAGCACGTTTATATTTTGTCATCACTTAAAAAACCTAGAGCTCAAAGACTTGCCCTTTTATCTCAAGTTAAAGTTTTGTTATGGAGACATCCCCATGGATGCATATTTCGGCCATGTGATGATGATGAGCTTGGAGTAAGTTTCATCTAGTCACAAGCGCCAATAACCTATGTCTTAGGATTTTCTTAAGCATAGGTGAACTCAAAGAATGATTCAAGTGCAAATTTTATGTTTTAAATTCCAACTATGAAAAATTTAAATAAGCTACGCCCTTACTCATTTTACAATGATTTTAACGAAGTAAAATGGTTTACAAAGAGTTTTAGAAGTCCTAAGACGATTCCAAGGGAAACTAGTAATTTATGTCTTGAAAATACGAGATTATGTATTCTTTGGAACCTATGCTTTTTGATTCTTCCATGGAGTGGTTGCTGCTATATGATGATTTTTTGACATGTTAGAATATGTAAAAATTATGTATGTTGAGGTAGGATCCTTTCTATGCATGTTAGGAAGGAAACTAGTCTTGCCGATAAACCGTAAAGTTGAGTTTTAGCATAGTTTTGACCCATTTATTTTTAGCCACTACCAAAACTATTTTAATGGGATAATATTCAGTTTAGGATTGATTAATTATGAAAAACTTGGTAACATTTGAGGTAGGATTGATCTCTAGCACCTATAGAGAAACTAGTAACTAGAAAACCGTAAAAATGTGAATTCTAGAACTCCTAAGGAAATGAATTGTACATTCTGTCCAGCACCTTTGAATGATCATAAAACCATGTTATACCATGTTTACTTAAGTGAAATTGACTCATAAATGGTTTAGGAATTAATTCTAGCATCATAAGAAAAGCCGGTAACGAGAAAGGGCGTAAAAGGCAACTTCGAGAACACCTTAAATCATAGAATTTTAGTTACTACCCATGCTGTCCAACTTTGATTGATGATGTTCTTGAAGTTAATAATTAGCGGTAATGACGATGATTAGTCCCTTAGATGCATAAGGAAATAATTTGACAATTTGAGTTACCCAATTTAAGTGTTTGGCCATTTAAGGGAATGTTTATGAGATGATGATATGAAATGATACATTCACATGATATTTGATGTTATGTGAGGTATTGGTATAGGATTCATCATTTGCATGTTATGGTTTCATTTGAAACATTAGAGATGGATATGTTAAAAATATATGAAGAATTATGACATTTATGAGATACGTGTTGCATCTTGTTATAACATGCTAAAACTTAAGGAGACCTAAAGTATGAGAAAATGATCCTTTGGACTCACTAAACTATAGGTGATGAAAAGGTGATTCTTGCTCAAGGAAATGTAAACTATAAGAAAGTGATCCTTTGGACTCACCAAATTATAGGTGATGATAAGGTGATTCTTGCTTAAGGTGACTTAAAATATAAGAAAATGATCCTTAGGACTCACCAAACTATAGGTGATGAAAAAGTGATTCTTGCTTAAGGTGTAACATCCTAATTTTTAACCCAATACTCTAGAACATATTTAGGTTAATCATTAGTCTGTTACTTCATAGTTCTCATTTTTACTTTGAAATACTTAGCGGAAAATACGGGTAATTTTTTTTTTTAAATAAAAAGTGAGAGCCGCGTGATGCGATAAGCGGTAAACCATGTATAGTAAAACAAATGTCTCACAACATCATAACATAAGGCACACCATGAATAACACTGAATATCATCTCATATATATATAACTTGCCCACTTATAAGTGTGGGACTTACTTTAGTACAAGGAAAATACAGGAAAGGAAATACAACATAAACTTAAACATGATCTACTCCCCTACCCGAGTGCATCTAATGGGATAACCTCTAAACAAAAGAAGGTTTATCCCTATCTAAGTGGTGTGTGCTCTAACCGGGGCCATCCACTGCCTCCTACAGGCGACTATCCCTCGAACGTGGTACGTAACCAGGAAACTGAGCAAGCTCCTCCGGCGTGAATAGACGGGTCGGGGCTCGGAAGTGACCTCCACGGCGTGGCCTCATCTCCGGTCGTCGTGCAAGCCTCGGCTGAGTCACGGAAGGCTCACTATCCTCCCCAAGGTCCATGGGTATGGTGGGGGAAGATCCCTCGGAGGGTGCCTGGGTTGCCGAATCCTCGGAAAGATCCGTCTCTGAAAAAGAGCGGCGAACAGCGGGGCACATACTGGGGGTAGTCTCGAGCGGCGGATGTGGATGGTGGGGTAGGGCGAAGCCTCTCCTCTAGGGGACGTACGCGCTCGAACACCAGGTCATCAGCAAAAGGTGAGACGGGGGAGAAATGATGGGAATGTACAGGGGGAGTGAAGGGTCGACCCATGAACATGAATACTCTAACCGTGCATCGACCCACAAAATGGAATGACCCGTGGTCCGGGTCATGGTGCACCTCCCATGTCGGCGTGTCCACGAACACTACGAACGTCGCCATCTGAAGACATGACGGAAAGAAAGAGATAGAGGGGGTGAGAATCTTGCTAAAGAATCTCAGTAGGGCCTCCTACTACCTAGGTGTCATCATCTACGTCCTTAGGAACCTTGGGTTTATTTTCGTAAAAGCTAGTGAGCATGCATCAAGTTAATTTTATCTTTTAAGGTATACTTTAGCCAAGGTCCATTCATTTTAGAATGATCTGAATGTCATGTATGCAACATAATAGAAAATATATGCATGGCGCTATCTAATGCACATACATCAATCATAACATCAAGTCTCATCAAACTTAGTGGCATAAAGTGGCAATAGAAACATTCATATGGGACAAACTTAGTGACATAATCATAATCATGAAACATCTCTTCCTCATGGGCCACCCTAAAAGACAATCGAACTGGGAGTGCTCGGCCGAACCGGTGTCACCCAGAACGTGTCATACATCTAGGTTATGAGCTCATACCTTAACTAGTCGTCACTAGTTTTTACTTACCACTTAACGATAAGCGTATCATAAATCATAAATCCCGACTATCTGAGTACGGGTTAGGGGGCAAAACTCTTAGGGTTGCTCGGCAGAACCGGTGTCACCTAAGAGTATAAAATGGTACCGATGTCACATGAGTTCTATGGAGGTGCTCGGCCGAACCGGTGTCATCCTAGAACCCATCTTAGTACCTTAATTTTTAAAATCTCTTTAAGTCCCCAAATTTGTCGGAAATTCGGCGGCACAACGGCATTACACCGAATTTCCTTCCAAATTTGCTTTATGCCACATAAACATATAACCTCATGAATTCCTCATATGAATAACATCATCATCATTTGCATACTACATGCATCATCATAAACATCCAAACGCTTACCCTTACGGTAGCTTATGCTTTGACCCTTACGGGTCTTAATCTTGAGATATAGTTCTCTACATCCGTCGCTCATATCTTTATGCACCTAAGGGCTCATAATTAATCATCATTTCTAATCCTCATGTTCATACTTAAATCTGAAAAGCATAGGGCAGAATCTCTAACTTGTATTTACGGGGTTCTAGAACTTACGTTTTAGACCCTTTCTCGGTTCCGTCTTCGCCGAAGGCGCTATATATTAAATCTAAATCAATTATGAGACATTCCTATGCTTAAGGACTAATTATTAATCATGCTTATCATGTTGTAAGGGTGCTGGACAGAATCCAGAAAGTTAAATGTTCTAAGAGTTCTACATTTGCATTTTTTACGGTTTTCTAGTTACTAGTTTCCACATAGGTGCTAGAATTCAATTCTAATCCAAATGTTACCAAGTTTTTCATGTCTAAACAATCTAAATCTGATTATGTTCCCATTAAAATAGTTTGGATAAGTTCCAAAAACAAATGGGTCAAAACTATGTTAAATTCTAGCTTTACGGTATTTCTAGTTAGCTAGTTTCTTACCTATCACGCATAGAATCGCTTCTACATCATCATATGATATTTTCACACATTCCAACACATCAAAACATCATCATACAGCATCACACTCATCATATTAGAACTGAAAACATCTTTCCTCAATAAGAGAATTAAATTGACATTTCTAGGTACATAAGTTAACTAGTTTCTCTTGGAATCAATCTAGAACTTCTAAAACTCTTTTCAAAACATTTTAATTCATCAAGAGGCTAAGAGAAGCCTTAGGTCACTGACCAAAACATATTCCATCCCCTGAAAGAGAATAAAATCACAACTTGTGATGACATAACCTTATAAAGTTTTGTAAAGCTTTAAGGAAAACTTAAAACATAGACTATTGGTCCTAGTAGCTAGATGAAAACTCATTGCAAGTCCATCATCACTACTTGGCCGAAAATATGCATTCAAAGAATGGTTTCACATTAAACTTTAACTTGGAATGAAATGGGCAAGTCTTTGAGCTCTAGGTTCTTAAGTTATGACATAAAATAAACGTGCTCATGCTCTTCATTTTTTAATCTTGCTTACAAAATAAAGTGATGACGTAAAATAAATATGCAAGGCATAAACTTAAACGTGCAAGCTCGAAAGTAAAATGCAAAGCATGAACTTAAACGTGCAAGATTGAAAGTAAAATGCAAGGTTCAATTCTTTATTTTAGTGCTCTTGGCCCAACAACAATCGACTTTAAGGCCGAAATAGAAAGGCATTCGAGAGATTAATTAGGTGATAATGCAAGGTTCAATTCTTTATTTTAGTGCTCTTGGCCCAACAACAATCGACTTTAAGGCCGAAATAGAAAGGCTTTGAGAATTAAATTAAGTGATGGTACAAGTTCCATTTTAATCTTTATGTTCTTAGGTGATAGCTTGAAAGTAAAGGTGCATAGCAAGAATGTAAATATGAATACAAGCATAAAATAAATTATGCAAGTTCATTTTATCTTTCTAGAGCTCTTAACAAGACTTTAAAGGAACTCAACCTTAACCCAAACTCATTCAAACAAGGTAAAGTCAAGCTTAGAGTTCTTAGAACTCAACATAATATTTTTAGGAAATCAAACCATGAAGCTTAGAAAAATTAAGGAAATGGCCGAAATCTTCAAGAAGAAAAAGGAATATTTTTAAAACTCTAGAGTTCATGATCTTGATGATATATTAACACCAACATCATGAGTCCTCATCATTAAGTTCACAGAACCATTTTAAAACATCATCAAGGCTAAAGTTCTCAAGAGTTCAAAAAAGGAAGAACTAGAAACATTTTTGTTCAAGAACAGAGATCAAGCTCTAGAGTTTGTTTCAAGTGATGAACATCATCATGAAACTCTCATCATCAAGCTCTCATTTCTTCATTCCCAAAGGCCCATGGCCGAAAATGGAAAGGAAAAAGGAATGGAAGAGAAGTTCTAAAAAGAATCAAGAGAAAATATAAACATAAAGCTTAGAAGAAGAACTTTAAAGAAAGAAATACTTGAAAGAAAATCCCTACTTGGTGTGATGAGCTTGAAGATGGAAGAAGAAGATGAAGAAGATGAAGAACTTGAAGAACTCCAAGAACTTGAAGAACACTAGAACTTTGAGAGAAAAGGAAAAGCTTTGAGTGCTCCTAAACTTAGCAAATGATCTAAAAGTGGTGCAAGCTTCCCAAGGCCATCTATTTATAGAGAAATGAAGTAAATGGAGGGTGTGAAGGCTGATGAAGGCTTTGGCCATATGAGGTGCAGAATGGGAGAGAAAAATATCTCTTACAAGGCATGGTTCAAAGCATGGTGGAAACATGGGCAAGCATGGGCTCAAGTATGGTGCAAGCATGGGCTAAGCATGGTTCTTTGAGTGAAAAAACAATTCAACATGTGGTCAATGGGGGGGGAGAGCTTCGACCATGTGCATCAGATTAGGGAAGGATTGGTTTGCATTTTAATTGTGGTTTAGAGTTGTGTTTAGGTGTGTCTTTGATTATGTTCAAGATTAGGAATTTGTAAGAAAGTGTTTAGGTGAGGTAAATGGGTATTTAAGGTTGTCTAGACATAATTAGGGAGTGGTCTTGCACCATTAGTGTAACATCCTAATTTTTAACCCAATACTCTAGAACATATTTAGGTTAATCATTAGTCTGTTACTTCATAGTTCTCATTTAACTTTGAATTACTTAGCGGAAAATACGGGTAATTTTTTTTTGAAATGAAAGTGAGAGCCGCATGATGCGATATAACTTGCAACGGGCAAAACGTACATCTCATAACGTCATAGCATAAAGCATATAAGGGCACATCATGAGAGACACTGAATAACATCTCATATATAATTATAATTTGCCCACTTATAAGCGTGGGACTTGATTTAGTACATGGAAATACATGAAAGAAAATACAACATAAACATAAATATAATCTACTCCCCTACCCGAGTGCAACTAATAGGATAACCTTTAAACAAAAGAAGGTTCATCCTCATCTAAGTGGTGTGTGTTCTAACTCGGGCCATCCTCGACCTCCTACTGGCGACCATCTCGCGATCGAGGCAGATATCCGAAAAGCGGCGAGCTCCTCGGTGTGAAAAGGGGGAGTGGGGATCGAATATGACTCCCAGGGTATGGCCGCATCTCCGGTCGTCGTGCACGCCTCGGCCGAGTCACGGTGGGCTCGCTATCCTCTCCGAAGTCCATAGGTATGGTGGGGGAAGATCCCTCGGAGGGTAGCTGGGTGGCGAATCTCGGAAGGATCCATCTCGAGAAGGGCGATGGGCAGCGGGCACATACTCGGGGTAGTCTCGAACGGCGGATGCGGAAGGTGGAGTCTGGCGTAGCTTCTCCTCTCGGGGGCGTCGGCGCCGAACACAAGGTCATCGCCAAAAGGTGAGACGGGGGAGAAACGATGGGAATGTACAAGGGGAGTGAAGGGTCGACCCATGAACATGAATACTCTAACTGTGCATCGACCCACAAAATGGAATGACCCGTGGTCCGGGTCATGGTGCACCTCCCATGTCGGCGTGTCCACGAACACTACCAACGTCGCCATCTGAAGACGTGACGGAAAGAAAGAGATAGAGGGAGTGAGAATCTTGCTAAAGAATCTCAGTAGGGCCTCCTACTACCTAGGTGCCATCATCTACGTCCTCAGGAACCTTGGGTTTAATTATGCGAAAAGTCTGAACATGCATTTAGTTCATTTTAAACTTCAAAATATACGTTAGCCAAGGCCCATTCATTTTAGGATGATCTTAATGTCATGAATGCAACATAATAGAAAATGTATGCATGGCACTACCTAATGCACATACATAAAACATAACATCAAGCATCATCATCATGGGTGGCATAAAGTGGCAATAGTAACATTCATATGGGACAAAACTGAGTGACATAATCATAATCGTGAACTTCTCTTCCTCATGGGCCACCCTAAAAGACAATCGAAGTGCGGGTGCTCGGCCGAACGGGTGTCACCCAGAACGTGTCATACATCTAGGTTATGAGCTCATACCTTAACTAGTCGTCACTAGTTCTTACTTACCACTTAACGATAAGCGTATCATAAATCCCGACTATCCGAGTGCGGGTTAGGGGCAAAACTCTTAGGGGTGCTCGGCCGAACCGGTGTCACCTAAGAGTATAAAATGGTACCGATGTCACACGAGTTCTATGGAGGTGCTCGGCCTAACCGGTGTCATCCTAGAACCCATCTTAGTACCTTAATTTTCAAAATCTCTTTAAGTCCCCAAATTTGTCGGAAATTCGGCGGCCAAAACGGTCATTACACCGAATTTCCGTCCAAATTTGCTTTATGCCACATTAACATATAATCTCATAAGTTCCTCATATGAATAACATCATCATCATTAGCATACTTCATGCATCATCATAAATCATCCAAACGCTTGCCCTTACGGTAGCTTATGCTTTGACCCTTACGGGTCTTAATCTTGAGATATAGTTCTCTACATCCGTCGTTCATATTTTAACCACCTAAGGCTCATAATTAAACATCATTCATAATCCTCTCATTTTACTTTTAAATCTGAAAAGCATAGGGTGGAAATCCTAACATGTGAATACGGGGTTCTAGAACTTACGTTTTAGACCCTTTCTTGGTTCCATTTTCGCCGAAGGCGCTATGGATTAAACCTAGATCAATTATGAGGCATTCCTATGCTTAAGGACTAATTATTAATCATGTTTATCATGTTGTAAGAGTGCTGGACAGAATCCAGAAAATTAAATGTTCTAAGAGTTCTACATTTGCATTTTTACGGTTTTCTAGTTACTAGTTTCCCCATAGGTGCTAGAATTCAATTCTAACTCAAATGACACCAAGTTTTTCATGTCTAAACAATCTAAATCTGATTATGTCCCCATTAAAACAGTTTGGATTAGTTCCATAAACAAATGGGTCAAAACTATGTTAAATTCTAGCTTTACGGTATTTCTAGTTAGCTAGTTTCTTACCTATCATGCATAGGATCGCTTCTGCATCATCATATGATATTTTCACACATTCCAACACATTAAAACATCATCATACAGCATCACATTCATCACATCAGAACCGAAAACATCTTGCCTCAATAAGAGAATTAAATTGACATTTCTAGGTACATAAGTTAACTAGTTTCTCTTGGAATCAATTTAGAATTTCTAAAACTCTTTGCAAAACATTTTAATTCATCAAGAGGCTAAGTAAAGCCTTAGGTCACTGACCAAAACATATTCCATCCCCTAAAAGAGATTGGAATCACAACTTATAATGACATAACCTTATAAAGAATTGTAAAACTTTAAGGAAAACTCAAAACATAGGCTATTGGTCCTAGTAGCTATATGAAAACTCATTGCAAGTCCATCATCACTACTTGGCCGAAAAACATACATTCAAAGTGTGGTTTGCATTAAACTTTAACTTGGAATGACATGGGCAAGTCTTTGAGCTCTAGGTTCTTAAGTTACGACATAAACTAAACGTGCTCATGCTTTTCATTTTTAATCTTGCTTTCAAAGTAAAGTGATGACTTGAAATTAAATATGCAAGGCATAATTTAAACGTGGAAGCGTGAAAGTAAATATCTGACATAATCTTAAACGATGCAAGCTTGAAAGTAAATATGCAAGATTCAATTCTTTATTTTAGTGCTCTTGGCCCAACAACAATCGACTTTAAGGCCGAAATAGATAGGCATTCGAGAAATTAATTAGGTGATAATGCAAGTTCAATTCTTTATTTTAGTGCTCTAGGCCCAACAACAATCGACTTTAAGGCCGAAATAGAAAGGCTTGAGAATTAAATTAAGTGATGATACAAGTTCCATTTTAATCTTTATGTTCTTAGGTGATGGCTTGAAAGTAAAGATGCATAGCAAGAATGTAAATATGAATGCAAGCATAAAATAAATTATGCAAGTTCATTTTATCTTTCTAGAGCTCTTAACAAGACTTTAAAGGAACTTAAATCTTAACCCAAACTCATTCAAACAAGGTAAAGTCAAGCTTGGAGTTCTTAGAACTCAACATAACATCTTTGGGGAATCAAACTATGAAACTTAGAAAATCTCAAGGAAATGGCCGAAATCTCCAAGAAGAGAAAAGTGCATTTTAAAACTCTAGAGTTCATGATCTTGATGATATATTAACACCAACATCATGAGTCCTCATCATTGAGTTCATAGAGCCATTTTAAAACACCATCAAAGTTAAAGTTCTCAAAAGTTCAAGAAAGGAAAATCTAGAAACACTTTTGCTCAAGAACAAAAATCAAGCTCTAGAGTTTGTTTCAAGTGATGAACATCATCATGAAACTCTCATCATCAAGCTCTCATTTCTTTGAACTCCAAGGCCCATGGCCGAAGAAGAGCAAGAACAAGGAAAGGAAAAGAAGTTCTAAAAAGAATCAAGAGAAACTATGAACATTAAGCTTAGAACAAGAACTTTAAAGAAAGAATACATGAAAGAAAATGCCTACTTGGTGTGATGAACTTGAAGATGGAAGAAGAAGATGAAGAAGATGAAGAACTTGAAGAACTCCAAGAACTTGAAGAACACAAAGACTTTGAGAGAAAAAGAAAAGCTTTGAGTGTTTCCTAAACTTGGCAAATGATCTAAAAGTGGTGCAAGCTCCTCAAGGCATTCTATTTATAGAGAAATGAAACAAATGGAGGGAGCTCATGGAGGAGAGGAGCTTCGGCCATATGTGCAGATTGGAGGGCTTCCCATGAGTTCCATGAGGTGAGATAATGTGTTCTTGAGGCATGGTGAGGTATGGCTTAAGGTATGGTGAGGTATGGTTCAAGGTATGGCCTCAAGCATGGTTCTTTGAGTGAGAAAATAATTAAACATGTGGCCAATGTGGAGTGTGCTGGCCGAAGCTTCATTAGCCAAGGGAGGAGAGTTTCTTGCATTTTAATTGTGGTTTAGAGGTGTGTTTAGGTGTATCTTTGATTATGCTTAAGATTAGGAATTTGTAAGAAAGTGTTTAGGTAAGGGAAATGGGTAATTAAGGTGGTCTAGACATAATTAGGGAGTGGTCTTGCACCATTAGAGAGTTAAATCCTCAATTTAGAGTCTAAACAACTCTAGACACATTTCCTTGATTTAAGAAATTGGAGAGAGAAAACACTATTCAAGATTCCAAGACTTGGAATCTTGAGTTCTAAAAAGGGATTTAAGTTTAATCTAAGCAATTTTAGGTTCTAATTAACTTTAATAAATTATTTTGACTCTAGATTAATTAGGGAAATAAATTAATCTTCGTTTAGAGCCTAATATTGCTTAGGTTTGCCTAATTCGTCATTAAGCTCAAAAACACTATTCTAGGGGCAAAATCGTAATTTTGCACTAAAACTGCCTGGGACCTCCGAGACTTGAACAGAGACCTCTAGACACATGAAAACATGTTTTTAAACCTCTGCAGGGAAAGTTAGGGCTCAAGCGGCACCATTACTCCGCGTAAAAACGCTATAGGGTATTTTGGTCATTTTGACCGAAGCTGCGAAAATGAAATTTTCGACCGAAAGCATTCAAAGGCCATTCAATCCCTTCAAACATTGAGTTGACCCTTCGAGGATGACCGAGTTGGTTACCCTCGAGTTCGGTCAGAAATGACCTCAGGGAGCATTTTGGTCATTTCCTCAGACCGAGAAAAATCGGGGTGTTACATTACTCCCCTCCTTAAAAAGAATTTCGCCCTCGAAATTCGTTACCTTGGAAAAGCTCGGGATACTTGTCTTGCATTTCTGACTCTAGCTCCCATGTAAACTCTTCGGGTTTATCGCGTCCCCATGCTACCTTTACCAATGGAACAGACTTGTTCCTCAGCTGCTTGACTCTGTGGTCCACGATTCTCGTAGGGGGAAGATTGAAAGTTAGGTCATCCCTTAACTGAACATGCTCTGGCTCTAAAACGTGGCTAGGGTCGGACTCATATTTCCTTAGCTGAGAGACGTGAAAGACGTCATGGAGATCAGAAAGATTAGGGGGTAAGGCTATTTTGTAGGCAACTGTTCCTATCCTTTGAAGAATTTGGAAAGGACCAAGGAATCGGGGGCTCAACTTTTTGACTTTCATGGCTCTCCCTATGCAGTAGTGGGGGTAATTCTAAGGAACACATGTTCTCCCTCTTCGAACTCCAAGGGCTTGCGCCTCTTGTCCGCATAGCTCTTTTGTCTACTTTGAGCGGTGAGCATCCTATCCCGGATCCTCTTGATTTGTTCCGTCGTTTCCCTCACTACATCGGGTCCTAAGACACTTTGCTCCCCAGGCTCGTACCAACACAAAGGTGATTGGCACTTCCTTCCATACAACGCCTCATACGGTGCCATACCGATGCTCGCGTGATAACTATTGTTATCACGCAAACTCGATCAAAGGCAAGTACTTATCCCAACTTCCTCTCTGGTCTAACACACAAGCTCTTAGCATATCCTCTAGGGTTTGGATCGTCCTTTCGGATTGTCCGTCTGTTTGTGGGTGGTAAGCAGTGCTCAAGCATAGCTTTGAACCAAACGCCTTTGAAAGGCTCCCCAAGCGGACGTAAACCGCGGATCTCTATCCGAGATTATCGTCGACGGTACTCCATGGAATCTTACGATCTCTTGGATGTATAACTGAGCCAATCTATCTAAAGAGTATGTCACTCTAATAGGTAGGAAGTGTGCCGACTTGGTTAGTCGATCCACTATCACCCATATAGCATCATGGCCAGCTTGCGTCTTAGGCAATCCTGTCACGAAATCCATAGATATGCATTCCCACTTCCATTCGGGGATTGTGGGGTTGCAACAAACCTGAAGGTTTTTGGTGCTCGATTTTCACTTTCTGACATACCAAGCACTTACTAACCCAGGCGACTACATCCTTCTTCATTCCGGGCCACCAAAACATCTTTTTCAAGTCTTGGTACATCTTGGTAACACCGGATGGATGGTGAAATAGCTTTGTGAGCTTCCTCCAAGATCTTTTCTCGGAGGTCACCATCTTGGGGTATGCAGATTCTTCCTTCGAACCTCCATATCCAATCTTCGCCTCTTTCAAAACCTTTCAACTTTCCCGCCTTAATAGCATCTATGATCTCTTCGAACTCCTCATTCTCGTTGCAGCTAACATGATTCTCTGCTTAAATCCACTTGTCACACTAAGATAGCACATTTTTATTCCTTTATCGGTCGCTGACATCCCTAGATTCATATCCCTAAACTTCTATCAACTCAACTTCTTTGATCATCATGTGGGACAGTGTAACGACTTTCGGCTCAAGGCGTCGGCGACTACATTAGCCTTGGGGTGGTAACTTAAACCGAAATCGTAGTCTTTGAGGAATTCCATCCATCTTCTTTGCCTCATGTTTAACTCCTTTTGATCAAAGAGGTACTTGAGACTCTTATGATCGGAGAAAACTTCAAACCTTACACCATACAAATGGTGTCTCCACATCTTTAAGGCAAACACTACGGCAGGTAACTCTAGGTCATGGGTGGGGTAGTTAGCCTCGTGAGGCTTGAGTTGTCGTGATGCATAGGCTACCACTTGCCTATTTTGCATCAACACACACCCTAGTCCTTTGCAAGCATCGCAATATACCTCGAAGGGTACATTGGGGCTAGGTAAGACTAAGACTGGGGTCGTGGTTAACCTTTCCTTAAGCTCTTGAAAACTCTTCTCACATTCGGGGCTCCACATAAATGGTGCATTCTTCCTAGTTAGCTTGGTCAGGGGTAAGGCAATTTGGGAGAATCCCTTGATAAACCTACGGTAATAGCCTGCTAAACCCAAAAAGCTCCGTATTTCCGTTACGGTGGTCGGTCTATCCCAATTCATTACGGCTTCTACCTTACTGGGATCAACGGCTATACCTCCTTTCGACACAACGTGCCCTAAAAACTTGACCTCCTCCAACCAAAATTCACACTTAGAGAGTTTTGCATATAGCTTTTTCTCCTTCAAAATTTCCAAAACTATCCTCAAATGTCGCTCATGCTCCTCGTGGGTCTTCGAATAGATGAGTATATCATCTATGAAAACGACCACGAACTGATCTAAATAGGGTCTAAAGATCCTATTCATGTAATCCATAAATACTGCAGGAGCATTTGTCAACCCAAAAGACATCACCGCAAACTCAAAGTGTCCATACCGAGTTCTAAAGGCGGTCTTTGGTATATCTTGATCTCTCACCGTAATTTGGTGGTATCGACCTTAGGTCGATCTTGGAAAATACTATCGCTCTCTCGGTTGGTCCATAAGATCATCAATCCTAGGCAAAGGGTATTTGTTTTCAACATCACACGGTTCAATTGCCTATAATCTATGCACAACCTCATACTCCCGTCCTTCTTTTTCACAAACAAGGCAGGGCTCCCCACGGTGAAGCACTAGGTCTTATGAAGTTTTTCTCTAAAGTTCCTCAAGTTGGGTTTAAGCTCGGCTAGTTCTAGTGGGTGACATTGCAGCAGGGGGCAATGGAGATTGGTCAGCTCCAGGGAACCAACTCAATGGAGAACTCCACTTTCTCTCGGGAGGAACTGGGTATATCTTAGGAAACACCTCGGGATAGTCTCTCACTATTGGTATATTTTCTAAAATCTGCTCAAAGTGTACTTCACTAGCGGCTAGGAGAACATATCCCTTAGTCTTTTTCCACTACGGTGGACTTCTACTGACATTGAGGTAAAGTCTCAAAGGTCGACCTATTTTACTAGGGGAGAAGGAAAGACAACGGTTTTGGTGTCACGATCCTAACAATACACGGTTGGCGTGAAGCCAATCCATGCCAAGAACTACTCCTATGCCTTTCATGGGTAAACAAATTAAATCCATAACATATGGCCTATCTTTCGATGGTGAGGTGACAATTTAGACAACAATAACAAGTATTCACTGGGATGATTTGTAGGGTGGAAACAATAAGATCAAAAGGAAGTTTGGAAGTTCTCAAATTTAGAGTCTCGACACTAGCATACGAAATGAAAGAATGTGTTGCACCAGAGTCATATAGCACAGTTAAGGTTCTACTATCTATTTCGCACTTACCTTCTATGAGACCGTTGGATGTGTGCCAAGCGTCTACATTGAGGGTGAAGACCACTCCCATGGTGTTGCGGCGGAATTCAGCTTCTTGGCCTTCCATTAGTGCAGTTATTGGCGTAGTGGCCAGGCTTTCCGCATCGGAAGCAGATATTCTGCCCCGCCAGGCAGGGACGGTTGTCATGATCCTTCCCGCACTTGGGACATAGCATGGCTGGGATAGCTTGGGCGGGGGTTCCTTGAGGTGCCTTGTTCTTAGGCCCACTTGGTCCTCCTTGGTTGTTTCGGGGGCCGCCCGACCCTCCTTGTCGGTTGTTGTTGTTGTTGTTGCGGTTGTTATTGTTCTGGAATTGTGGTCGGTATGGTTGCTTGGGTTGTTGGTGGAAGGGGGTTCTTTGTTGTTGTTGTGGTCTGAACTGGTTGGTTTGGTAGGGACTATAGTGATTTCGGGATTGGTTTGGATATTGGGGCTTGAGGTGCTAGCCCCTTATTCCGTGCTGCCCTTGCAGCATTGATTTTCTTCTGTCCCTCTTCCATGATTCGGCACTTGTTGACTATGGTTGGAAAGTCCCTAATCTCCATGTGCGCCACAGCATAGTTGAGCTCTGGCATTAGTCGACCTCATACTTGGCGCACTTCCATACCTCGTCGGGTTGCCTTGAAACACCCTAGAGAACTTGATCACTCCTCGAACCGCCGTGTACTGGCGGCGATGAGACCCTCCTTGGGTTAGTTGCATGAACTTCGATGTCCTTCGCATTCCTCACCCGATTCGAGGAAAGTACTTCTCATAGAAGTAGGTCTTGAAACCCAGCTCGATTGGCATGCCAGCATCGAAGCTTCTAGCAGTCTTCGGGTGCCGGTCCACCAAAACTCGGCATTCGATTCCATCATATAGGCCGCAAAGGTGACCTTCTGCTCCTCCGAGCAAGCTACCACGGAGTAGATCTTCTCCATGTTTTTGATCCACTCGTCGCCGCTTGGTCAGGTCCATGGCTCCTCGGAAGGTTGGCGGGTTAGCCTTGCGAAACTCACCAAACCTTGCTTGCTCGATCATTTCGGCGATGGGAGCACGTCCGGTGTTCCCTTGTTGGTTCATCCTCTCGAACATTCGTTCCATGGCCCTAGCCATGTGACGAAGCAAAGAAGACGATGGCATCGCTTTGGTCCCCCTCGGTCGGGGTCCTAGGTTGTCTCCTTGGTGCCATTGGTCCCTAAACACATGAGACAATAAAACACTGAGGTGATCAGGCTCAATATTCCATGTAAGATGAGCTTGTTACCATGGCACACGCAAGTAGACAAAGGGTCATGCACTTCTATCCTATAGCTTATCTCTAACTAAGCACTACGCATGACATAGCTATCGTACTACGCTTTAGAAAGCATAGTCAGTCCAATCCTCAGGCTCCATGAGAATCGAACTGCTCTGATACCATAATGTAACATCCTAATTTTTAACCCAATACTCTAGAACATATTTAGGTTAATCATTAGTCTGTTACTTCATAGTTCTCATTTAACTTTGAATTACTTAGCGGAAAATACGGGTAATTTTTTTTTGAAATGAAAGTGAGAGCCGCATGATGCGATATAACTTGCAACGGGCAAAACGTACATCTCATAACGTCATAGCATAAAGCATATAAGGGCACATCATGAGAGACACTGAATAACATCTCATATATAATTATAATTTGCCCACTTATAAGCGTGGGACTTGATTTAGTACATGGAAATACATGAAAGAAAATACAACATAAACATAAATATAATCTACTCCTACCTGCAGTGCAACTAATAGGATAACCTTTAAACAAAAGAAGGTTCATCCTCATCTAAGTGGTGTGTGTGTTCTAACTCGGGCCATCCTCGACCTCCCATCGGCGACCATCTCGCGATCGAGGCGGATATCCGGAAAGCGAGCGAGCTCCTCGGGTGTGAAAAGGGGAGTGGGGATCGAATATGACTCCCGGGTATGGCCGCATCTCCGGTCGTCGTGGCACGCCGGCCGAGTCACGGTGGGCTCGCTATCCTCTCCGAAGTCCATAGGTATGGTGGGGAAGATCCTCTGAGGGTACTGGTGGCCGAATCTCGGAAGGATCCATCTCGAGAAGGACGATGGGCAACGGGGCACATACTCCGGGTAGTCTCGAACGGCGGATGCGGAAGGTGGAGTACGGCGTAGCTTCTCCTCTCGGGGACGTGCGCGCTCGAACACAAGGTCATCGCCAAAAGGTGAGACGGGGGAGAAACGATGGGAATGTACAAGGGGAGTGAAGGGTCGACCCATGAACATGAATACTCTAGCGTGCATCGACCCACAAAATGGAATGACCCGTGGTCCGGGTCATGGTGCACCTCCATGTCGGCGTGTCCCACGAACACTACTGACGTCGCCATCTGAAGACGTGACGGAAAGAAAGAGATAGAGGGAGTGAGAATCTTGCTAAAGAATCTCAGTAGGGCCTCCTACTACCTAGGTGCCATCATCTACGTCCTCAGGAACCTTGGGTTTAATTATGCGAAAAGTCTGAACATGCATTTAGTTCATTTTAAACTTCAAAATATACGTTAGCCAAGGCCCATTCATTTTAGGATGATCTTAATGTCATGAATGCAACATAATAGAAAATGTATGCATGGCACTACCTAATGCACATACATAAAACATAACATCAAGCATCATCATCATGGGTGGCATAAAGTGGCAATAGTAACATTCATATGGGACAAAACTGAGTGACATAATCATAATCGTGAACTTCTCTTCCTCATGGGCCACCCTAAAAGACAATCGAACTGGGGTGCTCGGTAGAACCGGTGTCACGTAACGTGTCATACATCTAGGTTATGAGCTCATACCTTAACTAGTCGTCACTAGTTCTTACTTACCACTTAACGATAAGCGTATCATAAATCCCGACTATCTGAGTACGGGTTAGGAGGCAAAACTCTTAGGGGTGCTCGGCCGAACCGGTGTCACCTAAGAGTATAAAATGGTACCGATGTCACATGAGTTCTATGGAGGTGCTCGGCCGAACCGGTGTCATCCTAGAACCCATCTTAGTACCTTAATTTTCAAAATCTCTTTAAGTCCCTAAATTTGTCGGGAATTCGGCGGCCAAAACGGTCATTACACCGAATTTCCTTCCAAATTTGCTTTATGCCACATTAACATATAATCTCATAAGTTCCTCATATGAATAACATCATCATCATTAGCATACTTCATGCATCATCATAAATCATCCAAACGCTTACCCTTACGGTAGCTTATGCTTTGACCCTTACGGGTCTTAATCTTCAGATATAGTTCTCTACATCCGTCGTTCATATTTTAACCACCTAAGGCTCATAATTAAACATCATTCATAATCCTCTCATTTTACTTTTAAATCTGAAAAGCATAGGGTGGAAATCCTAACATGTGAATACGGGGTTCTAGAACTTACGTTTTAGACCCTTTCTTGGTTCCATTTTCGCCGAAGGCGCTATGGATTAAACCTAGATCAATTATGAGGCATTCCTATGCTTAAGGACTAATTATTAATCATGTTTATCATGTTGTAAGAGTGCTGGACAGAATCCAGAAAATTAAATGTTCTAAGAGTTCTACATTTGCATTTTTACGGTTTTCTAGTTACTAGTTTCCCCATAGGTGCTAGAATTCAATTCTAACTCAAATGACACCAAGTTTTTCATGTCTAAACAATCTAAATCTGATTATGTCCCCATTAAAACAGTTTGGATTAGTTCCATAAACAAATGGGTCAAAACTATGTTAAATTCTAGCTTTACGGTATTTCTAGTTAGCTAGTTTCTTACCTATCATGCATAGGATCGCCTGCATCATCATATGATATTTTCACACATTCCAACACATTAAAACATCATCATACAGCATCACATTCATCACATCAGAACCGAAAACATCTTGCCTCAATAAGAGAATTAAATTGACATTTCTAGGTACATAAGTTAACTAGTTTCTCTTGGAATCAATTTAGAATTTCTAAAACTCTTTGCAAAACATTTTAATTCATCAAGAGGCTAAGTGAAGCCTTAGGTCACTGACCAAAACATATTCCATCCCTAAAAGAGATTGGAATCACAACTTATAATGACATAACCTTATAAAGAATTGTAAAACTTTAAGGAAAACTCAAAACATAGGCTATTGGTCCTAGTAGCTATATGAAAACTCATTGCAAGTCCATCATCACTACTTGGCCGAAAAACATACATTCAAAGTGTGGTTTGCATTAAACTTTAACTTGGAATGACATGGGCAAGTCTTTGAGCTCTAGGTTCTTAAGTTACGACATAAACTAAACGTGCTCATGCTTTTCATTTTTAATCTTGCTTTCAAAGTAAAGTGATAACTTGAAATTAAATATGCAAGGCATAATTTAAACGTGCAAGCTTGAAAGTAAATATGCGAAGCATAATCTTAAACGTGCAAGCTTGAAAGTAAATATGCAAGATTCAATTCTTTATTTTAGTGCTCTTGGCCCAACAACAATCGACTTTAAGGCCGAAATAGATAGGCATTCTGTAACACCCCGATTTTTCTGTCCGAGGGAAATGACCAAAATGCCCCTGAGGTCATTTCCTGACCCGAACTCGAGGGTAACCAACTCGGTCATCCTCGAAGGGTCAACTCAATGTTTGAAGGGGATTGAATGGCCTTTGAATGCTTTCGGAAGCGAAAATTTCGTTTTCAGCTTTCGGTCAAAATGACCAAAATACCCCTATAGCGTTTTTACGCGGGTAAAGGTGCCGTTTGAGCCCGGAACTTTCCCCAGAGGTTTAAAAACATGATTTCATGTGTCTAGAGGTATCTGTTCAAGTCCCGGTGGTCCCGGGCAATTTTAGTGCAAAATTACGATTTTGCCCCTGGAATAGTGTTTTTAAGCTTAATGACGTAATTAAGCAAACCTAAGCAATATTAGGCTCTAAACGAAGATTAATTTATTTCCCTAATTAATCTAGAGTCAAAATAATTTATTAAAGTTAATTAGAACCTAAAATTGCTTAGATTAAACTTAAATCCCTTTTTGGAACTCAAGATTCCTAGTCTTGGAATCATGAATAGTGTTTTCTCTCTCCAATTCCTTAAATCAAGGAAATGAGTCTAGAGTTGTTTAGACTCTAAATTGAGGATTTAACTCACTAATGGTGCAAGACCACTCCTTAATTATGTCTAGACCACCTTAATTACCCATTTACCTTACCTAAACACTTTCTTACAAATTCCTAATCTTAAGCATAACCAAAGATACACCTAAACACAACTCTAAACCACAATTAAAATGCAAGAAACTCTCCTCCCTTGGCTGATGCATTTCGGCCAGCCCACTCCCCATTGGCCACATGTTCAATTATTTTCTCACTCAAAGAACCATGCTTGAGGCCATACCTTGAACCATACCTCACCATACCTTAAGCCATACCTCACCATACCTCAAGAACACATTATCTCACCTCATGGAACTCATGGAGAGCCTCCATTCTGCACCTCATGGCCGAAGCCATCCTCACCCACATACATCCTCCATTTGTTTCAATTCTCTATAAATAGAATGCCTTGAGGAGCTTGCACCACTTTTAGATCATTTGCTAAGTTTAGGAAACACTCAAAGCTTTTCTTTTTCTCTCAAAGTCTTTGTGTTCTTCAAGTTCTTGGAGTTCTTCAAGTTCTTCATCATCTTCATCTTCTTCTTCCATCTTCAAGTTCATCACACCAAGTAGGGATTTTCTTTCATGTGTTCTTTCTTTAAAGTTCTTGTTCTAAGCTTAAAGTTCATAGTTTCTCTTGATTCTTTTTAGAACTTCTTTTCTTTCCTTTACCTTTTCATTTTCGGCCATGGGCCTTGGAGAACAAAGGAATGAGAGCTTGATGATGAGAGTTTCATGATGATGTTCATCACTTGAAACAAACTCTAGAGCTTGATTTTTGTTCTTGAGCAAAAGTGTTTCTAGATTTTTCCTTTCTTGAACTTTTGAGAACCTTAACTTTGATGTTGTTTCAAAATGGTTCTAATGACTCAATGATGAGGTCTCATGATGTTGGAGTTTGTATATCACCAAGATCATGGATTCTAGAGTTTCAAACATTTCTTTTCTTTCCTTGAAGTTTCGCCATTACCTTTTCCTTTTCATGCTAGATGTTTGATTTTCTAAATATGGTATGTTGAGTTCTAAGAACTCTAGACTTTTACCTTGTCTTGGTTTGATGAGTTTGGGTTGAGGTTTAAGTTCCGTTAAAGTCTTGTTAAGAGCTCTAGAAAGATAAAACGAACTTGCATAATTTATTTTATGCTTGCATTCATATTTACATTCTTGCTATGCATCTTTACTTTCAAGCCATCACCTAAGAACATAAAGATTAAAATGGAACTTGTATCATCACTTAACTTAATTCTCAAAGCCTTTCTATTTCGGCCTTAAAGTCGATTGTTGTTGGGCCTAGAGCACTAAAATAAAGAATTGAACTTGCATTATCACCTAATTAATTTCTCGAATGCCTATCTATTTCGGCCTTAAAGTCGATTGTTGTTGGGCCAAGAGCACTAAAATAAAGAATTGAATCTTGCATCTTTACTTTCAAGCTTGCACGTTTAAGATTATGCTTGGCATATTTACTTTCAAGTTTACACGTTTAAATTATGCCTTGCATATTTAATTTCAAGTCATCACTTTACCTTGAAAGCAAGGTTAAAAATGAAGAGCATGAGCACGTTTAGTTTATGTCGTAACTTGAGAACCTAGAGCTCAAAGACTTGCCCATTTCATTCCAAGTTAAAGTTTAATGCAAACCACACTTTGAATGTACGTTTTTCGGCCAAGTAGTGAAGATGGACTTGCAATGAGTTTTCATCTAGCTACTAGGGCCAATAGCCTATGTTTTGAGTTTTCCTTAAAGTTTGACAATTCTTTATAAGGTTATGTCGTTATAAGTTGTGATTCCAATCTCTTTTAGGGGATGGAATATGTTTTGGTCAGTGACCTAAGGCTTCACTTAGCCTCTTGATGATTTAAAATGTCTTGCAAAGAGTTTTAGAAATTCTAGATTGATTCCAAGAGAAACTAGTTAACTTATGTACCTAGAAATGTCAATTTAATTCTCTTATTGAGGCAAGATGTTTTCGGTTCTGATGTGATGAATGTGATGCTGTATGATGATGTTTTAATGTGTTGGAATGTGTGAAAATATCATGTGATGATGTAGAAGCAAACCTATGCATGATAGGTAAGAAACTAGCTAACTAGAAATACCGTGAAGCTAGAATTTAACATAGTTTTGACCCATTTGTTTATGGAACCAATCCAAACTGTTTTAATGGGAACATAATCAGATTTAGATTGTTTAGACATGAAAAACTTGGTATCATTTGAGTTAGAATCGAATTCTAGCACCTATGGGGAAACTAGTAGCTAGAAAACCGTAAAAATGCAAATGTAGAACTCTTAGAACGTTTAATTTTCTGGAATCTGTCCAGCACCCTTACAACATGATAAACATGATTAATAATTAGTCCTTAAGCATAGGAATGTCTCATAATTGATTTAGATTTAATGTATAGCGCCTCAGGCGAAGACGGAACCGAGAAAGGGTCTAAAACGTAAGTTCTAGAACCCCGTAAAAACGAGTTAGAGATTCTGTCCTATGCTATTCAGATTTAAGTATGAACATGAGAATGAAGAAAGATGTTTAATATGAGCCTTAGGGGCATAAAATATGAGCGACGGATATTAGAGAGCTATATCTCAAGATTAAGACCCGTATAGGTCAAACCATAGACTACCGTGAGGGTAAGCGTTTGAATGATGTATGATGATGCATGAAGTATGCTAATGATGATGATGTTATTCATATGAGGAATTTATGAGGTTATATGTTTATGTGGCATAAAGCAAATTTGGAAGGAAATTCGGTGTAATGACCGTTTTGGCCGCCGAATTTCCGACAAATTTGGAAGGAAACTCGGTGTAATGACCGTTTTGGCCGAATTTCGGCAAATTTGGGGACTTAAAGAGATTTTGAAAATTAAGGTACTAAGATGGGTTCTAGGATGACACCGTTCGGCCGAGCACCTCCATAGAACTCATGTGACATCGGTACCATTTTATACTCTTAGGTGACACCGGTTCGGCCGAGCACCCTAAGAGTTTTGCCCCTAACCCGCACTCGGATAGTCGGGATTTATGATACGCTTATCGTTAAGTGGTAAGTAAGAACTAGTGACGACTAGTTAAGGTATGAGCTCATAACCTAGATGTATGACACGTTTTGGGTGACACCGTTCGGCCGAGCACCCCCGTTCGATTGTCTTTTAGGGTGGCCCATGAGGAAGAAAAGTTCATGATTATGATTATGTCACTAAGTTTTGTCCCATATGAATGTTACTATTGCCACTTTATGCCACCAATGATGATGATGCTTGATGTTATGTTTTATATATGTGCATTAGGTAGTGCCATGCATACATTTTCCATTATGTTGCACTCATGACATTAAGATCATCCTAAAATGAACGGACCTTGGCTAAAGTATATCTTTGAAGTTTAAAATGAACTAAATGCATGTTCAGTCATTTCGTATAATTAAACCCAAGGTTCCTGAGGACGTAGATGATGACACCTAGGTAGTAGGAGGCCCTACCGAGATTCTTTAGCAAGATTCTCACTCCTCTACCTCTTTCTTTCCGTCACGCCTTCAGATGGCGACGTTCGTGGTGTTCGTGGACACGCCCGACATGGGAGGTGCGCCATGACCGGACCACGGGTCATTCCATTTGTGGGTCGATGCACAGCTTAGAGTATTCATGTTCATGGGTCGACCCTTCACTCCCCTGTACATTCCCATCGTTTCTCCCCGCCTCACCTTTTGGTGATGACCTAGTGTTCGAGCGCCAAGACGTCCCTCGGGAGAGGAGAGCTACGCCGTACTCCACCTTCCGCATCCGCCGCTCGAGACTACCCCGAGTATGTGCCCGTTGCCCATCGCCCTTCTCGGAGATGGATCCTTCGAAGACTCGGCCACCCAGATACCCTCCGAGGGGTCTTCCCTCCATACCTATGGACTTTGGAGAGGATAGCGAGCCCACCGTGACTCACCGAAAGGCGCACGACGACCGAGATGCGGCCATACCCTGGAGTCATATTCGATCCCCACTCCGCCTTTTCACGCCCGAGGAGCTCGCCGCTTTCGGATATCCGCCTCGACACGAGATGGTCGCTTGATGGGAGGTCGAGGATGGCCCGAGTTAGAGCCCACACCACATAGATAGGGATAAACTTGCTTTTGTTTAGAGGTTATCCTATTAGATGCACTCGGCTACCGGAGTAGATTATGTTTACGCTTTATGTTGTATTTCTTTTCATGTATTTCCCTTGTCTTGAATTAAGTCCCACACTTATAAGTGAGCAAGTTATATATATATGAGCTTACATTCAGTGATGTTCATGATGTGCCTTATGTTGTGATGATTGTGAGACGATTGTTTTACTTTGCATGGTTTACCGCTTATCGCATCACGCGGCTCTCACTTTTATTTCAAAAAAAAAAAAAAAAAAAAATTTCCCGTATTTTCCGCTAAGTAATTCAAAGCTAAATGAGAACTATGAAGTAACAGACTAATGATTAACCTAAATATGTTCTAGAGTATTGGGTTAAAAATTAGGATGTTACATTATGGTATCTGAGCAGTTCGATTCTCATGGAGCCTGAGGATTGGACTGACTATGCTTTCTAAAGCATAGTACGATAGCTATGTCATGCGTAGAGCTTAACTAGAGATAAGCTATAGGGTAGAAGTTCATGACCCTTGACTACTTGCGTGTGCCATGGTAACTAGCTCATTTTACATGGAATATTGAGCCTGATCACCTCAGTGTTTATTGTCTCATGTGTTTAGGGACCAATGGCACCAAGGAGACAACCTAGGACCCCGACCGAGGGAGACTAAAGCGATGCCATCGCTGCCGCTGTTCGTGACATGGCAAGAGCCATGGAACGAATGTTCGAGAGGATGAACCAACAAGGGAACACCGGACGTGCTCCCCCTACTGCCGAAATGGTCGAGCAAGCGAGGTTTGGTGAGTTTCGCAAGGCGAACCCACCAACCTTCCGAGGAGCCATGGACCCCGACAAAGCGGATGAGTGGATCAAAAACATGGAGAAGATCTACTGCGTGGTGGCTTGCTCGAGGAGCAAAAGGTCACCTTCGCCGCTTATATGATGGAGTCGGATGCCGAAGTTACGGTGGACGGCACCAAGATCGCTAGAAGCTTCGCATCGCTGTCAACCGGGAGCTATTCAAGACCTACTTCTACGAGAAGTACTTTGAGTCCGTGAGAACGCGAAAGATATTGAGTTCATGCAACCGACTCAAGGAGGTCTCATCGTCGCCAAAGACACGGCGAAATTCGAGGAGTCGATTAAGTTCTCTAGGGTGTTTCAAGGAAACCCGACCAGGTGTGGAAGTGCGTCAAGTATGAGGCCGGACTAACGGCAGAGCTCAACTATGCTGTGGCGCACATGGAGATTAGGGACTTTCCAACCCTAGTCAACAAGTGCCGGATCATGGAAGAGGACGAGAAGAAAATCAATGCCGCAAGGGCAAAGACGAACAAGGGGCTAGCACCTCAAGCCCCAAAATTCAAGCCCCAATATCCAAACCAATCCCGAAACCATTACAACCCCTACCACACCAACCAATTCAAGCCACATCAACAACAACAAAGAACCCCCTTCCACCAACAACCCAAGCAATCATACCGACCACAATTCCAGAACAACAACAACAACCGCAACAACCACAACAACAACCGACAAGGAGGGTCGGGCGGCCCCCGAAACAACCAAGGAGGGTCAAGTGGGACTAGGAACAAGACGCCTCAAGGAACCCCGCCCAAGCTATCCCACCGTGCTATGTCCCAAGTGCGGGAAGGATCATGGCAACCGCCCTCGCTTAGCGGGCGTAATATCTCGCTCGATGCGGAAGGCCTGGCCACTACGCCAGCAACTGCACTAGTGGGAGGCCAGCAAGCCAGAATTCCCGGCCGCAACACCAAGGGAGGGTCTTCACCCTCAATGTAGACGAAGCGGACACATCCAATGGTCTCATAGAAGGTAAGTGCGAAATAGATGGTAGAACCTTAACTGTGCTATATGACTCTGGTGCAACACATTCTTTTATTTCATATGCTAGTGTCGAGACTCTAAATTTGAAAACTTCCAAACTTCCTTTTGATCTTATTGTCTCTACCCCCACAAATCATCCTGTGAATACTTGTTATTGTTGCCTAAATTGCCACCTCACCACAGAAAATAGATCATATGTTGTGGATTTAATTTGTTTACCCATGAAAGGTATAGGAGTAGTTCTTGGCATGGATTGGCTTCACGCCAACCGTGTATTGTTAGACTGTGACACCAAAACAGTCGTCTTTCCTTCTCCCCCTAGTGAAATAAGTCAACCTTTGAAACTCTATCTCAATGCCGTAGAGGTCCACTGTAGTGGGAAAAGGACTAAGGGATATGTTCTCCTAGCCGCTAGCGAGGTACACTTTGAGCAGAATTTAGAAAATATACCTATAGTGAGAAACTATCCCGAGGTGTTTCCGGAAGATATACCCGAGTTCCCTCCCGAGCGAGGAGTGGAGTGCTCCATTGAGTTGGTTCTGAGCGGGACCAATCTCCATTGCCCCCTATAGAATGTCACCCCTAGAACTAGCCGAGCTTAAAACCCAACTTGAGGAACTTTTAGAGAAAAGCTTCATAAGACCTAGTGCTTCACCATGGGGAGCCCCGGTCCTGTTTGTGAAAAAGAAGGACGGGAGTATGAGGTTGTGTATAGATTATAGGCAATTGAACCGTGTGACAGTGAAAAACAAATACCCTTTGCCTAGGATTGATGATCTCATGGACCAATTGAGAGGAGCGGTAGTGTTTTCCAAGATCGACCTAAGGTCAGGATACCACCAAATTAGAGTGAGAGATCAAGATATACCAAAGACCGCCTTTAGAACTCGGTATGGACACTTTGAGTTCGCGGTGATGTCTTTTGGGTTGACAAATGCTCCTGCAGTGTTTATGGATTACATGAATAGGATCTTTAGACCCTATTTAGATCAATTCGTGGTCGTTTTTATAGATGATATACTCATCTATTCGAAGACCCACGAGGAGCATGAGCGTCATTTAAGGATAGTTTTGGAGATTTTGAAGGAGAAAAAGCTATATGCAAAACTCTCTAAGTGTGAATTTTGGTTGGAGGAGGTCAAGTTTTTAGGGCACGTTGTGTCAAAAGGAGGTATAGCCGTTGATCCTAGTAAGGTAGAAGCCGTAATGAATTGGGATAGACCAACCACCGTAACAGAAATACGGAGCTTTTTGGGTTTAGCAGGCTACTACCGTAGGTTTATCAAAGGATTTTCCCAGTTAGCCCTACCCTTGACCAAGCTCACTAGGAAGAATGCCCCGTTTGAGTGGAGCCCCGAATGTGAGAAGAGTTTCCAAGAGCTTAAGGAAAGGTTAACCACGACCCCAGTCTTAGTCTTACCTAGCCCCAATGTACCCTTCGAGGTATATTGTGATGCTTCGGGCAAAGGACTAGGGTGTGTGTTGATGCAAAATAGGCAAGTGGTAGCCTATGCATCACGACAACTCAAGCCTCACGAGGCTAACTACCCCACCCATGACCTAGAATTAGCCGCAGTAGTGTTTGCCTTAAAGATGTGGAGACACCACTTGTATGGTGTAAGGTTTGAAGTTTTCTCCGATCATAAGAGTCTCAAGTACCTCTTTGATCAAAAGGAGTTAAATATGAGGCAAAGAAGGTGGATGGAATTCCTCAAGGACTACGATTTCGGTTTAAGTTACCACCGGCAAGGCTAATGTAGTCGCCGACGCCTTGGGGCGAAAGTCGTGACAGCTGTCCCACATGATGATCAAACAAGCTGAGTTGATAGAGAAGTTTAGGGATATGAATCTAGGGATGTCAAGAACCGATAGAAGGATAAAGATGTGCTACCTTAGCGTAACAAGTGGATTTAAGCAAAGAATCATGTTAGCACAACGAGAGGATAAGGAGTTCAAGAGATCATAGATGCCAAGTTAAAGCGTGAAAGTTGAAAGGTTTCGAAAGAGGCGAGGATTGGATATGGAGATTTGAGGGAAGGATCTGCGTACCCCAAGATGGTGACCTCCGAGAGAAGATCTTGGAGGAGGCTCACAAAAGCTATTTCACCATTCATCCCGGTGTTACCAAGATGTACCAAGACTTGAAGAAGATGTTTTGGTGGCCCTAATGAAAAAGGATGTGGTCGCTGGGTTAGTAAGTGCTTGGTATGTCGAAAGTGAAAATCGAGCACCAAAACCCTTCAGGTTTGTTGCAACCCCAGACAATCCCCGAATGGAAGTGGGAATGCATATCTATGGATTTCGTGACAGAATTGCCTAAGACGCAAGCTGGCCATGATGCTATATGGGTGATAGTGGATCGACTAACCAAGTCGGCACACTTTCTACCTATTAGAGTGACGCACTCTTTAGATAAATTGGCTCGATTATACATCCGAGAGATCGTAAGATTGCATGGAGTACCGTCGACGATAATCTCGGATAGACATGCGCCGTTTACGTCGCGTTTTGGGGCAGCCTTCCAAAAGGCGTGTGCTACAAAGCTATGCTTGAGCAATCGCTACCACCCACAAACAGACGGACAATCTGAAAGGACGATCCAAACCCTAGAGGATATGTTAAGAGCCTGTGTGTTAGACCAAAGGGAAGTTGGGATAGGTACTTGCCTTTGATCGAAGTTTATGATAACAATAGTTATCACGCAAGCATCGGTATGGCACCGTACGAGGCATTGTATGGAAGGAAGTGCCAATCACCTTTGTGTTGGTACGAGCCTGGGGAGCAAAGTGTCTTAGGACCCGATGTAGTGAGGGAAACAACGGAACAAATCAAGAGGATCCGGATAGGATGCTCATCAAGCTCAAAGTAGACAAAAGAGCTATGCGGACAAGCGGCGCAAGCCCTTGGAGTTCGAGGAGGGAGAACATGTGTTCCTTAGGATTACCCCCACTACAGGCATAGGAAGAGCCATGAAAGTCAAAAAGTTGAGCCCCCGATTCCTTGGTCCCTTCCAAATTCTTCAAAGGATAGGAACAGTTGCCTACAAAATAGCCTTACCCCCTAATCTTTCTAATCTCCATGACGTCTTTCACATCTCTCAGCTAAGCAAGTATGAGTCCGACCCTAGCCACGTTTTAGAGCCAGAGCATGTTCAGTTAAGGGACGACCTAACTTTCAATCTTCCCCCTACGAGAATCGTCGACCGCGAGTCATAGCGGTGAGGAACAAGTCTGCTCCATTGGTAAAGGTAGCATGGGGACGCGACAACCAAGAGCTTACATGGGAGCTAGAGTCGTAAATGCAAGACAAGTATCCCGAGCTTTTCTAAGGTAACGAATTTCGAGGGCGAAATTCTTTTAAGGAGGAGTAATGTAACACCCCGATTTTTTCTCGTCTGAGGAAATGACCAAAATGCCTCGAGGTCATTTCCTCGACCAACTCGAGGGTAACCAACTCGGTCATCCTCGAAGGGTCAACTCAATGTTTGAAGGGGATTGAATGGCCTTTGAATGCTTTGAAGCGAAAATTTCGCTTTTCAGCATTTGGTCAAAATGACCAAAATACCCTATAGCGTTTTTACGCCGGTAAAGGTGCCGTTTGAGCCCGGAACTTTCCCCAGAGGTTTAAAAACATGATTTCATGTGTCTAGAGGTATCTGTTCAAGTCCCGGTGGTCCCGGGCAATTTTAGTGCAAAATTACGATTTTGCCCCTGGAATAGTGTTTTTAAGCTTAATGACGTAATTAAGCAAACCTAAGCAATATTAGGCTCTAAACGAAGATTAATTTATTTCCCTAATTAATCTAGAGTCAAAATAATTTATTAAAGTTAATTAGAACCTAAAATTGCTTAGATTAAACTTAAATCCTTTTTAGAACTCAAGATCCCTAGTCTTGGAATCATGAATAGTGTTTACACCCTCCAATTCCTTAAATCAAGGAAATGAGTCTAGAGTTGTTTAGACTCTAAATTGAGGATTTAACTCACTAATGGTGCAAGACCACTCCTTAATTATGTCTAGACCACCTTAATTACCCATTTACCTTACCTAAACACTTTCTTACAAATTCCTAATCTTAAGCATAACCAAAGATACACCTAAACACAACTCTAAACCACAATTAAAATGCAAGAAACTCTCCTCCCTTGGCTGATGCATTTCGGCCAGCCCACTCCCCATTGGCCACATGTTCAATTATTTTCTCACTCAAAGAACCATGCTTGAGGCCATACCTTGAACCATACCTCACCATACCTTAAGCCATACCTCACCATACCTCAAGAACACATTATCTCACCTCATGGAACTCATGGAGAGCCTCCATTCTGCACCTCATGGCCGAAGCCATCCTCACCCACATACATCCTCCATTTGTTTCAATTCTCTATAAATAGAATGCCTTGAGGAGCTTGCACCACTTTTAGATCATTTGCTAAGTTTAGGAAACACTCAAAGCTTTTCTTTTTCTCTCAAAGTCTTTGTGTTCTTCAAGTTCTTGGAGTTCTTCAAGTTCTTCATCATCTTCATCTTCTTCTTCCATCTTCAAGTTCATCACACCAAGTAGGGATTTTCTTTCATGTGTTCTTTCTTTAAAGTTCTTGTTCTAAGCTTAAAGTTCATAGTTTCTCTTGATTCTTTTAGAACTTCTTTTTCTTTCCTTTACCTTTTCATTTTCGGCCATGGGCCTTGGAGAACAAAGGAATGAGAGCTTGATGATGAGAGTTTCATGATGATGTTCATCACTTGAAACAAACTCTAGAGCTTGATTTTTGTTCTTGAGCAAAAGTGTTTCTAGATTTTTCCTTTCTTGAACTTTTGAGAACCTTAACTTTGATGTTGTTTCAAAATGGTTCTAATGACTCAATGATGAGGTCTCATGATGTTGGAGTTTGTATATCACCAAGATCATGGATTCTAGAGTTTCAAACATTTCTTTTCTTTCCTTGAAGTTTCGGCCATTACCTTTTCCTTTTCATGCTAGATGTTTGATTTTCTAAATATGGTATGTTGAGTTCTAAGAACTCTAGACTTTTACCTTGTCTTGGTTTGATGAGTTTGGGTTGAGGTTTAAGTTCCGTTAAAGTCTTGTTAAGAGCTCTAGAAAGATAAAACGAACTTGCATAATTTATTTTATGCTTGCATTCATATTTACATTCTTGCTATGCATCTTTACTTTCAAGCCATCACCTAAGAACATAAAGATTAAAATGGAACTTGTATCATCACTTAACTTAATTCTCAAAGCCTTTCTATTTCGGCCTTAAAGTCGATTGTTGTTGGGCCTAGAGCACTAAAATAAAGAATTGAACTTGCATTATCACCTAATTAATTTCTCGAATGCCTATCTATTTCGGCCTTAAAGTCGATTGTTGTTGGGCCAAGAGCACTAAAATAAAGAATTGAATCTTGCATCTTTACTTTCAAGCTTGCACGTTTAAGATTATGCTTCGTGATATTTACTTTCAAGTTTACACGCTTAAATTATGCCTTGCATATTTAATTTCAAGTCATCAGTTTACCTTGTAAGCAAGGTTAAAAATGAAGAGCATGAGCACGATTAGTTTATGTCGTAACTTGAGAACCTAGAGCTCAAAGACTTGCCCATTTCATTCCAAGTTAAAGTTTAATGCAAACCACACTTTGAATGTACGTTTTCGGCCAAGTAGTGAAGATGGACTTGCAATGAGTTTTCATCTAGCTACTAGGGCCAATAGCCTATGTTTTGAGTTTTCCTTAAAGTTTGACAATTCTTTATAAGGTTATGTCGTTATAAGTTGTGATTCCAATCTCTTTTAGGGGATGGAATATGTTTTGGTCAGTGACCTAAGGCTTCACTTAGCCTCTTGATGATTTAAAATGTCTTGCAAAGAGTTTTAGAAATTCTAGATTGATTCCAAGAGAAACTAGTTAACTTATGTACCTAGAAATGTCAATTTAATTCTCTTATTGAGGCAAGATGTTTTCGGTTCTGATGTGATGAATGTGATGCTGTATGATGATGTTTTAATGTGTTGGAATGTGTGAAAATATCATGTGATGATGTAGAAGCAAACCTATGCATGATAGGTAAGAAACTAGCTAACTAGAAATACCGTGAAGCTAGAATTTAACATAGTTTTGACCCATTTGTTTATGGAACCAATCCAAACTGTTTTAATGGGAACATAATCAGATTTAGATTGTTTAGACATGAAAAACTTGGTATCATTTGAGTTAGAATCGAATTCTAGCACCTATGGGGAAACTAGTAGCTAGAAAACCGTAAAAATGCAAATGTAGAACTCTTAGAACGTTTAATTTTCTGGAATCTGTCCAGCACCCTTACAACATGATAAACATGATTAATAATTAGTCCTTAAGCATAGGAATGTCTCATAATTGATTTAGATTTAATGTATAGCGCCTCAAAGTAAGACGGAACCGAGAAAGGGTCTAAAACGTAAGTTCTAGAACCCCGTAAAACGAAGTTAGAGATTCTGTCCTATGCTATTCAGATTTAAGTATGAACATGAGAATGAAGAAAGATGTTTAATATGAGCCTTAGGGGCATAAAATATGAGCGACGGATATTAGAGAGCTATATCTCAAGATTAAGACCCGTAAGGGTCAAAGCATAAGCTACCGTGAGGGTAAGCGTTTGAATGATGTATGATGATGCATGAAGTATGCTAATGATGATGATGTTATTCATATGAGGAATTTATGAGGTTATATGTTTATGTGGCATAAAGCAAATTTGGAAGGAAATTCGGTGTAATGACCGTTTTGGCCGCCGAATTCCGACAAATTTGGAAGGAAACTCGGTGTAATGACCGTTTTGGCCGCCGAATTTCTGGCAAATTTGGGGACTTAAAGAGATTTTGAAAATTAAGGTACTAAGATGGGTTCTAGGATGACACCGGTTCGGCCGAGCACCTCCATAGAACTCATGTGACATCGGTACCATTTTATACTCTTAGGTGACACCGGTTCGGCCGAGCACCCCTAAGAGTTTTGCCCGCTAACCCGTACTCAGATAGTCGGGATTTATGATACGCTTATCGTTAAGTGGTAAGTAAGAACTAGTGACGACTAGTTAAGGTATGAGCTCATAACCTAGATGTATGACACGTTCTGGGTGACACCGGTTCGGCCGAGCACGCCCAGTTCGATTGTCTTTTAGGGTGGCCCATGAGGAAGAAAAGTTCATGATTATGATTATGTCACTAAGTTTTGTCCCATATGAATGTTACTATTGCCACTTTATGCCACCAATGATGATGATGCTTGATGTTATGTTTTATATATGTGCATTAGGTAGTGCCATGCATACATTTTCCATTATGTTGCACTCATGACATTAAGATCATCCTAAAATGAACGGACCTTGGCTAAAGTATATCTTTGAAGTTTAAAATGAACTAAATGCATGTTCAGTCATTTCGTATAATTAAACCCAAGGTTCCTGAGGACGTAGATGATGACACCTAGGTAGTAGGAGGCCCTACTGAGATTCTTTAGCAAGATTCTCACTCCTCTACCTCTTTCTTCCGGTCACGTCTTGAGATGGCGACGTTCGTGGTGTTCGTGGACACGCCGACATGGGAGGTGCGCCATGACCCGGACCACGGGTCATTCCATTTGTGGGTCGATGCACGCTAGAGTATTCATGTTCATGGGTCGACCCTTCACTCCCCTGCAGACATTCCCATCGCTTTCTCCCCCGTCTCACCTTTTGGTGATGACCTAGTGTTCGAGCGCCAAGACGCCCTCGAGAGGAGAGGCTACGCCGTACTCCACCTTCCGCATCCGCCGCTCGAGACTACCCAGTATGTGCCCGCTGCCCATCGCCCTTCTCGGAGATGGATCCTTCCAAGACTCGGCCACCCAGATGCCCTCCGAGGGTCTTCCCCCTCCATACCTATGGACTTTGGAGAGGATAGCGAGCCCACCGTGACTCAGCCGAGGCGAGCACGACGACCGGAGATGCGGCCATACCCTGGGAGTCATATTCGATCCCCACTCCGCCTTTTCACGCCCGAGGAGCTCGCCGCTTCCCGGATATCTGCCTCGATTACGAGATGCTCGCCAGTAGGAGGTCGAGGATGGCCCGAGTTAGAGCACACACCACATAGATAGGGATAAACTTTCTTTTGTTTAGAGGTTATCCTATTAGATGCACTCGGGTAGGGGAGTAGATTATGTTTACGTTTTATGTTGTATTTCTTTTCATGTATTTCCCTTGTACTGAATTAAGTCCCACACTTATAAGTGGGCAAGTTATATATATATGAGCTTACATTCAGTGATGTTCATGATGTGCCTTATGTTGTGATGATTGTGAGACGATTGTTTTACTTTGCATGGTTTACCGCTTATCGCATCACGCGGCTCTCACTTTTATTTCAAAAAAAAAAAAAAAAAAAAAAAAAATTTCCCGTATTTTCCGCTAAGTAATTCAAAGCTAAATGAGAACTATGAAGTAACAGACTAATGATTAACCTAAATATGTTCTAGAGTATTGGGTTAAAAATTAGGATGTTACACATTCGAGAAATTAATTAGGTGATAATGCAAGTTCAATTCTTTATTTTAGTGCTCTAGGCCCAACAACAATCGACTTTAAGGCCGAAATAGAAAGGCTTCGAGAATTAAATTAAGTGATGATACAAGTTCCATTTTAATCTTTATGTTCTTAGGTGATGGCTTGAAAGTAAAGATGCATAGCAAGAATGTAAATATGAATGCAAGCATAAAATAAATTATGCAAGTTCATTTTATCTTTCTAGAGCTCTTAACAAGACTTTAAAGGAACTTAAATCTTAACCCAAACTCATTCAAACAAGGTAAAGTCAAGCTTGGAGTTCTTAGAACTCAACATAACATCTTTGGGAATCAAACTATGAAACTTAGAAAATCTCAAGGAAATGGCCGAAATCTCCAAGAAGAGAAAAGTGCATTTTAAAACTCTAGAGTTCATGATCTTGATGATATATTAACACCAACATCATGAGTCCTCATCATTGAGTTCATAGAGCCATTTTAAAACACCATCAAAGTTAAAGTTCTCAAAAGTTCAAGAAAGGAAAATCTAGAAACACTTTTGCTCAAGAACAAAAATCAAGCTCTAGAGTTTGTTTCAAGTGATGAACATCATCATGAAACTCTCATCATCAAGCTCTCATTTCTTTGAACTCCAAGGCCCATGGCCGAAAAAGAGCAAGAACAAGGAAAGGAAAAGAAGTTCTAAAAGAATCAAGAGAAACTATGAACATTAAGCTTAGAACAAGAACTTTAAAGAAAGAATACATGAAAGAAAATCCCTACTTGGTGTGATGAACTTGAAGATGGAAGAAGAAGATGAAGAAGATGAAGAACTTGAAGAACTCCAAGAACTTGAAGAACACAAAGACTTTGAGAGAAAAAGAAAAGCTTTGAGTGTTTCCTAAACTTGGCAAATGATCTAAAAGTGGTGCAAGCTCCTCAAGGCATTCTATTTATAGAGAAATGAAACAAATGGAGGGAGCTCATGGAGGAGAGGAGCTTCGGCCATATGTGCAGATTGGAGGGCTTCCCATGAGTTCCATGAGGTGAGATAATGTGTTCTTGAGGCATGGTGAGGTATGGCTTAAGGTATGGTGAGGTATGGTTCAAGGTATGGCCTCAAGCATGGTTCTTTGAGTGAGAAAATAATTAAACATGTGGCCAATGTGGAGTGTGCTGGCCGAAGCTTCATTAGCCAAGGGAGGAGAGTTTCTTGCATTTTAATTGTGGTTTAGAGGTGTGTTTAGGTGTATCTTTGATTATGCTTAAGATTAGGAATTTGTAAGAAAGTGTTTAGGTAAGGGAAATGGGTAATTAAGGTGGTCTAGACATAATTAGGGAGTGGTCTTGCACCATTAGAGAGTTAAATCCTCAATTTAGAGTCTAAACAACTCTAGACACATTTCCTTGATTTAAGAAATTGGAGAGAGAAAACACTATTCAAGATTCCAAGACTTGGAATCTTGAGTTCTAAAAAGGGATTTAAGTTTAATCTAAGCAATTTTAGGTTCTAATTAACTTTAATAAATTATTTTGACTCTAGATTAATTAGGGAAATAAATTAATCTTCGTTTAGAGCCTAATATTGCTTAGGTTTGCCTAATTACGTCATTAAGCTCAAAAACACTATTCTAGGGACAAAATCGTAATTTTGCACTAAAACTGCCCGGGACCTCCGGGACTTGAACAGAGACCTCTAGACACATGAAAACATGTTTTCAAACCTCTGGGGAAAGTTCCGGGCTCAAACGGCACCATTACCCGCGTAAAAACGCTATAGGGGTATTTTGGTCATTTTGACCAAATCATGAAAACGAAATTTTCGCTTCCGAAAGCATTCAAAGGCCATTCAATCCCCTTCAAACATTGAGTTGACCCTTCGAGGATGACCGAGTTGGTTACCCTCGAGTTCGGGTCAGGAAATGACCTCAGGGGCATTTTGGTCATTTCCCTCGGACAGAAAAATCGGGGTGTTACAATTAGTGAGTTAGATCCTCAATTTAGAGTCTAAACAACTCTAGACACACTTCCTTGATTTAAGGAATTGGAGAGAGAAAACACTATTCAAGATTAGGAATCTTGAGTTCTAAAAAGAGATTTAAGTTTAATCTAAGCAATTTTAGGTTCTAATTAACTTTAATAAATTATTTTGACTCTAGATTAATTAGGGAAATTAATTAATCTTCGTTTAGAGCCTAATATTGCTTAGGTTTGCTTAATTACGTCATTAAGCTCAAAAATACTATTCTAGGGGCAAAATCGTAATTTTGCACTAAAACTGCCCGGGACCACCGAGACTTGAACAGAGACCTCTAGACACATGAAAACATGTTTTTAATCCTCGGGGGAAAGTTTCGGGTTCAAACGGCACCTTTACCCGCGTAAAACACTATAAGGGTATTTTGGTCATTTTGACCCGAAACTGCGGAAAACGAAATTTTTGCTTCAGAAAGCATTCTAAAGCCATTCAATCCCCTTTAAACATTGAGTTGACCCTTCGAGGATGACCGAGTTGGTTACCCTCGAATTCGGGTCAAGAAATGACCTCAGGGGCATTTTGGTCATTTCCCTCGGACAGAAAGAATCGGGGTGTTACATAAGGTGACTTAAAATATAAGAAAATGATCCTTTGGACTCATCAAACTATAGATGATGAAAAGGTGATTCTTTCCCCCTAACCCGTACTTATCAAGTCGGGACTTCAACTTATCAAAAGGGAATAAGTTTATGCTAGTGACGACTAGTAGGGTATGAGTTCATAGCCTGGAAGTACTCTCAAAAGGGAAGAGTAATAGGGTGGCCCCAGGAACAAAAGAAACTTAAAGTTACCTAAGGAAATAAGGAATGTCATTCATGAACCATGTCCCATGCACATCATGTTTGCTATGAAGCTAGATGTATGCTTTAAAGTTAATGTTGCATAAGGTATTGACATGCATATCATAAAGAAGTATGATGCATTCATTACTAGACTCATGATAAAATGAACGGGCCTCGGTAAGGGATGTTTTAGAACTTAATAAATGAATCTTTGCATGCTCACTATTTCATAATTAAACCCGAGGTTCTTGAGGACGATGATAATGACACATGCGTGAAAAGGAGAGCCCTACTGAGATTCTTGTATAAGTTTCTCACCCCCTATCTTTCTTTTCCATTTTCATTTTCAGACAAGGCTGACAAGGATGTCCATGGATTGCCCCGAGGTGCCGACATGGAAGTAGCTTGATGGTCAAGAATAGAGTGACGCAGCGGAAGTGAGGACGTAGTCTTAGCTTATTTACACCATAAGTTTGGAGTGTAGTTTGAATTGTTGTATGCTCAACTTTCACGGTTGGGCCTAATATATTTGGTGTGATGTTATTATGGGATGTCCCTATATTGTTAACACTATTAATGTTTGACTTGATATTTAATGATAATGTTATATGATGATGTGCCGATGGTTGTTCTTTCTATGAAGCTTATCTGGTGTTTCTGTTTATGTTATTCTTTTATGTTTACGCTTCATAGTACGCGAGGCTCACGTTTTTGTTTATGTTTTCAAAAAAAAAAAATTCTACCCATATTTTCCGCTAAGTATTTTAAAGAAAGGTCTTAAGGTATGAGACTAAAAGAGTAATAGACTAATTGTTAACCTAAATATGTCCTAGGAGTGTTGGGTTAAAGATTAGGATGTTACAAACCCAACTTTTGTATTTATTTATTTATGCACCTAAGGGATCAATCCCAATGATTCTCATTAATTATTAACCCAAAAAATGACTTAAACAAGTCTGGACAGATTTGAAATAAAAAGGAAATGAACCATTTCAATGTCCTTATCAAATACGTTTTTGACCCTTTCTCGTTACCGGTTTTTCCTATGATGCTAAAATTAATTTCTAAGCCAATTATGGGTGATTCCTATATATTCACTAAGTGTTAAATGTCATTTTCACTAAAGTATCACATGTTGTAACAGAAAGTATATTTTCATTTTAAAGAATCCTAGAATTTACATTTTTCAGTTCTTTCTAGTTACTAAACTTTCCTTTAACTGTCACAATAATTAACATACCCATTAATAACAATTGTTGCATGTTAGGAGCAATCCAAACAACATACATCAATTCCTGAAAGTTTTGAACTGAAACCAAAATCTAATTCCTTAAGAGCATAAAAAAAATGTGAAGCAAGCATTTCTAGTGACTAGTCTTTCTTAGAACTAATTCTAGATCAAGAAATGCCCTCATAATCAATACTATTCCTTATGGTAACACAATTGATAACCTTAGATCAGTAGCATAATTGGAGAGCTTTAATAAAAGGGTGTTTATATATATATATATATTCTCCATGAGTCAAAGTTCTCATGTGAGTTGAAAGGGTGAGTCTTGAGCACTAGATTAATTAAATGATAGGATAACTTTAAATGTGCAATGCAAACCTCATTTTTAATCTTGGCATTATAGGGTGATAGTAAGGGAAATATAAATATGATATGCAAAGCTTGAATATAAATATGAAAATGCAAACTCCATTTTTAATCTTTAAGTTTAGGTGATGGCTTGAAAAGTAAACATGCTAGGCAAGGAAATGTAAATATGAATGCAAGTTCAATTCTTTATTTTAGTGCTTTAGGCCCCTTAGAGTTTTCACTCTAAATCAACAATCAACTTTAAGGTTGAAATAGGTAGGCTTTGAGATTAATTATTTAAGTGATACTATGAAATGCAAGGCATAAATATAAACATGCAATACAAGGACTTGAAATATAAATATGAATGCACTCCATTTGTTATATCTTTGAGTCATAGGCTTAAGACTACCATTTAACTCTTTTAAAACAACATAATATCTTTATTTGCTAAAAACTCTTAAAAGTGAAACTTTCAAGCTTTAGAGGTCAAATAAATGAAGGTTTTGCAACCAACATCCATGATCCCCATCATCAAGCCATGGTTTTCCAATAATAAGGCCATTGTGGCCAAAAAGAAAAGAAAGAAAAGAGGAAAACAAAGAACCAAAATGGAGGAAGAGAAGGAGATGATTATCATTTCAACATTGCAACCTAAGAAAGAAAGAAAGAAAAGAATGAAAACTTAGAAATAACTCCCCTGCCAAAGGTATTTTTCTTTGAAAAGAGAAGAGCTTGATCTTGGAGAAGAAATGAAAAGAAAAGTCTTCCTTGAGGCCAAATGTGGATTTGGCCAAGTGAGAAAAAAAAGGAAGGAGGATGTGTTATTGAGTTTTGGTCTTGGAAATGGAAAGGTTAAGTGTTTAGAGGAAGATCTATGGTGGTTATGTGGTAGTTTGGGGTTGAGAAGTGGTGGAGGGTGGTGGCTCTTGGAAGAAATGTAGAAGAAGAAGAAGAAGAATTCTTTGAGATTAAAGGAAGGAAGCATGAAGTAGCAAAGTTGTGCAAAGGTTCTTGCAACTTCCCTTGGCACCTATTTATAGAAAAATGAAACATATAGGGGTATGAATGGAGGGAGTGGCCAGCGGTCATGGAGGGAGGGAAGGACGAGAAAAATATCTCTTTACATGGTATGGGTTTCGGTATAGCTAGGTAAGGGTGAAGGTAAGGCTAAGCATGGTTCTTTGAATTAATTTCAACATGTGATGGATGAAAAAATGGGAGAGGTGGCCGGCCACATTAGAGAGAAATGGGGGGAGGAATATCTCATTTTAATGTTATTTTATCAGTGTGTTTAGAGGTTGATTTGTTTAGGCCATGGATTAGGAGTTGTGATTAAGTGTTTAGATGAGAAAGAGAATGATTAAGGCTTCTCAAGACAAGGTTTAAGAGTGGTCTTGGTCATTAATGGAGTCAAACATCTTCTAATCAAGATTCTCAATTACATCTTAGTTTCCTTAAATCATGGAATTGGAATAGGGAAAATATTATTCATTGAAAATGTGACATAAAGTCTTAAATCAAGAAAAGGATTTTGAGTTTTATTAAGCAATCTTAGGCTCTAATTAACCTCAATTAATTATTTTAACTCTAGATTAGTAAAATTAAATACTCTTTAATTAGAGCCTAATATTGCTTAGGTTTTATTAATTACACACTTAAACTAATTATGTCCTTAATCAGGGGCAAAACAGTAATTTTTAACAAAAACTCCTCGGGACCACCCGGGCTTAACCAGACATTAAACATTCCTTAAAAACGACATCTCGAATTCCTGGGCAAAGTCCGGGCCAAGTCGAGATTTAATTCTGTGTCAGTTAGACACACGATTATTTTGGTAATTTTGCCCCCCGGAACTCAAAAATGATATTCTTTTGCTTTATTAACACGGATAACACACATAATCCCTGTTCAATATTAAAATAGCCCTGTGAGGATGGCCGAGGTCAGCTATCCTTATTTTCCAGTAAAATGACCTCAGGAGTATTTTGGTCATTTGTACATGGGAAAAATCGGGGCGTTACATGGAGGAATAAAGAAGAAGAAGAGAACTCTTGAGAACTAGAGAAAAAACTTGAGAATTCTTGAACTTGAGATTTGCAAGAAAATGAGCAAATGACCTTTTGAGAGCTTTCTTGTATTTATAGAAAAACTTAACATAAGGGGATGAGGGGGAGGATGAGTGGCCGGCCATTTAGAGGGAAAAAGAAGAAGAAAATATCTCTTTGTGTGCATCATGTCATGGTATGGCTAGGTATGGGCTTAGGTATAGTTCTTTAAGTGTATTTTAATTCAAATTCAACATGTGATGGAATGAATGGACGAGGGAGTGGCCAATGCCTTGGAGGATTTGGGGAGGAAAATTTCTCATTTCATTTGAGTTATGACATGGTTTAGGGAATAGATTTGATTAGGTACTTGGTTAGGGGTTGTAATTAGGTGTTTAGGTGAGAAAATGAGTATAGTTAAGGTTGTATAATACAAGATTAAAGAGTGTTCTTGCATAATTAGTGCAAATCCACCTTTATTAACAAGGAATCTCATCACATGACCATTCCCATGATTTAAAGAATTGAATAGAGAAACTACTATTTCAAATTGACATGACATTAATTCTTGAATTAAGAAAAGGGTTTTGAGTTTCTTTAAGCATCTTAGGCCTTAATCAACCTCAATTAATTATTGTGACTCTAGATTAATTATTAAAATTAATTGATCTTCAATTACAACCTAATATTACTTAGGTTTCATTAATTATGTAATTAAGCTCGTTATGCCCTTAATTAGGGGCAAAATGGAAATTTTTTACAAAAACTTCCCGGGATCACCCGGGCTTAGAAAGACATTAGACATCCCTTAAAAATGATATTTCAAACTCCAGGGCAAGGTCTGGGTCCAGTCGGGAATTAATTCTGTGCCGATTAGTCACAAGGGCCTTTTGGTAATTTTGCGCGCAGGAACTCAAAAATGAGATTCTACTGCTCTATTAACACACATAACACATGTACTCACACATAATCCCTGTTTAATACTAAAACAGCCCTTTGACGATGGCCGGGGCTGGTTATCCTCATTCTTCCGGTAAAAATGGCCTCAGGGGCATTTTGATCATTTGTACAGGGAAAAATCGGGGCATTACACTCGGGATGAGAACAACTTCACTAACCTAGTTGATCATAAGAGTTAAACATTCAAGGACATAGTTCCCTATCCTTCTTATTTGCAGTCTAGTCCCATTATACAAACCATTTGACTGATTATTATGTAATAACATAATGGGAACTCCTTCTTTCACTACTAATTTGTGCAATGGTAGTCCAGAACAATTGATACCATTAAGTATTTTGGATGAGAAGGCATCTATTTCTGATGACTCCATATTTCCTTGCTCTATGCAAATTGAATCAAAGCTTAGATATATTCTTTCATCACCAGGAAAATTAGTCATGATGTAGCTATTCACACATGCAACATCCTCCAATATAAGTGCAAGTATAGACCTTTCTTTGAAGTATATACCACTTGTTACATTTGCTAGCATAGAGGGGTAAACAAAATTTATCAACTCATCTAAATTAGAATAAGAATTGTTAATAAGAATTTCACCTGGAATTTGAATTTCTGATTCTCCTATTTGCAAGAGCCATTGACTAAACGCCCTTACCTCAGCATTTTCATTACCTTCTGCACTCGTTGACAGTTGCATGTTCTTAGTCAGCTAGAGAACTTTCCAATAAGGCCATAGATATGAGGAGTTGATAGCTACCTATAGAACATTTGGCTGATGTCCCTTTGGCAACGTAGGTAGAATTTATCTAAAATTACTACCCAACACTACAACATTTCCACCAAATGGAATATTAGGACTATAGCTACCAGAATATCGAAGCACATCTTGGAGAGCTTTATCCAAAGCTTCAAAATAATATTTACTTAGCATTGGTGCTTCATCACATGTTATCAACTCTGTTTTTACCAGTAATTGAGAAATCGGGATCCCTTGTGGAATGTTACCTGTCAAATCCTTATTAACAATCAATGGATTCTTGAACCTTGAGTATGTAGTTCTTCTGTTATGGAGTACCAATGAAGCAATTCCACTTGATACTACATTCAGCACAACATCTCCCTTTGATCGAATGCATGTTAACAATGTCTTCCATAGAAATGGTTTCCTTGTACCACCATACTCTTAAAAAAAAGGAAGAAAGAATCCACTTTGATGAAAATATACAACAATAATTATCTCATAATAAGCCTTTCTCTGTTCATCCATAATTGTTTGCAAACATGTTGCCAACTCATTTGACACCTCATCTTTATTGAAATTTAATTCATCAAATACCAACCCGTCTTCCATAGTATATATGATTTCATTTGATGGAGTAGGCATATTAGGGAAGTCTTTCAAGGGCCAACCATTTGATTGTAGAAGTTCTTCAATTTTTGCAAAGGCAATATTTTTTATTTGTGCTTCAGTCAAGGTCAAATATGCACAGTCACATTATTTTGGGAATTCAATATGTTCAAAAAATAAGATATAAGCATGTTTTATATATCTATGTTATCAAATTAAGTGGAAGAATTTAGCAACTGCTAGTATATTACCTTTGCATTGCAACTCTTTATGTTGTGTATATATTACATCGTTTGAAAGATGTTCCCAGCACTAGTTCCATACAATATTACGTCTATTCATATTGTTGGAGATTAGTACAATTACAAATAATCTTCTGAGATATGATGAGGCCCATGAACTTGCTTCAAAGATTGTGTCAACAAACTCGTTATTGTCTTGAAACAATCCTAGTGCATAGCATACATCTTTAATTGTTTTATAAACAACACCATCAATAACTCATAAATCCTCGAAATGCTTGCATGCTCCTAATTATTCAAAAGGAGCCTAAGCTAGTAATTTTCTCCATTTCTAGCTAGACCATGAGAGATTCTCCCTATGGAAAACCCTTATTTCCTCTTATTCATTGTGGACAATGTTCTTTCCAAATGAACTTGGAAGGGAACTTATTAAATGTGAGATTCCTCACATTGTCATATAATTTCTTTCCCTCAAATCATCCTACCAGCATTATCATCTTATGGTTTGCTTTGTCCAACACATGAGCAATACGTTCATCATCTTTGTCCAACACATATTTGAAAAGATATTTGATAGTAGATGTTTGACAGGTGTATTCAACATTGATATGGCTATTAGTTGAAATGTACAGGAGAAGCGGGGTTGAATCGTGCATTGCTTCTTTTTTTGAGTTTTCTAAAACATCTAAAAACAAGGACTATGAAGTGTAAAACTTGTAGTGCAGCGGAAACGTAGGTAGTAGCTTCAGAAAGTAGATTTCTAAAGCCTATTAATTAAAACATCCATTAATTAAAAGGAATAATAGAATGATGAGTGTAACATCCTAATTTTTAACCCAATACTCTAGAACATATTTAGGTTAATCATTAGTCTGTTACTTCATAGTTCTCATTTAACTTTGAATTACTTAGCGGAAAATACGGGTAATCTTTTTTTTGAAATGAAAGTGAGAGCCGCGTGATGCGATATAACTTGCGACGGACAAAACATACATCTCATAACGTCATAGCATAAAGCATATAAGGGCACATCATGAGAGACACTGAATAACATCTCATATATAATTATAATTTGCCCACTTATAAGCGTGGGACTTGGTTTAGTACATGGAAATACATGAAAGAAAATACAACATAAACATAAACATAATCTACTCCCCTACCCGAGTGCATCTAATAGGATAACCTCTAAACAAAAGAAGGTTTATCCCCATCTAAGTGGTGTGTGTGCTCTAACCGGGTACTCCATCGGACGATCGTCACCTCCTATCAAGGCGTCCATCTCGCGAACGAGGCGGAATATCCGGAAAGCGGGCGAGCTCCTCGGACGTGAAGAGGCGGAATGGGGATCGAGGGTGACCCCCACGGTATGGTCGCATCTCCGGTCGTCGCTCGAGCCGTGGCTGAGTCACGGTATCCTCACTGCCCTCCCTTATCTGTGGTGGAGAGGGGGCAGAGTTCTCGCTATACGGATGGGTAGGCGGGTCCTCGGATGGGTCGGTCTCCGAGAAGTAGGTCCGGGGCACGTAGTCGGGATAATCTCGCATGGCTAAGGCGGCGGTGTGCCTACGGAGTACTCTCTCGTCATGCGTACGCGCACGCTCAAAAACCCGCTCGTCGTCGCCATAGGGTGCGGTCGGCCAGTAGTGATGGGTCTGCACGGGTTGAGCGAAAGGGCGTCCTACGAACATGAAAATCCGCACCGTGCACTGCCCCTCAAAATGGTATGACCCGTGAGTCGGGTCATAGTGCACCTCCCATGTCGGGGTGTCCACGAACACTACGAACGTCGCCATCTGAAGACGTGACGGAAAGAAAGAGATAGAGGGAGTGAGAATCTTGCTAAAGAATCTCAGTAGGGCCTCCTACTACCTAGGTGTCATCATCTACGTCCTCAGGAACCTTGGGTTTATTTATACAAAATGACTGAGCATGTATTCGGTTCATTTTAAACTTTAAAATATATTTTAGCCAAGGTCCATTCATTTTAGGATGATCTTAATGTCATGGATGCAACATAATAGAGAATGTATGCATGGCACTACCTAATGCACATACATAAAACATAACATCAAGCATCATCATTCTTGGTGGCATAAAGTGGCAATAGTAACATTCATATGGGACAAAACTTAGTGACATAATCATAATCATGAAACTTCTCTTCCTCATGGGCCACCCTAAAAGACAATCGAACTGGGGGTGCTCGCCGGAACCGGTGTCACCCAGAACGTGTCATACATCTAGGTTATGAGCTCATACCTTAACTAGTCGTCACTAGTTCTTACTTACCACTTAACGATAAGCGTATCATAAATCCCGACTATCTGAGTACGGGTTAGGGGGCAAAACTCTTAGGGGTGCTCGGCCGAACCGGTGTCACCTAAGAGTATAAAATGGTACCGATGTCACATGAGTTCTATGGAGGTGCTCGGCCGAACCGGTGTCATCCTAGAACCCATCTTAGTACCTTAATTTTCAAAATCTCTTTAAGTCCCAAAATTTGTCGGAAATTCGGCGGCCAAAACGGTCATTACACCGAATTTCCTTCCAAATTTGCTTTATGCCACATTAACATATAACCTCATAAATTTCTCATATGAATAACATCATCATCATTAGCATACTTCATGCATCATCATAAAACATCCAAACGCTTACCCTTACGGTAGCTTATGCTTTGACCCTTACGGGTCTTAATCTTGAGATATAATTCTCTACATCCGTCGTTCATATTTTAAGCACCTAAGGCTCATAATTAAACATCATTCCTAATCCTCATGTTCATACTTAAATCTGAAAAGCATGGGACAAGTTCTCTAACTTGTATTTACGGGGTTCTAGAACTTACGTTTTAGACCCTTTCTCGGTTCGTTTTAGCTTGAAAGGCTATGTATTAAATCTAACTCAATTATGAGGCATTCCTATGCTTAAGGACTAATTATTAATCATGTTTATCATGTTGTAAGGGTGCTGGACAGAATCCAGAAAATTAAATGTTCTAAGAGTTCTACATTTGCATTTTTACGGTTTTCTAGTTACTAGTTTCCCCATAGGTGCTAGAATTCAATTCTAACTCAAATGATACCAAGTTTTTCATGTCTAAACAATCTAAATCTGATTATGTCCCCATTAAAACAGTTTGGATTAGTTCCATAAACAAATGGGTCAAAACTATGTTAAATTCTAGCTTTACGGTATTTCTAGTTAGCTAGTTTTTCACCTATCATGCATAGGATCGCTTCTACATCATCATACGATATTTTCACACATTCCAACACATGAAAACATCATCATACAGCATCACATTCACCACATCAGAACCGAAAACATCTTGCCTCAATAAGAGAAGTAAATTGACATTTCTAGGTACATTAGTTGACTAGTTTATCTCGGAATCAATCTAGAACTTCTAAAACTCTTTGCAAAACATTTTAATTCATCAAGAGGCTAAGTGAAGCCTTAGGTCACTGACCAAAACATATTCCATCCCCTAAAAGAGATTGGAATCACAACTTATAATGACATAACCTTATAATGAATTTGTAAAACTTTAAGGAAAACTCAAAACATAGGCTATTGGTCCTAGTAGCTAGATGAAAACTCATTGCACGTCCATCATCACTACTTGGCCGAAAAACATACATTCAAAGTGTGGTTTGCATTAAACTTTAACTTGGAATGAAATGGGCAAGTCTTTGAGCTCTAGGTTCTTAAGTTACGACATAAACTAAACGTGCTCATGCTTTTCATTTTTAATCTTGCTTTCAAAGTAAAGTGATGACTTGAAATTAAATATGCAAGGCATAATCTTAAACGTGCAAGCTTGAAAGTAAATATGCAAGATTCAATTCTTTATTTTAGTGCTCTTGGCCCAACAACAATCGACTTTAAGGCCGAAATAGATAGGCATTCGAGAAATTAATTAGGTGATAATGCAAGTTCAATTCTTTATTTTAGTGCTCTAGGCCCAACAACAATCGACTTTAAGGCCGAAATAGAAAGGCTTCGAGTATTAAATCAAGTGAAGATGCAAGTTCCATTTTAATCTTTATGTTCTTAGGTGATAGCTTGAAAATAAAGATGCATAGCAAGAATGTAAATATGAATGCAAGCATAAGATAAATTATGCAAGTTCATTTTATCTTTCTAGAGCTCTTAACAAGACTTTAAAGGAACTTAAACCTCAACCCAAACTCATCAAACCAAGACATAGTAAAAGTCTAGAGTTCTTAGAACTCAACATAACATATTTAGAAAATCAAACATCTAGCATGAAAAGGAAAGGTAATGGCCGAAACTTCAAGGAAAGAAAAGAAATGTTTGAAACTCTAGAATCCATGATCTTGGTGATATACTAACACCAACATCATGAGACCTCATCATTGAGTCATTGGAACCATTTTGAAACAACATCAAAGTTAAAGTTCTCAAAGGTTCAAGAAAGGAAAAACTAGAAACACTTTTGCTCAAGAACAAAGATCAAGCTCTAGAGTTTGTTTCAAGTGATGAACATCATCATGAAACTCTCATCATCAAGCTCTCATTTCTTTGAACTCCAAGGCCCATGGCCGATAAAGAGCAAGAACAAGGAAAGGAAAAGAAGTTCTAAAAAGAATCAAGAGAAACTATGAACATTAAGCTTAGAACAAGAACTTTAAAGAAAGAATACATGAAAGAAAATCCCTACTTGGTGTGATGAACTTGAAGATGGAAGAAGAAGATGAAGAAGATGAAGAACTTGAAGAACTCCAAGAACTTGAAGAACACAAAGACTTTGAGAGAAAAAGAAAAGCTTTGAGTGTTTCCTAAACTTGGCAAATGATCTAAAAGTGGTGCAAGCTCCTCAAGGCATTCTATTTATAGAGAAATGAAACAAATGGAGGGAGCTCATGGAGGAGGAGGTTTCGGCCATGAGGGTGCAGATTGGAGGCTTTCCATGAGTTCCATGAGGTGAGATAATGTGTTCTTGAGGTATGGTGAGGTATGGTTCAAAGCATGGTGAGGTATGGCTCAAGCATGGTTCTTTGAGTGAGAAAACAATTTAATATGTGTGGTAATTAGGGAGTGATGGCCGAATATGCATCAGCCCATGGGGGAGGTTTCTCTGCATTTTAATTGTGGTTTAGAGTTGTGTTTAGGTGCATCTTTGATTATGCTTAAGATTAGAAATTTGTAAGAAAGTGTTTAGGTAAGGTAAATGGGTAATTAAGGTGGTCTAGACATAATTAAGGAGTGGTCTTGCACCATTAGAGAGTTAAATCCTCAATTTAGAGTCTAAACAACTCTAGACAATTTCCTTGATTTAAGGAATTGGAGAGAGAAAACACTATTCAAGATTCCAAGACTAGGAATCTTGAGTTCTAAAAAGGGATTTAAGTTTAATCTAAGCAATTTTAGGTTCTAATTAACTTTAATAAATTATTTTGACTCTAGATTAATTAGGGAAATAAACTAATCTTCGTTTAGAGCCTAATATTGCTTAGGTTTGCTTAATTACGTCATTAAGCTCAAAAACACTATTCTAGGGGCAAAATCGTAATTTTGCACTAAAACTGCCCGGGACCACCGGGACTTGAACAGAGACCTCTAGACACATGAAATCATGTTTTTAAACCTCTGGGGAAAGTTAGGGCTCAAGCGGCACCTTTACCCGTAAAAGCGCTATAGGGGTATTTTGGTCATTTTGACCAGCTGCGAAACGAAATTTTAAGCTTCCGAGAAAGCTTTCAAAGGCCATTCAATCCCCTTCAAACATTGAGTTGACCCTTCCAGGATGACCAAGTTGGATACCCTCGAGTTAGATCGAGAAATGACCTCAGGGGCATTTTGGTCATTTCCCTCGGACAGAAAAATCGGGGTGTTACAATGAGAAAGATATATCAGTGTATGAATAAATAAAAGGCACAATAGAGAAACATAAAGATGATTAGAGAAAGAAAGAATAGACACAAAGGATTTTATATTGGTTCGGCCAAAACTACCTACATCCAGTACTCGACAACTGTTGAGGTTTCATTACAACAACTTTCTCAACCTCAAAAAGTAAACTGGATAATCTTTACATTAGTCTTTCCAAGCTCTCACTTGTGCCAGCAAACAAACTTAGAAACTATCACAAGTTAAGTATTTGTTTACCAGCCTCTCTAGGCTAAATTGAGTAGTATTGTACTAATCTCTCCAAGCTAACATAAGTAGTATTGTACTAGCCTCTCCAAGTTAACCCGTGATCAGTAGTGACCTCTACTGTCATGTTAAAAGTAGTCTTGACACTGGCCTCTCCAAGCCTAATCTGTGACCAGTAGCAACCTCTACTATCATGTTGAAAGTAGTTTTTGACTAGCCTCTCCAAGCTAAACCGTGATTAGTAATAACATCTTATTATCGTGTTGCAAGTAGTTTTATAGTAGCTTCTCCAAGCTATCATACAACGATCACTACCAGATCGAGGATACAAAGGTTAAGTGTTTGGGTTGCCACTCAAACTAACCTATACTCAAGTTTCCTTAACATATACATGAAAAGTTCCTGGAAAAACATGAATGACTTCCTTCTATCACTTCTTCCCTAGGAAGAGCATAAATCTAATTAAGAATGTAGAAGGAAGATTTTCGTATACTTCAAGGATAAAAACTGATTACATGATATATTGAATCTACCAGGAAGTATGGAGAGATTTTTGTAGAGTTTCTTCTCTTGAAAAAATCAAATCTCTTATCAGCTTTTAAGCACAGCATCTCCATATATAGTGGTCTGTCCCTTATGACCATTGTCATTGATCAGATCTCCAAGTGACACGTGTAAATCATCCATTTGTGTCTTAGAAGGAACAACTAGAAGAGGGGTTGGCAGATCTGTCACATCGATTTTAAAAGCCGTTGTAATGTTGAGTTTTCTGATCTTCCTTCATAAACTACTTTTCTACTTTCTAAACATGCTTTCTGAACTCCTCCTTCATAAAGCTAGGGCGGTTGATCAATCAGGCAAAAGAGTCCACTTACAGCTGAGCTTTTGATGTCATAATCAGTCCCTCGATGAATCCTTCATTTTTTTGATCTTCAATCTAATCTTGTTTACTGATGATTTCTTTGCGATAGAGATGATTGAAGATTAAGTAACACGTTGCTCTTGGACATGAGTTGATTTCTACATTTTGAGTGTGCTTTCTGATGTCCCATGCTACTTTCTGAAGTCTTAGAACTTGTTTCTTATAGCATTGAAATCCTCTTCTTATCATTAGCTATTAAATGCTTGAATAAGGATATAATTTCACTTCTATTTCAATTCAAATCTCATAACATAAGATAAATATGTCTGCACATGTATAGTGAAATATATTCTCATTTGAGTAAGCCTTGCTCTTGTTAAACGATAAAGACCTGTTATATTTTTACAAGAAACTCAATAGAGAGATCAATCATTCTTCAAAGCATTTTTTTCAATTGGCTTTGTTGTCATTTAAAACAAATAAGAGCATAGGGTTATGGAGCTAACAATCTACCCTTTTTTATGATGACAAACCAATTTAAAGAAAATCTTTTGAAGAGATAATTGAAAGAAATATTACAGAAATATAAACATGATATATCATCTCTTTCAATTTTATTGCAGAAAGTGATTTTCAGAAAGTCTTTTTTCTCAAGGCATGATAAAAAAATTTTAAGCCTTTAGTGACTTTTAATCATAGTTGTTTGTTGTTTCACTTGAAACATAGATAAAGTTTAACACACTTTATGAGAAGGTATTAGAGCAGTATGTTAAAAAGTAAATGATTAAACTATGAATATACAACCAGCTTGATTCTTTTGTGAAATGAAGGAACTTTCTGAAGATCTTCATGCTTGAAAAACTTAACAAGAGACACTAGTGATACATTATCTTGACTAGATCTATTTTCAACAGGTCTTAATCAAAAAGAAATTTTGAAAAGGAATGCTCAAAGACTGGTGATAAACAAAAAAAGGAGCATTCATGATTTTTGGAGAAAAATACTGATTCATATGTAATTTCTGATGCTTGAAGAAACCTTAAAAAAGATAAGATCAACATATTGCTATGTGAGGTTTCTGAAGCTTATTAGGGACTAATCCCTGAGATAGTAAGGATGAGCTTTTGCATTCCAGCAGCAAAACTTTTCCCACAAGGATCATATCATGAAAAGATATTTTCAAAAATAAAAAAAATGATCTTTTAAAAACAAGTTTTGTAAAAACTTAACACATATTGACATATCAACACAACACCTTCTTGAGAGAGACCTGAAAATAGTTAATTGATCTTAGTTATCACAGAGCATGTAAGCGCAAGTTTCTACAACTATATTCTGATCAAGTTATACACAACCCTTTAGAAACCTCTCATATGTGTGTTAAGGATAATGTGTTCTGTTAAAGCTTTTGAATTAAACTCATTATTCATATCACAACTCAGTATATTAAAATGAGTATCAGAGCAACAGGACAACGTGTAGTCCTTAAGATACTTGGCTCTAACTAATCATAAAACACATGTAATGCTAATATCCAGCATATATAAGAATAAGCATGTCAAAGTATACGCATTCAAGATAGAAAGCAAACATCTAATAGAGAGATATATGATTAGCTGAGTATAGATAAAGCATCAATATGAATCAGAGCTTAAAATAAAAACAAAGCATGAAACATGAAAACATGTATGCATCAAACACATGAGCTGAGGATAACATAAGGCATTATAGAGATCATGATACAAGAAGAAAAAAGTGATTTATATAAACAGAAACAAGTGTTGAGAGATATACAAAAGAAAAAAAAGCTAACAAAAAAGAATCTCTGGGCTCCCCCTTAGTATTTTCTCCTCCCGAGTCTCTCAGCATAACCCTTATGTCATAGCGTAGTTCCCCCTGAATCCCATTGGCACATATTTTCTGCAAACTACACTTTTTCCCCTTTTAACATCATCAAAAAGGAGGTGTGCTAGGAAATAGATGTTGTAGAAATTGAAAAGTTTGTGGCTGTAGGTCTTCCAATTGTTTGAGTTTACCATGCTCTATAAGAATGGCCTCAAACCAATCTTGTCTAGAGGAAATTTCCCTTAAATTTCTCAGAATGGTCTGATACCTAGCTAAGGATACGGTTGAAGATGGAGATGATAGGTTGATGGGCACATGAGCAGCTTTGGGAAAAAGGTTTAGGAATATCTAGTGGAACAATATCTCCTAATTTAGGTGACTCAGCCCTAGTGTCACCTTGTGCAGCATTTGGATATGGAGACGATATAGCAAAAGTATCATAAGTAGAAGCAGAGGTGGCATAAGGACTCGTAGAAGCAGCAACCTCTTGAGCAAAAGTAGAGGAAAGAAGAACCTCTTGACCCGACACAAAGGCAACAAAATCTTCCATCGTATGAGCTTTAGATATTCTAACTATTTTTTTCTCTATTGGGGTAATGCAGATGAAAGAAAAAGGTTGGGGAACCATTAGAACAATTGCAATCTGTGGTGCTGAAACTTCTTCCTCAGGCTCTTCTACAATAAGTTCCATATTGGAGAGGACTTCATTAACAAAGAAGTGTAAGCCATCCATGTCCTTTTCCTTTGAGTATGGCTTTGGATCCTTAGACTTTGACATGATTTACAATACTTGGCTAATAGTCATAAAGGTCTAAGAGTCATCAAAAGTTGGTTCATCTGAAACAGTAGGAGCAGGACCAAAGGTATAGCCAAATTTTTGAGACATGGGTTGTGAAGGCAGTTCTTCAATAACCACAAAGGGTTCAGGAACAACGTTTACTCTTCTACTATTCAAGCCCTGAATTCCCTTAGCTTCAATTTGCCTTGCTTCCTCGAGTCTTCTTTTCTCCTACAGGATCCTCTGCTCTTCAAGCATAAGATCTGCCTCTTCTTTATTGTCAGATAGCTCAACCTCCCTGGTTGTAGCAGCAGTATGCTCTATTTCACTCATATCTTTCAGAATGAGTATAGCTCCTTGAACCCCTTTAGGCATAGACCGAGCCTCTTTTTCCTGAACATTCTTTCGAATGGGAAGCTTATCAGGTCTACCTTGAGGAAGCTTACTCTCTGATGTTTCCATCTCCTTGTCATGCGGCTTTTGAGTCTTTGAGGGCTTCCGTCTCTTGGTTGACCTGCCCTTGCCTTTCTGAAGAAATTTTGATAGAGCCTCTTCAAACTCTTTTCTAGAAGATATCTATTCTTCTTTATCAGAATTTTCTAAACTGTTCTCAGAGAGGACAAAAATTTTGTTAGACTTCCTTTTCTTCTGATCTTCTGCTCCCTTCTTCCCCCTTTCAGTCTTCTTTTCTATCTTGGTCTCTTCAACTAGAAAGCTAGTCTTTATTGAGCTCGTTTTCATAGGGATTGACTGAGTCTTCTTCTTTGATATGAATGAGTTGATGGTGTAGTCAGTTCCCAGAGCGTATTCAAACTATTCTTTTGTAAGAGGATATCTGAAGTATTGGAAAACTTTTGACAGCAGCATTCCATTAGGCACTGCAGCAGCTCTTCTTTTGTCCTTGATAATGATGCTAAGCATATAGTCCATTATCAACTTTGGCAAGTTTACTTTTCATTTGGTCATTAAACAGAAAAGTAGCATACAATCCATTCCCAGTAAAACATCGATACTTCATCGCCTAGGAAGAACAGTGAATTGTACCACAGAAAATACTTTCCTTACCCTAGAACTAAGTAAGGTGGTAATAATGTTATCGGGTTTGTATTTTTTGGAATTGGTGAGGCATTTTGAAACTTCCTCAGTACTCGCTCCAAGGGAATTAAGCCAATCTTTGTTAGTAAGACAATTGACTCTAGCAGCAGGAGTTCTAACCACAGTCACCAAGTCAGACAACTCTATCTCCATGAAGACATCCCTGATTGTGGTTGAGAGAATATTCAATTCTTAGCTTCTAGAAAGCAATAGAAAGCAATGACCATTCCTAGAAAAATTCTATCAGAAATGTCCAGAAAGTGTTCCTATCCTTGGAAGTAAACACTTCTTTAAGAATCTGGACTTGATTTAAAAAGGCATTGTTTAACCTTTTTCGAGGAGCTATAGTCATTCGAGAGAAATCTTCTTCATACATTTCTTACAAATGTGGTTCATTGTACATTAAGAAGGTCCCTCATCTAGATAAGTCTCTATCTATTTCTCATCCTTCAGCCATAGGAAAGAACTTGTGGAGGATAAATGAAAGGAAGGAGTTAGGGTTAAAGGAACAAGGAGAGCAAATGAGGTTAAGAGATGAGAGAGGATGTTGTTGAGTGGAGGATTATGGATTCTAAGAAAAGGATTTGTAAAAGAAAAGATGACAGTTACAGAGAAAGGATAAAGGAAAAGGGTTAAGAGTTTGAGGATAGGAGAAAAACAAAGCTGTTTGAGGAAGTGTATTTGGGAAGATAAAGGTAAAGGTGGTGTGTGAGATGTTGGGGTTTAGAGTGATATGATGTGACTGAAGGCAAAGCGACGTGAAAGAGAGAAACTTTGTCAGAGGGGGAAAAATCCTGTCTTTTCATCCTTCTTTCAACAAGAGAGTTTTCTGACTCTTGACGTCACTTTCTGAAGCTTCAAAGTTTACTTTTTGATCCACTGAAGAACCTTCATAACTCATCCCAGACTCATCTTCCTATTCTGGATTCTATGCTCCCATATATTCATTATTCTCTGATCCTCAAATTCTTCTTTCTGACCAATCGATCTTCTTTCTGAACAACTGGTCTTCAATCTGAACATGCTGATATCTTTCTGATCTTGCAAACTGATAAACCATTCCTAACAGAGATCTGTGGTCTTGAAAACTGACAGATGGTATACTTGTTGATACTCTTGATCTTGCAAACTGTGCTCTTGACATTATATATTGACTTTCTAATCTTTTGATAAGCTAGCTGATACCATAGATTCAACTTCTGCTATTCTTGCAAACTGATATGCAGTGTCTTTAGGAGGATATATTTTATGATGATTTCTAATAGATTTGCTAGATCTTCAGAAGGGAGTTATGAAAAGGGAATTCCTAGAGATGTTTTATGCATGAATGCTTATGCTGATGTGAAAACATTTTCAAAAGAAAAAGGCTTTTTGAAATACAAGAAAAACATTTAAGAGATCTTTAGCAATAAATGTCATGAATACTTCTTGAAACAAGGTATTTAGTAAACATATCTATTTACTCAACATCTCCATTTTAAACAAGATAACACAAAGAAAGGATTTTGCAAAAAAAAAAAAAGCTAGGATTTAGGGTGCTGAAAAGACTCTTTATAAGACAAATATCACAGTGTTATCTCAAAAAGGTAAGAAAAAAGAATTACCTCAGGAAAAAGGTCTTTCAATTGATTTCTTATCTGTAGCATCTTGGTGTAGGGATTTTAGCATCACTTGTGCTTTTATCATAGCACTTTCTCTTGTGTACCCATGCTTGCCCTGATGATACCAACTTTATCCAGATTGTCCTTGAACTTCCTCTTTGTGCAGATGATGATGTTTCAAACTTGATGTGTAGACTTTGCCTTTCTCTCGAACTTGCTTGCATATACAGCATAGCTTCCACCCGACTTTGACAACTTAAAGCTTTTTCAATATATTTAGATACAAGGGTGGTGATGAAGGCATAATTGATGTATAACCAAGGGATGACTTGGTTTTCATACCCTTGGAAGACACTCTAAGAACTTAACAATAGAAGGCTGTCTTTAAAACAGAAGCTTCCGTGAAGTTTTTGTACATTTCGATTCTTCAGCTTCTATGTCACTTTCATATTACTCATGTAGAGGTTCAAAAAGATTACTTTCTGATCATATTGGATGGTCCAAGCATAGTTTCTGATGTGTTTAAAGTTCTCAAGCTTTCTTTCTGAAGCTTTGGCTTTCATCTACTAGCTTTCTAGAACATCCTTGAGATATATCTTCTCATGGCTTTCCTTAAGATTATCGAGATAATCAACAAGATTCTCTTTAAGTGTATCATCATCATATATTTGCTTCTTGAACTTCAGTCAGAGAGACATAACAAATATACTTGCAAGAAAGAGTTTCATTTTGGTAATCAGACTTTCATAGGTCCTTTTTGGTTAGCTTCAGAGAAAGAGATTTTCAACCTTTCTAATGAAATTCCTTTTTAGGAATCATGAGTTAGGAAGGTATCTCTTTATTCAGCAAGAAGAACAGGAACATAAGATAGATATAAGAGATGAAGTTGCATAGTTCTTTTTCCTTCTATTTCCTCTGTATATCTTAGTCCAGTTTTCTGAAACTATAGATGCTGACCATTTTCACTAAAACATTATTTTTGAAGTATCTCAAATATAATAAGTCAGATCTTTAAATGCCATGAAGTCCTCTCAAGGATTCAAAAAAATTTTCTGACATTTTCATATAGCTTTTTGGAGGCTTCAGAAATGTGTAACTTGAGAAAAATAAACTTTACTTGGAGTATGTCTTTCTTTCAGTTTTCCAGCTTTAGGCTTGACTTTCTCAAGTCTTCATGGCAACTATATGAGTTCTTTGATTGATTTGAGATATATAGAAGAATAAGCTTCATAACCCTCTAGCATCTCATCACACGAAGCAGATAAAATATTACAGCAAGGATAAGATGCAGAAACATTTACCTTACTTGTTTCTGATGATGTGCTTTAGTCATGAGGTACAGAATGACAACAAGTTTTAGCACATCAAGACCTCTTGACAAATCTTTCTAGCTCTTTAGCACATTCTTCTTTGCAAAGGAATATGACAATTAAGCTTTAAATTGATGCATGATGTCAATCTTTACTACTATAAGTAGATTTTCTTTCTCAAGATGATCTTTGTCTTAATTTGTCATTCATGAGATTGATGTCTTTCTGTATTAGTCGTTATAGACTTTTGACACATTCTACAGATAGAGATCTCATCTCCATATTCAATCTTCAGAAGTAAATATCAGATCTTTTCTACTTCAAGAAAAGTTTTAGCAATTTTTATTGCTTTATCATTACAAAGCATCTAATATGACAACTTTAGGATCAGAAATATCTTGAGACTGGTTAAGATCTTCAAACATCATGTGCAATATGTTTCACATAGCATTTCATATATAACAAGCAATACATATGTAGTATATACAATTTTAGCATATGGCATATATGAATAAGGCTTCACCAAGTGGAACCATTGAACTTTTATCCTTCGTAATGTTCTTGTCCATAGGTCTCTTTGAAATCCCTTTCACTATTTGAACGAACATGCTAGATCTTAGAATCTCATAAACAAGGGATGGTCAATTGATAGATTGATCTTTGTAAAGAAGATGCATGCCATTCTGTCCCGTAGATCTTTGTCCTCTGTAATAGTTGGATTAATCAATCCCTCAGAGGCTTGGCTCTGATACTACTTGTTGGTGGAAATGTGCACGAGAAGGGGGTTAAATCATGCATTGCTTCTTTTTGAGTTTTCTGAAACATCTGAAAACAATGACTATCAAGTGTAAAACTTGTAGTGAAGCGGAAACATAGTTAGTAGCTTCAGAAAGTAGATTTCTAAAGCTTGTTAAATAAAACATTCAATAATTAAAAGGAATAACAGAATGACAAGAAAGATATATCAGCATATTAATAAATAAAAGGTACAACAGAGAAATACAAAGAAGATTAGAAAACGAAAGAATAGACACAAAGGATTTTGTACTGTTTGGCCAAAACTATCTACATCTAGTACTCAACAACTATTGAGGTTTCATTATAACAACTTTCTCAACTTGAGAAAGTAAAGTGGATAGTCTTTACATTAGCCTTCCTAAGCTCTCACTTTTGCTAACAGACAAACTCAAAAACTATCACAGGTTAAGTATTCATTTACCAATCTCTCCAGGCTAAACCGAGTAGTATTGTACTAGCCTCTCCAAGCTAACATGAGTAGTATTGTGCTAGCCTCTCCAAGCCAACCTGAATAGCATTGTACTAGCCTCTCCAAGCTAACCCATGATTAGTGGTGACCTCTACTATCACATTGAAAGTAATTTTGACACTGGACTCTCCAAGCCTAACCCATGACCAGTAACAACCTCTACTGTTACATTAAAAGTAGTCTGTGATTAGCCTCTCTAAGCTAAATCATGATCAGTAATAGCATCTTACTATCACCTAGCAACTAGTTTTACAGTAGCCTCTCCAAGCTATTTGTAACGCCCGGGGATTGCGATGTCGGGGAGTGATCGCTGGTGCAAAGAGGCACGGACAAGGAGCAGCTCCTGGCAGGTTTCGAAAGCGGAGGGGTACATGAATGAACCGATTACACACCCGAATGAAAGGGATCCTAAGACTGTATAGGTATGAGACTATATAGTTGAGGAGGGCTTATATGAATTGATTTGTACTACCTATACCAACAAGATGCATCTTCTTTTCGGTAGCCCAAACTGAAAGAACTCCACAGTTAAGTGTGCTTGACTTGGAGCAATTTTGGGATGGGTGACCTCCTGGAAAGTTTTCCTAGGAAGCGTGCGAGTGAGGACAAAGCACGTTGAAAAGACCCATGTTGGTTTGTGAGGACAATCGTCAATCCATAAAGCAGCGGGGGATGTTACAAATTCCCACAAGGGGTATAGAGTAGTCCTATATCGGCTGGGAAGGGGAATGAAACATGCCTTATAAGGGTGTGGATACCTCCCCCTTGTAGACGCGTTCCGGGTGGCGCTAGGTCACACCGGGAACAAATCCGTAAGGGGGTGCAAGGTCCCCAGAGCAGAAAGTATCAGCAATTGGGAGGAGGCACAAGGTCTTCCTCCCCTGAAAAGGCGTTTTGGGTGGCACGAGGCCACGCCAAGAACAAAATCGTGAGGGGGTGTGAGGTCCCCAAAGCGGACAATATCTGCATGCCGGGTCTTTGAGGTATTCTGAGATGGTATTAGAGCCGGTCCCGAAGTTGGTGTGGCAGCGAGGACGCTGGCTCCCCAAGGGGGGTGGATTCCCACAAGGGGTATGGAGTAGTCCCACATCGGCTGGGGAGGGGAACGAAACATGCCTTATAAGGGTGTGGATACCTCCCCCTTGTAGACGCGTTTCGGGTGGCGCCAGGTCACACCGGGAACAAATCCGTGAGGGGGTGCAAGGTCCCCAGAGCAGACAGTATCAGCAGTTGGGAGGAAGCGCAAGGTCTCCCTCCCCTGAAGACGCGTTTTGGGTGGCACGAGGCCACGCCATGAACAAAACCGTGAGGGGGCGCGAGGTCCCCAAATCGGACAATATCTGCATGCCGGGGGTGCTAGGCTATTACACTATCACATAATAATCACTACTAGATTGAGGATACAAAGGTTAAGTGTTTGGGTTGCCACTCAAACTAACGTACACTCAAGTTTCCTTAACATATACATGAAAAGTTCCTCAAAAAACTTGCATAACTTCCTTCTATCACTTCTTCCCTATGAAGAACATAAATCTAATTAAGAATATAGAAGGAAGATTTCTTACACTTCAAGGATAAAAACTAATTACATGATATATTAAATCCACCAGGAAGTGTGAAGAGATTTTTGCAGAGTTTTTTTCTTGGAAAAATCAAATCTCTTATTAGATTCTAAGCATAGCATCTCCATATATAGTGGTTTTTCCCTTATGATTGTTGTCATTGATCAGATCTCCAAGTGACACATCTAGATCATCCATTTGTGTCTTGGAAGGAACAGTTAGAAGAAAGGTTGACAGATTTGTCACATCAGTTACAGAAGCCATTGTAATGTTGAGTTTTCTTCTCTTCCTTTAGAAACTACTTTTCTACTTTTTGAACATGCTTTCTGAGCTCCTCCTTCATGAAGCTAGGGTGGTTGATTAATCAGGCAAATGGGATAACGTACTAGTTTGAAACTGGATTTGACCTGAATATTTGAAATTCAAAATTCAAATTTTCCTCCTTTTCCTATAGCATTTTGTGCTCCACTCACAGGTGAGCTTTCTGATGTCATAATCAATCCCTTGATGAATCCTTCATTTTTCTGATCTTCAATCTAATCTCCTTTACTGATAATTTCTTTGCGATAGAAATTATTGAAGATTAAGTAACTCACTGCTCTTAGACATGAGTTGATTTCTTCATCTTGATTGTGCTTTCTGATGTCCTGTGCTACTTTCTGAAGTCTCAAAACTTTGTTCGTTGTAACGTTGAAATCCTCATCTTATCGTTAGCTATTAAATGCTTTAATAAGGATATAATTTCACTTCTATTTCAATTCAAATCTTGTAACATGAAATAAATGTGTTTACACATGGATTGTGAAATATATTCTTATTTGAGTAAGCCTTGCTGTTGCTAAATGATAGAGACCTGTTATATTCTTGCAAGAAACTCAATAGAGACATCAGTCATTCCCCAAAGCATTTTCTTTAAATTGGCTTTGTTGTCATTCAAAACAAATAAGAGCATAGGGTTCTGGACTTAACAATGGCAACCATATTTAAGCAAAAGAGTTAAGTCTCATGGAACAATTTATCTGTTATCTAGATCACAATTTCTTTTAGCTATCACTATAAGAAATCCATTGGATACTGACAGAGGTTATTGATGGGTACGGACCCAATGGTAACTTCTTATGGGATAACTTTTTTTACTTGTGATCTTTTTTAAAAAAATGGTTAACAACTTGTTAGTAAACTCGTCAGAAGTGCCTGGTGCTATCATGCGCTATATGGTTCACACCAATTCCGAGGAGTGTCTTGATTGAGATACCGAATGAATGGATATTTATTTGAAGCTCGTTGGAAACACATCAATATATGTTTCCACATCACGTGGCGTGAATGTGATATCGACAGGTTAGCCAACGGGTATATATTTTTTATTTTTTTAAATATTTACATTTCCAACGTATAATGCCCCGATTTTTCATTTTGTGCAAGATGACCAAAATGCCCTTGAGGTTATTTTTTGACGAGAATTGAGGATGGCTAGTCCTGGCTATGCTCTATGGGTTAGTTTAATGTTTGAAGGGGACTATATGTGCTTTAGATGGCAATTAATGCAAAAATTGTAATTCCTGATTTTTCCATTGCACAAAATTACTAAAATGCCCCTAGGGTAATTTAACGCAGGATTAAGTGATCACTGGACTCGATCATCACCCAAAAGTTGAATATGTTAATTTGAAGGGATATTTGATGTTTGGGTGAGTCCTAGAGAGATTTATGTAAAATTATCATTTTGCCCTTAGTTAGTGCTGATTAAGCTTAATTAAAGTAATTAAGGGCATATAGGCAATATTAAGCTCTAATTAAAGATAAATTATTTTTATTAATTAATTTGGAGTCAAAATAATTATTTTGAATTAATAGATGCCTAAGAATGATTAAGGAAACATAATCTCATTCTCAAAGACAAAGGAGGGACATGATAATGTCACCATCCACTACACTTGTTTTGTAGTGGCTACATGTTATGACACAATTAATATAAAGTGCTACTTTATTATGACTAATGACATCTTAATAATGATTAATTTAAATTAATCTTGGTTATGCCAAGTCAATCCTACTTTGATTATTGCTTTTACTAAACTACCCCTAATTAGTAGACTTTCTACCTAAACTACCCCATCCTTTTCACCTAAACCCTAAAATACCTTTAAACCTAACCCAACCACTCCCTTTTCTTTGAAGAAGCCGCCACTACTACCCCATCCCCCAATATGCACTCTTTCATTTTTTTCCTCTAAAAAACTCTCCATTATCATTTTCTCTCATCTCCAACATTTACCTTTGTAACACCCCGATTTTTCTGTCCGAGGGAAATGACCAAAATGCCCCTGAGGTCATTTCCTGACCCGAACTCGAGGGTAACCAACTTGGTCATCCTCGAAGGGTCAACTCAATGTTTGAAGGGGATTGAATGGCCTTTGAATGCTTTCGGAAGCGAAAATTTCGTTTTCATGATTTGGTCAAAATGACCAAAATACCCCTATAGCGTTTTTACGCGGGTAAAGGTGCCGTTTGAGCCCGGAACTTTCCCCAGAGGTTTAAAAACATGATTTCATGTGTCTAGAGGTCTCTGTTCAAGTCCCGGAGGTCCCGGGCAGTTTTAGTGCAAAATTACGATTTTGCCCCTAGAATAGTGTTTTTGAGCTTAATGACGTAATTAAGCAAACCTAAGCAATATTAGGCTCTAAACGAAGATTAATTTATTTCCCTAATTAATCTAGAGTCAAAATAATTTATTAAAGTTAATTAGAACCTAAAATTGCTTAGATTAAACTTAAATCCCTTTTAGAACTCAAGATTCCTAGTCTTGGAATCTTGAATAGTGTTTTCTCTCTCCAATTCCTTAAATCAAGGAAATGTGTCTAGAGTTGTTTAGACTCTAAATTGAGGATTTAGCTCTCTAATGGTGCAAGACCACTCCTTAATTATGTCTAGACCACCTTAATTACCCATTTCCCTTACCTAAACACTTTCTTACAAATTCCTAATCTTAAGCATAATCAAAGATACACCTAAACACAACTCTAAACCACAATTAAAATGCAAACTAATCCTCCCCATGCATGATGAAGTTTCGGCCAGCACCTTTCCCCATTGACCACATGTTTAATTATTTTCTCACTCAAAGAACCATGCTTGAGCCATACCTCACCATGCTTTGAACCATACCTCACCATACCTCAAGAACACATTATCTCACCTCATGGAACACATGGAACCCTCCAATTCTGCACCTCTTGGCCGAAAATGCATCAGCCCACATACACCCTCCATTTGTTTCATTTCTCTATAAATAGAATGCCTTAAGGAGCTTGCACCACTTTTAGATCATTTGCCAAGTTTAGGAAACACTCACAGCTTTTCTTTTTCTCTCAAAGTCTTTGTGTTCTTCAAGTTCTTGGAGTTCTTCAAGTTCTTCATCTTCTTCATCTTCTTCTTCCATCTTCAAGTTCATCACACCAAGTAGGGATTTTCTTTCATGAATTCTTTCTTTAGAGTTCTTGCTTCAAGCTTTATGTTCATAGTTTCTCTTGATTCTTTTTAGAACTTCTTTTCCTTTCCTTGTTCTTGCTCATTTTCGGCCATGGGCCTTGGAGTTCAAAGAAATGAGAGCTTGATTATGAGAGTTTCATGATGATGTTCATCACTTGAAACAAACTCTAGAGCTTGATCTTTGTTCTTGAGCAAAAATGTTTCTAGTTTTTCCTTTCTTGAACCTTTGAGAACTTTAACTTTGATGTTGTTTCAAAATGGTTCCAATGACTCAATGATGAGGTCTCATGATGTTGGTGTTAGTATATCACCAAGATCATGGATTCTAGAGTTTCAAACATTTCTTTTCTTTCCTTGAAGTTTCGGCCATTACCTTTCCTTTTCATGCTAGATGTTTGATTTTCTAAATATGTTATGTTGAGTTTTAAGAACTCTAGACTTTTACTATGTCTTGGTTTGATGAGTTTGGGTTGAGGTTTAAGTTCCTTTAAAGTCTTGTTAAGAGCTCTAGAAAGATAAAATGAACTTGCATAATTTATTTTATGCTTGCATTCATATTTACATTCTTGCTATGCATCTTTATTTTCAAGCTATCACCTAAGAACATAAAGATTAAAATGGAACTTGCATCTTCACTTAATTTAATACTCGAAGCCTTTCTATTTCGGCCTTAAAGTCGATTGTTGTTGGGCCTAGAGCACTAAAATAAAGAATTGAACTTGCATTATCACCTAATTAATTTCTCGAATGCCTATCTATTTCGGCCTTAAAGTCGATTGTTGTTGGGCCAAGAGCACTAAAATAAAGAATTGAATCTTGCATATTTACTTTCAAGCTTGCACGTTTAAGATTATGCTTCGCATATTTACTTTGAAGCATGGCCGTTTAAATTATGCCTTGCATATTTAATTTCAAGTCATCACTTTACTTTGAAAGCAAGATTAAAAATGAAAAGCATGAGCACGTTTAGTTTATGTCGTAACTTAAGAACCTAGAGCTCAAAGACTTGCCCATTTCATTCCAAGTTAAAGTTTAATGCAAACCACACTTTGAATGTATGTTTTTCGGCCAAGTAGTGATGATGGACTTGCAATGAGTTTTCATCTAGCTACTAGGACCAATAGCCTATGTTTTAAGTTTTCCTTAAAAGTTTTACAAATTCTTTATAAGGTTATGTCATTATAAGATGTGATTCCAATCTCTTTTAGGGGATGGAATATGTTTTGGTTAGTGACCTAAGGCTTCACTTAGCCTCTTGATGAATTAAAATGTTTTGCAAAGAGTTTTAGAAGTTCTAGATTGATTCCGAGAGAAACTAGTTAACTTATGTACCTAGAAATGTCAATTTACTTCTCTTATTGAGGCAAGATGTTTTCGGTTCTAATGTGGTGAATGTGATGCTGTATGATGATGTTTTCATGTGTTGGAATGTGTGAAAATATCGTATGATGATGTAGAAGCGATCCTATGCATGATAGGTGAAAAACTAGCTAACTAGAAATACCGAAAAGCTAGAATTTAACATAGTTTTGACCCATTTGTTTATGGAACTAATCCAAACTGTTTTAATGGGGACATAATCAGATTTAGAATGTTTAGACATGAAAAACTTGGTATCATTTGAGTTAGAATTGAATCCTAGCACCTATGGGAAAACTAGTAACTAGAAAACCGTAAAAAATGCAAATGTAGAACTCTTAGAACATTTAATTTTCTGGATTCTGTCCAGCACCCTTACAACATGATAAACATGATTAATAATTAGTCCTTAAGCATAGGAATGCCTCATAATTGATCTAGATTTAATCCATAGCGCCTTAGTAAAAACGGAACCAAGAAAGGGCCTAAAACGTAAGTTCTAGAACCCCGTATTCACATGTTAGGATTTCCACCCTATGCTTTTCAGATTTAAAAGTAAAATGAGAGGATTATGAATGATGTTTAATTATGAGCCTTAGGTGCTTAAAATATGAACGACGGGTGTAGAGAACTATATCTCAAGATTAAGACCCGTAAGGGTCAAAACATAAGCTACCGTAAGGGTAAACATTTGGATGATTTATGATGATGCATGAAGTATGCTAATGATGATGATGTTATTCATATGAGGAATTTATGAGATTATATGTTAATGTGGCATAAAGCAAATTTGGGAGGAAATTGATTGTAATGACCGTTTTGTGCCAATTTCCGACAAATTTGGGGACTTAAAGAGATTTTGAAAATTAAGGTACTAAGATGGGTTCTAGGATGACACTGGTTCGGCCGAGCACCTCCATAGAACTCATGTGACATCGGTACCATTTTATACTCTTAGGTGACACCTGTTCGGCCGAGCACCCCTAAGAGTTTTGCCCCCTAACCCGTACTCAGATAGTCGGGATTTATGATACGCTTATCGTTAAGTGGTAAGTAAGAACTAGTGACGACTAGTTAAGGTATGAGCTCATAACCTAGATGTATGACACGTTCTGGGTGACACCGGTTCGGCCGAGCACCCCCAGTTCGATTGTCTTTTAGGGTGGCCCATGAGGAATAGAAGTTCATGATTATGATTATGTCACTCGGTTTTGTCCCATATGAATGTTACTATTGCCACTTTATGCCACCAATGATGATGATGCTTGATGTTATGTTTTATGTATGTGCATTAGGTAGTGCCATGCATACATTTTCTATTATGTTGCATTCATGACATTAAGATCATCCTAAAATGAATGGACCTTGGCTAAAATATATTTTAAAGTTTAAAATGAACCGAATACATGCTCAGTCATTTTGTATAAATAAACCCAAGGTTCCTGAGGACGTAGATGATGACACCTAGGTAGTAGGAGGCCCTACTGAGATTCTTTAGCAAGATTCTCACTCCCTCTATCTATTTCTTTCCGTCACGTCTTCAGATGGCGACGTTCGTAGTGTTCGTGGACACCCCGACATGGGAGGTGCACTATGACCCGACTCACGGGTCATACCATTTTGAGGCGGTGCGGTGCGGATTTTCATGTTCGTGGGACGCCCCTTCGCTCATCCCGTGCACACCCATCACTTCTCCCCGACTGCACCCTATGGCGACGACGAGCGGGTTTTTGAGCGTGCGCGTACGCATGATGAGAGAGTACTCCGTAGGCACACCGCCGCCTTAGCCATGCGAGATTATCCCGACTACGTGCCCCGGACCTACTTCTCGGAGACCGACCCATCCGAGGACCCGCCTACCCATCCGTTATAGCGAGAACTCGCCCCTCTCCACCACGGATAAGGGAGGCGGTGAGGATACCGTGACTCAGCCCACGGCTTGCGCGGCGACCGGAGATGCGACTATACCGTGGGGGTCACCCTCGATCCCCATTCCGCCTTTTCACGTCCGAGAGCTCGCCCGATTTCCGGATATACGCCTCGTTCGCGAGATGGGCGCTTGATGGAGGTGACGATCGTCCGATGGAGTACCCGGTTAGAGCACACACACCACTTAGATGGGGATAAACCTTCTTTTGTTTAGAGGTTATCCTATTAGATGCACTCGGGTAGGGGAGTAGATTATGTTTATGTTTATGTTGTATTTTCTTTCATGTATTTCCATGTACTAAATCAAGTCCCACGCTTATAAGTGGGTAAATTATAATTATATATGAGATGTTATTCAGTGTCTCTCATGATGTGCCCTTACATGCTTTATGCTATGACGTTATGAGATGTACGTTTTGCCCGTTGCAAGTTATATCGCATCACGCGGCTCTCACTTTCATTTCAAAAAAAAAATTACCCGTATTTTCCGCTAAGTAATTCAAAGTTAAATGAGAACTATGAAGTAACAGACTAATGATTAACCCAAATATGTTCTAGAGTATTGGGTTAAAAATTAGGATGTTACAACCTTCACTATCTCCAACCTCACAACTCTTTCATTTCTCTACCAAAACCAACAAACAAATACATTTTTCCATAGCACTTCCACCCAATAAACCCAAATCCACTTAGTTTTTCAAGAAAAAGCCTCCTCCTACTTGTTCTTGAAGAAGCCGAATTGTTGTTGAGAGAAAGGAAAAGATTTTTGCTTCCTTGCTTGAGAGCTTAACCTTTAAGGAGCTTGTGGCTGTCTTGATCCCCAAAAAAGACCCTCTTTCAAGTAGGTTTGGTGCTTAAACTTCTTTTCTTATTTTGTTTTCTAATTTTTACTAAAAATGTTTGAGTTTTGATGAATGTTTATGCTTGAAAGTTGGTTATTTTGCTCAAAACTCTTCCTTTCTTTTAAAAATATTTGAAGAGCTCATCATTTCCTCTCCCTCAAGTTTTGGCCTCCTCTATTTTGTATGGTTAGATATTTTTATTTTAAAACTCAACACATATTTGTATTCTACACTTAAAAAGAGTCACTTTTATGTATTCTATGAAATTTTTTAGTAAACTTTAGCATTTTTTAGATACGTCACTGTTTTGGAGGGTTTATTATGTTGATAATATTTTCTTCAAGACCCATATTTATATTTAGAATCCACACATAAAAAAGGAGCACATTTATGCATGTTTCAATGTTTTGTAAAAAGCTTGGATTTTAGGGTATATAGGTTTAGCCAAGCCTTATTCACATAAAAGGAAATTTTTGTTTTTAAAACTAACCACATATTTGGAATCTACATAAAAAATGGAGTTGGTACATGTGATTTGGGGATTTTTGTAATTATGTAGAGATTTTGGGCTAAAAATGCAATTTTACAAAGTTTAGTGGCTTTATTGAAAAATTGGATTTTAAGGGTGTAAATTTGTGAAAATAGACTATGAAATAGTAAAGTATGTGTTTAATAGGAAAAAAAAGAGTTTTGGAGTTATTTTGCAATTTTAGTAAAATGTAGGGGTCAAAATGCAATTTGACAAAGTTTAGGGATTTCTATGCAAAAACTGAGTTTTTGGGCGTAAAGCCATAAAAATAGGTTCTAGCACAGTAACACAAGTGTTTGGAGGAATAAATGAGTTTTGAGGTTACTTTGCAATTTTAGCAAAGTAGAGGGGTCAAAATGCAATTTCTCAAAAGTTTGGAATTTTTGTGCCAATTCTAAAAATTTCAAGGGTAGGACTATAATTTTAGTAGAATTAGAGTGAAATATATGTTTTTGGATGAAAAACTAAGTTACGAACTATTTTGCAAATTCTACAAAGTTTGGGCTACTTTGTAAGATTAGAAATTGTAAATTCTTTAATAGTGAAATTTTAGAAGTTGTAACATAAAGAAAGGTAGGCCATGGTAATAATAAATCTAGGGAAGAGGACAAATGTGTCTTTAAAAATAATCTTATTATCAAACTCAAACCAATTTAGCAAATGAAATTTATAATTGCTTTTTCAAATGCACTAATAACTCTTGAAAATCTATAAGGTGAAATGTGATTATTTATTTCAGTTGATTGCTATACTTGAATGGATTTTGAATATTTGTTATGACATGCTTGACTAAGATTCGTTGGTAATATATGTGATATTAACTATCATGTTGGATATTGTTGGCTAGACTGATTGCATGTGCATTATTTTAAGCATTGTTCACGATTGATTTTGAATGATTCTCATTAATAGAATGTGTTGGGTCAAGTATGCAATAAGACATGAATAAGGAAAATTATGAGCTTAGGACACTGTTGTGATTTACCACATAGTGCATTTGTAGATCCGCTTGCGAAGTAAGGAAAGTAGAGCATGTAAGGGTAGCTAGATGTACTTTGTGTTACACCATAGCACAGACCATGGAAAATGTAAATATGAATGTCTACATGTCTAAAAGCGAACTTACACCCACTAACACTAGGTTCATTATTGATCAAGGTTCATTGATGACTGATAGCATTTATACATCATAATGATCAATATTATATATGACTAGTCGAGGATCGGTACTAACCGAGGTTCAGGGATGGCTAATTGCATTATATATTTTAGGTATGAGCTCGTAGCCTAGGGGTCCCTGAAAGGTTAACAAATAAGTGAAAATGAACTATGTTTCAAGAAAGTTTATGGTCTTATGCCTATTCACAGTTTATGTTCACTTCTTTCATGCATGCATATACATGTACATGATTATGTTCGTCTCTTTTCATGCATGCATGTACTTATGAGATTATGTTTCATTCTTTCATGCATGCATGTGGCCTAAGTATTATGTTTATTCTTTCCATGCATGCATGCCCTCAAGATAAGTATATTTCAATGTGAAACTGTTATCATGCATATACATATCTAACTTAATGTATTCATGATCAAGACCATATTAAAATGAAATGTCCACTTGATAATAATGGTTGCAAAAACTCTCAAGTTGGATTGCATTGTGACATGTACACCTTTTCTATAATAAACCAAGTGGGTTAGAGATGTACGATGGTGACACCATGTATGTTTTACCATTACTAAGATTTATTGGGATTCTCACCCCTTTTAAATTTCCATGTACGTCTCTAGATGAGCAGGACATTTTGGTAGCTGATGTTTGAACTCACGAACAAATAGAGATAGCTACGCTGGAGACGTTGCTAGGATTATTAGATATTTACCCTGCTTATATCTTATAACATATGACTATCATTTTGATTTGGATTACTGTATGCTAGACCCATGTGGCCATTTGACATGCTTATCTATTACACTTTTTACTGCTATGTATCTCGGCTTTAGCAGTGTGGTACCTGAGGTAGACGTGGCGGTGGATAAATTCTGTACTGGCCCAGGGTCCCCTGAGACCCACTCATGTGGCCGGGAAGGCCCAAGATGCATGAATGACCCTTGAACTGGGTTTTGTGGTGACCCCATCACCGCTATAGCGATCCAGACCGCTATAGCGGTCATCCTGATGGTAACCTTGACATATTTTGTCCTTTGGGGACTGCTATAGTGGTCGTAAGTGGGGGGGTAGACCACTATAGCGGTGTGAACAATGCATGAACAGTGCAAAACGCGTCGTTTTGCATAAATGAGACCCCCAACCCCTTTATAAACCTTCCCCTTCGGATTTTTCCCCAAAAATCTGAATTCCCTTCACTTCCAAACCTTTCCTCTCACCTCTTTTTTTAATCCCATTCAAGTTTAGCTCCTGTAAATCATCAAGGTATGTTTATGTTGATAGATTTTGTCTATGTTCTTCCCATTCTTTTATGTTCTTGGTTTGGGTTGTTGTTTTTCTCCATTTTTGTCATGTGGGGATGCTCCCCCAATGTTGTTAGAGCTAGATTAGAGTTGTTTAAAGATTAGCGGAGACTAATCTTGAGTCTATATTGCTCTATGGCAGTTGTTGATGCCATTCCATGCTTCGGAGGTCAAGTTGGTGGTGCCCACATACTCCTAGCTCCAAATGGTGAGTGGGTTTGATCTCATAGCCTTAGTTTTATCATTATAAATATGTTTTATGCATGACGATGGTCAAATATGACATTAGAGATGAAATTATGACTATATATATATATATATATATGATTTTGCAAGTATGACAATCTAGACAAGGAGTATGATTTTCAAGAGCATGAATTATGTATTTTAGAAAACCATGGGACCATGATTGATTATAAAATGCTATGAAAAAGGTTTTATACATATTTATGAGGAGATTTCTTGCAAGAGCATATGGTGTAATAAGTTGACATTTTATCAAACACGTTTAAGAGTTTATGATACCCTTATGTTTCAAGACTAGAGAGTTTGAATTATGATTTCGGAGTAACAGTTAAGATATTTTGGCAAATATGTCAAATAGAGATGCTATGTTATAACGTTAGAGAATTAACGATTTGAACTTTTTCATTTTAATCTATGTTATTAGAGTTATAAATTTATAAAATAAGTTATCTTGAGAAAAGAGACTTTTAGAAAATCCAGTTTTGTGATATTCCAAAGGTATGGAATTCAGTATAAGTCGTAGTGACTGCCAGATACATACTCTGTGAGCTTGAAATCGGAATGCCTGCAAGCGGGTGATCCCTTGGGCATGATTTTACAGTCACAGTTATGCTAAAATCAGGTTGCTAGATTTATATGAATCTAGAGCTTTTAGAATTTCAAGAGTTTTCATATTTAAACGGTTTCAAAAAGAGCTAGAGAATGAGTATGATTGTATCCAGAGACTTTATGAATTATCTCGATGATTTCAAGAAATAGAGTATTTATGTATGAAGGAGTTCGATACACATATTAGAGTATATAACAAAGATTTAGAGAAAACAATATATTTGTTGAATTAGAGACTAGAAGGTAGCTGAACCCCGATCGTTAACCTTGGTACTAAGATGTCCCGAGAGGAAATCTCATAGAGCAGAGAATGGAACCTATTTAGGTGTCCGTATTAGATCCCTGATGGATCATAAAGCATAACATTTTCAGTTCTTGAAAAACCATAGAGTAGAGATTCCTGTTTCTCTAGTAGAGTACTGTTGTTTATGTTTTCAGAGAATATTAATGATTTTTAGAGATTATTGATGTTTTACGAGAATATTTGACTTAAGAGATACTTTACATATGAGAAATGATTTTCTTGTTGAAGTACGGATTTAGAGATATTTTTCTGAGTCTATGAATACAGAGATATATTTTATTAGATTATATACAAGAATATCAAATGGTTTGTAACAGATTATGGTTTAGAGGTGCTTGTTTATGAATTCATGGCATGGAAAGTGTTTTCCCCGAGAGTAGCTATGTTATATAAATATTGGAAATGTTTTTCTAGTGCATGTATATATATATATATATATGGTTGTTGTTGTCCCATGTAGGTGATGGGTGAGAGCTCACTCACTGAGTCTGTTGACTCACCCCTCTCCCTTCCTCCTCATAGTTGCAGGTGCAGACGTTGCTCAGTTTACAGTTTGGTAGACATTGCCGTTCTCAGTGGTGAGTCTTACTTTGAAGTAAGGCCTAGTTAGAGTCTTGTTAGAGTAGAGTGCTCCAGTAGATGTGCAGGCAGGATCCGACCTATGCATTATTTTCAGATTATGTATTTGGTTTTAGTATTTGAAAAGTTATGTATCTGTTTTCAATTCACAAGTGAGGATTTGAAAGTCATAGAATTTAATTAGAGTTTATGTAATGAACTAGAGATTTTCTTATGATTCAGTTCATACGTTGAATGGATTTTCAGAGTATGATTAAGAGGTTTTCAAAACTTCATATATTAAGTAATTCAGTTTTATAATTTCATATATACAATTTATACAGAGTTTTAGAGAAAGTTATGATTCAGAATGAAAAGTATATTTTTTTATGCATATAGAGAGACTCAGAGGTCACGAGGTTTACGTGGGAATGAGGATTCCCCACGTGCCGGTCACAGGCCGAGGTTAGGTCGTGACAAAGTGATATTAGAGCCTTAGGTTTCCCTGCATGTTACTAGAGCAAGTGTCCACAAGTAGCATGGCATTTGTGTGAATGGAACTACAGCCATTTGCATCAACGCAATGTTATTTGAGGCCTATAAGAGGAGTCAGTCATGTCAAGGTTCAGTTAGAGTCTTTGTTATTTGCTGGGAATTCTTGATTCAACCTTCCATCCTTATCCTTCCTTTTTGGGTGTGCTATACCACCTGATGATCATCGTTACTGTAGTAGCACCATGTCAGTTGAACCAGTTGCATATGGCTTCTCGAGTGGGCTATCTCAAACATGTCAGAGATATTCAGAAAGCACGTCCAAGCTAGAGTACATCAAGAGGAAGCAAAAGCAGAAAAAGTTAGCTCAGTCAAAGGTCAGTCATGGGTACTTTCAGTGCCCTCCTTAACGTGTCCCATTATCACAGAAAGGTCAAGACAACTGCCAGCCAGAATGACAGAGTTCAGTGCGAACCGGTTGGTCACCCCTAGTTGTGATTCAAGTGAAAAACCTTGTGGAGGTTGGTACCTGTAAGGCACACCCACCAGCTATGAGTAGAGTCACAGAGAGCACAAGAGGAATGATTACCCGTTATCTCAAAGGGCTATGAGCCAAAGAGTAGTGAAACTCGATATCAAGAGGGAGAGAGTTCGCATGAGAGTAACCTAGAGTTATTGGGTAGAATCCCAATGAAAGCATGAATCATGCATATAGGCATACCATAAGGGTGATGCTTTATTTTGATGTGTTAAAATGGTTGAAGTTGTCTTTGATGCTATGAATGTGTTGTATTCCATATTTCACAAAATGCATTGTCGCATAATTCATGTTTAGAGTTGCGATCTCAGCATGATAAAAATATAGTATACATTAAGGATAGAACTAGCTGTGTCATATAAAATGCTGGATGAGTTTTGGATGTCCTTTGCGATGTCGCATGATATAAGTATGGTATGCATGCCCAATAGGTGGATAGCATGAAATGAGTTGCTAAGACTAGTTTGAACATCCATGGTGAGTGATTATGTGTATGGACTGTACTAAAGCGTTTTAACCATTTCCGTTGTCTTCTCCCAATTATGCGTATGAAGTAAGAATGATGCAATATTTTAAATTCATGAATAAGCAGTGAGAGAAATATGATGTCGAGAAAATGTTTTACAAAGTAGTGAGTTTTTCATGCTTAGTGTTTATTGTGGTGAGTTCTATTGATTTGAAACAAGTACGTAGATAGTTAGTTTTGAACTCCATAGACTGAGAATTGAACTAGAGAATACTTGCGCATAGTAGGGCATTTAGAGCCCTGGTGCATGGTTTTGCATGTCCTCATGATAATCCCGCATATTTTGTCATCATGGTGACTTGGGTGAATGAATAATGTGTTTATGTTTGTTAAGCATGAGGTTTGAGAACTTTGTTAGCACCTTGAAAGGAGTTTTACAACAGTGGGGTTGTTGGCCAAAGTTTTGTAAATTCTAGATAAAAGGATTTTCTTTTCTCATAAGTTTTGTCAACCTTGCATTTCTACAATTAGTTTGTTTTATGTGAAGAGAGAACTTTGAAATGTGTTTTACTTGAATGAGATATAAGAGATTTGGATGCAAGTTTCTTTTAATAGTTTGTTTTATGCCTATAGCAAGTAGCTTGGAAAAGTTTTCAAATGTGGTGTGACATGAAATAGAATCTCATGTGTTTGCATGATAGCCTTGCTTGAGATAGTGTTATAGAAACATGACTAAAGTAACTTGAGGAATTCGAATGTATAGGATGTATGTTCCTTTCCCCGAACCTATGCATGTAAGCTAGATGGAAGAGATTTAAATGAAATTGGTCAAGTTTAAGCTATGGCTTGGTAATCTAATAATGAGAAATTAATAGGCAAGAAGCATGTTGTTTGTCTACATTGCACAAACTTATATGATGTGTAGATATGATTGAATGTTTGATTGTATGTTTTTATGTTCGAAGAAGTTTGGGTTAAGGACTAAGGGGCAAGTGGCACGAACAGTAGGTCATGGGAACTAATAAGGCATATTATCATGGTATGATAGTTTAGAGTTCTTAGAGCAAGCAGTAATTGTTTGATTGGTCTGTATGATGAGTGGATTGATGTGTTGCATATATTGATGCTGGAAGTATAGGCATGTAGCTAATAAGCATGACTTGGAAGGTTGAAAAAAAAATGCTGATAGCGAATAACATGTATGAACGTCATGTTGTTTTGCATCTTTCTATGTGAGCATATAGAGCAGTTTGATTTCCATGCATGAGGTGCATGTAGGGGCTGAGAAGGTTCAGTAATCGAGGACTAGGAGTCCCTGTAGTATCAGTTGATGTCAGACATAAGAGAAAGAAAACCAGAGTAAGGACGCAAGTGACGTTTAGCCCCATCCTTGTGAGCTCACGTACGTATGAAGCGGCGGAGCATAGTTGTTTATTTAGGACTTGTACCATAGGAAGGGCTGCCCTTAGAGGCGAAGTCGCTAGGTATAAGTATCACGATCAGAGCTAGTGTCACCTTGATGGGAAAGGACTGCCCTCGGTAATGGAGCCACCCAGATGTGACAACTGGAACTCTCAGCTAGAGTAATGGAGTGGTGGCCTTCAGAATGGCACTGTCTCCCAGAGTATCAGCTAGTGTAGCCAGAATGTTAGCATATGTAGCTAAGGTATCATGTCAGAGTGTTTCGGGCCTTCAAGCCCATCCTTGAAACCCGGAGTGGGTTATGTGTTCCGTTATGTTGATCTTCCAGTTAAGCAAGTTCAAGATTTGGGGACCAAATCTTTTAAGGGGGGAAGAATGTGGTACCTAAGGTAGACGTGGCAACGGATAAGTTCCGTACTGGTCCAGGGTCCCCTGAGACTCACTCATATGGCCGAGAAGGCTCAAGATGCATGAATGACCCTTGAACTGGGTTTTGTGGTGAACTGTCACCGCTATAGCGGTCACAGTTGGTGGCAGCAGCGTATTTTGTCCTCTGGGGACCACTATAGCGGTCCAAGACCGCTATAGCGGTCGTAAGTAGGGGGTAGACCACTATACCGGTCATACACCGCTATAGCAGTGTGAACAGTGCACGAACAGTGCAAAACGCGTCATTTTACGTAAATGAGACCCCTAACCCCTTTATAAACCTTCCCCTTCGGATTTTTCCCCAAAAATCCGAATTCCCTTCACTCCCAAACCCTTCTCTCACCTCTTTTCTCAATCCCATTCAAGTTTTGCTCTCGCAAATCATCAAGGTATGTTTATGTTGATAGATTTTGTCTCCGTTCTTCCCATTCTTTTATATTCTTGGTTTGGGTTGTTATTTTTCTCCATTTTTGTCATGTGGGGATGCTCCCCCAATGTTGTTAGAGCTAGATTAGAGTTGTTTAAAGATTAGCGGAGACTAATCTTAAGTCTATATTGCTCTATGGCAGTTGTTGATGCCATTCCATGCTTTGGAGGTCAAGTTAGTGGTGTCCACATACTCCCGGCTCCAAACAGTGAATGGGTTTGATCTCATAGCCTTAGTTTTATCATTATAAATATGTTTTATGCATGATGATGGTCAAATATGACATTAGAGATGAAATTATGACTGTATATACATATATATATATATATGATTTTACAAGTATGACAATCTAGACAAGGAGTATGATTTTCAAGAGCATGAATTATGTATTTTAGATAACCATGGGACCATGATTGATTATAAAATGCTATGAAAAAGGTTTTATACATATTTATGAGGAGATTTCTTGCAAGAGCATATGGTGTAATAAGTTGACATTTTATCAAACATGTTTAAGAGTTTACGATACCCTTATGTTTCAAGACTAGAGAGTTTGAATTATGATTTCAGAGTAACAATTAAGATATTTTGGCAAATATGTCAAATAGAGATGCTATGTTATAACATTACAGAATTTACGATTTGAACCTTTTCGTTTTAATCTATGTTATTAGAGTTATAAATTTATAAAATAAGTTATCTTGAGAAAAGAGACTTTTAGAAAATCCAGTTTTGTGATATTCCAAAAGTATGGAATTCAATATAAGTCATAGTGACTGCCAGATACATACTCTGTGAGCTTGAAATCGGAATGCCTGCAAGCGAGTAATCCCTTGGGCATGATTTCACAGTCATAGTTATGTTAAAATCAGGTTGCTAGATTTATATGAGTCCAGAGCTTTTAGAATTTCAAGAGTTTTCATATTTAAACGGTTTCATAAAGAGCTAGAGAATGAGTATGATTGTATCCGGAGACTTTATGAATTATCTCGATGATTTCAAGAAATAGAGTATTTATGTATGCAGGAGTTCGATACACATATTAGAATATATAACAGAGATTTAGACAAAACAATATATTTGTTGAATTAAAGACTAGACGGTAGCTATAGAGAAATAGACAGTAAGTTAACGGCTGAACCCCAATCGTTAACTTTGATACCAAGTTGTCCCGATACACATATTAGATCCCTGATGGATCATAGAGCATAACATTTTCGGTTCTTGAAGAACCATAGAGTAGAGATTCATGTTTCTCCAGTAGAGTACTGTTGTTTATGTTTTCAGAGAATATTAAAGATTTTCAGAGATTATTGATGTTTTACGAGAATATTTGACTTAAGAGATACTATACATATGAGAAATGATTTTCTTGTTGAAGTACGGATTTAGAGATATTTTTCTAAGTTTATGAATACAGAGATATATTTTATTAGATTATATACAAGAACATCAAATGGTTTGTAACAGATTATGGTTTAGAGGTGCTTGTTTATGAGTTTATGTAAATATTGGAAATGTTTTTCTAGTGCATGTATATATATATATATATGTTTGTTGTTGTCCCATATAGGTGATGGGTGAGAGCTCACTCACTGAGTCTGTTGACTCACCCCTCTCCCTTCCTCCTCATAGTTGTAGGTGCAGACGTTGCTCAGCTTACAGTTTGGCAGACGTTGCCGTTCTCAGTGGTGAGTCTTACTTTGAAGTAAGGTGTAGTTAGAGTCTTGTTAGAATAGAGTGCTCCAGTAGATGTGCAGGCAGGATCCGACCTATGCGTTATTTTCAGATTATGTATTTGATTTCAGTATTTGAAAAGTTATGTATCTGTTTTTAATTCACAAGTGAGGATTTGAAATTCGTAGAATTTAATTAGAGTTTATGTAATAAACTAGAGATTTTCTTATGATTCAGTTCACACGTTGAATGGATTTTCAGAGTATGATTAAGAGGTTTTCAAAACTTCATATATTAAGTAATTCAGTTTTATAATTTCATATATACAGTTTATACAGAGTTTTAGAGAAAGTTATGATTCAGAATGAAAAGTATATTATTTTATGCATATAGAGAGACTTAGAGGTCAAGAGGCTTACGTGGGAATGAGGATTCCCCACGTGCCGGTCACGGGCCCAGGTTGGGTCGTGACAAGCAGATAGTTAGGTGGTTGTGTACTATGCCACTATTACACATATTCGGATATCTTGTGAGCTATTGAGGCTCGTATACTAGATTATATATACATATGTGTGTGTGTGTGTGTGTGTGTGTGTTGAAGTATTTCATGTAATGGGCTTGGGATTGTCTTGGTATTTAGATGATAATATTATGCTGTATGTTCACTTATATCTGTATGGTTTAGTGTGGAATACTATATATGTGCAAAGGCTTCTATTTTTGAAAGTAATGTCTTTTTTAAAGAACAGCAAAAAAAGGCCCATAATTTTTACTAAGTATTTCTGAAAAGTCAAAGTTAAGCTAAAGTCCCAAGCTAAGACCCCCAAGGAGTGATCCCTTAACGTTAAAACCAAATGACTCGAGCGTACTTCGTTATATGTTAACGGGTATACTGATGATTTTATATTAAATTATTTTTAAATTTTTTTAATCATATCATCAACTGTTTTTGGGCAGGTTTATTTTTATTTTAAGTATTACTTACCTACGGGTATACAGACTCGTTTTTGAATTTTTGGGACATAAGCATGTGTCTTTTGGGATTTCTGTTAACCGTTGGTTAACCCGTCGATAATTACTAAAATTCGAAACACTGTTTCATTTACTAATTATCTATAGTTAATCGATGCTCCCAAATAAGTCGAATCGCTTTTCTTCCTCATTATGCAACTTCTTTATCTCTTTTCCCTCTTTCTATTTTTGCCGCTACCACCCTTCCTTGCCACTATTACCCACCACTAGAGCTCTATTCTTAAAACCACGGCTACCATTGCAATCTAGGTACGTTTCTAAACATTTTAATCGATTTAGTTTTTTTTATGTAGCTTAGTTTTCTGTTCTTTTTAATTGCCCAACATGTTGAGTTTTAATGCATTGGAGAATGATTGTTTCTATTTCATTAATGTAGGAGTTCTATTAGAGGGAGCACTAATACTGTTGGTTGTGGGAGCTTTTGGTTTGAATTTTTTTCCTATTTTTATTGCGTAATTTTTTTTTAATTTTTATAATTATGTAAAGTTAATTGTTTATTCATTTTGGATTTTTCAAGATTGGGTTTTGCTATGCTGGAAGCTTTTAATTGTTTGTTTATGCATTGCTCTATAAGTTAGTAATGAAATTTTTGTTATTTATATACTTTAATATGTATGTAAGATGGTGACTTACAGCTTCTAGGATAGAATTGTAGGATATAGTGATTACATGATTGGAGGGAAGGGCATTGAGGTCTTTCCCCAACTTATTTGAATTGTTTGTTTGGGGTTTAATTGTATTTGTGAAGATTGCAAGATATCCAAGTTGTGAAGTTATAAGAGGATGTGTTCTAGAATAGTTTTTAAGACTATGTGAATTGTATATAATTGTTAAGATATGATTGTTTAAATACATCTGTTATGTTACTGTTCTTTAATAAAGTCTTTGATTGTTGAATGCATTGATTAATTGATGACGCAAGCTCCGAATTTAAGCGGAGATACAATCGAAATTTCATGAACTTTTTCTTAGGAAAATATCATTAAAAGTAATTGAATTAAAAATATTTAAGGACAAATAGAATGTTTTTAAAAGCAATAATGTGATGTCATTAAAAAATTGTAGGGTTTAGGGTTATTGATCACACACGCAATGTTTCCTTCAAACTAATCATGGATGTATGATGGATTGCATGCTAATAGATGAGGGATCAAACTAGAATTCTATTATATAGCAGTTCATTAATGGGGCAAAAGTGAGGCATCAATATAATAAGTGCAAATGTAGAAAGTATTTCAATGTTGATACCATAAGGATCCATTTGTACAAGTAGGAATTCATGCCTAACTATTGGATTTGGAATAAGCATAGAGAGGTAGTTAATATAGGGAATCAAGTGGGTAAGTTTCAGGTTAGAAGTAGTTCTTGTGGGGTCCACGTAGCTTAGCACGATGTAGGTAATGTGTCATGGAAGGATAATATTTCCAGACATCATGAAGTAGTTTTTGATGCTTCTATTCATGATTTGTAGCACATTATTCTCAGCCTTCAGTTGAAGAGCCCAACCAAGATGCTGCTAGATTTTATATCATGTTTGAAGCTGCAAATCAACATTTATGTGGAAGATTATGTGCAGTCAAAACTATCATCGTGATTTGGATGTTGATTATTAAGTCTGAAGGAAACCCAAGCTAAAGTTCTTTTCATTAGCGGGTTGTACTGATCAGTGAGCTAAGTCTGAATCCCAATGTAATTCAAAAAGCTTTTTATCAAGCTAAAATATTCTTTTCTAAACTTAGGTCAAAGGAAATAAAGATTGATTGTTATTTAAAAGGTTATATGCTTTATTGCAAAGATTATGTTGCATTGACTGGATAAATTTTGCTAAGAGCCTAGGTTTAAACCTAAGAGGCATAGAAGTAAGAGGTATAAGCATGTCCTTTAAAAAAAATAAAAAATACACTATTTGCCCTTAATCCCTAGACTTAAGACACTCTATGCATCAATGAGTTTGGCTTCTCATATGAGGTTGTACAATGAAAATTAGAAGAGAAATGGTGTGATGACTCATCCATCACATATCTTGACTTTGCCTCTGACACTAAAATGTTAGATTGGGATTCTATTTGGATGGATCTTGAATAATCAATTTAGCAAACCCTATTTGTGTTGATCCATAGTTGTTATGTATCATAATCTTCCTTCTAAAATGTGCATAAAAGATCCTTACCTTTTCATAACATGTGTAATCCTTGGCCTTGATAATCCAAAAGCTAAGATTAATGTGCATCTTCAACCCTTAATTGATGAATTGAATGAGTTGTGGTATGAGGGTGTTCTTACTTACAACATTTCAACAAAGCAGAATTTCATGATGAGGACATCATTAATGTGGAGCATCAATGACTTTCTAGCTTATGGAATGTTGTTTAGGTGGATGACATAAGGCAAATTAGTATGCCTGGTTTGCATGGAAGATACTCAGGGATTCACTTTGAAGCATGGGTCAAAGAACTCCTAATTTGATTATCATAGGACGTTCATAGATGTTGATCATCCATATAGATGAAGTAGATACGGCTTTAAAAATTATGTTGAATATGATGAGTCTCTGGTTAAACTAGGTTATCACCAAATATGGGATTGAGTTAAAGATTTCCCAAAAATAATTAAAGTTGGAAAAGTAATGTGATTGCCAGGCTATATGTAACGCCCCGATTTTCTGTCTGAGTGGAAAATGACCAAAATGCCCCTGAGGTCATTTTCGGCTCGGAATTCGAGGATGGCCGACCCGGCAGTCCTCAAAGGGTCAACTCAACGTTTGAAGGGGATTGAATGACCCTTGAGTGGTTCCGAAGGCGAAAGTCTCATTTTCCGCAGTTTCGGGTCAATGACCAAAATACCCCTATAGCGTTCTACGCGGGTAAAGGTGTCGTTTAAACTCGAAACTTTCCCCAGAAGTTCAAAACCATGTTTTTACATGTTTCAAAACATCTGTTTGAGTCTCGGCAGCCTCGGGCAGTTTTAGTGCAAAATTACGATTTTGCCCCTAGAATAGTGTTTTTGAGCTTAACGATGTGATTAAGCAAACCTAAGCAATATTAGGCTCTAAACGAAGATTAATTAATTTCCATAATTAATCTAGAGTCAAAATAAATTATTAAAATTAATTAGAACCTAAAATTGCTTAGATTAGATTTAAATCTCTTTTCTAAAACTCAAGATTTCACCCTTGGAATCTTGAATAGTATTTTCTCTCTCCAATTCCTTAAATCAAGGAATTGTGTCTAAAGTTGTTTATACACTAAAATGAATTTATAACTCACTAATGATGCAAGAACACTCTTTAATTATGTCTTGACAACCTTAATTACCCACTTTCTCACCTAAACACTTTCTTACAAATTCCTAATCTTAATCCTAATCAAAGATACACCTAAACACAACTTTAAACCACAATTAAAATGCAAGAAACCCTCCCCCCATGGCTGATGCACATTCAGCCATCTCTCTCTCTTTTACCTCACATGTTGAATTATTTTTCACTCAAAGAACCATGCTTGAGGCCATACCTTGAACCATACCTCACCATGCCTCAAGACCACATTATCTCACCTCATGGAACTCATGGGCTCCCTCCATTTTGATGGCCGAACACCCTCCCCCTCCTTGCACCTTTCATTTGCTTCATTTCTCTATAAATAGCTGGCTTGGGTGAACTTGTATCATTTTGGGTTCATTTGCAAAGTGTAAGTTTTCAAAGAAACACTTCAAAACTTCCTTTTTCTCTCAAGTTCAAGTCTTCAAGTTCTTCAAGTTCTTCATCCTCTTCTCTCATTCCAACCTCCTAATCACTAGGTAGGGATTTTCTTTCAAGAGTTATTTCATTTAAAGTTCATAATTTCTTTATGTGTTCATAGTTTCTCTTGAATCCTTTTTAGAACTTCTTTTCTTCTTCCATTCCTCTTTGTGTTTCGACCATGAGCCCTTTTAGAGCAAAGGAATGAGAGCTTGATGATGAGGTTCCATGATGATAATGTTCATTGCTTGGACAATCTCTAAAGCTTGATCTTTGTTAAAGATGTTTTCTTTGTTCTTTCTTCTTGAACTTTGAAACCTCTCACCTTGATGACATTTTAAAATGGTCACATGAACTCAATGATGAGAGCTCATGATGTTGGTGTTAATGCATTATCAAGATCATGGTCTCTAGAGTTCCAAATGTTTCTTTTCTTCTCCAACAATTTCGGTTCTTCTTCCTTTTCTTTCTTTATGATTTTCGGCCATGTTGGCCAAGGGAACCCACAATGGCTTGATGATGAGAGCTTCTAGATGATGACTATGTGTTCATCACAATGAGGCCTCTAGAGCTTGAGTTTTAATAAAATCAAGTTATTTAAGTTTACATTTCAAGAAAAGAAACTTTGTGTTTAAAGAACCCTTGAGGTTCACTCTTGTTTTTCTTTATCTTGTCATGATGAGTTTGGGTTGAGGTTTAAGTCCCTTTAAAGTCTTGTATGAGCTCCAATTAGAAATAAAATGAACTAGCATTCATATTTAATTTTCAAGCCATCACCTAAAGTTAAAGGCTAAAGAATGGAGTGCATCTCATATTTATATTCTTGTCTAGCATATTTACCTTTCATCACTAAAGAACGTAAAGATTTAAAATGAGGTTTGTACTATCACCTAACTAAATCTCAAAGCCTTTCTATTTCGGCCTTAAAGTCGATTGTTGCTGGGCCTAGAGCACTAAAATAAAGAAATGAACTTGCATATTTATATTTCAAGCCTTGCATATTTATATTCCAAGTCTTGCATATTTATTTTAAGCCTTGCATTTTTATATTCAAGTCTAGCATGTTTACTTTAAGCTCTCACTTTAATTTGTAATGAAGAATAAAAATGAAGTGCATAGCACGTTTAAATTATGTCATCACTTAAAAGATCTTAGAGCTCAAAGACTTGCCCATTTCATCTCAAGTTAAAGTTTAATGAGGGAGCATTCTTTGAATGCATGATTTCGGCCATGAAGTGATGATGAACTTGGAATGAGTTCCATCTAGCTTCAAGGACCAATAAGTCAAGTTTTAAGAATCCTTTTAAATCTCATGATTTTGTTTAAGTTTAAGACCAACAAGGTTCTAGGAATTTAACCCCCTTTTAAAGAGGGATTAAGTGGTCACTCACCTAAGGTAGGTTTAGTCTCTTTGACATGATAAAATGGTTTGCAAAAGAGTTTTAGAAGTCTTGAAAATAATTCCAAGAGAAACTAGTAACTTATGTATTTTAAAAATATCAAGTTATGTATCTTTTTGGGATTTAATGTTTCGGTTCTTCCATGATGTGTTTGCTGCCATGTGATGATGTTTGATGTGTTTGAACGAGTAAAAATTATGTATGATGAAGTTGGGACATCTCTATGCAAGGTAGAGAAGAAACTAGCTTTCCAGGAAAAATCGTAAAGTCAAGATTTAGCATAGTTTTATTCCATTTAATTATGGACACTGCCCAAACTGTTTTAATGGGGATATAATTAGATTTGGATTGATTAGTCATGAAAAATTTGGTTTCATTTGAAGTAGGAATGAATTTTAGCACCTATAGAGAAACTAGTAACTAGAAAACCGTAACACCGCAATTCTAGAACTCTTAGAACATTTAATTCTTAGAATCTGTCCAGCAACCTTAAAATGTAGAGAACATGGTTTATAAATAGTTCCTTGATATAAGGATGACTCATAATTGGTTTAGGATTAACTTATAGCGCCTTAGGCGAAGACAGAACCAAGAAAGGGTCTAAAACGCAAGTTCTAGAACCCTGTAATCATAAGTTTATAACACTGCCCCTAAGGAATGGTGATTTAATTGAGAGAATAAATAAATGATAAGGTTTGATAAGAGAGAACCCTTAGGTGCATAAAAGTTTGATATGGGATGATAGGTTAACTACATCGCGAGTTTAAGGCCTATAAGGGTCAAAGCATAAAATACCGTAGGATCAAGTGCATAACGAACTTTTAATGTTGCTTGTGGAAGTATGAGGATGATTATGTGATTGCATGAAAGTATGATGAAGGATGCATGTTTGATTGACTTATGTGGCATAAAGAAGAATTTGGAAGAAATTCGACATGCTACAGTTATGCCGTCGAATTTCTGACAAATTCGGGATTCAGAAAGTTTTTGAAAACCTATGAAATTTTTATGAGGTACTAAGATGGGTTCTCGGATGACACCGGTTCGGCCGAGCACCTCTAGAGAACTCATGTGACATCGGTACCAAGATTTAATTCTTAGGTGACACCGGTTCGGCCGAGCACCCCCAAGAAATGCCCCCTAGCCCGTACTGGATAAGTCGGGATTATGTTTATGATTATGTTATACTTATCGAGATTGATAAGTAAGAACTAGTGACGACTAGTTGAGGTATGAGCTCATAATCTAGAGATGTGACACGTTCTGGGTGACACCGGTTCGGCCGAGCACCCCCAGAGCACTTGTCTTTTAGGGTGGCCTATGAGGAAGTTATGATGATTATGTCACAAAGAGAATTTATTTGCCACTTTATGTCACCACTATTATGATGTTCTTAAGTATATGATGATTATTCTTGCATTAAGTAGAGCCATGCATACATGTTTTTATATGCTTGCATCCATGACATTAAGAATCATGCTAAAATAAACGGACCTTGGCTAAATTATGTTTTAAAACCTGAAAATGGACTTAATGCATGTCCACTTATTTTGCATAACTAAACCCAAGGTTCCTGAGGACGTAGATGATGACACCTAGGTAGTAGAAGGCCCTACTGAGATTCTTTAGCAAGATTCTCACTCCCTCTATCTCTTTCTTTCAGTCACGTCTTCAGATGGCAACGTTCATAGTTTTTGTGGACACCCCAACTTGGGAGGTACATCATGATCCGGACCACGGGTCATACCATTTTGTGGGCCACTACATCGTACGAGTGTTTATGCTCGTTGGACGGCCCTTCAGTCACCCTGTACATAGCCATCGATTCTCTCCTGTCTCACCCTACAGCGACGACTTCGTGTTCGAGCGCGCACGCCCTCAAGAGGAGCGGATTCGCCGCACCCCACCGATGGCCTCTGCTATCCGGGACTACCCACAGTATGTACCCCGCTCGCCCTCATCATTCTCCGAGACGGACCCTTCGGAGGATTCTGCCACTTAGGTACCCTCCAAGGGATCCTCCCCCACTGTGCTGATGGACGTTGGGGAGGGTAGCGAGGCTTCCGTCACTCAGCCAGTACGTGGAGGATGGGTGAGGATGACTCCCCGCCATGGAGCTCATGCCCGACCGATGCAGCGCATCGCCACCCCGGCCAAGATCGCCCAGTGGATCGAGTACATCCCTCCTTTCCAGAGAGGCCCGCAGTAGGAGACGACCGTCGCGGTTCTGGTGCTCGAGCTTGACTAGACTAGGATAGCCTTCCTTTGACTTTGGGGCTATCCATTTGTAGGCGCACTAGGGTTAGGAGAGTTTCTTTTATCACCTTTGTTGTACTTTCGTTTCCATGTATTTTCATTCTAGTTGTACTAAACTAAGTCTCGCTCTTTATGAGTGAGCATATCATATATATATATATATAATTATGTAGTTCAATGATATTGTGATGTGCCTTTACTTGCCTTATGATATGATGAGATGTTTGCTTACTTTCAATCACGTTTTACCATTTATCGTGTCGCGCGGCTTTCACTTTGCTTTTATAATTTTCAAAAAAAAAAATTACCAGTATTTCCGCTAAGTATTTTAAAGTAATGAGAAAGCTATGACGTAACAGACTAATGATTAACCTAATTATGTTCTAGCGTATTGGGTTAAAATTAGGATGTTACACTATAGGGTTAGGCATAGTTGGACAAAGCAAAGTATTTTCTAGGAGTTGCCGTATTGAAAGAATAATTTGGTATGTCATTGCTTAGTTGTCATGTATTTTGAGAAAAATGTGGCCGACAATATTATGAACACCATAATGGATACATATTTTGAACCAAAGACAATGACAAAGGTAACAAATGATCTAGTTGAGTACTCCATGTAACACCCCGATTTTTCTGTCTGAGGGAAATAATCAAAATACCCCTGAGGTCATTTCCTGACCCGAATTCGAGGGTAACCAACTCGGTAGCCCTCGAAGGGTCAACTCAATTTTTGAAGGGGATTGAATGGCCTTCGAATGTTTCCGGAAGCGAAAATCTCGTTTTCCGCAGTTTCGGGTCAAAATGACCAAAATACCCCTATAGCGTTTTTACGCGGGTAGAAGTGCCGTTTGAGCTCGAAACTTTCCCCAGAGGTTTAAAAACACGTTTTCATGTGTCTAGAGGTCTCTGTTCAAGTCCCGGTGGTCCCGGGCAGTTTTTGTGCAAAATTACGATTTTGCCCCTAGAATAGTGTTTTTACGCCTAATGACGTAACTAAGCTAACCTAAGCAATATTAGGCTCTAATCGAAGATTAATTAATTTCCTTAATTAATCTAGAGTCAAAATAATTTATTAAAGTTAATTAGAATCTAAAATTGCTTAGATTAAACTTAAATCCCTTTTTAGAACTCAAGATTCCTAGTCTTGGAATCTTGAATAGTATTTTCTCTCACCAATTCCCTAAATCAAGGAAGTGTGTCTAGAGTTGTTTAGACTCTAATTTGAGGATCTAACTCACTAATGGTGCAAGACCACTCCTTAATTATGTCTAGACCACCCTAATTATCCATTTTCCTTACCTAAACACTTTCTTACAACTTCCTAACCTTAAGCATAATCAAAGATACACCTAAATACAACTCTAAACCACAATTAAAATGCAAACACAACCCCACATGGGCTGATGCATTTCAGCCAGGCCTCATCCCCCTTTGACCACATGTTAAATTGTTTTCTCACTCAAAGAACCATGCTTAACCCATGCTTGCACCATACTTGAGCCCATGCTTGGCCATGCTTCCAACCATGCTTTGAACCATGCCTTGTAAGAGATATTTTCTCTCCCATTCTGTACTCCTCATGGCCGAAGCTTCATCACCACACACACCCCTCCATTTGCTTCATTTCTCTATAAATAGATGGCCTTGGGAAGCTTGCACCACTTTTAGATCATTTGCTAAGTTTAGGAATACTCAAAGCTTTTCTTTTTCTCTCAAAGCTCTTGTGTTCTTCAAGTTCTTAGAGCTTTCCATCTTCTTCATCTTCTCCTTCCATCTTCAAGTTCATCACACCAAGTAGGGATTTCCTTTCATGTATCATCCTCTTTAAAGTTCTTGTTTCAAGTTTGATTTTCATAGTTTCTCTTGTTTCTTTTTAGAACTTCTCTTCTACTCCATTTTCCTTTTCATCTTCAGCCATAGGCCTTGGAGTTCAAAGAAATAAGAGCTTGATGATGAGAGTTTCATGATGATGTTTATCACTTGAAACAAACTCTAGAGCTTGATCTTTATCCTTGAGGAAAAATGTTTTTAGTTTTTCCTTTCTTGAACTCTTAAGAACTCCAACTTTAATGATGCTTCAAAATGGTTTTAAGGACTCAATGATGAGGTCTCATGATGTTGGTGTTAATATATCATCCAGATCATGGACTCTAGAGTTTTAAAATGTTCCTTTTTCCTTCTTAAGGTTTCGACCCTTTTCCTTTCTTTTTCTAAGTTTCATGGTTTGATTCTTAAAAATATTATGTTGAGTTCTAAGAACTCTAGACTATACCATATCTTGGTTTAATGAGTTTGGGTTAAGGTTTAAGTTCCTCTAAAGTCTTGTTAAGAACTCTAAAAAGATAAAATGAACTTGCATAATTTATTTTATGCTTGCATTTATATTTACATTCTTGCTATGCACCTTTACTTTCAAGCTATCACCTAAGAACATAAAGATTAAAATGGAACTTGCATCATCACTTAATTTAATTCTCAAAGCCTTTCTATTTCGGCCTTAAAGTCGATTGTTGTTGAGCCAAGAGCACTAAAATAAAGAATTGAACTTGCATTATCACCTAATTAATTTCTTGAATGCCTTTCTATTTCGGCCTTAAAGTCGATTGTTGTTGGGCCAAGAGCACTAAAATAAAGAATTGAACCTTGCATATTTATTTTCGAGCTTGCACGTTTAAGTTTATACCTTGCACATTTAATTTAAGTCATCACTTTATTTTGTAAGTAAGATTAAATATGAAAAGCATGAGCACGTTTATTTTATGTCAAAACTTAAGAACCTAGAGCTCAAAGACTTGCCTATTTCATTTCAAGTTAAAGTTTAATGTGAATGCATTCTTTGAATGCATGTTTCGGCCAAGTATTGATGATGGACTTGCAATGAGTTTTCTTCTAGCTACAAGGGCCGATAATCCATTCTCTATGTTTTTCCTGAAGCTTTACAAATCTTTATAAGGTTATGTTATCATGAGTTATAATTTTATTCCCTCTTTGAAGATGAAATATATTTTGGTCACTGGCCTAAGGCTTCTCTTAGCCTCCTAATGAATTAAAATGATTTGAAAAGAGTTTTAGAGATTCTAAATTGATTCCAAGAGAAACTAGTTAACTTATGTACCTAGAGATGTCAATTTAGTTCTCTTATTGAAGTTAGATGTTTTTGGAATTGTCATGATGAGCTTGTGGCTGTATGATGATGTTTTGATGTGTTAAAATGTGTGGAAATATCTCATGATGATGTAGAAATGATTCTATGCATGATAGGCAAGAAACTAGCTAACTAGAAATACTGTAAAGCTAGAATTTAACATAGTTTAGACCCATTTGTTTTTGGAACTTATCCAAACTGTTTTAATGGGAACATAATCAGATTAGGATTGTTTAGACATGAAAAACTTGGTAACATTTGGATTAGAATTGAATTTTAGCACTAATAGGGAAACTAGTAACTAGAAAACCGTAAAAACGCAAATGTAGAACTCTTAGAACATTTAGTTTTCTGGATTCTGTCCAGCAACGTTACAACATGATAAATGTGATTTATAATTATTTCTTAAGCATAGGAATGTCTCATAATTGATTTAGATTTAATTTATAGCGCCTTAGGCGAGGACGGAACCGAGAAAGGGTCTAAAACGTAAGTTCTAGAACCCCCTAACCACAAGTTAGAAATTCTGCCCTATGCTTTTCAGATTTGAGTATGAATATGAGAATTAGGAATGATGATTAATTATGAGCCCTTAAGTGCATAAAATATGAACGACAGATGTTAGAGAACTATATCTCAAGATTAAAACCCGTAAGGGTCAAAGCATAAGCTACCATAAGGGTAAGCGTTTGAATGTTCTATGATGATGCATGTGGTATGTAAATGATGATGATGTTATTCATATGAGGAATTCATGAGGATATATGTTTATGTGGCATAAAGCAAATTTGGAAGGAACTCGGCGTAATGCCATCGTGCCGCCGAATTTCTGACGAATTTGGGGATTTAAAGAGATTTTAAAAATTAAGGTACTAAGATGGGTTCTAGGATGACACCGGTTCGGCCGAGCACCTCCATAGAACTCATGTGACATCGGTACCAATTTATACTCTTAGGTGACACCGGTTCGGCCGAGCACCCCTAAGAGAATTGCCCCCTAACCCGTACTCAGATAGTCGGGATTTATGATTTATGATACGCTTATCGTTAAGTGGTAAGTAAGAACTAGTGATGACTAGTTAAGGTATGAGCTCATAACCTAGAGATGTGACACGTTCTGGGTGACACCGGTTCGGCCGAGCACCCCCAGAGTGCTTGTCTTTTAGAGCAGCCCATGAGGAAGAGAAGTTTCATGATTATGATTATGTCACTAAGTTTGTCCCATATGAATATTTCTATTGCCACTTTATGCCACTAAGTATGATGATGCTTGATGATATGATTTATGTATGTGCATTAGGTAGCACCATGTATACATTCTCTATTATGTTGCATTCATGACATTAAGATCATCCTAAAATGAATGGACCTTGGCTAAAGTATATTTTAAAGTTTAAAATGAACTCAATGCATGCTCACTTGCTTCTACGAAAATAAACCCAAGGTTCCTGAGGACGTAGATGATGACACCTAGGTAGTAGGAGGCCCTACTGAGATTCTTTAGTAAGATTCTTACTCCCTCTATTTCTTCTTTCCGTCACGTCTTCAGATGGCGACATTCGTGGTGTTCGTGGACACGCCGACATGGGAGGTGCACCATGACCCAGACCATGGGTCATTCCATTTTGAGGGTCGATGCACGGTTAAAGTATTCATGTTCATGGGTCGACCCTTCACTCCCCCTATACATTCCCACCGTTTCTCCCTCGTCTCACCTTTTGGCGATGACCTGGTGTTCGAGCACACACGTCCCCGAGAGGAGAGGCTTCGCCGTACTCCACTGTCTCAAGGCCCGCTGCTCGAGACTACCCCCAGTATGTGCCCCGTTGCCCGTCATCTTTTTCGGAGACGGATCCTTCTGAGGATTCGGCAACCCAGGAACCCTCCAAGGGATCTTCCCCCACCATACCCATGGACCTTGGGGAGGGTAGCGAGCCCACCGTGACTCAGTCGAGGCTTGCACGACGACCGGAGATAAGGTCGCGCCGTGGAGGTCACTCCCGAGCCCCGTTCTGCCTATTCTCGCCAAAGGAGCTTGCTCAGTTTCCTGGTTACGTGCCACGCTCGAGGGATAGTCGCCAGTAGAAGGCTGTGGATGGCCCGGGTTAGTGCACACACCGCATAGACGAGGATAAACCTTCTTTTGTTTAAAGGTTATCCCATTAGATGCACTCGGGTAGGGGAGTAGTTTATGTTTATGTTTATGTTGTATTTTCTTTCATGTATTCCTTTGTACTAAATTAAGTCTCACACTTATAAGTGGGCAAGTTATATATATATATATATATATATGAGATGATATTCAGTGTTTCTCATGATGTGCCTTTATGTGTCTTATGCTATGACGTTATGAGATGTATGTTTTGTCCTTTACGTGTTATATCGCATCACGCGGCTCTCACTTTGTATTTCAAAAAAAAATTTACCCGTATTTTCCGCTATGTATTTCAAAGTAAAAAATGAGAACTATAAAGTAACAGACTAATGATTAACCTAAGTATGTTCTAGAGTATTGGGTTAAAAATTAGGATGTTGCACTCCACATAGCCTAATTTGTATTTACAAGAATTAAAAAGATGGTAATTTTTGTAAACTAAATGCCAAATATTCTTTGAATTCTACTCTGTGACAACTCGTCTTTCGATAGTATTATTTAGGATAAAATGATCAAATATGAACAAACTATGGAGATTTTAAATTTTTTGACAAACATGGTAATGATTACAGAAGTATGAATATTTTGTAAAAACAAACATTATTAAAAAATTCAAAAGTATTATTTTAATCAAAAATTTAGGATGAGATCTATGAATGGTATAAGGGCATTGATAAAAATAAAAATAAGGTTAGCTAAATATTTTTAACCCGGTAAAGTTATTTAGATGCTAATCGTGTATCGAAATGGTAATAATCGATACACCAAAACACTAAAATTGGTCCAATAAAAGGATATTATCAAACCTCAGATAATGTTCACTCAAAGCAATCAAATAAATATATATATATATATATATATATATATATATATATATATATATGTATTTTTTCAGTATAGATACATGATAAATTGATTCAAAAATAATTGTAATTGTCCATTTATTACTTTTTCCCCAAGTAAGTGCTTTATTATATAACCAAAATAATTAGAAAAAAATCACATTTCTCTTCATTTCCTAGCAGCATTCACGCCACTTTCTCTTTTTAATTTTCCATCTCCATTTTCAATCCTCAAACTCCATAAACTCAAAAAAACCTTGAACTCTACTCTTAGTTCAACACTTAAACTAGTTCAACAATACTTCCAAACCTTCTTTTTCTTCTTCAAATTTATTCAACTAGCAATATATATAGGGGCTAGAAATTAGGTTGGAGACTCCAATTAAGGAGGAAAAGGCTAGAGAAAGAATCAACAAAAAGCTTGGAGGAAGGTAGGAAAAATCTATCTTAAGCTTAGTGATTGTTTGACTATTCTTGCTAATATAAACTCTTTGATATATGTTTGAAATTATGTTTGCGAAGCTTGAAATTTATTTCTAGATGCATACATATGAGCTTGATAGGTGTAAAAGAATCCATAGATAAAAGTCTTGTGAAATGTTTGAATTAATGTAAGAAATTAACTAAATAATTGAAGTTGGATGTTTGGGAAATTACAAAGGCCATTTCAGCCATATGTAGTTGAAGAGATGTATCAATATAAGGTTTGAAATTATGGTAGTATTTAGTTAAGAGACAACAACTTAGATTAAGTTAAAAATTGCATTTAAGCAACAAAAGAAGTAATTTTGATTCATTGAAGAGAATGAGACACATAGACATTATACAAGAATACAATTAGAAAGAATTTTATAAATTCTTAAAGATTAATATCTTTGAAATGCGATAATAAAGTTCCATAAACAAGAATGAGATTTTGATCTATAGAAGAAAAAGCATTGAAGTCCAAGTAAGACACTTGGTTTAGTTCCTTGAAAATTATAGGGATTATCAAGTAAAGAGTCCTACGAGATTTTGAAGTAAAAATCTTATAAAGGTTTAGGAGATTTTGCAGAGACGTCTCTTAGAAGTTTAGGAGATTTTGTAGACAAATCTCATAAGAATTCAAGAGATTTTGAAGAAAAAATCTCATAAGAATTTAGGAGATTTCAAGGAAATCTCATAACAAAAGTATGAAAAATAGAACTACTAAAAAGAAACTCTACTTAATAATCATAAGATTTCCTAAATAAATATTAAAGATTCATATGAAGAAACAAAACTTAAGTAATTAATGCATAAATAAGCTTTGTATAACATTAATTGCTTGATTGTAAGCTCATAGATCCAAATTGTGATGAAAGTGATGTATTGAGAATTGCTTGCTATATGATTTGTGAACTATGTCAGTGATCTATATAACGTTATAACATGAGGTGCTACATCATTGGCAATACATCAGATGATAAGTATATCAAGAATCCTAGGAGTTATATTCTCAAGCATAAATTTATTCATAAAACTGTAAAAAAGTGAAGGAACAAACAAACTAATTATTACAACAACAACCTAAAAACATAGTAACTAATTAACACAAAGTCAGATATCACTGGGTACTAGACTAGTATTTTTCCTACTGTGAATCTTTGATTCTCATTCTTACTATTGTTATATTTTTACATAGATAGTGAAATGGTGATCTTTGTGGAGTTCCCTAGCTAATATTGGCACTATGGTCTAGACCTTTTGATCAGCCATAGACAGAGAGTTTAGTCATTTTTTTTAATTTTCATTTAATGAATTTTGAGTAGTGTGCTATTTAGACTAATGGTTCTTGCATGAACCAAGGTAAAGTTTGATCTAGTTATGTACACTATTTATTCGTCAACACATATTACAATTATATTATTTTGCTATTTTGTTACAACATATTATTTATATTTAAACTTTATGACGTAGAGGAAAAAGTGGTTTATGTTTTTGACAAGAGTAGGCTAATATTTAACATCATATATACACCTTTAAGATTAAATAGAATTAACAAGTAATAACTTCCTACTATAACGTTATGGCTTAAGCATAATCTTATGGTAGGAAGGGTATTACATTTTGGTATCAGAGCAGTTCAGCCTGTTAGAGCCTAAGGATGGTCTGAATTGCTTCTAAGGCAAACTCTGAAATTTTAGTGTTATGTGGTAGGATCTAATCTATTAAGATAAAAAGTAGAACTTTATATGCATGACAACTTACTTTTGAAGTAATTAGTAACTATCACACTTAGCATTATATTGAGCCTGATCAACTCAATGCCTTTTGCTTTGTGTGATAGGAAACAAAGGACTTCGAGTATGCATAATAGGACTAATAATAACAATGATGGGGTGCCTGAGGAGGAACCTGCAAACTTTATGCATGATTTTCAAAATTTGACCTAGGATTTCAAGGAGCAAGCAATGGCTGTAAACTAGACGATGAGCACTATTTGGAGGTAAGCTCATGGAATATGCTAGAGAAGACCAACTATTTGTGGCTTTCCAAGGAGCAAAACCACCCTAATTCCAAGAAACCTAAACCTAGATAAGGTTGAAGAATGGATTAAGCAATGGAAAAGAAACTTTGAGGTATTAGGGTGTTTGGACTCAAAGAAAGTGGTTTATGCCATCTATGTGTTGGACATTAGTGGGTAAGTACCAGAATGCTAATTAAGGAGGCAAATATTGAAATTACTTACGATGTGGTTAAGGATGCTTTCTACAAAAAGTATTTTCCTCCTTCCATCAGAAATACTAATAAATTGGAATTCCTAAAGCTGCAACAGGGAAACATGACGGTGCCAGGGTACGTCGCAAAGTTTGATGAGCTTTCCATAATTTATCAATGTAATCCTAATGAAGAGTAGGTATGTGTTAAGTATGAAGGAGGCCTTAGAGATGACATTTTGACGACTGCAGGACCAATGGAAATTAGAGATTTCCCCATACTAGTGAATAAGAGAACTCTAGTGGAGGAATACAGTAAGAAGTTGATTACAGCCGAAGCAAAATAATATGATAATAGCAGGACGGTGTGTTAGCTCCAGAACTTTAACAAGTTTTGAATGACAACAAAACCAATTTAAAGAAAATGCTTTGAAGAATAACTAATGGTTGTCTTGAGTTTCTTGTAAGATTAAATAAGTTCTATCATTTAGTATACCAAGGGTAAATCAAACAAGGATAAATTTTACTTTACTTGTACAAACATGTTTTATCTCATGTTAAGAGATATGAACTGAAAAGGAAATAAGATTATACCCTTATTCAAGCTTAAAATAGCTAACAATTGGAAGTAGAAATCAATGCTGCAAGAAACCAAGTTTTGAGACTTCAGAAAGTAGTACTGGATATTAGAAAGTATGTTTACAATGAAGATATTAAGCAAACTCTGAGAACCAGGTGTTGCCCTATCTTCAATTAGCATAATCGCAATTATTTCATCATCATAAAGCTTGGATTAAAGACCTGAAGATCAAAGGATCATCAAGCATCTGTTATCGCATGTCAGAAAGCTCACTTCATTGTGGAGCACCAAACGTTACTAGAAAAGAAGAGAAATTTGAATTTTTGAAATTCAAATTTTAAGTCAAATCCAATGTTAGAACTGGCATGTCATCCCTTTGTCAAATGGATCAACTTGCCCCAGCTTCTAGAATAAAGAGTTCAGAAACTACATTCAGAAAGTAAGAGTAGTTTCTGAAAGGACATCATAAACCTCAATGCCATAATGGCTTTTGCAACAGACAGACAAACGATCAGCTTAAATTGCTTTTCTGAGACACAAATAGATGATTAACATGTGTCACATAGAGATCTGATCAAAGGCAATGATCACAAGAAAGACTTTCTTTAAATAGAGATGCTATGCTCAAATGAAGAGTTAGAGAATTTGCGCAAGAAGATAAAACTCTATAAAAATCTCTCCTCACATCCAATAAGGTTCATATCATTATTTAATCAAATTCCTTACTTTTAAAATCTTCTTTCTACGTTCTTGAATAGATATATGTTCTTCTTAGGAAGAAATGATAGAAAGAAGTTATTCAAGCTTTCCCAAGTTATTCATATATATGTTAAGGAAACTTGAATGCAAGTTAGTTTGAGTAGCAACCCAAACACAAAACCTTTGTATCCTCAATCCAGTAGTGATCAGTATAAGATCGCATGGAGAGGCTAATATAAAACTACTTGCAATGCGAAAATAAGGTGTTCTTACTAGTCACGGTTTAGCTTGGAAAGGCTAGTCAAAAACTACTTGAAACTGGACATGTAACAGGCGGTTTACTTGTCATAGGTTCAGCTTGGAGAGGCTGGTGGATAACTACTTAGTTTAGCTTGAAGAGGCTGGTGAATAACTACTTAGTTTAGCTTGGAGAGGCTGGTGAATAACTACTTAGGTTTGTGACAGTAGGGGTTGTTTACTAGACACAAGTGCTAGCTTGGAGAGGCTAGTATAAGACTCCTCAGTTCAGCTTGGAGAGGCTGGTGAATAACTACTCAGTTCAGTTTAGAGAGGCTAGTCAATAACTACTCAATTTGTGACAGTAGGGGTTATTTGCTGGTCATTAATAAGAGCTTAGGAAGACTAATGTAAAGATTATCCAATTTGTTCTTTCTCGGGTTGAGAAAGATGTTTTAGTGGAACCTCAACATTTGTTGAGTATTAGATATAGACAGTTTTGGCTGAACCAGTATAAATTTTTTTATGTCTCATCTTCTTGTCCCGATCTCTTTTATTTTTTTCTTTGTTGCACTTTGCAGTTCAATACTTGCTGATTTAAAGTCTATAATCATTCTGTTATGTGTTATAGTTGAGCTTATGCAGATATAAAATTTATGCTTTTACATTATTTATCTTTACTTCATAAATCTACTTTCTGAAACTACTAACTGTATTTTCACTGCACTATATGTTTCATACTTGATAGTATCTTTGTCAAAAGTTTCAGATATGTAAAAAGAAGTAAAGCATGATTTAACCCTACTTGGGGAAGAACTGGTAACTGGAAAGGATCAAAAATGTGATTTCTAGAGCACTTAGGGATTGAATTATGGATTCTATTTCATCATGTATTAATTCTGTAAAAAGATGTTTGACACTTTGTATATGTGTGAAAATCACTAATAATTAGTGTGGAAATTAATTTTAGCACCATAGGAAAAGTCGGTAGCTAAAAAGGGTAAAAAACGTAACTTCTAGAACCTCGAAATTGTTTATTTCAAATACTACCCAAACTGTACAACACTGTTTGGTAATGTTCATAAAGTTAAAAATTAGTGGGAAACATTGTAATTGATCTCTTAGATGCATAAAAGAATAATTACTATTGTTAGGTTAAATCGATTTATACTTTTGACCCGTTTAAGGGCTAATGAGCAATTACTGATAATTTGAGGATGAAAATATCAATGATATCCGTGATGATCTTTATCACATTGTGTGTGTGTATATATATATGTATGTATACCTTGCTGAGCATAGCATATGCATTAGCTGAGTCTAGTCCTTGATTCTAGCATACTGGGTATGAGCATGTTTACTTTTCAATGAGATGTTCATAATGGCATGTTTATGTGAATTACTTTATTAAGAATTGCAATTATGGTTGAGATATTTGAGATGCATAGTTGAAGTATTTTATGAGCATGAAATGTTAAACGATAAGTTATGATATGTTCATATATTGCTTCTCTAAATAACATGCTAAAGTTAAGGTGACATAAAATACATGGAAATGATTCTTTAGACTCCCTGAATTAAAAGTTATGAAAGGTGATCCAAGTAAGTTTCATACTCATAATAAGAAAGTTAAGTTAAGGCAAGGAAGTGATGTGTTTCCCCCTTTATTACCCCATATTAAATCTTGTGACGGCTAGTTAGGTTAAGCTTATCCTAGGCGATCGGTGAGGTGAAGTTTTGGTGATGATTGAAAAATCACAGGGGAAGGTGAGATGGTTGGTTTAGGATGATGATGTAAAAGTGTGGTTGTTAAGAGAGGAACTTAAAGAGTTCAATAATGAAAGTAAATTATCATGGGTTCTCTTTCCTTCCCATGCGTGCTAAATGTTATATGACACATCATGTTGCATTCATCTACTTGACACTCAATCACATAATTTGAATTCTAAGTCACCTAAGAGAATAAAGTAAATTGGTGTGCTTACCCATGTGTTATCACGGGGTGATTTTAGTTCTTTAGCTGAACTTATGCTTAAATGCTTAGTCTTATGTTGCGTTTTGGATTTGAATGTGCACAAAGTCATGTCGTGTATAAGCTTATGTTAATTGCATGTGTTACCTATGCACTGGTAGCATTCACATGCATTCATGACTTATTATGTTACATTCTTGCATTAAGATTCATGCTAAAATAGGCAGGCCTCAGATTAATGGTATTTGGAACTTAATAATTGAACCCTATATATATGCCCACTATTTCGTAATGAAACCTGAGGTTCCTAGGGATGATGATGATGACACGTGTGTAGAGATGGAAACCCTACTAAGATTCTTATATAAGTTTCTTACTCCCTTTCTTTCTTTCCATCTTCATTTTCAGACAAGGCTGATGGCGATGTCCGTGGACTCCTTTGAGATGCTGGCATAGGTGTTGCACTATGGTTGATATCAGAGTGGTGCAGTAGCAGCAAAGATATAGTCCTTCATGCTTATAGCACCTAGGAGTTGTCTCATCTTCGTACATGCTCATAACTTAGTTTTTAGTATATGCACATCCACGAGGGGTTTAGCTACGTCATGATTATGCTTAGCTTTTGAGTTATTGTATGGTCAACCTTTATAGGTGGGCTTGGTATAATTGTTATGGTATTATACTTCTAGAATATTTCTACATTAGTATTATTATTATTTGACATGATGTTTATAGTAAATCTTATAATATGATGATGTTCTCAGTTTATGCTATACTCTGTTGTGATTTGTATGTATGCTACGTGATAGATGGTTAAGAATATGCCAATGAGCTATGCGGACAATCGGCGCAAGCCCTTGGAATTCGAAGAGGGAGAACATGTGTTCCTTAGGATTACCCCCACTACAGGCATAGGGAGAGCCATGAAAGTCAAAAAGTTGAGCCCTCGATTCCTTGGTCCCTTCCAAATTCTTCAAAGGATAGGAACAGTCACCTACAAAATAGCCTTACCCCCTAATCTTTCTAATCTTCATGACGTCTTTCACGTCTCTCAATTAAGGAAGTATGAGTCCGACCCTAGCCACGTTTTAGAGCCAGAGCATGTTCAGTTAAGGGATGACCTAACTTTCAATCTTCCCCCTACGAGAATCGTGGACCGCGGAGTCAAGCAGCTGAGGAACAAGTCTGTTCCTTTGGTAAAAGTAGCATGGGGACGCGACAAGTCCGAAGAATTCACATGGGAGCTAGAGACAGAAATGCGAGACAAGTATCCCGAGCTTTTCTATGGTAACGAATTTCGAGGACGAAATTCTTTTTAAGGAGGGGAGTAATGTAACACCCCGATTTTCTGTTTGAGGGAAATGACCAAAATGCCCCTGAGGTCGTTTCCTGACCCGAATTCGAGGATAACCAACTCAGTCGTCCTCGAAGGGTCAACTCAATGTTTGAAGGGGATTGAATGGCCTTTGAATGCTTTCGGAAGCAAAAATCTCGTTTTCCGCAGTTTCGGGTCAAAATGACCAAAATACCCCTATAGCGTTTTTACGCGGGTAGAAGTGCCGTTTGAGCCCGAAACTTTCCTTAGAGGTTTAAAAACATGTTTTCATGTGTCTAGAGGTCTTTGTTCAAGTCCCGGTAGTCCCAGGCAGTTTTGTGCAAAATTACAATTTTGCCCCTAGAATAGTGTTTTTGCGCCTAATGACGTAATTAAGCTAACCTAAGCAATATTAGGCTCTAAACGAAGGTTAATTAATTTCTCTAATTAATCTAGAGCCAAAATAATTTATTAAGGTTAATTAGAATCTAAAATTGCTTAGATTAAACTTAAATCCCTTTCTAGAACTCAAGATTCCTAGTCTTGGAATCTTGAATAGTGTTTTCTCTCTCCAATTCCTTAAATCAAGGAAGTGTGGCTAGAGTTGTTTAGACTCTAAATTGAGGATCTAACTCACTAATGGTGCAAGACCACTCCTTAATTATGTCTAGACCACCCTAATTATCCATTTTCCTTACCTAAACACTTTCTTACAAATTCCTAATCTTAAGCATAATCAAAAGATACACTTAAACACAACTCTAAACCACAATTAAAATGCAAACACAACCCCACATGGGCTGATGCATTTCGGCCAGTACACTCCCCATTGACCACATGTTGAATTGTTTTCCCACTCAAAGAACCATGCTTAACCCATGCTTGCACCATACTTGAGCCCATGCTTGACCATGCTTCCAACCATGCCTTCAACCATGCTTTGTAAGAGATATTTTCCTCCCATTTCTGCACCCTCATGGCCGAAACCCCTTCAGCCACACACACACTCCATTTGCTTCATTCTTCTATAAATAGATGGCCTTGGGAAGCTTGCACCACTTTTAGATCATTTGCTAAGTTTAGGAACACTCAAAGCTTTTCTTTTTCTCTCAAAGTTTTAGTGTTCTTCAAGTTCTTCAAAGTTCTTCATCTTCTTCTTCCATCTTCAAGTTCATCACACCAAGTAGGGATTTTCTTTCAAGTATTCCTTTCTTTAAAGTTCTTGTTCTAAGCTTTATGTTTATAGTTTCTCTTGATTCTTTTTAGAACTTCTTTCCTTCTCCTTTTTCTTTCTCATTTTCGGCCATGGGCCTTGAAGTTCAAAGAAATGAGAGCTTGATGATGAGAGTTTCTTGATGATGTTCATCACTTGAAACAAACTCTAGAGCTTGATCTTTGTTCTTGAGTAAAAATACTTCTAGTTCCTCCTTTCTTTAACTTTTGGGATCTTTAACTTTAATGATGCTTTAAAATGGTTCTATGAACTCCATGATGAGGACTCATGGTGTTAGTGTTAATGTATCACCAAGATCATGGACTCTAGAGTTTTCAAAGATTCCTTTTCTTGCCTAGAATGTTTCGGCCATTTCCTTTTCTTATACATGCAAAATGTTTTGATTTTCTAAAGATGTTATGTTTAGTTCAAAGAACTCTAGACTTTACTTTATCTTGGTTTGATGAGTTTGGGTTGAGGTTTAAGTTCCTTTAAAGTCTTGTTAAGAGCTCTAGAGAGATAAAATGAACTTGCATAATTTATCTTATGCTTGCACTCATATTTACATTCTTGCTATGCACCTTTACTTTCAAGCTATCACCTAAGAACATAAAGATTAAAATGGAACTTGTATCATCACTCAATTTAATTCTCAAAGCCTTTCTATTTCGGCCTTAAAGTCGATTGTTGTTGGGCTAAGAGCACTAAAATAAAGAATTGAACTCGCATTATCACCTAATTAATTTCTCAAATGCCTATCTATTTTGGCCTAAAAGTCGATTGTTGTTGGGCCAAGAGCACTAAAATAAAGAATTGAACCTTACATCTTTACTTTCAAGCTTGGACGTTTAAGTTTATGCCTCGCATATTTACTTTCAAGCTTGCACGTTTAAGTTTATGCCTTGCATATTTAATTTAAGTCATCACTTTATTTTGTAAGCAAGATTAAAAATGAAAAGCATGAGCATGTTTATTTCATGTCATAACTTAAGAACCCAGAGCTCAAAGACTTGCCCATTTCATTTCAAGTTAAAGTTTTATGAGAATGCATTCTTTGAATACATGTTTTCGACCAAGTAGTGATGATGGACTTGTAATGAGTTTTCATCTAGCTACAAGGACCAATAGTCTATGTTCTAAGTTTTTCTTAAAGCTTTACAAATCTTTTCAAGGTTATGTTATCATGAGATATGACTTTATTCCCTTTTAGAAGATGAAATATATTTTGGTCATTGACCTAAGGCTTCTCTTAGCCTCTTGATGAATTAAAATGATTTGCAAAGAGTTTTAGAAATTCTAAATTGATTCCAAGAGAAACTAGTTAACTTATGTACCTAGAAATGTCAATTTAAATCCTTTACTGAAGCTAAATGTTTTCGGTTCTGATATGATGAGTGTGATGCTGTATGATGATGTTTTGATGTGTAAGAATGTGTGAAAATATCATATGATGATGTAGAAATGATTCTATGCATAATAGGTAAGAAACTAGCTAACTAGAAATACCGTAAAGCTAGAATTTAACATAGTTTTGACCCATTTGTTTATGGAACTTATCCAAAATGATTTAATGGGAGCATAATCAGATTAGGATTGTTTAGACATGAAAAACTTGGTAACATTTGGATTAAGATCGAATTCTAGCACCTATAGGGAAACTAATAACTAGAAAACCGTAAAAGTGCAAGTTTAGAACTCTTAGAACATTTATTTTTCTGGATTCTGTCCAGCAACCTTACAACATGATAAATGTGATTTATAATTAGTTCGAAAGCATAGGAATGTCTCATAATTGATTTAGATTTAATTTATAGCGCCTTAGGCGAAAACGGAACTAAGAAAGGGTCTAAAACGTAAGTTCTAGAACCCCGTAACCACAAGATAGAAATTCTGCCCTATGCTTTTCAGATTTGAGAATGAACATGAGGATTAGGAATGATGATTAATTATGAGCCCTTAGGTGCATAAAATATGAACGACAAATGTGAGAGAACTATATCTCAAGATTAAGACCCGTAAGGGTAAGCGTTTGAATGTTCTATGATGACGCATGTGGTATATAAATGTTGATGATGTTATTCATATGAGGAATTCATGAGGATATATGTTTATGTGGCATAAAGCAAATTTGGAAGGAATTCGGCGTAATGCCATCGTGCCGCCAATTCTACTAATTTGGGGACTTAAAGAGATTTTGAAAATTACGGTACTAAGATGGGTTCTAGGATGACACCGGTTCGGCCGAACACCTCCATAGAACTCATGTGACATCGGTACCAATTTATACTCTTAGGTGACACCGGTTCGGCCGAGCACCCCTAAGAGAATTGCCCTAACCCGTACTCAGATAGTCGGGATTTATGATTTATGATACACTTATCGTTAAGTGGTAAGTAAGAACTAGTGACGACTAGTTAAGGTATGAGCTCATAACCTAGAGATGTGACACGTTCTGGGTGACACCGGTTATTGAACACCCCGATTCGATTGTCTTTTAGGGTGGCCCATGAGGAAGAGATGTTTCATGATTATGATTATGTCACTGAGTTTGTCCCATATGAACATTACTATTGCCACTTTATGCCACTAAGTATGATGATGCTTGATATTATGTTTTATGTATGTGCATTAGGTAGTGCCATGCATACATCTTCTATTATGTTGCATTCATGACATTAAGATCATCCTAAAATGAATGGACCTTGGCTAAAGTATATTTTAAAGTTTAAAATGAACTTAATGCATGTTCAGTCATTTTGTATAATTAAACCCAAGGTTCCTGAGGACGTAGATGATGACACCTAGGTAGTAGGAGGCCCTACTGAGATTCTTTAGCAAGATTCTCACTCCCTCTATCTCTTTTTTTTCGTCACGTCTTCAAATGGCGACGTTCGTAGTGTTCGTGGACACCCCGACATGGGAGGTGCACTATGACCCGGCTCACGGGTCATACCATTTTGAGGGGCAAGGCAGTGCGCGGGTTTTCATGTTCGTAGGACGCCCCTTCGCTCATCCCATGCACACCCATCGCTTCTCCCCGACTGCACCCTATGGCGACGATGAGCGAGTTTTTGAGCGTGCACGTATGCATGACGAGAGAGTGCTCCGCATGCACACTGTCACCTCAGCCATGCGAGACTATCCCGATTACGTGCCCCGGACTTACTTCTCAGAGACCGACCCATCCGAGGACCCGCCTACCCATCCGTATAGCGAGAGCTCTGCCCCCTCTCCACCATTGATGAGGGAGGGCAGTGAGGATACCGTGACTCAGCCACGACTTGCACGGCGACCGGAGATGCGGCCACACCGCGGGGGTCACTCTCGATCCCCGTTCCGCCTCTTTACGCCCGAGGAGCTCGCCCAGTTTCCCGGATACTTGCCTCGTTCGCGAGATGGACGTCAGTAGGAGGTGACGATCGACCGATGGAGTACCCGGTTAGAGCACACACCACTTAGATGGGGATAAACCTTCTTTTGTTTAGAGGTTATTCCATTAGATGCACTCGGGTAGGGGAGTAGATCATGTTTATGTTTATGTTGTATTTCCTTTCATGTATTTCCCTTGTACTAAATTAAGTCCCACACTTATAAGTGGGCAAGTTATATATATATGAGATGATATTCAGTGTTATTCATGGTGTGCCTTATGCTATGACGTTATGAGATGTATGTTTTGTTCGTTACATGATATATCGCATCACGCTGGCTCTCTCACTTTGTTTTTCAAAAAAAAAATTTACCCGTATTTTCCGCTAAGTATTTCTAAGTAAAAATGAGAACTATGAAGTAACAGACTAATTATTAACCTAAGTATGTTCTAGAGTATTGGGTTAAAAATTAGGATGTTACAATAATAAGGTTACAAGATAAGTTTATGATTCTAGTCATCACCTAAATCCTAAAGTTCAAGATTTACTTGTTTTATCTTAAATGGCAATTTCGACCATGGACACTTCTCATCTATTTATTTTTGGCTCTTATATAATTCTGATTTAAAGCTTGATATATTTTATTTTTAGGTATGACCTTCTCTTTAAAGTTATACAAAGAAATTTTGAAAGTCCTAGAAATCGTAAAGGATTAGGAATATGGTTTTTCTCATGATTTTAAATGCTAAAGTTTTGTTATTCTGATCTAATCTTTTAGAACTAGAATGGTTACTGATTTAGGATGTTTAGATGAGTTTAAATCACTAATAGTTATTGTAAAAATTGTTTTTAGTGTCTTAGGAAAAACTAGTAACTAAAAATGATCAAAATTGTGTTTTTATGAAACTTTTAGAATGATAAATTTTCTGATTTCTGTTCAACACTGTTCATCATTGTTCACCATTGTTCACTAGTGTTTATAGCTGTTCACACACTTAAGGATCACTAATAATTGTCATAAAAATTGTTTTTAGCATTTTAGGAAAGTTTAGTAACTAGAAAGGATTAAAATTGTGTTTTTTTGAAGCTTTAAGGAGACTAATTTTCTGATTCTGTTCAAGGGTTGTTCAAGGCTATTCATATTATTCACACACTTAAGAATTACTTATATTTGTTGTAAAAATTATTTTTAGTACCATAGATGCATAAAAGGGTAATTACAAGTGTTAGTTTGGGCCGTTTTGCAAAATTCGGAAAGTTGTGTTTAAACTATCAACTATGTTATTTCAACCAAATGATTTTATTTAGAGCTACTAATGATGTTGAATATGTTCATGAGTCCAAAATACCATTTATAAAGTTTAGATAAAGTTTTAGAAATTTTGGTTATTGTTAAATATTAAACACAAGCGATTCTGCACTTTGACCCATAAAGTATGATAAAATTTGGTCTATAGCCCTAAAAGGTTTTTATGAAGTGTTTTATATGGTTCTAGTAGTTATATGCCTTTTGAAAGTATTGGTTAATGTTAAAGATTTCTAGTTTGTAAGAATGTGTTAAAAAGAGGTATTTACATTTTTACCCAAAATCTTTGAGAAATTACGATTTGACCCCTTTGGGGCTTAAGCGTAAATATTGATAATTTGATGAGATGAATGTGATTGATATCTTGTGATGGCTATGTTCATATATTGAGATTTTTATGGCTTATGGATGTATGCAATGAAATATGATGCATGTTTATATGATTTAAATTACGGCATCTTATGGTTATGTTTGATTCGTTGAGATGCATAAGTTCATGAAGTTTATGAGCATGAAATATTGAAATGATGAAGTTATTTATGTTTGCATCTCATATATCATGCCAAGATTAAAGGTGACATAAGACACATGGAAATGATCCTCTAGACTCCCCGAATTAAAGGTTATGAGAGGTGATCCAAATAGGAAGTGATCCTTTAGACTCCTCGAATTAAAGGTTATGAAAGGTGATCCTAATGCCCCCTATCCCGTACCTTAAGAGTCGGGAATTTAACTTATCAAGAGGGATAAGATTACACTAGTGACGACTAGTGAGGTATGAGCTCATAACCTAGAACTCTCGAGAAAAGAAAGAACTATAGGGCGGCCCCCAAGGAAAAGAGAAAAAAGAAGTTTAAGTCACCTGTAAGAATGATGATCATGATGTTCTTTATATCATATGCATTGTTTTATGGATTTTATGATATTATGTATGTAATATTGACATGCATCCATGACTAATATGTTGCATTCATGACATTAAGATTCATGCTAAAAGATACGGGCCTCGGCTAATGATATTTAGAACTTAATAAATGAACCTTATATATATGTTCACCATTTTCATAATTAAACCCGAGGTTCCTGGGGATGATGACGATGACACTTCTGTTAGAGTCGGGAAGCCCTACTGAGATTCTTGTATAAGTTTCTCATCCCTTTTTCTTTTCCGTGTCGTCTCTAGACATGAATGATGGTGTAGTTCGTGATTTACCTTGAGACTGGACGAAGAGCTACGGAGATAACTTTCCTTTGGATATTTGCCTTTAGAGTGATCGTATTTCATATATCAGTTTGTATTCTATTGATGGATATATATTAATGTCCTTAAGTTTACAAGACATCACCATTATGATATAGTAATTGATATGTTATTTGAGTTATGTTATGCCATGGTTGTATTATGTATTTATCTGCTATTCGTTTCTAACATCTTTCTTATGCAGGAAAGATAAATGACGTTAGATATCTAGCATGCGCGGCTCATGTTTTGGTATTTAAAGTTTAAAAAAAAAATTTACCCATATTTTCACTAACGTATTTTTCAAGAGGTTTTGAGTCAAAAACCGAAACAAAAGAGTAATAACTAATACTTAACTTAAATACATCCTAGGCGTGTTGAGTTAAATATTAGGGTGTTACACTAACTTCCAGTTCTAACTGATTCTTCAAACTTTTCCAAGAATAAGGCTTTCTTTCAAGAAAAGGATTGGCATTTGGCTAGATCTATGTGTTGAAAAGGTTGATTCAAGAACTTTTCTTATAGATTTATGACATAACCTAGGATTTATGGGTGTTTGGAAGCTTAGAAAATTGAAAATGGAGGTGAGAAACTAAGGGTGTAATTTCAACTAGCAGGTAGATAAGAAGAGAGATTTTCTTGTTTCATTTTTAGGAGAAACTAAGGGGGCTAACACTAGTAGGCACAAGCCTGGCCAAAGTGCCAAAACAAAAGATAGCATTATAGGGTAAGGGTTTTCTTCAAAGAGTGCTACCCTATTTATAAAGAGCCTTTACTTACTCTCCAAGTAGCTTTTTCTCCAAGTTAACTTGTTCTCTAAGCTAACTTATTTCTTTTTTTTTCTAGTTCCCCAAGCTCAACTTCCTTGCCTCTATCCCATCCTCGACCTTAGGTTGCATTATTTATCTCTTGGCTCTAAACCAAAGTTGGCCCCGACCCTTAGGTGTAACTATTCATTCCTGGCTCGATTAAAATATTATTATTGTTATTGATAGTACTAATGAAAGATGGGTTATTACGTAATACAATTACATTATTTTGGTATTTTATTACGACATGTTATTTATATTTAAACTTTGTGACATAAAGTAAAAAGTGGATTATGTTTTTCACAAGATCATGTTCATATTTAATATCATATATACACCTCTAAGATCAAGGTAATTAAAAGTAACAACTTCTCATTATAGGCTACGGCTTAAGCATAACCTTATTGTAAAAAGAGTATTACATGCTCGGGTGTGTAGTTGATTTCGAGCTAGCACTATGTGTTAGCTCCAGAACCCTTGCGCACATGTGTTTTGAATGACAACAAAACAAATTCAAAGAAAATACTTTGAAGAACGACTAATGTTTACCCTGAGTTTCTTAACAAAGTATAATAGGTCAAATCCGGTTAGTATGTTACAGATTTAAAGCAAGAATAATGTTTCACTTTGCATGTGGCAGCATGATTTATCTCATAGGAAGAGATTGAGCCAAATACAAAGTGAATGTTATTTCAAGCAAAACATGTATACATACTTATGGAACAAAGCATAGAAACGGACTTGAATTGGGAATAATTTCACTACACATGTGCAAACATGTTTCATCTCATATGAAGAGATTAAGCTTAAATGAAGTGATCATTATCTCATGCAAAAGATGTGTAAATGCTTAAAGACTGAAGGAGATCAAGTCAAGAACCAAGAAACGAAGGAAAGGGACTTGAAAAAGTAGCACAGGACATCAGAAAGCACACTCAAGATGAAGAAATCAGAATATGTCCACATGCAATATGTTACTCACTCTTTAATCATCATAATTGCAAAGATCTAATCAGTAACGAAGATTTGATTGAAGACCAGAAAATGAAAAACACTTCAAAGAACTGATTATGTACTTCAGAAAGCTCACTTGTGAGTGGAGCAAAGAATGCTACAGGAAAGGGAGGGAAATTTGAAATTTGAATTTCAAATTATCAAGTCAAACACAGTTTTAAGCTGGTATGTCATCTCTTATGCCTTGATGATCAACTACCTTGGCTACATGAAGGATGAGTTCAGAAAGCTTGGTCAGAAAGTAGAAAAGTGGTTTATGATGGGAGATTAGAAAGCTCATATTTACAATGGCTTATGGAACCGACGTGACAATTCTGTCAACCTCTCTTCTAGCTGTTCTTTTCAAGACACAACTGATGATCAACATATGTCACTTAAAGAACTAATCTATGGCAACAATCACTAAGACCATTATATAAGGAGATGCAAAGCCAGAAGAATGTTAAGAGATTTGAAGATTCAAGAGAGGAAACTTTGCAAAAATCTCCACTCACTTCCTGGAATATTCAATCTTTATTGTAACATCCCCTGCAGCTTTATGGATTGACGATCGCCCTACAAACCAACATGGGTCTTTTTCAAAGATGCTTTGTCCTCACTCACATGTTTCCTAGAAAAACTTCCTAGGAGATCACCTATCCCAAAATTGCTCCAAGTCAAGCACGCTTAACTGTGGAGTTCTTTAGTGATAGGCTACCGAAAAGAAGATACACCTTGTTGATATAGGTACTACAAATCAATTCATATAAGCCCTCCTTAACTGTATAGTCCTGTACCTACACAGTCTCAGGATCCCTCTCATTCAGGTGTGTAATCGGTTCATTCATGTACCTTTCCACTTAGAAGTCTGCCAGGAGCCGCTCCTTATCCGTGCCTTCTTGCACCAACGATCACTCCCCGACTTCGTTCCCGGGTGTTACATGCACACTAGCTTCCGCTTGGTTCGTCCCCGAGCCACACTGTACTGGGAGATACAATTTGTAATATCCCCTACTGCTTTATGGATTGACGACTGTCCCTACAAACCAACACGGGTCTTTTTCAAAGATGCTTTATCCTCACTCACATGCTTCCTGGGAAAACTTCCCAGGAGGTCACCCATCCCAAAATTGCTCCAAGTCAAGCACGCTTAACTATGGAGTTCTTTAGTGATAAGCTACCGAAAAGAAGATGCATCTTGTTAATATAGGTAATACAAATCAATTCATATAAGCCCTCATTAACTGTATAGTCTCATACCTACACAGTCTCAGGATCCCTCTCATTCAAGTGTGTAATCGGTTCATTCATGTACCACTCCGCTTAGAAGTCTGCCAGGAGCTGCTCCTTGTCTGTGCCTTCTTACACTGGCAATCACTACCCGACTTTGTCCCCGGGCGTTACATTTATCATGTAATTATTTTTATCCTTGAAATGTAAACAAAATCTTCCTTCTACATTCTTAGTTATATTTAAGCCATTCTCATGGAAAAAGTAGAAAAAGGAAGTCATTCAAGTTTTCCCAGGAACTTTTCATGTATATGTTAAGGAAACTTGAGTATAGGTTAGTTTGAGTGACAACCCAAACACTTAACCTTTATATTCTTGATCTGTTAATGATCAGTGTGAGATAGCTTGGAGAGGCTACTATAAAACTACTTGCAACACGATAGCAAGATGTTCTTGCTTATCACGGTTTAGCTTGGAGAAGCTAGTCAAAGACTACTTGCAGCTTAGAGAGGCTGGGGAAAGACTACTTGCAACATGCTGAAGAAGTTGCCTGTCAATCACGGTTGGGCTTAGAGAGGCTAGTGTCAAGACTAATTGCAACTTGGAAAGGCTAGGAAAAGACTACTAACAACATGCTGAAGGAGTTGCCTGTCAGTTACGGGTTGGCTTGGAGAGGCCAGAGTCAAGACTACTTATGTTAGCTTGGAAAGGCTAGTACACAACTACTCAAAATCATTGGGTACAAGTGATTTCTGAAATCCTTGGATGATAGCTTGGAAAAGCTAATGTAAAGACTATCCATCTTTACTTTCTCAGGTTGAGAAAGTTGTTGTTATAGTGGAACTTCAACAATTGTTGAGTATTGGATGGTGCGGTTTAACTAGTATAAAATTTTTTGTGTTCTCTCTCTCTCTCTGATCTCTTGCATCGTTATATTTATATATATATCCTGCTTTTTTTATATTATCTCTTTTACATCAAGTGTTTTGTTTAAAAAGGTTTAGAAAGTAATTTTCTGAAGCCACTATCTATGTTTTCACTACACTTCAAGCTATATACATGATAGTTATCTATTTTAGAAGTTTCAGAAAATGCGAACAAGGATCAATGCATGATTCAACCCACCTTCTCGTGCACATCTTCACCTACACTATGCATAACACACATACTAGGGGAAATCGCCATTTGTAGTCTCTGAACCTACAACATGTTATTGGCGTAGCACAACTATCCAGATAAAGGATTAACTTTCAAGGGAGCTTTGGATTTCCAAATGGGCTTTTCAAGGAAAAAAGAATTGTAATAATAATTCGATAGAAACTGAAAGTAAGATTTACATGAAAAAAACCCTAGAAGACTTAAGAAACTAAGAACTTTTATCTGGATAAAAGGATAACATGACCAAATCAAGGAGACCCAAAAAGCATGTTAAATCTGAAGACTTATCTGTAATTTAAATTTCTAAAAAAATAGAAGTCCCAGGAGTATGTAGAACCTTATGTTAGCTCCAGAACCCTTATGCTCATGTGTTTTGAAAGACAACAAAACCAATTCAAAGAAAATACTTTGAAGAATCACTAATGTCTCTATCAAGTTTCTTATAAGATTATAACAAGTATCTATTGTTTAGCAAGAGCAAGGCTTACTCAAATGAGTATACATATTTCACTATGCATGTGTAAATATGTTACAAGTTCTATTATATCAAAGAAGTGAAATTATATCCTTATCCAAGCTTCTGATAGCTAACGACCAATGGAAGACTGCAACGCTACAAGAAATCAAGGAAAGAGACTTCCGAAAGTAACACTAGACATCAAAAATTACTCTCAAGATAAAGACATCAGAATATGTCCACAACATGTTACTCACTCTTCAATCATCATAATCAGAAAGAAGATTTGATTAAAGATCAAAAAGCGAAATAACTTTTCAAAGGCTAATTGCGTACTTCAGAAAGCTCACCTTTGTGTGGAGAAACGAATGCTACAGGAAAACAAGGGAAATTTGAATTTTGAAATTCAAATTATCAAGTCAAATCTAGTTTTAAACTGGTACATCATTTCTTCCTCCTTTTTGATCAATGACCCTAGCTTCATGAAGGAGGAGTTCAGAAAGCTTGCTTTGAAAGTAAAAAAGTGGTTTCTGATGGGAGATTATAAAGCTCAAATTTACAACAGCTTCTGAAACCGATGCGACAGTTCTGTCAACCTCTCTTCTAACTGTTTCTTTCAAGACACGACTAATAATCAACAAGTGTCACTTGAAGAACTGATCTATGGTAACGGCCACAGACAAAAACCATTATATAAAGAGATGTTAAGCTTGAAAAACATGAAGAGAAAGATTTGAAGATTCAAGAGAAGAAACTCCGCAAAAATCTATTCCTACTTCCTGGAACATTCAATCAGTATCATGTAATCAGATTTATCCTTGAAGTGTAAAGAAAATATTCCTTCTATATTCTTAGTTTGATGTATATTCTTCCTATGGAAAAGTAGAAGAAGGAAGTGAAACTTGAGTGTAGGTTAGTTTGAGTGGCAACCCAAATACTTAACCTTTGTATCCTTCATCCGTTAGTGATCAAAGTAAGACTTAGTTTCGAGAGGCTAAGGTAAAACTACTCGCAACGTGATAGTAAGATGTTCTTGCTTATCATGGTTTAGTTTGGAGAGGCTAGTCAAAGACTACTTACCGCTTGGAGAAGCTGGGACAAGACTGCTTTCAGCATGTCAGTAGAGGTTGCTACTGCACACGATTAGGTTTGGAGAGGCCAGTGTCAAGACTACTAGGTTAGGCTTGGAGATGCCAGTGTCAAGACTACTTATAACTTGGAGAGGCTAGGGAAAGACTACAAATAACGTGTTGAAAGAGTTGCCTGTCAGTCACGGGTTAGCTTGAAGAGATCAAAGTGAAGACTACTCATGTTAGCTTAGAGAGGCTAGTACAAAACTACTTAAAATCCTTGGTTACAGGTGATCTCTAAATTCCTTGGATGATAGCTTGGGAAGGCTAATGAAAAGACAATCCATCTTCACTTTCTTAGGATGAGAAAGTTGTTGTTATAGTGGAACCTCAACAGTTGTTAAATACTGGATGTAGAGATGTTGGCCGAACCAGTATAAAATCCTTTGTGTATTTACTCCCTTACCCTGATCTCTTTTATTTATTTTTATTGTTTCGTTACCTTACCATTAGTCTTATATATGTATATATATATATATATATATATATATATATATATATCTTGTTATCTCTTTTAATATGAAGGGTTTTATTTAATAAAGTTCAAAAAGTAACTTTCAAGTCACTATGTTTCCGCTTACACTTCGAAGTTTTATGCATGATAGTAATCTTTTTCAGAAGCTTTAGAAAATGAAAAAGGATCAATGCACGATTCAACCCGCCTTCTCATGCACATCTTCAAAGGTACAGATGACAGAGATCCAAAGGACAAAATGGCATATATCATCTCTTGAAGATCGGCCTTTATCTAATGATCCTTTGCTGACAAGACTCTAATTCATGACAAAATTCATTCATTTGACAAAAGGGATTCAAAAGAGACTTGTTGACATAATCTCTATAAAGAGAAAGATTAGAATTTCTATCAAGTCAAGTCTCTGCCTCAAGCTTAAACTATATATGTCACACATGTACAGGTTGTAACATAAGATAGGCTATATGAAACAGTCAATACATGATGTTGAAGGATCTCAATAGGTATCAAGATATCTTTAATCCTTTTTGTAACATGACAGATGTTTTATCTTGTTGAGGCAATGATATTTGCCAAAAGCTTCTTTGAGAAGAAGAAAAATCAAATACTATTGCCTGAGATTGGATTCTCTATTTGTCAAAAATGTCTGAAGTCTGAAATGACTATTTCAAAAGGACATCAATCTCTCAAACGACAAATTGGGACAAAGATCATCTTGAAAAAGAACATTTGCTTATAGCAACTATGTCTCACATCATGTATCTATTTAATTTTTTTTACCAACATATCACTGTGCAAACAAGGAAGAATGTGCCTGTCATCTAGAAAGTCTTTGTCAGAAAGTCTTTCTATGTTAAAACTTGTTGTCATTCTGTGCTTCGCATTTGAATAGCTTCATCAGAGATATATGTGGTAAATGTTTCTGCGTCTCACCTCTTTTATTTTTCTTCTTTTGAGAGGAGTTGCTAGAAGGTCATCAAGCCTACTCATCTATACATCTCAATCTGTGTAAGATTTCATATAATTGCCATGAATGCTTGAGAGAGTCTGGCCTAAAGCAGGAAAGATGAAATAGAGAAACACTTCAAGAGAGTTTACTCTTCTCAAGTTACATATTTCTAAAGCCATCCAAAGAGCTATATGAACATGTCAGAAATTTCTTCTGAATTCTTGAGAGGACTTCATGGCATCTTAAGATCTGACCTATTTTATCAAGACATTCAATAACCTTGCTTTTGTAACTAAGGGTCAGAATCTTTTGCTTCAGAGAAGCTGGATTGAGATATACAGATAAAACAGTAGAAGAAATATCTATGCAACTTCATCTACTATATATATATATAGTTTTATATGATTAAAGAGATACCTTTATGACAAATGAATCCTTAAAAAGATTTCTTTTAGAAAGGTTGGAAAAATCTCTTTATCTGAAACTAACTGATAAGGACCCATGGAAGTCTGGGTACCAAAGGTCATACTTCTTTCTTGGAGGAATTTCTGATATATCTCTCTGCCTGAAACTTCAATAGGAGCACTCTGATGATGATTCATCCAGATATCAGGCTCTGATCCTAAGTGTTGTCATTGTTCCTAAGAGATAATCTTTTCAAGAATCTCTCATGATGATGATGATGAAGAAAAAGGTTGAGGTAGACCTTGTTGATAACTTTATTAATGATGAATAAAGTCCTAAGATTTTCTATCTCAAGGCATCTCCAGAAAGACAGTAGATGAAAGCCAAAAGCTTCAAAAAGTGAGCTCCTAGTCCTTTAGAAAAGTTATGCTCGGACCTTTCAAGATGATCACAAAGTAATCTTTCTGACATACAACATGAGTAGTTTAAGAATAACATAGAAGCTAAATGATTCGAATATACTGTAACTTCTTGATAGTTCAGTCTTTAAAAAGTTGTCTTCTATTGTCAAAGTTCTGAGAGTACTCCCAAGGTTATGAATATCAAGTCATTCCTTGAATTTTTATCAATCATGCTTTCATCACCACCATGCTATTTATATCTATTGAAAAAGCTTTGAGTTGTCAAAGTTTGGTGAAAGCTATGCTGAATGTGCTATCCAAGCTCAAGAGAAAGGCATAGTCTGTAACATCCCCATTTTCACCTTACATAAAGGTTCACTCGGTAATAACCTGAGTAAACAATTCCACTTGAAAATGTTAAACTTTCACCTGATCAAGGGCAAGTCAACATAAAATGTTAAGTGTTGACCAAGAGTCAACAAAAGCCAAGATCAAAGGTCAAAGTCGAAAAGTTAAACTCTTAGGTCAAAAGTCAACCATGAAGTCAAAGTCAACTATAAAAGTCAAATGTTTGTAAAAGTCAACAAAATCATGAGAAAGTCAACTAAAACATGAAATAGTCAACATAATAATCAAACAATGATCAAAGACCAATTAAATCATGATTAAGTGATCTAATAAAAGCTAATCAAGGGTTAATACACTAATTATGGTTTAAGCATAATTAATTAACATAGGAATCCCTATATAATAATAAAATAAGCTTAATTGGTAATTTACTATAAATGGCAACAGTATTAAAAATGACTTATACTATAAATGGCTAAGTTAGAGATGACCAATCACTAATTACATTGAGTACCAACCTGATGGGAGGTTAATCTAATTAATCTATGATAGATTATTCATTAAAAATAAAATATGCTTAAAAGTGGGTTTAAACCTTTTTTGGTAAAAGGAATATTACCAAAAGAGGTAAAGACACCTATTTACCCATCAGATAAGTGTACAGCTCTACAAAATAACTTCTAAAACCCTATGGACCTTTTCTAAAGCCCTCTTTTCAGCCATCATGTGAAAGAAAACACTCACATAAGTTTCATCAAAACAACTTACACTAGAATTAATTTAACTACAAGATAACACTAAGTTACACATCAAAACAAAAACACAAGTTTTCCTCCTTATTTCCTTTATCATGGCCGAAAATACATCAGCCTTTTTGGGAGAAACAAATCTGATTTGAATGCTTGCTTGAAGTCTTGGTGAAAGCTTGATGAATGACAACTTGTCATAGGACTCATAGACCAAGCTATAGGTAATGCTTCTTTGGTATAAAAACCAACTATCTAGCCTAACCAAGTCCTAACTTCCCTTTACCCCAACTAATTTCACAACTAAATGAACTAAATTAGAAAGATGAAACTCACCAAACAGCCCTCCATAGGTCACGGCCTTGAGGCCTATAAATAGGAGTCAAATGGCTTCATTTTGGTTCCTTACACTCACTACACTCTTCTAAGTCTCAAGCTCCTTGTTCTCTTATGTTATTTCTCTCCAAACCCATCCTTATACTCTCATATTTACAGCCTAGAGTTCTCTTCTAATCAGCCAAGAAAACACCTCATCCAACCCTTGTAAACACATCCCAAGTCACACACTAGCTTCCTTCTTGCACTCAAGATACTAAAGCTTGGAGCTAGGAACAAAGACTTTCTCTTCTACCCTTTTATTTTTTTTTTTTTCTGTTTGTTTGTGACCCATTAAAGGGTTGAAGGACTCATTTACACCTCTTCACATCTTGATAGGTGCTCATTATCTTGGAGATGTGAGAGTTTTAAGTCTTTAGCTCATTTTAGTCTTAAAGGCTTAAAGCTTGCACATCTACCCCTTTAATAGTTGTATTATTTTCCCTCCATGATAAATATGTTCTAAAATGTTTGTTAGCATGTTTAGAACCTCTGTCTTGCTGATTTTTTTGGCTGGCCATGACTGGAAATGCTAGGAATCCATGATTTATTTGAAAGGAAACAAGAATATACACACACACACTATGCTGGAAATATGTTTCTGCCTTAGATAAGTGAACTAAAACGCAACACATTTAAAAACCGTGACTCTAGGACCCCTGGAAAAAATTATTTGTGAAATTTAACCTTTTAAGGAACACTCTACAAAAAGAATCACTCAGAAAGGAGTTTTCTAGCTTAAGATATAATTTTTCAAAGTTCAGCCTTTTTACTGAAGATCCTGTCTGACCTCTGAACACAAATCCGGACCTATCTTTTACTACAAAAATGTAAAACGTGTGAAATAGGTTTTTTTGGAAAGCTAAGATCCTAAGGAACACAGAGATGTAAACTACATGCACTGGAAGTAAGTACGTAATTCCAGAATGCTTAAACAAGTCGCGGGTTAAGTTTTGGAACACTATTGGAATAAGGAAACTTTATAAGGGTGTAAAAGTCATTTCACTTAACATATTTCTGCAAAAAGCGCACCCAGAGAAAGATGAGTGAGTCTGGATTCAGAATATACCTTTATTTTCTGAAAATAATAAGTACAATGAGAGATACTAATTTTTCACTCAGATATGCCAGAAATAGTAATAAGCTGTAACACCTTACAACCCAAAAATAGTGTTTTTATGTCAAATCTGAAAATCTATATTTTAAATGGCTAAATACCAAATAAATCATCTTAATAGGATCTTATAAATGTAACAAAAGAATACATAACCTATAATTGCACATGATTAAGAATTTGGCTCATAAAATACTAAGAGGACTTAACTCATGACTTAAAATTTATATTTTAATTAAATAGGACTAATGACTATGAGACATACATAATACATGACATTGACCCATGATCTTGATTATGTATGAAATATTATGAATAGCTTATTATTTCATGAATATTTCAAGGTGTTAGATTTGCCATGATATGAAAATGATGCCTTGAGTAGTGGTCACTTATGCTTCTTGTTATGATGTAAATTCTTGAAATATTGATCTTGGGGCATGAATTGTATTAAATGATAATTGTCATGATGAAGCATATGAAAAATGTTAAATGTCAAGATGCTTTGCATATGAATATGAATAAAGAACATGGGAGAAACTCACTGCTTAACCCCTCACCCTTTCCGTTGAGATTTTCTCTCGAAACATGTTTGTGACGACGGCCACGGTATGAGCTCATTACCCACGGAAGTGCTGTAAGACATTGGTACATTGGTGTTGGTGCACTCAGTGAATGAAGGACCAATCAAGTTAAATAATGCATGCATTGTTACATTTCTGCATCTAGTTGAATAATCATATGATTATGACTTATGTCTTCACTGTTATCCCTGTTAATGAAAAACTTCTAAAAGACACATCACTTCGGATTACGAAAGTTTTCGAAACAAAGTATAATGAAACTTTAATTGCCCACGTTTTTTGATAATAACACTGAAATGGCCTGAAGATGTACATGATGACACTCATGAGATAATAACTACCTATTGGGGAATCCATTATTTCTCACACCTATACCGTGACATCTCTAGACCCAATCGCTCCCGATGATGGTTCGCCCTTGCACTAGCTCTGACTCCGACTTAGACTGGATTCCGGGAAATAGGGCTCCCTTCCTGGGGAGCTCGTTTCACATAGGAAGCCCCAGTAGCCGGATGCGACACCAGCAAACCTGATGCAGTCGGCCTATCATCATATCCGACTCTTCTGACTCAGATGTGCAGATCTCCGCAACCCCTCAACGCCACGTGGCCGTGGTAGAGCTATCCCCTGACTCCGAGGTAGAGATCTTGGAGGAGCCCCTGGATGTTGAGCCCCTACAGATGGTTCTTCCCGAGCCCGACCTGTATGATGCCGACGAGGAAGAGGATCCAATGGAGATTGAGGAGGACTTGAAAGGAGAAGATTTCGATAATTGGCATGATGATTTCGAGGAAGATGGTTGGCAGAATTGGCAGATGCCGTCCGATGAGTCCGGTCCTGTCCCCAACATTATATCTATTTCAAACTATGATATGCACAGTGACGCTTCGAGTCACCCAGTCATCGGAGCACCACCTATCCATGCAAGCCGAGCACTCCCTCATACTACGCATCCGACTATCAGGAGTCCTTTCTACACACACCATACTATTTGAGTGTTGATACCGTTCGTCGTACTTGCCACTATTGCTGATACTTATTTTGATACTTTTCGTAGGCTTAGGAGGTGTATTCCTTATGTTTCTGTAGTACTAATGTCCCTCTGGGACTTGATGTAGTTGGATATTTTATCTTATTATACTGTACTTTATGTATTGTTGTACTGATCCTTTATGTATTATATTTAAGGGTGGGAATGTCCCCTCCTCTTGTGAACAACTATGTAATATGTACTATGTTTTATGCTTTAATATTATCACTAGTATTGTTCATTGTGATCACCAATTATGAGACTCAACTATTAATAGTTTACGATTAACGAATACATACTTCTGCTTCATGCTACAGGCTTTACTTTCAAATATGTGGTTTCAAAAAAAAAATATTTCCACTAATTTCACATAACAGTAATTTCTAAAAGAACGCAGATAAGAAGTAATAAACTAATAAGAACGAAATATGACTTAAGCATGGTTTGTTTTTATTAGGGTGTTACATAGTCTATGGTTCATGCTCAAGACATCATCATCCTTGCTGAGAAAAAGATCTAGGATCATCTGGATAAATCTGATATCATCAGAGCAAACAAATATATACAGGGAGAGAATATCAAAAAGGAAAGGCCAAAGGCATGTCAAGTTCTTTGAACTCAGATGCTGCGGATAAGGAATCAAGTGCAAGATCATATCTTAAGGCAAGTAGTCTTCTAATCCTCTTGTACTTCTCTATGCCTTTTTATCCTTACAAGTATCCGATCAACCTTCCTATCCAAGCGTGTTTGTGAAATCTTTTTGTTTGCTTAAAAAAACAAGGATGCTTAGTAAATAAATGTGTTTACTGAAGATCTTGTATCTATATGCAATCACAATATCTTTAACTAAGTATCTCTTGGGTGTTCATCTACCTTTGAAATTTTTTTAAGTTTTCACATATGTATAAGCATTCCTACATAAAAACTCTCTGGGTGATCTCCCTTTACTACTCCTTTCTGAGGATCAAGCAAAGCTATCAGAACTCATCAAGGTACATATCCTCTTGAAGTTTATGCTTATTAGTGTGCAAGAATTCCAGAAGATCGGTGTGTAAGATCAGGTCTACTATCACATGTTCCAGAAGTCAATTTGCAAGGCCACAGTTCTATGTGAGATATGATGTATTAGTATGCAGATTAGAAGGAAATCAAGCTGCTTAAGTTGAAGATGGATTGATCAGAAAGAAGTCTATGTGTTCATAAGAAGATTGCTGGGTAAGGAAGAAGGTTAGAGCATGATGGTTTTTATGAAGACATTAAACTCAGAGCAAGAAGAAGAATCTAGGATAAAATATGGAAGTTCCTCTGGAGGTCAGAAAGTAACACTTTCAGGAAGTGTAAATCAAGAGTCAAAAGACTCTCTTTCTGAAAGAAGATTGAAAAGGCGTGATTTTTTTTCCCACCTCGTCAAAGTTTCTTTCTCCATGTCACCTCACTTCAGTCACATCACATATCTTTAAACCACCCTCTGGTCATCACTCTCATAAAATCCTTTATGCATCTTCATATACCATAGCTTCTGCAACCATTTTTGTTCTCTTTTTGGCTTTGCTCGATCTCTCCTATTCTTGTTTTTTATCTCCAGGTTCATCAAACCCTAACTCACCTTCCTTTTCTTTCAAGAACCTACCTTATGGTTGAAGGTCGAGAGATAAAAAAAGATACATCAAGATGAGGAGCATTTTTCATGTATAATGAGCCACATAGGCACGAGGCATATGAAGAGGACTTCTCTCAAAGAACCATTGCTTCTAGAAAAAGGCTAAGTAATGCCTTATTTAACCAAGTTCAGATTCTTAGGGAAGTATTTTCCTTCCAAGGATTTGAATACTTTCTGGATATCTCAAATAGAGTCTTTCCAAGAATGGTCACTGCCTTCTATTGCTATCTAGAAGGAAAGAACTAGACTACTGTCTCCACTACAATCAGAGATGTTTTCATGGAGATTGAGTTGTCAGACCTTGCAGTCGCTCTCAGGGCGTCCAATACTGGAGTCACTTGTAACACCCTAGTAATTAACCAGATACACCTAGGTTGAATCTGATTAATGACTAGACTTTACTCCTTGCTTTGGTTCTTTCTTCATAATTTGAAAATACTTAGTGAAATTACGAGCCATTTTTTTTTTTAAACACATAATTGAAAACGTGAGCCGAGTACAACGTGAACGAGTAAGCGGGGTATAATAAGACGTTTAAGAATATATCACATCATATCACTTAGGCTCCATCATATAACATCCATAAGCACATTATAGCATATATTTACATACAATAACCTCACTCAAAGGGTGGGTTATGTTCATACATCATTATCTTATGCAAACCCATAAAAGAAAATATACTTAAGGAAATACATGCCCCTAAACTAGATAACTCCATAAGCCGGGAAGGTTATCCTAAAACTAGGGTGCATGATCAGTGGCCGAATCATGAACCTCATGCAATTACATAGAATCATATTTTAAGTGCATATAAAATACTAGTTCCCCGTAAAATCCTTGCAAAGCCTTAAAACTCATTTAGAAACTAGTTCTTTTGTCAAATTTGGGAGGATCTTCACAATTAAAATTCTCACTTAAGATAAAAGGAGTAAGTCTTGAGTTTTAGAGATTTAGGTGACATCTTAGAATTATAAACATGTTATGCAACCTTATTTTAATCTTATCTTTATAAGGTGATAGCTTGGAATTATAAACATGATATGCAATTCCATTTCTTTATCTTTAAGATTTAAGGTGATGACTTGAAAATTAAACATGATGCAAGAACTTGAAATATAAACATGATACAAGAAACTGGAGCGGGGGTAATCCGCACAGGACCAGTAGAGGGAGAAGAAAATATTAAGAAACCGGAGCGGCGGTAGTCCGCACAGACGATAGAGGAGAAGAGAATATTAAGAAACCTGAGCGTGTAGTCCGCACAGGACCAGAGAGGGAGAAGAGAATATTATTATTACATCTTTTAAGCTCCAATCTCAAGACTTTTTAAAGAATAAATTCTTTAACTCCAATAATCATATTTCTTTGCTTGTGATACATGGGCAAGTCTTTGAGCTCTAGGATCTTTAGGTGATGGCATAAAATAAACATGCCATGCGCTGATTCTTTTAGCCATTATAAAATATAGTGAGAGCATAAATTAAATATGAGATGCAACCTCTTTATTATCTTGAAAGATTAAGCAATGACTTGAAACATAAACATGAAATACAAGCTTGGAATTTAAACATGAGAAATGCAAGTTCATTTATTCATTCTTGAAAATTTAGTGATGACATAGAAGGTAAACATGGTTATGCAAAGCATAAACTTAATCATGGATGCAAATTCATTTTGTTTCTTTACTAGAGCTCCTTCAAGACTTTAAAAGAATTATAAATTCAACCCAATACATATCTTAACAAGAAATAAAACATAAAAGGAAAAAATACATCTTTCAAGTTCTAAACTAAAAATCTTTGTTTTAGCATCATAAAGCATTATTCTTTAAGGTTTTGCATCAAGTGAATTTTCAAGCTTTAGAGGCCTAACTTGTGATGGATTTACAACCCACCCTCAAGGTCCTCATCATCAAGCCATCATCTTAGTTCCACCTAGGCCATATGGTTGAATTGGTTAAAGAAAATTGAAGAGGAAAACCAAAATGAAAAGCTAAGGCAAGTTCATAATTTCATCATTTTGAGCTAAAAACACAACTCCTCAAAGCATAGAAATAAATTTAGAAACTACTCCCTACCTAATCTGAGTTGAAGAAGAGGAAGAGAACTTGGTTTCTTGAAGTGAAATGAAACAAAATCTCTTTGAAAAAATTGAAGAAAGAATTCAGCCAAAGGGGAGGAAGAAAGAAAGTTTTTGGTGCTCCTAAAAACTAGTTATGAACCAAGCATTCCAAGACCACTCAAGCAAGCCTATTTATAGAAGATTTTGAGGCTTCTAATTGGCCAAAATGATGAGGTAGTGGACAGAATTTTGCAGGAGAAATAAGGGAGGAAAAATCATTTTAGACAAAGTTGTATGAAATTAAGGAATTATGTCTCTTATGGTGACATTTTGGCATTTTGTTTTAGTGCAACTTTTGGCAATAATTCAGCTGCATAATGGCATCAATAATTTCTGTCCATTACAGCCCAAAGAAGTGAAATTTGTGTGTTCCATGCATTATTTAGGTGTAGGCAAGGTATTCATGTAATTTAGAGAATTTACTACTAAGGGTTTAAGTGAATTAGTAAGCAATTTGGGTGTTTTTGAGCAATTTTGGGTTCTAATCAATCTAAATACATAATTTTGACTCTAGATTAATATTTAGAATTTAATAAGCTTTAATTTGAGCCTAATATTTCTTAGGTTTCGGTATACGAATCAAAAATCCCGAAATTCGCAAAACTGCCCAAAAACAGGGGCAAAATCGTACTTTCACTTAAAAATTTCCCGAGGCCACCCGAGCTTAACCAATGGTTAATCATGGCTTAAAAACACATTTTAAAACATTTTAGTGAGGTTCGGGCTCAGTCGGCACGCACATCGGAGTTAAACAAATTATAGAGGCGTTTTGGTCATTTCTGGCCTGAACTCAAAATTGAGATCCTTCTGCTCTATTAACACACATAACACAAACAATCCCTTATTATCCTCAAAATATCCCCTTGAGAATAGGTGGGGCCCACGATCCTCATTTTCTGAGTAAAATAACTTCAGGGGCATTTTGGTCATTTTATACGTACAAAAATTCGGGATTTGCGACTCTCGCATGAATTGTTCCTAACCTCTCTTCTAATGTTATATTCCTTTATTGAGGATTGTTCGGCCTCAAATCTTATGTAATAATTACCTACGGTAATTCGGTAATTGAGTAATTTCTAATAACAGTAAAAATTACAGTAAAAATTGGGGCGTTACATCACTTGTCTTGCTCGCCAAGACTAGGCAAACCCTCTTAGTATAAGCATTGAGGAATTGTCAAAATGCCTCACCAATTCAACAAGATACAATCTTAGTAATATTACCACTGCCCTACTCAGCTCTAGGAGAGGAAGCACTGATATTCTAATAGGAATGAATTGTATGTTAATTTTTTCCCTGATGAGCAAATAAAAAGTGAACCAACCTAAACTAATAATGGACTATATGCTTAATGCCATTAAAAAAAGACAAGAGAAGAACCACAGCTGTACCATATATGGAATGCTGCTGACAAAAGTCTTCTAATATTTTTGGTATCCTCTTGCTGAAGAATGGTTTGAGTATGTTCCAGGAATTGACTACACTATCAATTCCTTCAAGTCTAAAAAATAGACTTAGTAATTTCCTGTGAAAACAAGCTCACAGAAATCAAGCTATCTGGTTAAGAAAATAGGACCAGAAAAGAAAAGTACCAAGAGAAAGAAGGAAGAAGAAGGTCAGAGGAAGAGAAAGGCTAAGAGAGTTGTCATTCTCTCTAAAAGCAGTTCAGAAAGATCTGATAAAGAAGAAGAGACATCCTCTGAAAAGGAATCTGAGGAGGCTATATCAAAACTTCAAAAAGGGAAGGGCAAATCAACCAAGAAATAAAAACTATCAAAAACATAACAGCAGCATAACAAAGAGGTAGAAGCCTTAGAAAGCGAGCTTCCTCAAGGCGTGCACTGGATAAACTCCCTATTCGAAAGAAAATTCTAGAAAAGGAGACACGGTCTCTGCCTAAAGCTGTTCGAGGAGCAGCACTCATTGTAACATCCTAATTTTTAACCCAATACTCTAGAACATAATTAGGTTAATCATTAGTCTATTACATCATAGCTTCCTTATTACTTTAAAATACTTAGCGGAAATACTGGTAAAAATTTTTTTGAATTATAAAAGCAAAGTGAGAGCCGCGCAACACGTTAATTAATAATGCACGAAAGGTAATAAAGCAAGCATCGCATAGCAACATGACATAAGCAAATAAAGGCACATCATGATAACACTGAACTGCATATTTATATAATATATGAAATGCCCACTTGTATAGAGTGGGGCTTAGTTTGATACATCATGAGCAATACAACTAAAAAGGAAATACAAGGGAAAGTGCAATGAAAACTATAAAGGCAACTCCCCTACCCAAGTGCAACTAACGAGATGACCTCTAAAACAAAAGAAGGTTCATCCCTATCTAAGTGGTGTGTGCTCTACCCGGGTACTCCTTCGGTCGTACGTCACCTCTTCCTGACGTCCATCTCGTGAGCCAGGCATATATCCGGGAAACTGGGCGAGCTCCTCGGGTGTGAAGAAGTGGAACGGGGATCGAGAGTGACCCTCGCAGTGTGGCCGCATCTCCGGTCGTCATGCAAGCCGTGGCTGAGTCACGGTATCCTCACTGCCCTCCCTCATCAGTGGTGGAGAGGGGGCGGAGCTCTCGCTATATGGATGGGTAGGTGGGTCCTCGGACCGGTCGGTCTCCAAGAAGTAGGTCTGGGGCATGTAATCGGGATAGTCTCGCATGGTTGAGGCGGCGGTGTGCATGCGAAGCACTCTCTCGTTATGCGTACGCGCGTGCTCAAAAACTTGTTTGTCGTCGCCATAGGGTGCTGTCGGGGAAAAGCGATGGGTGTGCACGGGGTGGGCAAAGGGATGTCCTACAAACATGAAAACTCGCACCGTGCACTGTCCCTCAAAATGGTATGACCCTTGAGCCGGGTCATAATGCACCTCCCACGTCGAGGTGTCCACAAAAACAATGAACGTCGCCATCTGAAGACGTGACAGAAAGAAAGAGATAGAGGGAGTGAGAATCTTGCTAAAGAATCTCAGTAGGGCCTCCTACTACCTAGGTGTCATCATCTACGTCCTCAGGAACCTTGGGTTTAATAAACAAAATAAGTGAGCAAGCATTAAGTCCATTTTTAGGTTCTAAAACATAGTTTAGCCAAGGTCCGTTCATTTTAGGATGATTCTTAATATCATGGATGCAAACATATTAAAGGATGTGTGCATGGCTCTACTTAATACATGAACAATCATCATATCTTTAAGAACATCATAATAGTGGCATAAAGTGGCAAATAAATTCCCTTTGTGACATAATCATCATAACTTCCTTATAGGCCACCCTAAAAGACAAGTGCTCTAGGGGTGCTCGGCCAACTCTGTCACCAAAGCGTGTCACATCTCTAGGTTATGAGCTCATACCTTAACTAGTCGTCACTAGTTCTTACTTATCAATCTCGATAAGCGTAACATAATCATAAACATAATCCCGACTTATCCAGTACGGGCTAGGGGGCATTTCTTGGCAGTGCTCGGCCGAACCGGTGTCACCCAAGAATTAAATCTTGGTACCGATGTCACATGAGTTCTCTGGAGGTGCTCGGCCGAACCAGTGTTATCCGAGAACTCATCTTAGTACCTCATAAAAATTTCATAATTTTTTCAAAACTTTCTAAGTCCCGAATTTGTCAAAATTTCGGCGGCATAACTGTGGCATGCCGAATTTCTTCCAAATTCTTCTTTATGCCACATAAGTCAATCAAACATGCATCCTTCATCATAATTTCATGCATTCACATAATCATCCTCATACTTTCACAAGCAACATTAAAAGTTCGTTATTCACTTGGTCATACGGTATTTTATGCTTTGACCCTTACAGGCCTTAAATTTGTGATGAAGTTAACCTATCATCGTCTATCAAACTTTTATGCACCTAAGGGTTCTCTTCTAAAAAATCTTATTATTTACTTATGCTCTCTATTAAATCTAACAACATCATTCCTTAGGGGCAACGTTATAAACTTATGATTACGGGATTCTAGAACTTGCGTTTTAGACCCTTTCTTGGTTCTGTCTTCGCCTAAGGCGCTATAAGTTAAACCTAAACCAATTATGAGTCATTCCTATATCAAAGAACTAATTATAAACCATGTTTTCTACATTATAAGGTTGCTGGACAGATTCTAAGAATGAAATGTTCTAAAAGTTCTAGAATTGCAGTTTTACGATTTTCTAGTTACTAGTTTCTCTATAGGTGCCAAAATTCATTCATACTTCAAATGTAACCAAATTTTTCATGATTAATCAATCCTAATCTGATTATATTCCCATTAAAACAGTTTGGGCAGTGTCCATAAATAAATGGGTTAAAACTATGCTAAATCTTCACTTTACGGTTTTCCTCAAAAGCTAGTTTCTCTTTTAACATGCCTAAATGTGTTCCTACCTCATCATACATAATTTTCACACATCATAACATCATCATACAGCAGCAAACCCATCATGGAAGGACCGAAATATTAAATCCCAAAAAGATACATAACTTGATATCTTTAAAACATATAAGTTGCTAGTTTCTCTTGGAATCATTTTCAAGATTTCTAAAACTCTTTTGCAAACCATTTTATTTTGTAAAAGAGAATAAAAACATCCTTAGGTCAGTGACCACTTAATCCCTCCTTAAAAGAGTGTTAAATTTATAGAACCTTGTTGGTCTCAAACTCAAAGAAATTCATGAGACTTAAAAGGATTCTTAAAACTTGACATATTGGTCCTTGAAGCTAGATGAAACTCATTCCAAGTTCATCATCACTACAAGGCCGAGATTATGCATTCAAAGAATGCTCCCTCATTAAACTTTAACTTGAGATAAAATGAGCAAGTCTTTGAGCTCTAAGATCTTTTAAGTGATGACATAATTTAAACGTGTTATGCACTTCATTTTTATTCTTCATTACAAATTAAAGTGAGAGCTTAAAGTAAACGTGCAAGGCTTGAATATAAAAATGCAAGGCTTAAAATAAATATGCAAGACTTGGAATATAAATATGCAAGGCTTGAAATATAAATATGCAAGTTTATTTCTTTATTTTAGTGCTCTAGGCTCAAAGAACAATCGACTTTAAGGCCGAAATAGAAAGGCTTTGAGATTTAGTTAGGTGATAGTGCAAACCTCATTTTAAGTCTTTACATTCTTTAGTGATTAAAGGTAAATATGCTAGACAAGAATATAAATATGAGATGCACTCCATTCTTTAGCCTTTAACTTTAAGTGATGGCTTGGAAATCAAATATGAATGCAAAGCTCAAATTAAACATGCAATGCATAAGCTTGAATTTAAATATGAATGCTAGTTCATTTTATGTCTTATTAGAGCTCATACAAGACTTTAAAGGAACTTAAATCTCAACCCAAACTTATCATGACAAGACAAGGTAAAAACAAGAGTAAACCTCAAGGGTTATTTAAAACACAAGGTTTCTTTGCTTGGAATGTAACCATGAATAACATTTTTATTAAAACTCAAGCTCTAGAGGCCTCATTGTGATGAACACATAGTCATCATCAAGCCATTGTGAACTCCCTTGGCCAATATGGCCGAAAATATGAAGGAATAAAAGGGAAAGGAACCGAAAACCTTTTAGGAGAAAAAGAAACATTTGAAACTCTAGAGACCATGATCTTGATGATGTATTAACACCAACATCATGAGTCCTCATCATGGAGTTCATGTGACCATTTCAAAATATCATCAAGGAGAGAGGTTTTAAAGTTCAAGAAGAAAGAACAAAGAAAACATCTTTATCTTAAGAACAAAGATCAAGCTTTAGAGATTATCCAAGTGATGAACATTATCATCATGGAAGCTTATCATCAAGCTCTCATTCCTTTGCTCTCAAGGGCTCATGGCCGAAACAAGGAGGAGAAGAAAAGAAAAGAAGTTCTTGAAAGGATTCAAGAGAAACTAAGAACACATAAAGGATTTAAGAACTTAAAATGAAAGAACGCTTGAAAGAAAATCCCTACCTAGTGATTAGGAGGTTGGAATGAGAGAAGAGGATGAAGTACTTGAAGAACTTGAAGACTTGAACTTGAGAGAAAAAGGAAGCTTTGAAGTGTTTCTTTGAAAACTTACACTTAGCAAATGAACCCAAAATGATACAAGTTCACCCAAGCAAGCTATTTATAGAGAAATGAAACAAATGAAGGGTGCAAATGGAGAGGGAGGCTTCGGCCATGCAGAATGGAGGGAACCCATGAGTTCCAAGAGGTGAGATAATGTGGTCTTGAGGCATGGTGAGGTATGGTTCAAAGTATGGTGAGGTATGGTTCAAGGTATGGCCTCAAGCATGGTTCTTTGAGTGAGAAACAATTAAACATGTGAGGAAAAAGGGAGAGAGGTGGCCGAAATGCATCAGCCATAGGGGGAGGGTTTCTTGCATTTTAATTGTGGTTTAGATTTGTGTTTAGGTGTATCTTTGATTAGGATTAAGATTAGGAGTTTGTAAGAAAGTATTTAGGTGAGAAAATGGGTAATTAAGGTTGTCAAGACATAATTAAAAAGTGTTCTTGCATCATTAGTGAGTTATAAATTCATTTTAGTGTATAAACAATTCTAGACACAATTCCTTGATTTAAGGAATTGGAGAGAGAAAACACTATTCAAGATTCCAAGAGTGAAATCTTGAGTTTTAGAAAAGAGATTTAAATCTAATCTAAGCAATCTTAGGTTCTAATTAATTTTAATAATTTATTTTGACTCTAGATTAATTATGGAAATTAATTAATCTTCGTTTAGAGCCTAATATTGCTTAGGTTTGCTTAATCACATCGTTAAGCTCAAAAACACTATTCTAAAGGCAAAATCGTAATTTTGCACTAAAACTGCCCGGGACCACCAGGACTCAAACAGATGTTTTGAAACATGTAAAAACATGGTTTTAAATCTCTGGTGAAAGTTTCGGGCTCAAACGGCACCTTTACCCGCGTAAAACGCTATAGGGGTATTTTGTTCATTTTGACCCGAAACTGCGGAAAATGAGACTTTCGCCTCCGGAACCACTCAAGGGTCATTCAATCCCCTTCAAACATTGAGTTGGCCCTTCGAGGACTGCCGGGTCGGCCATCCTCGAATTTCGGGCCGAAAATGACCTCAAGGGCATTTTGGTCATTTTCCACTCAGATAGAAAATCGGGGCGTTACATTACTCCCCTCCTTAAAAAGAATTTCGTCCTCGAAATTCGTACCTTAGAAGAGCTCTGGATACTTGGTTTTCATCTCCGACTCTAATTCCCATGTGAATTCTTCGGTCTTGTCCCATCCCCATGCCACTTTCACTAAAAGAACAGACTTGTTCCTCAACTGCTTAACTCCGCGATCCACCATTCTCGTTGGTGGCAGATTGAAAGTTAGGTCCTCCCTTAATTTTACATGCTCTGGCTCTAGGACATGGCTAGGGTCGGACTCGTATTTTCTTAACTGGGAGACGTGAAAGACGTCATGGAAATTGGAAAGGTTTGGGGGTAGGGCTATTCTGTAGGCTACTGGTCCTACTTTCTGAAGAATCTCTAAAGGACCAAGGAATCGGGGGCTCAACTTTTTAACTCTCATGGCTCTTCCTATGCCTGTAGTGGGGGTGATCCTAAGGAACACATGTTCTCCCTCGTTAAAATCCAACGGCTTACGCCGCCTATCCGCATGGCTTTTCTATCTACTTTGAGCGGTAAGCATCCTATCCCGCATTCTCTTGATTTGCTCCGTCGTTTCCCTCACTATATCAGGTCTTAACATGCTCTGTTCTCCGGGCTCATACCAGCATAGAGGGGACTGGCATTTTCGTCCATATAGGGCTTCGTAGGGTGCCATGCCGATGCTCGCATGATAACTGTTGTTATATGCAAACTCGATCAATGACAGGTACTTGTCCCAACTTCCCTTTTGATCCAGAACACAGGCTCTCAACATGTCCTCCAAGGTCTGGATTGTTCTTTCTGATTGTCCGTCTGTTTGTGGATGGTAAGCCGTGCTCAAATACAACTTCAAACCAAATGCCTTTTGAAAGGCTCCGCAAAAACGTGACGTAAATCGCGGATCCCTATCCGAGATTATCATCGACGGTACTCTATGTAATCTCACAATCTCTTGGATATATAGCTGAACCAATTTGTCCAAAGAGTATGTCACTCTAATAGGCAGAAAGTGAGCCGACTTGGTTAGTCGATCCACTATCACCCATATGGCATCATGGCCAGCTTGGATCTTAGGCAATCCTGTCACAAAATCCATCAATATGCACTCCCACTTCCATTCGGGGATTGACAGGGGTTGCAGTAAACCTGATGGCTTTTGGTGCTCGATCTTCACCTTTTGACACACCAAGCACTTACTAACCCAGGCGACCACATCCTTTTTCAATCCGGGCCACCAGAACATCCTTTTTAAATCTTGGTACATCTTGATAACACCAGAATGGATGGTGAAATGGCTTTTATGGGCCTCCTCCAAGATCTTCCCTCGAAGGTCACCATCTTGTGGCACACAGATCTTTCCTTCAAACCTCCATACCCAATCAGGACCTTGTTCTAATCCTTTAAGTTTTCCCGCTTTAACTGCCTCTATGAGCTCCCTAAATTCCTCACTCTCCCTTTGTGCTAGCATGACTCTTTGTTTAAACCCACTTGTTACGGTAAGATAGCACATTTTCATACCCTCATCGGTCATAGACATCCCTAAATTCATATCTCTAAACTTCTCTATTAGCTCAACTTCCTTGACCATCATGTGAGATAGGTGCAATGACTTTCAGCTCAAGGCGTCGGCAACTACATTAGCCTTGTCGGGATGGTAACTTAAACCAAAGTCATAGTCTTTGAGGAACTCCATCTACCTCCTCTGCCTCATGTTTAACTTCTTTTGATCAAAGAGGTACTTGAGACTCTTGTGATCGGAGAAAACTTCAAACCTTACACCATATAAATGGTGTCTCCACATCTTCAGGGCAAACACTACAGCTGCTAATTCTAGGTCATGGGTGGGGTAATTCACTTCGTGCGGCTTGAGTTGCCTTGACGTAAAGGCTACCACTTGCCTATTTTGCATCAATACACAGCCTAATCCTTTCCCCGATGCATCACAATATACCTCGAAGGGTACATCGGGGCTTGGTAGAACCAAAACTGGGGTTATGGTTAGCTTCTCCTTAAGCTCTTGGAAACTCTTCTCACAATCGGGGCTCCACTCGAAGGGTGCATTCTTCCTAGTTAGCTTGGTCAGGGGTAGGGCAATTTGGGAGAATCCTTTGATAAATCTACGGTAATAGCCTGCTAAACCCAAGAAGCTCCATATTTCCATTACGGTGGTTGGTCTATCCCAATTCATTACGGCTTCTACCTTACTAGGATCAATGGCTATACCTCCTTTTGACACAACGTGGCCTAAGAACTTAACCTCCTCTAACCAAAATTCACACTTAGAGAGTTTTGCATACAGCTTTTTCTCCTTCAAAATTTCCAAAACTATTCTCAAATGACGCTCATGCTCCTCGTGGGTCTTCGAATAGATGAGTATATCATCTATGAAAATGACCACGAACTGATCTAAATAGGGTCTAAAGATCCTATTCATGTAATCCATAAATATTGCAGGAGCATTTGTCAACCCAAAAGACATCACCATGAACTCAAAGTGTCCATACCGAGTTCTAAAGGCGATCTTTGGTATATCTTGATCTCTCACCCTAATTTGGTGGTATCCTGACCTTAGATCGATCTTGGAAAATACTACCGCCCCTCTCAATTGGTCCATAAGATCATCAATCCTAGGCAAATGGTACTTGTTTTTCACTGTCATACAATTCAATTGCCTATAATCTATGTACAACCTCATGTTTCCGTCCTTTTTCTTGACAAATAGGACTGGGGCTCCCCAAGGTGAGGCACTAGGTCTAATAAAACTCTTTCCTAAAAGCTCCTCAAGTTGGGTTTTTAATTCGGCTAACTCCAAGGGGGACATCCTATAGGGGGTGGTAGAGATTGGTCCCACTCTGGGAACCAACTCAATGGAGAACTCCACTTCTCTCTTGGGGGAAACTCGGGTATTTCTTCCGGAAATACCTTGGGATAGTCTCTTACTACCGGTATATTCTCTAGGTTCTGCTCAAAGTCTACCTCGCTAGCGGCTAGGAGAACATATCCCTTAGTATTTTTCCCACTACAGTTGACTTCTACGGCATTAAGATAGAGTTTCAAAGTTTGACTAGTTTCACTAGGGGGAGAAGGAAAGACAACGGTTTTGGTGTTACAATCTAACATTACACGGTTGGCGTGAAGCCAATCCATGCCAAGGACTATACCTATACCTTTCATGGGTAAGCAAATTAAATCTATGACAAAGGATCTATTTTCTACAGTAAGATAGCAATTTAAACAACAGAAACAAGTATTTACAGGGTGATTTGTGGGGGTAGAAACAATAAGATCAAAAGGAAGTTTGGAAGTTTTTAAGTTGAGAGACTCGACACTAGCATATAAAAATTTCTTTGATCATGATCTTCTTCAGTTATAATGTGCCTTGTTTATATCCTTCTTATCTCATATGTTCGGATGCATCTTTCTTTCATGCTTCATGATTTGTTTTTAGAATAAGCTCTGATTCATATCAAATGCTCTATCTAAGCTCAACTAATCACATATATCTTTCATATATTTACTTCCTATCTTGAATGCATATGCTTTGTCATGTTTGATCACATATGTTGGATATTGGTTTATGTTTTCTTGTCAATTAGTCTTGGCCAAGTATCTTTAAGAGCACAAAGTAGATGTTGCTCTGATACTATTTTATAAGCTGAGTATTGATACACGTGATGAGCTTAATTGTTTTTCTTTTTTCCTTACTCTCTTTAGAGATTCTTTTCTAAAGTTCTGTACTTAACTTAATTGAAGTTTGGATATATATATATATATATATATAGTTTTTGACTCATCTTCAGAAACCTATGTTTACATATGATAAAAAGACCAAGATTAGTAAGCAAGCTTCAGAAATCTCTCATAGAGTAATGTGTTCTTTGTTTTTCACAAAACCTATTTCAAAAAGGATCATACATCTTCTGTTTTTGAAATCAATGTTCTTCATAATATGTTTCTTATGAGAAAAGTTTCATAGCTCAATTCAAAGCTACTCCTTGTTAATTGAAGGATTGATCTCTATACGAGCTTTAGAAACCTAAATAGCAATATGTTGATCTTATCTTTCTTATGGTTTCTTCGAGCATCATAAACTGCATAAGGATCGGTATGTTTTTTTTGAAAAAAAAAAACAAATGATGAATGCTTTGTTTCTCATACCTTTGATATTTCTTATCAAAGTTTCTCTTGGATAAGTCATGCTAAAAAACAGATCTTGTTAAGATAAAGTATCACAAGTTTTACTTGTTAAGTTTTCAAGCATGAGAATCTTCAGAAAGTTCCTTTTTTTTTTGTTTTACAAATGATCAAGCTGGTTGTTTATCCATAGCTTAACTATCTTTCTCTTTAACATCTGCTCTCCTAAAGATCAGAAAGTACGCCTAAGTCTATCTTATGCTTAAAACGAAATGACAGCAGTACTTGATTAAATGTCACTTAAGGCCGAAATGTTTTCACATGATTCACGTCATGCCTCAAGAAAAAGAACTTCCTAAATATCTCTCATTATGTTTAATTGAAAAAATATGCTTATCTTGTTTACATTTCTACAATATTTCTTTCAATTATCTCTTCAAAAGATTTTCTTCAAATTGGTTTGTCATCATGAAAAAAAAAGGAGATTGTTAGCTCCAAAACCTTTGCGCTCATGTGTTTTGAATGACAACAAAACCAATTCAAAGAAAATACTTGGAAGAATGACTGATGTCTCTATTGAGTTTCTTGTAAGATTACAACAGGCATCTATCATTTAGCAAGAGCAAGTCATACTCAAATGAGTATATATATTTCACTATACATGTGTAAACATGTTACAAGTTCTGTTATATTAAAAAAGTAAAATTATATCCTTATCCAAGCTTCTGATAGCTAACAATCAGTGGAAGCCTACAACGCTACAAGAAATCAAGGAAAGAGATTTCAGAAAGTAACACGAGATATCATAAAGTACTCTCAAGATGAAGATATCAGAATATGTCCATATACAACGTGTTATTCACTCTTCAATCATCATAATTGCAAAGAAGATTTGATTGAAGATCAGAAAGCGAAATAACTCTTCAAGGGCTAATTACACACATTAGAAAGCTTACCTTTGTGTGGAGAAATGAATGCTATAGGAAAGGGGATAATTTAAATTTTGAATTTCAAATTATCAAGTCAAACCCAATTTTAAACTGGTATGTCATCTCTTCTACCATTTTCATCAACGACCCTAGCTTCATGAAGAAGAATTCAGAAAGCTCACTCAGAAAGTAGAAAAGTAGTTTCTGATGGGAGATCAGAAATCTCATATTTACAATGGCTTCTACAACTGATGTGACAGCTCTGTCAACCTCTCTTCTAGCAGTTTCTTTCAAGACACAGCTAATGATCAACACGTGTCACTTGAAGAACTGATCTATGGCAGCGACCACAAAGAAAGACCATTATATAAAGAGATGCTAAGCTTGAAAAATGTGAAGAGAGAGATTTGAAGATTCAAAGAGGAAACTCTGCAAAAATCTCTTCCCACTTTCTAGAACATTCAATCCATATCATGTAATCAAATTTATCCATGAAGTGTAAAGAAAATCTTCCTTCTATATTCTTAGTTAGATCTATATTCTTCTTATAGAAGAAGTAGAAGAAGGAAGTCATTCAAATTCTCCCAGGATCTTTTAAAATGTATCATCTTTCAGGAAACTTGAGTGTAGGTTAGTTTGAGTGGCAACTCAAACACTTAACCTTTGTATCCTTGATCCGTCAGTGGTCAGAGTGAGACATAGCTTGGAGAAGCTAAGATAAAACTACTTGTAATGCGATAGTAAGATGTTTTGCTTATCACAGTTTAGTTTGGAGAGGCTAGTCAAAGACTACTTGCAGCTTGGAGAGGCTGGGACAAGACTACTTTCATGTGTCAGTAAAGGTTGCTACTGCACACGGTTAGGCTTGGAGAGGCCAGTGCCAAGACTACTTGGTTGGACTTGGAGAGGCTAGTGTCAAAACTACTTACAGCTTGGAGAGGCTGGGGAAAACTACTAACAATTTGCTGAAAGAGTTGCCTGTCAATCACAGGTTGGCTTAGAGAGGCCAAAGTCAAGACTACTCATGTTAACTTAGAGAGGCTAGTACAAAACTACTTAAAATCCTTGGTTACAGGTGATCTCTAAAATCCTTGGATGATAGCTTGAGAAAGCTAATGAAAAAGACTATCCATCTTCACTTTCTCAGGATGAGAAAGTTGTTATTATAATGGAATCTCAATAGTTGTTTAATACTGGAAGTAGGCATGTTGGCCGAACCAATATAAAATCCTATGTGTACTTTATCCCTTACCTTGATCTCTTTTATGTAACTTTATTGTTTCGTTACCTGACCATCAATCTTTTATATATATATATATATATCCTGCATTTTATGTTATCTCTTTTAATATCAAGAGTTTTATTTAATAAAGTTCAGAAAGTAACTTTCTGAAGCAACTAACTATGTTTCTGTAACACCCTAATATTTAACTCAACACGCCTAGGATGCATTTAAGTTAATTATTAGTTATTACTCTTTTGTTCCAGTTTTTAACTCAAAACTTCTTTAAAATACTTTAGTGAAAATAAGGGTAAAATTTTTTTTTTGAACTTTAAATGCCAAATCGTGAGCCGCGCATACTAAATATCTAACGTCATTATCTTGCCTGCGTAGGAGAGATGTTAGAAACGAATAACAGGTAAATACATAATACAACCATGACATAACATAACTCAAATAATAATAACATATCAATAACTATATCATAATAGTGATGCCTTGTAAACTTAAGGATATCAATATACATCCATCAATAAAATACAAACTGATAACTGAGATACGATCACTCTAAAGGCAAATATCCAAAAAGAAGTTATCTCCGTAGCTCCTCATCCAGTCTCAAGACAAATCACGAACTACACCATCATTCATGTCTGAAGACACGGAAAAGAAAAGGAATGAGAAACTTATACAAGAATCTCAGTAGCGCTTCCCGACTATAACACAAGTGTCATCATCATCGTCCCCAGGAACCTCGGGTTTAATTATGAAAATGGTGAACATATATATAAGGTTCATTATTAAGTTCTAAATATCATTAGCCGAGGCCCGTATCTTTTAGCATGAATCTTAATGTCATGAATGCAACATATTAGTCATGGATGCATGTCAATATCATATACATAATATCATAAAATCCATAAAACAATGCATTTGATATAAAGAACATCATGATCATCATTCTTAAGGTGTCTTAAACTTCTTTATTCTCTTTTCCTTGGGGGCCGCCCTATAATTCTCTCTTTTCTCGAAAGTTCTAAGTGAGCTCATACCTCACTAGTCGTCACTAGCGTAATCTTATCCCTTTTGATAAGTTAAATTCCCAACTCTTAAGGTACGGGATAGGGGGCATTAGGATCACCTTTCATAACCTTTAATTCGGGGAGTCCAAAGGATCACTTCCTATTTGGATCACCTCTCATAACCTTTAATTCGGGGAGTCTAGAGGATCATTTCCATGTGTCTTATGTCACCTTTAATCTTGGCATGATATATGAGATGCAAACATGAATAACTTCATCATTTCAACATTACATGCTCATAAACTTCATGAACTTATGCATCTCAATGAATCAAACATAACCATAACATGCCGTAATTTAAATCATATAAACATGCATCATATTTCATTGCATATATCCATAAGCCATATAAATTTCAACACATGAACATAGCCTTCACGAGATATCAATCACATTCATCTCATCAATTTTATCAATATTTACGCTTAAGCCCCAAAGGGGTCAAATCGCAATTTCTCAAAGATTTCGGGTCAAAATATAAATACCTCTTTTTAACATTCTCACAAACTAGAAATCTTTAACATTAACCAATACTTTCAAAAGACATATAACTACTAGAACCATATAAAACTCATCGTAAAATCCTTTTAGGACTCTAGACCAAATTTTAACATACTTTAGGGGTCAAAGTGCAGAATCGTTTGTTTTTAATATTTAACAATAACCAAAATTTCTAAAACTTTATCTAAACTTTATAAATGGTATTTTGGACTCATTGACACATTCAACATCATTAGTAGTTCTAAATTAAATCATTTGGCTGAAATAACATAGTTGATAGTTTAAACACAACTTTCCAAATTTTACAAAACGGCTCAAACTAACACTTGTAATTACCCTTTTATGCATCTATGGTACTAAAAATAATTTTACAACAAATATAAGTAATTCCTAAACTTGAACCTTAGGATTTAGGTGATGACTAGAATTATAAACTTGTCTTGTAACCTTATTATTATCAAGGCCATAACTTGAAAATATAAATATGAAATGTAAGGCTTGAAATATGAATATAAAGATGCAAATTCATTCTTAGATCTTTATGATTTAGGTGATAACTTGAAATGTAAATATGAATATGCAAGTTCATATTATTATCTTCAAGAATTAAAGTGATAATTTGGAATATAAATATGATTATGCAAAGTTTGAAATATAAATATGATGTATAAGAACTTGAAACATAAATATAGATGCTATTGAAAAGTAGTTCCTATTATTTTTCACGTAGTTCTCATTTTTTTCATTTTTCATCCAAAATTAGGAATACAAATGGAGTAACAAAGTATGAGAAATCTGATATAACAAACTGGGGGAGGGATAGGGGAGGAGAATAAAGAGCTTTATCCTAGTCTTAATATGATGACCATATATGGTGATCCCTAAAGGATCCTACTGAATTATTAGCTGGTCTTGAATGGCCTGTAAACTTCTAGAGCTTCGATAATCCCAACAACGGAACCTGTAGCAGCTGCTATTGTAATTATGAAGCAAGCAACACTAAGCATGTACAAGCATATCCATTTTGTGCTCCACTTTGGTATTCTCATTTGAACAATATACATCTCCATGGGAAAATACACAGTTAGCGGCCAAAATGCAATAGCTCCAAGAAGCCCCAAAATGTTGTTGAAGAATGGGAGTAGCATTGCTATTACTGTGGTTAATATGACAAAAATCGTCCTCCAGACCAATCTGAAGAGGTTGAGTTTGTAAGGATGGTAACCGGGTATTGGAATTTCAATTTCTTTGTTCACAAATTCACTATTTGGAAATTTTTTCGCTGTTGTTTTCTCAATGAATGAGAAAAGGGGCTGGCAGAATACTTGGTAAGCACCAACAAGGTGGACAACAATGGCTGCGTTGGCTATGTCAATTAGCCAAAATGGATTATAGAAGCCGAAACCAGTGAGAAGGTTTCCAGGGCTTGAGTCTCCAAAAGCAGCATACCCAAAGCAGCCGCACATCATGTAGAAAAGAGTTGTGACTACAACACTGATAAACGTAGCCTTTTTCATCGTTTTTGCCTCTGCTGGAGGGGATTTGATTGTGTCCTGTTTCATAACATACCCATCATTTGAGACTATACAGTTTAAAACAATTTACGGTCTCTAATCCGTAGTGATTGTCACAAGATTTTGTAAAATGAATTGTACCTGAATTTCTATAAGGATCATTGAGTATGAATAGGAAAAGGCTATGTCACCAAGAGCTTGGAAGGCCCTCCAAAGTTTTTGGGTTTGTGTCACTGAACCAACAGTTATGCCAGTTACGCTTCCTCTGATTCTTTTGTTTTCTGTTACATGTCCAATTGAAGTGAAAGTTAAGTAGAGTAGTAATATTAAAAAAAAAACGAAAAAGAAAATGTGATGCATTTGCCCAATTGTTCAGTAAAATAGTGATTTTTTCAATAAAAAAAATATATTCTTTTTCAAATCATTCATATTACTTTTTAGGTTTTTGCTAGGTACTCATGAGGTATCGATACCCCTTGTATAATCAAAGGTTGTAATTTGATATTAGATTTAATACACTTCAAAAATTTGAATTAATGGAACACATGACTCGTTCATAGCCACCTATGAAGCATGGACACCAACACGAACACTTTGACGGGCATTTAACACGAGAAACACGCCGAAGTTAAAAAATTATAGAACATAGACACAACATATATATAAGTAAAAATTTAATGAAAATAATATAATATTCAAAATATCAATTATATAGGCTTTACTTATGTTTTATTTTCTTATAAACTTGAAAATTTATGTATTATTTTCTTTTTATACTCTTGTTTATATTGTATTTTTCTATGTTAGAGTAAGAAAAAAATATATTTTAAATTAAATATATACAAACTTATATCATCAATATATCATTGATATGACATATAAAATCGGATACATATCAAACACATAAACACAGCACACAATTGATGTGTCTATGCGTCCTAGTTAGCCATAAATAATTAAAAAATATAGGTATTCTTGAATTTTATAGAGGTATTAGATAAATTTCCTAATTTTTATTAGAAAAATTAAAATAATTTTTGTTAAGTTATTGTGTGAATAGGTTATATGAAAAAATATATTTGTTTTTTTGAAAAAAAAATATTTATAAATAAAAATAGTAAAAAAAATTCAATAACTTTCCTGAATAGAATCATACCTACTACTTTACCAATGCCCAGGCCCAGCCCAATTATTGAGTAAGTGAAGGACATGACAGCAGCAACAATGGAGAGCCACCATAACTGATCGAAGTCTGGAATCTGGGAGAAGATAATTTCCGCAACACCAAATGCAATCATGTACACGTTGCTATTCATGTGACATGGACTTTTGTCACCGCTACTGTGGAAGCAATTAGACCTTTTGATTGCCCTGTTTGATCCACAACGCATAATAGCCAATTAGACCATTTTACTTGCATTGCTTGCCCAACAAAATCGTTCATATCCTTCCACATAATTTATGATTTTAAACTCACATCATGCTTATGGAAGCTGCTATGGTGTACCCAATGGCGACTCCAAAAAGGTTAACATATTGAATGCAACCGCAAATCTTGACCTTGAAACCGCCTGCCCAAGAACAAACCAAAACCCAAGATTGAAAATTTGAACTTGGGAAAAACACCCAGATTTTTATTGTGCCATAAAGATGAAGTGGACTCGGAATTTGCTTAGATTAATTGAGTTAGGTAGCGTAGCATACCAAGAATTGATCGAACAGCATCCATGTATGTGTAGTTTCTCTTTCCATTAACCGGGTCACCAGTACGGTAACAAAGTGCTAGAAGAGTGGACATGTAGTAGGTGACTATGGAAAAGAGAATCATCGCAACAGGACCAGCAATCCAACCAAGCTGAGCTACAGCCCAAGCCAAGGACAACACCCCAGAACCAATCACAGCAGTTATTATGTGGGCACTAGAGGTCCACTCAGTCCCTATTTTGTGAAACACAAAAATGTTAACATCTTGAGACCGACACACACAGGGTTAAAAAATTGAAAAAAAAAAATGAAGTACTTGAGAATTGAATTTTTCTGTGAACTTTGGAGCTTGTGAATTACCAGTTCGCCTGGGGTGGCCATCATCATCGAAGAAATTGGAACCTTCTTGTTGAGAGACATCAAATGATTGTTGGTAGTTCCTGCTAGTACTGTTCTCTTCCATCTCGTTATGACAGAGATAGAGACCAACCCAAGTTACTTATAGGATTTCAGACAGAAAGTTCAGGTTCTAACATGTGCAATATCGGCTTTTGTGCAGTGTTGGGAGTGAGATTAGTGTGATAAATCGATATCAATCAATATCAATATATAGAATAAAATGAAGATATTTTTCATGTCATTTAACATAAAATATGTAAGGGTAGTTTCTGAGGCACTGAATTTTACTCCCACTACAAGTCCCCACAAGTTGGGAGATGGAGTTTGACACAATTAGCTCCCGAAGTGTCACAAAAATGATGAAAAATTAGAGTTGCGAGGTTCAGAAACTGCTGTTTTTGGAGGTCAAATAACAAGGTAAAGAGAGAAGGCTTGTGAAAGTTGTGGTCTTCAGAGAGTCAATGAGTCAACCAATTAAGATGAAATGAATTCGGCAATTGAACTTTCGGCTATGCAATGGAGGGAGGAAGAGAGAAGTGCGTGGATATAAATAAGCAAAAGCAAAAATGGGCATTGAACCTTATGTCTTGGGGCATTCTAGACGCAAGAGAGAACGGCCAGAAATAGCAAGAGAAACTGGAGCACCAAAAGTAAAATGGTAGGTTTTATGTGTTTTTGTGACTTAAATATTGAAGAGCAGTATTATTTATGCGTATATAGTGCTGAGATATGGCATTGAGGTATGTTATATTCAATAGAATATAAATTTTATTTAAATAAAAATTATATTTTATATAATAATAAATAATATGTGAGTTGGTGAAATATTTACGCTCCATAAATATAATCACCATTTGTCAACGTTGAATGTGTTGGATTTTGTTGCATTCAAATAAAATAGTTAATAAATAAGTGGTGCGAGGAGTGAGAGAAAGATTTTGGACGATGTGTGCTGGGCTGCTTGCCACGTGATATTGCATGTTCAAAAAGTGAGAATAAATTTTATATGCACAAAATTTATATTGAAACAGAGACGAAACGAAAGGAAACTTTTAGGTAATGTTCGGTTTGATTTTAAGAGTAAAAATTAGAGTGAAAGATTTTATAGGTGAGTTTTGAGTATAAAATTATATATGGAATTTGTTAAAGAAGTTTTTTATCGTATTTTTATTTTTTAATTAAACACATCCTTAAAATAAATCGGTTGTTATTTTACAAATTTTTACAGAAAGTTGTGAGGTAACATATAACACTTAGTTAATTCATTTCTATAACTTATAAATGATATATTTCTCCTTGTAATTTTAATTAAGATGATGCTAGGAGTCCTGAAAATTTTTGCCGGACAATGTGTCCGTCACAATTGGCGTACATGGTGTAAATTATTAGTAGGTTAATGAAACTTATGAGTGGTTAAAGAAATTAAGATGATTCCATCATATATTACCGCATAGTTTTAGAAATTATTTTCTAACAAAGAATTTACAAGCATTACCCTTTTAATTAACTCTCCTAAATTATGAGATAAGAGCCGACAGATTTGAATCCCAGAGACACACGGAACTTCCGTCGTTAAACAATCATACACCGCTTTGACTTGAAGCGTGTGTGGTGACCGGCCACTGTGCTCTCTTTTTCCTGTCTTCGTGACAATCTACCCCACCATAATTTTGGCCAATTTCCCCACCTCTTCAAGTCAGTTTCCTTCTTATTTCGTCTTTTTTTTTTTTCTTGTTGTGCTTTTTTCCCTCTCTCTTTTATTTGGAATTTTTTTACCAGACATCCATTTTTTTTTGTTTGTACATTTTCCAGACATCTTTGATTATGATCAATTCTCTTTTAAAGAAACGCACATGTGCTTTCTAAGACATCTGTCAAAAAGACAAGTTTAATTTGGATTCTTCACAAGTTTGTGACAGGTGACTGCTGCTTTGCGTGATGCGCCAGTGTCCCTCTGGATGCTAATTTGTTGTTCTCACGTATTTCCTTCTTTTGCTTTATTTTATTTTATTGTTTTTCTAATCACTGTCTGCAGATTTCAAATTAAGTAATTTTGCAAATTATTTAATCAACTGCACACTTTAAAAACTTGAAATCACACTTTTCGACAAAACAATTTGTCTTTTCAATGGTTAAAAAACTTTTTTTTTTGGGTAATGTTCTGAAGTGTGTTTTATTTGACTAATCACAATATGGACTAAAAAGCCCGGAACAATTATATCCCGTTAAATCTAAGGGTAAATCATATCGATATATTTGATATTTAGTGTGTTATACTTACCATCTCTTCAATTTATAAAATTATATTGAAGTTCTCCAAAAATATTAATTTATTAATTTAAATAATAAAAAGAATAATATATAATATGTACATAATTATTAGTCATAAAATTATAATATTTTAATAATATTTAATATTTTTATGGACTAAAATTTCTTTTTATCATAATTTATAATTAAAATTTTTATCTTAAATATTGTATTCAATTAATATGTTAAATATTATAAACGTATTATAATTTTAGCATTCAATAGTTATATATATATATATAAAATCTTTTTTATTACTTAAATTAATAAATCAATATTTACAATGGATGTTAATGTAATTTTAATAAATCTCAGTAACTTTTAATGATAATTTGATAAAATAAAAGAGTGTTGAGTATAATTAAATGAAATCTCGGTATAATTTCCTGGAAAACCTAACAATTATGTATTTTTTGGCGAGTTAGTAATAGTTGCTGTTAGTGAAGTTGGGGACTGCATGTGGGCTTAAAATTAATTATCATGTAATATCACATGCACTTAACTGATAGATACAAACTGATACAGGTACTCAAGGTAGGGAAAAATTCTCTGGAAGCAGCAGCCAAGATTGTAGTGGAGGTGCTGATTTGTTGGTTATTAGTTGGTTTTAAATTTATAGCCTCTCTTGTATTCAGAGAGCTTTGTCGTTGTTTTAAATTATTAGAAAAACAAAATTCTGATAGAAATGTTTTTGGTTTTTGTCTTCTTCCGAGTTGCTTGGCGTTAGTATGCAGCTTATGGCAAATATTAAAGAGTTAAAAGTAACAATTATTAGAAAAATATAAATTTTTATATTATTTTAAAAAAGCTTGATTTTTTTGTTATAAAAAAATGAACAAATAACATTTTTATTCTTGAAATTTTCAATTTGATATCAATTTGGCTTTAACAAAAAAAAGTGTTTTTTAAAGATTAGTTTATGAGGCATGAATGAGATTTACTTATGATTGAATGCTTATATATGGTTTATGCATATATTAGAGAAAACAAAAGTACATGATGCATCTATATGATAAAAGAGCATATAGAAACTTCAATTATGCATATTCTAATATATGGGTAAAATAGAAACAATACTTATGTTAGGTAAAAAGGAAAGCAAAAACAGAGACTTCCCTAAAGATATTATGAGTCGATGGACATATTGACTAGGAATAGAACTATGTGAGATTCGGAAGAAGGAAAAAAAAAATGAAGTCCAATAATCACATATAGAAATAAGCTTATGTTCTGATAAGCAATCTATTACCCATTGTGGGGTCATCCACTACAGATACCATTTGATATAGAACTAAGTCTTTCCTATATTGATGAAAAGAGAAAAATGCATATACCATTTGGCATAGAACTAAGTCTTTCCTATATTGATAAAAAGAGAAAAATGCATTAAATTGAGTTCCATGGTTACAAGAGAAAACACATGACTATTATTTCTTTTTTCTGCATATGACTTTATATGCTCTATGCACATTATTATTTATACACATGATCTGGCATGAAAATTTCTATATGAATGAAATTACTAGTTATGTTTGGTTTACATTTGAAGGAGTCCCTACTAAGAATTATATAATATTCTCATCCCTATGTTTGTATGTATTTTGTATTGTATTCAGATACTACAATTGGCATCAGTGATATTTTACCTTGATTCGCTCTAGTGGGATTAACATTATGACCTTGATCTTGATTTGCTATGTAACACCCCAAAAATTAGTTAAAAATTAATTTTGAAAATTTAACAAACGTAGTAATGATGAAGATGGTCCAACGGATATGTAAAAAAAAAAAATAGTAACTTGTGGGCTCCGTAAACCCGCTGGGACAGCCGAAATCTTAGAATTGGGATTCGGAGATGCCCAAAAATGAGAAATTATAGGATTAAGATTAGAAATGGGTAGGAATAAAGATTTTATACCTAGAATTAATTTTTGGGCGATGTTCGATTACCTGGATATGGTGTTTTATCCGTTCGATAAGATTTCAGAGTGTAATTTTTAACACCGAAAATTAGTTTGATCTTTACAAAATGAAGAAACTTATCCATTTAAATGGAATGAATGGCTAAGATTCAATTTTGGATAACAAGATTAAATCCTAGCCATCCATTTTACAATCTTTCTCTAATGATTCTCCTTTTATATTACAATAACTAAGCTTTCCTTTCAAGCTTCCTTATAAGATAAATATAAAGTCAAACTTCCCCATTAAGCCAAGCATTCTCGGCAATGCTTCTCCTTGCAGCCCATCTTCATCCTTTCTTCTTCAAATTTCAATTCTTAGCTTGAAAAACTCAAGTTACAACACCAAGACACCATGATTAAAGCATAAACTTAAGACTAGTTCTTGATATCTTCACATTAAACACCAATAGAGAATCATCACCTTACTTCATCATCAATAAATTTTGTTGTGTTGGCTGTCTAAGAAGAGAATTTGAGAGGGTTGGATCAATAATTGGGTAGAGAACTCTTGAAGGGAGCTAAGAACAAGGATTAGAGTTCCCAAGGACCAAGTAGGGCTTTATTTATTCTCTTGCTTTCCAATTTTTGCTCTGAATGTTTCTGATTGAATTGGATAGAATTTTCTAGATGTATTGATTTATGATAGATAGATATTGATGTGTTTAATTTGGTGGAGTGTTTGGATGATATTAGAAATCATTTTTCTCAAAAGGAATTTATGCTATGCTGCTGGATTTTCGAATTTCTCCTGGGCAGGGATTGTTCACGAATTTTCTAGGGTAATTGTGGGATTTTTATGACCTAGAAAAATTATATGTTGAAGGTAACATCCTAAGGCAACTCTATAAATTTTCTTGGGTCATGTTAAGGACTTTCTCTACTTGGAAAAAATCATATTGCTTGAACATTGTTGCTGGAAAATTCCAGTTTGAAGCAAGCAGGGAATTTGTTCAAATTTTCTAACCTACTTTTGAATTCAGCTGAAAATTTTATGGAACGTAGCTAAAATTTGGAGCCATTCTAGGCACTTTTGCTATGTTTAAAAAATCAAAAACTGAAGTCACCTATGTGCTGCTTGAAATGTTAGAATAGAAGCTGTAAATTTTGATAATTTTATTACCATAACAAATAATTGAATTATCACTTGAAATTTTTATAGGTGTTTTAAACATCTTGAAGTTCAATCCTGATTTTTATTTTGAATTTATTTAATCATTTGCTAGAGTTAAAAATTATGAGATTTCGATTCTGAGCTGAGGCTAAGTGGTTTCTAACCACCAAATTTGTCTAATTTTTTTAACATAGTTAGAGAACTCTTTTTGCTCTGAAATTTTTGTAAGATCTTGGGAACACATTGAAGTGTCTTTGATAATTTTTATAGCCTCCTAATTGATTCTTTGATGTGCAAATAAATTTGTACTGCAATGGTGTGAAATCTACCCAATTGCTAGAAATGAACCCAATACTTGAATTGATAATGTAATGGCATTTTGGTTCTAGTATGACATGAATACTTAATGTTAAATATTTGGACATGTGACTTGTGATGTATAAATGCATGCTAGAGGAAGTAAAGATTAGTTTATGAGGCATAAATGAAATCACACTATGAATGGATGCCTATATGTATTTTATGTATGCATTGGAAAAAGAAAAGTGAATGATATATTGAATTAAGTTTTATAGCCATAAGTAAAAATGAAATCCTCTTTGACTTGTCAAGGGTAAATAAGAAACAAAAGATCCTCTTTGACTTTTCGAGGGTAAATAGAGAGAGATGAGATCCTTTTGACTTATTGAGACCAAATAGAGAGGCGAGATTCTTTCGACTTGTTGAGGGCAAATAGAGAGAAGTGAGATCCTTTTTCGATCAAGTCGACAAAGAAATCGAAAGGGATAAGATCCTTTTCGACTTATCAAGAGAAAATAGAGATTGATGAGGTCCTTTTTTCGATTTATCAAGGGCAATTAAAGATAATTTCCTTATATTTGGCACATACATATTTGTATCATATCGAATCATTTTGATTGACATTATTTACTATAATTATGAGCTTATGATAAATATGTACAAAGTGATTGATTTTTTTTTAAACAACAATCCACTTCGAAAGTATGGTTTGGAACTTTAAAAATGAACCATTATTATAAACTACATGATCACCTTTTTTTTAATAAATCGAAGTGCCTGGGACGATGACGATGACATTATAATTGTGTATTTGGGAAAATACCCTACTGAGAATTGTATAATTCTCAGCCCTATGTATTTGTGTTTCCATGTTGTCTCCAGGTTGATCTAGAGAACTATCGGGTTGCTACACAAAAAGAATTGGATTGTAGTAGTTTAGTAGTTAATGTTTTATTATGTTATACTTAGTTGTATGTATATGTCTGTAATCGTAATAGAGAACAGATATGTACTAAAGCTCCTTTTGTACTTGATATTGTGTTAAATAAATACTTTGTTTCCTTGTTATATATTTTGTAAAACCACGAATTAGTTACTACACGATTCGATTGATTCTGCTATAGATAATTAAGAAAGGTCTGTAAATCTATAAGTAACAACTCTCGAGTATGATGCCATGACTTAAGGATAAGGTTGTACTTGGGAGGATGTTACACGGTATATGTTAGCCTACTTTTAGATTCGTGCTTACATATTTTTCAATCGCTCATTTAGTGCTTTAGTTTTTATTGCAGATTTTGACCCTGCTTTTCCGTATGATAATGTGCCCCTTCACATGGCATATCCTATTGTGTTTGTTCCCTCACCTACACTGCCAATACTTCCTTTGGGTAATGCCCCATCATCATCCTCATCTTTAGATGCTGATCACTCTTCTGGTCCTAATGCCCTTGCTGGAAGTGATGCCATCATACCAATGGCAAATGGTTTTCTCTAGGAGGATATGAGATGCTCAGGGACTACTTTACATGTACATAGTGGTAGCCAAGTTTAGGACCATGCGAGCCTGCAAAAAATTTTACTAGATGTTTTGAGGCCTATTTATGTGTGTATGTTATTTTGTTGGGCCTTAGTACTTAACAGGTTAGGCTAGACAGTTAAGGTGGTTTTGACTTAGTTCCTGAATAGTAGTACTAGGGGACTCACTGATCTTCCAGTATGATGTATATGTTAATAACTTGTACATGATGTGTATATATATATAAGTGTTGTGAACTAATGTATGATCTATGTTAATGCCTTAGTCTAGAATATATGAGCCTAATTTCCTTTATTTTCATTACTCTTGACTAGTATAAATACTATTAGAAAGTGACATTCTTCTAAATACTGTGTTGACATTCGAGTAATGTATGGTAGTTAGGAGGGTATTACATTATGGTATTAGAGCCGGACTATCCTATAAGCTTGAGGATTGGACTGGTTATGCTTCCTTGGTAACTATCATGCATTATACTTTTATTTATGTGTGTGACTACTATTTGGGAATGTTGTGGGTTACTGCTATACTTAGCTTGGTATTAAGTCTGATCAACTCAATATTTCTTATTTGTGTGATAGGAATTGATGACTTCAAACCAAGTACTATGAACAGTGTCAGAGACGAAGTGGATATAAAGGATGCCTTCTGTGAGATGGCCACGGCTATGAGAGAACAAGCTGTGGTGGCTAACCAAATGATGGAGACGTTGGATCGCAATGATGAACAAAACCCAGCTGGAGACCTCGGGGGGAATGAGGTGGATGTAGAGTATAAAAGATTCACCGAGTTCAGGAAAGCAAATCCTCCACCTTTCCGAGGAGCTTTTAATCCAAGTAAAGTAGAAGAATAGATTAAAGCTATGGAGAAGATTTTCTCGGTTCTCCCCTGTTCAGAGACCCAAAAGGTGGCTTTTGCTACTTACATGCTGGAAGCAGATATGGAAGTTTGGTGGGTTGGCAGCAAGGGGTTATTCGAAGCTTCTCAGACCAAAGTCACTTAGGATATTTCAAGGAAGCTTTTTACTACAAATACTTCCCTGCCTCCATGAGAAACGCAAAAGAGCTAGAGTTTATGGCACTTAAGCAAGGATCTATGACCATTGTAGACTACACGGCCAAGTTTGAAGAGCTTTGTAAGTTTTCTATGATTTACCAATACGACCTAGATGAAGCATGGAAGTGCATAAAATATAAAGGAGGTCTATGTGAGGATATTGAAGTAGTCGTGAGTCTCTTGGAGATCAGAGACTATGCTACCTTGGTAAATAAATGTTGACGAACAGAGGAATCCAACAAGAAGTTAATGAGTTTCAAGTATGTACAAAACAACATCAGAAGGGGATTGGTACCCTAGCCCCCACGGTTTAAGCCTGTTAAACAGTCTAGGTGAAAGTTTCTACCTAACAACAACAATAACAACATAGGGAAACGACTTCAAGCATCAAGACCAGTGCTAGTACACGAGTGTCCTAAATGTGGGGAGAATCATGGGAACAAGCCTTGCTGGGCAGTATAAATTGTTTGTTATGGATGTGGAAAACCAAGACACAAGCCGTTTGAATGCCCCAGTAAGAAAAATTAGCTCTAGGCCACAATGCTACGGGTGCGCATTACAAAAAAAAGGCAAATTATGGCATTTTTTTTGTAAATTATGACGGTTATAATCGTCTTTTTTGTAGCTTGAACTGCCATAATTACCAATGCAATTTGGTAAATTATGGCGGTTATAAAAAAAAACCGCCACAATTACCCTATATAACTGCAATGATTCAAGTAAATTGCGGTGGTTGAATTATGGCGGTTTCAAACTGCCACAATTGGTGAAATATTTTAAAAAATAAATTACAGCGGTTTGAAACCACCACAATTTGTGGTAATGTTTTAAAAAAATATTAATCATGGCTATTTGAAGTCGGCACAATTTGTAGTGAAATATTTTTGAAAATTTTATTAAAACTATTTATTACAATAATTTTAAACCACCGTAATTGTAACACCAATTTAAAGAACAAAAGTTTCAATAATCATGCAAAATAAAAGGAAGAACAAATAAAATAATGATAAGTTAGTAATAAAAATATTTAGTGCTACATTTCCTTATTTATGACAATAGCTTTAATATGATGAATAGGTGGAAAAAGCTATTTAATTTGTAGAATAATTGGTTGAACTAATGGCAAAAAAAGCTAATACTTAATCCAAATGCATGTTCATTATACTCTAACACTTGTACACAAATCAAAAGTTAAGGATGCAAGAACCAAGTCCAAATTGCAACTTTATGAGAGGAAATGACATGTTGGAAAATTCCAGCAATCTAACACCAATTTAGTGAACATTTAATGACCAAAAGAACACATCTAAACATCCAATTACTAGAGTACTCAAATCAACCAAGACTCCTCATTTAGAATCATAAAATATCACTTATCATTGAACTATAGTTGCTGGAAAATGTTCCAGTACTTAGTTCTTCAAAATATCATGGAAAGAATACAATCCTCAAGCATGTATCCAAGGAACCACAACCCCAATTAAATTCCTACACTTTGATACCCAATTCCCACCCTCATACATCATTTTTCTATGTAAAAGAAACAACCCCCAATTTCATTCATTTTAGCACTATAACAGCCCCCTAAATGGCTAGAAAAGTGCTGAAAGTATTGAAGAATGCAAGGCTAAAAAGGTATAAATTTTTCTACATATGTATCAACACATTCTACACACATACACACACACACACACACACACATATAGCATCCAAAATCATAGGCATATGGAGTTTTGATGCTCGTATTGCATATTAAGGAAAACTTCTTTATGAGTATTACTAGGACATCATAATAGCAACAACAACCAAGTAACATGAATGTAATAAAAGTTGCTAATTAACATTCATGAGCAATATTCATGAAGCTTGAAAGGTCAGACATGCAACATGCAAATGCTATTACAAATCATGAAGACAAGCCCATATCCCCTTTCATTTTTTTTTAAAGACCAAAACCACCTCTTTAAGTGAGTATTTCAAGGATTACAAATAAATTCCCAGCATACCTAATCATTCAAGTAGTTCTTTAGTCTTAAACACCATTAAATTCCACAAGCCATATGCCAAATCATTTATTAGAGATCAAAGCCCCATCACCATACCTCCCAAATGAAAACATACACATAGATTAGAGCTCCATAAAGAACATTCTAGCAGCCCAAAAATTTTAACATGGCCTATATAAAATTGAATCAACTAATTTTTGCCCTTGAAATTAAAAAAAGAACCAAGACTGAAGACCCAACAACACTTGTATTATGTCTTAATGAGACTTCTAGTATATTACTTAGTTGTTAGACTTAATTCTAAAGTACTAGAACTAACTTAAAACATTAAAAATGTTAGGCAATATGTGAACTAAGGTGTATACATGTGTGACACCATCATCATCAAGATTCAAGCATGAATATGTGAACTAAGGTGTCAAAGACTCATCTTTGTGACAACCCAAAATAATACAGCGGCTGGAAGTTAATTGAAAAAAAATGCATTCTTGAACATGAAATCAAGAAAAGACAAAGGCCTTCTACCCAAGGTAGCTAGGATCTATGCTACCTCGTAGGATCACATGATTCTAGGATTCTGAGTAGCCTGGGCAATCTCGATTTCACACCTCAGCTTGCTTCCATCAAATCGTTGTGGGATCGTATCGTAAAGTCACTAGAATCGAACAATTTTATCGAGCTACATACATCCAAAGGCTGGGAAGCTCTAAGCCATTGCTGCATACATCCAAACTTTGCCCCGCCCCAGTTTTGGGGTAGCGGAGAGATAGGGAACATCAACGGAGATGTCCATCCTCGTGAAGAAGCTGCCATAGGTGGAGACGATGTCAACGGTGATTGGCTCCGACACATGCGAAGAAAAGCAGAAGACGATAGCAAAGTGAAACAATTGGAAACCTTCACGATGGACCCTTGTATGACTATTAGTGGGGCTTTTTCAATGGCGACACCAGCAGTAAGGCGCTGTAGTAATAATGCCAGCGAAGAAAAAAGTAATTAGGGTAATAGAGGACTTGGATAAATGGAGTTCCACACTTAACCTAATAGGCCAGGCCAAACGCTAGTTGAAGAAATGCTGGAGTGCTCATTTAGAAGCCTATTACTAGACCCACCAAAAAAATAAAAAGAAGCCTATTATAATAGGGTAGTGAGCCAAACCCAATTTCATGGTAGCATACAAAAGAGTTTTGTATTTTCCTTTTTATATATTTGCTAAAGAAAAAATAATGTTGAGTTAAATCATACGGCCTGATATTTTTCTAAAAAAATATTAATTAGTAAACATTAATTATGAACTATGGACTTTTAGTTATGTGATCTTTGAATCCTTAATTGTCAATTAAAACTTTATGCATATTTAATTAAAGTTTAGTCACTATAAAAAAATTGTGTTTATTGCGGCGGTTGAATTAGGGTGGTTCTTTAAAATCATCGTAATATATAGTGAATTATGGCGATTTTACTGACCGCCATAATTTTAATGAAAATAACAGCCCCTAATGTGCTAACACCCATTCTCCCCCATTTATACAAAAGAAAAGGGTTTCATTCTCCCTCCATTCATGCAACTCTCACCAACACAACCCTCTTTCCACCTAAACCATTTCCTTCTCTGTCCAGTCACGTTGCCATCGACCCCTAACCACCGCCCCCACCCCCGCTGCATGCTCCTGCTTCTTCTCCATCCTATCTTCTCCATTTGCATCTATATCCTCTTCCACTCCATGGCGTGCACTTCGCAAACAATGTTGCATGCCCTCACTAGCCTCTACTGCATCCTCGCCCTCCACTCGTCACCCAGCCTTGTGAAAGGCATCCCTTCTCTGCCGGTGAGTTCTCTCATGGTCCAGTCTGCTCCTCCAACACACAAACCCTCCCTCTACGCGACACCTCAACCTCTTCTCTTTATTTTCATTGGTGGCTTCCTGCAGCCCTTTAACGGACCAAAGAAGCTCGCCATGCCCCATGCCTAAAGTCATTGCATGCCTAACCCTCTCCAATTGCAACGCAAACCACCCATTCCACCACGACATGGTTCACCTTCATTTGACTTTGTTTATGTTGTTTTATTTTTACTTTTTTTTCTTAATTTTTTTTTCTAGTTTAGCTTCTGTTCTAAAGAAAACATATGTAGGCAGTTAATAGCTATGTCATTTTCATGATTGTCATGTTGTGCTAGTGTTTTTTGTCCTGCAAAGATGTTAATTAATGAAAGTATTACCTATATAGACAGTTTTAGATATTAAACCTAGACATATGTACAGAGCTAGGACTTTGGTAATATCAGATAGATTGTGGAAGTCATTAATAAGATAGAGCTAAATTGGAGTTCTAATGGATTCAAAGTGTTGATGGATTCAAAGTGTTGAGGAATGATTAATCCATTTTATATAGAGGACTGTTATAATATAATTGATTTTTTTTTATATAGAATGATATTCAAACACCTATGCTGTATATCTTGATCATTGTTGAGAAAAACATTCTTTAAGTTCATTGTAGATGTATGTGATTTGCAACCATGTTGCCATTTTTCAGGAATTGCTTTACCTGTTCTAGGCTAGCTACAATTTGTTGTTCCTACTCCTTCTCCACAATTTATGATTAGTTTGGTGTTAGTGGTTGAGTTTAATTCTTGTATCTTCAATGTCAGAGATTTGGACAAGCAAGTGTTGTAGAGAAAAATTAGGCTTTTGATTTCTATATGCTGCAAAGCACATGACAATTTTAAAGGGATTTTTCTTCTAGTAGTTTTTAGTTTTGTAAGGAGATCTCATGTTATCCAATCTTTTTATTCATCTTCTCTTCTTATTAATAAAACTCTTCTTTCATTCAAAGTTCCATCATGATAAATTTAACTTATTGTGAATAGATCTTATGTGGACTAGTTTTAAGCTACTCACTTTGTCATGTAACAAGTGATATAACCTTTTAGCAAAATGGACTCTGAATTTTGACATACGATCTATATAGCTTCATTTGGACTCTAGAAAAAAAAAATCAAAAAATACTTTGGCTTTTCAATGATTATTAATGTTTGGCAATAGCAATTTTATGAATTGATGAAAAAACTCAGAGCAAAGCACTTCTGACTAGGTGCTTTCCTAAAAGTTTTGTTGTGGCAATTCAATCTACGCACAACTTCATGAAAATATATCTACACTCTAAGGATTGAAACCGTGGAGATTTTGTTAAGTTGTATATCTATTTGGAATAATCCTGGTTGGGTTCTATTAAAATGGATTTGAAATCATGTATAGGTCTTGTGAATGTCCAATTTAAAGCTAATTAATAATTATCGTGCAATTGGTTGGGGATGCTTCCAAGAACATGGGCTTATATTAGTGCTGATGCTTTTGGAAAAGCAATAATTGTGAGTTTGTACTTAGATATTCTTTAAAAAAGGTTTTGTATTCTTGGTGTGCTACCTATTCAATTATTATCAGATTTTTTGGCCTTGCATTAGCTTCATGTTTTTGTTTTCTTCTCTTCATCCTTTTTTGACCGTGTTTCATGGGAGCAATATGAGATGGCATTGTATGGTGCTAAAAAACAAGTTGACATAGAACTTCTATTTGACAAACACTATTGATGTTAATTATCAATCAAAATAATGTTTTTATTTTACTTTCAATTATTAATGGGGAGGCACTTTTAATAAAACTCCTGCTATTGCATGTCAGCAAGAAGAATCTGATCTTAATGTATTTGGAGGAAAGAGTCAGCTATTGATGCTTGGGCTGGGACTGTTGGCTACTGATTTTAGTCTTTTCTAGTAAGGGCTATGGTTTCTTCTAAGCTTTTTTCATCTTTTGCTATGTAACTTCTTTTGTTTTCTTGGGAAATTTCTTTTTTCCCAGAAAGAGACTTAAAATTGCAAGAATGGGGGAATTGAGGGGGAAAAGGAGGTTTTAATCTTGATTGTAATGGAAAATTTTGGCTCTGTGTTTGCTTATTGTAGACCATTTTATTACTCGTGTTATTTTAGCTCCAAATTTTATTTGCATATTTTACTAATATTGCTAGTATTATTACAAATACCTTCAAAGGGATTTCAAGGAAGTGTTCGGTTATGCCTTGCAATGACAAGACTTCATGAATAGTGCATAAGGAAAACAAATTTAGTAAATTCATGTTTTGAAATCTAATGCTTGTTTGTAACACTCGATTTTTTCTCGTCTCGAGAAATGACCAAAATGCCCTGAGGTCATTTCGACCGAACTCGAGGGTAACCAACTCGGTCATCCTCGAAGGGTCAACTCAATGTTTGAAGGGATTGAATGGCCTTTGAATGCTTTCGAAGCGAAAATTTCGTTTCAGCTTTGGTCAAAATGACCAAAATACCCTATAGCGTTTTTACGCGGGTAAAGGTGCCGCTTGAGCCCTGAACTTTCCCAGAGGTTTAAAAACATGATTTCATGTGTCTAGAGGTATCTGTTCAAGTCCCGTGGTCCTGGCAGTTTTAGTGCAAAATTACGATTTAGCCCCTGGAATAGTGTTTTTAAGCTTAATGACGTAATTAAGCAAACCTAAGCAATATTAGGCTCTAAACGAAGATTAATTTATTTCCCTAATTAATCTAGAGTCAAAATAATTTATTAAAGTTAATTAGAACCTAAAATTGCTTAGATTAAACTTAAATCCCTTTTTAGAACTCAAGATTCCTAGTCTTGGAATCATGAATAGTGTTTTCTCTCTCCAATTCCTTAAATCAAGGAAATGAGTCTAGAGTTGTTTAAACTCTAAATTGAGGATTTAACCCTCTAATGGTGCAAGACCACTCCTTAATTATGTCTAGACCACCTTAATTACCCATTTACCTTACCTAAACACTTTCTTACAAATTCCTAATCTTAAGCATAATCAAAGATACACCTAAACACAACTCTAAACCACAATTAAAATGCAAACTAATCCTCCCCATGGGCTGATGCATTTCGCCAGCACCTTTCCCCATTGACCACATGTTTAATTATTTTCTCACTCAAAGAACCATGCTTGAGCCATACCTTGAGCCATACCTCACCATGCTTTGAACCATACCTCACCATACCTCAAGAACACATTATCTCACCTCATGGAACTCATGGAGAGCCTCCATTCTGCACCTCATGGCCGAAGCCATCCTCACCCATGAGCATCCTCCATTTGTTTCATTTCTCTATAAATAGAATGCCTTGAGGAGCTTGCACCACTTTTAGATCATTTGCTAAGTTTAGGAAACACTCAAAGCTTTCTTTTTCTCTCAAAGTTTTTGTGTTCTTCAAGTTCTTGGAGTTCTTCAAGTTCTTCATCACCTTCATCTTCTTCTTCCATCTTCAAGTTCATCACACCAAGTAGGGATTTTCTTTCATGTGTTCTTTCTTTAAAGTTCTTGTTCTAAGCTTAAAGTTCATAGTTTCTCTTGATTCTTTTTAGAACTTCTTTTTCTTCCCTTTACCTTTTCATTTTCGGCCATGGGCCTTGGAGAACAAAGGAATGAGAGCTTGATGATGAGAGTTTCATGATGATGTTCATCACTTGAAACAAACTCTAGAGCTTGATTTTTGTTCTTGAGCAAAAGTGTTTCTAGATTTTTTTCCTTTCTTGAACTTTTGAGAACCTTAACTTTGATGTTGTTTCAAAATGGTTCTAATGACTCAATGATGAGGTCTCATGATGTTGGAGTTTGTATATCACCAAGATCATGGATTCTAGAGTTTCAAACATTTCTTTTCTTTCCTTGAAGTTTCGCCCATTACCTTTTCCTTTTCATGCTAGATGTTTGATTTTTAAATATGTTATGTTGAGTTCTAAGAACTCTAGACTTTTACCTTGTCTTGGTTTGATGAGTTTGGGTTGAGGTTTAAGTTCCTTTAAAGTCTTGTTAAGAGCTCTAGAAAGATAAAATGAACTTGCATAATTTATCTTATGCTTGCATTCATATTTACATTCTTGCTATGCATCTTTACTTTCAAGCCATCACCTAAGAACATAAAGATTAAAATGGAACTTGTATCATCACTTAACTTAATTCTCAAAGCCTTTCTATTTCGGCCTTAAAGTCGATTGTTCTCAGCCTAGAGCACTAAAATAAAGAATTGAACTTGCATTATCACCTAATTAATTTCTCGAATGCCTATCTATTTCGGCCTTAAAGTCGATTGTTGTTGGGCCAAGAGCACTAAAATAAGGAATTGAATCTTGCATCTTTACTTTCAAGCTTGCACGTTTAAGATTATGCTAGGGATATTTACTTTCGAGTTTACACGTTTAAATTATGCCTTGCATATTTAATTTCAAGTCATCACTTTACCTTGAAAGCAAGATTAAAAATGAAGAGCATGAGCACGTTTAGTTTATGTCGTAACTTAAGAACCTAGAGCTCAAAGACTTGCCCACTTCATTCCAAGTTAAAGTTTAATGCAAACCACACTTTGAATGTATGTTTTTCGCCAAGTAGTGAAGATGGACTTGCAATGAGTTTTCATCTAGCTACTAGGACCAATAGCCTATGTTTTGAGTTTTCCTTAAAGTTCGACAATTCTTTATAAGGTTATGTCGTTATAAGTTGTGATTCCAATCTCTTTTAGGGGATGGAATATGTTTTGGTCAGTGACCTAAGGCTTCACTTAGCCTCTTGACGATTTAAAATGTCTTGCAAAGAGTTTTAGAAATTCTAAATTGATTCCAAGAGAAACTAGTTAACTTATGTACCTAGAAATGTCAATTTAATTCTCTTATTGAGGCAAGATGTTTTCGGCTCTGATGTGATGAATGTGATGCTGTATGATGATGTTTTAATGTGTTGGAATGTGTGAAAATATCATGTGATGATGTAGAAGCAAACCTATGCATGATAGGTAAGAAACTAGCTAACTAGAAATACCGTAAAGCTAGAATTTAACATAGTTTTGACCCATTTGTTTATGGAACCAATCCAAACTGTTTTAATGGGAACATAATCAGATTTAGATTGTTTAGACATGAAAAACTTGGTATCATTTGAGTTAGAATCGAATTCTAGCACCTATGGGGAAACTAGTAGCTAGAAAACCGTAAAAATGCAAATGTAGAACTCTTAGAACATTTAATTTTCTGGAATCTGTCCAGCACCCTTACAACATGATAAACATGATTAATAATTAGTCCTTAAATATAGGAATGTCTCATAATTGATTTAGATTTAATGTATAGCGCCTCAGGCGAAGACGGAACCGAGAAAGGGTCTAAAACGTAAGTTCTAGAACCCCGTAAAAACAAGTTAGAGACTCTGTCCTATGCTATTCAGATTTAAGTATGAACATGAGAATGAAGAATGATGTTTAATATGAGCCTTAGGGGCATAAAAATATGAGCGACGGATATTAGAGAGCTATATCTCAAGATTAAGACCCGTAAGGATCAAAGCATAAGCTACCGTGAGGGTAAGCGTTTGAATGATGTATGATGATGCATGAAGTATGCTAATGATGATGATGTTATTCATATGAGGAATTTATGAGGTTATATGTTTATGTGGCATAAAGCAAATTTGGAAGGAAATTCGTGTAATGACCGCTTTGGCCGCGACTTCCGACAAATTTGGAAGGAAACTCGGTGTAATGACCGTTTTGGCCGCCGAATTTCTGGCAAATTTGGGGACTTAAAGAGATTTTGAAAATTAAGGTACTAAGATGGGTTCTAGGATGACACCGGTTCGGCCGAGCACCTCCATAGAACTCATGTGACATCGGTACCATTTTATACTCTTAGGTGACACCGGTTCGGCCGAGCACCCCTAAGAGTTTTGCCCCCTAACCCGTACTCAGATAGTCGGGATTTATGATACGCTTATCGTTAAGTGGTAAGTAAGAACTAGTGACGACTAGTTAAGGTATGAGCTCATAACCTAGATGTATGACACGTTCCGGGTGACACCGGTTCGGCCGAGCACCCCCAGTTCGATTGTCTTTTAGGGTGGCCCATGAGGAAGAAAAGTTCATGATTATGATTATGTCACTATGATTTGTCCCATATGAATGTTACTATTGCCACTTTATGCCACCAATGATGATGATGCTTGATGTTATGTTTTATGTATGTGCATTAGGTAGTGCCATGCATACATTTTCCATTATGTTGCATTCATGACATTAAGCTCATCCTAAAATGAACGGACCTTGGCTAAAGTATATTTTTGAAGTTCAAAATGAACTAAATGCATGTTCGATCATTTCATATAATTAAACCCAAGGTTCCTGAGGACGTAGATGATGACACCTAGGTAGTAGGAGGCCCTCCGAGATTCTTTAGCAAGATTCTCACTCTCTCCCTCTTTCTTTCCGTCACGTCTTCAGATGGCGACGTTCGTGGTGTTCGTGGACACGCCGACATGGGAGGTGCACCATGACCCGGACCACGGGTCATTCCATTTTGTGGGTCGATGCACGCTAGAGTATTCATGTTCATGGGTCGACCCTTCACTCCCCTGCACATTCCCATCGCTTTCTCCCCGCCTCACCTTTGGTGACGACCTAGTGTTCGAGCGCAAGACGTCCCGAGAGGAGAGGCTACGCGGTCCTCCACCTTCCGCATCCGCCGCTCGAGACTACCCCGAGTATGTGCCCTGCTGCCCATCGTCCTTCTCGAGATGGATCCTTCCGAAGATTCGCCACCCCGATACCCTCCGAGGGGTCTTCCCTCCATACCTATGGACTTGGGAGAGGATAGCGAGCCCACCGTGACTCACCGAGGCGCACGACGACCGGAGATGCGGCCATACTGGGAGTCATATTCGATCCCCACTCCGCCTTTTCACGCCCGAGGAGCTCGCCGCTTCCGGATATCCGCCTCGATCACGAGATGGTCGCCAGATGGGAGGTCGAGGATGGCCCGAGTTAGAGCACACACCACATAGATAGGGATAAACTTTCTTTTGTTTAGAGGTTATCCTATTAGATGCACTCGGGTAGGGGAGTAGATTATGTTTACGTTTTATGTTGTATTTCTTTTCATGTATTTCCCTTGTACTGAATTAAGTCCCACACTTATAAGTGGGCAAGTTATATATATATGAGACTATATTCAGTGATGATCATGATGTGCCTTATGTTATGATGATTGTAAGACGATTGTTTTACTTTGCATGGTTTACCGCTTATCGCATCACGCGGCTCTCACTTTTATTTCAAAAAAAAAATTACCCGTATTTTCCGCTAAGTAATTCAAAGTTAAATGAGAACTATGAAGTAACAGACTAATGATTAACCTAAATATGTTCTAGAGTATTGGGTTAAAAATTAGGATGTTACACTTGCAATGAGGTTTAGTCATATGCCATCCATTGTAAAGCTTTCAGTTCATAATTAGTTTAGGATTAAAGCAAGTGCTTTCCCTTTTTCTTATTCAATTCTCAGGCTATTACCACATGCCTGAGACCAGAGGACTCTGCTTCTCGAAGGAACAAACTATCAGCATTGTAAGATTTCTTTTAATATTTTGATTTGTTGACATTTTTGTTTCTATCTTTTTATAATCAAATGGTCACATTTGTTAACAACCTCAAGTAATTATCTATTTATGCTACATTGCATTTAAACTTTGATTAGATCACAAAACAACTTGGACTTGGGATAGGAAATAAAGCATTAGACATGAGAACACAACCATATACAAATTAACTGGACTTTCTGATGTGACAACAATTCTCATTTTATTTGGTCTTGAAAACTAATTTTTTATTTGTGACTGTGGAAGTGATGTGCTTCTTCGACACATGGAGAGTTTACATGTTCGAGGGCTGCTTATAAGGATTATAATTGATGAGCCAATGGAAACTAGTCATGAAATGCAGATATGGAGTCTGAAACAGGACAAATATTTACATGATTTAAAGGAACATGTCAAGATGTATGCACTTTTCTTTCTTTTTCCCTTTATTCTTTTTCTAACAAAGCAATGATCCTTCAAGAGACATATACAACCTGATGGAGTCCAAAAGGCCCTGGTACCAAACAGTCCTAATCAACAGTTAGTACTAGCAAGGTAAAACGACCTCCATTGATTTATAGAAATTGGCTCTAAATACGGAATCGGCTCCTTGCAGAAGCCTATTACTTCTAAATAATCAATCAGAAATTTTAATTGAACCAAAATTTATTTTGTGTTTTGTATTCCCCCTAATTATTCTTCTTTTAAGTAGTGCATCCTTCGACTCAAAATTAAGCTTTGGGATATGGAACAAGGGAAACTACTCTACAGCTTAAATGGCCACAGGTATAGTGACTAAATCAAGCTGCATTGCAAGCAAGCATGCATACAGACTTTCATATACATAGTCATATGCTAATAGATGATCTGCAACAAACTTTATTAATAGGAAATGACTCAAAATTGAAGATGATTTATAGGCATTTACTGAGTAGAAAATGCAAGCCTAATTTAGAAATCAATGATTTCTATTGCTTAGTATTTAGAATATTAGCATCTTAATATGTTGCTTTCCATTGTAACCTTTAAGGATCCTATATACTCCATTGCATTCAGCCCTAATGGTGAGTATCTTGCTAGTGGCTCCATGGATAAATGCATGCATATATGGTCCGTGAAGGAGGGCAGAATTGATGAATGTGGCATTATATATTGTCTTTCTCAAATGGACTGTGAAAGGTTGCTGAAAAGTTACAGGTTGGTCTTCTCATTTCTTTGCACTGTATTGTTGAGTTGAAGATTAGATGTGATGAATTGGCTGTGGTTTTCTTCTTTGTTCTTGCTTTACTTTCCTTTTTTTACCTTACCTCACTTCTTGTTGGTTGTATTCTGCACGATGATATAGGTATTAGGTAAACCGGGAATGCACTCTTGTTATTTTCCTGAGCACTGAGCCTATTCTTATTGAGCTTATTGAATATTTATATAAATGAAGAATAAATCTAGAAGCTTACATCCTGTTACTTGCAAATACATTATACAGTTATGGTCTTTGTTTAGGAAAAGAAGTGAATAATATGGTTTCCAGTGATAGAATTAGCATTACCTGAGAATAAGGAGGATTAGATATATACAGTCGCATGGACATCAAATATTGGCATGTAAAGTTTTTACCAAATTTAAGAGTTATGTTAATTATGTAGCATAATTGGCATCAAGGTGCTAGATTATTGTCTTTACCTTGAAATTGAAGTTGGTTTTATTAAACTATTTTGCATGATTATTGGAACTTTTTTTAAAAAAATTGGTGCTGCAATTAGGGTGGTTTAAAATTGTTGTAATAAATAGCTTTTTCAAAATATTTTGTAGCATATTGCAGCGGTTTCAAACTGTTGTATTAAATAATTTTTCAAAAACATTTCACTACAAATTGTGGTGGTTTCAAACCACCATAATTATTATTTTTTAAAATCACCACAAATTGCGGCGGCTTCAAACCACCATAATTTATATTTTAAAAATATTTCACTGAAAATTGTACCATTATTGCAAAAAAATGGCGGTTACAACCGCCGCAATTTACAAAATAAACCACCATAATTTACCTCTTTTTTTGGAGTAAGTTATGTGAAGTTAATTGGACTTATTTAATTATTTATACTATGTTATGTGATGTACATATTTATATAAATATAAATATGTATTCTGGTAGGATCTTATGATCCGTGTTACAATTCAACGTTTTACAATTTTGAATCTCCCTTCCGATCCTACATAAGATCTCGATCTTAGCTACCTCGCGTCTACTTTCCTTTCTACAAAGCTATCACATATAGATATATGCCTAAATGCAACTAGAAAATTTTAATAACACTTTTAGAGCTCAACAAAAGAAATAAGCAAAAAAATAAAATATAATTCTATCACTTTTACATGACATAACCCTCATGATGCATTTTACAACCATTCCCCATCATTTTTCCAATAAAATACAGGACAAAACTACATCCCAAACATATCAATGCTAGTTGAAAAATAAAGTAGGGACAAAAGGAAAGATCAAAGCCCGAACTTTCAACAACACAACACTTTATTCACAACCACTAGAGCTGTCCAAAAATTTCAGCAATGAAAATGGGCATAAAAAAATAATAATAACTTCTCCTCCTTAAATCAAGCTTGCCAATAACCAAATCAAGTCCTTTGCTAACCCATTTTTGTAACATCCTAAAAATTATTTAAAAATTTATTTGGACTTTACTAATCGTAATTTCAAAAATCCGACAGTTTTAGTAATGATGAGAACAATTCAAGGAATTTGTAAAAAGAAAAATGTAAATAGTAATCTACGGGGCCGTTGAGACAACCAAAACCCTAGAATTGGGCCCCGGAGATGTCTGAAATTTAGAAATTATAAGATTATGGTTAGAAATAGGTAGAAATAAAGATTTTATACCCGAAATCATTTTTCGGGCAATGTTTGATTACTCAGGTACGATATTTTACCCGTTCGGTAAAATTTTGGTGTGCGATTTTCAACATCGAAAGCCAGTTAATCTCTACAAAATAATGAAGTTTATTTCTTTGAATGCCAAATGAATGGCTAAGATTTTATCTTGGATGAAAGATCAAATCTTAGCCATTGATATTAAGTTCTTTTAATGAAAAGAAATTATGCTTTATGATTAACCAATCACATTACACCTTATAAGATAAATACTAGCTTTTTTCTTCTCCAAGAAGGATGTAATTCTCGGCCAGCATTCAGAAACAAGGAGAAACCATGGCCATGAGCTCTAAACTTCATTTCACATGCCAAAAACATGACTTGTTAAAACCACAAACTCTCTTCACAAAACTTGTTCTACTCATCAATATCTACAAAACTAACCGATTAGAATTTTAATCCATCACTATTTTCCCACTTTGAGCCATCATACATCACTGCCAAATGGAGGTTTAAGGGCTGTTTGGAAGAATTTTGAATGAAGAAAAACACTTGGGGAAATTTGTTCTAGGCAAGGAGCTATGGAGATTCAAGTAGGGTTTTATTTGTTCTCTTTTCTTTCCAATTTTGATCTAATGGTTTCTAATTGAATTGGCTGGAACTATTAATTTATATTGATTGATTTCACATAGATATTGATGTATTAATTTTGATAGAGAGTTTTGATGAAGTTAGGAAACCCTTTTTGCAAAACCATGTTATGAATGATGCTGCTAAAAATCCCAAATTTAGCAAGCAGGTGAAATGTTTTGATTTTTCTCACTGATTTGGAGATATCATCATGAGCTGAAATTTTTATATGATAAAGCTAACATATGGAAGAGTTTCCAATAATTTTCTGGGGTTTTATTTATCACTTTTACTATTTTTAAAAAATGGAAAACCGAACAAGTCAGGGGTGCTGTTCAGCCAGTCCCATTTGTAGTACTGAATTTGTATAATTTTATTACCCCAGCAAATAGTCAAATTATTAGCTGAAATTTTCACAATATGTTGAGGACATATTGAGGTCCAACTATAATTTTTTGTACAAAGTTCTGAGTTCATTTGATAAGGTACAAAACTTGAGAATTCTGGCTATTGGCTGAGAGTGTGTAGTTTTTAACCTTTGAAATTGTGAGATTTTATTAATATAGTTAGAGACCTTCTTATGCTCTGAAATTTTTATGAAACTTTGTGGACACATTAAAGTATCTTAGATAATTTTTATAGCCTTTGAATTGGTTAATTGTTATGAACAATAAATTGTGTTACTTGAGTGAAAAATCTACCAATGTGCTGAAATTGTGATAATGCCTTGAATTAGTGACCTAATGACAGTTGGTTCACATTTGATGTGTATGAATGCATGCCATGGACTTCCAAGATTATGTTATGAGGAATGAATGAATGATATATATAGGTTTGAAGTATTATGAGATCAGAGAATTATGTTCATACATATAAAAATGTGATGTATGTATATGTGAGCTTGAGGATGATATATGTGCTAAGTGAAAAATTAAGTCCCCTTTAATCTAAAAAGAGTAAGGTAAAGTCCCCTTTATTATGTAAAGCGCACAGCAAGGTCCCCATTAGGGCACAGAAAAATCCCCTTTATTATGTAAAAGGCACAGCAATGTCCCCCCAAGGCACGGAAAAGTCCCCTTTATTATGTCAAGGGCACGAAAAGATCATCGAAATTGCCATTCGTACATGTATATTTTGTTAAATTATTGGAGTCTTGAAGGAATTTCTATGATCCTGAATGTCATGAAATGCATGTTTTAAATGATTGAATAATAAAAGAAACCCACTTCGGAAAGGTGATTTTATAACTTTAAAATGAACATTTGATATATATATATTGCATGCTCACACTTTCTTAATAAACCGAAGTGGTTGGGGCGATGACGATGACATTATGATTATGTAATTGGGGAGTTACCCTACTGAGAATTTTAGAATTCTCACCCCTATGTGTTTGTGTTCCCGTGTCATCTCCAGGTTGATCCCGAGAACAAGGAGGCTACTTTATGAAAGGAAATCGGATTTACAGTAGTTTACAGCTGAAGTTTGTACAGACTATACTTAGTCATATGTTTATGTCTGTATTTATAACAGGGACTGGATGTGTATTAAAGCTCATAAAAAAGCTTCCTTTTGTACTTAACCTTACAATCAATAAATGTTTGTTTCTTAGTCATATATGTTAATAAAACTATGATTTAGTTACTTGACGATTTAATCGAACTTGTTATAGATATTTAAGAAAGGTCCGTTAATTTATAAGTAACAACTTCTCAAGTATGATGTTATGACTTAAAAATCATGTTGTACTTGGGAAGATGTTACACTTTTTGGTTTTCAAATTCACAAAGATAAAGGCATAAAGTAAGATCAAATAATAATTGGAATGACACAAGAGGAAGATAATGGTGGCAAAACCCTACCATACATCTAAGCTTTAGGCTTCAGTGAATCAACACCTAATAATGAACTAAAGAGGAAGCCATCGCAATAACTTTTCTAGATTTTTGGAGTAATGACAAGATGATTTCATTTTACAGTGACACATGATTGGATTATTGATCAATAAACTACTTTCTTTTTCTTACATCATCCTGTTAGTTAAGGGAATTACATAGTTCTTCACAAGATATAATGACAAGAACAGAACTTAAAATAGGATAGCCACCACTCAGACTCGTAAGGTGAATCAGAGTAGCATTGAAAAATAAGATCAATCATTATATGTGATCATCACTGTTCTAGCAGTCTGTTTCATAGTGATCATAGATAGTCCAGATGAATTCAATTGACCCTCCTGTGGTCAGTGAATAGATCAATAATTATGCACTAATTTATTATATTGCTAACAACAATAATTTAGGAACTACATGAGATGATTGAATTTGAAGTAGGAAATAATATATAAGGATTGAGATAGAAGGGAAGAGAGAGATAGAGACCTACCTTTAGATAACGTAATAGCAAGGCTTGTAAAGCTTCTACCAATACATATCTTCTTAATATATAGAACCTATAAGTCAATTAATAGAAGAAGTAATCAATAGCTTTGTGGTCTATTTTTTTTCTTTTTCATGGACATACATTTAGGTGGGGATTTGTTATCATACTATGGCCAGGGACTTTGTGGTCTAGTACTAGAAATTAATTAACACATCATGTTGAAGAGAGTAATATGTAGTCTATACTTTTTCACATTGATATATTGTTTAGAAGGAAAGTTACGCTTAGCTTGCGCCTAGCTATTTCCACATCTCTGCTCCACGTATATAGAAATTGTAACGTCTCGATTTTTACTGCTATACAAAATGACCAAAATACCCCTAGGTCATTTCTACACAAGATTTGAGGCCAAAATAGTCCAGGCCATCTTCAATAGGATATTTTGATATTAGAATAACATTATATGATGATTAAATAGCAATATGTGCAAAAATCATGATTTTCAATTTTTCAGTGTGCAAATGACTAAAATGCCCCTAAGGTCATTTTTGCCCCGAAATCAAGGACGGCCAGTCCAGGCTATCCTCAAGGGGTTAGTTTTATGCTTGAAGGGGATTATGTGTGTTATGGATATTGTAGGTGTGAAAATATCAACTTCAAATTTTTACCGCAAGTGAAATTACTAAAATACCCCTGTGGTAATTTAACACGAGATTCAGTAATTTCTGAACCTAGTCATCGCCCGGGAGTTCAAAATGTTTATTACATGTGTAATTTGATATTTGAAAATGTTCGGGTGGTTTCGGGGAATTTTTAATAAATTACCATTTTGCCCCTAATTAACAATAAATGAGCTTATTTACGTAATTAAGTAAATATAGGCAATATTAGGCTCTAATTAAAGATAAATTAATTTTATTTATTTATCTTGAGTCAAAATAATTATTTGAGATAATTTTAAAGCATAAAATTATTTTAGAAAATATTGTTTTTCTTTCTTAATTAAAAAGGGGTTCTTAAGACACATAATAGGAAATTAGTGTATTAAATTTCATTTTCTTAAAAATAAAATATATTTTAGATTTATTTATTTTTTTATTACTTCAGATTATTTGCACTAAAAATTCCACTACATATGTTGGCCATTTAATTTTGTAATGGAGCACCTTAAATATTTGATTATTAAGCACTTACTTTAGTTTATCAATTTCTTTTCCACTAACAATTTCTTTTCTCAAAAATAAAATATATTTTAAATTTATTTTTATTTTATTACTTCAGATTATTAGCACTAAAATTTCCACTATAAATGTTGGCCATTTAATTTTGTCTTGAGGAATTTTAAACTCTTGATGGTTAAGCCACTTACACTAATTTATCATTTCAAAACCATTACAAATTAAATACCCATCAAATATATGTCCTACCACTCACAAAAATTGAAAAAAATACTCCCCATTATAGCCATTAATGCAGCTGCCTCACCCCCCAAAATCCCTATAAATATGTGTTTTTCCAAGCCTAATTCACACACAAACATTCATTCTTACCATTTGCATTTTTGGTTGTAATCTTGCTCACAAAAATTAGCCAAAAATCCTCTCTTCTCTCTCTAAATACAAAGCTCTCTTCTTCTTCCTTCTCCACCTCCAAGAGACTCCATTCTTGATATCCATCCAAGTTCCCAAGCTCAAACAAACACATACATACCATAAACCAACCCCTAAGCACCTAAACTTTCCATATCCAAACACAAGAACACAACAAAAATCCTCCCACCATTTCATCTTCACTTGGCCAAATATATACATCACTAAGATCATATTTTTGTCATTGATATCTCATACAAGATCAAGCTCTTGCTTTATTTAACAAAGAAACAACTTGGTAGGGATTTTATTTCATGTTCTTTCTTTTGTTCTTCCTTTATATTTTTTATTTTTATGATTTGATAATGACCATGGCTTGATGATGAGGAATCATGGTGGTGGTTGTGAATCCATCATTTAAATGACCTCTAAAGCCCAAGATTTAATTCTTGATGACAAAATATTTCTAAAGGAGTTGCTAAGCCTTGAGTTTTAAGCTTAATAAGACATAAAAATGAACTTGCATCCATATTTATGTTATAAGTTATTGCACATCATATTTATATTTCAAGCTTTGCATAATCATATTTATATTCCAAGTTATCACTTTAATTATTGAAGATAATAATATGAACTTGCATATTCATATTTACTTTCAAGTTATCACCTAAATCACAAATACCTAAGAATGAATTTGCATCTTTATATTTATATTTCAAGCCTTGCATTTCATATTTATATTTCCAAGTTATCACCTTATAATGATAATAATAAGGTTACAAGACAAGTTTATGATTCTATTTATCACTTAAATCCTAAAGTTCAAGATTTACTTGTTTTATCTTAAATGACAACTTTGATCATGGACACTTCTCATCTATTTATTTTTTGCACTTATATAATTCTGATTTAAAGCTTGATATACTTTATTTTTAGGTATGATCTTGTCTTTAAATTTGTACAAAGAAATTTTGAAAGACCTAGAAATTATAAAGGATTAGGAATACGATTTTTCTCATGATTTTAAATGCTAAAATTTTAGTATTCTGATCTAATCTTTTAGAACTGGAAAGGTTACTGATTTAGAATGTTTAGATGAGTTTAAATCGCTAATAGTTATTGTAAAAATTATTTTTGGTACCATAGATGCATAAAAGGGTAGTTACAAGTATTAGTTTGGGCCGTTTTACAAAATGCGTAAAGTTGTGTTTTGAACTATCAACTATGTTATTTCAGCCAAATGATTTTATTTAAAACTACTAATGATGTTGAGAGTATCCATGAGTCCAAAATACCATTTATGAAGTTTATATAAAATTTTAGAAATTTCGGTCGTTGTTAAATATTAAAAACATGCGATTTTGCACTTCGACTCCTAAAATGTATTGAAATTTGGTTTATGGCCTTAAAAGGATTTTATGATAAGTTTAAAACGGTTTCTAATAGTTATATGTCTATTGAAAGTATTGATTAATGTTAAAGATCTCTAGTTTGTGAGAAGGTGTTACAAAGGGGTATTTGCATTTTGACCTCAGAACCTTTGAGAAATTGTGATTTGACCCTTTGGGGCTTAAGTGTAAATATTGATAAATTTGATGAGATGAATGCGGTTGATATCTTGTGAAGGCTATATTCATGTGTTGAAACTTATATGGCTTATGGATATATGCAATGAAGTATGATGCATGTTTATGTAGTTTAAGTTATGGTATGTTATAATTATGCTTGATAACTTGAGATGCATGATTCCATGAAGTTTATGAGCATGAAATGTTAAAATGATGAGTTATTCATTTTTGCATCTCTATATAACATGCCAAGGTTAAAGGTGACATAAGACACATGGAAATGATCCTCTAGACTCCCCGAATTAAAGGTTATGAGAGGTGATCCAAATAGGAAATGATCCTTTAGACTCCCCGAATTAAAGGTTATGAAAGGTGATCCTAATGCCCCCTATCCCGTACTTTAAGAGTCAGGAATTTAGCTTATCAAAAGGGATAAGACTGCGCTAGTGACGACTAGTGAGGTATGAGCTCATAACCTAGAACTCTCGAGAAAAGAGAGGATTATAGGGCGGCCCCCAAGGAAAAGAGAATAAAGAAGTCTAAGTCACCTGCAAGAATAATGATCATGAGGTTCCTTATATCATATGCATTGTTTTATGAATTTTATTATTATATGTATATGATATTGACATGCATTCATGACTAATATGTTGCATTCATGACATTAAGATTCATGCTAAAAGATACGGGTCTCGGCTAATGATATTTAGAACTTAATAATTGAACCTTATATACATGTTCACCATTTTCATAATTAAACCCGAGGTTCCTGGGGACGATGACGATGACACTTGTGTTAGAGTCGGGAAGCCCTACTGAGATTCTTGTATAAGTTTCTCACCCCTTTTCTTTTTCCGTGTCGTTTCCAGATAGGAATGACGGGGTAGTTCGTGATTTACCCTGAGACTGGACGAGGAGCTACGGAGATAGTTTCCTTGGATATTTAAAGTGATCGTATCTTATTTATCAGTTTGTATTCTATTAATGGATATACATTAATGTCCTTATGTTTAGAGGACATCACTATTATGATATTGTTATTAATGTGTTATTCGAGTTTATGTTATGATTGTATTATGTATTTAACTGTTATTTGTCTCTAATATCTCTTACACAGGCAAGATGAATGACGCTAGATACTTAGCATGCGCGGCTCATGTTTTGGTATTTAAGTTCAAAAAATTTACCCATATTTTTACTAAAGTATTTTCAAGAAGTTTGAATTAAAATATGGAACAAAAGAGTAACAACTAATAATTAACTTAAATGCGTCCTAGGCGTGTTGAGTTAAATATTAGGGTGTTACAGAAATCCTACTTGATTCCCTTTTCTTTTGTTTTTTTGGATAATTCTTCCACTTAATGATGCCGAATTAACTTACCTTGTAATTTCGTCTTGTTTATCGTGGCAATCATTATTTATTTCCCTATAAGCATTCCTTATCTACACTATAAATAAAAGAAAGAAATCTTTCCTAATACATATCCAATTCCCACGTATAAATTAAATTACTTGTTACAGTGCCACCCAGATAAAACCAAGCATGCACAATCTAAAGTCTAAACAAATGGGACCTCAAATTTCCTAGCTATTAGAAATTACCTGTTAACCTTGATGTTCTGGTCATTAGAAATGTAGAGCCATCGTAGGCGGCAAATGCCTCATCCTCTAAACATCCTAAGCTAACATTAAAACTGATCAAATCAAACAATGAATCATAAAAAGAAATAAAATTGTTCCAGACAAATGTTTACCTTAGTTTTTGGCTCAGTTTCTAATCTGTAGTTTTAGGACTTCCTCTCTCCATATTTTTCTACATCTTCTTCTTCTTTGTTCTTCTCTCTCTAAGGGATTCCATTAGTGAAGGTGTTTTGTCTTGAAGATTGTAACAAGGATTGTTGCTATTATTTGCAGGTTCCATTTATTTTCACTATTATAATCCTCCAGGGTTAGTGGAATAGATTTTCTTACTAGTATAAGGATTTTTGGATGGATTAGGATGATATTTAAGACCCTCTGTTTATATTAAATGCATTAGTTTTCTCAATGTTCTGCAATTTCTATTCTTATAATTGTTACTGCTATTGTTACAATTTTTATTTGAATAACTAAATTGATAATCGTCATTTAGGGACACTCTTTGGACATAAATTAGATTTATTGGTTTATGTTTGAATAAGAACATTAGAATTAACTTTCCGATTGGCAGTTAGACTATAGCAATTGATTCATTAAATTAATATAATTTCTAAATAAATTGAGATATCGTTCATTAGTTATTTGCATCAGGGATTGATTGATCACTAGTAAAATTACCAATAATTAATTACTAATAGCTACTAATGGGTTCAATATTTGGCCAATGATAACTAATTTCTAATCCTAGAAATACCTTGCACTACTACCTCTTTATTATTGTTATTACCCATTAATTTTAATTGCTTTGAATCTCATTCTTCAAAGCCCCAAATCTTCTAACTAAATGATAAAGCCTCCTTGAAAGATGACCGAGGTTGTGCCCTTTCACTACACTTTTTTGTGCAACTTAGCATAAAATAATTTCTAATTTAAGGAAGTAGGCGACAATCTCCATTCAAGGTCCTTCCATGAATTAGTGGCTGGTCCCTCCTATGAACCAGTGGTCATGGCCACCTATGAACTGCTAGCTGAGACCTCCCATAAACTGCTGGCTGGTGGCTGGGTACATCTATGAAGGCTAGTATATTTGAAAACCTTAAGGCTGGTGATTGGGCTCTGGCTGACTCTGGTGGCTAGGGCCTGGCTGAGTCTGGTGGATGGAGCTTGGTTGAGTCTAGTAGATAGGGCTTGGTTGAGTCTGGTGGATGGGTTCTAGCTGTCTGTGGTGTCTAGGGGCAAGCGAAAGCTGCACGTAGTCGGCATGATGATGATCACAATCATCCAAACCTCCTTCATCAAGATCATGTGGGTCCGCAGTGTACTGTCGACAAGTAGTACACGTACCGGCATGCACTTGATGAGCTCTATGATGTTGATTTGTGACATCTGGTGACTACAGGATATCTAGTGCTGGTGGGGCATGGGCTTCTACGCCTTCCGACAGCTCCCTAAGTCTGGGCTCATCAGGGGCTCCATGAGCTAACAAAAACCTAGTTGCCACAAACACATACTACTCAAAGTACTCAACTGATGGCTGATCATCATAGGAAAACGGGTGATGAACCTGTTGATCCCGATGTGCATCCCATGCACATGCTATGGTGCGTGACATTGAGGCCACCATGCGTTTAGATCCCCTTGGCCATCCTTTGCATGCAACCGATTAATGTTTAGTAGGGCACTAGGTATGTGTTGTCTTCCACCAGACTGACAAACAACCCGATCAGCCTCGTGCCATTCAATCACTGTAAAATTTTTTAGTGCTGTAACTGATGCCTAAACAGAAGCCTCCTCATGAATAAATGGAGAGGTCATAGCCCTAACATCATCATGGCTATATGGAATCCACATAAAATGTATAACATCCTAATTTTTAACCCAATACTCTAGAACATATTTAGATTAATCATTAGTCTGTTACTTCATAGTTCTCATTTTTACCTTGAAATACTTAGTGGAAAATACGGGTAATTTTTTTTTGAAATATAAAGTGAGAGCCGCGTGATGCGATACATCATGTAACGATCAAATCATACATCTCATAACATCATAGCATAAGGCACAACATGAATAACACTGAATATCATCTCATATATATATATATATATATATATATATATATATATAACTTGCCCACTTATAAGTGTGGGACTTAATTTAGTACAAGGGAAATACAGGAAAGGAAATACAACATAAACATAAACATGATCTACTCCCCTACCCGAGTGCATCTAATGGGATAACCTCTAAACAAAATAAGGTTTATCCCCATCTAAGTGGTGTGTGCTCTAACCGGGTATTCCATCGATCGATCGCCACCTCCTACTGACGTCCGTCTCGCGAACGAGGCAAGTATCCGGGAAACTGGGCGAGCTCCTCGGGCGTAAAGAGGCGGAACGGGGATCGAGAGTGACCTCCACGACGTGGCCTCATCTCCAGTCGTCGTGCAAGCCTCGGCTGAGTCACGGAAGGCTCACTACTGTCCCCAAGGTCCATGGGTATGGTGGGGGAAGATCCCTCGGAGGGTACCTGGGTTGCCGAATCCTCGGAAGGATCCGTCTCCGAAAAAGACGACGGGCAACGAGGCACATATCGGGTAGTCTCGAGCGCGGACGTGGATGGTGGGTACGCCAAGCCTCTCCTCTAGGGACGTGCGCCGAACACCAGGTCATCGCCAAAAGGTGAGATGGGGGAGAAACGATGGGAATGTACAGGGGGAGTGAAGGGTCGACCCATGAACATGAATACTCTAACTGTGCATCGACCCGCAAAATGGAATGACCTGTGGTCCGGGTCATGGTGCACCTCCCATGTCGGCGTGTCCACGAACACTACGAACGTCGCCATCTGAAGACGTGACGGAAAGAAAGGGATAGGGGGAGTGAGAATCTTGCTAAAGAATATCAGTAGGGCCTCCTACTACCTAGGTGTCATCATCTACGTCCTCAGGAACCTTGGGTTTAGTTATACAAAATGACTGAACATGCATTAAGTTCATTTTAAACTTTAAAATATACTTTAGCCAAGGTCCATTCATTTTAGGATGATCTTAATGTCATGAATGCAACATAATAGAAAATGTATGCATGGCACTACCTAATGCACATACATAAAACATAACATCAAGCATCATCATACTTGGTGGCATAAAGTGGCAATAGTAACATTCATATGGGACAAACTTAGTGACATAATCATAATCATGAAACATCTCTTCCTCATGGGCCACCCTAAAAGACAATCGAACCTGGGTACTCAAATAACCGGTGTCACCCAGAACGTGTCACATATCTAGGTTATGAGCTCATACCTTAACTAGTCGTCACTAGTTCTTACTTACAACTTAACGATAAGCATATCATAAATCATAAATCCCGACTATCTGAGTACGGGTTAGGGGGCAAAACTCTTAGGGGTGCTTGGCCGAACCGGTGTCACCTAAGAGTATAAAATGGGTACCGATGTCACATGAGTTCTATGGAGGTGCTCGGCCGAACCGGTGTCATCCTAGAACTCATCTTAGTACCTTAATTTTCAAAAATCTCTTTAAGTCCCCAAATTGCCTGGAATTCCATACACGATGGCATTACGTCGAATTCCTTCCAAATTTGCTTTATGCCACATAAACATATATCCTCATGAATTCCTCATATGAATAACATCATCATCTCTTTCATAACACATGCGTCATCATAGAACATTCAACCGTTTATCTTTACGGTAGTTTATGCTTTGACCCTTACAGGTCTTAATCATGAGATATGGTTCTCTAACATCCGTCGCTCATACTTTATGCACCTAAGGGCTCATAATTAAACATCATTCATCATCCTCATGTTCACACTTAAATCTGAATAGCATAGGGCAGAATTCCTAACTTGTGATTACGGGGTTCTAGAACTTACGTTTTAGACCCTTTCTTGGTTCCGTCTTCGCCTAAGGCGCTACGAATTAAATCTAAATCAATTATGGGGCATTCCTATGCTTAAGGACTAAATATTAATTATGTTTATCATGTTGTAAGGATGCTGGACAAAATCCAGAAAAATAAATGTTCTAAGAGTTCTAAACTTGCACTTTTACGGTTTTCTAGTTACTAGTTTCCCCATAGGTGCTAGAATTCGATTCTAATCCAAATGTTACCAAGTTTTTCATGTCTAAACAATCCTAATCTGATTATGCTCCCATTAAAACAGTTTGGATAAGTTCCATAAACAAATGGGTCAAAATTATGTTAAATTCTAGTTTTACGGTATTTCTAGTTAGCTAGTTTCTTACCTATTATGCATAGAATCATTTCTACATCATCATATGATATTTTCACACATTCAACACATCAAAACATCATCATACAGCATCATACTCATCATATCAGAACCGAAAACATTTAGTTTCAGTAAAGAATTTAAATTGACATTTCTAGGTACATAAGTTGACTAGTTTCTCTTGGAATCAATTTAGAATTTCTAAAACTCTTTGCAAATCATTTTAATTCATCAAGAGGCTAAGAGAAGCCTTAAGTCAATGACCAAAATATATTTCATCTCCTAAAAGGGAATAAAGTCGTATCTCATGACAACGTAACCTTGAAAAGATTTGTAAAACTTTAAGGAAAACTTAGAACATAGACTATTGGTCCTTGTAGCTAGATGAAAACTCATTGCAAGTCCATCATCACTACTTGGCCGAAAGTATGCATTCAAAGAATGGTTTCACATTAAACTTTAACTTGGAATGAAATGGGCAAGTCTTTGAGCTCTAGGTTCTTAAGTTATGACATGAAATAAACGTGCTCATGCTTTTCATTTTTAATCTTGCTTACAATATAAAGTGATAACTTAAATTAAATATGCAAGGCATAAACTTAAACGTGCAAGCTTGAAAGTAAATATGCGAGGCATAAACTTAAACGTGCAAGCTTGAAAGTAAATATGCAAGGTTCAATTCTTTATTTTAGTGCTCTTGACCCAACAACAATTGACTTTAAGGCTGAAATAGATAGGCATTTGAGAAATTAATTAAGTGATGATGCAAGTTCAATTCTTTATTTTAGTGCTCTAGGCCCAACAACAATCGACTTTAAGGCCGAAATAGAAAGGCTTTGAGAATTAAATTAAGTGATTATGCAAGTTCCATTTTAATCTTTATGTTCTTAGGTGATAGCTTGGAAGTAAAGATGTATAGCAAGAATGTAAATATAAATGCAAGCATAAAATAAATTATGCAAGTTCATTTTATCTTTCTAGAGCTCTTAACAAGACTTTAAAGGAACATAAACCTCAACCCAAACTCATCAAACCAAGATAAAGTAAAGTCTAGAGTTCTTAGAACTCAACATAACATTTTTAGAAATCAAAACATTTTGCTTGTAAAAGAAAAGGAAAGGGCCGAAATTTCAAGGAACAAAAAGAACATTTTGAAACTCTAGAGTCCATGATCTTGATGATATATTAACACCAACATCATGAGACCTCATCATTGAGTCCTTAGAACCATTTTAAAACACCATCAAAACTAAAGTTCTCAAGAGTTCAAGAAAGGAAAAACTAGAAACATTTATGCTCAAGAACAAAGATCAAGCTCTAGAGTTTGTTTCAAGTGATGAACATCATCATGAAACTCTCATCATCAAGCTCTCATTTCTTTGAACCTCAAGGCCCATGGCCGAAAATGAGAAAGAAAAAGGAGAAGAAAAGAAGTTCTAAAAAGAATCAAGAGAAACTATGAACATAAAGCTAAAACAAGAACTTTAAAGAAAGGAATACTTGAAAGAAAATCCCTACTTGATGTGATGAACTTGAAGATGGAAGAAGAAGATGAAGAACTTTGAAGAACTTGAAGAACACTAGAACTTTGAGAGAAAAAGAAAAGCTTTGAGTGCTCCTAAACATAGCAAATGATCTAAAAGTGGTGCAAGCTCCTCAAGGCATTCTATTTATAGAGAAATGAAACAAATGAAGGGTGTGAATGGGCTGAAGGTGTTTCGGCCATGGGGGTGCAGAATGGAGGCATCCATGAGTTCCATGAGGTGAGATAATGTGGTCTTGAGGCATGGTGAGGTATGGTTCAAGGTATGGCTCAAGCATGGTTCTTTGAGTGAGAAACAATTCAACATGTGGTCAATGGGGGTGAGAATTTCGGCCATGTGCATCAGATTTGGGGGAGGATTAGTTTGCATTTTAATTGTGGTTTAGTGTTGTGTTTAGGTGTATCTTTGATTATGCTTAAGATTAGGAATTTGTAAGAAAGTGTTTAGGTAAGGAAAATGGATAATTAGGATGGTCTAGACATAATTAAGGAGTGGTCTTGCACCATTAGTGAGTTAGATCCTCAATTTAGAGTCTAAACAACTCTAGACATATTTCCTTGATTTAAGGAATTGGAGAGAGAAAACACTATTCAAGATTCCAAGACTAGGAATCTTGAGTTCTAAAAAGGGATTTAAGTTTAATCTAAGCAATTTTAGGTTCTAATTAACTTTAATAAATTATTTTGACTCTAGATTAATTAGGGAAATTAATAAATCTTCTTTTAGAGCCTAATATTGCTTAGGTTTGCTTAATTACGTCATTAAGCTCAAAAACACTATTCTAGGGGCAAAATCGTAATTTTGCACTAAAACTGCCCGGGACCACCGGGACTTGAACAGAGACCTCTAGACACATGAAAACATGTTTTTAAACCTCTGGGGAAAGTTTCGGGCTCAAACGGCACCTTTACCCACAGAAACGCTATAAGGGTATTTTGGTCATTTTGACCCGAAACTGCGGAAAACAAAATTTTCGCTTCCAAAAGCATTCAAAGGTCATTTAATCCCCTTCAAACATTGAGTTGACCCTTCGAGGATGACCGAGTTGGTTACCCTCGAATTCGGGTCAGGAAATGACCTCAGGGCATTTTGGTCATTTCTGACAGAAAAATCGGGGTGTTACAAAATGCAATAATGGAAAATAATATATTAGAATTTCAAATATAAAATACACTTAATCAACACCCCAAGAGCATGACGGAAAGCAACTTACTCCATTAATACTGATCACATCAATCAGGTCCTTATACCTCAATAAATTTGACTGTATTTGTGTTATTATGCAATTAAACCCCTCCACCTAGAAAGAAAAATAGTTAACAATTGTGTACGTGAAAAAAAAACTAAAAACATATATAATCAAATAAATTTACCTCAGTGCTAGTGTAAAGCTAATCTAAGGTCATGTTCGGTATATAACTCAGGCATTCTGTACCATGCCCAGGATTATAGTAGTGCCAAACACCCTCCAATCTCGGTGACGCTATATTTAACACCGCGACATAGAGATCAGTAAAGGACTCCAAGTAGTGCACTTCAACTATATTTTCTGGACTCCTCAAAGTTCTCCAAGAAAGGGAACCACTTCAAATGAACCCCGAAGCCTGACTTATTTGAGAACAGGAACCCACCATGTAGAAACATAATGTGCACCCTAGTGTAACGGATAACTGTACCCTCATCAGCATCATGTCTTGAATTGAGGAATGTCATTGTGAACCAAGGTAGGTTCACAGTGAATCCATTGATGTGATCCTATGGCAAGACTACACCAAGCAACTCTCGACATAATATCCATATGTCGCGGCCATAAAAATTCTCTCATGAACCAATGCTACCACTCACAACCTGTCCATCCATGCGCAACCCTCCTTGGAATGCAACATCTTGAAGTGTAGTGGTACACTCTTCATAAGGTAAGTAAAATGTGTGTGACTTGGGCCTTCACCGCTCAACAAGTGCATTGATGAGCGATCTGTCATAATCATAAACCAGAACCATGTGCGCAACGTGCCAAAACCCTACTTGCCTCAGATAAGGCTCCATCGATGGATGTGGCTCCACCATCTGATTATAATGCGTAGTTTTTAAGATTTGCATATACTACAAAAAAAGAGACATTAGCATATAATGAATAATTAATTATATTTAATTTATAATTGACATAACATTTATTCTGTAAAAATTAAATTACACAAATCCTATGCTCTTAAGCAACCAAAAATATATTAAATATATTCTATCCTATAAGAAACAAGTGTGTCACACACTAAATAATTATATAAAACTAATTAAATTTAAATTATAATTGCCATAATATTTATTCTAAAAGAATTACTTTCCTAAAATTCTATAATCTAAACCAACTAAACAATAACATATTAACTATATTCTATCCTAAAAGAGGTAGTGTAATCTACGCATAAAAAGTCTTATATAAAGTTAATCATATTTAATTTTTATTTGATATTGCGTTTATTCTACAGAAATTAAATTTCACTAAATCTTAACCAACTAAACAACAATATATTAAATTATCTTATCCTACAAGACAAAGTGCAACATATACACTCAATACTTATATACACAGAAAAAATTACACTAAATAGCCGATCGCATATTAAATTATGTTCAAATTTTACATATCCTACAATACATTTTACTCAAACATATTACAATATATTAAATTACTATGCCTTCCTAACAATTAATATATGAAAATATTTTAAACTAAATAAATTAAATTGTTAAGATAACAAACTAAGTAAAGCAATCTACTAACCTGCATTGCTAGTTTCCTGCAATGTGATCAACTTCTTTTAAGCAGTAGATAGTTTCAATATCCATTCTTTGCTTCACTAACTCCCCCCCCCCCCCCCCAAAAAAAACACCATAGTAGGAGCAAAATTTTCAAAGAAAGGAAGAAATTTTGAGATAATGCACGCGAGAAACGGCTTCAGCTAATTCTAGTTGTATAGAAAAAAAAATGGTAGTAGAAATTGATTTGAATCAATTCTAGACTATTCCTGGCCCGTCCTTCCCAAATTGATTTGAATCAATTTCTGTAGTGTCAAGACACTGCTCCGTTTAAAATCGACTTAAATCGTTTTGAATCGATTTTTCAGCAAGCCTAACACATGAGTGACACATCGACTTAAGTCGATTTTAAACGAAACAGTGTTCTGACACTACAGAAATCGATTTAAATCGATTTGTGTTTGCTAATTTCAAAATTTGAACTTATCACAGAAATTAGTTTAAGTCTATTTCTGTATAATACAAAATATAATATATTCGTAATACTTTTCAGATCCTGGTACATATATAATATTCTATTTTTTTAATTTAAATGTGTAAAAAACTCCATGTATGAAAAATAAGTTTACCATAACAATATTTCTTACTTTGTTATTTTATTTTTATTAATAACACTCATATGTCAGTAATACCGTTTTTCTATTTTGATTATGTCTATGGTCCTTTTTATTCAAATAGTTACCAAAATATTCATTTAATATTTAAATATTTACTTTCTAATAAAAACAATTTACTCTTGAAATGATCATGTCAAAATGGGACGATTTGTTTTCAAATATACCTGTAGGAATGGAGAGAAGATTACGGATTTGGATCACATTACCTAACGCCGAACAATTGGTAATTTTGACTATAAAAGTATGCACACTTTTTGTTCATTGCCCGTTTAAACAAACAAAAATTTTGCGGTGGAAAGAAACGCACGTAACATAACACAAAAAGGGACATGGGAGGCCAGCAGCAGCAGTGTCAGCAAGTGAGTGACGCAACTATCTCATCCCAGGATGTGAGCAATCTCCATGCACCATCTGACTCAAATCACAAGGTTCTTTCTATGTGTTTAGTTTTTTTCTTTTGTTCATTTATTTGGTTTTTCCTCCTTCAAGTTCAAGTCATCCAACCGTGTGCACTTTAATGCAATGGCACAGAAACCAAGTTGGAGAAAGTTTCTGTCATATGTAGGCCCTGGTTTCTTGGTCTCTTTGGCTTACCTCGATCCAGGAAACTGTAAGTAACTCCCTCTCTCCCTCTCTTTTTCTATTATTTATTTATTTTTATATTTCTTTATTATTTTGTTTATTGTTCTTACTGGTTTTTTTGTCATTTGAGTAGTGGAAACTGATCTACAAGCTGGAGCTAACCACAGATATGAGGTAGCTATAGCACAATTAAGCATTTCAAACTCGTGAGCACAATCAATGAAGTTCAAAGAAATACAATACCACACATATACAACGAAATTTATTGTTTATTAGAGACTTTTAAGCTTAAATAAAATACAAGGACTCTAAAGTTGAAATTGTTTTGGTACTATACATTCAGCTGCTGTGGGTTGTACTTGTTGGGATGGTATTTGCGCTAATAATCCAGTCATTGGCGGCAAATCTCGGCGTCACCACCGGTAAGATCCGAAGCACAATTATGTAATTCTTCAGAGAACTTTGATGGCAAATTAAACGAACATATTTGATATAACATTTAATTAAGATTGTATTTAATTAATTCATGTAATATATGACACTTTGCCTTGTCCAAATTTACAGGTAAACACCTTTCTGAAGTATGTAAATCTGAGTACCCGTTATTTGTCACCTACTGCTTATGGCTCCTGGCCGAGATTTCTGTTATAGCTGCGGACATACCCGAAGGTGCTAATTAATTTGCTTTGGTCCCTTATTTTATCTCATCACTTCAATACTAATTAATTAAACATGCATGCACATCAATTCAACACCAATTAAGAGTAATACTATGCAATGAAAAAAAATAAATTAAATGCAAAATTTTATCTAGAACTTTTAACAGAAATCATGTTAACCGTGGGATGAAATAAAATATTACAACTCACGTATTTAAAAACTACCAATCATACCACTTCAACCGGCCACATCACTTACCCCAACGATAAAATACTGACTAAGTTTTGGGCTTTCTAGCCTTCTTAAACAACGCACGCTACTACAACCCTAACTAAACAAGATACACATATTTTGAAGTCTGAACAGTACTCTTAATTTGACTCCTGTGATCACTAATGCACACTATCCAACTTCCATTTTTACAGTTATTGGTACAGCATTTGCCTTGAACATACTATTGCACATCCCAGTATGGGCAGGAGTTCTAATCACTGGCGTGAGTACTCTCGTGCTGCTTGGTCTGCAGAGATATGGGGTAATTTGGCTCTCTTTAATAATTATTAATAGATATATGCATATAATGATTGCAATTTTCTTAACTCTTCTGAACAACGATTTACGACAAAATTACATATAGCTTGTCGATTGTGGTGAAGAGTAACGTACCGCTGCAGGCAGGGGCCAAGAGGCTACTGCTGGGCTAGTTAATATTTAATAAGTTTCTGGTAAAATAAAAAAAAACCCTAAGGTACGTAATCAAATTTTAAATTGCAGGGGAGTGTGAAGTATTTACATAAAATACACTATTTTTTTATATTTTCAATTTTATGATAATGCTACTTACATATATTTAATTGTACACTTATCACTTCACAATTGACAAATGTCATTATAAATAAATTTATCTTTCTTACAATTACATCGTAATTTCATCACTTACGTTAGTTATTTTATCCGCGTTGCACCGATTATTTAATATTTAACACTTATAAAATTTATTAAGAAGAAATTTTATCCTTTTAAACAATTTTTTTATACAGCGTCGTTTCGTTGACCGTATTTTTACTAATATTATGACTCTAAATTACTAGACATTAAAAAATATATTATATGTATATTATACAACTTTGTTATATTCTTAATAACAAAGTAAATTTTATTGTTTCAATTGTTTTAAATATTTACTTAATATTCAACATTTGTTTTATGATAAAAATAATTTACTCCTAAATATGATGTTTCTATATATATGATCACTTATATTTTATTATCATTCGTATTAGCACTAATGCCACCGTAATATAATTATCCTTTTAAATTATATTATTTTATTTATTTTTAAAAAATTAACATAATTGTTATTTATCCTTTATTATGTTATTTTTAGTTTAAACAAAGTTTCACTTATTATGATAATCTTACTATATCCCATCGCTATAGTATACTTTTCTCTTAAAGCATTATGTACTAAATGATGTTTTAAATGCCTCTCAAAATCTATAATATTAATATTTAAAACTTATTACATAGAAAAATTTTCATGTGTTATTCATAAAAAAAATTATGGTATATTATTTTCATAATCATAATAATTAAAGTAAGTTTTTACATTTTATTTATCTTCTAATTATTGATTAATTTTTTCCAATCATACCTTCAAATCTTTTTTTCAATAACACAATAAAAAATTTCTACAAAATATTTCATTCAAAATTATTTAATTTGAAAATAATAACAAATGATATAAAAAAATAATAATTAAACGCATTATTGTATCGTTAAAATTTTATATGTATAATTATTATAGTATTAATTAATGATAAAAAATTATTATAATTATGTTATCACAAAAAAAAGACTATTATAATTAACGTTACTTTTATTGATCATGTGTAAGTATTATATAATTATATCAAAAGCTATTATAATATTTTTCTAAGTTGATGATGACATAAAACTATTACTCAAATGTGATGTTAAAAAATTACAGAAATTAGGACTTTCTTTTTTTTGCTAACTTATAGTCTATAATTTATAACTTATCTATAATAATACTAATATTTAAGACTCATCATATGAAAAGTTTTTTATGTGTCATTCATAGAGAAAATGATGACCCACCATTTTCATAGTCTTAATAATTAAAGTAAGCCTTTTAATTTAATTTACTTTCTCATTATTCATTAATTTTTTCCAATCATATATCCATATCTCTTTTTCATTTAACATAATAAAAAAACAGTATAAAATATCTCATTCAAAATTATTTAATATGAAAACAATAATAACAAATAATATAAATAAAATGATAATTGAACGAATCCATATATATGTCATTAAAATTTTATATGTATATTTAGTATAGTATTAATTAATAATAATAAAACTATTATAATTAAGTTATCACAAAAAAAGACTATTGTAATTAACCTTAATTTTTATTGAAATTATATAACTTTTATATAATTATATAAAAAGCTATTATAATATGTTTTCTAAGTTGATAATGAATTAAAACTATAGCTCAAATGTGGTGTTAAAAACTACATAAATTAGGATTTTTTTCTTTTTTGCTAATTTATAATCTACAATATATCTATAATACTAATTGATATTTAAGACTCATTACATAGAAAGTTTTCTATGTGTTATTCATAAAAAAATTATGGCCCACCATTTTTATAATCTTAATAATTAAAGTAAATTTTTTAATTTAATTTATCTTCTAATTATTGATTAATTTTTTCCAATCATATGTCCATATTTCTATTTCATTAACATAATAAAAATACTCTATAAAAATATCTCATTCAAAATTATTTAATATGAAAATAATAACAAATAATATAAACAAAATCATAATTTAGCATATCATTGTCATTAAAATTTTATATGTATAATTATTATAGTATTAATTAATGATAACAAAACTATTATAATTATGTTACTATAAAAAATATTATAATTAACAAAAAATTTATTGACCATGTTTAACTATTATATAATTATATATAAATCTATTATAATATATTTTTTAAGTTGATAATGAACTGAAACTATAACCCATGTGTAATGTGAAAAAACTGCATAAATTATGATTATTTATGACTTTTTTTTTTACTAATTATAACACATAAATCGTAACATATATTTTAAAATTAACTTATTAAAAAGATATAAATCACTTGGGATGACAAAAAAATACTACTGAATTGGGTACCTATAGGATTGTTCGCAATGGGGATGAAAATTAAGATAAATTTAGTCTTCATGGGATGGGGTGAGGTCCCCACTTGTTAAACGGGTCAAGGATAGGGAATGAGATTCTTACACTATGGAATCCTGCCAATTCACCATTTATACAAATTATTTAAATACCCATTTTATCATTTTATTAATTATCTTTATTGAATTTGCATTACGTATATAACTTTATCTTTAATTTGGATTATGTTGCCTAAGTGATATTTATTATTAGCGTTATTTATATTTCAAATTTCAAAATATCTTAAAAACTTTTATCTTTTTGGAATTTTTTAATATCGATGAATACATACAAGGATTCAAATTCTTATAAGGAATGAGAAATGCAGACGGATGGAGATGGGAACGAGGGATGGGAGTATGTCCATCTCTAATGGATATCCATTGTCATCCCTATACATGACGCATAATATAATCAAATTTTTCATTTATTCTCTTTCATTATTCAACAATTTTAATTTTCAAAACGTGTAAAATTTTCATAAAACAAACTGTTTATTATATTAGTTAAATGTTATTTATCGAGATTTTTTTATTTTTATAAATATGATATTCGAAATAAGATATAAAATAGAATGACATATTATATTTTATTTATTTATTTAATTATTTATCGATTAACTTATTTTCAAAAAAAAATTATATACACAATTTTTATTATTGGATTCAAAACATTTTAATAAAAGAATTTAAAAATAAAAGTTGTAAAAACTCTTCATTATAGATTAATTGGGTATCCGAGAGTTGTCTTGGGTTAGTGTTGTTCAATCTTTATTTATGTGATTTGACATAATATTGTTCCATAGCTAAGATTCCTCAGTCTGTAAGATTACCTTTTGAAGGAACTTGGTGTTCATTTTTGTGGCAGATAAGGAAGCTGGAACTACTCATAACACTGCTAGTTTTTACAATGGCTGCATGTTTCTTTGGGGAATTTGACTACATAAGACCCCCAGCTTCTGACATATTCAAGGGAATGTTTGTGCCAAAACTCAGCGGTCAAGGAGCCACGGGCGATGCCATTGCCGTTCTGGGTGCCCTTGTTATGCCGTACAATTAACCATCCCTTCTGATTACTTAGTGTTTAAATTTATCTTCCTTGTTGTGCATCATTTCATCTCCATGTTTTTTCCACCCGAAAGGCAACTATGATGTTCACTAGTGATAATTTTGCAATTGACAAAAATGCAGGCACAATCTTTTCCTCCACTCTGCTCTTGTGCTGTCTAGGAAAGTACCCAATTCTGTCCGTGGTATCAATGTAAGCTTTCAAGTTCCATCCAAATATATGTGAAGATGAAAAAGGGTTTTTGAATTTGTAATTTGAGATATCTAAAGCTATAACATATGTGGCAAACCATATATCTGCAAATTAAGTGAACATTTTGTTCTATACATTTCTCGTGAATATAATCTATTAGTAATATAGATTAAAAATGATTTTATCAGATTCGTTAATAAAGGTAACTGAAATTTCAATTTTTTAATGCATAATTTTTTAGATTTTCATTATATTTTTCCACAAATAATTTTACAAGTAATATGACATTGTTTTTTATATAGGTCTATTGTCTCCAAATATTAGATCTGTATGAAGATATAGACATTTTCAATTAATCACAATTATGTTTAATTTGACTAAGCGAAGACTCAGTATTTATCTCCTCTCCACTTATTAATTGCGCAGGATGCATGCAGATACTTCCTCATAGAGAGTGGTTTGGCGTTACTTGTAGCATTTGCAATCAACGTTGCTGTAGTTTCGGTGTCGGCCACTGTGTGCTCAGATAACAACCTTCCTAAAGAATATGCTGAAAAATGCGAGGATCTTACCCTTAATTCTGCATCGTTCCTTCTCAAGGTTCCCAATATATTCATTTCATAAGTTGCTATTTGCTAATATAATATAATAATGTATACGAATCATTTTTGTTTTCTTTTGGTAAAATTCGAATCACGATTTAACTGAATCCTACTTAAGCACCAAGACACAAATTAAAATTATGAGATGATTGTAGAATGTGTTGGGACGATCAAGCTCAACCATTTATGCCGTAGCATTACTAGCCTCGGGACAAAGCTCTACTATCACTGGCACCTATGCCGGGCAGTACATCATGCAGGTGATCATTTGGGAAATCTCTATTTTTAACTGTCTCCTAGGAAAATAGTTAAGATTTAGTATATTAAAATATTAATATATTTGAACACACAATTTATATTCATATACATTGATTTTTTAATATACTAAATCTTAGTTGTTTCTCAAAAAGAGTTAAAAATGTATCGAGATAATATTAGTTAATATCATCAAACGCTTGTTTGTGCTAATGTTAACTAAGAGGTTGTTGTAAAGAGTTATTGAATTTGGTTTAATTGTTGGTTTCTACAGGGCTTCTTGCACCTCAAAATGAAAAAGTACGTCAGAAACTTGATAACTAGGTCTATTGCCATCACACCCAGTCTTATTGTCTCCATCATTGGTGGACCTTCTGGAGCAGGTCGACTTATCATCATCGCATCGGTTAGTACATTCTACCAAAAGCATGATATTTGTATCCATTTAATATACACATTGTCAACTCACTTTTTATTAGCGACAAATAATATAATGGGCAAAAGGGCCGCTGCTCCCCAAAATTTTTTAAAAAATATATTATATTTTTTATTTATAAGTTTAAATTTATATATATATATATATATATATGTACATATAATTTTTTAACGTCCATTTTATATAAATGATATTGCTTTATTTAAATGATGGATTTCTCCAACTTAAAAGACCATTAGCTAATTTTGTTAATTGAAAAATAAAAAATATATTATAATTGAGCATTATTTTATAGAAGAAATTTTTTTATTATAATAGATAAACAACTATAATAGTTGAATAGCATATTCAATGATCCAACAATAAATTTGTTAACTCTAAGCCATGCTTTGCTTTTCCAGAATGCTTATGATACTTTCAAATCTGTGCTTGGGAATGCAATTTTTTTCAATAACCTTATACCAAAATAATTTTATATGTTTGGGTAAGAAGTTTGAATAGTTAATAAACATAAAAGAATCTAATTTTAAGTGTAAAATTTGCCTATAATTAAAAGTATATTTGTAATGTTTTTAACTATAAGTAAAAACAATATTTTAAAATTTTAATTTTTTGTCAAAATAACCGTAGGTATCAAATATTATAAAAAATATTAAATTATTCTATCATTTTTAAAATAATTTATTGTACAAAAGTAATTTTTTTAGGCAATCTAAACAAAACACACTATTTTAAAATTATTTTGAAATTAATACGTACATAAAATTGGTTTTCAACTAATCATATATATACTTAATTATTGAAATAAATTAATCTTAGGACTAATCCAAATACACATTAATTTTATTGTGGTAGTTATTGCTTTAAAGTTTATATATATAATAAATAGTTATTTTAATTTAATTATTATCATCTAATTTATATGAAAAATATTTTGTCCCCCCCTTCCAAAAAAATTTTCCTTCAGGTTTTGCCACTATTCTCCTTCACTATTGAATAAGATATAGACCCTACTTAAATGAGGTTCATATTCAATCCAATGATAGATAAGAAAGTGAGTCGAGGTGTCCCATGCCAAGTAAGTACAAATAGCATAACTCATTCTATAATAATCATTCATTTTTTCTTTTCTTTCATAAATTAATTTTGGTTACTTTAACATAATTTTGCATTTGTTCTATGGATTTTTTAACCTTTTTTTTTTTGCGTGCAGATGATACTTTCTTTTGAGCTCCCATTTGCTTTAATTCCTCTACTTAAGTTCAGCAGTAGCGGTAATAAGATGGGACCCCACAAGAATTCTATTATTGTGAGATTTCTCTCCTCTCTCTCTTTGTTATCATCTAATTAAAACTTTTATATATATATATATATATATATATATATATATATATATATATGTTGTCTTTAAGTTAACGAAATAATTTTTTTTATACGGTTTAAATATGTTATGGGTTTTAGATTTGGTTTTGGTCCTTAAAAAATTTATTATTTAGTTTATAAATCTACTTAGTTTGAATTATGTTGTTAACTTGTATATGTTAAATGCTGAATTAGTAAACAGAGGGTCTAGCCACCCAGCAATCATACTTGATAGGAAATAAAATCAATAAGTTTTTGAAATGTTTGAACGGAATGATTAAATAAACAAAAATATTTTTGATAACCAAAATGAAAGTTTACTTTTTTTAAAAATCTTTTTTACACTGTAAAATTTGAACACTAGCACATTAGATAAAAAGAATACATGTTATTAACATGAAACTTGCACATTATTAACGTGTATATGAAATTAGGGTGCGTACACCATATTTTGCTAAGAGCAATGCTCCATATGTCGAACGTGTATGAATTAAAATCAAGCGGTGGTTAATTTTTATTGAGAATAAATAAAGGATTTTGGACACTCGTTAAGGATATTAAAAATAGTAAGTGTTAAAAACTTTTTGTGGATCAAATGCTTTGAGAATATAAAAATTTCACATTCCCATATAAAATTTCCCTTTTCAATTCCTTAATTATTGTCACAAGGGTATCGGATAGATAAACCATAAATGAAAAATAGTGTAATAAATGGAAATAAACCAATGGTGTGCACAAATTATATTGGAATTCGTAACTGGTGGTTTCCAGCCATGAGGCATTTTGATTTTGCTAAAGAGAAGTGAGTGATATACGATAATCATTAAACTTATATTAAGTTAAATGTTATAAATTATTATATAAAAAATTGTAAACTAATATATAAAAGTTTTTTACATATTAGTTTATAATATTTTATATATTAGTTTATACTTTTTAATTTAGTATTAGTATAAAGTGTAAATTTAATCACGATTGTTTATTTATTTATTTGTTAAATACCATTTTTAGCTTTTGGAACAAAGGGAATCTAACAAAGTTTACTTGCAGATCATTATCATCTCATGGATCCTAGGCCTCGCACTCATCGGCATCAATATGTACTATCTGATTAACGCCTTCGTGGGTTGGTTAATTCATAGCAAGCTACCAAAAGTTGTGCTTGTGTTCACTGGGATAGTAGTGTTTCCTCTGATGGCGATCTATGTTTTGTCAGTTATCTACCTAACATTCAGAAAAGACACTGCTGAGACATTCCTGGAGACGAAGAATGACCCGGCAGTGCAAACACAGCTGGAAATCACGAATCCTAATAGTCCCTTAGAGTTCAGCTACGAACCGTAAAGACTTAGCCAATAATATTCGACTACCGGATTAAAGGAGCTATGGGATATTATACAGAGAAGACGTTTTCAAAGCTCCTTGAAAATACGGGGAATGAGTTATCCATGGAAAATACCTGTAATAACCGGTAGTATGGCATTCAATTGGTATTTTATTTTATTTTCAGTTGCAAAAGAGTTTATTTATTTTCAAAACGATTACTTTTGGTTACTTGCGGAATAAATCCTTGTTATTAGTTTTGTCAAAAGTCTGACAACAAAAAAATAAAACAGTTTTGTCCAAAGTCATTTAATTTTCGGAGACTCGCCGTTGAGACTGTCCGATGAAATCAAATATCATAAAAATTTAGGAAAAATAGGTCCATTATTAGGAGAAACGAAAAAGATTAACCAGGAGAAAGGAGAAGACTACCACGCTCACTAAACAATATGGAGTATTCAATACTTAAAAAAAAATTGTAAGTACCACAATACTGGAGATTAATTAGTATTTAAGTTTTAGGAAAATTTCAGTAATAGGCTACGGATAAAAAAATATTCTCTCTGTAAAGTATAGAAAGAGAAGATTCTGAAGAGATGAAATGGGGATCGGTCTTGTAAATTTTTGGGGGATTATAATTTGATGAGATTTTAATAACTAAACTTGTATTTGAGCATGTATTCAAATTTTAAATGCATAGTCTCTTTTGAAATGGGGATTAGTATTCAATTATTTGAGAAATTATAGTTATTAAATAAGGATTTCATAATTAAACTTGTATTTGAATAAGTATTCCAATACATGGCTTTTTTGAGAAAATTCGCCACTCTCAAACTAAAAATTCTCTAGTTTTATGCATCAATCCCTATCTGACTAATAATATGATAATAAAGGTAAAAAAAATGTTTTTTAGTTTTCAATATAAAGCTAAATCTTCCCATAAAATCAATAATTATTCTCATATATATATATGAGGATTCAATCTTTCAAACTAGGTGTGAGGATGAAATAGAAATTTGTAGAGGCAATGTGGACTGTAAGGAGAAAGTAGAAAATATTTTATATATTTAGCGAATAGGATAAGAAATAAATAAAAGGTTTAAATGCAAAAAATTGTTAAAAGTTCTTTATATCCTGCAGTATCTTACATTAACCTCCAACTAAGATGTACTTCAGATTGTAAATGTTACTGTGAAAAATTTGAAATAATCACATGTCAAAATAGGACGATTTATTTCCAAACATACCTGTAGGAATGGAGAGAAGATTGTGGATGTGAATCCCATTACTTAACCCCAAATAGTCGATAGCTTTGACTATAAAAGTGCGCATATTTTTTGTTCATTGCCCATTTAAACAAACCAAGACTTTTCAGTGGAAAGAAAGGCACATAACAGAGCATAGAAAGGGATATGGGAGGTCAGCAGCAGTGTCAGCAAGTGAGAGATGCAACTATCTCATAGTAGGATGTGAGCAATTTCCATGCACCATCTGACCCAAATCACAATGTTCTTAATTTCTCTTTATATATGTTTAGTTTCTTTCTTTAGTTTTTTCTTTTCCCCTTCCTTCAAGTTCAAGTCATGCAAGCGTATGCAGTGTGCACTTATCCAGAATGCAAGCCCACCATGTTTATTTTCCTTTTTGTTTTTTATTAAGACGGAACAAGATGCAATGGCACAGAAACCTGGTTGGAGAAAGTTTGTATCATATGTAGGCCCTGGTTTCTTGGTCTCTTATCCAGGAAACTGTAACTCTCCCCCTCTTTTCTATATATTTATTTATTTATATATTTGTTTATTAATTTATTTATTGTTCTTACTAGTTGTTTGTCATTTGAGCAATGGCAAAATTCTGATATGTACATCTTTTGTGATGTGGCAAAATTCTATTTACAAGACAAGAGAGTTAGATAGATAGGAGAGACAATAGATTTCCATCCATTGTGAGGATACAAAATTCTAGAGGCAATGTGGACTGTAAGGAGAGATGTCTTTTGTTTCTCCATCATCGTAGAAAATATTTTATATATTGTTCTCAGAGTTACCTAGGTCATATAGGCCTTGGTACTCTTTGCCATGAAATGGAGGTTATGGCATCCTTAGTTTCTCCTTGGTGGCTCTAGTGGGCATCCCAATGTCCTTGTCAGGGGGTGCTTGCAAGGACTCTGATGTCTAAGTCAATAAGGATCTAATGGGGATTATGTGAGTGCGAAAGATAATACATCCTAAACGATGCTTTGTTCATCTTCTTTATACTCTCTAGGACTTACCCTAAAATGTAAACCTTAGGATGAGCTGGTCTAAAAAGCTTTAATTTATCCTTTCCATGATTTGCGAAAAACTACTAAAGTGAGTTAGCTTTCTTCTAGAAAGTGCTTGACTGGCCTCACGATTCTACTTTCCTTCGGCCTTGTGGGCTTTGTCAAATCCTCAGGGGGTAGGCCTCGTAAGGTGGAATGAGTTTGATTTCTTTATAGTGCACCGTGCTACTTTCAACGAAGTTAGACTATATAAACCAAGACCTGCCCTTGGGTCCTTCCCATAATAAGTGCCTTAACTCAACGTCCGAGATATATTCTCCGAGCATTGAGTTCAACTTTGTACCTTGATTCCTTGGCTTGAATGTCTTCGAGTTTAACCTACGACGGTGCATCTTGTCACAACTTTCCCTTACCATGAGATCGTGGCTCTTTAGGAATTCAGGGAAAGATCCATTTTCTGGGTAAAATTGCACTTTTTCCAAGGTTTTCCCAAAGTCATTGGACACACCATATCACTTGGCGGGGTGTCTTTTCATTTTCTTGAGGCGCAATGTTTATCTCTAAAGTATAGTTCTCGAGGTGTCATTACGGTTCCTGAGGGTACATCTTTTTGTTTCTATCCCCAAAAGGTGTGGTACAAAGTCACCTTTGACCTCAGCGTCTTTTCTATTTCTGGCTTTGTCTTCTATATATATTCTCCCCTTTTCATCATTTTTTTAACTTTCACTACTTCCCCCAAATTTGCATGATCACAATCGTAGTTGACAGAGCTTTACTAGAGCCTATTCTTCATTTCAAAGCCTACTTTGTGGTTAAGGTAAGCATTTGTTTCCTTTTTTTTTTAACCTAGCTTTATTGCTTACTATTTTTGGGTGCATGGCATTTCTTTGCCAATTATAGGCTTGACTTCTTCTACTGTGACTGCCAGTCCTATATCTTTGGTATGATGGCAGTTTTCTTCTTTCTTGGTGGCCTTGGCACTGTGGGCGAATTTTGGTTATATCTTTCTTCTTTTTTTGTCATGTTTTTTTTTCTTGTTGGAGAGGTTTTTTGGCAGAGGGAACCATTGTACAAATTTTGGTCCTATTAGGGGTCTAGGCTGGTTTTAGCTTGTTTAAATTCCTGTATTGTCCCATTCCTATCTTGCCATTTGGTGGCTCCTCCTTTGTAGGTCATGGATGTTTAAGACAATTAACACAAGCCCTTAGGGTTCTATTGATCCTTCCTCAGAGGTGTATTTTTCTGAGGAGGTTATGGGAACTCACTCTGTGGTGAGCGAGATGTTCCTTGCTCGATACCATGATCATCCTTCTTTTCCCAATGGAATATGGTAATATCTCTGACCCCTGGTTTCGAAGAAGGTCACTTTTTATGGTTTTTTGACTTTGAGGTACAAGTTCTCCATGAGATAAATGTGGCCCCCTCTCAACTTAATCCCAATATAGCTAGGCAATGATCCAGGGTTTCGAGTTCGTTTGCGAGGTTTTTGGGGATTTTTCTTTCCATCCAATTTTTTTCCTATCTTTTCTTCCTTACTTCCCCAACTCAAAAGAACAAAAAGCCTTGCTATCTCTCTTTTCGAGTGGCAGGTGGTTGATGTTCCATCTTGTTATTGATTTTTTAAAGCCTAAAGCACCTAATTTTGTAGAATTTTAATCGTTGATGGAAGTCTTTTAGGGCATTTTAATGTGTAAATATGTCTTGAAAATGGTTCAGTGATTTTTAGAATTTATCTTGATTTTTGTATAATTTATCGTTTTATTTTCAAGGTCATAAGAAAATCACAAGATGAAGTAAAGGTTCCAAACTCGACGTCGTAGCATCAGGTCCAGAGCCCGTAAAAAAGAATATCTTAGATGAGTTCTGGCATTATAATGCCCAAACCCGATGTTGCAATGCTCACAAGATCACACAACTTGATGTTGCCAGCACCAGAACTTTGTGTCCCAATGCCAAAACTTGGGCATCACAATGCCCGCATCCCGTGTTTTCTTTGTGTTTGTGCTTATTGGATTATTGAGTGGTTATATATAAGGTTTTTGAGACAAAGAAAGAAGGGGAGGCATAGAGAACAGAGAGGAGTACTGGGAAAAGTGCAAAGAAAGGGAGAAAACTTGAAGAAGAGGAGAAGATTGGAGGAATCTATCATCACTAACCTTGGATTTTATTATTTTCTCTTCTATCTTGTAAATTTCTGTTGTTTTTATGATGTGTAATTAAACTCATAGTTAAGGGCAAAGTGAATTTGGCTTGTTGTGTATTTCTCTTGAACCAATTTAATTGAGTTTGGATTATGTATGGATTAATCATTTACCTTTGCCGTTATTGCAAGTTTATGAGTTGGCTTCTCATAGACTTTGATTAGGGTTCATATCCAAATTGGAAAATTTGGTTGTGTTCTTGCTTTAAGGTTAAATGACATGATTTTTAGGAATTAGGAATGGTTCTTGTGGTTGTATGGAAATTGGATTAGAGTTTGTGCTTTAACTTGCTATTTGTTAAACATAGTTAAGGAATTAACATGCTTTGATAAGGAGAGGAGAATTGGTTTGCTAAGGAATTAAGGGCCAATTACCTATAATCTTTCTATTAATCCTTATAGTTTTCCAACTCGAGTTAATCTGGTTAACAAGTTTGAGATGCAAGAGCCAAATGATCCTTCACCCTTAATGCTTTTGCTTATAAATATTGCTTGTTGGAATTTGTCATTTATCATAACTTATATTTACAAGTTGTCAAAACTTTAGCATTAGAGCTATCTTCAATCCAACCCATCTTGTTTAAATTTATCTAATTGGAAGCAAACTTACGAATTATTGTTCAATTGCGCTAGTCCTCATAGGAACGATACCTACTTTTATGGTACTACTGAAAATGATTTGGTATACTTTCCAATTTGTTATCAGTGGTAAGAAGATCTTTGAGATAAATCAAGAGTCTAGCCATGACTTTAAGAGATCCAAGGCATCCTAGGATCCCACCTTTTCTTTCTAAACTCAAATGAGAACCCGAATTTCCCCTAGTATTGGCAAAAAAGGTCTTCCTCTCCTCGCTTGAAAGATTGAAATTTAATCGATCAAGAGGCCAACATCGCTCACTTTTTTTTGGATATTTGGGGAAAGAACCTCAATGTTTTTAAGTTGGAACAAGTTATTGATTTTCCTTGCAAGGATGTGATGGCACTCATAGGTCATTTCTTTTTCGTTGTCTTTTTTTATTGCTTATTTTTACCCTTATATGTTGGTTAGTATTATTGTTATCTTTTGCAATGATGGCTTCTGAAAAGAACATGACCCTGCTATAATCTCTTACCAAGCCAAGCACCCTGGTTGGAGAAAGCTATCGATGTCCCCACCCTTGGCTAATCAATGGGTCTGATTTCTTCCTTAGTCATGGTTACTACCACCCAAAGGAAGAAGCATAAGGCTTCAAAGGTTCTTTCTGCCTCCGAGCTCTTAGTGGGCTCCCTTACTGACTTTTCTAATGCGAGAAATTCTAAAAGATAAAGCTCTCGGGAGGTCGAATACTCAAGGATCTCCTTCTTGGCTCCAAACTTCCCCTTCGCCCAGCTTATGGATTGGGTGATTGATAAGGGGCATTTATGCCACTTATATTGCTTCTAAACTTTAGCTTTTGGCATAAGTTTTACTGAGTTATTAATGTCAATATTTAAACTTTTAATTTAGTCTTCACTGTGCAATTTTGATAGAATCATTGACTATTGCACTAATTTTGGAATAATTATTGGATTATAGCCTGTTGTGTTTAATCTGTCTCTTTGATTATGATTTTGCACACAGGAGCTTTGGATTAAGTGCAAATTGTCAAAAACAAAGCTAGGAACTCTTGGGAAGGAGTCTGGAGCTGAAAAGGAGCAAAACCGCAAAAGTTCACTTCTCGGCAAAAGCAACAAAAATATCAAGCTCGAGCTCACTGTTCTGGTGAGCGCTACAACGCTTATTCCAGTGCTACAATGCTCATGCAATGTGTAACACCCTAAAAATTATTTTGGGCTTCATTAGTCATAATTTTAAATATCTGACAGATGTAGTAATGACGAGAACAATTCAATGGGCAAAAAAAAAATGAATAGTATTTTACGGACCCCACGGGCCCATCAAGATAGCCAAAACCCTATATTCGGGACCTAGAGGTGCCCAAAATTGCGAAAACATGGGAATAAGCTTAGAAATATTTGGAAATGAAAATTTGCTGCTTAGAATTAATTTTTGGGTAATATCTGATTACTTGGGTATGGTATTTCATCTGTTCGGTGAAATTTTAGTGTGCGATTTTTAATACCGAAAGCTAGTTAATCTCTACAAAATAATAAAGTCTATCTCTTTGAATGCCAAGTGAATGGCTAAGATTTCATCTTGGATGAGATCTTAGTCATTGATAAAAATTTCTTTTAATGAAAAGAATTACACTTTATGTTCAACCAATGATATTACACCTTATAAGATTAAGTTAATTCTCCTAACTTCATAATATGCATCCTCTAAGTTTGGCCAACAAGAGAAGTAGTAGAACCTCCATTTTCTTCTTCACCAAAACCTTGATCTTCACCCTCAAAAATCCTAAGCCAAACCTTGTCAAAATCAAAAGCTTCCTTCACTAAAATTATTCTATACCTCAATATCTATAAATATAACGAATTGAAATTTTTATTCTCCATCAATTCTCATTTGATCCTTCACTTCCTCACTATTTAGAAAAGGTTTGGTGTTTGATTAGGAGTCCTCAAAGTGAAGAGAAATCAAGTAGAGCATCCTTTAGAGCATAGAGCTCAAAAGCTTTCAAAGTAGGGTTTCTGTATCTTGCTCATGCAATTTCTGTTCTTGCCGATTTTGGCTTGTTTCAATGTGATAAAATCTGGTTTTTATGTGATGTTATACCTAGATATTTATGTATTTGCATAGGTGGATTAGTTTGGTGTTGTAGAAAAATCAATTTTCCCAAAGAGATATTGAGTGATACTTGCTAGATTTTAGGTTTTCTTACAGGCAGTGTATGATCACGATTTTTCTGACTATTTTGTAGGTATTTTTATGAGCTAGAAAAATTATATGTTGTAGCCAACATCTTAGCTAGTGCTATAAATTTTCTTGAGCTTGAATTCGACTTATATTGCCTTAAAAAAAATCTAGGATTGAACTGGTACCTATGCTGCCTGAACTCTTGGAGCTGAAGTGTGAATTTGTCTAATTTTGTTACCATAGCAAATGATTAATTTTTCCTTTCAAGTTTTAATAAAATGTGGAGAACATCTTGAATTATAACCTTGATTTTTCTATTGAATTAATTCAATCATTTGCTAGGGTTAAAATGTATGAGAATCCTGTTCTAAGCTGTGAATAAATGGTCTCTGACCACTAAATTTGTATAATTTAGTTAACATGGTTAGAAACTCTACTTGATATGAAAATTTTACAGGGCCTTTTAGACACATTGAGGTGTCATGGGGAATTTTTGTGGCCCTTGAATTGGCCATTTGATAGAGAAATTAAATGTCGTTATTAAAATAGCAAATCTGCCAAGATGCTGGAATGGTAAGAATGTCTTAAATTAATGATAGAATGACATTTAGTCCAAGTTTATGTTATATGAATACATGCTAGCTACTTTAAAGCTTTTTTCATGAGGCATGAATGAGACTCCAATGTAACTGAATGCCTACATGTGATGTAAGCATGTCTTGGAAAAAAAAAAGAGAAGTACATGATGCGGTTACATAATTGTGACACAAGAGAATATGTGAATTTTAATTGTGCATGTTTTAACATATGTGGAAAACAGAGACAAGGCTTATGTAGGTTAAAGAGGGGAGGCAAAAATAAGGACTCCCCTGGGAATTTTATGAGTCAGTAGACGTATCGGCTAAAAATAGAACTGTGTGTGATTCGGGAATGGAAAAAAAATGAAGTACGATAACCATGTATAGGAATGAACTCATGTCCTAGCAGTTTATTATTCATTATGGAGTTATCCGCTATAGATACCACTCGGTGTGAAATTAAGCCTTCCTTATGCTAATAAAAGGGATAACTGTACTAAATTGAATTCTATGGATTATAAGAGAAAAATACATGATTACTACCATTTTGCATTTGACTTTACATGAATTATGTACATTAATATTTATGCATATGATTTAGCATGATGATTCCTATATGAATGAATTTACTGGTTATATTCTGTTTACATTTGATGGAGTACTGACGATTGTATTCATTTTGATTATTCAGATCTAGCAGATGCCATCATTAGTGTTTTACCTTGACTTGCCACATTGGGTGTGGTATTATGATCCTGCTCTCGACTCTCTTTATGCAGTCGGTCACTCGCAAGTTCGTGTTTATGTATTTTTCGATCGTTCCTTTAGTACCTCTGTATTTACAGCTGACTTTGACCTTTGTTTTTCCTTATGATGGTGTGCCTCTCCACATGGCACACCCAGTGATATTTGATATTCCGCATGCACCGCCAGCACCCCCTCCAGTAAATGCTCCCTCATCATCCTCGTCTTTAGACTCAGACCAATCTGAGGGTCCTGATACCCCCGGCGGAGGTGAGGCTATCATACCGATGGCCAATGGTTTCATCCAGTAGGATGTGAGATCTTTAGGGACTCCTGACGTGTATATAGTGGTATTTTAGTACTAGAAACCCGCTAGCCTGTAGATTGATCCTATTAAATGTTGTGAGGTCTATTTCTATTTGTATAAAATTTTATTGGGCCTCGACTTTTAGCAGGCTAGAGTAGATACTGGAGGTGTTTCTGTTTGTGAACTAAGTTCCTGACTAACTTAGAAGTTAACTAGTTTGTTTCCAGTACGATGTACATTTGTAAACTTAAAACTGACGATCATATATGTATATATGAGTTTAGTAACATATGCGTCTAAATTACTTTATTTAATTTCTTTCAACTAGTATAGATTATGAATGTAAATAATATTTTTCTAATTACTGTATTAACACGTGAGTAAAACATGGCAGTTAGGAGGGTGTTACATTATGGTATCAGAGCCGGACTATCCTATAAGCCTGAGGATTGGATCAGCTATGTTTCCTTAGTAATTGTCATGCCTTATTATTTTATATATGTGTATGACTGCTGGTTGGGAATGTTGTGGGTTACTGCCACACTTAGCTTAGTATTGAGCCTGATCAACTCAATATTCTGTTTGGTGTGATAGGAATCAATGACTTCAAATCGGCGTACTAAGAGTGGAGCCGAAAATGAAGCCGATATGATGAATACTTTTCATGAGATGGCTGTGGCAGTGAGAGAACAAGCTACGGTTGCTAATCAAATGATGGAAAAACTAAATTGCAACGGGGAACCAAACCCGACTGGTAACCCAGGAGGAAATGAAGTGGATAGGGAACATAAAAGATTTGCTGAATTTAGGAAAGCAAACCCCCCGCTATTTCGAGGAGCTTTCAATCACTGTAAAGTAGAAGAATGGATTAAGGCCATGGAGAAGATTTTCTCAGTTCTCCCTTGTACAGAAATCCAAAAGGTGGCTTTTTCCACCTATATGCTAGAAGCAAATGCATAATTCTAGTGGGTTGGTATTAGGGGTTTATTTGAAGCTTCCCAGACTGAAGTTACCTAGGATATTTTCAAGGAGGCTTTCTACCATAAGTACTTCCTTGCTTCTATGAGAAATGCAAAAGAGTTGGAGTTTATGGCTTTTAAACAAGGACCTATGAGTGTAGCAGAGTATACTGCCAAATTTGAAGAGCTATGCAAGTTTTCTACAATTTACCAACGTGACCTAGATGAAACCTATAAGTGCATGAAATATGAAGGGGGTCTACATAAGGATATAGAAGCAGTTGTCTGTCTCTTGGAGATCAGAGACTATCCTACCTTGGTAAATAAGTGCCGGCATACAGAGGAGTCCAACAAGAAGCTAGAAAGTTTCAAGTATGTACAAGGCAATGCTAGGAGAGGATTAGCATCCCGGGGCTCCTGATTCAAGCCTGTCAATCAGTGTAGGAGAAAATATCCACCTAACAACAACATCAATAACAATAGAGGAAAGCAACTTTAATCCCCAAGACAAGAGATAGGAGGAGCGTACCCTAAATGTGGGAAGCATCATGGGAACAGGCCTTGCTGGACAACTCAAATTGTTTGTTTTGGCTGTTGGAAACCAGGACATAAGATATTTGAATGCCCCAATAAGAAAGGACAACAATCCATCTCTAGGCCATAACAACACGTATGTGTTTTTACTATAAGTGCCAAAGAAGCTTCTCAATTTGCTGATTTAATCTGAGATAAGTATGAAATAAATGGTAATACCCTAGATATACTGTATGATACAGGTGCCACTCATTCTTTCATAGCCTATGGCTGTGTACATAAGTTATATTTATCAGTGTTTGAATTACCTTATGATCTCCTTGTGTCCACTCCTACTACTGGTCCCATTAGGACTTGTTATGCATGCATGAACTTTCCTCTTAAGATAGGTACTAGAGAGTTTACTGCTACCTTAGTTTGTCTTCCCTTATTTGGTTTAGAGGTAATTTTAGGCATGGATTGACTGGTATCCAACTACGTACTTTTACACTGTCCAGATAAAGCTGCTATATTCCTTTCCACCTTACCTTCTATCCCTGTGGTTCCTTTTTCTTTTTACTTGGACCTAGTGACACCTAACTCTAGTAAGATGGACTATTAGGAATATGTTCTCCTCTCGGCAAGTGAGATTGAAAGTGACCACGAGTTGAGTAGGATTCTAATGGTGAGAGAGTATCCAGATGTTTTTCTAGAGGATATTTTGGATTTTCCTCCTGAAAGGGAGATTGAATTCTCTATTTAGTTAGCTCCAGGAATGGGTCCTATCTTAATTGATCCTTATAGGATGTCACCTTTGGAGTTGAAAGAACTAAAGTCACAAATTAAGGAACTTTTAGGCAAGCATTTTATCAGACCAAGTGCCTCTCTATGGGGAGCCCTTGTTCTGTGGGTAAATAAAAAGGATGGGGGTATGAGGCTTTCTGTACATTATAGGCAATTACATAAAGTGACAATCAGGAACAAATACCCTTTACTAAGAATTGACGACCTCATGGATCAATTACGAAGACTACCGTTAGAACTCGATATATATATATATATTATGAGTATGGGGGTGATGTCTTTTGGATTGACAAATGCTCCGGCAATATTCATGGATTATATGAACCAAATCTTCCAACCTTACTTAGATAAATTTGCAGTTGTCTTTATAGATGATATACTTATTTATTCAAAGACTGAGGAAGAACATGCAGAGCATCTTCGGGTTATGTTACAAATCTTAAGGGAGCGAAAGTTGTATGCTAAGTTATCAGAATGTGAATTTTGGATGGAAGAGGTTAGATTTTTTAGTCATGTGGTATCATAAGGGGGAATCTCTGTAGATCCCAGTAAAGTGGAATCAGTACTTCATTGGGAACGATTTATAACAGTGATGGAGATTCAGAGTTTCTTAGGGTTATTTGGATAGTATAGACTGTTTATCATGAATTTTTCTCAGATAGCCTTACCTTTGACTAAGTTAACCCGAAAGAATGCTCAATTCAAGCGGTTGTCGGAATGTGAAAATAGTTTCCAGGAGTTGAAGCAGAAATTAACCATTGCACTAGTATTAGTGCTACCCGATCCTCATGAACCCTTTGAGGTTTATTGTGATGCTTCTAGTAAGGGTTTAGGCTGCGTGTTGATGCAGAATTGAAAAATGGTTGCCTATTCTTCTCAACAGTTGAAACCCTATGAAGTAAACTATCCCACTTATGACGTCGAACTCGCAGTCATGGTTTTTACCCTAAAAATCTGGCGACACCATCTATATGGTGTACAGTTTAATGTTTTCTCAGATCATAAAAGTTTAAAGTATCTTTTTGATCAGAAGGAGTTGAATATGAGGAAAAGAATGTGGATGAAGTTCCTCAAGGATTATGAGTTCAGTTTAAATTACCATCCAGGAAAAGCGAATGTTGTCGCTGATGCATTAAGCAGGAAGTCCTTAGGTGTAGCATGTCTAATGATCAAAGAGACGGAGCTAGTCAAGAGCTTTAAGAAGCTTAGTTTAGATATGTCTGTGACCTCTCAAGGTGTTATGTTAGGTCAGATAAGAGTAACGTGAGTTCAAAGAATAAATTTTGGCTGCACAATGTGAAGATCTAGAGTTCCAAGAGATTTTAAAATCAATTCATGCAAAGAAGTTGCCAGGATTCTTTCAAGACCAGCAAGGCATATAGAGGTACATGGATAAGGTATGTGTGCCTGCAAGTGGCAATCTGAGAAATGAGATCTTAGAGGAAGCTCATAGGGGCAAATTCACCATACACCCAGGGACTAGTAAGATGTATACGGATCTCAAGAAAATGTTTTGGTGGTGAGGAATGAAGAAAGACATAGAAAAATTTGTTAGGAAGTGGTTAACTTGTCAAAAAGTTAAAATAGAACACCAAAAGCCGACTAGGATCTTGTAACCCTTAGAAATCCTAGAATGGAAGTAGGAAAGTATCTCCATGGACTTTATAATGGGTTTGCCAAGGACATTGTCAGGTCATGATGCTATACGGGTTATAGTGGATAGATTGACCAAGTCCGCTCATTTCTTACCCATCAAAGCTAGTTATCCTTTGGATAAGTTAGTTTCTTTGTACATACAAGAAAGAGTAAGATTGCACGGTGTCCCTTCTTCCATAGTTTCTGACAGAGATCCCAAATTTACTTCATGATTCTAGGGAGCTTTCGAAAAGGCCTTTGGGACCAAACTTTGTCTAAGTACTGCTTATCATCCTCAAACTGATGGACAAATAGAATGCACCTTGGAAGATATGCTAAGGGCATGTGTGATTGAGCAAAAGAGAAGTTAGGATAAATTGCTTCCATTGGTTGAATTTGCTTATAATAATAGTCATCACACTAGTATTGGCATGGCCTTATATGAAGTTTTATATGGAAGAAAATGCCAGTCTCCATTATATTGGTACGACTTGGAAGAAACAGGATTGTTGGGACTCGACCTTGTTAATCAGATGACGGAGCAAATCCAGAAAATTAGAAGTAAAATCCTTACCGCACAGAGTCGCGAAAAGCACTATGCAGATACTCGAAGGAAACCTTTAGAGTTTCAAGAGGGAGAAACATATATTCCTAAAGGTTACACCTACTACTGGGGTAAGTAGAGCCCTTAGAGTTAAAAAGTTGTCACCCAGGTTCATAGGTCCTTTTCAAATTCTTTGACGAATTGGGTTAGCTGCCTACCAGTAGCCCTACCCCCACAGTTATCCAACCTTCATAATGCCTTCCATGTATCTTAACTCAGAAAGTATCATCCAGATCCAAATCATATCATTGAACTCGAATCCATATAGTTAAGGGATGACTTGACATTTCAAGCCCCTTTCGTTTAGATCGTTGATAGAGAAGTTAGGCAACTTAGAAATAAATTTGTGCAACTAGTAAAAGTGGCTTAGGGTGGATCAGGAAGTGAAAAGTATACATGGGAATTAGAATCAACTCTAAAGAAGGACCATCTAGAGTTGTTTCCAGGCACAAAATTTTGAGGACGCAATTTTTTTTAAGGTGGGTGGTAATGTAACACCCTAAAAATTATTTTGAATTTTATTAGTCATAATTTCAAATATCTGATAGACGTAGTAATGATGAGAAGAATTCAATGGGTAAAAAAAAATGAATAATATTTTGTGGGCCTCGCGAGCTAGTCAGGATAGTCGAAACCCTAGATTTAGGACTTGGGGGGTGCCCAAAATTGGGAAAACATGGGAATAAACTTAGAAATATTTGGAAATGAAAATTTTGTGCTTAGAATTAATTTTCGGGTAATATTTGATTACTTGGGTACAGTGTTTTATCCATTTGGTGAAATTTTGGTGTGTAATTTTTAACACCGAAAGCTTGTTAATCTCTACAAAATAATGAAGTCTATCTCTTTGAATGCCAAATGAATGGCTAAGATTTCATCTTGGATGAAAGATCAAATCTTAGCCGTTGATATAAATTTCTTTTAATGAAAAGAATTACACTTATGTTCAACCAATGATATCACACCTTATAAGATCAAGTTAACACACCTAACTTCATAATATGCATCCTCTAAGTTTGGCTAGCAGGAGAAGCAACAGAACCTCTATTTTCTTCTTCGCCAAAACCTTGATCTTCAACCTCAAAAATCCTAAGCCAAACCTTGTCAAAATCAAAAGCTTCCTTCACTAAAATTATTTTACACCTCAATACCTACAAATATAATCGATTGAAATTTCCATTCTCCACTAATTCTTGCTTTGACCCCTCACTTCCTCATTGTTTAGAGGAGGTTTGGTGTCTGATTAGGAGTCCGCAAAGTGAAGAGAAATCAAATAGAGCATCCTTTGGAGTATAGAGCTCAAAAGCTTTCAAAGTAGGGTTTTTGTAATTTCTGTTCTTGCTAATTTTGGCTTGTTTCAATGTGATAAAATCTAGTTTTTATTTGATGTTATACCTAGATATTGATGTATTTACATAGGTGGATTAGTTTGGTGTTGTGAAAAAATCAATTTTGCCAAATAGGTGTTGAGTGATACTTGCTGGATTTTTGGTTTTCTTACAGGCAGTGAATGATCATGATTTTTTTGACTTTTTTGTAGGTATTTTTATGAGCTAGAAAAATTATATGTATTAGTGAGCTCTGATTTTGACTTATATTGCCTTAAAAAAATCTAGGATTGAAGTGGTATCTATGCTGGTTGAACTTTTAGAACTGAAGCTATGAATTTTTCTAGTTTTGTTACCACAGTAAATGATTGATTTTTCCTTTGAAATTTTTATAGAGTGTGGACAACATCTTGAAGTATAACCATGACTTTTCTATTGAATTGATTCAATCATTTTCTATGGTTAAAATTTATGAGAATCCTGTTCTAAGCTGTGAATAAGTGGTCTCTGACCACTAAATTTGTATAGTTTAGTTAATATGGTTAGAGAACTTTGCTTGCTATGAAAATTTTACAGGGCCTTTTTGACACATTGAGGTGTCATGGGGAATTTTTGTGGCCCTTGAATTGGCCATTTAATAGAGAAATTAAATGTTGTTATTGAAATGGTAAATCTGCCAAGATGCTAGAATGGTGAGAATGCCTTAAATTAATGATAGAATGACATTTAGTCCAAGTATATGTTATATGAATACATGCTAGCTACTTTAAAGATTTGTTTGAGGCATGAATGAGACTCTAATGTAATTGAATGCCTACATGTGATGTAAGCATGCCTTGGAAAAAAAAAGAGAAGTACGTGATGCGGTTACATAATTGTGGCACAAGAGAATATATGAATTTTAATTATGCTCGTTTTAACATATGGGGAAAACAGAGATAAGGCTTATGTAGGTTAAAAAGGGCAGGAAAAAATAAGGACTTCCTTGGGAATTTCATTAGTCGGTAGACGTATCAACTAGAAATAGAACTGTGTATGATTCGGAAATGGAAAAAAATGAAGTCCGATGATCACATATAGGAATGAGCTCATGTCTTAGTAGTCTATTGTTCATTGTGAAGTCATCCACTAGAGATACCACTCTGTGTGAAATTAAGCCTTCCCTATGTTAATTAAAAGAGGCGACTGCATTAAATTGAATTCTATGGATTACAAGAGAAAAACACATTATTACTACCATTTTGCATTTGACTTTACATGAATTATGTACATTAATATTTATGCATATGATTTAGCATGATGATTCCTATATGAATGAATTTACTGGTTATATTCTGTTTACATTTAAGGGAATACCCTACTGAGAATTTTATAATATTTTTATCGCTACGGTTGTATTCATTTTGTATTATTCAGATCCAGCAAATGCCATCATTAGTGTTTTACCTTGACTTGGCACAGTGGGTGTGGCATTATGATCCTGCTCTCGACACTCTTTATGCAGTCGGTTACTCGCAAGTCTGTGTTTATGTATTTTTCGGCTGTTCCTTTATTTACAACTGGCTTTGACCCTGTTCCTTTATTTACGGGATTACAACTACTTTATTTGTTTTTTAGCCCTACTTTGGGCTATGTTAAAGAGCAATATTTAAGGGATTGACACAGACTCTTACCCTAGTTTTTGATCTACAGTTTAGGTGTCTAGAATTTTTCTCCATAATCTCTCTCTATCTCTCTACGTCTTCTTCTCTATTCATCTCTCTCTAAAGATTCCATTAGTGAAGGTGTTTTGTTTTTGGAGATTGTGATAAGAAACCTTGTTATTATCTTTAGGTTCTCTTTTATTTTCATTGTTATAATCCTCCAGGGAAGGAAAAATAGATTTTCTTTCTAATGTAAGGGTTTTTGGATGGATTGAGATGATTTTGAGACCCCTTTTTATATTGAATCTAGTTTTCTCAATGTTCTTTAGTTTCTATTCTTATAATTATTGTTGCAATTGTTACAATTTTTTATTGGAATAACTATATTGGCGATCGTCATTTAGGGAAACTCTTTGGGCATAATGTAACATCCTAAAGATTATTTAAATATTAATTTGAGCTTTATTAGTCATAATTTCAAAAAACTGATAGTTTTAGCAATGATGAGGATGGTTGAACGAATTTGTAAAAAAAAAAAAGTGAATACTAACATATGGGCTCCGTAGACCTGTCGGGACAGCCGAAACCCTAGATTCGAGACCCGGAGGTGTCCGAATTTGAGAAAACCTGAGAATAAGGTTAGAAATAATTAGAAATGAAAATTTTATACTTAAAATTAGTTTTTGGGTAATACTTGATTACTCGGGTACAATACTTCACTCGTTCGGTGAAATTTCAGTGTGTGATTTTTAATACCGAAAGCTAGTTAATTTCTACAAAATAATGAAGTGTATCCCTTTGAATGCCAAATGAATGGCTAAGATTTCATCTTGGATGAAAGATCAAATCTTAGCCATTGATATTAATTTCTTTTAATGAAAAGAAAAATGCTTTATGTTTAACCTATGAGATTACACCTTATTAGATAGATATAACTTATCTACCCTCATTATATCCTCATTCAAGTTCGGCCAGCAAAGAAAGAGATCAGAGGACTCCTGTTTCTTTTCACAAAAAGTTTGAAACCTTGAATTTCAACCTCAAAAATCCTAAGCCAAACCTTGTCAAAATCAAAATCCTCCATAACTAAACTTGTTTTACACTTCAATGTCTACAAGTATAACCGATTATAATCTCCAAATCTCACCTTATTTCCTCAATCATCACTGATTAGAGGAGGGTTTGAGTGTGTTTTAAGAGCTTTGAAGTGAAGAACTTCCATCTTGGAGCAAACTAGAGACAAGGATACATTAGCTTTCAAGAGTAGGGTTTTCTTTGGCCTTTTTCTTTCAAAATTTTTCTGAAATTTTCTGATTGGTTTTATTTCAAAATTTCTAGTTGTATTGGTTGATATTATGTTGATATTGATGTATTATATTTATTAGAGTGTTTGGATGAGGTTTAAAAATCATTTTGTCAAAAGAAGTTTTGACTAGACTACTGGATTTTTGGTTTTCTTACTGATAGTGGTGATTTTCGAATTTTATGGCATATTTAGAGATCTTTTATTGAGCTGAAAATTTTATGGGATGTATCTAACATGTTGAGGTGTCTACAGTAAAAATTTGGTGTCATTCTAGGAACTTTTTCTATGTTTAAAAAATCATGAATCGAAGCCCTACCTGTGCTGCCTGAATTGTTAAAGTTGAAGCTGCAAAGTTTGATAATTTTGTTATCATCGAAAATGATTGATTTGTCAATTGAAATTTTTATAGAGAATTGGAAACATACTGAAATTTAACCATGATTTTTATTTAGAATTGATTCAATCATTTGCTAGGGTTAAAAATTATGAGAATCCTGGTTTGAATTGTGTATATGTGGCCTCTGACCACTAAACTTGTACAATTTATTTAACTTGATAGACAACTCCATTTTCTTTGAAATTTTTACAGGACCTTTTTGACACATTCAAGTGTCTTAGGTAATTTTTATAGCCTTAGATTTGATGGTTTGAGATGCAGAATAAATTGTGCTATGAATATGTGGAATTTGCCATTGTGCTGAAAATGAATTGATGCTTTGAATTGATGAAATAATGGCATCTTGTACTAGTATGACATGAGCACATGAATATGAATATAAATAATTGAGCATGTGAACTTATTGATGAGGTTTGGCATACATAAATATGAATGCTTATTACAATTGCTCATATGTGAAAGAAAAGCATAAGATTATGCTTCTTGGGCTGGAGAAAGTAAATCTAGTCTATTAGGAAACGTAAACTTGACTACCAAGAATAGCATAAGGTTTATAATTCTTGGGCTGGAGAAAGTAAATCCGGTCTGTCAGGAAAAATAAACCTGACTACCCTTGAATTGAGTCGGGAAAGTAAACCTGGCTAGGAATAGGCCTGTGTGAAAATTGGGGAAAGCAAATCCAATGATCATATATAGGAATAAGCTCAGTTCTGAAAAGTAGTCTATTACCCTTTATTGCCATGCTGGGGACGACAGTACGTAATGCCCAAACGTGACAAGATTAGTCAAGGGTCAAGACAAGTTAAAGTAGAAATTGTTTTAAGTAGTCTTTTATCTTATGAGCTAAGTGAAGAATTTTAGTATGAATATTGAGGCCAATATGTTTAAGTTGTGAGTTAGCAATATGTGGTTTATATGATGTTGAATACTATGATATGTGCAAATTAGGTGATTGAATAATAAAAGTGACCCACTTCGGAAGAATGGCTTTTGAACTTTAAAATGAACCTTTGAGATATGTTTCATGCTCACATTTTCATAAAAACCGAAGTGGTTGGGACGATGACAATGACATTATGATTGTGTATTTGGGGAGTTATCCTACTGAGAATTATATAATTCTCACCCCTATGTTTATGTGTTCCTATGTCATCTCCAGGTTTATGCAGAGAACTAAGAGGCTACTATGCAAAAGAACTCAGAAGTGCAGTAGTGTAATAGTTAATGCTTTTATTACGTTGTATTTAGTGGAATAGATATGTATGTAAATATGTTAGAGAACAAAGGTATGTTGAAGCTCATAGAAGAGCTTCCCTTTTGTACTTAACTTTGTATTAAACAAATGTTTTGGTTTCCTTGCTATATATTCTAATAGAATTACAACATAGTTATCTCATGAATAATCGATCTTGCTATAGATATTTAAGAAAGATCCACTAATCTATAAGTAACAACTCTTGAGTTTGATGTTATGGCTTAAGACTGATGTTGTACTTAGGAGGATGTTACACATAAATTGATGGATCCATTGGTTTATGTTTAAAGCAGAATATTAGAATCAACTTTTTGATTGGCGGTTAGGCTATAGCGATTGGTACCTTAATTCAATGTAATTTCTAATTAAATTAGGATCCTATTTGTTAGTTATTTGCATTGGTCAGATTTTAGAGATCGATTGATCATTAGCATAATTTCTAGTAATTTATTACTAATAGCCACTAATGTGTTCAATATTTGGCATGTGATAACTAGTTCCACTCATAGGAATACCTTGCACTAGTGCTTTTAATTATTGATTTTCTCAGTTAATTTTAATTATCCCAATTCAATTTTCCAAACCCCCAATTTTCTAACTTGGTGACATAGCCTCCTTGAGAGACGACCTAGGTTGTGCCCTCTACTACAATTTTAGTGCAACTTATTGTACAAACTAATTCTAATTTGAGAAAGTAGTAACATCCTCCATCAATGATATTCAACACCTTATTTTGTCATCATGTCCTTGTAAACAATGTGCCATAGACTTTTAGATGGAGAATAGTTTCATTAAGATCGAGGGGATCCTTTACATCTGTGAGGCGGCTATCACCAAGTTCTTCAACCTAGAGGATCAGATCTTGGCTCTTAAGGAGAAGAGGTTGGATCTTCAAGGAGCATGCTAGGAGAATGATGCTCGGGTATATATCATAGAGAAGAAGTTAGGCGAGCTGGAGAAAGTTAGGGAGGAGCTTTCATTAGTAAGGGGGAAGTTGACGAATCTAGAGAAAGGGTTGGTCAATTTTCGCATGCAGAAAAAGCATAAAGAGACTCGTGAATCTTTACTCAAAGAATGGGTCTCCCAACTAGAAGGTGCCAAGATTGAAGCAAAGTTGGTCAAGTCTAGGGACGAGGTCGAGAAAGAGCAGATAATCATGGCCTATAAGGGGGGCTCTCATGAGCTATTTGACAACATGATGGCCTAGGTTCACAATTTGGTTGGTGATGGGGTTGATGGCCAAATTGTGGATTTCCCTAAAGATGATTAGCTTTATTTTGTTGTATTTTAAATATTGGACCTTCATATGTCATTTTACTTTTTCTTTTCTTTGCTCATCGTTCGTGGCTTTATCTTTTGTAACTTGTCATTAAAGCAATGCAATGCTTATTTTCCTTATTATCATTATATCTGTGTACCTGTTCTATTTGCATTTAATTTCATTGCCTTTGTAGGGGTCTAATGCCTTTTTCCTATTCATATTTTATCCTAGTTCCTTGGTATAAAGGATCTTGGGTCCAACATCCTTTATCCGTAACCATGTTCAAGTTTGATGCTTCCTTATCTTGGGGTCTGATTTTTTGTCTGAACAAGGATGAAAGCTTGGGTTTTTTCCCTTGATGTTTTTTTTGGATCGAATAAGAGCTCAAGTTTCACACCTTCAAAACTCTTTTTGGAGCTCATCTAGTGGCTTTGGGTTTAAGACCCCTTGATCTTCCTTTGAGGCTTTGAGGGGAGCATGGGTTCAATAATTTTTTATCTTTAGAATTTGGATTGGAGCTTAGTTTTAATAACCTTTGAGCTCCTTTCAAAACTTGAATAGGAGCTTGGGGTGATTGCCCTTTGAGCCCTCGTTGGTTTTGATAACCTTTGAGCTCCCTTTTGATCATAGATGTGAGCTCAAGCTCAATAACTTTTGGGCTCTTATTGAAAATTGGGTAGGAGCGATAAGTATGATTTTATTCGCATATTTTGTTTCCCATGTTTGGTAATTTAGCCCCTTATTTGCATTCAATTCCTTGATATTTGCATGGATTCATGAGTAAGTCTCCATTTATACATAATGCTTGAATCTTGCATAAACATTTCATTTAATGATTAATTGAGTTTTAATTTATCCTCAATGTTTTGGATACCCATCTGTAGTGTTTATGACTTGTAGGAATCATGTTTGGAGGCATATTTGGCATGGTGATGTAGAAAAGATCAGTTATGCAGAAAATCCATTTCAATAAGAAATCCTACCACAATGAGATGCAAATCGTGCTATAACAACATTTGTCAGAATCTGAAAGGAGTGAAATTTTACCAATCTTGCCAAAGCAGGTTGTTAATCCTCTTTACATAAACATCATAGAACTTAGGAAATCTTAATAAAAGGAGGTGGAATCACTAACCCAAAGGAATAGAGGGATAAGGGAAGCTTGAATTGTGTGTAAGGGGTAGAAGATGGCCAAAGGGAGGCCAGGGTTTGTGTTTTTATGTTTAGGACCGATGGGGATGAGTTTATTAGGGTAGGGAATCATTAAAACCAAATTACATCGTTTTGAACATGTTCTAGCATCAGGCTTTCGCCTTGGCAACAAAAGGTCTCGCTATGGCAACAAGAGGGCTCACCACGACAAGTAAGGCAAAAACACACACATATTGGCACCTTCCCTGCTGTGAGCCTATCTATAACAAGAAGTGACAGTTTTTACATTTTAGGGTTATTCTGTTATCCTGGCGGGTTCCAAGGTGTAATACCTTAATATTTAGGTCAACAGGCCTATGACGCATTTAAGTTAATTATTAGTTATTACTCTTTTGTCCCAGTTCTTAACTTTAAATTATTAAAATACTTAGTGAAAATATGGGTAAATTTTTTTTTAAAACTTAAAAACGAAAACGTGAGCCGTGCATACTCAAAACAAACTACGTCATCTATCTTGCAGCGTACATGCGAATCACAACAGAGTATAGCATAAACTAGGAACATCATCAAATCATAACATTGGCTTTAAATATCATATCAAATAATAATAATAATAATAATAATGTGGAAATATCTCATAAGTATAATACCACATCATATATACTAAGCCCATGCATAGAAGTTGAGCGTACGATAATACAAAAGCTAATCATGACTAACATGTAACTAAACCCCTCTTAGGTGCACAACTACTAGAATTAGGTTACGAGCATGTACGAAGACGAGATAACTTTTAAGTTTTGAAAGTAAGAAGGCCTATATCTCCGTTTCTACTGTGCCATTCTGATTTAGACCACGGTGCAACTCCTACACCGATATCTCAGGTTAGTCCACGGACATCGCCATCGATCTTGTCTGAAGATGAAGATGGAAAAAAAGAGAGGGAGCGAGAAACTTAAATAAAAATCTCAGCAGGGTTTCCATCTCCACACACGTGACATCATCATCGTCCCTAGGAGCCTCGGGTTTCATAATGAAAGTAGTGGACATAAATAAGGTTTATTTATTAAGTTACAAATACCATTAGCCGAGACCCTTGTCTTTTAGCATGTATCTTAATGTTATGAATATAGCATACTAAGTCATGAATACATGTCAATACCTTATGCAACATTCCAAGTACACAATGACATAATGTAGAAACATAAGGAACATATCCACTATGCATGCAATCTTTCCTTGTTTTCTTTCTTAGGTGACTTAGCATTCAAATTATGCAATCCAATAACGACTAAAAGAATGCAAACATGATGAATCATATAACTTTTAGCATGCATGGAAGGCAAGAGGACCCATGATAATGTAATTCCTCATAATTGAACTCTTAAGTTCTTTTCTTAATAACCACCCTCTTACATAACCATCATAAACCAACCATCTCATCTTCCCCGGCGATTTTAAAATAACCACCAAAACTTCACCTCACCGGTCACCTAGAATGAGTTCAACCTAATTAGCCGTCGCTAGATTTAATATGGGGTAATAGAGGGGAAAACACATCACTTCCTTGCCTTTACTTAACTTTCTTATTATGAGCATGCAACTTACTTGGATCACCTTTCATAACCTTTAATCTGGGGAGTCTAAAGGATCATTCCATGTGTTTTATGTCACCTTAACTTTAGCATGTTATTTAGAGATGCAATATATGGTCATATCATAACTTATCATTTCACATTTCATGCTCATAAAACACTTCAACTATGCATTTCAAATATCCCAATCATTATTGTCATACATCATAAAATAATTCACACAAGCATGTCATCATCAATATCTTATTGAAAGCTAAACATGCTCCTACCCAGTATGTCGAAATCAAGGACCAGACTCAGCTAATACATATGCTATGCTCAACAAGGTATACACACATATATATGATGTATTAAAGATCATCATGGATATTATTCACATTTTCATACTCAAGTTATTAGTAATTACTCATTAGTCCTTAAATGGGTCAAAACTACAAATCAGTTAAACCTAACCTTAGTAATTATTCTTTTATGCATCTAAAGGATCTATTACAATGATTTCCACTAATATTTAACCTCATGAATATTATCAATTAATGTTGGATAGTTTGGACAACGTTTGGAATTAAACAATTTTAGGGTTCTAGAAGTTACATTTTTTATCATTTTTAATTACTGGCTTTTCCTATGATGCCAGAATTAATTCCTAAACTAATTATTAGTGATTTTTACACATGCACAATATTGAACATCCTTTTTATAGAAATTACACATGCTGGAATAGAATTCAAAATTCAATCCTTAAGAGTTCTAGAAATCACGTTTTTGATCCTTTCTAGTTACTAGTCTTTCGTTAAGTGCTAAAAATAATTATTACACTAATTTTTAGCAACTTTTATGTAACGCCCCAATTTTTACTGCTATGTGAAAATTACCAAAATGCCCCTAGGTAATTTTTACACGTAATTCAAGGTCAAATAATCCTCAATAAAGGAATATGACATTAGAGAAATATTATAGGAGACTGGATTAGCGATTCGTGCGAAAGTCGCAAACCCCGATTTTTCTGTACGTGTAAAATGACCAAAATGCCCCTGAGGTCATTTTTACCTAGAAATCAAGGATAACCAATCTAAATTATCTTTGAGAGGTTAATTTTATGCTTGATCGGGATTATATGTGCCTTAGAGGTAAAAATCTCAATTCTCAATTTTTATCATAAGTACAATTACCGTTTTACCCCTATAGTAATTTTTCATGAAATTATATAATCTTTGAATTTGGTTTTCACCCAAAGGTTCAAAATCACTATTTTAAGTATGATTTGAGATTGTCCAATATTTACAGGGAGTTTTTACATGAAATTACCTTTTTACCCCTAGTTGTACTAAATAGATTTACTTGTGTAATCAAGGTAGTATTAAAGTTCTATTTGAACTCGAAATGATTTCACTCATCAACCTTGAGTTTAAATTAATTACCTAAGGTTAAAAAAAATTTACTGAGGTAATTAGAGTCTAAATTACCTAAGGTAAAAATAAAAATTACCTTTCCTTAATTATGAAAGCTCATAAGATTAGTGATATTTGAGATCAAAGTTAAGATTTCGGTTTAGGCAAAATCTTGTACATTTACATTTTCTTATCCTAAGTTTAGAACTTATGTTACAAATTGATTTTTACTCACTTGAAATTAACTTCATTCATTAGTGTATGATTACTCTTTTTACCTTGTCTTAAATTGTTCTAAACACTTAATCTTTTACTATTTTTACTAACCTGTCAATTCCTAATCTTTTACCTAAGTAAGTACACATCTGATACATGATTTATCACTTGCAAAATAACATAAATCTGATCATAAAAGGACCAGAAACCAGCGGCCATCACACTCTCAATGGTGGTCATATTTCATTTTTTTTTTATTTCAAAGATTACCTATGCAAGGTCTAGACATAATTCTTGGCATGGATTGGCTTTATGCTAACCGTGTAATGTTAAATTGTTATGAGAAGTCTATCATTTTTCTTTCTATCCCTAGTGAACCTAGAAAACCCTTAAGTCTGTACATAAATGTTGTAGAAATAAATTATGGTAAGGATGAAAGTAAGGGATATGTTCTCCTAGCCGCTAGCGATGTAGACTTTGAGCAAAATCTTGATGAGATACTTGTTGTGAGAGACTATCCTGAGGTGTTTCCTGATGATATACCCGAGTTTCCTCCAAAAAGAGAAATTGAGTTCTCCATAGAGTTAGTTTCGGGAATAGGACCAATATCCATAGCACCTTATAGGATGTCACCTCTAGAGTTAACTGAGTTAACAACTCAATTGGAGGAGCTTTTAGAGAAGAAGTTTGTGAGACCAAGTGTTTCACCATGGGGAGCCCTGGTCCTATTTGTTAAGAAGAAGGATGGAAGTATGAGGTTATGCATTGATTTTAGGCAATTGAACTGAGTAACAGTAAAGAACAAATACCCTTTGCCTAGGATTGATGATTTAATGGATCAATTGAGAGGAGCGGTGATGTTCTCAAAGATAGACTTGAGGTCAGGTTACCATCAGATTAGAGTTAGGGATGAGGACATACCTAAGACTACTTTTAGAACCCGGTACGGACACTTTGAGTTCGCAGTTATGTCATTTGGACTGATTAATGCTCCTGCTGTGTTTATGGACTATATGAATAGGATCTTCAAGCCCTATTTAGACCAATTCATGGTTGTTTTCATAGATGATATTCTCATCTATTCGAAGACCCACGATGAGCATGAGCATCATTTAAGGATAGTTTTGGAAATCTTAAAGGAGAAGAAACTATATGCCAAACTGTCTAAGTGTGAATTCTGGCTGGCGGAAGTAAAGTTTTTAGGGCATGTAGTGTCAAAAGGGTATTCTTTGTTGACCCTAGTAAGATAGAATTTGTGATGAATTGGGAAAGACCTACCAGCTTTATGCTTGAGGAGATTAGGAGCTTTTTGGGTCTAGCAGGTTATTACCGTAGGTTTATTAAAGAGATACTAAGCTTACTAGGAAGAATGCCTCTTTTACTAGGAACCCAGAGTGTGAAAAGAGCTTCCAAGAATTGAAACAGAAGCTAACCTCAACCCCGGTTTTAGTACTACCTGACCCAAATGTACCTTTCGAGGTATATTGTGATGCTTCTGGGAAAGGATTGGGTTGTGTGTTGATGCAAAATAGGCAAGTGGTGGCCTATGCATCGCGACAACTCAAACCTCACGAGGCAAACTAGGAAGAATGCCTCTTTGACTAAGCTTAGTAGGAAGAATGCCTCTTTTATTTGGACCCCAGAGTGTGAAAAGAGCTTCCAAGAATTGAAACAGAAGCTAACCTCAACCCCGGTTTTAGTACTACCTGACCCTAATGTACCTTTTGAGGTATATTGTGATGTACAGGAAAGGATTGGGTTGTGTGTTGATGAAAAATAGGCAAGTGGTGGCCTATGCATCGCGACAACTCAAACCTCACGAGGCAAACTACCCCACACATGACCTTGAGTTAGCCGCCGTAGTGTTTGCTCTAAAGGTATGGAGACACCACTTGTACGGAGTAAAATTCGAGGTGTTTTCTGATCACAAGAGTCTGAAGTATCTCTTTGATCAAAAAGAGCTAAACATGAGGCAGAGAAGGTGGATGGAGTTTTTGAAGGATTATGACTTTGAGTTGAACTACCATCCTGGCAAGGCCAATGTAGTGGTAGATGCCTTAAGTAGGAAATCATTGCACCTATCCCACATGATGGTTAAGGGAGTTGAGCTGATTGAAAAGTTTAGAGACCTAAACCTAGGTATGACCTTGACCACTAAGAGCATAAAGGCATGCCATCTTAGTGTAACAAGTGACTTTAGGAAAAGGATCATTCAAGCTCAACAGGAGGATAAACAGTTTCAAGAGACCCTAGAGGCAGTACGGGCAGGAAAGTTAAAAGAATTCACCCAAGGTGCCGATGGTATGTGGAAATTCGAAGGAAGGATGCGTATGCAGAGCAATTGGTGACCTCCGAAAAGAAATCTTGAAAGAGGCCCATAAAAGCTATTTTACTATTCACCCTAGTACCACCAAGATGTACTAGGACCTGAAAAAGATGTTTTGGTGGCCCGGGTTAAAAAGGGATGTGAGTGCTTGGATAAGCAAGTGCTTAGTTTGTCAAAAGGTGAAGATTAAGCACCAAAAACCCTCTGGAATGTTGCAACCCCTATCAATTTTCGAGTAGAAATGGGATAGTATCTCAATGGATTTCGTGACTGGACTACCAAAGACCCAAGCAGGTCACGATGCGATATGGGTAATCGTGGATCGGCTAACTAAGTCAGCCCATTTCTTACCTATCAAGATGACTTACTCCTTGGATAGGTTAGCTCAGTTATACATCCAAGAGATAGTGAGGTTGCATGGAGTACCATCGACGATAATTTCGGATCGAGATCCGCGATTTACGTCACGTTTTTGGGGAGCCTTTTAAAAGGCATTTAGTTCAAAGCTATGCTTAAGCATGGCTTATCACCCTCAAACGGATGGTCAATCAGAGAGAACCATTCAAACCTTGGAAGATATGTTAAGGGCTTGTGTGTTGGACCAAAAAGGGAGCTAGGATAGATACTTGCCATTGATTGAGTTTGCATATAACACTGGTTACCATACAAGTATTGGTATGGCACCATATGAGGCCCTATATGGCAGAAAGTGCCAATCCCCTCTATGTTGGTATGAACCCGAAGAACAAAGTCTGTTAGGACCTGATGTTGTGAGGGAAACCACAGAACAAATCAAAAGGATTAGGGATAGAATTCTCACTGCTCAAAGTCAACAGAAAAGCTATGCGGACAAATATAAAAACCGCAAGAATTTCAAGAGGGAGAACATGTGTTCCTTAGGATCACCCCTACCACAGGCATAGGTCGAGCTATGAGAGTCAAGAAATTGAGCCCCAAATTTCTTGGTCCATTCGAAATCCTCAGTCGAGTCGGGCCTGTAGCATACCGAATAGCTTTACCACCCAACTTATCCAACCTCATGATGTTTTTCATGTCTCTCAATTAAGAAAGTACCAGTCAAATCCTAGTCATGTATTAGAGCCAAAGAAAGTACAATTAAGGGAAGACCTGACTTTCAACCTGCCACCTACAAGAATCGTAGACAAAGGAGTCAAGCAACTGAGAAACAAGACCGTACCTTTGGTCAAGATAGCATGGGGGCGAGGAAAGATAGAAGAATTCACATGGGAGTTGGAATCAGCCATGAAGATGCAACATCCCGAGTTTTTTACAGGTAATGAATTTCGAGGGCGAAATTCTTTTTAAGGAGGGGAGAAATGTAATGCCCTAATTTTTACTGCTATGTGAAAATTACCAAAATGCCCCTAGGTAATTTTTACACATAATTCAAGGTCAAATAATCATCAATAAAGGAATATGACATTAGAGAAATATCATAGGAGACTGGATTAGTGATTCGTGCGAAAGTCACAAACCTCGATTTTTCTGTACGTGTAAAATGACCAAAATGCCCCTGAGGTCATTTTTACCTAGAAATCAAGGATAACCAATCTAAATTATCTTTGAGGGGTTAATTTTATGCCTGATGGGGATTATATGTACCTTAGAGGTAAAAATCTCAATTCTCAATTTTTACCGTAAGTAAAATTACCGTTTTACCCCTACAATAATTTTTCATGAAATTATATAATCTTTGAATTTGGTTTTCACCCAAAGGTTCAAAATCACTATTTTAAGTATGATTTGAGATTGTCCAATATTTACAGGGAGTTTTTATGTGAAATTACCTTTTTACCCCTAGTTGTACTAAATAGATTTACTTGTGTAATCAAGGTAGTATTAAAGTTCTTTTTGAACTCGAAATGATTTCACTCATCAACCTTGAGTTTAAATTAATTACCTAAGGTTAAAAAAAATAATTACTGAGGTAATTAGAGTCTAAATTACCTAAGGTAAAAATAAAAATTACCTTTCCTTAATTATGAAAGCTCATAAAATTAGTGATATTTGAGATCAAAGTTAAGATTTCGGTTTAGGTAAAATCTTGTACATTTACATTTTCTTATCCTAAGTTTAGAACTTATGTTACAAATTGATTTTTACTCACTTGAAATTAACTTCATTCATTAGTGTATGATTACTCTTTTTACCTTGTCTTAAATTGTTCTAAACACTTAATCTTTTACTATTTTTACTAACCTATCAATTCCTAATCTTTTACCTAAGTAAGTACACATCTGATACATGATTTATCACTTGCAAAATAACATAAATCTGATCGTAAAAGGACCAGAAACCAGCGGCCATCACACTCTCAATGGTGGTCATATTTCATTTTTTTTTTATTTCAAAGATTATTGCACTACATCATTAGGCACCACCATGATACCAATACTTTATTTTTTTTTTCAAGATACACCTCAAATACATGTCCTACCATGAATGAAAGAATAAAACTTGTCCCCCATTATTCCTTAAAGTAGCCGTGTCCTCCATGTTCTCATGTTGTACAAATTTTAAAATTCATTCAAGAATAATGCACACAAACACATCATAACATTACCATGTGTTCTTTTTAGTTGTCTTGTACATTTTTGGATCAAAAATTTGGATCACATTTCAGCCTAGGATCAGCAGCCATACACCCCCTGATTTTATTTTATTATCAAAGAATTAAGCACTCAAACAACACCATGACCATACCATGTGATCTTTGAGTTGTTTTGCGTTATTTTTGAGCAAGAATTCTGATCACATTTCAGCCCATATGCAGCGTACATATAGCCTTCCTTGGCCTATAAATATGAGCTCTTCCATTGCCAAAATGCACACACAAACATTCCTAGCCTTAGCATTTTCTTACTTGATAGTTTTCTTACTCAAAGTTTGCTCAAAGTTCTCTAATTCTCTCAATTCTTCAAGCGTTCTTCTTCTTCCTTATTCACACTCAAGAGACTCCATTCCCAACCTCTAACCAAGCTCTAAACCTCAAGTATACACATTCCAACCATAAATCATCTCCTAAACACATAACCTTTCCATTATCAAACACAAGAGAAATCCTCCCTCCATTTGCTCTTATCTTGGCCGAATTTCAAGGACATATTTTCTTCTTCTAACTTCTCTAAAGATCAAGCATTACCTTTTGATAACAAGAAACAACTTGGTAGGGATTTTATTTCATGTTCTATCTCTTGTTCTTCCTTTGTATTTCGGTTTTTATGATTTGATTATGACCATGGCTTGATGATGAGGAATCATGGTGGTGGTTGTGAATCCATCATTTAAATGACCTCTAAAGCTCAAGGTTTAATTCTTGATGTTAAAAGATTAACAAAGGAATTACTAAGTTTTTGAGTTTTAAGCTTAACAAGATATAAAAATGAACTAGCATCCATATTTATGTTTCAAGTTCTTACACATTATATTTATATTTCAAGCTTTGCATAATCATATTTATATTCCAAGTTTTCACTTTAATTCTTCAAGATAATAATATAAACTTGCATATTCATATTTACATTTCAAGTTATTACTTAAATCATAAGGATCTAAGAATGAATTTGCATCTTTATATTCACATTTCAAGCCTTGCATTTCATATTTATATTTCCAAGTTGTCACCTTATAATGACAATAATAAGGTTATAAGACAAGTTTATGATTCTAGTCATCACCTAAATCCTAAAGTTCAAGATTTACTTCTTTTATCTTAAATGGCAAATTTTGACCATGGAAACTTCTCATCTACTTATTTTTTGCCCCTATATGATTCAGATTTGAAGCTTGTTGTATTTTATTTTTAGGTATATCTTGTCTTTAAAGTTGTACAAAGAAATTTTGAAAGACCTAGAAATTGCAAAGAATTAAGAATATGATTTTTCTCATGGTTTTAAATGCTAAAGTTTTAGAATTCTGATCTACTCCTTTAGAAATTGGAATGGTTACTGATTTGGAATGTTTAGATGAGTTTAAATCACTAATAGTTATTATAAAAATTGTTTTTAGTGTCTTAGGAAGAACTAGTAACTAAAAAGGATCAAAATTGTGTTTTTATGAAACTTTTAGAATGCTAATTTTTCTGATTACTTTTCGGCCCTGTTCATCACTTTTCACCACTGTTCACTACTGTTTATAGGTGTTCACACACTTTAGGATCACTAGTAATTGTTATAAAAATTGTTCTTAGCATTTTAGGAAAGTCTAGTAACTAGAAAGGATTAAAATTGTGTTTTTGTAAAGCTTTAAGGAGATTAATTTTCTGATTCTGTTCAAGGGTTGTTCAAGGCTGTTCACATTGTTCACATACTTTAGAATTACTTACATTTGTTGTAAGAATTGTTTTTGGTACCATAGATGCATAAAAGGGTAATTATAAATGTTAGTTTGAAATTTGTTTTGCAAAATGCGGAAAGTTATGTTTTGAACTATCAACTATGTTATTTCAGTCAAATGTTTTTAATTAGACCAACTAATGATGTTGAATGTGTCCATGTGTTCAAAATACCATATATAATGTTTAGAAAAAGTTTTATCATTTTCGGTTGCTATCAAGTGTCAAAAATTGTGTTACTTTGCACTTTGATCCCTAAAACATGTTAAATTTAGTCTATGGCCCTAAAAGGTTTTTATGATAAGTTTGAATGGTTTCTAATAGTTATATGTCTCTTGAAATGTATTGGTTAATGTTAAAGGTCTTTAATTTATGAGTAGATGTTAAAAAGGGATAATTACATTTTGACCCGTAACCTTTGAGAAATTGTGATTTAACCCTTTGGGGTTTAAATGTAAATATTGATAATATGATGAGATGATTGTGAATGATGTTTTGTGAAGGGTATGTTCATGTGCGGAAACTTATATGGCTTATGGATATATGAAATGAAATATGATGCATGTTTATGTGATTTAAATTATGGCATGTTATAATTATGTTTGATTCATTGAGATGTACATGAAATGTTGAATTGATGAGTTATAATTGTGATATTCATGTTTGCATCTTCATATAATATGTCAAGATTAAAGGTGACATAAGACACATAGAAATGATCCTCTAGACTCCCCGAATTAAAGGTTATGAGAGGTGATCCAAATGGGAAGTGATCCTTTGGACTCCCCGAATTAAAGGTTATGAAAGGTGATCCTAATGCCTCCTATCCCGTACCTTAAGAGTTGGAAGTTTAACTTATCAAGAGGGATAAGATTACACTAGTGACGACTAGTGAGGTATGAGCTCGTAACCTAGAACTCTCGAGAAAAGAGAGAATTATAGGGTGGCCCCCAAGGAAAAGAGAATAAAGAAGTTTAAGTCACCTGTAAGAATGATGATCATGATGTTCTTTATATCATATGCATTGTTTTATGGATTTTATGATATTACGTATATTGATATTGACATGCATCCATGCCTAATATGTTGCATTCATGACATTAAGATTCATGCTAAAAGATACGGGCCTCAGCTAATGATATTTAGAACTCAATAAATGAACCTTATATATATGTTCACCATTTTCTTAATTAAACCCGAGGTTCCTGGGGACGATGACGATGACACTTGTGTTATAGTCGGGAAGCCCTACTGAGATTCTTGTATAAGTTTCTCATCCCTTTTTTTTTTCCGTGTCGTCTCTAGACATGAATGATGGTGTAGTTCGTGATTTGTCTTGAGACTGCACGAGGAGCTACCGAGATAACTTCCTTTTAGATATTTGCCTTTAGGGTGATCGTATCTCAGTTATCAGTTTGTATTCTATTGATGGATATATATTGATATCCTTAAGTTTACAAGGCATCACTATTATGATCTGATTATTGATATGTTATTATTATTTGAAGTTATGTTATGTCATGGTTGTATTATGTATTTACCTGTTATTCGTTTCTAACATCTCTCTTACGCAAGCAAGATAATGACGTTAGATATTTAGTATGTATTGACTCACGATTTGGTATTTAAGTTCAAAAAAAAATTTTACCCATATTTTCACTAAAGTATTTTAAAGAAGTTTTGAGTTAAAAACTGGAACAAAAGAGTAATGACTAATAATTAACTTAAATGCGTCCTAGGCGTATTGAGTTAAATATTAGGGTGTTACATTTTACACATTTAAACAATCCCAAACAGAACCATACATAAATAAAATAGTTTAATCCGTAGCCTAATATTTAGATTTCTAATAGCATTGAAAGTTGCAACATTAATCATTCTTAGTAACTAGTTTTCCTCTAAATTTATTCTAAGTCAAAGAAAATGCTTAAAACCAATTTATCCCTTTGAAAATGTGCATAATAACCCTTAGGGTAGTAGCAAAAATAAAATTTCTATTAATAAGATTTTGTCCATGAAAATCATATTTTTGATAGCTTTGGAGTTTCCAATCCTTTCAAAAATAAGCAAAGGATCATGGACACAAGTCTTAAACCTTAAGATAAAATGAAATCTATTCTAAGATCAATACCTTGTCATGGCCGAAAATACCTTCAAGAGAGGTAACCATAACTAAAACTTCCATTTAAGATACAAGAGCAAGTCTTTGAGCTCTAGTGATTTAGGTGATGACAAGGAAATAAACATGAGATGCAACCTCATTTTAATCTTTGTCATTATAAGGTGATAGCTTGGAAATGTAAATATGATGTGCAAGACTTGAAATATAAATATGGAAATGCAAGCTTATTTCTTAGTCTTGGATGTTTAGGTGATAAATTGAAATATAATCATGAAACGCAAGACTTGAAATTTAAATATAAAAATGCAAGTCCATTTCTTTAGTCTTCAAGATTTAAGGTGATGACTTGAGAATAAACATGATGTGCAAGGCATTGAAACATAAATATGAGATGCAAGAACTTGAAATATAAACATGATGCGAGTCCATTTTTATATTTTACTAGAGCTCATTTCAAGACTTTAAAGAATGATGTTTCCAACCCATTTAATCTTAACAAATGGAAATGAGCTTTAGAGTATTTCATTATCATGGTTCCAAGAACCTCATTCCTTGGACTCACCATCAAGCTCAAAGAAATGGACAAAGAGAACTAACTAACATTTTACTCATTATTCCCCTTTGAAAACCGAAAATGAGTTCAAGCTTTAGAGGTCATAGATATGATGATTTCACAATCATCATCTAGAAACCCTCATCATCAACAAGTATTCTATGTTTTTGTAACGCCCTGATTTTTCCCATGTACAAATGACCAAAATGTGTAACGCCCCAATTTTCTGTCTGAATGGGAAATAACCAAAATGCCCCTGAGGTCATTTCGGCCCGGAATTCGAGGATGGCCGACCCGGCAGTCCTCGAAGGGCCAACTCAATTTTGAAGGGGATTGAATGACCTTTGAGTGGTTCCGGAGGCGAAAGTCTCATTTTCTGCAGTTTCGGGTCAAAATGACCAAAATACCCCTATAGCGTTTTACACGAGTAAAGGTGCCATTTGAGCCCGAAACTTTCCCCAGAGGTTTAAAATAATGTTTTTACATGTTTCAAAACATCTGTTTGAGTCCCGACAGTCCCGGGCAATTTTAGTGCAAAATTACGATTTTGCCCCTAGAATAGTATTTTTGAGCTTAATGATGTAATTAAGCAAACCTAAGCAATATTAGGCTCTAATCGAAGATTAATTAATTTCCATAATTAATCTAGAGTCAAAATAAATTATTAAAATTAATTAGAACCTAAGATTGCTTAGATTAGATTTAAATCTCTTTTCTAAAACTCAAGATTTCACTCTTGGAATCTTGAATAGTATTTTCTCTCTCCAATTCCTTAAATCAAGGAATTATGTCTAGAATTGTTTATACACTAAAATGAGTTTATAACTCACTAATGATGCAAGAACACTCTTTAATTATGTCTTGACAACCTTGATTACCCATTTCCTCACCTAAACACTTTCTTACAAATTCCTAATCTTAATCCTAATCAAAGATACACCTAAACACAACTCTAAACCACAATTAAAATGCAAGAAATCCTCCCCCCATGGCTGATGCACCTTCGGCCATCCCTCTCCCATTTGCATCACATGTTGATTTGTTTCTCACTCAAAGAACCATGCTTGAAGCCATACCTTGAACCATACCTCACCATACTTTGAACCATACCTCACCATGCCTCAAGACCACATTATCTCATCTCATGGAACTCATGGGCTGCCCTTGTGCTGATGGCCGAAGCCCTCCTCCCTCCTTGCGCCTTGAATTTGTTTCATTTCTCTATAAATAGCTTGCTTGGGTGAACTTGCATCATTTTAGGTTCATTTGCTAAGTGTAAGTTTTCAAAGAGCACTTCAAAGTTTCCTTTTTCTCTCAAGTTCAAGTCTTCAAGTTCTTCAAGTTCTTCATCCTCTTCTCTCATTCCAACCTTCAAATCACTTGGTAGGGATTTTCTTTCATGAGTTTCTTTCATTTAAAGTTCTTAATCTCTTTATGTGTTCATAGTTTCTCTTGAATCTTTTTAGAACTTCTTTTCTTCTTCCTCTCCTTCTTTGTTTCGGCCATGGGCCTTGAGAACAAGGGAATGAGAGCTTGATGATAAGGTTTCATGATGATGTTCATCACTTGAATAATCTCTAAAGCTTGATCTTTGTTCTTATGTTAAAGATGCTTTCTTTTGTTCTTTCTTTTTGAATCCTTGAAACCTTTCACCTTGATGATGTTTTAAAATGGTTACATGAACTCAATGATGAGGATTCATGATGTTGGTGTGAATGCATTATCAAGATCATGGTCTCTAGAGTTTCAAATGTTTCTTTTCTTCTCAAATGTTTCGGTTCCTTTTCCTTTTCTTTCTCCAAGTTTTCGGCCATATTGGCCAATGAGGTTCACAATGGCTTGATGATGAGAGCTTCTAGATGATGACTATGTGTTGATCACAATGAGGCCTCTAGAGCTTGAGTTTAATAAAAAATGTCATTTATGTCTACATTTTAAAAAAAGAAACTTTGTGCTTTAAAGAACCCTTGAGGTTCATCCTTATCTTTACCTTATCTTGTCATTATAAGTTTGGGTTGAGGTTTGAGCTCCTTCAAAAGTCTTGTATGAGCTCTAACAAGAAATAAATGGACTAGCATTCATATTTAAATTCAAGCTTATGCATTACATATTTATTTTGAGTTTTGCATTCATATTTAATTTCCAAGCCATCACTTAAAGTTAAAGGATAAAGAATGGATTGCATCTCATATTTACATTCTTGTCTAGCATATTTACTTTTCATCACTAAAGAACATAAAGATTTAAAATGAGAATTGCACCATCACCTAACTAAATCTCAAAGCCTTTCTATTTCGGCCTTAAAGTCGATTGTTGCTGGGCCTAGAGCACTAAAATAAAGAAATGAACTTGCATATTTATATTTTAAAGTTTTGCATATTTATATTTCAAGTCTTGCATATTTAATTCAAGCTTTGCATATTTATAATTCAAGTCTTGCATATTTACTTTAAGCTCTCACTTTACTTTGTAATGAAGAATAAAAATGAGGTGCATAGCATGTTTAAATTATGTCAACACCTAAGAACCTTAGAGCTCAAAGACTTGCCCATCTTATCTCAAGTTAAAGTTTTATGTGGGAACATTCTTTCAATGCACAATTTCAGTCATGTAGTGATGAAGAGCTTGGAATGAGTTTCATCTAGCTACGAGGGCCAACAATCTAAGTTTTACGACTTTCTTTAAACCTCATGAATTCTATGAGATTAAGACCAACAAGATTTATGAATTTAATTCTCTTTTAAGGAGGGATTAAATGGTCACTGACCTAAGGATGTTTTTAGTCTCTTTTACAAAATAAAATGGTTTGCAAAAGAGTCTTTAGAAGTCTCGAAAATGATTCCAAGAGAAACTAGCAACTTATATGTTTTAAAAATATCAAGTTATGCATCTTTTTGGAGACTTAATGTTTTGGTTCTTCCATGATGAGTTTGCTGCTGTGTGATGATTTTTTGATGTGTTTGAATGAGTAAAAATTATGTATGATGAGGTAGGAACATTTCTATGCATGATAGGAGAGAAACTAGTTTTCTAGAAAAACCGTAAAGTCAAGATTGAGCCTAGTTCTAACCCATTTACCTTTGGACACTGCCCAAACTGTTTTAATGGGAATATAATCAGATTAGGATTGTTTAATCATGAAAAATTTGGTTACAATTGAAGTAGGATTGAATTTTAGCACCTATAGAGAAACTAGTAACTAGAAAACCGTAAAACCGCAATTCTAGAACTCTTAGAACATTTAATTTCTAGAATCTGTCCAGCAACCTTATAATGAAAAGAACATGGTTTATAATTAGTTCTTAGACATAAGAATTCCTCATAATTGGTTTAGGTCGAACTTATAGCGCCTTAGGCGAAGACAGAACCAAGAAAGGGTCTAAAACGTAAGTTCTAGAACCCCGCAATTATAAGTTCATAATGCTGCCCCTAAGGAATGATGTTGTTCAGATTTAATAGAGAGCATAAATTATAATAAGGTTTGTTAGAAGAGAACCCTTAGGCGCATAAAAGTTTGATAGGAGATGATAGGTTAATTACATTACAAGTTTAAGGCCCGTAAGGGTCAGAGCATAAGATACCGTAGGACCAAGTGCATAACGAATTTTTAATGTTGCTTGTGAAAGTATGACGATGACTATGTGAATGCATGAAGTTATGATGAAGGATGCATGTTTAATTGACTTATGTGGCATAAAGAAGAATTTGGAAGAAATTAAACTGCTGTGATTATCTTGCATTGAATTCGACAAATTCAGGACTCAGAAAGTTTTGAAAACCTATGAGATTTTTATGAGGTACTAAGATGAGTTCTCGGATGACACGGTTCAGCCGAGCACCTCGAAGAACTCATGTGACATCGGTACCAAGATGAATTCTTGGGTGACACCGTATCGGCCGAGCACCCCCAAGAAATGCCCCCTAGCCCGTACTGGATAAGTCGGGATTATGTTTATAATTATGTTACGCTTATCAGGATTGATAAGTAAGAACTAGTGACGACTAGTTAAGGTATGAGCTCATAACCTAGAGATGTGACACGTTCTGGGTGACAGGTTCAAGAGCACCCCCAGAGCGCTTGTCTTTAGGGTGGCCTATGAGGAAGTTATGATGATTATGTCACAAAGAGAATTTAATTGCCACTTTATGCCACTATTATGATGTTCTTAAAGATATGATGATTATTCTTGCATTAAGTAGAGCCATGCATACATTCTTTAATATGATTGCATCCATGTCATTAAGATTCATGCTAAAATGAACGGACCTTGGCTAATTATGTTTTAGAACCTAAAAATAGATGTTTATGCATGCTCACTTATTTTGTATAACTAAACCCAAGGTTCCTGAGGACGTAGATGATGACACCTAGGTAGTAGGAGGCCCTACTGAGATTCTTTAGCAAGATTCTCACTCCCTCTATCTTTTTCTTTCCGTCACGTCTTCAGATGGCGACGTTCGTGGTTTTCGTGAACACCCGGCGTGGGAGGTGCACTATGACCGGATCACGGGTCATATCATTTGAGGGCGATGCAGTGCGAATCTTCATGTTCGTAGGACGTCCCTTCGGTCGCCCTGTGCATACCCATCGCTTCTCCCCGACAGCACCCTACGGCGACGACTAGCGGGTTTTTGAGCACACGCGTACGCATAACGAGAGAGTGCTCTGCATGCACACCGCCGCCTCAGCCATACTTGACTATCCCGATTATGTGCCCCGGACCTACTTCTCGGAGACCGACCCGTCCGAGGACCCGCTTACCCATCCGTATAGCGAGAGCTTCGCCCCCACTCCACCACTGATGAGGGAAGGCAGTAAGGATACTGTGACTCAGCCACGGCTTGCACGACGACCGGAGATGCGGCCACATCGCGGGGGTCATTCTCGATCCCCGTTCCACCTCTTTACGCCCGAGGAGCTCGCCCAGTTTCCCGGATATGTGCCTCGCTAGCGAGATGGACGTCAGTAGGAGGTGGTGTATGACCGATGGAGTACCCGGGTAGAGCACACACCACTTAGATGAGGATGGACCTCCTTTTGTTTATAGGTTATCCCTTTAGTTGCACTTGGGTAGGGGAGTTGCTTTACGTTTAGTAGTATTTTCCTTTGTATTTTCTTTTAGTTGTATCTGTTTATGATGTATCAAACTAAGCCCCACTCTACACAAGTGGGCATATCACATAATATATAAATATGCAGTTCAATGTTATTATGGTGTGCCTTTACTTGCTTATGTCATGTTGCAATGCGATGCTTGCTTTATTACCTTTCGTGCATTATTAATTAACGTGTCATGGCTCTCACTTTGCTTTTATAATTAAAAAAAAATTTACAGTATTTCTGCTAAGTATTTTAAAGTAATAAGGAAGCTATGACGTAACAGACTAATGATTAACCTAATTATGTTCTAGAGTATTGGGTTAAAACTTAGGATGTTACAAAATGCCCCTAAGGTCGTTTTATTAGAAAAATAAGGATATCCAGCCCCGGCTTAGGATGTCACATGTTGAAATTAATTCAAAGAACCATGCTTAGCCTTACCTTCACCCATACCTAGCCATACCCAAACCCATACCATGTAAAGAGATATTTTTCTCTTCCTTCCTTCCCTCTATGACCGCTGGCCACCCCCTCCATTCATACCCCCATATGTTTCATTTTTCTATAAATAGGTGCCAAGGGAAGTTACAATGACCTTTGCACAACTTTGCTACTTCAAGCTTTCTTCCTTCAATCTCAAAGAATTCTTCTTCTTCTTCTTCTACATTTCTTCCAAGAGCCACCACCCTCCACCACTTCTTAACCCCAAACGACCACATAACCACCGTAGATCTTCCTTTAAACACTTAACCTTTCCATTTCCAAGATCAAGTGTAACATCCTAATTTTTAACCCAATACTCTAGAACATATTTAGGTTAATCATTAGTCTGTTACTTCATAGTTCTCATTTTTACCTTGAAATACTTAGCGGAAAATACGGGTAATTTTTTTTTGAAATATAAAGTGAGAGCCGCGTGATGCGATATATCATGTAACGATCAAATCATACATCTCATAACATCATAGCATAAGGCACAACATGAATAACACTGAATATCATCTCATATATATATATAACTTGCCCACTTATAAGTGTGGGACTTAATTTAGTACAAGGGAAATACAGGAAAGGAAATACAACATAAACATAAACATGATCTACTCCCCTACCCAAGTGCATCTAATGGGATGACCTCTAAATAAAAGAAGGTTTATCCCCATCTAAGTGGTGTGTGCTCTAACCGGGTACTCCATCGGTCGATCGTCACCTCCTACTGACGTCCGTCTCGTGAACGAGGCAAGTATCCGGGAAACTGGGCGAGCTCCTTGGGCGTAAAGAGGCGGAACGGGGATCGAGAGTGACCCCCGCGGTGTGGCCGCATCTTCGGTCACCGTGCAAGTCGTGGCTGAGTCACGGTATCCTCACTGCCCTCCCTCATCGATGGTGGAGAGGGGGCAGAGCTCTCGCTATACGGATGAGTAGGCGGGTCCTCGGACGGGTCTGTCTCCGAAAAGTAAGTCCGGGGCACGTAATCGGGATAGTCTCGCATGGCTAAAGCGGCAGTGTGCATGCGGAGCACTCTCTCGTCATGCGTGTCTGGCCTCAAAAACCGCTCGTCGTCGCCATAGGGTGCGATCGGGAGAAGCGATGGGTGTGCACGGGGTGAGCGAAGGGGCGTCCTACGAAAATGAAAACCCGCACCGTGCACTGCCCTTCAAAATGGTATGACCCGTGAGCCGGGTCATAGTGCACCTCCCATGTCGGGGTGTCCACGAACACTATGAACGTCGCCATCTGAAGACGTGACGGAAAGAAAGAGATAGAGGGAGTGAGAATCTTGCTAAAGAATCTCAGTAGGGCCTCCTACTACCTAGGTGTCATCATCTATGTCCTCAGGAACCTTGGGTTTAATTATACAAAATGACTGAACATGCATTAAGTTCATTTTAAACTTTAAAATATACTTTAGCCAAGGTCCATTCATTTTAGGATGATCTTAATGTCATGAATGCAACATAATAGAAAATGTATGCATGGCACTACCTAATGCACATACATAAAACATAACATCAAGCATCATCATACTTAGTGGCATAAAGTGGCAGTAGTAACATTCATATGGGACAAACTTAGTGACATAATCATAATCATGAAACATCTCATCCTCATGGGCCACCCTAAAAGACAATCGAACTGGGGGTGCTCGGCTGAACCGGTGTCACCCAGAATGTGTCACATATCTAGGTTATGAGCTCATACCTTAACTAGTCGTCACTAGTTCTTACTTACCACTTAACGATAAGTGTATCATAAATCATAAATCCCGACTATCTAGTGCGGGTTAGGGCAAACCTCTTAGGGGTGCTCGGCGAACAGGTGTCACCTAAGAGTATAAATTGGTACCGATGTCACATGAGTTCTATGGAGGTGCTCGGCCGAACTGGTGTCATCCTAGAACCCATCTTAGTACCTTAATTTTCAAAATCTCTTTAAGTCCCCAAATTTGTCGGAAATTCGGCGACACAACGGCATTACACCGAATTTCCTTCCAAATTTGCTTTATGCCACATAAACATATAACCTCATGAATTCCTCATATGATTAACATCATCATCATTTGCATACTACATGCATCATCATAAAACATTCAAACGCTTACCCTTACGGTAGTTTATGCTTTGACCCTTACGGGTCTTAATCTTGAGATATAGTTCTCTAACATCCGTCGCACATATTTTTATGCACCTAAGGGCTCATAATTAATCATCATTCCTAATCCTCATGTTCATACTTAAATCTGAATAGCATAGGGCAAAATCTCTAACTTGTGTTTACGGGGTTCTAGAACTTACGTTTTAGACCCTTTCTCGGTTCCGTCTTCGTCTAAGGCGCTATAAATTAAATCTAAATCAATTATGAGACATTCCTATGCTTAAGGACTAATTATAAATCATGTTTATCATGTTGTAAGGGTGCTGGACTGAATCCGGAAAAAAAATAAATGTTCTAAGAGTTCTACATTGCATTTTTACGGTTTTCTAGTTACTAGTTTCCCTATAGGTGCTAGAATTCAATTCTAATTCAAATGATACCAAGTTTTTCATGTCTAAACAATCTAAATCTGATTATGTTCCCATTAAAACAGTTTGGAAAGAATCCATAAACAAATGGGTTAAAACTATGTCAAATTCCAACTTTATGGTATTTCTAGTTAGCTAGTTTCTTACCTATTATGCATAGGATCGCTTCTACATCATCATATGATATTTTCACACATTCCAACACATCAAAACATCATCATACAACATCACACTCATCATATCAGAACCGAAAACATTTAACTTCAATAAGAGAGTTAAATTGACATTTCTAGGTACATAAGTTAACTAGTTTCTCTTGGAATCAATTTAGAATTTCTAAAACTCTTTGCAAATCATTTTAATTCATCAAGAGGCTAAGAGAAGCCTTAGGTCAATGACCAAAATATATTTCATCTCCTAAAAGGGAATAAAGTCATATCTCATGACAACATAACCTTGAAAAGGTTTGTAAAGCTTTTAAGAAAAACTTAGAACATAGACTATTGGTCCTTGTAGCTAGATGAAAACTCATTGCAAGTCCATCATCGCTACTTGGCTGAAAATATGCATTCAAAGAATGGTTCCACATTAAACTTTAACTTGGGATGAAATGGGCAAGTCTTTGAGCTCTAGGTTCTTAAGTTACGACATAAAATAAACGTGCTCATGCTTTTCATTTTTAATCTTGCTTACAAAATAAAGTGATGACATAAATTAAATATGCAAGGCATAAACTTAAACGTGCACGCTTGAAAGTAAATATGCGAGGCATAAACTTAAACGTGCAAGCTTGAAAGTAAAGATGCAAGGTTCAATTCTTTATTTTAGTGCTCTTAGCCCAACAACAATCGACTTTAAGGCCGAAATAGAAAGGCATTCGAGAAATTAATTAGGTGATAATGCAAGTTCACTTCTTTAATTTAGTGCTCTAGGCCCAACAACAATCGACTTTAAGGCAAATAGAAAGGCTTTGAGAATTAAATTAAGTGATGATACAAGTTCCATTTTAATCTTTATGTTCTTAGGTGATAGCTTGAAAGTAAAGATGCATAGCAAGAATGTAAATATGAATGCAAGCATAAAATAAATTATGCAAGCTCATTTTATCTTTCTAGAGCTCTTAACAAGACTTTAAAGGAATTTAAACCATAACCCAAACTCATCCAAACAAGGTAAAGTCAAGCTTAGAGTTCTTAAAACTCAACATAATATTCTTAGGAAATCAAACCATGAAGCTTAGAAAAATTAAGGAAATGGCTGAAATCTTCAAGAAGAAAAAGGAACATTTTTAAAACTCTAGAGTTCATGATCTTGATGATATATTAACACCAACATCATGAGTCCTCATCATTGAGTTCACAGAACCATTTTAAAACATCATCAAGGCTAAAGTTCTCAAGAGTTCAAGAAAGGAAGAACTAGAAACATTTTTGTTCAAGAACAAAGATCAAGCTCTAGAGTTTGTTTCAAGTGATGAACATCATCATGAAACTCTCATCATCAAGCTCTCATCTCTTCATTCTCAAAGGCCCATGGCCGAAAATGGAAAGGAAAAAGGAATGGAAGAGAAGTTCTAAAAAGAATCAAGAGAAACTATAAACATAAAGCTTAGAACAAGAACTTTAAAGAAAGGAATACTTGAAAGAAAATCCCTACTTGGTGTGATGAACTTGAAGATGGAAGAAGAAGATGAAGAAGATGAAGAACTTGAAGAACTCCAAGAACTTGAAGAACACTAGAACTTTGAGAGTAAAAGAAAAGCTTTGAGTGTTCCAAAACTTAGCAAATAATCTAAAAGTGGTGCAAGCTCCGCAAGGCATTCTATTTATAGAGAAATGAAACAAATAGAGGATGCTCATGGAGAGGAAGAGCTTCAGCCATGTGTGCAGAATTGGAGGCATCCATGAGTTCCATGAGGTGAGATAATGTGGTCTTGAGGCATGGTGAGGTATGGTTCAAAGTATGGTGAGGTATGGTTCAAGGTATGGCTTCAAGCATGGTTTTTTGAGTGAGAAATAATTCAACATGTGTGGTAATTGGGGGAGAGGTGGCCGAAACTTCATCAGCCATGGGGGAGGGTTCTTTGCATTTTAATTGTGGTTTAGAGTTGTGTTTAGGTGTATCTTTGATTATGCTTAAGATTAGGAATTTGTAAGAAAGTGTTTAGGTAAGGAAAATGGATAATTAGGATGGTCTAGACATAATTAAGGAGTGGTCTTGCACCATTAGTGAGTTAGATCCTCAATTTAGAGTTTAAACAACTCTAGACACATTTCCTTGATTTAAGGAATTGCAGAGAGAAAATACTATTCAAGATTCCAAAACTAGGAATCTTAAGTTCTAAAAAGAGATTTAAGTTTAATCTAAGCAATTTTAGGTTCTAATTAACTTTAATAAATTATTTTGACTCTAGATTAATTAGGGAAATTAATTAATCTTCGTTTAGAGCCTAATATTGCTTAGGTTTGCTTAATTACGTCATTAAGCTCAAAAATACTATTCTAGGGGCAAAATCGTAATTTTGCACTAAAACTGCCCGGGACCACCGGGACTTGAACAGAGACCTCTAGACACATGAAAACATGTTTTTAAACCTCGAGGGAAAGTTTCGGGCTCAAACGGCACCTTGACCCGCATAAAACGCTATAAGGGTATTTTGGTCATTTTGACTAAAGCTGGAAAACGAAATTTTCGCTTCCGAAAGCATTCTAAGGCCATTCAATCCCCTTCAAACATTGAGTTGACCCTTCGAGGATGACCGAGTTGGTTACTCTCGAATTCGGATCAGGAAATGACCTTAGGGGCATTTTGGTCATTTCCCTCGGACAGAAAGAATCGGGGTGTTACATCAAGCTCTTCTCTTTCCAAAGAAAAATAACTTTGGTAGGGGAGTTATTTCTAAGTTTTCATTCTTTTATTTGTTTCTTTCTTGGGTTAAAATGTTGAAATGATAATTCTCTCCTTCTCCTCCTCTATTTCGGTTCTTTGTTTTCCTTTTTCTTTTCTTTTCTTTTCGGCCACAATGGCCTTGTTATTGGAAAACCATGGCTTGATGATGAGGATCTCGGATGTTGGTTGCTAGTTGCAAAACCTTCATTTATTTGACCTCTAAAGCTTGAAGGTTTCACTTTCAAGAGTTTTTAGCAAATAAAGATATTATGTTGTTTTAAAAGAGTTAAATGATAGTCTTGAATCTAGGACTCAAAGATATAACAAAGGGAGTGCATTCATATTTATACTTCAAGTCCTTGCATTGCATATTTACATTTATGCCTTGCATTTCATATTATTACCTAAATAATTAATCTCAAAGCCTACCTGACTTGCATCCATATTTATATTTCTTGCCTACCATATTTACTTTTCAAACTATCACCTAAACTTAAAGATTAAATATGGAGCTTACATTTTCATATTTATATTCAAACTTTGCATATCATATTTATATTTCCCTTACCATCACCCTATAATGCCAAGATTTAAAAATGAAGTTTGCATTGCATCTTTAAAGTTATGTCATCACTTAATTAATCTAGTGCTCAAGACTAGCCCTTTCAACTCACATGAGAACTTTGAGTCATGGAATATATATATATATATATATATATATATATATATATATATATATATATATATATATATATATAAATGTAAAAATCCTTTTATTAAAGTTCTCTAATTATGCTACTGATCTAAGGTTATCAATTGTGTTACCATAAGGAATAGAATTGATTATGAGGGCATTCCTTGATCTAGTATTAGTTCTAAGAAAGACTCATCACTAGAAATGCTTGCTTCACAATTTTGTATGCTCTTAGGGAATTAGATTTTGGTTTCGGTTCAAAACTTTCCAGAATTGATGTATGTTGTTTGGAGCGCCCTGAACATGCAAAAATTGTTATTAATGGGTATGTTAATCATTGTGACAGTTAAAGGAAAGTTTAGTAACTAGAAAGAACCAAAAAATGTAAATTCTAGGACTCTTTAAAATGAAAATATGCTTTCTGTTACAGCATGTAATACTTAAGTGAAAATGACATTTAATACTTAGTGAATATATAGGAATCACCCATAATTGGCTTAGAAATTAATTTAGCATCATAGGAAAAGCCAGCAATGAGAAAGGGTCAAAAACGTATTTTATAAGGACACCGAAATGGTTCATTTCATTTTTATTTCAAATCTTTTTGTTTAAGTAATGTTTTTGGGTTAATAATTAATGAGAAATATTGGGATTGGTCCCTTAGGTGTATAAATAAATAAATATAAAGTTGGGTTTACCCGATTAGAAGTTTAATCGATTAAAGAATTATTATGAGTGCTTGCTTTATAAAGTGTTATGGATTGATGTACTTGAGGTGTATGTGATGATTATGTTTGCATAAATATTGTTATAGCATGTCATGTTTTCACTTGAAACATTTAAGATGCATGTATGAAAGTAATATGAAAGCATGTGACATTATATGATAAGTTGTGTTTTTTCATCTTAACATAACATGCTAATATAAAGGTGACATAAAAATATATGGAAATGATCCTCTAGACTCCTCGAATTAAAGGTTATGAGGGGTGATCCAATAAGGAAGTGATCCTTTGGACTCCCCGAATTAAAGGTTATAAAAGGTGATCCTATTGCCGCCTATCTCGTACTCTAAGAGTCGGGTGTTAACTTATCATAGGATAAGATTATGCTAGTGATAACTAGTGAGGTATGAGCTTATAACCTAGAACTCTCAAAAGGCAAGAGAAATAGGGTGGCCCTAAATGAGAGAAAGAATTAATCTAAGTCACCTAAAAGATAAATAGAAGGAAGTTATGTTATAATTGTTATGATCCATGAGCATCTTTTATGATTGCGAATTAGTATATTGTACCTTGCATTGCCATGCATCTCATGATAAGGTATGTTGCATTCATGACATCCAAGATGCATACTAAAATGAATGGGCCTCGGTAAATGGTACTTTAGAATTTTAAAATTGAACCTTATGCATGTTCACCTTTTTATAAAGAAACTCGAGGTTCCTGAGGACGTAGGCGATGACACCAAGATAGGAGAATACCTTACTGAGATTCTTTATTAAGTTTCTCACTCCTTCTATCTTTTCTTTCGGTCGCGTCTTCAGAGGATGATAACAGCCTTTATGATTTACGTTGATGCACCCACTTAGGAGCTGCATTTTGACACCACGCACTAGTCCTATCACCTCGTTGGTCGTTGTTCAGTCCGTCTGTTTGTATTCCTGGATCGACCTTTTGCTCAGCTGATTACTACCTTTCGATTTTCACCGACCTCGCCCTTTACCGATGACCTACTCTTCGAGCGTACACGCTCCCAAGGAAAGCGCATCCGTCGTACCCCTGCTGCTGCCTCCGTTGTCCGAGACTACCCAGAGTGCATTCCCACTCACTGACTCATTCTGAAACCGACCCCTCCGAGACAGACATCCCATCCATGGGTTCCTTCCCCACCATACCCATGGAGTTAGGTAGCGAGGCTACTGTGAAGCAGCTACTTCGAAGAGGCAGGGTGAGGATGGTGCCCTATCATGGAGCACATGCTCGACCCTCTCATCGCTTGGCCACGCTGGTTGAGTTGGCTCAGTGGGTTGGTTATGTACCTCCTTCTGATGGGCAGGAGTAGGAGTTGGCAGCTGACTCTAGTGCACACACCCGTACATGCTTAGGATAGCCTTCTTTTGGTTTAAAGGTTATTTGTTTTAGTCGCACTATTGTAGTTAGGGGGTTCAGATGTATTTTCTTGATGTTTCTTCATGTTATGAACGGATGACTGTATTAACACTACTACTACTTGACTTGGTGTATGGTATAACTATTTATATATAACGATCTATGATGTTGTTTCTTTTCATTTCATTTGTTATGTTATGATTTTCCTTTGCAAGTCAATGATACGATTTACTTTATGCACCGCGTGGCTCATGTTTTAGCTTTCATTTCCAAAAAGAAAAAATTTTACCCATATTTTCACTAAGTATTTTCTAAAGACTAGAATTAAGAACTGAAACAAAAGAGTAATAACTAATAATTAACTTGAATACATCCTAGGTGTATTGAGTCAATTATTAGGGCGTTACAGTTTTTCTTTCTTTAAAATCGAAAATGAAACCAAAACTTTGGGCTTTAGAGGTTTATCACATGATGTTTTCACAACCACCACTAAGATCCACCATCATCAAGCCATAGTTTCAATATCCCATTGACAAACCAAAATCGAAAACAAAAGGAAAAAAGGAAGGCAAAAACTGAAATGGTAAGGAAAGAAAAATAAAGAACTCAAACCAAGAATAGAGAGAAAAGAAAGAACAAAACTTCAATTATCCATTCATCAACAAGGCCGAAAATGAAAAGAAAATAAAAAAGGAAAACTTTTTCATTTGTTCCAACATCCAAACCGAAAATAAACCAAAGAAAAAGATAAAGGATTCCAAAACAGAATCCATACCAAAGATGTTATCTTGTTGCAAGAGGAAGAGCTTGATCTTGGAAGAAAATGAGAAGAATAAATTTTCCCTTAGAGCACTCAAGGATTCGGCCAAGAAGAAAGAAAATGGAGGAAGGATTTTTCTTGTGTTGTGATACTTAGAAATGGAAAGGTTGTGTGTTTGAGGAAAGATCTATGGTAGTGGTGTGGTGGTTTAAGGTTGAAAGTGATGGAGAATGGTGGTTCTTGGTGGTGGAAGTTGAAGAAAAGAGATCTTTGGGATGGAAGAGAAGAGGATTTTAAGAGAACTTTTTTGGACACAACTCTTGGCCAAAAATATGAATGGTAAAAATGAGAGTTTTTGGGCATTGACAAGAATAAATATGAAGGTACTTTTAGGGGGAAAAGGAAATATAGGGGGAAAAATATTTTGTTTTTCATTTGGGTTAGGACATGAATTAGGAGTAGATTTGATTAGGCAAAGGTTTAGGGATTTGGTAATTAAGTGTATAGGTTGGTTATTATGTGTTTAGGGGCTTCAAGACATGATTAAAGAGTGGTCTTGCATAATTAGTTGAGTCAAACTTGATTTAATTTGAAATTCAAAAACCAACAAGGTTCCTAATTTTAGGGAACAAAAAAGAGAAAATACTATTCTCTTTTTAACTTTCTCAAAGTCTTAAAAAACTCTTTGATTAGGAAAAGGATTTGAACTCCCTTAAACAATCTTGGGCCCTAATTAACCTCAAATAATTATTTTGACTCAAGATAAATAATTAAAATTAATTTATCTTTAATTAGAGCCTAATATTGTCTGTGTTTCCTTAATCGTACGATTAAGCTCATTATGTATGTAAGTAGGGATCATTATGCACGTAAGCAGGGGTAAAATGGTAATTTTGTGCAAAAACTCCATGGGACCACCCGAGCTCATACAGATATCATGCATCCCTTAAAAACAACATTCCAAACTCTCGGGTAATGTTCGGGTTCAGTTGACAATTAATCCCACGTTAAATCACCCTTGAGGGCACTCGATAATTTCACGTGCAGGAAAAACCAGAGGCGAGGTTTTCACCTCTATCATTATTCATAACACATCTAATCCCCTTCAAACATCAAACTAACCCTTTGAGGATAGCTTGGACCGACTGTCCTCGATTCCTGAGTGAAAATGACCTCAGGAGCATTTTGATCATTTTGCACAGGAAAAAAAAAATCGGGGCGTTACATAAGGTATCTTAAAGCTATACTAGGCTACTATGCTCAACTAAGAGCATTACAGATGTCAGCCTTTCTAGGCATGAGATCCCTATTCTGGAGGTGTAGTGGGACTACACCTTCATTATACCTCCAAGCTATCTTCCTCTTCAACTTTGTTTCTTTGATATGGGCCATTTCTCAGACATCGGGTTGCAAATCCAACTCCTATCTTATTTCCTCTTCATTTTTGATTTCTTCATTCAATTCCCATTGGGGGTTAGGTTCTTTTACCTATACTAGGATTATATCTGATCCTTACAATGGTTGAAATGAAGTTTCCATCATTGCAGTGTGGAGGGTGTAACACCCTAATATTTAACCCAACATGCCTAGGACGCATTAAGTTAATTATTAGTTATTACTCTTTGTTTCAGTTCTTAACTTTAGTTTCTTAAAATACCTAGTGAAAATATAGGTAATTTTTTCTTTGAAACTTAAAACGAAAACGTGAGTTGCGCAAACTTATAAACGCTACATCATAGCCACGCGTACAAGCTGAGAAGGAAACTAAACACACCACAAACATACATGAATTTAAGTAAATACAAGCCATAGCATGACGCAACATCATAGAGGCATATGTTACTAACATCAGAAGTTCCATACCATAACATAAGTACTTAAAATAGTAGTGTTACGCCTACCATTAAAGGTTGGGATAACACAGTCTGTAACACCCTAATATTTAACTCAACACGCCTAGGACGCATTTAAGTTAATTATTAGTCATTACTCTTTTGTTCCAGTTTTTAACTCAAAACTTCTTTAAAATACTCTAGTGAAAATATGGGTAAAATCTTTTTTTAAACTTAAATACCAAATCGTGAGCCGCGCATACTAAATATCTAACATCAATATCTTACCTGCGTAAGAGAGATGTTAGAAAGGAATAACAGGTAAATACATAATACAACCATGACATAACATAACTTCAAATAATAATAACATATCAATAACTGTATCATAATAGTGATGCCTTGTAAACTTAAGGACATCAATATATATCCATCAATAGAATACAAACTGATAACTGAGATACGATCACCCTAAAGGCAAATATCCAAAAGGAAGTTATCTCGGTAGCTCCTCGTCTAGTCTCAAGACAAATCACGAACTATACCATTATTCATGTCTGGAGACGACATGGAAAAGAAAAGGGATGAGAAACTTATACAAGAATCTCAGTAGGGCTTCCCGACTATAACACAAGTGTCATCGTTATCGTCCCCAGGAACCTCAGGTTTAATTAAGAAAATGGTGAACATATATATAAGGTTCATTTATTAAGTTCTAAATATCATTAGCCGAGGCCCGTATCTTTTAGTATGAATCTTAATGTCATGAATGCAACATATTAGGCATGGATGCATGTCAATATCAATATACGTAATATCATAAAATCCATAAAACAATGCATATGATATAAAGAACATCATGATCATCATTCTTACAGGTGACTTAAACTTCTTTATTCTCTTTTCCTTAGGGGCCGCCCTATAATTCTCTCTTTTCTCGAGAGTTCTAGGTTATGAGCTCATACCTCACTAGTCGTCACTAGTGTAATCTTATCCCTCTTGATAAGTTAAATTTCTGACTTTTAAGGTACGCGATAGGGGGCATTAGGATCACCTTTCATAACCTTTAATTCGGGGAGTCCAAAGGATCACTTCCCATTTGGATCACCTCTTATAACCTTTAATTCGAGGAGTCTAAAGGATCATTTCCATGTGTCTTATGTCACCTTTAATCTTGGCATATTATATGAAGATGCAAACATGAATATCACAATTATAACTCATCAATTCAACATTTCATGTGCATCTCAATGAATCAAACATAATTATAACATGCCATAATTTAAATCACATAAACATGCATCATATTTCATTTCATATATCCATAAGCCATATAAGTTTCTGCACATGAACATACCCTTCACAAAACATCATTCACAATCATCTCATCATATTATCAATATTTACGTTTAAACCCCAAAGGGTTAAATCACAATTTCTCAAAGGTTACGGGTCAAAATGTAATTACGCCTTTTTAACATCTACTCATAAATTAAAGACCTTTAACATTAACCAATACATTTGAAGAGACATATAACTATTAGAAACCATTCAAACTTATCATAAAAACCTTTTAGGACCATAGACTAAATTTAACATGTTTTAGGGGTCAAAGTGCAAAGTAACACAATTTTTGACACTTAATAGCAACCGAAAATGATAAAACTTTTTCTAAACATTATATATGGTATTTTGAGCACATGGACACATTCAACATCATTAGTTGGTCTAATTAAAAACATTTGGCTGAAATAACATAGTTGATAGTTCAAAACATAACTTTCCGCATTTTGCAAAACAACCCAAACTAACATTTATAATTACCCTTTTATGCATCTATGGTACCAAAAACAATTCTTACAACAAATGTAAGTAATTCTAAAGTATGTGAACAATGTGAACAGCCTTAAACAACCCTTGAACAGAATCAGAAAATTAATCTCCTTAAAGCTTTACAAAAACACAATTTTAATCCTTTCTAGTTACTAGACTTTCCTAAAATGCTAAGAACAATTTTTATAACAATTACTAGTGATCCTAAAGTGTGTGAACAGATATAAACAGTAGTGAATAGTGGTTAACAGTGTTCAACAGGGCCGAGCAGTAATCAGAAAATTAGCATTCTAAAAGCTTCATAAAAACACAATTTTGATCCTTTTTAGTTACTAGTTTTTCCTAAGACACTAAAAATAATTTTTATAATAACTATTAGTGATTTAAACTCATCTAAACATTCCAAATCAGTAACCATTCCAATTTCTAAAGGATTAGATCAGAATTCTAAAACTTTAGCATTTAAAACCATGAGAAAATCATATTCTTAATTCTTTGCAATTTCTAGGTCTTTCAAAATTTCTTTATACAACTTTAAAGACAAGATTATACCTAAAAATAAAATACAACAAGCTTCAAATCAGAATCATACAAGGGCCAAAAATAAGTAGATGAGAAGTGTCCATGGTCAAAATTTACCATTTAAGATAAAAGAAGTAAATCTTGAACTTTAGGATTTAGGTGATGACTAGAATCATAAACTTGTCTTATAACCTTATTATTATCATTATAAGGTGACAACTTGGAAATATAAATATGAAATGCAAGGCTTGAAATATGAATATAAAGATGCAAATTCATTCTTAGATCCTTATGATTTAAGTAATAACTTGAAATGTAAATATGAATATGCAAGTTTATATTATTATCTTCAAGAATTAAAGTGATAACTTGGAATATAAATATGATTATGCAAAGCTTGAAATATAAATATGATGTGTAAGAACTTGAAACATAAATATGGATGCTAGTTCATTTTATATCTTGTTAAGCTTAAAACTCAAAACTTAGTAATTCCTTTGTTAATCTTTTAACATTAAGAATTAAACCTTGAGCTTTAGAGGTCATTTAAATGATGGATTCACAACCACCACCATGATTCCTCATCATCAAGCCATGGTCATTATCAAACCATATAAATCGAAATTATAAAGGAAGAACAAAGAAAGAACATGAAATAAAATCCCTACCAAGTTGTTCCTTGTTATCAAAAGGTAATGCTTGATCTTTAGAGAAGTTAGAAGAAGAAAATGTGTCCTTGATATGTCCTTGAAATTCGCCAAGATTAGAGCAAATGGAGGAGGATTTTTCTTGTGTTTTTGTGTTTGATAATTGAAAGGTTATGTGTTTAGGAGTTGATTTTATGGTTGAAATGTGTATGCTTGAGGTTTAGAACTTGATTAGAGGTTGGGAATGGAGTCTCTTGGATGTGAATGAGGAAGAAGGAGAAATCTTGAAGTATTGAGAGAATTAGAGAACTTTGAGCAAACTTTGAGTAAGAAAACTATCAAGTAAGAAAATGTTAAGGCTAGGAATGTTTGTGTGTGCATTTAGGCAATGGAAGAACATCTATTTATAGCCATTTTGAAGAGGTTTGGCCGTGTGGTATAAGGCTGGAAATGGAGGAGTTTGTTCATCCTTTTAATTAAAGAAAACTTAGAAAAAGATTGCATATGGTGTAGTCATGATGTTGGTCATGCATTATGGATGGAATATACTAAAATATGATGAAATGGAAGCTCCATTCTCACGGTTCTTTGGCTGATTGCAAGGCTAGAATTTTCTTACTAAAAACAATGTAAAAGAAAGGAAAAGAAAGCAAGTGGTATAATGATGTAGCATGTGCATTTTTGTTGGAAGAAAGAATTAAAATATGGTGAGATGATGAGCATTATGGCCACTGCATATAGCTTGTTAGATGGTCAGAATTTTTGCTCAAAAACAACTCAAAGATCACATGGTATTGTCATGAGGTTGTTTGAGTACTTAATTCTTTGATAATAAAATAAAATGGGGGCATTATGGGGGGTGTATGGTTGCTGCTCCTAGGCTGTAATGTGATCCAAATTTTTGATCCAAAAAATGTACAAGACAACTAAAAAGAACACATGGTAATGTTATGATGTGTTTGTGTGCATTATTCTTGAATGAATTTTAAAATTTGTACAACATGAGAACATGGAGGACACGGCTACTTTAGGGAATAATGGGGGACAAGTTTTATTCTTTCATTCATGGTAGGACATGTATTTGAGGTGTATCTTGAAGAAAAAAAAATAAAGTATTGGTATCATGGTGGTGCCTAATGATGTAGTGCAATAATCTTTGAAATAAAAAAAATGAAATATGACCACCATTGAGAGTGTGATGGCCGCTGGTTTCTGGTCATTTTATGATCAGATTTATGTTATTTTGCAAGTGATAAATCATGTATCAGATGTGTACTTACTTAGGTAAAAGATTAGGAATTGATAGGTTAGTGAAAATAGTAAAAGATTAAGTGTTTAGAATAATTTAAGACAAGGTAAAAAGAGTACTCATACACTAATGAATGAAGTTAATTTCAAGTGAGTAAAGATCAATTTGTAACATAAGTTCTAAACTTAGGATAAGAAAATGTAAATGTACAAGATTTTACCTAAACCGAAATCTTAACTTTGATCTCAAATATCACTAATTTTATGAGCTTTCATAATTAAGGAAAGATAATTTTTATTTTTACCTTAGGTAATTTAGACTCTAATTACCTCAGTAATTATTTTTTTTTAACCTTAGGTAATTAATTTAAACTCAAGGTTGATGAGTGAAATCATTTCGAGTTCAAATAGAACTTTAATACTACCTTGATTACACAAGTAAATCTATTTACCACAACTAGGGGTAGAACGGTAATTTCATGTGAAAACTCCTTGTAAATATTGGACAATCTCAAATCATACTTAAAATAGTCATTTTGAACCTTTGGGTGAAAACCGAATTCAAAAATTATATAATTTCATGAAAAATTACTGCAGGGGTAAAACAGTAATTTTACCTATGGTAAAAATTGAGAATTAAGATTTTTACCTCTAAGACACATATAACCCCCATCAGTCATAAAATTAACCCCTCAAAGATAATTTAGATTGGTTATCCTTGATTTCTAGGTAAAAATGACCTCAAGGGCATTTTGGTCATTTTACACGTACAGAAAAATCGGGGTTTTTAACTTTCGCACGAATCGCTAATCAAGTCTCCTATGATATTTCTCTAATGTCATATTCCTTTATTGAGGTTTATTTGATCTCGAATTACGTATAAAAATTATCTAGGGGCATTTTGGTAATTTTCACATAGCAGTAAAAATTGGGGCGTTACACAGTCATCCATGAAAGCATAAAAAGAAAAGATCACAATACGTCTAGCTAAGGTCTCTCTTCTCTACCACTCTTACTGGGGTGCACCTATGGTAGATAGCCTATAAGATACAAAAGAAGGTTATCATCGCCATGACATATGCAACGGCACCCCAGGGTCCACTATTCACTCCTACTGCTGCTCTCCCCCAGAGGGAGGAAGGTATCCAATCCACTGAGCTAACTCATTGGGTGTGGCCAAATGGTGAGCTGGACAGGTGTGAGCACCTCGATGTTGTCGTATTGCTACCTTAGCTCCTCTCGCAGGTTAGGTCACCATGGCCTTGCTATGCCCTCCGACATCCATGGGGATGGTAGGTGCGGAACCCTCCGAAGGGCACTGAGTAGCTGAATCCTCAGATGGATCATATTGAGAGTCCATCGTGGGGGATGGTAGAAGTGGCAGGATGCGTACGGTGAGTCCGCTTCTCACGAGGGCGAGTATGCTTGAAGACAAGGTCGTCACTGAAGGGAGCAACAGGAGAAAATCGGAAACTAGAGACCGAATGTGCAAAAGGGCGCTTCATGAACACAAAAGACGTACAACACAACTACCCACGAAGTGATATGATCGATAGACGACGTCATAGTGCATCTCCCAGGTGGGCGTGTCAACGAAAATCATGATCGAAGCCATCGTCCTCTGAAGATGGGATGGAAAGAAAGAAGGGATGAGAAACTTTTAAAAGAATCTCAGTAGGGCTTTCGCCTCCTAACTAGTGCCATCATCTACGTCCTCAGGAACTTCGGGTTTCATTATGAAATAATGGGCATAAATATAGTTTATTTATTAAGTTCTGAATACCATTAGTTGAGGCTCATGTCTTTTAACATGAGTTTGGATGTCATGAATGCATCATACCATACCATGGAATGCATGTCAATAGTAGGTACATCATACTATAAGCAATCATGTATGAAATAATCAATGACATAAGGAAACACAAATAGCATGGCATGATTTCTTCTTTTTTATTCATTAGGTGACTTAAATTTCTTATTACTCTCAGTGGGGCCACCCTAATACTTTCTTCTCTTGAGAGTTCTAGGTTATGAGTTCATATCTCGCTAGTCATCACTAGCTTATACTTATCCTCTCGATAAGCAAATTTCGGACTCCTGGAGTGCTGGGTAGGGGGCATTGGATCATTTTCCGATGGGCCCGACCCATTATGAAAAAATCACCTCCTTGGATCACCTTACACTAGGCCTTGCCTGTTATGGAAGGATCATTTCCGAATATTTTATGTCACCTTTAACCTTAGCATGTTGTTTAATGATGCAAGCATGAGCATATAATCACATCACCATAATTCATCAATTAACTTATCATGCTCATAAAACAAGTCAACTACGCATCTCCAAATATCTCAATCATAATTGCAAATTCACATAAACATGCCATCATCAACATTTATTTAAGGTAAACATGCTCCTACCCAGTATACCGAAATCAAGGACCGGACTCAGTTAATGGATATGCTATGTTCAACAAGGTGTATATACACACATATGAGGTTTTAAAGATCATCACAGATATTATTCACATACCCATGCTCAAGTTATCGGTAATTAGTCATTAGCCTTTAAATGGGTCAAAACTACGATTTGGGTTAACCTGACATTAGTAATGATTCTTTTATGTATCTAAGAGATCAATTACCATGATTCCCACTGATTGTTAACCTCATGAACATTACCAATCAAGACTGTAAAGTTTGGACAACACTTACAACTATGCCGTTTTGGGGTTCTAGAAGTTACATCTGTGACCTTTTCTTGTTACCAGTTTTTCCTAAGATGCTCAAATTAATTCCTATACCAATCATGAGTGATTCTTACACATTTATTAAGTGTTAAACATCTTTTTATAGAATTATAACTTTGCTAAAACAGAATCCATAATTCCTTCCTTAAGAGTTCTAGAAATAACATTTTTGATCCTTTCTAGTTATTAGTCTTTCCCTAAGTGGTAAAAATAATTATTACACTAATTATCAGCAAATTTTACAAAATTAAACAATCCCAAACAACACCATATAGTAATGAAACAATTTAGGCAGTATGTAACATCCCCTGCTGCTTTATGGATTGACGACTGTCCCCACAAACCAACATGGGTCTTTTCAGCATGCTTTATCCTTACTCGCATGCTTCCTGGAAAAACTTTCTAGGAGGTTACCTATCTCAAAATTGCTCCAAGTCAAACACGTTTAACTATGGAGTTCTTTCGTGATAGGCTACTAAAAAGAAGATGCATCTTGTCGGTATAGGTAGTACAAATCAATTCATATAGGCCCTCCTTAACTGTATAGTCCCATACCTACACAGTCTTAGGATCCCTCTCATTTGGGTGTGTAATCGGTTCATTCATGTATCCCTCCACTTGGAAGTCTGCTAGGAGCCGCTCCTTGTCCATGCCTTCTTGCATCGACGATCACTCCCCGACTTCGTCCATGGGCATTGCATGCCTACTAGCTTCTGCTTGCTTCGTCCCCGAACCACACCGTATTGGGAGAGGTGCAGGTTCTGATACCATTTGTAACATCCCCTGCTGCTTTATGGATTGACGACTATCCCCACAAACCAACACGGTTCTTTTCAGCGTGCTTTGTCCTCACTCACACGCTTCTTGGAAAAACTTCCCAAAAGGTCACCCATCCCAAAATTACTCCAAGTCAAGCACGCTTAACTATGGAGTTCTTTCGTGTTGGTATAGGTAGTACAAATCAATTCATATAGGCCCTCCTTAACTGTATAGTCCCATACCTACACAGTCTCAGGATCCCTCTCATTTGAGTGTGTAATCGGTTCATTCATGTGCCCTTCCGCTTGGAAGTCTGCTAGGAGCCGCTCCTTGTCCATGCCTTCTTGCATCGGCGATCACTCTCCAACGTCGTCCCTGGGCGTTACATGCCTACTAGCTTCCGCTTGGTTCGTCCCCGAACTACACCGTATTGGGAGAGGTGCAGGTTCTGATACCATTTGTAACATCCCCTACTGCTTTATGGATTGACGACTGTCCCCACAAACCAACACGGTTCTTTTCAGTGTGCTTTGTCCTCATTCACATGCTTCTTGGAAAAACTTCCCAAGAGGTCACCCATCCCAAAATTACTCCAAGTCAAGCACGCTTAACTATGGAGTTCTTTCGTGTTGGTATAGGTAGTACAAATCAATTCATATAGGCCTTCCTTAACTGTATAGTCCCATACCTACACAGTCTCAGGATCCCTCTCATTCGGGTATGTAATCGATTCATTCATATACCCCTCCGCTTGGATGTCTGCTAGGAGTCGCTCCTTGTCCATGCCTTCTTGCACCGACAATCACTCCCCGACTTCGTCCCCAGGCGTTACACAGCAACTGAAAATGGAGTTGTCAAAATCTTCCAAAATTACAATTTTATGTGTTTCTAGTTACTAGTTTTGCCTAAGGCGCCAAGAATGATTTTTGCAACAATTAATAGTAATTTTTTTTGCACCTCTAAACCATTGCAAATAGCAAGCTATAGATTTAAAAGAATCAAAATAGTAGCTATAATTTTAACCTCCAATGGTGTAAAAAATTGCAACATTAATCATTTCTAGTAACTAGTTTTCCTCTAATTTTATCCCAAGTCAATGAGAACACTTAAAACCAAATTACCCCTTTGAAAATGTTCATAATAACCCTTAGGGCAGTAGCAAAAATAAAATTTTCATTAATCAGATTTTGTCCATAAAAATCATATTTTTCATACATTTAGAGTTTCCAATTCTTTCAAAAATAAACAAAGGATTATAGACACAAGTTTTGAACTTTAAGATAAAATAAAATCTATTTTAAGACCGATACTTTGTCATGGCCGAAAATGTGCTCAAGGGAAATAACCATGACCAAAACTTCCATTTAAGATACAAGGGCAAGTCTTTAAGCTTTAGAGATTTAGGTGATGGTAAGAAAATAAACATGATATGCAACCTCATTTTAGTCTTTATCATTAGGAGGTGATGGCTTGAAAAAGTAAATATGATGTGCAAGACTTGAAATATAAATATGAGAATGCAAGTTTATTTTTATGTCTTTGAAGATTTTGGTGATAACTTGAAATATAAATATGAAATGCAAAACTTGAACTTTAAACATGAGAATACAAGTCCATTTCTTTAGTCTTCAAGATTTAATGTGATAACTTGAAAATAAATATGAGGTGTAAGGTATTGAAACATAAACATGAGATATAAGAGCTTGAAATATAAATATGATGCAAGTCCATTTTTACATCTTACTAGAGCTCATTTCAAGACTTTAGAATCTTAACAAATGGAAGAGAGCTTTAGAATCTCTCATCATCATGGTTCCAAGAACCTTATTCTCTTAGACTCACCATCAATCTCAAAAAGAAACCAACAAAAAGAATCAAATAAAATTTTACTTGTCATAAATCATTGAAACCGAAAATGAAACCTTGAGCTCTAAAGGTCACAAATATGATGATTTCACAAACATCATCTAGGAACTCTCATCATCAAGCCATGTTTTCAAACATCAAAGAAAGTATTTCCAAGGAAACCAACAAGCATTTATCTTCTTTCATTCTTTAAAACTGAAAATGGAACCAAAACTTTGAGCTTTAGAGGTTTATCATGTGATGGTTTCACAATCACCACCAAGATCCATCATTATCAAGCCATAGTTTCAATCACCCATTGACAACCAAAACTGAAACTAGGAAGAAAAAGAAGGCCAAAACTGAAATGAAAAAGAAAGAAAAACGAAGATCTTGTCCATTTATTCAACATCCAAAATCACAAATGAGAACAAAAATAAAAGAGGAAAAACTTGTCCATTTAACCAACACAAGGCCGAAAATAAAAACAAAGAAAAGAAAAGAAACTCAAAAACAAAACCTACCAAAGATGTCTTTTTTATTGCAAGAGAAAGAGCTTGATCTTGTAAGGAAATGAGAAGAACAAATGCTCCTTTGGAGTAGAACAAGGGTTCGGCCAAGTGAGAAGGAAAAGGGAAGAAGGATTTTTCTTGTGTTTTTGAGCTTGGGAATGGAAAGGTTATGTGTAAGAGGGAAGATCTATGGTAGTGGTGTGGTGGTTTGAGGTTGACATGTGGTGGAGAGTGGTGGTTCTTGGTGGTGTAAGTTAAAGAAAAGAGATCTTTCGGATGAAAGAGAAGAAAGGATTTCAAGAGCACTTTTTGGACACAACTCTTGGCCAAAAATGTGAATGGTAAGAATGAGAGTTTTTGGTATTAAAAAAACTTAAATACGAGGGTGTATGAGGGGGACATTGTAACATCCTCTCAAGTACAATATCAGTCTCAAACCATGACATTGGACTCAAGAGTTGTTACTTACAGATTAGCGGACCTTTCTTAAATATCTATAGCAAGCTCGATTGATTCACGAGATAACTATGTTGTAATTCTATTAAAATATATAGCAAGGAAACCAAAACATTTGTTTAATACAAAGTTAAGTACATAAGGGAAGCTCTTCTAAGAGCTTTAACATACCTTTGTTCTCTAACATATTTACATACATATCTATTCCACTAAATACAACATAATAAAAGCATTAACTACTACACTATTGCAGCTTCAATGTTTCATGTAACCCTCTTTCATACTTCATGCACTTCCAAACATCATCTGGATTACGTTAATAGATGGTTGAAAATTTGCAAAGCTATTCGAACTTTGTTGTGTACTCTGCTACACTCATGGACCCTTGCTTAAGTGCCATGAACTCCAAATCCTTTGCATTCCTTACAGAAATAGGAAAATACTTGTGATAAAAGGCCTCCTTAAAAACTTCCCAAGTAACTTCAATCTGAGAGGCTTCAAACAATCCCTTGGTGCCAACCCACCAGAATTCTGCATCAGCTTCCAGCATGTAAGTGGAAAAAGCCACTTTTTAGGTCTCGGTGTAAGGAAGAACCGAAAAAATCTACTCCATGGCTTTAATCTATTCTTTAGCTTTATTTGGATTGAAAGCTCTACGAAAAGGCGGAAGATTTGTTTTTCTGAACTCAGAAAATTTTTGATATTCTATATCCTCCTCGTTCCCTATAGGATTACTAGCCAGGTTCTATTCCACATTACGACCCAACCTTTCCATCATTCGATTAGCAACCGCCGCCTGTTCCCTCATTGTAGCTGGCATCTCACGGAACGTATCCATCATATCGGCTTCATTTCTAGCTCCGCTCCTAGTACGCTGATTTGAAGTCATCGATTTCTATTACACCAAATAAGAATTATTGAGTTGATGAGGCTTAATACCAAGCTAAGTATGGTAGCAACCCACAACATTCCTAACCAGCAGTCATACATATATATAAAATTATAATGCATGATAGTTACTAAGGAAGCATAGCCAGTCCATTCGTCAAGGTCCTAAAGGATGAACTGCTATGATATTATTGTGTAACATCCTCTCAAGTACAATATCAGTCTTAAGCCATGACATTGGACTCAAGAGTTGTTACTTATAGATTAGTGGACTTTTCTTAAATATCTATAGCAAGCTCAATTGATTCACGAGATAATTATGTCATAATTCTATTAAAATATATAGCAAGGGAACCAAAACATTTGTTTAATACAAAGTTAAGTACACAAGGGAAGCTCTTCTAAGAGCTTTAACACACCTTTTTTTTCTAACATATTTACATACATATCCATTCCACTAAATACAACATAATAAAAGCATTAACTACTATATTGTTATACTTCTGAGTTCTTTTGCATAACAGCCTCTCGGTTCTCTGCATCAACCTGGAGACGAACACGGGAACACAAAAATATAAAGGTGAGAATTATACAATTCTCAGTAGGGTAACTCTCGAAATACATAATCACAATGCCATTATCATCGCCCCAGCCACTTTGGTTTATCAAGAAAAAGTGGTCATGCATTACATAGTAACGATTTATTTTAAAGTTATAAATCATACTTCCGAAGTGGGTTACTTTTAACATTCATTCACTTAATATACGCATACCATACTACTCAATATCATATATTGCTAACTTTCCACTTAAACATATTGGTCTCAATATCGATATTAAACTTCTTCACTTGGCATATAAGAGAAAGGATTACTTAGAAAATTTACTTCTTCAACTTGCCTTGGTGCTCGACTAATCTTATCACATTTGGGCATTACATACTGCCGTCCCCAGCGCGGCAATGATGGGTAATAGACTGCTTTTCAGGACTGAGCTCATTCCTATACATGATCATTGGATTTGTTTTCTCCAATTCTCACACAAGCCTATTCCTAATCAGGTTTACTTTCCTCCACTCAATTCAAGGGTAGTCAGGCTTACTTTCTCCAGCCCAAGAATCATAAATCTTACACTCTTCTTGGTAGTCAGGTTTACTTTCCCTAACAAACTAGATTTACTTTCTCTAGTCTAAGAAATACAATCTTATGCTTTTCTCTCATATGCACACAATTATAAGAAGTATTCATATCTATGTGTGCCTAACCTCATTAATAAGTTCACATGCTCAATTATTCATATTTATATTCATGTGCTCATATCATACTAGTACAAGATGCCATTATTTCATCAATTCAAAGAATCAATTCAATTTCAGCACAATGGCTGATTCCACATTTTCGTAGCACAATTTATTTTGCATTTCGAACCATCAAATCTGAGGCTATAAAAATTATCTATGATACTTCAATATGTCTAAAAGGCCCTATAAAAATTTCATAACAAACGGAGTTCTCTAACCATATCAACTAAATTGTACAAATTTGGTGGTCAGAGACCACTTGTTCATAACTCAGATCAAGATTCTCATAATTTTCAACCTTATCAATTGATTGAATTAACTCAAAATAAAATTCACAATTACAACTCAATGTGTTATCAACTTCCTATAAAAATTTCAAAGAATAAATCTATCATTTACTATGATAATAAAATCATACGACTTTATTGTTTCAACATCAACATTTCAGGCGGCATAGTTACAACTTCGGTTCTTGATTTTTCTCAGGTAGTAAAAGTCTTTATCATACACTACAAAATTTCATAGAGTTTCCTTAGGATGTTAGCTTCATCATATAATTTTTATAGCTCATAAAAATGACTACAATTGAACCAGAAAATTCGTGAACAAATCCTGCCTTATTGAAATCCGAAAATCCAGCAAACCAATTCAAAATCTCTTTTGATAAAAATGAGTTTTCCACAACACCAAACACTCCACCAAAATTAATACTTCAATATCAACATATTATTAACCAACATAATTAGAAATTTTGGACAAAACCAACAAGAATTTTCAGAATAGATTTTGAAACAAAAGAGAACAAATAAACCCTATTCTTGGAAGCTAATGTCTCTTTGTCTCTTGTATAGTTCAAGATAGATGTTCTCCACCCTAAAGCTCTTGAAACACACTCAAACCCTCCTTTAATCAGTGATGAGTGAGGCATTAAAGTGAGGTTTTGGAGAATCTAATTGGTTGTAATTGTGGAGTTTGAAGTGTGGAACAAGTTTACTTAAGGAAGTTTTTTATTCTAACAATATTTGGTCGAGGATTTTGGAGGTTAAAATTCAAAGTTATCAAGGGTTTTGATGAAAAAGAAATGAAGTCTGTGTTGCCTTTTTCTCTTGGCCGAAGCTTGAAAGTGAAGTAATGAGATTAGGTGAGTTAAAATTATCTCTTAAGGAGTGTTTTAATTGGTTAGAAATAAAGCATGAATTCTTTTCACTGAAAGGATTTAATATCAATGGCTAGGATTTGATCATTCATCCAAGACGAAATCCTAGCCAATCATTTGGTGTTCAGGTGGATATACTTCATTATTTGTAGATATTAACTAGCTTTCGGTGTTAGAAATCACACACTGAAATTTCACTAAATGGATAAAACAGTACACCCAAATAATCAAACATTGCCCGAAAATAATTTCGGGTATAAAATCTATATTCCTACCTATTTCTAACATTAATCTTATAATTTATCAATTTCGGGCATCTTAGGGTCCCAATTCTAGGGTTTTAATTGTCTCGATGGGCCCGCAGGGCCCAAAAGTTACTATTCACATTTGTTTTTTACAAATCCATTGGATTGTCCTCATCATTATTGAAACTGTTAGATTTTTAAAATTATGTCTAATAAATCTCAAGTTAATTTTTAAATAATTTTTTGGGACTTACAGAGGCCGCGGCCATCATGGCCTTGTGGGGGGGGGGGGATTAGGAGTGGTGTTTAGAGGTAGATTTGATTAGGCAATAGGTTAGAAATTGGTAATTAAGTGTATAGGTTCGTAATTATGTACTTAGGGGCTTCAAGACATGATTTAAAGAGTTGTTATACATGTAATGCCCCGATTTTCTGTTTAAGAGAAAATGACCAAAATGCCCCTGAGGTCATTTTTCGCTTGCAGTCGAGGATAGCCGACCGGCTGATCCTCGAAGGGTCAACTCAATGTTTCAAGGGATTGGATGGTCTTTGTGTGCTTTGAAACAAAAATCGTGTTGTCTGCAGTTTCGGGTCAAAATGGCCAAAATACCCCTATAGCATACTACATTGGGTAGAAATGCCATTCGAACACGAAACTTTCCCTAAAGGTTTAAAATAACGTTTTCAACTATTTTAAAGTGTCTGTTTAAGTTCCGATGGTCTCAGGCAGTTTTTGTACAAAATTACGATTTTGCCCCCGGGATAGTGCTGTTTGAGTTTAATGATATAATTAAGCAAACCTAAGCAATATTAGGCTCTAATTAAAGGTTAATTAATTTCCATAATTAATCTAGAGCCAAAATCATTATTTAAAATTAATTGGAACCTAGAATTGTTTAAAGAAATTTAAAAAAAAAACCCTTTTCTAAATTCTTTTCTTTCTTTAAAGAAAAAGTATCCATGAATAGTGTTTTCACTATTCATGCCCCCATTTCCAAGAAAAGTTGTCACACTCACATCACTAGTCATACAAGTTTTTGACTCCACTAAACCTACATGATCACTTCTAACCTATGGGATTATAGCATTAATTAGCTAACTAGTTTACTTAAAGTACCTACATAACAACCCTTAATCCTAAGTCTAATCCATAACACACCTAAACACACCTTTAAACCATGATTAGAGGAGATGATTTTGCCCCCATGGTTGCCCAAAAAAATGGCTCCACTTTTCCCTCCACTTTGCATCACATGTTGTTTGAATGTGTGGCACACAATTGGCCATGTCTCCAAGACAACTTCTCATTCATTCTCCTCCACATACTTCCCTTATTCTAGAAGACAACTACATGGCCTCTTCCTCTCCACTCATTCATGACTCAAGGCTCTATATATAGCTTGCCTTGGTGAACATTTTACTACTTTAGTTCATTTGTAAAGTTTAGATCTCTCCAAAGCTTTTCTTTTTCTCTCAAAAACTCTTGTGTTCTTCAAGTTCTTGAAGCTCTTCATCTTCTTCCATCTTCAAGATCATCACACCAAGTAGGGATTTTCTTTCAAATATTTCTTTCTTTAAAGTTCTTGTTCTAGCTTTATGGTCATAGTTTCTCTTGATTCTTTTTAGAACTTCTTTTATTCTCCTTTTTCTTTCCCATTTTCGGCCATGGGCCTTGAGGCTCAAAGAAATGAGAGCTTGATGATGAGAGTTTCATGATGATGTTCATCACTTGAAACAAACTCTAAAGCTTGATCTTTGTTCTTGAGTAAAAATGTTTCTAGTTCTTCCTTTCTTGAACTTTTGAGAACTCTAACTTTGATGATGTTTCAAAAATGGTTCTAAGGACTCAATGATGAGGACTCATGATGTTGGTGTTAATATATCATCAAGATCATGGACTCTAGAGTTATAAAATGTTCCTTTTTCCTTCTTGAAGTTTCGGCCTTTTTTCCTTGTTTTTCCAAGTTTTATGTTTTGGTTTTCTAAAAATATTATGTTGAGTTCTAAGAACTCTTAGCTTTACTTTACCTTGGTTGGATGAGTTTGGGTTAAGCATTGAGTTCCTCTAAAGTCTTGTTAAGAGCTCTAGAAAGATAAAATGAACTTGCATAATTTATTTTATGCTTGCACTCATATTTACATTCTTGCTATGCATCTTTACTTTTCAAGCTATCACCTAAGAACATAAAGATTAAATCGGAACTTGCATCATCACTTAATTTAATTCTCAAAGCCTTACTATTTCGGCCTTAAAGTCGATTGTTGTCAGCCTAGAGCAGTAAAATAAAGAATTGAACTTGCATTATCACTTAATTAATTTCTCCAATGCCTTTCTATTTCGGGCTTAAAGTCGATTGTTCCTGGGCCAAGAGCACTAAAATAAAGAATTGAACCTTGCATGTTTACCTTCAAGCTTGCACGTTTAAGTTTATGTCTTGCATATTTATTTTCAAGCTTGCACGTTTAAGTTTATGCCTTGCATATTTACCTTTCAAGTCTTGCATATTTATGTTAAGTCATCACTTTATTTTGTAAGCAAGATTAAAAATGAAAAGCATAGCACGTTTACTTTATGTCATAACTTAAGGACCTAGAGCTCAAAGACTTGCCCATTTTATCTCAAGTTAAAGTCTACTATGGAAGCATTCTTTGAATGCATAATCTCGGCCATGTAGTGATGATGAGATTGGAGTGAGTTTCATCTAGTTACAAGGGCCAACAACCTAGGTTCTAGGATTTTCTTTAAGCTTGATGAGTTTTATAAAGTCATGGCCAACAAAATTTATGATGTTAATCCTCTTCTAAAGGATAATTTAATTGGTTGCTGACCTAAGGTTATTTTTAGCCTCTTGATGAAGTAAAATGGTTTGCAAAGAGTTTTAGAAGTCCTAAAATGATTCCAAGAGAAACTAGCAATTTAGATGCTTTAGAAATATCAATTTATACATCTTTTTGGGGCTTGATATTTCGGTTCTTTCATGATGAGTTTGCTACTGAATGATGATGTTTTGATGTGTTAGAATGTGTGAAAATTACTTATGATGAGGTAGGAACCTTTCTATGTATGTTAGGAAAGAAACTAGCTTTATAGAAAAACCGTAAAGTTGTGTTTCAACCTAGTTTTGACCCATTCATTCATACCTAATACCAAAACTGTTTTAGTATGATAACAATCAGTTTAGGATTGATTATTCATGAAAAATTTGGTTACATTTGGAATAGGATTGAATTTTTAGCACCCATAGAGAAACTAGTAACTAGAAATACCGTAAAGTTAGAATTTAACATAGTTTCAACCCATTTCTTTATGGATTCTGCCCAAACTGTTTTAATGGGAACATAATCAGATTAGGATTGTTTAGGCATGAAAAACTTGGTGACATTTGGATTAGAATTGAATTTTTAGCGCCTACAGAGAAACTAGTAACTAGAAAACCGTAAGAAACGTAATTCTAGAACTCTTAGAACATTGAATTTTCTGATTCTGTACAGCACCCTTATAATGGAGTAAATATGATTTATAATTAGTTCAATGGCTTAGGAAATACCTCACAATTGGTTTAGATTTAATTTATAGCGCCTTAGGCGAAGACGGAACCAAAAAAGGGTCTAAGACGTAGCTTCTAGAACCCCGTAATCCCAAGATGTAATTTTGCCCTTAAGAAAGATGCTGTCCAGATTCATCATTGAACATAAACATTAGTAAAGATCATTAGTTGTGAACCTATAGGTGCATAAAAGGTTAATAGAGAATGTCAGAATAATTATACCTCAAGTTTAAGGCTCGTAAGGGTCAAAGCATAAGACACCATAGGCGTAAGGGCATAATAAACTTTAGTGTTTTACGTGATCGCATGTTTTATTATGAGAATATCTTGGGCATATGATTTCTTATGAGGATATGAAATGTTAATTTATTGATGCTCACGTTATGATGCGTGCGATGTTTTACAATGCCTATGATGCATATGATGATGATGCTTATGACACACATGATTATAAATGATTGTGTAAAGATATGAATGTGGCATAAAGAAAGTTTGGAAGAAATTCGATTGTCGCTATTAGGTTTGCCGAATTTCTGATAAACTTGAGGACCTTGAAAGTTTTGAAAGTACATGAGTTTTTAATGTGACATAGCAATCTTTGTGAAAACGCTGCCTGGGCGGCGATACGAACGCGCCCGAAACAAATCCTTGAGGGGACGGCGATACGTAACGCCGAAGAGGACAATATTCACCGTGTACTTGATGCGGTGGGACGCGTTTTGTTATGATTATGATTATTATTATGATTACGCTTATCGGGATTGATAAGTAAGAACTAGTGACGACTAGTTAGGTATGAGCTCATAACCTAGAGATGTGACACGTTAGGTGACACCGTTCGCCGAGCACCCCAGATCGGTTGTCTTTTAGGGTGATCCCTATGTTACAAAGACAATGCTTGGAATGTCACACAAGTTATAGAAAGATGTTTTACATGAGAAGTATATGCCACTTTATGCCACTTACGTGATATTGATTCTTCTATGATGATTAAATGATTTATGCTTGATGCATCTTCATGCATTCATGCTTTATTATCTTTGCATCCGTAACATCAAGACTCATTCTAAAATAGGCGGACCTTGGCTAATTACGTTTAGTAACTTAAAAATGAATTTGATGCATGCTCACTCATTTTATACAATAAACCCAAGGTTCCTGAGGCGTAGATGATGACACCTAGATAGGAGGTTACCCTACCGAGATCCTTTAGCAAGATTCTCACTCCCTCTATCTTTTCTTTCCGTCACGTCTTCAGATGACGACGCTCGTGGATTTTGTGGATTCCCCGACGTGGGAAGTGCACCATGATTCGGAGCATGGGCTATACCTCTTTGAGGGCCGATGCACTGTTCGTGATTTCGCGTTTGATAGGCGACCCGACATCACCATACGGCGACGAGGATCAAGTTTTGAGCGTGCCCAATTCCGGATGTGCCTCGTCCTTGGATTGGATACGCCCTATCCTTTACGGGATCCTAGCACTTGAGGCTCGCGGGTAGAAATAGTGCACACACCACGTAGGAGAGGATAAACCTTCTCTTGTATAGAGGTTATCCGTTTTAGATGCACTTGGGTAGGGGAGTTTTCCCTTCTCACTTTCTGTAGTAATTTCCTTTCTAATGTACCTTCTTTTCAGTTGTATTTGTTCTATGTTGTACCAAACTAAGTCCCGCTTCTTATAAGTGGGCATATCGTGTTATATATATATATATATATATGCAGTTCGGTTTTCTTGATGATGTGCCATTATCTGCCTTATGTTGTGATGCTTATAAGATATTTGTTATATTTCTTTATGTGCTTCATCATTCACCGGGTTACGCGGCTCTCACTTTGCTTTTATTATTCAAAAAAAAAATTTACCCATATTTTCGCTAAGAAATTTTAAAGTAAAAAGGAGACTATGAAGTAATAGACTAATGATTAACCTAAATATGTTCTAGAGTATTGGGTTAAAAATTAGGATGTTACAATACACACTTAGTTAAGATAGCCTCATTTAGTTTGAAATTCAAAAACCAACACATTCCTAATTTTAAGGAGAATGAGAGAGAAAATACTGTTCCCCTTTTTGATTATGTCATGCCATATGAGCTCCTTTGATTAAGAAGAGGATTTAACTTTTCTAAGCAATCTTAAGTCTTTATTAATCTTAATTAATTATTTTGACTCAAGATTAATAAATAAAATTATTTTATCTTTAATTAGAGCCTAATATTGCATGCATTACCTTAATCACTTAATTAAGCTCGTTATGCATGTAAGCAGAGGGGCATTATGTACGTAAGCAGGGGTAAAATGGTAATTTTGCACGAAAACTCCCCGAGACCACCTAGGCTCATACAAATATCATAAATCCCTTAAAAACAACATTCCAAACTCCTGGGTAATGTCCGGGTCCAGTCGGCAATTAATCGCGCATTAATTTGCCACAGGGGTATTTTGGTAATTTTATGCAAAAAAACTAAGAACTGAGATTTTCACCTCCAACATTATGCACAACACAAATAATCCACTTTGATTCATTGAAACATCCCTTTGAGGATAGCTTAGACTGGCCATCCTTGGTTCCGGGCAGAAATGATCTCAGGGGCATTTTGGTTATTTTGCACACGAGAAGAATTGGGGCGTTACAGGGGGTAGTATTGTATGCCCACAAGACATATCTAAGTAGGGGCTTGGGAGTTGTCCGTTAGTATGGGAATTAGATTTAGAGGCTATTTTCCTATCCAATAGATGGACCATTTGGTCTTCCAAGGGTCCGCTTTAAGTTCTAACAATAACTATTCCAAAGAGCTTTAGTTGAGGTGATGAGACTATATCTTATATCTATGGGTGGGTGGTGGTCATGATCAAAAAGCAACCAAAAAGGTTTGCCAGTAACGGCATTAGCTATTTTTAGAGTTACCAATGGGGTCTATGGCCTTAGTCTTCTTTGCCATATAGAGGATGTTGTGTTATCCTTTGTTTCTCCTTGTGGGCTCTGGTAAGTGTTCCAATGTCCCATCAGGGGATGAGGGTACCTGTATGGACTCTGACACCTAAGTCAATAAGGATCCAAGGGTTATAATGTGATTTGGAAAGATAATGTACCTTAAATGATGTTTTCTTACTCTTATTTAAATTTTCTAGGACTTGCCCTAAAAGCAAACCTTAGGATGAGTCAGCATCTTTCTAGAAGACCTTACCCTTTCCATGGTTTGTTGAAAAACCGTTAAGATGAGTTAGCTTCTTTCCAGAAGGTGCTTGACTGAGCTTGAAATTCTAAGTTCCTTATATCGTGTGGGCTCTGCCAACCTCCTTGAGGGGTAGGTCATATCCTACAAGGTGAAATGAGTCCTAGTTCTTTATAGCATACCTAGGGGTCATTCCTGTAACATATATTATGAAAGAAGGATAATAAATAGGTAAAATAAAATGTTTAAAAATGCAAAAAATTGTTTACATTTTTGATATATAAACCATACAGTATCTTACATTAACCTTCAACTGAGATGCGCTTCAGATTGTAAGATTTAGTGGTAATAGTAAATTTGTTGAAATGAGAAAACTTGCTTCAAGTATGAATGTTTTCTGCATCGTCTAAATCAATAGGTGATTAGTACAAGATGTGCTAATTTAAACCTCCATGCTAAAAAAACATTGCATAGAACCTTTTGTAAGTAGAAAAACACACGAAAGGGGAGATTGAATCGTATTTTTCCTTTTGCTTCCTTCATTGAAGATCTAAAAAACTATATTGAAAAAGCTATCAAGATGAACTTGTAGCGTAGTGGAAAATAACATTAAGCACCTTCAGAAAGTGAACTTTCTGAACTTAATTAAATAAGAAATATGTCACAGAAATTTTTTAAAACTTAAAGTAGAAACAGAAAAATAGATACAGAAAATAAAAGGAGATAAAAAAAAGAGAAAAAAATGAACACAGGAAGTCTTATATTGGCTCAGCCAACCTGCCTATATCCAGTTCTCAACCACCATTAAGTTTCACTACCACTTCCTCCAACCAAAGAAAAGGTCAAGATAGTTTTTTTAGTAGCTTTCTCAAGCTATGTCCAATGACCAATAGACACACCTACTATCACACACCAAGTAGTTCTTTACCAGCCTTTTCAAACTGAATCAAGTAGTCTTGAACTAGCCTCTCTAAGCAAAAACTGTGATCAATAAAACTCTATTCTTGTCACGTTGCAAGTAGTATTTAACAAGCCTCTTCAAGCTATCTCATACTGATCACTACTGGAACAAGGTTACAAAGGTTATAAGTTTGGGTTGCCACTCAAACTGACCTACACTCAATATTTTTATGAACACACAATGAAAAGATCTTTTGTTCAATGTTAGTCACTTATCTTTGAAGATCACTGCATCTCCATTTGTGGAGGTCTTCTTTGAGACCGTTGCCTTTAGTCACATCTTCTAGGGACATGAGTTAATCATCCATTTGTGTCTTATAAAGATAGTCTAGAAGCGTAGCCTTTTTGCTTTGTCAGATCTGCCTATAGAAGCCGTTGTGAAGTAAAAGTGATTTATGATATTCTTCAGAAACTACTTACTTTCTGAACCATGGTTTCTGAACACTTCCTTCTATAATCTTTTGATCGTCGACTTTAAAGGCAAAAGATGATTTACCGGTACCGACACTAGGATTTGACTTTCCATAAGCAAATTTGAAATTTGAAATTCAAATTTTCCCTCTTTCCGTGTAATGTAGATTTCACTGTTTTGATACGAGTACTTTTTGAATCATGATATCATTTCCTTGGTGAATAAAGAGTCTTTATAGCTTTAATCATTGTTCGTTTTAAGATACAAACTTTATGAACATAATGATTGATGGTTGTGTGTCATCTGGTATTTAGAGAATGCTTGGTTTCTCCATGTAAGCGTACTTTTTGATATCCACTGCTACTTTCTAAAGTCTCAATAGCTTGGTTTCTTGAAGCGCTGAAGTCTACTTCAATCATTTGGCCTTCAATGCTTAGATAGGGATATAATTTCACTTCTATAATAGTTCAGATTTCACTACACGAGAAAAACATGCTTGTACATGCATAGTGAAATGTGTATTCTCATATGTATTAGCCTTACACTTGCTAAATGATAGAACCTGTTAAATTCTTACATGAAACTCAGAGAGAAACATCAGTCGTTCTTCAATGCATTTTCTTTGAATTGGCTTTATTATCATTCAAAACATATTAGCGCAATTGATAGGGTTCTGGAACTAACACCTTTATGTACTTCACTTAAGGCAACATCAAACAAAGAAAGATACCATAGCAATTGAGAGAAAAGGTATAACACCCCAAAGTTATTCAAAAATTAATTTGAGCTTTATTAATGAAAATTTGAATATTCTGACAGACATAGTGATAATAAGGACGATGATAAGGGGCAATTATGCCACTTATCTTGCTACCAAACCTTAGCTTTTTGCATGAGTTATACTAAGTAATTAATGTGATTAATTAGGAATTTGATTTACTCATCACTGTGTAATTTTGGTAGATTAATTGGATTTTGCATTGATTTTGGAATAATATGTAATTACATCCTGTTACGTTTGACTTGTCTCTTTGATTATGGTTTTGTGCACAGGAGCTTTAGATCAAGTGTAAAGCAACAACCATGAAATTTTTGGACCATTCTTTCTAGAAAGTGCTGCAATGCTGTGATGACGAGATTGCAGTTCATTTATCTATTTTTGGGCCCCACTTTAGCCTATTTTAGAGAGCAGTATTAAGGGATTGACATAATTGGTTACCCTAGCTTTTGTTGGAGCTTTGGACTCAGTTTTAGATCTACAATTAGGTTCCTATTATTCTCTCTCTACCTTTCTCGCTCTCCATCTTCTTCTCCATTCTTATCTCTCTTAGGGATTTCATTAGCGAAGGTGCTTTGCTTTGGAGATTATGGCAAAAATTGTTGCTATTATTTTCAAAATTCATTTATTTTTACTATTATAATCATCCAGAGATGGAGAAGTAGATTTCTTTACTAGTGTAAGTGTTTCTAGATGGATTAGGACAATGTTTTAGACTTTTTTTTGATATTAATTGCATTGGTTTTCTTAATGTTCTGTAGTTTCTATTCTTATAATTATTATGGTGATTGCTATAATCTTTATTAAGATAACTAAATTGGTGATCATCGTTTAGGGAAACCCTGTGGACATAAATTGATAGATCTATTGGTTTATGTTTGAGGGAGAATATTAGAATTAACTTTCCAATTCGCGGTTAGGCTATAACAATTAGTTCATTAAATTAATGTGATTTCTAAATAAATTGAGATCTCATTTAGTAGTTATTTGCATTAATCAAATTCCAGAGGTCGATCAATCACTAGTAGAAGTAGTAGTAATTTATTACTAATAGCCACCAATAGGTTTAATGTTTGGTCAATGATAATTAATTTCAAATCCTAAGAATACCTTGTACTAGTGTTTTCTTCATTGTTGCTATTATATCGTTGCTATTAACTCTTAATTTTAATTGCTTTAAATCTCATTTTTCAAAAGCCCCAATTTTCATAACTAAGTGTTGAAGTCTCCTTGAGAGGCGATCTAGGTTATGCTTTTTACTACATTGTTGGTGCAACTTAGCACTAAAATAAATTTCTAATTCAAGGAGTTAGGTGACAGCCATCATCAAATTTTGGCATCGTTCCCGGGAAGGCTTTAAAACTTAGTTGTTTATTTTTTGTTTTTATTTTATCCTATTTTTTATTTTTATTCATTTATTTACTATTTTTATTTTCTGCTATTGCTTTATTCTATAGAAAAATTTTCTATTTCCTTGTATGAGGCGTTCCTTGTCTATTGAAAATTTGATACCTCTTAACTTTGAGATTGAGAAACTTTGAGAAAAACTAGACATGCAAAGCATAAACAAGCAGAACCTTCTAAGTATTCTAATCCTCTATTTAGTGTTTCAAGTGATACAACAAACATGGGAGAACAACAGCATACACTGAGGGAGCTCACTACTCTTGATTTCACCCAGCAACCTTTGGCCATTACATACCCAAGGCTTGGCAATGATTTTGAGTTTAAAGGGTATATGGTTCATGCTCTATCCAAGTTTCACAGGCTATTTGGAGAAGATTCGAACCAACACTTGAGGAAGCTTTACATGGTGTGCTCTGGCATCCGATCCCACAGGGTGGAGGTGGATGATGTCAAACTCAGAGTATTCCCCTTCCCTTTAAAGGGTGCTGCAGAAAACTGGTTCTTTAATTTACCAGAAAGGATTTTAAATAACTGGATTAGAATGAAAAGACTTTTCTTAGAGAAGTATTTTCCTGCCTCCTGAGTAGCAACTATCAAAAAAGAGATCTCTAAGATCTTCCAATCAGATGAGACTCTTCATGAGTATTGGGAACCTTTCAAGCTCCTTTATGCAAGCTGCCCCAACCATCAAATTCCAGAGCAACTCCTCCTTCAATACTTTTATGAGGGTTGGCACCTATTGATAGATGCTGCTAGTGGAGGGGCACTTTTGGATAAGACTCTAAAAGAATCCCATGCTTTGATTGAGAACATGGCTACAAATTTTCAATAATTTGGTTCCAGGGCAACCATAACTACTCAAAGCCACCATGAAGTGAGCCAGCCAGAAAATCCAGTGTTGACCCATACTTTATAGTAACTTTCCGGCCTTATGCAGCAATCGATGATGAGTCAGGTAGCAGCTCCAATTGTTCCCAAGATCTGTGGCATATGTACCTCACATGACTATCACACTAACATGTGGCCAGCATTATAAGAATACTTAACCATTGGGGTGGCATCAACAAACCCTTTTCAAAGCTAGCTAATCGAATTTCCATTTGGGAGCACTTATAACCCAAATTGAAAAAATCACCCCAATTTGAAGTAGGGAAATAACTTTCAGCTATAGGGCTAACCTTTATAGTAGAAACACTTGGCACCTCATCAGAGGAAACCAGCCCTCCCTGTACCTCCATCTTCAGACCCTACTAAAACTAAAATGATGAAGATGATGATGGAACAAATGTAGGAAATAAGAAAACAGAATGTCTAGCTAAGAGAAGAGATAACTCAATTGAAGCAAAATCAGAGTTAGCAAGCCCTAGCTGCCTCGTTACCTTCTCAGATTGTATCTAACCCAAGAAGAAATGTTTGTGCAATTACTTTGAGGTTTAAGACAAAATTCTAAAGGTAGCCAGGCCTGTAGAGGAAGATCAAAAAGAGAAAAATAGGCTCAGAGATGTTTCTAGAGAGCGCCACAGCATTCAAACAGTATTACAGTGCTTAGCCGAGAACGGATATGAAGAACTGGCATAAGAAGACCCCTCGGATAAGCGCCGTAGCTCTCAAATAGCACTACAGTGCTCCATAGAACCCAAACACGTTCCAGATTTCACTCCCTCACTGCCAATCCTTCAGAGGATCCAACACAAGAAATTTGCTACGTCAGAATTAGATCCAAAAACTTGGGAAACCTTTACAAAAGTGTACGTAAACTAATAAGAGGATGGTAAACCCTTATTGGATGCAATCAAACAAATTCCCAAGTATGCTAAATTTTTAAAGGATCTGTGCACTAATAGGATGAAGAAAAGGTGACCATGGGGGTAAATGCTTCCTTCATTATCAAGCTAGGAAACCTACTACCCAAGTACAAGGACTCGGGCACATTCTATGTCCCTTGCATTATTGGGAACATGCACATCACAAAGACCCTAGTTGACCTTGGAGCTAGCATTAATGTAATGCCTATATCTCTTTAGCAGTCCTTGCACTTTTGAGAGCTAAAGCCTATCTAACTACAAATTCAGCTTGCCAACCATAGCATTACTAAGCTAGAGGTAGTATTGGAAGATGTTCTAGTACAGATAAATGATTTAATATTCTCTCTTGACTTCTATGTGCTTGAAATGGAAAATGACACTAATGCCAGCCAGCATACGTTGATCTTAGGTAGACCATTTTTGAAAATTGCTAGAACCGTGATTGATGTCCATGATGGCACACTATCCATGGAGTGTGGGGACAAGAAGGTCCAATTTTCTTTATCTAATGCTATAAAATTCCCAATGAGAAACATTCCGTATTTGGCATTGATGTCATTGACTCTTTAGTTGATAATGCTTGTGGTAATTTACTTTGAAAGGATCAGGATTCCCTCTTCTCCACTATCTCTTTTTTCATGGGATATGATTTGCCTGTTGTTTTAGAATGTCCTATGTTTTTAGATACAGCTACTCCACTTTGCGAGTAGTCATTAGTTTTCTAGGTGCTTCATGAACCAACTGTGATGCCCGGGGATTGCGAAGTCAGGGAGTGATCGCCGGTGCAAGGAGGCACGAACAAGGAGTGGCTCCTGGCTGACTTCGAAAGCGGAGGGGTACATGAATAAACCGATTATACACCCGAATGAGAGGGATCCTGAGACTGTATAGGTATGAGACTATACAGTTAAGGAGGGCTTATATGAATTGATTTGTACTACCTATACCAACAAGATGCATCTTCTTTTCGGTAGCCTATCACTAAAGAACTCCACAGTTAAGCGTGTTGACTTAGAGCAATTTTGGGATGGGTGACCTCCTGGGAAGTTTTCCTAGGAAGTGTGTGAGTGAAGACAAAGCACGTTGAAAAGACTCGTGTTGGTTTGTGGGGATAGTCATCAATCCATAAAGCAGCAAGGGATGTTACAAATGGTATCAGAGCCTGCATCTCTTCTAGTACGGTGTGGTTCGGGGACAAACTAAGTGGAAGCTGGTGGGCATGTAATGCCTGGGGATTACGAAGTCGAGGAATAATCGCCGGTGGAAGGAGGTACGGACAAGGAGTGGCTCCTGGCAGACTTTGAAAGTGGAGGGGTACATGAATGAATCGATTACATACCCGAATGAGAGGGATCCTGAGATTGTATAGGTATGAGACTATACAGTTAGGGAGGGCTTATATGAATTGATTTGTATTACCTATACCAACAAGTTGCATCTTCTTTTCAGTAGCCTATCACTAAAGAACTCCACAGTTAAGTGTGCTTGACTTGGAGCAATTTTGGGATGGGTGACCTTCTGGGAAGTTTTCCTAGGAAGCGTGTGAGTGAGGACAAAGTATGCTGAAAAGACCCGTGTTGGTTTCTGGGGGCAGTCATCAATCCATAAAGCAGTAGGGGATATTACACCAACCATCTTGGGAAGGAAGGCCTATGAAGGGTAGTGGATTTTACTGCATGAATCTTGGGCAAAACTAATGGCTTAAAGGCTAAAATCTAGATTGAAAGGACCATTCTTGGTCACCCATGTGCACCCCGATAGTGTAATTGAGTTAGAGAACACTAAGATGATTCGATGTGACATTGATGGGCATGCCTGATGCATTTCCATGAGACTCCCATCGATCCAAGAGCTTAGATGGTATATTTGTGGGTTGAAGCTGGACACCCTTCATGAGGGTCCTAACTGTCCAACTTAGGGACGTTAAAGCAAAGTACTGGGTGGGGAGACAACCCACCATGAGATTTTTCTTTACTTTTCTCTTTTATTTTTCTGCATTTTATTTGTTTTCTTTTTAGTTTTGAGTCTTGCATAATATTTATTTATTTTTACTTGCATCTTACACCATCCTTTGGCACCTTAGATATTACATGTATAGGCTCATACGACATGCACTATATTGACATGCTTGGCATTGATTTTATTTTTTGTTGCATGCTTGGTGGATTCATTGTATTGTTTAGATTGAGTATACGCGTTTTTATCTGTGAGATTTTGGGTCTTTTGATTGGCCTACTATGTATCATGATTATTTGTTCATGTGTATTTCCCTCTTTGGATTTGCATTCTAGAACTTCCTTAGGGTCTTGTTTGAAAATATGTTTCCATGTGCATGCTTGAATATGATTGAGGCATTTTTCTTGTTTATAGCCAGTTGCCTATATAGCCACCCTTTGCATGTTACTATTGTTTTGCCCTTTTCAGCATTATTGTCCATTCTTTTATTTTAGCACATCCTCAACCAGAAGTAAAAAATCATGAAAATTCCTGACTTTTTAGGCTTATGAGAGCATTTGTACATTTACTATATGTGCTTGAGCATAAGTGTGGGGAGAAACAATGTGTACAAAAACAAGTTCAGCAAGTGGCACACCAAGAAGAAAAAATAATGTTTGAGTTGAAAGTGTGCCACATTGCAAAAGAAAGGCTTGTGATCATGTTGATTTAGACAAAGTGTACCCTTAGACATTTGTGCTCTTGGTGTATGCATCTGCTTTCCTTTGACTAGAGGTTTAGCTTATTGGCCTACATAATTACCCACCTTCACCTAAACCACATTTCAACCAAAGGTAAGTCCACTTGATTTAGTATGCATGTGTGTATGACAAAATGGAGAATAAGACCTATAACAAGCTTATGGTAATGTATTTTCATTTGAGATGATTGAGTATGCATCATAACCCGAAACACTTGAGTGAATGAATGGCAAACACTAACCTTGGGAGGAATTTTATACTTGGTCCATGCATCATGTATGTGGATTCTACCTTATGTGCTATGTTATCATTCATGCCAGGCATTTTAAGTTTTTCTTAATTGTTGGTGTGAAAGCTTATTGTTGTGTCTCTAGGTTCATTGGATTGGTGTATTGCCATTTATTTTCATGAATCATGCATTTTTAGTGTTAAATGTCTAGTGTAGTCCTGTATACTGCTTTTCATCCATGCCTTGGTTTGATTTTAGTTTCATATAAGGACATGTAAGCTTAAGTGTGGAGAAGTTTGATAAAGGATAATAATGTCACTTATCTTGCTACCAAATCTTAGCTTTTTGCATGAGTTTTACTGAGTTATTAATATGATTAATTAAGATTTTGATTTATTCCTCATTATGTAATTCTGGTAGATTAATTGGCTTTTGCATTGATTTTGGAATAATATGTAATTACACCATGTTGCATTTGACTTATCTCTTGGAATATGGTTTTGTGCATAGAAGCTTTAGATCAAGTTCAAAGTGTCAAGAACAAGGTTGGAGATTCTTTGGAAGGAGCTGTAGGTAGAAAAGTACATGAGAACGGGGTTGAATCATGTTTTTCCTTTTCTTTCGTTAGTGAGGTTCTAAAAAAACTTTATCAAAAGCTATGAAGTTGTGAACTTGTAGCACAATGGAAAATAGCGTTAGATACTTCAGAAAGTGAACTTTTGAACTAAACAAGTAACAAAAAAAATGTAAGATAGTATTTTTAAAATAGATACTGATATAGGAACATATATGGAAATAAAATAAGAGATGAAAGGAGGAAAAAATCCAACAAAGGAGATTTTATACTGATTCGGTCAAACTTGCCTATATCCACTTCTTAACAATCGTTGAGTTTCACTAACTCTTTCTGCAACTTGAGAAAGAACAAAGATAGTCTTTATAATAGCCTTCCCAGGCTATATTTAGTGACTAGTAGACAACTCTTACTGTCATAAACCAAGAAGTTATTCACCAACCTTTTCAAGCTGAACTGAGTAGTCTTATACTAGCCTCTCTAAACTAACAAACTGTGATAGGTAAAACACTCTTACTGTCACGTTGTAATTAGGTTTAACAAGCCTCTTCAAGCAATCTCACACTGATTACTTTTGGATCAAGGATACAAAGGTTATAACCTACACTCAAGATTTCCTTTGATATACAGTGAAAGATCTTGAAATACTCGAATGACTTATTTTTAGATATTCTTCCTTAGAAGAACATATGATAAATGAAGGATGTAGAAAAAAGGTTTTATGAATAAGGAAAGGATTACAAACAGTAATGAACATTATAGAAGAATAAAGCAAAAACTTGGTAGCGTTTCAGCCTTTTTTTTCACAGCATTGAGTTCTTTTCTTTGTAAACACATCATCTCTATTTATAGAGGACTTCCTTGTGACCATTGCTTTGCTCAGATCTTCTAGGACACGTGTTGATCATCTATTTGTGTCTTGGAAAGATAATCTAGAAGAGTAGCCGGTTTGTCTGTCAAATTGGTTTGCAGAAGCTGTTGAGGAATAGAGGTTTCTAATTCTCTTCAGAAAATTGCTCTTACTTTCTGAACCATGGTTTTTGAACTTTTTCTTCTAGAACTTTTGGATAGTTGATTTCAAAGGCAAAATAGATGACCAGCTGGTTCTGACACTAGGATTTGACTTCTTGAAATTTAAACTCAAATTTGAAATTCAAATTTCCCTTCATTTCCTTGTAGACTTGCACTGTTTTACTGAGTATAAGCTTTTTGAAGTGCAGTAATCTTTCCTTGATGAGATATGAATCTTCTTGTCTTCAATCACTATTTGTTGATGATCTAATCTTTACGAATGCGAGGATTAAATATGGTAGAACACTTTGGCTTCATAGATTATGAGATTTTATCCTTTTTGATGTACTTTCTAAAGTCTAGTGCTTCTTTCTAAAGTCTTAAAAAGACTTGGTTTTTTTGTAACATTGATTCCTCTTCAATCGTTAGTTGTTTTCTACTTGAATAAGGATATTATTTCACTTCCATTTCAATTCAAATCTCGTAGCATGAGATAAACATGTTTACACATGCACAGTGAAATATATTCTCATTTGAGTAAGCCTTGCTCTTGCTAATGATAGAATCCTGTTTATGACCTTACAAGAAACTCAAGACAAATATTAGTCATTTGTCAAAGTATTTTCTTTAAATTGACTATGTTGTCATTCAAAATAGATTAGCGTATCTTGATAGGATTGTGAAGCTAACAATCTCCCCCCTTTTTGATGATGACAAACCAATTTGAAGAAAATCTTTTGAAGAGATATTGAAAGAAATAGTACTGAAATATAAAAGTAATAGTCCATATTCTTTCAACTTTATCATTAAAAGATATTTTCAGGAAGTTCTTTTCTTAAGACATAATATAGATCATATAAAAACATTTTTGGGCTTAAGTGACTTTTAATCATAGCTGTTGTTGTTTCACTTGAAGCATTAGGTCATGCTTATCATACTTTCTGCTCTGATACTCATATTAATATGTTGGACCTTGATATGTATGATAATCTTAATCATTTTTCTTTAGCTTTAATAGAACACATTATCTTTGACATACATATGAGATGTTTTCTTGAAAGGTTGTGTATACCTTGATTAGAATATAGTTATGAATAGTTTCTGACAAGTCTTTAGAAACTCGTGCTTACATGTTTTGAAACAACTAAGATCAGTTAACAAGCTTCAGAACTCTCTCGAAGTATGTTGTGTTTATATGTCAAAATGTGTTATGCTCTTTTTATAAGACAAAACTTCTTTTAACAGATCATATACCTTAGCTTTGAAAATATCTTTTCATGCTCTAATACTTATGAGAAAAGTTTCATAGCTTAATGCAAAAGCTCATCCTTGCTGATTCAGGGATTGGTCCCTAATGAGCTTCAGAAGCCTTGTATAGCAATATATTGATATTATCTTTTTAAAAGGTTTCTCTGAGCATCATAAACTACATAAGCATAAGTATGTTTTTTCTCCAAAATCACAAATGCTCTGTTACATTTATCATATATCCTTAGGTATTCCTTTCAAAAATTCTTTTAGATAAATAAGAGCTAAAAATGAATTTAATCAAGATAAAATATCACAAGTATTTCTTATTAAGTTTTTTCACGCACGTAGATCTTCAGAAATGTTCTTTTCATGACCAACAATCAAGCTATTTTTGTATTCTACGCTTAAACATTTTTCTCTCTTAACATACTACCCTGAAACAACTTGTGCTGCTAAAGATACTTTGCCAAAGCTAATCATAGAACATATGTAAGCTTAGTATGCAGTGTATATATGAATAAACAAGACAAAGCATAAGCATAAGAGATAAGATGCAGACATTTATCATAGAGATATATGATTAGCTGAGCATAGAAAGAGCATCGACATGAATCAGACCTTAATAAGAAAACATATGTATGTAACAGAGTTTAAATGAAACAAAGCATGAAATATGAATGACAAGTATGTATTATAAAACGTGAAGAATAAACGATTTATGTAAAAACATAAAAGAAACTAACCGTAAAAAACATATAGAATACCAAAAGAAGAAATTATGCATGCTAAACAAAATTTTTGAGCTCTCCCTCAGCATAAGCTCCCTCTGAATCCATAGGATTTCCCTTGAATTTATTTAGCACATGATTTTCTTTAATTCTACTCTTCTCTTCCTGTTAGCTTCATCAAAAAGGAAGTGTGCCAAAAATTAGTAACACCATTATCAGCCTTGACGCCATACTTCACAATGTATTTCCAATAGCAGTGCTTTCTATCAACCATATCTGGGTGATATGTGTAATAGAAAAAAAATTAAGCTTTGAAGAAGATAGAGGTTATAACAAATAGAGATTTGTAAGAAGATAAAACAATTGGAGGTTTAGAGTTTGGAATTTGAGGAAAAGAGTAAACAAGGAGTTAACGTGTGAGAAGTAGGGGTTATTTAATTAATGAGATGTAACTAACTGAAGGTGAAGCGATGTGGGAGAGAGAAACTCAAAAAGAGAGGGAAATATCCTGCCCCACAATCCTTCTTCAGAAAGAGAGATTTCTGACTCTTGAGAATACTTTCTGAAAGGCTTTCTTTCTGAGCTTCTTTTCTCACTTTCTGACCCATTCTAGACTCATCAGACAAATCCATATAAACTCATCTTCATATGCTAAAATCTTTTTCCTATATGAATCTCAAGCTTTATATCTGCATATCTTCATTTTGATTAACCTGCATACAGTCTGAGATACCTATCTTCTTTCTGATCTACGTTTTGATCTTTAATAAATATACCTAATCTTGTAAACTGAGATCTTTCCTTCTGGCCTTTCATTTGGGAGGTGGTGAGGAGAGAGAGAGTACCTAGAGGCGGTTTATGCATGAGTAATTATGCAGTTTTGAAAATAGTTAAATTCAAAAGCTTTTTCAAAACACAAAATCGATCTTCAACTAACGGCTTCGTGAATATATCTGACACTTGGTCTTCAATATTAACAAACATTAACACAAAATGATGTTTAATATCAATATGCTTGGATCTAGAGTGCTGAATAGGATTCTTTGCAAGATTTACAGCACTTTTATTATTACAATAGATAAGGATTTTGGAATACGTCAAGTGATAATCTTTTAGCTGATTCCTTATCTACAACATCTGGGTGTAGCAGCTACATATTCAACTTTAGCAGTAGAGAGAGCGATTGTGTTCTACATTTTACATGACCATGTGATCAAGCTTTCTCCAAAGAAACAGCAGCAATCGCTTGTTCTTTTCCTTTCAACTCTATCTCTAGCAAAGTCAACATCATAGAATCTTACAATATCACAAGAAGTACCTTTCTTGTACCACAAGCCAAGATTAGTAATACTTGACAGATACTGAAGAATTTGTTTGATAGTATTTAAATGTGATTGCTTTGGATTAGATTGAAATTTGGCACAAATTCCTAAACTTAATTGGATGTCTGATCTACTGGCTATAAGAGACAGTAGAGAACCAATCATTCCACAATAATTGCTTTATTATACTTTCTCACCATTTTCATTAGTATCTATAATTTGAGATGGTTGATGCATAGGTGTACTCATTGATTTTGTTTGATCCATATTAAACTTTTCAATAAATCTTTTGTACATTTTTCTTGATGGATCATAATCCTTTTCTTTTTTTTGTTTTATTTGTAATCCCAGGAAGAATTTGAGTTCACCCATCATACTCATATCAAATTCACTTTGCATTAATTTTGAAAATTTTTCATAGAGAAAATGATTAGAAGTGCCAAATATAATGTCATTAACATATATTTGAACCACCAGAAAGTTATTATCTTGCTCAAGAGTAAAAAGAGTAGTATCAATATTACCTCTTTCAAGCGCATTCTTAAGTAAGAAGGTGCTCAATCTATCATACAAAGGTCATAGGGCTTGTTTTAGACCATAAAGAGCCTTTATTAGCTTAAAGACATGGTTGGGGAGATTTTCACCCTCAAAACTAGGAGGCTACTTCACATATACTTCCTCAGAGTGAAGTCCATCTAGAAATGCAGACTTGACATCAATTTGGTAAAGAGTGCATCCTTTGTAAGCAGCAAAAGCAAGTAGCATTCTCATGGCTTCAAGCCGAGCTACTGATGGAAAGGTTTCATCATAATCTATTCCCTCTTGTTGATTATAACCTTATGCAACTAATCTTGCTTTATTTTTGACAACTTTCCCTGCCTCATCGAGCTTATTCCTGAACACCCATTTGTGCCAATGATTTTTTTCCCCTTGGTTTTTCAACAAAAGTCCAAACTTTGCTTTTCTCAAATTAATCCAATTCTTCTTACATAGCATCCACCCAACTTTGATTTCTCAAAGCTTCTTCAATGCACTCAGGTACAATGGTGGAGATGAAAGTGCAGTTTGATGTATTTCTAAAGGATGATCTGGTTCTCATACCCAAGAAATTTGTTTTGAGAAACTGCTTTTAAATCAGAAATTGCCTTGTAGTTTCTTTAACTTTGAAGTTCTTCAGCTTCTCCTTCATCTTCAGATTGCTCTTCTTGATGATCACGAATATCACTTTCTAATATTTTGGGAGACTTCAGGAAAATTCCTGAAATACTTGTGTTCTGGAGCTTACTTTCTGATGTTTTGTCTTTCATCAACTTGCTATCAGAAGTGCCCTTTAGATTCATATTTACAAAGCTGTCTTCTAGATCTTCAAGATCATCAGCAAAGTCCTTTTTGAGCTCTTTAAACTTGATATGAATGGTTTCTTCTATGCATGATGTTCGCTTGTTATATACCTTATAGGCCTGGAAACAGAAGTGTATCCTAGGAAGATACCATCATCAAACTTTGGATCAAACTTGGTGAGTTTGTCCTTAGTGTTAAGAATAAAACATGATGAGCCAAAAGATTCTGGTCTTCCATAGCTCATAAGGAGTTTTCTACCCTTCCATAGCTCATAAGGAGTTTTCTTGAGAATTAGCTTAAGAAAGATTTTATTTTGAATATAATAAGGGGTATTTATAGCCTCTACCCAAAAACCTTTAACAAATCACTTTCTAAAAGCATTATTCTGGTTATTTCTTGCAAGCTTCTATTTTTCCTTTTAGCTACCACATTTTGTTGGAGAGTTATAGGTGTAGAAAACTCATGAAGAATGCTATAATTTCCACAAAATTCATTAAAAACCTGATTCTCAAACTTTCCTCTATGATCAGATCTGATAATATTGATTTGAGAATTTTTTTCAATATAAACTCGTTTTGCAAAAACTTTCAATCTTTCAAAAACCTCTTCCTTAGAAAGTAGAAAGATAACCCATGTAAATCTGGAGTAATCGTCCACTATAACAAGGCAATATCTCTTTCTAGCTAGACTTGCAGTCTTGGTAAGACTGTAACGCCCCGATTTTTCCTGTATACAAATGGCCAAAATACCCCTAAGGTCATTTTTATCGGGAGAATAAGGATAGCCGGCCCTGGCCATTCTCAAAGGGCTATTTTAGTAATGAACGAGGACTATATGTGTTATGTGTGTTAATAGAGTAGAAGAATCTCATATTTGAGTTCTGCATGCAAAATTACCAAAATGCCCTTGTAACTAATTGACATAGAATTTAATCCCGACTGGACCCGCACTTTGCCCAGGAGTTTGAAATGTCATTTTTAATGGATGTCTAATGTCTGTCTAGGTTCGGGTGGTCCCAGGGAGTTTTCATAAAAAATTACCATTCTGCCCCTAATTAAGGGCATAACGAGCTTAATTACATGATTAACGAAACTTAAGCAATACTAGATTCTACTTAAAGATTAATTAATTTTAATAATGAATCTAAAATAAAAATAATTAATAGAGGTTAATTAGGGCCTAAGATTGCTTAAGAAAACTCAAGATCCCTTTCTTAATTCAAGACTTTATGTCACATTTTCATGAATAGTATTTTCTCTCTCCAATTCATTAAATTAAGGAATCAAAGATGTGATGGTAATTCTTGATTGAATGAGGTTTGACCCTACTAATTGAGCATGAGCACTCCTTAACCATGTCTTGTGCAACTTTAATTACTCACTTTCTCACCTAAAGAGTTAACTACAAACCCCACCCCTAATCAAAGATACTCCTTAACCCACATTAAAGTGAGATATCTTCCTCCTTATTCCCTTAATACAACCGGCCACCCCCTCCATTCATCTCATTTCATTTTATTTTATTACAAAAAATCAAAGACAACCATGCCTAGCCATACCCAAAGCCATGCCTGGCCATTCCTACACCGCTCCATGTCATGATGCATACAAAGAGATATTTCTTCCTCCCTTTTCTTTCCCATGGCTGACGGCTACTCCTCCTCCTCTCACTCCCTCATGTTTCATTTTGTCTATAAATAGGCAGCAAAGGAAGCTTGCAAGAACCTTTGCTCATTCTTGCAACTTCAAGCTTCCTTTCCTTGATCTCAAGAGCTCTTCTTCTTCTCCACTTTTCAAGAGCCACCATCCTTCACCATTTCTCAACCCTAAACCACCACAAAACCCCCATCAACCTCCCCTAAAACATTTAACCTTTCCACTTCCTAGACCAAAAACTCAAGACAAATCTTTCTTCCTTTTCTTTTCTTTTTGGCTAAAAACCATCTTGGCCCAAGGAAGAATTTTTCTTCTCATTCCTTTTCAAGATCAAGCTCTCTTTCATCATCAAGAAAAACATCTTTGGTAGAGAATTGTTTTAAAAGATTTCATTCTTTTATTTTGTATTATTCTTAGAATGGAATGTTGAAATGTTAGTTCTTTCCTTCTTCACTTTATTCTCGGTTTCTTGCTTTCCTTTTTCTTTCCTTTCTTTTCGGCCTTGATGGCCTTGTTGTGTGAAAACCATGGCTTAATGATGAGAATCTTGGGTGTTGGTTGTAAAACCATCATTTGCTTGACCTCTAAGGCTTGAGGTTTCACTTCTAAAAGTTTTTGGCAAATGAAAATGTCACTTGATTTTCTTTAATGAGTTTTGCTTGAGCAAAATGGTATAATATGTTTATGTTATCTCAATCATCTTAAGTTCAAGACTTACCCCTTTCAACCTTAAAGTTGATCGGTATTCTAGAGTGGTTACTTTAGATAGGAGTCTTGAGCATAAAACTTAAAAGGAATAAATGGACATACATTCATCTTACAAACCTTAAAGTTGATCAGTGTTTTAGAGTCATTACCCTAAATAGGAGTCTTGAGCCTAGGATCTAAAGAAATAATAAATGGAAATGTATTCATATTTATATTCAAGACTTGCACATTATATTGAATTTCAAGTTGTCACCTAAAGCTTGAAGATAAGAAATGAACTTGCATTTCATGTTTATATTTCTTGTCTAGCATGTTTATATTTCAAGCCATCACCTAAACTTAAAGATTAAAAATGAGCCTGCATTCTCATGTTTATATTCAAGTTTTACATATCATATTTATATTTCCATTGCCATCACCTTATAATACCAAGATTAAAACGAAGCTTGCAGGTGCACGTTTAAGTTTATGCCATCACCTAAATAATTTAGTGCTCAAGACTTAGCCCTTTCAACTTACATGGGAATTTTGGTTCATGGACATCCACCTTTACAAATATGATTTGGTTTTTCAAGGAATGACGTCCTAATAAATGATGTATTGTTGTCTTGAAATATTGAAGTTTGTGTCTTACAACTTTTCCTTGAGAAATATGTTAATTCTTAAAGTGTTCAAAACATGGTTTACATAACCAAAATCCTTTTATTAAGCTTTCTAACTTTGCTACTGATCTAAGGTTATTACTTGCATCTCTATAAGGATAAAATTAATTATAAGAACATTTCTTAATCTAGAATTAATTCTAAGAAAGACTAGTTACTAGAAATGCTTGTTTTGCAATTTTGCATGCTCTTAGGAAATTAAATTTTAGATTCTATTCAAACCTCTCCAGAATTGATGTATGTTGTTTGGAGTGTATTTAACAGGTAAAAATTGTTATTAATGAGTATGGTAATTATTTTTAGTAATTAAGGAAAGACTAGTAACTAGAAAGAACCGAAAAATGTGAACTCTAGGACTCTTTAAAATGAAAAATATGGTTTCTGTCCAGCAAGTGTTAATTAAGTAAAAAGGATGTTTACCACTTAGTAAATGTATAGGAATCACCCATAAATGGATTAGGAATTTATTCTAGTATCATCGGAAAAGTTGGTAATGAGAAAGGGTCAAAAATATAACTTCTAAAACACCGAAATGGTTCATTCTCTTTTCTGCTCAAATCTGTCCAAATTTGTTTAGTATTGTTCTTAAGATTAATAATTAATTGAATCTTTGGAATTAATCCTTTAGATGCATAAAAAGAATGAATATAAAAGATAGGTTCACTTGATTTAGAGGCTTAATCGATTAAGAGTTAATAAGAGTGCTTGCCTTGTGAGATGTTGTGATTTGATATGCTTGAAAATTTTGATTATGTTTGCATAGCATGTTATGATTACATTTGGAATGTTTAAGATGCATGTGTTGAAGTAATTATGAGAGCATGTGACATTATAAGATATGTTGTGCCCTTGCATCTTAATATAACATGCTAATGTTAAGGTGACATAAAACATATGGAAATGATCCTCTAGACTCCCTGAATTAAAGGTTATGAGAGGTGATCCAATAAGGAAGTGATCTTTTGGACTCCCCGAATTAAAGGTTATGAAAGCTGATCTGAGCCCCCTATCCCGTACTTAAGAGTCAGGTGTCAACTTATCTTAAGGATAAGAGTATGCTAGTGATGACTAGTGAGATATAAGCTCATAACCTAGAACTCTCAAAAGAAGAGAGTAATAGGGTGGCCCAATGAGAGAAGGAAATAGCCTAAGTCACCAAAAAGATAAAATAAAGTAGTTCATGTTATGTTTACTATATTCCATGAGTATCACTTATGTTTGTATATAGTATGTTGCACCTTGCATTGACATGTATTTCATGATGAGGTATGATGCATTCATGACATCCAAGACACATATTAAAAATGAATAGGCCTCCGTAAAAGGTATTTTAGAACTTAATAATTGAACCTTATGCATGCTTACTATTTCATAATGAAACCCGAGGTTTCGGAGGACGTAGATGATGACACTAGGATAGGAGGACGCCCTGCTGAGATTCTTTATTAAGTTTCTCACTCCCTCTATCTTTTCTTTCTATCGCATCTTCAAAGGGCGATGACAGCATTCGTGATCTATGTTGATGCGCAGACTTGGGAGCTATATTTTGAAGCCACACACTAGTCATACCACTTTGTAGGCCGTTATTCAGTCCGCATGTTTATGTTTCTGGATTGCCCATTTTCTCATCCCGTCACCAATTTCGGTTTCACTCTTACTATGCCTTTTGCCGATGAGCTCCTCTTTGAGCATGCACACCTTCGCGGAAAGCAGACTCGACGCCCCCCTGCCGTTGCCTCAGCAGTGTGAGATTTCCTGGAGTATGTTCCCTGCTCTTCCCCGGCTCATTCAGAGACCAACCCTTCTGAGGACTCTGCCACCGAGGTCCCTTCCATCGGTTCTTCCCCCATGGTGCCCATGGAGATCAGTGGTGGTAGCGAGGCTATAGTGACGCAACCAATTCATGGAGGCTGAGTGAGGATGATACCCCACCGCGGAGTATTTGCCCGACTTTCTTACTGTTTGGCCACTTCGGCCGAACTGACTCAATGGGTTGGTTATGTTCCCCCCTTGGGATGGACAGCAGTAGAGGGTGGACTTTAGGCATGGTATTGCTGGTACATATATCTTGCATAGGATAGCCTTTTTTTTTGTATTAGATGTTATCTACTTTAGATGCACTTGGGCAGACCAGGCTTTTTGGTTGGTATATTTTATGTTTTTCTTATTTGTATTCGCACGGATGACTGTATTAATACAACTATCCAACTTAGTGTATGGCAGAACCTTTATTATATATATATATATATATATATATATGATGGTCGTTGTGTTATGATCTTGTCATTTTATTTCATAGTGTGAATGGTTCCTTGTTGTTATTCACGGATCAAATAATGTAGTGTTTATCTTATGCGCAACTCACGTTTTCATCTCTTATTTCAAAAAAAAAAAATTTACCCATATTTTCGTTAAGTATTTTCTAAAAATTAGAATTAAGAACTGGAATAAAAGAGTAATGACTAATAATTAACTTGAATATGTCCTAGCTGTGTTAGGTTAAATATTAAGGTGTTACAAAGACCAAAGAGATCCATATGTAAAAGCTTAAGTGGTTTAGTAGTTGAAAGCACAAGCTTGTTATGGAAAGAAGCTTTGGTTTGATTGTCTTTCTCATAGAAGTCACAAGTTAAGTCCTTATCAAATGTGATCTTTGGAAGGCCTTTAACAAGCTCTTTCTGAGAGAGCCGAGAAATAAGCTTCATATGAGCATGCCCAAGCTTCTTATGCCATAACCACTTATCATTTGTGAAGCATGCGAGACATTTTACATTTTGATCTTTCAGATCATCCAAGGATAACACATATGTGTTATCATGCCTCTTTCTAGATAGAATTACTTGTTCTAAAGTGGGACTTACTACTTTGCATGTATGAGTATTAAATATAACATTAAAACATTGGCCACAAAATTGGCTGATACTTAATAAGCTGTGAGCCAAACTATCAACTAGCAAGACATTAGAAATTTGGTGAGAATCATCCTTACCAACATCTCCTATGCCTATGACCTTAGCTTTACCTCCACTTGCAAACCTTATTGATCCTGAGTTCCTAGGACATAGATTTTTGAACCATTTTCTTGATCTGGACATGTGCCTTGAACAGCCATTGTCTGTAATGCCCCGATTTTTCCCGTGTACAAATGACCAAAATGACATTGAGGTCGTTTTACTGGGAAATAAGGATAACCAGCCCGAGCCATCCTCAAAGGGCTGTTTTTAATGTTGAATGGGGATTATGTATGATATCCGTGTTAATAGAGCAGAAGAATCTCATTTTTGAGTTCTGCACGCAAAAGTACCAAAATGTCCCTGTGTCTAACTGACACATAATTAGCTCTCAATTGGACCCGGACTTTGCCCGGGAGTTTGAAATGTCATTCTAAAGGGATGTTTAATGTCTAGTTAAGCCCAGGTGGCCCCAGGGAGTTTTTATGAAAAATTACCATTTTACCCCTGATTAAGGGCATAATTAGTTTAAGTATGTAATTAATAAAACCTAAGCAATATTAGGCTCTAATTAAAGAGTATTTAATTTCACTAATTAATCTAGAGTTAAAATAATTAATTGAGATTAATTATAGCCTAAGATTTCTTAATAAAACTCAAAATCCTTGTCTTGATTTAAGACTTTATGTCACATTTTCAATGAATAGTATTTTTCCTATTCCAATTCCATGATTTAAGGAACTAAGAAGTGATTGAGAATCTTGATTAGAAGATGTATGACTCCATTAATGGCTAAGACCACTCTTAAACCTTGTCTTGAGAAGCCTTAATCATCCTCTTTCTCATCTAAACACTTAATCAGAACTCCTAATCCATGGCTTAAACAAATCAACCACTAAACACACTTATAAAACAACATTTAAATAAGATATTCCTCCCCCCATTTCTCTCTAATGTGGCCGGCCACTTCCCCCATTTTTTCATCCATCACATGTTAAAATTAATTAAAATGTGTATTCAAAGAAACATGCTTAGCCATACCTTCACCCATACCTAGCCATACCCAAACCCATACCATGTAAAGAGATATTTTTCTTTTCATTCCTTCCCTCCATTCATACCCCCATATGTTTCATTTTTCTATAAATAGGTGCCAAGGGAAGTTGCAAGAACCTTTGCACAACTTTGCTACTTCAAGCTTTCTTCCTTCAATCTCAAAGAATTCTTCTTCTTCTATATTTTTTCCAAGAGCCGCCACCTTCCACCACTTCTCAACCCCAAACCACCACATAACCACCATAGATCTTCCTCTGAACACTTAACTTTTCCATTTCCAAGACTAAAACTCAAGAACACATCCTCCTTCCTTTTCTTTCTCACTTGGCCGAATCCACATTTGGCTTCAAGGAAGACTTTTCTTTTCATTTCCTCTCCAAGATCAAGCTCTTCTCTTTTCAAAAGAAAAATACCTTTGGTAGGGAGTTGTTTTAAAGCTTTTCATTCTTTCCTTTTGTGTTACTCATATATTGAAATATTGAAATGATGATTCTCTCCTCTTCCTCTTGGTTTTTGGTTTCTTACTTTCCTTTTTCTCTTCTTTCTTTTTCGACCTTGATGGCCTTGTGAATGAGAAAACCATGGCTTGATGATAAGGATCTTGGGTGTTGATCGGAAAATCATCATTTATTTGACCTCTAAAGCTTGAAGGTTTCACTTCTAAGAGCTCTTGGCAAACAAAGATATTATGTTGTTTTAAAGAGTTAAATGGTAGTCTTGAACCTAGGACTCAAAGATATAACAAATGGAGTGCATTCATATTTATCTTTCAAGTCCTTGTATTTCATATTATCACTTAAATAATTAATCTAAAAGCCTACCTATTTCGATGTTAAAGTTGATTATTGATTTAGAGTGAATACTCTAAGGGGCCTAAAGCACTAAAATAAAGAATTAAACTTGCATTCATATTTACATTTCCTGCCTAGCATATTTACTTTTTAAGTCATCACCTAAACTTAAAGATTAAAAATAGAGCTTGCATTGTCATATTTATATTCAAGCTTTGCATTCATATTTATATTTCCTTGCCATGACCTAAATAATTAATCTTGAAGCGTATCTATTTCAACCTTAAAGTTGATTGTTGATTTAGAGTGAAAACTCTAAGGGGCCTAGAGCACTAAAATAAAGAATTGGACTTGCATTCATATTTACATTTCCTTGCCTAGCATGTTTACTTTTCAAGCCATCACCTAAACTTAAATATTAAAAATAGAGCTTGCATTTTCATATTTATATTTGAGCTTTGCATATCATATTTATATTTTCCTTGCCATCACCCTATAATTCCAAGATTAAAAATGAAGTTTGCATTGCACGTTTAAATTTATGCCATCACTTAATTAACCTAGTGCTCAAGACCCACCCTTTCAACTCACATGAGAACTTTGACTCATGGAATATATATCTTATTAAATGTAAACATCCTTTTATTAAGCTCTCCAATTATGCTACTGATCTAAGGATATTAATTATGTTACCATAAGGATAAGAATTAGTTCTAAGAAAGACTAGTCACTAGAAATGCTTGCTTCACAATTTTGTATGCTCTTAGGGAATTAGATTTTGGTTTCAGTTCAAAAATTTCCAGAATTGATGTATGTTGTTTGGAGTGCTCTTAACATCCATAAATTGTTATTAATGGGTATGTTAATCATTGTGATAGTTGAAGGAAAATTTAGTAACTAGAAAGAACTGAAAAATGTAAATTCTAGGACTCTTTAAAATGAAAATATACTTTCTGTTACAGCATGTGATACTTAAGTAAAAATGACATTTAACACCTAGTGAATATATAGGAATCACCCATAATTGGCTTAGAAATTAATTCTAACATCATAGGAAAAGCCGGTAATGAGAAAGGGTCAAAAACGTATTTTATAAGGACACCGAAATGGTTCATTTCATTTTCATTTTAAATCTGTCCAGATTTGTTTAAGTAATGTTTTTGGGTTAATAATTAATGAGAATCATTGGGATTGATCCCTTAGATGCATAAATAAATAAATACAAAAGTTGGGTTTACCCGATTAGAAGTTTAATCGAGTAAAGAATTATTATGAGTGCTTGCTTTATAAAGTGTTATGAATTGATGTACTTGAGGTTTATGTGATGATTATGCTTGCACAAATGTTGTTATAGCATGTTATGTTTTCACTTGAAATGTTTAAGATGCATGTATGAAAGTAATATGAAAGCATGTAACAATAAATGATAAGTTGTGTTTTTACATCTTAACATAACGTGCTAATATAAAGGTGACATAAAAATATGTGGAAATGATCCTCTAGACTCCCCAAATTAAAGGTTATCAGAGCTGATCCAATAAGGAAGTGATCTTTTGGACTCCCCGAATTAAAGGTTATGAAAGGCGATCCTATTGCCCCTTATCCCGTACTCTAAGAGTCGGGTGTTAACTTATCATAGGATAAGATTATGCTAGTGATGACTGGTGAGGTATGAGCTCATAACCTAGAACTCTCAAAAGGCGAAAGAAATAAGGTGGCCCTAAATAAGAGAAAGAATTAATCTAAGTTACCTAAAAGATAAATGGAAGAAAGTCATGTTATAATTGTTATGATCCATGAGCATCTCTTATGATTGGAATTAGTATATTGTACCTTGCATTGCCATGCATCTCATGATAAGGTATGTTGCATTCATGACATCCAAGACGCATACTAAAATGAATAGGTCTCGGTAAATGGTACTTTAGAACTTTAAAATTGAACCTCATGCATGTTCACCTTTTTATAAAAAAACCTGAGGTTCCTGAAGACGTAGACGATGACACCAAGATAGGAGAATACCTTACTGAGATTCTTTATTAAGTTTCTCACTCCCTCTATCTTTTATTTCCGTTGCGTCTTCAGAGGACGATGGCAGCCTTCGTGATTTACATTGATGCACCGACTTGGGAGCTGCATTTTGATACCATGCACCAGTCCTATCACTTAGTTGGTCGTTGTTCAGTCCGTTTGTTTGTATTCCTGGATCGCCCTTTCGCTCAGCCGGTTACTAGCTTCCGATTCTCGCCGACCTCGCCCTTCGCTGATGACCTACTCTTCGAGCGTACACGCCCTCGAGGAGAGTGCATCCGTCGTACCCCTGTTGTTGCCTTCACCGTCCGAAACTACCCAGAGTACATTCCCTGTAACGCCCCGATTTTCGCTAAACTTTCATAATGACCAAAATGCCCCTGAGGTCATTTTTACCCGAAACACGAGGACGGCCGGCTTTGGCCATCCTCATAGGGTTCATATGCTATATGAAGGGGATTGTATGAGCATGAGTGCCTAACAAAGCAGGAAAACCTCATTTCTGAGATTTCTGCGCGTAAATGACCAAAATACCCCTGTAACAGAATTAAGGCAGTTTTAAGTTCCGTTTCGACCCGGACTTTGTTCTAGGTTCAAAACAATGATTTTAAGGCATGAACTATGTTTGTTTAAGTCCCGGAGGTTCCGGGCAACTTTTGGTGAAAATTACGGTTTTGCCCCTGCATATCGCATTTTCAGCTTAATGAGCCGTTTAACTCCAAACCTAAGCAATATTAGGCTCTAATTAAAGGTTAATTAATTTTCATAATTAATCTAGAGCCAAAACCATCATTTAGAATTAATTGGAACCTAAAATTGCTTAGGGAAATTCAAATCTCATCCTAGTCTTATTCTTTAAAAAAAAAAAGAGAATAAGAATCTGTGAATAGTGTCGAATAGTGTTTCCACTATTCATATCAACTTTTCTTTTCAAGACAAGTTGTCACACCCACATCACTAGTCTTAGAGGTGTTGACTCCCCTAATCCTTCTAGACCACCTCTAACCTAGGGATTTGTGGTTTTAAATAACCTATTAGTGCACCTAAGTACCTACTTAGCAACTTTTAATCCTAAGCCTAATCTATGTCACACCAAAGCACACTTCTAGAACATGGTTTAAGGAGATATTTCTCCTCCCCAAGGCTGCCAAGAATGGCGCCATTTTTCCCTAGAAAATCATCAAAAAGTTAGTCTATGTGTTCAAGCTATCTTGTGACATATGTCTTGAACACTTTCAATCAATAATCAACTTTCAAGAAAAATTGTCACTCAAGACTCAAAGAATATTTTATATGGTCAATCAAGGCTTTCAATTCATTTCTAAAATGAAAATAATTATGTCTTTCAAACTCAAAAAGAATGATTTGTTTTTGTGGTCATTCAAGCTTTCCATCAAACTTTTTCAAGACAACATGTCTTACAACACATTACCTATGCTTTGGGAATTTAAGTCTAGAAAACTTTCTCCTCTTTTTGGGCATGAGAAGCACGGTTTCTCTTCAGATTTTGTAGCCCAAAATTTTAAGTTTTTATGCATTTTTAAAGGTTGGAAAATAAGGTACATGCTAGCCATACTTTAGGACATGCATAGCTAGACTTTTCACCATGCTTTGAATGACTTTACACCATGCTTTGAACAAGATTTTTCCTCCCTCATGTGGCTGTAAAAGTGGCGAATTCTTCCCCAAAAGGCCTCCAACATTCAATTCATTCCACTTCTCTATAAATAGGTAGCTTAGGGAACTTGAAGCACCTTTGTTCATTTCACTAAAGCTTTGAGTTAGAGCACTTTGAGTTTCTTTCTCTCAAGTTCAAGAGCTCATCCTCTCCAACCTCTTCATCTTCTTCACTTCCTCTCAAATCCCAAACTCTAGGTAGGGAGCTCTTCAAGAATGCTTTCTTTTATTTTCATGCTCAATGTTTATCTTGCTTGAAAGTTGTGTTGTTAGTAAGTTTTTCTCCCAAGCATTATTTCGGTTTCTTCTTTTCTCTTCCTTTTCATTTTCAGCCTTAAGGCCATGGTAGTGAGAGCTTGATGATGAGTGCTCTCAAAGATGAAACCATGAGTTCATCTTAAAGTGAGGCCTCTAAAGCTTGAACCTTTCTTAAGAAAAAGTTCCATCATTTCTCCTTTTTCTTTCATTTTCGGCCTCAAGACCAAAATGAGGAGAGCTTGATGATGAGTACTCTCTTGGGATAACCATGTGTTCATCCTAACATGAGACCTTTAAAGCTTGTGTTTTGTTTGAGAAAAGTTTTATCTTTTTCATGTTTTGGTTAAGACAAGGCTATGTTTTTCATGAAAACTCTTTTTGAGCTTTTTGTTCCTAGATGTTTCGGCCATGGAGGCTTAAGGTGCTTAGGAAAATGGTAGCTTGATGATGAGGGCTTCATGTTGATGTATGTCACATGAACAAAACTCTAGAGCATAAATTTGGTTTCTAGGCCAAGTATGTTTCGGTTTCTTTCCTTTATGTTGGTCATGAGTTTTGTGTTGTTAATAAATGTAGAGCATTGCAAAAATACTCAATGATGAGGACTTGAGATGTTGGTGTTTGAATCACCAAGATCTTGGTCCCTAGAGTTCAAAAATAAGGTTGTTTCCCCGTGATGAGGATTCGGCCACCTCATGGACTTTGAGGATATGATTTTCTTTTATACAAATTAGCAACACTAGTGTTTTCTTTTCTTGTGAGGATGAGTTATGGGTTGAAACTTTGTTTCCTTTAAAGTCTTGCAAGAGCTCTAAACAAGATATAAAAGAAGTTGCATCCACGTTATGCTTTGCATTAGTACGTTTATTTCTTATGCCATCACTAAGACCCAAGATAATGAATGAACTTGCACAATGCACGTTATGTTTCAAGCTTTGCATCTCATTTTATATTTCAAGTCATCACTAAACTCTAAGAATAAGAATGGAGATGTATTTCATCTTTTACTTTGTGCTATCACTTTGTTTTCTAAAGGACTATAAAATGAAATGCATAGCACGTTTATTCTATGTCATCACTTGAAACTTTAGAGCTCAAAGACTTGCCCATTTCATCTTAAGAAAAGAATTAAATCAAGGAGGTATCTCCTTGAACATCATTCGGCCATGTGGTGTAAATGGCTCTAGGATGAGTTTCATTAAACTACAAGGGCCTATAATGCATGTCTTAGAATTTTTCTAAGCTTGGATGCACTTAAACAAGGTTTTAAACATGTTTTCAAGTTTTGAATCATTGTCAAGAGCAAGCCGAAATGGCTGCTGCCCTTGATGTTCCATGATGAGTTTTGGCAAAATAAACTTTGATTTTTCATGGTCTTGAAGTCCTAAAAAGATCCCAAGAGAAACTAGCAAGTTATATGGTTGAAAGAAAGGTTTTTCTCATGATTTTAGGCCTTAAGGGTTTTCGGTTCTGCCTTAGTAATTTCAGCACCTTAAATTCTGTCTTGGGTGGTCTAAATATGTTGTAATACCTTGCCAAGTATGTGATAATTGTTCTAGACTCTTTAAAGCATTATTAGTGACTTTGTTTGCTTAATATGTGAATTCTAGAACTATAAAGAATGGCAAAATGAGTTTCTGCCCAGCCTTGATAAAATATTTAGAATCACATTAGATTATGTCTAGATGTGTGGGAGTGACTCATAATTGGCCTAGGTATTAATTATTGCACCATAGAAAAAGTCGGATGCGAGAAAGGGCTTAAAACGCATTTTCTAGAACACGTAATTCATCAAATATGAACAATTACATAAAGCCGTCCAACCATAATTAATTAGGATTTAGAACTTAATGGATTATGGTAATGAGGTTAATCAATCCCATAAACATACTAGAAAGTAATGGGAAAGTTGAGGTTACCCGATTTAGGGATTTTTACCTTAAGGGATGATTATGCGCCTCTAAGTTTGATGATGAATTGATGTGTTAGCTCATGACGTGTATGGTGCCATGTGAACTATTATCCCTATGTGATAGCTTGTATTAACATGTTATTATTTCTTTAAAAGAACTTTGGAGATGCCGAGGTAGTAATTATGTGCTATGCATTAATTATGTGGCATCTTAAAGAAACATGTTAAACTTAGGATGACTCAGAACATAAGAATGTAATCCTTTGAAACCACCGAATTAAGGGTGGGGACAATGTGATTCTAGCCCCCTAAACCCGTACTTAAAGTCGGGAAGTTGACTTATCCAAATGGATAAAGTCTAGATGCTAGTGACGACTAGTGTGGTATGAGCTCATAACCTAGAGTTTTCTCAAAAGGGAGAAATATTAGGGCGGCCCAGTTAAGTAAAGGTTCTTATGTCACCTAAGTGACCCAGTTATGTGATTTATGTTCTACGTACCAAGCTACATGATTTATGTCTATGATTTTAGTATATAGCCTATGTAACCCAAGTGCCATGTTAAAAAGAACGGATTCTCGGAAAATGAGATTTTGGAAAACTCATAATTGAACCTACGTATGTCCATTATTTTGTAAATAACCCGAGATTCCTGGAGACGTATATGATGACACCTAGGATAGAAGGAAAACCCTACTGAGTTTCTTTAGTAAGAATCTCACTCCCTCTATCTTTTCCTTTCCATTACGTCTTCAGAGCGAGATGGCGACCTTCGTCCTATTCATTGACACTCCACGGTGGGAGATCCACCACGACCCGGAGTATGGGTCCTATCATTTTGAGGGCCGATGTACCTTACGTGTATTCATGTTCGTTGGACGGCCATTTTCGCATCGTGTCTATAGCTACCACTTCACCCCAGCATCCCCCTATGACGATCCCGCGATCTTCGAGCATGCACGACCACAGTGGGAGCAGAACCTGCGGGCCCCCTCTGACCGTTCAGCCGATATGCCAGTGTACGTGCCGCTGACACAACACTCGGAGGAGGACACTATAGGGGATGTCCCTATGGGTCATGAGGACTCTGCCCCCACTCCACCGCAGCGACCGACGGGCAGAGAGGAGACGGTTACCCAGCGTCGAAGGGCTCCGGCACCAGGACCACGACCTCGACGTGGGCGGCCCATCCAGTCAGAGGGCATGCCTGCCCCGGCCGAGTTCCGCCCATGGATTGGCTACGTCCCTCCATACCCGTGATCTCATTGCATAGACGGAGGGTAGACCTTAGTACATGCACACCACTAGTATGGATGAAACCTCTTTTGTGTTGAGGTTATCCATCATAGATTGCACAGGGGTCGAGATGTTTTCTTTCGATTACATTCGATGTATTTACGTATTACATTGTATTTATATTTACATTACGCATTTGAAGAGTCTGCTTGATGGGTAGGCATTTTATCTATGAGGTATTTCAGTTATGATTGATGTTATGTTCGATGTTATGTTTTGGAGCCATTCCTATGTTATCATTCTGCATACTATGATACCGACTCGTGAAGTTACGCGCGGCTTCTATTTTAAGTAATGATTTCAAAAAAAAAGTTGGCTCATATTTTCGTTAAGTCTATTTTCCAAGGAAATGAACCATGTCAGTAAGTAACGACTAATATTTGGCCTAAGTACGTACTAGTAGTATTGGGACAAATATTAGGGTGTTACATTCCCCGCTCACCCCTAACTCATTCTGAGACCGACCCCTCCGAGAGAGATATCCCATCCATGGGTTCCTCCCCAACCATACCCATGGAGTTAGGTAGTGAGGCTACTATGACGCAGCCACTTCGAGGAGGCAGGGTGAGGATGGTGCTCCGTCGTGGAGCACATGCCCAACCCTCTCACCACTTAGCCATCCCGACCGAGTTGGCTCAATGGGTTGGTTATGTACCTCCTTTTGATGGGCAGGAGTAAGAGCTGGCAGCTGACTCTAGTGCACACATCCGTACACGTTTAGGATAGCCTTTTTTTGCTTTTAGAGGTTATCTGTTTTAGTTGCACTATTGTAGTTGGGGGGTTCAAATGTATTTTCTTTATGTTTCTTCATGTTATGAATGGATGACTATATTAATGCTACTACTGTAACGCTCTGATTTTTCTGTCAGAGGGGGAAATGACCAAAATGCCCCTGAAGTCATTTTCGGCCCAGAATTCGAGGATGGCCAGCCCGGCAGTCCTCGAAGGGCCAACTCAATGTTTGAAGGGGGTTGGATGGCCTTTGAATGGTTTCAGAGGCGAAAATCTCATTTTCTACAATTTCGGGTCAAAATGACCAAAATACCCCTATAGCGTTTCTACGCGGGTAAAGGTGCTGTTTGAGCCCGAAACTTTCTCCGAAGGTTTAAAACAATGTTTTTACATGTTTAAGAGTGTCTGTTTAAGTCCCAGTTGTCCCGGGCAGTTTTTGTGCAAAATTATGATTTTGCACCTGAAATAGTATTTTTGAGCTTAATGACGTAATTAAGCAAACCTAAGCAATATTAGGCTCTAATCGAAGATTAATTAATTTTCATAATTAATCTAGAGTCAAAATAAGCTATTAAAATTAATTAGAACCTAAAATTTCTTAGATTAAACTTAAATCTCTTTTTTAAAACTCAAGATTCCACTCTTGGAATCTTGAATAGTATTTTCTCTTTCCAATTCCTTAAGTCATGGAGTTATGTCTAGAGTTGTTTATGAACTAAAATGAATTTATTACTCACTAATGATGCAAGACCACTCCTTAAACATGTCTTGACAACCTTGATTACCCATTTTCTCACCTAAATACTTCCTTACAAATTCCTAATCTTAATCCTAATAAAAGATACACCTAAACACAACTCTAAACCATAATTAAAATGCAAGAAATCCTCCCCCATGGCTTATGCATGTTTCGGCCACCCCCCCCATTTCCATCACATGTTGATTTATTTCTCACTCAAAGAACCATGCTTGATCAATACTTGAACCCATACTTGAACTCATACCTTCCCACCATGCCTTGCAGAACATATTTTTCTCCTCCTTGTGGCTGTAATGGCCGAAGCCATTCCCTCCCCAAACACCCCTCATTTGTTTCATTTCTCTATAAATAGCATGCTTGGGTGAACTTGCATCATTTTGGGTTCATTTGCTAAGTGTAAGTTTTCAAAGAGCACTTCAAAGTTTTTTTTTCTCTCAAAGTTCAAGTGTCCAAGTTCTTCAAGTTCTTCATCCTCTTCACTCATCTCAACCTCCAATCACTTGGTAGGGATTTTCTTTCAAGTGTTTCTTTCATTTAAGTTCTTAATCTAGTTATGTGTTTTATGGTTTCTCTTGAATCTTTTGGAACTTCTTTTCTTCTTCTCTTCCTTTTCCATTTTCGGCCTTGAGCCCTTGAAAACAAAGGAATGAGAGCTTGATGATGAGGGTTTCATGATGATGTTCATCACTTGAACAACCTCTAAAGCTTGATCTTTGTTCTTGAGTTAAAAATGTTTATAGTTCTTTCTTTCTTGAACCTTGAAATCTTTAACTTTGATTATGTTTTAAAATGGTTACATGAACTCAATGATGAGGACCCATGGTGTCAATGTTAATACATCATCAAGATCATGGTCTCTAGAGTTTCAAAATGGTTCTTTCTTGCTCTTATGTTTCGGTTTCTTTCCTTTCCTTTTTCTCTAAAATTTTGGCCAACAATCGTGGATGAACCCTCATGATAGCTTGATGATGAGAGTTCTAGTTGGTGACTTTATGTTCACCACAAAGAAATCTTTAAAGCTTGAGTTTTCGTAAAGGTGTTATAAAGTTCATTTATGGTTATACTTTTAAGGAATGTTAGCTTGAGTTCTAAGAACTCTAGACCTCACTTTATCTTGTCATGATGAGTTTGGGTTAAGGTTTAAGTTCCTCTAAAGTCTTGAATGAGCTCTAATAAGATATAAATGAACTTGCATATTTATTTTGAGGTTGCACTCATGTTTATATTCTTGCTTTGCATCTTTATTTTCAAGTTATCACCTAAGGACTCAAAGATTAAAACAAGACTTGCATTATCACCTAATTAATTCTCAAAACCTTTCTATTTCGGCCTTAAAGTCGATTGTTACTGGGCCTAGAGCACTAAAATAAAGAAATGAACTTGCATTGCATATTTATTTCAAGCCTTGCATATTTACTTCAAGTCTTGCATATTTAAATTTCAAGTCTTGCATATTTATTTCCAAGTCTTGCATATTTACTTTAAAGTTCCCACTTTACTTTGTAATGAAGAATAAAAATGAAGTGTGTAACAACCTAAAAATTATTTAAAAATTAATTTGAGTTTTATTCATCATAATTTCAAAAATTTGATACTTTGAACAATGATAAGGACGATCCAACAGATTTGTAAAAAAAAAATGTGAACAGTGTTTTGCAGGCCCCGTAGGCTCGCCAAGACAGCCGAAACCCTAGAATTGGGACCCGGAGATGCCCGAAATTGAGAAATTATATGATTATGGTTAGAAATAGGTAGAAATAAAGATTTTATACCCGAAATTATTTTTCGGGCAATGTTTGATTTCCCGGGTACACTGTTTTACCCGTTCGGTAAAATTTCGGTGTGCGATTTCTAACACCGAAAGTTAGTTTGACCTTTACAAATGGATAATGTATATCCATTCAAGCTAAGTGTAAGGCTAGGATTTAATCTTGAATTTCCAGATCAAATCCTAGCCATTCATCTTGTTTTCTTGCTAGAAAGAATTAGATTTTATATTAAACAATGTTTATAACCTATCTATATTAAAAATCATTTAAAACTACCAACCTTATCTTTTCAAATTGATCTTCTCGGCCAAGTCGCCTTGCCATACAGCCACCATTGTTCATTCTTCAAGAGCTTCACACATGATTTCAATCTCTCAAAATCATGTCCTAGACTTGTCAAAACATCAAACATCCTTCACAAAACTTACTCCACTCATCAATATCTACAAATCTAACCGATTGAAATCTCAAATCCTCACCTTAATACCTCATTTCCCCACTGCCTAAGGAAGGGTTAGGTGCTATTTGGAAGGCTTGAAGTGAAGAAAAAATCATTTTTGAAAGATAGATCCCTTGGAGTTAGAAGCCTTAAAGCTTCACAAGTAGGGTTTTCTTTGGCCTTTTTCTTTCAAACTTTTTCTGAGCAATTCTTGCTGGTTTCAATCCAAAATTTCTAGTTAATTTGGTTGATATTATGTTGTTATTGATGTATGAATTTTACTGAAGTGTTTGGATGAGGTTAGAGAGATCATTTTGTCAAAAGATGTTGAGTGATACTTGCTGGATTTTCAATTTTCTAACAGGCAGTGTGTGACCACGAATTTTCTAGGCTTGTTCTGGGCATTTTATTCAACTGAAAAAAATATATGTTGTAGTTAACATCTTTAGCTAGTCCCACGAATTTTCTTGGGTTTTTATTTTGAGTAAAACTTCCTTATAAAAATCAAGAACTGAAATTAAGCATATGCTGCCTGAAATGTTGAATTTGAAGCTGTGAACTTGTGGAATTTTATTAACCTATCAAATGATCGAATTATTAGCTGAACTTTTCACAGGATGTTGAGGACATATTGAGATCCAACTTTAATTTTTGGTACAAAGTTCTGGGTTCATTTAATAGGGTAGAAAAATTGAGACTTCTGGCTATTGGCTAAGAGTGTATGGTTTCTGACCACTAAATTTTTAGAATTTTGTTAATATAGTTAGAGAACTCTAATTACCCTGAAATTTTTATAGGACCTTGGTGACACATTGAGGTGTTCTTGATAATTTTTATAGTCTCTGAAATGACTGTTTTATGTGCAAATAAATTCGTGCCACAATAGTATGAAATCTGCCATTGTGCTGAAAATAAATTGATGCTTTGAATGGATGAAAATGTAGCATTTTGTACTAGTATGACATTAATACCTGAATATGAGTATGAGTAATTGAGCATATGAACTTATTGATGAGGTTAGGTACACATAGATATGAATGATTATTACAATTGTTTATATGCAAAAGAAAAGCATAAGATTATGTTTTTTGGACTGGAGAAAGTAAATCCAGTTTGTTAGGGGAAGTAAACCTAACTACCAAGAAAAGTATAAGATTTATAATCCTCAGGCTAGAGAAGTAAATCCAGTCTATCAGGAAAAGTAAACCTGACTACCCTTGAATTGAGTCGGGGAAAGTAAACCTGGCTAGGAATAGGTCTATGTGAGAATTGGAGAAAGTAAATCCAATGATCATGTATAGGAATGAGTTCAGTCCTGAAAAACAGTCTATTACCCATTATTGCTACACTGGGGATGGCGGTACGTAATGCCCAGATGTGACAAGATTAGTCAAGGGTCAAGACAAGTTTAAGAAGTAAACTTTCTAAGAAATCCTTTGTCTTATATGCTGAGTAAAGAAGTTTAGTATCGATATTGAGACCAATATATTTAAGTGAAAAGTTTAGTAGTATATGATGTTTAGTAGTATGGTATATGTATATTAAGTGATTGAATATTAAAAGTAACCCACTTCGGAAGTATGATTTGGAACTTTAAAAATAAACCATTATTATATAATGCATGACCACTTTTTCTTAATACCCCGAAGTGGCTGGGGCGATGACTATGACATTATGATTGTGTATTTAGGGGAGTTACCCTACTGAGAATTGTATAATTCTCACCCCTATGTTTTTGTGTTCCCGTGTCGTCTCTAGGTTGATGCAGAAAATCAAGAGACTGCTATGCAAAAGAACTTGGAAGTGCAATAGTATAGTAGTTAATGCTTTTATTATGTTGTATTTAGTGGAATGGATATGTATGTATATATGATAGAGGACAAAGTGTGTTAAAGCTCACAAAAGAGCTTCCTTTATGTACTGAACTTTGTATTAGATAAATATTTTGGTTTCATTGCTATATATTTCAGTAGAATTATGACCAAGTTATCTTGCGAATCAATCCAAATGGCTATAGATATTTAAGAAAGGTTTGCAAACTTAGAAGTAACAGCTCTCAAGTACGACACCATAACTTAAGGATGAGGTTGTACTTGAGAGGATGTTACAAAGTGCATAGCATGTTTATATTTTGTCATCACTTAAAGACCTTAGAGCTCAAAGACTTGCCCATTTTATCTCAAGTTAAAGTTTAATATGGAAGCATTCTTTGAATGTATAATTTCGGCCAAGTAATAATGATGAGCTTGGAATGAGTTCCATCTAGTTACAAGACCAACAACCTATGTTCTAGGATTTTCTTTAAGCTTGATGAGTTTTATAAAGTTATGACCAACAAGATTTATGATTTTAATCCTCTTCTAAAGAAGAATTAAATTGGTTACTGACCTAAGGTTGTTTTTAGCCTCTTGATAAAATAAAATGGTTTGCAAAGAGTTTTAGAAGTCCTAAAATGATTCCAAGGGAAACTAGCAACTTATATGCTTTAGAAATGTCAAATTATGTGTCTTTTCGGATTTGAACAGTTCGATTCTGGCTTGATGTGTTTGATGTTGTATGATGATGTTTTGATGTGTTAGAACGTGTGAAAATGATATATGATGAGGTATGAACACTTCTATGCATGTTAGGAGAGAAACTAGCTTCATAGAAAAAAAAACCCGTAAAGTTGGAATTTAACGTGAGTTTAACCCCTTCAATCCTAATCAATGCCAAAACTGTTTTAGTATGATAACAATCAGTTTGGGATTGATTAATCATGAAAAATTTGATTACATTTGAAGTAGGATCGAATTTTAGCACCTATAGAAAAACTAGTAACTAGAAAACCGTAAAAGTACAATCCTAGAACTCTTAGAACATTTAATTTCTGGATTCCGTCCAGAACCCTCATAATATGGCAAACATGGTTTATAATTAGTTCTTAGGCATATGAATGCATCATAATTGGTTTAGATTTAATTTATAGCACCTTAGGCGAAGACGGAACCGAGAAAGGATCTAAAACGTAAGTTCTAGAACCCCGTAATCATAGATATGTAACTCTGCCCTTGGGGTAAGGTGCTGCCCAGATTTATTAAAGAGCATAAATGATAGTAAGATTTGTTAGAAGAGAATCCTTAGGTGCATAAGAGGTTGATAGAGAATGATAGAATAAATACATTTCAAGTTTAAGACCCGTAAGGGTCAAAGCATAAGATATCGTAGGATCAAGAGCATAATGAGTTTCAATGTTACATGTGAATGTATGTTCTATTTGAGAATGATTATGTCAACATATGAATTTATGATTGAGGAGACATGTTCTACTTGTTTATGTGGCATAAAGTAAAGTTGGAAGAAATCCAGCGTGCTACTGTTATGCTGCCGAATTTCTAACAAATTTGGGGACTTAGAAAGTTTTTGAAAACCAATGAGATTTTCTTTATAAGATATGAGGTACTAAGATGAGTTCTTGGATGACACCGGTTCGGCTGAGCACCTCCAAAGAACTCATGTGGCATCGGTACCAAGATGTATTCTTGGGTGACACCGGTTCAGCCGAGCACCCCCAAGAAATGCCCCCTAGCCCGTACTAGATAGTCGGGATTATGATTATGATACGCTTATCGGGATTGATAAGTAAGAACTAGTGACAACTAGTTAGGTATAAGCTCATAACCTAAAGATGTGACACGTTCTGGGTGACACCGGTTCGGCCGAGCACCCCCAGAATGAATGTCTTTTAGGGTGGCCCCATGAGAAAGTAAAGTATGATGATTATGTCACAAAGTTTTCCCCACATGAGATTTCAATTGCCACTTTATGCCACCATTATGATGCTTCTTGATGTTATGATTGATGTCCTTGCATTAACTAATGCCATGCATACATCCTTTACTATATTGCATTCATGACATTAAGATTCATTCTAAAATGAACGGACCTTGGTTAATTATATTTTAAAAGCTCAAAAATGAACTTAATGCATGCTCACTTATTTTATACACTAAACCCAAGGTTCTTGAGGACGTAGATGATGACACTTAGGTAGTAGGAGGCCCTACTGAGATTCTTTAGCAAGATTCTCACTCCCTCTATCTTTTCTTCCCATCAAGTCTTCAGATGGCGACGTTCGTGGTTTTTGTAGACACCCCAACGTGGGAGGTGCACTATGATCCGGAGCATGGATCATACCATTTTGAGGGTCAGTGCACGGTTTGTGTCGTCATGTTCATTGGACGACCCTTCGCTCACCTTGTGTATACCCATCGCTTCTCCCCGACAGCACCCTACGGCGACGACGAACTGGTTTTCGAGGGCACACGTACGCGCAACGAGAGAGTGCTCCGCATGCACACCGTCGCTTCAGCCATGCGTGACTACCCCGACTATGTGCCCCGAACATACTTCTCGGAGACCGACCCGTCGGAGGACCCGCCTACCCATCTGTACAGTGAGAGCTCTACCCCCACTCCACCACTAATGAGAGAGGGCAGTGAGGACACCGTGACTCAGCCTCGGCTAGCATGACAACTGGAGATGCGGCCACGTCATGGGGGTCACTCCCAATCCCCGCTTCGTCTTTACACATCGGAGGAGCTCTCCCAATTTGCTGGGTATGTGCCTCGCTTGCGGGATGGACGTCAGAAGGAGGTAGCGGATGACCGATGGAGTACCCGGGCTAGTGCACACACCACTTAGATGAGGATAAACTTTCTTTTGTTTAGAGGTTATCCCTTTAGTTGCACTTGGGTAGGGGAGTTTGCTGTTATGCTTTCTGTCACACTTTCCTTTGTATTTTCTTCTTAGATGTATTCGTTTCATGTTGTACCAAACTAAGTCCCACTCTTCATAAGTGGGCATATCATATCATATATATATGCAGTTCAGTTTTATCGCGATGTGCCTTTACCTGCTTTATGTTTTGATGTTTATGAGATACTTGCTTTATTTCCTTATGTTCTTTATTGCTTATCATGTCACGCGACTCTCACTTTGCTTTTATAATTCAAAAAAAAAATTCACCAGTATTTTCCGCTAAGTATTTTAAAGTAACAAGGAAACTATGACGTAATAGACTAATATTAACCTAAATATGTTCTAGAGTATTAGGTTAAAAATTAAGATGTTACAACTACTACTTGACTTGGTGTATGGTATAACTATTTATACCATATCAATCTATGATGTTGCTTCTTTTCGTTTCATTTGTTATGTTATGATCTTCTTTTGCAAGTCAACAATACGGTTTACTTTATGCACTTGCATGGTTCACGTTTTAGCTTTCATTTCCAAAAAGAAAAATTTTACCCATATTTTCACTAAGTATTTTCTAAAGACTAGAATTAAGAACTGAAAGAAAAGAGTAATGACTAATAATTAACTTGGATACATCCTAAGTGTATTGAGTCAATTATTTGGGTGTTACATTGTCCATGTACCATTTGTTTTCAAGTTCCATATACATTCTTAAGCAGACCTGTAATCAACTTATTTTCTACTTTAGGTACCCATATTCTTTTGGGTCCTCTTGCATTAGTTTGAGAAGAAGGTTGTCCAACCTTTTTGACTAACTTCCTTTTCGTAAAGCATTTCTCAGTGGATGCCCCTTCTTAAAACAGATAGTACATAAGACTTTTCTTTTAACTTTCTAGAGGAAAATTGATTTTCCTTTTTTGCTAAGCTTTTTTTTATATCCTAATCTAGTGTTTTGAAAATATGGCCTCTGACTGTCAAGCATTAGATCAAGATTCCTTGATCTATTTACCATCTTTTCAATGTAAGATTTAAGGAGCTTCGAAGATCTTTCAAGCTCATAAACGACCTTTTGAGTATGTTCATTTTTATTTTTAGCTTCAGATTCTAAGGCATTGAATTTTATGTTTAAAACTTTATTTTCACCTTTTAGTTCTTCTTTTTCAAGCCTTAGATCCTTAACTTCAGTTTTAGCCATTTTGAGTTCGAGAATAGTTTTTTTATGTTCCTTCTTCAAATTGAGATAATATGAAGAAAGAGTTTGAGAATTTTCAAGCAATTCTTCATGGAGAGACAAAATTTTATCACATGAGAGATCAGTATTATTTACGTCAGATTCACTTTCTGATGAATATCTAGCCATGAAGCATAGATTAGCAACATCCATTTCCTCCAGATCTTCTAACTCTTCCTTGTCTTCTTCTGATTCGCTCCAGATGGCCAGCATGCCCTTCTTCTTTAGTGCGTGTAACATCCTAATATTCAACCCAATACTACTAGCATGTACTGAGGCTAAATATTAGTCATCACTTCTTGATTTAGTTCTATTATCTTTGAAACTACTTACTGAAAATACGAGCCAATTTTTTTTGTAACAAAACCTTGATAAAGTATGAGCCACGTATAACGTAATCGAGCGATATCGTAAAGTGTGGAAGTGTAAACACATAAAAGGCTCCATCCACAGCATCATGAATATATATACTGAAAAGTAGGAAATACATAAAAATATAAACGATACATGGAAGAGAACACCCATACCCAAGTGCATCTGAAATGGATAACCTCAACACAAAAGAAGGTTTATCCTAACTACGTGTCGTGTGTGCACTAAGGACTACCCTCTAAACCATACGGCTACAGTCACAGGTAAGGTGGGACATAGTCGATCCACGGTCGAAGCGCAACAGGAGTGGGCACTCGGACACGTCCTCCATGTTGGGGTTGCATCTCGGGCATCCGAGCCCTTCGTGGCTGGGTAACCGTCTCCTCGCTGCCTGTTGGCACACGTGGGGGAGTGGGGGCAGAGCCCTCTCCATACATATGGAGGGGTGGCTCCTCCAAAGGGTCCTCCTTCGAATACTGCGAGCGGGGTACGTATTCGGGTACGGTGCCCGAGCCTGCAGTATAAGTCCGGAGGATCCTCTCATTGCGTGTGCGAGCACGCTCAAAAACCATATCATTGCCATAAGATGACATCAGTAAGAAGAGGTAGCTATCTACAAGATGGGCGAATGGCCGTCCGGGAAACATAAAGACGCGAACTGTGCAGCGGCCTTCAAAATGATACGATCCGTGCTCTAGATCGTAGTGGAACTCCCATGTGGGTATCTCAACATAGAGCACGAACGTCGCCATCCAAATCTAGAGACGTAAAGGAAAGAAAGAGATAGAGGGAGTGAGATTTCTTACTAAAGAAACTCAGTAGGGTTTTTCCTCATACCTAAGTGTCATCATATACGTCTCCAGGGACCTCAGTTTCTTAGTAAAAACATGGACATATAATGGTTCAATTATGAATTCGAAAATGTTAACTTCCGAGGCCCGTTCCTTTTAATTATGAAAACCTCTTGGTTGCATAGTCTATAAATCATGAAACTCAAATCATAAATCATGGTTCCTTATTTCATGGATCATGGCACATAAACTCATAATTCATGGTGCATAAAATCATAGTTCTTGGAACATGGTACATGGTAACTTATCTTGGTTACTTTAGGTGACATTAAAACCTCATCATTTTCTTCCTGGGGCCACCCTAACTGATCTCCCTTTGGAGAAACTTCTAGGTTATGAGCTCATACCACGCTAGTCGTCACTAGCACAAGGACTTATCCCTTTTGATAAGTTAAAGGTCCCGACATAAAGTGCAGGTCTTAGGGGGCTAGAATCACCTCATCCCCACCCTTGGTTTGGTGGTTCAAGGATCATTTTCACATAGTTTAAGTCACCTTAAGTCTTAGCACGTTTTATTGAGATGCCACATAGTTTCATGCATGTTACATGTCTTTTATTACAACATAGGCATCTCTAAGTTCTCAAAGAACCATCACATGCAATAATAAAACTATCATTTAAGAATAATAGTTCACATGGCATCATATAAGTCATGAGGTAAACACCAATTCATCATTCATAGAATAACACATAAATCTTTCCCTTAAGAATGAGAACCCTCAATCGGGTAACCTTAAACTTCCAAATTATTTCCGTATACCTCTAAGGGATTGATTAACCTCATTACCATAATTTATTAATTCCTAAAACCTAATTAATTATGGCTGGACAGCATTGGCAGTAAGCTAAGTTAGATGAATTACGGTGTTCTAAAAGATGCATTTTAAACCCTTTCTCACATTTGACTTTTTCTATGATGCAACAATTAATTCCTAAGCCAATTATGAGTCACTTTCACTGATCTAGACATCATATAATGTGATTCTATGGATGTTAATAATGCTGGGACAGAATTCATATTTTCTGTACCTATGGGATTCTAGAATTCACATTTCAAGCAATTCAAGTAACTAAGCATGCTCCAAAATATCTAGAACAATTAGCATATACTTGGCAAGGTATTTAAACATATTTAGACCACCCAAAACATGATTTAAGGTGCTGGAAATGAACATGGCAGAACTGAAAATTTTTAGTCATTAAATCATGTATAAACTTCCTTTTCAATGTACATAGGTTGCTAGTTTCTCTTGGAACAATTTTAGGACTTCAAAAACATCTTAGAAATCAATTTATCTTGTCAAGAACTCTTATAAAATACATAGGGTAGTAGCTCTTTAATTTTACTCACGGTTGAAATCCTAAATATAAGAACATACTCAAAATACTTTTAAATGTCACTTATGTTTAGGAAAAACTTAAAACATAAACTATAGGCTCTTGTAACTAATGAAAACTCATCCTAGAGCTTTCATCATCACATGGCCGAATGCCTTTTCAAGAGAATACTTTCTTGATTTAACTTTTCTTAAGATGAAATGGGCAAGTCTTTGAGCTCTAGTAATTTTAGGTGAGAGCATAAAAGTAAACGTGCTATGCATTCCATCTTTATAGTCCATTAGGAAGTAAGGTGATAGCTCAAAATAAATATGAGATGCACCTTCATTTTTAGTCTTTGAGTTTAGTGATGGCTTGAAAAATAACATGAAATGCAAAGCTTGGAATTTAAATGTGCATTATGCAAGTTCATTCCTTATCTTGGAGTTTAGTGATAGCATAGAAAATAAGCGTGCTATGCAAAGCATAAAGTAAACGTGAATGCAAGTTACTTCTATATCTTGTCTAGAGCTCTTGCAAGACTTTAAAAAGGAACATAATTCTAACCCAAACCTCATCCTTACAAGAAAAGATAACTACTAGTGCTAGAATACCCAAAATAAATCACAACCTTAAAAATCTTGAAGGTGGCCGAATCTTCATTAAGAAGAATGATCTATGACATCAACATCCTAAGTCCTCATCATTGAGTACAAGGCTTCCTTCAACTAACATTAAAACAAAGTTCATGCTAAAGAAGTAAGCAAAACCGAAATGATGCTTGGTTTAAGGTTAAAGTTTCAAGCTTTAGAGTTTGTCCATGTGACAAGCATCAACATGAAACCCTCATCATCAAGCTTTCATTTTTCCAAGGGCCAAAGGCCTTCATGGCCGAAACATAAAGGAGAAAAGGGAAGTTCCAAATGTTCAAGAGAAACATAACCTCATTCTTAACTAAACTTGTAAAAGATGAAACTTTTCTTAAGCAAAACTCAAGCTTTAGAGGTCTCATGTGAGATGAACTCATAGTCACCTCTAGAGAGCACTCATCATCAAGCTATCATGTTCAAGGCCTTGTGGCCGAAAGCCAAAGGAAAAGAAAAGGAAGAAACTGAAAAGAAAGAAGCAACATGGAGGTTCATCCATTCATCATTTCCCAACAAGATTCAAATATGAAAATCAAAGACATATTTAGAAAGGTTCCCTACCTTGTGTTTTTGAAAAAAAAAGAGGAAGAACTTGAGCTTGAAGAACTCTTGGAAGCTTGAAAGAAAAAGAAGTATGAAAGCTTGAGACTTTTAGAGATTTTACAAGAAGTGAGCAAAGGAATGAAGTTGTGTAGTGTTGTGTATTTATAGGCAAATGAATCATGAAGGAGTGGAAGGGAAGGGGCTGGCCGAAACTTCTCCAAGAAGAAAGAGGGAAGAAAAATCTCTTGTGTTGTCATTCATGGTGTGATTGAGAGCATAGGTCATGGGTCTTTAGGGTGGCTTTTGAAGGACAACTTGATTGACTATATAAAATATCATTCTTTTGAATTTTTTGGGGGAAGTGGCCGAAAATTATAAGGCCAAGGGAGGGAAGATTTCATTCAATTTAATCATGTACTAATGAAGTGTTTAGGAGTAAACAAGGTTAGGTCACTAATTAAGGTTGTGTACCCAAGTGTTTAGGTGAACTAAGTAGGTGATTAGGACCATTAATTCCTTGGATTAAGAGCAATCTTGTAGGATTGATGGAGTCAAACTCCTATGGCTATTGATTAAAGTGTGGCAACTTTTTCTTTGGAATGAAAGTGTGAATAGTGAAAATACTATTCATAGTTGCTTTTTCTTTAAAGAAAGAAAAGAATTGGAATTGAGTTGTAAATTTCCTTAAGCAATTTTAGGTTCTAATCAACCTCAAATAATTATTTTAGCTCTAGATTAATTAAGGAAATTAATTAACCTTTCATTAAAGCCTAATATTGCTTATGTTTGAGTTAAGTAACTCGTTAGGCTTAAAATGCACTAAGTGGGGGTAAAATCGTAATTTTTATCAAAAGTTGCCCGGGATCTCCGGGACTTAAACCATCATAGTTCATGCCTTAAAACATCATTTTTTATCTCCGGGACGAGTCTGGGTCGAAGTCAAAACTTAAAACTGCCTTAAATCATGTTAGGGGTATTTTGGTCATTTACACACAGAAACCTTAGAAATGATATTTTTCTGCCTTGTTAACATTCATAAACATATAATCCCCTTCATATATCATAAAAGCCTTGTGAGGATAGCCGAGACCGGTCTTCCTCATGTTTCAGGTAAAAATGACCTTAGGGACATTTTGGTCATTTAAAAGTTTAGAGAAAAACGGGGCATTACAGTGCAAATATTTTTTGTGGGCTTTTAAGTTTGGGACATTGATCTGAGATGACCTTTCTCCCCACACTAAAAATAGATAATAGCTTCAAGCTTCAACTTGCCTTTTCTGTCCTTTCTGAAGTTGATATATCTTCTCTTTTTTGTTTTTCCTCCCCAGACTTTGGACATTTTCCTTACAAGTATGGAAAGGTCATTTTCATCTTCTCCATCTGATTCATCATCAGTCTCATCCTCCTCATTAGAGGCTTTAGCAACTTTCATTGGCTTAGCTTGCTTTAGCAACTTTCATTGGCTTAGCTTTGTACATTTTTTGATGAAACGGCTTCAACGCCATAGACTTGCTCTTTTTGCTAGATTTACCATGCATTTAAGAAAGCACAACTTCATGGGTTTTAAGTGACTCAATATGTACATCCAGGCCAAGAGTTTGAAGATCCTTTGCCTCAATAATGGCTGTGACCTTGGGTAGCCATTTTTGCAGGGAGGTTTCTTAAGATTCTTCTAACCATTTCCAAGTTAGAATGACCTTTAGTTGGTTTACAATATGCATAAACCTTGTGGTCATTTCATCAATATGCTCTTGATCTGTCATTTTAAACAATTCATATTGATAGATCAACGTACTGATCTTAGTTTCTTTCACTTGATTAGTCCCCTTATGCAGCATATGCAGTCTATCCCATGTTTCTTTTACCATGTCATAAACAATCATTTTCTCATATTTAGCTTTGCTTAGTGCACACGTGAATAGGTATTTGGCTTTTGAGTTCAGTTGAACTCTAGCTTTTTGTTTCTCTATCCACCTACTCCTTGGGATTTCTCTAAATAATGAGGATGCGCTATCTATTCCTAGAGCTTCCTCCCTTGGAACAAAATCTTTTTCTTGTATAATCTCCTACAAGTCAAGACTTGTGTATTTTATAAATAGCTCCATTTTTCTCCTCCAGTATACATAATCTCTACCATAAAAAACTGGTGGTTTGTTGATATAGTGACCTTTAGCAATGTGAATATTTTGTGCCATTTGATCTTTGGATCTTTGTCCTTTGCAGTCTTTGGATTGATCAACCCCTTAGAGGCCAAGCTCTTATGCTACTTATAGGTAGAAAAGCACACGAGAAGATGGGGTTGAATCATGTTTTTCCTTTTCTTCGTTAGTGAGGTTCTGAAAAACCTTTATCAAAAGCTGTCAAGTTGTGAACTTATAGCATAGCGAAAAATAGCATTAGATACTTCAGAAAGTGAACTTTCTAAACTAACAAGTAACAGAAATATGTAAGATAGTCTTTTTAAAATAGATACTGATACAGTAATAGATATGGAAATAAAATAAGAGATGAAAAGAGAAGAAGATCCAACACAGGAGATTTTATGCTATTTCAGCCAAACCTGCCTACATATAGTTCTCAACAACCGTTAAGTTTCATTAACTCTTTCTCCAACTTAAGAAAGAACAAAGATAGTCTTTACAGTAGCCTTCCCAAGCTATGTTTAGTGACTAGTAGACAACCCTTATTGTCACAAATCAAGTAGTTATTCATTAGTCTTTTCAAGCTGAATCGAGTAGTCTTGCACTAGCCTCTCCAAGCTAACAAATCGTGATAGGTAAAACACTCATACAGTCACGTTACAAGTAGTATTTGACAAGCCTCATCAAGCTATCTCACACTGATCACTTCTGAATCAAGGATACAAAGATTATATGTTTGGGTTGCCACTCAAACTAACCTATACTCATGATTTCTTTGGATATGCAGTGAAAGATCTTGAAATACTTGAATGACTTGTTTCTAGATATTCTTCCTTAGAAGAACGTATGATCAATAATGGATGTTAATAGAAGATTTTTCGAACAAGGAAAGGATTATAAGCAGTAATGAATATTATAGAAGAATGAAGGGAAAACTAGGTAGCATTTCAACTTTTTTTTTCACAGCATTAAGTTCTTTTCTTTGTAAGCACAACATCTCTATTTATAAAGGTCTATCTTGTGACCATTGCCTTTGCTCAGATCTTCTAGGGACACATGTTGATCATCCATTTATATCTTGGAAAGATAATCTAGAAGAGTAGCATGTCTATCTGTCAGATCAGTTTGCAAAAGCCGGTGAGGAATAGAGGTTTCTAATGCTCTTCAAAAAACTGCTCTTATTTTTTGAACTATGGTTTCTGAACTTTTTCTTCTAGAACTTTTGGATAGTTGATTTCAAAGGCAAAAGAGATGACCAATTGGTTCTGACACCAAGATTTGACTTTTTGAAATTTAAACTCAAATTTGAAATTCGAATTTCCCTTCATTTCCTTGTAAACTTGCATTGTTTTACTGTGTGTAAGCTTTCTGACGTGCGGTAATCTTTCCTTTATGAGATATGAGTCTTCTTGTTTTCAACCACTGTTTATTGATTATCTAATTTTTACGAATATGAGGATTGAAGATGGTAGAACACTTTGGCTTCACAGATTATGAGATTTCAGTCTAGTGCTTCTTTCTGAAGTTTCAAAAAGACTTGGTTTCTTGTAACGTTGATTCTTCTCAATCGTTAGTTGTTTTCTGCTTAAGTAAAGATATTATTTTACTTCCATTTCAGTTCAAATCTCGTGATATGAGATAAACATGTTTATACATGCATAGTGAAATATATTCTCATTTGAGTAAACTTTGCTCTTGCTATCGATAGAATCCTGTTTATGACCTTACAAGAAACTCAAGACAAACATTAGTTGTTCTTCAAAGTATTTTCTTTAAATTGACTTTGTTATCATTCAAAATAGATTAGCGCATCTTGATAGGGTTCTGGAGCTAATAGGAGCTTGCAGCAGAAAGGAGAAAAATCATGGAGGCTCACATTCGAGTAAGCACTGTAGCACTAAGCAACAACCATGAAATTTTTTGGCCACTTTCTGGAGAACGCTGCAACGCTCTTGAGCATTGTAGCGTTGGTGCGATGATGGGATTGCAGTTCACTTATCTATTTTTGGGCCCCACTTTAGGCTATTTTAGAAAATAGTATATAAGGGATTGACACAATTATTTACCCTAATTTTTATTTAAGCTTTGGACTCAGTTTTATATCTACAATTAGGTTGCTATTATTCTCTCTTTGCCTCTCTCTTTCTCTTTCCATCTTTTTTCTACATCTTCTTCTCTATTCTTCTCTCTCTTAGGGATTCCATTAGTAAAGGTACATTGTCTTAGAGATTATGGCAATGATTTTTGCTATTTTTTCAGATTCCATTTATTTTCACTGTTGTAATCCTCTAAAGATGAAGGAGTAGATTTCTTTACTAGTGTAAGGGTTTTTAGATGGATTGGGATGATGTTTAAGACTCCTTTTTTATATTAATTCCATTAGTTTTCTTAATATTCTGTAGTTTCTGTTCTTATAATTATTGCAATGATTGTTATAATCTTTATTGGGATAACTAAATTGACAATCGTAGTTTAGGGAAACCCTTTGGACATAAATTGATAGATCTATTGGTTTATTTTTTAGGGAGAACATTAGAATTAACTTTCCAATTGATGGTTAGGCATAGCAATTGGTTCATTAAATTAATGTGATTTCTAAATAAATTGAGATTTCATTTATTAGTTATTTGCACTGATCAAATTCTAGAGGTCTATCAATTACTAGTAGAAGTGCCAGTAATTTATTACTAATAGCCACCAATGGGCTTAATATTTGGTCAATGATAATTAATTTCCAGTTCTAGGAATACCTTGTATGTAACGCCCCGATTTTCTGTCTGAGTGGAAAATGATCGAAATGCCCCTGAGGTCATTTTTGGCCCGGAATTCAAGGATGGCCGACCCGGCAGTCCTCGAAGGGCCAACTCAATGTTTAAAGGGGATTGAATGACTCTTGAGTGATTCCGAAGGCGAAAGTCTCATTTTCTGCAGTTTCGGGTCAAAATGACCAAAATACCCCGATAGCGTTTTACGCGGGTAAAGGTGCCATTTGAGCCCGAAACTTTCCCCAGAGGTTTAAAACCATGTTTTTACATGTTTCAAAACATCTGTTTGAGTCCTGGCAGTCCCGGGCAATTTTAGTGCAAAATTACGATTTTGCCCCTAGAATAGTGTTTTTGAGCTTAATGATGTAATTAAGCAAACCTAAGCAATATTAGGCTCTAATCAAAGATTAATTAATTTCCATAATTAATCTAGAGTCAAAATAAATTATTAAAATTAATTAGAATCTAAGATTGCTTAGATTAGATTTAAATCTCCTTTCTAAAACTCAAGATTTCACTCTTGGAATCTTGAATAGTGTTTTCTCTCTCCAATTCCTTAAATCAAGGAATTGTGTCTAGAATTGTTTATACACTAAAATGAGTTTATAACTCACTAATGATGCAAGAACACTCCTTAATTATGTCGTGACAACCTTGATTACCCATTTTCTCACCTAAACACTTTCTTACAAATCCCTAATCTTAATCCTAATTAAATATACACCTAAACACAACTCTAAACTACAATTAAAATGCAAGAAAACCCTCCCCAAGGCTGATGCAATTTCGGCCCTCTCTCTCTCATTTACAACACATGTTGAATTGTTTCTCACTCAAAGAACCATGCTTGAAGCCATACCTTGAACCATACCTCACCATGCCTCAAGACCACATTATCTCACCTCATGGAACTCATGGGCTGCCAATGAGGCTGATGGCCGAAATTTCCTTCTTCATTTGCACCTTGCATTTGTTTCATTTCTCTATAAATAGCTTGCTTGGGTGAACTTGCATCATTTTGGGTTCATTTGCTAAGTGTAAGTTCTCAAAGAGCACTTCAAAGTTTCCTTTTTCTCTCAAGTTCAAGTCTTCAAGTTCTTCAAGTTCTTCATCATCTTCTCTCATCCCAATCCTCAAATCACTTGGTAGGGATTTTCTTTCATGAGTTTCTTTCATTTAAAGTTCTTAATCTCTTTATGTGTTCATAGTTTCTCTTGAATCTTTTTAGAACTTCTTTTCTTTTCCTTCTCCTCTTTGTTTTCGGCCATGAGGCTTGAAGATCAAAGGAATGAAAGCTTGATGATGAGGTTTCATGATGATGTTCATCACTTGAACAATTTCTAAAGCTTGATCTTTGTTCTTGAGCTAAAGATGTTTTTAGTTTTTCTTCTTGAATCCTTGAAAACCTTTCACTTTGAGGATGTTTTAAAATGGTTACATGAACTCCATGATGAGGAGTCATGATGTTGGTGTTAATGCATCATCAAAATCATGGTCTCTAGAGTTTCAAATGTTTCCTTTACCTTTTAAAAGTTTCGGTTCCTTTTCCTTTTCTTCCTTCACATGTTCGTCCATGTTGGCTATTAAGGTTCACAATGGCTTGATGATGAGAGCTTCTAGATGATGACTAAGTGTTCATCACAATGAGGCCTCTAGAGCTTGAGTTTTAATAAAAATGCTATCTATGTTTACATTTCAAGAAAAGAAACCTTGTGTTTTTTTAGAACCCTTGAGGTTCACTCTTGTTTTTACTTTATCTTGTCATGATAAGTTTGGGTTGAGGTTTAAGTTCCTTAAAGTCTTGTATGAGCTCTAATAAGAAATAAAATGGACTAGCATTCATATTTAAATTCAAGCTTATGCATTACATATTTACTTTGAGTTTTGCATTCATATTTATTTTCCAAGCTATCACTTAAAGTTAAAGGATAAAGAATGAAGTACATCTCATATTTACTTTTCATCACTAAAAGAACATAAAGATTTAAAATGAGAATTGCACCATCACCTAACTAAATCTCAAAGCCTTTCTATTTCGGCCTTAAAGTCGATTGTTGCTGGGCCTAGAGCACTAAAATAAAGAAATGAACTTGCATATTTATATTTCAAACCTTGCATATTTATATTCCAAGTCTTGCATATTTATTTTAAGCCTTGCATTTTTATATTCAAGTCTTGCACGTTTACTTTAAGCTCTCACTTTATTTTGAAATGAAGAATAAAAATGAAGTGCATAGCATGTTTAAATTATATCATCACTTAAAAGATCTTAGAGCTCAAAGACTTGCCCATTTTATCTCAAGTTGAAGTTTAATGAGGGAGCATTCTTTGAATACATGATTTCGGCCATGAAGTGATGATGAACTTGGAATAAGTTTCATCTAGCTTCAAGGACCAATAAGTCAAGTTTTAAGAATCCTTTTAAGTCTCATGAATTTATTCAAGTTAAGACCAACAAGGTTCTATGAATTTAACACTCTTTTAAGGAGGGATTAAGTGGTCACTAACCTAAGGACGTGTTTAGTCTCTTTGACATGATAAAATGGTTTGTAAAAGAGTTTTAGAAGTCTTGAAAAATGATTCCAAGAGAAACTAGTAACTTATGTGTTTTAAAAATATCAAGTTATGTATCTTTTTGGAAACTTAATGTTTCAGTTCTTCCATGATGTGTTTGCTGCCATGTGATGATGTTTGATGTGTTTGCATGAGTAAAAAAATTATGTATGATGAAGTAGGAATGTTTCTATGCAAGTTAGGGAAGAAACTAGCTTTCTAGAAAAACCGTAAAGTCAAGATTTAGCATAGTTTTATCCCATTTAGTTATGGACACTCCCCAAACTGTTTCAATGGGGAGATAATCAGATTAGGATTGATTAATCATGAAAAATTTGGTTTCATTTGAAGTAGGAATGAATTTTGGCACCTATAGAGAAACTAGTAACTAGAAAACCATCAAACCGCAATTCTAGAACTCTTAGAACATTTAATTCTTAGAATCTGTCCAACAACCTTATAATGTAGATAACATGGTTTATAATTAGTTCTTTGATATAGGAATGACTCATAATTGGTTTAGGTTTAACTTATAGCGCCTTAGGCGAAGACAACCAAGAAAATGTCTAAAACGCAAGTTCTAGAACCCCGTAATCATAAGTTTATAACGTTGCCCCTAAAGGAATGGAGTTGCCCAGATTTATTAAAGAGCATAAATAATAGTAATATTTGTTAGAAGAGAATCCTGAGGTGCATCAAAGGTGGATAGTGAATGTTAGAATAATTTATACCGCAAGTTAAAGACCCGTAAGGGTCAAAGCATAAGACACCATAGGTCCCAAGACATAACGAACCTTATGACTTCCGGTAGACATATGATCGATTATGAGAATGATTTGATGTCTTATGATGATGATGAATGATTGTGCATGTCCTACAAGTTTTGTGGCATAAAGCAAGTTTGAAGGAAATCCGGTGAACGCCATTATGCTGCCAAATTTCCCATCAAACTTGAGAATTTGAGAAAAGCTTGTGAAAACTCCTGGGTGACACCGGTTCGGCCGAGCACCCCCAGAACAGATGTGACATAACACTAAGACGCATTCCTCCCGCTATGGTGGGGAGGAAACAAATCCGTGAGGGTATTGACGTTGAGCTTGCCAAAGCGGACAATTCGCTGTGTACTAGATACCGGTAGAGCGTTTCAAAGAAGGAAATGATCCTAAGATAGGTGATCTAAGAAAAATTAATTATGCCGCCTCTATTAGCCCATATTAAATCTAGTGACGACTAGTTAGGATTGAGCTCATTCCTAGGCGATAGGTGAGATGCAGTTTGGTAACCAGATTATCGCCGGGCCAGAGAATCGGTTGGACTTTTGGTGGATATGTTAAGAGGGTGGTCTTTAAGAAAAAGAACTTAAGAGTTTTACTTATGAGAAAGATGTCACATGAAAAGTACTATGCCTTTTTATGCCACGTATAAGATTTATGTTTCCTTATGATGTGCCGAAGTATTACGATTTTCGTGTTAATATGCATATGGTATTGTCATGCATTCATCAAACATCTGTTGCATTCATATCATTAAGACACATACTAAAAGACACCCACTTCGGATAAATAGATTTGTAAAGCCTAAAACCAATCCTTATGCATGTACACTTTTTTCATAATTAAAACCAAGGTGGCTGGGGACGACAACGATGACACTAGTGTTAGAGTCGGGAATCCCTACTGAGAATCTTGAATGAGTTTCTCATCCCTTCCTTTTCCTCCGTGTCGTCTCTAGACGAGGATTACAATGAAGTTCGTGACTTCTTCTGAGGCTCGCGCTTAAGGGCCACACTAGCAGACGGAGCAGAGGGTCGCTGCGGGAGCATAGATAGCTTAGCTTTTGGGTTGACACTTATCCAACCTCATAGGTGGATAAGAATCACTTCATATATATGGGCATGTTTTGATGTAAATGATGGTACAATGATGCTAGTAATCTAAGTATCTTTGAAGATGTGATGATATTATGATTGATATGTATAATACTATGTTTCATGATTATGAATGGTGTGGTTACTTTTTCTTGCACGTTATGGTTATGACAAGACGTTAGGTTAGCGCGCGGCTCGCGTTTTGCTTTCAAGATTCGAAAAGAAAAATTTATTCATATTTTCCGCTAAGTATTTTAATGAAGGGTTATAAAGAATAAGACTAAAAGAGTAATATACTAATGATTAATCTAAATATGTTCTAGAGTATTGGGTTAAAAATTAGGATGTTACATTGTACTAGTGTTTTCTTCACTGTTACTATTATCTCATTGCTATTAACTCTTAATTTTAATTGTTTTAAATCTCATTCTTCAAAACCCTAATTTTCACAACTAAATGTTGAAGCCTCCTTGAGAGATGACCTACGTTGTGCCCTTTACTATATTTTGTATGCAACTTAGCATTAAAATAAATTTCTAATTTAAGGAGGTAGGTGACAACCTTCGTCAAACGACTGAATGGATGAGTGGAAAAACATTTTGTGCTAGGCATGAATAGTAACTTTACAAGCCTGTAGGTGAATAGTAACCTTGGAATCGAGACCAGAGGATACCCGAGGCCAAGGGAAGGGAGGACATAGGCCAAGATAAAGTATTAGGCTCAGGATTAATTTTGGACAATATTTTGATTTCTTGGGTATGGTGTTTTATCCATTTGATAAAATTTCAGTGTGCGATTTTAATAATGAAAATTTTGTAGGTTGAAAAGTTCACAAGAAGGGAGGTTGAATTGTGCTTTGACATTTCTTTCCTTTTTCTTTCTTGAAAAACTCAAATGGATACTATCAAGTGTAAACTTGAAATGCATCAGAAATAACATTAGTATGCTTCAGAAAGTAGCTTTCTAAACTATAACAAAGACATAAAAAGCACGTTAAAAAGTTTTCTAGAAAACACGATATAGTATGTATAAAGCAGTAAATAAAGAGGAGCTAAGGAAGGAGAAGATACTACACAGGGATTTTTATACTGGTTTAACCAACCTGCCTACATCCAGTTCTCAACCACCGTTCAATTCCACTAAAACCCTTTCTCAACCTGAGAAAGTTAGATAGTCTTTACAGTAGCCTTCTCTAGCTTTATCCACTGACTAGTAGCTCACTTTGCTATCATACCAAACTAGTCTTTGCTTAGCCTCTCCAAGATAACTCTATTACCAGTAGCTCACACTATTGGCACACTCAAGTAGTCTTTGCTTAGCCTCTCCAAGCTAACTCATAGCGATTACTTCCGGATTGAATTATACAGGATTGTGTTTAGGTTGTTTCACTCAAACTAACCAACATTCAAGTTTTCATAGGATAAACAATATCCGAGTTGGAAAACTTGAATGACTTCTTTTTATCTTTTTTTTCCTAGGAAGAATGATGTAATCTAATAAGAATGTAGAAAGAAGATTTTTACATAGATGAAACTGATTACAATCTCTAATAACTTTACAAATAACAAGAGGAAATATTTTCAATTTCTTACCATAATATTTTGCATAAGTCTCTTTGTTGTAAGCACAACATCTCCTTTTATACTTGATCTACATTTTATGACCATTACCCTTGATATGTTTTCCAAGTGACACGTGTTGACCTTCTTTTTGTGTCATGAAAAAGAAGTCTGAAGGAGTAGCTTGGTGTGTCAGAGCAGTTGCAGAAGCCATTATGTAATAGAGGTTTCTAAGTCCACCTTCATAAACTACTTTTTACTTTCTAAATAAGGTTTATGAACTTTTCCTTCTAGAAGCTAGGGTAGTTGACCAAGTTGGCAGAAAAGATGTCATATCAGTCCTTGATTGGGTTTGACTTTAAATTTGAATTTCAAATTTCCCTTCTGTTCCTATAAAGTGCACCATTTACAGTGAAACATGCTTTCTGAAGTTCTATCTCAGTTTCTGGACTTCTTTTGTATCTTCTACTCTTCAGTCAGAGCTTATTGTAAGTGATATGATTGTAATCATGATGATTGAAGATGGTAGAATGCGTAGCATTCCCTGCTGCTTTATGGATTGACGACTATCCCCACAAACCAACACAAGTCTTTTCAGCATGCTTTGTCCTTACTCACACTCTTCCTGGGGAAACTTCCCAGGAGATCACCCATTCCAAAATTGCTCCAAGTCAAGCATGCTTAACTATGGAGTTCTTTAGTGATAGGCTACCGAAAAGAAGATGCATCTTGTTGGTATAGGTAGTACAAATCAATTCATATAAGCCCTCCTTAACTGTATAATCCCATACCTATACAGTCTTAGGATCCCTCTCATTCGGGTGTGTAGTCGATTCATTCATGTACCCCTCTGCTTTCGAAGTCTACTAGGAGCCGCTCCTTGTCTGTGCCTTCTTGCACCGGTGATCACTCCCTGACTTCGCAATCCCCGAGCATTACATGCTCACCAACTTCCGCTTGGTTCGTCCTCGAACCACACCGTACTAGGAGAAGTACAGGCTCTGATACCATTTGTAACAGCTCAGACCCCCGGCAGTACGAATATTGTCCGCTTTGGCACCATCTTACCCCACCGCAACAGGAGGCACCAAGAATGCGTCTGCAAGGAGGAGGTATCCACACCCTTATAAGGCATGCTTCGTTCCCCTTCTCAGCCGATGTGGGACTATCCACCCCCTAGAAGGGCCCAGCATCCTCACTAGCACACCAACTCCGGGATTGACTCTAATACCATCTGTAACAGCCCAAACCCCCAGCAGTACGGATATTGTCCGCTTTGGCACCATCTTACCCCACCGCAGCGGGAAGCACCTCACGGTTTTGTTCTTGCACCCACCGCAGCAGGTCAAAATGCATCCATAGGTATCAAAGTTACGCAGTGGATATTGTCCTCTTTGGGCACTTGCCGGCCATAGCCAGGATCCAGCCCTCAAGGTTTTTGTTCCTTGGCACCCTTTTACCCCACCGCAGCGAGAGACAACAAGAACACATCTGCAAGGAGGAGGTATCAACACCCTTATAAGGCATGCTTCGTTCCCCTCCTCAGCCGATGTGGGAAGGGTGTGGATAATTTTCTTTGGCCTTTTCTTTATTCTGACCATTTCTAATTAGTTTTAGTCCAAAATTTTTGATTATATTGGTTGATAATACATAGATGTTAATGTGTTTAATTGGGTTGAGTGATTGAATGATGTTAGAAAAATCATTTTTGGCAAAATATATTGAGAACTATGTTGCTGAATTCCCGGATTTTCATAGATAGCATGAGGTTCATGATTTTTTTGAGACATTTGTAGATGTTTTTATAAGCTAAGAAAATTATATGTTGAAGCTAACACCTTAGGCAACTCCATGATTTTTCTTGGATCCTATTAAAGGCTTTTACTACTTGAAAAATCATATACTTTGAACCTTGTCGCTAGAAAATCCCAGTTTGAAGCAAGCAGGGAATTTCTTCAAATTTTCTGACCTATTTAAAGATTTTGGATTCAACGAAAAATTTTATGAGATGTAACTAACATGTTAAGGTGTCCCTAGTAAAAATTTGGAGTGATTTTGGGCACTTTTTCTATATTTTATAAATCAGAAACCAAAGTGATCTATGTGCTGCTTGAAATGTTGGAATAGAAGCCGTAAATTTTACTAATTTTTGCTACCACATCAAATGATTGAATTATCACTTGAAAATTTTACAGGGTATTTTAAACATCTTGAAGTTCAACCCTGATTTTTATTTTGAATTGATTTACTAGGGTTAAAAATTATGAGATTTCGATTCTGGGCTGAGGTTAAGTGGTCTCTGATTACCAAACTTGTAGAATTTTGTTAACCTAGTTAAAGAATCCTTTTTGCTCTGAAATTTTTATGGAATCTTGTGGGTACATTGAAGTGTCTTGGATAATTTTTATATACTCTAAAATGTGCAAATAAATTTGTGCTATAATGGCATAAAATTTGCCAATTGCTAGAAAGTAAACTGAAGCATGGAATTGATGAGATAATATCCTTAAATTCGAGTATAATGTATGTGAATGCATGCTAGCAACTTAAAAGATTGGTTATGAGACGTGATTGAAAAAAATATATATTGTGAACGAATGGTTATATGAGCTTGATGATGATGTATATGCTCAGTAGAGAAAAGGTCCTTGTAATGTGCAAAAGGTATGGGAAAGGTCCCCTTTTATTTATAAAAGCACGGGAAAGTTCCTCTTTTTGTTTATAAAGGGCACAGGAAGGTCCCCTGTAATGTGTAAAGGGCATAAAAAGATCCCTTTTTGTCTGTAAAGGGCATGAAAAGTTTAGAATGAGCTTCTATGATGTTAAGTAGTATGACAAGTACATATTAAGTGATTGAAAATGTTGAGTAGTATGACATATGTATATTGAGTGGTTAAGCAATTAGAATAAACCCACTTCGGAATTATGATTTGGAACTTTAAAAATGAACCTTTGATATATGTTGCATGCTCCCAATTTTACTAATAAACCGAAGTGGCTGGGATGAAAACGATGATATGAGTTTCATTATATGTTTTGGGCTTGCCTTACTGAGAATTTTTGAATTCTCACCCCTATATGTTTGTTTCCGTGTTATCTCCAAGTTGATTTCAAAGAAGGGTGAAGCAGTTACACGAAAGACTAAATTGTAATTTCTATAGTTTAGTTGTGAAAACTCATATCTCTTGTACATGGTTATATATATTTGTCTATAAATATAGTAAAGAACATATGTGAACTAAAGCTTATAGAAAAGCTTCCTCTTGTACTTGACTTGTACTAAATAAATACTTTGTTTCCTTACTATATATTTGGATAGAACAACGAGTCAGTTACTATATGATTCAACCCATTCTTGCTACAGATAATTAAGAAAGGTCCACAAATTTATAAGTAACATCTCTCGAGTATGATGCCATGACTTAAGGATGAAGTTGTGCTTGGGAAGATGTTACAAGATTAATCCTTCTTCAAAATATTTTCACAAAATTGGTTTCATTATCACTCAAAACGTTTAGCACTGATAACAAAAGCTACTTGCTTACCAAGTTTAAGTGAGCCACTTATCTTGAGCCACGTGGATAGCCAAGATTCATTCTTGACCAACAAAATCAATCCTAATCATTCACTTCAATTATTTTTCAAAAAGAAAGAAATAAAAGCTTAAAACTAGATAAACACTTCACCTAAGATAAGATTAAAACAACCAACCTTATACCACCGACCTCCTCATTTTCGGCTAGCACCCCTAGAAACACATCCTTCCATGTGAGAAAAGCCCCAAACCCTAACCCTAGCCTTGAGCCTCTAAAACCACAAGCTTCATTCACTAAACATCACCTACTCTTCATAATCTTTAAAACTAACCAATTAGAATTTTGATTCATCATCATTCCCCACCTTGAGCTATCATATATTACTATTAGAATAAGAACTAGGTGTTGTTTGGAAGGGCTTTAAGTAAAGAAAATCATTTTGCGAGAATCGCTAAAGCAAAAAGCCTTAAAGTTTCAAGAGTAGGTTTTTTGTAGCTTTTTCTTTTTCAAATTTGTTCCTGAAGAATATTGAATGGTTGAACTTGATATTTTTGGTTTGATTGTATGACTACACATAGATCTTGATGTGTTTTCATGGGTGGAATAGTTTGAAGTTGTTAGAAAATTATTTTTGTCAAAACAAGTTTTGAGTTGAGTTGTTAAAAACTCAAATTTTTCACAGGCCATAAGTGTTTCAAGATTTTTCTCAAGTAGTATAAGATGTGTTTTACTTGAATTTTTTTAAATATGAAGTTAATATGTTAAGATAACTCCATGATTTTTCTTGAGTCCATTTTGTAACACCCTAAAAATTATTTAAAAATTAATTTGAGCTTTATTAGTCATAATTTCAAAAATCTGACAGTTTTAGTAATGATGAGGACGACCCAATGAATTTGTGAAAAAAAGATATGAATAGTAACCTGTAGGCCCCACAGGCCCATCAAGACAGCCGAAACCCTAGAATTGGGACCCAGAGATAATCGAAACTAACAAAATATAGGGTTAAAGTTGGAAATGAAGATTTTATATCTAGAATTAAATTTCGGGTGATATCGGATTTCCTAGGTACGGTGTTTCACCCATTCGGTGAAATTTCGATGTGCGATTTCTAACACCAAAAGATAGTTTAATCTTTACAATATAGAGAAGTTTATCTATTTAAATCAAATGAATGGATAACAAGATTCAATCCTAGCCATCCATATTAGTTTCTTTTTATAAAGAAATTAGACTTTATATTAAAATAATGATTTAAACATAGTATAAGATAAGTATAAACCACCTAACTTCATTATTTCTTCTCCCTAAGTTCAGCCAGCATCTGAAAACTACAAAAACTCCATTTTCTTCTTCACATAAACCTTGAAAACTTGATTCCAAACTCCAGACTCAGCCTAGATTTGCTAAAACCACAAATTCCCTTCACCAAACTTGTTCTACTCATCAATACCTACCAAACTAACCAATTGAAATTTCAATCCCTCACCAATCCTCACCTTGCTACCTCATACCTCACTGATTAGGGAAGGGTTTGGTGTTAGTTTAGAGGCTTTGAAGTGAAGGAAATCATTCTTGGATCACCTTTGGAGCCAAGATCCCTAAGGCCACCAAAGTAGGGTTTTTGATCTTCTTTTGCTTCAAAATTCATTTTTCTATTTAACCACTGATTTAATTTGATATTTTTTATTGTATTTGTTGATAACATATAGTTATTGATATGTTTAATTTGGTGGAGTGTTTGGATGATATTAGAAATCAATTTTGTCAAAAGGAATATTGGACTATGCTACTGGATTTTTTATTTTCTTACTGGTAGTGGTAATTTTTGAATTTTCTGACACATTTACAGATCTTTGATTGCGGTGAAAATTTTATGAAATGTATCTAATATGTTAAGGTGTCTCCAATAAAAATTTGGAGTCATTCTGGGCACTTTTTCTATGTTAAAAACATCATGAATCGAAGCCCTACCTGTGCTATCTGAATTATTGAAGTTGAAGCTATGAAATTTGCTAATTTTGTTATCACATCAAATGATTGATTTTTCCTTTGACATTTTTACAGAGAATTGGAAACATATTGAAATTCAACCGTGATTTTTATTTAGAATTGATTCAATCATTTGCTGGAGTTAAAAATTATAGATTTCAGTTATGAGCTGAGGTTGAGTGGTTTATGACCACCACGTTTGTCTAATTTTGTTAACATGGTTAGAGAAGAACTTTTGTTCTAAAATTTTTACAAGGCCTTGTGGACACATTGAGGTGTCTTGGAGAATTTTTATAGCCCTTGCTATGGATGTTTGATAGGCATAATAAATTGTACTCCTTAGGCATGAATTCTACCAACATGCTGTATTTATACTAAAATGAACTCAAGTATTGATTTGATTATATAATGACTCTTAATTAAGTATGATCAATATGAATGCATGCTAGACAATTTAAAGATTGATTTTTGAGGCACAAATGAGAATTACTTGTGATTGAATGCCTGCATGTGGCTTATGCATATATTTGAGAAAAGAAAGTAGATGATGCAATTATATGAGAAAAGAGAATGTATAAGTTTCACTTGTGCATGTTATAACATATGGAGAAAATAAAAACAAGACTTATGTTGAATGAGGGGAAGGCAAAAAGAGGAACTTCCCTAGAGATATTATAGGAGAAGGCAAAAAGAGGAACTTCCCTAGAGATATTATAGGAGAAGGCAAAAAGAGGAACTTCCCCAAAGATATTTTGAGTTGGTGGACGTATCGGCTAGGAATAGATTTGTGTGTGATTCGAAAGAGGAAAAAATGAAGTCTGATGATCACATGTAGGAACGAGCTTAGTCCTGATAAGCAGTCTATTTTTCTTGTATGGTTTGATCCACTATAAATATCATTTGGTATAAATTATCTATTATGGAGTTATCCACGGCAGATACCCGTTGGGTATAAACTAAGTCTTTCCTATGTCAATGAAAAGAGAAAAATGCATCGAGTTGAGTTCTATGGCCACAAGTGAAATTAGGTCACTTTGAGATAAATTCACTACATTTAGCATGTGCATACTCATCTTATATTTAATTGCTTGATTAGGATTGTTAACTATGTGTTTGAACTTTATGATATATGTGTATTAAGTGATCAATTGTTAAAAGTTACCCACTTCGGAGGGATAATTTTAGAACTTTAAAAATGAATATTTAATATGTATTGTATGATCACATTTTCTTGATAAACCGAAGTGGCTGAGGCGATGACGATGACATTATGATTGTGTAATTGGGGAGTTTCCCTACTGAGAATTGTATAATTCTCACCCCTATATTTTCCGCTCCCGTGTCGCCTCCAAGTTGATCCAGAGAACGATGCAGCTGTTACGGGAAAGAACTCGAGATTGTAATAGTTGATATTTTAGTTCACCATATTTAGTTGGAGTCGTATGTATGTAAATGAAATAGAGATTGTATATGTATTAAAGTTCATAGTATAGAGCTTCCTTATGTAATTGGCTTTATATTAAATAAATGTTTTGTATTTTTGTTATATATTTTAATCAAATTACGCTAGTTATTACACAAACCCATCGAATTTGCTATAATTATTTAAGAAAGTTCTGCTAATTTATAAGTAACAACTCTCGAGTTTAATATTATGACTTAAGGATGACGTTGTACTTGGGAGGATGTTATACATTTTAGGCATTTTACAGTTTTTGAAAAATAGAAAATCGAGGCTTTTGTAGTTGCTGTTTGAACAACCAATTTTAAAGCTCTGAATTTGTCTAATTTTATTACTATATCAAATGATAAAATTTTGCCAAAAATTTTTACAAGTTGTTTTAGATACCTTGAGGTCCATTCCTGAAGTTTTACATAATTTGTTAAGTTTATTTGCTATGGGAATAAAATTTGAAATTCTGATTAATTCCATACCTAATTAGATTCTGTCCACTAATTTTGTATAATTCTTTTAGCATAGCTAGAATTTTCTTTTTGAGTCGATTTTTTTACAGATTAACATAGACATGCTGAAGTATCTCTATGAATTATCTCACCCTATTTTAGGGATGTTTGATTAAATAACCAAAAGTTTCTATAAGACTAAAACTCTGGACAGGTGCTATATGAGCTGAATTATGATTATGAGAAAAATGTTCATGATTTTGTGTCATGTACACTATGTAATTTAGGTGATGATGCTATGCATATATGATGATGAAGCTTGTGCATATGACATGAAGTATGAAACATAAGATATCAAATATTTCAAAATAAATGATAGATTAAATCACCAGGGAAAGTGAACCCTAGCCACTTATAAATATTAAATTGTTAGGAAAAGTCAACCTGACCACTTATGAGATGCCCTTTGACACTGAGTCAAGAAAAGTAAACCTAACTAAGAATAGTACTGTATGAGAGTTGGAGAAAATAAATTTGATAATCACATACAGGAATGAGCCCAGTCTTGGAAAATAGTCTATTACCATAGAGTGGACGAGGCCATTTATATCAAGGGAACGTACAGTTGAGAAGGATATCAAAGTAAAGGAAAGTAAATGAAATGAGTTAAGAGAAATGAAGAAATTCATTGCATTTATCATATCCATACTTACATTATTATGAATTATTTGCCTATGACGATTTATTGAGTTTGGATATATATGAATCATGTGACTAAATCACTAAATATGTTTGTATGAAATATTTTTGGAAATAAATTGCAATGGTTGAAAATGAATTTTGATATGTTTATACATGAGGAAGTACCCTACTGAGAATTTTATAATATTCTCATCCCTCTGTTGCATGTACCTGTGTTATCCTCAGATTTTGCATATACCACCCCTATGTATTTCGTTAACTTGCTATACTAGGAGTAGCATTATGACATAGTTGCTTGTTTGCCCAGTCTGCTTTTAGTGTCCTTTACGATCTCGAGATTTTATATGATAGTGGCCTCAGCTCCTAGCACACCCAGTTTTTGATATATCTCTGCTTGCACCACCAACACCCTGCGGAGGATGAACTAACTTAGTTATCATTGTCTAACTCTGACTCCTTTACCGACTTTGGTATTTTAGCATGAAGGCGATGTTATCATCCAGATGGACAAACGAATTTTCCCTTAGAGAATTTAGGAAATATTCAAGATGTTTGTACATCTTTTGACTTGTTAGGTTATAGTTATTGATGGTCTACTTGATATACATACATATATATATACGGGCTATTGATAGCCACATTAGTACTTTAAACCGTCAATGCTAGGTTTATTTCACTTCTTTTTCATGTTTTATGACTAGTAAGTTAGAAAATATAAGTGACACACTTCTAATTATTGTGTTAATACTTGAATAATATACGGTAGTTAGAAAGGTGTTACAGAGGGGCAACGAAAAGAGTTATCCGTGATAGTGAGTAAATCCTATTACTTCTTGTGAATTACAATTATCACAAAGTTGTATTTCAATAGGAGAGTTTTCAATAGAAAACATTATATGTATCCCTTGGGTTTGAAAGTTTTTTGAAATGATATAGTATGAGAGTTTTGAAATAATATACTGTACTTATCTTGAGTATAGTCAAATCTTTTTAGAGTTGTCTTACAATTTTTTTTTCTCAACGTATATGAGCTATTCACATTAAAATTTGATGTTCTTTTTTGTATGTGTTGTAAATTTTTATTATCAATGTGTTGCATGAATTTGTAGATTTAGTTGTATCAAATCTACAAGGATGATGTAGTATTTTAGGTAGTTAACATAGTAAGGGTTCATATAGAAGGAAATATTGGAGAAACATGATGAAAGCTACTTTGACCTATGAGAAGTGAGCTCAAACAACTAAAATGCATGGGATGCTTCTTTGGAGAGAAAACAAATTCTAATGGATCAACTGATGATTGATTTGGTTTGGTTTGAATTCATAAATGTTTTGACAATATTCAAACTGAACTAAATTACACCAATCAAAATTGGGTTGGTTTGTATCAAGTGATTGAGTTATATACCTTCTCTTTTTTGGCAATTTCTTCCAAAAAAAATCCAATAACAAATTTTGAGACTTGGTTGAGTTGTTTATTCTTTAGGGAAAAAACTTTGAGAGTTTGAATCAGAGAAAAGAAATTGTATAGGATTGTAAATAAAATGGGGATTTCCTTAGGTTTGGAAGGACCACTTAGTATTAATTAAGTGTAAAGTGTGTAAGTGTCTATGTGTGTGTTTGGGGGGGGGGGGGGAGGAGGGTTTGGTTTGGGTTGAGTATACACTAATCAGTTCTAATCAGATCATACTTGATTGATCTGATAATCCAAACCCAAACAATTTAATTGGTTCGATTCAGATTTACTGGGTTCGTCGGGTCAAGCCAATTTGATTACACCCGTAAAAAAGACAACATTGATGAATGAAAGAAACTTTTGTGATGTAGAAATTGGTGTGGAACAAGCTTCAAGATGTTTGCTATTGCCAACATGAAAGAACTTTTAGAGACATAATATTTTGCAAGCATGCTTGTGTCCTTAAAAATACAATTGATGTGTGTAATCCTATACACCATACACCATAATAACACATTCCCTTTTTTATGGCTACTTTACATAACGATCATTTTCTAAGACTAAACTATCAGTTTGATCCCTCAAAAATACACGTGATATCAATTTAGTCTCCAAAAGATTTTTTATATCAATTTAGCCCCTAAAAGATATATAGGCTATTAGTTTACTTTCTAAAAAAAGATTTACATCAATTTAATCTCTAATAAGTACATGTCAAGTCACAATAGTTTTTGAAATAGGTATGTGACATCAAATAAATTCATCAATTTGTAGAAAATGAAAAATCAAATAGATGTTATTGCATGCATTTTCAAGGACCAAATTGATATCACATTTGCCTTTTCCAGACTAGACTCATGTCAAAAATCTTTCAATAACCAAACTAATGTCATACATATATTTCAGAGACAAAATTAATATCAAAATCATATGGGGATTAAATCATAGTTTTTAGAATTAGACTAGTGATCGACCCAACCAATGCACTGGGTTACTAGGTCACTGGCTGAACTGGATTTAATTAAATAAATATGTAAAAATATAATATAATAATATAGTTCAAATAAGTATCTAATGTATATTATTATTTACACACTATAACACAAAAGCATAAGTGGTGTAGTGGTAGAAGAGTGTGCCTTCATCGATTTGGGTCTCAAGTTCGAACCTCACCAAGCAATTTTTGAGAACATATAATTTCCCCTTCAAAACCGATCCGATATGGCAGCCCCGATTCAACCCGAGTCAAACCAGATTTGACCGGGTAGATTGTAGATCCCATCCGACCAGAGAACTGAATGGGCCAGTGACCGGTTCACTGGTTTGTAATCTGAGCCTGCCAGTCCAGTCCAGTTCTAAAGACTATGGATTGAACTAATATCATGTGCATCTTTGAGGGACCAATTTGATAGTTGAATATTTTTTAACCAAACAAAAATGTAACATTGGTTCATGATAATATTTCATTCGGAATATTCTCATTTAGATGTTAGTTAGCATGACTGAATAGGATAAAGGAAAACCAAGGAAAACTATAGGGGAAATAATTAAAAGGGATTTAAATGTCATTGATTTTTTTTTTTTGGCCCTAGATTTCAATGGTTTTAACATGAATATGATATATGATAGAGCTCTATATTATTATTTGATCCATATAACTAACCTCATTTAGTGGAAGAAGATATAGTTGTTGTTTTGGTCAAACATTATCAGCCAATTGAATTTCACCAAAACAATATATTAGAAAGTAATCCACCATGATTTGTCATTTTGGCGAAATATTTTTAGTCGACAGTACACTGTTATTGCATAGAAATTGAACTTTTAAAATAATAATATTAATTAATTAAAAAATATTTTTCTATTTAATAATAAAAAATATGATTTTACTATTTTATAAAATACATTAAAACAAAAGTAATTTCGTTATTAAATGATTTAAATTAAATTAAAATAACAAATAAGATAAACTAAATATTGAAACTGCCACTAGACTTGAACAGAATAATAAAATTGGAGTGTAGGGCAAGTGGCTTAACCCCCAAAGACCAATGTGAAGCCTTTATTTATGAATAATTATATAAGAGCCCGGTGAGATGACCGATGCTTAACTCATAAGTTTTTGTAACCGAAAAAAAAAATGGCTCGAATAGGTATCAGTTCAATGATTAGTTTCCGTTTTTTCCCCCGTATTTGGCTCGTTCCCGACGTGGGGCCTTCTGTTTTAAAGAGAAGGACACAGCTTAAATTACGAGGCCCTGAACTTAACTTGCAGACAAACGTTGCACAACGGCTAGAATCAGCGAACAATTTGCACTATTGCAGTTTGCACCCTTGGACCATGACCAAGAGGGTAATAGATGCATAACCACTCAACATAGACTAGATTATACAACAGCACAGGCAGTGGACAGTCCCCATTACCTGATCCTGATTCTACCAAGTTAACTGCGTGTCTCAGCTAAACTAAAGAAGAATTGTTTCCTTGATGACAACAAGCTTCTCGTGTTCCCTAAAGTGCGGAACCTTGAAAATGAACCAGAACCGTGAAACATCAAATAATATTTTTTCTTCCCCTTTAAGAAACAATTTGATAAACAATTGCAACCAATTACAGGTCCTAAACACTGAACAATGTTCTCGGCGCATCCAACCTAATTTACTCTTCACTGCTGGAAACAATGACAAAACAAAATTATACCGCTTAAGTTCCAAAACTATATCTACTCCCCCAATTAACCTAAACCTGAGTTAGTCCCTGATACAGGTCTCAACAGCGGACGGTTGGCATTAGGCTGCACATTACCAGAGGCATTGAATCCGGGATTTGAAGAAGCTGATTGTGATTGCTGTATCATAGAAAGGGGCAACCTCTGCCCCAACCCAAACACTGAAGGCCGTGGGACAAAGGACATGTGTGGATGAACTGGTTGGCTATTTCCATACCCAGATATGCTAGGCTGTGAGGAAGAAGCAGGGATCATTTGTTGTCTACTAGTGTTATTACTGCCAACCATGGAAGAACCAACCCCTGCTACATTCAATGGAGAAGCAGCCCCACCAGTTCCGATACGAGCTGACATAACACGGGACCGTTCAGCAACAAACCTTTGCCTCGTCTTCTCAACTTGTTCACATTCTTTCATCAACAATGTTTCAATTTCCGCAAACTGCCTCAGCTTCAATTCCAATCTCTTCAACTGTCAATCAATAAAACCAAGCCACCAACCGTTATACACATCAAAATATAAGCCCTACACTGGGTTTCAAGTGTTTTTTTCAATTGTTTCATTTGCCTAATCTACAAGAAAGATATTTAACTTCTGTGTACATAGGCATACATATTCGATTAGGAAAGGAAAGATTAATATGTTGACATTTGAGGTGAAACAGCTAGAGTCAAGAAATAAAAAGGAAGCAGATAGACAACTCTACCTGATTATTGACAATATTAGCACACAATCTCTGAATTTCTCGTTCTTCATGATCAGCAAACAATTTTGCCTTCATTGCTGCAGCAGAGAGGCCTGCTTTAGCAGCATCTTTGACTTTCTCAGCAGATAATAGGGTGGTCCTGCTCTCATTTTGAGCCTTGTAGTCTGAAATCAAAGAAGTAATTCTCAAAACAAAAATTCCACACCAGGTTTTATCAGATGATGGAACATAATTACAAATCAACAATGGCATAAAGCAACAACCATAGCTTACCATTTTTCTGATTTGAACATGCAATCTCTCCATGAGGGCTAGCATCTCTACTATGTATGCTTTCTGGATTCGCCCTTCAAAGATGAGGGGGAAAAACTTAATTCTGTGCACAAAATCACTAAAGGCTGCTTTGAACTACTAAACAGCAGCACAAGAAACACCAACAGGGGGGCATATTGAATAAAACCTGAGGGCAATTGATCCATGTAGCTCGTTCCACCAAATGTTATATAGGCAGAAAAATTACCCGTAGTCACACTCACCTATTGTCATGCTCCAGTGCTTCTAACTGTGACATGCTGCCAGAATTATCCTGTGACAAGGCAGCTAATGCGGCATGTGCACAAGCAGCAGCTACCCTTGGTCCAATAGCAGAGGATAAAAAGGCAACCTTTAGAATGCATCCACCAAAATCAAATGTGTAAGAATCCAAGCAAAAGAACAGAATATAAAAGACTGTAATTTGTTTTCTAGACTACGATTATTAATGAGACTTGTTCCTTCACAAACTTCTCCATAAGCATGTTGCGTGTCCTTTACTAGATGACCAACTTAAGCATTTTATTACCAGTAACCTACCAGAGCCATAACGGGATTTCCAGAATTTGCAAAAGGAAGCCTGCCATCAAAATCTCTGACGTATACAGTTCCTGCAAGAACACCAGTATGACATGAAAACCATACAACAGCAAGCAGAAGGTGTAAATAGTATTAATAGGACAAACCCGTAGAATCCCCATTGATGCAACAATGCAATCTTCCATTATCATCTCTATTCATCACATTTGATGACGAAGACATGCTTGAAACATTGATATTTTCCAACTTTCCATCTTCCATGGGTAAGCGGAGAAAATGAAGAATGCATTGTGCTTTTGACTTGGTGCCGACATGCTCAGCAATTTCATTCCAATTCTCGTTGTAAACCTCCACTGCTTCAAGCAGCAGCAAAGTTTCTTGGTCAGTCCAACTATCCCCATCTTGATCATCATAATCGTTTGTTGAATTCACCCTTATAAAATCTATACTAGAATGACCAATGACAAATCTCCCATCGTTAAAGCAATCAATGCAGAGTAAAATATCAACCTGTAACACGAGATGACAATCACACATGAAAAAAGTTCTCAAAGGCATTATGCAGCCCTCATGACAATAGACCCACAAGTTACAAACTTTTAGTTCAATTAATCAGGTAAATGCCTCCTTGCAAAAGAATGTGTACTTATAAAATAATAAACTAGCTCTGCATGTAGAACCCCAGGCCAGCTAGGCTTTCTTAATCAAGAACGATCTAACAAATTGGCAATCATAGGGCAGCTGTCAGAGTTTATTATGCTTGAATGGTAGATTATATATTTAAGTCTGAATTCTCAAGACACAAGTTCTAAAAGCTGCAAACAAATGAGTGTACCATTTTAGTTTCAAATTAACAAGCAATTAAAGAGCCATTGACATGAACACAAACATAGCAGTATTTTCATTTGGAGTTTCTATTCCAAACATGTTAAAAGTGTATTCTGAGAATGGCGTTGCAGCCTCAATGGGAAGAAACAGAAGAGAAAGAAAATGTCATGCATCGAAGATGATTCCAAGTTGGTTCTCTATGGTGGAGAGATAAGCCTGAACCAGGAGTGGATGTTCTCTAATTATGATATACGACTGGTAGAAGGTATGCGGGTAGATTTCTAGGAGTTGATAAATAAGCCAAAGCTGATCCTCAGTTTCCTGTCTTCAAATTTCTATTTTCATTTTTTGGCTTCAACACCTGTACTGGTTCTTGTATAATATAATATGTTTACAAGATCAAATCTCGATGGGGAAAAAAGGGTATCGAATCCTCCAAAAATTAATATTGAAGTTCATCACATTCAAAAGTCATTGGAGACTCATTTATTGATATTTTCATTCAGTTCTCCTACATCAATTAGCCCGAAAGCTTGAACCCTAAGAATGAAACTTGAATTACTGAAAATAATGCAATGTTTACATAATTTAAGTTCTATGTACTAATCGGACAAAAGCCTCACTATTGATACTTCCAATATTCCAGGTTCCCATCAAATCATATAAAAATAATTCTTACAATCCATTGGTCCTGTCAAAATAGTAGTTACATTGGTATTTTTTTCCTGTAAACTGGTGAAAAACAAAGCTTTCAAATACTACTAACATATGTGTCCAACACATATGGGACACCAACACTAGGTGGACGCTCGTACGACACGTGTTCAACACGCATACATGTGTTTTCCAGTTAAAATGATAATTTTTTCCAGTTTGGAGGCATGGTGGACACACCTTGGACACAACACAGACATGGCCAAACACATTTTTTTAATTCTTTTTTTGAACTTTCTTTTTTCATTTCTTTATGGATCAACTTAGGAGTTAAGACACATCAAAATCAAACTCAAGTTTAGTTTGACAAAAAGAATGAGTTCAAAAATAGAACAAAGGGGGAAAAGAAAAGAATACAAGGGCTTAAAAATAGGAAGTACAAATAACATATATCAAGAATGCTCTGTGTTTTTAGGAGGTGTTTATAAAGAAATGAAAATTGATAGTTTAACATCTATAAATATCTGAAAGTATTTTATATCTTAACTTCGTTTAAAAGTTATATATAATATTATAATTGTGAAGTTTTCATCTTAAATTATATATATATATATATGCCGTGTCCATGTCTTGTAACTTTGTGAGTTTGGTGTGTCTCTGTATTCATGTCGTGTCCTATGTCCATGTCCTTGTCCGTGCCCGTGCATGTGTCTGTGCTTCTCAAAATCATAAACAGCAATAATACATTACAGGCTTCAAACTACTAGGCTATTGCTTTCATATTAACAGGCAGGAATCATCATCACCTAAAACACAGATTCAAGATGAAGCATCAAATAATCAGCATCACACATGCCCCTTCAATTGACATCCTGACTACAGGAGTATATGTTCCCTCATATAGCAAACCACATCTCAATTGTTTTATTTTTCTGTTCTCTTTTTGTTTTTGACCCTAATCAATAATCTCTGGACTAGGTTTACTGCATAGAAAATTCTCTGTTAGGTTAACAATCCATATTCTCAGGCATGGTTGCATGGTTACATGGTTACCTAATAATACCTATATAACAAAATCAATTGATAGCCACATCATTTTTGATAGAGAGATGACACTGTTAAATTTAAAACAAAAACTTACCTCTTTTTGTGACTGGTAGTATACAACAGGAAGAGGACGAGAACAATAATTGCAATGATTTTCAGATAGATGCTCTCTTATTCTGTCGTCCAAATCAGATATGCTGTCAGTTGTCAGCGATGAATAAATTTCTTTTGCTTTGAATTTACACTTTGGCTTGTCAAATGTGATCAAACTATCTATGGATCGTAAAGCAGCTGATGGCACATGGATCTCACCACTTGTCTCCTCTTTCAGGTAAGTATCATAGTGCCGAGGCTCATTACTTGTTCCCTGGGCACAGTAATTGATAATACCCCAGTGATCAAGGAACTGGACGATTCGAGTTACATCCTCATTGTCAGCCCCAACCAACAATCCCTGGCAATCAGAGACTGTAATCCTCTTCCCTGGGTCCTCCATGTACCTTGCAACAATGCAGTTCCTATAATCCATGTACTTTTCTGGTGTACGATCCGGAGATTTTCCAGAGAAGAAATGTGGCACCACTTGCCTCTCAAGTCGATGGACTGAGGCCGGTGAAAACCAATCTGCTGACAGAGATTCCAAATTACACTGAATACAAGGTATTTAAACAAAATTAAGGTAAATGAAAAAAGCAGTGCATTTTGGGGCTTCACAAGCCTTATTTACGAGGGGAGTTATGTTTTTTGTACTCACCATACATGGGACACTGTGTCGACTCATCTTATCCACCAATGGATTGGATGTAGACCCCACTTGAATGGGGTTCACACCTCATCCGATTAATGTGATGTGAGTCGGCAGGGTGTCTCATGCATAATGAGTACAAATAACATTTTTCTTACGAGGGAGGAAAAAAACATAAAGACATGTTCCAAAGTCATCACAACAGCAAGATGCCAAATAGTTATAATATATATGACAAATTCACGGAAAATTATTGCCCCAGTTGTTCTCCTCCAATTTTGAGGAGATGCCGAACTTAAGCTCAACACAGTTCACTCTCCACCTTCCAAGTAAATAGAAAAATTCCTCACACAACATAAAATCCTCAAGCTCTTAATAAAAGCCAAAAAAAAAAAAATACACTCTTCAATACGGCACTCTCACATTTATTCCTCCCCCCCCCCCCCCTCCTTCCCACAAAAAAAAATAAATAAATAGAGCAAACCAAGGAGCATAAGAACCTGAATGCGTTGGCACCACAAGAACCCTATTCCAGAACCGCTTAACATTACCGGGGCCTTCCAAAATCGGCGGAGGAGCAACGACACAACTCGAACTGCCCCCGTCGCCGCGGTCCTGATCCAAAGTGGGACTATCAGCGGGCACCCTTGACAGCGCCTGAAGCTGCCCATGGGACACATTCTCCAGAACCGGCGCATTCTGCTGCAGCTGACCGTTCCGGTCCCCGGACTCGCTGGCCCGCTCCAACGCCACTATCGCGGCTACGGACGAGTGGGGGAAGGTCACCCCCCGCTTGATCACCGCCGGGAAGTGTGAAATCTGGACGCCGTCGCCAGAGACGGCCTCGATCTCGACGGGATTCGGCCCGAATTGGTGGTTAGGGCGGCCGGATTGGTCGTCGGAATCGTCGTCGCGGTCGAGGCGGTCTTCCTCCGCCGTGTTGGGCTCGTTATCCTCTTCGTCTTCGTCGTCGTCGCGGTGGTGCTTGTAGTGGCGCTTGCCGACTTGGGATTCCCTCTTGCGCTTCCTCCTCCATTTGGTTCGGTTTTCTTGCAAAAGATTTAAAAAAAAAAAAAGCGGACAAAAATAAATAAATAAGAGGTGTGACAATTGAAAACATAATTACATGAATTAGAATGGGTTTTGCGTTGTAAAGACAGTGTGAGAAAAAATAAATGAGGAGTGAGGGGAACGGGGTTTCGAGGGGAAAGAGAGGATTTAGGTTTTTGAGATATACCTGATGGGAAGGAAGGGGAAGCTGGCATGGCAAAGGAGAGAGGTTTAAGGGAGGGAGGGAGGGAAAAATTTTGACTGTGGGGTCGTTGATTGGCGCAAAGGGTGTGCGGGATTAGGAGGAAAAAAAATTTGAGGATGTTGTTGTTCTTTCTGTCAGTTCTGTGTGTGAAGCTTTGAGTTTTGTGGGGGTTGGGTTGGGTTGGGCTGGGGCAAATATGGAAGAAAATCCGAAAATTGTGCGTTGATGTGCTTTTTCACAAATATACGTTACTGGGATGAGTGGGGTGGGTTCATTGACACGTGATGGGAACTCTGCCTTGCGGGAGCGACCTACGCGCGGCCTTTGTTCTCTTCCGCCGCCTAGTTGCTTGTGCTTCTATTTGCGGCCCGGCGTCTACTCCTTTGCCTTCGGAAGAGTATATGTTTGTGGGGGAAAAAAAAGAGTTTAATCATTTTGATACTGTCATCTCCATTTGAATATTTTTCCAGTGGTGAAAGTGGGAGTTAACTTGAGATGGCATTATATGATCTGTTAACTGTAAAAGAAATTTTATATTATTCGTGTATTAAAATTAAATTTAAAATATATTGTTACCACCGAAAAGTTTGTGTGCTTGACATTTGACTATGGCACAAGGGTCATTTATTTAATGGCTAGTGGACTGGGCGTTATAAGTTGATCTCAAAAGTTAAAGTCCATATTCATGATGCCTAGAGCTGGGTATGCCGGCTGGTCTGATCCGTTTAACTCCATCCATGACAAGCTATAGTTAAACGGACCGAACCAGGCTGGTCTGTTTCACAAATGGACTTCCCTTTGGCTTAGTCTGCATCCGCCTTGCGTAACCCCAAAAGTCTGCAAACCAGTTCGCATCACAAACCCAAAACCAAAATCACAAAAATCAAAACCAAAAACAGAGGCCACAACCCAGAAAAATTAAACTAATCAATGACCGTATAAAAAACTAAAAAAGATACAATCTCAAAAGTTCAAAACTGATTCAACTAAACAGAAACATGATTTAAAAAAGTAAAAGATTGAAAAATGATAGAATAAAAAAAAAGAAATTCCCATAGGTGGTGCAACTGCCGCGACAAGACGATGTTAGGATGTCAACACCCAGTAGCGACAGAGGTATCTCCACGGCGGCACGGCATTGGCATGCTGATCGAATCGGCATTGTGACTGGAGACTGAAGTGAAGGAGATTGAGAGTTGAGGGAGAAGAAAGTGACCAATAGCTTGAGATTTCATTGACTAAGAGCAGTGAATTTACTGATTTGTGAAGAAAAGAGGTTGTGAGTTAAGAGAATGAGTTATGACTTGTGAGACTATGAGAGTAGCTAGAAGATATGAGAGTGGCGGCTCCCTCTATGAGGGTTTCATTTCAAAGTGACCGTGGTCTCCTTTTTTTTTCTTCAGTCTAGTGACTTTGGTCTCTTTAAATCAAAATGAGAAAGTAACACTAAAATGAGAAAGTAACACTAAAAGCCTTAAGGAGTAGGCTACTATTTTACTATCTTTGCAATGTGTATTTGCTTAGGTTGGGCACACTTCACTTAGGTTAGATGTGGTTGTGGACCACTGTGTTGAGTGCATATATTTTGTAATTTTAAGTTTGTAAAAATTATGCAAGCTAGCGGGTTGGTTTGCAAATCAACGAGCCAAGCCCATTTAACCTATGGATTAAACAGCGTGGATCCAAAAAGTCTATAGATTGAGGGGATAAAAATTTTTTTGTCCATTTTTATGTAGGTTACAAGCTAACACAAATCAGCCTGTGGATCGTAACCCATATTCATGCCAAAACTAATCAGTCGTGAGTAGTTAGCCAGATTGAATGGTTACTACTTTGTGTTAAATAAGGATGAAATGGTTAATGCATATCTTGTTAGTCGGGCAATGCCATTGTTTTCTCAAAGAGTATTTGCGAGAGATTTGAAATTTAAATGAAAGCAAATACGAATGAGGGTCCACTACTAGCACAAGTTGAAGTAGAGTTCCGTACAGCTCAAAGTTGTTTACTATTTAAGATAGAAGGAATGGAAAGAAAGCAAGACGAATAGACTAGAAGCACATGTTCAAAGCTTTTATTCCAAGTTTAATTTGTACTTTTACCTTTCCTTTCTGAAGTTTAGTTCATGTGTTAGTTTTATGGCTATCAAATGGCCCTCATCACTACTAAAAACTCGCAGAATATAGACGGATTTTATAGAAGGACTATTTTCATCTCTGATACAAATGGAAAAATGAAAAAATGGAAAAAATGTCTTAGCTAGTAGATTTTTTGGTATAAATGATGGCACAAATGCCCGCCAGATGTCGCATAACTAATATAGATGACTTTTACAAATGAAATATAAAAAAAAATTGATGAAGTAAAAACAGGTTTATAGTGAATGTTTTTCAAAAAAAATAAAATTCAAGTATTTATAGACAGTAAAATCCGTTTGTAATTTGAATTTTCAAGCGCGTATCATATGCATGCTTTACAGACAGTAATTTTTGTCTATAATGAATTGATTGAAACACATCGTTTCAGTTCTCCTTGTTACAGAAGGATTTTACCGTCTATAAGCAATTAATGAAATAATGTTATGAATGAAATGAGTCATTTCATTAATCACATTATAGACAAGAAAATCCGTCTGTAATGTGTGAAAATGGCTCCAAAAGGCGCGAGCCTCCTTTTTCTTTCCCATTTTCCATCTCTTACACTATCTCACCCCCTTCTTTCTCTAGCACAGCCGCCACTAGTGATTGGAGCCTCCATTTTGCAAATGGTTGGCACCATTGTGTTCTTGGTATTGTGCTCTACCTTTTAATCAGTGTTTTTTTTTTGTCCTCTCTTTTGCGCTTTCCATTGGTCAATGTTTCTAGCTTTTAGTGTTACTAATTGGTAGAAATTTCAATTATTTAGGATTTAGAGCATTATTGGAGCAATTTGGAGCACATTTTGTTTGCCGGTTTATAGTGTATTAGTAAATTTTTTGCTTATAATGTTTTTGATTTTGGTGTTTAGGAAGATGATAATGCTTATGAAAATTTTTCCTATTTTTACTATGAATCAAAAAGTTTGTATTCATAATTAAACGCGTTTGTTAATTTTTATTTTTAGAGTTTGGTTAAGCACGTGCTGTCAGCCATTGATCTATTTGTTATATGCATTGTTGTATAGGTTAATAATGAAATCTTTATTATTAATATGCTATAATGTACATAGGATAGAGACCTATGATTTCTATGATAGAATTGTAAGACTGGAGATTATATGACTAGGGGGAAAGGCATAGAGGTCTTTCCTCGACTTGTTTGCATTGTTTGCTATGAGATTATTTGTATTTGTAGAGATTGTAGGATATGCATGTTGGGGATGCGCTTTAGAACAGTTTTAGAATTGTGATATGTAATCTGTTGATTAATTGTTTTATAGTCTAATGTAATTGTTTGCATATAATTAATTTGATGTGTAATTAATTGCTTGTGTAATTGCAATAAAATTGTGGCTTGTTAATTGATTGTTGAAGACATATTATGTTAACAAGATAATCTTAAATCAATGGAAACTCTGTTCAAATTTTTCAAAATATAATTTTTATTGTTTGAATGTAACCATAATATATGTAAGGAAATGTTCATATATTAGGGGAGACTCAGCCAAAATTTACATTAGCAATTCGTGTAATTTAAAATAAAAGAGGTCCATAAAATGTTGTATTCAATTTTTAGGTTTATATAGTTCTTAATTGAGATGTTCCTTGGAAATCGTTCATGGATGTATGATAGATTGCATCCAGGTCAAGGGGAATAAAAACTCAAATTCTATGAGGGTGTTGAGGAATTCATAGATGTTGCTTATAATTCACAGCAATTCATTATTGATCAGAAAGTTAGGTGTCCATGTTCTAAGTGCAAGTGTAGGAAGTTCTTAAATATTGTTTTAGTTAGGTATGATCTATACAAATTTGAATTTAAACGTGATTATTGGATATGGACTAAACATGGGAAAGTAGTTGATGTGGAAAATTAGTTTGGAATGGGTTATGTTGGAGGTAGTTCAAGTGCGGTACAATTCGAAGGTCGAGATGTGGGTAATGTGACTTGGGGAAAAACAATAGTTGCTAACCTAGAGGTTGCAAGGTTTTATAGTCTATTAAAGGCAGCAAACAAGAGTTTATGCGATACGTGTACACAGTCAGAGTTGTCCTTAGTAGTAAGAATGTTGAGCATTAAGTTAGAAGGCAATCAAAGTTAAAGTTTATTTGATCAGTATGCTACATTGATCAATAAGCTTAGTCCTCAACTGAGGCCATCCCAAAAGACTTTTACTAAGCAAAACGATTAGTTTCCGAACTTGGTTTAAAAGTAGTAAAAATTCATTATTGTTTGAAAGGATACATGCTCTATTACAAAGACGATGTTGTATTGACAGAGTGAAAATTCTATGGAGAGCCTAGGTTTAAGCCAAAGGGAGGTGATAGAAGTGGTAAGCATAAAGATGTGTTACACAAGAGGATGCATTTTTTGTCCTTAATCCCTAGGCTAAACAGATTGTATATGTCCATGGGCTCAGCCCCTCACATGATGTTATATAGTGAGAATAAGAGGAGTGATAGTGTAATGACTTGGCAACATTTTGATCGGGTGTATCATGAGTTTGCATTTGATCCTAGGAATGTAAGGTTAGGAATTTGTGTTGACAGGTTTATTCCAAATAATTAGTCAATAAACCATATTCTTGTTGGTTTGTTATGCTTACACCTTTCAATCTTCCTCTCGAAATGTGCTTGAAAAATCCATATTTGTTTATGACTTGTATAATTCCTAGTCTAGAAAATCCAAAAGCTAAAATTGATGTATACCTTCAACCTTTAATTGATGAGTTGAAAGAGTTATGGTGTGAAGGTATAGTAACTTATGACATATCAAGTAAGAAAAATTTTTATATGAAGGCAGCACTGATGTGGAGAAATAATGATTTTCCTGCTTATGGTATGTTGTTGTCTGGATGGATGAATCAATGGAAATTAACATGCCTAATTTGCAAGAAGGATACAAAGGCATTTACCTCCAAGTATGGAGAAAAAAATTTGTGATTTGGTTGTCATAGAGGATTTTTGATATAGAACATCTATCTAGGTGCCTTACAAATGAATTTAGGAAGGCAACTATTGAGAATGAGGAGCCTCCTATCAGACTAAATAGTCACCAAGTATGAGACTAGAGTTAGACAATTTCCAAATATAATAAAATTAGAAAAATCCATTAGATTTCAAGGTTATGGGGTGATACATGTAGCACCTTAAAAATTATTTAAAGATTTATTTGAACTTTATTAATCAAAATTTTGAAAATATGATAGACGTAGCAATGATGAGGATGGCCCAAGGGATAAATTGAAAAAATAAATTTTCGAGTCGGATGTGAATAGTGATTTCCAGGCTCGTAGATGAATAGTAACTATGGAACTGGGCCAAGGGTATTTTAGGCTAGGGAAACTAGACCTGAGAACCGAGATATAGTATTAGGCCTAGGGCCCACATAGAATATCAGGCATGGGGGCCACGTAAAGATATTTTAAGTTTAACAGGTATGGTGTTTTACCCATTTAGTAGATTTTTGATGTGTGGTTTTTAACACCGTAAAAGCTACTTAGTGGCTAAGTAACCTTTACCAATCACATCTAAATGGCAAGGATTGAAACTTGAAAATCAAATTTTAATCTTGACCTTTCATTTATTATATTTTACTCAGGGGTCAATATCTCATCCGTTTGATAGCATTTCAGTGTGTAATTTTAACACCGAAAAAGCTACTTATTCACCAAGTTAAAGTGACCCACTTATATTGAGCCAAGTGGATGGCTAAAATCCATTTTTTGACCAAGAAAATAATCCTAGCCATTCATTTCATTTATTTTTCAAAAAGAAAGAAAGAAATTCAAACCTTACCTACATAATTACTAAGCCTAGACTAGGATAAACATAAAACCATCAACCTTATCACTCCACCCTTGTTATATTTGGCCATGAAGCAAGAACATAGCCCTCCATTTTCTTTTCCCTCAAACCTTAACTCCAAATGCCCAAAACCTTATTTAAATCACAAAAACCCCAAATCTCCTTCACAAAACTTATCCTACTCTCCAAAATCTACAAAACTAATTGATTAGAATTTTAATCCATCACTATTTTCTCACTTTAAGCCATCATACATCACTGCCAAAGAGAGGTTTAAGGGCTGTTTGGAAGGATTTTGAATGGAGAAAAGCACTTGGGAAAGATTATTCTAAGCAAGGAGCCATGAAGATTTGGGTAGGGTTCTTTATACCTTTAGTTCATCTTTTTTTTTTTTTAGATTTTGCTTTTTGGAATTTGATATTTTCTAGTTCTCATGTATGATTACACCTAGTTATACATGTATTTACATTGGCAGAGTAATTTAGTGCTGTTGGAAAATTATTTTTATCAAAAGAAATCTTGAACTAGGTTGCTGGATTTTTGGTTTTGTCATAGGCAGGGATTAGTTTTGAATTTTCTGGTGTATTTGTGGATATTTTTATGAGCTAAAAATTTTATATGTTGAATGTAACATCCTCCCAAGTTCAACTTCTTCCTTAAGTCATGATATCAGATTCAAGAGTAGTTATTTATAAATTTACAGACCTTTCTTAAATATCTATAGATCGGGTAATTCGTGTAATAACTAAGTCATAATTCTATAAAAAACATATAAAAAGGAAACAAAATATCCATTAAGTATAAATAAAAATACAAGAAAAAAAGCTCTGCTATGAGCTCTTATATATGTCTATCTGTTGACATAATTACAAACACATGTACGTAACAAAATAAAGTCAAAAAGAGACTACAACTATGGGGTTACAATATATCTGATTCTTCTATAGTGGCGGCTTTATATCTCCCTTGAGTAATCTAGAGATGACATGGAAACACAAAACATAGGGGTGAGAATCCTAAAATTCTTAGTAGGGCATCCCCAAAAGATATACTAAAATAAATCCATGTCATCGTCATCGTCTCAACCACTTCGGTTTATTGAGAAAATGTGAGTATGCAACATATATCAAAGGTTCATTTTAAACTTCAAAAACCAATTCTCCAAAGTGGATCTCTTTTATTATTCAATCACTTAATATACACATGTCATATAAAGTATATACTATTAAATTACAAATTAAACATTTTGACCTCAATACTGATGTTAAAATTCTTCACATAGCACATAAGATAAAGGATTACTTAGAACAATTGCTACTTTAACTTATCTTGGCCCTTAACTTTTGTGGCTTTGGCCACTTTAGAGTAATAGATTGCTTTTCAGGACTGAGCTCATTTTTATACATGATTATTTGATTTACTTTATCCAATTCTCACACAAACCTATTCCTACCCAGGTTTACTTTTCTTAACTCAATTCAAAGGTACTCAGGTTTACTTTCTCTAATAGACTGGATTTACTTTCTCCAGCCCAAGAATTATAAATCTTATGCTTTTCTAGGTAATTAGATTTACTTTTCCTGATAAACTAGATTTACTTTCTCTGGCCTAAGAAATATAATCTTATGTTTTTCTTTCGCATATGAGAATTGTAATAAGTATTCACATCTAATATACACCTAACATTATCAATAAGTTCACATACTCAATCATTCATATTTAAGTACTCATGTCATACTAGTACTTGCCATTATCTCATCAATTCAAAGCATCAGTTCATTTCTAGCACAATAACATATTTTTCACTTAAGTAGCAAACTTTATTTTTCATATCAAATAACCAATTCAAAGGCTATAAAAATTTTCCATGAAATCTAAATGTGTCCCTAATCTTGGGTTTCAGTTGTTCTGATGGGATCGTGGGACTCGTAAGGTTACTATTCACATGTTTTTTACACATCTGTAGATCATCCTCATAATTGCTAAAACTGTCAAATTTTTGAAATTATACCTAATAAAGCTCAAATAAATTTTTAAATAATTTTTGAAGTGTTACATTGAAGCTAACATCCTAAGGCAACTTCATGATTTTTCTTAGGTCTTCAAAATGACTTTTACTATTTTCTAAAAATCAGTAACCAAGATAGTAAGGGTTCTACCTGCACAGTTAAATCTGAAGCTATAAATTTATCTAATTTTGTTACCATAGTAAACGATTGAATTTTCAATTGAAATTTTTATTATGCATTTTGGTATGCTCTACTAAGAATTTTAGAATTCTCACCCCTTATGTTTTGTGTTCCCGTGTCATTTCCAGATAGCACAAGAGAATAAAGAAGTTGTTCTTGCTAGAAATGCATGTATTAGGGTAGCTCGATAGCTGAAGATCACTAGTAGTTTCTGTTGTATAAATGTTTAAGTGAGATAGATGAGTAATAAAATTCATAGAAGTGCTTCCTCTTGTACTTAACTTTGTAATTAATAAAGGTCTCATTTCTTTCTTATACATTTTAATAGAATTATGAATTAGTTACTACACAATTTGATCATCTTGCTATAGATATTTAAGAAAGATCCGTTAATTTTATAAGCAACAACTCTCGAGTTTGATGCCATGGCTTAAAGATGATGTTGTACTTGGGAGGGTGTTACAAAGTATATTTTGGGAGCTATTATAGTGGAAGGATAACTTAGTTTGCCATTGTCTAGATGCAATGCATGTGGAAAAAAAACGTGTTTGATAATATCATGAATACCGTGATGGACACTGATCGAATTAAAGATATTGACAAGACAAGATAGGATTTGGAAGAGTATTGTAGGTATCCTGAATTGAAATTACCATAACTACCAGATGGTCGATGGTCAAAGCCAAAGGCAAGTTATGCCTTGAGCTTACCACAAAGACAAGATGTGTGTAAGTGGATGCAATATTTGAAAATGCTTGACTTTTATGCTCCATACTTGGGTCGTTATGTGAATGTTTCACAAGGAAGGTTTTTAGGATGAAAAGTCATGATTATTATGTATTCATGAAATATCTTCTCCCTATTCATTTAGGGAACTACCTGAGCATATTTGGAAGCCATTGACAAAGCTAAGTGAGTACTTTAGAGACCCGTGTTTACCCACTTTTAGGGTTGACAATCAATTGGTGATGGAGAAAAACATCCTTGTGATTTTGTGCAAATTAGAGAGAATATTTTTCCCTAGTTTCTTTGACTCCATGGAGGACTTGCCCATACACTTAGCGTATGAAGCTCGTGTTTATGGACTAGTACAATACATGTGGATGTATCCATTTGAGATGGAAATAGGAGGGTTCAAAAGAACCATGAAAAATAGAGCTCAAGTTGAAGGATCCATATGTCAGGCATACATCTCAAAGGAGACATTACATTTTTGCTTGTACTATTTAGAACCTCATGTTCAACCAAGGAGAACTCGGGTTAGTCGGAATGATGATTTCGGTGAGGGGAAGCTTATTTGAGCCAACCTTGTCTGTATTTAACCAACTTGGTCATGCTATTAGCGAAAACAAAGAATGATGGATCCTAAAAGATGAATTAGATGCCGTACATTTGCACATCTTGAAAAATTGTGATGAGATACAACCTTTTAGAATTCAAGTGACTTAAGATTGCTTTAATTTTCTTTCCTCTGAAGTGATTCTATTCTTACCTATTGTTTTGATGTTTATAAATATTTCAAAAAATTATATAGTGACCATTGCCTTAATCGATTTCCATCATGGTCCAAATCTTATGTACATTGTGTAGGTTTGCTTACAGGCATGTGTTAATTTTTTGATTTGATCCTTATTTTTCAATTTGATATCTTCCATGGTATATGAAGGTGCATTATCCTAGTAATGATACAACCGATATTCACCTATATAACTTGTCCTGGGGTTCGAAAAATAAAGCTTATAGTTGGCCAATTTATTATGTTAATACGTACAAATTCCAAATCATGGAATCATGTAGGGGAAGAAAAATCAACAACAGTGGGGTCAGTATTAAAGGGAATTCAAATGCTAGTGAAAGTGATTGGTATAGGGAACTCAAGGAAATAGTTGAGTTAATGTATGCCGGTGAACTTATAAAAAGGGTTGTCTTGTTCAAGGGTGAATGGTTTGATCCAACACGTCTAATAGGAACACGTAAACATAACCAGTACAACATCATTCATATTAACCATACAAAAAGATATAGAGGCTTTGTCGTGTTCATCATTACATAAAATACAAGACAAGTATATTTTCTATCTTACCCTAGAAAATGTAAAAAGAGTTGGAAGGTCATAATAAAAACTAAATCAAGAGGTCATATTGAAATTGATAATAAGGAAGCTTATCAAATTGATGAGTCAATCCCTTCATGTATAGTAATAGACACTGCCATCCCCCAACCTTAGCTTCCTTTACGAACTTGAAATAATTGACCTTCTTACCCAATCTTTAAGAGCAAATGAAAAGGATGACATGACTGAAGATGAGGAGCAAGAATTTATAGATGACATTTCATCTAAGAATAATGATGATAGTCCCGAACTATCAAAGTAAATGAAATAAATTAATAAGGTGAACAGTACTTCATTGTTATTACATTTATGTGTTGTTTGTTGTTGATCTTGTTTTATTTTAATTATGATATTTTGACTAAACATGTATTATGTTTCATTCAGATATGGCATATAGAAGTAGAGGGAAGAAAGATGCTACACAACGTACTAGTCATGGTAGTAGTGGCAGCACTCCCTTATCCATCATTATGGCTTCCACATCCATGCCCACTGGAGTGTAGACATCCCGGCCTAGGGGATAGGAATAGTATACTATGGTGCCCAGCCCTAGGTATGTGCTTCCTCCTGCATGCTCCATAGCTTGCGCTGCTGATTACATGCCCCATGCTGTCCCCTACATAGCATATAAGTGATGAATCTACTACTACTACATCCTCTGGGAACTAGTCACAAACACATGAACCCTTAAGAATGCTTCTAGGTCTGAGATGGGATGGATCCATATGGTAAGAGATTTATGAAATATGTCATGAAAATTTATGTCATGTGAATGTTAACTTATAACTTTCTAATTTTTTGTTATTATTGTTTTTTATATTATATATCTTCATGTATTTAGTTAGTATCCACCCTAGAAAAGTATCTAATAGGAAATGGATACCATTAAAAAAATGGATGATGGGCCTTGTACAAATTTTGGTAGGGTGCTAAGAAAACAAAGGAAGACTAGTACAAGGATTGGAAGGTAATAAAAGTCAGTTGGTTAATTTAAAGTCCTATTTGAACTCTAATGTTTTACATGTATTAATTAATTTTCATTCATGTATAGCCACTTCTCCATTCCCCCTAAGATGAGAAGATAATATTCACAGCCTAGAAGAGTCATACTGCAAGGCGATTAAGGCAAATATACAATAAGATCCATTAGGATCTATCATCTGTAGATTAGATATCACTTCATTTCTTGTAAGCCTTGTAAGAATACTGGTGTATGCCAAAGCTTCAAAATCTCTCATTGAAGAACAAGGCAAATAATGCATCAACTAAAGGTGGCTCATTGCATATTGGGGGCTTCACGACTTTAGCCAGCACTAAGGCCAATTTGGTATGTGATTGACTTTTGCTTCTTAAGATTTTTGTTATACAATTTATCAATTGAATTTGATTAGTTCATTAATTAGAATTGCAGGAGAAAACACTAAAAAAACCACAAACGTATGGGGAATGCCATAGGAGGCACACACTCGCAAGCATGACAAATCAGTGTGGTTTATCCACGCTCTGAGATTGTATATGTGAGTATTGCTACTAATTATATTTTCTAATTAAAGACCTAAAAAATATTTATAACTAATAATGGTCAGATTAAATTATAGGCTGATTATGTTTAAAAGCTGGAGGCTGCATCTGTTAAGGACCTAAAGTCCATTGATGAGGACGCTTTGTGGTCAGAAATAGTGGGTGGCCTTTATACACGTCACATTTATGGCAAGGGGTCACTTTGTGGAGTAGATGTCCCCTGTATCTGTGATCAGGGATGCCCCTTCTCTTGTGCTTGAGGTGGTGGAGGACATGATCTGCACTCAAGTCCATGCCCTAAATGAGGAGCTACATAAGCAAAATGAGAAGATGTGAAAGAACAAGGAGGCTGCATGAAAGAAGATATGGGCCAAGAAAATGGAGAAAAAGGTTGAGAAAAAAGGTGGCATCAAGGATGTAGAGAGAGGTGCAGTAGCAGATGCAGTAGCAGTGTATGCAGATACAACAAATGCATGCATACTTTGAGCTCATGAGAGCAAGCAGATCCATATTTCTTCCTTCTCCTTTGCTAGCTCTAGCACTATTAGTTTTTGGGGCAACGCGAGATCCCTCTTTCTCATCTTTCTTTGATGATAATGGCAGTATCGATGATGATGGCAAGCCAGATATTGATGATACCAAGTACTTGTGATCATTTATGTACCGATCCAAACTTTATTATTTTATTTTTGATTTTATTATTATGACTATTTACTTTGTACTATGGTTGTGACATTTTACTTTGTTATTTATAAAAGGCATCTAGAAAATGAAATTTTTATTTCATATATTTGCTTATGTTTATTGATTATTATGAGAATTGGCAATAGTGAGCTCTAACTATAATAGTAAGAAACAATTAGTAAAATTAAGCAAAAAGAAAAAAAAGGATACAGATGGATTTACATATGACTAATTTTTCCAAATTTTATTTTTTTTAATTTTTGCCCATTATAGATAGGTTTCACTGTTTCTACAATTACAGATGGATTTTACCATCTGTAATCAATAAATTTTTATACCTTTTTTTTGGCCAACTACAGATGGATTTTACCATTTGTAATTATAGATATGGTAAAATTCTTCTATAATAGGAAAAATTTGAATGCCCTTTTCCATCCATTTATAGACGGATATATCCATTTGTATTCTATACAGACAAATGAATTTTCTACAATGGAGTCTAAAAATTATAGATAGATTGAAGAATTCATTTGTATTATTTATAGATGCGAAAAAATAGATGACTTGTTGTAACATTCTTCCAAGTTCAACGTCATCCTTAAGTCATGACATCAGACTTGAGAGTTGTTACTTATAAATTAGCGGACCTTTCTTAAATATCTATAGCAATTTTGATTGATTCGCGAGATAACTGGGTCATAATTCTACTGAAATATATAGAATGAAACCAAAATATTTATTTCATACAAAGTTCAGTACATAAAGGAAGCTCTTTTACGAGCTTTAACACACCTTTGTCGTCTAACATATTTACACACATATCCATTCCATTAAATACAACCTAATAAAAGCATTAACTGCTACACTATTGCACTTCCGAGTTCTTTTGCATAGTAGTCTCTTGATTTTCTGCATCAACCTGGAGACGACACGGGAACACAAAAATATAGGGGCGATAATTATACAATTCTCAGTAGGGTAGCTCCCCAAATACACAATCATAATGTCATCATCATCGCCCCATCCACTTCAGTTTAGTTAAAAAAAAGTGGTCATACATTACATAATAACAGTTTGTTTTTAAAGTTCCAAATCATACTTCTGAAGTGGGTTACTTTTAACATTCAATCACTTAAACATATTGGTCTCAATATTGATACTGAACTTTTTCACTTGGCATATCAGACAAAGGATTACTTAGAAAGTTTACTTCTTCAACTTGCCTTGGCCCTCGACTAATCCTGTCACATGTGGGCGTTATGTATCGCCGTCCCTAGTATGGCAATAATGGGTAATATACTGCTTTTTATGACTGAGCTCATTCCTATATATGATCATTGGATTTACTTTCTCTAATTCTCACACAGACCTATTCCTAGCTAGGTTTACTTTCCCCAACTCAATTCAAGGGTTGTCAGGTTTACTTTCCCTGACAGACCGAATTTACTTTCTCTAGCACAACAATTATAAATCTTATGCTCTTCTTGGTAGTCGGGTTTACTTTTCCTGACAAACTGGATTTACTTTCTCCAGCCCAAGAAACATAATCTTATGCTTTTCTTTCACATATGAGCAATTATAATAAGTATTCATATCTATGTATGCCTAACCTCATCAATAAGCTCACATGTTCAATAATTCATATTCATATTCATGTACTCATGTCATACTAGTACAAGATGCCATTATTTCATCAATCAAAGCATCAATTCATTTTCAGCACAATGACAGATTTCACATATTCGTAGCACAATTTATTTTGCATTTCAAACCATCAAATTCAATGCTAAAAATTCTCAAAGACAATTCAATATGTCCCCAAGGTTCTCTGAAAATTTAGGAGTAAACAGAGTTCTCTACGTATAATAACAAAATTCCACAAATTTAGTGGTCAGAGACTACTTATACTCAGCTCAGAACTAGAATCTCATAATTTTTAACCCTAGTAAATGATTGAGTCAGTTCAAAATAAAATTCAAGGTTACACTTCCATATGATATCAACTTCCTATAAAATTTTCAGCTAACAATTCGATTATTTACTAAGGTAATAAAATTAGAACAAATTTAGTGCTCCAGAAATTACTGTTCAGGCAGCAATCTGGACTAGTTTAGTTGTTGAATTTTTAAGCATAGCAAAAGTACTAGAATGGCTCCAAATTTTTATTAGAGAAACTTAAATATGTTAATTATATCCCATAAAATTTTTAGATTAATCCAAGATCTCTAAATAGGTTATAAAATTTGAACAAATTCCCTGCCTACTTAAAACAGGGATTTTTCCAGCAACAAGGTTCAAGCAACATGATTTTTTTTCAAGAGGTAAAAGTTCGAACCAAGACTCAAGAAAATTCATGGGACTATCTTAGGATGTTAGCTTCAACATATAATTTTTATGGCACATAAAAATACTCACAAATCCATCAAAAAATTCATGGTCAATGGCTGCCTGTACAAAACCGAAAATTCAGCAAGTAGGGTTTAACATCTCTTTAGCATAAATGAGTTTTCCACAACAATAAACTAATCCACCAAAGCAAATACATGTATATATATATGTGTGTGTGTGTGTGTGTGTGTGTGTCTAATCACTAAATAGAACTAGAAAAATACCAATTAAATCAGAAATCAAATTTCAGAAAACAAGTTTGAAAACAAAAGGTTCAAGAGCCCTACTTTGAAAGCTTTAAAGTTTTATAACTTCAAAGGTTGTTCTAATTGATTTTCCTTCACTTCAAGGCCACCAATTCAAGCCCAAATACTCCCTTAGGCAGTGAAGAATGATCACTCAAGGTGAAAAACTATGATAGATTCAAATTCTAATCGGTTAGTTTTGTAGGTATTGAGGAGTAGAACAAGTTTTGTGAAGGAAGTTTGAGTGTTTAGCAACTTTAGGCTATGATTTTTGAAGCTTGAAACTTATTAATGGAGGTTTGGAAGGCAAGAAATGGAGGTTGTATTCATTTTGTTCATAGCCGGGAATGACAAGAAGAAATGTCAAAGTTTGGTGGCTTGAGTTTATCTTATAACAAGCATAAATTATTTCTTTAATATAAAGTTTAATTTCTTTATGAAAAGAAACTAATATGAATGGCTAGGATTTGATCTTGTTATTAAAGATTGAATCTTAGCCATTCATTTGATTTGAATGGATATATATCTATTTTTTGTAAAGATTAAACTAACTTTCGGTGTTAGAAATTGCACACCGAAATTTTACCGAACGAGTAAAACACCATACCCGGGTAATCAAACATTGCTCAAAAATAAATTCTGCATAAAATCTTTATTTCTAACTATTTCTAACTTAATCTTCTCTTTTCTCAATTTTGGGCACCTCTGGGTCCTAATTCTAGGGTTTCAGCTGTTTCGACAGGCTTACAGGGCCCGCAAGTTACTATTTATTTTTTTTTAACAAATCCATTGGACCGTCCTTATCATTGTTCAAACTATCAGATTTTTGAAATTATGACTAATAAAGCTCAAATTAATTTTTAGGGTGTTACACTTGTTTCTGCTTATAAATCTATTTATAATCATAAAATCCATCTGTATTGTGTTAAAAATGTAATACCCTAAAAATTATTTAAAAATTAATTTGGGCTTTACCAGTCGTAATTTTAAAAATTTGACAGTTTTAGCAATGATGAGGATGGTCTAAGGGATTTTTTTTAAAAAAATATGAATAGTAACCTGTGGGCCCCATCAGTTTGTTGGGACAGCCGAAACCCTAGAATTGGGCCCTAGAGATGTCTGAAATTTAGAAATTATAAGATTATGGTTAGAAATAGGTAGAAATAAAGATTTTATACCTGAAATTATTTTTCGGACAATGTTTGATTAACCGGGTACACTGTTTCACTCGTTTGGTGTGCGGTTTCTAACACCGAAAGCTATTTTAATCTTTACAAACAAAAAGAACCTTATCCCTTTATATCAAATGAATGGCTAAGATTCAATCTTGAATTACAAGATTTAATCTTGGCCATCCATTTTTCTTTCTTTGGTTAAAGATTACTTAATTACATATTATAATATTCATTCTTTATACATAAGATAACTACAAACCAAGCTTCAAAAACAAGCTTCAATTCTCGGCCATGAAAAGGAACAATACAGCCACCATTTCTTTCTTCTTCAAAGAGCTTGAAACATGAATTCAAACCTCCATTTTCCTGGCCTAGACTTGATAAAACCATAAACTCCCTTCACAAAACTTGTTCTACTCTTTATAATCTACCAAACTAACCGATTAGAATTTTAATTCATCATTATTTTCCCACTTTGATCCATCATACATCACTGCCAAAGGGAGGTTTAAGGGCTATTTGGAAGAATTTTGAATGAAGAAAAACACTTGGGGAAGATTGTTCTAGGCAAGTAGCTGTGAAGATTCAAGTAGGGTTTTATTTGTTGGCTTTTCTTTCCAATTTTGCTATAATTGTTTCTGATTGAATGGGCTGGAACTATTCAGTTATATTGATTTATTTCACATAGATATTGATGTATTAATTTTGGTAGAGAGTTTTGATGAAGTTAGGAAACCTTTTTGGCAAAACCATGTTATGAATGATGCTGCTGAAAATCCCAAATTTAGCAAGCAGGTGAAATGTTTTGATTTTTCTCACTGATTTGGAGAAATCATCATGAGCTAAAATTTTTATATGATAAATCTAACATATAGAAGAGTTTCCAGTAATTTTCTTGGGTCTTCTTTATCACTTTTACTATTTTTAAAAAATGGAAAACTGAGCAGGTCAGGGGCACTATCCAGCCAGTCCCATTTGTAGCACTGAATTTGACTAATTTTATTACCCTTGCAAATGATCAAATTATTAGCTGAAATTTTCCAAAGATGTTAAGGACATATTGAGGTCCAACTATAATTTTTTGTACAAAGTTCTAGTGTAACACCCTAGTAATTAACCAGATACACCTAGGTTGAATCTGATTAATGACTAGACTTTACTCCTTACTTTGGTTCTTTCTTCATAATTTGAAAATACTTAGTGAAATTACGAGCCATTTTTTTTTAAACACATAATTGAAAACGTGAGCCGAGTACAACGTGAACGAGTAAGCGGAGTATAATAAGACATTTAAGAATATATCACATCATATCACTTAGGCTCCATCATATAACATCCATAAGCACATTATAGCATATATTTACATACAATAACCTCACTCAAAGGGTGGGTTATGTTCATACATCATTATCTTATGCAAACCCATAAAAGAAAATATACATAAGGAAATACATGCCCCTAAACTAGATAACTCCATAAGCCGGGAAGGTTATCCTAAAACTAGGGTGTATGATCACACATAAATCTACTAAGAACCCTCTATGGCCACTGTCCTGGAAATGGGGGAATAAATCCGATCCACTGATGAGCTCCCTCGGGAGGGGACACACGAGATGCACCAGGCTGGGGTCGCATGGACGGCCTTCTTGCTAACCTCGGCTGAACAACTGTTTCCTCACTACCCTCTCTTACACGTGTGGGAGTAGGAGTAGAGCTCTCAGAATATACATGAGTAGGAGTGTCCTCTGAAGGATCAGTTTCAGAATATCTCGTCTCGGGAACATACTCTAGAAATCCATGGACAACAGATGAAGCGGGATAAGAACGTAACATCCTTTCATCAAGTAGACGTGGATGTTCGAAAACCATTTCATCGCCATAGGGAGAAGTAGGAGAAAATCGATAACTAGGGATAGGATGTGCAAATGGACGACCTATGTAAATAAAAACACGAACTGCGCACCTCCCTTCAAAATGATACGAGCAATGCACCAGATCATAGTAAAATTCCCAAGTAGGGGTATCAATGAACAGGACGAATGTCGCCATCTGAATCTGGAGACAATGACGGAAATAAAGAAAAGGGAGTGAGAATCTTGCTAAAGAATTCTCAGTAAGGTACCTCCTTCTACAGTGTCATCATCAAAGTCCCTAGGAACCTCGGGATTATTCTAAAATAGTGAGCATGCAAAGATTCATTTTAAGTTCGGACAAATACTTAACCGAGGTTTGTCAATTTTTAATCATGCGTCTTATAATGCATCATAATCTTAACATGTCATATTTATAATGAACTTTTCCTTTATCATTACATCATTTTCCTCATCATCATTATCAAATAACATGCATAAAAGAACGTCATATAATATTAGCTACACGTGGACATAGTGCACATATTTCATTTCTTTAGTGCCTTAGGTGACTTAAAATCTTATCATCATCATTATTTTCCTTAGGCCACCCTATACTCCACCCTTTTGGGAGTAATTTAGGTTATGAGCTCATACTTTACTAGTCATCACTAGCATATACTTATATCCCTTTTGATAAGCTAAAGTCCCGACTCTACCCTTTTAAGAGAACGGGTTAGGGGGCTAAAATCACTTTTTCACCACCTATAGTCTGATGGTTCCAAAGGATCATTTTCTTATAAGTTTAAGTCACCATTAAATCTTTGCATGTTATATCATAATACAATTCATAAACATCATAACATTTTCTCATTTATAGTCTTAAGCTAGAATAATATATATCAACTGTAATCATGCATATGGGAGATTCCCGAGAAAGAGAGGTGGGTCACAATAGACACGCTTAAATACCAAGTCTTTCCTTAGCCAAAACCTTTCCAAATTACACTTTTACAATGATACACTTTCCTCTAGCAACAAAGGTAAATTTTACATAATAAAGAACATTTCATGTATAAGCATTCTCATTATTTGCAACAGCAACTATAACATGCAAGCCAGGAAATCATTCAATTATATCAAGTACTTAATAAGCATCCAATCCTTACATAGAATTATCACAACTTCAATCATATCAAATCATTATCACACATTGATACTAAACTCAGATCAGTGGCCGAATCATGAACCTCTTGCAATTACATAGAATCATATTTTAAGTGCATATAAAATACTAGTTCCCCGTAAAATCCTTGCAAAGCCTTAAAACTCATTTAGAAACTAGTTCTTTTGTCAAATTTGGGAGGATCTTCACAATTAAAATTCTCACTTAAGATAAAAGGAGTAAGTCTTGAGCTTTAGAGGTTTAGATGACATCTTAGAATTATAAACATGCTATGCAACCTTATTTTAATCTTATCTTTATAAGGTGATAGCTTGGAATTATAAACATGATATGCAATTCCATTTCTTTATCTTTAAGATTTAAGGTGATGACTTGAAAATTAAACATGATACAAGAACTTGAAATATAAACATGATACAAGAAACTGGAGCGTGTAATCCGCAGGACCAAGAGAGGGAGAAGAGAATATTAAGAAACCGGAGCGGCGGTAGTCTCGCAGGACCAAAGAGGGAGAAGAGAATTATTATTACATCTTTTTAAGCTCCAATCTCAAGACTTTTTAAAGAATAAATTCTTTAACTCCAATAATCATATTTCTTTGCTTGTGATACATGGGCAAGTCTTTGAGCTCTAGGATCTTTAGGTGATGGCATAAAATAAACATGCCATGCGTTGATTCTTTTAGCCATTATAAAATATAGTGAGAGCATAAATTAAATATGAGATGCAACCTCTTTATTATCTTGAAAGATTAAGTGATGACTTGAAACATAAACATGAAATACAAGCTTGGAATTTAAACATGAGAAATGCAAGTTCATTTATTCATTCTTGAAAACTTAGTGATGACATAGAAGGTAAACATGGTTATGCAAAGCATAAACTTAATCATGGATACAAATTCATTTTGTTTCTTTACTAGAGCTCCTTCAAGACTTTAAAAGAATTATAAATTCAACCCAACACATATCTTAACAAGAATTAAAACATAAGAGGAAAATATATCTTTCAAGTTCTAAACTAAAAATCTTTGTTTTAGCATCATAAAGCATTATTCTTTAAAGTTTTGCATCAAGTGAAATTTTCAAGCTTTAGAGGCCTAACTTGTGATAGATTTCCAACCCACCCACAAGGTCCTCATCATCAAGCCATCATCTTAGTTCCACCTAGGCCATATGGCTTAATTGGTTAAAGAAAAATTGAAGAGGAAAACCGAAATGAAAAGCTAAGGTAAGTTCATAATTTCATCATTTTGAGCTAAAAACACAACTCCTCAAAGCATAGAAATAAATTTAGAAACTACTCCCTACCTAATCTGAGTTGAAGAAGAGGAAGAGAACTTGGTTTCTTGAAGTGAAATGAAACAAAATCTCTTTGAAAAAATTGAAGAAAGAATTCAGCCAAAGAGGAGGAAGAAAGAAAGTTTTTGGTGCTCCTAAAAACTAGTTATGAACCAAGCATTTCAAGACCACTCAAGCAAGCCTATTTATAGAAGATTTTGAGGCTTCTAATTGGCCAAAATGATGAGGTAGTGGACGGAATTTTGCAGGAGAAATAAGGGAGGAAAAATCATTTTAGACAAAGTTGTATGAAATTAAGGAATTATGTCTCTTATGGTGACATTTTGGCATTTTGTTTTAGTGCAACTTTTGGCAATAATTCAGCTGCATAATGGCATCAATAATTTCGTCCATTACAGCCCAAAGAAGTGAAATTTGTGCGTTCCATGCATTATTTAGGTGTAGGCAAGGTATTCATGTAAATTAGAGAATTTACGGTTAAGGGTTTAAGTGAATTAGTAAGCAATTTGGGTGTTTTTGAGCAATTTTGGGTTCTAATCAATCTAAATACATAATTTTGACTCTAGATTAATATTTAGAATTTAATAAGCTTTAATTTGAGCCTAATATTGCTTAGGTTTCGGTATACGAATCAAAAATCCCGAAATTCGCAAAACTGCCCAAAAACAGGGGCAAAATCATATTTTCACTTAAAAACTGCCTGAGGCCACCCGAGCTTAACCAATAGTTAATCATGGCTTAAAAACACATTTTAAAACATTTTAGTGAGGTTCAGGCTCAGTCGGCACGCATATCGGAGTTAAAACAGCCGCATGGGCGTTTTGGTCATTTCACGCGTCGGAACTCAAAATTGAGATCCTTCTGCTCTATTAACACACATAACACAAACAATCCCTTATTATCCTCAAAATATCCCCTTGAGAATAGGTGGGGCCCACGATCCTCATTTTCTGAGTAAAATAACTTCAAGGGCATTTTGGTCATTTTATACGTACAGAAATTCGGGATTTGCGACTCTCGCATGAATCGTTCCTAACCTCTCTTCTAATGTTATATTCCTTTATTGAGGATTGTTCGGCCTCAAATCTTATGTAATAATTACCTACGGTAATTCGGTAATTGAGTAATTTCTAATGACAGTAAAAATTACAGTAAAAATTGGGGCGTTACATCTAGGTTCACTTGATAGGGTAGAAAAATTGAGACTTCTGGCTATTGGCTGAGAGTGTGTAGTTTCTGACCTCTGAAATTGTGAGATTTTATTAATATAGTTAGAGACCTTTTTATGCTTTGAAATTTTTATGGAACTTTATGGACACATTAAAGTATCTTAGATAATTTTTATAGCCTTTCAATTGGTTATTTGGTATGAAAAATAAATTGTGTTACTTGAGTGAAAAATCTACCAATGTGCTGAAATTGTGATAATGCCTTGAATTAGTAACCTAATGACAGTTAGTTCACATTTGATGTGTATGAATGCATGCCATGAACTTTCAAGATTATGTTATGAGGAATGAATGAATGATATATATAGGTTTGAAGTATTATGAGATCAGAGAATTATGTTCATGCATATAGAAATGTGATGCATGTATATGTGAGCTTGAGGATGATGTATATGCTAAGTGAAAAATTAAGTCCCCTTTAATCTAAAAAGGGCAAGGAAAAGTCCCTTTTATTATGTAAATGGCACGGAGAAGTCCCCACTAGGGCACGGAAAATTCTCCTTTTATTATGTAAAAGGCACGGAAAGGTCCCCATTAGGACACGACAAAGTCCCCTTTTATATGAAAAGGGTACGGAAAGGTCCCTACTAGGGCATGGAAAAGTCTCCTTTATTATGTAAAGGGCACGGCAAGGTCCTCATGAGGGCATGAAAAAGTCCCCTTTATTGTGTCAAGGGCACGAAAAGATCATCGAAACTGCCATTTGTACACGTATATTTTGTTAAATTATTGGTCTTGAAGGAATTTCTATGATCCTGAATGTCATGAAATGCATGTTTTAAGTGATTGAATAATAAAAGAAACCCACTTCAAAAAAGTGATTTTATAACTTTAAAATGAACATTTGATATATATTTTGCATGCTCACGCTTTCTTAATAAACCGAAGTGGCTGGGGCGTTGACGATGACATTATGATTGTGTAATTGGGAAGTTACCCTACTGAGAATTTTAGAATTCTCACCCCTATGTGTTTGTGTTCCCGTGTCGTTTCCAGGTTGATCCTGAGAACAAGGAGGCTACTTTATGAAAGGAAATCGAATTTGTAGTACTTTACAGCTGAAGTTTGTACAGACTGTACTTAGTCATATGTTTATGTCTGTATTTATAATAGAGACCGGATGTGTATTAAAGCTCATAGAAGAGCTTCCTTTTGTACTCAACCTTATAATCAATAAATGTTTGTTTCTTAGTTATATATGTTAATAGAACTACGATTTAGTTACTTCACGATTCAATCGAACTTGCTATAGATATTTAAGAAAGGTCCATTAATTTATAAGTAACAACTTCTCGAGTATGATGTTATGACTTAAAAATCATGTTGTACTTGGGAGGATGTTACAAAAAAAATGTCTATAAATCAGTCTATGTTCTGTGAAAATCTTCTATTGCACCCACTTATTAGGTTTGGTACATTTTGGCCTGCAAAATCTACAAGCCTAACTGGGTAGGCCCATTTGCCCATAGTCCTAAATTATTCAGTCTGGCCTGTTTAAGGACAGATCATAAGCCAAAATGGCCTGCCTTTTTTTTCTCATTCTTTACGATTTTGGCTTAGTATGAAAGGAAAAAAGAGAGCCACTTAAACATGCCAATGGCACAGATCATTTTAGTCTATACTCTCTCATTAGACAAAGTCAGAAATCAGAACTCACCATCTCATTTCACTAATTTGATAATTACCTACAAGGTTCCAACAAAAAGATAGACAACTGCGTAACACACTGGAGTTATTTAGAAATTAACTGAAGCTTTATTAATAAGAATTTCAAGATTCTGATAGATTTAGTGATAATGAGGATGACCTAATGACCGAGTTAAAAAAACAAATTCAAGCCCGGGTGTAAATAGTAACATTACGGGCTCATAAGAGAAATATAACCCTGGAATCGGGATTAGGATATCCTAGGGCTAAGGGAATATAGGATAAGGTTTGGATAGATTATTAGGCCCCTGATTAATTTTGGATAATATTATATTTTCTTGAATATGGTGTTGCACCTATTCGGTAAAATTTCGGTGTGCAGTTTTTTAACACCGAAAGATACCTTAATCTTTAAGATTGGATAATAATGTTTTGTAAGTAGAAAAAAACATGAGAAGGGGGTTGAATCATGTTTTTACTTTTTCTTTCTTCACTGAAGATCTGACAGACTATATCGAAAAAGCTATCAAGATGAACTTGTAGTGCAGTGGAAAAATGACGTTAAGAACCTTCAAAAAGTGAATTTTCTAAACTTGATTAAATAGGAAAGATGAAAAAAAATTCTTTAAGGAGGAAACTGAAAATAGGAAAACAGATATGGAAATAAAAAGGAGATAAATGAGTGAGACAAATGAACACAAGGAGATTTATACTAGTTCGGCCAACTTGGCTACATCTAGTTCTCAACTACCATTGAGTTTCACTACCTCTTCCTTCAACTAGAGAAAGAATAAGGATAGTTTTTTCAGTAGCCTTCTCAAGCTATGATCAGTGATCAAGAGATACGCCTACTGTCACATACCAAGTAGTTCTTTACTAGCCTCTTCAAGCTGAACTGAGTAGTCTTGACCTAGCCTCTCCAAGCTAAACCCGTGACTAGTAAAACTCAATTACTGTCACGTTGCAAGTAGTATTTAACAAGTCATTTCAATTTATCTCACACTAATCTCTGCTGGATCAAGGTTACAAAGGTTATAAGTTTCAGTTGCCACTCAAACTAACCTGCACTCAAGATTTCTTTAAATATACAATGAAAAGATCTTGAAAATCTTGAATGACTTCTTTCAAAAAATTCTTCCTCAGAAGAACATATGATCAATAAAGTATGGAAATAAGATTTTGTACAAGGAAAAGATTTACAAACAGTAAAAAAAACTTTTACAAACAGATGAAGAGAAAACTTGGCAGTATTTTTGCTCTTTTGTTCAACGTTAGTCCTTATCTTTGAAGAGCACTGCATCTCTGTTTATAGAGGTCTTCCTTGAGACCGTTGTCTTTAGTCACATCTTCTAGGGACACGTGTTGATTATTCTTTTGTGCCATGGAAAGATAATCTAGAAGAGTAGTCTGTCTTCTTGTCAGATACTTTGCAGAAGCCATTGTGAAAAAGGGAGATTTCTAATGTTCATTAGAAACTTCTTTATACTTTTTGATCTAATGGTTTCTAAACATTTTTCTTCTAGAACATTTGGACTGTTGACTTTTGAAGGCAAAAGAGATGATTTACCAGTTCTGACATCGGGATTTGACTTTTCCATAAACAAATTTGAATTTTGAATTTCAAATTTTCCTTCCTTCCATGTGATGTACATTTCACTATTGATATGAGAGCTTTTGAATCATAATATCAATTCCTTGGTGAATAAAGAATCTTCACAGCTTCAATCATTATTTATTTATGATGCAAACTCTATGAAAGTGATGATTGAAGGTAGTGTAACATCTAGTTTTTAGAGAATGCTTGATTCCTTCATTCCTTCATGTAAGCATACTTTCTGATGTCCAGTGCTACTTTTTGAAGTCTCAATTAGCTTGGTTTCTTAAAGTGTTGAAGTCTTCTTCAATCATTTAGCCTTCAATGCTTTAAATATGGATATAATTTCACTTCTATAATATTTTAGATCTTACAACATGAGATAAACATGCTTACATATGTATAGTGAAATATATATATTTTCATATGAGTAAGCGTTACTCATGCTAAACGATAGAACCTATTATATTCTTACAAGAAACTTAGAGAAACATTAGACGTTCTTCAAAGCATTTTCTTTGAATTGACTTTGTTGTCATTCAAAACACATCAGTACAATTGATAGAGTCTTGGAGCTAACAATGTCCCCCTTTTTGATGATGACAAACCATTTGAAGAAAATATTTTGAAGAGATAATTTGAAAGAAATACAATTGAAATAAGAGCCTGATAGATCTTATTCTTTCAGTATGATCACTAAACATGATTTTCAGGAAGTTCCTTTTTCTTAAGGCATGATATAGATCTTTAAAAAATTTTGGCCTTAAGTGACTTGAATCATAGCTGTTGTTATCTTACATATATGTCCAGGCTTGATATACTTTTTGAAGGTATCAGAAAAGTATTTCAACCGTATTTGAGCTAGATTGAAACAACTAGCTTGATTTTTTATCAAAAGAAGAGAACTTTCTGAAGCTCTTCATGTATAAAACTCAACAAGTAATAATTGTGACGTATTATCCTGATTAGATCCTTTTCAGCATGCCTTTGACCAACCATACTTAATAGAAAAACATATGCGTACAAAACCACAAACAAAAGATCATTCATCTAAGCACAGATATGAGTAAAAAAACCTGATATATGATATGAATAGAAAGATATAAGAGATAAAAACAATGAGTAAAAGATAATGAAAGTGTTTTTAAAAGACATGCTAAAAAAATGATTCTCTAGATAAGCTCCCCCTCAATTTGATCTCCCTTTGTATTTCTCCACACATACATTTTTCTTTTTCTTCCACATTATTCTCCCTTTTTTGTCATCAACAAAAAGGAGTGTGCTGAAAACCAGTAGCACCATCATTAGCCTTGATGCCTTACTTCATGAAGTATCTCCTGAAGTAATGCTTCTTGCCGGCGAGAGCTGGCTTTAAGATAATCTAGCCTATTTTGCATAATGCATTATTCGTGTAGTAGTAGTTGCACTTCAGTGAAGCTTAGCTATTCAGCTGGTGTAGTTCTGCTGGATGAGGGATCAAAGCCCTATGGAGAAGGATCAGGAATGGTTGACATAGGAGGCTATTAAGCTTTTGAAGGAGAAGCATCAGTAGTAGATTCACTTTTTGAGGATGTTTCTATTTCAAAAGATGAACCGTGTTCAGAATCAGATGTTATGTTATTGCTAGAGAGTGCATTAACATATATGATGATGACTTTTGGCCTCTTGCTGTTATCTGAACTATCCTCCAGAATGATTATTTTCCTTTTTCCCTTTCTGCCTTTAGCTTCTGTGGCTGCCTTTTCAACAGCTATATCCCTGATTCTCAAACTTTGTCTTCTAACACTAGAGGAGGCAACACTAGTTGGTCTCCTCAGGGTTCTGAAAGAGTTGAAGGTGTACTTTGTACCCTCTATGTACTCATACCAGTCATTTTCAAAAAGGTAATGCAAGTACTCAAAGATTTTAGTCAGCAGAATCTCGTAAGGCATAACAGCAATTTTTCTTTTCTCAGAAGAGATAGCACTTAGCATATGATCAAATATAAGTCTGGGCAAGTTAACTCTTCTTTTTGTCAATAAATAGAAGAGTAACATACAATCCATCCTAACCAAGAGGTGGGTGCTACCTAAACAAGGAAGCAAGGAAAACTGAATGACTGTAAAGACTTGCCTTCCATTTATGTTTAGCATAGCTATAGAGATCTCGCTTGGATGATATCGTGAGACCCTAGTGAGACATATGGAAACTTCTTCTGCTGAAATACCAAGAGTTGTGAACCACCCTACCTCAGACAAGCATCTAATTCCTTCATCAGGAGCATAAATGATGTTGGAGAAATCCATAATGCTCAGCTCTAAGTTAACTCCTCTGATATATACGGTTAAAACAGCATTGGTCACTTGAACCAGTTGAGAATATAAGGTAGTAACCACTCCAGAGAAGACTTGGTCAGATAGGTCAAGAAACCCTTTTTATCCTTGAATGAGAAAACTTTTAGAAGGATGAGAACCTGAGCTATCAGTACCTGTTTTAGCCTTTTTCTTGGTGCTATGGGATGTCTTGAGAAGTTTTCTTCATAATAGCTTTGATGTATTTGTTCTGAGAACATCTGAAGGGTTTAGCCTACAAATCTAACTGATTGAAATCTCAAATCCTCACCTTAATACCTCATTTCTCCACTGCCTAAGGAGGGTTTAGGACTGAAATTGGTGTCTTGAAGTGAAGGGAGATCACTTAGAACATCCTTTGAAGTATCAAGCTCAAAAGCTTTCAAAGTAGGGTTTTATTTGTTCTCTTTTCTTTCAAAATTTGTTTTTAATTTCTCTGATTGGGTTGGCTGGAAATTCTAGATGTATTGATTGATGAATGATAGATATTGATGTGTTTAATTTGGTGGAGTGTTTGGATGATGTTAGAAATCATTTTTGTTAAAAAAGATTTTGAACCATGTTGCTGGAATTTCGGTTTTTGTACAGGCAGTATTTGTTCATGAATTTTCTGGGCTTGTTGTGGACATTTTCATGAGCTGAAAAAATTATATGTTGGAGCTAACATCTTGAGCAAGTCCCATGAATTTTCTTGGGTTTTGATTTTGAGTCAAACTGCCTTAGAAAAATCAAGAACCGAAATTAAGCATATGCTGCCTAAAGTATTGGAACAAAAGCTGTAAATTTTGCTAATTGTTTTACTATACCAAATGATGGAATTATCACTTGAAATTTTTACAGAGTATTAGAGACATATTGAGGTTGTACCAGGATTTTTATTTATAATTTTATGGGTTCAATTGATAGGGTTAAAAATTCTGAATTTTGGTTCTTGAGCTGAGGTTGAGTGGTTTCTGGCCACCAAATTTGTCTAATTTTGTTAACATAGTTAGAGAACTATTTTTACTCTGAAATTTTTACAGAACCTTGGTGACACATTGAGGTGTCATTGTGAATTTTTATAGCATTTTAATTGATCATTTGGTATGAGAAATAAATTGTGCTACTTGAGTGTGAAATCTGCCATTGTGCTGAAAATAACTTGATGCTTTGAATTGATGAAATGATGGCATTTTGTACTAGTATGACATGAGTACCTGAATATGAGTATGAGTAATTGAGCATGTGAACTTATTGATGAGGTTAGGTACACATAGATATGAATGATTATTACAATTGTTTATATGCTAAAGAAAAGTATAAGATTATGTTTTTTGGACTGGAGAAAGTAAGTTCAGTTTGTTAGGGAAAATAAACCTAACTACCAAGAAAAGCATAAGATTTATAATCCTTGGGCTAGAGAAAGTAAATCCGGTCTGTCAGGGAAAGTAAACCTGACTACCCTTGAATTGAGTCGGGGAAAGTAAACCTGGCTAGGAATAGGTCTGTGTGAGAATTGAGGAAAGTAAATTCAATGATCATGTATAGGAATGAGCTCGACCAAAAGCGATCTATTACCCATTATTGCCACACTGGGGACGGCGGTACGTAACGCCCAGATGTGATAAGATTAGTCAAGGGACAAGGCAAGTTTAAGAAGTAAATATTCTAAGAAATCTTTTGTCTTATATACCGAGTGAAGAAGTTTAGCATTGATATTGAGACCAATATATTTAAGTGGAAAGTTTAGTAGTATATGATGTTGAGTAGTATGGTATATGTATATTAAGTGATTGATTATTAAAAGTAACCCACTTCGAAAGTATGATTTGGAACTTTAAAAATAAACCGTTATTATATAATGCATGACCACTTTTCTTAATAAACCGAAGTGGCTGGGGCAATGACGATGACATTATAATTGTGTTCAGGGGAGTCACCCTATTGAGAATTGTATAATTCTCACCCCTATGTTTCTGTGTTCCTGTGTCGTCTCCAGGTTGATGCAGAAAATCGAGAAACTGCTATGCAAATGTAACCCTAAGTATAATAGGGTAGTAGTTAATACTTTTGTTATGTTGTATTTAGTGGAATGGATATGTATGTAAATAGGTTAGAGGACAAGGTGTGTTAAGGCTCATCAAAGAGCTTTCTTAATGTACTGAACTTTGTATTAAATGAATATTTTGGTTTCATTGCTATATATTTCAGTAGAATTATGACCAAGTTATCTCCCGAATCAATCCAAATGGCTATAGATATTTAAGAAAGGTCCGCTAATTTATAAGTGACAACTCTCGAGTATGATGTCATGACTTAAGGATGATGCTATACTTGGGAGGATGTTACATTAATGTAACGCCCGGGGATTGCGAAGTCGGGGAGTGATCGCCGGTACAAGGAGGCATGGACAAGGAGCGGCTCCTGGCAGACTTCGAAAGTGGAGGGGTACATAAATGAACCGATTACACACCCGAATGAGAGAGATCCTAAGATTGTATAGGTATGGGACTATACAGTTAATGAGGGCTTATATGAATTGATTTGTACTACCTATACCAACAAGATGTATCTTCTTTCAAGAGTCTAAATCGAAAGAACTCCACAGTTAAGCGTGCTTGACTTGGAGCAATTTTGGGATGGGTGACCTCCTGGGAAGTTTTCCTAGGAAGCGTGTGAGTGAGGACAAAGCATGCTGAAAAGACCCGTGTTGGTTTGTAGGGACAGTCGTCAATCCATAAAGCAGCAGGGGATGTTACAAATGGTATCAGAGCCTGCACCTCTCCCAGTACAGTGTCGTTCGGGGACGAACCAGGTGGAAGCTGGTGGGCATGTAACGCCCGGGGATTGCAAAGTCGGGGAGTGATCACAGGTGCAAGGAGGCACGGACAAAGAGCGGCTCCTGGAAGACTTCGAAAACGGAGGGGTACATGAATGAACTGATTACACACCCAAATGAGAGGGATCCTAAGATTGTATAGGTATGGGACTATATAGTTAAGGAGGGCTTATATGAATTGATTTGTACTACCTATACCAACAATATGCATCTTCTTTTTGGTAGCCCAAACTGAAAGAACTCCACAGTTAAGCGTGCTTGACTTGGAGCAATTTTGGGATGGGTGACCTCCTGGGAAGTTTTCCTAGGAAGCGTGTGAGTGAGGACAAAGCATGCTGAAAAGACCCGTGTTGGTTTGTAGGGACAGTCGTCAATTCAAAAAGCAGCAGGGGATGTTACACTGAAAACCCCTTTTTCAGTACTATTCTCAAGATTTCTAATCGAAAGCCCTTTTTCAGATCATTCCACTTATTCCCTGAGATATCCATCTTCTTTTTTATCTACTTTGTGATCTTCAATAAATGCACCTGATCTTGTAAACTAGCATTTTTTGGGGTTCAGTTTGAGAGTGATGAGGAGAGGAGGGAATCCAGAGATGTTTTTTTTTTCAAAAAAAACTATGCAGTTTCGAAACGATTAGGTTCAAAAGCTTTTTCAAAACACAAAAGTGATCTTCAGCTAATGGCTTAGTGAATATGTCTGACATTTGGTCTTCAGTATTCACAAACAATAACTCAATATTAATCACAAATGAAATAATGTTTAATATCAATATGTTTGGATCTAGAGTGCTAAACAGGATTCTTTGCAAGATTTATAGTACTTGTATTATCACAAAAGATGGGAATTTTGCAATACCTCAAGTGATAATCATTTAGCTGATTTCTTATCCATAACATCTGAGAACAGTAGTTTGTAGTAACTACATATTTAGCTTCAGTAGTGAAGAGAGCTATAGTGTTTTGCTTTTTGCATGACTATGTGATCAAGCTTTTTCCAAAGAAACAGTAGCAACTGGTAGTTCTTTTCCTTTCAACTCTATCTCTAGCACAATCAACATCATAGTATCCTACAATATCACAAGAAGAACCTTTCTTGTACCACAAGCCAAGATTAGTAGTACTTGATAAGTATCGAAGGATTCTTTTGACAGCATTTAAGTGTGATTGTTTTGGGTTAGATTGAAATTTTGCACAAATTCCCATACTTAATTGAATGTCAAGTCTACTCGCTGTAAGATACAGTAGTGAACTAATTATTCCTCGATAATTACTTTTTGATACTTTCTCACCATTCTCATCAGCATCTATGATTTGAGATGGATGTATGGAGGTACTCATAGGTTTTGCTTGATCTATATTAATCCTTTTTGAAAGCTCTTTTGTGTATTTTTCTTGATAGATTAGGATGCCTTCTTTTTGTTGTTTTATTTGTAACCCCAGAAAGAACTTGAGTTCACCTATCATACTCATCTCAAATTCACTTCATTAATTTTGAAAACTTTTCACAAAGATAAAGATCAGAAGCTCCAAATATAATGTTATCAACATATATTTGAACTATCAGAAAGTTATTATCAACATTACCTTTTTTGAACCCATTTTTAAACAAGAAAGTGCTCAGTCTATCATACCAAGCTCGTGGGGCTTGTTTAAGACCATAGAGAGCCTTTGTTAGCTTATAGACATGGCTGGGAAGGTTTTTACTCTCAAAATTAGGAGGTTGCTTCACATATACTTCCTCAGAGAGGAAACTATTTAGAAATGCAGACTTGATATCCATTTGGTAGAGAGTGAATCCCTTATAGGCAGCAAAAGCAAATAGCATTCTGATGGTTTCAAGCCGAGCTACTGATGCAAAGGTTTCATCATAGTCAATTCCCTCTTGTTGATTATAACCTTGCGCAACCAATCTTGCTTTGTTCCTGATGACTTTTCCTGTTTCATCCAGCTTGTTTCTGAACACCCATTTAGTGCCGATAATGGTTTTTCCCTTTGGTTTTTCAACAAGACTCTAGACTTTGCTCTTCTCAAATTGATTTAGTCCTTCTTGCATAGCATCCAGCCAACTTTGATTACTCAAAGCCTCTTCAATGCACTCTAGCTCAATAGTAGAGATGAAAACATAGTTAGATGTATTCTTAAGAGATGATCTGGTTCTTATACCCTTAGAAATGTCTCCATGAACATTGTTTTGAGAAACTGTTCTTAAATCAAAAACTCCCTTAGTTTCTATGACTTTGAAATATTTTAGCTTCTTCTTCATCTTTAGATTGCTCTAATTGATGATTAGAAACATCACTTTCTGATGTTTTAGGTGATTTGAACAAGTTATCTGGAGTGCTCATGTTCTAGAGCTTGCTTTCTAAAGATTTGTCCTTCATTATCTTGCTATCAGAAGTACCTTTTAGATTCATCTTTTCAAAGTTTTCTTCCAGATCTTCAAGATCATTAGCAAAGTCCTTTTTGAGCTCTTTAAATTTGATCTGAATGGTTTCTTCTACATAAGAAGTTCTCTTGTTGTATATCCTGTAGGTTCTAGACACAAAAGAGTAACCTAGGAAGATACCATCATCAGACTTTGCATCAAACTTGGCAAGTTTGTCCTTAGTATTAAGAATAAAACAAGGTGAGCCAAAGATATGAAATTATGATATGTTGGGTTTTCTGCCCTTCTATAGCTCATAAGGAGTTTTCTTGAGAATTGCCCCAAGAAAAATTTTGTTTTGTATATAGCACGAGGTATTTATAGTCTTTGCCCAAAAACCTTTTGACAAACCATTTTCCAAAAACATAGTTCTGGCCACTTCTTGCAAGCTTCTATTTTTCTTTTCAGCTACCCCATTTTGTTGGGGAGTTATAGGTGTAGAAAACTCATGAAGGATGCCATGTTTTTCACAAAACTCATTAAAAAAATGATTCTCAAATTCTCCAATATGATCAGATCTAATAATGCTGATTTGAGAATTCTTTTCAATACAGACTCATTTTGCAAAAACTTTGAATCTCTCAAAGACCTCGTCCTTAGAAGCTAAAACGATAACCCATGTAAATCTGGAGTAATCATCCACCATAACAAGGCAGTTCTAGCTAGACTAGCAGTCTTGGTTGGACCAAAGAGATCCATATGTAAAAGCTCAAGTGGTTTAGTGGTTGAAACCACATGTTTGCTATGGAAAGAAGCTTTGGTTTTCTTGCCTTTTTCACAAAAATCACAAGTTGAATCCTTATCAAATGTGATCTTCGGTTGACCTTTAACGAGTTCTTTTTGAGAGAGATAAAAAATAAGCTTCATATGAGCATGCCCAACCTTCTTTTCCCATAACCACTTATCATCTCTGAAAGATGTGAGATATTTTACATTTTGATCTCTCAGATCATCTAGGGATAATACATAAGTATTACCATGCCTCTTTCTAGAAAGAATTACTTTATCAGAAGTGGGACTTACTACTTTGCAAGAATGAGCATTAAAGATGACATTTAAACCTTGGTCATAAGACTAGCTAATACTTAAAGTTTGTGAGCCAGACCATCAACTAATAAGACATTTGAAATTTGGTGAGAATCATCTTTACCAACATCTCCTATGCCTGTGACCTTAGCTTTACCTCCACTTGCAAATCTAACAGATCCTGATTTTTTTGGTCATAGATTTCTGAACTATCTTCTTGATCCAGACATGTTTCTTGAGCAGCCACTATCTATGTACCATTTGTTTTCAAGTTTCACGTGTGTCCTTAGGCATACCTATAATGAACACATTATTTTAGGTACCCATATCATCTTGGCTTCTCTTAGGTTAGTTTGTGAAGATGGTTTTCAAGGCCTTTTGACAGCCTTCATTTTCATGAAGCATTTGTCAGGCAGATGTCCCTTCTTCAAACAAACAGTGGAAGGAGGTTTTGTAACGACTCGTTTTTTTTAGTTTTGTTTGTGATAAAATTATTAATTATGAATAACTTATAAGGATTTTGAAAATTTTGATAGACACAGTTATGATCACAACAATATGAGGAGTTTGTAAAAAAAAATTAATTTAATATTATTAAAAAATTCAATATAATAATATCCTTAACTGGAGATATAGGATAATATGGATGAGACCCTATAAATGGTATAAAGACTTAGATAAGAATAAGGATAAGGGTAAATAAATATTTTAACCTGATAAAGTTTATTTTATGTCAATCAAGTATCGAAATGGTAATAATCAGTACACCGAAATGGTAATAACTGGTACACTGAAATACTGAATCTGGTATAAATAATGGATATTATCATATCTCATATATTTTTTAATTAGAATAATTAAATAAATGTAAATATTTCTAATACTGATACAAGACAAATTGATCCGGAAATATTAATTTCCTTACTTTCTTTCCAAGTTAGTGATATTATAAAAAGGAAAAAAAAGAAATGAAATATCATTCCTTCTCGGTTTCTCTAAGCTTCACGTTTTCTTCTTTCTTCCTCCATCTTCTTCAAGTTCTTATTATTCAAACTCCCTGAAAGCTCCATATTCTTGGAAGATACACTTAGGTAAACACATAAACTAGTTCAAGAACACTTCATCTTCATCAAACTCAAGCCAAAACCTTGTTTTTCCCCTTTAAATATGTCCAAACAGCAGTTGATATAGAGGCTGGAAAGTGGGTTTGAGGCTTGGATTAGAGGAGAAAAAGCTAGAGAAAGTTTAGCAAAAGGCTTGGAAGAAAGGTAGGAAAAATCTATGTCTATTACTTGGTGATTGGTTGGCTAGTTTGTTAATATAAATCCTTGAGATATGTTTGAAATTTTTTTATGAAATCTGAAATTTACCTTCAAGATTCATATATATATGAGTTGGATGAATATAAAGGATGCAATAGATATGAGTTTTGAATTGGTTGCTGGATTTTTAGATTTCAACAGGGCAGCATTTGTTCATGAATTTTCTGACCTAATTAAAGCTCTAGATTGAGCTGAAAATTTTATATGATGTAGCTAACATGTTAAGGCATCTTCAGTAAAAATTTTGATGTATTCTAGTCACTTTTTCTATGTTTAAAACATCAAGAACCGAAATTGTATCTATGCTGCCTGAACTATTAAAACTAAAGCTGCAAATTTGTCTATTTTTGTTACCATAGAAAATGATTGATTTTTCCTTTCAAATTTTTACAGGGTACTAGAGACATCTTGAGGTTTTACTAGGATTTTTATTCCTAATTTTCTGGTTTCATTTTCTAGGGTTAAAAATTAGGCAATTCAGGAATTTAGCTGAGAATCGGTGGTCTCTGACCACCAAATTTGTCTAATTTTGTTAACATAGCTAGAGAACTCTTTTTACTATGAAATTTTTATGGGACCTTGTGGACACATTGAGGTGTCATTGAAAATTTTTATAGTCTCCAATTTGATGGTTTGATTTGCATATTAAATTGTGCTACAAATATATGAAATCTGTCATTGTGCTGAAAATAAATTGATGCTTTGAATTGATGAAATAATGGCATCTTGTACTAGTAAGACATGAGCACATGAATATGAAGTTTACCAGATTTTCTAATAAATCTCATAAAAAAAATTAACGATAGATTTTGAACAGAAATACACATTCAGTAGATTTTAACAGAACATCTTACAAGACCTTTAAGAGAGACTTTTGGAATAGAATATCTCATACATATTCAAGAGATTTTAACAGAGTATCTCATGGGACATCGGGAGATTTTACATAGAATGTCTCATAAAGATTGAAGAGACTTTAAGGAAATATCTCATAAGAATTTAATGAAATATCAAGGAAATCTCAAACAAGCATAAGAAATCGAGCTTCATAAAGAGAGGGAACGTAAGAAAATAAGTCTCATACAAAGAGAGGGAAATCAAGAAAATAAGCTTTACGTAATAATCAATTGCTTAATGGTAAGCTCATGGATTCACGGGTAATAGTAAACGTGCTACGCCCTTAGACCTATATCAGGTTGTAATCAGGCGTTACATCGTTATGAGAAAGGGATGTACTGAGAGTAGAGAGGCTATTCTAGATAAGATGTAGTAGACGTACTCGATCTAGTGAACTATATCAGGCTGTAACGTGACGACGTTGCATCATTGATAGTATGATCCACAAAGAATTATGTTAGAAGAATCCTATGAGTTCTACTATCAAGCCTAAACTTTAATAACAAGATCATGTCAAAGAGGAAATGAAATTGATAAAATAAAATGAAGCATATCATGTTAAAGGGATGAACTATATCAAATTATAACACAAGATGTTACAAAAAAGAAATGAGACTGATGTATTGAGAAGAAAATGTTTTGGGATCTATATTAGGATATAGTATGAGATACTATGTCAAGTGAAGTATATCAGGTTGTAACATGAGGTGTTACAACACAGGCAATACATCAAAAGAGAAGTATAATAGAAAATCATAAGTAATTCTTTTCTAAAGTCTAAATTTGTTCGTAAGTTTATGATAAAGAAATAATGAAGTAAACGAGATAAGTATTATATGAACAGCCAGAATGAGAGAAATCCTAAGACTGTATAGGTATAGGACTATACAGTTGAGGATGAAACATACTCAGAATATTATGTTAGATCAAAGAGAGCACAAGCAAAAGCAATCATTTCATAAGACATCTAAAATGCTTTAATTATTTTAAGACTATGTCAAATATTACTGAGTAGTAGACTAGTGTTTTTCCTACTGGGAATCTTTGATTCTCATTCTTGCTATTATCATATTTTTTTTTTATAGATTTGTGTTGATGGTGATTATTTTGTGGAGATTCTTAGCTGGTATTGGCATCATGATCCAAACATTTCGATGAACCAATGATAGAGAATTAATCAGTTCTTTTTATTTGCTTTTGATGAATTTTGAGTAGTACCCTACCTAGACTAGAGGGTTTCTATGTGACTCAGGGTAAGGGTTTGATATAGTTATGGATACCATTGTTTAGACAGTGGGTAATACATTTATGAATTCTTGACGTCTTATTTATGTTCAAACTTGGCATCATAGAGAGGAAGTGCCTTATGTTTGTCCTGAAAAGCAGGCTCATATGTAGTAATATATGTACACGCCTCTAAGATCAAGTAGAGTTTACAAGTAACAACTACTCACTATAAGGTTATGGCTTAAGCATAGCTTTATAGTGTGAAGGGTGTTACAGGTTTTCTTTTAGCTTTATGAAGAAAGGTTGACTTTCCTTTTTTATCAAGCTCTTCTACATATCCCAGTCCAGCCTTTTGAAAATATGGTCTCTGACTACCAAGCATTAGATCAAGATTCTTTGATCCATTCACTGTATTTTCAAGGTCAGTTTTGAGAAGCTTTGAAGTTCTTTTAAGCTCAGAGATGACTTTTTGACTGTTTTCATTTGTATTTTCAACTTTAGGTTCTAAGGCTATGAGTTTTATATTTAAAACCTTGTTTTCTTTTTTCACAACTTCCTTCTCTAACCTTAGATTCTCAGATTCTAATTTGACCATTTTATGTTCTAAAACATTTTTTGAATGTTCCTTTTTCAGATTGAGATAATGTGAGGAAAGAGTTTGAGAGTCTTCAAGCAACTCTTCATAAAGCGATAAGAGCTTATCATAAGAAAGATCAGAGTCAGCATTATTTACCTCAGAATCACTTTTAGAAGAGTATCCTGCCATGAAGCACATATTGACAATGCCCATTTCTTCTTGATCTGTGGATTCTTCCTTTTCTTCATTTGATTTGTTCCAGGTTGCTAACATACTTTCTTTTTAGGGGTGAATCTTTTCTGTGGACCTTTAGTCTTTAGACATTCTGTTTTGTAGTGTCCTTTTCCTCCACACTCATAGCAGTTGATAACTTCAGGTTTCGACCTTCCTCTTCTGTCTTCTTTGAAGTTAACATCTTTTCTTTTCTTTACTTTTCCTTCCAGAGTCTGGATATTTTTCTAACTAACATGGAAAGCTCATTCCTATCTTTACTATCTATCTCTTCATCAGTCTCATCCTCCTCGTCAGAGGCTTCAGCAACTTTCATTGCCTTATCTTTATATGTTTTTTGATGAGACGTCTTTAGAGCCATTGACTTCCTCTTCTTACTAGATTCGCCATGTATTTTAGAGAGCACCACTTCATAAGTCTTAAGAGACCCAATGAGTGCATCCAAGCCAAGGGGTTGAAGGTCTTTTGCTTCAGTAATGGCTGTGACTTTGGGCAACCATTTTGCAGGAAGACTTCTCAAGATCTTTCTAACCATTTCTGAGTTAGAATATCTTATACCAAGGCCCTTAAGTTGGTTTACAATATGCATAAACCTAGTAGTCATTTCATCAATATTTTCTTGGTTAGTCATTTTGAACAGTTCATATTGATGAACTAGCATGCTAATCTTTGTTTCCTTCGCTTGATCAGTTCCTTCATGTAGCATGTAAAGTCTACATATATTTCTTTAGCTGTGTCACAAGCAATGATTTTGTCATATTCAACCTTGCTTAGTGCACACATAAGCAGGTATTTAGCTTTTGAATTCAGTTGAATTTTACTTTTCTACTAATATGTCCACCTACTTCTTGGGATATCTTTGGATACAGAGGGTATATCATCAGTTCCTGGAGTTTCCTCCCTTGGAGCATAGCCTCCTTTCTGTATGATTTTCCACAAGTCAAGACTTGTGTATTTTATGAACAACTCCATTCTATCACTCCAATAAGCATAATCTTCACCATCAAAGAATGGTGGTCTATTGATAGAGTGACCTTCAGCCATATGAATATTATTTTAGGCCATATGTTCCTTGGATCTTTACCTCTGCAGTCATTAGAATGCTCAACCCCTTAGAGGCCAAGCTATGATGCTACTTGTAAGTAGAAAAACACATGAGAAGGAGGGGTTGAATTGTGTTTTTACTTTTTCTTTCTTCACTGAATGTCTAAAAAACTATATCGAAAAAGCTATCAAGATGAACTTGTAGTGCAGTAGAAAAATAATGTTAAGCACCTTTAAAAAGTGAACTTTCTGAACTTGATTAAATAGGAAAGATGTAAAAAAAATTCTTTAAGGAGAAAACTGAAAATAGGAAAACAAATACGGAAATAAAAAGGGGATAAATAAGTGAGAAAAATGAACACAAAGAGATTTATACTAGTTCGGCCAACTTGCCTACATCCAGTTCTTAACCACCATTGAGTTTCAATACCTCTTCCTTCAACCAGAGAAAGAATAAGGATGGTCTTTTTAGTAGCCTTCTCAAGCTATGTTCAGTGACCAGTAGATGCCCTATTGTCATACACAAAGTAGTTCTTTATTAGCCTTTTCAAGCTGAACCCAGTAATCTTGACCTAGCCTTGTATAAGGAAAAGATTTATAGACAGTAAAAAAAAACTTTTACAAATAGATAAAGAGAAAACTTGACAGCGTTTTTTCTCTTTTGTTCAGCATTAGTCCTTATCTTTGATGAGCATTACATCTTTATTTATAGAGGTCTTCCTTGAGACTGTTGCCTTTAGTCACATCTTCTAGGGACACGTGTTGATCATCCTTTTGTGTCTTGGAAAGATAATCTAGAAGAGTAGTCTATCTTCTTGTCAGATACTTTGCAGAAGCCATTGTGAAAAGGTAGATTTCTAATGTTCATCAGAAACTTCTTTATACTTTCTGATCTAATGGTTTCTGAACATTTTTCTTCTAGAACATTTAGATAGTTGACTTTTGAAGGCAAAAGAGATGATTTACCAATTCTGACACCGGGATTTGACTTTTCCATAAGCAATTTTGAATTTTGAATTTCAAATTTTCTTTCTTTCCATGTGATGTAGATTTCACTGTTGATATGAGAGCTTTCTGAATCATGATATCAATTCTTTGGTGAATAAAGAGTCTTCATAGCTTTAATCATTGTTTGTTTATGATGCAAACTCTATGAAAGTGACGATTGAAGGTAGTGTAACATCTGGTCTTTAGAGAATGTTTGATTCCTTTATTTCTTCATGTAAGTGTACTTTCTGATATCCAGTGCAACTTTCTGATGTCTCAATTAGCTCGATTTCTTGAAGCACTGAAGTCTTCTTCAATGGTTTAGCCTTGAATGCTTTAGATAAGGATATAATTTCACTTCTATAACATTTTAGATCTCACAACATGAGATAAACATGCTTACACATGTATAGTGAAATATATATTTTCATATGAATAAGCGTTACTCATGCTAAATGATAGAACCTGTTATATTTTTACAAGAAACTCGGAGAAACATCAGATGTTCTTCAACGCATTTTCTTTGAATTGGCTTTGTTGTCATTCAAAACATATCAGTGCAATTGATAGGGTTCTGGAGCTAATACGTTTATCTTTTAAGGCCAAGTGGATGACTAAGATTGAATCTTCACTAACAAGATCAAATCCTAGCCATCCACCTTTTTGTTTTAAAAAAAAGAAAGAAATTTAAACTTTACTTACATAGTTACTAAACCTAAACAAAGATAAATATAAGCCACCAACCTTATCACTCCATCATCATCAAACTTGGCCAAGCATCACAAAAAATAGCCTATATTTTTCTTTCTCTCGTACAACCTTAAACAAGTTTCAAATCCCAAAACCCTAGCCTAAAGTCACTAAAACCTCAAGATTCCCTTACTAAAACATACTCTGCTCATCACAATTTATAAAGCTAACCGATTGGAATTTGCTTTGGACACCATTTTTTCACTTTGAGATACTCATAACCCACTGTTAAAGGAAGAATTTAGAGTGGATTTGAAGTGCTAGTAGTGAAGGGACCATTACTGGAAGATCTTTCTAGCTAAAGTCCTAAAACTTCACAAGTAGGATTTTTTGTACCTTATTCTTTTTCAATTCTGTTTCTACAAGTTACTTGCTGTTTGAACTTGATAATTTTGGTTTTATTATATGTTACACATAGATATTGATGTGTTTACATTGGTGGAGTATTTTCATGTTGTTAGGAAATCATTTTGTCAAAGCAAGTTTCAAACTAAGTTGCTAGAATCTTGAGTTTTTCACAAGTAGAAAATAATTCACAATTCTTCTTAAGTATTTGTAGACTTATTTTTGAGCTGAAATTTTCATGTGAAGAAGCTAACATCCTAAGGTAATTCCATGAATTTTCATGAGTCATTTTGAAGAATTTAACTATTTTTGTAAAATAAAAAATCGAGGCTGGTAAGGTTGTTGTCTGAACTACCAATGCTAAAGCTATGATTTTTTCTAATTTTGTTATTGTATCAAATGATCAAATTTTGATTTGAAATTCTTATAGCATGTTGAGGACATCTTGAAGTACAATGTTGAAATTTTATAGAATTAATTTGCTTATTTGACATGGTAATAGAATTAAGATTCAAATGATTGGTTGAGATTTGGTGGTTACTAACCACCTAATTTGTACAATTTTGTAATTATATCTAGATAGTTGGTTTTGCCTGAAATTTTTACAAATCCTTATAGACACATTGAAGTGTCACGGTGAATTTTTGTGGCTTTATTTTATGTAGATTGGTTTGTGAACTAAATGTATTATTTGAATGTGAATTATGCCTAATGTGTTGGAATTGTACCAATGCCTTAAATTAATGATATAGTGACATTTGATTCAAGTGTGATGTGTATGAATACATGCTATAGACTTTAAAGATTGGATTGTGGGGAATGAATGAGAATCACTAGTGAATGAATGTCTATATTTGATTAATGCATGCATTTGGAAAAAAGAAAAGTAAATGCGACATATATGTAACAAAAGAGAATGTATGAACTTCAATTTTGCATGTTCTGAAATATGGACAAAACGGAAACAAGACTTATGTTGAATGATGGGAAAGACAAAAAGAGGAACTTTCCTAAAGATATTATAAATTAGCAGACATACCAGCTAGGAATAGATCTGTATGAGATTTGGAAGAGGAAGAAATGAAGTTTGATGATCACATATAGAAATGAGATCAATCTTGATAAGTAGTCTATCACCCATGTGTGGTATTATCTACTAATGCCAGTTGGTATAAACTAAGTCTTCCCTATATTGATAAAAAGAGAAAAATGCATATAATTGAGTTCTATGGTCACATAATAAAATCCATGACTATTTATGGTTCTTGCATATGGTTTTACATAGATTTACGTATATGGATAAAGTTACTAGATATGATATATTTGTGTTTAAAGGAGTGCCCTATTGAGAATTATAAAATATTCTCATCCCTTTATTTGCATACATTTATCAGTGATAGTTTTCATTGATTTGCCACAATGGGAGTAGCATTACGACCCTGGTCCTAGACTCGCATTTCATCATGGCTCACTCCCAGATTAGAGCATACGTGTTTTTCATTCGTTCCTTTACCACTTTTGTCTTTAGTGCCTCTTTTGATCCAAAGTTCTCTTACGATGGTATGCCTTACTTATGGCTTTCCCACTCATGTTTGTACCCCTGCCTGCCCTGCTAGCACCCCTTACAGGGGAGGCCTAGTCACCATCTCCATCATCTGACTTTGATTCCTCTACTGGCTCCAATGCCCTAGCTGGAGGTGGTGCTTTCATTTTGATGGCTAATGGCTTCCATTAGAGGCTTATGAGACACTCAGGAGCCCTACTATTTGTATATAGTTGTACGCCAGTTTAGGATCTTATGAACCTGCAGACAGTTTTGTTTGTTATTTTTAAGACCTTTTATCTATATACATTCTTTTTGTTTGGTCTTAGGATAGAGCAGGTTATGCCGGGTACTTGAAAAGTGATACTTTTGTCTCGATTAGTATAATTTATCTTGAAAAGTGACACTCTTCTAGTTATTGTATTAATACTCGAGAAAATGCACAGTAGTTAGGAGGGTATTACATTATGGTATCAGAGCTGGATTATCCTAATAAGCCTGAGGATTAAACTGGCTATGCTTCCTTAGTGAAAGTCATATATTGTAACTTTATATATGTGTGACTGTTGGTTGGGGGATGTTGTGTATTACTGCCACACTTAGCTTTTGTATCAAGCCTGATTGACTCAACATTTATTGTTTGGTGTAATAGGAATTGATAACTTCAAATTGGCATAGTAAGAGCGGTGCTAGAAACAAGGCTAATATGATGGATACCTTTTGTGAAATAGCCGTGGCTATGAGAGAACAAGCTGCGGTGGCCAACTAAATGATAGAAAGACTAGATAAATCGCAATAATGAGCAGAACCTAGCTAGGAACATTGGGGGAGCAAAGGTGGATGTGCAATATTAGAAATTTGCTGAGTCCAAGAAGGTAAATTCTCCACCATTCCAAGGAGCTTTTGATCCAAACAAAGTAGAAGAATGGATTAAGGCAATGGAAAAGATTTTCTCAGTTCTTGTATAGAGACTCAAAAAGTGGCCTTTTCTACTTATATGCTTGAAATGGATACACAATTTTGGTGGGTTGGCACTAATGGATTGTTTGAAGCCTTTCAAACTGATATCACCTGGGATGTTTTCAAGGAAGCCTTTTATTAGAAGTACTTTCTTGCTCCTATTAGAAATGCAAAAGAGCTAGAGTTTATGAGACTTAAGCAAGGATCCATGGGTACAGTAGAGTACACAACAAAGTTTGAAGAGCTTTACAAAGTTTCTACTATCTATCAATGCGATCCTAATGAAGCTTGGAAGTGCATGAAATACGAAGGAGGTTATGTAAGGATATTGAAGCGGCCATGAGTCTCTTAAAGATTAAAGATTATGCTACTTTGGTAAATAAATGTCGGTGTGTGGAGGAATCCAATAGGAAGCTAGCAAATTTCAAATATACGCAAAACAATGCTAGGAAGGGATTGGCATCACAAGGCGCATAGTTTAAGCCTGTTAACTAGTCTAGGTGAAGATTTCTACCCAACAACAATCGAGGGGAACAAACTTAATCATCAAGACTAGTGGTAAAACAAGAGTGCCCTAAATGTAGGAAAAATCATGGGAACAAGCCTTGCTACACAACACAAATTGTTTGCTATGGATATGGAAAACCAGAACACAAGGCTTATGAATGCCCCAGTAAGAAGAATTATTAGGCTGTCTCCAGGCCACAACACTAAGGGTGCATTTTTACAGATCTAATCTGAGGTAAGTGTGAAATAAATAGTAATAACCTAAATGTACTGTATGATTTGGGTGCTACTCATTCTTTCATATCTCATGACTGTGTACATAAGTTACTATTACTTTTATTTCAGTACCTTATGATCTCTTTGTATCCAATCCTACTGCTAATCTTATTAGGACTAGTCATGCATGCATGAATCTTCTTTTTCAGATAGGTACTAAAAAGTTTATAGCCAATTTAATTTGTCTTGCTTTATCTGGTTTAGATGAAATCTTAGGCATAGATTAGCTTATAGCCAACCATGTTCTTTTAAGTTGTCCAGATAGAACTGTTATGTTTTCTTCTACCTTACACCTACACATTTGGTCCTTTTATCTTTTTATTTGAACTTATTAACAATCAACCCTACTAAAATAGACAGTCTCTTGGAAAATGAAACTGAAGGTGACCAGAAGTTGAGTAAAATTCCAATCTTAAGGAAGTATCCAAATGTCTTTCTAGAGGATATTCTAGAGTTTCCTCCTGAAAGAAAGATTGAATCCTCCATTAAGTTAGTTCCAAGAACAGGTCCTATTTCAATTGCTCCTTATAGAATGTCACCTTTGGAGTTAAAAGAATTAAAGGCACAAATTGAAGAATTACTAGGGAAACATTTCATTTAACCAAGTGCCTCATCGTGGGGAGCCCCGATTCTTCTGGTAAAGAAAAAGGATGAGGGTGTGAGACTTTGTATAGACTACAGATAATTAAATAAGATGAAGATTGTGAACAAATATCCTTCGCCAAAAATTGACAACCTTATGGATCAATTACAAGGGGTAACCATATTCTCTAAGATTGATTTGCGATCAAAATATCATCAGATTTGAGTTCAAAATGAAGATATTCCCAAGACTGCCTTTAGAACTCGATATGGACATTACTAGTATATGGTGATGTCTTTTAGACTGACCAATGCTCTGGCTGTATTTATGGATTACATGAACCATATCTTCCACCCTTACCTAGATAAATTTGTAGTTGTCTTTATAGATGACATACTTATTGATTCAAAGACTAAGGAAGAACATGATAAGCATCTTAGGGTCATGTTATAGATTCTAATGGAACGAAAGTTGTATGCCAAACTATCGAAATGTGAATTCTAATGGAAGAGGTTAGATTCCTAGGTCACGTGGTATCATGAGGGGGATTCTTAGTAGATCCAAGCAAGGTTAAATCAGTACTTCATTGGGAATGACTGACAATGGTAATGGAGATTCAGAGTTTCCTCAGGCTGGTTAGATACTATAGGCATTTTATTATGAGTTTTCTCAGGTAGCTTTGCCTTCGACCAATTAACCCGAAAGAATGCTTTATTCAAGTGGACATCAAAATGTAAGAATAGTTTCCAGGAGTTGAAGCAAAAGCTGACCATGGCACTAGCGTTAGTACTACCAGATCCTTATAAACCATTTGAGGTTTACTGTGATGCTTTTAGCAAGGGTTTAGGATGTGTGTTGATGCAGAATCACAATGTGGTTGCCTATACTTCTCGACAATTGAAGCCACACAAAGTAAACTTTCCAACTCATGACCTCAAACCTGTAGTTGTGGTTTTTGCTATAAGGATCTACTGATGACATCATCTCTATGGCATGCAATGCAATGTCTTCTTTGATCATAAAAGTTTGAAGGACATTTACAATCAGAAGAAGTTGAATATGTGGCTAAGGAGATGGATGGAATTTCTCAAGGACTATGAGTTTAATTTAAATTACCATCCAGCAAATCTAATATTGTTGTCGATGTGCTGAGAAGGAAATCTTTAAGTGTGGCATGACTGATAATTAAAGAGACGAAGCTAGTGGAGAACTTTAAGAAGCTTAGTTTAAGAATGATTGTAACCACTTTAGGAGTTGTGTTAACTCAGAAAAAGGTAACAAGTGAGTTCAAGGAACAGATCTTAGCTGCACAATATGATGACTTAGAGTTTCAAGAGACTTTAAGATCAGTCCATGCAAAGAAGTTATAGGGTTTGCTCAAGACCAGTGAGGTATACAGAGGTACAAAGATAAGGTACATGTGCCTGCAAATGGCAATCTCAGAAATGAGATTTCAAAAGAAGCTCATAGGGGTGACTTCACCATACATCCTGGAACTAGTAAGATGTATGCAAATCTTAAGAAGATGTTTTGGTAGTCGGGGATGAAGAAAGACATAGTAGAGTTTGTCAAGAAGTGTTTGACTTGTCAAAAAGTTAAAATAGAGCATTCAAGGTCGGCTAGGACACTACAACCGTTAGAAATCCTCAAGTAGAAATGGGAGAGCGTTTCCATGGATTTTGTAATGGGGTTGCCAAGGACATTATCAAGACATGATGCCATATGGGTCATAGTGGATAGATTAATCAAGTCTTCTTATTTCTTGCCCATCAAGGCTAGTTATCCCTTGGATAAGTTAGCTTGTTTATGCATTAAGGAGATAGTGAGACTGAGCAGTGTTTCTTCTATGATAATTTTTTATAGCTACCCAAGGTTTGCTTCAAGATTTGGGGAGCTTTCCAAAAGGCCTTTGGAGCCAAACTCTGTTTAGGTACTACTTAAACTGATGGACAAACATAATGAACCATACAAAACTTGGAAGATATTCTAAGGGCATGCATGATTGAATAGAAAGAAAGTTGGAACAAGTTGCTTCCATTGGTTGAATTTGCTTATAATAATAGTTATCACGCTAGTATTGGCATGGCTCTGTATGAAGCTTTATATAGAAGAAAATGCCAATCTCCCTTATACTGGTATGATTCAGAGGAAACAAGTTTGTTAGGGCCTGACCTTGGTAAGCTAACTACCAAACAAATCTAGAAAATCAAGAGTAAAATCTTCACTGCATAAAGTCGTTAGAAGAGTTGTGCTAATAATCGAAGAAAACCTTTAGAGTTTCAAAAGGGAGAACATGTATTCCTGGAGATTACCCCTACTGTTGGTGTAAGTAGAGCCTTGAGAATTAAAAATTTATCACCTAGATTCATAGGTCCTTTTCAAATTCTTCGACAAATTAAGGTAGTTACCTACCAAATAGCATTGCCCCTGCACCGATCCAACCTTTATAATGTCTTTCATATATCTCAATCCAAAAAATATCATTTGGATCCAATTCATATCTTAGAACCTGAATCTGTATAGTTAAGGGATGACTTAACATTTTAAGTACCTCCAGTTCAGATCATTGATAAGGAAGTCAAGTAGCTTAGGAATAAATCTATGCAACTAGTGAAGCGGCATGGGTGGACTAGGAAGTGAAGAGTACACATGGGAACTAGAGTCAAACATGAAGAAGCATCATCCAAAGCTGTTTCCAGGTATGAAAATTTGAGGGAAATTTTGGGCTCAAGTATGAATAGTAACATTATGGGCTCGTGGGGTTAATAGTAACCTTGGAATGGAGATCAGGACATCATGGGGCTAAGGGAAGATAGGATAAGGATTGTGATAAAGTATTAGGCCCTGAATTAATTTGGAATAATATTCTATTTTCCCGGGTATGGTGTTGCACCCGTTAGGTAAAATTTCAGTATGAGATTTTTAACACTGAAAGATAGCTTAATCTTTCAGATTGGATAATGTTTATCCTTTAAGTCCAAGTGGATGGCTAAGATTTAATCTTGACTAACAAGACCAAATCCTAGCCATCCATATTTTTGTTTAAAAAGAAAGAAATTTAAACTTTACCTATATAATTACTAGACCTAAACTAAGATAAATATAAGCCACCAACCTTATCACTCTATCATCATCAAACTCGGCCAAGCATCACCAAAATATAGCCTCCATTTTTCTTTCTCCTAAACAACCTTAAAAAAATTTCAAACCTCCAAAACCCTAGCCTAAAGTTACTAAAAGCTCAAGATTCCTTTAGTAAACTTAATCTACTTATCATAATATACAAAACAACCAATTGGCATTTGTATCCGACACCATTTTTCACTTTGATATCTCGCAACCCACTGTTAAAGAAAGGGTTTAGAGTGGATTTGAAGAGCTAGTAGTGAAGGGAATCATTACTAGAAGACCTTTTTAGCTAGAAGTTCTAAAACTTCACAAGTAAATTTTTTGTATCTTTTTCCTTTTCAATTCTATTTCTACAAGTTATTTATAGTTTGTGTAACGCCCCAATTTTCTTGTAATTTTCTTGTCATTAGAAGTACTCAATTACCAGAATTACGTAGGTAATTATTACATAAGATTTGAGTAGAACAATCCTCAATAAAGGAATATAACATTAGAAGAGGGTTAGGAGCGATTCAAATGCAGTCGCAAATCCAGGAATTTAATACGTATAAAATGACCAAAATGCCCACACGAAGTTATTTTACTCAGAAAATGAGGATCGTGGGCCCCACCTATTCTCAAGGGGATATTTTGAGGATAATAAGGGATTGTTTGTGTTATGTGTGTTAATAGACCAGAAGGATCTCAATTTTGAGTTAGGCCGACGAAATGACCAAAAAAGCGCCCTGGTTTGTTTAACTCCGATGTGCGTGCATCGAGCCCGAACCTCACTAAAATGTTTTAAAATGTGTTTTTAAGCCATGATTAACCATTGGTTAAGCTTGGGTGGCCTCGGGCAGTTTTTAAGTGAAAGTACGATTTTACCCCTGTTTTTGGGCAGTTTTGCGAATTTCGGGATTTTTGATTCGTATACCGAAACCTAAGCAATATTAGGCTCAAATTAAAGCTTATTAAATTCTAAATGTTAATCTAGAGTCAAAATTATGTATTTAGATTGATTAGAACCCAAAATTGCTCAAAACACGCAAATTGCTTACTAATTCACTTAAACCCTTAGCCGTAAATTCTCTAAATTACATGAATACCTTGCCTACACCTAAATAATGCATGGAACACACAAATTTCACTTCTTTGGGCTGTAATGGACGAAATTATTGATGCCATTATGCAGCTGAATTATTGCCAAAAGTTGCACTAAAACAAAATGCCAAAATGTCACCATAAGAGACATAATTCCTTAATTTCATACAACTTTGTCTAAAATGATTTTCCTCCCTTATTTCTCCTGCAAAATTCGTCCACTACCTCATCATTTTGGCCAATTAGAAGCCTCAAAATCTTCTATAAATAGGCTTGCTTGAGTGGTCTTGGAATGCTTGGTTCATAACTAGTTTTTAGGAGCACCAAAAACTTACTTTCTTCCTCCTCTTTGGCTGAATTCTTTCTTCCATTTTTCAAAGAGAGATTTTGTTTCATTTCACTTCAAGAAACCAAGTTCTCTTCCTCTTCTTCAACTCAGATTAGGTAGGGAGTAGTTTCTAAATTTATTTCTATGCTTTGAGGAGTTGTGTTTTTAGCTCAAAATGATGAAATTATGAACTTGCCTTAGCTTTTCATTTTGGTTTTCCTCTTCAATTTTCTTTAACCAATTCAACCATATGGCCTAGGTGGAACTAAGATGATGGCTTGATGATGAGGACCTTGAGGGTGGGTTGTAAATCCATCACAAGTTAGGCCTCTAAAGCTTGAAAATTCCACTTGATGCAAAACTTTAAAGAATAATGCTTTATGATGCTAAAACAAAGATTTTTAGTTTAGAACTTGAAAGATGTATTTTCCTTTTATGTTTTATTTCTTGTTAAGATATGTATTGGGTTGAATTTATAATTCTTTTAAAGTCTTGAAGGAGCTCTAGTAAAGAAACAAAATGAATTTGCATCCATGATTAAGTTTATGCTTTGCATAACCATGTTTACCTTCTATGTCATCACTAAATTTTCAGAATGAATAAATGAACTTGCATTTCTCATGTTTAAATTCCAAGCTTGTATCTCATGTTTATGTTTCAAGTCATCACTTAATCTTTCAAGATAATAAAGAGGTTGCATCTCATATTTAATTTATGCTCTCACTTTATATTTTATAATGGCTAAAGAATCAGCATGGCATGTTTTTTTTATGCCATCACCTAAAGATCCTAGAGCTCAAAGACTTGCCCATGTATCACAAGCAAAGAAAAATGATTATTGGAGTTAAAGAATTTATTCTTTAAAAAGGCTTGAATTGGAGCTTAAAAGATGTAATAATAATATTCTCTTCTCCCTAGTCACGTCCCGAGACTTCAGCGCTCCGGTTTCTTAATATTTTCTTCTCCCTCTCTCGGTCTGTGCGGATTACATACTCCAGTTTCTTGTATCATGTTTATATTTCAAGTTTTTGCATCATGTTTTAATTTTCAAGTCATCACCTTAAATCTTAAAGATAAAGAAATGGAATTGCATATCATGTTTATAATTCCAAGCTATCACCTTATAAAGATAAGATTAAAATAGGTTGCATAGCATGTTTATAATTCTAAGATGTCACCTAAATCTCTAAAGCTCAAGACTTACTCCTTTTATCTTAAGTGAGAATTTTAATTGTGAAGATCCTCCCAAATTTGACAAAAGAACTAGTTTCTAAATGAGTTTTAAGGCTTTGCAAGGATTTACTGGGGAACTAGTATTTTATATGCACTTAAAATATGATTCTATGTAATTGCATGAGGTTCATGATTGAAGCCACTGATCTGAGTTTAGTATCAATGTGTGATAATGATTTGATATGATTGAAGTTGTGATAATTATGGTTTATTGTTAAGAGAATGATTCATAATTGGTTTAATAACTAATTAGTTCTATAATTGATAATTCTATGTAAGGATTGGATGCTTATTAAGTACTTGATATCATTGAATGATTTCCTGGCTTGCATGTTATGATTCTTTATTGCAAATAATGAGAATGCTTGTACATGAAATGTTCTTTATTATGTAAAATTTACCTTTGTTGCTAGAAGAAAGTGTATCATTGTAAAAGTGTAATTTGGAAAGGTTCTGGCTAAGGAAAGACTTAGTATTTAAGCGTGTCCATTGTGACCCACCTCTCTTTCCTGGGAATCTCCCATATGCATGATTACAGTTGATATATATTATTCTAGCTTAAGACTATAAATGAGAAAATGTTATGATGTTTATGAATTGTATTATGATATAACATGCAAAGATTTAATGATGACTTAAACTTATAAGAAAATGATCCTTTGGAACCATCGGACTATGGGTGGTGAAAAGGTGATTTTAACCCTAACCCGTTCTCTCAAAAGGGTAGAGTCGGGACTTTAGCTTATCTAAAGGGATAAGTATATGCTAGTGACGACTAGTAAAATATGAGCTCATAACCTAAATTACTCCCAAAAGGGTGGAGTATAGGGTGGCCCAAGGAAAATAATGATGATGATAAGATTTTAAGTCATCAAAGGCACTAAAGAAATGAAATATGTACCTTTGTGTCCATGTGTAGCTAATATTATATGGCGTTCTTTTATGCTTGTTATTTTTGATAATGATGATGAGGAATATGATGTAATGATAAAGGAAATGTTCATTGTAAATATGACATGTTAAGAATAAGATGCATTATAAGGCATGATTAAAAATTGGCGAACCTCGGTTAAGTATTTGTCAGAACTTAAAATGAATCTTTGCATGCTCACTATTTTAGAATAATCCCGAGGTTCCCGGGGACTTTGATGATGACCTGTAGAAGGAGGTACCCTCTGAGAATTCTTTATGCAAGATTCTCACTCCCTTTCTTTATTTCCGTCATTGTCTCGATTCAAATGGCGACATTCGTCTGTTAGTTGATACCTACTTAGGAATTCCACTATGATCGATTACATCGCTTCATTATCATTTTGAAGGGAGAGTCTTGTGATTCGTGTTTTTATTTACATAGGTCGTCCATTTGTACATCTGTCCCTAGTTATCGATTTTCTCCTACTTCTCCCTATGGCGATGAAATGGTTTCGAACATGCACGTCCCACTTGATGAAAGGATGTTACGTTCTTATCCCGCTTCATCTGTTTGTCCATGGATTTCAGTATGTTCGAGGCAGAGATATTAAAGCTGATCCTTGAGGACACTCCTACTCATGTTCGAGAGCTCTGCTCCTGCTCACGTGTAAGAGAGGTAGTGAGGAAAGCAGATTGTTGGTGAGGTTAGCGAGAAGGCCGTCCATCGACCCCAACCTGGTGCATCTCGTGGTGTCCCGAGTCAGAGAGCTCATCAGTGGATCTGATTTATTCCCCCATTTCGGGGCCGATGGCCATAGAAGGTTCTTAGTAGATTTATGTGTGATCATGCACCCTAGTTTTAGGATAACCTTCCCGGCTTATGGAGTTATCTAGTTTAGGGGCATGTATTTCCTTAAGTATATTTTCTTTTATGGGTTTGCATAAGATAATGATGTATGAACATAACCCACCCTTTGAGTGAGGTTATTGTATGTAAATATATGCTATAATGTGCTTATGGATGTTATATGATGGAGCATAAGTGATATGATGTGATATATTCTTAAACGTCTTGTTATACCCCGCTTACTCGTTCACGTTGTACTCGGCTCATGTTTTCAATTATGTGTTTAAAAAAAATGGCTCGTAATTTCACTAAGTATTTTCAAATTATGAAGAAAGAACCAAAGCAAGGAGTAAAGTCTAGTCATTAATCAGATTCAACCTAGGTGTATCTGGTTAATTACTAGGGTGTTACAGTTTGAACTTGATAATTTTGGTTCTACTACATGTTTACAGATAAATATTGATGTGCTTACATTGGTGGAGCAATTTGATGTTGATAGGTAATCTTTTTGTCAAGACAATTTTCAAACTAGGCTGCTGGAATCTTGAGTTTTTCACAGGTAGAATATGATTCACGATTTTTCTTAAGTACTTGTAGATATATTTTGAGCTGAAATTTTTATGTGAAGAAGCTAACATCATAAGGTAATTCCACGAATTTTTTTGAGTCATTTTGAAGACGTTTAGTATTTTTTAAAAATAAAAAATCAAGGCTATGAGGGTTGTTGTCTGAATAACCAATTCAAAAGCTATGATTTTTTCTAATTTAGTTACAATATAAAATGATCCAATTTTGACTTGAAATTCTTACAAGGTGTTAGAAACATCTTGAAGTCCAATGCTGAATTTTTGTAAAATTTTATTTTCTCAGTTGATATGGTAATAAATTATAAATTTATACAGTTGGTTAAGATTTAGTGATCACCGACCACTTGTAACCACCTATTTTGTAAAATTTTGTAATTATATCTAGATAGCTTATTTTACCCTGAAATTTTTACAAGACCTTATCGACACATTGAAGTGTCATGAAGAATTTTTATGGCCTTGTTTTATAGATTGGTATGTTAACTAAATGTATTTTTGGAATTTGAATTCTACCCAATGTGTTGGAATTGTACCAATGCCTTAAATTGATGATATAATGACATTTGATTCAAGTGTGATGTGTATGAATACATGCTATAGAATTTAAAGATTGGTTTATGGGGAATGAATGAGAATCACTTGTGAATGAATGTCTATATGTGATTAATGTATACATTTGGAAAAAAGGAAAGTAAATAACGCATATATGTGACAAAAGAGAATGTATGAACTTTAGTTGTGCATGTTCTAACATACTGGCAAAATAGAAACAAGACTTATGTTCAATGAATAGGAAGGAAAAAAAAGGAACTTCCCTAGAGATATTATGAATCAGTAGATATATTCGCTAGGAATAAATCTGTGTGAGATTTAAAAGAGGAAAAAATTGAAGTTTGATGATCACATATAGGAATAAGCTCAGTCTTGATAGGCAGTCTATTACCTATGTGTGGTTTTATCCACTGATACCAGTTGGTATAAACTAAGCCTTTCCTATGTTGATGAAAAAAGATAATGCAAGAGATTAAGTTCTATGGTCACAAGAGAAAATCCATGACTATTTATTGTTCTTGCATATGGTTTTACATAGATTTACTTCTATGGATGAAGTTAGTAGTTATGATATATTTGGGTTTAAAAGAGTACCCTACTGAGAATTATATATTATTCTCATCCCTTTATTTGGATGTATTTTGTATTGTATTTGGATCCTGTAGATGCCATTGGTGATAGTTTCCATTGATTTGCCATAATGGGAGTGGCACTATGACTGTCTTAGACTCACTTTTCATCATGGCTCACTCCCAGATTAAAGTCTACGTGTTTTTCAGCCATTCCTTTATGACTTCTATCTTTAGTCCCTTTTCTGATCCAGAGTTCCTTTCCAATGGTATGGCTACATATGGCATACCTGGTCATGTCCATACCTTCACTTGCACCGCTAGTACCCTTAGAAGGGAGGCCCAATCACTGTCTTCATCAGTTGACTTTCATTTCTCTATTAGCTCCGATGCCCCAATTGGAGGTGGTGTTATCATTCTAATGACTAATGGCTTCCATTAGAGGATTAGGAGAAACTCAAGAACCTTACTACTTGTATATAATTGTAGCCCGGTTTAGGATCTTGCAAACCTATAGACAATTTTGTTTGTTATTTTTAAGACCCTTCATGGGTATCTGTTCTTTTTGTTGGGTCTTAGGACAGAGCAGGTTATACTAGGTACTTGAAATATTTTGGATTTGGTTTCTGGTAGTCTTACTAGAAGGCTAACTTAACTTTGGGTGTGTTGTATATGTTAGATGACTTGTATACGATGATTTCAGCTGATCATCATGATGTGTGTATGTGTGTGTGTGTATATATATATATATATAGATGTATTTGTGACCTATTAATAGTTTGCTTCAGTACTTTATCTTCCTATTTATTACATTTAATTTTGCTGTCTTTTCATTTTCTCAACTAGTATGAATTATCTTGAAAAGTGATACTCTTCTAGTTATTGTGTAAACACTCAAGAAAATGCACAGTAATTAGAAAGACGTGACAAACTGGAAATCAGGAATCCAAACCTTAGTATGAAATACATCTTTAAAAATTAAAGAAAACCCATCAATAGCATTATATGTAAAATTAACCTAAAAAAAAATTCAAAACCAAAATAAAACATGCACAATGTAATAGCCAAAGCCAAAAGAATCCCTAACTCTCTCCAATAGCCAAAGCCAAAAGAATCACTTAGATTAAGAAAAGAAAAGAAGGAAGAACCAAACGGAACCAAATCAAAGCCATTAGCTCACCGTTCTAACCTTTGGCTTGCTATCCCCTTTCTTTTTCATTCATGTCATCCTTAAAGAAACATAGTGTTGTTTTCTTTTTTGGTCCTTAAAGAAATAGTGTGAAAAAGGCATTTTGTTATCATCATTTCTTTTGGGTTTGCGGAAGGTGATAAAAGGGTATAAAAGAATCCCTAACTCTCTCCTCTTAGACTCGTTCACTCTTTATTTCTTTCTCTTCCAATGCTTCTCAAAGAAGACAAATGAAAAAAATGGAAATTGTGATTTGCCTGGGTGGGTTGAAACATTTTTAAGCCCAATCTACTTATTTTTTATGGGTATATGGGTTGACCCGACTAGTTTAGAATTTTTTGACGGTCCTTATTAGTTCATCTAAATCTTTGTAATTATTAGTTGTATCAAGTATTGTAATGTATATTGTTAATTAATAATACAATTTCTATATTTGCCTTTGTCTAAAATTTATTTCTTGTAGTATTTGGAGAACTCATAGCCAAGGGTTGATTCCACTCCTTGGTGAAATCATATATTTTGCTTAGGATCAAAGTGGATATTTTGCTTTTGGCTTTATTTGTTCTAATAGATTTAGCATAATCAAATTCACGATAACATAATTTGACATGCTTGGTGAGACATCCAAAGATTGTGTAAGGAAATTCCAATCTCGTAGCTTGGATTTTTATTAGTTCAAGAACATTCAATTTGGAAGGATTGTTTACTTGAGTACTCATTGTACAATATAGACTACACCAAATCAGAATGATCATAAGGGCAAAGATCAGTTAACAACTATCGTAGATGGGAGGGGACACCTTCCAAGGTAATGACTAACTCACTGGACAATATTACCATTTCATCCCAACAAAAGAATGTAACTACTTCACTTTTGATTTCTGCTAAGAATCAAGATAAGAAGTAACATGTTATCGACATCTTTTATCAAACAACAAATTGAGATGGGTATCAATGATTTGATGGAACTAGTTTCAAAGCAATCATCAAATATTGTGAGGCCAATGGTACATAATGTATTGTAAACAACTCATCAAGGTTCATCCATGAATGTGTCACGAGGTGAATTTTTTAGAAGCAACATGGGTTACAATATTAAGGTGTAATCATATAATCAGTCATAGAACTTACAATATGGACATGTGAATATGGCCAAAAGACTAAGTAATATGATTAGTTATGATCATTTTCCTTGAATAAATTCCAATGGTTCTATGAATCTTAGAGTTGGGAATAATTATGTGGCTTGGAATAGCAATAAAATAACAAATGAGCCATATTCTAGAAGTAATCCTTTTACTTAGAATTATTGGATCACTTTTCACAATGGATGGATACACTAATAAGGAAGAAATCCCCAAATCATTAATAATTACCAGAATATACAAGGGTCACCTATATATGCAATAATGGCTAGTGATTCAACTGTGGAACATGGCTCAACCTAAGGCTAATCCCAGTGCATTAAGCCTAGAATTTAGGTCCCATTTCAAAATCAACAACAACAATTTGTTAATCAAAGATTATTTGGTCCTCAATTTATTGATTCTAACACGATTGTTGATACTATTAGAAGGGATTTTGGGATCAATTAAGGCCATTAGAAAGACCTGTGTACTGTAAATCATATTTAGATTAGGTTGATATTTTTCCATTCTCTTGTAGGTTTGGAACTCTTGATTTCACTATGTTTTCGGGAAAGGATGGAAAGTCCACAATAGGGCATGTTATTGTTTCATTGCTTAGTGCATTGAAGCAAGGTAGAATGAATTCTTAAGGATGCAACTTTTTCCTTTGTTATTGATTGGTCTTGCTTTAACCTAGTATTCAACATTCCCTTCTAATTCAGTTCATAATTGGAACAATTGTTTCATGGTAGATTCTACAAACCACAACCATAAGCATTAGTGATTGACCTTTTCTTTAACAAGCAACAAGTTAATAAGTTGTGGGCTTTATTGAAGGATTCATAAAAATTAGAAGCAACTATAGCATACAACTTCTAGCAATTGAATGTGCTTCTATTGCTGTCAATAATAAAAAGAAAAGTTGATTGTTTTTTAATATGATATTTTGAACCAATTAGAAGAGAAGGCATCCTGAGTTGAATAATTTATAATGGAGTGAGAACAAAGAAGAGAAAGTAAAATGGGAGGCAAGGGCTCTCAATTAATCTCTATTATTGAATGTGAATCTGAGAAAGAACTTTGTAAAGAATAATTCTCTAGGAGGAGAGATGAAATGGCAGCTAAGATAATCCGAGGCAAGCTTGACCTTGGCTATAGGAAAAGAAAAGATGATGCAACCTGAGCAAAAAAAAAAAGAATATTAATTTGATTATAAAAAATTGACAAGATTTTTTAATTTCTTTGTAGAGGACAAGTAGTACAAGTTCCATGAAGGGCATATGATTCTATCAACCTAGGAGATCAAGAACAAGATGTATTGTTAACCTAGGAGATCAAGAACAAGATGTATTGCAAGTGGCACAACACTAATACATATTCCATTCTCAATTGTTTGGGGTTTAGGAGTTCTATCCAAAAGGCTTTGAAAGAAAGATGATTCAAATTAGTTGAGAAGAAAGTGGCTATATTGTAGTGTGCATTGATCATTTTCCTATAACTATTATGAATATGGTATTAAGTTATTCTTTAAGCCATACAAAAAGAATATGAACAAGTATGCTCAAAATGGAAACAATTACAAGATGTGGAAACCTAAATCCATATCATGCAAGGAGAAACAAGCAAATCTATAAATGTATCAACGATGAAACAAGCTTGGATGTGTCGGTAAAGATAAAAAGGCTTGGGGGGCAAGTAGCTCCGCAATAGCAAAGTAGTTTCCAATGTTTGTAATGCCCTAGTAAATGGAGAGGTCAAATGAGCAAAGGGGAATAAATCAAGTATAGAAAATAATTCCTCAAGCTTTTGAAGATCCTTTTCCAAAAGAAGGAAAGAGAACTGTAGAGATTAATCTTAATAAAGGAGGTTCTATCCTACCAATCATTGTGAAGATTGAGAATGTGCCAAATTAAAATAGTAAAATGATATAGTGAAAAGCAAACGTTCAAAAAGGAGCAAGTAGTACAAAGAAAAGGAGCTTAAAAAAGAAGTAGAGTAAGCTAAATTGACGAAAACTCAACAGGTTACAAAAGAATAAATTTTTTTGCAACATGAAAGAGATGCTGACTATCCTTGAGTAGGCCAAAAATATTCACATAGAGGATATAGAGAACATAGAAAGTGAAGAAGTGAAGGCTGCAATAGCTGTAAAAACTCTAACAATACGAGAGAAAAAGAATATCGATGAAGGTATATTTTCTAAGGGCATAAGAAGATATCTTGGAGGGAGATGGCCTTTTAATAGTAGCAGATGATGTGCAAGATAAAGTAGGACTTGTGGCTATCATTGGGATTCTCCTATTAGAATTTGTCATAGATGGTGATCAGCCATTGTCTTTAGAGGGAGATGTGCTAGTTGAAGAACTCGAATGGGTAATTGTTGCTGATGAACAATAAATTTATGAAATAAAATGTAGTTTCATATGCAAAAGATGATGAAGTGGTAAAATTCAAGAAGCCTTGATGGAAAACCAGTTTTTCGTCTTCTTATTAATGGTGGTGCTATTAAAAATTTCATGTCAACTGGTGTAACGCCCCGATTTTCGCTAAACTTTCATAATGACCAAATTGCCCCTGAGGTCATTTTTACCCGAAACACGAGGGCGGCCGACTTTGGCCATCCTCGTAGGGTTCATATGTTATATGAAGGGGATTGTATGAGCATGAGTGCCTAACAAAGCGGGAAAACCTCATTTCTGAGATTTCTGCGCGTAAATGACCAAAATACCCTTAGAATTAAGGCAGATAGTCCCGCTTTGACCCGGACTTTGTTACGAGGTTCAAAACAATGATTTTAAGGCATAAACTATGTTGGTTTAAGTCCCGGAGATCCCGGGCAACTTTTTAAAATTACGGTTTTTCCTGCATATTGCATTTTCGGCAGGTTACAGTGAGTTTAACTCCAAACCTAAGCAATATTAGGCTCTAATTAAAAGGTTAATTAATTTCCATAATTAATCTAGAGCCAAAACCATCATTTAAATTAATTGGAACCTAAAATTGTAGGGAAAATTCAAATCTCATCATAGTCTTATTCTTTAAAAAGGAAAAAGAATGTGTAAATAGTGTCGAATAGTGTTTCCAATTATTCACATCAACTTTTCTTTTTGAGACAAGTTGTCACACTCACATCACTAGTCCTAGAGGTGTTGACTCCCTAATCCTTCTAGACCACCTCTAAACCTAGGGATTTATGGTTTTAATTAACCTATTAGTGCACCTAAGTACCTCCTTAGCAATTTTTAATCCTAAGCCTAATCTATGTCACACTAAAACACACTTCTAGAACATGGTTTAAGGAGATATTTCTCCTCCCCAAGGCTGCCAAGAATGGCACCATTTTCTCTAGAAATCATCAAAAAAATTAGTCTATGTGTTCAAGCTATCTTGTGACATGTGTCTTGAACACTTTCAATCAATGATCAACTTTCAAGAAAAATTGTCACTCAAGACTCAAAGAATATTTTATATGGTCAATCAAGGTTTTCAATTCATTTCTAAAATGAATTAAATTATGTCTTTCAAATTCATAAAGAATGATTTGTTTTTGTGGTCATTCAAGCTTTCTATCAAACTTTTTCAAGACAACATGTCTTACAACACACTACTTATGCTTTGGGAATTTAAGTCTAGAAAATTTTCTCTTCTTTTTGGGCATGAGGAGCACGGTTTTCTTCACCCTTGTGCAGCCCAAAATTTTGTATTTTCATGCATTTTTAAAGGTTGGAAAATAAGGTACATTCTAGCCATGCTTTAGGACATGCATAGCTAGACTTTTCACCATACTTTGAATGACCAACACCATGCTTTGAACAAAGATATTTCTTCCTCCTTGTGGCTGAAATGTGGCCGAATTCTTCCCCCAAAAGGCCTCCAATATTCAATTCATTTCACTTCTCTATAAATAGGTAGCTTAAGGAACTTGAAGCACCTTTGTTCACTTCACTAAAGCTTTGAGTTAGAGCACTTTGAGTTCCTTTCTCTCAAGTTCAAGAGCTCATCCTCTCCAACCTCTTCATCTTCTTCACTTCCTCTCCAATCTCCAACTCTAAGGTAGGGAGCTCTTCAAGAATGCTTTCTTTTACTTTCATGATCAATGTTTATCTTGTTTGAAAGTTGTGTTGTTAGCAAGTTTTTCTCTCAAACATTTTCGGTTTCTTCTTTTCTCTTCCTTTCATTTTCGGCCTTAAGGCCATGGTAGTGAGCTTGATGATGAGTGCTCTCAAAGATGAAACCATGAGTTCATCTTAAAGTGAGGCCTCTAAAGCTTGAACCTTTCTTAAGAAAAGTTCCATCCTTTCTCCTTTTTCTTTCATTTTCGGCCTCTAGACCAAAATGAGGAGAGCTTGATGATGAGTGCTCTTTTGGGATGACCATGTGTTCATCCTAACATGAGACCTCTAAAGCTTGAGTTTTGTTTGAGAAAAGTTTCATCTTTTTCATGTCTTGGTTAAGACAAGGCTATGTTTTTCATGAAAACTCTTTTTGAGCTTTTGTTCCTTGATGTTTTCGCCATGAAGGCTTAAAGAGCTTGGAAAAATGGTAGCTTTGTAAATGAGGCACTTCATGTTGGCCTTTGTCACATGATCAAACTCTAAAGTTTGAGTTTTTCCAAGAAAGGTTTCTCTTTTCAAGTCTTGGTCAAAGAATGAGTTATGTTTCTTTGATGCCTTGGAAACTTTCCTTTTCTTTTGTTAGTTTTAGGCCATGAAGGCCTCTTGGACTTGAAATATGAGGAGCTTGATGTGAGTTGTGTGATGATGTTTGTCACATGAACAACCTCTAAAGCTTGAGTTTTCTAAAAATAAGTTTATTATTTTCAAGTTTTGCTCAAGACATAGTTATGTTTCTCTTGGATCTTTGAAAACCCCATTTTTTTTCCCTTGAGTATTCGGCCATGAAAGGCTTTGGGACTTAGAAAAATGGTAGCTTGATTATGAGGGCTTCATGTTGATGTATGTCACATGAACAAAGCTCTAGACATAGACTTGGTCCCTAGGCCAAGCATATTGATTACTTTCTTCCATGTTGGTCATGAGTTTAGTTTCTTTTCTTGTGAGGATGAGTTATGGGTTGAAACCTTGTTTCCTTTAAAGTCTTGCAAAAGAGCTCTAAACAAGATATAAAAGAGTTGCATCCACATTTACGCTATGCCGCATTGCGTTTATTTCCTATGCCATCACTAAGACCCAAGATAATGAATGAACTTGCACAATGCACGTTTATGTTTCAAGCTTTGCATCTCATTTTATATTTCAAGTCATCACTAAACTCTAAGAATAAGAATGAAGATGCATTTCATCTTTACTTTGTGCTATCACTTTATTTTCTAAAGGACTATAAAATGAAATGCATAGCACGCTTTATTTTATGTCACCACTTGAAACTTTTGAGCTCAAAGACTTGCCCATTTCATCTTAAGAAAAGCATTTAATCAAGGAGATATCTCCTTGAACATCATTCGGCCAAGTCGTGTAAATGGCTCTAGGATGAGTTTCATTTAACTACAAGGGCCCATAATGCATGTCTTAGAATTTTCTAAGCTTTGATGCATAACCAAGGTTTTAAACATGTTTTTAAGTTTTAAATCCTTGCCAAGAGCAAGTTTTAAAATGGCTGCTGCCCTTGGTGTTCCATGATGAGTCTTGGCAAAATAAACTTTGATCTTACATAGTCTTGAAGTCCCAACCAGGTTCCAAGAGAAACTAGCAAGTTATATGGTTGAAAGAAAGGTTTTCTCATGATTTTATGCCTTAAGGATTTGGTTCTGCCTTAGTAAATTCCAGCATCTTAAATTCTGTTTTGGGTGGTCTAAATATGTTGTAATACCTTGCCAGTATGTGATAATTGTTCTAGACTCTTTAAAGCATTATTAGTGACTTTGTTTGCTTAATATGTGAATTCTAGAACTATAAAGAATGGCAAAATGAGTTTCTGCCCAGCCTTGATAAAATATTTAGAATCACATTAGATTATGTCTAGATGTGTGGGAGTGACTCATAATTGGCTTAGGTATTAATTATTGCACCATAGAAAAAGTCGGATCTGAAAGGGCTTAAAGCATTTTCTAGAACAAGTAATTCATCAAATATGAACTACTACATAAGGCTGTCCAACCATAATTAATTAAGAATTAGAACCTAATGGATTATGGTAATGAGGATAATCAATCCCATAAATATACTAGAAAGTAATGGGAAAGTTTGAGGTTACCCGATTTAGGGCATTTTACCTTAAGGGATGATTATGCGCCTCTAAGTTTGATGATGAATTGATGTGTTAGCTCATGACGTGTATGGTGCCATGTTAACTATTATCCCTATGTGATAGCGTGTACTAACATGTTATTATTATTCTTTAAAAAGGACTTAAAGATGCCGAGGTAGTAATTATGTGTTATGCATTAATTATGTGGCATCTTAAAGAAACATGTTAAACTTAGGATGACTTAGAACATCAGAATGCAATCCTTTGAAACCACCGAATTAAGGGTGGGGACAATGTGATTCTAGCCGCCTAAACCCAGACTTAAAGTCGGAAGTTGACTTATCCAAATGGATAAAGTCTAGATGCTAGTGGCGACTAGCGTGAGTATGAGCTCATAACCTAGAGATTTCTCAAAGGGAGAAATATTAGAGGCGACTGATTAAGTAAAGGTTCTTATGTCACCTAAGTAACTCAGCTTATATGATTTATGTTCCATGTACGGTTATATGATTTATGTTCTACGTGCCAAGATACATGATTTATGTCTATGATTTTAGCATATAGCCTATGTAACACAAGTGCCATGTTAAAAAGAGCAGATTCTCTGGAAAGTGAGATTTTGGAAAACTCATAATTGAACCTATGTATGTCCATTATTTTATAAATAACCCGAGATTCTGGAGACGTATATGATGACACCTAGGATAGAAGGAAAACCCTACTGAGTTTCTTTAGTAAGAATCTCACTCCCTCTATCTTTTCCTTTCCATTACGTCTTGAGCGAGATGGCGACCTTCATCCTATTCATTGACACGCCACGGTTGAGATCCACCATGACCCTGGATCATGGGTCATTTCATTTTGAGGGCCGATGCGTGATCTTCATGTTTTTAGGACGGCCATTCGCACACCCCTTGTATAGTTATCGCTTCTCAAGATCCCCTATGGTGACCCCGCGATCTTTGAGCATGCACGCCACGACATGAGAGGAACCTCGCGACCCACTGCCGGCTTCGGCGGACGCCCAAGCACGTGCCATCATCGCAAAGACTTTCGGAGGAGGACCCTTCAGAGGATTCCCCCATGGACCATGAGGGCTCTGCCTTCACTCGCCTCGGCGGATAGGCAGCGAGAGGAGTAGCCACCTGGCGTCGAGGCTTGATTGCGAGTGACCACGACCGACGTGGATCGACATGTTTAGTCAGTCACAGGGCATGCTCAGACCGCCGAAGCCCGCCCGTGGATTGGCTACGTTCCTCCGTGCACTGTGAGTCCGCTTATGGAGATTGGAGGGTAGTCCTTAGTGCACGCCACGTCACATAGTATGGATGATACCTTTTTTGTGTTGAGGTTATCCACCTTAGGTTGCACATGGGTAGGATGCTTCTTTCCGATTCTTTTCCATGTATTCTGCTTTTTCGCATTATTCATGTTACTATGTACTTGAATAGTCACGCCTGTAGGGTAGGCATATTTTATCTATGAGGTATTTCGCTTATGATTGATGTTATGTTCGATGTTATGGTTTGGAGCCAATCCTATGTTATCGCTCCGTATACTATGATATCGACTCGTAAAGTTACGCCAGCGGCTTCTATTTTAAGTAAAGATTTCAAAAAAAAAAAAAAAAAAGTTGGCTCGTATTTTCATAAGTCTATTTCTCAAGAAGATGAACCATGCCAGTAAGTAATCTACTAATATTTGGCCTAAGTACATACTAGTAGTATTGGGTTGAATATTAGGTGTTACATTTAGTATCGAGCGATTCGGTTCTCATAGGAGCTGAGGATTACTGCTTCTTAAGCATATTCCGCTAGAAATGTCATGAATGGGAAGTTTTAGGATTAAGTAATACATGACTCGCTTTGTTGCATCGTGCCATGGTAACTTGCTCACTTTACTAGGAGGATTGAGCTGATCAATTCGGTGTTCGCTTTGTGTGTATAGGGACCAATGGCACCGCGACGTGCCTAGGACTATGCCAAATGTTGACTAAGACAACGCGATCGCTGCTCGGATTCGTCGGATGGCTGCCATGACCACGATCACTGATTGTTCGGCGAATGGACCAACGTGAGAATGCCGCATCACTCCGATTTGAGATTCCGGAGCATGTTCCCGGGCGAATTCGTAGGGCTTAATCCACCCACCTTCAAGGGAACTGCTAACCCAAACCATGCAGAAGAATGGATCCGAAACATGAAGAAGATCTTTGGCGTGATACCGTGCTCTGAGGAGCAAAAGTGAGTTAGCCACATACATGCTCGAAGGTGACGCTGGCTTCCGGTGGATCGAGCCAGGCTGGAGGCGACCAGAAGCCATCAATCGGGAAGTATTCAAAGTTCACTTCTATGAGAAGTACTTCCCAGTCTGTTCGCGCCAAGGAAGTGGAGTTCACGCAATTGTTCCAGAGAGAATCGGACGGTTGCAATAACATACCGCCAAATTCGAGGACCTCATCAAGTTCTCAAGGATGTACCGTGCCAACCCTGGCGATTTAATACCGGAAATGTCCGGAAGTACGAAGCGGGGTTGAAGGCGGAGCTCAAGGTAGCGATCGCTCATCTAGAAATCAGGGACTTCCCAACCCCTGGTGAACAAATGCCGATTATTGAGGAAGGGCAACGGGAGTTGAATGCGACAAGGTTCGCAACTCCGGCAACAAGAAGCCGGCACCTCAAGGCCAGTGATTCAAAGAAAAAGGGGTCGCAGGTTTCAACCCCGTAAGGTCCCAATCGTCGGATCCAAGCCTCAGGACCTCGGAAGGACTTCAAACCGAAGAACAACAACAATAACCACAACAACAACAAGAACAAGTCCAGCGAATAATAAGGGAAGGCACTCAAGGGACATCTTCCACCCCATGCGGAGTGTCCCAGGCGGCGAGACCCCATGGAAGCTTGTGTGTCGGGTAGTTAGATGTGTGCTACCGATGCGGAGAATCGGACACTACTCCAAAGATTGTCCCAAAAGGAACCAAATAACCCCAAGCCGCAACGCCAAGGAAGCGGTCTACACCTCAATGCGGAAGAGACGACAACGTCCCCAGATCTCGTGGAAGGTAAGTGTGAAATGAACGGTAAAAACCTAGCTGTACTGTATGATTCTGGCGCAACCCATTCCTTTATATCATATTCTTGTGTAGAGACCCTAGGTTTGAAGTAATCTGAACTCCCCTTTATCTTGTTGTCTCTACTCCCCTTTGGGAAACCAGTTAGAACTAGCAAATGTTGTTTGGAATGCAGTTTCATTCTAGAAAATAGACCATTTGTTCTAGATTTCAGTATGCTTACCCATGAGAGGACTAGAGGTAATGCAGGCATGGATTGGCTTTGGGCCAACCGTGTGTTGTTAAGCGCTATGAGAAAACCATCACCTTTCTCCCCATTCCCCCTGAACCTAGGGAAACCATGAGAGTGTACCTAAATGCTGTAGACCTAAGCTGTGGTAAAAGTGAAAAAGGTTACATTCTTTTGGCCGCTAGTGATGTCGACTTTGGCAGAAAGCATCGAGGAGATACCCATAGTAAGGAACTATCGAAGTATTTCCGCATGAAATTCTGCACTTTCCCCTAAGAGAGATTGAATTCTCAATAGAGTTACTCCTGAATCTTGGACCCATATCCATAGCCCCATATAGAATCCCGCGTTTGGAATTGGCCGAGTTGAAAACCCAGTTAGAGGACCTTTTGGAAAAGAATTTCATTAGGCCGAGTGCATCACCCTGGGGAGCCCCGGTGTTGTTTGTGAAAAAGAAGGATGGAAGCATGAGGATGTGTGTCGATTATAGGCAATTGAACAAAATGTTGATGAAAAATAAGTACTTTGCCTAGAATTGACGATTTGATGGACCCGATTGAGAGAGTGCTGTGAGTGTTTTCTAAGATTGACTTGAGGTCTGGTTATCATCGATTAGAGTTAAGGATGAGGATATACCCAAGATGGCTTTTACACTTTTCGATATGGACATTTCGAGTTTGCGGTTATGTCTTTGGATTGACCAATGCTCCAAATTATTCATGGATTACATGAATAGGATCTTTAGACCCTATTTGGATAAGTTCGTGGTTGTCTTTATAGATGATATACTCATTTACTCAAGGACCCACGAAGAGCATGAGCAACATTTAGTCATAGTATTAGAGATTTTGAGGGAGAAGAGACTTTATGGCAAGTTGTCTAAATGTGAGTTTTGGTTGGGAGAAATTAGTGAAATTTCTAGGGCATGTAGTGTCTAGGTAGGAGGAGTGCGGTCGATCCTAGTAAGGTGGAAGCAAAGTGATGAATTGGGAACAACCTAGGGACCGTGAGAGATAAGGAGCTTTTTGGGATTAGTGGCTATTATCGTAGGTTCATCAAGGGATTTTCCAGATCGCACTACCTTTAACCAAGCTTACTAGAAAAGACACTCCTTTGTCCTGGACCCCAGATTGTGAGAAGAGTTTTCAGAAACTAAAGCATAAGTTGACTTCCACCCCAGTCCTAGTTCTCCCCGACCCTAAGGAGCCTTTTGAGGTATCTTGTGACGCTCCTAAAAGGTCTAGGTTGTGTCCCCGATGCAAAACAGGCAAGTGGTAGCCTATGCATCGAGGCAACTCAAGCCACATGAAACAAACTACCCCACCCATGACCTAGAATTGGTCAGCCCGTTGTGTTTGCTCTCAAGATCCGGAGACACCATTTATGCGGGTGAGGTTAGGTGTTCTCCAGATCACAAGAGTTTAAAGTACCTTTTGATCGGAAGAGCTTAACATGAGGCAAATGAGGTGGATGGAGTTCTTGAAGGATTATGATTTCGGATTAAACTACCATCCCGGAAAAGCTAATGTCGAGCGATGCCCTAAGTAGGAAATCCTTACACCTATCCCACTTAATGATCAAGGAGGATGAATTGATCGAGGCTTTTAGAGACCTGAACCTAGGAATAACCATAACCCCTACGGGTATGAGAGTTTGCCACCTTAGTGTGTCAAGTGAATTCCGTGGGAGAATCACTCAAGCCCAAAGGGTAGACGACGAGTTTCAAGAGACCCTAAGGGCAGTAAAGGCGGATAAACTGAAAGGATTTGTCCAAGGAAAGGATGGTATGTGGAGGTTTGAAAGACGTATATGTGTACCTGCTAGTGGTGACCTCCGGAAAGAGATTCTTGAGGAGGCCCACAAGAGCAATTTTTCAATTCATCCTGGTGCCACCAAGATGTACCAAGACTTGAAGAAGATGTTTTGGTGGCCTGGATTAAAGAAGGATGTTTGCAATTGGGTTAGTAAGTGCCTAGTATGCCAGAAGGTGAAGATAGAGCACCAAAAACCCTCTGGTATGTTGCAACCCCTATCGATTCCCAAATGGAAGTGGGATAGCATCTCAATGGATTTTGTGACTGGACTACCAAGGACCCAAGCGAATCATGACGCTATATGGGTAATAGTGGATAGATTGACGAAGTCAGCCCACTTTCTACCTATTAAAGTGACATATTCCTTGGATAGGTTGGCACAATTGTATATCCAAGAGATTGTGAGACTACATGGAGTGCCGTCGATGATAATCTCGGATCGGGATCCGCGGTTTACATCACGGTTCTGGGGAGCCTTTCAAAAGGCGTTTGGTTCGAAGCTGTGCTTAAGCACGGCTTACCACCCACAAACAGATGGCCAATCTGAGAGAACAATCCAAACCTTGGAGGATATGCTTAGGGCGTGTGTTCTAGACCAGAAAGGGAGTTGGGACAACACCGCCACTAATCGAATTTGCGTATAACAACAGTTACCACGCAAGTATCGGTATGGCACCGTATGAAGCCCTTTATGGACGAAAATGTCAATCACCCCTATGTTGGTACGAACCTGGAGAGCAAAGTCTAATTGGACCAGACTTAGTGAGGGAAACGACGGAACAGATTAAAAAGATTAGGGATAGGATTCTTGCTCAAAGCCGAAAAGCTATGCGGACAAGCGGCGTAAGCCGATTGAGTTCCAAGTAGGGGAACACGTTTTTCTCAAGATAACCCCCACCACAGGCATAGGTCGAGCTATGAAGGTGAAAAAGTTAAGCCCCAGATTCCTTGGCCCATTCGAAATCCTCAGTAGAGTAGGGTCTGTAGCATACCGCATAGCCCTACCCCCAAATCTATCCAATCTCCACGATGTTTTCCATGTCTCCCAGTTACGAAAGTACGGTCGACCCAAGTCATGTGCTAGAGCTAGAACACGTACAATTAAGGGATGACCTGACATTTAACCTGCCTCCCACGAGAATTGTGGACCGAGGAGTCAAACAGCTGAGAAATAAGTCAGTGCCGTTGGTCAAGGTCGCATGGGGACGCGGGAAGGCCGAAGATTTCACATGGGAGTTGGAGGCCAACATGCGAGCACAATACCCCGAGATGTTCTCAGGTAAGGAATTTCGAGGACGAAATTCTTTTTAAGGAGGGGAGTAATGTAACGCCCCGATTTTCGCTAAACTTTCATAATGACCAAATTGCCCCTGAGGTCATTTTTACCCGAAACACGGGGACGGCCGGCTTTGGCCATCCTCATAGGGTTCATATGTTATATGAAGGGGATTGTATGAGCATGAGTGCCTAACAAAGCGGACAACCTCATTTCGAGATTTACTGCGTAAATGACCAAAATACCTATGTAATTAAGGCAAGATAAGTCCCGCTTTTGACCGGACTTTGTTCTGAGGTTCAAAACAATGATTTTAAGGCATAAACTATGTTGGTTTAAGTCCCGAGATCCCGGCAACTTTGTAAAAATTACGGTTTGCCCTCAGATATTGCATTTTCGGCTTAATGAGTAGTTTAACTCCAAACCTAAGCAATATTAGGCTCTAATTAAAGGTTAATTAATTTCCATAATTAATCTAGAGCCAAAACCATCATTTAGAATTAATTGGAACCTAAAATTGCTTAGGGAAAATTCAAATCTCATCATAGTCTTATTCTTTAAAAAGGAAAAAGAATGTGTAAATAGTGTCGAATAGTGTTTCCACTATTCACATCAACTTTTCTTTTTGAGACAAGTTGTCACACTCACATCACTAGTCCTAGAGGTGTTGACTCCCTAATCCTTCTAGACCACCTCTAAACCTAGGGATTTATGGTTTTAATTAACCTATTAGTGCACCTAAGTACCTCCTTAGCAATTTTTAATCCTAAGCCTAATCTATGTCACACTAAAACACACTTCTAGAACATGGTTTAAGGAGATATTTCTCCTCCCCAAGGCTGCCAAGAATGGCACCATTTTCTCTAGAAATCATCAAAAAAATTAGTCTATGTGTTCAAGCTATCTTGTGACATGTGTCTTGAACACTTTCAATCAATGATCAACTTTCAAGAAAAATTGTCACTCAAGACTCAAAGAATATTTTATATGGTCAATCAAGGTTTTCAATTCATTTCTAAAATGAATTAAATTATGTCTTTCAAATTCAAAAAGAATGATTTGTTTTTGTGGTCATTCAAGCTTTCTATCAAACTTTTTCAAGACAACATGTCTTACAACACATTACCTATGCTTTGGGAATTTAAGTCTAGAAAATTTTCTCTTCTTTTTGGGCATGAGGAGCACGGTTTTCTTCACCCTTGTGCAGCCCAAAATTTTGTATTTTCATGCATTTTTAAAGGTTGGAAAATAAGGTACATTCTAGCCATGCTTTAGGACATGCATAGCTAGACTTTTCACCATACTTTGAATGACCAACACCATGCTTTGAACAAAGATATTTCTTCCTCCTTGTGGCTGAAATGTGGCCGAAATTCTCCCCCCAAAAGGCCTCCAATATTCAATTCATTTCACTTCTCTATAAATAGGTAGCTTAGGGAACTTGAAGCACCTTTGTTCACTTCACTAAAGCTTTGAGTTAGAGCACTTTGAGTTCCTTTCTCTCAAGTTCAAGAGCTCATCCTCTCCAACCTCTTCATCTTCTTCACTTCCTCTCAATCTCCAACTCTAAGGTAGGGAGCTCTTCAAGAATGCTTTCTTTTACTTTCATGATCAATGTTTATCTTGTTTGAAAGTTGTGTTGTTAGCAAGTTTTTCTCTCAAACATTTTCGGTTTCTTCTTTTCTCTTCCCTTTCATTTTCGGCCTTAAGGCCATGGTAGTGAGAGCTTGATGATGAGTGCTCTCAAAGATGAAACCATGAGTTCATCTTAAAGTGAGGCCTCTAAAGCTTGAACCTTTCTTAAGAAAAAGTTCCATCCTTTCTCCTTTTCTTTCATTTTCGGCCTCTAGACCAAAATGAGGAGAGCTTGATGATGAGTGCTCTTTTGGGATGACCATGTGTTCATCCTAACATGAGACCTCTAAAGCTTGAGTTTTGTTTGAGAAAAGTTTCATCTTTTTCATGTCTTGGTTAAGACAAGGCTATGTTTTTCATGAAAACTCTTTTTGAGCTTTTGTTCCTTGATGTTTTCGGCCATGAAGGCTTAAAGAGCTTGGAAAAATGGTAGCTTTGTAATGAGCACTTCATGTTGGCCTTTGTCACATGATCAAACTCTAAAGTTTGAGTTTTTCCAAGAAAGGTTTCTCTTTTCAAGTCTTGGTCAAAGAATGAGTTATGTTTCTTTGATGCCTTGAAACTTTCCTTTTCTTTTGTTAGTTTTCGGCCATGAAGGCCTCTTGGACTTGAAATATGAGGAGCTTGATGATGAGAGTTGTGTGATGATGTTTGTCACATGAACAACCTCTAAAGCTTGAGTTTTCTAAAAATAAGTTTATTATTTTCAAGTTTTGCTCAAGACATAGTTATGTTTCTCTTGGATCTTTGAAAACCCCATTTCTTTCCCTTGAGTATTCGGCCATGAAAGGCTTTGGGACTTAGAAAAATGGTAGCTTGATTATGAGGGCTTCATGTTGATGTATGTCACATGAACAAAGCTCTAGAGCATAGACTTGGTCCCTAGGCCAAGCATATTTCGGTTACTTTCTTCCATGTTGGTCATGAGTTTAGTTTTCTTTTCTTGTGAGGATGAGTTATGGGTTGAAACCTTGTTTCCTTTAAAGTCTTGCAAGAGCTCTAAACAAGATATAAAAGAAGTTGCATCCACATTTACGTTTATGCTTCGCATTAGCACGTTTTTTTGCTATGCCATCACTAAGACCCAAGATAATGAATGAACTTGCACAATGCACGTTTATGTTTCAAGCTTTGCATCTCATTTTATATTTCAAGTCATCACTAAACTCTAAGAATAAGAATGAAGATGCATTTCATCTTTACTTTGTGCTATCACTTTATTTTCTAAAGGACTATAAAATGAAATGCATAGCACGTTTATTTTATGTCACCACTTGAAACTTTAGAGCTCAAAGACTTGCCCATTTCATCTTAAGAAAAGAATTTAATCAAGGAGATATCTCCTTGAACATCATTCGGCCATGTGGTGTAAATGGCTCTAGGATGAGTTTCATTTAACTACAAGGGCCCATAATGCATGTCTTAGAATTTTTCTAAGCTTTGATGCACTTAACCAAGGTTTTAAACATGTTTTTAAGTTTTAAATCCTTGCCAAGAGCAAGCCGAAATGGCTGCTGCCCTTGGTGTTCCATGATGAGTTTTGGCAAAATAAACTTTGATCTTACATAGTCTTGAAGTCCCAAAAAGGTTCCAAGAGAAACTAGCAAGTTATATGGTTGAAAGAAAGGTTTTTCTCATGATTTTATGCCTTAAGGATTTCGGTTCTGCCTTAGTAAATTCCAGCATCTTAAATTCTGTTTTGGGTGGTCTAAATATGTTGTAATACCTTGCCAAGTATGTGATAATTGTTCTAGACTCTTTAAAGCATTATTAGTGACTTTGTTTGCTTAATATGTGAATTCTAGAACTATAAAGAATGGCAAAATGAGTTTCTGCCCAGCCTTGATAAAATATTTAGAATCACATTAGATTATGTCTAGATGTGTGGGAGTGACTCATAATTGGCTTAGGTATTAATTATTGCACCATAGAAAAGTCGGATGCGAGAAAGGGCTTAAAACGCATTTTCTAGAACACGTAATTCATCAAATATGAACTACTACATAAGGCTGTCCAACCATAATTAATTAGGAATTAGAACCTAATGGATTATGGTAATGAGGTTAATCAATCCCATAAATATACTAGAAAGTAATGGGAAAGTTTGAGGTTACCCGATTTACGGATTTTTACCTTAAGGGATGATTATGCGCCTCTAAGTTTGATGATGAATTGATGTGTTAGCTCATGACGTGTATGGTGCCATGTTAACTATTATCCCTATGTGATAGCGTGTACTAACATGTTATTATTATTCTTTAAAAAGGACTTAAAGATGCCGAGGTAGTAATTATGTGTTATGCATTAATTATGTGGCATCTTAAAGAAACATGTTAAACTTAGGATGACTTAGAACATCAGAATGCAATCCTTTGAAACCACCGAATTAAGGGTGGGGACAATGTGATTCTAGCCCCTTAAACCCGTACTTAAAGTCGGGAAGTTGACTTATCCAAATGGATAAAGTCTAGATGCTAGTGACGATTAGCGTGGTATGAGCTCATAACCTAGAGATTTCTCAAAAGGGAGAAATATTAGGGCGGCCCAGTTAAGTAAAGGTTCTTATGTCACCTAAGTAACCCAGTTATATGATTTATGTTCCATGTACCAGTTATATGATTTATGTTCTACGTACCAAGATACATGATTTATGTCTATGATTTTAGCATATAGCCTATGTAACACAAGTGCCATGTTAAAAAGAACGGATTCTCGGAAAGTGAGATTTTTGGAAAACTCATAATTGAACCTATGTATGTCCATTATTTTATAAATAACCCGAGATTCCTGGAGACGTATATGATGACACCTAGGATAGAAGGAAAACCCTACTGAGTTTCTTTAGTAAGAATCTCACTCCCTCTATCTTTTCCTTTCCATTACGTCTTCAGAGCGAGATGGCGACCTTCGTCCTATTCATTGACACGCCACGGTGGGAGATCCACCATGACCCGGATCATGGGTCATTTCATTTTGAGGCGTGTCATGGCGCATCTTCATGTTTTTAGGACGCCATTCGCACACCCCTTGTATAGTTATCGCTTCTCCCAAAGATCCCCTATGGTGACCCCGCGATCTTTGAGCATGCACGGCCACGACATGAGAGGAACCTGCAGACCCACTCTGCTGGTTCAGCGGACGCGCCGCAGTACGTGCCATCATCGCAAAGACTTCAGGAGGACCCTTCGAGGATTCCCCATGGACCATGAGGGCTCGCCTCACCTCCGCCTCGGCGACAAATAGGCAGGCGAGGAGACGGTCACTCAGCGTTGGAGGGCTTGGTGCCAGGACCACGACCGACGTGGGCGACCGCGTTGATCCGCAGGGCATGCACCGCCGAGCTCGCCCGTGGATTGGCTACGTTCCTCCGCAGTGAGTCTGCTATGGAGATTGGAGGGTAGTCCTTAGTGCACGCACGTCACATAGTATGGATGATACCTCTTTTGTGTTGAGGTTATCCACCTTAGGTTGCACATGGGTAGGGATGCTTCTTTCCAGTTCTTTTCCATGTATTCTGTTTTTCTGCCGTATTCATGTTACTATGTACTTGAATAGTCCTGCCCTGTAAGGTAGGCATATTTTATCTATGAGGTATTTCAGTTATGATTGATGTTATGTTCGATGTTATGGTTTGGAGCCAATCCTATGTTATCGTTCCGTATACTATGATACTGACTCGTAAAGTTACGCGCGGCTTCTATTTTAAGTAAAGATTTCAAAAAAAAAAAAAGTTGGCTCGTATTTTCGTTAAGTCTATTTCTCAAGAAGATGAACCATGCCAGTAAGTAACGACTAATATTTGGCCTAAGTACATACTAGTAGTATTGGGTTGAATATTAGGGTGTTACAACTGGGGTTTTGAAAAAGCTTAATTAAGAAATGTAAGGAGGATATAAAAGAAACAAACATGAACATGACTAATTTTATATGAGGGACCCTACTAGAAAAACGATTGTTATTGGTGGATTTTTCGTGTTACTAGTGGAAAATTTCACTATTGATGGATTTATTGGAAGATTTCAACACACAATAATAATGTCATAAAAAATTATTACTGGTGGTTTTTACAAAAAAAAAATTGTCAAAAACAAGATGGAAAAATTCATCAATGGGAAAATCATTGGCAGTTTGTTAGGTGTTATCGGAGGATATGTCCGACGGTAATTTTTTTGGGATTTTTAATTTTTTTATAAGCGCATTAACGGTAAATCCAATAAAATTATTTTTTGAAAATCTGACGTTAATATTATCGGCAGAAGATTTGCTGATATTTTGTTTTTCAACAATTAAACTCATAGAATTTCAACCTAGCAATTTTTTTCATCAACACAAAACATCAAAAAATAGCAAAACAATTCTCACACTGAATTAACCTTATGAAATTTAAGAGAATTGCAATGCTATTACAATGTTATAACATCAACATTCCAAAGCTTATTACAATGAAAGTATATATTTAATGACAATATGAAAAATAAAAAAAATACAAATAAAATAAGGGATAAGGTGGCAATGAAGAGTAGCAGCGATAGGGGCATGGTAGAAGGCAGTGACAAGGCAAAGAGCAGCGTTGATGAGCAACGACGGTGATGGTGATAGATCTGTAAAAAAAAAAAGTGAAATAAAAAGGGAACCAAATCAAAAACTAAAATTGATTAAAGTGCAAAGGGTATTAAGAACAGACAATGGTTGTCTCACCACTAAAAGTGATGGCCAGATGACAGAAAAATTGGTGGTTTTCTCACTACAATGGCAGAGAAATGAGAGAGAGAAAGGAGAAGAGAGAAAGTCAAAGTGATAAAATGAGGGGAGGATTGATTGCCTGTCTAAGAGAAAGAAATTACCAACATTTTTTGTTCATTACCGACGGGAAATCCTTCGGTAATTTAAACTTAAAATGCGTCATTTCACTAATGACTTTACTAGCATAGTTTTTGAATTACCAATAGAAAAATCCCCCGCAATGTTAAAACACTTTTTGTTTTTAGTTTGATCAAGTTTTATTAAAAGATAATTTGAATAGATTTTTTTTTTTAAATTGATTACCATTTATCGGGGAAAAAATCCACTGGTAATTTGAACAAAATTGTGTCTAAATTGCTTTATTTTACCAGCTAAATATCCGCCAGTAATTTGAATAGATTTTTTTAAAAAATAAATTTGGTTATCATTTACCAATGGATTTTTTTTGCTAATAATGTGCACACCAGATTTGGCACGTGGTTGCTCCAACATTACCGGCAAATTTTCAATGAAAAATTTGTTGATAATAGCATTCCCTTTATTTTAAGATTTCAAACATTTTCCACTGGTAAATTCACTAATAACTCTGATGAAAAAAATCTGCTGGTAAAACCTATTGGTATCTCATGTTTTCTTTGTAGTGGAAGCACTCAAACTATTGGAATTTACATTCCAGAGTTAACTATTGAGATGAAAATATCAAGTTTTTCTATTTTAGAAGCAAAACCTAGGTATTTTCTCCTTTGGGATATGATTGGATGCATGTTAGTGATTGTGTTCCTTTAACCCATCATCAGTTATTAATGTTCTCAAATAAAGGGGATGTAGAAATGGTTCCAGCTTATCAACATCCAATTAGTGCAGCTGTGGAAATGTTAGTGGTAGTGTATTATGATCCTAGTTGCAAACCAATTTCATGGTCTAAAGAAAGGTATGATGATTCGATTAAAGTTGTTAATTTTACTTCAAAAGGATTTGAAGTTGAAACTCAAGGCAACCCCTAGCTTGGTTGGGAGTTAGGTGATGATTGAGCATGAAGAAGTGTTAAAATATGTCTCACAATCGCTTGGTGTTTATTATGCTGAAAATAAAATAGAGAAATTTGTTCAACAAATAAGTTAGTTGAGAAAGGCATTAAAGATGAAGACTTGATTATTGAGGAAAATGAATCATTATTCATTGAAAGAAATTAAGTAGCTGAATTTTGAAACTTAAGAACCATTAGTTGAATTAATCTTGGTACCAAACAAGAGCCAAAATTAACTAAGATAAATGGTCTCTTATGTGAAGTAGATTGGGAAAAGCTTGTTCAACTAATTGCAAAATTGAAAGGTTGCTTTGTAAGTTTTATTGGATCAAATACTAGAAATTAGAACACCAAAAAACCATACACACCTTTTTGATTTGCAACAAATCATACCATTTGTCCATGAATCATGAATCCTATTGCAATGGAAGAAACATACACACTTGTGTATGCTAAGCACAAGTCTTCCACTCTTTCTCTGTCTCTTATGCCAAACATCGCATCGATGGAGCAATAACCGTCAATAAATTTCAAAGTGTAGTAGGGATCCTATCTAAGAATAAATGTATATAGCAACCAGGTCTTGTCCATCATGGACCTCAGTTTCATTGGGTCTTTACACCCTCTAGCATACTCATTGGGTCTTAGCCTAATATTATATGGTGAATCCTAAACTTGTAATGAATCACAAATCTATATTAAATGGGTCTCCAGGGAACAATTAGACTATCCATTCAACCTACTTTATAAAACCAAAACATCCACCAATCAATAGCAGTCCAAACACAGAAAATTCTAACATTCTCCCACTTGGATAATATTGATTGGGTTTTATTTTATATTTCTAAAAGACATTTAAAAAATGACTCTCGGGTTGAACTATTATGGCCACAAAGTATAGCCTGAAAAATGTTTACTACAAAAGCAGATCACTTTAGTTAACAAGGCTACCTACTAAAAGCCATAGGCAAACAATAAACTTTAAAGAGTCTACTTTGCTCATGACCACTTAACCAAATAACCTGATCAACAATGATCCAAAAATATTAGTATGCAAGGTGCATGCACATTGTAGTATAATATGTGATCCTTTTCGTGCTACTATGTATGGATCCTCATTTTGTCTTCCCAAGAAGACATAACCAATCCCTTACAAGGAGATCACAACATTACATACAAAACACCATTCTTGTAATACTTCGATTTTTCTGTCTGAGCGAAAATGACCAAAATGTCCCTGAGGTCATTTTTTTTTACCTGGAATTCGAGGACAACTGACCCGGCAGTCCTCGAAAGGTCAACTCAATGTTCAAAAGGGATTATATGTGAATGAATGTTAATAGAGCAGAATAATCTCAATTTTGAGTTCTGATGTGCTGATTGACCAAAACGCCCCTATGACTGTTTAACATCGATTGATGAGTCGTTTGAGCCCGAACTCCACCCAAAGGTTTAAAATGATATTTTTATGAGTCTGGGCATATTTGTTTAAGTCCAGGTGGTCCCGGGCTATTTTTGTGTAAAATTATAATTTTGCCCCTGTATGGTGCATTCTGGGCCTAATGATGAAATTAAGGAAATCTAAGCAATATTGGGCTCTAATCGAAGATTGATTAATTTCCATAATTAATATAGAGTCAAAATATTTTATTAAAGTTAATTAGAACCTAACATTGCTTAGATTAAACTTAAATATCTTTTTAAATCTCAAGATTTCAAGTCATGGAATCTTGAATAGTGTTTTCTCTCTCCAATTCCTTAAATTAAGGAATTGTGTCTACAATTGTTTACACAATAAAATGAGTTTTAATCTCTCTAATAAAGCAAGAACACTCCCTAATCATGCCTTGACATCCTTAACTACCCATTACCTCACCTAAATACTTACTTACTGTAACACCCTAGTAATTAACCAGATACACCTAGGTTGAATCTGATTAATGACTAGACTTTACTCCTTGCTTTGGTTCTTTCATCATAATTTGAAAATACTTAGTGAAATTACGAGCCATTTTTTTTTAAAACACATAATTGAAAACGCGAGCCGAGTACAACGTGAATGAGTAAGCGGAGTATAATAAGACGTTTAAGAATATATCACATCATATCACTTAGGCTCCATCATATAACATCCATAAGCACATTATAGCATATATTTACATACAATAACCTCACTCAAAGGGTGGGTTGTGTTCATACATCATTATCTTATGCAAACCCATAAAAGAAAATATATTTAAGGAAATACATGCCCCTAAACTAGATAACTCCATAAGCCGAGAAGGTTATCCTAAAACTAGGGTGCATGATCACACATAAATCTACTAAGAACTCTCTATGGCCACTGTCCTGGAAATGGGGGAATAAATTCGTTCCACTCATGAGCTCCCTCGGGAGGGGACACACGAGATGCACCAGGCTGGGGTCGCATGGACGGCCTTCTTGCTAACCTCGGCTGAACAACTGTTTCCTCACTACCCTCTCTTACACGTGTGGGAGTAGGAGCAGAGCTCTCATAATATACATGAGTAGGAGTGTCCTCTGAAGGATCAGTTTCAGAATATCTCGTCTCGGGAACATACTCTGGAAATCCATGGACAGCAGATGAAGCGGGATAAGAACGTAACATCCTTTCATCAAGTGGACGTGTATGTTCGAAAACCATTTCATCGCCATAGGGAGAAGTAGGAGAAAATCGATAACTAGGGACAGGATGTGCAAATGGACGACCTATGTAAATAAAAACACGAACTGCGCACCTCCCTTCAAAATGATACGAGCGATGCACCGGATCATAGTGAAATTCCCAAGTAGGGTATCAACGAGCAGACGAATGTCGCCATCTGAATCTGGAGACAATGACGGAAATAAAGAAAAGGGAGTGAGAATCTTGCTAAAGAATTCTCAGTAAGGTACCTCCTTCTACAGTATCATCATCAAAGTCCCCAGGAACCTCGGGATTATTCTAAAATAGTGAGCATGCAAAGATTCATTTTAAGTTCGGACAAATACTTAACCGAGGTTCGTCAATTTTTAATCATGCGTCTTATAATGCATCATAATCTTAACATGTCATATTTACAATGAACTTTTCCTTTATCATTACATCATTTTCCTCATCATCATTATCAAATAACATGCATAAAGAACGTCATATAATATTAGCTATATGTGGACATAGTGCACATATTTCATTTCTTTAGTGCCTTAGGTGACTTAAAATCTTATCATCATCATTATTTTCCTTAGGCCACCCTATACTCCACCCTTTTGGGAGTAATTTAGGTTATGAGCTCATACTTTACTAGTCGTCACTAGCATATACTTATCCCTTTTGATAAGCTAAAGTCCCGACTCTACCCTTTTGAGAGAACGGGTTAGGGGGCTAAAATCACCTTTTCACCACCTATAGTCTGATGGTTCCAAAGGATCATTTTCTTATAAGTTTAAGTCACCATTAAATCTTTGCATGTTATATCACAATACAATTCATAAACATCATAACATTTTCTCATTTATAGTCTTAAGCTAGAATAATATATATCAACTGTAATCATGCATATGGGAGATTCCCAGGAAAGAGAGGTGGGTCACAATGGACACGCTTAAATACCAAGTCTTTCCTTAGCCAGAACCTTTCCAAATTACACTTTTACAATGATACACTTTCTTCTAGCAACAAAGGTAAATTTTACATAATAAAGAACATTTCATGTATAAGCATTCTCATTATTTGCCACAGCAACTATAACATGCAAGCCAGGAAATCATTCAATGATATCAAGTACTTAATAAGCATCCAATCCTTACATAGAATTATCAATTATAGAACTAATTAGTTACTAAACCAATTATGAATCATTCTCTTAACAATAAACCATAATTATCACAACTTCAATCATATCAAATCATTATCACACATTGATACTAAACTCAGATCAGTGGCCGAATCATGAACCTCATGCAATTACATAGAATCATATTTTAAGTGCATATAAAATACTAGTTCCCGTAAAATCCTTGCAAAGCCTTAAAACTCATTTAGAAACTAGTTCTTTTGTCAAATTTGGGAGGATCTTCACAATTAAAATTCTCACTTAAGATAAAAGGAGTAAGTCTTGAGCTTTAGAGATTTAGGTGACATCTTAGAATTATAAACATGCTATGCAACCTTATTTTAATCTTATCTTTATAAGGTGATAGCTTGGAATTATAAACATGATATGCAATTCCATTTCTTTATCTTTAAGATTTAAGGTGATGACTTGAAAATTAAACATGATGCAAGAACTTGAAATATAAACATGATACAAGAAACTGGAGCGGTAATCCGCACAGGACGATAGAGGAGAAGAGAAAATTAAGAAACCGGAGCGGCGCTAGTCCGTACAGGACGATAGAGGGAGAAGAGAATATTAAGAAACCGAGCGGTAGTCCGCACAGGACCAGATAGAGGAGAGAAGAGAATTATTATTACATCTTATTAAGCTCCAATCTCAAGACTTTTTAAAGAATAAATTGTTTAAGTCGAATAATCATATTTCTTTGCTTGTGATACATGGGCAAGTCTTTGAGCTCTAGGATCTTTAGGTGATGGCATAAAATAAACATGCCATGCGTTGATTCTTTTAGCCATTATAAAATATAGTGAGAGCATAAATTAAATATGAGATGCAACCTCTTTATTATCTTGAAAGATTAAGTGATGACTTGAAACATAAACATGAAATACAAGCTTGGAATTTAAACATGAGAAATGCAAGTTCATTTATTCATTCTTGAAAATTTAGTGATGACATAGAAGGTAAACATGGTTATGCAAAGCATAAACTTAATCATGGATGCAAATTCATTTTGTTTCTTTACTAGAGCTCCTTCAAGACTTTAAAAGAATTATAAATTCAACCCAATACATATCTTAACAAGAAATAAAACATAAAAGGAAAATACATCTTTCAAGTTCTAAACTAAAAATCTTTGTTTTAGCATCATAAAGCATTATTCTTTAAAGTTTTGCATCAAGTGGAATTTTCAAGTTTTAGAGGCCTAACTTGTGATGGATTTACAACCCACCCTCAAGGTCCTCATCATCAAGCCATCATCTTAGTTCCACCTAGGCCATATGGTTGAATTGGTTAAAGAAAAATTGAAGAGGAAAACCAAAATGAAAGGCTAAGGTAAGTTCATAATTTCATCATTTCGAGCTAAAAACACAACTCCTCAAAGCATAGAAATAAATTTAGAAACTACTCCCTACCTAATCTGAGTTGAAGAAGAGGAAGAGAACTTGGTTTCTTGAAGTGAAATGAAACAAAATCTCTTTGAAAAAATTGAAGAAAGAATTCAGCCAAAGAGGAGGAAGAAAGAAAGTTTTTGGTGCTCCTAAAAACTAGTTATGAACCAAGCATTTCAAGACCACTCAAGCAAGCCTATTTATAGAAGATTTTGAGGCTTCTAATTGGCCAAAATGATAAGGTAGTGGACGGAATTTTGCAGGAGAAATAAGGGAGGAAAAATCATTTTAGACAAAGTTGTATGAAATTAAGGAATTATGTCTCTTATGGTGACATTTTGGCATTTTGTTTTAGTGCAACTTTTGGCAATAATTCAGCTGCATAATGGCATCAATAATTTCATCCATTACAGCCCAAAGAAGTGAAATTTGTGCGTTCCATGCATTATTTAGGTGTAGGCAAGGTATTCATGTAAATTAGAGAATTTACGGTTAAGGGTTTAAGTGAATTAGTAAGCAATTTGGGTGTTTTTGAGCAATTTTGGGTTCTAATCAATCTAAATACATAATTTTGACTCTAGATTAATATTTAGAATTTAATAAGCTTTAATTTGAGCCTAATATTGCTTAGGTTTTGGTATACGAATCAAAAATCCCGAAATTCGCAAAACTGCCCAAAAACAGGGGCAAAATCGTACTTTTACTTAAAAACTGCCCGAGGCCACCCGAGCTTAACCAATGGTTAATCATGGCTTAAAAACACATTTTAAAACATTTTAGTGAGGTTCGGGCTCAGTCGGCATGCACATCGGAGTTAAAGCGACCCTTGAGGGCGTTTGGTCATTTTCGCGTCGGAACTCAAAATTGAGATCCTTCTACTCTATTAACACACATAACACAAACAATCCCTTATTATCCTCAAAATATCCCCTTGAGAATAGGTGGGGCCCACGATCCTCATTTTCTTAGTAAAATAACTTCAGGGGCATTTTGGCCATTTTATACGTACAGAAATTCGAGATTAGCGACTCTCGCATGAATCGTTCCTAACCTCTCTTCTAATGTTATATTCCTTTATTGAGGATTGTTTGGCCTCAAATCTTATGTAATAATTACCTACGGTAATTCGGTAATTGAGTAATTTCTAATGACAGTGAAAATTACAGTAAAAATTGGGGCGTTACACTTACAAACTTCTAATCATAAGCCTAATCAATGATACACCTAAACACATCTCTAAACCACAATTAAATACAAGATTTTCCTCCCCCATTGCATGAAGAAGCCGGTGCCATTCTCCCCTATTTTTCATCATATGGTGATTTATTTTTACACACAAATAGCCATACTTTGAGCCATACCTCACCATGCTTTGAACCATGCTCCACCATGCCTTGAACCATCCCTTGGAATGATGCATTGAAAGAGATATTTTTCTCTCTCTCTTCCTTCCCTATGGCCGGCCATCTTTCCCCCCATTCTCACCTTCTTATGTTTTATTCTTCTATAAATAGGCATCCTAGGAAGCTTGCAAGACTTTGCTCATTCTTGCAACTCTAAACTTCACTTCTTCAATCTCAGAGAGTTCTTCTTCCTCTTCTCCTCTTTCCAAGATCAAACTCCCTTCCAAGAAAGTAGCACATCTAAGGTAGGGAATGATTCAATGATTTCTATTCTTTTCTTTTGTTGTTTAACTCTTGGTTTGTAAAGATATAATGTTCATTCTTCTTTCCTTTTCCACTTTCTTTTTGGTTCTTGCCCTTTCCTTTCCTTCTCTTTGTTTTCGGCGAAATGGTCTACATTTAGAAGAAACCATGGCTTGATGATGAGGATCTTGAGTGTTAGTTGCAAAACCATCATTTATTTGATCTCTAAAGCTTAAAGGTTTCATTTTTAAAAAGGTTTTTAGCAAATAAAGAAACTATGTTGTGGTAAGAGTAATCTTGAGCCTAGGACTCAAAGAGATAGTAAATGGATTGCGTTCATACTTATTTTCCTTGCATCACCTTAATAATTAATCTCAAATTCTACCTATTTCAACCTTAAATTTTATTGTTTATTTAGAATGAAAACTCTAAGGGGCCTAGAGCACTAAAATAAAGAATTGGACTTGCATATCATATTTATTTTTCAAGTCATCACCTAAAGGTCAAAGATAAGGAATGAACTTGCATTTCATGTTTATATTTCTTGTCTTGCATGTTTATGTTTCAAAGCCATCACTTAAACTTAAAGGCTAAGAATGAACTTGCATTTTCATGTTTAATTTTAAGCCTTGCACATTTACCTTTCCTTGCCATCACTTTGCAATGATAAGATTAAAATGAAACTTGCATTAGCATGTTTATGTTTATCTCATCACCTAAAGATCTAAGGCTCAAGACCAAACTTTTTCTACTTAATCTTGAAACTATGGGCATTTACCTTTACAAAAATGTTTTGATTGTTCAAAATGGTTTAAAAAGGAAGGAGTAGTTAAGAAGATGTTTCAGACTTAAAATTTCGCATTTTAAAGGTACTGGTAATTGATTACAAGGCCCATGTAATCGATTACCAGAGAGCTTTGCCATACTCGGATATGAACTTTTGGCTTAAGTAATCGATTACCATTTCATGTAATCGATTACTCCGATGTTCTTAGGGTCTAATAGAGTATTTTCAACAAGGGTAATAGATTACCAGAGCCCTCAACTTTTCTGTTTTGAAACTCGAAGCTGTGTAATCGATTATAAGGATCATGTAATCGATTTCCAGAACCCGAAGTATGCAATAAACATTTTCTTTACTTGAATGACATAAAGCCATGGTCTTGTGTTACTTAAATCTATGGTTTTGTATGATATGAATCCATGATCTTGTTTACCATGAATCTATGAGTTTGCATGACATAAATTGATGAGATATGTTGTATGACATTGATAATTTGATTTGATTTTGGACTTTGAATGTGAAAATACATGCACTATTAGTTCTTGTGGCATAAAGCAAATTTGAAGAAAATTCGATGTACTGCCGTTACACTACCGAATTTCCATCAAATTTGAAGACTTAAGAAAGTTTTTGAAAACTCTATGAGATTTTAAATGTGACATAGTATTGAGATGCATTTCTCTCGCTCCGATAAGGAGAAAGAAAATCTGTGAGGGTATTGACATAGAGCTTGCCAAAGCGGACAATTTTCTGCATACTAGATACCAATAGAGCGTTTCAAAAAAGAAAATATTCTTATAGACTCCCCGAATTAAAAGTTATGATAGGTGATCCTTATGCCCCCTAGCTCGTACTCTAGGAGTTAGGATTATTATGTTACGCTTATCATAGGATAAGTAAGAATTAGTGACGACTAGTTAGGTATAAGCTCATAACCTAGAGATGTTTTTAGGGTGGCCCCTATGATGCAAAGTGTAAAGTTTAATGTCACACAGTTAAGAAAAGAGAAAGTTTCACATGAGAAGTTACATGCCACTTACATGATATTTCTTGATGTTTTGATCTATTGCTTTCTTGCATGATGTATTATAATGCATTCATGCCTTGCTATGTTGCATACATGACATTAAGATTCATTCTAAAATGAACGGGCCTTGGATAATTATGTTTAAAACCTAATAACAAACTAATGCATGCACACCTTTTCACAATAAACTCAAGGTTCTTGAGGATGTAGATGATGTCACTTAGAAAGGAGGTTCCCTACTGAGATTCTTTAGTAAGATTTTCACTCCTTCTTATTTTCTCTTTCTTTTCCGTCACGTCTTTAGATTACGATGGCGACGTTTGTGGTCTTCATTGACACCCTAGTGTGGGAAGTCCACTTTGATATGGCGCACCAGTCCTACCATTTTGAAAGGCACTGCGCCGTCAGAGTTTTCATGTTCGTAGGACGCCTTTTTGCACACCCAGTACCCAGCTATCATTTTTTCCTAACATCCCCCTATGGAGATGACATGGTCTTTGAGCGTGCTTAGACGCGCAACGAGAGGATTCTCCATACCCACACCACTGCGATAGCTATACGTGACTTCCCCGACTACATGCCTCGCTCACAGTCTTTGGAGGACGATCCCTCGGAGGAGCCACCGACCTGCCTGTACAGTGAGAGCTCTACCCCCTTTCCCCCGTTCATGGGAGAAGATAGCGAGGAGATCGTGACTTAGCCGAGCCTAGCCCGGAGGCTGGCCATACGCCCCGTCGCGGAGCTCACGTCCAGCCACGTCAAGCGGTCACTCCTGCCGAGCTACGTCAGTGGATTGGTTATGTCCCACCCTTTTTAGGACCGCAGCAATAGAGGCTCTTGGGGAGTACTAGTACACACGCCATGCATAGACTAGGATAGCTTTCTTTTGTTCTAAGGGTTATCTATTTTAGGTGCACTAGGGTAGGGGTGATTTCCTTTATGTTTTCCTTGTATTGTCTTTTCAGTTGTATTTGCACTTACAATGTATCAAACTCATCCCGCTTTTCATAGGTAGGCAATTTATTATATTAATATAATATTATTGCTGGTGTGCACATGATTGTCTAAAGTTACGTAGTTATTTGATGTTCTTATCTTGCGCTTTCTTTTGTATCAGATATGTCTTATGGTAACGCTCATTTGATATATTAATGGCTCTTACCTTGCACTTATGTTTCCAAAAAAAAAAATTACCCCTATTTTCTGCTAAGTATTTTAAAGAAGCGTTTTAAAGAATGAGATTAAAAGAGTAATAGACTAATAGTCAACCTAATTACGTTCTAGGAGTATTGGGTTGAAAATTAGGATGTTACAATTCCCATATGGGAACAACATCTTTCTCATGAAAGGCCAATATTGTCTAAAGAAAACATCCATATCTCAAGATATAATAATGGTATCAATATCGATTATCATAACATGTGCACCGGTTTATCAACAAGATTATATAAATCCGATGTGATCAAATGAACTTAACAACTTCCACTAACCCAATGTATTAAAGGACCTTACAAGACCCATATCTCAACAGGCTTCATGAACATAATGGGTCCAAGTCCCATAGTTAAGGGATCAAAGAACATCTTATTAGTGCTAGCATACTCATGGAAGTCCCAATTAAACAAATCAAGTGCAATCATAATTTTATTTCTAACATAGCTAACATGTTAAACAAGCTAACATAGCTCCACTATTAAATGACATTAATAGCTTAAAAATAATCATTGCTACTCTGCCTACAAAATATCTTTGAAATCATATGCTTAGCGTGTAAACAGAACCAAATGAGTGGCTCCAACCAAATCACCATGAAATTACTTAATTGCACAATTTTAAGAATATGTAAAAACAATTAATTATGGGCATAATCATGTCTTTCATGAGAGATTAGGCATATGATTGTACAATCACTTGCGGGTAGAACGCACAACACATACCATAACTCCCACTTCTTGTAAGAATTAACATTTTCTTCAAAAGAAAATCCATTTAAGTATAAACTTAAGCTTACTTCAATAGAGAATATTACATATCCATTATGCCCACAAACGTCACTATATATACATTCAATGCTTTAAGAAACCCATTAAAGCTTGCAACATTGTAGTCTGATTACCACTTTAAGGAAAATAAAGTGATATGAAATTGAAAATAAACACAATCAACCATTAGTTGATCTAATGGACTAGAATAGTGACAATTTTCACCACATTAGGGATTTAAAACATGAATATAAACTTGCCTGTAAGTGGAGAATATACCATACACAATAGTCTCAAAAATTCAACACCTGTGGGCAAAAGAATTTTCACTATCAAATAATCCCAAAATTTCTAAATTGCTTTAACTTATACAAAAGATCACCTATGGATAGGGACAATGTACTGCTCCATTAAATCATTTTCAACTTTCATATATGAACTTTCAAAACCATGTTTCCTGAGAAACACATCAAGTAATATTTACTTGTTAAAGTTACATCACTGAAGTGATAAACATCAATTTGCATAGAAGTGAACTCTCACACTTATACCATACAAATTTAAAATAATTGATATTAGTCTACAATATAATTAACAATCATAGCATCTCTCATGAAAGAGACAAATAATTATATCGCATAGCAAAAAACCATCATATAAATACATTCAACTAAGTTAAATATCAGGCAAATCACTCTTAAATTTGCACATACAAAAATAACGCAAACTAACCATGGCATTAAAATCCTATTCCTTAAGTATAAAACCCAACATTACTATACTCCCCTTCAACCAAGATCATTTTGAGTATTTATGGGGAACCATAGTAGATGCTCCATGGGTTAGGACCAAACCCAAACACCAACCAACCACCATCTCAGAATACTTTTCCAGAACAAACAATCAGTTCTAATATCACTTGTTGAAAAAATCAAAAGGGAAATTTGAAAAACTTAAGAGATTTCCTAGCATTTGCTAAGAAAAAACATAACAATTCATGGATAATAGGTTTATGACTTTTTCTTTTTATAAAGTTTTCACTTAATCCAATCTTAACTAATGTTGAACTTTATCATTAGACTTAAAAACAAACGCTCTCCCCCTCGATTGTCATACAGTCGCATATTCTAATAGTCATACTCTTATTTTCAATGAATAACCTAGCCACATCACATATGTTAAACCTCTCCACACTTATTCAAGTCTTCTTAGTCTTAAACACTTATTTGTACCAATAGAATTAAACATATCAAGATCTTCTATAAGTCTTCATATCTCATTAAGGTTTTAAGTAAGAGCTCAATTTTCTATAGTAGTAGTAGTAGTAGTAGTAGCAATAGCAGTAGCAACAATAGCAGTAATAGTAGTAGTTCAATTTTCTCATAGTAGTAGGAGGAGGAGTAGTAGTAGTAGCAGTAGTAGTAGCAGCAATGGCAGTAGCAACAGCAACAGTAGATGATGATGATGATGATGATAATAATAATATGAAATTGATTAATTTGGGCAATCAATATTAATGTGAATCACCAAAACAAGGATCCAAAACCATATAATATAGACTCACCTGTGGGTGGAGAATATATTATACAAAATAACAATTACAAAAATTCAATACTTGTTAGTTGAAGAATTTTCCTATCATTTTCATCCTAAGTATCGAGTCACCACCAAATTAATTATTGAATTAACTACTTGTGAGTGAGTTAATCAATAACTAAATCAGCCGACAAAGCAATCATATCAAGTTCAATTAATGAGTTAACTACTTGTGGGTGAGTCAACCCATAACCAATCCAAGTGATAAAATATCTTGCAAGACAAATAAGTAACTCTATCACTTTTGCAAGAAACCCTTTGTAATGTAGAAACCCACTCACTAATAGAGTCCTCCATAGAAATTAAATACATAAAATGCCCAATTAATCAATTTCCAATTCATCTCCAAATTTCCAAACACTTTTAATAATATATCAATCAAACTTATTGGCACTATTTTAATTCTATAATTTTCATAGAATTCCAATTAACTTAATAATGACAAAATATCTCAAATCCTATGATTTTATAGGATTTTAAATTAATTATTATCAATCATAAGATATCTCAAATTATAAAATCTTATAGAATATTAAATTAATATTTTATGATCTTAAATTTAAGAAAGAAACATAATTTTCCTTTAATTTCCCTTTTTCTTAAAAAAAAATTCCTCGCAATTGCTCTTCGATAATGCTTAATTAGCATAATGACAAGCCACAATGGCATAAAAGTTGTAGCTCAGCTAGTTTGCATATATTGTTACCTTTCTTTTTTTAAAATTATTTATTTATTTCTTTTATGATATGGCTATTATAGGCATGAAACCAAACTCAACTTCACTAAAGTTGCTGCACAGTACCTGACTCCATATTCCTGTTATATATATATATATATATATATATATATATACTAATTTTCCAGTAATGGTGGGGTCCATAGGCTCCATCATCTTCTTTATTATCTTGCTTACTGTAACATCCCCTGCTGCTTCATGGATTGACAATTGTCCGCAAAAACTAACACAGGTCTTTTTAGCGTGCTTTGTCCTCATTCACACACTTCCTAGGAAAACTTCCCAGGAGGTCACCCATCCCAAAATTGTTCCAAGTCAAACACGCTTAACTATGGAGTTCTTTAGTGATAGGCTACCGAAAAGAAGATGCATCTTGTTGGTATAGGTAGTACAAATCAATTCATATAAGCCCTCCTTAACTGTATAGTCCCATACTTATACAGTCTCAAGATCCCTCCCATTCGGGTGTGTAATCAATTCATTCATGTACCCTTCTGCTTTCGAAGTCTGCCAGGAGTCACTCCTTGTTTGTGCCTCCTTGCACCGGCGATCACTCCCCTACTTTGTAATCCCTGGGTGTTACATGCCCACTAGCTTTCGCTTGGTTCGTCCCCGAACTACACCGTACTGGGAGAGGTGCAAGCTCTGATACCATTTGTAACATCCCCTACTGCTTTATGGATTGACAATTGTCCCCATAAACCAACGCAGGTCTTTTCAGTGTGCTTTGTCTTCACTCACACGCTTCCTAGGAAAACTTCCCAGGAGGTCACCCATCCCAAAATTGCTCCAAGTCAAGCACGCTTAACTGTGGAGTTCTTTAGTGATAGGCTACCGAAAAGAAGATGCATCTTGTTGGTATAGGTAGTACAAATCAATTCATATAAGCCCTCCTTAACTATATAGTCCCATACCTATACAGTCTCAGGATCCCTCTCATTCGAGTGTGTAATCGATTCATTCATGTACCCTTCCGCTTTCAAAGTCTGCCAGGAGCCGCTTCTTGTTCATGCCTCCTTACATCAGTGATCACTCCTCGACTTCACAATCCCCAGGCGTTACATGATAATGAAACATCCTCCTAAGTACAACATGATTTTTAAGTCATAATATCATACTCAAGAAGTTGTTACATATAAATTAATGGACCTTTCTTAAATATCTATAGCAAGTTCGATTGAATCGTGAAGTAACTAAATCGGAGTTCTATTAACGTATATGACTAAGAAACAAACATTCATCAATTATAAGGTTGAGTACAAAAGGAAGCTCTTCTATGAGCTTCAATACACGTCTGGTCTCTATTATAAATATAGACATAAATATATGACTAAGTACAATCTATACAAACTTCAGCTGTAAACTACTGCAAATCTAATTTCCTTTCATAAAGTAGCCTCCTTGTGCTCGGGATCAACCTGGAGACGACACGGGAACACAAACATATAGGGGTGAGAATTCTAAAATTCTCATTAGGGTACCTCCTGAAATACACAATCATAATGTCATCGTCATCGCCCCAGCCACTTCAGTTTATTAAAAAAAAAGTGATCAAGCATTACATAATACCAGTTCATTTTTAAAGTTCCAAATCATATTTCTGAAGTGTGTTGTTTTTAAGAATCAATCACTTTGTACACATTTATCATGAACTCATAGTCATAGTAAATAATATCAATCAAAATGATTTGATATGATACAAATATTTATATACCAAATATAAGGAAATTATCTTTAATTGCCCTTGATAAATCGAAGAGGATCTCATCTATCCTTATTTGCCCTCGACAAGTTGAAAGGATCTTATCTTTCTCTATTTGCCCTCGACAAGTCGAAAGGATCTTATATCTCTCTATTTGTCCTCGACCAGTCGAAAGGATCTCATGTTTCTTTATTTGCTCTTGAAAAATCATAAAGGATCTCTTGTCTCTTATTTGCCTTTGACAAGTCAAAGAGGATCTTATATTTCTTTATTTTCCCTTGACAAGTCATAGAGGATCTCATGTTTCTTATTTGGCCTTGACAAGTCAAAGAGGATCTCATATTTACTTATGGCTACAGAATTTAATTCAATATATCATTCACTTTCTTTTCCAATGTATGTATAAAACACATATAGGCATTCATTCACATTGTGATTTCAATCACACCTCATAAACTAATATTTAATTCCTCTAGTATGCATTTATACATCACAATTCACATGGCCAAATATTTAACATCAAGTATTCATGTCATACTAGAACCAAACTACCATTACATTATCAATTTAAGTCTTTGGTTCATTTCCAGCAATTGGGCAGATTTCACACCATTGTAGCACAAATTTATTTGCACATCAAACAATCAATTCAAAGGCTATAAAAATTATCCAAGATACTTCAATGTATCCCCAAGGTCCTGTAAAAATTTCAGAGCAAAAAGAGTTCCTAACTATGTTAATAAAATTACATAAATTTGGTGGTCAAAAACCACTCAATCTCAGCTCATGAATCGAAATTCATAATTTTTTAACCCTAGTAATTGAAGCCAGAAAATTCGAAATAAAAATCCTGGTAAAGCCTCAACATGTCTCTAATATCCAGTAAAAATTTCAAGTGATAATTCCATCATTTGATATTGTAACAAAATTAGCAAAATTTATAGCTTTTGTTCCAACACTTTAGGTAGCATATGCTTAATTTCAGTTTTTGATTTTTCTAAGGCAGTTTGACTCAAAATCAAAACCCAATAAAATTCATGGGACTAGCTCAAAATGTTAGCTCCAACATGTATTTTTTTCAGCTCATGAAAATTCCCACAACAAGCCTAGAAAATTCGTGAACAAATACTGCCTATACAAAAACCGAAATTCCATCAACATGGTTCAAAATCTCTTTTAACAAAAATGATTTCTAACATAATCCAAATACTCCACCAAATCAAACACATCAATATCTATCTATCATCAATCAATACATCCAGAATTTCGAGCCAAACCAATCAGAAAGATTAAAAACAAATTTTGAAAGAAAAGAGAACAAATAAAGCCGTACTTGTTACTAGATGATCTTTCTACTTCTCTTGGTTCTTCTAATTGCCTTTCTTCCTTCAAGACCTTCTCAAATAGCCCTTAATTCTTTCATAATAGAGGTATAAGATATCTCAAGGTGGAGATTAGTGATGAATCAAAATTCCAATCGGTTGGTTTTGATGATTATGAGGAGTAGATGAAGTTTTGTGGAAGAAGCTTGTAATTTTATTAACTTGGGCTTTAGATTATGAGACCATGGAAGCAAGAGTTTTGGGTTTGTGAAAGAAAAATATGAAGGCTGGAGGATGAAGAAACTTGGCCGATAAATGGCTTCTCCAAGAAGCTAATTAGTTAACTTTATCTTATAGTAAATTATATGAATATTATATATTATATTTAGATAATTATTAATCCAATAAAGTAAAATGAATGGTTGTGATTCAATCTTGTAATTCGAGATTGAATCTTGGCCATTCATTTGATTTAAAGAGATAGGTTCATTTGTTTTGTAGAGATCCAACTAGTTTTCGGTGCTAGAATTCGCACACCAAAATTTCACTGAACGAGTGAAACAGTGTACCCGGGTAATCAAACATTGCCCGAAAATTAATTCCAGGTATACAATCCTCATTTCTTTCTATTTCTAATCTCAATCCTCTAATTTCTCAGTTTTGGGCACCTCCGGGTCCCAATTCTAAGTTTTCGGTTGTCCAGACGGGCTCGTGGGGCCTGCAAGGTTACTATTCATTTCTTTTTTTTTTTTACAAATCTCTTGGATCGTCCTCATCATTACTAAAACTATCAGATTTTTGAAATTATGACTAGTAAAGCCCAAATTAATTTTTAAATAATTTTTAGGATGTTACACGTATAACAGCGCCTCACCAGACCACCGTCTTCCTCCCTTCAGCCGTGAAGGTTATATGCATCCATTCCATGGAAGTTGTCACCTACCTCCTCAAATTAGAAGTTATTTTAATGCTAAGTTACACAAAAAATGTGGTAAAATGGTACAACCTAGGATGTTTCTCAAGGAGGCTTCAACACTTAGTTGGGAAATTTAGGGGTTTTGAAGAATGTCAAATCAAAGCAATTAAAATTAAAAGATAATAGCAAAAGTGAATAAGGCAACAGTGTAAGGTGTAGATGGAAATGTGCATGAGAAGGGGGGTTGAATCGTGCATTGTTTTTTTTACTTCTTGGAAACTTTTAACAAAACTATCAAGTGTAAAACTTGTAGTGCAGTAGAAACATAGTTAATAGTTTCAGAAAGTAGATTTCTAAAACTTTGTTGTTAAATACACTTCATAAAGTAAATAACAGAACGATGAGAACATATTTCAGCGTATAATTGAATAAAAAAGCTTAACAAAGAAAAGGGGATCAAAGAAAGAAAGACCAGACACAGATGTTTTTATATTGGTTCAGCCAAACTGGCTACATATAGTACTCAACAAATGTTGAGATTACACTAAAAACATCTTTCTCAACCTAAGAAAGAACAAATAGATAGTCTTTATATTAGCCTTCCCAAGCTCTCATTTGTTACATATAGAAATCACCTACTACCACATAATGAGTAGTTCTTTACTAGCCTCTCCAAGTTGAATCGAGTAGTTCATCCCAGCCTTTCTAAGCTGAAGCGAGTAGTTCTTCTCAGCTTCTGCAAGCTAAAATCTGTGACTAGTAGTAATCTCTACTGTCATATTGAAAGTAATTATTTACTAGCCTCTCCAATCTGAACCAAGTAGTCTTTACCCAGCCTCTCCAAGCTGCAAGTAGTCTTGCCCTAGCCTCTTCAAGCTGCAACTAGTCTTTGACTAGCCTCTTCAAGCTAAATCATGATCAGCAAGAGCACCTTACTATTCTTTGCAAGTAGTTTTATATTAGCCTCTCCAAGCTATCTCACATTAATCACTACCAGATGGAGGAAACAAAGGTTTATTGTTTCAGTTGCCAATCAAACTAATCTATACTCAAGTTTCCTTAACATATACATGAAAAGTTCCTGGGAAAACTTGAATGACTTCCTTCTATCATTTCTTCCCTGGGAAGAACATAAATCTAATTAAGAACATAAAAGGAAGATTTTTCATAAGGAATCTGATTATATAATGATATGAACCTTACTAGAGATGAGGAGAGATTTTTCCAGAATTTCTTCTTTTTATGTAGAGTCTTTCACTTTTTTATTAAAGCATAACATCTCTATTTAAAGAAGGTCTTCCATGTAACCGTTGCTTATGATTTGTTCTTTCAGGGACACGTGGTGATCTTCCATTTGTATCTTAGAAAGATATACTAGAAGTGTAGCCTATCTGTCTGTCAGATCAGTTTGCAGAAACCATTGTAGAAAAGAGGTTTCTGATGCCCTTCGGAGATTACTCCTACTTTCTAAACCGTGGTTTCTGAACTCTTTCTTCTAAGACTTGGAATAGATGACTTCAAAGGCAAAAGAGATGATAGACCAATTTTGACACTGAGATTTGACTCTTTGAAATTTAAACTTGAAATTCAAATTCAAATTTCCCTCCATTTCCAGTACCGCTCAGTGCTCCACAGTAACATGAGTTTTCTAACATGCAATATCAAATCCTTGAAGATATCTTCACTTTTTGATCTTCAATCTAAGCATTTTGATGATGACTGATTTGCGATTGTGCTTATTAAAGATAATGTAACATCTAGTCTTCAGAGATTGCTTGATATCTTCATGTAAGTGTACTTTCTGATGCCCAATGCTACTTTCTAAAGAATTAGGAGTTGGTTTCTTGTAGGGTTGATATCTTCTTCAAATCGTTAGCTATCAATTGCTTGAATAAGGATATAATTTCACTTCTATTTCAGTTCAAATCTCGTAACATAAGATAAACATGTTTACACATGCATAGTGAAATATATTGTCATTTGAATAAGCCTTGCTCTTGCTAAATGATAGAAACCTGTTATAATCTTACAAGAAACTCAAGACAACCATCAATCGTTCTTCAAAACATTTTCTGTAAATTGGCTTTGTTGTCATTCAAAACTGATTAGTGCATATTGATAGGGGTCTAGAGTTAACAATCTCCCCTTTTTTGATGATGACAAAACCAATTTAAAGAAAATCTTTTGAAGAGATATTGAAAGAAATATTATTGAGATATAAGCGTGATAGTTCATATTCTTTGAATTTTATCACTAAAAGTGATTTTTCAGGAAGTTCTTTTCTTAAGGCATGATATAGATCATATGAAAACATTTTTGGCCTTAAGTGACTTTAATCAAAGTTGTTGTTGTTTCACTCGAAGCATTAGGTCAGGCGTATCATACTTTCTAAAGAGAATCAGAGCAGTATGTTAAGAGAGAAAAATGTTTAAGCCTAGAATACAAAATAAGCTTGATTCTTGGTCATGAAAAGAAGCTTTCTGAAGATCTACATGCTTCAAAAGCTTAACAATAAATATTTGTGATATTTTATTTTGATTAGATTCATTTTTAGTAATTCTTTATCCAAAAGAAATTTTGAAAGGAAAGATTAAGGATATATGATGACCGAAAGACTGATGCTTATGTAATCTCTGATGCTCAGAGAAACCTTTTAAAAGGATAATATCAACTTATTTTTATGCAAGGTTTCTGAAGCTTATTATCGATCAATCCGTTGAATTAGCAAGGATGAGCTTTTGCATTGAGTTGTGAAACTTGTCTCATAAGTATTAGAGCATGAAAAGATATTTTCAAAATGAAGCTATATGCTCTTTTGAAACAAGTTTTGTCTTTAAAACAAAAACATAACATATTTTGACATATAAACACAGCACACTTGGGGAGAGTTCTGAAGCTTGGTAACTGATTTTAGTTATTTCAAAACATGTAAATGCGAGTTTCTGAAGACTTGTTAGAAACTATTCACAACTATACTCTCATCAAGTTATACACACTCTTTAGAAATATCTCATATATGTGTCAAAGATAATGTGTTTTGTTAAAGCTAAAGAAAACAATTAAGCTCATAATTTATGTAAAGGCTTAGCATATTAATACGAGTATCAAAGCAACAAACAACTTGTGCTTTTAAAGATACTTGCCAAAGCTAATCATAGAACATATGTAAGCTAAGTATCTTGTAACGCCCCGATTTTTCCCTGTGTACAAATGACCAGAATGCCCTTGAGGTCATTTTTACCTGAGAATCGAGGATAACCGGTCTATGCCATCCTCAAAGGGTTATTTTAATTTTGGATGGAGATTATATGTGTTATGCGTAATAATAGAGGTGAAAATTTCATTTTTAGTTTTTCTGTGCACTAAATTACCAAAATATCCCTGCGGTAATTTAATGCGGGATTAATTGCCATTTGGACCTAGACTTTACCTGGGGGTTTGAAATTTTATTTTTAAGGAATGCATGATATCTATTTAAGCTCAGGCAATGCTGGGGAGTTTTGTGTAAAATTACCATTTTGCCCCTAATTAAAGGCATAATGAGCTTAATTGTATGATTAAGGAAATATAGGCAATATTAGGCTGAAAGATTAATTAATTTTAATTATTAATCTTGAGTGAAAATAATTTATTGAGGTTAATTAGGGCCTAAGATTGCTTAGGAAAATTAATCCCTTCCTTAATCTAAGACTTTGTGCCATGTCATTTGAAATACTGTTTTCTCTCTCAAATTCCTTAAATCATGGAACCCATGATGTGATGAGATTCCTAGTTAATAAAGGTGAATTTACTCGAATTGAGCAAGACAACTTCCTAATCTTGTCTTACATGGCTTTAATCATTTGCTTACTAGCCCAAACACTCTATTAACAATTCCTAACCAAGCGCCAAATCAAAGTGAGAGCCGTGCGATACGTTAATTAATAATGCACAAAAGGTAATAAAGCAAGCATCGCATAGCAACATAACATAAGCAAATAAAGGCGCATCATGATAACACTGAACTGCATATTTATATAATATATGAAATGCCCACTTGTATAAAGTGGGGCTTAGTTTGATACATCATGAGCAATACAACTAAAAAGGAAATACAAGAGAAAGTGCAACGGAAACTTTAAAGGCAACTCCCCTACCCAAGTGCAACTAACGAGATGACCTCCAAAACAAAAGAAGGTTCATCCCTATCTAAGTGGTGTGTGCTCTACCCGGGTACTCCATCGGTCGTACGTCACCTCCATCGACGCCCATCTCGTGAGCGAGGCATATATCCGGGAAACTGGGCGAGCTCCTCGGGCGTAAAGAGGCGGAACGGGGATCAAGAGTGACCCCCGCGGTGTGGCCGCATCTCCGGTCGTCGTGCAAGCCGTGGCTGAGTCACGGTATCCTCACTGCCCTCCCTTATCAGTGGTGGAGAGGGGGCGGAGCTCTCACCATATGGATGGGTAGGCGGGTCCTCGGACGGGTCGGTCTCCGAGAAGAAGGTCCGGGGCACGTAATCGGGATAGTCTCGCATGGCTGAGGCTGCGGTGTGCATGCGGAGCACTCTCTCGTTATGCGTACGCGTGCGCTCAAAAACCCGCTCGTCGTCGCCATAGGGTGCTGTCGGGGAGAAGCGATGGGTGTGCACAAGGTGGGCGAAGGGACGTCCTACGAACATGAAAACTCACACCGTGCACTGTCCCTCAAAATGGTATGACTCGTGAGCCGGGTCATAGTCCACCTCCCACGTCGGGGTGTCCACGAAAACCACGAACGTCGCCATCTGAAGACGTGACGGAAAGAAAGAGATAGAGGGAGTGAGAATCTTGCTAAAGAATCTCAGTAGGGCCTCCTACTACCTAGGTGTCATCATCTACATCCTCAGGAACCTTAGGTTTAGTTATACAAAATAAGTGAGCATGCATTGAGTCCATTTTTAAGTTCTAAAACATAATTTAGCCAAGGTCTGTTCATTTTAGCATGATTCTTCATGTCATGGATGCAAACATATTAAAGGATGTATGCATGCCTCTACTTAATACATGAACAATCATCATATCTTTAAGAACATCGTAATAGTGGCATAAAGTGGCAAATAAATTCTCTTTGTGACATAATCATCATAACTTCCTCATAGGCCACCCTAAAAGACAAGCCCTCTGGGGGTGCTCGGCCGAACCGGTGTCACCCAGAACGTGTCACATCTCTAGGTTATGAGCTTATACCTCAACTAGTCATCACTAGTTCTTACTTATCAATCTCGATAAGCGTAACATAATCATAAACATAATCCTGACTTATCCAGTACGGGCTAGGGGGCATTTCTTGGGGGTGCTCAGCCAAACCGGTGTCACCCAAGAATTAAATCTTGGTACCGATGTCACATGAGTTCTCTGGAGGTGCTCGGCCGAACCGGTGTCATCCAAGAACCCATCTTAGCACCTCATAAAAATTTCATAGGTTTTTAAAAACTTTCTGAATCCCGAATTTGTCAGAAATTCGACGGCATAACTGTAGCATGTCGGATTTCTTCCAAATTCTTCGTTATGCCACATAAGTCAATCAAACATGCATCCTTCATCATACTTTCATGCAATCACATAATCATTCTCATACTTTCACAAGCAACATTAAAAGTTCGTTATGCATTTGATCCTACGGTATTTTATGCTCTGACCTTTACGGCCCTTAAACTCGCGATGTAGTTAACCTATCATCTTCTATCAAACTTTTATGCACCTAAGGGTTCTCTCTTATCAAACCTTATCATTTATTTATGTTATCTTTTAAATCTCAACATCACCATTCCTTAGGGGCAGCGTTATAAACTTACGATTACGGGGTTCTAGAACTTACGTTTTAGACCCTTTCTTGGTTCTGTCTTCGCTTAAGGCGCTATAAGTTAATCCCAAACCAATTATGAGTCATTCCTATATCAAGGAACTATTTATAAACCATGTTCTCTACATTTTAAGGTTTCTGGACAGATTCTAAGAATTAAATGTTCTAAGAGTTCTAGAATTGCGGTTTTACGATTTTCTAGTTATTAGTTTCTCTATAGGTGCTAAAATTCATTCCTACTTCAAATGAAACCAAATTTTTCAGGACTAATCAATCCTAATCTGATTATATCCCCATTAAAACAGTTTGGACAGTGTCCATAATTAAATGGAATAAAACTATGCTAAATCTTGACTTTACGGTTTTTCCTAGAAAGCTAGTTTCTTCTCTACCGTGCATAGAAATGTCCCAACTTCATCATACATAATTTTTACTCGTTCAACCACGTCAAACATCATCACATGGCAGCAAACACATCATGGAAGAACCGAAACATTAAATCCCAAAAAGATACATAACTTGATATTTTTAAAATACATAAGTTACTAGTTTCTCTTGGAATCATTTTCAAGACTTCTAAAACTCTTTTGCAAACCATTTTATCATGTCAAAGAGACTAAACCTATCCTTAGGTGAGTGACCACTTAATCCCTCTTAAAAAGGGGGTTAAATTCCTAGAACCTTGCTGGTCTTAAACTTAAACAAAATCATGAGATTTAAAAGGATTCTTAAAACATGACTTATTGGTCCTTGAAGCTAGATGGAACTCATTCCAAGTTCATCATCACTTCATGGCCGAAATCATGCATTCAAAGAATGCTCCCTCATTAAACTTCAACTTGAGATGAAATGGGCAAGTCTTTGAGCTCTAAGATCTTTTAAGTGATGACATAATTTAAACGTGCTATGCACTTCATTTTTATTCTTCATTACAAATTAAAGTGAGAGCTTAAAGTAAACATGCTAGACTTGAATATAAAAATGCAAGGCTTAAAATAAATATACAGGACTTGGAATATAAATATGCAAGGCTTGAAATATAAATATGCAAGTTCATTTCTTTATTTTAGTGCTCTAGGCCCAGCAACAATCGACTTTAAGGCCGAAATAGAAAGGCTTTGAGATTTAGTTAGGTGATAGTGCAAACCTCATTTTAAATCTTTACGTTCTTTAGTGATGAAAGGTAAATATGCTAGACAAGAATATAAATATGGGATGCACTCCATTCTTTAGCCTTTAACTTTAGGTGATGGCTTGAAAATTAAATATGAATGCAAAGCTCAAAATAAATATGTAATGCATAAGCTCAAATTTAGATATGAATGCTAGTTCATTTTATTTCTTATTAGAGCTCATACAAGACTTTAAAGGAACTTAAACCTCAACCCAAACTCAACATGACAAGATAAAGAAAAACAAGAGTGAACCTCAAGGGTTCTTTAAACACAAAGTTTCTTTTCTTGAAATGTAAACTTAAATAAGATTTTTATTAAAACTCAAGCTCTAGAGGCCTCATTGTGATGAACACAGTCATCATCTAGAAGCTCTCATCATCAAGCCATTGTGGGTTCCTTTGGCCAACATGGCCGAAAATCATAAACAAAGAAAAGGAAGAAGAACCGAAATTGTTTGAGAATAAAAGAAACATTTGGAACTCTAGAGATCATGATCTTGATGATGCATTAACACCAACATCATGAGCTCTCATAATTGAGTTCATGTTAACCATTTTAAAATATCATCAAAGTGAAAGGTTTCAAAGATTTAAGAAGAAAACTAAAAACACCTTTAACTCAAGATCAAAGATCAAGCTTTAGAGATTGTTCAAGTGATTAACATCATCATGAAAGTCTCATCATCAAGCTCTCATTTCTTTGATTCACAAGCCTCATGGCCGAAAAACAAAGAGGAGTGGAAGAAGAAAATAAGTTCTAAAAAGGATTCAAGAGAAACTATGAACACATAAAGGAATTGTGAACTTTAAATGAAATAACTCTTGAAAGAAAATCCTTACCTAGTGATTAGGAGGTTGGAATGAGAGAAGAGGATGAAGAACTTGAAGACTTGAACTTGAAAGAAAAAGGAACTTTGAAGTGTTTCTTTGAAAACTTACTCTTTGCAAATGAACCCAAAATGATACAAGTTCACCCAAGCAAGCTATTTATAGAGAAATGAAGCAAATGAAAGGTGCATTTGAGGGGGGAGGCTTCGGCCATGCAGAATGGAGGAAGTCCATGAGTTCCATGAGGTGAGATAATTTGGTCTTGAGGCATAGTGAGGTATGGTTCAAAGTATGGTGAGGTATGGTTCAAGGTATGGCCTCAAGCATGGTTCTTTGAGTGAGAAAAAATTCAACATGTGTGGTAATTGAGAGAAAGAGGGCCAAAATGCATCAGCCATTGGGGGAGGGTTTCTTGCATTTTAATTGTGGTTTAGAGTTTAGGGTTTCTTGCATCAGCCATTGTGTTTAGGTGTATCTTTGATTAGGATTAAGATTAGGAGTTTGTAGGAAAGTGTTTAGGTGAGAAAATGGGTAATTAAGGTTGTCAAGACATAATTAAAGAGTGTTCTTGCATCATTAGTGAGTTATAAATTCATTTTAGTGTATAAACAATTCTAGACACAATTCCTTGATTTAAGAAATTGGAGAGAGAAAACACTATTCAAGATTCCAAGAGTGAAATCTTGAGTTTTAGAAAAGAGATTTAAATCTAATCTAAGCAATCTTAGGTTCTAATTAATTTTAATAATTTATTTTGACTCTAGATTAATTATGAAAATTAATTAATCTTCGTTTAGAGCCTAATATTGCTTAGGTTCGCTTAATCACATCATTAAGCTCAAAAACACTATTCAAGGGGCAAAATCGTAATTTTGCACTAAAACTGCCCGGGACCACCGGGACTCAAACAGATGTTTTGAAACATGTAAAAACATGGTTTTAAACCTCTAGGGAAAGTTTCGGGCTCAAACGGCACCTTTACTCGCGTAAAACGCTATAAGGGTATTTTGGTCATTTTGACCCGAAACTGCAGAAAATGAGACTTTCGCCTTCGAAACCACTCAAGGGTCATTCAATCCCCTTCAAACATTGAGTTGGCCCTTCGAGGACTACCGGGTCGGCCATCCTCGAATTCCGGGCTGAAAATGACCTTAGGGGCATTTCGGTCATTTTCCACTCAAACAGAAAATCGGGGCGTTACATTACTCCCCTCCTTAAAAAGAATTTCGCCCTCGAAATTCGTACCTTAGAAGAGCTCTGGATACTTGGTCTTCATCTCTGATTCTAATTCCCACGTGAATTCTTCGGTCTTGTCTCGTCCCCATGCCACTTTCACCAAAGGAACAGACTTGTTCCTCAACTGCTTGACTCCGCGATCCACGATCCTCGTTGGCGGCAGATTGAAAGTTAGGTCCTCCCTTAACTGTACATGCTCTGGCTCTAGGACATGGCTAAGGTCGGACTCGTATTTTCTTAACTGGGAGACGTGAAAGACGTCATGGAGATTGGAAAGATTTGGGGATAAGGCTATTCTGTAGGCTACTGGTCCTACTTTTTGAAGGATTTCGAATGGACTAAGGAATCGGGGGCTCAACTTTTTGACTCTCATGGCTCTTCCTATGCCTGTAGTAGGGGTGATCCTAAGGAACACATGTTCTCCCTCGTTAAAATCCAACGGCTTACGCCGCCTATCCGCATAACTTTTCTGCCTACTTTGAGCGGTAAGCATCTTATCCCGGATTCTTTTGATCTGCTCCGTTGTTTCCCTCACTATATCAGGTCCTAACATGCTTTGTTTTCCGGGCTCATACCAGGATAGAGGGGACTGGCATTTTCGTCCATATAGGGCTTCATAGGGTGCCATGCCGATGCTTGCATGATAACTGTTGTTATATGCAAACTCGATCAGTGGCAGGTACTTGTCCTAACTTCCCTTTTGATCCAGAACACAGGCTCTCAACATGTCCTCCAAGGTCTGGATCGTTCTTTCCAATTGTCCGTCTGTTTATGGGTGGTAAGCCGTGCTCAAACACAACTTCGAACTAAATGCCTTTTGAAAGGCTTCCCAAAAACGTGACATAAATCGCGGATCCCTATCCGAGATTATCGTCGACGGTACTCCATCTAATCTCACGATCTCTTGGATGTATAGCTGAGCCAATTTGTCCAAAGAGTATGTCACTCTAATAGGCAGAAAGTGAGCCGACTTGGTTAGTCAATCCACTATCACCCATATGGCATCATGGCCAACTTGGGTCTTAGGCAATCCTGTCACAAAATCCATCGATATGCACTCCTACTTCCATTCGGGGATTGACAGGGGTTGCAGTAAACCTGATGGCTTTTGGTGCTCGATCTTCACCTTTTGACACACCAAGCACTTACTAACCCAGGCGACCACATCCTTTTTCAATCCGGGCCACCAGAACATCCTTTTTAAATCTTGGTACATCTTAGTAACACCAGGATGGATGGTGAAATGGCTTTTATGGGCCTCCTCCAAGATCTTCTCTCGAAGGTCAACATCTTGTGGCACACAGATTCTTCCTTCAAACCTCCATACCCAATCAGAACCTTGTTCGAATCCTTTGAGTTTTCCAGCCTTAACCGCCTCTATGAGCTCCCTAAACTCTTCATTTTCCCTTTGTGCTAGCATAACTCTTTGTTTAAACCCACTTGTTACGGTAAGATAGCACATCCTCATACCTTCATTGGTCACAGACATCCCCAAATTCATATCTCTAAACTTCTCCATCAGCTCAACTTTCTTGACCATCATGTGAGATAGGTGCAATGACTTTCGGCTCAAGGCGTCGGCGACTACATTAGCCTTGCCGGGGTGGTAACTTAAACCGAAGTCATAGTCTTTAAGGAACTCCATCCACCTCCTCTGCCTCATGTTTAGCTCCTTTTGATCAAAGAGATACTTGAGACTCTTGTGATCGGAGAAAACTTCAAACCTTACACCATATAAATGGTGTCTCCACATCTTCAAGGCGAACACTACGGCTACTAATTCTAGGTCATGGGTGGGGTAATTCGCTTCGTGCAGCTTGAGTTGCCTTGATGCATAGGCTACCACTTGCCTATTTTGCATCAATACACAGCCTAAACCTTTACCCGAGGCATTACAATATACCTTGAAGGGTACATTGTGGCTTGGTAGAACCAAAACTGGGGTTGTGGTTAGCCTTTTCTTAAGCTCTTGGAAACTCTTCTCACACTCGGGACTCCACTCGAAAGGTGCATTTTTCCTAGTTAGCTTGGTCAGGGGTAGGGCGATCTGAGAGAATCCCTTGATAAACCTACGGTAGTAGCCTGCTTATCCCAAAAAGCTCCATATTTCCGTTACGGTGGTTGGTCTATCCCAATTCATTACGGCTTCTACCTTACTAGGATCAATGGCTATACCTCCTTTTGACACAAAGTGCCCTAAAAACTTAACCTCCTCCAACCAAAATTCACACTTAGAAAGTTTTGCATGCAGCTTTTTCTCCTTCAAAATCTCCAAAACTATTCTCAAATGACGCTCATGCTCCTCGTGGGTCTTCGAATAAATGAGTATATCATCTATGAAAACGACCACGAACTGATCTAAATAGGGTCTAAAGATCCTATTCATGTAATCCATAAAATACTGTAGGAGCATTTGTTAACCCAAAAGACATCACTGTGAACTCAAAGTGTCCATACCGAGTTCTAAAGGTGGTCTTTGGTATATCTTGATCTCTCACCCTAATTTGGTGGTATCCTGACCTTAGATCGATCTTGGAAAATACTACCGCTCCTCTCAATTGGTCCATAAGATCATCAATCCTAGGCAAAGAGTACTTGTTTTTCACTGTCATACGATTCAATTGCTTATAATCTATGCACAACCTCATGCTCCCGTCTTTTTTCTTGACAAATAGAACTGGGGCTCCCCAAGGTGAGGCACTAGGTCTAATGAAACTCTTTCCCAAACGCTCCTCAAGTTGGGTTTTTAATTCGGCTAACTCTAAGGGTGACATTCTATAGGGGGCGATAGAGATTGGTCTTGTTCCAAGAACCAACTCAATGGAGAACTCCACTTCTCTCTTGGGGGGAAACTCGGGTATCTCTTCCGGAAATACCTCGGGATAGTCTCTTACTACCGGTATATTCTCTAGGTTCTGCTCAAAGTCTACCTCACTAGCGGCTAGGAGAACATATCCCTTAGTCTTTTACCCACTACAGTTGACTTGTACGGCATTAAGATAGAGTTTCAAAGTTTGGCTAGTTTCACTAGGGGGAGAAGGGAAGACAACGGTTTTGGTGTTACAATCTAACATTACACGGTTGGCGTGAAGCCAATCCATGCCAAGGACTACACTTATACCCTTCATAGGTAAGCAAATTAAATCTATGACAAAGGATCTATTTTCTACAGTAAGATGGCAATTTAAACAGCAAAAGCAAGTATTTACAGGGTGATTTGTGGGGGTAGAAACAATAAGGTCAAAAGGAAGTTTGGAAGTCTTTAAGTTGAGAGACTTGACACTAGCATACGAAATGAAAGAATGTGTAGCGCCAGAGTCATAAAGTACAGTTAAAGGTTTTCTATTTATTTCGCACATACATTCAATGAGATTATTGGACCTTTCTGCTTTGTCCGCATTGAGGGTGAAGACCTTCCCTTGGTGTTGCAGCCTGGGGTTCTGATTTGTTGGCCCTCCGTTATTGCATCTGTTGGCGTAGTGGCCGGGTTTCCCGCACTTGAAGCACACGTTTTGCCCAGCTAGGCAGGGGCGGTTGCCATGATCTTTTCCGCACTGGGGACACACTACCGCCGGTGTAGGCCTAGCAAAGGTGGCGGGGGCTCCTTGGGGCGTCTTGTTCTTGGTCCCACTGGACCCTCCTTGTTGAGCGTTGCTCCGGGGGCCTCCCGACACTCCTTGTCGGTTATTGTTGTTGTTGTTGTTTCAGTGGTTGTTGTACTGGAACGGTGGTCTGTAGGGTTGCTTGGGTTGTTGGTGGAAGGGGGTTCTTTGTTGTTGTTAATGTGGCTTGAATTGGTTGGTGTGGTAGGGGTTGTAATGGTTTCGGGGTTGGTTTTGGTGTTGAGGTTTGAACTTCGGGGCTTGAGGTCCTAGCCCCTTGGCACGTTCCGTCCTTGCAGCCTAGAGTATTCTTTGCCCTTCCTCCAGAATGCGGCACTTGTTGACCAGGGTAGGGAAGTCCCTGATCTCCATGTGCACTACGGCATAGTTCAGCTCCGGCTTCGTACTTCACGTATTTCCATATCTCATCGGGGTTCCCTTGGAACACCCGCGAGAACTTGATCAATTCTTCAAATCTCGCCGTGTACTGGGCGACAGTCCTTCCTCCTTGGGTTAGTTGCATGAACTCGATATCCTTGGCGTTCCTTACTGACTCCGAGAAGTACTTCTCATAGAAGTAAGTCTTGAACAGCTCCCAGTTGACAACAGTACCAGAAGCTTCTAGCAGTCTTCGGGTGTCGGTCCACCAGAATTTGGCATCCGATTCCATCATATAGGCCGCAAAGGTGACCTTTTGCTCTTCCGAGCAAGCGATCATGGAGTATATCTTCTCCAGATTCTTGATCTACTCATCAGCTTTGTCGGGATCCATGGCTCCTCTAAAGGCCGGTGGGTTTGCCTTGTGGAACTCACCAAACCTAGCTTGCTCGACCATTTCAGCAGTAGGGGGAGCACGTCCGGTGTCCCCTTGTTGGTTCATCTTTTCGAACATCCACTCCATGGCGCTTGCCATGTCACGGACAGCAGTGGCAGTTGCATCTTTTTGGTTACCCTCGGTCGTGGTCCTATTCTATCGTCTGGGTGCCATTGGTTCCTAAACACATAAGACAATAACCACTGAGTTGATCAGGCTCAACGTTTCATGTGAAATGAGCTAGTTACCATGGCACTTGCAAACAAGCAGGCGTCATGCATCTCTAACCTATAGCTTGTCTCTAGCAAGCTCTACACATGACATGTCTACCGCATTATGCTCTAAAAGCATAATCAGTCCAATCCTCAGGCTCCATGAGAATCGAACTGCTCTGATACCAAAATGTAACATCCTAATTTTTAACCCAATACTCTAGAACATAATTAGGTTAATCATTAGTCTGTTACATCATAGCTTTCTCATTATTTTAAACTACTTAGCGGAAATACTGGTAAATTTTTTTTTGAATTATATAAAAGCAAAGTGAGAGCCGCGCGACACGTTAATTAATAATGCACGAAAGGTAATAAAGCAAGCATCGCATAGCAACATAACATAAGCAAATAAAGGCGCATCATGATAACACTGAACTGTATATTTATATAATATATGAAATGCCCACTTGTATAAAGTGGGGCTTAGTTTGATACATCATGAGCAATACAACTAAAAAGGAAATACAAGAGAAAGTGCAACGGAAACTATAAAGGCAACTCCCCTACCCAAGTGCAACTAACGAGATGACCTCTAAAACAAAAGAAGGTTCATCCCTATCTAAGTGGTGTGTGCTCTACCTGGGTACTCCATCAGTCGTACGTCACCTCTTACTAACGTCCATCTCATGAGCGAGGCATATATCCGGGAAACTGGGAGAGCTCCTCGGGCGTAATGAGGCGGAACGGGGATCGAGAGTGACCCCCGTGGTGTGGCCGCATCTCCGGTCGTCGTGCAAGCTGTGGCTGAGTCACGGTATCCTCACTGCCCTCCCTCATCAGAGGTGGAGAGGGGGCAGAGCTTTCGCAATATGGATGGGTAGGCGGGTCCTCGGACGAATCGGTCTCCGAGAAGTAGGTCCGGGGCACGTAATCGTGATAGTTTCGCACGGCTGAGGCGGCGGTGTGCATGCGGAGCACTCTCTCGTTATGCGACGCTGCGGCCAAAACCCCGCTCGTCGTCGCCATAGGGTGCTGTCGGGGAGAAGCGATGGGTGTGCACGGGGTGGGCAAAGGGACGTCCTACGAACATGAAAACTCGCATCGTGCACTGTTCGTCAAAATGGTGTAACCCGTGAGCCGGGTCATAGTGCACCTCCCACGTCGAGGTGTCCACGAAAACCACGAACGTCGCCATCTGAAGACGTGACGGAAAGAAAGAGATAGAGGGAGTGAGAATCTTGCTAAAGAATCTCAGTAGGGCCTCCTACTACCTAGGTGTCATCATCTACGTCCTCAGGAACCTTGGGTTTAGTTATACAAAATAAGTGAGCATGCATTGAGTCCATTTTTAAGTTCTAAAACATAATTTAGCCAAGGTCCGTTCATTTTAACATGATTCTTCATGTCATGGATGCAAACATATTAAAGGATGTATGCATGCCTCTACTTAATACATGAACAATCATCATATCTTTAAGAACATCATAATAGTGGCATAAAGTGGCAAATAAATTCTCTTTGTGACATAATCATCATAACTTCCTCATAGGCCACCCTAAAAGACAAGCGCCTGGGGTGCTTTCGGCTAACGGTGTCACCCAGAACGTGTCACATCTCTAGGTTATGAGCTCATACCTCAACTAGTCGTCACTAGTTCTTACTTATCAATCTCGATAAGCGTAACATAATCATAAACATAATCCCGACTTATCTACTACGGGCTAGAGGGCATTTCTTGGGGGTGCTCGGCCGAACCGGTGTCACCCAAGAATTAAATCTTGGTACCGATGTCACATGAGTTCTCTGGAGGTGCTCGGCCAAACCAGTGTCATTCGAGAACCCATCTTAGTACCTCATAAAAATTTCATAGGTTTTCAAAACTTTCTGAATCCCGAATTTGTCAGAAATTCGACGGCATAACTGTAGCATGTCGGATTTCTTCCAAATTCTTCTTTATGCCACATAAGTCAATCAAACATGCATCCTTCATCATACTTTCATGCAATCACATAATCATCCTCATACTTTCACAAGCAACATTAAAAGTTCGTTATGCACTTGATCCTTCGGTATTTTATGCTCTGACCCTTACGGGCCTTAAACTCGTGATGTAGTTAACCTATCATCTTCTATCAAAATTTTATGCACCTAAGGGTTCTCTCTTATCAAACCTTATCATTTATTTATTTTATCTATTAAATCTGAACATCACCATTCCTTAGGGGCAGCATTATAAACTTACGATTACGGGGTTCTAGAACTTACGTTTTAGACCCTTTCTTGGTTCTGTCTTCGCTTAAGGCGCTATAAGTTAATCCCAAACCAATTATGAGTCATTCCTATATCAAGGAACTATTTATAAACCATGTTCTCTACATTTTAAGGTTGCTGGACAGATTCTAAGAATTAAATGTTCTAAGAGTTCTAGAATTGCGGTTTTACAGTTTTCTAGTTATTAGTTTCTCTATAGGTGCTAAAATTCATTCCTACTTCAAATGAAACCAAATTTTTCAGGACTAATCAATACTAATCTGATTATATCCCCATTAAAACAGTTTGGACAGTGTCCATAATTAAATGGAATAAAACTATGCTAAATCTTGACTTTACGGTTTTTCCTAGAAAGCTAGTTTCTTCTCTACCTTGCATAGAAATGTCCCAACTTCATCATACATAATTTTTACTCGTTCAACCACATCAAACATCATCACATGGCAGAAAACACATCATGGAAGAACCGAAACATTAAATCCCAAAAAGATACATAACTTGATATTTTTAAAATACATAAGTTACTAGTTTCTCTTGGAATCATTTTCAAGACTTCTAAAACTCTTTTGCAAACCATTTTATCATGTCAAAGAGACTAAACCTATCCTTAGGTGAGTGACCACTTAATCCCTCTTAAAAAGGGGGTTAAATTCCTAGAACCTTGCTGGTCTTAAACTTAAACAAAATCATGAGATTTAAAAGGATTCTTAAAACATGACTTATTGGTCCTTGAAGCTAGATGGAACTCATTCCAAGTTCATCATCACTTCATGGCTGAAATCATGCATTCAAAGAATGCTCCCTCATTAAACTTCAACTTGAGATGAAATGGGCAAGTCTTTGAGCTCTAAGATCTTTTAAGTGATGACATAATTTAAACGTGCTATGCACTTCATTTTTATTCTTCATTACAAATTAAAGTGAGAGCTTAAAGTAAACATGCTAGACTTGAATATAAAAAGCAAGGCTTAAAATAAATATACAGGACTTGGAATATAAATATGCAAGGCTTGAAATATAAATATGCAAGTTCATTTCATTATTTTAGTGCTCTAGGCCCAGCAACAATCGACTTTAAGGCCGAAATAGAAAGGCTTTGAGATTTAGTTAGGTGATAGTGCAAACCTCATTTTAAATCTTTACGTTCTTTAGTGATGAAAGGTAAATATGCTAGACAAGAATATAAATATGGGATGCACTCCATTCTTTAGCCTTTAACTTTAGGTGATTGCTTGAAAATTAAATATGAATGCAAAGCTCAAAATAAATATGTAATGCATAAGCTCAAATTTAGATATGAATGCTAGTTCATTTTATTTCTTATTAGAGCTCATACAAGACTTTAAAGGAACTTAAACCTCAACCCAAACTCAACATGACAAGATAAAGAAAAACAAGAGTGAACCTCAAGGGTTCTTTAAACACAAAGTTTCTTTTCTTGAAATGTAAACTTAAATAACATTTTTATTAAAACTCAAGCTTTAGAGGCCTCATTGTGATGAACACAGTCATTATCTAGAAGCTCTCATCATCAAGCCATTGTGGGTTCCCTTGGCCAACATGGCCGAAAATCATAAACAAAGAAAAGGAAGAAGAACTGAAATTGTTGGAGAAGAAAAGAAACATTTGGAACTCTAGAGATCATGATCTTGATGATGCATTAACACCAACATTATGAGCTCTCATCATTGAGTTCATGTTAACCATTTTAAAATATCATCAAAGTGAAAGGTTTCAAAGATTTAAGAAGAAAACTTAAAACACCTTTAACTCAAGATCAAAGATCAAGCTTTAGAGATTGTTCAAGTGATGAATATCATCATGAAACTTTCATCATCAAGCTCTCATTTCTTTGATTCACAAGTCTCATGGCCGAAAAACAAAGAGGAGTGGAAGAAGAAAAGAAGTTCTAAAAAGGATTCAAGAGAAACTATGAACACATAAAGGAATTGTGAACTTTAAATGAAATAACTCTTGAAAGAAAATCCCTACCTAGTGATTAGGAGGCTGGAATGAGAGAAGAGGATGAAGAACTTGAAGACTTGAACTTGAGAGAAAAAGGAAACTTTGAAGTGTTTCTTTGAAAACTTACTCTTTGCAAATGAACCCAAAATGATACAAGTTCACCCAAGCAAGCTATTTATAGAGAAATGAAGCAAATGAAAGATGCATTTGAGGGGGGAGGCTTCGGCCATGCAGAATAGAGGAAGTCCATGAGTTCCATGAGGTGAGATAATGTGGTCTTGAGGCATGGTGAGGTATGGTTCAAAGTATGGTGAGGTATGGTTCAAGGTATGGCCTCAAGCATGGTTCTTTGAGTGAGAAACAATTCAACATGTGTGGTAATTGAGAGAGAGAGGGCCGAAATGCATCAGCCATTGGGGGAGGGTTTCTTGCATTTTAATTGTGGTTTAGAGTTGTGTTTAGGTGTATCTTTGATTAGGATTAAGATTAGGAGTTTGTAAGAAAGTGTTTAGGTGAGAAAATGGGTAATTAAGGTTGTCAAGACATAATTAAAGAGCGCTCTTGCATCATGAGTGAGTTATAAATTCATTTTAGTGTATAAACAATTCTAGACACAATTCCTTGATTTAAGGAATTGGAGAGAGAAAACACTATTCAAGATTCCAAGAGTGAAATCTTGAGTTTTAGAAAAGAGATTTAAGTCTAATCTAAGCAATCTTAGATTCTAATTAATTTTAATAATTTATTTTGACTCTAGATTAATTATGGAAATTAATTAATTTTCGTTTAGAGCCTAATATTGCTTAGGTTCGCTTAATCACATCATTAAGCTCAAAAACACTATTCAAGGGGCAAAATCGTAATTTTGCACTAAAACTGCCCGGGACCACCGAGACTCAAACAGATGTTTTGAAACATGTAAAAACATGGTTTTAAACCTCTAGGGAAAGTTTCGGGCTCAAACGGCACCTTTACCCGCGTAAAACGCTATAAGGGTATTTTGGTCATTTTGACCCGAAACTGCAGAAAATGAGACTTTCGCCTTCGGAACCACTCAAGGGTCATTCAATCCCCTTCAAACATTGAGTTGGCCCTTCGAGGACTGCCGGGTCGGCCATCCTCGAATTCTGGGCCGAAAATGACCTCAGGGGCATTTCGGTCATTTTCCACTCAGACAGAAAATAGGGGCGTTACATTTATTTACTTGCCATCACTTAAATCTCTAGAGCTCAAAGACTTGTCCTTGTATCTTAAATGGAAGTTTTAGTCATGGTTGCCTCTCTTGAAGGTATTTTCGGCCATGACAAGTGTGGGTCTTGAAAATGGAATTTTGTTTCAACTTAAGGTTCAAAATTTGTGTCTATGACCCCTTTGTTTATTTTGGAAGAAAACTAGTTACTAGAAATGCTTGATCTTGCAACTTTTCGATGCTATTAGAAGTTAAATTATGGCTACTGATTTGATTCTTTTATTTATGTAATATGCTGTTTGGAATGGTTTAGAGGTGTAAAAATTTCTATTAAGTGTTGTGAAAATCATCCTTGGCACCTTAGGTAAAAACTAGTAACTAGAAACACGTAAAATTGTAATTTTGGAAGCCTTTGACAACTCCATTTTTGGTTACTACCCAAACTGATTCAGTACTATTTGGGGTTGTTTAAGTGTGTAAAATTTGTTAATAATTAGTGTAATAATTATTTTTAGCACTTAGGGAAAGACTAGTAACTAGAAAGGATCAAAAATGTGATTTCTAGAACTCTTAAGGATGGAATCATGGATTCTATTTTAGCAAGTTATAATCCTACAGACAGATGTTTGACACTTAGTAAAAGTGTAAGAATCACTCATAATTGGTATAGGGATTAATTTTAGCATCTTAGAAAAAGCCGGTAATAAGAGAGAATAAAAAATGTAACTTCTAAAACCCCAAAACGGTTTAGTTCTAATTGCTGTTCTAGACTTACAACCTTGATTGGTAATGTTTATGAGGTTAAAAATCAGTGGGAATCATGCTAATCGATCTTTTATGTAACGCCCCAATTTTTACTGTAATTTTTACTGTAATTTTTACTGTCATTAGAAATTACTCAATTACCGAATTACCGTAGGTAATTATTACATAAGATTTGAGGCCGAACAATCCTCAATAAAGGAATATAACATTAGAAGAGAGGTTAGGAACGATTCATGCGAGAGTTGCAAATCCCGAATTTCTGTACGTATAAAATGACCAAAATGTCCCTGAAGTTATTTTACTCAGAAAATGAGGATTGTGGGCCCCACATATTCTCAAGGGGATGTTTTGAGAATAATAAGGGATTGTTTGTGTTATGTGTGTTAATAGAGCAGAAGAATCTCAATGTTGAGTTCCGACGCACGAAAAGACCAAAACGCCTCAAGGTCGCTTTAACTCCGATGTAAGTGCCGACCGAGCCCGAACCTCACTAAAATGTTTTAAAATGTGTTTTTAAGCCATGATTAACCATTGGTTAAGCTCCGGTGCCCTTCGGCACTTTTTAAGTGAAAGTACGATTTTGCCCCCATTTTTGGGCGCTTTATGAATTTCTGGGATTTTCGATTCATATACCGAAACCTAAGCAATATTAGGCTCAAATTAAAGCTTATTAAATTCTAAATATTAATCTAGATTCAAAATTATGTATTTAGATTGATTAGAACCCAAAATTGCTCAAAAACACCCAAATTGCTTACTAATTCACTTAAGCCCTTAACCGTAAATTCTCTAAATTACATGAATACCTTGCCTACACCTAAATAATGCATGGAACACACAAATTTCACTTCTTTGGGCTGTAATGCACGAAATTATTGATGCCATTATGCAGCTGAATTATTTCCAAAAGTTGCACTAAAACAAAATGCCAAAATGTCACCATAAGAGACATAATTCCTTAATTTCATACAACTTTGTCTAAAATGATTTTTCCTCCATTATTACTCCTGAAAATTCTGACAACTACCTCCTCATTTTGGCCAATTAGAAGCCTCAAAATCTTCTATAAATAGGCTTGCTTGAGTGGTCTTGGAATGCTTGGTTCATAACTAGTTTTTAGGAGCACCAAAAACTTTCTTTCTTCCTCCTCTTTGGCTGAATTCTTTCTTCAATTTTTCAAAGAGATTTTGTGTCATTTCACTTCAAGAAATCAAGTTCTCTTCCTCTTCTTCAACTCAGATTAGGTAGGGAGTAGTTTCTAAATTTATTTCTATGCTTTGAGGAGTTGTGTTTTTAGCTCAAAATGATGAAATTATGAACTTACCTTAGCTTTTCATTTTGGTTTTCCTCTTCAATTTTTCTTTAACCAATTCAACCATATGGCCTAGGTGGAACTAAGATGATGGCTTAATGATGAGGACCTTGAGGGTGGGTTGTAAATCCATCACAAGTTAGGCCTCTAAAGCTTGAAAATTCCACTTGATGCAAAACCTTAAAGAATAATGCTTTATGATGCTAAAACAAAGATTTTTAGTTTAGAACTTGAAAGATGTATTTTTTCCTTTTATGTTTTATTTCTTGTTAAGATATGTATTGGGTTGAATTTATAATTCTTTTAAAGTCTTGAAGGAGCTCTAGTAAAGAAACAAAATGAATTTGCATCCATGATTAAGTTTATGCTTTGCATAACCATGTTTACCTTCTATGTCATCACTAAATTTTCAAGAATGAATAAAGGAACTTGCATTTCTCATGTTTAAATTCCAAGCTTGTATTTCATGTTTATGTTTCAAGTCATCACTTAATCTTTCAAGATAATTAAGAGGTTGCATCTCATATTTAATTTATGCTCTCACTATATTTTATAATGGCTAAAAGAATCAACGCATGACATGTTTATTTTATGCCATCACCTAAAGATCCTAGAGCTTAAAGACTTGCCCATGTATCACAAGCAAAGAAATATGATTATTGGAGTTAAAGAATTTATTCTTTAAAAAGTCTTGAGATTGGAGCTTAAAAAGATGTAATAATAATTCTCTTCTCTCTATCGTCCTGGTCTGTGCGGACTACCGCCTCCGGTTTCTTAATATTCTCTTCTCCTCTATCGTCCTGTGCGGACTACCGCCGCTCCGTTTCTTAATATTCTCTTCTCCCTCTCTGGTCCTGTGCGGATTACCGCCTCCAGCTTTCTTGTATCATGTTTATATTTCAAGTTCTTGCATCATGTTTAATTTTCAAGTCATCACCTTAAATCTTAAAGATAAAGAAATGGAATTGCATATCATGTTTATAATTCCAAGCTATCACCTTATAAAGATAAGATTAAAATAAGGTTGCATAGCATGTTTATAATTCTAAGATGTCACCTAAATCTCTAAAGCTCAAGACTTACTCCTTTTATCTTAAGTGAGAATTTTAATTGTGAAGATCCTCCCAAATTTGACAAAAGAACTAGTATTTTATATGCACTTAAAATATGATTCTATGTAATTGCATGAGGTTCATGATTCGGCCAGTGATCCGAGTTTAGTATCAATGTGTGATAATGATTTGATATGATTGAAGTTGTGATAATTATGGTTTATTGTTAAGAGAATGATTCATAATTGGTTTAGTAACTAATTAGTTCTATAATTGATAATTCTATGTAAGGATTGGATGCTTATTAAGTACTTGATATCATTGAATGATTTCCTGACTTGCATGTTATAGTTGCTGCTGCAAATAATAAGAATGCTTATACATGAAATGTTCTTATGTAAAATTCACCTTTGTTGCTAGAAGAAAGTGTATCATTGTAAAAGTGTAATTTGGAAAGGTTCTGGCTAAGGAAAGACTTGGTATTTAAGCGTGTCCATTGTGACCCACCTCTCTTTCCTGGGAATCTCCCATATGCATGATTACAGTTGATATATATTATTCTAGCTTAAGACTATAAATGAGAAAATGTTATGATGTTTATGAATTGTATTATGATATAACATGCAAAGATTTAATGGTGACTTAAACTTATAAGAAAATGATCCTTTGGAACCATCAGACTATAGGTGGTGAAAAGGTGATTTTAGCCCCCTACCCGGTTCTCTCAAAAGGGTAGAGTCGGGACTTTAGCTTATCAAAAGGGATAAGTATATGCTAGTGACGACTAGTAAAGTATGAGCTCATAACCTAAATTACTCCCAAAAGGGTGGAGTATAGGGTGGCCCAAGGAAAATAATGATGATGATAAGATTTTAAGTCACCTAAGGCACTAAAGAAATGAAATATGTGCACTGTGTCCATGTGTAGCTAATATTATATGACGTTCTTTTATGCATGTTATTTTGATAATGATGATGAGGAATATGATGTAATGATAAAGGAAAAGTTCATTGTAAATATGACATGTTAAGAATAAGATGCATTATAAGACGATGATTAAAAATTGACGAACCTCGGTTAAGTATTTGTCCGAACTTAAAATGAATCTTTGCATGCTCACTATTTTAGAATAATCCCGAGGTTCCCGGGACTTTGATGATGACACTGTAGAAGGAGGTACCTCATCGAGAATTCTTTAGCAAGATTCTCACTCCCTTTTCTTTATTTCCGCTATTGTCTCCAGATTCAAATGGCGACATTCGGCCCTGCTCGCTGATACCCCTACTTGGGAATTCCACTATGATCCTGCATCGCCGTATCATTTTGAAGGGAGGTGCGTAGTCGTGTTTTTATTTACATAGGTCGCCCATTTGCACATCCTCGTCCCTAGTTATCAATTTTCTCCTACTTCTCCCTATGGCGATGAAATGGTTTTCGAACATGCACGTCCACTTGATGAAAGGATGTTACGTTCTTATCCCGCTTCATCTGCTGTCCATGGATTTCCAGAGTATGTTCCCGAGACGAGATATTCTGAAACTGATCCTTCAGAGGACACTCCTACTCATGTATATTCTGAGAGCTCTGCTCCTACTCCCACACGTGTAAGAGAGGGTAGTGAGGAAACAGCTTGTTCAACCGAGGTTAGCGAGAAGGCCGCCCATGCGACTCCCACTGGTGCATCTCGTGTGTCCCTCCCGAGGGAGCTCATCAATGGATCGGATTTATTCCCCATTTTCGTGACAAAGGGGCCATAGAAGGTTCTTATTAGACTTTTGTGTGATCATGCTCCCTATTTTTAGGATATCCTTCCCCGCTTATGGAGTTATCTAGTTTAGGGGCATGAATTTCCTTAAGTATATTTTCTTTTATGGGTTTGCATAAGATAATGATGTATGAACATAACCCCCCCTTTGAGTGAGGTTATTGTATGTAAATATATGCTATAATGTGCTTATGGATGTTATATGATGGAGCCTAAGTGATATGATGTGATATATTCTTAAACGCCTTATTATACTCCGCTTACTCGCTCACGCTGTACTCGCTCACGTTTTCAATTATGTGTTTAAAAAAAAAAAGGCTCGTAATTTCACTAAGTATTTTCAAATTATGAAGAAAGAACCAAAGCAAGGAGTAAAGTCTAGTCATTAATCGATTCAACCTAGGTGTATCCGGTTAATTACTAGGTGTTACATTTTGGTATCGTGAGCAGCTCGATTCTCATGGAGCCCGAGGATTGACTAGCTATGCTTCTAAAGCATAATACGTTAGTGACGCCATGTGTAGATGTTTATCATTAGGATAAGCTTGGGGAGTAGAAATACATGACTCATCAGTATGTTGAAAGTGCCATGGTAACTTGCTCACTTTGCATGGAATATTGGGCCCGATCACCTCGTTGTTGCCGCTTTGTGTGTATAGGGACCAATGGCACGTCGACAATGCACTAGGAGCGCAAAGACAAAATAATCACGACAACGAGACACCAAGCACTCCGCGACGTAGCAAGGACCATGAGAATGATGATGGAACGAATGGATCAGGATCGCCAAGCCAATATGAATCGGCGACATGAGATTCCCCGAACATGCCTGCTTCGGGAGTTTCGTAAGGCAAACCCACCGGTTTTCAAGGGGACAATCAATCCAAATATTGCGGATGAATGGATTCGGAATATTGAGAAGGTCTTTGTCAGTAGTCCCATGCTCGGAGGAGCAAAAGGTCACCTTCGCTACTCATATGCTTGAGGGTGATGCCGGGTTCGTGGACAGTGTTCAAGACTCCTGGAGACGCACCGATGTGGACATTGATTGGGAACTATTCAAGGTCCATTTTTACGAAAAGTACTTTCAGTCGCTTAGGAAATGCCAAGGACATTGAATTCATGCAACTTGTCCAGGGAATATGAATGTGGCCCAAAGATAATCGCCAGATTTGAAGAACTCATTAAGTTCTCAAGAATGTACCAAGGAAATCTCGATGAGTACCGGAAATGCATTAAATACGAGTCGTGGTTGAAGGCGAACTTAATGTGGCAGCTTGCACATTTGGAGATTAGGATTTCTACCCTAGTTAACAAATGTCGGATTATTGAAGAAGGTCGAGAAAACTAAACACCCCAAAGTCGATAATATTACCAAAAAGTTGACACCTCAAGGTCAGCTAGCTCAAGAGGCGTAATCGACCTCCATTCCCTCAATCAAGACCACAAGGGACACAAAGAAATTTTCAACAAGGAAGGCCAAACAACAACAATCGCTATAATAACAACCGCTACAACAATAACCCCAGTAATAATCACAACAACAACAATAACAACAATAAAGGGAAAGCACCACAAAGAGGTCCAAAGAAGATTCTCCACGGCCACGCCATCCATGGAATGTCCTGGCGCGGCAAGAATCATGGGAGCATGCCATGTCGAGCCGAACAAACGTGGTGCTATCGGTGTGGAAAACCAGGTCATTACTCCCGAGAATGCACCGAAAGGAACCCGCCAACCCCAATCCCAAGCCGCAATACCAGGGAAGGGTATTTATCGTTAATGCCGAAGAAACAACGGTCACGAAATCTCGTGGAAGGTAAGGGTAATATGCATGGTAAAGACTTAATTGTACTATATGATTCTGGGCGCTTCTCATTCTTTTTATCTCCCATTCATGTGTTAAAAGCCTTAATTTACCTATGACTGAGCTTCCTTTTTGACCTTATTGTTTCTACCTGACCGAAAACCCGTTAGGACTTGTAAATGTTGTTTAGATTGTAGTTTTATTATAGATAATAGATCCTTTGTTTTAGATCTTATTTGCTTACCCATGCGAGGTTTAGATGTGATTCTTGGCATGGATTGGCTTGAGGCCAACCGTATCGTTAAATCAAGTATGAGAAAACCATCACTTTTTCTTCCTATTCCTATTGAACCTAAGAAACCCATAAGTCTTTACATAACCGCTGTGGGAAATGGACTGTGGTAAGGGTGAGAGTAAAGGTTACATTTTCTTAGCCGCTAGTGATGTAGACTTTGAGCAAAGTATCGATGAGATACCAATAGTAAGAAATTATCCCAAGTATTTCCAGATGAGATACCAGAGTTTCCTCAAGAGAGAGATAGAATTTTCCATAGAGTTGCTTTCTAAAAGTGACCTATATCCATAGCCCCATACAGATGTCCCCATTAGAATTGACCGAGTTTAAAACTCAATTGCGAGATTTATTGGAGAAAAACTTTGTTAGGCCTAGTGCATCACCTTGGGGGCCCCCTGGATTGTTTGTAAAGAAAAAGGATGGGAGTATGAGGATGTGTGTAGATTATAGGCGCTTGAATAAAGTAACGGTGAAAAACAAGTATCCTCTCGCTTAGGATCGATGATTTGATGGACCAACCGAAAGGTGCGGTAGTGTTTTCTAAGATAGATTTGAGGTCAGGCTACCATCAAATTAGAGTGAGAGAGATGAAGACATACCTAAACGGCCTTTCAGACTCGACACGGCCATTTTGAGTTTGCAAGAATGTCCTTGCGGTTAACCAATGCTCCCGCTATTTTTATGGATTACATGAATAGGATCTTTCGACCCTATTTAGATCAGTTTGTAGTTGTCTTTATAGATGACATTCTCATATATTCTAAGACCCATGAAGAGCATGAATGCCACCTAACCATAGTACTAGAGATCTTGAAGGAAAAGAAACTATATGCCAAGATTTCCAAGTGTGAGTTTTGGTTGGATAAGGTGCAATTTTTAGGGCATGTAGTATCTAACAAAGGAATTGTCAGAGATCCTAGTAAGGTAGAAGCTGTAGTAAATCGGGAAAGACCAACCACTGTCACTCAAGTAAGGAGCTTTTTGGGCTTAGCCCGTTATTACCGTCGATTTATCAAGGGACTCTTGCAGATTTCCCTACCTTTGACCAAGTCGACTAGGAAGAACACCCTTTTCATGGACCCTGAGTGTGAAAAGAGCTTTCAAGAGTTAAAACACAAGCTAACCTCGACCCTGCTTTAGTATTACCCGACCCCAATGTGCCTTTCGAGGTGTATTGTGATGCTTCAAAAGGGTTTAGGTTGTGTATTGATGCAAGATAGGCAAGTGGTGGCCTATGCATCAAGACAACTCAAGCCACATGAGGCAAACTACCCTACCCATGACCTTGAGTTAGCTGCCGTCGTGTTTGCTCTAAAGATTTGGAGACACCATTTATATGGAGTTAAGTTTGAGGTGTTTTCCGATCACAAGAGTTTGAAATATCTCTTTGATCAAAAAGAGCTAAACATGAGGCAAAGGCGATGGATGGAGTTCTTGAAAGATTATGATTTTGGATTGAACTACCATCCAGGTAAAGCTAATGTAGTAGCTGATGCTTTGAGTAGGAAGTCCTTACAAGTGTCCCGTTTGATGGTGAAGGAGGTTGAATTGATTGAGCAATTTAGGGACTTAAACCTAGGAATGACTTTGACCACTAAGGGCATCAGAGCTTGTCATCTTAGAGTGACAAGTGAGTTCAAAGAAAGGATTGTTCAAGCTCAAGGGGACGATGCTGAGTTTCAAGAGACTTTAGGGGCAGTGAAGGCAGGAAAGTTGATAGGTTTTACCCAAGGAATGGACGATTTGTGGAGGTTTAAAGGTCGAATATGTGTACCTGCTAGTGGTGGCCTCCCGAGGGATATTTTGGAGGAAGCCCATAAGAGCCATTTTACCCTTTCATCCTGGTGCCACCAAGATGTATCAAGATTTGAAGAAGATGTTCTGGTGGCCTGGAATGAAGAAAGATGTGTGCACATGGGTGAGTAAGTGCTTGGTGTGTCAAAAGGTGAAGATTGAACACCGAAAACCCTTCGAATGCCGCAACCTCTCGCCGATCCCTCGAGTGGAAGTGGGATAGTATCTCCATGGATTTTGTGACTGATTACTAAGGACCCAAAGGAATCATGATACCATATGGGTAATCGTGGATCGATTGACAAAGTCAGCCCACTTTTACCTATTAAGGTGACTTATTCCTTGGATAGGTTAGCACAATTATATATTCAGGAGATAGTGAGGTTACATGGGGTGCCGTCGACGATAATCTCGGACCGAGATCCGCGATTTACGTCGCGATTTTGGGGAGCCTTTCAAAAGGCATTTGGTTCAAAGCTGTGTCTAAGCACGACCTATCACCCCCAAACAGACGGTCAATCTGAAAGAACTATCCAAACCTTGGAGGATATGTTAAGGGCATGTGTTTTAGATCAAAGGGGAAGTTGGGATAAGTACCTGCCACTTATTGAATTTGCATATAACAACAGTTATCATGCAAGTATCGGTATGGCAATCGTATGAGGCCCTCTATGGACGGAAATGTCAATCTCCCTTATGTTGGTATGAACCCAGAGAGCAAAGTTTACTTGGACCTGATATTGTGAGGGAAACAACGGAACAAATCAAAAAGATTAGGGATAAGATTCTCATCGCCAAAGTCGACGTAAAAACTATGCGGACAAGCGGCTAAAACCGCTAGATTTTCAAGAAGGGGACCACGTGTTCCTAAGGATCACCCCACCACGCATAGGCCGAGCAATAAAAGTAAAGAAATTGAGCCCAGATTTCTTGGTCCGCTTGAAATCCTTACCAAAGTAGGACTCAGAGCTCACCGTATAGCCCTACCCCGAGTCTATCCAACCTTCATGATGTTTTCCATGTCTCTCGCTTAAGAAAGTATCAATCTGACCGAGTCATGTACTAGAGCCGTAACATGTACAATTAAGAGATAACCCGACATTTAACTTACTACCCACGAGAATCGCCGACCGAGGAGTTAAGCGCTATGAACAAGGCTGTACCCTGGTCAAAGTAGCATGGGGACAGGTGAAACCGAAGAACTTACATGGGAGCTGAATCAAACATGAAAGCACAATACCTCGAAGTTGTTCTCAGGTAACGAATTTCCGGCGTAAATTCTTTTTAAGGAGGGGAGTAATGTAACGCTCAATTTTTACGTAATTTTACTGTAATTTTTATCATCATTAGAAATTACTCAATTACCGAATTACTGTAGGTAATTATTACATAAGATTTGAGGCCGAACAATCCTCAATAAAGGAATATAACATTAGAAGAGAGGTTAGGAACGATTCATGCGAGAGTTGCAAATCCCGAATTTCTGTACGTATAAAATGACCAAAATGTCCTGAAGTTATTTTACTCAGAAAATGAGGATTGTGCCCCACATATTCTCAAGGGATGTTTTGAGAATAATAAGGGATTGTTTGTGTTATGTGTGTTAATAGAGAGAAGAATCTCAATGTTGAGTTCCGACGACGAAAAGACCAAAACGCCTCTGGCCGCTTTTAACTCCGATGTGTGCGGCCGATCGAGCCCGAACCTCACTAAAATGTTTTAAAATGTGTTTTTAAGCCATGATTAACCATTGGTTAAGCTCGGTGGCCTTGGGCGCTTTTAAGTGAAAGTACGATTTTGCCTCTGCTTTTGGGCGCTTTGCGAATTTCGGGATTTTCGATTCATATACCGAAACCTAAGCAATATTAGGCTCAAATTAAAGCTTATTAAATTCTAAATATTAATCTAGATTCAAAATTATGTATTTAGATTGATTAGAACCCAAAATTGCTCAAAAACACCCAAATTGCTTACTAATTCACTTAAGCCCTTAACCGTAAATTCTCTAAATTACATGAATACCTTGCCTACACCTAAATAATGCATGGAACACACAAATTTCACTTCTTTGGGCTGTAATGCACGAAATTATTGATGCCATTATGCAGCTGAATTATTTCCAAAAGTTGCACTAAAACAAAATGCCAAAATGTCACCATAAGAGACATAATTCCTTAATTTCATACAACTTTGTCTAAAATGATTTTTCCTCCATTATTACTCCTGACAAATTCTGACAACTACCTCCTCATTTTGGCCAATTAGAAGCCTCAAAATCTTCTATAAATAGGCTTGCTTGAGTGGTCTTGGAATGCTTGGTTCATAACTAGTTTTTAGGAGCACCAAAAACTTTCTTTCTTCCTCCTCTTTGGCTGAATTCTTTCTTCAATTTTTCAAAGAGATTTTGTGTCATTTCACTTCAAGAAATCAAGTTCTCTTCCTCTTCTTCAACTCAGATTAGGTAGGGAGTAGTTTCTAAATTTATTTCTATGCTTTGAGGAGTTGTGTTTTTAGCTCAAAATGATGAAATTATGAACTTACCTTAGCTTTTCATTTTGGTTTTCCTCTTCAATTTTTCTTTAACCAATTCAACCATATGGCCTAGGTGGAACTAAGATGATGGCTTAATGATGAGGACCTTGAGGGTGGGTTGTAAATCCATCACAAGTTAGGCCTCTAAAGCTTGAAAATTCCACTTGATGCAAAACCTTAAAGAATAATGCTTTATGATGCTAAAACAAAGATTTTTAGTTTAGAACTTGAAAGATGTATTTTTTCCTTTTATGTTTTATTTCTTGTTAAGATATGTATTGGGTTGAATTTATAATTCTTTTAAAGTCTTGAAGGAGCTCTAGTAAAGAAACAAAATGAATTTGCATCCATGATTAAGTTTATGCTTTGCATAACCATGTTTACCTTCTATGTCATCACTAAATTTTCAAGAATGAATAAAGGAACTTGCATTTCTCATGTTTAAATTCCAAGCTTGTATTTCATGTTTATGTTTCAAGTCATCACTTAATCTTTCAAGATAATTAAGAGGTTGCATCTCATATTTAATTTATGCTCTCACTATATTTTATAATGGCTAAAAGAATCAACGCATGACATGTTTATTTTATGCCATCACCTAAAGATCCTAGAGCTTAAAGACTTGCCCATGTATCACAAGCAAAGAAATATGATTATTGGAGTTAAAGAATTTATTCTTTAAAAAGTCTTGAGATTGGAGCTTAAAAAGATGTAATAATAATTCTCTTCTCCTCTATCGGTCCTGTATGGACTACCGCCGCTCCGGTTTCTTAATATTCTCTTCTCCTCTATCGTCCTGTATGATTACCGCCGCTCCAGCTTTCTTGTATCATGTTTATATTTCAAGTTCTTGCATCATGTTTAATTTTCAAGTCATCACCTTAAATCTTAAAGATAAAGAAATGGAATTGCATATCATGTTTATAATTCCAAGCTATCACCTTATAAAGATAAGATTAAAATAAGGTTGCATAGCATGTTTATAATTCTAAGATGTCACCTAAATCTCTAAAGCTCAAGACTTACTCCTTTTATCTTAAGTGAGAATTTTAATTGTGAAGATCCTCCCAAATTTGACAAAAGAACTAGTATTTTATATGCACTTAAAATATGATTCTATGTAATTGCATGAGGTTCATGATTCGCCAACGATCCGAGTTTAGTATCAATGTGTGATAATGATTTGATATGATTGAAGTTGTGATAATTATGGTTTATTGTTAAGAGAATGATTCATAATTGGTTTAGTAACTAATTAGTTCTATAATTGATAATTCTATGTAAGGATTGGATGCTTATTAAGTACTTGATATCATTGAATGATTTCCTGACTTGCATGTTATAGTTGCTGTTGCAAATAATAAGAATGCTTATACATGAAATGTTCTTATGTAAAATTCACCTTTGTTGCTAGAAGAAAGTGTATCATTGTAAAAGTGTAATTTGGAAAGGTTCTGGCTAAGGAAAGACTTGGTATTTAAGCGTGTCCATTGTGACCCACCTCTCTTTCCAGGGAATCTCCCATATGCATGATTACAGTTGATATATATTATTCTAGCTTAAGACTATAAATGAGAAAATGTTATGATGTTTATGAATTGTATTATGATATAACATGCAAAGATTTAATGGTGACTTAAACTTATAAGAAAATGATCCTTTGGAACCATCAGACTATAGGTGGTGAAAAGGTGATTTTAGGCCCCTAACCCGTTCTCTCAAAAGGGTAGAGTCGGGACTTTAGCTTATCAAAAGCGATAAGTATATGCTAGTGACGACTAGTAAAGTATGAGCTCATAACCTAAATTACTCCCAAAGGGTGGAGTATAGGGTGGCCCATGGAAAATAATGATGATGATAAGATTTTAAGTCACCTAAGGCACTAAAGAAATGAAATATGTGCACTGTGGTCCATGTGTAGCTAATATTATATGACGTTCTTTTATGCATGTTATTTTGATAATGATGATGAGGAATATGATGTAATGATAAAGGAAAAGTTCATTGTAAATATGACATGTTAAGAATAAGATGCATTATAAGACGCATGATTAAAAATTGACGAACCTCGGTTAAGTATTTGTCCGAACTTAAAATGAATCTTTGCATGCTCACTATTTTAGAATAATCCCGAGGTTCCTGGGACTTTGATGATGACATCAGAAGGAGGTACCTTCATCGAGAATTCTTTAGCAAGATTCTCACTCCTTTTCTTTATTTCCGCCATTGTCTCCAGATTCAAATGGCGACATTCGCCCTGCTCGTTGATACCCCTACTTGGGAATTCCACTATGATCCGGTGCATCGCTCGTATCATTTTGAAGTGGAGGTGTGATTCGTGTTTTTATTTACATTGGTCGCCCATTTGCACATCCTGTCGCTAATTATGAATTTATTCCTACTTCTCCGTATGTTGATGAAATGGTTTTCGAACATGCACGCCCACTTGATGAAAGGATGTTACGTTCTTATCCCGCTTCATCTCTGTCCATGGATTTCCAGAGTATGTTCCCGAGACGAGATATTCAAACTGATCCTTCAGAGGACACTCCTACTCATGTATATTCTGAGAGCTCGCTCCTACTCCCACACGTAAGAGAGGGTAGTGAGGAAACAGCTTGTTCAGCCGAGGTTAGCGAGAAGGCCGCCCATGCGACTCCCACTGGGTGCATCTCGTGTCCCTCCCGAGGGAGCTCATCATGGATCGGATTTATTCCCCATTTTCAGGACAAAGGGCCATAGAAGGTTCTTAGTAGACTTATGTGTGATCATGCACCCTAGTTTTAGGATAACCTTCCCGGCTTATGGAGTTATCTAGTTTAGGGGCATGAATTTCCTTAAGTATATTTTCTTTTATGGGTTTGCATAAGATAATGATGTATGAACATAACCCCCCTTTGAGTGAGGTTATTGTATGTAAATATATGCTATAATGTGCTTATGGATGTTATATAATGGAGCCTAAGTGATATGATGTGATATATTCTTAAACGTCTTATTATACTCCGCTTACTCGTTCACGTTGTACTCGGCTCACGTTTTCAATTATGTGTTTTAAAAAAAAAAAAAGGCTCGTAATTTCACTAAGTATTTTCAAATTATGAAGAAAGAACCAAAGCAAGGAGTAAAGTCTAGTCATTAATCAGATTCAACCTAGGTGTATCTGGTTAATTACTAGGGTGTTACATTTTAGATGCATAAAAGAATAATTACTAATGTTAGGTTAACCCATATCGTAGCTTCGACCTGTTTAAGGGCTAATGAGTGATGTCTGATAACTTGAGCATGGCTATGTGAATAATATCTGTGATGATCTTAAGTACCTCATATATGTGTATATACACCCTGTTGAGCATAGCATATGCCTTAGCTGAGTCCGGTCCTTGATGCCGGCATATGGGTAAGAGCATGTTTACCTTTAATAAGATATTGATGATGGCATGCTTATGTGAATTTGCAATTATGATTGAGATATTTGAGGATGCATAGTTGAATGGTTTTATGAGTATAAAATGTTAATTGATAAATTATGTCGATATGATTATGTGTTCATGCTTGCATTTCTAAATAACATGCTAAAGTTAAGGTAACATAAAACATATGGAAATGATCCTTTAAACTCCCCAAATTAAAGGTTATGAAAGGTTATCCAAGTAAGTTGCATGCTCATAATAAGAAAATTAAGTTACGACAAGAAAGTGATGTGTTTTCCCCTTTTATTGTCCTATATTAAATCTAGCAACGGCTTGTTAGGTTGAGCTCATCCTAGGCGATCGGTGAGGTGAAGTTTTGTTGGTTATTGTAAAATTGTCAAGGAAGGTAAGATGGTTGGTTTAGGATGGTTATGTAAGAGGGTGATTATTAAGAAAGGAATTTAAAAGTTCAAATATAAGAAAGTAGATTATCATTAGTTCTCCAGCATCCTATGCATGCTAAGAGTTATATGATTCCTCATATTTGCATTCTTTTACCTGTCATACAATTGTATAGATTGCATGCCAAGTCACCTAAGAAAGAAAAAGTCATGTATAGTAGATATGATCCTTATGCTTCTACATTATGTCCTTGTGTATTTGGAATGCTGCATAAGATATTGACATGCATTCATAACTAGTATGCTGCATTCATAACATTAAGATGCTAAAAGATACGGGCCTAGGCTAATGGTATTTTGAACTTAATAAATGAACATTGCATATGTCCACTACTTTCATAATGAAACCCGAGATTCCTGGGGATGATGACGATGACACGTGTGTGGAGACGGAATACCTTACTGAGAATCTTTTATAAGTTTCTCACTCCCTCTCTTTCTTTCCATCTTCGTCTTTAGACAAGATCGATAGTGATGCTCGTGGACTTCCTTGAGATGTCGGCATAGTAGTTACTCCATGGTCTTGATCAGAACGGCGCATTGGAAGCGAAGATAAAGGCCTTCCTGTTTTCAGCACTTAGAAGTTGTCTTGACTTCATATATGGTCATAACTTAGTTCTAGTAGATGTGCACGCACTAGGAGTTAGTTACTTTTTAATCATGTTTGGCTTTTGTATTAGTGTATGCTCAGCCTCTATGGGTGGGCTCAATATATTTTGATGTGGTACTATGATTGTGTGATATTTCCACATTATTATTATTACTATTTGATATAATATTTGAAGTAAATGTTATGATGTGATGATGTTCGCAGTTTATATTCCACCTTGTTGTGGTTTGTATGAATACTATGTGATGAATAATTATACGCTATAATGTATACGCGAACGGCTCATAGTTTGGTTTTTCAAAAAAAAAGGATCGTATTTTCCATAGACTTATTTTCAAAGCTCAAAATCAAGTGAAATTCTGAGATGAAAGAGTAACAACTAATGATTAACCATTATGCGTCCTAGGCATATTTTGTTGAGAGTTAGGGTGTTATATTTTGGTATCAGAGCAATTCGGTTCTCATGGAGCCTGAGGATTGGACTGACTATGCTTCTTAAGCATGATGAAATAGTTATGTCATGTATAGTGCTTTATTGATAGGATAAGCTATAGGATAGATATGCATGACTCCTGTATGTATGTGTATGCCAATGGTGCGACCATGACAGACTAGGGCTTTAAGTGCGAATGGTCAAGAAAATGAGACTGCTGAAGTTCTCCGAGACGTGGCCAGGGCCATGCGGACAATGTTTGAATAGATGGAGCAACAGGGCAATGTTGGCCATGGTCCTAATGCTGTTGAGGACCTCGAGCATGCTCGACTTGGGGAATTCTGCCGAGCAAACCCACCGTCCTTTAGAGGAGCTCTGAATTCAAACCTAGCTGAGGAATAGATCAAGAGCATGGAAAAGATCTTTTCGGTGGTCCCATGCATTAAGGTGCTGAAGGTGACCTTTACCACATACATGTTGGAGGTGGATGCTGAGTTCTGGTGGACTGGTGTCCGAAGGCTACTAGAGGCATCTGGCATGCCGATTGATTAGGAGTTGTTTAAGGCACACTTTTATGAGAAGTACTTCCTAGAATCCATAAAGAATGCCAAGGACATCGAGTTCATGTAGTTAACCCAAGGGGGTATGAACATTGCATAGTACGCCGTGAAGTTCAAGGAGTTGATCAAGTTTTCACGAGTCTTTCAAGGGAACCCTAATGAGATATGGAAATGCATGAAGTTTGAAGCCAGACTAAAAACGGAGATCAATATTGCTGTTGTGCATTTGGAGATTAGAGATTTCTCCACCCTAGTCAACAAATGTCGCGTTATCAAGGAGAGTAACAAGAAGCTGAGCTTAGCAAAGGCGGAGGACTATAAGAAGAAGCTGGCACCACAAGCCCCAAGGTTTAAGCCACAGTTCAGGCCCCAGTCCAGGCCACAAGGACCCAAGAAGGATCTTCACAAAAAGGGATTGAACAGCCCGAAGGAGGAGGCACCTTAGATGGACCCTGCTATTAATTGTCCAAAGTGCGGAAAGAGCCATGGCAGTTGTAACATCCCATGCTGCTTTATGAATTGACGACTATCATCATAAACCAACACAGGTTTTTTCAGCGTGCTTTGTCCTCATTCACACGCTTCCTAGGAAAACTTCCCAGGAGGTCACCCATCCCAAAATTATTCCAAGTCAAGCACGCTTAACTGTGGACTTCTTTAGTGATAGGCGACCGAAAAGAAGATGCATCTTGTTGGTATACTTAGTACAAATTGTAACATCCTAATTTTTAACCCAATACTCCTAGAACGTATTCAGGTTAAACACTAGTCTATTACCCTTTTAGTCCCATTCTTTAAAACCTTTCATTAAAATACTTAGCATAAAATACGAATAAATTTTTCATTTTGAAACTTGAAAGCAAAACACGAGCCACGCACTGACGTAACATTCGTCATAACCATAACATGCAAGAAAAGTAATCACACCATTTATAATTATGAAACATAGTATTATACATAACAATCATAATATCATTACGTCTTCATAGATATGTAAATTACTAACATTATTGTACCATCATTTACATCAAAATAGGCACATATATATGGAGTGTTCCTTATCCGCCTATGAGGATGGATAAGTATCAACTAAAAGCTAGACTATCTATGCTTCCGCAGCAACCTTTTGCTCCGTTTGCTAGTATAACCCTTAAGCACAAGCCTTAGAAGAAGTCACAAACCTCGTTGTAATCCTCGTCTAGAGACGACACGGAAGAAAAGAGAGGGATGAGAAACTCATTCAAGATTCTCAGTGGGGATTCCTGACTCTGACACAAGTGTCATCGTCATCGTCTCCAGCCACTTCGGTTTTAATTATGAAAAAGGTGTACATGCATAAGGTTCGATTTTAAGCTTTCCAAATCTATTTATCCAAAGTGGGTATCTTTTAGTATAAGTCTTAATGACATGAATGCAACAGATATTGGATGAATGCATGGCAATACCATATGCACATTAGCATGGAAATCATAATGCTTGGGCACAACATAAAGAAACATGAATCATATACGCGGTATAAAAAGGCGCAGTACTTTTCATGTGACATCTTTCTCATAGGTCAAACTCTTTAGTTCTTTTCTTAAAGATCACCCTCTTAACATATTCACCAAAAATCCAACCGACTCATCGACCCTGGCGATAATCTGGTCACCAAACTATATCTCACCTATTGCCTAGGAATGAGCTCAATCCTAACTAGTCGTCACTAGATTTAATATGGGGTAATAGAGAGGGTATACATAACTTTCTTGGATCACCTCTCTTAGGATCATTTCCTTCTTTAAAATGCTCTACTGGTATCTAGTACACAGTGAATTGTCCACTTTGGCAAGTTCAATGTCAATACCCTCATAGATTTGTTTCCTCCCCACCATAACGGGAGGAATGCGTCTCAGTGTTATGTCACATCTATTCTGGGGGTGCTCGGCCGAACCGGTGTCACCCAGGGGTTTTTGTAAACTTTTTTCAAATCCTCCAGTTTGATAGGAAATTCAGCAGCCTAACGGCATACACCGGATTTCCTTCAAACTTGCTTTATGCCACGAAACATATAGAACATGCATAGCCATTCAACATCACCATAAGACATCAAGTCATATAGTCAAACTCATCATAGCATATACGTCATCACATCATTGTTTTAACGTTCTTAAAAGATAACATGCTCCTAACCAGTTTGCCAGAATCAAGGACCGGGCTCAGCTAATGCATATGCCATGCTCAAGTCATTCTCATAATTAAACATACATCTACTTGAAGTCATAAAGCTCGTTATGCCTTGGGACCTATGGTGTCTTATACTTTGACCCTTATGGGTCTTAATCTTGAAAACCAATTATGCTATCATCCGTTTTTATTCTTTTATACACCTATAGGTTCACCACTAAGAATTCTTACTTATTTTTATGATCATAAACCAATCTGGACAGTATCATAAGGATGTGGGCTGAATTAATATCATATATTTATGGGGTTCTAGAATCTACGTTTTAGACCTTTTCTACGTTCCGTCTTCGCCTAAGGCGCTATAAATTAAACCTAAACCAATTATGGGGTATTCCTATGCCTATGAACTAACTATAAACCATGTTTACTACATTACAAGGTTGCTAGATAGAAACAGAAAATTAAATGATCTAAGTATTCTAGAATTGCACTTTTACAATTTTCTAGTTACTAGTTTCTCTATAGGTGCTAAAAATCAATCCTACATCAAATGTTACCAAGTTTTTCATGATTAATCAATCCTAAACTAAATGTTATCCTATTAAAACAGTTTTGGCAGTGTCTAAAAGTAAATGGGTCAAAACTATTCTAAAACTCAACTTTATGGTTTTTCTGTAAGATTAGTTTCTTTGCTAACATGCATAGAAAGGCTCCTACCTCAACATATATAAGTTTTACACATTCTAGCATGTCAAAGCATCATCATACAGCAGTGAACATACCTTGGCAGAATCGAAAAGCATAGTTCCCAAGAAACACATAATCTTATATTTTCAAGACATATAAATTGCTAGTTTCTCTTAGAATTGTTTTAGAACTTCTAAAACTCTTTGGAAACCAACTTATTTCATCAAAATCCTCATAAACTTAAACAAGGGCAGCAAACATTTGAGTTGGCCCAAGATTGGAATTTAAAACGTAAAATCACACTTGAAATATTCTGAGTTCTCCTATGCTTAAGAAAATCCTAAGACATAGATTATGGGCACTTGTGACTAGATGAAACTCACCCCAAGCTCATCATCATCACATGGCCGAATTGTGTATTCGTGGGAATGCTTCCATAACTAAACTTTAGCTTGAGACAAAAGGGCAAATCTTTGAGCTCTAGGATCTTTAAGTGATAACAAAAAGTAAACATGCTATGCATTCCATTTTATTCTTCATTATAAAGTAAAGTGAGAGCTTCAAAGTAAATATGAGATGCAAGAACTTGAAATATAAACATGAGGTGGTAGGAATATAAATATACAAGACTTGATAATAAATATGCAAAACTTGAAAGTAAATATGCAAGACTTGAAAATAAATATGCAAGTTCCTTTTATCTTTTAGGATTTAAGTGATGAATTGAAGTATAAATATGAATGCAAGTTCGATTCTTTATTTTAGTGCTCTAGACTTCAAAACAATCAACTTTAAGGCTGAAATAGGCAAGCTTCGAGATTGATTATTAGGTGATATGAGAATGCAACTCTTGTTTTAATCTTTACGCTGTAGGTGATTAGCTCAAAAATAAATATGCTAGGCAAGGAAAATAAATATGAATGCAAGTTCATTTTACATCCTTCACTAGAGCCTTTGCAAGACTTTAAAGGAACTTAAACCTCAACCCAAACTTATCATAGCAAGATAAAAAGAACTTTAGAGTTCTTTGTAGCAAGGTGTCAAAGAAACCTTATGGTTTGAACATCATCATCAAGCTCAAGGAAATGGATCAAGAGATCAAAATAACTAACAACCTTTCTTTGAGAAACAAAAGCAAAGCAATGGAAAAGAAACCGAAATCTTTGCAAAGGAAAGGAAAAAGAAACCGAAATCAAAAGGGAAAGAAAGGAAAGGAACTGAAACTTGTTTCAAGAAAAGAAAAAGGAATAACCAAAATATGTTAAGATCAAAACCAAGTTTCAAGTTTTAGAGGTTTCTCAAGGGTAATCATGAGTCCATTATCTTGAAACCTCATTATTAAGCCATGGTTTTCCTTCCAAGATAGGCCATTATGGCTGAAATTAAAAGGAAGAAAAAGGAAGCCAAGAACCGAAAAAGAAAGAAAAAGAGAAGGAAAGAAGAACTAAAAGATTCAAGAGAAATCATAAAGCTCATAACTAAATAAGAACTTTTAATGAATGAAACTCTTAAAATAAAATCCCTATCAAGTGATTGGAGGTTGAGATGAGAGGAGAAGATGAAGAAGTTGAAAAAGAGGAACTCTTGAACTTGAGAGAAAAAAGAAAAGCTTTAAGGTGCTCTTGAAAACACAACTTGGCAAATGAACCAAAAGTGATTCAAGTTCATCCAAGCATGCTATTTATAGAGAAATGAAACATGAGAGATAGAATGGGGGGAGAAGTGGCGCCAGTTTTAGGGGAGGTAGGAGAGAGAAAAATATCTCTTGGTTATGTCATTTCAAAGTAACGTGTAAGGCATGGTGTAGTATGCTTCTTTGAGTGTGTAAGTGAACAAATTTGTGATGCATGAGGGGGTGAGGTGGCGCCACTTTTGGAAATCCAAGGGGAGGAAAATCTTTCATTTAATTGTGGTTTAGAGGTGTGTTTATGTGTAGCTTTGATTAGATTTAGGATTAGGAATTTGTAAGTAAGTGTGTGAGTGAAAGGATAGGTAATCAAGGCTATTTAAGGCATGATTAATGAGCACTCTTGCCCATTAGTTAGGTCAAAATCCTACTCTACCTAGGCTTCTTGGAGTATGGATGGTGAATAGCGAAAACACTATCTAAGATTCTATGTCTTGGAAACTTGAGTTTTTTAAAAAGAAAAAGGGGTTTGAGTTCAATTTAAGCAATCTTAGGTTCTAATTAATTTTAATAACTTATTTTGACTCTAGATTAATTATGGAAATTAATTAATCTTCGATTAGAGCCTAATATTGCTTAGGTTTGCTTAATTACATCATTAAGCTCAAATAGCACTATGCCAGGGGCAAAATCATAATTTTGCACAAAAATTGCCCGGGACCACCAGGACTTAAACAGATACTTTTAAACATATGAAAACGTCATTTTGAACCTTCGGGGAAAGTTTCGGGCTCGAATGACACCTTTACCGGCGTAAAAACGCTATAGGGCTATTTTGGTCATTTGGACCCGAAACTGCAAAAAACAAGTTTTTCATTTCCAAAATCACTCAAGGATCAACTAATCCCCTTCAAACATTGAGTTGACCCTTCAAGGGTTGCCAGGTCGGCTATCCTCAAATTCTAGGTAGAAAATGACCTCAGGGGCATTTTGGTCATTTTCCCTCAAACAGAAAATTGGGGCATTACACAAATCAATTCATATAAGCCCTCCTTAACTGTATAGTCCCATACCTATACAGTCTCAGGATCCCTCTCATTCGGGTGTGTAATAGATTCATTCATGTACCCCTTTGCTTTTGAAGTCTGCCAGGAGCCGCTCCTTGTTTGTGCCTCCTTGCACTGGCGATCACTCCTCGACTTCGCAATCCCTGGGCGTTACATGCCCACCAGCTTCCGCTTGGTTCGTCCCCGAACTACACCGTACTGAGAGAGGTGCAGGCTCTGATACCATTTGTAACATCCCCTACTGCTTTATGGATTGACGATTGTCCCCACAAACTAACACGGGTCTTTTCAGCGTGCTTTGTCCTCACTCACACGCTTCCTAGGAAAAATTCCTAGGAGATCACCCATCCCAAAATTGCTTCAAGTCAAGCATGCTTAACTGTGGAGTTATTTAGTGATAGGCTACCGAAATGAAGATGCATCTTGTTGGTATAGGTAGTACAAATCAATTCATATAAGCCCTCCTTAACTGTATAGTCTCATATCTATGTAGTCTCAGGATCCTTCTCATTTGGGTGTGTAATCGGTTCATTCATGTGCCCCTCTGCTTTTGAAGCCTCCTAGTATAACACCCTAATTCTCTTTAGAAATTATGAGGTTTTATTAATAAGAATTTTAAGATTTTGAAAAATGTAAAAATGATGAGAAGGATTCAAGGAAGCAAAAAAAAAAAAAATGAATAGTGTTTTGCGGGCCTGCGACAGTTGAAACCCTAGAATTGGGCCCTGGAGATGCCCAAAATTGAGAAATTATATGATTATGGTTAGAAATAAGTAGAAATAAAGAATTTATACCCGAAAATATTTTTGGGCAATGTTTGATTATTTGGGTACACTGTTTCACCCATTCGGTGAAATTCCAGTATGCGAATTCTAATACCGAAAACTAGTTAGATCTCTACAAAACAAATGAATTTATCTCTTTAAATCAAATGAATAGCCAAGATTCAATTTTGAATTACAAGATTGAATCACAACCATTCATTTTACTTTATTGGATGATAATTATCTAAATATATATGTAATATTCATGTTATTTACTATAAGATAAACTCAACCAAATTAGCTTCTTTAAGAAGCCATTCTCAGCCAGCAAAGAGGAGAGAAACCAGCTGCATTTCCTCCATAGCCAAGAGCTTCATCTTGGTTTTAACTTCCATATATACTAGCCTAGAGTCTTTGAAATCAAAACTTTCCTTCATCAAAGTTGTTCTACACCTCAAACTCTACAATTCTAACCAATCAGAATTCTAATTCTCCATCAATTTTCACCTTGGTTCCTCACTCTCTCACTGCTTATAGGAGGTTTGGTGTGTGATTCGGAGCTCTCAAGGTGAAGGGAGGTCAACTAGAACATCTTTGGAGCAAAGAACTCAAAAGCTTTCAAAGTAGGGTTTGCTTGTTCTCTTTTGTTTCAAAATTTATTCTTGGAAATTCTGATTTGCTTCTGTCCGAAATTACTGATTTTATTGGTTGATAATATGTTGATATTGAGGTATTAGTTTTGGTGGAGTGTTTGATGTTGTGGAAAACTCATTTTATCAAGAGAGGTTTTGAATTGGTTTGGTGGATTTTCGAATTCCAACAGGGCAGGGTTTGTTCATGAATTTTCTAGTGGAATTATGTTAATTTATATGAGCTATAAAAATTATATGTTGAAGACAATATCACAAGGAAACTCTGAAAAAAATTTTGGTGCATGATAAAGACTTTACTATGTAATATCCTAATTTTTAACCCAATACTCTAGAACATAATTAGGTTAATCATTAGTCTGTTACTTCATAGTCCTCATCTAACTTTGAATTACTTAGCGGAAAATACGGGTAAATTTTTTTTTGAAAAACAAAGTGAGAGCCGCGTGATGCGATAAGCGGTAAACCATGTATGGTAAACAAATGTCTCACAACATCATAACATAAGGCACACCATGAGTAACACTGAAGATCATCTCATATATATATAATTTGCCCACTTATAAGTGTGGGACTTAGTTTAGTACAAGGAAAGGAAATACAACATAAATGTAAACATGATCTACTCCCCTACCCGAGTGCACCTAATGGGATAACCTCTAAACAAAAGAAGGTTTATCCCCATCTTAGTGGTGTGTGCTCTAACCGGGTACTCCATCGGTCGATCGTCACCTCCTACTGACGTCCGTCTCGTGAACGAGGCAAGTATCAGGGAAACTGTGCGAGCTCCTCGGGCGTAAAGAGGCGGAAATGGGATCGATAGTGACCCCCGCGGTGTGGCCGCATCTCCGGTCGCCGTGCAAGTCGGGGCTGAGTCACGGTATCCTCACTGCCCTCCCTCATCAATGGTGGAGAGGGGGCAGAGCTCTCGCTATACGGATGAGTAGGCAGGTCCTCGGACGGGTCGGTCTCCGAGAAGTAGGTCCGGGGCACGTAATCGGGATAGTCTCGCATGGCTAAGGCGGCGGTGTGCATGCGGAGCACTCTCTCGTCATGCGTACGCGCACGCTCAAAAACCCGCTCGTCGTCGCCATAGGGTGCAGTCGGGGAGAAGCGATGGGTGTGCACGGGATGAGCGAAGGGGCGTCCTACGAACATGAAAACCCGCACCGCACCGCCTCAAAATGGTATGACCTGTGAGCCGGGTCATAGTGCACCTCCCATGTCGGGGTGTCCACGAACACTACGAGCGTCGCCATCTGAAGACGTGACGGAAAGAAAGAGATAGAGGGAGTGAGAATCTTGCTAAAGAATCTCATTAGGGCCTCCTACTACCTAGGTGTCATCATCTACGTCCTCAGGAACCTTGGGTTTATTTATACAAAATGACTGAGCATGTATTAGGTTCATTTTAAACTTTAAAATATATTTTAGCCAAGGTCCATTCATTTTAGGATGATCTTAATGTCATGGATGCAACATAATAGAAAATTGTATGCATGGCACTACCTAATGCACATACATAAAACATAACATCAAGCATCATCATTCTTGGTGGCATAAAGTGGCAATAGTAACATTCATATGGGACAAAACTTAGTGACATAATCATAATCATGAAACTTCTCTTCCTCATGGGCCACCCTAAAAGACAATCGAATGGGGTGCTCGGCCGAACCGGTGTCACCCAGAACGTGTCATACATCTAGGTTATGAGCTCATACCTTAACTAGTCATCACTAGTTCTTACTTACCACTTAACGATAAGCGTATCATAAATCATAAATCCCGAGTATCTGAGTACGGGTTAGGGGGCAATTCTCTTAGGGGTGCTCGGCCGAACCGGTGTCACCTAAGAGTGTAAAATGGTACCGATGTCACATGAGTTCTATGGAGGTGCTCGGCCGAACCGGTGTCATCCTAGAACCCATCTTAGTACCTTAATTTTCAAAATCTCTTTAAGTCCCCAAATTTGTCGGAAATTGGTGACAACGGTCATTACAATCAATTTCCTTCCAAATTTGCTTTATGCCACATAAACATATAACCTCATAAATTCCTCATATGAATAACATCATCATCATTAGCATACTTCATGCATCATTATAAAATATTCAAACGCTTACCCTTACGGTAGCTTATGCTTTGACCCTTACGGGTCTTAATCTTGAGATATAATTCTCTAACATCCGTCGCTCATATTTTTATGCACCTACGGGCTCATAATTAATCATCATTCCTAATCCTCATGTTCATACTTAAATCTGAATAGCATAGGGCAAATCCTCTAACTTGGGTTCACGGGGTTCCAGAACTTACGTTTTAGACCCTTTCTTGGTTCCGTCTTCGCCTAAGGCGTTATGAATTAAATCTAAATCAATTATGAGGCATTCCTATGTTTAAGGACTAATTATTAATCATATTTATCATGTTGTAAGGGTTTAGACAGAATCCAGAAAATTAATGTTCTAAGAGTTCTACATTTGCATTTTTACGGCTTTTCTAGTTACTAGTTTCCCCATAGGTGCTAGAATTCGATTCTAATCCAAATGATACCAAGTTTGTCATGTCTAGACAATCTAAATCTGATTATGTTCCCATTAAAACAGTTTGGATTAGTTCCATAAACAAATGGGTCAAAACTATGTTAAATTCTAGCTTTACGGTATTTCTAGTTAGCTAGTTTCTTACCTATCATGCATAGGTTCGCTTCTACATCATCACATGATATTTTCACACATTCCAACACATCAAAACATCATCATACAGAATCACACTCATCACATCAGAACCGAAAACATTTAACTTAAAAGAGAGAGTTAAATTGACATTTCTAGGTACATAAGTTAACTAGTTTCTCTCGGAATCGATCTAGAACTTCTGAAACTCTTTGCAAAACATTTTAACTCATCAAGAGGCTAAGTGAACCCTTAGGTCACTGACCAAAACATATTCCATCCCCTAAAAGATAATAAAATCACAACTTGTGATGACATAACCTTATAAAGATTTGTAAAGCTTTAGGGAAAACTTAAAACATAGACTATTGGTCCTAGTAGCTAGATGAAAACTCATTGCAAGTCCATCATCACTACTTGGCCGAAATTATGCATTCAAGGAATACATTCACATTTAACTTTATCTTGGAATGAAATGGGCAAGTCTTTGAGCTCTAGGTTCTTAAGTTACGACATAAACTAAACGTGCTCATGCTTTTCATTTTAAATCTTGCTTACAAAGTAAAGTGATGACTTAAATTTAAATATGCAAGGCATAAACTTAAACGTGCAAGATTGAAAGTAAATATGCGAGGCATAAACTTAGACGTGCAAGCTTGAAGGTAAATATGCATGGTTCAATTCTTTATTTTAGTGCTCTTGGCCCAACAACAATCAACTTTAAGGCCGAAATAGATAGGCATTCGAGAAATTAATTAGGTGATAATGCAAGTTCAATTCTTTATTTTAGTGCTCTAGGCCCAACAACAATCGACTTTAAGGCTGAAATAGAAAGGCTTTGAGAATTAAATTAAGTGATGATACAAGTTCCATTTTAATCTTTATGTTCTTAAGTGATAGCTAGAAAGTAAAGATGCATAGCAAGAATGTAAATATGAATGCAAGCATAAAATAAATTATGCAAGTTCCTTTTATCTTTCTAGAGCTCTTAACAAGACTTTAAAGGAATTTAAACCATAACCCAAACCCATCCAAACAAGGTAAAGTCAAGCTTAGAGTTCTTAAAACTCAACATAATATTTTTAGGAAATCAAACCATGAAGCTTAGAAAATTTAAGGTAATGGCCGAAATCTTCAAGAAGAAAAAGGAACATTTTAAAACTCTAGAGTTCATGATCTTGATGATATATTAACACCAACATCATGAGTCCTCATCATTGAGTTCATAGAGCCATTTTAAAACATCATTAAAGCTAAAGTTCTCAAGAGTTCAAGAAAGGAAAAACTAGACACATTTTTGCTCAAGAACAAAGATCAAGCTCTAGAGTTTGTTTCAAGTGATGAACATCATCATGAAACTCTCATCATCAAGCTCTCATTCCTTTGTTCTCTAAGGCCTATGGCCGAAAAATGGGAAGGAACAAGGAGAAGAAAAGAAGTTCTAAAAAGAATCAAGAGAAACTATGAACATCAAGCTTGAAACAAGAACTTTAAAGAAAAGAATACATGAAAGAAAATCCCTACTTGGTGTGATGAACTTGAAGATGGAAGAAGAAGATGAAGATGATGAAGAACTTTGAAGAGCTTGAAGAACTTGAAGAACACTAGAACTTTGAGAGAAAAGAAAAGCTTTGAGTGTTTCCTAAACTTAGCAAATGATCTAAAAGTGGTGCAAGCTCCTCAAGGCATTCTATTTATAGAGAAATGAAACAAATGGAGGGAGCTCATGGGGGAGGATGGCTTCGGCCATGAGGTGCAGATTGGAGGCATTCCATGAGTTCCATGAGGTGAGATAATGTGTTCTTGAGGTATGGTGAGGAATGGCTTAAGGTATGGTGAGGTATGGTTCAAGGTATGGCTTCAAGCATGGTTCTTTGAGTGAGAAAACAATTTAATATGTGTTCAAAGGGGGAGGATGTGGCCGAAATGCATCAGCCCATGGGGGGAGGTTTCTTTGCATTTTAATTGTGATTTAGAGTTGTGTTTAGGTGTATCTTTGATTATGCTTAAGATTAGGAATTTGTAAGAAAGTGTTTAGGTAAGGTAAATGGGTAATTAAGGTAGTCTAGACATAATTAAGGAGTGGTCTTGCACCATTAGTGAGTTAAATCCTCAATTTAGAGTCTAAACAACTCTAGACACATTTCTTTGATTTAAGGAATTGGAGAGAAAAAACACTATTCAAGATTCCAAGACTAGGAGTCTTGAGTTCTAAAAAGGGATTTAAGTTTAATCTAAGCAATTTTAGGTTCTAATTAACTTTAATAAATTATTTTGACTCTAGATTAATTAGGGAAATAAATTAATCTTCGTTTAGAGCCTAATATTGCTTAGGTTTGCTTAATTACGTCATTAAGCTCAAAAGCACTATTCTAGGGGCAAAATCGTAATTTTGCACTAAAACTGCCCGGGACCACTGGGACTTGAACAGAGACCTCTAGACACATGAAAACATGTTTTTAAACCTCTGGGGAAAGTTCTGGGCTCAAACGGCACCTTTACCCACGTAAAAACGCTATAGGGGTATTTTGGTCATTTTGACCAAATCATGAAAACGAAATTTTCGCTTCCGAAAGCATTCAAGGGCCATTTAATCCCCTTCAAACATTGAGTTGACCCTTCGAGGACGACCGAGTTGGTTACCCTCGAGTTCGGGTTAGGAAATGACCTCAGGGGCATTTTGGTCATTTCCCTCGGACAGAGAAATCGGGGTGTTACATACTACCTGATAAAAATCAAGAACCAAATTAGTACTCATGCTGTCTAGATTTATGAATCTGAAGCAGGAAAATTGTATGATTTTATTATCATAGTAAATGAGCAATTTCACTTTTGAAATTTTTATCGGGAGTTAAAAACATTTTTAAGTGTAACTGTAATTTTTATTTTGAATTGATTCCATCATACATAAATTTAAAAATTAGGAGAACCCTGTCCTAGGTTGTGAAAAAGTGTGCTGTGACCACTAAACTTGTAAAATTTAGTGACATGGTTATAGAACTCTGATTATTATGAAAATTTTACATGGTCTTTTAGACACATTAAAGTGTCATAAGGAATTTTTGTGGCTTTTGAATTGGCCTTTTGATGTGGAAATTAAATATTATTTCGGGAGTCGTAAATCTGCCAGGGTGTTGAAACGGTGAGAATGTCTTAAATCAATGGAAACATGGTATTTGATTCAAGTATATGGTATATGTATACATGCTAGATATTTTAAAGAAATGCTTATGAGATATGGAGGAGACTCCAATGGAATTAAATACTTACTTGTGATGTAAGAATGCCATTGAATAAGAGAAGTACATGATGCGAGTATTATGGTGGTAAAAGAGAAAATATGACTTATAATTGTGTAAATTTTTAACATATGGGGAAAATAGAGACAAGGCTTGTGTGGTTAATGGGGAAAGGCAAAAGTAAGAGCTTCCTTGGGAATTTGATAAGTCGGTAGACATATCGACATGTAGGAATGAGCTCATGTTCTAGTAATCAATAGTTCTTGTGGAGTGATTCCACTACAGATACCAATTGATATGAGATTAAGCCTTCCCTATGTTAATGAAAAGAGACAATTGCATTAAATTGAATTCCACGAGTTGCAAGAGAAAAACACTTGATTACTACCATTTTGCATCCGACATTATATGAATTATGCACATTGGTATTTATGCATATAATTTAGCATGATGAATTCAATGTGAATGAATTTACTGGTTATATTATGTTCACATTTGAGGGAGTACCCTACTGAGAATTTTATAATATTCTCATCCCTCTGGCTTTATTTATTATGTATTATTCAGATCCAGCAGATGCCGTCACTAGTGTTTTACCTTGACTCGCCACAGTGGGTGTGGCATTATGATCCTACCCTTGACTCTCTTTATGCAGTGGGTTACTCGCAAGTCCGCGTTTATGTGTTTTTTGGCCGTTCCTTTAGTACTTTTGTATTTACAACTAACTTTGACCCTGTTTTCCCCCATGATGGTGTGCCTCTCCACTTGGCACACCCAGTGATATTTGATATCCCGCATACACCGCCAGCATCCCCTCCAGCAGATGATCCCTTTTCATCCTCGTCTTCATATTCAGACCCATCGAGGGTCCTGACACGCCGGGCAAAAGTGAAGCTATCATACTGATGGCCAATGGTTTCATCTAGTAGGACGTGAGATCTTCAGGTTCAGTACTAGTGACCCGCTAATCGGCAGATTGATCCTATTAAATGTTGTGAGGTCCATTTCTGTTTATATAAAATTTTGCTGGACCTCGACTTTGAGCAGGTTAGATTAGATACTAGAGGTGTTCATTTCTTTTGTGAACTGAGTTCCTAATTAGCTTAGAAGTTAACCAGTGTAGTATCAGTACAATGTACATATTGCAAGCTTAAAAATGATGTTCATATACGTATATACGAGTTTGGCGATATATGTGTCTAAATCATTTGATTTCTTTTTTTTTCGACTAGTATAGATTACGAATGGAAGTAATACTTTTCTAATTACTATGTTAACGCTCGAGTAAAACATGGTAGTTAGAAGGGTGTTACAGCCAGGAGCCGCTTCTTGTCCGTGCCTCCTTGCACCGATGATCACTCCCCGACTTTGTAATCCCCGGGCATTACAGCAGTCGTCCTTGTCTAGCTAGCCAAGGAGAGTGCTTTAAGTGTGGCAAGCCTAGCCACATGATTAGAGATTGCAATGTGAAGCCCCCATGATTGAACGCCATTTTTATACCCTGACGCCAAGGATGAGTGTTCACAATTAATGCTAAAGACACTTGCCACTCCAACACCCAAGGTAAGCGTACTATAAACGGTAGGATGTTGGCAATTCTCCTTGATCTTGGTTCCATACATTCTTGATAGTTTATGATCATGCAGAATCCTTGTGACTCCTTGATTCATGTCCCTTTTAAATCTTTGGTGGCCTCCTTACATTTGCCTGTATTTGAGTATCCTTGGGAATAGCTTGATCACATTTTTCCTAGAAAACCTGTTACATGCATCATAATTTCTTGGGTTTCCATCCTCGTAGGCATTGTATATTTCTTCCTTCATGCTTCGATTTGTCTACTTGTGGAGAATTTTAGTAATATGATTCTGTGAATGTTTAGCTTTGATATTCCTATTGGAGCTAATATGCCCTCCTTTTGAACTCCCAAACTTGGTTATATTTGTCGCTTCTTTTCAAACAAGTAAGGTCAAAGATGAGTTATCCTACCCTTTTTAGTTTCGGCTTTGTGCAAGTCGTGAGTATCGATTTTACCTAACAGTCACCTGTGCCCAGATGAGTCATACCCTTCAAAAGTACTTAAATTGTTGGTAAACCCTCATGTTATCTATTCATTGCCTTCATTTCTTTCATTTTGACCCGTCATGTCTATCCAACTAGCATAACCACGTACATGTAGCAAATTTCAAGGGCGAAAGACTTTTTAAAGAGGGGAGTAATATAACGCTTTGGTTTCTCCCCGTGTAAAAATGACCAAAATGGGTCTGAGATCATTTTTACCTGGGAATCGAGGATAGCCAGTCCAAGCCACCCTCAAAAGGTTATTTTAATGTTGGATGAGGATTATATGTGTTATGCGTAATAATAGAGGAGAAAATCTCATTTTTGGTTTTTCTGCACGCTAAATTACCAAAATGCCCCTACGGTAATTTAACGCGGGATTAATTATCGTTTGGACCTAGACTTTACATGGGAGTTTGAAATGTTGTTTTTCAGGGATGCATGATATCTATTTAAACCCAGGCAGTCCCGGGGAGTTTTTATGTAAAATTACTATTTTGCCCCTAATTAAGGGTATAATGAGCTTAATTGTGTGATTAAGAAAATATAGGCAATATTAGGCTCTAATTAAAGATTAATTAATTTTAATTGTTAATCTTGAGTCAAAATAAGTTATTGAGGTTAATTAGGGCCTAAGATTGCTTAGGGAAATTCCTTCCTTAATCTAAGCTTAGGGAAATTCAAAATCCCTTCCTTAATCTAAGACTTTGTGTCATGTCATTTGAAATAGTGTTTTCTCTCTTCAATTCCTTAAATCATGAAACCCATGATGTAATGAGATTCCTAGACAATAAAGGTGAATTTACTCTAATTGAGCAAGACAACTTCCTAATCTTGTCTTGCATGGATTTAATCATTTGCTTACTAACCCAAACACTCTATTAACAATTCCTAACCAAGCGCCAAATCAAGTTTATCTCTAAACTCAACTCCTAACACAAAAGAATGAAAATATCTCCTCCCCTACATGCCTTCCTCATGGCAAGCCATCTCCCCAATCCCTCTACATGGCCACTCCTTGCCCATACTCCCCTATATTTAGTTTTTTATTTAACACACAAACACACACAAACTCTCATTTCTTTCCATCCACTTTTTGGCCAAGATTGTGTCAAAAAAGTGCTCTCAAATTCTCTCTTCTCTTCTCAAAGACTCTCTTTAATGGCTCCACCATCACAAGAACCACCATCCACCACCACCTCTCAACCTCAAACCACCATAAACCACCCTCAAGAAACACAACCTTTCCATCTTTAAACACAAGAACTCAAGAAAAACTTTCCTTCCTTTTCTTTCTCTCTTGGCCGAAAGTGTTATTGCTCAAAGAGAAGATTTTTCTTCTCATTTTATTTCACAAAGATCAAGCTTTTCCTTGTAACAAGAAAATATTTTTGGTAGGGATTTTTACTTTGAGTACTTTCTTTTTCTTTGGCTATTTTGGGTTTGAATGAATGATCAAATGTTGGTTATTCTTTTTCCTTCCATTTTCAGTTTTAGACCTCTCTTTTCCTTTCTTCTCTTCCATTTTTGATTTGGGTTTTTCCTTTTTCTTTCATTATTCTTGTTAGTTTTGTTGTTGTTGAATGGTTAGAAACCATGGCTTGATGATGAGGATATTTGATATTGGTAGTGTTACTATTATTTGTTTGACCTCTAAAGTTCAAGGTTTCATTTTTGGTTTTTAAGAGTTCATAGCAAGTGAAAATGCCATTTGGTTTTCTTTACTGGTTTTTCCTTTGAGCTTGATGGTGAGTCTGTGGAAACAAGGTTCTTGGAACTATAATGATGAGAGACTCTACAGCTCACTTCCATTTATTAAGATTATATGGGGTTGCAAGTATTATTCCTTAAAGTCTTGAAATGAGCTATAGTAAGATGTAAAAAAATGGACTTGCATCATATTTACATTTCAAGCTCTTGCATCTCATGTTTATGTTTCAATGCCTTACACCTCATATTTATTTTCAAGCTATCACTCTAAATCTTGAAGATTAAAGAAATGGTGTAACATCCTCCCATGTACAGCATAATTTTTAAGTCATAACATCATACTCGAGAAGTTGTTACTTATAAATTAATGGACCTTTTTTAAATATCTATAGTAAGTTCGATTGAATTGTGAAGTAACTAAATCGTAGTTCCATTAACATATATGACTAAGAAACAAACATTTATTGATTATAAGGTTGAGTACAAAAGGAAGCTCTTCTATGAGCTTTAATACACATCTGGTCTCTATTATAAATATAAATATAAACATATGACTAAGTACAGTCTGTACAAACTTTAGCTGTAAACTACTGCAAATCTAATTTCCTTTCATAAAGTAGCCTCCTTATTCTCAGGATCAACCTGGAGACGACACAGGAACACAAACACATAGGGGTGAGAATTCTAAAATTCTCAATAGGGTAACTCCCCAATTACACAATCATAATGTCATTGTTATCGCCCCATCCACTTCGGTTTATTAAGAAAGTGTGAGCATGCAATATATATATATATATGTATATATATTTATATATATCAAATGTTCATTTTAAAGTTATAAGATCGCCTTTCCGAAGTGGGTTTCTTTTATTATTCAATCATTTAAAACATGTATTTCATAACATTCAAAATCATAGGAATTCCTTCAAGACCAATAATTTAATAAGATCTATGTATACAAATGGCAATTGCAATGATCTTTTCTTGCCCTTTACATAATAAAGAGAACTTTTCTGTGCCCTAATGGAGACCATGCCGTGCTCTTTACCTAATAAAGAGGGCTTTTTCGTGCCCTAATAGAGACCTTTCCATGCCCTTTACATAATAAAGGGGACTTTTCCATGCCTTTTTTAGATTAAAGGGGACTTAATTTTTTTCACTTAGCACGTACGTCATCCTCAAGCTCACATATACATGCATCACATTTCTTTATGCATGAACATAATTCTCTGATCTCATAAGACTTTAAACCTATATATATCATTCATTCATTCCTCATAACATAATCTTGAAAGTCCATGGCATGCATTCATATACATCAAACGTGAACCAACTGTCATTAGGTTACTAATTCAAGGCATTATCACAATTTCAGCACATTGGTAGATTTTTCACTCAAGTAACACAATTTATTTTTCATACCAAATAACCAATTCAAAGGCTATAAAAATTATCTAAGACACTTTAATGTGTCTATAAAGTTCCATAAAAATTTCAAAGCATAAAAGGTCTCTAAATATATTAATAAAATCTCACAATTTCAGAGGTCAGAAGCTACACACTCTTAGCCAATAGCCAGAAGTCTCAATTTTTCTACCCTATCAAATAAGCCCAAAAATTTGTACAAAATTTCAGAGTTGGACCTCAATATGTCCTCAACATCTTGTGAAAATTTCAGCTAATAATTCGATTATTTACTAGGTTAATAAAATTTCACAAATTCACAGCTTCAGATTCAACATTTCAGCATCATAGTTACCACTTCGGTTCTTGAATTTCTCAAGGCATTAGGAGTCAACATCAGAGCTCAAGAAAATTCATGGAACTATCCTAGGATGCTAGCTTCAACATATAATTTTTATAGCTCATGAAAACACCCACAATTCCCTCAGAAAATTCGTGAACAATCACTGCCAGCAGGAAAACCGAAAATCCAGCAAACCACTTCAGAATCTCTTTTGATAAAAATGATTTTTCCACAACCCCAAACACCCCACCAAAATTAACACATCAATATCATCATATCATCAACCAATATATCCAGAATTTTGGACCAAACACAATCAGAAAAGTCCAGCATAAAATTGGAAAGAAAAGGTCAAAGAAAACCCTACTTTGAAAGCTTTTGAGCTTGATACTTCAAAGGATGTTCTAAGTGATCTCCCTTCACTTCAAGACACCAATTTCAATCCTAAACCTTCCTTAAGCAGTGGGGAAGTGAGGTATTAAGGTGAGGATTTAAGATTTCAATCGGTTAGATTTGTAGGTGTAGAACAAGTTTTGTGATGGAACTTTGTGGTTTTATGAACTCTAGGCTAGTGTTTTTGCCATTTGAAATCAAGAGGAAGCTCTTGAAAATGGAGGATGGAGTTGCTGCAAGGAGATGGCCGAGAAAATGGCTTTTTAAAGAAGCTAAATGTCAAGTTTATCTTATATTAAATGAATGAATAGAAAATGTTATGTTTAGATAAGTAAAAAGTTAATAAAGTAAAATGAATGGTTGTGATTCAATCTTGTAATTCAAGATTGAATCTTAGCCATTCATTTGATTTAGAGGGATAGGTTCATTTGTTTTGTAGAGTTCCAATTAGTTTTCGATGTTAAAAATCACACACCGAAATTTCACCGAACAGGTGAAACAGTGTACCTAGGTAATCAAACATTGCCCGAAAAATATTTTCGGGTATAAAATCTTTAATTCTACCTATTTCTAACTATAATCATATAATTTCTCAATTTTGAGCATCTCCGGGGTCCAATTTTAGGATTTCAGCTGTCTTAATGGGCCTGCAGGGCCCACAAAATACTATTCACTTTTTTTTTTTTTACAAATCCATTGGATCGTCCTCATCATTGTTCAAACTATCAAATTTTTGAAATTATGACTAATAAAGCTCAAATTAATTTTTAAATAATTTTTAGGGTGTTACAAATGGACTTGCATTCTCATGTTTAAAGCTCTTTCATTTTATATTTATGTTTCAAGTTATCACCTAAAGTTTCAAAGACTTAAAAATAAACTTGCATTCTCATATTTATATTTCAAGTCTTACACATCATATTTACTTATCCAAGCAATCACCTCCTAATGATAAAGACTAAAATGAGGTTGCATATCACGTTTATTTACTTGCCATCACCTAAATCTCTAGAGCTCAAGGACTTGCCCTTGTATCTTAAATGGAAGTTTTAGTCATGGTTACCTTTCGTGAAGGTATTTTCGGCCATGACAAGTGTTGGTGTTGAAAATGGAATTTTATTTTAACTTAAGGTTCAAAACTTGTGTTTATGACCCCTTTGTTTATTTTGGAAGAAAACTAGTTACTAGAAATGCTTGATCTTGCAACTTTTCGATGCTATTAGAAGTTAAATTATGGCTACTGATTTGATTCTTTTAATTCTGTAATATGCTGTTTTGAATGGTTTAGAGGTGTAAAAATTGCTATTAATTGTTGTGAAAATCATCCTTGGCACCTTAGATAAAAACTAGTAACTAGAAACACATAAAATTGTAATTTTGGAAGCATTTGACAACTCCATTTTCGGTTACTGCCTGCCCAAACTGATTTAGTACTGTATGGTGCTGTTTGGGGTTGTTTAAGTGTGTAAAATTTGTTAATAATTAGTGTAATAATTATTTTTAGCACTTAGGGAAAGACTAGTAACTAGAAAGGATAAAAAATGTGATTTCTAGAACTCTTAAGGATGGAATTATGGATTCTGTTTTAGCAAGTTATAATCCTATAGAAAGATGTTTGACACTTAGTGAATATGTAAGAATCACTCATAATTGGTATAGGAATTAATTTTAGCATTTTAGGAAAAGCCGGTAATGAGAAAGGGTCAAAAACGTAACTTTTAGAACCCTGAAACGGTTTAGTTCTAAGTGTTGTCCTAGACTTACAGCCTTGATTGGTAATGTTTATGAGGTTAAAAATAGTGGGAATCATGCTAATCGATCTCTTAGATGCATAAAAGAATAATTACTAATGTTAAGTTAATCCGTATTGTAGCTTCGACCGATTTAAGGGCTAATGAGTGATTTCTGATTACTTGAACATGACTATATGAATAATATCTGTGATGATCTTTAGTACCTCATATATGTGTATATACACCCTGTTGAACATAGCATATGCATTAGCTATGTCCAGTCCTTGATTCCAGCATACTGGGTAGGAGCATGTTTACCTTAATAAAATGTTGATGATGACATGCTTATGTGAATTTGCAATTATGATTGAGATATTTGAGGATGCATAGTTGAATGGTTTTATGAGAATGAAATGTTAATTGATAAATTATGTTGATATGATTATGTGCTCATGCTTGCATTTCTAAATAATATGCTAAAGTTAAGGTAACATAAAACATATGGAAATGATCCTTTAGACTCCCTGAATTAAAGGTTATGAAAGATAATCTAAGTAAGTTGCGTGCTCGTAATAAGAAAGTTAAGTTAAGGCAAGAAAGGGAGGTGTTTTTCCCCTTTATTACCCCATATTAAATCTAACGATCAGTGATTATTGTAAGATCCTAGGTGATCGGTGAGGTGAAGTTTTGGTGGTTATTGTAAAATTGCCGAGGAAAGTGAGATGGTTGGTTTAGGATGGTTATGTAAGAGGGTGGTCATTAAGAAATGAATTTAAAAGTTCAAAATAAGAAAGTAAATTATCATGAGTTCTCCGGTATCTCATGCATGCTAAGAGTTATATGGTTCCTTATATTTGCATTCTCTTACCCGTCATACAATTTATAGATTGCATGCCAAGTCATCTAAGAAAGAAAAAGTGGAATGATGGCATGTATAGTGGATATGATCCTTATGCTTCTACATTATGTCCTTGTGTATTTGGAATGGTGCATAAGATATTGACATGCATTCATGACTTAGTATGCTACATTCATAACATTAAGATGCATGCTAAAAGACACATGCCTCGGCTAATGATATTTTTAACTTAATAAATGAACATTACATATGTCCACTACTTTCATAATGAAACCCAAGGTTCCTAGGGATGATGATGATGACACGTGTGTGGAGACGGAATACCCTACTGAGAATCTTTTATAAGTTTTTCACTCCCTTTCTTTCTTTCCATCTTCGTCTTTAGACAAGATCGATAGTGATGCCCGTGGACTTCCTTGAGATGCCGGCATAGGAGTCTTTGCATATGATCGTAACTTAGTTCTAGTAGATGTGCACCCACTAGGAGTTAGTTACTTTTTAATCATGTTTGGCTTTTGTATTAGCGTATGCTCAGCCTCTATGGGTGGACTCAATATATTTTGATATGGTACTATGATTATGGGATATTTCCACATTATTATTATTACTATTTGATATGATATTCAAAGTAAATGTTATGATGTGATGATGTTCGCATTTTATGTTGCACCTTGTTGTGATTTACATGAATGCTATGTGATGAATAATCATACGCTATAACGTATACGCGAACGACTCATAGTTTGGTTTTTTTAAAAAAAAGGGTGTCCATAGACTTATTTTCGAAGCTCAAAATCAAGTAAATTCTGAGACAAAAGAGCAACAACTAACAATTAACCATTATGCGTCCTAGGTGTATTGTGTTGAAAGTTAGGGTGTTACATATCCAGTGTGTATATGAATAAACAAGTCAAAGCAAATGTGTAAGAGATAAAAAGCAAACATCTATCAGAGAGATATATAATTAGCTGAGCATAGAAAGAGTATCGATATGAATCAGAGCTTGATAAGGAAACATATGTATGTAACAGAGTTTAAATGAAACAAAGCATAAAACATGAATAACATATATGCGTAAAAAACATGATATATATGAATAAAGAAGGATAAATGATTTATATAAAACCATAAAACACTAAATGTTAGAGGTTTACAAAAAACAAATATACAATATCAAAAACAAAATACATGCTAAACAAAATTCTCTGAGGTCGCCCTTAGTATATGCTCCCCTTGAATGCATAGCATTTCCCTTTGATTCCATTGGCACATGATTTTCTTCAATTCTATTCTTCTCCCCCCTTTGGCATCATAAAAAAGGAGATGTGCCAGGAAACAGACAGTACAACATCTAAAAAATTTGAAGCTGTAGATCTTCCACATGTCTGAGCTAGGCACCATGCTCTATGATAGTTGCCTCAAATCTATCCTGTCTGGAGGAAATTTCCCTTAGATTTCATAGGATAACTTGATAGCTTGCTGATGATTCAGTTAAGGATGGAGGCGACAGATTGATAGGTGTAGGAGCAACTCTGGGAGATGGCTCAGGAATGTCTAGGGGTATAGTATTCCCTGATTTAGGTGAATCAACTTGAGTCTCATCTTGTGCAGCAGCTAGAGGTGGAGGAGATAGTGTATAACCATTTGCAGGTGTAGCAAAAGCAGAACTAGAGGTGGCATTAGCAAAGATAGGCTCAGATATAGCACCACTAATATCAAGCATTCAAAGAAGGAGCAGCAATCTCTTGAGCAGGAATAGAAGGAGGAACATCTTGAACTGAGACAAGCAGCGACATCTTACATTGTCAGTATTTTAGCTTTACATGTCCTAACCATTTCTTCCTCTACTTAGGTAATGCGAATGGAAGAAGGAGGTTGAGGCACCATTAGAATGATTGTTGTCTATGGTGTTGATGCTTTTTCCTTAGGCTCTTCTACAACCAGTTCTAGATTGGAGAAAACCTCGTCAACAAAGAAGTGTAAGCCATCCATACCCTTTTCTTCAGATTGTGCCTTTGGATTGTCAGAATTTGACATGATCTCCAGTCATTGCCTTACGTTCATAAAGTCCTTAGAGTCATCAAGAATTAGTTCATCAGAAATAGTAGGTGCTAGAAATGAGGTATATCCAAATTGTTGAGACATAGGTTTTGGAGGCAACTCTTCAATAACTATAAAGCGTTCAGGAACAACATTGACATTTTTGCTGCTTGAGCCTTGAATTTCCTTAGCCCCTTACAATTTCCTTGCTTCTTCAAGTCTCCTTTTCTCCTGCAGGGTCCTTTGCTCTTTAAGGATGAGGTCAGCTTCTTCTTCATCATCAGATAGCTTGAGTTCCCTTGTTACAGCTGTACTATGCTCTACTTTACTCATATCCTTTAGAATGAGTACAGCTCCTTGAACCCCTTTTAGTAGAGACCGATCCTTCTTCTCTTGAATTTTCTTTCGAATGGGGAGCTTGTCAGGTCTACCTTAAGGTAGATCATTTTCTGATGTCTCTATCTCTCTTTCATAGGGCTTTTGGATTTTTGTGAGCTTCTACTTCTTGATTGACTCCCTTTGCCTTTCTAAAGAAATTTGGATAGAGCCTCTTTAGACACTTTTTCAATAGATGTCTACTCTGCTTCTTTTAAATTCTCTAAGTTGCTTTCAAAAAGTACAAATATTTTCTTAGATTTCTTTTTCTTCTATTCTCTTATTTCCTTCTTGCCCTTTATAGGCTTCTTCTTTGCCTTGGTCTCTTCGACTAGAAGGCTTGTTTTTCTTAAACTAGATTTCACAGGAATGGACTGGGTTTTCTTCTTTGACCTGAAGGAATGGATGGTGTAGTCAGTTCTTGGAGCATATTCAAACTACTCTTATGTAAGAGGATATCAGAAGTATTGGAAAATTTTTGTCAGCAATATCCCATAGGGAACTCTAGCAGTTTTTGTTTCTTTTTAATGGCACGAAGCATGTAGTCCATTATCAACTTAGGCAGGTTCTCTTTTCGTTTGGTCACCAAACAGAAAAGTATTATACAATCTATTCCTGATAAAACATCTGTACTTCTTTGCCTAGGAAGAACAGTGAATTGAACCACAATGAATACTTTCTTTACCCTAGAACTAAGTAAGGCAGTAGTAATGTTACCAGGTTTGTATTTTGTTGAATTGATGAGGCATTTTGAGACTTCATCCGTACTTATACCAAGAGATATGAACCATTTTTCATGAATTAAACAGCTCACTCCAGCAGCAGGAGCCCTATCCACAGTAGCCAAGTCAGATAGCTCTATTTCCATGAAGGTATCCCTAATGGTGGTTGAGAGAGTGGTTCAATTCTTTGCTTCTAGAAAATAATAGAAACCAATGACCATTCCTAGAAAAATTCTATCAGAAATATCCAGAAAGTGTTCCCATCCTTGGAAGGTAAACATCGCCCTAAGTATCAAAACTTGATTTAGTAAGGCATTGTATAGCCTTTTCCCAAGAGCTATAGCTCTTCGAGAAAAATCTTCTTTATAAATCTCCTGCATATGAGGTTCATTGAACTCATCTGGATGAATCTCTATCTATTTCTCGTCCTTCATCCATAGGAAAAAAAAACTTGGAGATGATAAAAGGTAAGAAGGTTTTATGGTTTAGTGAAAAAGGAGAGCAAATTATGGTTATAGAGATAAGGATTTGTTGAGCAAGGGTTTGTAGATTCAGAGAAGAGGGTTTGTGAACAAACGATTGTAGTTACAAGGAAGAGATAGAATGTGAAATGGTTAAGGTTAAGTGTTTAAGGTTAAAGGTAATGGTAAAAGAGGTAACTTGTTCAAGAAGATGAAGATAAAGGTGATTGTGGGGCATCGGGGTTTTAAGTGATGTAATGTGACTGAAGGTGAAGCGACGTGTAACGCCCCAATTTTTACTATTGTGTAAAAATTATCAAAATGCCCTAGGTAATTTTTGCACATAATTCAAGGCCGAATAATCCTCATTAAAGGAATATAACATTAGAGAGACATTATGGGAAACTTGAATAGTGATTTGTACGAAAGTAGCAAACCTCGATTTTTATGTATGTGTAAAATGACCAAAATGCCCCTGAGGTCATTTTTACTTAGAAATCAAGGATAACTAACCTAAATTATTTTTGAGGGATTAGTTTTATGCTTGATGGGGATTATATGTGCCTTAGAGATAAAAATCTCATTTCTCAATTTTTACCGTACATAAAATTACCATTTTACCCATACAGTAATTTTACATGAAATTATACAATCTTTGAATTCGGTTTTCACCAAAAAGTTTAAAATGACTATTTCAAGTATAATTTCAGTATGTCCAGTAATTACAGGGACTTTTTATGTGAAATGACCTTTTTACCCCTAGTTGTGCTAAATGAGTTTACTTATGTAATTAAGGCAATATTAGGCTCTAATTCAATTCGAGCTGCTTTCATTCATTAACCTTAGGTTAAAAATAATTACCAAAGGTTAGAAATAATTACTAGAGGTAATTAGAGCCTAAGAATTGTTTAGGGAAATTTAATTTCCTTTCTTAATTACAAAAGAGCTCATGGAACCAATAATTTTAAAGATTAGGGTAAGTTTAGTGTATTTACTTTCTTTACTATGAGATTAAAACTTAAGTCACTAATTGATTTTCAACTCAAATGAGATTAACCCTATTATTAGTATAAGGTTATTCTTTTTACCTAGCTTTGAGTTATCTTACACACCTAGTTTTACCATTTAAACAAAATTACCAATTCCTAAATCTATCACCAAATTAAATAAGCTATCCTACATGTCCTACCATGAATGATAAATGTAACTTTGTCCCCCATTATTCCTTGAATCAGCTGTGAGGTTCCATGTCACCATGATGCAAATGTTTTATTATTTTTTTTAAGAAAGTAATGTACTACATTATTAGATACACCTCAAACACATGTCCTACCACATGATAAAGGAGTGTATGTCTCTTATCATTCCTTGCAAATGCTACGGCCTCCATGCTCCCATTGCCTTATATTTTAATTTTTGCTTTCAACAATGATACACAAGAATACATCATTGCTTTACCTTGTGCTTTGTTGAGTTGTCTTACTAGTTATTTAGTCAAAAATTCTGCCACATTACAACCATGATCGCCATGGTTTTTCAGCTCCTTTCCACCATCAAATTTTAATTCTTTTAAAGCCTAATACACACTAAAACATATCATAACAATAGCATGTGTTCTGAGTTATCTTGCAATTTTTTTGAGCAAAAATTCTGATGGTATTTCAGCCTTTGTGCAACAACCTCCATACTCCCATATGCCTCCATTTTTATTTTATTAACAAAGAATTAAGCACTCAAACAACACCATGACCATACCGTGTGATCTTTGAGTTATTTTGCATTATTTTTTTGAGCAAGAATTCTGATTGTTTACAGCCTATATGCAGCGGCCGTAGCACCCCCAAACTCCTATAAATACATGGTCTTCCATTGTCAAAATGCACACACAAACACTCTAAGCCTTAGCATTTTCTTACTCAAAGTTTGCTCAAAGTTCTCTAATTCTCTCAAGACTTCAAGCTTTATTCTTCTTCCTTGTTCACATTTAAGAGACTCGATTCCCAACCTCTAACCAAGCCCTAAACCTCAACCATACACATTCCAACCATAAATCAAATCCTGAACACATAACCTTTCCTTTTATCAAACACAAATTCACAAGAAAAATCCTTCCTCTATTTGTTCTCATCTTGGCCGAATTTCAAGGACTCATCAAGGACATATTTTCTTCTTCTAACTTCTCTAAAGATCAAGCATTATCTTTTGTTAACAAGAAATCAGTTGGTAGGGATTTTATTTCATGTTCTTTCTTTTAATTCATCCTAATAATTTCTAATTATAGCTTAATGATGAGACCATGAAATTTGGTTCTTGGGACCATGATAATAAAGGACTCTAATGCTTACTTCCTTTGTTAAGATTAACTGAGGTTAAAGAGTTTAATTCTCTAAAAGTTTTGAGCTTAACAAGATAATAAATGAACTTGCATCCATGTTTATGTTTCTAGCTCTTGCATATCATGTTTAAATTTCAAGCCTTGCATAATCATATTTAATTTCAAGTCATCATCTTAAATCTTGAAGATAATAATATGAATTTGCATTCTCATGTTTAAATTTCAAGTAATTCATTTCATGTTTATATTTCAAATATCACCTAAACTTTGAAGATCTGAAAAAATGAACTTGCATCTTCATATTTATATTTCAAGTATTGCATATCATGTTTATATTTCCAAATTATCACCTTATAATGATAAAGATTAAAAATGGATTGCATACCATGTTTAAGATTCTTGCTATCACCTAAATCTCTAAAGCTCAAAACTTACCTCTTTAATCTTAAATAGGAATTCTTATATTTAAATTAAGTTAATTTTAGCCTCTTAATGTTCTAGGTATTGAAGTTGGTTTATCTTATTTTTAAGGGTTTGATCTTGTCTTTAAATTATTCAAATAACTTTTGTTAGAATTAGAAATTCAAAGATGTTAAAGATTGTGTTTTTCTCAAGCTTTTTGATTAAAAGCTTTAGGTTACTGACGTAAATTAGATAAAATAGTTAGGATATTGATTTAAAAGGTTTGGATGTGTATAAATCACTTATAATTGTTATAAAAATTATTTTTAGCATTTTTGGAATGAACTAGTAACTAAAAAGAATCAAAATTGTGTTTTTATGAAGCTTTTAGAATGCTAATTTTTCTGATTACTATTCAGACCTGTTCACACTGTTCACCACTGTTCATTGCTATTCACACACTTGAGAATCACTAATAATTGTTATAAAATTGTTTTTAGCATTTTGGGAAAGTCTAGTAACTAGGAAGGATCCAAATTGTGATTTTATGAAGCTTTGAGAGATTAATTTTTCGATTCTATTCAAGAGTTGTTCAAGGCTATTCATGTTGTTCACATACTTAGAAACTACTAATATTTTTTGTAAAAATCATTTTTGGTATCCTAGAGGCATAAAAGTGTAGTTACAAGTGTTAGTTTTGACCATTTTACAAAATGCAAAAAGTTGTGTTTTAAACTATTAATTATGTAATTTTGATCAAAGGGTTTGAATTAGGGTTAGTAATAATATCTAATGTGTCTATGTGTTTAAAATACCATGTATAATGTAACATCCTAATTTTTAACCCAATACTCTAGAACATAATTAGGTTAATCATTAGTCTATTATGTCATAGCTTCCTTATTACTTTAAAATACTTAGCGGAAATATTGGTAAATTTTTTTTTAATTATAAAAGCAAAGTGAGAGCCGTGCGACACGTTAATTAATAATACATGAAAGGTAATAAAGCAAGCATCGCATAACAACATGACATAAGCAAATAAAGGCACATCATGATAACACTGAACTGCATATTTATGTAATATATGAAATGCCCACTTGTATAGAGTAGGGCTTAGTTTGATACATCATGAGCAATACAACTAAAAAGGAAATACAAGGGAAAGTGCAACGGAAACTATAAAGGCAACTCCCCTACCCAAGTGCAACTAACGAGATGACCTCTAAAACAAAAGAAGGTTCATCCCTATCTAAGTGGTGTGTGCTTTACCTGGGCACTCCATCGGTCATACGTCACCTCCTACTGATGTCCATCTCGTGAGCGAGGAGTATATCCAGGAAACTGGGTAAGCTCCTCGGGCGTAAAGAGGCGGAACGGGGATCGAGAGTGACCCCCGCGGTGTGGCCGCATCTCCGGTCGTCGTGCAAGCCATGGCTGAGTCACGGTATCCTCACTGCCCTCCCTCATCAGTGGTGGAGAGGGGGTGGAGCTCTCGCTATACGGATGGGTAGGCGGGTCCTCGGACGGGTCGGTCTCCGAGAAGTAGGTCCAGGGCACGTAATCGGGATAGTCTCGCATGGCTGAGGTGGCGGTGTACATGCGGAGCACTCTCTCATTATGCGTACACGCGCGCTCAAAAACCCGCTCGTCGTTGCCATAGGGTGCTGTCGGGGAGAAGCGATGGGTGTGCACGGGGTGGGTGAAGGAACGTCCTACGAATATGAAAACTCACACCGTGCACTGTCCCTCAAAATGGTATGACCCGTGAGCCGGGTCATAGTGCACCTCCCACGTCGGGGTGTCCACGAAAACCACGAACGTCACCATCTGAAGACGTGACAGAAAGAAAGAGATAGAGGGAGTGAGAATCTTGCTAAAGAATCTCAGTAGGGCCTCCTACTACCTAGGTGTCAGCATCTACGTCCTCAGGAACCTTGGGTTTAGTTATACAAAATAAGTGAGCATGCATTGAGTCCATTTTTAAGTTCTAAAACATAATTTAGCCAAGGTCTGTTCATTTTAGCATGATTCTTAATGTCATGGATGCAAACATATTAAAGGATGTATGCATGGCTCTACTTAATACATGAACAATCATCATATCTTTAAGAACATCATAATAGTGGCATAAAGTGGCAAATAAATTCTCTTTGTGACATAATCATCATAACTTCCTCATAGGCCACCCTAAAAGACAAGCGCTCTGAGGGTACTCGGCCGAACTGGTGTCACCCAAAACGTGTCACATCTCTAGATTATGAGCTCATACCTCAACTAGTCGTCACTAGTTCTTACTTATCAATCTCGATAAGCGTAACATAATCATAAACATAATCCCGACTTATCCAGTACGGGCTAGGGGGCATTTCTTGGGGGTGCTCGACCGAACCGGTGTCACCCAAGAATTAATCTTGGTACCGATGTCACATGAGTTCTCTAGAGGTGCTCGGCCGAACCGGTGTCATCCGAGAACTCATCTTAGTACCTCATAAAAAATTTCATAGTTTTTCAAAAACTTTCTAAGTCTCGAATTTGTCAGAAATTTGGCGGCATAACTGCGGCATGTCGAATTTCTTCCAAATTCTTCTTTATGCCACATGAGTCAATCAAACATGCATCCTTCATCATAATTTCATGCATTCACATAATCATCCTCATACTTTCACAAGCAACATTAAAAGTTCATTATTCACTTGGTCCTACGGTATTTTATACTTTGACCCTTACGGGCCTTAAACTTGTGATGAAGTTAACCTATCATCGTCTATCAAACTTTTATGCACCTAAGGGTTCTCTTCTAACAAACTTTATTATTTACGTATGCTCTCTATTAAATCTAACAACATCATTCCTTAGGGGCAGCGTTATAAACTTATGGTTACAGGGTTCTAGAACTTGCATTTTAGACCCTTTCTTGGTTCTGTCTTCGCTTAAGGCGCTATAAGTTAAACCTAAACCAATTATGAGTCATTCCTACATCAAGGAACTAATTATAAACCATGTTCTCTACTTTATAAGGTTGCTGGACAGATTCTAAGAATTAAATGTTCTAAGAGTTCTAAAATTGCGGTTTTACGGTTTTCTAGTTACTAGTTTCTCTATAGGTGCCAAAATTCATTCCTACTTCAAATGTAACCAAATTTTTCATGATTAATCAATCCTAATCTGATTATATTCCCATTAAAACAGTTTGGGCAGTGTCCATAAATAAATGGGTTAAAACTATGCTAAATCTTGACTTTACGGTTTTCCTAGAAAGCTAGTTTCTCTTTTAACATGCCTAAATGTGTTCCTACCTCATCATACATAATTTTCACACATCAAAACATCATCATACAGCAGCAACCCATCATGGAAGGACCGAAATATTAAATCCCAAAAAGATACGTAACTTGATATCTTTAAAACATATAAGTTGCTAGTTTCTCTTGGAATCATTTTCAAGACTTCTAAAACTCTTTTGCAAACCATTTTATTTTGTAAAAGAGACCAAAAACATCCTTAGGTTAGTGACCACTTAATCCCTCCTTCAAAAGAGTTAAGTTCTTAGAACCTTGTTGGTCTTGAACTCAAACAAATTCATGAGACTTATAAGGATTCTTAAAACTTGACTTGTTGGTCCTTGAAGCTAGATGAAACTCATTCCAAGTTCATCTTCACTTCATGGCCAAAATCATGCATTCAAAGAATGCTCCCTCGTTAAACTTTAACTTGAGATAAAATGGGCAAGTCTTTGAGCTCTAAGATCTTTTAAGTGAAGACATAATTTAAACATGCTATGCACTTCATTTTTATTCTTCATTACAAAATAAAGTGAGAGCTTAAAGTAAATGTGCAAGACTTGAATATAAAAATGCAAGGCTTAAAATAAATATGCAAGACTTGGAATATAAATATGCAAGGCTTGAAATATAAATATGCAAGTTCATTTCTTTATTTTAGTGCTCTAGGCCCAGTAACAATCGACTTTAAGGCCGAAATAGAAAGGCTTTGAGATTTAGTTAGGTGATAGTGCAAGTTCTCATTTTAAATCTTTACGTTCCTTAGTGATAAAAGTAAATATGCTAAGCAAGAATGTAAATATGAGATGCACTCCATTCTTTATCCTTTAACTTTAAGTGATGGCTTGGAAATCAAATATGAATGCAAAGCTCAAAATAAACATGCAATGCATAAGCTTGAATTTAAATATGAATGCTAGTTCATTTTATTTCTTATTAGAGCTCATACAAGACTTTAAAGGAACTCAAATCTCAACCCAAACTTATCATGACAAGATAAAGTAAAACAAGAGTGAACCTCAAGGGTTCTTTAAAACACAAGGTTTCTTTGCTTGGAATGTAAACATAAATAACATTTTTATTAAAACTCAAGCTCTAGAGGCCTCATTGTGATGAACACATAGTCATCATCTAGAAGCTCCCATCATCAAGCCATTGTGAACTCCCTTGGCCAATATGGCCGAAAATATGAAGGAATAAAAGGAAAAGGAATCGAAAACCTTTTAGGAGAAAAAGAAACATTTGAAACTCTAGAGACCATGATCTTGATGATGCATTAACACCAACATCATGAGTCCTCATCATGGAGTTCATGTGACCATTTTAAAATGTCATCAACGTGAGAAGTTTCAAAGTTCAAGAAGAAAGAACAAAGAAAGCATCTTTAACTTATGAACAAAGATCAAGCTTTAGAGATTATCCAAGTGATGAACATTATCATCATGAAACCTCATCATCAAGCTCTCTTTCCTTTGCTCTCAAGGGCTCATGGCCGAAACAAGGAAGAAAAGAATAAGAAAAGAAGTTCTTGAAAGGATTCAAGAGAAACTAAGAACACATAAAGGATTTAAGAACTTTAAATGAAAGAACTCTTGAAAGAAAATCCCTACCTAGTGATTAGGAGGTTGGAATGAGAGAAGAGGATGAAGAACTTGAAGAACTTGAAGACTTGAACTTGAGAGAAAAAGGAAGCTTTGAAGTGTTTCTTTGAAAACTTACACTTAGCAAATGAACCCAAAATGATACAAGTTCACCCAAGCAAGCTATTTATAGAGAAATGAAACAAATGAAGGGTGCAAATGGAGAGGGAGGCTTCGGCCATGCAGAATGGAGGGAACCCATGAGTTCCATGAGGTGAGATAATGTGGTCTTGAGGCATGGTGAGGTATGGTTCAAGGTATGGCCTCAAGCATGGTTCTTTGAGTAAGAAACAATTCAACATGTTTGGTAATTGAGAGAGAGAGGGCCGAAATGCATCAGCCATGGGGGGAGGGTTTCTTGCATTTTAATTGTGGTTTAGAGTTGTGTTTAGGTGTATCTTTGATTAGGATTAAGATTAGGACTTTGTAAGAAAGTGTTTAGGTGAGAAAATGGGTAATTAAGGTTGTCAAGACATAATTAAAGAGTGTTCTTGCATCATTAGTGAGTTATAAATTCATTTTAGTGTATAAACAATTCTAGACACAATTCCTTGATTTAAGGAATTGAAGAGAGAAAATACTATTCAAGATTCCAAGAGTGAAATCTTGAGTTTTAGAAAAGAGATTTAAATCTAATCTAAGCGATCTTAGGTTCTAATTAATTTTAATAATTTATTTTGACTCTAGATTAATTGTGGAAATTAATTAATCTTTGTTTAGAGCCTAATATTGCTTAGGTTTGCTTAATCACATCGTTAAGCTCAAAAACACTATTCTTGGGACAAAATCGTAATTTTGCACTAAAACTACCCGGGACTGCCGGGAATCAAATAGATGTTTTGAAACATGTAAAAACATGGTTTTGAACCTCTGGGGAAAGTTTCGAGCTCAAACGGCACCTTTACCCGTGAAAAACGCTATAGGGGTATTTTGGTCATTTTGACCCGAAACTGCGGAAAATGAGACTTTCGCCTCTGGAACCACTCAAGGGTCATTCAATCCCCTTCAAAAATTGAGTTGGCCCTTCGAACATTGAGTTGGCCCTTCGAGAACTGCCGGGTCGGCCATCTCGAATTTCGGACCGAAAATGACCTCAGGGGCATTTTGGTCATTTTCTACTCAGACAGAAAATCGGGGCGTTACATATAATGTTGAGAAAAAGTTTTAGAAGTGTTGGCATTTGGTAGGAGTTAAAAATGAGCAACTTTGCACTTTGACCCCCAAAGTATGTTAAAATTTGGTCTATATCCCGAAAAGGATTTTATGATGAGTTTTAAATGGTTTCTAGTTATTATAAGTCTCTTGAAAGTATTGGTTAATGTTAAGGATCTTTAGTTTGTAAGAATGCATTAAAAAGGAATATTTACATTTTGACCTGTAATCTTTGAGAAATTATGATTTGACCCTTTTAGGGCTTAAGCGTAAATATGAATAATTTTGATGAGATAAATGTGAATGATGTCTTGTGAAGGCTATGTTCATATGTTGAAATTTATATGGCTTATGGATATATGCAATGAAATATGATGCATGTTTATGTGATTTAAATTATGGTATGTTATAATTATGCTTGATAAATTGAGATGCATGATTTCATGAAGTTTATTAGCATGAAATGTTAAAATGACGAGTTATTCATATTTGCACCTCTATATAACATGCCAAGATTAAAGGTGACATAAGACACATGGAAATGATCCTCTAGACTCCCTGAATTAAAGGTTATGAGAGATGATCTAGTAAGGGGATCATCCAGACTCCAGGAATTAATGGTTATGGGAGGTAACCCAGAGAAGTGATGCCTCTAGACTCCAGGAATTAATGGTTATGAGAGGTGATCCAAATAGGAAATGATCCTTTGAACTTCCCGAATTAAAGTTTATGAAAGGTGATCCTAATGCCCTCTATCTCGTACCTTAAGAGTCGGGAATTGAACTTATCAAAAGGGATAAGATTACGCTAGTGACAACTAGTGAGGTATGAGCTCATAACCTAGAACTCTCGAGAAAAGAAAGAATATAGGGCGGCCCCCAAGGAAAAGAGAATAAGAAGCTTAAGTCACTTATAAGAATTATGATCATGATGTTCTTTATATCATATGCATTGTTTTATAAATTCTATGATATTTTGTATTGACATGCATTCATGGCTAGTATGTTGCATTCATGACATTAAGATTCATGCTAAAAGATACGGGCCTCGGCTAATTGTGTTTAGAACTTAATAAATTAACCTTATATACATGTCCACCATTTTCATAATGAAACCCAAGGTTCATAGGGACGATGACGATGACATTTGTGTTAGAGTTGGGAAGCCCTACTGAGATTCTTGTATAAGTTTCTCATCCCTCTTTTTTTCGTGTCATCTCCAGACAAGGATGATGGTGTAGTTTGTGATTTTTCCTGAGACGTGGACGAGGAGCTACGCTATAAATAAGAGATTTAACGGAGATAGTTATATGCCAAGGCCCCTAGCATATTCGTGCCCATTTTGAATACGCAGTGACCTCAAGTGTATTCATGCCCATTTTGAAAATTGGAAAACAGTTATACTTGACCACACCATCCCCAAAGGCTATTGATATTCTATAAAATGTCTAGCTAATTTGTTTGTGAGGACCTATTTGCTCTAGTATTTTGTTTTGCAACTCTAAAACACTTATAGATAGACTAACAATCACACCAAGAGGTTTCTGACTAGAGAATGTCATTAATTCATTTGTTGTATTTTCAATTTGTTCATCATGATGAACAAATATGAAACACTCAGAAATTTTTTTTTTACACAAAAACATAACTAATGACACTGAGTTTGTTAACCGAGATGAGCTTATAGTTGTAACACCCCGAAAATTATTTAAAAATTAATTTGAGCTTTATTAGTCATAATTTCAAAAATTTGACAGTTTTAACAATGATGAGGATAGTCTAAGGGATTTGTAAAAAAAAAATATGAATAGTAACTTGCGGGCCCTACCGGCCCGTCGAGACAGCCGAAACCCTAGAATTGGGCCCCGGAGATGCCCGAAATTGAGAAATTATATGATTATGGTTAGAAATAGGTGGAAATAAAGATTTTATACCCGAAAATATTTTTCGGGCAATGTTTGAATACCCGGGTACACTGTTTCATCTGTTCGGTGAAATTTCGGTGTGTGATTTCTAACACCGAAAACTAGTTAGATCTCTACAAAACAAATAAACCTATCCCTTCAAATCAAATGAATGGTTAAGATTCAATATTGAATTACAAGATTGAATCACAACCATTCATTTTACTTTATTGGCTTTGTAATTATCTAAACATAATATATTTTATTCCTTACTTTAATACAAGATAAACATCATTTTGGCTTCTTTAAGAAGCTCATTCTCGGCCATTTTCTTCAAGGATACAGAAGCTCCATTTCTTCCATGGCTAAGAGCTTCAACATAGTTTCAACTTCATATATGTTAGCTTAAAGTTACCAAAATCCAAAGATTCCTTCACAAAACTTGTTCTACACCTCAATACCTACAAATCTAACCGATTGAAATCTCAAATCCTCACCTTAATACCTCACTTCCCCACTGCCTAAGGAGGTTTTAGGACTGAAATTGGTGTCTTGAAGTGAAGGGAGATCACTTAGAACATCCTTTGAAGTATCAAGCTCAAAAGCTTTCAAAGTAGGGTTTTCTTTGGCCTTTTCCTCTCAAAATTTTTCTGAGCAATTATTACTGGTTTGAATCCGAAATTTCTGGTTAATATGGTTGATATTATGTTGTTATTGATGTATGAATTTTGCTGAAGTGTTTGGATGAGGTTAGAGAGATCATTTTGTCAAAAGATGTTGAGTAACACTTGCTGGATTTTCGGTTTTCTGACAGGCAGTGTGTGATCACGAATTTTCTGGGCTTGTTGTGGGAATTTTCTTGAACTTAAAAAAATATATGTTGGAGTTAACATCTTTAGCTAGTTCCACGAATTTTCTTGGGTTTTTATTTTGTGTCAAACTGCCTTAGAAAAATCAAGAACTGAAATTAAGCATATGCTGCCTGAAATGTTGAATCTAAAGCTGTGAACTTGTGACATTTTATTAACCTAGTAAATGATCGAATTATGAGCTGACATTTTTACAGGATATTAGAAACATGTTGAGGTTTTATCAGGATTTTTATTTAGAATTTTCTGGGTTCAATTGCTAGGGTCAAAAATTATGAATTTTGGTTCTTGAGCTGAGGTTGGATGGTTTCTGACCACTACTAAACTTTTAGAATTTTGTTAATATAGTTAGAGAACTCTAATTACCCTGAAATGTTTACAGGATCTTGGTGACACATTGAGGTGTCACTGAGAATTTTTATAGCATTTTAATTGATCATTTGGTATGAGAAATAAATTGTGTTACTTGAGTGAAAAATCTGCCAATGTGCTGAAGTTGTGATGATGCCTTGAATTAATGACCTAATAGCATTTGGTTCAAGTTGATGTGTATGAATGCATGCCATGAAGTTCCAAGATTATGTTATGAGGAATGAATGAATAATATATATAGGTTTGAAGTATTATGAGATCAGAGAATTATTTTCATGCATATAGAAATGCGAGGCATGTATATGTGGGCTTGAGGATAATGTATGTGTTAAGGGAACAATGAAGTCCCCTTTAGTACAAAAAGGGCACGAAGAGGTCCCCAGTAGGGCACGAAAAAGTCCCTCTTTAGGGCACAGAAAAGTCCCCTTTATTATATCAAGGGCACGAAAAGATCATTGTAATTGCCAAATGTATATGTATATCTTGTTAAATTATTGGTCTTGAAGGAATTCCTATGATGTTGAATGTGATGAAATACATGTTTTAAGTGATTGAATAATAAAAGAGACCCACTTCGGAAAGGTGATTTTATAATTTTAAAATGAACATTTGATATGTACATATTTCATGCTCACACTTTCTTAATAAACCGAAGTGGCTGGGGCGATGACGATGACAGTATGAATGTGTAATTGGGGAGTTACCCTACTGAGAATTGTATAATTCTCACCCCTATATTTTTGTGTTCCCGTGTCGTCTCCAGGTTGACACAGAGGACCGAGGGACTGCTATGCAAAAGAACTCAGAAGTGCAATAGTGTAGTAGTTAATGCTTTTATTATGTTGTATTTAGTGGAATGAACATGTGTGTAAATATGTCAGAGAATGAAGGTGTGTTAAAGCTCATAGAAGAGCTTCCCTTATGTACTTAACTTTGTATTAAATAAATATTTTGGTTTCCTTGTTATATATTTTAATAGAATTATGACCTAGTTATCTCGCGAATCAATCAAAATGGCTATAGATATTTAAGAAAGGTCCGCTAATTTATAAGTAACAACTCTCGAGCATGATGTCATGACTTAAGGATGAGGTTGTACTTGGGAGGATGTTACAATAGTTATATGGCAAAGCGAAAAACATACAACAGAAACACTAGAGTCTTCCGCATAATCAATAAAAACCTAAATATGCTAGGACCCCTCGAGTATTCCAAATGAACACAAATACGTTAGGGGCCCTAACATGTTCAATATAAACATGAATACACTAGGGGCCTTGATATATTCATATTCATATGAAATACGTGAAGGGCCCTAGTGTATTTGCGCGTATAAAACATAGCCCACATCAGTACTAAATCTTCTTTTAGTTTATATTGGTACATAATGGTTATTTTTGGTTTATATGTGTAAAAAACCCAGAAAAGAGCTCCTTGCTTCATGGTATTTAAGGTAATATGTTTTGAATGACAATAAAGCCAATTTAAGGAAAATATTTTGAAGAATAACTAATGTCTATCTTGAGTTTCTTGAAGTAGCAAGCAGGTTCTTTTGTTTGCATTACATGGCTCCATTAGTGAGAATAATTTCACTTTACTTGTGCAAGCATGATTTATCTTGTAATAAGTGATGGGAACTAAATGGAAGTGATAATTATAAGGTAAGTTGAGCATATACATGCATAACAGATTAAAGAAAAACAACCAGTATAAGAAACCAAGACTTGGAACTTCAGAAAGTATGCTTAGAATGAAGATATCAATCAAACTCTGAAGCCAAAGTGTTCTACAATCTTCAATCACCATATTCGCAATGTATTTATCATTAACAAGCTTTGATTGAAGACTAGAAGACCTAAGATTCATGAAGGAAATGATATGGCACTTCAAAAAGCTCACTTAACAATGAAATAATGCGCTTTACAAGAAAATGAGGGAAATTTGAAATTCAAATTTCAAAAGTCAAACTAGTGACAGACTGGCGTGTTATCTCTTCTACTAACTTGGTCAACTACCCTAGCTTTTAAAAAAAAAAGTTCAGAAATCATGTTCAGAAAGTAAAAGTAGTTTATGAAGGGAAATGAGAAACTTTAACTTTGGCTTCTACACCAACTCTAACAAATAGATAGGATACTCTTCTAGACTGCTTTTTCAAGACACAAATAGGTGATCAACATGTGTAACTTAGAAAATTGATCAAGGGCAATAGTCATAAGTGAAGATCATATATAAATAGAGATGATGTGCTTTCAAAGATAGAAGAGAAACACTACACAAGTGCTAAGACGCTGTGAAAATTTCTCCTCATCTTCTTGTAAAGTTCATTACATCTTGTAATCAGTTTCCTTGTTTGAAAAAATCTTCTTTCTACGTTCCTTCATTATTTATACGTTCTTCTGAGGAAGAATAGCTAGAAAGAAGTCATTCAAGTTATCCTAAGTTATTCATTGTAAATCTTAAAGAAACTTGAGTGTAGGTTAGTTTGAGTCGCAAAGCTAAACACAAGCCTCTTGTAACCTCAATCCAGTAGTGATCAGTATACGATAGCTTAGAAAGACTAGGCAAAGACTACTTATAATGCGATAGTAAGGTGTTTCACTAGTCATGGTTTAGTTTGGAGAGGCTGGTCAAAGACTACTCAGTTCAGCGAGAAGAAGCTAGTGAATAACTACTTGGTTTGTGACAATAGGGTTGTCTGCTGGTCGTTGTTCAGCTTGAAAAGGCTAGTGAATAACTACTTGGTTTGTGACAGTAGGGGTTGTTTACTAGTCACAGGTTAGAACTTGGGAAGACTATAATAAAAACTATCTAGTTTCTTTCTTAGGTTGAGACTCAACAGTGGTTGAGAACTGGATATAGGTAGGTTGGTCGAACTAGTGTAAAAACATTTGTGCAGTACCTTCTTCTCCCTTATCTCTTTTACACTTGCTGCTCTAAAGTTGTTTGTTCATATCTACTTAAAGTTTATTCTTTTCGCTATTCTATTATTGTTGCTGTACTTCAGAAAGCTACATTCTGAAACCTTTAATGTTGTTTTTGGTGTACTACAAGCTTAAAGCTTGATAGTATTTTGTTTAAGTTTTTAGAAGCAAAAACGAAGACCAAGATAAGCTAAGAACAATTTAACCCCCATTCTCTTGTGCTTTTCTACCTACAAGTGGCATCAGAGCTTGGTCTCTAAGGGGTTAAGCATTCTAACAAGTGCAAAGGATAAAGATCCAAGGGACAAATGGCATAAAATATTCATATAGCAGAAAGACACTCCATCAACAGACCACTATTCTTTAATGGCGAAGATTATTCTTACTGGAGAACTTGAATGGAGTTATTCATAAAATACACACGTCTTGACCTGTGGGAGATCTTACAAGAAGGAGATTATGTTCTAATAGAGGAAGTTCTAAAAGCAAATGATGTACCCTTAATATCAAGAGAAGTCCCCTGGAGTTGGTTGACTAACTAATAGAATGCCAAAGTTTAACTAAAATTAAAAGCTAAGTACCTACTCACATGTACACTAAGCAAAACTGAATATGACAAAATTATTGCTTTTGACATAGCAAAATAAATATAGGACAGGCTGCACATGCTGAACAAAAGTACTGATCAAGTAAAAAAAACAAAGAATAGTATGATGGTTCATCAATACGAGATGTTTAAAATGACAAATCATGAAGGTATCGATGAAATGAACACAAGCTTTATGCATATTATAAACCAACTAAAGGGATTGGGTAAAAGATATTCTAACTCTAAAATGGTTAGAAAAATCCTAAGAAGTCTCCCTGCGAAATGGCTACCTAAGGTCATAGTCATTACGGAAGCTAAAGACCTTCAAACTATAAGTCTGGATACACTCATTGGGTCATTCAAAACCCATGAGGTACTGCTTTCTAAAATGCTTAGTGAACCCATCAAGAAAAGTAAGTCCCTGACCTTGAAATCATCTCATCTGAAGCTGAATAAAGCTAAAACAATGAAAGGTGCTGAAAACTTTAATGAAGAAGAAAAACTAGATGATGATACAGAAGAAGAAGATGGAGACAAGCTCTCCATACTGGTAAGGTATATGTCCAAAGTCTGGAGAGGTAAGACAAAGAGAAGAAGAGACATTAACCTCAAGAAGGGCAGAAAAGGCAAGGTGAAGCCAGAAAGTCTCACCTGCTACAATTGTGGGGATAAGGGACACTTCAAACTAGAATGTCCTAAACTCAAGAGTCTACAGAAGAAGTTTTTTCCCAAGAAGAAAGGCATGCTGGCCACCTGGAGTAAATCGAAAAAAGAAAAGGAACGATTAAAAGACCAAAAGGAGAAAGATGTTGCAATTGTTGGCTTTAATTAGTTAGCATCATCCTTAGGATTCAATGGACTTAACATCCCAGCCCATGGCGCATGTAAGGGGTGTAGCCCCTCAAGCTAGAAGCAGTTATGGCCTTTTAAAGAAATAAGGTTGCGCCCTTGCTAACAGCTATAGCTTTTAGCTTAGTGGTAAGCGCTTGATCCTCCAAGTGGTATTAGAGCAAGGTCATAGGTTTGAATCCCTCGGCTGATACTGAGGGGGAAGACTGTTGGCTTTAATTAATCAGTGTCACCCTTAGAATTCATTGGGCTTAACATCCTAGCTCATTCGTTGGCACATGTAATGGGTGCAGTCCCTCAAGCTAGATGTGGTTTTGGCCCTTTAAGGAAATAAGGTTGTGCCTTTGTAAACAACTATAGCCTTTAGCCTAGTGGTAAGTGCTTGATCCTCCAAATAGTGTTAGCTCCAAAACCCTTTCAAGATGTGCTAATTATTTTTGAATGAAAATAAATCCAATTTAAAGAAAATATTTTGAAGAATGACTAATGGTTTTCTTGAGTTTCTTGTAAGTGTAAAATAGGATTCTATCATTTAGCAAGAGTAAGGTTTACTCAAATGAGGAGAAATTTTCACTCTGCATAAGTAAACATGTTTATCTCATGTTAAGAGATATAAACTAAAAATGAAGTGAAGTTATATCCTTATTCAAGCATAAAATAGCTAACAATTTGAAGAAGATATCAACGATGCAAGAAACCAAGTTTCAAAACATCAAAAATTAGCACTGGACATCAAAAAGTATGCTTACAATGAAGATATCAAGCAATCTCTAAAAACCAGATATTACACTATCTTCAATTAGCAAAATTGCAAATCTTTGATCTTTATAAAGCTTGGACTAAAGATCAAAAAGTCCAAAAATCATCAAGGATTTATTATTGCATGTCAGAAAGCTCACTTTACTGTGGAGCACTAAACGTTATTGGAAATGGAGGGAAATTTGAATTTGAATTTGAAAGAGTCAAATCTCGGTGTCAGAATTTACTAATCATCTCTTTTGTCTTCGAAATCAACTATCCCAAGTCCTAGAAGAAAAAGTTTAGAAACCATGGTTCAGAAAGTAAGATCAGTTTTCTGAAGGGCATCAGAAACCTCTAGTCCATAATGACTTCTACAAACTGATCTGATAGACAGACAGGCTACTCTTCTAGACTATCTTTCCAAGACACAAATAGAAGATCAACATGTGTCCCTGGAAGATCTAATCAAAGGCAACGGTCACATAGAAGATTTTCTATAAATAAGAGATGTTGTACTCAAACAATAAAAGAGAAACTCCGCACGTAAATAGAAAACTCTACAAAAGTCTTTCTGTAACGCCCCGATTTTCGCTAAACTTTCAAAATGACCAAAATGCCCCTGAGGTCATTTTCACCCGGAACACGAGGACAGCCGGCTTTGGCCATCCTCATAGGGTTCATATGTTATATGAAGGGGGTTGTATGATTGTGAATGTTTAACGGAGCAGAAAAACCTCATTTCTGAGATTTCTGCGCATAAGTGACCAAAATACCCCTGTGATAGATTTTAGGCAGCTTTAAAGTTCGCTTTGACCAACCCCTGTCCCGAGGTTTAAAACTATGATTTTAAGGCATGAACCATGTTGTTTAAGGTTTGGTTAAGTCCCGGTGGTCCTGGGCAGTTTTTGAGCAAAATTACGATTTTGCCCCTGCTTAGTGTATGTTGGGATTAATGAGTTATCTAACTCAGAACCTAGGCAATATTAGGCTCTAATTAAAGGTTAATTAATTTTCATAATTAATCTTGAGCCAAAATCATTAATTAAGGTTGATTAGAACCTAAAATTGCTTATGGGAATCCAAAATCTATTTATAGTCTTATTCTTTAAAGAAAGCATCCTGGAATAGTGTTTTCACTATTCACTCTAATTTGAGGAAAGTTGTCACCTTTGTAATTCTAGTCAAATGGAGTTTGACTCCATTAAACCTACAAGACTACTTCTAACCTTGAGGATCTTAGCTTTATTTAACTAATTAGTTTACTCAAAGTACCGGTTAATGTGCCATTAATCCTAAGCCTAATCTATGTCACACCAAAGCACACTTCTAGAACATGGTTTGAGGATATATCCTTCCTCCCCAAGGTTGCCCAATTGGCACCACCCTCTCTCTAGAAGTCAATAAAGGTTAGTCTAGGTTGTCAAGCTACCCTTTGACACATGTCTTGTACTCTTTTCAAACAATGTCCATCTTTCAAGAAAAATGTCATTCAAAGATTTAAAGAATAAAGTATATAGTCAATCAAGGTTTTCAATTCATTTCTAAATTTAAATATTTATGTCTTTCAAGATTCAAAAAGAACTATATTTTATCTAGTCATTCAAAGTTTTCTTTAAAGGCTATACATAGACTATGCTTCCCTTACATCTAAACCATGCTTTGAGTTGACAAGTCAAGAAGATATTTTCTTCTTCTTAGGCCATGAAACCACACGGTTTCCTCCTCCTTTTTGCAGCCCCAATTTTAGTGATTTTGTTCATTCAAGATTTTAAAAAAAATAGGTCACATTTTCAAGACATGTCATAGGCTACACCTATCTACACTTATGACTATACTTTGGAATGACAACTCAAAGAGATTTTCCTTCTCCTTGTGGCCACATATTCGGCCAGCCCTCCCATCCACACACCCATGGTTTAGTTGTCTATAAATAGCTTGCCTTGGTGAGCCTTTGATCACTTTGGTCTTTTGCAAAGGTTTGAGCCAAGAGTAGGTGCTAGTTTTCTCTCAAAGTCTCAAGCTTTCTCATTTCTTTTCCCCTCAAGTTCCCAAGAGTTCCTCAAGCTCAAGTTCTCTCCTCCTTTTCCAAGACACAAGGTAGGGAACTCTTTCTAAATATGTCTTTGATTCTTATGCTTGAATCTTGATTGGGAGTTGATGAATGGTTGAACCTCTATGTTGCTTTCTTTTTGGTTTCTTCCTTTTCTTCCCCATTAGTTTTCGGCCTCAAGGCCTTGAATATGATGGCTTGATGATGAGTGTTCTCTAGATATGACCATGAGTCCATCTCTCATGAGACCTCTAAAGCTTGAGTTTTCTTAAAGAAAGTTTCATTCTTTACAAGTTTAGTTAAAAGAGTTTATGTTTCTCTTGAACATTTTGGATCTTCTTTCTTCTTCTTCTCATGTTTTCGGCCATGGAGCCTTTTTACATGGGAAAAATGTAAGCTTGATGATGAGAGCTTCATGTTGATGCTTGTCACATGAACAAACTCTAAAGCTTGAAACTTTGTCCCTAAACCAAGCATGGTTTTGGTTTTGCTTTCTTCTTTATCATGAACTTTGTTTTAAATATTTGTTTTGAAGGAAGCTATGTACTCAATGATGAGGACTTAGGATGTTGATGCTTGGATCATCAAGATCTTGGTCCCTAGAGATTTAAAAATGGTTCCTTTCTTTTGTTAAGATTCGACCACTTTCATGATTCTTGAAGTTATGTTTTCTTTTGATGCCTTAGTACCAATGGTTTTTCCTTTTCTTGTGAAGATGAGTTTTGGGTTGGGACTATGTTCCTTCTTAAAAGCCTTGTAAGAGCTCTAGACAAGATATAAAAGTAACTTGCATTCACATTTATGTTTATGCTTTGCATGGCACGTTTATTTTCTATGCCATCACTAAATCCCAAGATAAAGAATGAACTTGCATTATGCACGTTTAAATTCCAAGCTTTGCATCTCATTTTATATTTCAAGTCCTCACTAAACTCAAAGAATGAAAATGGATATGCACCTCATAATTACTTTGAGCTATCACTTTACTTTCTAAAGGACTCTAAAATGAAATGCATAGCACGTTTATTTTATGTCATCACCTAAGATACTAGAGCTCAAAGACTTGCCCATTTCATCTTGGGAAGAGGTTAACCATGGAAACATTCTTGGAATGTACATTTTGGCCATGTGATGATGATGGCTCCAAGATGAGTTTTCATTAGTCACAAGAGCCTATAGTTCATGTTTTAAGTCTTTCTAAAACATATGTTGTACTCAAAAACATTTTGGGTATGTTCTTAGATTTATGAGGGTTTTGACAAGTTAAAATGGTTGACAAGGTGTTTTTGAAGTTCAAAATTGTTCCAAGAGAAACTAGCCACCATAAGCATTTCAAAGGAATGACTCAGATATGTTTAGACCTCATATTTCGGTTTTTAAGATGCTGGTAATCGATTACCCAGCCCATGTAATCGACACTGTAAAGCTCTGACGAGCTCAAACATGAACTTTTGCCCAAAGTAATCGATTACTATATAGTGTAATCGATTACACATTCTGGATTCTAGTAATCGATTACCTAATAATGTAATCGATTACCCAGATGTTCTAGGGGCCCAGCAAAGTGTTTTAAACAAAATAATCGATTACAATTCCATGTAATCGATTACGTAACCCCTATCCGCCTTGATTCGAATTCGAAAGCTGTGTAATTGATTACAAGTCCCATGTAATCGACACGTAACCCCTCGACCTCCATGTTTTGAAATCTCGAAATGTGTAATCGATTACAAGACTTATGTAATCGATTACGTAACCCAAGTTTACAAACATAATGCTTTTCTGATTTAATGACTTGAAGCTATGATCTTGCATTGCTTGAATCTGAGAATTGTTATGACATGAGTCTATGCTTTAGCCTAACATGAATACATGATCTTATATGTTCGATTTCAAACATGATCAAGTTAAGAGGCTTATTGCTCTTGCTTACCTTATGATGATTTTACTCCATGAGTCAAGTATGATGATACCATGTGAACTATTATTCTTCGATGATAGTTTTATGTTTGCATGTTATTGTTCTTTAAAGACTTCAAAGATGCCTATGATGTAATTATGTTTGACATGCATGAATTATGTGGCATCTTGCATTAACATGCTAAGACTTAAGGTGACATAGACTATGAGAAGATAATCCTTGAACCACCGGATTAAGGGTGGGGATAAGGTGATTCTAGCCCCCTAGACCCGTACCTTAGGTCGGGATCTTTAAACTTATCAAAAGGGAAAAGTCCATGTACTAGTGACGACTAGTAAGGTATGAGCTCATAACCTAGAATTTTTCTCCACAGGGAGATCAGTTAGGGTGGCCCCAGGAAAATAATGATGATGTTTTAATGTCACCTCAAGTAACCAGGATATGTATCATGTTCCATGAATTATGCTTCTATGCACCATGATTATATGAATTTATGTGCTATGACCCATGACATAGGAAACCATGATATATGATTTATGTTCTATGATCTAAGCTATATATGATTTATGTTCTGTGATCCAAGTTATATGATTTCTGTCCGAATTATATGATTGAAGTCCCACAATTTACTTCCCATGATTTATGTAAATACAAGTGATATGTTAAAAGGAACGGATCTCGGAAATGGAGACTTTAGAAAACTCATAATTGAACCAATAGATGTCCATGGTTTTATAAATAAACCGAGATTCCTGGAGACGTAGATGATGACACCTAGGATAGGAGGAGAACCCTACTGAGTTTCTTTAGTAAGAATCTCACTCCCTCTATCTCTTTCTTTCCATTACGTCTTTAGAGCGAGATGGCGACGTTCGTGCTGTTCGTTGATACGCCACGGTGGGAGATCCACCATGACCCGGAGCACGGGTCATTCCATTTTGAGGGCCGATGTACTGTACGCATCTTCATGTTTTTGGGACGGCCATTTGCACACCCCGTGTATAGTTATCGCTTCTCCCCAACCTCCCCCTATGGTGACCCTACGATTTTTGAGCGTGCACGGAAACGACATGAGAGGAACCTACGGACTCACTCTGCCGGTTCAGCTGACATACCAGAGTACGTGCCCCTATCGCAGCACTCGGAGGAGGACCCTCCAGAGGATTCCCCCATGGACTATGAGGGCTCTGCCCCCACTCCGCCTCTGCGACCGATGAGCAGCGAGGAGACAGTTACTCAGCGTCGGAGGGCTTCGGTGCCCGGACCACGACCTCGACGTGGACAACACGTTTAGTCACAGGGATGCCTGCACCCGCCGAGCTCCGCCCGTGGATTGGCTACGTTCCTCCATACCCATGATCCCGCTGCATAGACTGGAGGGTAGTCCTTAGTGCACGCACGTCACATAGTATGGATGAAACCTCTTTTGTGTTGAGGTTATCCATCTTAGGTTGCACATGGGTAGGGATGCTTCTTTCCAGTTCTTTTCCATGTATTCTATTTTTCTACTGTATTCGTGTTATTATGTACTTGAAGAGCCCTGCCCCTTAGGGTAGGCATATTACAAAGATGAAATATTTCAGTTATGATGATGCTACGTTTTGGAGCCACCTCTATGTTTATGTTTCTGCACTTTATGATACCGACCCGATAGGATACGGGCGGCTCTTATTTTAAGTAATGTTTTAAGAAAAAAAATTGGCTCGTATTTTCTTTAAGTTACTTTTTAAAGAACCATGTTAGTTAGTAACGACTAATATTTGGCCTGAGTACGTACTAGTAGTATTGGGTCGAATATTAGGGTGTTACACTTTCCTCATCTCTAGTAAAGTTCATATCATTATGTAATTAGACTCCTTACTTGTAAAAATCTTCTTCCTATATTCTTAAATAGATTTATGTTCTTCTTAGGAAGAAATGATAAAAAGAAGTCATTTAAGTTTTCGTAGGATCTTTTCTTGTATATGTTAAGAAAACTTGAGTGTCAGTCAGTTTGAGTGGCAACCCAAATACAAAACCTTTGTATCCTCGATCCAGTAGTGGTCACTATGAGATTGCTTAGAGAGATTAATGTAAAACTACTTGCAATGCGATAGTGAGGTGTTCTTACTGGTCACGGTTTAGCTTGGAGAGGCTAGTTAAAGACTACTTTCAACGAGACAGTAATAGGTAGTTTACTTGTCACGGGTTCAGCTTGAAGAAGTTGGTGAATAACTATTTGGTTCAGTTTAGAAAGGATGGTGAAGAATTAATTTCTCGATTCAGCTTAGAGAGGCTGGTAAAGAACTACTCAATTCAGCTTGTAGAGGCAGGTGAAGAACTATTTGGTTCAACTTAGAGAAGCTGGTGAAGAACTACTCAATTTGTGGCAGCAGGGGTAGTCTGTTGGTCACAAATGAAAGCTTGGAAAGGCTAATATAAAGACTATCCATTTGTTTTTTCTCAGGTTAAGAAAGTTGTTTTATTGGAACTGCAACATTTGTTGACTACTGAATGTAAGCATTTTTGGCCGAACTAATATAAAAATAGTTGTCTCATCATTTTCTCCTTGATCTCCTTTACATTTCTCTATTATGCATTATTCTTTAACATATATTGATATAATACTTTTGCCATTCTGTTATTCATCTTATAATTTAGAAATCTACTTTCTAAAACTACTAACTGAGTTTCTGCTGCACTACAAGTTTCACACTTGATAGTATTTGATTTTAATGTTTTAGATAAGTAAAATAAAGCAAGCATAATTCAACCCCCTCTTCTCATGCACATTTCTACTACAAGTAGTATCAGAGCAAGACCTTTGAGGGATTGAGGAATCCAACAATTGTAGAGGGCAAAGATCTGAAAGGTAGAATGGCATATATCCACTACACAAGATCATCTATCAACTGACCATCTTTCGCTGATGAAGTATCAAGATCTGGTATAGCACACTCAAATGGTTAAAGGGATTCCAAAAAGCCAGTGGACAAGAATAGCAAAAGGAAAAAGCTCAGTTGAACCACGAAGCAAAGTTGAATATGATACATTTGTATTGCTTGTGACATATGAAAGGCTATATGGAATAGACTGTGCATGATTTTTGAAGATCTTAAACCATCTTAAGAAATCCTTTGCCTTAAGGTTCTCATATTAGATACAATGCAATGCTAAAACAATGAAAATTGTTGAAACTTCATATGAAGAGGAAAGATCTGATATAGAAATCTGAGATTGAATATGGCAATGAGATCTCTGTGTTTGTGAAAAATGTCAAAACTCTGAAAAGGCTAACACAAAGAAAGGGAGAGACATTAATCTAAGGAAAAACAAAAAGGGCAAAAAAATATTTTGAAAAACAACCTGCTAATCACAGTAAAAAGAAACATCATGTATTAGGAGTTCTAAGCTCAGAACATCACAAAAATATCCCAACTTTAAGAAGGAAAGTATGTTGGCTAACTAAAATATCTCTGAAAATGAAAAGGACAAGTTAGAAAGTCATGATAAGCTAGAAAATGCTGCCATTCTGTGTTTCATGACTAAGGGCACTTCAATAGAGATAAGCAAGGAGAATGTACCTATATCTTATTCTTCATATAGTGTGTTAACTGCTTTATATGATTAGATGCTAAAGTTTCTCAAGCTTATTCTTCTATATATCTCAAACTAGTTAAAGAACTCATAAGATTGCTATGAAAATTTGAGAAGATCAAGCTTGAAGCTAGAAAGCTGAAAAAAAAGATACATTTCAAGGAGATTTCCTTCTTCTCAAGTTCTATAAAACTGAAGCCCGCAAAAAAAATATGAAGAATATCATAAACTTTGTTTTTGTGATAATAATCAGAATCTATAGTTTCCAAAGACTAGTTTGGGATATATAGAGGAAACAGAAGATGAAAAAGCTATGCAACCTCATCTATTACTTCTATATCTTGGTTCTTGCACTCCTTATTGCAACAAGAGGTACCTTCCTGACAAATGATTCTTGAAAAAAGGGTTCCATTAGAAAGGTTGGAAAATCTCATTCTCTAAAGCTAACCAAAAAGGACTCAAGAAAGTCTGGTACCAAAATCAAATCTTTTTCCCTATAGGTATATCTGAAAAGGTTCTCTAGCTGAAGTATCAAGGAGCAAACAAATAATGATCATTCCAGATACCTTGTTCTGAGATTGAGAGTTTTTTATAACTTGAAGGATAATTGTAACATCCTAATTTTTAACCCAATACTCTAGAACATATTTAGGTTAATCATTAGTCTATTACTCTTTTAGTCTCATTCCTTACAACCTTTCATTAAAATACTTAGCGGAAAATACGAATAAATTTTTCTTTTTGAATTATAAAAGCAAAGTGAGAGCCGCGCGACTTGGTGAACAATGAAGCATGAAAGGAAATAAGGCAAGCATCTCATAAAATCGTAACATAAAGCAAGTAAAGGCACATCACAGTAAAACTGAACTGCATATTTATATAATATGATATGCCCACTCATGGAGAATGGGACTTAGTTTAGTACAACCGAAATAACAATACATAGAACACGAAAGTACAACAGAAGGCATAAAAAGAAACTCTCTTAACGTCTAGTGCGCCTACAAATAGATAGCCTTAAGGATTACATGAATAGGATCTTTAGACCCTATTTAGATCAGTTCGTGGTTGTTTTCATAGATGATATACTCATCTATTCGAAGACCCACGAGGAGCATGAGCGTCATTTAAGGATAGTTTTGGAGATTTTGAAGGAGAAAAAGCTGTATGCAAAACTTTCTAAGTGTGAATTTTGGTTGGAAGAGGTTAAGTTTTTAGGGCACGTTGTGTCAAAAGGAGGAATAGCCGTTGATCCTAGTAAGGTAGAAGCCGTAATGAATTGGGATAGACCAACCACCGTAACGGAAATACGAAGCTTTTTGGGTTTAGCGGGCTACTACCATAGGTTTATCAAGGGATTCTCCCAAATTGCCCTACCCCTGACCAAGCTAACTAGGAAGAATGCACCATTTGTGTGGAATCCCGAGTATGAGAAGAGTTTCCAAGAGCTCAAGGAGAAGCTAACCACAACCCCAGTTCTAGTGTTGCCAAGCCCCGATGTACCCTTCAAGGTATATTGCGATGCCTCGGGTAAGGGTTTAGGCTGTGTATTGATGCAAAATAGGCAAGTGGTAGCCTATGCATCAAGACAACTCAAGCCGCATGAGGCAAACTACCCCACCCATGACCTAGAATTAGCAGCCGTAGTATTTGGCTTGAAGATGTGGAGACACCATTTATATGGTGTGAGGTTTGAAGTTTTCTTCGATCACAAGAGTCTCAAGTACCTCTTTGATCAAAAGCAGCTAAACATGAGGCAGAGAAGGTGGATGGAGTTCCTTAAGGACTATGACTTCGGTTTAAGTTACCACCCCGGCAAGGCAAATGTAGTCGCCGACGCCTTGAGCCGAAAGTCATTACACCTATCTCACATGATGGTCAAGGAAGTTGAGCTAATAGAGAAGTTTAGATATATGAATTTGGGGATGTCTGTGACCAAGGAGGGTATGAAAATGTGCTATCTTACTGTAACAAGTGGGTTTAAACAAAGAGTTATGCTAGCACAAAGGGAGAGTGAGGAATTTAGGGAGCTCATAGAGGCGGTTAAGGCAGGAAAACTCAAGGGATTCGAATAAGGTCCCGATTGAGTATGGAGGTTTGAAGGGAGGATCTGTGTGCCACAAGATGGTGACCTTCGAGAGAAAATCTTGGAGGAGGCCCATAAAAGCCATTTCACCATCCATCCTGGTGTTACCAAGATGTACCAAGATTTGAAAAGGATGTTCTGGTGGCCCGGATTGAAAAAGGATGTGGTCGCCTGGGTTAGTAAGTGCTTGGTGTGTCAAAAGGTGAAGATCGAGCACCAAAAGCCATCAGGTTTGTTACAACCCCTATCAATCCCTGAATGGAAGTGGGAACGTATATCAATGGACTTCGTGACAGGATTGCCTAAGACCCAAGCTGGCCATGACGCCATATGGGTGATAGTGGATCGACTAACCAAGTCGGCTCACTTTCTGCCTATTAGAGTGACATACTCTTTGGACAAATTGGCTCAGCTTTACATCCAAGAAATAGTGAGGTTGCATGGAGTACCGTCGATGATAATCTCGGATCGAGATCCGCGGTTTACGTCACGTTTTTAGGGAGCCTTCCAAAAGGCGTTTGGTTTGAAGCTGTGCTTAAGCACGGCCTACCACCTACAAATGGATGGCCAATCTGAGAGAACCATTCAAACCCTAGAAGATATGTTGAGAGCCTATGTTTTAGATCAGAAGGGGAGTTGGGATAAGTATTTGCCTTTGATCGAGTTTGCGTATAACAACAGTTATCACGAGAGCATCGGTATGGCACCATACGAGGCGTTGTATGGAAGGAAGTGACAATCACCTTTGTGTTGGTACGAGTCTGGGGAGCAAAGTGTCTTAGGACCCAATGTAGTGAGGGAAATGACGGAGCAAATCAAAAGGATTAAGGATAGAATCTTAACCGCTCAAAGTCGGCAGAAAAGCTACGCGGACAAAAGGCGTAAGCCCTTGGAATTCCAAGAGGGAGAACATGTATTTCTAAGAATCACCCCCACTACAGGAATAGGTAGAGCCATGAGAGTCAAAAAGTTGAGTCCCTGATTCCTTGGTCTATTCGAAATCCTTCAAAAAGTAGGGCCAGTAGCCTACAGAATAGCCTTACCCCCAAATCTTTCCAATCTCCATGACGTCTTTCACGTCTCCCAGCTAAGAAAATACAAGTCCGACCCTAGCCATGTCCTAGAGCCAGAGCATGTACAGTTAAGGGAGGACCTAACTTTCAATCTGCCACCAACGAGGATCGTGGATCGCGGAGTCAAGCAGTTGAGGAACAAGTCCGTTCCTTTGGTGAGAGTGGCATGGGGATGGGACAAGACCGAAAAATTCACATGGGAATTAGAGTCGGAGATGAAGACCAAGTATCCAGAGCTCTTCTAAGGTACGAATTTCGAGGACGAAATTCTTTTTAAGGAGGGGAGTAATGTAACGCCCCGATTTTCTGTCCGAGTGGAAAATGACCGAAATGCCCCTGAGGTCATTTTTGGCCCGGAATTCGAGGATGGTCGACTCGGAAATCCTCGAAGGGCCAACTCAATGATTGAAGGGGATTGAATGACCCTTGAGTGGTTCCGGAGGTGAAAGTCTCATTTTCCACAGTTTCGAGTCAAAATGACCAAAATACCCCTATAGCATTTTACGTGGGTAGAAGTGCCGTTTGAGCCCCAAACTTTCCCCAGAGGTTTAAAACCATGTTATTACATATTTCAAAACATCTGTTTGAGTCCCGGAAGTCCCGGGCAATTTTAGTGCAAAATTACGATTTTGCCCCTAGAATAGTATTTTTGAGCTTAATGATGTAATTAAGCAAACCTAAGCAATATTAGGCTCTAAACGAAGATTAATTAATTTTTCTAATTAATCTAGAGTTAAAATAATTTATTAAAGTTAATTAGAACCTAAAATTGCTTAGATTAAACTTAAATCCCTTTTTAGAACTCAAGATTCATAGTCTTGGAATCTTGAATAGTGTTTTCTCTCTCCAATTCCTTAAATCAAGGAATTGTGTCTAGAATTGTTTATACACTAAAATGAATTTATAACTCACTAATGATGCAAGAACACTCTCTAATTATGTCTTGCCAACCTTAATTACCCATTTCCTCACCTAAACACTTTCTTACAAATTCCTAATCTTAAGCATAATCAAAGATACACCTAAACACAACTCTAAACCACAATTAAAATGCAAACTAATCCTCCTCCAAATCTGATGCACATGGCCGAAACTCTCACCCCTATTTGACCACATGTTGAATTGTTTTCTCACTCAAAGAACCATGCCTTGAACCATACCTCACCATACTTGAGCCCATGCTTGACCATGCTTCCACCATGCTTTGAACCATGCCTTGTAAGAGATATTTTTCTCTCCCATTCTGCACTCCTCATGGCCGAAGCTTCATCAGCCCCTCACCCCCTCCATTTGCTTCATTTCTCTATAAATAGATGGTCTTGGGAAGCTTGCACCACTTTTAGATCATTTGCTAAGTTAGTGCACTTTCAAAGTTTTCTTTTTCTCTCAAAGTTTTAGTGTTCTTCAAGTTCTTCAAGTTCTTCATCTTCTTCATCTTCTTCTTCCATCTTCAAGTTCATCACACCAAGTAGGGATTTTCTTTCAAGTACTTCTTTCTTTAAAGTTTCTTGTTCTAGCTTTATGTTCATAGTTTCTCTTGTTTGTTTTTAGAACTTCTTTTCTTCTCCTTTTTCTTTCTCATTTTCGGCCATAGGCCTTGAAGTTGAAAGAAGTGAGAGCTTGATGATGAGGGTTTCATGATGATGTTCATCACTTGAAACAAACTCTAGAGCTTGATCTTTGTTCTTGAGCAAAAATGTTTCTAGTTCTTCCTTTCTTGAACTCTTGAGAACTTTAGCTTTGATGGTGTTTTAAAATGGTTCTATGAACTCAATGATGAGGACTCATAGTGTTGGTGTTAATATATCACCAAGATCATGGACTCTAGAGTTTTCAAATATTCCTTTTCTTGCCTAGAATGTTTCGGCCATTTCCTTTTCTTCTACATGTTCAATGTTTTGATTTTCTAAAAATGTTGTCTTGAGTTCTAGGAACTCTAAGCTTTACTTAACCTTGGTTGGATGAGTTTGGGTTGAGGATTGAGTTCCTCTAAAGTCTTGTTAAGAGCTCTAGAAAGATAAAATGAACTTGCATAATTTATTTTATGCTTGCATTTATATTTACATTCTTGCTATGCACCTTTACTTTCAAGCTATCACCTAAGAACATAAAGATTAAAATGGAACTTGCATCATCACTTAATTTAATTCTCAAAGCCTTTCTATTTCAGCCTTAAAGTCGATTATTGTTGGGCCTAGAGCACTAAAATAAAGAATTGAACTTGCATTATCACGTAATTAATTTCTCGAATGCCTTTCTATTTCGGCCTTAAAGTCGATTGTTGTTGGTCTAAGAGCACTAAAATAAAGAATTGAACCTTGCATATTTACTTTCAAGCTTGCACGTTTAAGTTTATGCCTTGCATATTTAATTTAAGTCATCACTTTATTTTGTAAGCAAGATTAAAAATGAAAAGCATGAGCACGTCTATTTTATGTCATAACTTAAGAATCTAGAGCTCAAAGACTTGCCCATTTCATTTCAAGTTAAAGTTTAATGTGAATGCATTCTTTGAATGCATGTTTTCGGCCAAGTAGTGATGATGGACTTGTAATGAGTTTTCATCTAGCTACAAGGACCAATAGCCTATGTTCTAAGTTTTTCTTAAAGCTTTACAAATCTTTACAAGGTTATGTTATCATGAGATATGACTTTATTCCCTTTTAGAAGATGAAATATATTTTGGTCACTGACCTAAGGCTTCTCTTAGCCTCTTGATGATTTAAAATGATTTGCAAAGAGTTTTAGAAATTCTGATTTGATTCCAAGAGAAACTAGCTAATTTATGTACCTCGAAATGTCAATTTAATTCTCTTACTGAAGCTCCATGATTTCGGTTCTGTCATGATGAGTGTGATGCTGTATGGTGATGTTTTGATGTGTGAAAATATCATATGATGGCGTAGAAATGATTCTATGCATAATAGGTAAGAAACTAGCTAACTAGACATACCGTAAAGCTAGAATTTAACATAGTTTAGACCCTTTTGTTTTTGAAAATTATCCAAACTGTTTTAATGGGAACATAATCAGATTAGGATTGTTTAGGCATGAAAAACTTGGTAACATTTGGATTAGAATTGAATTTTAGCACCTATAGGGAAACTAGTAACTAGAAAACCGTAAAAATGCAAATGTAGAACTCTTAGAACATTTAGTTTTCTAGATTCTGTCCAGCAACATTACAACATGATAAAGGTGATTTATAATTAGTTCTTAAGTATAGGAATGTCTCATAATTGATTTAGATTTAATTTATAGTGCCTTAGGCGAAGACCGAGAAAGGGTCTAAAACGTAAGTTCTAGAACCCCGTAACCACAAGTTAGAAATTCTGCCCTATGCTTTTCAGATTTGAGAATGAATATGAGAATTAGGAATGATGATTAATTATGAGCCCTTAGGTGCATAAAATATGAACGATAGATGTTAGAGAACTATATCTCAAGATTAAGACCCGTAAGGGTCAAAGCATAAGCTACCGTAAGGGTAAGCGTTTGAATATTTTATGATGATGCATGAAGTATGCTAATGATGATGATGTTATTCATATGAGGAATTCATGAGGATATATGTTTATGTGGCATAAAGCAAATTTGGAAGGAATTCAGCGTAATGCCATCGTGCCGCTGAATTCCCGACGAATTTGGGGACTTAAAGAGATTTTGAAAATTAAGGTACTAAGATGGGTTCTAGGATGACACTGGTTCGGCCGAGCACCTTCATAGAACTCATGTGACATCGGTACCAATTTATACTCTTAGGTGACACCGGTTCGGCTGAGCACCCCTAAGAGAATTGCCCCCTAACCCGTACTCAGATAGTCGGGATTTATGATTTATGATACGCTTATCGTTAATTGGTAAGTAAGAACTAGTGACGACTAGTTAAGGTATGAGCTCATAACCTAGAGATGTGATACGTTTTGAGTGACACCGATTCGGCCGAGCACCCCCAGAGCGCTTGTCTTTTAAGGCAGCCCATGAGGAAGAGAAGTTTCATGATTATGATTATGTCACTAAGTTTGTCCCATATGAATGTTTCTATTGCCACTTTATGCTACTAAGTATGATGACGCTTGACGATATGATTTATGTATGTGCATTAGGTAGCGCCATGCATACATTCTCTATTATGTTGCATTCATGACATTAAGATCATCCTAAAATGAATGGACCTTGGCTAAAATATATTTTAAAGTTTAAAATGAACTCAATGCATGCTCACTTGCTTCTACGAAATAAACCTAAGGTTCCTGAGGACGTAGATGATGACACCTAGGTAGTAGGAGGCCCTACTGAGATTCTTTAGCAAGATTCTCACTCCCTCTATCTTTTCTTTCCGTCACGTCTTTAGATGGTGACGTTCGTAGTGTTCGTGGACACGCCGACATGGGAGGTGCACCATGACCCAGACCACGGGTCGTTCCATTTTGTGGGTCGATGCACGGTTAGAGTATTCATGTTCATGGGTCGACCCTTCACTCCCCCTGTACATTCCCATTGTTTCTCCCCCGTCTCACCTTTTGGCGATGACCTGGTGTTCGAGCACGCACGTCCTCGAGAGGAGAGGCTTCGCCGTACTCCACCGTCCGCGTCCGCCATTTGAGACTACCCCCAGTATGTGCCCCGTTGCCCGTCGTTTTTTTGGAGATAGATCCTTCCAAGGATTCGGCAACCCAGGTACCCTCCGAGGGATCTTCCCCCTCCATACCCATGGACCTTGGGGAGGGCAGCGAGCCCACCGTGACTCAGCCGAGGCTTGTACGACAACCGGAGATGAGGCTGCGCCGTGGAAGTCACTCCCGAGCCCCGTTCCACCTATTCTCGCCGGAGGAGCTTGCTCAGTTTCCTGGTTACGTGCCACGTTCGAGGGGTAGTCACCAGTAGGAGGCTGTGGATGGCCCGGGTTAGTGCACACACCGCATAGACGGGGATAAACCTTCTTTTGTTTAGAGGTTACCCCCATTAGATGCACTCGGGTAGGGGAGTAGTTTATGTCTATGTTTATGTTGTATTTTCTTTCATGTATTCCTTTGTACTAAATTAAGTCCCACACTTATAAGTGGGCAAGTTATATATCTATATATATGAGATGATATTTAGCGTTTCCCATGATGTACCTTTATGTGCCTTGTGCTATGACAATATGAGATGCATGTTTTGTCCTTTACGTGTTATATCGCATCACGCGGCTCTCACTTTGTATTTTAAAAAAAAAATTACCCGTATTTTCCGCTAAGTATTTCAAAGTAAAAATGAGAACTATGAAGTAATAGACTAATGATTAACCTAAATATGTTCTAGAGTATTGGGTTAAAAATTAGGATGTTACAAGAATCGCAGTCGTCTCCTCATCAAGGGCCTCTGGAAACGAGGAATGTATCCGATCCACTGGGCTATCTCGGTCGGGGTGGCTATGCGCTGCATCGGTCGGGCATGAGCTCCACGGTAGGGAATCATCCTCACCCGTCCTCCACGTACCGGCTGAGCGACAGAAGCCTAACTACCCTCCCCAACGTCCATCGGCACAGTGGGGGAGGATCCCTCAGAACGTACCTGAGTGGCAGAGTCCTCCGAATGGTCCGTCTCGGAGAATAATGAGGGCGAGCGGGGCACATACTGTGCGTAGTCCCGAATGGTAGAAGCTGTCGGTGGGTGCAGCGGATCCGCTCCTCTCGAGGGCGTGCACGCTTGAACACGAAGTCATCACCGAAAGGTGAGGCAAGAGAGAATCGATGACTATGTATAGGGTGACTAAAGGGCCGTCCAACGAGCACAAATACACGAACGACGCAGCGACCCACAAAATGGTATGACCCGTAGTTCGGATCATGATGCACCTCCCATGTCAGGGTGTCCACAAAAATCACGAACGTTGCCATCTGAAGACATGACGGAAGAAAGAGATAGAGGGAGTGAGAATCTTGCTAAACAATCTTAGTAGGGCCTCCTACTACCTAGGTGTCATCATCTACATCCTCAGGAACCTTGGGTTTAGTGTACAAAATAAGTGAGCATGTATTAAGTCCATTTTTAAGCTTTTGAAACATAGTTAGCCAAGGTACATTCATTTTAGTATGATTCTTAATGTCATGGATGCAACATATTAAGGGATATATGCATGGCTCTACTTAATGCAAGAATAGTAATCATAACATTAAGAACATCATAATAGTGGCATAAAGTGGCAATTGAAATCTCATATGGGAAAACTTTGTGACATAATCATCATACTTTTCTTTCTCATGGGCCACCCTAAAAGACAATCTTTCTGGGGGTGCTCGGCCGAACCGGTGTCACCCAGAACGTGTCACCTCTCTAGGTTATGAGCTCATACCTTAACTAGTCATCACTAGTTCTTACTTATCAATCCTGATAAGCATATCATAATCATAAACATAATCCCGACTTATCCAGTATGGGCTAGGGGGCATTTCTTGGGGGTGCTCGGCCGAACCGGTGTCACTCAAGAATACATCTTGGTACCGATGTCACATGAGTTCTTTGGAAGTGCTCGGCCGAACCAGTGTCATCCGAGAACTCATCTTAGTACCTTATAAATAAAATCTCATAGGTTTTTCAAAAACTTTCTATGTCCCCAAATTTGTCAGAAATTCGGCAGCGTAACAACAGCATGCCAGATTTCTTCCAAATTTACTTTATGCCACATAAGTCAATCAAACATGCATCCTTCATCATAATTCCATGTGTTCACATAATCATTCTCATATGATCACATGTAATATTAAAACTCATTATGCTCTTGATCCTACGGTATCTTATGCTTTGACCCTTACGGGCCTTAAACTTAAGATGTAATTATTCTATCATTCTCTATCAACCTCTTATGCACATAAGGACTCTCTTCTAACAAACCTTACTATCATTTATGCTCTTTAATAAATCTAGGCAGCACTATTCTTTAAGGGCAGGGTTATAAACTTGTAATTACGGGGTTCTAGAACTTATGTTTTAGACCCTTTCTTGGTTCCGTCTTCGCCTAAGGCGCTATAAATTAAATCTAAACCAATTATGAGGCATTCCTATGCCTAAGAACTAATTATAAACCATGTTTACCATATTATGAGGTTGCTGGACAGATTCTAAGAAATTAAATGTTCTAAGAGTTCTAGAATTGTATTTTTACGATTTTCTAGTTACTAGTTTCTCTATAGGTGCTAAAAGTCAATTCTACTTCAAATGTAACCAAATTTTTCATGATTATTGAATCCTAAACTGATTGTTATCATACTAAAACAGTTTTGGCATTGACTAAGATTAAAGGGGTTAAACATACGTTAAATTCCAACTTTACGGTTTTCCTATGAAGCTAGTTTCTCCCCTAACATGCATAGAAGTGTTCCTACCTCATCATGTATCATTTTCACACATTCTAACACATCAAAACATCATCATTCAGCATCAAACATATCAAGATAGAATCGAATTGCTCAATGTTCAAAAGACACATAATTTGACATTTCTAAAACATATAAGTTGCTAGTTTCTCTTGGAATCATTTTAGGACTTCTAAAACTCTTTACGAACCATTTTATTTTATCAAGAGGCTAAAAATAACCTTAGGTAATTAACCAATTTAATAATTCTTTGGGAGAGGATTAAAACCATAAATCTTATTGATCATGACTTATAAAACTCATCAAACTTAAAGAAAACACTAGAACATAGGTTGTTGGCCCTTGTAACTAGATGGAACTCATTCCAAGCTCATCATTGTTACTTAGCCAAAATTATGCATTCAAAGAATGCTTTCATACTAAACTTTAACTTGAGATAAAATGGGCAAGTCTTTGAGCTCTAAGGTCTTTAAGTGATGACATAATTTAAACATGCTATGCACTTCATTTTTATTCTTCGCTACAAAGTAAAGTGAGAACTTTAAAGTAAATATGCAAGACTTAGAATTTAAATATGCAAGACTTGAAATAAATATGCAAGGCTTAAAATAAATATGCCATGCAAGTTCATTTCTTTATTTTAGTGCTCTAGGCCCAGCAACAATCGACTTTAAGGCCGAAATAGAAAGGCTTTGAGAATTAGTTAGGTGATAATGCAAGCTCTCATTTTAAATCTTTATGTTCTTTAGTGATGAAAAGTAAATATGCTAGACAAGAACGTAAATATGAGATGCACTCCATTTCTTATCCTTTAACTTTAAGTGATGGCTTGGAAAATAAATATGAATGCAAAGCTCAAAGTAAAGATGTAATGCATAAGCTTGAATATAAATATGAATGCTAGTTCATTTTATTTCTTATTAGAGCTCATACAAGACTTTTAGAGGAACTTTAACCTTAACCCAAACTTATCATGACAAGGTAAAGTGAGGTCTAGAGTTCTTAGAACTCAAGAGAACATTCCTTAATAATATGACCATAAATGAACTTTATAACACCTTTATGAAAACTCAAGCTTTAGAGATTTCCTTGTGGTGAACACAAAGTCACCAACTAGAACTCTCATCACCAAGCTATCATGTTTGGACCACCAAGGATGGTTGGCCGAAAATTTTAGAGAAAGGAAAGAAAAGAAACCGAAACTTAAGAACAAGAGATAACCATTTTCAAACTCTAGAGACCATGATCTTGATGATGTATTAACACCAACATCATGAGTCCTCATTATTGAGTTCATGTAACCATTTTAAAACATCATCAAAGTTAAAGATTTCAAGGTTCAAGAAAGGAAAGAACTAAAAACATTTTTAACTCAAGAACAAAGATCAAGCTTTAGAGGTTTGTTCAAATGATAAACATCATCATGAAACCCTCATCATGAAGCTCTCATTCCTTTGATCTTCAAGCCTCATGGCCGAACAAAGAAGGAGGAGAAGAAGAAAAGAAGTTCCAAAAAGATTCAAGAGAAACTATGAACACATAAAGAGATTAAGAACTTTAAATGAAAGAAACTCTTGAAAGAAAATCTCTACCAAGTGATTGAAGGTTGGGATGAGAGAAGAAGATGAAGAACTTGAAGAACTTGGACACTTGAACTTGAGAGAAAAAGGAAACTTTGAAGTGCTCTTTGAAAACTTACACTTAGCAAATGAACCCAAAATGATGCAAGTTCACCCAAACATGCTATTTATAGAGAAATGAAACAAAATGAGAGGTGTTTAGGGGAGGTGAGGCTTCGACCATTACAGCACCAAGAGGAGAGAAAATATCTTCTCTAAGGTATAGTTCAAGGCATGGTAGAAAGCATGGCTAGGTATGGGTTCAAGCATGGGTGCAAGTATAGGTTAAGTATGGTTCTTTGAGAGAGAAACAAATCAACATGTGATGTAAATGGGGAAGGGGATGGCCGAAACTTGCATCAGCCATGAGGAGGATTTATTGCATTTTAATTGTGGTTTAGAGTTGTGTTAGGTGTATCTTTGATTAAGATTAAGATTAGGAATTTGTAAGAAAGTGTTTAGGTGAGAAAATGGGTAATCAAGGTTGTCAAGACATGTTTAAGGAGTGGTCTTGCATCATTAGTGAGTTATAAACTCATTTTAGTGCATAAACAATTCTAGACACAATTCCATGATTTAAGGAATTAGAGAGAGAAAATACTAATTAAGATTCCAAGATTGGAATCTTGAGTTTTAAAAAACGATTTAAATCTAATCTAAGCAGTTTTAGGTTTTAATTAATTTTAATAGCTTATTTTGACTCTAGATTAATTATGGAAATTAATTAATCTTTGATTAGAGCCTAATATTGCTTAGGTTTGCTTAATTACGTCATTAAGCTCAAAAACACTATTCTAGGGGCAAAATCATAATTTTGTACTAAAACTGCCCGAGACCACCGGGACTTAAACAGATGCTTTTAAACATGTAAAAACATTATTTTAAACCTTCGGGGAAAGTTTCGGGCTCAAACGGCACCTTTACTCGCGTAAAAACGCTATAAGGGTATTTTGGTCATTTTGACCCGAAATTGCAGAAAATGAGACTTTCGCCTCCGAAACCATTCAAAGGCCATTCAATCCCCTTCAAACATTGAGTTATCCCTTCGAGTACTGCCGGGCCGGCCATCCTCGAATTCTGGGCCAAAAATGACCTCAGGGGCATTTTGGTCATTTTCCTCTTAAACAGAAAAATCGGGGCGTTACAGGAGACTGTATCCCTAAACATTCCTGAGCCATCTCTCAGAACTGCTCCTGCACCCATCAACTTGCCATTTCCATCTTTAGTCGAGCTTCCAGCAAGCTATCAAATCATCCTAAGGAATTTAAGGGAGATTTCATCTAGACAAGATAGATTTGAGGTGACTATCATAGAGCATGGTGCCCAGCTTAGGCAACTGGAAGATTTATAGCTTCAAACTCTTCAGATGTTGTAGCATTTGTTTCCAGGCATATCTCCATTTTGATAATGCCAAAAGGGGGAGAAAGAAAAGATTTGAAGAAAATCAAATGCTGAGGAATTCAGGGGAGCTTATGCTAAGGGTGAGATTAGAGTTTTTTTATTTTGCATGTATATTTCTATTTCTTTTGATATCCTATATGTTTCTTTTGTAAATCCCTGATAGTTAGCTTTTTATGCTTTATGCAAATCATTTCTTTTTCTGCTCATATATATCATGTTCTTTATGATGCATATATGTCATTTTTATCTTATGCCCAAATATATGTTTATTAAGCTCTTATTCATATTGATGCTCTTTTTATGCTCGGCTAATCATATATCTTTCTGATAAATATTTCCTTTGTATCTCTTATGCGTATCTGCTGTCTTGTTTAATCTTCAGCACGGTTAGTTTACATGTATTCTTATGTTTAGCTCTGAGCACAAGTTGTTATTGCATTGATACTCATATTAATCTGCTGAGCCTCGATATGTATGATGTGCTTAAAGTGTTTTTATGCTTCAAAAATGTATCAGTGGGCAAACTTATGTATTTTGTTTTTACAAATAACCATTCATGATCTAATACTTATGAAAAGCTTCACAGCTCATAACAAAATGCTCATCCTTGCTATTTCTAGGATTGATCCCTAATGAGCTTCAAAAACCTTGCATAGCAATATATTGATATAATCATATTAAGGTTTCTTTGAGCACCAGAAACTACATAAGCATCAATATATTTTTCTCCAAAATAATTAATGCTCCAATGCCTTTATCATATATTTTTGAGCATTAATTTCTAAAATCTTTTGGATAAAGAAATGTTGAATACAGTTTTAATTAAGATAAATTATCACATGTCTTCTTAGTCATTCACGAAGATCTTTAGAAAAGGACTTAAACGATCATATCTATTTCTAATACATCTCAGAAAGTTCTCTAAGTAAGTTCAAAAATTTCATGAACAATCATATCAGCTTTGATTTAAGTTACTTAAGGCTAAAACGTTTTTGATCTTATTCATATCATTCCTTACGAAAAGAACTTCCTGAAAATCACCTTCAGTGATATGATGAAAGAATATGTATTATCACGTTGTATTTTCAATAATTTTTCTTTCAATATCTCTTCAAAAGATTTTTTTCAAATTGGTTTGCCATTATCAAAAAGATGGAGATTGTTAGCTCTAAAACCCTTTCAAGATGCGCTAATTAGTTTTGAATGACAACAAAGCCAATTTAAAGAAAATGCTTTAAAGAATGACTAATAATTTTCTTAAGTTTCTTGTAAGTGTAAAAAAGGATTCTATTATTTATCAAGAACAAGGCTTCTTAAACGAGGATAAAATTTCACTCTGCATGTGTAAACATGTTTGTCTCATGTTAAGAGATATAAACTGAAAAGGAAGTGAAATTATATCCTTATTCAAGTATGAAATAGCTAACGATTTGAAGAAGATATCAATGATGCAAGAAACCAAGTTTCAAGACTTTAGAAAGTAGCATTAGATAGCAGAAACTACGCTTACAATGAAGATATCAAGCAATCTCTAAAGACTAGATGTTACACTATCTTCAATCAGCACAATCACAAATCTTTCATCGTCATAAAGCTTGGACTAAAGATCAGAAAGTCAAGAAATCATCAAGGACCCGTTATCGCATGTCAGAAAGCTCACTTCACTATGGAGCACTGAACATTGCTAAATTTGAATTTGAAAGAGTCAAATCCTAGTATCAGAGCCAACTAATCATCTCTTTTGTCTTTGAAATCAACTATTCCAATTCCTAGAAGAAAAAGTTCAAAACCATAGTTCAGAAAGTAAGAGCAACTTTCTGAAGGGCGTCAGAAGCCTTTATTCCACAATGGCTTTTGCAAACTAATCTAACAGACAGACAGGCTACTCTTCTAGACTATCTTTCCAGCACACAAATAGAAGATCAACATGTGTCCTTGGAAGATCTAATTAAAGGCAACAATACCTAGAAGACCTTTTATAAATAAGAGATGTTGTGCTCAAACAAGAAGAGAGAGACTCTGCACATAAAGAGAAAACACTACAAAAATCTCTCCTTATCTCCAGTAAGGTTCATATCATTATATAATCAAATTTCTTACTTGTAAAAATCTTCTTTCTACATTCTTAAATAGATTTATGTTCATTTAGGAAGAAATGATAGAAAGAAGTCATTCAAGTTTTCCTAGGATCGTTTCATGTATATGTTAAGGAAACTTGAGTGTAGGCTAGTTTGAGTGGCAACCCAAACACAACCTTTGTATTCTCGATCCGGTAATGATTGCTATGAGTTAGCTTGGATAGGTTAATGTAAAACTACTTGCAATGGGATAGTAACAGGTGGTTTATTTGTCACGAGGTCAGCTTGAAGAGGCTATGAATAACTACTTGGTTCAGCTTGGAGAAGCTGGTGAAGAACTACTCAATTTGTGGTGGCAGGGGTAGTCTGTTGGTCACAAATGAAAGCTTGGGAAGGCTAATGTAAAGACTATCCAATTGTTCTTTCTCAGGTTGAGAAAGTTGCTTTAGTGGAACCTCAACATTTGTTGAGTATTGGATGTAGGCAGTTTTGGTCAAACTAGTATAAAAATATTTGTGTTTCATCTTCTTCTCCTTAATCTCCTTTACATTTATCTCGTTTTGCATTATTCTTTAACATATGTTGATATAATGCCTTTTCCATTCTGTTATTCATCTTATCTTTCAGAAATCTACTTTCTAAAACTACTAACTGAGTTTTCGCTGTATTACAAGTTTCATACTTGATGGTATTTGATTTTAATATTTTAGATGAGTAAAATAAAGCAAACATGATTCAACTCCCTTTTTCATGCATCCATCTACAGCAAACCTACTCTTCATGACAAGCTATTCATCACAAAGTAAACCTGAGGTAAATAATTCTGACTCTGATCTTTCCTATGGTGAACTTCTAGATTTATACAAAGAGTTGCTTAAGGACTCTTAAATTTTTTCCTCTCACTATCTCAACCTAAAGAGAAAACATCAAAAAAAAAATTAGAACTTGAAATGGCTAAAACAGAAGGTGAGAATCTAAAGGCTTGAAAAAAAAAATTAAAAAGAGAAAATAAAGTTTTAAATGAAAAATTTAATGCCTTAGAATTTGAAGTCTCAAGTACAAATGAAAACATTCAGAAAGTTATTTCTGAGTTAAAGAGAATTTCAAGGCTTCTTAAATCTGACCTGGAAAAAATAGTAAATGGATCAAAGAATCTTAATCTAATGCTTGGAGGTCAGAGGCCATATTTTCAAAAGACCGAATTAGGATATGAAGAGGAATTAGATGAGAAAAGAAAACTAACTCTGTTTAAGAAAGTAAAGAACAAATCCTCTTGTACTTTCTATTTTAACAAGGGACATCCACCTGACAAGTGCTTCATGAGAAAGAAATCTATCAAAAAGGATGGAAAATCTCCTTTTCAAATGACTAACATAAGAGGACCCAAGAAAGTCAGGGTACCTAAATTGAAAATTATGTTTGTTCCAGGTTTGCCTGAGACTACACATGGAACCTGACAACAAGTTGTACATAGACAGTAGCTACTGTAGGCACATGTCTAGATCTAGAATGTGGTTCAGAAATCTGTGGCCTAAAAACTCTGGATTAGAAAAGTTTTTCGAATTAGGTAAACCTAAGGTCACAAGCATAGGAAATGTTGGTAAGGATGATTCCCATCAAATTTCTGATGTCTTATTTGTTGATGGTTTGGCTCACAACTTATTAAGTATCAGCCAGTTCTGTGACCAAGGCCTTAATGTTATTTTTAATGCTCATGCATGCAAAATAGTTAGTCCCATTTCAAGACAAGTTATTCTATCTAGTAAGAGGCATGATAGCACGTATGTATTATTCTTGGATAATCTAAGAGATCAAGGTGTAGAATGTCTCACATCCTTCATGGATGAAATGTGGTTATGGCATAAGAAGCTTGGGCATGCTCATATGGAGCTTATTTCTAAGCTTTCTCAAAAAGAGCTAGTTAAAGGCCTATCAAAGATCAGATTTGATAAGGATTCAACCTGTGATTTCTATGAGAAAGGGAAGCAAACCAAAGCTTCTTTACATAATAAGCACATGGTTTCAACTACTAGACCACTTAAGCTTTTACATATGGATCTCTTTGGACCAACCAAGACTGCAAGTCTTACTAGAAAGAAATATTGTCTTGTCATAGTAAATGACTACTCAAGATTTACATGGGTTATCTTCCTAGCTTCTAAGGATGAGGTGGTTGAAAGATTCAAAGTTTTTGCAAAACATATTTGCATAGAAAAAGATTCCCAAATTATCTCTATCACATTTGATCATGGAGTAGAATTTGAGAATCATATTTTTGAAGAGTTTTGTGAAAACCATGGAATCCTTTAAGAGTTTTCTACACCTAGAACTTCCCAACAAAATGGGGTTGCTGAAAGGAAAAATAGAAGCTTGCAGGAGATGGCCAGGACAATGCTTTTAGAAAGTGATTTATCAAAAGCTTTTTGGGAAAAGGCTGCGAACACCTCTTGCTATATGCAAAATAGAATCTTTCTAAGGTTAATCCTTAAGAAGACTCCCTATGAGCTATGGAATAGTAAAAAACCCAATATTTCATATTTTCACATCTTTGGCTCATCATGTTTTATTCTTATCACCAGGAACAAACTCGCAAAGTTTGATCCAAAGTTTAATGATGGTATTTTCCGAGGTTACTCTTCTATCTCTAGAGGTTACAAAATGTACAATAAGAGAGTACTATGCATTGAAGAAACTATTCACATCAAGTTCAAGGAGCTCAAGAAGGACTTTGCTGATAATCTTGAGAACTGGAAGAAAGTATTGAGAAAATAAATCTCAAGCAAACTTCTAAAAGCTCACAGATGAAAGCTAAACCTTCAAAAAGTAAGGTCCAGAACATAAGCACTTCAAAAAGCTTGCTCAAAACTCCAAAGTAATCAAAAAGAAGTATTTCTGAACATGAAAAAGAGCAATCTGAAGATGAAAGAGAAACTAAAGAACTTGAAAGCTATAGAAACTACAAGGGAGTTTCTGATTTAAAGGCAATTTCTCATAACAGAGTTCTTGGAGACATTTCCAAGGGTGTGAAAACCTGATCATCCCTTAGAATGATGTCAAATTATACTTTCATTTCCACCATCGAACCTGAATGCATTGAAGAGGCTTTAAGTGATCAAAGTTGGGTGGATGCTTGTAAGAAGAACTGGACCAATTTGAGAAAAGCAAAGTCTGGACACCGGTAGGAAAGACTATCATTGAAACAAGGTTGGGTGGATACTATGCAAGAAGAACTGGACCAAAAGGAAAGACTATCATTGGAACAAAGTGGGTGTTCAAGAATAAGCTCGATGAAGATGAAGCTAGCAAGGTGTAACGCCCCAATTTTTCTCCTGTGTACAAAATGACCAAAATGTCCTTGAGGTCATTTTTACCCGGGAATTGAGGAAAGTCGGTCCAGGTAAACCTCGAGTGGATGTTTTGATGTTAAATGGGGATTATGTGTGTTATGTGTGCTAATAGAGCAGAAAAATCTCATTTTTGAGTTCCGATACTCAAAATGACCAAAATACTTTTACGGCTAATTAACACAGAATTAATTGCCGATTGGGCCCAAACTTCACCCGAAAGTTTGGAATGTCATTTTCAAGAGTTTTTTAATGTCCGTATAAGCTCGAGTAGTCCCGAGGAGTTTTTTATAAAATCACCATTTTGCCCCTAATTAAGGGCATAATGAGCTTAATTATGTGATTAACGAAACATAGGCAATATCAGGCTTTAATTAAAGATTAATTAATTTTAATTATCAATCTTGAGTTAAAATACTTAATTGAGGTTGATTAGAGCTTAAGATTGCTTAGGAAAACTCAAAATCATATCTTTAATCCAAGACATTATGTCATATCATCATGAATAGTGATTTCTCTCTCCAATTCCATGATTTAAGGAAATGTGTTAATGTTTGAAATTTAGATTAATTGAGTTTGACTCAAACTAATTAAAATTAACTCCTCTAAATATTTATGACCACTCACTAATCATGTTCTTGAAATTCCTAAATACATGATTATCAACCTAACACCTAATTACCCATTCCTAACCATTCTCCTAACTAAATCTACCTCTAACACACATTCTAACCCACAATTAAGAAACAACTTGCTTCCCAAGTTCTTCTAGAAGGTCATGGCCACCCATACCTTCCTCACAGCCACCCATACCCCCCATGTGTGATTTCTCTATTTAAATACCCAAATATACACAAATTCTCATCTTCCTCCCATCCAGTTTTTTGGCCAAGACTTTGTCCAAAAAAGTGTAACATCCTAATTTTTAACCCAATACTCTAGAACATATTTAGGTTAATCATTAGTCTATCACTCTTTTAGGCTCATTCCTTACAACCTTTCATTAAAATACTTAGCGGAAAATACGAATAAATTTTTCTTTTTGAAACTTGAAAGCAAAACGCGAGCCGCGCACTAACCTAACGTTCGTCATAGCCATAACGTGCAAGAAAAAGTAACCACACCATTGATAATCATGAAACATGGTATTATACATAACAATCATAATATCATCACATCTTCATAGATACATAGACTACTAACATCATTGTACCATCATTTACATCAAAACATGCCCATATATGTGAAGTCATCCTTATCCACCTATGAGATTGGATAAGTGTCAACCCAAAAGTTAAGCTATCTATGCTCCGCAGTGACCCTTTGCCCTGTCTGCTAGTGTGATCCTTAAGCACGAGCCTCAGCAGAAGTCACGAACCTCGTTGTAATCCTCATCTAGAGATGACACGGAAGAAGAGGAAGGGATGAGAAACTCATTCAAGATTCTCAGTAGGGATTCTCGATTCTAACACAAGTGTCATCGTTGTCGTCCCTAGCCACCTCGGTTTTAATTATGAAAAAGGTGTACATGCATAAGGATTGGTTTTAGGCTTTTCAAATCTATTTATCCGAAGTTGGTGTCTTTTAGTATGTGTCTTAATGACATGAATGCAATAGGTATTTGATGAATGCATGACAATACCATATGCACATTAACACGAAAGTCGTAATACTTGGGCACATCATAAGGAAACATAAATCATATACGTGGCATAAAAAGGCATAGTACTTTTAATGTGACATATTTCTTATAAGTAAAACTCTTAAGTTCTTTTTCTTAAAGACCACCCTCTTAACATATCCACAAAAGTCCAACCGATTCACCAGCCTGGCGATAATCTGGTCACCAAACTACATCTCACCTATCGCCTAGGAATGAGCTCAATCCTAACTAGTCGTCACTAGATTTAATATGGGCTAATAGAGGGGGTATACATAACTTTCTTGGATCACCTATCTTAGGATCATTTCCTTCTTTGAAACGCTCTACTGGTATCTAGTACACAGCGAGTTGTCCGCTTTGGCAAGCTCAATGTCAATACCCTCATGGATTTGTTTCCTCCCTACCGTAGCGGGAGAAATGCATCTCAGTGTTATGTCACATCTGTTCTGGGGGTGCTCGGCCGAACCGATGTCACCTAGAACCTTTCCTGGGGATGCTCGGTCGAACCGGTGTCACCCAAGAGTTTTCGCAAACTTTTCTCAAATCCTCAAGTTTGATTGGAAATTCGGTAGCGTAACGGCATACACCGGATTTCCTTCAAACTTGCTTTATGCCACGAAACATATAGAGCATGCATAGCCATTCAACATCACCATAAGACATCAATGTCATATAGTTAAACTCATCATAATATATACGTCATCACGTCATTGCTTTAACATTCTTAAAGGATAGCATGCTCCTAACCAGTTTGCCGGAATCAAGGACCGGGCTCAGCTAATGTGTATGCTATGCTCAAGTCATTCTCATAATTAAACATACATTCTCATGTAACACTATAGCTCATTATGCTCTTGAACCTACAGTGTCTTATGCTTTGACCCTTACGGGTCTTAGACGTGAGATATGATTTTTCTATTGTTCTCTATCAACCTCTTATGCACCTAAGGGTTCACAACTAATAATTCTTACTAGCATTTAAGTTCATTAGTAAATCTGGACAGCATCATACTCTAAGGGCAGAATTACATCTTCATGATCACGGGGTTCTAGAACTTACGTTTTAGACTCTTTCTTGGTTCCGTCTTCGCCTAAGGCGCTATAAATTAAATCTAAACCAATTATGGGGTATTCCTAAGACTTTGAACTATTTATAAATCATGTTTACTACATTATAAGGGTGCTGTACAGAATCAGAAAATTAAATGTTCTAAGAGTTCTAGAATTGCACTTTTTACGATTTTCTAGTTACTAGTTTCTCTATAGGCTCTAAAAATCAATCCTACATCAAATGGTACCAAGTTTTTCATGATTAAACAATCCTAACCTGATTATTGTCCCACTAAAACAGTTTGAACAGAAACTAAAGATAAGTGGATCATAATTATGTTAAAACTTGACTTTACGATTTTTCTGTTAGACTAGGTTATTCTCTAACGTGCATAGAAAGGTTCCCACCGTAACACACATAAATTTCACACATTCTAACATGTCAAAAAATCATCACATAGCAGCAAACATGTCATGGCTGAACCAAATTCATGCATACACATATCTTGCATAAAATCTCATTTTTAACAAGCATAGATTGCTAGTTTCCCCTCGAATCATTTTAGAACTTTTAAAACTCTTTTGCAAAATGTTTATTCTTGTAAAAGAGGCTAAGAACAATCATGGGCAGCAACTAATTTAAAACACTCTTGGGAGAGGTATGATTTACAAATCTTGTTGATCATGACCTTATAGAACTCTTAAAATCATAGGAAAACTTTTGAACATAGATTGTTGGCCCTTGTAACTAAATGAAACTCATTTTGAGTTTATCAACATCACATGGCCGAATTTACATCCTTGGGGATGTTTCCATAATCAAACTTTAGCTTGAGATAATGAGGGCAAGTCTTTGAGCTCTAGGTTCCTTAAGTGATGACAAAATATAAATGTGCTATGCATCCCATTTTTAATCTTCATTGTAAAGTAAAGTGAGAACTTCAAAGTGAATATGGAATGCAAGAAATTGAAATTAAATATGCAAGGCACAAAGTAAATATGCGAAACTTGAAAGTAAATATGCAAGTTCAATTCTTTATTTTAGTGCTCTAGGCCCAGCAACAATCGACTTTAAGGCCGAAATAGAAAGGCTTCGAGATTAATTAGGTGATATGCAAGCTTTCATTTTAAATCTTTAGGTTCTTTAAGTGATGACTTGAAATATAAACGTGCAATGCAAGACTTGAAACTTAAACGTGATAATGCAAGTCCTTTTCTTTAATCTTTAGAGCTTAGTGATGACATAGGAAAGTAAACATGAGATGCAAGAGCTTGAAACATAAATATGAAGTGCTAGAAATATAAATATGCAAGTTCATTTTATATCTTTATTAGAGCTCTTACAAGACTTTGAAGGAACTTAAACCTTAACCCAAATTTATCACAACAAGCTAAAGTGAACAAAATATCATTCCTTGAAGTAAAATTATAAATAACATTTTTATTAAAACTCAAGCTCTAGAGGTCTCATTGTGATGAACACATGGTCATCATCTAGAAACACTCATCATCAAACTATCATGAGAAACCAACAAAACTTTGATGGCCGAAATACATAAGGAAGGAGAAAAGGAAGAAACCGAAATGGTAAAGCCTCAAAACATCATTTTAAACCAAAAACAAATCTTAACAAAGCAAAGAAATAATTATTAAAACAACTGCCTACCTAAGGTATGTCTCTTGGAGAATGAACAAGGCTTGGTCTTGAGAGGAGAATGGAAGAAAAATCTTCCCTTAGGCTTGAAGGAAGTTTTGGCTAAGCGAAAAGAAAAAGAAAGGAAGTTGTGCTTCTTGAGTTTGATCTTGAGAATGATGTGGCTAAGTGTTTCAAGGAGGATTTAATGGTGGTTGTGTGGTGGTGGAAAGGATGAAGAAGATGAGAAGAAGAAAGAACTCTTGAGTTCTTTGAAAGAAAAGAAAGAAACCAAGACACTCTTGAAAACTCAAAGCTAGCAAATGAAGTAAAGGTTCTCACAAGTTCATTTGCATGTGTATTTATAGAAAAACAACCCAAGGGTGAAGGAATGGAGGGGGTGGCCGAAATTGAGGAAGGAAAAGAAGGAAATATCTTCATCAAATGGTCATTCAAAGAAATGGTTCAAGGTATGGTGAGGTATGGCCTAAAACATGGTGAAGTATGGCTAGGTATGCTTCAAGGCATGGTCCTAGGTATGCTTCAAGGCATGGTCCTAGGTATGGCTCAAGACATGGTGTGGTATGGGTGGCCATGAGGGAGGTATGGGTGACCATGCCTTTCTAGAAGGACTTGGGGAACAAGTTATTCCTTAATTGTAGGTTAGGATGTGTGTTTATGTGTAGCTTTGATTAGGCTTAGGATTAGGAATTTGTAGGAAAGTGTTTAGGTAAGGAAATGGGTAATTAAGGTTGTCTAGACATAATTAAGGAGTGGTCTTGCTTCATTAGTGAGATAGGAATTCATTTTTAGTGTATAAACAATTCTAGACACAATTCCTTAATTTAAGGAATTGGAGGGAGAAAACACTATTTAAGATTCCAATATTGGAATCTTGAGTTTTAAAAAAGAGATTTAACTCTAATCTAAGCAATTTTAGATTCTAATTAATTTTAATAGCTTATTTTGGCTCTAGATTAATTATGGAAATTAATTAATCTTTGATTAGAGTCTAATATTGCTTAGGTTTACTTAATTACGTCATTAGGCTCAAAAATACTATTTTAGGGGCAAAATCGTAATTTTGCACTAAAACTGCCCTGGACCACCATAACTTAAACAGACACTTTTAAACACATGAAAATATTGTTTTGAACCTTTGGGGAAAGTTTCAGGCTCAACAGCACCTTTACCCCGCGTAAAAACGCTATAGGGGCATTTTGGTTATTTTGACTCGAAACTGCAAAAAATAAGATTTTTATTTTCGAAATCACTCAAGGACCATCTAATCCCCTTCAAATATTGAGTTGACCTTTCGAGGATCGCCGGGAGGATCGCCGGGTCGGCTATCCTCGAATTCCAAGCAGAAAATGACCTCAGGGGCATTTTGGTCATTTTCTCTCAGATAGGAAATCGGGGCGTTACAAAAAGAGCTCTTGCAAATTCTCTCTTCTCTCACCTCTCAAAAAATCTCTTCTCTTCCTCCACCACCACATGAACCACTGTAACACCCCGATTTTTCTATCTGAGGGAAATGACCAAAATACCCCTGAGGTCATTTCCTGACCCGAATTCGAGGGTAACCAACTTGGTCGTCCTCGAAGGGTCAACTCAATGTTTGAAGGGGATTGAATGGCCTTTGAATGCTTCCGGAAGCAAAAGTCTCGTTTTCCGCAGTTTCAGGTCCAAATGACCAAAATACCTCTATAGCGTTTTTACGCGGGTAGAAGTGTCATTTGAGCCCAAAACTTTCCCCAGAGGTTTAAAAACACATTTTCATGTGTCTAGAGGTCTCTGTTCAAGTCCCGATGGTCCCGGACAGTTTTAGTGCAAAATTACGGTTTTGCCCCTTGAATAGTGTTTTTGAGCTTAATGATGTAATTAAGCAAACCTAAGCAATATTAGGCTCTAAACGAAGATTAATTAATTTTCCTAATTAATCTAGAGTCAAAATAATTTATTAAAGTTAATTAGAACCTAAAATTGCTTAGATTCCTAGTCTTGGAATCTTAAATAGTGTTTTCTCTCTCCAATTCCTTAAATTAAGGAATTGTGTCTAGAATTGTTTAAACACTAAAATGAATTTATAACTCACTAATGATGCAAGAACACTCTCTAATTATGTCTTGACAACCTTAATTACCCATTTTCTCACCTAAACACTTTCTTACAAATTCCTAACCTTAAGCATAATCAAAGATACACCTAAACACAACTCCAAAACCACAATTAAAATGCAAACACAACCCCACATGGGCTGATGCATTTCGGCCAGACCTCATCCCCTTTGACCACATGTTAAATTGTTTTCTCACTCAAAGAACCATGCTTAACCCATGCTTGCACCATACTTGAGCCCATGCTTGGCCATGCTTCCAACCATGCTTCGAACCATGCCTTGTAAGAGATATTTTCTCTCCCATTTTGCACTCCTCATGGCCAAAGCCTTCATCACCATTCACACCCTTCATTTGCTTCATTTCTCTATAAATAGATGGCCTTGGGAAGCTTGCACCACTTTTAGATCATTTGCTAAGTTTAGGAACACTCAAAGCTTTTCTTTTCTCTCAAAGTTCTAGTGTTCTTCAAGATCTTCAAAGTTCTTCATCTTCTTCATCTTCTTCTTCCATCTTCAAGATCATCACACCAAGTAGGGATTTCCTTTCATGTATTCTTTTCTTTAAAGTTCTTGTTCTAGCTATATGTTCATAGTTTCTCTTGATTCTTTTTAGAACTTCTTTTCTTCTCCTTTTTCTTTCTCATTTTCGGCCATAGGCCTTGAAGTTCAAAGAAATGAGAGCTTGATGATGAGAGTTTCTTGATGATGTTCATCACTTGAAACAAACTCTAGAGCTTGATCTTTGTTCTTGAGTAAAATACTTCTAGTTCCTCCTTTCTCCAACTTTTGGAATCTTTAACTTTGATGATGTTTTAAAATGGTCCTAAGGACTCGATGATGAGGTCTCATGATGTTGGTGTTAATATATCATCAAGATCATGGACTCTAGAGTTTCAAAATATTCTTTTGTTTTGCTTGAAGTTTCGGCCATTTCCTTTTCTTTTACATGCAAAATGTTTTGATTTTCTAAAAATGTTATGTTAAGTTCTAAGAACTCTAGACTTTACTTTATCTTGGTTTGATGAGTTTGGGTTGAGGTTTAAGTTCCTTTAAAGTCTTGTTAAGAGCTCTAGAAAGATAAAATGAACTTGCATAATTTATTTTATGCTTGCATTTATTTTTACATTCTTGCTATGCACCTTTACTTTCAAGCTATCACCTAAGAACATAAAGATTAAAATGGAACTTGCATCATCACTTAATTTAATTCTCAAAGCCTTTCTATTTCGGCCCTAAAGTCGATTGTTGTTGGGCCTAGAGCACTAAAATAAAGAATTGAACTTGCATCATCACCTAATTAATTTCTCGAATGCCTATCTATTTCGGCCTTAAAGTCGATTGTTGTTGGGCCTAGAGCACTAAAATAAAGAATTGAACCTTGCATATTTACTTTCAAGCTTGCACGTTTAAGTTTATGCCTCGCATATTTACTTTCAAGCTTGCACGTTTAAGTTTATGCCTTGCATATTTAATTTAAGTCATCACTTTATTTTGTAAGCAAGATTAAAAATGAAAAACATGAGCACGTTTATTTTATGCCATAACTTAAGAACCTAGAGCTCAAAGACTTGCCCATTTCATTTCAAGTTAAAGTTTAATGTGAATGCATTATTTGAATGCATGTTTTCGGCCAAGTAGTGATGATGGACTTGCAATGAGTTTTCATCTAGCTACAAGGACTAATAGTCTATGTTCTACGTTTCTCTTAAAGCTTTACAAATCTTTACAAGGTTACGTTATCATGAGGTATGACTTTATTCCCTCTTAGGAGATGAAATACATTTTGGTCACTGACCTAAGGCTTCCCTTAGCCTCTCGATGAATTAAAATGATTTGCAAAGAGTTTTAGAAGTTCTAAATTGATTCCATGAGAAACTAGTTAACTTATGTACCTCGAAATGTCAATTTAATTCTCTTACTGAAGCTCCATGATTTCGATTCTGTCATGATGAGTGTGATACTGTATGGTGATGTTTTGATGTGTGAAAATATCATATGATGATGTAGAAATGATTCTATGCATAATATGTAAGAAACTAGCTAACTAGAAATACTGTAAAGCTAGAATTTAACATAGTTTTTACCCATTTGTTTTTGGAACTTATCCAAACTATTTTAATGGGAGAACAATCAGGTTAGGATTGTTTAGACATGAAAAACTTGGTAACATTTGGATTAGAATCGAATTTTAGCACCTATAGGGAAACTAGTAACTAGAAAACCGTAAAAATGCAAATGTAGAACTCTTAGAACATTTAGTTTCTGGATTCTGTCCAGCAACATTACAACATGATAAATGTGATTTATAATTAGTTCTTAAGCATAGGAATGTCTCATAATTGATTTAGATTTAACTTATAGCGCCTTAGGCGAAGACGGAACCAAGAAAGGGTCTAAAATGTAAGTTCTAGAACCCCGTAACCACAAGTTAGAAATTCTGCCCTATGCTTTTCAGATTTGAGTATGAACATGAGGATTAGGAATGATGATTAATTATGAGCCCTTAGATGCATAAAATATGAACGACAGATGTTGGAAAACTATATCTCAAGATTAAGACCCGTAAGGGTCAAAGCATAAGCTACCAGAAGGGTAAGCGTTTGAATGTTCTATGATGATGCATGTGGTATGCAAATGATGATGATGTTATTCATATGAGGAATTCATGAGGATATATGTTTATGTGGCATAAAGCAAATTTGGAAGGAATTTGGCGTAATGCCATCATCTTGCCAATTCAGACGAATTTGGGGACTTAAAGAGATTTTGAAAATTAAGGTACTAAGATGGGTTCTAGGATGACACCGATTCGGCCGAGCACCTCCATAGAACTCATGTGACATCGGTACCAATTCATACTCTTAGGTGACACCGGTTCGACCGAGCACCCCTAAGAGAATTGCCCCCTAACCTGTACTCAGATAGTCGGGATTTATGATTTATGATACGCTTATCGTTAAGTGGTACGTAAGAACTAGTGACGACTAGTTAAGGTATGAGCTCATAACCTAGAGATGTGACATATTCTGGGTGACACCGGTTCGGCCGAGAACCCCCAGTTCGATTGTCTTTTAGGGTGGCGCATGAGGAAGAGATGTTTCATGATTATGATTATGTCACTAAGTTTGTCCCATATGAACGTTACTATTGCCACTTTATGCCACTAAGTATGATGATGCTTGATGTTATGTTTCATGTATGTGCATTAGGTAGTGCCATGCATACATATTCTATTATGTTGCATTCATGACATTAAGATCATCCTAAAATGAATGGACCTTGGCTAAAGTATGTTTTAAAGTATAAAATGAACTCGATGCATGCTCACTTGCTTCTACGAAATAAACCCAAGGTTCCTGAGGACGTAGATTGATGACACCTAGGTAGTAGGAGGCCCTACTGAGATTCTTTAGCAAGATTCTCACTCCCTCTATCTTTTCTTTCCGTCACGTCTTCAGATGGCGACATTCGTGGCATTCATGGACACCTCTACATGGGAGGTGCACTATGATCCGGCTCACGGGTCATACCATTTTGAGGGACAGTGCACGATGCGGGTTTTCATGTCCTATGGCCACGACGAGTGGGTTTCTGAGCATGCGCGTACGCATGACGAGAGAGTGCTCCACATGCACACCACCGCCTTAGCCATGCAAGGCTATCCCGATTACGTGCCCCGGACCTACTTCTCGGAGACCGACCCATCCGAGGACCCACCTACCCATCCGTATAGCGAGAGCTCCGCCCCTTCTCCCCCACCGATGAGGAAGGACAGTGAGGATACCGTGACTCAGCCACGGCTTGCACGACGACCAGAGATGTGGCCACACCGCGGGGGTCACCCTCGATCCCCGTTCCGTCTCTTTACGCCCGAGGAGCTCGCCCAGTTTCCCGGATATATGCCTCGCTCACGAGATGGACGTCAGTAGGAGGTGACGATCGACCGATGGAGTACCTGGGTAGAGCACACACCACTTAGATGGGGATAAACCTTCTTTTGATTTGAGGTTATCCCATTAGATGCACTCGGGTAGGGGAGTAGTTTATGTTTATGCTTATGTTGCATTTTCTTTCATGTATTCCCTTGTACCAAATTAAGTCTCACACTTATAAGTGGGCAAGTTATATATCTATATGAGATGATATTCAGTGTTTCTCATTATGTGCCTTTATGTGCCTTATGCTATGACGTTATGAGATGTATGTTTGACCATTACATGTTATATCGCATCACGCGGCTCTCACTTTGTATTTCAAAAAAAAATTTACCCGTATTTTCCGCTAAGTATTTCAAAGTAAAAATGAGAACTATGAAGTAACAGACTAATGATTAACCTAAGTATGTTCTAGAGTATTGGGTTAAAAATTAGGATGTTACAACCACCACCCTCCACCACCTCTCAACTTTAAACCACCATAAACCACCATCAAAAAACACAACCTTTCCATCCCTAAGCATCAAAGCTTAAGAAAAACCCTTCCTCTCTTTTCTTTCTTTTGGTCGAAATCCTTCTTGATTCAAGGAGAAGATTTCTTCTCATTTTCTTTCACAAAAATCCATGCTTTGCTCTTTTCAAAAGATATCTTTGGTAGGGAGTTGTCTTAATGATTTCTATTCCTTTCTTTTGCTTTACTCTTGGTTTAAGATGTTGTAATGTTGATTCTTCCTTCATCCTCCACATATTTAGTTCTTTATTTCCCTTTTCCTTTCTCTTTGTTTTTGGCCTTGATGGCCTACATAATGAAGAAATCATGGCTTGATGATGAGGATCTTGGGTGTTGGTTGCAAAACCATCATTTAGTTGGCCTCTAAAGCTTGAAGGTTTCACTTCTAAGAGTTTTTGGCAAATAAAGGTATTATGTTATTTTAAAGAGTTAAATGGTAATCTTGAGCCAAAAAGATAATAAATGGATTGTATTCGTATTTATATTTCAAACCCTTGCATTGCATATTTATATTTGAGCTTTGCATTCATATTTATGTTTCTTTGCCATCACCTAAATAATTAACTCGAAGCCTACCTATTTTAACCTTAAAGTTGATTGTTGATTTAGAGTGAATACTCGAAGGGGCCTAGAGCACTAAAATAAAGAGTTGGACTTGCATTCATGTTTACATTTCCTTGTCTAGCATATTTACTTTTCAAGTCATCACCTAAACTTAAAGATTTAAAACTAGAGCTTGCATTCTCATCTTTATATTCAGGCTTTGTGTAACATGTAACATCCTAATTTTTAACCCAATACTCTAGAACATAATTAGATTAATCATTAGTCTGTTACGTCATAGCTTTCTCATTACTTTAAAATACTTAGCGGAAATACTGGTAAATTTTTTTTTGAATTATATAAAAGCAAAGTGAGAGCCACGCGACACGATACATGATAAAACGTGATTGAAAGTAAGCAAACATTTCATCATATCATGAGGCAAGTAAAGGCACATCACAATATCATTGAAATGCATAATTATATATATAGATATGATATGCTCACTCATAAAGAGCGAGACTTAGTTTAGTACAACTAGAATGAAAATACATGGAAACGAAAGTACAACAAAGGTGATAAAAGAAACTCTCCTAACTCTAATGCGCCTACAAATGGATAGCCCCAAAGAAAAAAGAAGGCTATCCTAGTCTAGTCAAGCTAGAGCACCAGAACCGCGACGGTCGTCTCCTACTGCGGGCCTCTCTGGAAAGGAGGGATGTACCTGATCCACTGGGCGATCTCGGCCGGGGTGGCGATGCGCTGCATCGGTCGGGCGTGAGCTCCACGGTGGGGAGTCATCTTCACCCGTCCTCCACGTACTGGCTGAGCGACGGAAGCCTCGCTACCCTCCCCAACGTCCATCGGCACAGTGGGGGAGGATCCCTCAGAGGGCACCTGAGTGGCAGAATCCTCCGAAGGGTCCGTCTCGGAGAATGATGAGGGCGAGCGGGGTACATACTATGGGTAGTCCCGGATGGCAGAGGCCGTCGGTGGGGTGCGGTGGATCCGCTCCTCTTGAGGGCGTGCGCGCTCGAACACGAAGTCGTCGCCATAGGGTGAGACAGAAGAGAATCGATGGCTATGTACGGGGTGACTGAAGGGCCGTCCAACGAACATAAACACTCGTACGACGCAGCGGCCCACAAAATGGTATGACCCGTGGTCCGGATCATGATGTACCTCCCAAGTTGGGGTGTCCATAAAAACCACGAAAGTCGCCATTTGAAGACGTGACGGAAAGAAAGAGATAGAGGGAGTGAGAATCTTGCTAAAGAATCTCAGTAGGGCCTCCTACTACCTAGATGTCATCATCTACGTCCTCAGGAACCTTGGGTTTAGTTGTACAAAATAAGTGAGCATGCATTGAGTCCATTTTTAGGTTGTAAAACATAATTTAGCCAAGGTCCGTTCATTTTAGCATGATTCTTAATGTCATGGATGCAAGCATATTAAAGAATGTATGCATGGCTCTACTTAATGCAAGAATAATCATCATATATTTAAGAACGTCATAATTGTAGTGGCATAAAGTGGCAAATAAATTCTCTTTGTGACATAATCATCATAACTTCCTCATAGGCCACCCTAAAAGACAAGCGCTGCAGGGTACTCGGCCGAACCGGTGTCACCCAGAACGTGTCACATCTCTAGGTTATGAGCTCATACCTCAACTAGTCGTCACTAGTTCTTACTTATCAATCTCGATAAGCGTAACATAATCGTAAACATAATCCCGACTTATCCAGTACAGGCTAGAGGGCATTTCTTGGGGGTGCTCGGCCGAACCGGTGTCACCTAAGAATTAAATCTTGGTACCGATGTCACATGAGTTCTCTGGAGGTGCTCAGCCAAACCGGTGTCATCCGAGAACCCATCTTAGTACCTCATAAAAATTTTATAGGTTTTCAAAAACTTTTTGAATCCCGAATTTGTCAGAAATTCGACGGCATAACTGTAGCATGTCGGATTTCTTCCAAATTCTTCTTTATGCCACATAAGTCAATCAAACATGCATCCTTCATCATACTTACATGCCATCACATAATCATCCTCATACTTTCACAAACAACATTAAAAGTTCGTTATGCACTTGATCCTACGGTATTTTATGCTCTGACCCTTACGGGCCTTAAACTCGCGATGTAGTTAACCTATCATCTTCTATCAAACTTTTATGCACCTAAGGGTTCTCTCTTATCAAACCTTATCATTTATTTATGTTATCTATTAAATCTGAACATCACCATTCCTTAGGGGCAGCGTTATAAACTTATGATTACGGGGTTCTAGAACTTGCGTTTTAGACCCTTTCTTGGTTCTGTCTTCGCCTAAGGCGTTATAAGTTAATCCCAAACCAATTGTGAGTCATTCTATATCAAGGAACTATTTATAAACCATGTTCTATACATTTTAAGGTTGCTGGACAGATTCTAAGAATTAAATGTTCTAAGAGTTTTAGAATTGCAGTTTTACGATTTTCTAGTTACTAGTTTCTCTATAGGTGCTAAAATTCATTCCTACTTCAAATGAAACCAAATTTTTCATGACTAATCAATCCTAATCTGATTATATCCCCATTAAAACAGTTTGGGCAGTGTCCATAATTAAATGGAATAAAACTATGCTAAATCTTGAATTTATGATTTTTCCTAGAAAGCTAGTTTCTTCTCTACCTTGCATAGAAATGTCCCAACTTCATCATACATAATTTTTATTCAACCACGTCAAACATCATCACATGGCAGCAAAAACATCATGGAAGAACCGAAACATTAAATCCCAAAAAGATACATAACTTGATATTTTTAAAATACATAAGTTACTAGTTTCTCTTGGAATCATTTTCAAGACTTCTAAAACTCTTTTGCAAACCATTTTATCATGTCAAAGAGACTAAACTTATCCTTAGGTGAGTGACCACTTAATCCCTCTTAAAAAGGAGGTTAAATTCCTAGAACCTTGTTGGTATTAAACTTAAACAAAATCATGAGATTTAAAAGGATTCTTAAAACTTGACTTATTGGTCCTTGAAGCTAGATGGAACTCATTCCAAGTTCATCATCACTTCATGGCCGAAATCATGCATTCAAAGAATGCTCCCTCATTAAACTTTAACTTGAGATGAAATGGGCAAGTCTTTGAGCTCTAAGATCTTTTAAGTGATGACATAATTTAAACGTGCTATGCACTTCATTTTTATTCTTCATTACAAATTAAAGTGAGAGCTTAAAATAAACATGCTAGACTTGAATATAAAAATGAAAGGCTTAAAATAAATATGCAAGACTTGGAATATAAATATGCAAGGCTTGAAATATAAATATGCAAGTTCATTTCTTTATTTTAGTGCTCTAGGCCCAGCAACAATCGACTTTAAGGCCGAAATAGAAAGGCTTTGAGATTTAGTTAGGTGATAGTGCAAACCTCATTTTAAATCTTTATGTTCTTTAGTGATGAAAGGTAAATATGCTAGACAAGAATATAAATATGGGATGCACTCCATTCTTTAGCCTTTAACTTTAGGTGATGGCTTGAAAATTAAATATGAATGCAAAGCTCAAAATAAATATGTAATGCATAAGCTCAAATTTAGATATGAATGCTAGTTCATTTTATTTCTTATTAGAGCTCATACAAGACTTTAAAGGAACTTAAACCTCAACCCAAACTCAACATGACAAGATAAAGAAAAACAAGAGTGAACCTCAAGGGTTCTTTAAACACAAAGTTTCTTTTCTTGAAATGTAAACTTAAATAACATTTTTATTAAAACTCAAGCTCTAGAGGCCTCATTGTGATGAACACAGTCATCATCTAGAAGCTCTCATCATCAAGCCATTGTGGGTTCCCTTGGCCAACATGGCCGAAAATCATAAAGAAAGAAAAGGAAGAAGAACCGAAATTGTTGGAGAAGAAAAGAAACATTTGGAACTCTAGAGATCATGATCTTGATGATGCATTAACACCAACATCATGAGCTCTCATCATTGAGTTCATGTTAACCATTTTAAAATATCATCAAAGTGAAAGGTTTCAAAGATTTAAGAAGAAAACTAAAAACACCTTTAACTTAAGATCAAAGATCAAGCTTTAGAGATTGTTCAAGTGATGAACATCATCATGAAACTCTCATCATCAAGCTCTCATTTCTTTGATTCACAAGCCTCATGGCCGAAAAACAAAGAGGAGTGGAAGAAGAAAAGAAGTTCTAAAAAGGATTCAAGAGAAACTATAAACACATAAAGGAATTGTGAACTTTAAATGAAATAACTCTTGAAAGAAAATCCCTACCTAGTGATTAGGAGGTTGGAATGAGAGAAGAGGATGAAGAACTTGAAGAACTTGAAGACTTGAACTTGAGAGAAAAAGGAAACTTTGAAGTGTTTCTTTGAAAACTTACTCTTTGCAAATGAACCCAAAATGATACAAGTTCACCCAAGCAAGCTATTTATAGAGAAATGAAGCAAATGAAAGGTGCATTTGAGGGGGGAGGCTTCGGCCATGCAGAATGGAGGAAGTCCATGAGTTCCATGAGGTGAGATAATGTGGTCTTGAGGCATGGTGAGGTATGGTTCAAAGTATGGTGAGGTATGGTTCAAGGTATGGCCTCAAGCATGGTTCGTTGAGTGAGAAACAATTCAAAATGTGTGGTAATTGAGAGAGAGAGGGCCGAAATGCATCATCCATGGGGGGAGGGTTTCTTGCATTTTAATTGTGGTTTAGAGTTGTGTTTAGGTGTATCTTTGATTAGGATTAAGATTAGGACTTTGTAAGAAAGTGTTTAGGTGAGAAAATGGGTAATTAAGGTTGTCAAGACATAATTAAAGAGTGTTCTTGCATCATTAGTGAGTTATAAATTCATTTTAGTGTATAAATAATTCTAGACACAATTCCTTGATTTAAGGAATTGGAGAGAGAAAACACTATTCAAGATTCCAAGAGTGAAATCTTGAGTTTTAGAAAAGAGATTTAAATCTAATCTAAGCAATCTTAGGTTCTAATTAATTTTAATAATTTATTTTGACTCTAGATTAATTATAGAAATTAATTAATCTTCGTTTAGAGCCTAATATTGCTTAGGTTCGCTTAACCACATCATTAAGCTCAAAAACACTATTCTAGGGACAAAATCGTAATTTTGCACTAAAACTGCCCGGGACCACCGGGACTCAAACAGATGTTTTGAAACATGTAAAAACATGGTTTTAAACCTCTAGGGAAAGTTTGGGGCTCAAACGGCACCTTTACCCGCGTAAAACGCTATAAGGGTATTTTGGTCATTTTGATCCGAAACTGCAGAAAATGAGACTTTCGCCTCCGGAACCACTCAAGGGTTATTCAATCCCCTTCAAACATTGAGTTGGCCCTTCGAGGACTGCCGGGTCGACCATCCTTGAATTCCAGGCCGAAAATGACCTCAGGGGCATTTCGGTCATTTTCCACTCAGACAGAAAATCGGGGCGTTACATAACACCCTCCTAATTACCATATTTTACTCGAGTATCAATACAGTAATTAGAAAAGTATTACTTACATTCACAATCTATACTAGTCGGAAATAATTGAAATAAAATAATGTAGCCGTATATGTTGCAAAGCCAATATATACATATATGGACATTGTTGTTAAGTTTACAATAGGTAATACTGTAAAACAAACTAGTCATTTCCTAAACATCAAGGACTCAGTCCACAAAAGAAAGCCTCTACCAGCTAGTCTGACCTACTCAAAGTTGAGATCCAGCAAAATTTTATACAAATAGAAAATGAATCTCATCAACATCCAATAAGGTCAAACTACGGTTTAGGGGATCCTATTCCTAAACTGCCACTATACATACACCAAAAGTCCCTGAGTTGTCCCATGGTCTCCTAAATAAAACCATTTGCCATTGGTGCAATGGCATTGCCCCCAACTAGGGCATCAAGATCAATCGATGGATCGGAGTCGGAGGAAAAGGATGAAGGATCATCTCCAGGAGGGGACATAGGTGGTGCAGGTGGAGCTACAAATACATCAAGGTGTGCCATTTCAAAAGGCACCTCAGCATAAGGAAACCTGGGTCGAACTCAACAGAGAAAATAGAAGTACTAAATGAACGGCTAAAGAACACATACACTCTAATCCGGGAGTATGCTACAACATATAAGGAGTCTAAGATTGGATTATAATGCCACTGCCACTGGGGCGAGTCAAGGAAGATTATCACTGATGGCATCCTTAGAATCTGAATACAACATAAAATACATGCAGCATAGGGATGAGAATATTATAAAATTCTTAGTAGGGTACTCCCTCAAATGCGAACATAATATAACCAGTAAACTCATTCATATTGAATTCATCATGATAAATTATATGCATAAATACCAATGTGCATAATTCATATAAAGTTGGATGCAAAAGGGGTAGTAATCAAGTTTCTTTCTCTTGCAACTCGTAGAATTCAATTTAGTGCAATTTTCTCTTTTCATCAACATAGGGAAGGCTTAATCTCATATCAAGTGGTATCTGCAATGGAGTTACTCCACAAGAACTATTGATTATTAGGACATGAGCTCATTCCTAATTGTCGATACGTCTATCGACTCATCAAATTCCTAGGGAAGCTCTTACTTTTGCCTTCCCCTATTAACCACACAAGTTTTGTCTCTATTTTCCCCATATGTTAAAAACTTACACAATTATAAGTCATATTTTCTCTTTTACCACCATAATACTCACATCATATAGTTCTCTTATTCAATGGCATTCTTACATCACAAGTAAGTATTTAATTCCATTGGAGTCTCCTCCGTATCTCATAAGCATTTCTTTAAAATATCTACCATGTATACATATACCATATACTTGAATCAAATACCATGTTACCATTGATTTAAGACATTCTCACCATTTCAACACCCTAGAAGATTTACAACTCCTGAAATAATATTTAATTTCCACATTAAAGGCAAATTCACAAGCCACAAAAATTTCTTATGGCACTTCAATGTGTCTAAAAGATCCTATAAAATTTTCATAATAATCAAAGTTCTATAACCATGTCACTAAATTTTTCAAGTTTAGTGGTCACAGCACACCTCTTCACAGCCTAGGACAGGGTTCTCCTAATTTTTAAATTTAACGTATGATGGAATCAACTCAAAATAAAAATTACAATTACACTTCAAGATGTTTTAACTCCCTATATAAATTTCAAAAGAGAATTCGCTCATTTACTATGATAATAAAATCATACAATTTCCTTGTTTCAGTTTCAGAAATCCAGACAACATGAGAGCTATTTCGGTTTCTGATTTTTTTAAGACAGTGTTCCTTGAAACCAATGCTCAAGGAATTTCGTGTAGATATTTCATGATGTTAGGCCCAACATATAATTTTTTTCCCAGGCAAGGAATATTACTACAAACATGTCTATAAATTCATGAAATTATGCTCTCTACAGGGAAATTGAAAATCCAGCACTCCAACCAAAACTTCTCTTGATAAAATGAGTTATCTAACCTCATCCAAATCCTTCACCAAAATTCATACATCAACAACCATATATCATTAACTACCACAATCAAAAATCTCGAACAGAACAAGTCAGAGATGTGAAATATAAATTTGGCAAGAAAAGACCAAATAAAACCCTACTATTGGAAGCAAGTAATGTCTTTGTCCCTAGTATGCTTCAGGATGATGCCCTCCACTTCAAGGCTCTCAAAACACACCCAAAACCCTTTCCAAATAGTGAGATACAAGGTATCAAGGTTGACATTTGGTGAGTGATTGAGATTCTAATCGGTTATATGTGTAGGTGTTGGGGTGTAGAGTAATTTTTGTGAAGGAAACTTTGGATTTTGGTAACTAACATCCTAATTTTTAATCTAATACTCCTAGAACGTAATTAGGTTAACCATTAGTCTATTACTCTTTTAGTCTCATTCTTTAAGACCTTTCTTTAAAATACTTAGCGGAATATATGGGTAGAATTTTTTTTTGAAAAACATAGACAAAACACGAGCCTCGCATACCGTGAAGCGTAAACATAAAAGAATAACACGAACAGAAACATCAAATAGGCTTCATGGAAAGAACAACCATCAAGATATCATCGTATGACATTAACGTTAAATATCAAGTCAAACATTAATAGTATTAATGACATAGGGACATCTCACAATAACATCACATCAAATATATTGGGCCCACCCACGGAGGTTGAGCATACAACAATTCAAACTACATACAACTATGATGTGAAAAGCTACGACTATGTCCCCGCTTCCGCTGCGCTACTTTGATCTCGACCATCAAGCTACTTCTACGTCGGCACTTTAGAGCAATTCGTGGATGTTGTGTCAACCTTGTCTGAAGACGAAGATGGAAAAAGAAAGATAAGGGGTAAGAAACTTATACAAGAATCTCAGTAGGGCTCCCCTTTTTCACACACGTGTCATCATCATCGTCCTTAGAAACCTCGGGTTTAATTATGAAATAGTGAGCATGCAAGGATTCATTTATTAAGTTCTAAAACATTCATTACCGAGGCTCGTTCATTTTATCATGAGTCTTGTAATGAATGCATCATACTTCTTTATGATATGCATGTCAATACTTTATGCATCATTACTCTAAAGCATACATCTAACTTCATAGCAAACATGATGTGCATAGAACATGGTTTATGAATGACATTCCTTGTTTCTTTAGGTGACATTAAGTTAGTTTCTTTTCATCCATGGGGCCACCCTATTACTCTTCCCTTTTGAGAGTACTTCTAGGTTATGAGCTCATACCTCACTAGTCATCACTAGCATAAACTTATTCCCTTTTGATAAGTACGGGTTAGGGGGTGAGAATCACCTTTTCATCACCTATAGTTTGATGAGTCCAAAGCATCATTTTCTCATATTTTAAGTCACCTTAAGTAAAAATCACCTTTTCATTACCTATCATTTGGTGAGTCCAAAGGATCACTTTCTCATACTTTACATCACCTTAAGTAAGAATCACCTTTTTATCACCTATTGTTTGGTGAGTCCAAAGGATCATTTTCTCATGTTTCAAGTCACCTTAAGCCTTAGTATGTTATAACAAGATGCAATACAATCATAAATCATCACTTAACTTATCATGCTTATAAACTCATAAAATCATCCATCCCACTCAATGATAATTATTCAGGCAATTTATCATGCAGCATGCCTTCACATTCATTTCATATATATATACATTCACCAAACTATAAATCATCATGTCATAATCTGAGAATAGGCATGCAAGATCATCAATTCATGTTCACATGAAGGAAGGAACACTTATATGCACATTTTAGATACTGGTAATCGATTACATAGGCCTTGTAATCGATTACTTGGCTCAATTTTCTAAAACAGGGAAGTTTGAGGTCCTGGTAATCGATTACATGATCTTTGTAATCGATTACCTCAGTTGAAAATGCACTCTGGGCCTCAAGAACACCTGAGTAATCGATTACATGGAGTGGTAATCGATTACCAGGGTCCAGAAACATGTTCTGGGTTTTCCAAAACACTGTGTAATCGATTACGTCATCTTGTAATTGATTATACAGGTCAAAAACTTATATTCGGGTGTGCAAGGCACTCTGGTAATCGATTACATAAGCCCTATAATCGATTACCAATAACCCAAAATGGCAAAAAACTCGAGCTTTGACATTCTTAAAATTGCCCATTCATTCTAAAAACCTTTTAACATCATTCCATCATCTTCCTTAAAACCAAACACACATTTAATTCCTTTGGGGCCTATAACCTGTCAAAACTTTTCACACATCACAAAAAATAAGATTCATCATCAACAAGACCTTTTTCAAAATCTCCAACTCCTTAAACAGAAACACCTATGTATAAAGGTAAAAGCACATGGGACCGAAATTCATTTGTAAGTTAAAAGGAGGAAACCTTGAGCCTCTAGACATATGGGTGATTACGTAATCATTAACATGAAAATGTAAGCTTTGTTTTAATCTTGATATTATGAAGTGGTGACAATGAAAACATAAATATGATGTTCAAAGCTTAAATATAAATATGAGATGCAATAACTTGAAATATAAACGTGCTAGGCAAAAATATAAATATGGAATGCAAGCTTATTTCTTTATTTTAACGCTCTAAGCCCAGCAGCAATCGACTTTAAGGCTGAAATAGAAAGGCTTTGAGATTAATTAGGTGATATGCAAACTCCTGTTTTAATCTTTGGGTTCTTAGGTGATGACTTGAAAGGTAAACGTGCTAGAAAAGAAACATAAATATGAAATGCAAGAACTTGAAAAGTAAATATGGATGCAAAGCTCAAAAGTAAATATAGGTGCAAACCATTTATTATCTTTTGAGTCCTAGGCTCAAGATTCACCATTTAAACTCTTTTAAAAACATCTTGCTTTTTTTTCTTGATAAAACCATTTGAAAGAGTGAAACCTTCAAGCTTTAGAGGTCACTAGGTGGTAGTTTCTCAACCAACACCCAAGATCCTCATCATCAAGCCATGGTTCCCTCCAATGTAAACCATCATGGCCGAAATCCAAGAGAAGAAAGAAAAAGAATAAGAATCGAAAAAGAGAAGAAAAGAGAAGAAAAGAAGAACCAAACTTTATCATTCCAAACCAAAAGCTAAACAAAAGAAGGAAAGGCATTCTTAGCATAAACTCCCTACCTTAGGTGTGTTTTCTTGATTGAGAAAAAGAACTTGCTCTTGAGGAAGAAGAAGAAGAAGAAAAAGAAGATCTCCTTGAAGCTTGAGAGAAAGAAAGTACTTAGGGATGTGAGAGAAATGAGCAAAGGTTCTAGCAAGCTCCTTGGGTGTCTATTTATAGAGGAAATGAACATGAGAGAAGTGAGGGGAGGAGGCTAGGTGGCACAATTTGAGTGGAGGAAGGAGAGAAAATATCTCTTACATGTAGTCATTCATAGGAAAGGCTAGCCATGGTTGGAGGTATGGGCTAGCATGTCACTTTGAGTGTTGGAAAGAACAAACTCTTGATGTAGGGAAGGGTGTGAGGTGGCACCTATTTTGAAGAATCCAAAGGGAGGAAATTGCTTCCCTAATTGTAGGTTAGTGATGTGTTTAGGTGTGTCCTTGATTAGACTTAAGATGAGGAGTTTGTAAGTAAGTGTGTAAGTGAAAGGGTAGGTAATCAAGGCTATTTTAAGGCATGATTAGTGAGCATTCTAGCCTATTAGTGGGGTCAAAATCCTACTCTACCTAGGCTTCTTGGAGTATGGAGAATGAATAGTGAAAATACTATTCAAGATTCTATACCTTGGAACTTGAGTTTTTTTAAAAAAAGGGTTTTTATGTTTAATCTAAGCAATTTTAGGTTCTAATTAATTTTAATAAATCATTTTGACTCAAGATTAATTATGGAAACTAATTAACCTTCTATTAGAGCCTAATATTGCTTAGGTTTGCTTAATTATATCATTAAGCTCAAATAGAATTATGCCAGGGGCAAAATCATAATTTCGCACAAAAACTACCCTGGACCACCGGGACTTAAACAGATACTTTTAAACACATGAAAACATCATTTTAAACCTTTAGGGAAAGCTTCGGGCTCAAATGACACCTTTACTGGCGTAAAAACGTTATAGGGGTATTTTGGTCATTTTGACCATAAACTGCAGAAAACAAGTTTTTCATTTCCGAAATTACTCAAGGATCATCAATCCCCTTCAAACATTGAGTTGACCCTTCGAGGACTACTGGACTGGCTATCCTCGAATTCCAGTCAGGAAATGACCTTAGGGGCATTTTAGTCATTTCCCTTAGACAAAAAAATTGGGGCGTTACAGTAACTCTAAGCTAACATATATGGAGTTGAAACCAAGTTAGAGCTCTTAGCTATGGAAGAAAGTGAGCTACTGCCTTCTTCTTGTTGTGGTCGAGAAAATGTCTTCTTAAAGAAGCCAAATATCAAGCTTATCCTATATTAAATGAATGAATAGAAAATGTTATGTTTAGATAATTACAAAGCCAATAAAGTAAAATGAATTGTTGTGATTTAATCTTGTAATTCAAGATTGAATCTTAGCCATTCATTTGATTTAAAGGGATAGGTTCATTTGTTTTATAGAGTTCCAACTAGTTTTTGATGTTAGAATTTGCACACTGAAATTTCACTGAACAGGTAAAACAATGTACCCGAGTAATCAAACATTGCCTGAAAAATATTTTTAGGTATAAAACTCTAATTCTACCTATTTCTAACCATAATCATAAAATTTCTCAATTTTGGGCATCTCTGGGGCCCAATTCTAGGGTTTCGGCCATCTCAGCTGGCCTGTGGGCCCATAAAACACTATTCATATTTTTTTATTTTTTGCTTCCTTGAATCCTTCTCATCATTTCTATATCTGTTAAAATCTTAAAATTCTCATTAATAAAACCTCATTTAATTTCTAAAGAGAATTAGGGTGTTACACTTTGCATATCATATTTATGTACGTTTAAATTTATGCCATCACTTAATTAATCTAGTGCTTAAGACTCACCCTCTTAACTCACATGAGAACTTTGATTCATGGAATATATATCTTTATAAATCTAAATATCCTTTTATTGAGCTCTCTAATTATGCTACTAATTTGAAGTTATTATTTGTTAATAAGAATTGATTATATGAACATTTGTTGATCTAGAATTAATTCTAAGAAAGAGTAGTTACTAGAAATGCTTATTATTGCAATTTTGTATGCCTTTGAAAAATATTAAATTTTGATTTCTGTTCTAACATTTCCAGATCTGATGTATGTTGTTTGGACTAGTTTAAATGTGATTTTTAGAGCTTTCAAAAACTGTAATTATAGATTCTGTTCCAGCATGCATTTAATTGGTAAAAATGTTTTTTGACATGTGTATATGGGTTGGAATATATAATAAATGGTTTACAAATTAATTCTAGCATTTTAGGAAAAGTAGGTAATGAAAAAGGGTAAAAAATGTAACTTCTAGAACACTGAAATTGTTCAACTTCAATTACTACCCAATTCTATCCAGCATTATTTAATGATGTTCTTGAGGATAATAATTAGTGGAAATCATTGTAATTGATCCCTTAGATGCATAAAGAAATAAATACAAAAGTTAAGTTACCCGATTTCAAGGTCTTACTGTTTAATGTAACACCCCGATTTTTCTGTCTGAGAGAAATGACCAAAATGCCCCTGAGGTCGTTTCCTGACCCGAATTCAAGGGTAACCAACTCGGTCATCCTCGAAGGGTCAACTCAATGTTTGAAGGGGATTGAATGGCCTTTGAATGCTTTCGGAAGCGAAAATTTCATTTTTCGCAGTTTTGGGTCAAAATGACCAAAATACCCCTATAGCGTTTCACGCGGGTAAAGGTGCCGTTTGAGCCCGAAACTTTCCCCAAAGGTTTAAAAACATGTTTTCATGTGTCTAGAGGTCTTTGTTCAAGTCCCGGTGGTCCCGGACAGTTTTAGTGCAAAATTATGATTTTGCCCCTAGAATAGTATTTTTGAGCTTAATGACGTAATTAAGCAAACCTAAGCAATATTAGGCTCTAAACGAAGATTAATTAATTTCCCTAATTAATCTAGAGTCAAAATAATTTATTAAAGTTAATTAGAACCTAAAATTGCTTAGATTAAACTTAAATCTCTTTTTAGAACTCAAGATTCCTAGTCTTGGAATCTTGAATAGTGTTTTCTCTCTCCAATTCCTTAAATCAAGGAAGTGTGTCTAGAGTTGTTTAGACTCTAAATTGAGGATCTAACTCACTAATGGTGCAAGACCACTCCTTAATTATGTCTAGACCACCTTAATTATCCATTTTCCTTACCTAAACACTTTCTTACAAATTCCTAATCTTAAGCATAATCAAAGATACACCTAAACACAACTCTAAACCACAATTAAAATGCAAGAAACTCTCCTCCCTTGGCTGATGTATTTCGGCCAGCACACTCCCCATTGACCACATGTTGAATTATTTTCTCACTCAAAGAACCATGCTTGAGCCATACCTTGAACCATACCTCACCATACTTTGAGCCATACCTCACCATGCCTCAAGACCACATTATCTCACCTCATGGAACTCATGGATGCCTCCATTCTGCACCCTCATGGCCGAAACACATCAGCCCACACACACACTTCATTTGTTTCATTTCTCTATAAATAGAATGCCTTGAGGAGCTTGCACCACTTTTAGAGCATTTGCTAAGTTTAGGAGCACTCAAAGCTTTTCCTTTTCTCTCAAAGTTCTAGTGTTCTTCAAGTTCTTGGAGTTCTTCAAGTTTTTCATCTTCTTCATCTTCTTCTTCCATTTTCAAGTTCATCACACCAAGTAGGGATTTCCTTTCATGTATTCTCTTCTTTAAAGTTCTTGTTTCAAGTTTGATGTTCATAGTTTCTCTTGATTCCTTTTAGAACTTCTTTTCTTCTCCTCCTTCCCCTTTATGTTTCGGCCATGGGCCTTTGGGAATGAAGAAGTGAGAGCTTGATGATGAGAGTTTTATGATGATATTCATCACTTGAAACAAACTCTAGAGCTTGATCTTTGTTCTTGAACAAAAATGTTTCTAGTTCTTCCTTTCTTGAACTCTTGAGAACTTTAGCTTTGATGATGTTTTAAAATGGCTCTATGAACTCAATGATGAGGACTCATGATGTTGGTGTTAATATATCATCAAGATCATGAACTCTAGAGTTTTAAAATGTTCCTTTTTCTTCTTGAAGATTTCGGCCATTTCCTTAATTTTTCTAAGCTTCATGGTTTGATTTCCTAAGAATATTATGTTGAGTTTTAAGAACTCTAAGCTTGACTTTACCTTGTTTGGATGAGTTTGGGTTATGGTTTAAATTCCTTTAAAGTCTTGTTAAGAGCTCTAGAAAGATAAAATGAACTTGCATAATTTATTTTATGCTTGCATTCATATTTACATTCTTGCTATGCATCTTTACTTTCTAGCTATCACCTAAGAACATAAAGATTAAAATGGAACTTGAATCATCACTTAATTTAATTCTCGAAGCCTTTCTATTTCGGTCTTAAAGTCGATTGTTGTTGGGCCTAGAGCACTAAAATAAAGAATTGAACTTACATTATCACCTAATTAATTTCTCGAATGCCTTTCTATTTCAGGCTTAAAGTCGATTGTTGTTGGGCCAAGAGCACTAAAATAAAGAATTGAACCTTGCATTTTACTTTCAAGCTTGCACGCTTAAGTTTATGCTTTGCATTTTACTTTCAAGCTTGCACGTTTAAATTTATGCCTTGCATATTTATTTTACGTCATCACTTTATTTTGTAAGCAAGATTAAAAATGAAAAGCATGAGCACGTCTATTTTATGTCATAACTTAAGAACCTAGAGTTCAAAGACTTGCCCATTTCATTCCAAGTTAAAGTTTAATGTGAAACCATTCTTTGAATGCATATTTTCGGCCAGGTAGTGATGATGGACTTGCAATGAGTTTTCATCTAGCTACTAGGACCAATAGTCTATGTTTTAAGTTTTCCTTAAAGCTTTACAAGACTTTATAAGGTTATGTCATCACAAGTTGTGATTTTATTCTCTTTTAGGGGATGGAATATGTTTTGGTCAGTGACCTAAGGCTTCTCTTAGCCTCTTGATGAATTAAAATGTTTTGAAAAGAGTTTTAGAAGTTCTAGATTGATTCCAAGAGAAACTAGTTAACTTATGTACCTAGAAATGTCAATTTAATTCTCTTATTGAGGCAAGATGTTTTCGGTTCTAATATGATGAGTATGATGTTGTATGATGATGTTTTGATGTGTTGGAATGTGTGAAAATATCATATGATGATGTAAAAGCGATTCTATGCGTGATAGGTAAGAAACTAGCTAACTAGAAATACCGTAAAGCTAGAATTTAACATAGTTTTGACCCATTTATTTTTGGAACTTATCCAAACTGTTTTAATGGGAACATAATCAGATTTATATTGTTTAGACATGAAAAACTTGGTAACATTTGGATTAGAATTGAATTCTAGCACCTATGGGGAAACTAGTAACTAGAAAATCGTAAAAAAATGCAAATGTAGAACTCTTAGAACATTTAATTTTCTGGATTCTGTCCAGCACCCTTACAACATGATAAACATGATTAATAATTAGTCCTTAAGCATAGGAATGTCTCATAATTGATTTAGATTTAATATATAGCGCCTTCGATGAAGACGGAATCGAGAAAGAGTCTAAAACGTAAGTTCTAGAACCCCGTAAATACAAGTTAGAGATTCTGCCCTATGCTTTTCAGATTAAAGTATGAACATGAGGATTAGGAATGATGATTAATTATGAGCCCTTAGGTGCATAAAGATATGAGCGACGGATGTAGAGAACTATATCTCAAGATTAAGACCCATAAGGGTCAAAGCATAAGCTACCATAAAGGTAAGCGTTTGGATGTTTTATGATGATGCATGTAGTATGCAAATGATGATGATATTATTCATATGAGGAATTCATGAGGTTATATGTTTATGTGGCATAAAGCAAATTTGGAAGGAAATTCGGTGTAATGCCGTTGTGCCGCCGAATTTCAAACAAATTTGGGGACTTAAAGAGATTTTGAAAATTAAGGTACTAAGATGGGTTCTAGGATGACACCGGTTCGGCCGAGCACCTCCATAGAACTCATGTGACATCGGTACCATTTTATACTCTTAGGTGACACCGGTTCGGCCAAGCACCCCTAAGAGTTTTGCCCCCTAACCCGTACTCAGATAGTCGGGATTTATGATTTATGATACGCTTATCGTTAAGTGGTAAGTAAGAACTAGTGACAACTAGTTAAGGTATGAGCTCATAACCTAGATATGTGACACGTTCTGGGTGACACCGGTTCGGCCGAGCACCCCCAGTTCGATTGTCTTTTAGGGTGGCCCATGAGGAAGAGATGTTTCATGATTATGATTATGTCACTAAGTTTGTCCCATATGAATGTTACTATTGCCACTTTATGCCACTAAGTATCATGATGCTTGATGTTATGTTTTATGTATGTGCATTAGGTAGTGCCATGCATACATCTTCTATTATGTTGCATTCATGACATTAAGATCATCCTAAAATGAATGGACCTTGGCTAAAGTATATTTTAAAGTTTAAAATGAACTTAATGCATGTTCAGTCATTTTGTATAATTAAACGCAAGATTCTGAGGACGTAGATGATGACACCTAGGTAGTAGGAGGCCCTACTGAGATTCTTTAGCAAGATTCTCACTCCCTCTATCTCTTTCTTTCCGTCACGTCTTCAGATGGCGACGTTTGTAGTGTTCATGGACACGCTGACATGGGAGGTGCACCATGACCCGGACCACGGGTCATTCCATTTTGTGGGTCGATGCACGGTTAGAGTATTCATGTTCATGGGTCGACCCTTCACTCTCCCTGTACATTCCCATCGTTTCTCCTCTGTCTCACCTTTTGGCGATGACCTGGTATTCGAGCGCGCACGTCCCCTAGAGGAGAGGCTTCGCCGTACCCCACCATCCACGTCCGCCGCTCGAGCTACCCCCAGTATGTGCCCCGTTGCCCATCGTCTTTTTCGGAGACGGATCCTTTCGAGGATTTGGCAACCCAGGCACCCTCCGAGGGATCTTCCCCCACCATACCCATGGACCTTGGGGAGGATAGTGAGCCTTCCGTGACTCAGCCGAGGCTTGCACGACGACCGGAGATGAGGCCACGCCGTGGAGGTCACTTCCGAGCCCCGATCCGTCTATTCACACCGGAGGAGCTTGCTCAGTTTCCTGGTTACGTACCACGTTCGAGGGATAGTCGCCAGTAGGAGGCAGTGGATGGCCCCGGTTAGAGTACACACCACTTAGATGGGGATAAACCTTCTTTTGTTTAGAGGTTATCCCATTAGATGCACTCGGGTAGGGGAGTAGATCATGTTTAAGTTTATGTTGTATTTCCTTTCCTGTATTTTCCTTGTACTAAAGTAAGTCCCACACTTATAAGTAGGCAAGTTATATATATATGAGATGATATTCAGTGTTATTCATGTGTGCCTTATGTTATGATGTTGTGAGACATTTGTTTTACTATACATGGTTTACCGCTTATCGCATCACGCGGCTCTCACTTTTTATTTCAAAAAAAAATTTTCCGTATTTTCCGCTAAGTATTTCAAAGTAAAAATGAGAACTATGAAGTAACAGACTAATGATTAACCTAAATATGTTCTAGAGTATTGGGTTAAAAATTAGGATGTTACATTTAAGGGCTAATGAACATGCTTATTTCATGAGATGATTCGTTCATAATATATTGTGAATTTTATATGATAATAATGTTGTACACTTGGCCATCCATTTATGTGATTTATTGTGGCATGTTATGACTACACTTGGAATATTTGAGGTGCACATAATAAGTAAAATGTAAGCATGTGATATTATATGATCTGATTATGCCTTTGCATCTCAACACAACATGTTAAGTTTAAAGTGATATAAAGCACATGGAAATGATCCTCTAGACTCCTTGAATTAAAAGTTATGAGAGGTGATCCAAGTAAGTTGCATATTCATAATATGAAAAGCAAGGAAGTGATGTGTTTTTCTCCCCCACTATTACCCCATGTTAAATCTAGCAACGGCTAGTTAGGTTGAGCTCATCCTAGGCGATTGATATGTTGGTTGGTTCTAGTGTTAATTTTTAAATCATCGGGAAAGCATATTGGTTGGATTTGTTGTTAACGTGAGAGAGTGGACTGATGAGAAAGGAACTCAAGAATTCATTCATGAGAAAGTGCATAATCATGGGTCCTTTTGCATTCCTATACATGTTAAAAGATATTTGACTCATTGCATGCCCCATCATGCCTTCCTTTATTTTGTCAATGCTTTAGTTCTCTAACTTATCTTTGTTGTGAATGTACACATTATTAAGTAAGACTATGTTATCTGCATGTATTACTAGTGTACTGAGACATTGTCATGCATACATGAGATATCTGCTGCATTCATGCATTAAGATTCATGCTAAAAGATACGGACCTTGGTTAATGATATTTGGAACTTAATAAATGAATCTTATTTATACACACTACTTTCATAATGAAACCTAAGGTTCCTAGGGACGATGATGATGTCATGTGTGTGTAGGGATGGAAACCTTACTGAGATTCTTGTGTAAGTTTCTCACTCCCTCTCTTTCTTTCCATCTTCATCTTCAGACAAGGTTGATGGCGATGGCGATGCCGATGGATTGCTTTGAGATGCTGGCACAGAAGTTGCATGATGGCCAAGATCAAAGTGGCACAGCAGAAGCGGAGATGTAGGCCTTCTCGTCTACGATGCTTAAGGATATTTTGTCTTCACACCTTAGTTTCTAGCAAAGGGTTTAGTCATATTTTAATCATGCTTAGCTTTTGAATCGTTGTTTCACTAAAACCTTTAATTGATGAGCTTAATGCTACTATATTAAGTAATTGTATTATGGCATAGAACCTTTGATGTTATTAATGTATGCTTTCATGGTGTTATGATATGCTTAAGATTTGATTGGTTAGTTCGTATTTATTCTGTGTTTAGTTCCTTTTTGGCTTGTATGCGTAACGTACGACAAAGTTCTCTCAAGTTACGTGGCTCATGTTTTTCGTTTCAAGTTTCAAAAAAAAAATATTTTCACCCATATATTATCGCTAAGTATATTTTCTAAAGACTAAAGCTAAGAACTAAAATAAAGAGTAACGACTAATAATTAATCTAAGTGCGTCCTAGACGTATTGGGTTAAATATTAGGGTGTTACACAAGGTCATCAGGAACAAAGTAAGATTGGTTGCACAAGGTTATAATCAACAAGAGGGAATTGATTATGATGAAATCTTTGCACCAATAGCTAAGCTGGAAGCCATCAGAATACTACTTGCTTTTGCTGCCTTCGAGGGATTCACACTCTATCAAATGGATGTTAAGTCTACATTTCTATATGGATTCCTCTCTCAGGAAGTATATGTGAAGTAGCCTCTTAGTTTGAGTGTAAAAGCCTTCCCAACTATGTATTTAAGCTAACAAAGGCTCTCTATGGTCTAAAACAAGCTTCTCCAGCTTGGTGTGATAAACTAAGTACTTTTTTGCTGAAGAATGAGTTTAAGATAAGTAAAGTTGATACTACTCTTTTTACTCTTGAACAAGATAATCACTTTTTGATAGTTCAAATATATGTTGATGACATTATATTTGGCACTATTGATCATTCTCTCTGTGAAAAGTTTTCAAAATTAATGCAAACTGAATTTGATATGAGCAAGATGGGTGAACTCAAGTTCTTCCTCAATTTGCAAATAAAATAGTAAAAAGAAGGAACCTTGGTCTATCAAGAAAAATATACAAAAGAGCTTTTGAAGAAGTTTAATATAGATCAAGCCAAGCCATTGAGTACCCAGATACATCCATCTCAAATCATTGATGCTAATGAGAATGCTGAAAAGGTCTTAGAAAGTAATTATCTTGGAATGATTGGTTCACTGCTGTACCTTATATCCTGTAGACTAGACATTCAATTAAGTGTGGAAATTTGTGCTAGATTTCAATCTAACCTAAAGCAATCACATTTAAACGTAGTTAAGAGAATTTTTAGATATTTATTAGGTACTACTAATCTCGATTTGCTGAGATTGTAGCTTACTATGATGCTGACTTCACTGGAGATAAAGTAGAGAGAAAAGTACCAGTGGTTGCTATTATTTCTTTGTAAAAAGCTTGATCACTTTGTCGTGCAAAAAGCATAATACAATTGCACTCTCTACTACCAAGGCTAAATATGTAGCTGTTGCAAATTGTTGCACCCAGATGCTATGGATAAGGAACCAGCTAGAAGATTATCACTTGAGGTATTTTGAAATCCTATCTTCTGTTACAATACTAGTGCTATTAATCGTTCTAAAAATCATATCAAGCACTCTAGATCCAAATAGATCAATGTTAAACATCATTTTATCCGAGATCATGTTCAAAAAGGAGATGTTGAGTTAATGTTTGTAAATACTGAAAACCAAGTATCAGATATATTCATAAAGCCTTTAGCTAAAGATCGTTTTTGTGTTTTGAAAAAGTTTTTAAACATAGTGGTTTTTAAATCAGCATAAGCATTCATAAACAAACATTTCTAGGTACTCTCTCTTGATAACTCTGAGCCCAAAAGATGTATTAAATTTGCAAGACCATGAATCATATTGAAGAGTTTGCAAGCTCAGAAAGAAGATGAGATGATCAGAAAAAAGAGTTGAGGATCAAAAAATGGAGAATATATGGCCTCATGATATTCAGTATATGAAGATGAGTTTATGATGAAAACTTAGTAAGACTCTGATGGATCAGAAAGTGAATAATGAAGCTCAAAAGGTAACCTCTTCAAAAAATTATCTCAAGAGTTAGAAACTACTCTTTCTGAAGAAGGATGAAAAGGCAGGATAATTCTCACTCTTTTGAGTTTCTCTCTCCCACGTCGCTTCACCTTCAGTCAGTCATGTCATATCACTTAAATAACCCCCTCCTCACACTTCACACGTTACCTTTATCTTCAACCTACAACTATGTTCTCACAAACCCTAACCTTCAAACCTTTCTCAAACTTTAACCTTCCTTTCATTCTCACAAACCATCCATGGCTGAAGGCAAAAATCTTGACCAATATGCTATTAAGATAGCTTCTTTTCACATGTATGAAGATCCTAGCATGTAGGATCACTATGAAAAACACTTTTCCTTAAGAAAGATGGCACTTGGAAAGTCGCTAAGAAAAGATCTTAGTGAAGAAATAGCCATTCTCAACAAAGTCTTTTCTTTTCAAAAATGGGAAGAATATCTAGAGACAAATGAATGAGGCTTCCCAAGGCTGGTTACTACTTTCTACTCTTATCTGGAGGGAACCTCTGCCTCATCTATAAAGATAATGATCAGAGATTATGGCATCAAAATCACTCCCTCCGAACTTCCTAAGATCATCAAAGCACCAAATGCTAGAATCATCCATAGTTCCTCACCAAACTAGGCTCACTCTCTAAGGATAAATAAAGGGGACGTGTCTAGGTATCTTACTAATTCCATTCTTCACAACCCGAATTAAAGCACTACTTCCATGCTAAATGTTAGGGCTACGAAAGTATATATGGTAGTACAATTTTCTATTCTACCCGATATAGGAAGCATACATGCACTAGTTGGCATAGACTGCATACTCTGATAATGCTTGATGGCAAAGAGAAGAGTGAATTTGCTAAGGCTCATTCTAGACTATATGATAAGAGCAACCATGAAAGAAAAATAGAGGACAACCAATGTTCCATATGGAATGTTATTGACAAGGCTTCTCCAGCATATGTGTTTTCTACTTATCACTAAAAGATATGAATACCTGGAAGGAACTATATTCACACCCTCCTCTTTCAAAACCTCAAGGAAAAGGTCTACCATCCCAACTTCTGAACTAATCAAGCAGAGTCCCCGGACAAGGGGAGATCTATCTAGAAAAGTCTTCTAGAAGGCTGAGTCTCAATAGGAGAAAGCTAAAGGAAAAAGGAAGTTAATCCTCCTAGATAGTGAGATTGAGAACTAGGAGGAAGAATAATCAAATCTGCTTTTTCACACCAATAAAAGGAGGACCAAAAGAAAATAGAAGTCTATACCACAATAAACTTATGTAGGGACTAAACCAATGAAACTCATCAGAAGAAGGCATATTTGGCTCTAACTCAAAGATATGCCTAAACATGAATCAAGAATCTCATTACTGATAAAGGAAGTCATAAAATATCAAGAGGTTAGTTATTGAGTTATTGTTACTGACTCTAAAAAAGAAGATGAAGAAGAAAAAGAAAAAGTAAAATAAGTGCAACAGAAAGAAGAATCAACATCTGAAGAAGAACAGAATCTATTCAGGCATGAGAAAGCCAGAATGAGTGGATTGTTTCCTATAGAGCCTATCGTCGAAGAACCAGCAGAGGAAGCTCATGACCCAGAATCCATTATCACTTTGATGCTATTTCAACCTCCTCCTTCCATCTGTATTACTCCTGTGGAGGAAGAAAAGGATAGGACATCAGAAGCTGAAGCTCCTCAAGCTAAAGGAGCTGGTGCTTTTGCCTCAGCTCAGGTGTTTGACTTTGGTTGTGCTCCTTCTACTGAGCCTACTTTTGCTCCTGTCTCAATTCCTTGTTCTGCTGCTGCTACTACTGTTGTTTCTTCTTCTCCATCACCTCCTATTACTACTGCTGATGCTCAGGCTAAATCACCTAAGTCTAGGGAAACCATACCCCTAGATATACCTAAGCCATATCTAAAAGCTACTTTATCAACATCTGCACCCATCCACTTGCCTTATCTGTCTTCAACCGAGCCTCCTGCAAGCTCTCAATTTGATCAACTTATCTTGCAACATCTTAAAGAGATTGTCTTTAAGGTTGATCAGGTTAAAGCAACAAGCATTGAGCAAGGCGCCCAACTCTGTCATCATGAAGAATTACTACTTCAAATTCTTCAAACTTCTCAAGATATTCTTCAAAAGTTAAGACATCGGGGCTGATAATGGTGTTCCTAGCTTCTAGCACACCTCCTTTTTGCTGATGTCAAAAGGAGGGAAAGAAAATAGAAGAAAATCTTAGGCTGAGAAAGACAGGTGGAGTACCTAAAGGAGAGCCACTCAGAGATTATTTTGTCTTTTCAGTATCTGCAATTTTTTCAAACGTTGTTACTACTTTAGTTTTATTTAAACTTTTTTTATATTTCTTTTCTGCTCTAATACATTTGCTCTGTGTTTTTCGCTCTGGTACACTTGGTTTTGCTTTCCCCATGATATATATATATATATAACAAAACACAACATAACATGTATCAGAGCATTAATCATAATATGTTCCGTAGCTTGAGCATATAGAAAGAGACATTGATGTAATGAGATATCAGATCCAGAAAGTAAAAGATCACTTATTCATCAACATAGTATGCTTGATTTGCTTAAGCATAATATGTTCCATAGCTTGAGCATATAGAAAGAGACACTGATGTAATGAGATATCAGATCAAGCAAGTAAAAGATCACTTATTCATTAACATAGTATGCTTGATTAGCTTAAGCAATATATATATAGCTTACCTAAAAAGCATGTCATATGTTTCAAGCTTTGCTTTACAAAATCTCATGCGCTGATACCTATATGAAAAGTTTCGTAACTCATAATACAAGCTCAAAATCGATTATGCTCTGATTTAATTGGGATTGATCTCTGTTGAGCTTCAAAAACCTCGGGTAGTATATGCTATTAAGATTCTTTTTAAGGTTTCTTTGAGCATCAAAAACTACATATGTATTAGTCTGTTTGTTTTCTCCGCTCACGTGCTTTAAAACATTTTTTCCATACAAACATAAGCATCCATTTCGAAAATGAGTTTGGATAAAGATGCCCTAAAAAAGAAAATTAATCAAGATGAAATATCACAAGTATTACTTGTTTTCACTCATGCACATATATTTTCAGAAAGTTTTTTAACAACTGAAAATCAAGTTGTTCTTGTAAAAAGGGCTTAAATGATGATACCTTTTTCTATACTGCCCTGATACCTCTTAGAAAGTATGCTGAGTAATTTCATAAACTTCATGAACAATCAAAATACCTATTGTAACACCCTGATTTTTTCCTAAATGACCAAAATACCCCTGAGGTCATTTTTACCTAAGAACCGAGGACAACCGGTCCAGGCTACCCTCAAAATGTTAGTTTGATGTTTAAAGGGGAATAGATGTGTTGTTAGAGGTGAAAACCTCAATTCTTGATTTTTCCCGTATGTGAAATTACCACGTGGGATTTAGTACGACTAGACCCGGTCATCACCCGGGCATTCGAAATTAAGTTTATATGTGTTGTTTGATGTCTAGGAAGGTCCGGGTGGTCCTAGGAAGTTTTTATGTGAAATGATCCTTTTCCCCCAGTGCTAAATGAGCTTGATTATGTGATTAAGGAAACATTGATAATATTAGGCTCTAATTGAAAATTAATTAATTTTAATTATTAATCTTGAGTCAAAATAATTAATTGAGGTTAATTATGACCTAAGATTGCTTAGGGAAGTTCAAAGTCCCTTCCTTAATATAAGACATTATGTCATGTCATGAGCAATAGTATTTCCTCTCTCAAAATCCCTAATTTAAGGAATCATGTTGTAGTTTGAATTTCAAACTAATTGAGTTTAATTTAAGCTAAGAGTGTAAGACTACACTTTAACTATGTCTTGAAGGTTTTAAACATATGCTTATAACTCCAAACTCTTAATTACCAATCCCTAACCCTTTGCCTAATCAAGTCTATCTTTAAACACAACTCTTAACCTAAAATGAAATGACATTTTCCCCCCAAACTCCTCGCTATGGCAGGGGCCTCCATCCCCTTTCACACTCTCGCATTTCAATTTTTAACACTTACATACTCAAAAGAAACCCACAAATTTACCATTCATTTTCTTGGCCAAGACTTTGTGTAAAAAAAAAAGAGTTCTTGCATTCTCTCAACTTCAAAGCTTTCTTTTTCTTCCTCCACCACAAGAACCTCCATCCTCCACCACCTCTCCACCTCAAACCACCACATTACTACCATAGATCATCCCCAAGATACACAACCTTTCCATTTCTAAACACAAGAACTCAAGACAACCTTTCCACTATTTCTCTCCTCCTTGGCCAAATCTATTATTTCTCAAAGAGAATATTTTTCTTCTCATTTTCTTGCACAAGATCAAGCTCTTTCCTTGCTAACAAGAAAACAGCTTTGGTAGGGATTTTTATTTTGAGTTCTCTCTCTTTTTCTTTGTTTTATTTTTGGTTTAGATAATGGTTCAATGGTCAAGTTCTTCCTCTTTTCCCCCTTGTATTTTTTATTTTGTTATTGGTTGGATACTCAAAACCATGGCTTGATGATAAGGATTTTTGATGTTGGTTGTGTTACCATCATTTGTTTGACCTCTAGAGCTCAAGGTTTGATTTTCGGTTTCAAGAGAAAAATGAGAAAAGATTGTTTTGTTGTTGTTCTTGGGTTGTTTTTTAAGCTTAATGATGAGTCCAAGAAAATGAGGTTCTTGGAACCAATGTGTTGATGGACTCTAAAGCTTATTTCCATTTTGTGAGATTGAATGGAGTTAAGGAGTTATTCTTTAAAAGTCTTGAGTTTGGAGCTTAAAGAGATAAAATGAGATGTATTCATATTTATATTCCAAGTTCTTGCACCTCATATTTAAATTTCAAGTCTTGCATATCATGTTTATTTCCAAGTTATCACCTTAAATCTTGAAGATAAGAAAATGAGCTTGCATTTCATGTTTTTATTTCTAGTCTTGCATGTTTATTTCAAGTCATCACCTAAAACTCAAAGACTTAAAATGGACTTACATTCTCATATTTATATTCCAAGTCTTGCACATCATATTTATATTTCTAAGTTCTCACCTTATAATGACAAAGATTAAAAAGAGGCTTGCATAGAGCACCAGTAATGAAACAGATAAAAAGATAGGCTTTAAGCAAATATAAACAAATAACCATAGAGCAATGAATATAAAAGAGATAAAGGAGAAGAAGATATTGCACAAATATTTTTATATTGGTCCGTCTAACCTGCCTACATCCAATTCTTAACCACCATTGAGTTTCACTAAAACCTTTCTCAACCCAAGAAAGAAACTGGATAGTCTTTACAATAGCTTCCAAAGCTCTAACCTCTAACTAGTAGACACCCCTACTGTCACAAATCAGATAGTTATTCACTAGTCTTTTAAGCTGAATCAAGTAGTCTTTGACCAGCCTCTCCAAGCTAAATCAAGTAGTTTTTAACTAGTCTCTCCAAGTTAAATTGTGACCAGTAAAACACCTTTACTGTCATGGTACAAGTAGTTTTTGACTAGCCTCTCCAAGCTATCTCACATCGATCACTACTGAATTGAGGTTACAACAGGTTTGTGTTTGGGTTTGTAACTCAAACTAACCTACACTCAAGTTTCCTTAAGACATACAATGAATGACCTTAGATAATAGGAATGACTTCTTTCTAATGATTCTTCCTTGGAAGAATGTATAACTAGTTAAAACATAGAAAGAAGATTTTTACATACACTGATACTGATGACAAGTTGTAATGAACTTTACAAGAAGATGAGGAGAAATTTTTACAAAGTTTCAGGACTTTGTATAGTATTCTATCATATGTATTTGAAAGCACAACATCTCTATTTATAAATGGAATTCACTTATGACCATTGTCCTTGATCAGTTCTCCAAGTGATACGTGTTGATCATCTATTTGTATCTTGAAAATACAGTTTAGAAGAGTAGCCTGTCTATTTGTCAAAGCTGTTGCATAAGCCATTATAAAGTTAAGGTTTCTAATGTCCCCTCAGAAACTACTTTTATTTTCTGATCATGGTTTCTGAACTCTTCTTTCTAGAAGTAGGGTAGTTGACCAAGTTGGCAAAAGAGGTGACATGCCAGTCTGTCACTTTGACTTTAAATTTGAATTTCAAATTTCCCTCATTTCTTGTAGAGTGCACTATTTCATTGTTATGTGAGCTTTCTAATGTGCGGTATTAGTTCCTTGATGAATCTTCGATCTTCTACTCTTCAATCAGAACTTGTTGATAATAAAAAGATTACGAGCATGATGATTGAAGATTCTAGAACGCATTGGCTTCAGAGTTTCATTGATATCTTCAATCTAAACATACTTTCTAAAGTCCAGTGCTACTTTTTAAGTCCCCAGTCTTGGTTTCTTGTATTGGTTATTTTTCTTCAATCCGTTAGGTATGTATATGCTCGATTTTTTGATATAATTATCACTTCCATTTAGTTCTTGTCTCTTAATACGAGATAAATCATGTTTACACATGTAAAGTAAAATTATTCTCGGTAATGGATCAATGTTATGCTAAGGAAAGAACCTGTTTACTACTTCAAGAAACTCAAGATAGACATTAGTCATTCTTCAAAATGTTTTCTTAAACTGGTTTTGTTGTCATTCAAAACATATTACCTTGAAGCTTTCTAAAGAGTTTTGGAGCTAATAATCTCCCCTTTTTTGATGATGACAAACTAATTTGAAGAAAATATTTTGAAGAGATATTGAAAGAAATATTACAGAGAATGTAGCGTGATAATTAGTATTATTTCAACTCATCATAGGATATGATTTTCAGGAAGTCTTTTTCTTAAGGTATGATATAGACAAGATCAAAAATGTTTTATAGCCTTAAGTGACTTAAATCATTGTTGTTTTTATTGTCCATGAAGTTTTTGAAATTACTCAACTTACTTTCTGAGAGATGTCAAGACAGCATAGAAAAGTATATAATTATTTAAGCCATTTTTACAAGAACAGCTTGATTTTTAGTCATTAAAAAAAGATTTCTGAAAGTTCACGTGCTTGAATAACAGGCAAGTAATACTTGTGATATTTCGTCTTAATTAATTTTCTTATTCAACACATCTTTATCCAAACTCATTTTCAAACTGGATGCTCATGTTTGTATGAAAAAGATGCATCAAAATATGTGAGAGGAGAAGACAAATAGACTGATATAGATATAGTTTCTAATGCTTAAAGAAACCTTAAAATAAATATTATTAGCATATGCTACCCAAGGTTTCTAAAGCTCAACAGGGATCAATCCTAACTAAATCAGAGCAAAAGCAATTTTGAGCTTGTATTATGAGTTAAGAAACTCTTCACATAGGTATTAGGCCATGAAATTTTGTAAAGCAAAGCTTAAAACATATGACATGCTTGTCAAGTAAGCTTGCATACTAATACATATATATATATATATATATAAACATGTATCAGAGCATTAACATAGCATGTATCAGAGCATTAAGCACAATATGTTCCATAGCTTGAGCATATAGAAGAAAGTATTGACATAATGAGATATCAGATTAAGCAAGTAAAAGATCACTCATTCACCAGCATAGTATGCTTGATTAGCTAAGTAAGATAAAAAGGAGGTGAGATGGAAGCTAGGAACACCACCATTAGCCTCGGCGCCTAACTTCACAAAGAATTTCCAACAATAGTGCTTTAATGTCTTCGTGATTGAGCCTTTAACTAACCGAGTCGGTTGTTGATGAAGAACTATTCATGTACCAGTAGTTGAACCTCTGTGTAGCTTGGCTGGGTTGCTGGTGTAGGTTGACTTGATGAGGGAACAGCAACCTAAGCCGAAGACGGATTAGGTACAATTGAAGTGGAAAAAGGAATATGTTCCTTAATAGGAGCTGGAATTGTGTTTGCAGCTAGAAGTAAGTCAATCTCAAGACTGTACTTGTCTTTTCATGTCCTGAGGATTTTGACTTAGACTTCGAAGACTCAGATGGAGATTAAGATTCTTACATTTGAGAGCCTAAGGGTTGAGAAGTAAAAGATTATCTTTGTTCTTCCTCATTTGGCCCTTATCCTGTCTAGCGACATCTTCCAACTCTATATGTCACAGTCAATCCTTATCATTGTAACATCCTAATTTTTAACCCAACACTCTAGAACATAATTAGGTTAATCATTAGTCTGTTACGTCATAGCTTCCTTATTACTTTAAAATACTTAGCAGAAATACTGGTAAAATTTTTTTTTGAATTATAAAAACAAAGTGAGAGCCACGCGACACGTTAATTTTTAATGCATGGAAGGTAATAAAGCACGCATCTCATAGCAACATGGCATAAGCAAGTAAAGGCACATCATAATATCATTGAACTGCATATTTATATAATATATGATATGCCCACTTGTATAGAGTGGGGCTTAGTTTGATACAACATGAGCGATACAACTAAAAAGGAAATACAACAGAAAGTACAACGAAAACTATAAAAGTAACTCCCCTACCCAAATGCAACTAACGGGATGACCTCTAAAACAAAAGAAGGTTCATCCCCATCTAAGTGGTGTGTGCTCTACCCGGGTACTCCATCGGTCGTACGTCACCTCCTACTGACGTTCATCTCGCGAGCGAGGCACATATCCGGGAAACTGGGTGAGCTCCTCGGGCGTGAAGAAGCGGAACGGGGATCGAGAGTAACCCCCGCAATGTGGCCGCATCTCTTGTCGTCGTGCAAGCCGTGGCTGAGTCACGGTATCCTCACTGCCCTCCCTCATCAGTGGTGGAGTGGGGGCAGAGCTCTCGCTATACGAATGGGTAGGTGGGTCCTCAGATGGGTCGGTCTCTGAGAAGTAGGTCCGGGGCACATAATCGGGATAGTCACGCATGGCTGAGGCGGCGATATGCATGCGGAGCACTCTCTCATTATGCGTACGCGCGCGCTCAAAAACCAGCTCGTCGTCACCGTAGGGTGCTGTCGGGGAGAAGCGATGGGTATGCATGGGGTGAGCGAAGGGACGTCCTACGAACATGAAGACTCGCACCGTGCACTATCCCTCAAAATGATATGACCCGTGATCCGGGTCATAGTGCACCTCCCACGTCGAGGTGTCCACGAAAACCACGAATGTCGCCATCTGAAGACGTGACGGAAAGAAAGAGATAGAGGGAGTGAGAATCTTGCTAAAGAATCTCAGTAGGGTCTCCTACTACCTAGGTGTCATCATCTACGTCCTCAGGAACCTTGGGTTTAGTTATACAAAATAAGTGAGCATGCATAAACATCTATTTTTAGGTTCTAAAACATAATTAGCCAAGGTCCGTTCATTTTAGCATGAATCTTAATGACATGGATGCAATCATATTAAAGAATGTATGCGTGGCTCTACTTAATGCAAGAATAATCATCATATCCTTAAGAACATCATAATAGTGGCATAAAGTGGCAATTTAAATTCTCTTTGTGACATAATCATCATAACTTCCTCATAGGCCACCCTAAAAGACAAGCGCTCTGGGGCTGCTCGGCCTAACCGGTGTCACCCAAAACGTGTCATATCTCTAGGTTATGAGCTCATACCTTAACTAGTCATCACTAGTTCTTACTTATCAATCTCGATAAGCGTAACATAATCATAAACATAATCTCGACTTATCCAGTATGGGCTAGGGGGCATTTCTTGGGGGTGCTCGGCCGAACCGGTGTCACCCAAGAATTAATCTTGGTACCGATGTCACATGAGTTCTCTGGAGGTGCTCAGCCGAACCGGTGTCATCCGAGAACTCATCTTAGTACCTCATAAAAATTTCATAGGTTTTCAAAAACTTTCTGAGTCCCGAATTTGTCAGAAATTCAACGGCATAACTGTTGCACGCCGAATTTCTTCCAAATTCTTCTTTATGCCACATGAGTCAATCAAACATGCATCCTTCATCATAATCTCATGCATTCACAAGCAACATTAAATATTCGTTATGCTCTTGGTCCTACGGTATTTATGCTCTGACCCTTACAGGCCTTAAACTTGTGATGTAGTTAACCTATCATCTTCTACTAAACTTTTATGCACCTAAGGGTTCTCTTCTAACAAATCTTATTATTTATTTATGCTCTTTATTAAATCTAAACAACATCATTCCTTAGGGGCAGCATTATAAACTTATGATTACGGGGTTCTAGAACTTGCGTTTTAGACCCTTTCTTGGTTCTGTCTTCGCCTAAGGCGCTATAAGTTAAACCTAAACCAATTATGAGTCATTCCTATATCAAAGAACTAATTATAAACCATGTTCTCTACATTATAAGGTTTCTGGACAGATTCTAAGAATTAAATGTTCTAAGAGTTCTAGAATTGCGGTTTTACGGTTTACTAGTTACTAGTTTCTCTATAGGTGCTAAAATTCAATCCTACTTCAAATGTAACCATATTTTTCATGATTAAACAATCCTAATCTGATTATATTCCCATTGAAACAGTTTGGGCAGTGTCCATAAATAAATAGGATAAAACTATGCTAAATCTTGACTTTATGGTTTTTCTAGAAAGCTAGTTTCTTTCCTAACTTGCATAGCAATGTTCCTACTTCATCATACATAATTTTTACTCATTCAAACACATCAAAACATCATCACATGGCAGCAAACACATCATGGAAGAATCGAAACATTAAGTTTCCAAAAGGTGCATAACTTGATATTTTCTAAAACGTATAAGTTGCTGGTTTCTCTTGGAATCGTTTTTAGGACTTCTAAAACTCGTTTGCAAACCATTTTACTTTGTAAAAGAGCTAAAAGAATTCTTAGGTCAGTGACCACTTGATCCCTCCTCAAAAGAGTATTAAATTCATAGAACCTTGTTGATCGTAAACTTAAACAAATTCATGAGATTTGAAAGGACTCTTAAAACTTGACTTATGGGTCCTTGAAGCTAGATGAAACTCATTCCAAGTTCATCATCACTACAAGGCTGAAATCATGCATTCAAAGAATGCTCCCTCATTAAACTTTAACTTGAGATAAAATGGGCAAGTCTTTGAGCTCTAAGGTCTTTTAAGTGATGACATAATTTAAACATGCTATGCACTTCTTTTTTATTCTTCATTACAAAGTAAAGTGAGAACTTAAAGTAAATATGCAAAACTTGAATTATAAATATGCGAAGCTTGAATTAAATATGCAAGACTGGAAATATAAATATGCAAAACTTAAAATATAAATATGCAAGTTCATTTCTTTATTTTAATGCTCTAGGCCCAGCAACAATCGACTTTAAGGCCGAAATAGAAAGGTTTTGAGATTTAGTTAGGTGATAGTACAAGTCCTCATTTTAAATCTTTACGTTCTTTAGTGATGAAAGGTAAATATGCTAGACAAGAATATAAATATGAGATGCACTCCATTCTTTAGCCTTTAACTTTAGGTGATGGCTTGGAAATTAGATATGAATGCAAAGCTCAAATTAAACATGTAATGCATAAGCTTGAATTTAAATATGAATGCTAGTCCATTTTATTTCTTATTAGAGCTCATACAAGACTTTAAAGGAACTTAAACCTCAACCCAAACTTATCATGTCAAGGTAAGGTAAAAACAAGAGTGAACCTCAAGGGTTCTGTAAAACACAAAGTTTCTTTTCTTGGAATGTAAACATAAATAACATTTTTTATTAAAACTCAAACTCTAGGGGTCTCATTGTGATGAACACATAGTCATCATCTAGAAGCTCTCGTCATCAAGCCATTGTGAACCTCCTTGGCCAATATGGCCGAAATCTTGGAGAAAGAAAAGGAAAAGGAACTGAAATTGTTGGAGAAGGAAAGAAACATTTGGAACTCTAGAGACCATGATCTTGATGATGCATTAACACCAACATCATGAGTTCTTATCATTGAGTTCATGTTAACCATTTTAAAACATCATCAAAGTGAAAGGTTTTCAAGGATTCAAGAAGAAAAACTAAAACATCTTTAACTCAAGAACAAAGATCAAGCTTTAGAGATTGTTCAAGTGATGAACATCATCATGAAACTCTCATCATCAAGCTCTCATTCCTTTGATCCTCAAGCCTCATGGCCGAAAAACAAAGAAGAGTAGGAAAAGAAAAGAAGTTCTAAAAAGGATTCAAGAGAAACTAGAACACATAAAGAAATTAAGAACTTTAAATGAAAGAACTCTTGAAAGAAAATCCCTACCTAGTGGTTTGAAGATTGGGATGAGAGAAGAAGATGAAGAACTTGAAGAACTTGAAGACTTGAACTTGAGAGAAAAAGGAAACTTTGAAGTGCTCTTTGAAAACTTACACTTAGCAAATGAACCCAAAATGATACAAGTTCACCCAAGCAAGCTATTTATAGAGAAATGAAACAAATGAAAGGTGCATGGAGGAGGGGGAGCTTCGGCCATTCAGCATGGAGGGCAGCCCATGTGTTCCATGAGGTGAGATAATGTGGTCTTGAGGCATGGTGAGGTATGGTTCAAAGTATGGTGAGGTATGGTTCAAGGTATGGCTTCAAGCATGGTTCTTTGAGTGAGAAACAATTCAACATGTGTGGTAATTGAGAGAGAGAGGGCCGAAATGCATCAGCCATGGGGAGGGTTCTCTTGCATTTTAATTGTGGTTTAGAGTTGTGTTTAGGTGTATCTTTGATTAGGATTAAGATTAGGAATTTGTAAGAAAGTGTTTAGGTGAGAAAATGGGTAATCAAGGTTGTCAAGACATAATTAAGGAGTATTCTTGCATCATTAGTGAGTTATAAATTCATTTTAGTGTATAAACAACTCTAGACACAATTCCTTGATTTAAGGAATTGGAGAGAGAAAATACTATTCAAGATTCCAAGAGTGAAATCTTGAGTTTTAGAAAAGAAATTTAAATATAATCTAAGCAATCTTAGGTTCTAATTAATTTTAATAATTTATGTTGACTCTAGATTAATTATGAAAATTAATTAATCTTCGATTAGAGTCTAATATTGCTTAGGTTTGCTTAATCACATCGTTAAGCTCAAAAACACTATTCTAGGGGCAAAATCGTAATTTTATACTAAATTGCCCGGGACTGCCGGGACTCTAACAGATATTTTGTAACATGTAAAAACATGGTTTTAAACCTCTGGGAAAAGTTTCGGGCTCAAACGGCACCTTTACCCGCGTAAAATGGGACTCTAACAGATATTTTGGTCATTTTGACCCGAAACTACGGAAAATGGGACTTTCGCCTCCGGAACCACTCAAGGGTCATTCAATCCCCTTCAAACATTGAGTTGGCCCTTTGAGGACTGCCGGATCGGCCATCCTCGAATTCCGAGCCAAAATGACCTCAGGGGCATTTTGATCATTTTCCACTCAAACAGAAAATCGGGGCGTTACAATCATGACTTGGAAGAATCAGACATTTCCTTAGATTCTTTAGTGCCCTCTGAGCTACTCTCAATCTCTATCACTATTCTTTTTCTTTGCCATTCCTCCTCCTCTGCATCCTTAGAGGCAAACTTGAGTAGTGTATCTTTTATCCTCTGGCCTTATCTCTTGACCCCAGATATGGCAACACTTGTAGGTTTCATTAGGGTTTTGAAAGAATTGAAAGAGCATATAGTACCTTCCATATACTTATACCACTCATTTACTAATGGGTAATGCAAGTATTCAAAAATCTTGGTCAACAAAATCCTATAAGGAACATCAACATTTCTCTTCTTCTTTGGAGAGATGGCACTTAGCATATAGTCAAAGACTAGTCTGGGCAAGTTTATCATTCTTTTGTCAATAAATAGAAAAGTAACATGCAATCCATCCCCACTAGTAGATGCATGCTTCCCAGTCATGGGAGTAGAGAGAACTGGATGAGGGTGAAAACCTGTCTTGCCTTGGAGTTTAACTTGGCTATAGTAACCTCACCAGGTTGGTGTTTGGGAGAGTCTATGAGACATTTGGAAACCTCCTTAGCCAGAAATCTATAAGTCATAAACCAGTCTTCTTTATATGAGCATCTGAGTCCCTCGACAGGAGCATTGATGGTGTTTGAGCGGTCATTAATTCTTAGCTCCAAGTCAATGCTTCTGATGTAGGAGGATAGCATAGATTCTAACACTTGCACCAACTGGGAATAGAAGGCTGTGACCATCCCAGTAAAAACCCAGTCGGTGAGATTGAGGAAACTTTCCCATCCCTCGAAGAAGATAACTTCTAGTAGGATGAGAACTTGGGTTATCAGTTCCCTTCGTAGCTTTTTCCCGGGAGCTACTAGTCGTTGAGAAAAGTTCTTAGCATAATGCTCCTAATGCATAGGTTCATCAAGCACAAGAAGTGTTCTCATGTTAGTGGTATGACCAGCATGGTGTTTTCCTTCAACCACTGATGGATGTGTTTATGAGAACGAAAGAGTTAAAGCTTTAGAAAGGTTTGAAGGTAAGGGACTGTGAGAAAATGGTTCCTGTTACATGGAAAATAGTATGAGAGGAGGTGAAACAGTTTTGGTTTGAGAGTTTAGAGGTTAAAGATGAAGGTAACATGTGAAGTGTAATGAGTGTGGGTTATTTAAGTTATGTGACGTAACTAACTGAAGGTGAAGCGATGTAGGAGATAGAAACTCAAAAGAGTAGGAATTATCCTGCCTTTTCCATCCTTTTTCAGAAAGAGTGGTTTCTGACTCTTGAGATCACTTTCTAAAGAGGTTACTTTCTGAGCTTCATTTTTCACTTTTTAACCCCTCGACATCTCACCATGGTTTTGTCATAAACTCATCTTCATATTTTGAACTTTACAAAGCCATATGTTCCCCATTTTCTGATCCTCAAAACTTCTTTCTGATCATCCCATTTTCTTTCTGAGCTTGCAAACTGAAATATTGATCTTCAATCTGAATCAATGGTCATGGAAACCGATGTCTTCTTTTAGACTTCAGTTCTGAGTAGTGAAGAGAGAGAGTGCCCAGAGATATTTGTGTATAAATGCTTATGCAGATTAAAAAACCTTCTAAGTTTAAAAGCTTTTTCAAAACACAAAAATTATCTTTAGTTAATGGTTTTGTGAATATATCTAACACTTGGTCTTTAGTATTCACAAACATTAACTCAACATCTCCTTTTTGAACATGATCACAAATAAAATGATGTTTAACATTAATATGCTTAGATCTAAAGTGCTAGGTAGGATTCTTAATAGGATTAATAGCACTTGTATTATCGTGGAAGATAGGGATTTTGGAATACCTCAAGTGATAATCTTCTAGTTGGTTCCTTATCCATAGCATCAGGGTGTAGCAGTTTACAACAGCTACATATTCAGCTTCAATAGTAAAGAGTGTAATTGTATTCTACTTTTTATATGACCAAGTGATCAAGCTTTTTCCAAAGAAGAAGTAGCAACCACTGGCGCTTTTTCTTTCTACTCTATCTCCAGAGATGTTAGCATCATAGTAACCTACAACTCACAAGATGTACCTTTCTCATACCACAAACCAAGATTAGTAATACCAGGTAAATATCTAAAGATTCTCTTAATAGCATTTAAGTGTGATTACTTTGGGTTAGATTGAAATCTAAATTCCCCCACTTAATTGAATGTCTGGTCTACTAGCTATAAGATGTAGTAGTGAACCAATCATTCCACAATAATTAATTTCTGAGACCTTTTCACCATTCTCATCAATGTCAATGATTTTGATATGGGTACATAGGGGTACTCATTTGTTCGGCGTGATCCATATTAAACTTCTTAAAAAGCACCTTTGTATACTTTTCTTGATGGATCAAGATTCCATCTTTGTGTTGTTTTATTTGCAGACTAAGGAAAAACTTGAGTTCACCCATCATGCTCATCTCGAATTCATTCTGCATTGATTTTGAAAACTTATTCACATAGAGAATGATCAGTAGTGCCAAATATAATATCATCTACATATATTAGAACTATCAGAAAGTGATTATCTTATTCAAGAGTAAAAAGGGTAATATCAAATTTGCCTCTTTTGAACCCATTATTCAACAAGAAAGTACTCAATCTATCATACCAAGCTCAAGGAGCTTGTTTCAGACCATAGAGAGCTTTTGTCAGATTGAAAAAATGGTTGGGAAGGCCTTTACTCTCGAAACCAGGAGGCTGATATACTTCCTCGGAGATGAATCCATTTCAAAATGTAGACTCAGCATCCATTTGATAAAAAATGAATCCCTTGAAGGCAACAAAAGCAAGTAGCATTCTAATGGCTTCCAGCCTAGCTTTTGGTGCAAAGGTTTCATCATAATCAATTCCCTCTTGTTGATTATAACCTTGTGCAACCAATCTTGCTTTGTTTCAAGTGACTTTTCCATCTTTATCGAGCTTATTCTTGAACACCCACTTCGTACTGATGATAGTCTTTCCTTTTGGTCTTTCAACAAGTGTCCAGACTTTTCTTTTCTCGAATTGGTCCAGTTATTCTTGCATAACATCCATCTAACTTTGATCACTCAAAGCCTCTTCAATGCATTCAAGTTCGATGGTGGAGATGAAAGCATAGTTTGACATATTTCCAAGGGATGATCTGGTTCTCACACCCTTGGAAATGTCTCTAACAACTCTATTTTGAGAAACTGCTTTTAAATCAAAAACTCCATTATAGTTTCTACAACTTTGAGGTTCTTCAACTTCTCCTTTATCTACAGATTGCTCTTCTTCATGTTCATAAATATTACTTTCTAATTTCTTTAGAGTTCTAAGCAGCTTTCTGAAGTGCTTATATTCTAGAGCTTACTTTCTAAAGGTTTGGCTTTCATCTACTTTCTTTCAAAAGTTTCCTTGAAACTCATTTTCTCGATACTTTCTTCTAGTTCTTTGAGATTATCAGCAAAATCCTTCTTGAACTCCTTGAACTTGATGTGAATAGTCTCTTCAACGTATTTCATTCTCTTATTGTATACTCTGTAAGCTTTAGAGACAGAAGAATGACCTAGAAAAGTACCATCATCAAAATTAGGATCAAACTTTGCGAGTTTGTCCTTAGTGTTAAGGATAAAACATGATGAGCCAAAGATATGAACATATGAAATGTTGGGTTTTCTACCCTTCCAAACCTCATAGGGGGTCTTCTTGAAAATTGGCATTAGAAAAATTCTGTTTTGTATATAACAAGAGGTGTTCACAGCCACTGCCCAAAAACCTTTTAATAAACCACTTTCTAAAAACATTGTTCTGGACATCTCTTGCAAGCTTTTATTTTTTCTTTCAGCAATCTCATTCTATTAGGGAGTTCTAGGTACAGAAAATTCATGAAGAATTCCATGGTTTTCACAAAACTCTTCAAAAAAATGATTCTCAAATTCTCCTCCGTGATCAGATCTGATAGAGATTGTTTGGGAATGTTTTTCTATGCAAATATATTTTGCAAAAACTTTAAATCTTTCAACTACCTAATCTTTAGAAGCTAGGAAGATAACCCATATAAATCTAGAGTAGTCTTCCATTATGACAAGACAATATCTTTTCCCATCAAGACTTATAGTCTTGGTTGGTCCAAAGAGATCTATATGTAAAAGCTCATGTGGTCTAGTGCTTGAAACCACATGCTCATTATGGAAAGAAGCTTTGGTTTGCTTACTTTTCTCATAGAAATCACAAGTTAAATCCTGGTCAAATCTGATCTTTAGTAGGCCTTTAACTAGCTCTTTCTTAGATAACTCAGAAGTAAGCTTCATATAAGTATGCCCAAGCTTCTTATGCCATAACCACTTTTCATCTGTGAAGGATGTGAGACATTTTACATCTTGATCTCGTAGCTCATCCAAGAATAACACATACGTGTTATGATGCCTCTTACTAGACAAAATAATTTGTCCTGAAGTCGGACTAATTATCTTGCATGCATGAGCGTTAAAAATAACATTAAGGCTTTGGTCACAAAACTAGCTAATACTTGGCAAGTTGTGAGCTAGACCATCAACAAACAACATATCAGAAATTTGGTGGAAATCAACCTTACCAATATTTCCTATGCCTGTGACATTGGCCTTACCTCCATTAGCAAACTTTACTAATCCAGAGCATTTGGGCCACAAGTTTCTGAACCATCTTCTGGATCCAGACATGTGCTTGGAGCATCCACTATCCATTTACCACATGTTATTAGGTTCCACATGCGTTCTTAGGCACACCTGCAGCAAACATAATTTTCAATTTGGGCACTCATACTTTCTTGGGTCCTTTCGAGTTAGTCTTATAAGAAGAAGGTTACCGAACCTTTTTAATAGACTTCTTTCTTGTGAAGACTTGTCAGGTGGATGTCCCTTCTTAAAATAGAAAATACAAGAAACCTTATTCTTTACTTTCTTAAACTGAGTTTGCTTTCCTTTCTCATCTAATTCCTCTTCATATCCTTTTGCTTTCCTTTCTCATCTAATTCCTCTTCATATCCTAACCAAATTTTTTGAAAATATGGTTGTTGACTTCCAAGCATTAGATCAAGGTTCTTTGATCTATTCACCATTTTTTTCAAGGTCAGATTTGAGAAGCTCTAAAGTTCTCTCTAGATCAAATATGAACTTCTGGGTGATTTTACTTTTATTTGAGACTTCAAATCCTAAGGCATTGAATTTTGCATTTAAAACTTTATTTTCTCCTTTTAATGCTTCCTTTTTAAGCCTTAGATTCTCAGCTTCTTCTTTCCTATTTCAAGTTCTACAATAACTTTTTGATGTTTCCACTTAAGGTTGAGATAGTGAGAAGAAAGAGTTTGAGAGTCCTCAAACAACTCTTCATACAAAGCTAAAAGTTCATCATAGGAAATATTAGAGTCAGAATTATTTACCTTGGGTTCCTTTTTGATGAATACTTTGCCATGAAGCATAGGTTTGCAATATCTAGCTCCTCCTAATCTTCTAATCCTTCTTTTTCTTCTTTCGATTCACTCTAGGTAGTCAGCATGCCTTTCTTCTTGGGCACGAACTTCTTCTGTGGACTCTTGAGTTTAGGACATTCTAGTTTGAAGTGTCCCTTCTCCCTACAGTTGTAGCAGGTAACACTTTCCAGCTTTACCTTTCCTTTTCTGTCCTTCCTAAGGTTAATGTCCCTTCTTCTCTTTATCTTGTCTCTCCATTCTTTGGACATCTTCCTCACCAGCATAGAGAGCTCATCTCCATCTTTTTTTTCTTTCTCATCAATAGACTATTCCTTTTCATCAAAGGTTTCAGTAACTTTTATTGCCTTAGCTTTATTCAACTTTTGATGAAACAACTTCAAGGCCATGGACTTGCTTTTCTTGATGGATTCACCATGCATTTCGAAAAGCCCTACCTCATGGGTTTTTAGTGACCCAATTGTTAGCTCCAGAACCCTTCTGAAAGCTTTAATGCAATATGTTTTGAATGACAACAAAACTAATTTAAAGAAAATATTTTGGAGAATGACTAATAGTTATCTTAAGTTTCTTGAAGTAGTAAATAGGTTCTATCATTACCAGCAAGGCTTCTATAAGCAAGAATAATTTCACTTTACATATACAAACACATTTTATCTCATTTTAAGAGATATGAACAAAAAGAAAGTGATAATTATGTCAAAAAATAAGGTTAAAATGTCTAACGATTTGAAGAAAAAAGCAACCAGAATAGGAAACCAAGACTTAGGACTTTAGAAAGTAGCACTAGACTTCAGAAAGTATGTCTCAAATAAAGATATCAATCAAATACTAAAGCCAAAGTGTTCTACTATCTTTAATCATCACACTTATAATGCTTCGTTCATCAACAAGCTTTGATTGAAGACAAGAAGATCAAAAAATCATCAAGGAAATGATACCACATATTAGAAAGCTCACTTACAATGATACAATGCGCTCTACAAGAAAATGAGGAAAATTTGAAATTCAAATTTGAATTTGGAAAGTCAAAACTCAGCGTAAAAACTGGCGTGATGTCTCTTCAAACATTGTGATCAACTAACCCAGCTTCCAAAAGAAAGAGTTCAAAAACCACATTTAAAAAGTAAGAGTAGTTTCTGAAAGGACATCAGAAACATCATCCTTATAATAGCTTCTACAACAATTCTAACAAACAGACAGGCTACTCTTCTAGACTAGTTTTCCAAAACACAAATGGATTATCAACACATGTCAGTTGGAGATCTAATAAAAGGCAATGGTCACAAGGAAGACCATCTATAAATAGAAATGTTGTGCTTTCAAAGAAATAGAGACTAATGCTGAACAAAGGGCAAAAACTTTCCAAAAATTTCTCCTCATCTTGTAAAGCTCACTACATCTTGTAATCATTTTCCTTACTTGTAAAAATCTTCTTTCTACGTTCCTTCATTGTTCATACGTTCTTCCAAGGAAAAATAGCTAGAAAAAAGTCATTCAAGTTTTTCCCTGGTCTTTCATTGTAAATCTTAAGGAAATTTGAGTGTAGGTTAGTTTGAGTTGTAAACCCAAACACAAACCATTGTAACCTCAATCCAATAATGATCGAATTGAGTTAGCTTAGAGCGGCTAGTCAAAAGACTACTTGCAACACGATAGTAAAAGTGATTTACTGGTCACGCGCTTTAGCTTGGAGAGGCTGGTTAAAGACTACTCAGTTTAGCTTGGAGAGGCTGGTTAAAGACTACTCAATTTAGCTTGGAGAGACTGGTTAAGACTACTCAGTTCAGCTTGAAGAGGTTGGTGAATAGCTATTTGATTCGTGACAGTAGAGGTTGTCTACTGGTCATAAGTGAGAGCTTAGGAAGGCTATTATAAAAAATGTCCTTATTCTTTCTTTAGTGAAAGACAGGTTTGGCCGAACCAATATAAAAACTCTTAAGCAGTATCTCTCTTATCCTCCATCTCTTATTTTATTTCTGTATTCGATTTATTTATTGTTTCATTTCTAGAAAGCTTTTTCTTCACGCGTTTATTTCATATTTAGTTCAAAAAGTTCACTTTCTGAAGTCACTAACTATGTTTCCACTATACTTCAATCTCATAACTTGATAGTATCTTGATTAAGTTTTTCAAGGCTAAGCATGATTCAATCCCCTTCTCATGCACTATGACCTTAGGTAGCCACTTGACAGGGAGGCTTCTCAAGATTTTTCTAACCATTTCAAAGTTAGAATATCTTTTGCCTAATCCCTTTAGTTGTTTATGATATGCATAAACCTTGGGGTCATTTCATCAATATCTTCATGATCTGTCATTTTAAACATCTCGTATTAATGAACCAACATACTGATCTTTGTTTCTTTTACTTGATCAGTGCCTTTGTGCAGCATGTGCAACCTGTCCCATATTTCTTTCACTGTGTCACAAGCAATAATTTTGTCATATTCAGCTTTGCTTAGTGCACATGTGAGTATGTACTTAGCTTTTGAGTTCAGTTGAACTTTGGCCTTATGTTGCTTTGTCCACATACTCCGAAAGACTTCTTTTGATGTTGAGGGTGCATCATTAGTTCCAAGAAGTTCTTCCATTGGAACATAATCTTCTTCTTGTATGATCTCTCATAGATCAAGGTTCGTGTACTTAATGAACAACTCCATCCGATCTCTCTAATGGGCATAGTCCCCACTATCAAATAATGCCAGATTGTTGATGGAGTGTCCTTCTCCTATATGAATATTTTGTGTCATTTGTCCCTGGAATCTTTGTCTCATGCAATCATTAGAGTGCTCAACCCCTTAGAGGCCTGAGCTCTGATGCCACTTGTAGGTAGAAAAGCACATGAGAAAAGGGGTTGAATCGTGCTTCACTTCTCTTTGTGTTTTTAGCTTCTAAAAACTTAAACAAAATACTATCAGGATTTAAGCTTGAAGTGTAGTAGAAATAAGGTTAGAGGTTTCAGAAAGTAACTTTCTGAAGTATAGCATAAGTAACGAAACAAATAAAAAAATAGGCTTTAAACAAATATAAACAAATAATCACAGAGTAGCAAATGTAAAAGAGATAAGGGAGAAGAAGATATTACACATATATTTTTATACTGATTCGGTCAACCTACATGCATCTAGTTCTCAACCACTATAGAGTTTCACTAAAGCCTTTCTCAACCTAAGAAAGAAATCGAATAGTCTTTATAGTAGCGTTTCTAAGCTCTAACATACGACCAGTAAACAACCTCTATTGTCACAAACTAAGTAGTTATTCACCAGCCTCTTCAAACTGAACAGTAACCAGTAGACAATGCCTATTATCACTAATTCACCAGCGTTTTTATATTGTGATAATTTAAAATTAAGATTATGTATGTATGCATGTTGATAATTTATTCTATTATAAGTCATATATATTTTATATTGTGGAAAAATTAGCAACTAAAAATCAAATCGAAGAAGTGGTATATGAGCTGAAAAAATCAGTTGCAATTTTGATTTTGCCACTGATTTGGCGACCAATTTAATTTATCCCAAATGCTTCATTCTCTTCCCTAAACCAGTTGCAAATTTGATGACAAAATTAAAATTTGCAACTAATATAAAGATTGATTGTAATCATCACAAAGAATTGACTAACTTTCCTCAATTTTTGCGACTGAGTTCATGATTGATAACTCATTTTGAGAGTCAAAGAATGGTTGGACATTTCAGTTGCTAAATTAGTCGCAAATTTTGTAATACATAGAGGAACAGTTTTTATATGTAGTCTAAGTTTGATTTATATTGGCAACGGTTTTTAAGTGTATCATTTATAAATATATTTAGGCAATTCTTAAATAACTATTGTCTAATATGAAAATATTGTAACAGTCCATGAGCCATTGCTTATTAATACTAAGAGTATGGTTTTGTATCATTGCAACAACATACTAAATAAATTGGACAAAATTGGCAACGGTAAAATAAACCATGGCCATAGGCCCTTTTAGGCAACAATTTTTTGGGTGTTGCCAACTTTGGCATTGCCATAGCTAGAAAATGTTGTAGTGCAAGTGATTGAAAATCAAATTCTGACTTGTTATCATTTTCTTGTTTGTTTAGACCTTACACCTTTTCATTCGCAGATTTTCCTTTTATGCATGAAGAAATTAACATGATTTGGGATATTTAGTTACTTACATACATTAGGAGTATATAGTATATTCATGTTCTCAATTCATTTAATGCCCGCCTGGCATGTGAAATTGGATAGGAATTTGAGTTTAGAATTGGAATTGAACAACACAATTTCAAATTTTTTGTTTGGTAGACCTTTTGTAATTAGAATTATTATTTCATATAACAATTCAATGGAATTAAAAAATAACTAGGTCAAGCCTTCTCCAATTCTTAGCTCATACCTTAAAAATTGTCAATTCTGTATCTCATAGTTTTTATTATTCTCCAGCTGTAATCACCTCTCATCAGCCACCACCGATGGCCGCCTACCCTCTCTATCAGTGTCTGATGGCCAACCACCAGACATCGATAGCCATCGCCCACCGTCATTATCCAAACACCTATTGCTGGTTGTCTGCCTGCTGCAAACTTAATATAGTAGTAATATTTTGAGGTTGTAAATCACATACCCAAGCAATAGAAATATAATTGAATTTAGAATTTTAGTTCTAGATCACAATTCCTTATAAGAGCCAAACACAAAATTTAACATTTTGAGTTAATTCTAATTCTAACAAAATTAGAATTAAATTTAAAATTCTAAACTTCAGTTCCAATTCCACAAGCCAAATGAAGCCAAATTAGTTTTTATGGATTATGAATGTAAAAGAATTTTATATTGTCATTTAATCATATAATTTTATTTGTAAAACTTTTAAAATATAAATAATTGAGTTAAATAATTTTGTTAATATGATAAACAGATAATATATGATTCGATATTTATGTAAATTTTCTTTTTCACTCACAATAGATGTAACTAAAATACTTTATTTAAATAATATCGTCTTACTTCAAGACCAAAAAGCTTTTCTTCAATACCACGTTTATGCTGGGTAAAATGGTTTAAATATAATTTTAGTGTTCACAAATATGTATAAGTTTGGTTTTGACCCTCTAACGTTTTGCTTTGATTTCGGTCTCTCTTTTTTCTCTATTATTATATTTTTAGTCCATTTCAAGTAAACTCAATATTCGCAATGAAATATTCTTAAAATATTTATATGGGTTAAAAAAATCAATATTTGTAAAATAACTAAATAAAGGTTGTTTTTCTTCAATATCCATAGGTATTGGTACCCTTATGGTTTCCAACAAATGTGATCAAATACTTAATTATTTATATTTTAATAAAATGGGTTAACGAGACACATGACACATCCTTAGCCACAAATGATTAAAGGTATATTTAGATTGATGGAGTTAAATCGAGTGTGATGGAATATTGATTAACTCTATTATTTTGGATATTTTAAAGTTGAATGGAGTGGAGGAGTTCATTCCATCCAATTCTATCATCCCTCTCTAATTGTCTTGCCTCCAAAAATCACTACTCTATCTATATTACTATTATTACTCCATTGTAACTTAGCGGTATTATAAGAATAAAAAGCTTATAATTATAACAATTATGTTCCCTTTCATTGATATATTCAAATAATAAAGTGAATTCCATAACTAAAATATCCAAATAATAGAGTAGAATAATTATGCTATTACACTTCATTTTATTTCACTCCGCTCTGCTTTACCACTTACTACCAATCGAACATATGTACTCTAAAAGGTATCAATATCTTTAAACTTTATAACCCGTAAATAAATATTTAAAAGTATTTATTAGGATCAATCTTTAGAACAAGAAGGACAAAACCAAAGAAAAAAATAAAAATTATTTTAACATCTTAAAAGTGAGTGTTCATTAAGACGTGTGTGTGCGGGACACATTGAGAAAAAATGGTTTTGGTTTTGGGTTAGTTTGCATGGGGGTAGGGCTACAGGAGTTCACTTGTTTCCATTTTTTTCCTTTTTTGGCTATTCTAGTCAACCCGGTTCTCTTTGATTTGCCACAAAAGATAATTAGAAGAAATGAATACAAGAGGATAAAGAAATGCTTAGATATTAGTCGCTGAATTGCAATATAAATTACAAGGACATTACAGCAACGGTCGTCTGTCTTTTTGCTTTTGGGGTGTTACCCCACAGCCACAAGAGTGATGTGTAAATTGAAAAAAAAAAACGAAAAGTAAATAGTACTATGCGTCGCAACTTAGGTGACATAGTTTGGAAGTTCTTTCGGTATTGTTAGGTGGTCAATGAATGTTGTGTTGTTGGCTAAGTGGCAGCACATAAGTGTGCCAATTTCAGATTATACTCGGAGTTGGCTTAATTTGGTTGGAAGTCAAATAAGTCTTATAAAGATATATACTATTATAATAATTAGTAATAAGTTATAAGATTTTATAATTCAATTAATATATTTTATATAACTTCATATTATTTTTATATTGACATGGTTTGTTTTGAAATCTATATAACAAAATATCTTTTAAATTTTATTGTTACTTGTAAATTATCATAACTTTAATATGCATAATATTCAAAATTCTCATATGTTGATTGAAGGTTCGGTTGGCCCGATTGATCAGATCACTAGTCAAGTTATTATCAAATTGAGTTTAAATTTTAAAAATTGATCTAATCTAAAAATTAAGTTGGGTCGAAATTGACCTAACCCAACCCAATCCCTCCCATGCACATCCCTCACACAGGTACGTTTCATCTCTTAATTCTTATATCACACCGTATAAACATTTATTTTATCATTTTCAGCAAAAAATTATCTTATAAATATTATTAGTTTTTATTTGTTTTCGGAAGATTGTTTCGGTTGCAAAGATTCAAAGGGAGAATGATAGCTGGATGAATTAATGGGAAGGTGATAATTGCCCTTGTTACATTGACATAGCTAGCGTACAAGTTGCGAAACAAAGAAATAAAAGCAAAGATTGGAAGCCATGGAGATGTCAACTGCAAGAGCATTGCAAAACGACGGCGTTGTGTGATATAAAATGCTGTTTGCAGCCGAAGCCATTTCATGCCGGGATGTTCATCCACCTACGCAATTACTCCTACACGATTACTCCTTTTTCAAACAGACCATGAATCTGAGAAACATTATTTGGACCATAATGACATCTCTGTAACTCATGAACCACCACTTACACCGACATTGCAGCCACCTTGGACCAAATCATTAGAAAAACAAAAATAGTGAATATCATGTTTGGTCTTTCAAAATTGTTATGTCGAATTATTTGGTCCCCTAAGAAAAGAAATTGATCTTATAATCCTTCAAGATTGAAAATGCTATAGTCCCTCCGTTAGTTATTTGTTAATGAACTTACATACATTGCACAATATAATGATGATATGTTATTAAAACATTAGATTTAAGCAAAATGACAATACTTTAGAAAGTATTGCGTCTATTTTGGTGTTAAAATTGCATAAAATAATTATTTTATGACTTATAATAGAGATATTAATACTTAATTTCATGTAATTTTAGTCAACTCTATGAGTTATGTTAAATTTCATTTTATTTCAAATGACACACATATCATTTAATTAATGTCCCTATCAACAAGTCATATGTGCAATTTTATTTTTGTTTAATGGATCAAATACACAGAGGAACTAATATATCCTATTATTAAAATTTGAAGGGACCATAGTTAAAATGTTTTGGAGGGACTAAGTAGGGATTTTATTAACCCAAAAAGAAAAAAAGCCAGCTGATCATTAAAGAGAAAAAAAAAAGGAAGCTACAAAAAAAAAGGCTCAAAAGGGACTTAGGTGCGCGAGCAAAGCAACATCGTGCTCGTGTCATCAGCATCATCGCAGCCGTCATAATCCCGTCATTAGGAGCTCCGTGGGATACGATCACCACTAAACGTTTTCTTTTCCATGCTCCGCCACACCAGCATCGTTCTTCCTTAGTCCTGAGGAGCTTCTCCACCGCGTGCCCCTATCAAACCCCTCTTCCACCGCCGTACTAGCCTCGACCTCCCTCCAAGGAAGCACCAATACGATATGTGATACGGATAGACACGACACAGACACAGGGACACAACGATTTTTATAAAATATGGGATATGATACAGTTAGAATACGTTGTATAATAAAACATAAAAATAACATGCTGTGATGAGAAAAATCAAATCTAAACACTCTTATGGCTAAAAAACACCCCATAACCAATAACTAACTAAAAAAATTACAAGAATAAAAAAATCTATAGAAGTTTTTATCCATAACAAATAGTGAACAAATGTTTGCATAATAAAAATGGAGTTTGTCGCCATATTCAATATTATGTTAGGGGCTCTCGAGATCGAGAGATGAAGGGGTATAGCAGGACAGGACACAAGTGTTGCAAAATAATCCAACATGGGTGCGGCAAAATTTTTGGAATATTCATGCTTCTTAACCTCTCTCACGTTATCCATTGTGTTTGTGTCCTTTTCAATCGTTGTGCCGCCATCGCGTCATCGACTCGATTGTTGTCATTATTACCATTGTGGCTCAACCCAGCTCCTCCAATTTGTGGTCATGAGCTCCGCATTTTAAGAAGATGGGAGGAGGAGGGAATGGTATGGCAAAGAGGGGTAAATGAGGGCACAGAGGAGTTGGTGCATAGCCACACCTCTTATTTCATTTAACCACGTTTATAAAATATGGTTAAACTAAGATGCAAAACGTGGCACATTGATGTGCTGCCACCTAGGCCACGTCACCACACTCATTGACCACCAATGACACCAGAGAACTCCCCTAGTTTGAGGACCCTTGTGGCCGGGCCGGCACCCTACAACCTCACTCCAATTTCCAACTGTAACATGAACAAGGTCCAGTGTCCACCTTGGATTTTCAGAATCTTGTTGCCACTGTCTGTCCCACCAGAAATCTTTCACATCATATTTCCAAATTTCAAAACCCATCATTGTTTGTACCTTCAAAATTTTCACCCCTTTAAAAAGTTTTCAACTGTCTTTCAATCAAAATACTGCAAGTTCCATCTCCCTCATATGCTGTATGAAAACGTGTCAACTTTACTCATTTGCAAAAATCACACAAACATTTTGGTTCCACCCCATAATTTATCATTGCCATTGGTTTCCATTGTCCCTTTTTTTTTTCTGAAGAGGATCTTGGTTTGAAAGGTTGCAGCTCTTTCTTAGCCAATGGGAGTGAAAATGATGAGGTGGCGACCATGGCCTCCTCTATGTTCCAAGAAGTTTGAAGCAGTTGTCTTTGTTCACAGGCTTGAAGGATCAGGTTTGGTGGAACCTCATGAGGAGGTGAGGTCTTTTGTGGTTGAGATCAAGTGGAAGGGGCAGAAGGGTGTGTCCTTGAGGTCCCTCAGGCGCTCCATGAAGAGAAATTTCACAAGAGCAGTTGGTCTTAGCAGTGAAGCGGTGGTTGAATGGAACCAGGAGTTTAGAAATGTGTGCACCCTTTCTGGTTATAAGGAAGACATGTTTTATCCGTGGGAAGTTATGTTCACAGTCTCCAATGTAAGTCTCTATAAATTTATGTTTATCCATTCTATTTTTCTATTTGCTCTTTTCTATTTTCAGTTTCAGTTATAAAATTAGTTCACTGTTATGTTTTCTACGCATTGAACTTCAAACTAGCCATAGATATTGAAATCCTTATTTTTCTAGATAAGCTTAGATTTTAATGACTTTTATATAAACATGATTCATGAACCGTCTGAGTTCATGCGCTTGTTTGTTCCACTGGGATTTCACAACATTTTGACCAAGAGTTGTATTCATGATGGAATTTTATTTTGAGAAGAATAAGTGAGGTTCACTTTTCTTTTCTTTCTTTACTTCCTTCTGTACGGAATTAGGTATCTAACCAACGGCTCAAAACAGTGGCCTCTCTAACTGGAGTTGCATCAATAAACTTGGCCAAATACGTGCGTGCAGCTGTTGATGAAGAGACTGAAATTGTAGTTCCTTTGAATGTCCCTGGCACAAATGAAGCTAGTCTCTCACTTTATGTTAGTTCCTTTTTTGTTCCTTTCTTTTTCATTTTCATTTGATTTATTTTCCTTTGAGAATGATTAGAATTTGGTATAGAGAAATTAATAATATTGTTTATTTTGCCTTTTGGGCTTTCACTTTGCATCAAACTTCATTTGCTTTACAGTTATCTCTTAGTTTACTGAAACTGGAGGCCCTTCAAGAGTATTTGGATGCAATGCAAAGATCAATGATGTGTGTTGCTTCATCACCCTCTTCTTCAGAAGCTCTCTCAATGAATAGAAATGAATTTACTACACTTAAAGCAGGTCTGAGAACGGTAAAGATCTTTACTGATTATGTCTCAACTAGAAGGGCAAAGAAGGCATTCTCAAAGGATGAAGGCAGTGATGGTAGGAGTTCCAACAGAAGCCAAGATTCCGAATATAGATATACGTCCGACTTGGATTCATTGCATAATGGTGCTGCAATCGAATCAGAGGGGAATAAGGAGGATTCTTATGTGAGGCATCCTTTAAGATATGAGGCACTGGTCTCTTTAAAATATGTAGGAGGATCACCTTATATAAGTTCATTTTTTAATGGAAAAGATGAGTGTTGGGTCTACAATAGCAGCAAATCTTATTTTGGGGGTGTACATGTTGAGAAATACAATACACATGGTCAGATAGAGCATCACAATTCAAAAGACCGAATCCTTTCTTGGAGGAATAGGAAACTGAATTTCAGATCTCGCAAGGTAAAAGGGGAGCTACTTCTGAAAAAGCATTATGGAGAAGACGGTGGAGATGACATTGACTATGATCGTAGGCGACTAAGCTCTTCTGATGAATACACTTGTGAAAAGGTATGTGTCATATGCAGCAGTTTCACATTTGTATTCCGAAACTATGTTTTTTCCATGGTTACTTCTAGTCTTTTGTATTAGAGCAACCTTCGATGATCTCTTTAAGCAAGTGTGTCTGTTTCTTGCAGTGGCATAAAACAGACGAAACTACCACCACTAGGCAATCTGTCTCTGAATTCGGCAACAACAGTTTTACAGTCGGCAGTTGGGAGTGCAGGGAAGTCACTAGCAGGGATGGACGGATGAAGCTCCATACACAAGTCTTTTTTGCTTCAATTGATCAGAGAAGCGAAAGCGTTGCCGGGGAGAGTGCATGTTCTGTCCTTGTTGCTATGATTGCTGATTGGTTAAAAGTGAACCAAGTTGAAGTTCCCATCAAGTGTGAATTTGATAGCCTGGTTAGAGATGGATCATTGGAATGGAGAATTCTTTGTGAGAACAAGGACTATATGAAGATGTTTCCTGATAAACACTTTGATCTTGATACTGTTTTTCAAGCCAAAATTCATTCAATATCTGTACTTCCAGAAAAGTCCTTTGTCGGATTTTTCTTTCCAGAGGAAATTGAGGGTGGAGTATTTGACTTCCTTCAAGGTGCAATGTCCTTTGATAGCATATGGGAAGAGATAAGCAATTCTGCATCAGAACTGCACACGAGTGGTAGTGAGCCTTTGGTGTACATAGTAGGTTGGAATGACCATTTTTTTGTCCTAAAGGTTGAGCATGATGCTTACTACATTATTGACACTTTAGGGGAGAGACTATATGAGGGATGTAACCAGGCCTACATATTGAAATTTGATGCTGGCACAAAAATTGAGAGAAGGGAGGAGGAGATTATATGCAGAGGAAAGGAGTCATGCAAAGAATATATCAAAAGCTTCTTGGCTGCCATCCCTGTAAGGGAACTGCAGTTTGAGGTCAAGAGAGGCTTGAAAGTACCCATGCCTCTTTGCCATAAATTACAAATTGAATTCTACTACACCCAACTCAAAGCAACCCATGGTACAGCGTTCAACTGAAAATGCAACAGCAACAGATGCTGCATCAACAATGGCGTTGGTATTGTAAGTTGCTTAGTGCAGTTCTAGAGAGTATCGTTAGTTGGTAACTGTTGTTTCTCCCTTGAGTTTGTTTTTATACAAATTAGTAATACAAATCCATCTGAGTTGCTTAAGCTGAGCTGAAGATTCAGTTTTTTGAATTTTCATGGCCGGGTCTTCCAATCAATAATGTTGTCGAATATGTCAAAGTACTTTAGTAGTTCCCAAAAAAGGAAAAATAGTATTTAAATACATGGAACTCTAGAGATAACCTGAATTAAAAATAAGAAAATAAAATAAATATATCATAGTTAAATACATAGCATATCATGCATAATAATCATTACGTTTGAAGTTAGCAAAGGAGGGAAAAAAACATCATCGAATTCAAATACACAAAAAATGACTCAATACTATCTAGTTTAAAAGTTATAAACTAGTGTCTGACCTGTGCGGTTGCACAAATTGTATCAATGGAAAGATATTCAGTTTGAGAATATTACATACTAATAAATCTTCAACGTAATGAGATTTTTATTATAAAATCCCCCAATTCTATTAGTGGAACAAAAATTACACACTCCCAATTACTGGTAGTGGTGAAAAGAAAAAAAGATTCTATCCATAAAATAATAATAGTTGGAAAAAACTTTTAGCAAGCACTAAATGAAACTTTTATTAAAAATCAAATGTTGCAATTTATGTAATAAATTATAACCGCAATATTAGCCAAGGTCAGACATCCGAAAAAGTAAACAAAACAAAAACATATTCACTCTATACAACATCTAATCCACTGGTATTTGAACCTAATCACAACCACATAATATATGTATAATACTAATTTTCCCCATGATATTCAGTACAAAATGCCATGTATTCATAGTTATATATACACGAGCATATACATATATATGTTTGTCTTGAAGAAACACATATTTACTGACAAATCAAAAACTTGTCTCTTTGAACCAAAAAGCAAGGTAATCCATAATCTGTTCACTTGGGAAAACCTAAATACTAAGCATTTTGGTAAAATCCACATTTTCCAGATCAGACAAAACATCAGATATCATTGTTTTTCATACATGGTGAATAAGGAGCTGAGCCATCCGTCTTGGCCCATCAATTATTGTGAAGATGCATTCATCATTCTGCCTAAGATTGTTATCTCTACATAGCTCTTTCCATCCACTCCCAAGTTTAATTTGGTCTCTTTTCAAGTTTAAAAGCTTGCATGAGTACTGCTGAATTTCTAAGCCTTTTTGAACCAAAATATTCCAGCTTCCCTTATTTCCAAACTTAAACATTTCTCTTGAAAAGGAATTAGATAATGTCTGCAAGACGTGGCTCATGGGAAAAAGAATTCATTAAAATATATGAGCAATTAATCTAATTAGATTGACTTATAAATTAACATATACACAAAGACAAAATGCTTCATGTACCAGCTGGCTTTGAGTGGTTTCATAATAAGACAAAACTTTCCTGAATTGTTGGTTCCTATAACAGGGTCGAAAGAAAGTCTGTAAACAAACATATAGTACATAATGATATGAAATTCTTTAGCTGTTCTAACCTATCAAAGTTCTAGCTTTGTTGAACAATCGGTGCGGTAGGTGGAGTAGGAGCGCTCCAAAAGATAGTTCCTATTAACTGTATGTTACACGAGTTATACGAATAATCAGCACAAAAAAAAAAAATTTAACTACCTTGGTGGAGAATTATAATTCTGATTACGGGAAGGATGATCACAATCTTTATCTATTGTTGAAGAATAAAAACATGGATTCATTTCCTTAACCATTCTCTTGTGATCTTGTTTTATCTTATCATAAAGATCCTTTGGCAACCCATTCTTCATGTTCCTCGATGGGTCACCTTGGAAGTCCAATTTATAAAGCACATCGTCACATATTTCAAGCAAAAAAATACCATCATAAACAGAATACAATGTGATGGCATAGTTGTGCAGTAAGTTATAAAACTATTTCAATTCGCTAAACCATTAGCCAGATATGCTTTTGATCCCCCTTTTTTCAGTTTCAACTCAAAACAATTATCTTTTCGATCAATGTGTACACAGTGTCGCTAAAGTCATCACCATGAGCTTGAACAAAGCTCAGTGACAGGTCTGCTACATTCTAAAATAATTATATATGTAAATCTTAGTTTTAGATGGATATGACACTTTTCATACTTCAGTATTGTAATTTTTAAGTAGTTAACAATGAAGGCACTTTTAGCACATTTTTTAAACGAACTAGGTGGTAGAAAAGTGTGCTTTGCTTGAGATAAGAAGGAAGACATACTACAATTTAACTCAGTTGAAATAATTCCATTCCCTTGTTTCACCATTTCATGATTAATTCTTTCGTAAACCCTTTTTTTGAAATGCGATTTCATTAATGAACTTCATTTTTTGTCTAAAAAACCTTCGCTTATAATTAACAATCATAAGAACAATTTAAATACCAGAACAAATCCATTTTTGTGATGCATTATCGGGAGACTTTATTTTTTTTTAAGTAAATTTTTTATTTATTTATGGGAAACATATCTAATTCACTATTAACAATTTTAAGATATGGAACTGGCAAAATAAATCATGTACACAATGAATATTTTTAAAAAAGCTAATAATAATAAAGATAAATGAGGTATGCTCTGTTGTCATCACGGTTCAACACTTTCTAAGTTGTCTGAACATGTCTTCCGAAGGCACCTGATTTGAGAACATGCAAAGCAATTCATAGCATGTACATTGGCTTCTAATAAGTATTCTAAAGAACAAACTATAAAATCGTATAAAAACATGACCAAGTAAGCAAATTAGGAATATTTGAAGATAATGTTTTTGTTTGTACCTGGACAACAAAATAGAAGTTCACAAACGTGAAGAGTGAAAGCGATTGGAGTATTTTTAAGAAAAGGGGAGAATCGAATAGTTATTGAACTGAAAGGTATTCTCTTTTAGTGATCCCCTACACCGGCCATGACTTCCTCTACCAAGAAGATAAGATTTCTGGAGAGAAGTTGTTTACAGTAATATGATCTGTGGGTTTCGAATTGGCAGAGACACAGTGTGAAGATAAGGTCATTGAAGGTTTTGTTGGGCCGCTAATTACAATTACGGTGTAATACCTTAACTTTCAACGCAATACATCTAGGACGCATAATGGTTAATTGTTAGTTGTTACTCTTTCATCTCAGAATTTTACCTTAATTTTTAAACTTTGAAAATAAGTTTATGGAAAATACGACTTTTTTTTTTTGAAAGACTAAACTATGAGCCGTTCACGTATAAGTTATAGCGTATAATTATTCATCATAGAAGACTTAATATTCGAACACAACATCGGCATATACCTAACCATCTGTCACACAACATGCATGCAAATCACAACAGAGTATAACATAACCAAGGACATCATTATATTATAACATTAACTTTAGATAACATATCAAACAATAATAATATTAATGTGGAGATATCTCATGAGTATAATACCACATTAAAAATCCTGAGCCCACCTATAGAGGTTGAGCATACAATAAATCAAAAAGCTAGACATGACTATGATGAAGCTAAAACCCCTCGTGAGTACACATCTCCTAAAAACAAAAATACGAGCTTGAATGAAGACGAGATGACTCCTAGGGGCTGTAAATGGGAAAGCCTATATATCTGCTTTCACTGCGCTACTCTGATCTCGACCATTGTACAACTCCTATGCCGGCATCTCAAAGAATTCCACGGACATCGCCATCAACCTTGTCTAAAGACGAAGATGGAAGGAAAGATGTAACACCCTAGTAATTAACCAGATACACCTAGGTTGAATCTGATTAATGACTAGACTTTACTCCTTGCTTTGGTTCTTTCTTCATAATTTGAAAATACTTAGTGAAATTACGAGCCATTTTTTTTTTAAAACACATAATTGAAAACGTGAGCCGAGTACAACGTGAATGAGTAAGCGGAGTATAATAAGACGTTTAAGAATATATCACATTATATCACTTAGGCTCCATCATATAACATCCATAAGCACATTATAGCATATATTTACATACAATAACCTCACTCAAAGGGTGGGTTATGTTTATACATCATTATCTTATCCAAACCCATAAAAGAAAATATACTTAAGGAAATACATGCCCTTAAACTAGATAACTCCATAAGCCGGGAAGATTATCCTAAAACTAGGGTGCATGATCACACATAAATCTACTAAGAACCCTCTATGGCCCTTGTCACGGAAATGGGGAATAAATCGATCCTTGATGAGCTCCTAGGGAGGACACATGAGATGCACCGGTTTGAGGTCGCATGGGCGACCTTCTTGCTAACCTCAATTTGAACAAGCTTTCCTCACTACCCTCTCTTACACGTGTGGGAGTAGGAAGCGAGCTCTCAGAATATACATGAGTAGGAGTGTCCTCTGAAGAGATCAGTTGAGAATATCTCGTCTAGGAACATACTACGGAAATCCATGGAGCCCAGGATGAGCGGGATAAGAACGTAATATCCTTTCATCAAGTGGGCGTGCATGTTCGAAAACCATTTCATCGCCATAGGAGAAGTAGGAGAAAATCGATAACTAGGGGACAGGGATGTGCAAATGGACGACCTATGTAAATAAAAACAGCGCGCACCTCCCTTCAAAATGAATCTGGCGATGCCGGATCATAGTGAGAATTCCCAAGTAGAGGGTATCAGCGAGCAGACGAATGTCGCCATCCCGAATCTGGAGACAATGACGGAAATAAAGAAAAGTGAGAAATCTTGCTAAAGAATTCTCGATAGTACCTCCTTCTACAGTGTCATCATCAAAGTCCCCAGGAACCTCGGGATTATTCTAAAATAGGGAGCATGCAAAGATTCATTTTAAGTTTGGACAAATACTTAACCGAGGTTCGTCAATTTTTAATTATGCGTCTTATAATGCCTTATAATCTTAACATGTCATATTTACAATGAACTTTTCCTTTATCATTACATCATTTTCCTTATCATCATTATCAAATAACATGCATAAAAGAACGTCATATAATATTAGCTACACGTGGACATAGTACACATATTTCATTTCTTTAGTGCCTTAGGTGACTTAAAATCTTATCATCATTATTATTTTCCTTAGGCCACCCTATACTCTACCCTTTTGGGAGTAATTTAGGTTATGAGCTCATACTTTACTAATCGTCACTAGCATATACTTATCCCTTTTGATAAGCTAAAGTCCGAAACTCTACCACTTTTGAGAGAGCGGGTTAGGGGCTAAAATCACCTTTTCACCACCTATAGTCTACGATGGTTTCCAAAGGATCATTTTCTTATAAGTTTAAGTCACCATTAAATCTTTGCATATTTATATCATAATACAATTCATAAACATCATATAACATTTTCTCATTTATAGTCTTAAGCTAGAATAATATATATCAAGCTGTAATCATGCATATGGGAGATTCCCGGGGAAAGAGAGGTGGGTCACAATGGACACGCTTAAATACCAAGTCTTTCCTTAGCCAAAACCTTTCCAAATTACACTTTTACAATGATACACTTTCTTCTAGCAACAAAGGTAAATTTTACATCATAAAGAACATTTCATGTATAAGCATTCTCATTATTTACCACATCAACTATAACACGCAAGCCAGGAAATCATTCAATGATATCAAGTACTTAATAAGCATCCAATCCTTACATAGAATTATCAATTATAGAACTAATTAGCTACTAAACCAATTATGAATCATTCTCTTAACAATAAACCATAATTATCACAACTTCAATCATATCAAATCATTATCACAGATTGATACTAAACTCGGATCGGTGGCGAATCATGAACCTCATGCAATTACATAGAATCATATTTTAAGTGCATATAAAATACTAGTTCTAGTAAAATCCTTGCAAAGCCTTAAAACTCATTTAGAAACTAGTTCTTTTGTCAAATTTGGGAGGATCTTCACAATTAAAATTCTCACTTAAGATAAAAGGAGTAAGTCTTGAGCTTTAGAGATTTAGGTGACATCTTAGAATTATAAACATGCTATGCAACCTTATTTTAATCTTATCTTTATAAGGTGATAGCTTGGAATTATAAACATGATATGCAATTCCATTTCTTTATCTTTAAGATTTAAGGTGATGACTTGAAAATTAAACATGATGCAAGAACTTGAAATATAAACACGATACAAGAAACTGGAGCGTGATGTCATATGGACCCGATGAGGGAGAAGAGAATATTAAGAAAGCTGGGCGGCGGTAGTCATACAGGGACCCGATAGAGAGAAGAGAATTATTATTACATCTTTTTAAGCTCCAATCTCAAGACTTTTTAAAGAATAAATTCTTTAATTCCAATAATCATATTTCTTTGCTTGTGATACATGGGAAAGTTTTGAGCTCTAGGATCTTTAGGTGATGGCATAAAATAAACATGCCATGTGTTGATTCTTTTAGCCATTATAAAATATAGTGAGAGCATAAATTAAATATGAGATGCAACCTCTTTATTATCTTGAAAGATTAAGTGATGACTTGAAACATAAACATGAAATACAAGCTTGGAATTTAAACATGAGAAATGCAAGTTCATTTATTCATTCTTGAAAATTTAGTGATGACATAGAAGGTAAACATGGTTATGCAAAGCATAAACTTAATCACGGATGCAAGTTCATTTTGTTTCTTTACTAGAGCTCCTTCAAGACTTTAAAAGAATTATAAATTTAACCCAATACATATCTTAACAAGAAATAAAACATAAAAGGAAAATACATCTTTCAAGTTCTAAACTAAAAATCTTTGTTTTAGCATCATAAAGCATTATTCTTTAAAGTTTTGCATCAAGTGGAATTTTCAAGCTTTAGAGGCCTAACTTGTGATGGATTTACAACCCACCATCAAGGTCCTCATCATCAAGCCATCATCTTAGTTCCACCTAGGCCATATGGTTGAATTGGTTAAAGAAAAATTGAAGAGGAAAACCAAAATGAAAAGCTAAGGTAAGTTCATAATTTCATCATTTTGAGCTAAAAACACAACTCCTCAAAGCATAGAAATAAATTTAGAAACTACTCCCTACCTAATCTGAGTTGAAGAAGAGGAAGAGAAATTGGTTTCTTGAAGTGAAATGAAACAAAATCTCTTTGAAAAAATTGTAGAAAGAATTCGGTGAAAGAGGAGGAAGAAAGAAAGTTTTTGGTGCTCCTAAAAACTAGTTATGAACCAAGCATTCCAAGACCACTCAAGCAAGCCTATTTATAGAAGATTTTGAGGCTTCTAATTGGCCAAAATGATGAGGTAGTGGGACGGAATTTTGCAGGAGAAATAAGGGAGGAAAAAATCATTTTTCGACAAAGTTGTATGAAATTAAGGAATTATGTCTCTTATGGTGACATTTGGCATTTTGTTTTAGTGCAACTTTTGGCAATAATTCAGCTGCATAATGGCATCAATAATTTCGTCCATTACAGCCCAAAGAAGTGAAATTTGTGTGTTCCATGCATTATTTGGGTGTAGGCAAGGTATTCATGTAATTTAGAGAATTTACGGTTAAGGGTTTAAGTGAATTAGTAAGCAATTTGGGTGTTTTTGAGCAATTTTGGGTTCTAATCAATCTAAATACATAATTTTGACTCTAGATTAATATTTAAATTTAATAAGCTTTAATTTTAGCCTAATATTGCTTAGGTTTGGTATATGAATCAAAAATCCCGAAATTAAAGCGCTAGCAGGGGGCAAAATCGTACTTTCACTTAAAAGCGCCTGAGGCCACCGAGCTTAACCAATGGTTAATCATGGCTTAAAAACACATTTTAAAACATTTTAGTGAGGTTGGGCTCGATGTACGGCACGCATCGGAGTTAAAGCTTATTGAGGCGTTTTGGTCATTTGTTGTCGGAACTCAAAATTGAGATCCTTCTGCTCTATTAACACACATAACACAAACAATCCCTTATTACCCTCAAAATATCCCCTTGAGAATAGGTGGGGCCCACGATCCTCATTTTCTGAGTAAAATAACTTCAGGGGCATTTTGGTCATTTTATACATACAAAAATTCGGGATTTGCGACTCTCGCATGAATCGTTCCTAACCTCTCTTCTAATGTTATATTCCTTTATTGAGGATTGTTGGGCCTCAAATCTTATGTAATAATTACCTACGGTAATTCGGTAATTGAGTAATTTCTAATGACAGTAAAAATGAAAGTAAAAATTGGGGCGTTACAAAAGAAATGGAGTGAGAAACTTATATAAGAATCTCAGTAGGATTTTCATCTCTACACACGTGTCATCATCATCGTCCCCAGGAACCTCGGGTTTTATTATGAAAGCAGTGGACATAATTAAGATTTATTTATTAAGTTCTAAATACCATTAGCCGAGACCCGTATCTTTAAGCATGAGTCTTTAATGTCATGAATGCACTATACCATATTATGAATGCATGTCAATACCTTACACAACATTCCAAGTACACAAAGACATAATATAGATACGTATGGAACATATCCAACTATGCATGCAATCTTTCCTCTCTATCTTTCTTAGGTGACTTAGCATTCAAATTATGCAATTGAATAACGAGTAAAAGAATGCAAACATGATGAACCATATAACTCTTATTATGCATGGGAAGCAAGAGAACCCATGATACTTTACTTTCTCATAATTGAACTCTCAGGTTCCTTTCTTAATGACCGCCCTCTTACGTGAACTTCATAAACTAACTATCATATCTTCCCCGACGATTTTAAACATAGCACCAAAACTCTACCACACCGATCACCTAGGATGAACTCAACCTAACTAGCCTTTGCTAGATTTAATATGGGATAATAGAGGGGGAAACACATCACTTTCTTGTATTAACTTAACTTTGTTGTTATGAGCATGCAACTTCCTTATCGGATCACCTCTCCTAACCTTTAATTCGGAGAGTCTAGAGAGTCATTTCCATATGTCTTATGTCACCTTTGACTTTTGGCATGTTATCTAGAAATGCAACCATGAAACATATAATCATACCTCTTATTATTTAATATTTCATTCTCATGGCATAGGATTATCTTATTGGATCTCCTCTTATAGCCTTTAAGTCAGAGAGTTTAGAAGGTCAGTGTTGACTCGCCACTCATAACCTTTAATCAGAGGAATCCAGAGGGCCATTGTTGGCTTGCCTCTCATAAGAGGAGTCCAGAGGGTTAGTATTCGCCCACCTCTCATTGACCCACCTCTCATAGATTCTATTAGAGGATCACTTCCATATGTTTTCTAGAGATGCAATACCAATCATTCAACATATCATGCTTATAATCTTCATAAATCATGTATCTCAATTATTCAAGCATACTATAACATGTCATAACTCATTCATATAATTGATCACTTAATCATGCATAACATTCATTGCATATATCCTTAAACATGTTGTAATCCAATATAACAATAAACATGCTCCTATCCAATGTGCCGGAAATCAAGGACGAGACTCAACTAATGCACATGCTATGCTTAACAGGATAAAGATCATCATTCACATAACTCAAGATCAAGTATGCAAAGTCATCAATCCATGTTATTTCAAGTGGAAACACACTTATTTGCACATATCAGGTTTTAGTAATCGATTACATGAGCTGGTAATCGATTACAGAGTTCAATTTTTCAAAACAGACATGTTTGAGCTTCTGGTAATCGATTACCAAGGTCAAAAACTCATTTTTGGGTACCAAAGACATATTGGTAATCGATTAAAATATTTTGGTAATCGATTACCAGAAATCCCAGAAGTTGAAAAACTCAAGTTTTAACATCCCTAAAGTTATCCATACATTCTAAAATAATTTTAAACACCATTCTAACATTTTCTTTAAAATCAAACTTTCCAATAAAAACCTAAGATTCCAAATAAAGGTTTCATGAATCAAAACATCCATTTTAGATGAAAGAGGTATAACGCCCCATTTTTCTCTAAATTTTTAAATGACCAAAATGCCCCTAAGATCATTTTTACCTGAAACATGAGGACGACCGGCCTCTTCCATCCTCACAAGGCTTTTATGATATATGAAGGGGATTATATGTTTATGAATGTTAACAAGGCAGAAAAATCTCATTTCTGAGGTTTCTGTGTATAAATGACCAAAATACCTTTAACTTGATTTAAGGCGGTTTTAAGTTTTGATTCTGACTCGGACTTGTTCCGGATATCAAAAATGATGTTTTAAGGCATGAACTATGTTGGTTTAAGTACCGGAGGTCCCGGGCAACTTTTGGTAAAAATTACTATTTTATCCCCACTTAGTGCATTTTACGTCTAACGAGCTACTTAACTCAAACCTAAGCAATATTAGGCTCTAATGAAAGGTTAATTAATTTCCTTAATTAATCTAGAGCTAAAATAATTATTTAAGGTTGATTAGAACCTAAAATTACTTAAGGAAATTTACAACTCAATCCTAATTCTTTTCTTTCTTTAAAGAAAAAGCAACTATGAATAGTATTTTCACTATTCACACTTCCATTTCCAAGAACACTTTCATTCCCAAGAAAAAGTTGTCACACTTTAATCACTAGTCATAGGAGTTTGACTCCATCAATCCTACAAGATTACTCTTAATCCAAGGTATTATGGTCCTAATTACCTACTTAGTTTACCTAACCACTTAGACACACAACCTTAATTAGCAACCTAACCTTGTTTACTCCTAAACACTTCATTAGTACATGATTAAATTGAATGAAATCTTCCCTCCCTTGGCCTTATAATGTTCAGCCACTTTTTCCCCCAAAATTCAAAAGAATGATATTTTATGTAGTCAATCAAGTTGTCCTTCAAAAGCCACCCTAAAACCTATGATCTATGACACCATGAATGACAACACAAGAGATTTTTCTTCCCTCCTTCTTCTTCAAGAAGTTTCGGCTAACTTCTTTCCCTCCACTCGTCCACGATTCATTTGCCTATAAATACACAACACTACACAACTTCATTCCTTTGCTCACTTCTTGCAAAATCTTTAAAAGTCTCAAGCTTTCTCACTTCTCTTTCTCTCAAGCTTCCAAGAGTTCTTCAAGCTCAAGTTCTTCCTCTCTTTTTTCAAAAACACAAGGTGGGGAACCTTTCTAAATATGTCTTTGATTTCTATATTGAATCTTGTTGGGAAATGATGAAAGGTGGAACCTCCATGTTGCTTCTTTATTTTCGGTTTCTTCCTTTTCTTTTCCTTTGATTTTCGGCCTCAAGGTGTAACACCCTAATATTTAACTCAACACGCCTAGGACGCATTTAAGTTAATTATTAGTTGATACTCTTTTGTTCCAGATCTTAATTCAAACTTCTTGAAAATACTTTAGTGAAAATATGGGTAAATTCTTTTTTTTGAACTTAAATACCAAAACATGAGCTGCGCTTTCTAAGTATCTAGCGTCATTCATCTTGCCTGTGTAAGAGATGTTAGAGACAAATAACAGTTAAATACATAATACAATCATAACATAAACTCGAATAACACATTAATAACAATATCATAATAGTGATGTCCTCTAAACGTAAGGACATTAATGTATATCCATTAATAGAATACAAACTGATAAGATACGATCACTTTAAATATCCAAAGGAAACTATCTCCGTAGCTCCCCGTCTAGTCTTAGGGTAAATCATGAACTACCCCATCATTCCTGTCTGGAGACAACACGGAAAAAGAAAAGGGATGAGAAACTTATACAAGAATCTCAGTAGGGCTTCCCGACTCTAACACAAGTGTCATCGTCATCATCCCAGGAACCTTGGGTTTAATTATGAAAATGGTGAACATATATATAAGGTTCATTTATTAAGTTCTAAATATCATTAGCCGAGACCCGTATCTTTTAGCATGAATCTTAATGTCATGAATGCAACATATTAATCATGGATGCATGTCAATATCATATACATAATATCATAAAATTCATAAAACAATGCATATGATATAAAGAACATCATGATCATCATTCTTACAGGTGACTTAAACTTCTTTATTCTCTTTTCCTTGGGGGCCGCCCTATAATTCTCTCTTTTCTCGAGAGTTCTAGGTTATGAGCTCATACCTCACTAGTTGTCAATAGCGCAATCTTATCCCTTTTGATAAGTTAAATTTCCAACTCTTAAGGTATGAGATAGGGAGCATTAGGATCATCTTTCATAACCTTTAATTCGGGGAGTCTAAAGGATCATTTCCTATTTAGATCACCTCTCATAACCTTTAATTCGGGGAGTCTAGAGGATCATTTCCATATGTCTTATGTCACCTTTAACCTTGGCATGTTATATAGAGATGCAAATATGAATAACTCATCATTTCAACATTTCATGCTCATAAACTTCATGGAATCATGCATCTCAATTTATCAAGCATAATTATAACATACCATAACTTAAACTACATAAACATGCATCATACTTCATTGCATATATCCATAAGCCATATAAGTTTCAACACATGAATATAGCCTTCACAAGATATCAACTGCATTCATGCCATCAAATTTATCAACATTTACGCTTAAGCCCCAAAGGGTCAAATCACAATTTCTCAAAGGTTACGGGTCAAAATGCAAATACCCATTTGTAACATCTTCTCACAAACTAGAGATCTTTAACATTAACCAATACTTTTAATAGACATATAACTATTAGAAACCGTTATAAACTCATCATAAAAAAAACCTTTTAAGACCAGAAACCAAATTTCAATACATTTTAGGGGTCAAAGTGCAAAATCGCTTGTTTTTAATATTTAACGACGACCGAAATTTCTAAAACTTTATATAAACTTCATAAATGGTATTTTGGACTCATGGACACATTCAACATCATTAGTAGCTTTAAATAAAATCATTTGGCTGAAATAACATAGTTGATAGTTCAAAACACAACTTTCTGCATTTTGCAAAACGGCCCAAACTAACACTTATAACTACCCTTTTATGCATCTATGGTACCAAAAATAATTTTTACAATAACTATTAGCGATTTAAACTCATCTAAACATCCTAAATCAGTAACCTTTCCAGTTCTAAAGGATTAGATCAGAATACTACAATTTTAGCATTTAAAATCATGAGAAAAATCATATTCTTAATCCTTTATAATTTCTAGGTCTTTCAAAATTTCTTTGTACAAATTTAAAGACAAGATCATACCTAAAAATAAAATATATCAAGCTTTAAATCATAATTATATAAGTGCCAAAAATAAATAGATGAGAAGTGTCCATGATCAAAGTTGTCATTGAAAATAAAACAAGTAAATCTTGAACTTTAGGATTTAAATGATAACTAGAATCATAAACTTGTCTTGTAACCTTATTATTATCATTATAAGGTGATAACTTGGAAATATAAATATGAAATGCAAGGCTTAAAATATAAATATAAAGATGCAAATTCATTCTTAGGTATTTATGATTTAGGTGACAACTTGAAAGTAAATATGAATAAGCAAGTTCATATTATTATCTTCAAGAATTAAAGTGATAACTTGGAATATAAATATGATTATGAAAAGCTTGAAATATAAATATGATATGCAAGAACTTATAACATAAATATGGATGCAAGTTTATTTTTATGTCTTATTAAGCTTAAAACTCAAGACTTAGTAACTCCTTTAGAAATCTTTTGTCATCAAGAATTAAATCTTGGGCTTTAGAGGACATTTAAATGATGGATTCACAACCACCACCATGATTCCTCATCATCAAGCCATGGTCATTATCAAATCATAAAAATCAAAAATATAAAGGAAGAACAAAAGAAAGAACATGAAATAAAATCCCTACCAAGTTGTTTCTTTGTTAATTAAAGCAAGAGCTTGATCTTTTATGAGATATCAACGATAAAAATCTGATGTTAGTGATGGTATATATTTGGCCAAGTGAAGATGAAATGGTGGGAGGATTTTTGTTGTGTTCTTGTGTTTGGATATGGAAAGTTTAGGTGCTTAGGGGTTGGTTTATGGTATGTATGTGTTTGTTTGAGCTTGGGAACTTGGATGGATATCAAGAATGGAGTCTCTTGGAGGTGGAGAAGGAAGAAGAAGAGAGCTTTGTATTTAGAGAGAGAAGAGAGGATTTTTGGCTAATTTTTGTGAGCAAGACTACAACCAAAAATGCAAATGGTAAGAATGAATGTTTGTGTGTGAATTAGGCTTGGAAAAACACATATTTATAAGGATTTTGGGGGGTGAGGCAGCTGCATTAATGGCTATAATGGGGAGTATTCTTTTCAATTTTTGTGAGTGGTAGGACATATATTTGATGGGTATTTAATTTGTAATGGTTTAGAAATGATAAATTAGTGTAAGTGGCTTAACCATCAAGAGTTTAAAATTCCTCAAGACAAGATTAAATGGCCAACACTTATAGTGGAAATTTTAGTGCTAATAATCTGAAGTAATAAAACAAAAATAAATCTAAAATATATTTTATTTTTGAGAAAAAAAAATTGTTAGTGGAAAAGAAATTGATAAACTAAAGTAAGTGCTTAATAATCAAATATTTAAGGTTCTCCATTACAAAATTAAATGGCCAACATATGTAGTGGAATTTTTAGTGCAAATAATCTGAAGTAATAAAAAAAAATAAATCTAAAATATATTTTATTTTTAAGAAAAAGAAATTTAATACACTAATTTCCTATTATGTGTCTTAAGAACCCCGTTTTAATTAAGAAAGAAAAATAATCTTTTCTAAAATAATCTTATGCTTTAAAATTACCTCAAATAATTATTTTGACTCAAGATAAATAAATAAAATTAATTTATCTTTAATTAGAGCCTAATATTGCCTATATTTATTTGATTACGTAAATAAGCTCATTTATTGTTAATTAGGGGCAAAATGGTAATTTCACACAAAAACTCCCCGAAACCACCCGAACATTTTCAAATATCAAATTACACATGTAATAAACATTTTGAACTCCCGGGCGATGACTAGGTTCAGAAATTACTTAATCTCGTGTTAAATTACCACAGCGGTATTTTGGTAATTTCACTTATGTAAAAATTGAAGTTGATATTTTCACATCTACAACACACATAATCCCCTTCAAACATAAAACTAACCCCTTTAGGATAGCCTAGACTGGCCGTCCTTGATTTCGGGGCAAAAATGACCTTAGGGGCATTTTGGTCATTTGTACATTGAAAAATTGAAAATCGTGATTTTTGCACATATTGCTATTTAATCACCATATAATGTTATTCTAATATCAAAATATCCTATTGAAGATGGTCTGGACTATTTTGGCCTCAAATCTTGTGTAAAAATGACCTAGGGATATTTTGGTCATTTTGCATAGCAGTAAAAATCGAGGCGTTACACAAGGCCTTGAACATGATAGCTTGATGATGAGTGCTCTCTAGAGGTGACTATGATTTCATCTCACATGAGACCTCTAAAGCTTGAGTTTTTCTTAATGAAAAGTTTCATCTTTTACAAGTTTAGTCAAGAATGAGGTTATGTTTCTCTTGAACATTTGGAACTTCCTTTCTCTCCTTTATGTTTCGGCCATGAAGGCCTTTAGCCCTTGGAAAAATGAAAGCTTGATGATGAGGGTGTTATGATGGTGTTTATCACTCAACAACCCCTAAAGCTTGAATTTTTCACGAGGAAAGTTTCATCCTTTTTCAACGATAAGCAAAGGAGGAGTTTATGTTTCTCTTGAACACTTCTTGGACTTCCATTTTCCTTTCATATTTTCGGCCATGAAGGTTTCTAAAGCTTGGGAAAATGAAAGCTTGATGATGAGGGTTTCATGTTGATGCTTGTCACATGAACAAACTCTAAAGCTTGAAACTTTGATCTTAAACTAAGCATGGTTTCGGTTTTGCTTTCTTCTCTAGCATAAACTTTGTTTTAATGTTGGTTTTGAAGGAAGCCTTGTACTCAATGATGAGGACTTAGGATGTTGATGTCATAGATCATCAAGATCTTGGTCCCTAGAGTTTAAAAATGGTTCATTTTTCTTGATGAAGATTCGGCCACTTTCAAAACTCTTGAGGTTATGATTTATTTTGAATATCTAGCACTACTAGTTTTCTTTTCTTGTGAGGATGAGGTTTGGGTTGGAACTATGTTCCTTTTTAAAGTCTTGCAAGAGCTCTAGACAAGATTTAAAAGTAACTTGCATTCACGTTTATTTTATTCTTTGCATAGCGCGTTTATTTTCTATGCTATCACTAAACTCCAAGATAAGGAATGAACTTGCATAATGCACATTTAAATTCCAAGCTTTGCATTTCATGTTATTTTTCAAGTCATCACTAAACCCAAGGACTAAAAATGAAGGTGCATCTCATATTTATTTCGAGCTATCACTTTACTTTCTAATGGACTATAAAAATGGAATGCATAGCACGTTTACTTTTATGCTCTCACCTAAAATTACTAGAGCTCAAAGACTTGCCCATTTCATCTTGAGAAAAGTTAAATAAAAAAGGTGTCTTCTTGAAATACATTCGGCCATGTGATGATGAAAGCTCCAGGATGAGTTTTCATTAGTTACAAGAGCCTATAGTTTATGTTCTAAGTTTTTCCTAAACATAAGTGACATTTAAAAGTATTTTGAGTATGTTCTTCTAATTAGGATTTCAACCATGAGAAAAATTAAAGAGCTGTTGCCCCATGTATTTTATGAGAGTTCTTGACAAGATAAATTGATTTCTAAGATGTTTTTGAAGTCCTAAAATTGTCCCAAGAGAAACTAGCTACCCATGTACATTGAAAAAGAAGTTTATACATGATTTAATGACTAACCATTTTTAGTTCTGCCATGTTCATTTCCAGCACCTTAAATCATGTTTTGGGTGGTCTAAATATGTTTAAATACCTTGCCGAATATATGATAATTGTTCTAGACATTTTGGAGCATGCTTAGTTACTTGAATTGCTTGAAATGTGAATTCTAGAACCCCATAGGTACAGAAAATATGAATTCTGTCCCAGCATTATTAACATCCATAGAATCACATTATATGATGTCTAGATCAGTGAGAGTGACTCATAATTGGCTTAGGTATTAATTGTTGTATCATAGAAAGAGTCAGATGTGAGAAAGGGTTTAAAATACACCTTTTAGAGCACCGTAATTCATCTAACTTAAGCTTACTGCCAATGCTGTCCAGCTATGATTGATTAGGTTTTAGGACTTAATAAATTATGGTAATGAGGTTAATCAATCCCTTAGAGGTACACGAGAATAATTTAGAAGTTTGAGATTACCCGATTGAGGGTTTTCACTCTTAAGGGAAAGGTTTAAACATTACTCTATGAATGATGAATTGGTGTTTACCTCATGACTTATATGATGCTATGTGAACTATTATTCCTAAATGATAGTGTTATTATTGCATGTGATTGTTCTTTGAGAACTTAGAGATGCCTATGTTGTAAGAGAAGATATGTGACATGCATGAAACTATGTGGCATCTCAATAAAACATGCTAAGACTTAAGGTGACTTAAACCATGTGAAAATGATCCTTGAACCACCAAATCAAGGGTGGGGATGAGGTGATTCTAGCCCCCTAGAACCGTACTTTAAGTCGGGACCTTTAACTTATCAAAAGGGATAAGTCCATGTGCTAGTGACGACTAGCGTGGTATGAGCTCATAACCTAGAAGTTTCTCCAAAGGGAGATCAGTTAGGGTGGCCCCAGGAAGAAAATGATGAGGTTCTAATGTCAACTAAAGTAACCAAGATAAGTTACCATGTACCATGCTCTAAGAACTATGATTTTATGCCCCATGAATTAGGGGTTTATGTGCCATGATCCATGATATAAGAACCATGATTTATGAGTTGAGTTTCATGATTTATAGACTATGTAACCAAGAGGTTTTCATAATTAAAATGAACGGGCCCCGGAAGGTAACATTTCGAACTTCATAATTGAACCATTATATGCCCATGTTTTTACTAAGAAACTGAGGTCCCTAGAGACGTATATGATGACACTTAGATATGAGGAAAAACCTTACTGAGTTTCTTTATTAAGAAATCTCACTCCCTCTATCTCTTTCTTTCCATTACGTCTCTAGATTCGGATGGTGACGTTCGTACTCTATGTTGAGACACCCACATGGGAGTACCACTACGATCCGGAGCATGGATCGTACCATTTTGAAGGCCGCTGCACAGTTCGCATTTTTATGTTTCTCGAACGGCCATTTGCCCATCCTATAGATAGCTACCTCTTCTCCCCAATGTCGCCCTATGGCGATGACATGGTTTTTGAGCGTGCTTGCACACACAATGAGAGGATCCTCTGGACTTACACCGTAGGCTCGGGTGCCGTACCCGAATATGTACCCCTTTCGTAGCATTCGGAGGAGCCACTCGCCCCTATGTATGAGGAGGACTCTACCCCCACTCCCCCACGTGTGCCAGCAAGCAGTGAGGAGACGGTTACCCAGCCACAGAGGGCTTAGATGCCCGAGATGCGACCCCAGCACGGAGGACGTGTCCTAGTGCCCACTCCTGACGCGCTTCGCCCGTGGATCGGCTATGTCCCACCTTACCTGTGACTATAGCCGTATGGTTTAGAGGGTAGTCCTTGGTGCACACACATCACGTAGTTCGGATAAACCTTCTTTTGTGTTGAGGGTATCCATTTCAGATGCACTTGGGTGTGTGTATTCTCTTGCATGTATCGTTTATGTTTTCATGTATTTCCTTCTTTTCAGTTGTATTGCACTTTATGTATCGAACAATCCCACCGTTATTGGTGGGCATCTTAAGTATTAATGCATGAGGTATTTCAGTATATGTATTCATGGAGCCTTTTATGTGTTTATATTTCCGCACATTATGATATCGTTCGAATTTCATTATACGCGGCTCATACTTTATCAAGGTTTTGTTACAAAAAAAAAATGACTCGTATTTTCAGTAAGTAATTTCAAAGGTAATAGAACTAAATCAAGAAGTAATGACTAATATTTGGCCTCAGTACATACTAGTAGTATTGGGTTGAATATTAAGGTGTTACAAGAGGCAAGTCTTGAGCTTTAGCATTTGGGTGATAACTTGAAATATAAACATGCAAGACTTGGAATTTAAACATGAAATATAAGTCCATTTTCTTATCTTCAAGGGTTAAGGTGATAACTTGAAATAAATATGATGTGCAAGACTTGAAATTTAAATATGAAATGCAAGAGCTTGAAATATAAACATAATAATACAAGCCCATTTTAAGTCTTTGAGTCTTAGGTGATAACTTGAAATATAAACATGCTAGACTTGAAAACTTAAACATGAAATGCAAGTTCATTTTCTTATCTCCAAGATTTAAGGTGATAGCTTGAAAATAAATATAATATGCAAGACTTGAAATTTAAACATTGTAACGCCCCAATTTTTACTGTTGTGTGAAATTACCAAAATGCCCCTAGATAATTTTTGCACGTAATTCGAGACCGAATAATCCTCAATAAAGGAATGTAACATTAGAGAAACGTTTTGAGGAATTTAAATAACGATTCATGCGAAAGTCGCAAATCCCGATTTTTCTATATGTGTAAAATGACCAAAATGCCCCTAAGGTCATTTTTACCTAGAAATCAAGGATAACCAATCTAAATTATCTTTGAGAGGTTAGTTTTATGATTGATGGGGATTATATGTGTCTTAGAGGAAATATCTCAATTCTCAATTTTTTTACCATACATAAAATTACTATTTTACCCCTGCAGTAATTTTACATGAAATTATATAATCTCTGAATTCAGTTTTCACCCAAAGGTTCAAAATAGCTATTTAAAGTATAATTTAAGAATATCCAGTAACTACAGGGAGTTTTTATGTGAAATTACTTTTTTACCCCTAGTTGTAATAAATAGATTTACTTGTGTAATTAAGGTAGTATTAAAGCTCTATTTGAACTCAAAATGATTTCATTCATCAACCTTGAGTTTAAATTAATTACCTAAGGTTAAAAAATAATTATTGAGGTAATTAGAGTCTAAAATTACCTAAGGTAAAATTAAATTACCTTTCCTTAATTATGAAAGCTTATAAAAATAGTGATAATTGAGATCAAAGTTAAGATTTCAGTTTAGGTAAATTCTTGTACATTTACATTTTCTTATCCTAAGTTTAGAACCTATGTTATAAATTGATTTTTACTCATTTGAAATTAACTTCATTTACTAGTATATGATTTCTCTTTTTACCTTGTCTTGTATTGTCCTAAACACTTAACCTTTTACCATTTTCACTAATCTATCAATTCCTAATCTTTTACCTAAGTAAATACACATCCAATACATGATTTACCACTTGTAAAACATCACCAACCAGATCCTAATGAAGTCAGAAAACCAGCGGCCAAGTTGCTTCTTTTCCACCATATTTTATTGTTTTTCCAACAAAGAAACATATCCAACCATAACACCATACCTTTGGCTTTCTTTTGCATTATTTCTTGCTATGTTTAATCAAAAGAAAACCCACCCATTTCAGCCATGATGTGATCAGCAACAATGTCTCCCATTAGCATCATATTTTAGTGTTTTCATCCATTATGCATGAACCAAATTATTACAAGAATAAAAACATTCTTTTTCTATGTTTCTTTAATTGAAAAATGAAATTAAAAACCTCCATTTTGCAGCCTAAGATGCATGGCCAAACAGCCTTCATAGGCCTATAAATATGAGCTCTTCCGTTACTTAAATGCACACACAAACATTCCTAGCCTTAGCATTTTCTTACTTGATAGTTTTCTTACTCAAAGTTTGCTCAAAGTTCTCTAATTCTCTCAATACTTAAAGCTTACTTCTTCTTCCTCATTCACACTCAAGAGACTCCATTCCCAACCTTTAATCAAGTTCTAAACCTTAAGCATACATATTCCAACGATAAATCAACTCCTAAACACATAACCTTTCCATTATCAAACACAAAAACACAAGAATAATCCTCCCTCCATTTATTCTAATCTTGGCCAAATTTCAAGGACACATCAAGGACATATTTTCGCCTTCTAAACTTTTCTAAAGATCAAGCATTAACTTTTGATAACAAGAAACAACTTGGTAGGGATTTTATTTCATGTTCTTTCTTTTGTTCTTCCTTTATATTTCAGTTTTTATGATTTGATAATGGCCATGGCTTGATGATGAGGAATCATGGTGGTGGTTGTGAATCCATCATTTAAATGGCCTCTAAAGCCCAAAGTTTAATTCTTGATGTCAAAAGATTAATGAAAGAATTACTAAGTTTTGAGTGTTAAGCTTAACAAGATATAAAAATGAACTAGCATCCATATTTATGCTTCAAGTTCTTGCACATCATATTTATATTTCAAGCTTTGCATAATCATATTTATATTTCAAGTTATCACTTTAATTCTTGAAGATGATAATATGAACTTGCATATTCATATTTACATTTCAAGTTATCACATAAATCATAAAGATCTAAGAATGAATTTGCATCTTTATATTTATATTTCAAACTTTGCATAATCATATTTATATTTGAAGTTATCACTTTAACTTTTGAAGATAGTAATATGAACTTGCATATTCATATTCACATTTCAAGTTATCACCTAAATCATAAAGATCTAAGAATGAATTTGCATCTTTATATTTATATTTCAAGCCTTGCATTTCATATTGATAATAACAAGTTATCACCTTATAATGACAATAATAAGGTTACAAGACAAGTTTATGATTCTAGTCATCACTTAAATCCTAAAGTTCAAGATTTACTTCTTTTATCTTAAATGGCAATTTTGATCATGGACATTTCTCATCTTTTTTTTTGGCCCTTATATAATTCTGATTTAAAGATTGATATATTTTATTTTTAGGTATGATCTTGTCTTTAAAGTTGTACAAAAAATTTTTGAAAGACCTAGAAATTGCAAAAGATAAAGAATAAGGTTTTTCTCATGATTTTAAATGCTAAAGTCTTAGAATTCTGATCTAATCTTTTAGAATTGGAATGGTTACTGATTTAGGATGTTTAGATGAGTTTAAATCACTAGTAGTTGTTGTAAATATTGATTTTAGTGTTTTAGGAAAAACTAGTAATTAAAAAGGATCAAAATTGTGTTTTTTATGAAGCTTTTAGAATGCTAAATTTTCTGATCATTGTTTGGCCCTATTCATCACTGTTAACCACTATTCATTACTGTTTATTTATGTTCACATACTTGAGGATCACTAATAATTGTCATAAAAATTGTTCTTAGCATTTTAGGAAAGTCTAGTTACTAGAAAGGATTAAAATTGTGATTTTATGAGGCTTTAAGGAAACTAATTTTCTGATTATGTTCAGGGGTTGTTCAAGGATGTTCACATTGTTCACACACTTAAGAATTACTTATATTTGATGTAAAAGTTGTTTTTGATATCATAGATGCATAAAAGGGTAATTACAAGTGTTAGATGGGGCTGTTTTGCAAAATATGAAAAGTTGTGGTTTGAACTATCAACTATGTTATTTCAGCCAAATGATTTTATTTAGAGCTACTAATGATGTTGAATGTATCCATGAGTCCAAAATACCATTTATGAAGTTTAGATAAAGTTTTAGAAATTTCAATTGTTGTTAAATATTAAAAACAAGCGATTCTACACTTTGACCCGTAAAGTATGTTAAAATTTGGTCTATAGCCCTAAAAGGTTTTTATGATGAGTTTTAAATGGTTCTAGTGGTTATATGTCTCTTGAAAGTATTGGTTAATATTAGAGATCTATAGTTTGTGAGAATGTGTTAAAAATGGGTATTTACGTTTTGACCCGTAATCCTTAAGAAATTGCGATTTGACCCCTTTGGGACTTAAGGATATATATTGATAAATTTGATGAGGTGAATGTGATTGATATCTCGTGAAAGCTATGTTTATGTGTTGAAATTTATATGACTTATGGATATATGTAACGAAATATGATGCATGTTTATATGATTTAAATTATGGCATGTTATGGTTATGTTTGATTCATTGAGATGCATAAGTTCATGAAGTTTATGAGCATGAAATATTGAAATGATGAGTTATTCATGTTTGCATCTCATATATCATGCCAAGATTAAAGGTGACATAAGACACATGGAAATGATCCCCCAGACTCCCCAAATTAAAGGTTATGAGAGGTGATCCAAATAGGAAGTGATCCTTTGGACTCTTCAAATTAAAGATTATGAAAGGTGATCCTAATGCCCCCAATCCCGTACCTTAAGAGTCGGGAATTTAACTTATCAAAAGGGATAAGATTACATTAGTGACGACTAGTGTGGTATGAGCTCATAACCTAAAACTCTCGAGAAAAGAGAGAATATGGGGCGGCCCCCATGGAAAAGAGAATAAGAAATTTAAGTCACCCATAAGAATGATGATCATGATGTCCTTTATATCATATGCATTGTTTTATGAATTCTATGATATTTTGTATATAATATTGACATGCATTCATGACTAGTATGTTGCATACATGACATTAAAATTCATGCTAAAGGATATGGGCCTCAGCTAATGGTATTTAGAACTTAATAAATGAACCTTATATATATGTCCACCATTTTCATAATTAAACCCGAGGTTCCTAGGGACGATGACGATGACACTTGTGTTAGAGTCGGGAAGCCCTACTGAGATTCTTGTATAAGTTTCTCATCCCTTTTTTTTCCGTGTCGTCTCCAGACATGAATGATGGAGTAGTTTGTGATTTACCTTGAGACTGGACGAGGAGCTATGGAGATAATTTTGCTTTGGATATTTGCCTTTAGAGTGATCGTATCTCATTTATCAGTTTGTATTCTATTGATGGATATATATTAATGTCCTTATGTTTATAGGACATCACTATTATGATACAGTTATGGATATGTTATTATTATTTGAGTTATGTTATGCCATGGTTGTATTATATATTTACCTGTTATTGTTTTTAACATCTCTCTTACGCGGGCAAGATGAATGACATTAGATACTTAGTATCCGCGGCTTACATTTTGGTATTTGAGTTTTTTTAAAAAAAAGTTACCTATATTTTCACTAAAGTATTTTCAAGAAGTTGAGTTAAAAACCGAAATAAAAAAGTAATAACTAATAATTAACTTAAATGCATCCTATGCGTGTTGAGTTAAATTATAGGGTGTTACAAACATGCGATGCAAGAACTTGGAATATAAACATGAATGCATATCATTTTATCTCTTTTAGCTCCAAACTCAAGACTTTTAGAGAAACAACTCCTTAACCTCAATCAACCTCACAACATGGAAATGAGCTTTAGAGTCCCTCAACACCAGGGTTCCAAGAACCTCATTCCCTTGGATTCATCATCAAGCTCAAACAAAAATATCTCAAGAACAACAATGAAACAATCTTTTCTCATTTTTCTTTTGAAACCAAAAATCAAACCTTGAGCTCTAGAGGTCAAACAAATGATGGTATCACAACCAACATCAAAGATCCTTATCATCAAGCCATGGTTTTTAACCATTCCACAATAATTAAACCAAAAGAATAAAGAAAGGAAAAAGGAAAGCTTAAACCAAAAATGAAAAGGAAGAAGAGAGAAAAACTCAGAACAAAAATCCTTACCAAAGTTGTTTTCCTTGTTGAAAGAGCTTGATCTAAGGTTGAGGTATGGTGGTTTGAGGTTGAGAGGTGGTGGAGGATGGTGGTTCTTGTGGTGGAGAAGAGGAAGAAAGGAAATCTTGAGATGAGAGAGATGAGAGGATTTCAAAGCACTTTTTTTTTTACACAAGACTTTGGCAAAAAAAAAATGAGTAGTAAGAATGAGAGTGTTTGGGTGTTGAAAAGAATAAATATGAGGGTGTATAGGGGAGGAAGGCCGTGACTTTTGGAGGCTTTGAGGGGAAGATATTTTCATCTCATGTAGGTTAGAAGATGTATTAGAGATAGATTTAACTAGGCAAAAGGGTTAGGGATTGGTAATTAAGTGTTTGGGCTAATAACCAAGTGATTAATGCTTACAAGACAAGGTTAGGGAGTGGTCATAAACAATTAGGGGGATTTAAACTTTATTAGTTTGAATTTCAAACTCCAACATGTTTCCTTGATTTAGGGAGGACAAAAGAGAAAACACTATTTATCTTGACATGACACAATCTTGGATCAAGGAAGGGATTTTGAATTTCCTTAAGTAATCTTAGGCCCTAATTAACCTCAATTAATTATTTTTAACTCAAGATTAACAATTAGAATTTATTAATATTTAATTAGAGCCTAATATTGCCTATGTTTCCTTAACCACACAGTTAAGCTTATTATGCACTTAATCGGGGGCAAAATGGCAAATTTGCACAAAACTCCCTGGGACCATCGGGCTTATACAAATGTAACATCCTAATTTTTACCCCAATATTCCTAGAACATATTTCGGTTAAACATTAGTCTATTACTCTTTTAGTCTCATTCTTTAAAACCCTTCTTTAAAATACTTAGCAGAAAATACGAGTAAATTTTTCTTTTTTGAAACTTGAAAACAAAACGCGAACCGCATGCTAACTTAACATAATCATGGAATATAGTATTATACATAACAACATAATGTCGTTACATCTTCATAGATACATAAATTACTAGCATTATTGTACCATCATTTATATCAAAACATGCACATATATGTAGAGTGTTCCTTATCCGCCTATGAGGTTGGATAAGTACCAATCCAAAAACTAAACTATCCACGCTTCTGTAGTGACCTTCTGCTCCGTTTGCTACTGTGACCCTTAAGCACGAGCCTTAGAAGAAGTCATGAACCTAGTTGTCATCCTCGTCTGGAGATGACACAGAAGAAAAGAAAGGGATGAGAAACTCATTTAAGATTCTTAGTAGGGATTTTCGACTCTAGCACAAGTGTCATCGTCATCGTCCCCAGCCACCTCGGTTTTAATTATGAAAAAGGTGTACATGCATAAGGTTTGGTTTTAAACTTTTCAAATCTATTTATCCGAAGTGGGTGTCTTTTAGTATGAGTCTTCATGACATGAATGCAATAGATATTAGATGAATGCAATAGATATTAGATGAATGCATGACAATGCCATATGTACATTAACATGAAATCATATTACTTGGGCCCAACATAAAGAAACATAAATCATATATGTGGCATAAAAAGGCACAGTACTTTTCATGTGACATCTTTCTCATAAGTCGAACTCTTAAGTTCCTCTTTTCTTAAAGACCACCCTCTTAACATATTCACCAAAAATCCAATCGACTCACCGGCCTCAGCGATAATTTGGTCACCAAACTACATCTCATCTATCACCTAGGAATGAGCTTAATCCAAACTAGTCGTCACTAGATTTAATATGAGGTAATAGAGAGGGTAATTCATCATTCTTTCTTCGAAACGCATCTACTGGCATCCAGTGCACAGTAATATTGTCCGCTTCGGCAGGCTCGATGTCCATACCCCCCATGGTTTTGCTTTCTCCTCACCATAGCAGGAGAAATGCGTCTCGGTACTATGTCACATTTGTTCTGGGGGTGCTCAGCCAAACTGGTGTCACCTAGAACGTATCACATCTATCCTGGGGGTGCTCGGCCGAACCAGTGTCACCCAGGACATATTTCATGGAGTTTTCAAAAAATTTTCTAGGTTCTCAAATTTGACGGAAATTCGATAGCATAACGGCTGTGAACCGAATTTCCTCAGATTTACTTTATGCCACAAAATATATAGAGCATGCATAGCCATTCAACATCAACATAGGATATCAAGTCATATAGTCAAACTCATCATAGCATATACGTCATCACATTATTACTTTAACATTCTTAAAAGATAGCATGCTCCTAGCCAGTTTGCCGAAATCAAGGACTGGGCTCAGCTAATGCATATGCTATGCTCAAGTCATTCTCATAATTAAACATACATCTACTTGAAGTCATAAAGCTCATTTTGTCTTAGGACCTATGGTGTCTTATGCTTTGACCCTTACGGGTCTAAATCTTGAAAACTAATTATGCTATCATCCGTTTTTATCCTTTTATGCACCTATAGGTTCACAACTAATTATCCTTATTAATTTTTATGCTTAGGAGCCAAACCAAACAACTCCATACAGATTGTCGTTTTCTAAATCTTGCAATTACGGGGTTCTAGAAACTACGTTTTAAACCCTTTTTACGTCCCATCTTCGCCTAAGGTGCTATAAATCAAATCTAAACTAATTATGGGGCATTCATATGCCTATGAACTAATTATAAACCATGTTTACTGCATTACAAGGTTGCTGGACAAAAACAAAAAATTAATTAATCTAAGTGTTCTAGAATTGCACTTTTACGATTTTCTAGTTACTAGTTTCTCTATAGGTGCTAAAAATCAATCCTACCTCAAATGTTACCAAGTTTTTCATAATTAAACAATCCTAAACTGAATGTTATCCCATTAAAACAGTTTGGCAGTGGCTAAAAACAAATGGGTCAAAACTATGCTAAAACTCAACTTTACGATTTTTCTGTAAGATTAGTTTATTTCCTAACATGCATAAAAGGGCTCCTACCTCAACATAAATAATTTTTACACATTCTAACATACCAAAACAACATCATACAGCAGCAAGCACATGGGGGCAGAACCGAAACATTAAATCTCAAACATCATTCAAAATTGATGTCCTTAATATATACAAGTTACTAGTATCTCTTGAAATCATTTTAGGACTTCTAAAACTCATTGAAAACCATTTTATTTTATAAGAGGAGACTAAAAATAACCATACGGTAGTAGCTAATTCAAGGCATGTTTAGAAGAGGTTTAACTCATAAATCTTGTTGATAATGATCTTATAAGACTTTTAAGGCCTAAAGAAAATCTTAGAATATAAATTGTTGGCTCTTGTGACTAGATGAAACTCACATCAAGTTCATTATCATCACATGGCCGAAATATGCTTCCATGGGGATGTTTCCTTGACCAAACTTTAACTTGAGATAAAGAGGGCAAGTCTTTGAGCTTCTAGAGTCTTTAAGTGATGACAAAATGTAAACATGCTATGCATCCATTTTATTCTTCATTATAAAGTAAAGTGAGAATTTCAAGGTAAATATGAGATGCAAGAACTTGAAATATAAATATGAGGTACTAGAAATATAAATATGCAAGACTTGAAAGTAAATATGCAAGTTCATTTTATCTTTTAGGATTTAAGTGATGACTTGAAATATAAACATGCTAGACAAGGAAACATAAACATGAATGCAAGTCAAATTCTTTATTTAAGTGCTCTAGGCTCTAAAACAATCGACTTTAATGCCAAAATAGGCGAGCTTCAAGATTAATTATTAGGTGATATGAAAATGGAACTCTTGTTTTAATCTTTACGTTTTAGGTGATGGCCAAAATAATAAATGTGCTAGGCAAGGAAAGTAAATATGAATGCAAGTTCATTTTATATTCTTCACTAGAGCTCTTGCAAGACTTTAAAGGAACTTAAACCTCAACCTAAACTTATTATAGCAAGACGAAGCAAGCTTTAGAGTTCTTGTACCAAGGTTTACAAAGAAACCATATGGTGTGGACTTCATCATCAAGCTCTAAGGAAATGGATTAAAAGAACAAATCAAGTTAACATTCCCTTAAAAATGAAAACTCAAAAACCTAAAGAAAAGAAAAGAAAATCGAAATGCTCTTTGGTTCAAAAATCAAGTTTCAAGCTTTAGAGGTTACACAAGGGGTGATTCTTATGATCTACCTCTTGAACCCTCATTATCAAGCTAACATTTTCAAGATTCAAAAGCTTCAAGGCCGAAAATCAAAAGAGAAGAAAAGAAATTCTAAAAGTCAAGAGAAACTAGCAAAAACTTATTTTTATCAAAGCTTTAAAAGACCAAACTTTAAAGAACAAAATCCCTACCAAGTAGTGAAGAGGAAATCTTGTTTCTTGAAGTGAAAAAAGAAGAAATCTTGCTTCCAAGTGGTCCTTGGATTTTCGGCCAAAGAGGAGAATGTGTGAGCTTGATGTGTGAGGATGAAAGCTTATGTGTTTGAATGGTGATCTAGGGTAGTTGTGTAGTGGTTTGAGGTTATGAGGGGTGGCTCTTTAGTGGAGATGAAGAAGAAGAGAACTTTTGAAGAAAATGAGAGAAATCGAGACAATCTCTTGAAAACTCAAAGTTAGCAAATGATCTAAAGGTTCTTACAAGTTCATTTGCATGTGTATTTATAGAAAAACAAAACCAAGGGTGAAGGAATGAAGGGATGGCCAAAACCTCATGGAGGCATGGTGAGGTATGGTGAAAGGTTTGGCTAGGTATGGCCTAAGGTATGGTGCTAAGCATGGTTCTTTGTGTGTTTTGTAACGCCCCAATTTTTACTGTAATTTTTACTGTCATTAGAAACTACTCAATTATCGAATTACCGTAGGTAATTATTACATAAGATTTGAGGCCGAACAATCCTCAATAAAGGAATATAACATTAGAAGAGAGGTTAGGAATCCATTCATGCGAAATCGCAAATCTCGAATTTTTCAGATGTATAAAATGACCAAATGCCCTCAAGTTATTTTACTCAGAAAATGAGGATCGTGGGCCCCACCTATTCTCAAGGGGATATTTTGAGGATAATAAGGGATTGTTTGTGTTATGTGTGTTAATAGAGCAGAAGGATCTCAATTTTGAGTTCCGACGCGCGAAATGACCAAAACGCCTTTACTACTGCTTTAACTCGATGCGTGCCGATCGAGCCCGAACCTCACTAAAATGTTTTAAAATGTGTTTTTAAGCCATGATTAACCATTGGTTAAGCTCGGGTGGCCTCGGGCAGTTTTTAAGTGAAAGTACGATTTGCCCCTGTTTTTGGGCATGGCGAATTCGGGATTTTTGATTCGTGATAGAAACCTAAGCAATATTAGGCTCAAATTAAAGCTTATTAAATTCTAAATATTAATCTAGAGTCAAAATTATGTATTTAGATTGATTAGAACCTAAAATTGCTCAAAAACACCCAAATTGCTTACTAATTCACTTAAACCCTTAACTCAGAAATTCTCTAAATTACATGAATACCTTGCCTACACCTAAATAATGCATGGAACACACAAATTTCACTTCTTTGGGCTGTAATGGATGAAATTATTGATGCCATTATGCAGCTGAATTATTGCCAAAATTTGCACTAAAACAAAATGCCAAAATGTCACCATAAGAGACATAATTCCTTAATTTCATACTTTGTCAAAAATGATTTTTCCTCCCTTATTTCTCCTGCAAAATTCCGTCCACTACCTCATCATTTTGGCCAATTAGAAGCCTCAAAATCTTCTATAAATAGGCTTGCTTGAGTGGTCTTGGAATGCTTGGTTCATAACTAGTTTTTAAGAGCACCAAAAACTTTCTTTCTTCCTCCTCTTTGGCTGAATTCTTTTCTTCAATTTTTTTCAAAGAGATTTTGTTTCATTTCACTTCAAGAAACCAAGTTCTCTTCCTTCTCTTCTTCAACTCAGATTAGGTAGGGAGTAGTTTCTAAATTTATTTCTATGCTTTGAGGAGTTGTGTTTTTAGCTCAAAATGATGAAATTATGAACTTACCTTAGCTTTTCATTTTGGTTTTCCTCTTCAATTTTTCTTTAACTAATTCAACCATATGGCCTAGGTGGAACTAAGATGATGGCTTGATGATGAGGACCTTGAGGGTGGGTTGTAAATCCATCACAAGTTAGGCCTCTAAAGCTTGAAAATTCCACTTGATGCAAAACTTTAAAGAATAACGCTTTATGATGCTAAAACAAAGATTTTTAGTTTAGAACTTGAAAGATGTATTTTCCTTTTATGTTTTATTTCTTGTTAAGATATGTATTGGGTTGAATTTATAATTCTTTTAAAGTCTTGAAGGAGCTCTAGTAAAGAAACAAAATGAATTTGCATCCATGATTAAGTTTATGCTTTGCATAACCATGTTTACCTTCTATGTCATCACTAAATTTTCAAGAATGAATAAATGAACTTGCATTTCTCATGTTTAAATTCCAAGCTTGTATTTCATGTTTAATTTTCAAGTCCTCACTTAATCTTTCAAGATAATAAAGAGGTTGCATCTCATATTTAATTTATGCTATCACTATATTTTATAATGGCTAAAAGAATCAACGCATGACATGTTTATTTTATGCCATCACCTAAAGATCCTAGAGCTCAAAGACTTGCCCATGTATCACAAGCAAAGAAATATGATTATGGGAGTTAAAGAATTTATTATTTAAAAAGTCTTGATATTGGAGCTTAAAAAGATATAATAATAATTCTCTTCTCCTCTCTATCGTCCTGTCGGACTACCGCTCCGTTTCTTAATATTCTCTTCTCCTCTATCGTCCTGTCATGGATTACCGCCGCTCCAGTTTCTTGTATCATGTTTATATTTCAAGTTCTTGTATCATGTTTAATTTTCAAGTCATCACCTTAAATCTTAAAGATAAAGAAATGGAATTGCATATCATGTTTATAATTCCAAGCTATCACCTTATAAAGATAAGATTAAAATAAGGTTGCATAGCATGTTTATAATTCTAAGATGTCACCTAAATCTCTAAAGCTCAAGACTTACTCCTTTTATCTTAAGTGAGAATTTTAATTGTGAAGATCCTCCCAAATTTGACAAAAGAACTAGTTTCTAAATGAGTTTTAAGACTTTGCAAGGATTTTATGGGGAACTAGTAATTTATATGCACTTAAAATATGATTCTATGTAATTGCATGAGGTTCATGATTCGGCCACTGATTTGAGTTTAGTATCAATGTGTGATAATGATTTGATATGATTGAAGTTGTGATAATTATGGTTTATTGTTAAGAGAATGATTCATAATTGGTTTAGTAACTAATTAGTTCTATAATTGATAATTCTATGTAAGGATTGGATGCTTATTGAATGATTTGCTTGCATGTTATAGTTGCTGCAAATAATGAGAATGCTTATACATGAAATGTTCTTTATTATGTAAAATTTACCTTTGTTGCTAGAAGAAAGTGTATCATTGTAAAAGTGTAATTTGGAAAGGTTCTGGCTAAGGAAAGACTTGGTATTTAAGCGTGTCCATTGTGACCCACCTTTCTTTCCTGGGAATCTCCCATATGCATGATTACAGTTGATATATATTATTCTAGCTTAAGACTATAAATGAGAAAATGTTATGATGTTTATGAATTGTATTATGATATAACATGCAAAGATTTAATGGTGACTTAAACTTATAAGAAAATGATCCTTTGGAACCATCAGACTATAGGTGGTGAAAAGGTGATTTTAGCCCTCTAACCTTCTCTCTCAAAAAGGGTAGAGTCGGGACTTTAGCTTATCAAAAGGGATAAGTATATGCTAGTGACGACTAGTAAAGTATGAGCTCATAACCTAAATTACTCCCAAAAGGATGGAGTATAGGGTGACCTAAGGAAAATAATGATGATGATAAGATTTTAAGTCACCTAAGGCACTAAAGAAATGAAATATGTGCACTATGTCCACATGTAGCTAATATTATATGACGTTCTTTTATGCATGTTATTTGATAATGATGATGAGGAAAAATGATGTAATGATAAAGGAAAAGTTCATTGTAAATATGACATGTTAAGATTATGATGCATTATAAGACGCATGACTAAAAATTGACTTAACCTCTTAAGTATTTGTCCTAACTTAAAATGAATTCCTTTGCATGCTCACTATTTTAGAATAATCCCGAGGTTCCCGGGACTTTGATGACACTGTGAGAAGGAGGTACCTCATCGAGAATTCTTTAGCAAGATTCTCACTCCTTTCTTTATTTCGCCATTGTCTCCGTGATTCAGATGGCGACATTCGGCCTCCATGCTCGTTGATACCTCATTTGGGAATTTCACTATGATCCGTGCATCGTCAGATCATTTTGAAGGGAGGTCTAGCTTCGTGTTTTTATTTACATAGGTCATCCATTTGCACATCCCGTCCCTAGTTATCGATTTTCTCCTACTTCTCCTATGGCGATGAAATGGTTTTCGAACATGCACGCCCACTGATGAAAGGATGTTACGTTCTTATCCCGCCTTCATCTCGCTGGCCCATGGATTTAGTATGTTTCCGAGACGAGATATTCTCAAACCCGATCCTTCAGAGGACACTCCTACTCATGTATATTCTCGAGAGCTCGCCTCCTACTCCCTACATGTAAGAGAGGGTAGTGAGGAAATAGTTGTTCACTGAGGTTAGCAAGAAGGCCGGCCCATGCGACTCTCACCGGTGCATCTCTGTGTCCCTCCCGAGGGAGCTCATCAGTGGATCGGATTTATTCCCCCATTTCCAGGACATTAGCCATAGAGGGTTCTTAGTAGATTTATGTGTGATCATGCACCCTAGTTTTAGGATAACCTTCCCGGCTTATGGAGTTATCTAGTTTAGGGGCATGTATTTCCTTAAGTATATTTTCTTTTATGGGTTTGCATAAGATAATGATGTATGAACATAACCCACCCTTTGAGTGAGGTTATTGTATGTAAATATATGCTATAATGTGCTTATGGATGTTATATGATGGAGCTTAAGTGATATGATGTGATATATTCTTAAACGTCTTATTATACTCCACTTACTCGTTCACGTTGTACTCGGCTCACGTTTTCAATTATGTGTTTAAAAAAAAAATGGCTCGTAATTTCACTAAGTATTTTCAAATTATGAAGAAAGAACCAAAGCAAGGAGTAAAGTCTAGTCATTAATCAGATTCACATCTGGTTAATTACTAGGGTGTTACATGTTTGAATTTCAACATGTGATTGACAAATGGAGGGGGGAGGTGGCGCCATTTTCTTCATGAAATGGGGGAGGAAAATCTTTCATTTAATTGTGGTTTCGAGATGTGTTTAGGTGTGTCCTTAATTAGGCTTAAGATTAGGAATTTGTGAGAAAGTGTTTAGGTGACTAAGGGTGTAATTAAGGATTTCAAGACAAGGTTAGGGAGTGCTCTTGCTTTATTAGTGAGATAAAAACTCATTTTAATATATAAACAATTTTAAACACAATTCCTTAATTTAAGGAATTGGAGAGAGAAAACACTATTCAAGATTCCAAGACTAGGAATCTTGAATTTTAAAAAGATATTTAGGTTTAATCTAAGCAATTTTAGGTTCTAATTAACTTTAATAACTTATTTTGACTCTAGATTAATTATGAAAATTAATTAATCTTCAATTAGAGTTTAATATTACTTAGGTTTGTTTAATTACATCATTAAGCTCAAATGGTGCTATTCCAGGGGCAAAATCATAATTTTGCACAACTGCCCAGGACCACCAAGACTTAAATTGATACTTTTAAACACATGAAAACATCATTTTAAACCTTCGGGGAAAGTTTCAGGTTCGAACGGCTCCTTTACCCGCGTAAAAACGCTATAAGGGTATTTTGGTCATTTTGAATTGAAACTGCAGAAAACAAGATTTTTGTTTCTGAAATTACTCAAGGACCATCTAATTCCCTTCAAACATTGAGTTGACCATTCGAGGAATGCCGGGTCGACTTTCCTCGAATTCCGGGCGGAAAATGACCTCAGGGGCATTTTGGTTATTTTCCTCTCGGACAGAAAAGGGGGCGTTACAACAAACGTCATGCATCTCTTAAAAATAATATTTCAAACTTCCGGATAATGTCTGGGTTCAGTCAGCAATTAATCCCATGTTGGATTACCTCAGGGGTACTTTGGTAATTTCACATACGGGCAGAAATTAGGATTTGAGGTTTTCACCTCTAACACCACTCATAACTCATCTAATCCCCTTCAAGCACTACATTAACCCCTTGAGGATAGCCTGGACTGGCTTTCCTCGATTCTAGAGTGAAAATAACCTCAGCGGCATTTTGGTCATTTTGCACAACGGGAAAAATCAGGGCGTTACACACAGGCTTGGTCTCACTATTGCTTCTTGGTGGCCTCAAAATTTCATTGACCAAAGCAATAAGTCCCAAAAAACATAATTCAAATCTATATAAATGTAAAAAAAATAGTAAAAATCATCACTATTACTAATAAAGAAAAAATAATTATTCATGTAAAATTATCATCTATCTGTTTGCAATTAGCAGAGAAGATGAGTGAAAATAAGGTAATTAAAGAATCCATTGGGTTGCTTATTGTCATCATGGGCTTGGTTTGATATTGGTTTATAGCGTGGACTTGTAGCCATTTCAGATATTGTGCTAGCGAAAAAATGAAGCAAGGTTGGATCCAAAAACACTAATCTTTAATGGATTCATACAGTACAGAAGTTGGTGGCCCAATATTGCAAAAAAAAACGCAATAAATCTACAAAAACAATAACAATTTAGATCCATATAATGATTTGTAATGTAATTTGGTGTGTTCCAAATTCAGACTATATAGGAAGTAACACTACTACTTTAGTTAAATTTCTAAATATAACCTCCCAAAAAGAATTAAAATTTCTCAATATGTGACAAATAAGTTGTAACAAATTGTTTATTTTCTTTTTTTTTATCTAAATAACATATGTTACTTCATATATTTTAAATTTCTCATTGAATCAATATCAAATGTAGTCCAAGTATTTTATTTGCAATGTTGAGATTTTGCAAATTTATTTAAACAAAGCACAGATAATCCTTATTAAAATTCAAACGCAATTTGTAGTGACTATTAAATTAGGTGAGAACTCGTAGGGAACATTTCTAAATACTTCCTTATACACAACATTATTAGTTTTGCTCTTGCTCTCGTGTTCATCATCACATATAACAATCTTCAATCCTCTTCTATTTGTACCCCTTGAAATTGTAACATACAGTTGACCGTATCAAAAAACAAGTTTTTTCAAGATAAGTCCAACATTTGTCAAAGATTGCCCTTGACTCTTGTTGATTGTCATCCCATAAGATACCATGATGGGATATTGTCTTCTTTGAAACTTGAAAGGTAGTCTTGAATATAAAGGAGTTAGTGTCATTCTTGGTATGAAAACTTTCTCACCAATATTGTTGCCAGTAATAACTTTGGCTTCAAGTACATGGTTACCAAGTCTTGTTATGACTAACCTAGTTCCATTGCATAATCCTGCCGAGTGATCAATATTTCATAGTAACATAATTGGAGTACCAACTTTCAAAATAAGCTCATGATTGGGTACACCTAAACATTTGATAGTATTCAAGAATTCTTGTGTATGAATGCATTCGAATAGATCATTATTAAAATCTGATTTGCAAATAGCATCTGAACTAACATATGTCTATGCTTATTTTGAATTTAGAGATATCATGTACTCATTGATTGAATCAATAACATTCAATGTAGGGGCAAGTATAGCTCTTCCTTGTAAATGCCTTTCATCATGTGAGCTGCAAAGGTAATCACTATAAGTAGCCTTAACAATAGCTACTATAGGGTCATCCCAATCTTGTATTACCAAATCACTCGGTATCTCAACTTCATCAAAACCGTCCTTAGAAATCCCAAGTCGTCTATCTCCCATTTTCAATATCCAATCTACAATTTTTTTCAATTCTTTAGTATTTGTATCCAAAGAATTTGACTAAACACACGTTTTGTGTTAGTTTCAATATCTCATAATCACTCCAGGGGTATGATGAGTAAATTGCAGCATTAAAAATATCTTGTCAGCTACCTTTAGAAATGATTGGGAGTATTTGCCTAAAATCACTGCCAAACACAATTATCTTCCCTCCAAAAGGTATATTCAAACTGTTTATATTTTTAAATCTCAAAAGAGCCTTCATTGTTTTATCCAAAGCCTTAAAACAATACTTATTAATCATTAGAGCTTCATCCCAAATAATAAGCTTTGTTTTCATAATCAAATTACCTAAGGGACTTCCCTGCTTGATGTTGCATGTGGAGTACTCATCAACATTTAATGGAATTGCGAAACTTGAGTGAGCAATTCTACCACCTGGCAATAATAAAGAGACAATATCACTTGATGCAACTGTTAATACAATCTCACATTTGCTTCTTAGATAAGAAGCTAAAATGTTCCAAACAAAAGTTTTTCCTATACCTCTATATCCATATAAGAAAAACACACTACCCTTACTAGATTCAACTATCGATATAATCCTATCAAATACATATTTTTGCTTATGCGTTAATTTAAGTAGAAGACTATTGTGCTCCTCAACCAGTAGTCTTCGATCATAATGAAGCTCATCACATACGAGCATATTGTGTTGAGCATCAATTACTTCTTGCTGATTGTCAACCATATTAGGAAATGGCATTGTAGGGAATTCCCTAAGGCTCTTACTATTGCTTCTATGAAATTTCTCAATTTCTATGAGTTAAGTTGCAATTGCAGTATGTTAGAAAGCTACAAAATATACAATAATATATTACAAATATTACTGAATGTATATAAAATTAAAATAATAACAATCTATCTTCTATTAGAGTTATAATAAGAAAAATTACCTAAATGGTTGAACATTGTTCTTTGTATACCATCTTCCAACAACTGCCAAGTTTTTCCCCAAACCAATTCAGGTGTAGTCATAGAATTGGAGAATAATAATGAAGCAAATAACTTGTGAAGATATTCTCCTAAACCCCAATGGCTTACTTCTTCAATTGCGTCAATATATTCTTTATCATCATCGAATAACCCACGAGCATAGTAAGCATCTCTAAAAGCCTCATAAATAATACCATTCACAGTTCTAATATCTTCATAGCATGTGTGTCCTCTAACAAAATTTAAAAGCATTCTTAAATAGTAAAGTTCACCAGAACCTGGAAGAATAGAAAAGATTCTTCCAATCACACAATGAGAATGCCTTGGTATCCATTTGTATAACTTTGGTTTCCAAAAAAAAATTGATGGAAACTCAGCATAAGTAAGTATTGCAGCTTATGGATATATTTTATTTGCCTCAAACCATGCTAAGAACATTGACTAATTTACTGTTGGTCTATTTACAACATTGACAATAGGATCATCATCTTGGACTATAACAATTTGTTCATTTGGAAGATGAAATCCAAGCCTCTCTACTAATGGGTCTCTGTAATGAATATCAAACCCAAACATTCTCCAGATCGCTTCACATGGAGAGATATACCTACAATCGTAATACATATTAATTTCATCCACTTCCTATTTTGATTCTTGTTCAGTAGCACTTCTATAGAAAGATGCTGTTACGCGATCATGTCCCTTATTAACATTTTTGAAGAGATATTTAATAGACTTTGATTGATTGCACCACTCAACAATGATATGGGCTCCATATTTAAGAAACAAATATCAGTTGTCTGGAACCACATATCGATTATCCACTGGCACACCTAATATTTTGATAGTTCTACCATCATCTTGTCTCCTATAAATTGGAAAACCATCTTCATCAATAGTTGTACACTCCACGAATTTTTTTCAGAAATTTTCTTGCACATTTCCCATTTTCCATGCATGGAGAACCACTTCTAGCTATACCACATAGACCATGAATCATAAAATTTTTAACAGCATTGTAATAAGTATAATCACTTTCTTTGTCTGGAATTTCAGCTGAAATAATCTTGTCAATGTCTTCAGCATTAGGAAACTTGTCTTCTTGATGAAGAAAGAACAAAATGTGAGCATGAGGAAGACCACGATTTTGAAATTCAATAGCACAAATCACTGCAACAAATTAACAATTGAATCAAAAATTTGATATTTAAAATATTCTCAACTATAAAATGAAGATCAGATTAATTGTTCTACCAGCTCTAACTCTCCCAAATATATGATTTTCACAAATGCCTTTATCATTTGATCTATTTTGATTTTGAAAATTCTGCAAACTATATCTGGTCTATCCTCAGCTTTTAAATCTATGGTATTAACAAATCTCTAAATTTCAAGCGATTTGAAATTACATGTTAGGGTGATAAAGAGATCTGGATAGCCTACGGATCTACATATAGCCATTGCATCTTGATAATTCTGGATCATATATCTAGCCCCTCGAGTGAATGAAGAAGGAAAAACAACTCGCTTTCCTATAGGCGAAGGCTTTGTCTCAGCATTTATTACAGCTTTAGCAATTCCTTTATACACTTTGGATCTCAAATGTTTTTTATTTAAGCGAATCCATTTTAGTCTTGAAGATTCAATCATAGTATATCCATCCACCAAAAATTGTTGAAATAATCATCTAGAATAAAGAAGAGGAATGCCTCGGCAAGTCTTTCTTGTACTCTATATGCAAAAAATTCTCTCATTGTAACATATTGCCTCCCTCGAGAAGTATTTTGACCTCTTCTGTTCAACAGCACAGCTTCACGATACCCATCTTCATCATAAGGAAAGAGCAATGGATATTGTAAACTCAAGTAAGAAGGATTTAGTTCTGTGATCCATTGTAGATTTCCTATTTGTGTTTGAACAACAATATCTCTATCAGCTCTTGAGACATCAAAATCACCAACAACTGATGCAGCCAATTCTAAAATCGAAGGAATATTATATCTCCTTCCATCTCTGCCCCTCTTTCCAATGAGCCTAAGACGAACATTTGTTTGATCACTATGGTTTATCTTGTCTTTGGCCATTCTAAAAGATTTTACCAATACATTATTTTCATCTAGCATAATCTTTAGATTTACCACAATTTCAGCATGAAATTTGTCGATTAATCATTTGAACTTCAAAAGTAAAAAAAAAGAAATTTTAGATGAGATATATAGAATTCGTATAATCAAATAGAAGATAAAAATTTAATATTAAAATTTTGGAAAATGAAATTTTAATAAGAATTTTTAAGATTTACCTTAAAACTTTGATTTTATTCTCAATCTCGTTCTGAGTATCATATATGTAAACCTAAGCAAATTTTGCCGTTGAACCCGATGGAGGTATCAAGCTATCTATCAGATGATAATTCTGGCCATATAATACAAATGTGGAAGGTCCTCGACTATAAGTTATTGCTCTATCAATTTTCCCACCCCAATGACGTAATGAAAACATATTTTTATAAGCTCTAATATTATCACAAAAATGATCACTTTTAGCATCACTACCAAACAATAAGTCATCTAAGATGTCTGGAGCCTTATTCAACAAAGGCAATTGAACTTGATCTCCTCTACAACACAAAGTAAACTTTGGATCTGTTGCATTATAATGCCTACCAATTCTTTCACTATACCAGAATAAAGAACCACAATGCTCACACTCATGGCATGCATCTCCAATATCAAGATATTCTAAAAAGTATAATTATTGATTCATATATGTAATCATTGTTAGAAAATTAAGTTATAAGAGAATTATTGAAAAATGCAAAGTAATATTGTTACATATACCTTTAGAAGCAATTTCATTGTTACTTTGTTGATTATTTGCATGAAAATTATAAAGAAATAATTATCTTGCAAAATGAAAACAAAAAAAAAACCATAACTATTTTATTTAAATTATTTAAATATTTGTTAATTAATCAATATAGGAAAATACCTGAAATATAAATTTCGCCACTTATATTTCCCTCAACAGCTGAATTTGTATTTAAATTCATGATAGATATTTCAGAATCTGTAAGATTTATTGAAGAAAAAAATTATTAATAACTCTAACTACATTAAATAATAGTTAGAACTCAATGATACAAACTTATTATAATTGAAAAAATTCTGTAAATTACTTAGTAATTAACTTAATAAATTTGCAAATTTAAAAAATCCAAATCTACACACAAGTTTGATAATAGTACAGTTAGATAAGCATATTAGAATTATGAATGTAAACTTATAAACCTTCATCACATGTTAAGAGAAAGGAACATAACTTATCACTTATTCGTATTGATTTTGAATTCCGCAAGACATTTGCAATAATGAATATTGAGAATCAATTATACAAAACTGTAAGTCAAAAATTGATAAAATGACTATCAGAAATGGCATATGATCTCGTTCAAATGCAATTTAAAGTCAAGGATCAATCATCAATATCAAACCATTAGAACTCATGTTATTTGAGCATAAAATAATAATTAACAATATACATATATGTATATATATATAAGTACAAATCCATACGAAGTTGAATTACTAAACCTTGATCTAAATTCTGATGATTTAGATATGTTTCTCCCTATTTTACAATATTCTTTACCCACTTATCTGAATGAAGTATGTGCTTTCCATATGTAAGCTGTCTTATATTTGAAACATATAGATGTGAATAGATGAATTTAGTGTAAGTGGAAATATGCAAGAGAAGGGGGGTTAAATCATGCCTTACTTTTTTTCATGTTTTCTGAAACATTTGAAAACAAATATTATTAAGTTTAAAACTTGTAGTGCAGCGGAAACATAGTTAGTTGCTTCAGAAGATAGATTTCTGAAGCTTGTTAAATATTCATTATTAAATGGAATAACAGAAAGGCAAGAATGATATAACAACATATCAATAATAAAAATGCAGCAAATAAAATATGAAGGAGATCAGAAAGAGAGAGAGAAAAGATACAAAGGTTTTATACTGGTTCGGCCAAACTGCCTATGTCCAGTACAAGTAAACTGGAAAGTCTTTACATTAGTCTTCCCAAGCTCTCACTTGTGCCAGCAGACAAACTCAGAAGCTGTCATAAGTTAAGTATTCTTTTACCAGTCTTTCCAGGCTAAACTGAGTAGTATTGTTCTAGCCTTTCTAACCTAACATGAGTAGTATTATACTAGCCTCTCCAAACTAACCTAAGTAGTATTGACACTGGCTTCTCTAAGCCTAACCTGTGACCAGTAGCAACCTCTATTGTCACGTTGAAAGTAGTCTTGCTTCGGCCTCTCCGAGCTACAAGTAGTATTTGACTAGCCTCTCCAAACTAAACTGTGAGCAGTAGCAACCTTTGTTGTTGCGTTGCAAGTAGTTTTACAGTAGTCTCTCCAAGCTATCTCACAGCGATCACTATCGAATTGAGGATACAAAGGTTAAGTGTTTGGGTTGCCACTTAAATTAACGTACATTCAAGTTTCCTTAATATATACATAAAAAATTCCTAAGAAAACTTGAATGACTTCCTTCTAACACTTCTTCCCTAGGTAGAGCATAAATCTAATTAAGAACATAGAAGGAAGATTTTCTTACACTTCAAGGATAAAAATTGATTACATGATAAATATTGAATATTCCAGGAAGTGGGAAGAGATTTTTGCAGAGATTCCTCTATTGAAAAATCAAATCTCTCATCAACTTTTAATCACAACATCTCTATTTATAGCGGTCTTCCTTTGTGCTATTGCCTTTGATCAACTCTCCAAGTGACACATGTTGATCATCAGTTGTGTCTTGAAAGAAATAACTAGAAGAAAGGTTGACAGATATGTCACATCGGTTGCAGAAGCTGTTGTAATGTTGAGTTTTCTGATCATCCTTTAGAAACTACTTTTCTACTTTTTGAACATGCTTTCTGAACTCCTCCTTTGTGAAGCCAGGGTGGTTGATCAATCAGCCAGAAGAGATAATGTACCAGTTTGAAATTGGGTTTGACTTGAATATTTGAAATTTAAAATTCAAATTTCCCTCCTTTTTCCTGGAGCATTCTATGCTCCATAATGAAGTGAACTTTCTGATGCTCGCAGTCAATTCATTGAAGAATTCTTCACTTTTTGATCTTCAATCCAATCTTCTTTGCTGATGATATCTTTGCGATTGTGATGATTAAAAATTAAGTAATATGTTGCTCTTGGACATAAGTTGATTTCTTCATCTTAAGTGTACTTTCTTATGTCCCGTGCTACTTTCTAAAGTCTCAGATCTTTATTTCTTGTACTGTTGAAGGCTTCTTCTAATCGTTAGCTATCAATTACTTAGATAATTTTACTTCTATTTTATTTCGGATCTCGTAACATGAGATAAACATGTTTGCACATGTATAGTGAAATATATTCTCATTTGAGTAAGCCTTACTCTTGGTAAACGATAGAAACCTGTTATAATCTTACAAGAAACTCAATAGAGATATCTGTAACACCCCGATTTTTCTGTCCGAGGGAAATGACCAAAATGCCCCTGAGGTCATTTCTTGACCCGAATTCGAGGGTAACCAACTCGGTCATCCTCGAAGGGTCAACTCAATGTTTGAGGGGGATTGGATGGCCTTTGAACGCTTTCGGAAGCGAAAATTTTGTTTTCCGTAGTTTCGGGTCAAAATGACCAAAATACCTCTATAGCGTTTTACGCGGGTAAAGGTGCCGTTTGCGCCCGAAACTTTCTCTAGAGCTTTAAAAACACGTTTTCATATGTCCAGAGGTCTCTGTTCAAGTCCCGGTGGTCCCGGGCAGTTTTAGTGCAAAATTATGATTTTGCCCCTAGAATAGTGTTTTTGAGCTTAATGACGTAATTAAGCAAACCTAAGCAATATTAGGCTCTAAACGAAGATTAATTTATTTCCCTAATTAATCTAGAGTCAAAATAATTTATTAAAGTTAATTAGAACCTAAAATTGCTTAGATTAAACTTAAATCCCTTTTTAGAACTCAAGATTCCTAGTATTGAATCTTGAATAGTGTTTTCTCTCTCCAATTCCTTAAATCAAGGAAGTGTGTCTAGAGTTGTTTAGACTCTAAATTGAGGATCTAACTCACTAATGGTGCAAGACCACTCTTTAATTATGTCTAGACCATCCTAATTATCCATTTCCCTTACCTAAACACTTTCTTACAAATTCCTAATCTTAAGCATAATCAAAGATACACCTAAACACAACTCTAAACCACAATTAAAATGCAAAGAACCCTCCCCCATGGCTGATGAAGTTTCGGCCAGCACACTCCCCATTGGCCACATGTTTAATTATTTTCTCACTCAAAGAACCATGCTTGAGGCCATACCTTGAACCATACCTCACCATACCTTAAGCCATACCTCACCATGCCTCAAAAACACATTATCTCACCTCATGGAACTCATGGATACCTCCAATTCTGCACCTCATGGCCGAAAACCCCTTCAGCCCTCACCCCCTCCATTTGTTTCATTTCTCTATAAATACAATGCCTTGAGGAGCTTGCACCACTTTTAGATCATTTGCTAAGTTTAGGAACACTCAAAGCTTTTCTTTTCTCTCAAAGTTCTAGTGTTCTTCAAGTTCTTCAAGTTCTTCAAAGTTCTTCATCATCTTCATCTTCTTCTTCCATCTTCAAGTTCATCACATCAAGTAGGGATTTTCTTTCAAGTATTCCTTTCTTTAAAGTTCTTGTTCTAAGCTTTATGTTCATAGTTTCTCTTGATTCTTTTTAGAACTTCTTTTCTTTTCCTTGTTCTTTCTCATTTTCAGCCATGGGCCTTGAAGTTCAAAGAAATGAGAGCTTGATGATGAGAGTTTCATGATGATGTTCATCACTTGAAACAAACTCTAGAGCTTGATCTTTGTTCTTGAGCAAAAATGTTTCTAGTTTTTCCTTTCTTGAACTCTTGAGAACTTTAGTTTTGATGGTGTTTTAGAATGATTCTAAGGACTCAATGATGAGGTCTCATGATGTTGGTGTTAATATATCATCAAGATCATGGACTCTAGAGTTTCAAATATTTCTTTTCTTGCCTAGATGTTTCGGCCATTTCCTTTCCTTTTATATGCCTTATGGTTTGATTTTCTAAAGATGTTGTTTGAGTTCTAAGAACTCTAGACTATATCATATCTTGGTTTAATGAGTTTGGGTTGAGGTTTAAGTTCCTTTAAAGTCTTGTTAAGAGCTTTAGAAAGATTAAATGAACTTGCATAATTTATCTTATGCTTGCACTCATATTTACATTCTTGTTATGCACCTTTACTTTCAAGCTATCACCTAAGAACATAAAGATTAAAATGGAACTTGCATCTTCACTTAATTTAATTCTCAAAGCCTTTCTATTTCGGCCTTAAAGTCGATTGTTGTTGGGCCTAGAGCACTAAAATAAAGAATTGAACTTGCATCATCACCTAATTAATATCTCAAATGCCTATCTATTTCGACCTTAAAGTCGATTGTTGTTGGGCCAAGAGCACTAAAATAAAGAATTGAACCTTGCATGTTTACTTTCAAGCTTGCACGTCTAAGTTTATGCCTCGCATATTTACTTTCAAGCTTGCACGTATAAGTTCATGCCTTGCATATTTAATTCATTTCATCACTTTATTTTGTAAGCAAGATTAAAAATGAAAAGCATGAGCACGTTTATTTTATGTCGTAACTTAAGAACCTAGAGCTCAAAGACTTGCCCATTTCATTCCAAGTTAAAGCTTAATGTGAATGCATTCCTTGAATGCATAATTTCGGCCAAGTAGTGATGATGGACTTGCAATGAGTTTTTCATCTAGCTACTAGGACCAATAGTCTATGTTTTAAGTTTTCCTTAAAGCTTTACCAATCTTTATAAGGTTATGTCATCACAAGTTGTGATTTTATTCTCTTTTAGGGGATGGGAATATATTTTGGTCATTGACCTAAGGCTTCTCTTAGCCTCTTGATGAATTAAAATGATTTGCAAAGAGTTTTAGAAATTCTAAATTGATTCCAAGAGAAACTAGTTAACTTATGTACTTAGAAATGTCAATTTAAATTCTTTACTAGAGCTAAATGTTTTCGGTTCTAATATGATGAGTGTGATGCTATATGATGATGTTTTGATGTGTTAGAATGTGTGAAAATATCATCTGATGATGTAGAAGCGATTCTATGCATAATAGGTGAGAAACAAGCTAACTAGAAATACCGTAAAGCTAGAATTTAACATAGTTTTGACCCATTTGTTTTTGGAACCTATCCAAACTGTTTTAATGGGAGCATAATCAGATTAGGATTGTTTAGACATGAAAAACTTGGTAACATTTGGATTAGAATCGAATTCTAGCACCTATAGGGAAACTAGTTACTAGAAAACCATAAAAGTGCAAGTTTAGAACTCTTAGAACATTTATTTTTCTGGATTCTGTCCAGCACCCTTATAACATGATAAACATGATTAATAATTAGTCCTTAAGCATAAGAATGCCTCATAATTGATTTAGATTTAATTTATAGCGCCTTAGGCGAAGACGGAACCGAGAAAGGGTCTAAAACGTAAAGTTCTAGAACCCCATAAACACAAGTTAGAGATTTTGCCCTATGCTATTCAGATTTAAGTATGAACATGTGGATTAGGAATGATGGTTAATTAAGAACCCTTAGGTGCATAAAAATATGTGCGACGGATGTTAGAGAACTATATCTCAAGATTAAGACCCGTAAGGGTCAAAGCATAAGCTACCGTAAGGGTAAGTGTTTGAATGTTTTATGATGATGCATGTGGTATGTAAATGATGATGATGTTATTCATATGAGGAATTCATGAGGTTATATGTTTATGTGGCATAAAGCAAATTTGGAAGGAAATTCGGTGTAATGCCGTTGTCTTGCCAATTTCCGACAAATTTGGGGACTTAAAGAGATTTTGAAAATTAAGGTACTAAGATGGGTTCTAGGATGACACCGATTCGGCCGAGCACCTCCATAGAACTCATGTGACATCGGTACCATTTTATACATTTAGGTGACACCGGTTCGGCCGAGCACCCCTAAGAGAATTGCCCCCTAACCCGTACTCAGATAGTCGGGATTTATGATTTATGATGCGCTTATCGTTAAGTGGTAAGTAAGAACTAGTGACGACTAGTTAATGTATGAGCTCATAACCTAGATATGTGACACGTTCTGGGTGACACCGGTTCGGCCGAGCACCCCCAGTTCGATTGTCTTTTAGGGTGGCCCATGAGAAAGAGAAGTTTCATGATTATGATTATGTCACTAAGTTTTGTCCCATATAAATGTTACTTTTGCCACTTTATGCCACTAAGTATGATGATGCTTGAGGTTATGTTTTATGTATGTGCATTAGGTAGTGCCATGCATACATTTTTATTATGTTGCACTCATGACATTAAGATCATCCTAAAATGAATGGACCTTGGCTAAAGTATATTTTTAAAAGTTTAAAATGAACTTAATGCATGTTCAGTCATTTTGTATAATTAAACCCAAGGTTCCTGAGGACGTAGATGATGACACCTAGGTAGTAGGAGACCCTACTGAGATTCTTTAGCAAGATTCTCACTCCCTCTATCTCTTTCTTTCCGTCACGTCTTCAGATGGCGACGTTCATAGTGTTCGTGGACACACCGACATGGGAGCTGCACCATGACCCGGACCACGGGTCATTCCATTTTGTGGGTCGATGCACGGTTAGAGTATTCATGTTCATGGGTCGACCCTTCACTCCCCCTGTACATTCCCATCGTTTCTCCCCCGTCTCACCTTTTGGCGATGACCTGGTGTTCGAGCGCGCACGTCCCTTAGAGGAGAGGCTTCGCCGTACCCCACCATCCACGTCCGCCGCTCGAGACTACCCCCAGTATGTGCCCTGCTGTTCGCCGTCTTTTTCGGAGATGGATCCTTCCAAGGATTCGGCAACCCAGGCACCCTCCGAGGGATCTTCCCCCACCATACCCATGGACCTTGGGGAGGGTAGTGAGCCTTCCGTGACTCAGCCGAGGCTTGCACGACGACCGGAGATGAGGCCACGCCGTGGAGGTCACTTCCAAGCCCCGTCCCGTCTATTCACGCCGGAGGAGCTTGCTCGCTTTCGATTCGCATCACGCTCGAGGGATAGTCGCCAGTAGGAGGCTGTGGATGGCCCGGGTTAGAGCACACACCACTTGGATGGGGATAAACCTTCTTTTGTTTAGAGGTTATCCCATTAGATGCACACGGATAGGGGAGTAGATCATGTTTATGTTTATGTTGTATTTCCTTTCATGTATTTCCCCTGTACTAAATTAAGTCCCACACTTATAAGTGAGCAAGTTATATATATATGAGAAGATATTCAGTGCTATTCATGGTGTGCCTTATGCTATGACGTTATGAGATGTATGTTTTATCCGTTACATGATATATCGCATCACGCGGCTCTCACTTTATATTTCAAAAAAAAATTTACCCGTATTTTCCGCTAAGTGTTTCAAAGTAAAAATGAGAACTATGAAGTAACAGACTAATGATTAACCAAAGTATGTTCTAGAGTATTGGGTTAAAAATTAGGATGTTACAATATCAGTCATTCTTCAAAGCATTTTCTTTAAATTGGCTTTGTTGTCATTCAAAACAAATAAGCACAAAGGGTTCTAGAGCTAACATTTAGCTTTTCTAATCAATGATAACATCAGTGATAAAGTTGAATAAACTTAGAATAAAGTAACCTTGAGTTATCCGTTGGCCACCAATGTGTTGTTTTGAAGTATTTGCCATGCAAGAAGATGAAGCTGATAATTCATGAACTGTAGTATTATTGGAATTTGTTTGAGTTGCATTACATTTTCTCCATTTAGCAGAAGTCATAGATGAATCTAATGTGATGCACTGGCTGACATTGTTCTTTTGGTAAACTCTTTTCAGTGGAAGGTTGTTATAAGACAGAGGTAGCGATGAAATGAATTGATTTCCATCATTGTGCCAAGAATCAGAAACAGGAGAACTGCAGGTAGCCATTGGCTTTTATTGTTATGCATCCATCCTTGAATGTTGATTGTGTCAAAGGATACACAGGCATATATGTAATTAAATTGAATGATTACTGTAACATCCTCCCAAGTATAGCATCATCCTTAAGTCATGACATCATACTCGAGAGTTGTTACTTATAAATTAGCGGACCTTTCTTAAATATCTATAGCCATTTGGATTGATTCGCGAGATAACTTGGTCATAATTCTACTGAAATATATAGCAATAAAATCAAAATATTCATTTAATACAAAGTTCAGTACATTAAGAAAGCTCTTTGATGAGCCTTAACACACCTCGTCCTCTAACTTATTTACATACATATCCATTCCACTAAATACAAAATAACAAAAGTATTAACTACTACCCTATTGTACTTCCGAGTTCTGTTGCATAGCAGTTTCTCGATTTTCTGCGTCAACCTGGAGATGACACGGGAACACAAAAACATAGGGATGAGAATTATACAATTCTCAGTAGGGTAACTCCCCCAAATACACAATCATAATGTCATCGTCATCGCCCCAGCCACTTCGGTTTATTAAGAAAAAGTGGGCATGCAATATATATATATATATATATATATATATATATATATATATATATATATATATCAAAGGTTCATTTTAAAGTTATAAAATCACCTTTCCGAAGTGGGTTTCTTTTAACATTCAATCACTTAATGTACGTATACCATACTACTCAACATCATAAACTACTAACTTTCCACTTAAATATATTAGTCTCAATATCAATACTAAACTTCTTCACTCGGCATATAAGACAAAAGATTCCTTAGAAAATTTACTTCTTGAACTTGCCTTGACCCTTGACTAATCTTGTCACATCTGGGCATTACGTACTGCCGTCCCCAGTGTGGCAATAATGGGTAATAGACTGCTTTTCAGGACTGAGCTCATTCCTATACATGATCATTGGATTTACTTTCTCCAATTCTCACATAGACCTATTCCTAGCCAGGTTTACTTTCCCCAACTCAATTCAAGGGTAGTCAGGTTTACTTTCCCTAACAGACCGGATTTACTTTCTCCAGCCCAAGGATTATAAATCTTATGCTCTTCTTGGTAGTTAGGTTTATTTTCCCTAACAAACTGGATTTACTTTCTCCAGTCCAAGAAACATAATCTTATGCTTTTCTTTCGCATATAAACAATTGTAATAATCATTCATATCTATATGTACCTAACCTTATCAATAAGTTCACATGCTCAATTACTCAGACTCATATTCAGGTACTCATGTCATACTAGTACAAAATGCCATCATTTCATCAATTCAAAGCATCAAGTTATTTTCAGCACAATGGCAGATTTTTCACTATTGTAGCACGAATTTATTTGCACATAAAACAATCATTTCAGAGGCTATAAAAATTATCAAGGATACCTCAATGGGTCACTTTCAGGGTAATTAGAGTTCTCTAACTGTATTAACAAAATTCTAAAGGTCTAGTGGTCAGAAACCATCCAACCTCAGCTCAAGAACAAAAATTCATAATTTTTGACCCTAGCAATTGAACCCAGAAAATTCTAAATAAAAATCCTGGTAAAACCTCAATATGTCTCTAATACTCAATAAAAACTTCAAGTGATAATTCCATCATTTGATATGGTAACAAAATTAGCAAAATTTACAGCTTCTGTACTAGCATTTCAGGCAGCATATGCTTAATTTCAATTCTTGATTTTTCTAAGGCAGTTTGAATCAAAATATAAACCCAAGAAAATTCGTGGGACTAGGTCAAGATGTTAGCTCCAACATATATTTTTTCCAGTTCAAGAAAATGCCCACAACAAGCCCAGAAAATTCGTGATCAAACACTACCTGTCAGAAAACTGAAAATCCAGCAAGTATCACTCAACATCTTTTGACAAAATGATCTCTCTAACCTCATCCAAACACTTCAGCAAAATTCATATATCAATAACAACATAATATCAACCCAATTAACTAGAAATTTTGGATTGAAACCAGTAAGAATTGCTCAGAAAAATTTTGAAAGAAAAAGGCCAAAGAAAACCCTACTTTGAAAGCTTCAAAGCTTTATAACTTCAAAGGTTGTTCCACTTGATTTCCCTTCACTTATCACTTCTAAGGACCAAATTTTGAAATTAAGATTTGGCATCATAAGGAATAGTGATCTCACCAAATGTTAATTGAGAAAGAGAGAATGTTATAATAGATTTAGGGTGCTTGAAGTCTAGACTTATCCAGTTTATCCAATGTACAACCCCATTGAAGATAACAGAATTTGGTCCCAATTTGATATGACGTGATAACAAAGAGAAGGTTTACACTAGTTCTTCAATTTGGACGAATAAATCATGCACCAAGGAAGAGTATCAGTAAAGCTCTTCTTAAAGATATGCACTAGTCGATATTCCAGACTGAGAGAAACATATCCAAAAGCATATGTGAAGACATTTAAACAACTATGGTTAGTGACTGGATCAACTAATGACTATATTTTGTTAGTGAATGGATTCCAAACCATCAAAGAGGTCATCATTCTAGTAGAGGAATACCTAAAGTATATGTTCCCATTTTGAGAACCAACAACCTTAAACCATCCATACATATCAGCATTAAATAGCAAATCAAAATGACTAAAACCTCCTGTAGCAGCATTCATCCTTGTCATCCAGTCAATCCTCAATTTCTAGGCTAGATATCTGATATATGCAAAGACACTTCTAGATTGCTTCTGCTTAATCTAGAAATGATTGATCAAGAATTGTGGATGAAAAGTTTTGTAAAGTTATGCTTTAGATAACTGTTTACACTTCCCAATTATTTTGTGATCAGCTCTTAAAAATATCTCAGCAATGAGATCATCATGTAAAAATGGCATAGCATTCTCAGAAGGTCGAACATCTCTTATTTTTTACTTAAATTGATTATCAAACAAATATTGTTGTGTTTTATCCCTTTCTAACCAAAAACTTGAAAGTCAATGGTAGTAACACATCATTCGAAAGATCTCAAGTACGTCTATATACATAAATAAAAATATGGAGTAGGTGATTATCAACTCTAAACGTGTTCTTAGTCATGATTTATTATTAAGTCAAAAGTTTACGCATCAATCCATAACATTTTACTATGCATCCATTGGTACTTACAATATTTACTCATTCCCAACACAATTTAAGAAAGTAACTAACTAACCAATTTAATCCTACTATCTAAAAGACTAATTCACTACCATTAACTGGATTTATCCAAAGTCCTTCGTCATTGAGAATTATAATAACCAAGTGATGATATTATATCAATTTTTTTTCATTCTTAATTATAACAACAGCATACAAATAGACTACCACCTCTTAATCTGGATGGCTTCATATAATTGCAAATGAAATGAATAAACATAAAATATAACACTAAAAGCCACTACCACGATTACCCACCAACAGTAAACCACACATTCAAAACTAAAAAGGTTAACTACACCAGGACTAAACTGGGAATAAACCATAATTGAACAATATGATAGACTTGAGGTTAACATCTTCATTCCAAGAAAGAGATTGTATCACTCTTCTTGAGTTACTCTTGTAGTTCACCCTCGAGAAATCTACCTCAGTGAAATTCATTCCTACTACATCTAAATATCTTGAGTTTGAATCCTCAACCAGAAGGATATCATCATCAAGAATCATGTATGGATTTTATCGAATACTAAAACCCTCAATATAGAAAATTCTTTCCTATTGACTAACAGAAGCTTCAAACCTTTTATGTGCCAAAGCACGAGTCTGCAATTCGAGATGGAATGCTCAAATGAAAAATAACCAAGATTGTTATCATGATTGATCAACCTTTGGTAATCTGATTGCACTTATTCGGAATCATAATCTCGCCAAAATGTAACTCTCCAAGGCTAAAAAAATGATAAAAAGTGGGTCTTTCACTCGAGACATAGCAAAGTTTAACCAAAATACTACTCCATCATCACAATCAAGTTTGGAGCCAAGCTTTCAATTCTTTTATCACATTGAATTAGCCTCAACCACTTTTAATGCTAGATGAGTAAAAACTAAACCACAATCTGACATCACAAAAACGTTTTTTAAAAATACAAATAACACAATACTCAAAACTATTTTTAAGATATCCAAAAGCATAGATAAAAATAGATAGACATCGATGGTGTTCCATAGACTCATCAAGATGCGATGAATTATTAGTCAATGGATTCCAAATAATGATATCATTGTGCTTCCTAGATACACAGTACCAAATACAAATATTTCCATTCTCTGAACTGATAATGGAGAACCACCCATGATTATTGAAATGAAATGGTAACTGGAAAGAAAATCGTGACCTTCATCCACACCTAACTGTCTTATCTAGTTTTGTCTGAGAATCCAAACAAGATATGCAAAGTGTGCCAAAATGACCTTGGCTTCCTGCTTTCGTAAATCAGAGTGCTTCTTTAGAAAATCAAGGTGATAGAGCATATAAAACCAATGCTTGGACAAAGCCATGCACATTCATAGTGTTTTATGGTCAGTGTGAACAAAAATTTCATATAATATATCATCTGGAATTAAAGGAATTAGTTTTTTGGAAGGTGGTACGTCACTCAATATGTAAAGATAAACAGAGAGATTAGTTTGAAAGTGTTTCTTACAATGGTTTTGAATTTCGGTAGAGAGCCAAGTGTTTTAAAACTGTTCATGTTTGGATTTCCATTGAATCTGGTCAATTTAAAGCTACATAATGACACCGGCCACTAAACCTATTGCTATGCCTTGTTTACATAAAACCTACTGGATAATAACAGCTATGAAGACAATCACCTTTAGTACTTTAATTAGACATAATTTATTTTAACAACATATTCATGACTTTTGATTGGATTATATTTTGCATTTTCTGAACTAAATGCATTAAATTCGTAAAGAAAATTTGGGATTACAAATTAGTCTACCATGGAGAATGAGCACACTTCATTGAATGCAAATGAAATCTTTCTGTATTGAGCAGCCACCTCGATATTCAAAGGTCAAAGCATTGTAACTTGTCCAATGAATTAGAAACGTGCTCATTATCTTTATAAAAAAAAATTCACTCCAAAATAATTATAAATCATAAATATCATGTGGCATGAGTGAAATAGGAAAAATTACAAATTCTTTTCCATTAATATTCAAAATGCTTCTGAATAAGCAAAAAAATAATAGTGGAGAATGAACCACTACAAAGCTAATAAAATGAAATAAAAATGAACAGAATAAAACCCAAAACAACACAGGCTTAGCAATACTTGATATTCAATTGTATCCAAAAGCAAATCAACGCTTATTTAAGTACAAATATATTATTTTGATAGTTCAACAATGATTGGTAGCATAAAAAAAATACAGCTAACTTCAAATGTAAACAATATAGAAGTTCACACGACATATGGCATTTAACCCCAGCAAAAGATTGTACTCCTGAACAGCTGTCACTAAATACATTTCTCTTTTTTAATTCTAGGTCTAATGGGCTTGTTGGTCGACATCTGACCACCTCTCTTTGTTATTGAAGAGGTTCCATTTGTTTCTTTATTAACAATGTCCTTGGTTCTCTTCAAAGGAGTTTTGAAGTTAAAACTACAATCTGATTCAACAATAAAATCATGCATGAAGAAACACAGTTCACAACTCAAATGGTTTAACAAATATGAAAAATTAACTCAAGTAGAGAAATTGCTAACTTTAACTAAACCCATTGCATCCTCAACTTGTGTAGGATCACCATCACCATGAGTATCAATAGCAGGACTAACATGTACATCCTGCATAATTTCATAAATTCTGGATAAAAAAATAATATGGATAAAGATAATTAAGTATAATAAAGATTTGATAGACAGATTTTACAACATCATAAGAAGAGGTTTGTGATCCAATTTTTGATATGAGATCTTCATCTTGAGATATCTTCAACACATTGTAGACTACATCGACATCATTAATATTTCCAACTTTAACACTAACTTTAAACAACATTCTCATATCCACAATCGAATCAAGAATAGGTGGATAACATTCTCCATCACCAACCTAAAGAACATGAAAACATAAAAACATTTATAATTTAGTAATCTGACACTAATGCAATTAAATTGAAAAAAAAAACAAATTCACACATTGCTATATTTCACTTGAGATGCAGTTCTTCCAAGAATCAGCATAGATTCCTTATCCCATAGCACCACCAACATGCTATCAGTTCCATCATTGATGATAACTTGCATCCTAAACCTAAAAATCATTAATTCATTGATATCAATTAATTTATTAACATGTAAATATTAAAGAAAAGGAAATCCAATAAAATTAAACAAATTTAAAACCTGTTAATGGCAGTGTAATCCATTTTATCACACTTGCTGCAGTAAAATCTCCTCCTAATCATCTCAACCTTTTTTGGACACCTCTTACATGCACTATAAAACCAATCATTCTTCCTATTTGTAAAGAAACAAGGTCACCAACAATCTAGCAAGTACCCTCCTTCACATCACAATTAGAAATGTATAAGTCGAATATGTAGACTTAGAAAGGGTATTCATTAGATTACATTACAGATGAACTTGTAATTTTAATATTCATATAAATACCTTAGATGAATTCAAAACTTCCTCAATTGTCTTCAAACTAACCAAACTCCCACTAATCTCATCCTGACTGTGTAAGTTATTTGATCAGAAATATAGCTTATCATTTGGAAGGGTGACTAACCACCACTGACTAGACTAAAAGAGATAAAAATAGATAAAATTTAAGGGCAATAAGCAGTACACTGAGAAAATAAATAGTAACTAAATCTCAAAAAATAGATTACAAACCATGAAATGGTACATTCCAATCTACTAAACAAACCTATTCCTAAAATTAGCCACTTGCTTTATGTCAGGATTCACCAATATTTTTTATGCATAGTAACTACTATGGATTTGTATGGTGTCTAAATGATAACAAATTTATTAGTATGACAATGACTCAATAGATAAAAGTGAAATAAAATGATTTCAATCACAGGACATATACAAACCTTAAAACATCTTAGCTTTAAACAACCGCAAGACTACTATGAATAGTTCCAAAGTAGAAACTTCAACATGAGGTACAATTTGATCCACCAAATTTCCAAAAAGGGTATATTTCAATCGATTCTTTCTGAAAATAAAAGTGAAATAAATATATCAGAATTAACTTAAAAGATTAATTATAGCTATCAAACAAATATCATGTATTAAGCTAATTAAACTCACTCCAAATCTTCAACCCAAAGTACCATTTGCTTGCTATCATTTTCATTAACGTCTTTAATATCTTTTGGTTCATCCTTGCTAACAATCTCCCCTATGACATCTAAGATTGAAGAGAAACATATAAATAAATAGACAAATGATAATAGAATTTATATATACATCAATTAGTAGTGCTAGCAACATCTACAAAATACTACCAAATAGTTCATTTTGGTCAACTTCATCACTTAGAAGAACATTAGAGATTGGATAAAACTTATAATGATTAAGACCAAAGCTAGAGTCCTCAATAGGCAAGGCAACTGTTCTTATTAAAAATGTGAGTTTGAACTTATGGGCAACTGTCTTAACAATCATGTTGTTGTTACCAACTATAAAATTTCCCATTGAATACAGCCGATCTTCAGCAATAAAAGGCTTAAAATTTTTAACAATGGACCTAGGGACGAAAGCATGAATTCGTGCACCCTGAAAGCAAGAAGGACATGAGATGCACATGTAAGTGATTAAAAACATTCGAAAATCATGAACAACTGATAGATAATACGTACCTTCCCATCTTGCAATACCATTTCAATGGTGTAAACTTCTTCAGGATTATCTTTCGATGGGACTTCCCATAGACGACCAACATAGACCTTAAGATTCCATCCAAGCTTTGTAGCATTAACATCAACTATGAAGTCTATCTTTTGTGCCATTAAGTCAACCACCAGTGAAACTCAAGAAAAAGATAGCTATATAAAAGACACAACGAATAGTGGTATTGGAAGTTCAATGACAATGTTTGTGTTTTTTTCCTGGAAACAACCAATATATAGACAATAAAATCGATCATTTATAGGGCACAATGTCAAATTAACACAAGCTGCAAGTTATCACTATATGCTGCTAAGATTTCATCCAATAGGAACTTAAATGAAATGAATGACAAGAGGCGGCAACTTGGTGTTTCACAGAGATTAATTTGATGTACATTAATTTCGTTGGTATCAATCTGACTATACATGAGAAGCTGATACTGTCCCTGGAAGTAGAAGACAAATGGCGGAAATAATTGAGCAGGAAAAAGCTATGCGAAAAGGGGAAGTTCCTTGCTATCATAACCTTTTAATTTTTCAAAAATGCTATTATAAAAGTAAAAATAAATAAGATCCACCTAGAATATGGCAAATATCAAAACATTTTTTTTCAAATAACAAAATTAAAATCCATATAGTAAAGTCAAATCAAGATTTTTTTTATTTATTATATTAGATTCTAATTTAATTTAAAAAATAATAAAAGTATTTTAAATTGTAAAACATAAAATAACTAAAATATAACAATTTAAATATAAACATACTTAAATAAAAGCGTATTGTTTGTAAAATATTAAAATAAGACACTGGCATAAATTGGTATAGGTTTTCTTACAAGTATTGATGCGTGGGTAATACTAAGTAGACAAAACACCTATTTTAATCCCTGTAAAATTTTAAATCGAGCAAATTAGTCCTTGTAAAATTAAAAAGTTAGACAAATTAATCCACGTAAAAAAACTCTCAAATTGGTCCCTGCAAAATTGAATAGTCAGATAAATTGATCCCTGTAATTCATTTTTGCAAAGTTAGTCTCTCTATTAAGTTAGGCTAAAGAGACTAGTTTATCTAACAATTCATTTTTACAGGGACTAATTTGAAATTTTTTTTTATAAAGATCAATTTGTCTGAGTTTGTAATTTTATATGGATCAATTTAGGAATTTATCTTTTACAATGACCAATTTATCCTAGTTGAAATTTTAGAAGGATTAAAATGGGGATTTTTCTATTAAGTATACACACATATTTATTACTCAATTATTGATTTATCTACATTATAATTATTATTAATTAATTTTAAATTTTAACTAATAAAATATATGTACATTTACAATTGATCTTCAAATAAATAAATATTACAACAAATTATTTTATGATTGTATAAGACTCTAAATGTTTTCATTTACTTCTTATATTATGTGTCGAATTAGGTGCTTTTAACTTTTTGATAAACTAGGTATTTTTAACTTTAATAAAAATGTTATTAACCTCTAATTTATAAAAATATCATAAATGAATTGTCTAATAAATACTAATAACTTAAAGTATTTTAACAAAACATATATTATCATAATTGTAGGTAAGAAAGCACAAAATAAAGGGGGTTAAATCGTGCTTACCCTTTACTTTCCTTATTTAACTTCTGAAAAACTTAATCAAGATATTATCAAGCTATGAGCTTGAAGTGCAGCGAAAACAGTGTTAGTGACTTCAGAAAGTGAACTTTCTGAACTAAATATTAAATAAATGCCTGAAAGAAAGCCTTCCAAAAATGACATAGTAAATAAACTAGATACAGAAATATAATAAGAGATGAAGGAGAAGAGAGATACTACTCAAGAGCTTTTATACTGGTTCAGCCAACCTACCTACATCCAGTTCTCAACAACCATTGAGCTCCACTAGACCTTTCTCTCACCAAAGAAAGAGCAAGGATAGTCTTTATAATAGCCTTCCCAAGCTCTCACTAGTAACCAGTAGACAACCTCTATTGTCACAAACTAAATAGTTATTCACCAGCCTCTTCAAGCTAAACTAAGTAGTCTTTAACCAGCCTCTCCAAGCTAAACCGAGTAGTATTTAACCAACTTCTCCAAGCTGAACCATGACTAGTAAACCACTTTTACCAATGCGTTGCAAGTAGTCTTTTAACTAGCCTCTCCAAGGTAACTCATTCCAATCACTACTGGATCAAGGTTACAAAGGTGTGTGTATGGGTTTACAACTTAAACTAACCTACACTCAAGTTTCCTTAAGATTTACAATGAAAGACCTGGGAAAAACTTGAATGACTTCTTTCTAGCTATTCTTCCTTAGAAGAACGTATGAACAATGAAGAAACATAGAAAGAAGATTTTTACAAGCAATGAAAATTATTACAAGATGTAATGAGCTTTACAAGATGAAGAGAAATTTTTACAGAGTTTTTGCTCTTTGTTCAGCGTTAGTCTCTCTTTCTTTGAAAACACAACATCTCTATTTATAGATGGTCTTCCTTATGACCGTTGCCTTTGATCAGATCTCCAATTGACATGTGTTGATCATCTATTTGTGTCTTGGAAAAATAGTCTAGAAGAGTAGCCTGTCTGTTTATCAAAGCTATTGCAGAAGCCGTTGTAAGGTTGAGGTTTCTGATGTCCTTTCAGGTACTACTCTTACTTTTTGAATGTGGTTTCTGAACTCTTTCTTCTAGAAGCTAGGTTAGTTGATCACGATGGCAGAAAAGATGTCACGCCAGTTCTAACACTAGGTTTTGACTTTTCATATTCAAATTTGAATTTCAAATTTCCCTTATTTTCTTATAGACTGCACTGTATCACTTTAAGTGAGCTTTCTGATATCCGGTATCATTTCCTTGATGATTTTTTTATCTTCTTATCTTCAATCAGAGTTTGTTGATAAACAAAGCATTATGAGTGTGATGATTGAAGATAGTAGAACACTTTGGCTTCAGTATTTAATTGATATCTTCATTTTAGGTGTACTTTCTGAAGTCCAATGCTACTTTTTGAAGACCCGAATCTTAGTTTCCGATTCTGGTTGCTTTTTCTTCAAATCGTTAGACATTTTAAACTCTTTTTTGGACATAATTATCACTTTCTTTGAGTTCATATCTCTTAAAATAAGAAAAAACATGTTTACACATGTAAAGTGAAATTATTTTTGCTTATAGAAGCCCTGCTATGCTAATGATAGAACATGTTTGCTACTTCAAGAAACTCAAGACAACCATTGGTTATTCTCCAAAGTATTTTCTTTAAATTAGCTTTGTTGTCATTCAAAACATATTGCATTAAAGCTTTCAGAAAGGTTCTAGAGCTAACACTATTAAAGCTTTTAGAAGGGTTCTGGAGCTAATACTAATCACTATAAATTCTTCACATATATGTGATATTTGATATATTTATTTAAAATAATTGCTATCTATAAATAATATTTGTCATCATAAATATTTAATTCACCCGTCCATCACATGGACTAATAAATATATTGGTAATTAACATTAATTATAATTTTTTTTTACCAAAATGATAATTATTCTATTTTAAATGAAGATTTCAAAATTCAATTATGTACTAGCATTGTAAAAAAATTTATACTATCATTCAATCAGATCATCATATTTACATGACTTTTCAATTAATGGATGTTAGACTTAATCAATTTTGCTAATGTGCTAATATATAACTGGATGACAATGACTGGTCTTGCTCCTACTCTAATGGTATGTTTACTCTCATTCTATTAGATGCTATTGAGGTTTGAGACTTGTGCGCAAATACTATAATTGAATGACAGTAAAAAAAATTTTATATTGTCATTGCTTAAAAATTAAACTCTAATAATAATACTAGTAGTAATAGCTTCAATAACCCGATTCCTCTTGAATTATGTTATCTTAACTCCTACTCTTGGGTGTCCTACCTGGACTCCCTTATCATCTCTATTGGATGAAATGGATGAGTGAGGATGAGTGAAAATCTCCATCTCATCCATTGGTGATGAGATTAGTGTCCAAGGTATTGAAATAATAATATTATTTCTACTAAGATGTTTTATGATCTTATTCAATGAAAATAGCTTACTTATATCCTGCCCTTCTTCTTCTTTTTTTTGCTATCCATTCTTTATCTCATTTCTGTGCATTGTGCTTTCCATGGGCCTATGGCAAAGGGGTAAACCTAGGTTTACTATTTTATTGAGTAAAGTGTCACTTTGGTCCCTGAAATGGTAAGCGTGCTTCATTTTAGTCTCAGAAATTTCGAAATTAACTCTTTAGTCCTTGAAATTTCATTCTATAGGTCACTTTAATTCCTGGTCAAACAACCGTCAGTCAACTGTTACTTGTTGATGTGGCATGTTAAGTGACATGTGGCATGCCACATGTCGATGACGCATCATGTTGATCTCACGTGGCATGTTGACATGACATCATATCAAAATAGGTTTAGATTAGTCCCTGAAATTTTCTACAATGTGTCAAAAAGGTCTCAAATCCCAAATTTCTCCTATTCTATTTTAAAAAATTTAAATTCTTAATATTTGTTAAATCCATATATTTTTCTCTTGTTTTCACACTCTACTTAAACAAAGATCTCTTTAACATATAATAATAATGAGAAGAGAATATATCATCAACAAGTTATTGTTCTTGGATGAGTGGTAAGTAATTTAATCCCTTATAAAGATGAGAACATGTTGGGGGAAAGTAATCATAAATGCTATACTCTAAGTTGGTGTCATTGTGTTTGCCCTATTCGCATCAACATTCACAAGAAATAGTTATTCTATGACCCATTATCATTGAGGTGGAATAAAAGACATAATTCTCTACTTGAGCTCGGTTAAAAGTCTCATATTTGAGATGGTTTGCGAGTACATTTGACATAAGGTTAGAGTTTCTTTTCAGTGTCATGCTTGATTTTTTTGATATCAAATTCCTTTCCAAATTGCAACTAAAATATTCCAAAGACGGCCTTGATAAACTCCATCCACGCTTAATGATATAATATTTCCCTTGAATCCTATTTTTAATATTTTAAAACCCATTTTATTCCAAGAAATGTAATATCATAGCTAATAAATTAATTATGTTAGCTAAACATGGAAGGTCTCAAATTTGGACTAATCAAGCTCGTAATTATATATAAGATATTTAAAAATTTGAATTATTTAAATATGGTGTAAAAATGAGAGAGAAATACGTGAGTTTAAGAATTATTGAAGATTTATATCTTATAAACCAAAAGAGGACAAATTTAAGATTCGAGACTTTTTTGACACATTTTAGAAAATTTCAGAGACTATTTTAACACATTTAAAATTTCAGGGATTAATCTGAACCTATTTTGATATGATGCCTCGTAAGCATGCCACATGGGATCAACATGACACGTCATTGACATGTGGCATGCCACGTGTCACTTAACGTGCTACGTTAGCAAAATGTAACTGTTGACTAACGGTTGTTTGACTAAGGACTATTGTAACTGTTGACTAACGTGCTACGTTAGCAAAATGTAACTGTTGACTAACAGAATGTAATTTCAAAGACTAAAAAGTTAATTTTAAAATTTCAGAGACTAAAGTGAAGTATAATTACAATTTTAGGGACCAAAGTAACATTTTACTCCCTTTTTCTTATAAACCCAGACAAAAACTAATTTGACCCAAAATAGAGACAAAAATTTGTGTACCCTCTTTTGTTCTCGAATTGGATGCATCAGGCCCAAAATGTAAATTGGATGCAAACCCCAAAAATTAAATTCATGTTAAGCATAGAACAAAAACATTATGATTTTACTGACTAAAAAAGACCAATATTATTTCATTACAAAAATAAAATTAAAACACTATGATTTCGATCATTTCAAAAATATTTGAACTGGATTTTCATCTATATTTTTCTTCACTATAGTCAACCCTTCATGTGAATATAAATGTATATATATCACCTCTCCATTAACCGTTATTGAGTAAATTGTCACTTTGGTCCCTGAAATTGTAACTGTATTTCACTTTAGTCCTTGAAATTTTAAAATTAACTCTTTAATCCCTGAAATTGCATTCTGTAAGTCACATTAGTCTCTGGTCAAACAACTGTCGATCAGCTGTTACATTTTGTTGACGTGGCACATTAAGTGACACGCAACATGCCATGTGTTAATGACGTATTGATGACGTGTCACGGGACATGCCACGTGGCATGATGACATGGTACATATCAAAATAGGTTCAGATTAATCCCTGAAATTTTCTAGAATGTGTCAAAAAAGTCTCTGAAATTTTAAATGTGTCAGAATAATCCCTGAAATTTTCTAAAATGTGTCAAAAAAGTCCTGAATTCCAAATTTTTAGTCTTTTGGTTCATAAAATCTAAATCCTTGATAATTCTTAAACCTACTATTTCTCTCTCATTTTCACACCTTATTTAAATAATTCAAATTTTTAAATATCCTAAAAATAATTAAGAACTTGATTAGTCCAAATTTGAGACCTTATATGTTTAGCTAACATAATTAATTTATTAGCTCTTACATTGCATTTCTTAGAATAAAATGGGTATTAAAATATTAAAAATAGAATTCACGGGAAATATTATATTATCAAAAGTGGATAAATTTTATCAAGGGTCTCTTTCAAATTTTTTAGTTGCAATTTGGGAAGGAATTTGGCATCAGAAGAATCTAGCATAATAATGACAAGAAACTCTACCCTCATGTCAAATGTACTCGCAAATCATCTCAAATAGAGAATTGTATCTCTTCTTCCACCTCAACAATAATGGGTCGTAGAGAATGACCGCCTCTGGGGAATGTTGATATTATATTCTAAATCAGTGTCATTGTGTTTGCTCTATTCTCATAAACATTCCTAAGAGGCGGTCATTTTCTACAACTTATTATCGTTGAGGCAGAATAAGAGATATAATTCTCTACTTGAACTTGATTAAAACTTTCATATCTTAATGGTTTGTGAGTACATTTGACATAAGGGTAGAGTTTCTTTTCATTGTCATGCTAGATTCTTTTGATACCAAATTCCTTCCCAAATTGCAACTAAAATATTCCAAAGAGACCCTTGATAAACTTCATCCACGCTTGATAATATAACATTTTCCTTGAATCCAATTTTTAATATTTTAATACCCATTTTATTATAAGAAATATAATGTAATAGTAATAAATTAATTATGTTAGCTAAAATATGGAGTGTCTCAAATTTGGACTAATCAAGCTCTTAATTATATTTAGGTTATTTAAAAATTTGAATTATTTAAATAAGGTGTGAAAATGAGAGAAAAATAAGTGGGTTTAAAAATTATTGAGGATTTAAATTTTATAAACTAAAAGAGAAGAAATTTCATTTTTGGAATTTTTTGACATATTTTAGAAAATTTCAGCGACTACTTTGACACATTTAAAATTTCAATGACTTTTTTGACATATTTTAGAAAATTTCAGGGACTAATTTGAACTTATTTTGATCTGTGTCATGTTATCATGACACTTGAGATCAACATGACACATTATAGACATGTCATTGACACATAGCATGCCACATGTCACTTAATGTGCCACGTTAATAAAATATAATAGTTGACTAACGATTGTTTGACCAGGAAGTAACATGACCTACAGAATGCAATTTTAGGGACTAAAAAATTAATTTTAAAATTTTAGGAAATAAAATGAAATATGCTTATAATTTTAGAGATTAAAGTGATATTTTCCTCAATTATTATCTCATTGAAATGAGCAGAAATTTATCACTGGACTTTGGATTCACTTGCACCCACTCTCCACTATTACTGGAATGTTCGACGACGACAGAATCTGAAAGCGAATTGGGACAGAAATATCGGGAAAAAAAAAAATAAGGACGATCAAGAACCACGTGTGTTTTGAGGTGAAAGTGACATTTTGGAATGCATAATTAAGATGACATGTATCCCGCCCATGTAATGTATCAAACAGTTCGGTTATCAAATATTCGGGAAATAGTTCTGGTTAGATAGTGTTATCCGAAAGGTCAAAAAGCGCCAAGAAATTAACCAATTTACTAATTTCTAGAATAACTGATCAACCATGTAGCAGCGGAAAAAAAAAAACTGATCAACCGTATGCATCAAATTATATTCAATACACCTATCCCAATACACGAGCTGCTGAATCAAACGGATTAAATGAATGACCGAACAGTTGAAAAATCGTAATTCATGAAGATTAAATTAATGGGATTTCATATGAAAAATATGGATCTGATTTGCTGCCTTGGTTCGTCTTGATAACGGAATCAGATATCATAACAATTTTATAAATGATACTTGCACTCAGATATATCACTATATAAAAGGATCTAAAAAATGAATGAATATTTATTTTAAAACACAAATAGTAAAACATATCAAATCTACTTTATTATAAATGATAAAAATATGTGTTCCTTCCTTATAATAAAAAAAAATAAACCCAATGTTGATCCTAACAATTTCAATATAAAAAAAATTAATCCTTAATAATTAAAAAATATCAAATTAATTCTTGACAATATTAAAAATGGGTCACTTACTAGTTTCTAAATAAAAATCATTGATAATATAAGTAATAATTTTATTACCGATAAATTTTCCTTAATATCTTAGACAAAAACAAAAGATCTCATTCCACATCTTCTTTCTTCTATCCTCTTTATCCTCGTCACCACTATCACCGGTACCATCACCACCACCTTTATAAAGAGTACAAGAACCTCTCCTCTTTCTAACTTATCTTTACCAAAATTACATCTTGCATTCTTTTCTTTCCCATTACCAATCTCTCTCTCTTTCACCTCAGCCCATGCTCTTTCCACTCAAATATTGCCATGTATTGATGGGACCCATCACCGCCAAGAACCTCCCGCTGACAACCATAGCTTCATCTCCTTCAACTCAGCAACAATGCCTCAAGCTATACAGTGCCATTACGATCTCCATCAAGGGGTGTAGCTCAGGCTTGTTAGTTGTTACAGTGAGGCACGACGTGATGTTTTAAGTCCATAAAAGCAAAGGTAGTGGATTTGCGTTTTGGTTGTTGAGGGCGGCGTTTGGCTTCTATAGTGGCAACGCAAAATTCTTTGCTCTATGACCATCATAGATTCCATCTCATCGCCCAAGATCCCAACCATCGAGTTCAAAACCCCACCTTTGATCCCCTCTTTCCCTTTTGTTTTTCTCATTTAAGAGTTTATTGTTTTGAAGTCCATTGTCTCAGTGCAAATGGTGTCCTTTTCGTAAAACGCCGATACTGTTCGTGGCTAGGTCGTAGAGTTTTTTTTATTTGTGTTTAGATTATTACTAATTTACTTTTCATTATTTTTTTTCTATTCATTTTTATATTGTAATTTTGACTAGGTTTGAAAGAAAAGTATAGAGTTAATTATTGTTGATGTTTTTTTACGGCACCAACTACATAAAGTTTGTTTGTACCGAAACTAGAATGGGAGAAGGGGATGGCGACGGTGATAAAGAGGATAAAGGAAGGGAGGTGATAGAGATATCAATGTGGATTTTTTTCATATAAATGACGTTAGGGACTAATTTGTCTGATAATAAAATTGTCACTAATATTGTTAATATTTTCCATTTAAGAGCCACCAATTATTTGATTTTTGATATTATCAGAGACTAAGTTGATACTTTCTAATTATTAGAGATAAACTTACCTAATGCTGAAATTATTAGGACCAACTCAAGTTTTACTCTAAAAGAAATGATACACCATACATCCACCAGCTACATCTACCGCGCTAAATAACAAATTTTGCGTATGGAGATGTGTTGGATACAAATGGGCATTTTGGCCAACAAAAGAGAAAATGAAACCCAACTATAGAGGGGCATTTTGGCCAACAAAAGAAAAGGAAAGGCAACGTGCAAAAAGGTAAGAAAAGGGAAAGGGAGAAAAAAATGGATTGAGAACATTGAGGCGTGTGAGGAGCAAAAAAGAGGGAAAACTCTCACAACCCCATTGAAGCTCTGTGACTTTCTAGTTCAGCTCTCCCATTCACATATATCTCGTTCATGGCGTCGTACAAGGGAGGAAGAAGATATTTCTAGTGTAGAAAGCCATATGTAACTGTTGAATGAGTTTTTCTACAAATTTTTCAATGAAGTATAAGAGAGGGAACTTGTGAATGAGTTTCTGTTTGTAAGGTATGTAAGTTCATCATTTCTAGTATGATTCTTCATGTGTTTGTGGTTGATTATAGTTTTCTTTTTAGAATATGTTCAGCAAGAAAAACAAACTGTGAATGGTGATGTTATAATGTAGAGGCTAACGTTAATAGTTAAAGGTGAGTTGTATAAGCGTGACGAGAAGTTATAACCAGTGATAAATTATTGTAAACTCATGATAAAAAAAGTCATAAACCTATGTAAAAATATTATAAACTGGTTTGAAGCATTGGAAATGCATGGAAAGATGTTAACGATAGGCCAAAAAGTTATAAAACTTTTTGAAAATGTTGCAAACTCCTATTATACATGGGAATTATATATATATATTATATATATTAATTTTCTATGAGAGTGTCGTCAACTACAAAACAAATTGTGAATGACTCTGTTATAAGGTGGTAGTTAACGTTAATATTGAAAATGTGAGGTGTACATGTGTGGAAGAAAGTTATGAACCAATGGTAAAATGTTGTAAACCTTGAGCAAAAAGTTGTAAACCTTTTTAAAAATATTGTAAACCCATGAGTATAAGGCTTTAAACCTTTTTACTGATCTTGTAAGTGTATTTACTACTCCATAGCACTTGTAATCTGACCACTTGTTATTTCCATTTTTGTTTTAGTATAGGAGAAGATTATATATTTTGCAGGGTTGCTACAAAAGTAGATTGGTGAATAATTATTTTGGGTCCTATGCAGGATAATGAGATTCTTTGTTACAAGTTATTTTCATTGTGATTATATTTTTGGGTGGATTATTTTATGGTACATCAACGAGATTGTTGAGAGATGAATAGGTGGATCATGCATTGATGGAAGGATTTAACCCCTTAAATATTCCATGTGCAGGATAATCTATTGATTAAGTGTACACTATTTCTATAAATAGTAGGCGATGTTTTGTGGATATAATGACTAAATATAATGTAAACATCCAAATTACTCCAAAATTATACCAAGTATTCATTTTAAATGAGTGGTTAGAGGCATTTGTGATAACTATTATTCGGGTCACCGAAGAGTAAAATGGATGGATAAAAAAAAGATACATCAAGATAGAGAGACGCTATGAAAAGTTGTAAACCACTGAGGACAAAGTTCTAAACCTGTGATTAAAATATTGTAAACCTCTGAACAAAAAATTATAAATCTCATATTAAAATGTTGAAAACTTTTTATTAAAAAGTTGTAAACCTATGATAAAAAGTTGTAAACCTATGATTAAAAAGTTATAAACCTCTTATTAAAAAATTGTAAATCTCTAAATAAAAAGTTGTAAACCTCGTATTAAAAAGTTGTAAATCTCTGAATAAAAAATTGTAAACCTTGTATTAAAAAGTTGAAAATCTCGTATTAAAAAATTGTAAACCTATAATTAACAAGTTGAAAACCTCGCATTAAAATGTTGAAAACCTCGTATTAAAAAGTTGAAAACCTTTTATTAAAAAGTTGTAAACCTGTAATAAAAAAGTTGTAAAATTTTGAATAAAAAGTTGTAAATCTATGATTAAAAGTTATAAATCTCTTATTAAAAAGTTGTAAACATCTGAATAAAAAGTTATAAACCTCATATTAAAAAGTTGAAATCTCATATTAAAAAGTTGTAAACCTATTATTAAAAAGTTGTAAACCTGTGATAAAAAAGTTATAAACCTCGTATTAAAAGTTGAAAACCTCGTATTAAAAAGTTGAAAATCTCGTATTAAAAAGTTGTAAATCTCATATTAAAAAGTTAAAAACCTATGATTAAAAAGTTGTAAATCTCATATTAAAAAGTTGAAAACTTGGTATTAAAAAGTTGTAAACTTGTGATAAAAAAATTGTAAACTTCTAAATAAAAAGTTATAAATCTGTGATTAAAAAGTTATAAACCTTTTATTAAAAAATTATAAACCTCTGAATAAAAAGTTATAAATCTCGTATTAAAAAGTTGAAAACCTCATATTATAAAATTGTAAACCAATGATTAAAAAGTTGTACACCTGTGATAAAAAAGTTGTAAATCTCGTATTAAAAAGTTGAAAACCTTTTATTAAAAAGTTGTAAACTTGTGATTAAAAAGTTATATACCTGTGATTAAAAAGTTGTAAACCTCTGAATAAAAAGTTGTAAATCTCTGAATAAAAAGTTTTAAACCTCTTATTAAAAAGTTTTTTTATTAATAAGAGGTTTACTTCTTAATAAGGGGTTTACAAATTTTAATCAGAAGGTTTACAACTTCTTAATACGAGGTTTACAACTTTTTATTCAGAGGTTTACAACTTTTTTATCACAGGTTTATAACTTTTTAATATGAAATTTATAACTTTCTATTCAGAGATTTACAATTTTTTAATCACAGGTTTACAACTTTTTATTCGAAGGTTTACAACTTTTTAATCACAGGTTTATAACTTTTAATAAGAGATTTTCAACTTTTTAATACAAGATTTATAACTTTTTATTCAGAGGTTTACAACTTTTTAATCACAGGTTCATAATTTTTTAATAAGATGTTTTCAACTTTTTAATACGAGATTTATAACTTTTTATTCAGTGGTTTACAATATTTTAATCACAGGTTTACAACTTTGTCCTTAGTGGTTTACAACTTTTCACAACGTCTTTCTGTCTTGATGTATTTATTTTTTTATCCATCTATTTTACCCTTCGATGACCCGAATAACATTTTGACCTTTTTCCCAGATACATATAAGTTAGCGCAAATGCCTCTAACCACTTATTTAAAATGAATACTTGGCATAATTTTCAAGTTATTTGGATGTTTACATTATATTTAGTCATTATGTCCATAAAACATCACCCATTATTTATAGAAATAGTGTACACTTAATAAATAGATTATCCTGCACATGATATATTTAAGGGCACACATGGGTTAAATCCTTCTATGAATGCATAATCCACCTATGCATCTCTTAACAACCCCGTTGATGTGCCATAAAATAATCCTTCTAAAAATATAATCACAAGGAAAATGTCACGACCCGACTTGGGAACGTGATTGACATGTGAAGAATCCCATCCCCATGTAAGCCTCGTGACCTCTGAGTCTCTCTATATGCATAAAGTAATATGCTTTTTATTCAGAAATCATAACTTCCTCTAAAACTTTGTTTAAAGTTTATATCTAGAATTATAAAACTGAAATACCTGATATATGAAACTCTAAAATTATCTTTATCATACTCTGAAAATCCATTAACACATGAACTGAATCATAAATACATTTCAGGTTTATTTCATAAACTCTATTCAAGCTTTATAATTTCAATCCATACATGTGAACTGGAAATATACATAGCTGTTCAAATACTGAAATCAGATACATAATCTGAAAATAATGCATAGTTCGGATCCTGCTTGCACACCTACTTAAGCACTCTACTCTAACAAGACTCTAGCTAGGCCTTACTTCAAAGTAAGACTCATCACTGAGAATGGCAACGTCTGCCAAACTAAAAGCTAAGCCACATCTGCACCGGCAACTATGAGGAGGAAGGGAAAGGGCTGAATCAACAGACTCAGTGAGTAAACTCTTACCCATCACCCACATGGGACAACCAAGGAATATACTATAATACAATATACATGCAATAATCATAAACTGTTTGATATTCATGTACATAATCTCATAGAAAATATATCTTTGTATTCATAAATTCATAGAAAAACATCTCTAAATTCTTAATTCAACAAGAAAATCATTCCTCGTGTACATAATAACTCTTAAATCAAATATTCTCTGAAAAACATCATTAATCTCTGAAAACATAAATAACGGTATTCTAATAAAGAAACAAGATTCTCTGGTTATGTCCAATTCATGAGACATAACAAAATCTCTGGTTATGCATGTCAACCATGGCATAACAAAATCTTTGAACTCTAAGGCACCTAAACAGGTCTCATTTCTAATTTCTCTAGCCCTGAAGGCGACTTGGTATACCAAGGTTAACGAAATAACTGCCGTTAACTCACAATCTATTTCTCTATAGCTACCATAGGTTTTCTCAGTCATAAAATACTTATTTCTCAAAAACTCTCTCATATGCTTGTGCTCTACTCTGGAAATCATCATAATATTTCACAAATCTCTAGACATAATCATATCTATACTCTAACTCTTTATAAAACTGTTTAAATATGAAAACTCTTGAAATTCTATAAGTTTTGGACTCATAACTCTAGCAACCTGACTTTAGCATAACTGTGAATATGAAATCATGCCCAAGGGATCACCCGCTTGCAGGCATTCCAATTTCAAGTTCACAAAATATGTATCTGGTAGTCACTACGAATTATACTGAATTCCATATTTTTTGGAATATCACAAAACTGGATTTCTAAAATCTCATTTCTCAAGATAATCTCTAGTATTATAATAAAATATCTTTGCTCTATATATTTTGCCAAAATATCTTAATTGATACTTTAAAATCATATTTCGAAATCTCTAGTCTTGAACTATAAGTATGTCATAACTCTTGAAACATATTGGATATGCTAAAAACTTATTAAATCATATACTCTAGTACTAAATCTCTTCATGAATATATATAAAACATTTTCATAGCACTCTATACATCAATCATGGCCCCATGTCTAGATTGCCAACTTACAAAATCATATATATATATATATATATATATATATATATATATATATATATATAATCATAATTTCATCTCTAATGTCATATTTGACAATTAACATGCATAAAACATATTTATAGTGACTAAACTAAGGCTATGAGATTAAACTTACTTACCTGGAGGGGAAAAAGTAGTGGCATCAATGCCAATGGATTTTTGGATAGGAGGAATGTGATATGGTCTGTCGCATCCAATATCAAAATAGTCTAAATCCCCTTATTTGCAGTATAAGTAGACTCAGGTCATTCTTCCTCAGGACACATCAGTTATGTTATCGAATTGTAAATACTAATAACAATAAAAAGGCGGGGGGGGGGGGAGTTTGTGATTTTTAGAATGAAACAAAATGAAAAGATTACAGAAACAGAAATAGAATAGAATCACACTTGATCAAAGAATCAATCCTAGACATCATGACTATTGGCAGAATTTATCACAGTTCAAAAGAGTTAACTTTGCATGCTACTCTGTTAATCCGAATCAACTATATAATCATACAATTTTTACTCAACAATCCTTAAATCACAATCGCAATTTAAATGAATGTCAAATTACATGCAGTTTGGATTAACCTGAACAACCAATCGGTTATTCAGCCTTTACTTCAATTTCACTAACGAATTCAGTCCTATATCTAATCAGATATAATTCAAACATCATCATGTTAAATAACCAAATCCATAATCGAAATTGAAGTTTAGAAAAGGAAAGCATACATACAAATAAGATTTATACAACAGGAACTCCGAATTCAAACCAACTATCTATGATGTCAAGGATTGAGAGAAGTTTAGCCTTCCATGGACATCTCCATTGGCAAGCTCTCTGTATGAACACCTTGAGTTTGAAAGGAAAAATGAAAATACAAGTTTCTGGTTCTTTATTGTTGATTGAGTACAGAATTGCAAAGGAAATAGAAATTTATAGGCAATCCAATGTCCCTATGCGGATTTCCATTTATCACTAACCTTATCTTATCCAGATTTTCCTGATTTTTGAAATCTGATCTAGATAAGATAATCCTCTCTGGATAAGCTTTCCAGAGACATATTATATGCCTTAATTGGATCAGAAATGAGTGAGATATGCCCAATTATGTGAGGAAAGGTCTTGGACCCGCCTAAGCATTAGCTTCGGAACTTGGAAGCCCAATTAAGCCTTGAAACAGACCGAATTTGATGAAGCCTATGGAAACCAAAATTATAAATCTCGGTCTTATCTTTCAGGAGCCACCAAGATTACCTAAATCCGATATTTGTAGAGCCCAAAATGATCTATGGAAGACAAAAAGTTCATAGTAAGTGTAAAATCCGAAATTAACCAAATTTCAACAATTAAATCCAATGAGGCCCAATAATGCAAAACTCAATTAAATCATTAACATTAAACACATATAGAAGCAAATTAGGCCAAGTATGAACAATAATAGATGCCTAAAAATTTCTCTATCAAATTCCTCCACAGTTAGTCTTTTGCACTCCTGGGCAAAAATCCAAAAGTTGAATCATTGGGGCCTAAAAATTCACCATTGGAAATAAGAAACAAACACTTTATTCACAAGAATTCAGAACATATGTATGAACACATTTTTAACATCTCAAGAAGACAAATCCAATCAAAAGATGAACCAAGAGTAATAGAATCTCGTTAGGCAAACTCTCAAGTGTTTAGGCTTGTATTTACACTCAAAGCACATCATGAATGTTAACACTACCATAAGCTTGACAAGCCTCTAACATCAACATTTGAAACACATGCACATAAAGATTAAAAGGACTTTCCAGGTTGTAGCAGGGTTAAGGTATGGGAAGATATAAGAAATGATACTAGCTATCAACCTAAGAGACTAGAAGAGCCATGAGGAATGATTCCAAATAAACATGCACAGCTGAACTCCATTTCCATTTTTGCCTTTCATATATATATATATTTTCTTTTTCTTTTTTCTTATTCTTTTCTCTTTTTTCAATTTTGCCAAATATGCATTTCTATTATATTTACAACTAAACACAATTTTTTTTATCATTTTCATCATTTTTGTTTTTTTTTTCATAACGAATACATAGATGAAGTAAACAAAACAAGAAAACCTCAAATTGTTGGATAACTCCTACATTTATTTAAGAACCCATTCCAAAGCTCTTTTACTTTCTAAAGTTAAGGTGAATCATTGTTTTTCACTTTATGAGCTTGTAGTGAATTACAAAACAAAGGATGGTTTAAATAGGCTCAAATAGGCAAACAATGGAATTAATACAAGGTAGGCTAATTTGGATAGTAGCATAGAAAAAAAAATGGCCTAAATCATCTCAATACATGCATGTGAACCAAAAGCTTCAACAAGAGTTAAGTCAAGTTCTAGACTGACTAACAAACATGAGTGAAAACACACAAGCAAATAAAAACATAGTTATTCATATGTACAAGGCTCAAAAACTCTCAAGGGATAAATCTATCACAATTGGTCCATCAATTAATCATCAATGCTTACTAAAAATGCATCCATATCATGCCATGAAAACTTGAGCACAAAATCAAAACAAACTCTTTTTTATATATATTTTTTTTTATTTTTTTTTATTATTTTTTTTAAGAAAGACTTAGGAAGACAAAATCCTAATTCTAAAACACTCCCCCACACTTAAATTACACATTGTCCTCGATGTGATTACAAAACAAAAAATAAAGAAACTTGTGTAATTAAAGAGCAAAGGAGGAAAAACTCCCTTATTATAGTGGAAAAATTTGCACTTAAGGATGAGTGGGCTTATCCAAAGATAGCTCCTCTAGTTCCTCCCCTACCAATGTCGGGTTTTCATGAAAATGCTTCAGACGGTGACCATTAACTTTGAAACTCTTGTCACTAGATTCACTTTTGATCTCCACTGTACTATAAAGAAAAATGTTAGTAACAACAAAAGGACCATCCCATCTTGAACGAAGCTTACCGGGCATGAGCTTAAGACGAGAATTGAACAAAAGGACTTTTTCGCCAACAGAGAATTCTTTTCTAGAAATCACCTTGTCATGAAATTTCTTAGTTTTCTCCTTGTAAAATTTTGAATTCTCATAAGCCTCCAAACGAAGCTCCTCAAGTTCCTGCAACTGAAATTTCCTTTCAACACCTATTTTATCAAAATCCATATTACAACACTTAACTGCCCAATATGCACGATGCTTAATCTCCACCGGAAGGTGGCATGCTTTACCAAAAACAACTCGAAAAGGAGACATCCCTATAGGTGTCTTGTAAGCAGTCCTGTGAGCCCAAAGAGCATCCTCAACCCGACAGCGCCAGTTTTTCCTATTCGGTTGCACTACCTTTTGCAAAATTTTCTTGATCTCCTTATTAAAAACCTCAGCCTGCCCATTAGTTTGGGGATGATAGGCAGTGGAAACTCTGTGGACAACCCCATACTTTCGAAGCAAAGCTTCCATGGTCCTATTGCAAAAATGACTCCCTTGGTCACTAATGATAGCGCGAGGCACACCAAACTTACAAAATATGTTAGACTTTACAAAATCTGCAACAACACGGGAGTCATTAGTCTTGGTGGCTTTGGCCTCCACCCATTTGGATACATAATCAACAGCAAGCAAAACATATGTAAATCCAAAAGAAGCAGGAAAGGGTCCCATAAAATCAATACCCCAAACATCAAAAACTTCACAAAAGAGAATAGGTTGCTGTGGCATCTCATGTCTACGAGTGATGGCAGATCCGGTTTTATAGCATTGCTTACAAGTGGTAAAAACCTGATTTGCATCCTTGAAAATGGTAGGCCAATAGAAGCCAGAGTCCAGTACTTTCCTAGCTGTCCGTTGTGGTCCAAAGTGCCCTCTAACTGGGGAAGCATGACAGAAATGAAGTACAAACTGGATCTCATGATCTGGTATGCACCTGCGAATTACCTGGTCACTACAAAATTTCCACAAATATGGATCATCCCATACATAGTATTTGGCATCACTTTTTAATTTAGCAATTTGTGACCTAGATGCATGTTGGGGCAAAACAGATACAACCAAAAAATTAACTAAATCAGCAAACCAGGGGGAAGTGGTGGTATCATGCAGCTGCATAAGCTGCTCATCAGGAAAATCATCTCTGATAGGTAAAAGGTCGGAATCCTGCTCGATCCTGCTCAAGTGATCAGCTACCAAGTTCTGTGCACCGCTCCTATCTTTGATCTCTATATCAAACTCCTGGAGTAGCAACATCCAACGAATCAGCCTTGGCTTTGCATCTGGCTTTTTCAATAAGAACTTCAATGCTGCATGATCTGAAAAGACAATCACTCTAGAACCAAGTAAATAAGAGCGAAACTTGTCTAATGCAAAAGCAATAGCCAAAAGTTCTTTCTTAGTGGTAGTATAATTAGCTTGAGCTGTGTCTAATGTCCGTGAAGCATAGGCTATAACATGAGAAATCTTGTCAATTCTTTGAGCTAAGACAGCTCCAAGTTCAAAGTTAGAAGCATCACACATCAGCTCAAAAGGAGACTCCCAATTAGGTGGTTGGATGATGGGAGCTGTAGTGAGTTGCTTCTTCAGCTCATCAAATGCTTGCTGGCAAGGTGTATCAAAAACAAACTCCACTTCTTTCTGTAGCAGCCTAGATAAAGGTAAAGCTATCTTGCTGAAATCTCATATAAATCTCCTGTAAAAACCTACATGGCCAAGAAAAGAACGCACTTCCCACACAGACACGGGGTAAGGTAAAGAAGCAATAACATCTATCTTGGCTCTATCAACAAGAAACAAGAAACAACAGCCTGCAACACCACTGTTAGTGAAATACAGAAGCAGAAATATGTGCAGAATTATTTGAAACACACATATATAACAAGATCAGATAACATAATATGCATTCCCCGGCAACGACGCCAAATTTTGATATGGTCTGTCGCATCCAATATCAAAATTGTCTAAATCCCCTTATTTGCAGTATAAGTAGACTCAGGTCATTCTTCCTCAGGACACATCAGTTATGTTATCAAATTGTAAATACTAATAACAATAAAAAGGCAGGGGGGAAGTTTGTGATTTTTAGAATGAAACAGAATGAAAGGATTACAGAAACAGAAATAGAATAGAATCACACTTGATCAAAGAATCAATCCCAGACATCATGACTATTGGCAGAATTCATCACAGTTCAAAAAAGTTAACTTTGTATGCTACTCTGTTAATCCGAATCAACTATATAATCATACAGTTTTTACTCAACAATCCTTAAATCACAATCGCAATTTAAATGAATGTCAAATTACGCAGGCTTGATTAACTCAACAACCAATCGGTTATTCAGCCTTTACTTCAATTTCACTAACAAATTCAGTCCTATATCTAATCTGATATAATTCAAACATGATCATGTTAAATAACCAAATCCATAATCGAAATTGAAGTTTAGAAAAGGAAAGCATACATACAAATAAGATTTATACAACAGGAACTCCGAATTCAAACCAACTATCTATGATGTCAAGGATTGAGAGAAGTTTAGCCTTCCATAGACATCTCCATTGGCAAGCTCTCTGTATGAACACCTTGAGTTTGAAAGGAAAAACGAAAATACAAGTTTCTGGTTCTTTATTGTTGATTGAGTACAGAATTGCAAAGGAAACAGAAATTTATAGGCAATCCAATGTCCCTACGCGGATTTCCACTTATCACTAACCTTATCTTATCCAGATTTTCCTGATTTCTGAAATCTGATCTAGATAAGATAATCCTCTCTGGATAAGCTTTCCAGAGACATATTATATGCCTTAATTAGATCAAAAATGAGTGAGATATGCCCAATTATGTGAGGAAAGGTCTTGGACCCGCCTAAGCATTAGCTTCGGAACTTGGAAGCCCAATTAAGCCTTGAAACAGACCAAATTTGATGAAGCCTATGAAACCCAAAATTATAAATCTCGGTCTTAGCTTTCAGGAGCCACCAAGATCACCTAAATCCGATATTTGTAGAGCCCAAAATAATCTATGGAAGATAAAAAGGTCATAGTGAGTGTAAAATCCGAAATTGACCAAATTTCAACAATTAAATCCAATGAGGCCCAATAATGCAAAACTCAATTAAATCATTAGTATTAAACACATATAGAAGCAAATTAGGCCATGTATGAACAATAATATATGCCTAAAAATTTCTCTATCAGAATGACACCAACATCTGTCATTGAAGTCACAGAACTCTAGATTAGTCTCTGATAATGTAACACCCCGATTTTTCTGTCTGAGCAAAAATGACCAAAATGCCCCTGAGGTCATTTTTTTCACCCGGAATTCAAGGACAGCCGACCCGGCAGTCCTCGAAGGGTCAACTCAATATTCGAAGGGGATTGTATGTAAGTGAATGTTAATGGAGCAGAAGAATCTCATTTTTGAGTTCTGATGCGCTGAATGACCAAAACGCCTCTATGGCTGTTTAACACCGATTGATGAGTCGTTTGAGCCTGAACTCCACCCAAAGGTTTAAAATGGTGTTTTAACGAGTCTGGGCATGTCTGTTTAAGTCCCGATGGTCCCGGGTAGTTTTTATGCAAAATTATGATTTTGCCCCTGCATAATGTATTCTGGGCCTAATGATGAAATTAAGGAAACCTAAGCAATATTGGGCTCTAATCGAAGATTAATTAATTTTCATAATTAATCTAAAATCAAAATAATTTATTAAAGTTAATTAGAACCTAACATTGCTTATATTAAACTTAAATCTCTTTTTAAATCTTAAGATTTCAAGTCATAGAATTTTGAATAGTATTTTCTCTCTCCAATTCCTTAAATTAAGGAATTGTGTCCATAATTGTTTACACTATAAAATGAGTTTTAATCTCCCTAATGAAGTAAGAACACTCCCTAATCATGTCTTGACATCCTTAACTACCCATTACCTCACCTAAATACTTACAAACTTCTAATCATGAGTCTAATTAATGATACACCTAAACCACAATTAAATACAAGATTTTCCTCCCCCATTGCATGAAGAAGCCGGCGCCATTCTTCCCCTTTTTCATCACATGGTGATTTATTTTTACACACAAATAGTCATACTTTGAGTCATACCTCATCATGCTTTGAACCATGCTCCACCATGCCTTGAACCATGCTCCACCATGCCTTGAACCATCCCTTTGAATGACACATTGGAAGAGATATTTTTCTCTCTCTCTTCCTTCCCCATGGCCGGCCACCTGCCCCCCATTCTCGCCCTCTTATGTTTCATTCTTCTATAAATAGGCATCCAAGAAAGCCTGCAAGAACTTTGCTCATTCTTGCAACTCCAAACTTCACTTCTTTAATCTCAAAGAGTTCTCCTTCCTCTTCTCCTCTTTCCAAGATCAAACTCAACAAAGTAGCACATCCAAGGTAGGGAGTGATTCAATGATTTCTATTCTTTTCTTTTGTTGTTTAACTCTTGGTTTGTAAAGATATAATGTTGATTCTTTTTTCCTTCTCCACTTTCTTTTTGGTTCTTGCTCTTTCCTTTCCTTCTCTTTGTTTTCGGCCAAATGGCCTACATTTGGAAGAAACCATGGCTTGATGATGAAGATCTTGAATGTTGGTTACAAAACTATCATTTAGTTGACCTCTAAAGCTTGAAGGTTTCACTTTTAAAAAGGTTTTTAGCAAATAAAGAAACTGTGTTGTTGTAAGAGTAATCTTGAGCCTAAGACTAACAAATAGTAAATGGATTGCGTTCATACTTATTTTCCTTGCTATCACCTTAATAATTAATCTCAAAGCCTATCTATTTCAACCTTAAAGTTGATTGTTGATTTAGAGTGAAAACTCTAAGGGGCCTAGAACACTAAAATAAAGAATTGGACTTGCATATCATATTTATTTTTTAAGTCATCACCCAAAGCTCAAAGATAAGGAATGAACTTGCATTTCATGTTTACATTTTTGTCTTGCATGTTTATGTTTTAAGTCATCACCTAAATTTAAAGATTAAGAATAAACTTGCATTTTCATATTTAATTTCAAGCCTTGCATATTTTTATTTTCCTTGCCATCACCTTATAATGTTAAGATTAAAAATAAAACTTGCATTAGTATGTTTATGTTTATGTCATCACCTAAAGATCTAAGGCTCAAGACCTAACTTTTTCTACTTAATCTTGAAACTATGGGCATTCACCTTTACAAAAATGTTTTGATTTCGAAGAAAGTGTTGGGATAAGGTTCAAAATGGTTTGAGAAAGAAGGAATAACTTAGAAGATATTTTTAAACTTAAATTTTCATATTTTGAAGGTACTAGTAATCGATTACAAGGCCCATGTAATCGCTTACCAAGGAGCTTTGCTATACTCGGATATGAACTTTTGGCCTAACTAATCGATTACAACATCATGTAATCGATTACAAATTCTGGACTCAAGTAATCGATTACCATTCTATGTAATTGATTACTCGAATGTTTTTGGAGCCCCAGAGAGTATTTTCAACAAGGGTAATCGATTACCAGAGCCTTCAACTTTTCTGCTTTAAAAATTAGAAGCTGTATAATCGATTACAAGGCTCATGTAATCGATTACCAGAACCCAAAGTATGCAATAAACTTTTTGCTACTTGAATGACATAAAGCCGTGATGTTACATTACTTAAATCTATGGTTTTGTATGACATGAATCTATGATCTTGTTTACCATGAATCTATGAGTTTGCATGACATAAACTGATAAGATATGTTGTATGACATTGATAATTTGATTTGATTTTGGACTTTGAATATGAAAATACATGCACTATTAGTTCTTGTGGCATAAAGCAAATTTGAAGGAAATTTGGTGTACTGCCATTACGCTGTCGAATTTTCATCAAATTTGAAGACTTAAGAAAGTTTTTGAAAACCCTATGAAATTTTAAATGTGACATAGTACTGAGATGTATTTATCTTGTTTCGGTAAGGAGGAAGCAAATTCGTGAGGGTATTGACATAGAACTTGCCAAAGTGAACAATTCGCTGTATACTAGATACCAGTACGCGTTTCAAAGAAGAAAATATTCCTGTTGACTCCCCGAATTAAAGGTTATGATAGGTGATCCTTATGCCCCCTAGCTCGTACTTTAGAAGTCGGGATTATTCTGTTACGCTTATCACAGGATAAGTAAGAACTAGTGACGACTAGTTAGCTATGAGCTCATAACCTAGAGATGTTTTTAGGGTGGCCCCCATGATACAAAGTGTAAAGTTTAATGTCATACAATTAAGAAAAGAGAAAGTTTCACATGAGAAATTACATGCCACTTTATGCTACTTATATGATGTTTCTTGATGTTGTGATCTATTGCTTTCTTGCATAATGTATTATCATACATTCATGCTTTGCTATGTTGCATACATGACATTAAGATTTATTCTAAAATGAACGAGCCTTGGATAATTATGTGTAAAATCTAATAACAAACTATATGCATGCACACCTTTTTACAATAAACCCAAGGTTCCTGAGGACGTGGACGATGTCACTTAGAAAGGAGGTTCCTTACTGAGATTCTTTAGTAAGATTCTCACTCCTCTTTTTCTCTTTCTTTTCCGTCACGTCTTTAGATTACGATAGCAACGTTTGTGGTCTTCATCGACACTTCGGTGTGGGAAGTCCACTTCGATCCGGAGCACTAGTCCTACCATTTTCAAGGGCGCTGCGCCGTCAAAGTTTTCATGTTCATAGGATGTCCCTTTGCACACCCAATACGCAGCTATCGTTTTTCACCGACATCCCCCTATGGAGACGACATGGTTTTTGAGCGCGCTCAGACGTGCAACGAGAGGATTCTCCATACCCACACCACTGCGTCAGCTGTACGTGACTTCCTCGACTATGTGCCCTGCTCACAGTCTTCGAAGGACCCACTGACTTATCTGTACAGTGAGAGCTCTGCCCCCTCTCCCCCGTTCATGGGAGAAGGTAGCGATGAGACCGTGACTCAGCCGAGGCTAGCCCGGAGGCTGGCCATGTGCCCCCATCACGGAGCTCACATCCAGCCATGTCAAGCGGTCACTCCTGCTGAGCTACGTCAGTGGATTGGTTATGTCCTGCCTTTTCCGGGACCGCAGCAGTAGAGGCTCTTGGGGAGTGTTAGTGCACACACCGTGCATGGACTGGGATAGCCTTCTTTTTTTCTAGAGGTTATCTATTTTAGGTGCACTAGGATAAGGGTGATTTCCTTTATGCTTTCCTTGTATTTTCTTTTCAGTTGTATTTGCACTTATGATGTACCAAACTTATCCCGCCTTTCATAGGTGGACAGTTTATTATATTAATATAATATTATTGCTGGTGTGCACATGATTGTCTAAAGTTATACAGTTATTTGATGTTCTTATCTTGTGCTTTCTTTTGTATAAGATACGGTTTATGGTAACGCTCGTTTGATATATGCGCAGCTCTTACCTTGCACTTATATTTAAAAAAAAAAATTACCCGTATTTTTTGCTAAATATTTTAAAGAAGTGTTTTAAAGAATGAGATTAAAAGAGTAATAGACTAATGGTCAACCTAATTATGTTCTAGGAGTATTGGGTTGAAAATTAGGATGTTACAAACAACCTCTAGATTACTTGACATAACTCTGACAGCATGGGGAATTAAAGCTGTGCTCGAGCACTCTTGCTGCAGCAAACACTTTTTGTTGTAGCGAACAATCTTCACTGCAACGAGTCCTCGACCCTCTATCTCGCTGCAGCGAACATACCTCACTGTAGCGAGTCCATCTGCAAAATCCCACACCCTCACTGGACGTAACAGGAATGGAGATAAAAAGAGTACCCAAACTCTAGGTTATGAAATGGGAATGAATAGAACAATAAAAACCCATAAATCTCTTACCTTTGATCTTCGATTGAGATGGAATGAAGTGGGATTGAGTGGAAGAGGGTTTGGAGAGAGTTAGGGTGTAGGGTTTCCAGAAATGCAATCAAAATCCCAACCTGGGGTTTATATATTGGGCCAAAATGAAACGGCGTTATTTCACTTATACTGTGCTATCATCGGCCCCACTTATCGCAGCGAGAAAAGCTCACTGCAGCGAGCCAGCTAAGGCTCACAAATACTCACTGCAGTGAACCTTCTGACTTACTTCCTCGCTACAACGAGCTTGTTTGCAGAATCTTGTAGCACTAGCACCCTAACTCCATCCCTTGACCTTTCATATCATCGGGGCTTTCCCAGCACCACGGGTGGGTGCCGGGAGACCCTAGAGCTGTACCGGACTCGTCCAAGGACATGTGTACCTGTGGTATCATAGAAAATAACTTGCAACAAAGAATCCCATTATCTTGCATGAGACCCAAAATAATTATTCACTAATCCAATTTTGTAGCAACCCTGCAAAATATATAATCTTCTCCTGCACTAAAACAAAAATGGAAATAACAAGTGGTTAGATTACAAGTGCCATGGAGTAGTAAATACACTTACAAGATCAGTAAAAAAGGTTTACAGCTTTTTACTCATGGGTTTATAACATTTTTAAAAAAGTTTACAATTTTTTACTTATGGGTTTATAACATTTTATCACTAGTTCACAACTTCCTTCTACACATGTACACCTCACATTTTCAATATCAACATTAGCTGCCACCTTGTAATAGAGCTATTCCAGTTTGTTTTGTAGCTGACAACACACTCATAAAAAATTAAAATATATATATATATATATATATATATATATATATATATATATATATATATATATATATATATAATTTCCATGCATAATAGGAGTTTGCAACATTTTCAAAAAGTTTTACAACTTTTTGGCCCATTGTTAACATCTTTACACACATTTCCAATGATTCAAACCAGTTTACAACATTTATACATAGGTTTACAACTCTTTTATCATGAGTTTACAACAATTTATCACTGGTTCACAATTTCCCGTCATGTTTTTACAACTCGCTTTTAACTATTAACGTTAGCCTCTATATTGTAACATCACCAATCACAATTTGTTTTTCTTGCTGAACATATTCTAAAAAGAAAACTATATTTTCTGATATCAACCACAAACACATGAAGACTTATACTAAAAATGATGAACTCACATACCTTACAAACAGAAACTCATTCACAAGCTCCATCTCTTGTACTTCCTCGAAAAATTTGTAGAAAAACATGAATGCAAATGAGCTGTTATCAACAGTTACATATGACTTTTTGTATTAGAAATATCTTCTTCCTCCCCTGCGCGACGCCACAAACGAGATATATGTGGGTGGGAGAGCTGAACTAGAAAGCCATAGAGCTTCGGTGGGGTTGTGAGAGTTTTTCCTTTGTTTTCACTCCTCTCACCCCTCAATGTTCTCAAGCCATTTTTTTCTCCCTTTCCCTTTTCTTGCCTTTCTACACGTTGCTTTTCCTTTTCTTTTATTGGCCAAAATGTCCCTTCGTAGTTGGGTTTCATTTTCTCTTTTGTTGGTCAAAATGTCCCTCCATATTCAACACATCTCCATATATAAAATATGTCATTTAACACAATAAATATAACCGGTAGATATATAATGATATATGTATCATTTCTCTTACTCTAATAAAAATGGTGAAGAGAGTTGTCCTCCAGGCACACGCAGATCCAGCAAGGCTGATTCTTAGGGATCCATGAAACAGACCTGTGCTATAGAAAACAGATCATCCTTGCTGCGTATTCTCAGTTTCTCACGTATCCAAGTATAGTCAAGTGTCCTTTTCTCCACAACTAGTAGTGTCAGAATGGCCCATAGCCCTGGGGCTAGCCCCAGCCCCACTTTATTTGGCCCCATTAATAGCAGCCCACAACACTTAGTGGGCTTTTTAAGCCCTGACCCATATAACCCACCCAAATATGTGGGTTGCAAGTAAATGACCCATGGGCTAGCCCCATTTCGTGAGCAAAAAATAAAAAACTGAAAAACACTTTAAAAAAAAACAATCCCAATCACATTAAACCAAAAAATAAACACTGGAACTCTGGATGTCATCACCGTGTACCCCAAGTCCTATTCAAAATCATAATCCCTAATCCCCAAATAACAAACGCTCTCGTTGATTACCCGGCTGGCACCACCAGAGGCACCCCTGTCCCACGCCACCGTCGACGCCGCTTCCGGTCGTCTCTACCGTCGCATTCCACGTTGATGAACAAAGCTGCCTCTACTTCGAGTTGCGAGCTTCCCTCCGTTTCCGACGCCACCCAGATCAACGGTCGCTCGCCCGACCAGATCAACGATGCCACCCACACAGGCTTTTCATCTCTTCATGACTGCACTTCTCCAGGTTTTGTGTTCATCGTTATGTTACAATTTGGAATTGCTATTTACTATTTATATGTTAGCTCTTTATACAGCAATTGCTTTTACAATGATTTAGCTCTTATATCCTGTCTGTAGTTGAGCGTAACATAACGAACCCCTTTCGTTTTCTTTTAAGCTAAAAATTTAATCAATAGCTAGCAACAGCTCACCGCTTTTAATTTCCTTCCACTTTCAAAGGCAGAGATAACTGTAAGTGGAGTTAGTTCAAAAAAGAAATTAGTCTTTCGGCATAAATAAAACACATAAAAGGAAGCTCACATGAAAGCATATATGAAAGTGATTTCATATTTTCTCAAACAACTTTCTGATTTCAAATTACTGCAAAAGCTCTCTTTTTCTGTTGTATCTCCCTTTTTGGGCATCTGGATTTTCATTATTTTCTCCTTTCATCTCGCGGTAATGATGTAAATCATTTTTCACAGCTATGAAGCATGGTACTACTATCCTTTATTTCCAAATCTAGCAGTAACATGTTTGTTGCAAACTACACATTATAGTTGTTGTGAAACTTCCATCAAGCAAATCATTGGGCGTCTAGTCTAGTTTATTTGAACCAATCAATATGTAGCTATTTTAATGATCGTATATCGTAAATTATATTTTGAAACTTAATAGCGATTCATGGCAATACAAATAATTATAATTTCATCCAAATATATCAAAGCTTAAAATCCTAATATTACGTATACAACAGTAATATGTTAAGCCAATATGAAGTAAAATACTTCGTAAGTAGTAATTTTTTCGATTTTTATTTCAATGAAAATCCGGTGGACCAATTTATTTATTTTTTGCAATTTTGAAACCCAAAATCTTAAAATTTCTTTATAGCATAATTAGAGTACCAATTATTTTTTCCTTCTAATTTTGCCCCCCAAAAAAGGAGTGGTTATCGAACAAAACGAGCCCAGTGAACCAAAGCCTACAATGCTTTGATTTCATCCCGATTTCATCTCCTTTCCTGTTCAATGTGTGCACAGCTATGAAGCACGGTACTACTACTCAAGTAACAATTGAGCTAGATTTCTCTGATATGATGTTTTGAATGTGCTTAGTCTCTATTTGAATTGGTGGTTTGTACTTTTTCTTAGTGGAATAAAATTATTTTTCGTTTAAACCCTCTCTTAGAAAGATTTTGATTATAAGATAAGCGAATGCCTTCTTTGACTAGTTTTTCAGCTAATCAAATTTTGGGTTGCTAAGGTAATTTTTAGTTTGCTATTTATTGTTATTATTATTGAAGCAACAATTAGTACTTGTGGATTTATGTATAGAATGAATGTTGCTAGGTTTAATGAATTTGATGCCACCGGTGGACCCATTGCAAAGGAGTTGATTCCCAAGCTCATTGTTGTGAGGAGAAATTTATCATCAAAATTGGGGGTTGGGATACCACAAATTGATGTAAGGCCACCTTCTTTCATATTGACATTTTTTTTAAAAAAAATTTTAGGGAATGGGATTCATTTTTCACTTGTAGTTGTTGCCTTTTTGATTGGAATGTTATGAACTTATGATACAGGTTCAGCAATTCACTGCCACTATCATATTTCTAAAGGGGGTTGGAGGGATTCTATTTGTGTTTGGAAGCACACTTGGATCTTTCCTTCTGGTAAGAGCTTTCTCTCTTAGCTTTAGAGTTGAAAGAAGTTGCCATTTCCTAACTTACTTTTAGGGGCTTGTTTTGTTCATGAAATTATGTTTGTCTTAATGTTTAGGCATTTATGAAAGGTATATTATTATGGAGTCAGTGAACAATATTGTGAATGTCGATGACGAAGATGTTTGTGAAACTCCTACTGGAGTATCTGCAAGTGTTGAGTCATCCAAGAAAGAAACCTTAGGCGTTTGGGGATTTTTTACGAGGAATGCGATAGATAAGGATGGTATAGAAAGAGCTGTGTAATTACTGTGGTCGTAGCTATGCAGTCGGAAAAAATCCTAAGACCAAGAATAATTATGGAACTTCCCATTTAAGTCGTCATGTAGCAAGTTGCAAAAGCATCGCAAATGCGAATGTCAATAGAGCTGAAATGTTGTCTTATCAAGAGGGGAAATCTAGTATGGTTAAGATTAATCAAAAGACTCATCGTGATATACTTGCACAAGCTATAATCAAACATGATCTTCCTTTTAACTTTGTTGAGTATGAGAAGATCAATGAATGGGCCAAATATTTGAACCCTAGTGTTGTGATGCACTCTAGGAATACTGTGGTGTCAGATGTTCAAAAAATTTACTTTAGAGAAAAGGACAAACTTAAGAAAGTGATGTCTAGGATCCCCAATAGGGTTTGTTTAACTTCTGATGTATGGAAAACATCTACCACAGAGGGTTATATTTGTTTAATCGTGCATTTTGTTGATGAAAGTTGGAGACTAACCAATAGAATACTTAATTTTTATCGAATGAAGACTCCATACACGGGGGTTGAATTGGAAGCCATGTTATTTGATTGCCTAAAGCAATGGGGAATTGACAAGAAGGTGTTCTCCATTACTTTGGACAATGCTTCTGCAAATGATAGCATGCAGAATATTTTAAAGACCCATCTATGTCTGCAAAATCATTTATTATGTGATGGAGAATTTTTTCATGTGCGGTGTTATGCTCACATACTTAATCTTATTGTGCAAGAGGGTTTAAAAGTGGCAAGCGAAGCATTGTTTAAAATTAGAGAAAGTGTCAAATATGTGAGGGGATCGGATGCAAGAATGATAAAGTTTAAAGAATGTGTGCAACAAGTTGCCATTGGTGAAAGGCACAGGTTTGAAATTAGATGTTTCAACTCGATGGAATTCGACATATATGATGTTGGAAAGTGCAATAAAATTTGAAAGAGCATTTGATATCCTTCGCGTAATAGACAATAATTACAGATATTGTCCATCATTTGAAGAATGGAGAAGGGCAGAAAAGATGTGTGAATTTCTGGAACCCTTCTATGATACTACAAATCTAATCTCAGGTTCATCTTATCCGACTTCAAACTTGTATTTTATGCAAGTTTGGAAGATTCAATGCATGTTGGATCAAAACCAATTTAATGAGGAGGATGTGATCAAAGATATGGCTGAAAGAATGATGGAAAAATTTGACAAATACTGAAAGGATTACAGTGTAGTCTTGGCTTTTGGAGCCATTCTTGATCCTCGATTAAAGCTAGATTTTCTAAACTTCTGCTATAGGAAACTTGATCTCTCAACCTCTGGAGATAAGGTTCGAATTGTGAAGGAAAAGTTTGAGAAGCTTTATAGGGAGTATTCTTACAATCTTAGTGCTCCGAGTGCTTCTCAGTCTTCTACTGAGTCCAGCACATTGAATAGGTCTGACGGAGAAGGAAACAAGCCAAAGCGATCAAGGATATTTAGTGTATGTTATTATGAGCATTAGTTATTTCTTTGCTTCTGTTCTCTTTCGTTCATATAATTAATGAATTACATTTTTCAGGATTTTAAAATGTTTCAAAATGAAACAAAATCTGTCACCGGGAAGAATGAATTGGATCTCTATTTTGATGAATCACCAATCGATTCTGATGACAGTGAAGATTTTGATGTGTTGAATTATTGGAAGACTCATGAAAAACGATTTCCTACATTGTCAGTTATGGCCAGAGATGTCTTGAGTATTCCAATTACTACTGTAGCATCAGAATCTGCTTTTAGCATTGGTGGACGTGTTCTTACAAAGTATAGAAGTTCAACTCTTCCAGAAAATGTCCAAATGCTTATTTGCACTAGAAATTGGTTGCATGGCTTTGTTTTGAACCCTGAAGGTAATGTCCTAATATGCTTTATATTATCTTTTCCAATTGATAAATCTTATTTGATCTTTTAATTGTTTCTAATTTTGTCCTTATTTCAGATGAAGATGATTGTAAAACTCTTGGAGATAAAACATTTGTAATGCATCAAGAAGATGAAGATGTAGATAAAGAATGATTATGAGTAACAACTGCAAGAAAGATATAAAATTGCCATATCTTGTGTGCTAGAAGACATTACTATCTTTACATTTTTTTCTTTGTTGAATGTGGATAAGGCATTCTCGTTTTGGTACATAGGTGTTTGGTTTTTTTGCCTTTATATATATATTGTTTTACATTGATCATATTATATCTGAAATTGCTTGGAATGAATGTTGATATCTCTTTTAATATGGATTTGCAAAATGAAAATGGTTTTGGATTTGGATTTGAACAAAGCCTCCTTTCTACTAAAAGTATGTGAGACCACAATATGTTTATCTTTTCCTATGTATCCTGTAGTGTTGAGTTTTAATAATTTCTGATAATGGCCATACTCAGAATGTCATAGGAAAATGGAGTTCAACACTATTTGGAGTTGCTTTGCTTGCATCAGGCCAAAGTTCTACTATAACAGGAACGTATGCAGGGCAATATGTCATGCAGGTATGCCGCTTATAGTGTTGTTAAATACTTTTTGCAAAACCGAAACCATGGTTTAGTTTGTATGCTGTATCATACCTTATGATAATTATAATAACCATTTTCTAATTTGTGTTCTCTAGATTGTACACCTAGCTGCAGCTGATTGGTTTTCTTTGGAACAGCCTCATTAGCCAATTTGTTTAGCCACTAATATGCTCTTTTATTGAATTCCATCTTCCTTAGTTTCTTGTCCTCATTCTAATTTTGCTGTCATGTTAGATCGAAGATGATCCATAATTTTTCCACTGTTGTTTTTTTTTCCTCCAATCAAATCATTATCGGTGCTTTCAATCTTGGGGTTAGTTTAGGTGATGAAGCTAATGAGACTAACAATTAACTGAATATTTTTGGGCAGGAAGGCTATTTGTTGCATCATTGAACATCAAATTGGGGTTAGTTATCACTGAATTTTGTACAATCAATTTGGAATTTTGTACAAACAATAAGTAGGTGGGTTGAAATTTGGCGTAGGTCTAATCCATGGAGTCATTGGCTCATTAGCTCCTTTTAGCGTTGATAAATTTTAAAATTTTTATAAGTGGATTGGCGGTAAATGCGGCATAAAGCGGCCCAAGCGCTGTGTTTGTAAATACGAACTTTTTGGCCAGAAAATTTAGCGCGCAAATGTAAAATAGGGATGGGTTGGCCCATTTGACACCACTATCCACAACCATCCAAAATACAATCAATTCGCCCGACCCCTACTGTCCTTATGACATTAGCCACGGATCAGACACATTGATCTCCGTATCTGTAGTCACGTACTACCATGAATAGCCTGTCTGCTACATTTGTATTTTTTTGTAGGGTACGGTCCACTTGTTACTTCAACAAATAATGGCCTGCTTTAGATCCAGTCCCCTAACAAACATTTTATTTCATCACTAAATCCTAGATTTCACAACATTAAACTCTCTTGCTTCTGGACAAGTATGTTAACTCTTTTTATTTTTCCTCTGAAGCTTTTATCTCATCGTAACTATGTAGTAATTCAATGATGTTCTTTACAAAGTTATATGAAAAAAAATTCAAATCGAACATATATAATAGAAATAAACGTGTTACATGTAAAAATATATAGTCAATAAAAATCTAATGTAAAAATATCTCAAAAGATACTCTGAAATGCTCCATATAAAAAATTAAATAGCGTACTTATGACAAATGAAAATGATTGTTAGCTCGAAAATTGAGATGGGAAAATCGACGAATGAATTGTGGTGCTTTGTTTTACTAAAACCGTTTTTCCTGAACCACTCTTTGAATGCTCATCCATCAAATCAAAGGGTTTTTTCCACAAATGATATAAAAAAAAAAATTATATATTTTATGAAAATTGAACCGTTTGATAGAGGGTTTTACAGAAGACCCAAACGAAATTAAATTGCATGTGATTTTATGAGAGGTTTCTATGAAATCAATGCAGTTACTTATTTTTTTTAGGTTTTACTACTATATTATTATTTTTTATTTGTAATTCTTTGAGAGTAATTAATTGTATTATGGTTGTCCAGTTAGTTGATGCTTTGATCCACTAAGTCAACATCTTTCAAATATCCTTTTTTCTGTTTTTCTATTCTTGACAATCATTTTAAATTTTTAATAAATCATAACAGAAAAAACTACCTAATGTATATATTATGCATCCTAAGTGCTTGCCACGACCAATGTTTGCTACTGACCCAAAAAAAATCATTTGCTCGTTTATTGTTATATTTATATTCTATATTCGAACTGATACATATACAAATAAAACAAGCACTCCATTCTTCTTATAATACTGGAAATTTTGGTGCTAAATGTCAAGTTCTAAATTTTCTAGTTTCATCAAATAAAATTTTAAATTTAATATTTGCTAAGGTTGAAGAAAATATTCTATACATGCTTTTGTGATTAAACTTTAATTATCGTATTTGATAGTTGTAAAGAAGTTTTTCCTCTAGACAAAAGACGTGTGCGTTATATGCAGACCTTAAAAAGCTCATCTTGATAAGGGTAAGAAGTTGGCTATCCTTGATGGAAGTCTCACAATGCTATTTTTCTTATGATCATCTATTGAAAATTTAAAATTAATCATAAATAGAAAAATTGAAAAAAAGATATTTGAAAGATCTTGAGTTAGTAGATCAATACACTAACCAATTACACAATGATAATACAATTAATTACTCTTGAAGATTTGTAAATAATAATAATAATAATATACTAGCAAAACTTGGAAAAAAAATATGAAGGTGGAATTTAAACTCTTCACCTCTACATGAAAATGAAGTGTACAAAACAATCAAAGTAGCAAATAATGTGTTAAATAATTGCATTGCTTTCATTATAGCCTTCAACGAAATCAGATATATTTTTATAGAAGTCTCCTATAAAATCACATGCATTTTAATTTCATTGGAGTCTCTAAAAAACCACCAAATAAATATAAAACGGTTCATTTTTTATGAATATTGTTTGAATGATTTATAGACATGTAGATAATGATTTTTTTATTTCAATTGTGTGAAAAAAAACCCTCAAATCTAACGATAATTATAAATTCATTGCATTTCGTATTTTTTTCAATCCATTTACCATTGTCCAAGCTAACAATTATAAACTAGCATCTAACTAATTATAGATACATGGGGCTTCAATTGTTTTTTTTTTGGTTTTAAATGAGATACATGGGGCAAACAATTTAAAAGGAAAACTTGAAAATTAAAAAAGGTAAAAGACAGTTTATTCCCAAGTACTCCTCTTCCTTTTGTCAGGAAAAATTGTTCCAACACGGACAACATCCTTTCACGAACGTGGCATGAAACTGTGACTGACATGGGATGGAGCTCGCATAGGATAGCAGACAATCAGAGCTGAATGTCGAGCCCACACATGATTCTGGGTATAATTGAGGCTAATGGCTTATGCGACTTTTACATCATACACAGTAATCCTCCCTTTGATACCAAGGCTTAAACGATTTGGGAAAGCAAGGTTGACTTTCCCATTGTTTTTGTGTCAATTCAATCATATTTAGTCGTAGTAACCAAAACAATCAGTTGGTCGTTTGACCAGGCCGGTTGAATCGGAAACCGACTTGTTATTGAATCGGAAACCGACTTGCTATCTAATCTGAATTGTACCTAAAAACTGCCATATAAAGAACCGTTAGAGAACCACTAAGAACTGCCTAGGAATTGACAAGCCGGTTCGGTCTGTGCGCCCCAATGGTTTTTTTTTTTTTGGTTAAATTTGAATTGAAATGATATCGTTTTGATTTTAAAAAAATGGAAAAACCTGAACGGTGTCATTTTTTTCCCTTTTGGCATTTTCCTTTCCTTATCTGATATGGAAAATTGCAAGGAAATCAAACCTCGTTTCCTACTTTCCTTTCTTCCTGGTTCAAACGGTGAAGCAGTGGACAGAGCCGCCACCATTCACATCCTTCACCGTCTGCCACGAGCTGCGTCACTCGCCATGCTGCCTATCTCACCATCACTGTCAACTCTTCTACCTACATCAGGGTCTTCTGCCTCCTTTGAAATTTGCTTCTGTATTTGCTTCAAAATTTGTTTCAACTTTTGCATTTGTTTCAAAATTTGCATCTACCTCCATCACAGTTTTCTTTTGCATCTACATCAAAATCTATTTTTGCTTTTGCATCTGCTTCTGCCTCTATCACAATCTTTGAAGGCAAGATTGACAATGTTCTAATTTTTATTTTTTAATACTTTGCTTTGCTTCACCATAATTGCTTTGCTTTTCCATACTTTGCATTGTTTCTGCATTGAAGATTGTTTTTGTTTACTGTTTTTAGCTTCTTCTTTTCTAAAGCCCATGTTTTTAACTTTTTATTCCAATTTTTTTAGGACATTTGTTTACTGTAATTTGAAGCAAATTTTGGACTTGATTATTTGAAGCTTGGTACTAATTTAACTTGTGGCTTTGTGTTGGACTATTTTATGACATACATTTCATTATATTTTTATATATTTATATAAATATAAGTTTTATTATATACCTATTATATTTCAGTTGGACCCCCGATTGAATCGGTTGAAACACTGAACCTTTGAATCCTTCCCTTGACTGATTTGATGTCCGGTCCAGTTTTCAAAACCTTGCTATTTAACCATCTTATATATCCATATGTCATTTAGGTTATTCTAATTTTTTTATGCTATGTTATTCTAAATTTGATATTCTAATATTTGAAAAACACTGTTAATCGGGGTTAACTCACTTAATCAACCTTTCGCTCATATATTGTCATAATGTGGCTTGGATTATTAGGTTTCCTCAACTGGTAGGTGATCTATAAATACCTTTATAAGCCCTTAATGGGTCCAAATACATGTCCTAACCTTAAACAATATTGAGTTTTCCCCTCAACCTAAATTTTAACTGGAAAAAAGGATTAAATGCATGTTATCTCCTGAATTTTAGGTAATGTGGATTGTGATACCTTGAATATTCCAAATAGTGCAAAAATCCCCAGACTTTCCAAGTAGTTCAAAACTTTAGGACATATTAGAGAATTAGGTTGCACACAATAACAAAATCACGGGTGTTAAATGCACATGAGAATTTACAAATAACGTGTCGAGTTCACAAATTAAAAACATATGGGGATTAAGCACACATAAATCATGCAATCACCAAGTGAAATAACATGTGGTGATCAATGAGTGAAAGAGACATTGTTATGCTCCCTCCTAAGGCTAGAATCGTGTTTTCTATTATTTAGTTTACACTATTGCCTAGAATAGAAAGCACAAATGTTTTAATTGGATTAGATTCTATGCTACTATTCTGCTTGTTAACTAAGAGAAAAGTGAATCTGCCCCTGGTTGATTATGGATTACATGTTAATGCCACTACCAAGGAAAAGAGAAAAATAGCTGCAGTTCTTCTGGGATACTATTAACCAAAATCTTTCAATATATTGGGTATCCATTAGCTGATAAGTGGTATGAATTTATGGTCGGGATTGTTCTATTTTATATTTATTTTATATTTAAAGTTGTTGTTGCTGTTGTTGTTGTTATTATTATTTCAAAGTTAATATTTTATATATTATTTAACTAAATCAAGTAATAGTTTTAAATCCTAGTCATGGTTTCTTCTTCGAATGTCCATGAATGTTGGACAATTTAAGAAGCTTCAAAAGTTTTATTGAATAAAACATTGAGCAACATTCATATCTTGGATGTCAATAATATATGGTTTTGAGCAACCTACAAAGCTTGACTAATTGAATGAGTTTTAATGACGATTCCTTTATGACCGTTTGGCAACATAAACATGGTATTGCTTCACACTATAAGAATCATTTGGGATATAGAAAAGATACAAGCACAAAAATTGTTATTCACGATATATCTGTAGCTCCTTGTGCAGTCCAATCGAGTTATCCCTGTGTAATCTCATTAATTCATGTGCAGAGTTAGTGAGAAGTAACCATTCTATCATGGGGAGTATTAGCCGTGAAGGCCATCTGCACCGAGTAACTTACTCGTGGTGGTGAAGTACTCTTAAGTTGAGGGCCTAGCATGCCTCAACCATAACCTGATAAGCAACAAAAGTTTATTGTTTTGTTTATGTTATTCTTTCATTTTGTATTGTTGTGAGCAATTAATTTTGTTATTCAGATTTGATTATTTATTTTATTTTGGCAAATATTGTATTATTCAAAATTAATTTTCTCCATCAATCTTAAGAGTAATCCAACACCGAAAACATATTGGCAAAGGAAGAACGCACCAGGAGTTCATCTGGGTGAATGCGTGACTTTCACATAGCAAGTCATTCTCCAAAGTGACTAATTCAAGGAAGGAAGAAAGATAATTTACATCACTAGCATAAGTAAGTATTAGACAACGTTCATTTTCAATTAAAAGAGACAAAAATGGTTCAAATTTCAAAAAGAGGATGTTATGTGTAACATCCTCCCAAGTACAACGTCATCTTTAAGTCATGACATCATACTCGAGAGTTGTTACTTATAAATTAGCGGACCTTTCATAATTATCTATAGGAAAAACGATCGAATTGTGAAGTAACTAACTCATAATTCTAGTAAAATATATAATAGAGTAATAAAACATTTAATCAATACATATTTAAGTTCAAAAGAAAGCTCTTCTATGAGCTTAAATACTTCTTAGTTCTCTAACATCTTTACATACATATCCATTCTACTAAATACAACCTAATAAAAACATTAACTACTAAACTATTACACTTCCGCATCCTTTTTGCATATCAGCCTCTCGGTTCTCTGCATCAACCTGGAGACAACACGGGAACACAAAAAATATAGGGGTGAGAATTATACAATTCTCAGTAGGGTAACTCCCCCAAACACACAATTATAATATCATCGTCATCGCCCCAGCCACTTTGGTTTATTAAGAAAAAGTGGTCATGCATTATGTAACAACGGTTTATTTTTAAAGTTCCAAATCATACTTCCGAAGTGGGTTACTTTTAACATTCAATCACTTAATGTACATATACCATACTACTCAACATCATATACTACTAACTTTCCACTTAAATATATTGGTCTCAATGTTAATACTAAACTTCTTCACTCGGCATATAAGACAAGGATTTCTTATAAAATTTACTTCTTAAACTTGCCTTGGCCCCTAACTAATCTTGTCATATCTGGGCGTTACGTACCGCCGTCCCCAGTGTGGCAATAATGGGTAATAGACTGCCAGATCGAGCTCATTCCTATACATGATCATTGGATTTACTTTCTCCAATTCTCACACAGACCTATTCTAGCCAGGTTTACTTTCCCCGACTCAATTCAAGGGTAGTCAGGTTTACTTTCCCTGACAGACTGGATTTACTTTCTCCAGCCCAAGGATTATAAATCTTATACTTTTCTTGGTAGTTAGGTTTACTTTCCCTAACAAACTGGATTTACTTTCTCCAGTCCAAGAAACATAATCTTATGCTTTTCTTTTGCATATAAATAATTGTAATAATCATTCATATCTATGTGTACCTAACCTCATCAATAAGTTCATATGCTCAATTACTCATACTCATATTCAGGTACTCATGTCATACTAGTACAAAATGCCATCATTTCATCAATTCCAAGCATCAAGTTATTTTCAGCACAATGGCAGATTTCACACTATTGTGGCACGAATTTATTTGCGCATAAAACAATCATTTAAGAGACTATAAAAATTATCAAGGACACCTCAATGTGTCACCAAAGTCCTGTAAAAATTTCAGGATAATTAGAGTTCTCTAACTATATTAACAAAATTCTAAAAATTTAGTGGTCAGAAACCACTCAACCTCAGCTCAAGAACCAAAATTCATAATTTTTAACCCACCAATTGAACCCAGAAAATTATAAATAAAAATCATGGTAAAACCTAAATATGTCTCTAATACTCTGTAAAAATTTCAAGTGATAATTCCATCATTTGGTATGGTAACAAAATTAGCAAAATTTATAGCTTCTATTCTAGCATTTCAGGCAGCATATGCTTAATTTCAGTTCTTGATTTTTCTAAGGTAGTTTGACTCAAAATAAAAACCCAAGAAAATTCGTGGGACTAGCTAAAGATGTTAACTCCAACATATATTTTTTTCAGTTCATGAAAATGCTCACAACAATCCCAGAAAATTCGTGATCACACGCTGCCTGTCAGAAAACCGAAAATCCAGCAAGTATCACTCAACATCTTTTGACAAAATGATCTTTCTAACCTCATCTAAACACTTCAGCAAAGTTCATACATCAATAACAACATAATATCAACCAAATTAACCAGAAATTTCGGATTGAAACCAGTAAGAATTGCTCAGAAAAATTTTGAAAGGAAAAGGCCAAAGAAAACCCTACTTTTGGTGTCTTTTGGATCCTTGGCTCCAAGGTGCTCCAAGATTGATTCCTTCCACTTCAAAGCTCCTAAACCCACACCAAACCCTTCCTTAGGCAGAGGAGTATGAGATATCAAAGTGAGAAATTGAAATTTCAATCGGTTAGAATGGTAGATATTGATGTGTGGAACAAGTTTAGTGAAGGAAGTTTGGGGTTTTAACAAATCTAGGCTATGAGTTTGGAAACAAGTTTGTAAGGTTTATGTGAAGAAGAAATGGAGTTTCTGCAGTTTCTAAAGCTGGCCGAGGATGACAATGACAATGGCTTCTTGGAGAAGAATTTTGCTCATATATATCTTGTAAGAAAAATTGTGATTGGTTAACATAAAGCATAATTGCTTTTCATTAAAGGAACTTAATATCAATGGCTAAGATTTTATCTTTCATCCAAGATAAAATCTTAGCCATTCATTTGCATTCAAAGGGATAGACTTCATTATTTTGCAGAGATTAACTAGCTTTCGGTGTTAAAAATCGCACACCGAAATTTCATCGAACGGGTGAAACACCGTACCCGGGTAACCAAACATTGCCCGAAAAATATTTTCGGGTATAAAATCTTTAATTCTACCTATTTGTAACCATAATCATTTAATTTCTCAATTTTGGGCATCTCCGGGTCCCAATTCTAAGGTTTCGGCTGTCCCGGTGGGCCTGCAGGGCCCGCAAAATACTATTCACGTTTTTTTTTTTTACAAATCTGTTGGATCGTCCTCATTATTGTTCAAACTATCAAATTTTTGAAATTATGATTGATAAAGCTCAAGTTAATTTTTAGATAATTTTTAGGGTGTTATATTATGGATGGATTTGCTCTCAATCATTGGCTTCATCATCGCGACAACGACAAGGATGACAAAGTAATAGGCAAGTACCATACTTACAAACCATTTAGATATTGTGCAATTGTTATTAAAATAAATTTTAGGATAGAGAAAAATTTCTTGATGGTAGATTCTAGAGCTATTAGGCATATCTGTGCAAATATAAATATTTTTACCTCTAACAATGACGTAGGGGAAGGAGAGGAAGATATATATGTTGGTGACTCTACAAGAGTTACAGTATTTGGTAAAGGAACCTTGAATTTAAAACTCTTTTATGGGAAAACCCTTTCACTAAAAAATGTCCCCTATGTACATGAGATATGTTATAATTTAATTTCTGAATCTATGTTGGCTAACGTTGGTGTTAAAGTTATTTTTAAAAATGAAGTTATATTAACTACAAATGAAAATTTCATAGGAAAAGGATATTTCAGTATTGGTTTATACTTGCTAAATGTTTCACATGTCATAAATGAAAATGCATGTTCTAATTCTTTTTCTTTTGATTTATGGCATGGTAGATTAGGACATGTTAATTTTTCTTACCTAAAGAAAATGAAAGAACTAGGGATTATAAATGATATGACAATAAATAATAATGATAAATATCTAATATGTATAGAAGCGAAAAGTACAAAGAAAACATGTAAGCCTATAGAGTTTTGTGAGACCAGTTTATTAGGCTTAATACATTTAGATATAGGTAATTTAAAATCTGCATGACTAGAGAAGGTAAAAGATATTATATAACCTTTATAGATGATTTTTCAAGATATGCATATGTCTATCTATTAAGAAACAAAGATGAAGCTGAAGAAAAATTTAAAATTTAAAAGGCCGATGTGGAAAATAAATTAAATAAGAAAATTAGAAGACTAAGATATGATAGAGGATGAGAATAAGAGTCAATTTCTTTTAATAATTTTTGTGAACAATATGGAATAATTCATGAGGTAACACCACCTTATTCACCAGAATCCAATGGAGTAGTTGAAAGAAAAATAGAATACTAAAAGAAATTATGAATGCTATGCTAATAAGTGCTTGTTCACCTCCAAATTTGTGGGGGGAAGCTATTCTTTCTACATGCCACATTCAAAATAGGGTAATATTTAAGAAAACAAGCAAAACGCCTTTTTAAGTTATGGGAAAAATGAGCATCTAATTTAAAATATCTTAAAATGTGGGGATGTTTAGCAAAAGTGTTATTACCTGAACCAAGGAAAAGAAAAATTGGATCTAAAACTTGTAATTGTATGTTTATTGGATATACTAAAAATAGTGCTTCTTATAGATTTTTAGTATTAAGAAGTGATTTTTTAAATGTAAACATGATTATTGGATCAAAAAATGCTGAGTTCTTTGAAAATCTATTTTCTTTGAAAACTCTTATAAGGAAACCTTTGTTTGGAAATCTTGTGAACCTAGTAGATCTAAAAATAAAGAAATTGAACTTAGAAGGAGTAAAAAGGAAAGAAAAGAAACTAATTTTGGTGATGATTTTTATATTTTTTTAATGGTTAGAGATCTTTTAACATATTATGAGGTAATATCATTTCCAGAATATCTTTTGTAGTAACAAGCTAATAATAGTGAAATAGAGTCAATAATGAGTAACCATACAGGGAAGATAGTAGATTTATCTAATGAAGTAAAGCAAATTGGATATAAATGGATTTTTAAAAAGAAATTAAGAGCTGATATTCAGTTGAAAAATATAAAGCTAGGTTGGTAGCTAAAGGCTATACACAAAAGGAAAACTCGGATTACTTTGAGGCTTGGAGAGGCCTGGAATAGACTACTCATGTTAGGCTTGGAGAAGCCAGAGTCAAGACTATTCAGTTAGGCTTGCAGAGGCTAGTGTCAAGACTACTTGCAGCCTGGAGAGGCTGGGGAAAGAATACTAACAATGTGCTGAAGGAGTTTCCTTTTAGTCACTGGTTGACTTGGAAAGGCCAGAGTTAAGACTACACACGCTAGCTTGGAGAGGCTAGTACATAACTACTCAAAATCCTTGGTTACAGGTGATCTCTGAAATCCTTAGATGATAGCTTGGGAAGGCTAATGAAAATGCTATCCATCCTTACTTTCTCAAGTTGAGAAAGTTGTTGTTATAGTGGAACCTCAGTAGTTGTTTAAGTATTGGGTGTAGGCATGTTGGTCGAACCAGTATAAAAGCCTTTGTGTTCTTTCTCTCTTACCCTAATCTTATTTATTTTCCTTTATTGCTTTGTTATCTTATCAATCGATTTTATTTCTATCATGCATCTTTCACGCTATATCTTTTAATATTGAGCGTTTTATTTAATAAGGTTCAGAAAGTAACTTCCTGAAGCCACTAACTTTGTTTTTGCGGCACTTCAAGTTTTATATTTGATAGTAATCCTTTTCAGAATCTTTAGAAAATGAAAAAGGATCAATGCACGATTCAACCCCCCTTCTCGTGCACATCTCCACCTACACTAGAGAGTTTTTGTGTAAAATTATCATTTTGTCCATGGATAGTGCTAATTAAGCTTAATTAAAGTAATTAAGGGCATATAGGTAATATTAGGTTCTAATTAAAAATTAATTATTTTTATTAATTGATTTTGAGTTAAAATAACTATTTTGAATTAATTGAGGCCCAGGAATGATTAGAAAAACTTAATCCACTCTTAAAGACAAAGAGGGGACATGGTGATGTCACCACCCACTACACTTGTCTTATAATGGCTATATGTTATGACACAATTAAAGACAAATAATACTTTATTAAGACTAATGACACCTTTAATGATGATTAAATCAAATTAATCTTTGTTAGACCAAGTTAACCCTACTTTGACCATTGTTTTTACTAAACTACCCCCAATTAGTAACTTTTCTACTTAATTTATTCCCATTTTTTTTTTTGCTCTAATCCCTAATATACACTTAACTCTAACCTAACCACTCCTTTTTCCCTTGAAGTGCTTCCACCCCCTCCTATTCTGCACTATTCCACACTTTTTTTTTTCAAAGAACACCCCATTTCCATTTTCTCTCATCTTCAACCTCCATTCCTCTACCATCTCCAACTTCACAATTTCTTCATTTCTCTACCGAATCCAACCAAAAAAAAAAACACTTTTCCATAGCTCTTCCACCCATCAAACCCAATCCACTATTAGTTTTTCAAGAAAAAGCCTCCTCTTACCTATTCTTGCAGAGGCCGAGTTGTTGTTAAGAAACAAGGAAAAGTTTTTGCTTCCTTTCTTGAGAGCTTAAGCTTCAAAGAGCTTGTAGTTGTCTTGATCTCCAACAAAGACCCTCTTTTGGGAAAGAGTTTGTGTTCAAACTTATTTTCTTACTTTGTTTTCTAATTTTTGTTAAAAGGTTTGAGTTTTGATGAATGTTTGTGCTTGAAAGTTAGTTATTTTGCTCAAAACTCTTCATTTCTTTTAAAAATATTTGAAGTGCTCATCATTTCCTCTCATTCAAGTTTTAGCCACCTCTATTTGGTACGGGTAGAGATTTTTGGTTCAAAACTCAATACCATATCTTAATTTTACACTTACAAAAAGTCACTTTTATGTATTTTATGAAAATTTTGAGTAAACTTTAGTATTTTTTAGTTAGGTCACTGTGTTAGAGGGTTTATCATGTTAGCAATTTTTGTTTTAAAAACCATGTTTATATTTAGAATCTACACATAAAAAGGAGTACATTCATGCATGTTTCAAAGTCTTGCAAAAAGCTTGGATTTTGGGGTATATAAGTTTGGCCAAGGCTTGTTCATCTAGAAGGAAAATTTCATTTTTAAAACTAACCATATGTCTGGAATCTACATGAAAAATAAAGTTTGCACGTGTGAGTTAGGTATTTTTGTGATCATGTAGAAGTTTTGGGGTTAAAATGTAATTTTGAAAAGTTTAAGGGCTTTTATGAAAAAAATGGAGTTTTTGGGTAAAAACTAAACAAAATGGATTCTGGAACAGTAATTATGTGTATGGGAGGAAAAAACAAGTTTTGGGTTATTTTGTAATTTTAATAAAGTATAGATGTCAAAATGTAATTTCTTAAAAGTTTGGAGTTTTTATGCAAATTCTGAAATTTCAAGAGTAGGACTGTAATTTCAGTAGAATTAGGATGAATAATCTAATCTTGGATGAAAAGATTAAGTTAGGGGCTACTTTATAAAACTAGAAGTTATAAGGTCTTTAAAAGTCAATTTTGGAACTTGTATCCTAAAGGAAGGTGGGCTGTGGTAATCATACACCTTGGTAAGAGAAAAAAAGTGTTTTTCAAACTACTTTTATCATCAGACTCAAATCAGTTTAGAAAATAAGATTTGCAGCTGTGATTTCAAATGCACTGATAACTCTTGGATGTCTGTTGGGTGAGTTGTGACTATTTATCTCACTTGATTTGCCATGCTTGATTGGATTGTGAATAGCTGATATGACATACTTGGCTAAGAAGCATTGGTGAAATATGTGGTGTTGATTATCATACTAGATATTGTTGGTTGGACTAGTTACATATGCATTTATTCTAAGCATTGTTCATGATTATTCTTGAATAAGTCTCATTAATAGAATGTGTCGAGTCAAGTATGCAATAAGACATGGATAAAGGAAATCATGAGCTTAGGACACTGTGTGGTGTACCACATAGTACATTTGCGGGGCCACTTGTGAAGTAAAGAAAGCAAAGCAAGTAAGGGCTGCCGGATGTACCGAGTGTTACACCATGGCACGAACCATGGAAAATGTAAGTATGAATGTCTATATGTCTAAAAGAGAACTAATACCCCCTTACACTACATTTAGTACCAGTCGAGGTTTAGTAATGACTAATCATATTTATACACCATAATGATGAATATTATGCATAACTAGTTGAGGTACAGTACCGATCGAGGTTCAACGGCGGCTGTAACACCCTAAATTTAACCCAATATGCCTAGAATGCATTTAATTTAATTATTAATTATTACTCTTTTGTTCCAGTTCTTGACTTAAACTGTTGGAAAATACTTTAGTGAAAATACAAGTAATTTTTTTTTTGAAACTTTAAAGACAAAACATGAGCTGCGTATACTAAATAAATTACGTTACTCGTCTTGCATATAAGAAGAAAAGGAAACAAATACATGTCGTAGGCATAAACGAAATACAAATACCACACTATCATGAGCATAAACATGTCATCATATAATCATATATCACCAAAATCATATGTTCCTCTTTACGCATCAAAATATACATATATGTAATAGTATCCTATCCGCCAATAAAGGTTAGGATAAGTACAGTCATTTATAGTAACATAAATAGTATGCAAAGGAAAGCTAAATATGAGCTAACAAAGATCTCTCATCCCCACTACTCCTACTAGGGCACACCTAGGGTAGATAACCTCTAATAAATAAAAAGCAAAAGAAGGCTATCCTCTCTATGACAGGTGCTCTATAAGGTCTGCTGTTGACTCCTACAGTTATTACTCCCAGGATAGAGGAATGTAACCAATCAAATAGGCTAGCTTGTCGGGTGTAGTGAGACGATGGGTAGGTCAGATGTGGGCACCTTGGCGTGGTTGAGTGGCTCCCCTATGTTAGGCAGAACCATTAGAAAAATCTGAGTGGGTGAATCTTTGGACGGGTCAGCCTGGTCTGACAAGGGGGTGACCAGGGTATATAGACGGGAAAGTCACGAATGGCTAAAGTAGCTGGGCGGGTATGGATAATCTACTCCACACACAGTCGGGCTCACTCGAAGACGATATCATCAGCAAAAAGGGCAGCAATGGAGAACTTAAAACTAGTAATTGGGTGAGCAAAGGGGTGATCCAAAAAGACAAAAAGTCGGATATCACAATGACCAACAAAGTGATAACTCTGGTGGATAGGATCGAAGTGCATCTCTCAGGTGGGAGCATTAATGTATATCACAAATGTCACCATCTACCTCTGAAGACGAGACAAAAAAGAAAGAAAGAGGGAATAAGAAACTTATACAAGAACTCAGTAGGGCTTTCGCTTCCTATCATGTGTCATCATCTACGTCTTCAAGAACCTCGGGTTTCATTATGAAATAGTAGGCATATATATAAGGTTCATTTATTAAGTTCCAAATACCATTAATCCAAGACCCGCCTATTTTAGCATGAATCTTAATGCATGAATACAACATAATAAGTCATGAATACATGTTAATGCCAAAAGGAAGATGTCATAGGAATCATATTAAAAGAGCATAACATAAAGAATACAAGTCCTTCTAACTTGATCCTTTCCTCATTATCCTTTTAGGTGACTTAAACTTCTTATTCTCTTTTCTTCTCTCATTTGAGAGTTTTAGGTTATGAGCTCATACCTAACTAGTCGTTACTAATCTACACTTATCCTCTCGATAAACTAATTCCTGACTCCTAGAGTGTGGGATAGAGGGCATATGATCACTTTTCATAACTTTTAATTCGGGAAGTCTAAAGGATCACTTTATTGGATCACCTCTCTTAACCTTTAATTCAGGGAGTTTAGAGGATCATTTCCATGTATTTTATGTGATCTTTAATCTTAGCATGTTATCTAGAGATGCAAGCATGAGTGCATAATCATAACTTATCATTCAACATTTCATACTCATAATACACTTAGGTTATTCACCTTAATTATTCAAGCATAATCATAACATGCCACAATTCATCATGAAATTGATCACATAAGCATGCATCATATTCTTTGCATATATCCATAAGCACGTCATCAATCAATATCTTATAGCAATAAGCATGCTCCTACCCAATATGCCGGAAATCAAGGACCAGACTCAACTAATGCATATACTATGCTCAACAGGATATATACAACATACTAAAGACCATCATTTGCATAATTCAAGAATCAAGCATGCATAATCATCAACTCATTAATATCATCAAGTTGTTAATAATTACACTTGAGTCCTAAAAGGGGTCAAAACTACAATTTCTCAAAGATTACGAGTTAAAGTGTAAATTCCCCTTTTAACACATTTTCTCAAACTAATGATCCTTAAAATTTATCTACACTTTTAAGAGGCCCATAATACTTAGAAATCATTTAAACTTATCTTAAAAACCTCTTTGGGCCATAGACCAAATTTTGCTAGATTTTACGGGTCAAAATGCAAGGTTTATCATTTTTGACACTTAATGTAACGCCCCGATTTTTCTTATTGTGCAAAATTATCAAAATGACCCTAGGTAAATTTTGCACGAGATTTGAGGCCGAATAATCTCAACAGGGTATTTTAACATTAGGTTAACATTATATGAGGCTTGGATAACAATTTATACGAAAATCGCAGATCTCGATTTTTTCATGTGCAAAATGATCAAAATGCCCTTGATATCATTTTTGCCCAGAAATCTAAGATAGCCAATCCTGGCTATCCTCAAAGGGTTAGTCTTATGTTTGAAAGGAATTATATGTGTTATGTTGATATTGTGGTAAAAATCTCAACTCCTGATTTTTATCGTACGTAAAATTACCAAATTACTCCTGTGGTAATTTAACACAAGATTGAATAACTTTTAAACCCGGTTATCACCCAGAAAGTTCAAAATGTTTGTTACAAGTATAACTTGATGTCTGGAAATGTTTGGGTAATTCTGTAGAATTTTTATGTGAAATTACCTTTTTACCCCTAGTTAGTGCTAAATGAGTTTACTTAAGTAATTAAAGCAATATTAGGCTCTAATTCAATTCAAATTGATTTCATTTTTTTACTTTGAGTTAAAAATAATTACTTGAGGTTAAAAATAGTTACTTGAGGTATTTAGAGCCTAAGAATTGTTTAAGGAAAATTTAATTTTCGTTCTTAATTACAAGAGCTCATAAAATCAATAATATTAAGATTAAGGTAAATCTAGTACATTATCTTTCTTTATCATAAGATTAGGACTTATGTTACTAATTGAATTTCAACTCATTTGAGATTAACCAATTACTAGTGTAAGATCACTCTTTTACCATGTCTTGGTAAATCCTACACATTTGATTTGTACCACCTACACTAATTTACCAATTCCTAATCTACTACCTAATAAAATATGCTATCCTACATGTCCTACCATATATGATAAAAGAAATGTTGTCTCCCATTATACCAAAGCAAAGCCATGGCCTCCATACCTCCATCATCCTCATATTTTATTTTTTTTCTTTCAATAATAATATACACAAACACTTATTGCCTTACTACTTGCTTTTTTGGAGTTGTCTTTGCTCAAAGATTGCTAAAAAATTCTCTAATTCTCTCAAGAACTCTAAGCTTTCTTCTTCTTCCTCCTCCATCTCCAAGAAACTCCATTCTTAACATTCATCCAAGTTCTCAACCTCAAACAAACACATACCCTAAACACCTAAACTTTCCATTTCCAAACACAAGAATACAAGAAAAATCCTCCCTCCATTTTAACTCCTCTTGGCTGAAATTATATCGCCATTAGGATTAGATTTTTATTCTTGTTACTTCATAGAAGATCAAGCTTTCTCTTTTGAAAACAAGAAATAATTTGATAGGGATTTTATTTCATGTTCTTTCTCTTATTCTTTCCTTATATTTTCAGTTTTTATGGCTTGATGATGACCATGGCTTGATGATGAGGAATCATGGTGGTGGTTGTGAATCCATCATATAAATAACCTCTAAAGCTCAAGGTTTAATTTTTGTTGTCAAAAGATTAGTGGAATAATTGTTAATTTTCTTTAAGTTGATTCTTTTTGAGCTTGATGATGAGTTCAATGAAATAAGGTTCTTGGAACCATGGTAACAAAGAACTTTAAAGCTCACTTCCTTTTGTTAAGATTATTTGGGGTTAAAGAGTTTCGTTCTCTAAAAGTCTTGGGGCCTGTTTGGAATGATTTTTTTGTTTTTGTTTTTGAAAACTAGTTAAAAACTATTTTTAGAAACAACTTTTTAGAAGCAAAACACAAAAACACACTTTGTTTAGATACTCATTTTTAAAAACAAACCTACTTTCATTTTTCCAAATCCATTGTAACACAACAAAGAACAAGAAAGGGGTTGTTCCGCAGTGGCTGGAGGGGTAGTGGGAGTGGCAGGAGAGGCGACGGAGGGGCAAATCCGAGCGGTGGTGAGAAGGCCAGAAATGTAGAGGTGGAGGCGGAGGTCGCTAGGCTTGGTCACAGAGGTTGCTGGGCAGATCCACGGCTGAAGCAGAAACAAGGACCTGGAGATGGAGGTCACAGAGTTGTCGCGGAGGTCGAACCGATCCGCGGGTGAAGTAAAAATGTGGAGGCAGAGGTTGGCGGGTTGTCGCGGAGCTCATCGGGGAAGGAGGAGCACGAAGGTTTGCCGGGGGAGGTGGAGGTAGAGGTTCGCCGGTGAACAGGGAAGCATGAAGGTGGTCGCCAGAGTTGCGCCGGAGGAGGAGATGAGAGGAGTTGTGTGGGTGAAAAAGTGAATAACAATAAAAGTGTTTTTGAAAACATCCAAAAACTGTTTTTGTTTTTTTGTTTTAAAAACTCATAATGTGTTTTTTAGTTTTTAAAAACAACATAGAAAAAACAACATCCCAAATAGATTTTTCTCATCTTTTGTTTTTAAAAACACAACAGTTTTTAAAAATACCAACCAAATAGGCTCTTGAGTTTTGAGCTTAACAAGATATAAAATGAACATGCATCCATGTTTATGTTTCAAGCTCTTGCATATCATGTTTAAATTCCAAGCCTTGTATAATCATGTTTATATTTCAAGTTATCACCCTAATTCTTGAAGATAATAATATGGACTTACATATCATGTTTAAATTTCAAGTCATCACCTTAATCTTAAAGATAAGAAAATGGACTTGCATATCATGTTTAAGTTTCAAGTCATCACTTTAAATTGAAGATAATAATATGGACTTACATTTCATGTTTAAATTCCAAGTCTTGCATAATCATGTTTATATTTTAAGTTATCACTTAAACTTTGAAGACTTAAAATTGAACTTGCATCTTCTTATTTATATTTCCAAGTCCTCACCTTATAATGATAAAGATTAAAAATGAGATTTTCATGGCATATTTATAATTCTAGTTATCACTTAAATCTCTAAAACTCAAGACTTGCTCCTTTTATCTTAAATGAGAATTTTGATCAAGGACACATCTCAACCATATGATTTTCAGCCTTCATAATTATTTTTGGTTTGAGGTTGGTTTTAGTTCATTTTGAGGCTTGGATCTTGTCTTTAAAATGCACAAAGGATTTTTGCAAGATTTAGGAACTCAAAAGGATTAAGAACATGATTTTCTCATGTCTTTAGACGCTCAAATTATGGTTACTGACTTGATCTATTAAAACTAGAATGGTTGCTGATTAGTGATGTGTATAAGTCACTAATAATTGTTGTAAAAATTATTTTTAGTATTTTGGGAAGAACTAGTAACTAGAAATAATCAAAATTGTAATTCTATAAAGCATTTAGAAACATTAATTTTCTGGAATCGTTGCTTACTGATTCAGCACTGTTCATGTTGTTCATACACATTAGAATTACTTATATTTGTTGTAAAAATTATTTTGGTATCTTAGATATATAAAAGAGTAATTACAAGTGTTAAATTGGACCGTTTTGCAAAATGCGAAAAGTTGTGTTTTGAACTATCAATTATGTGATTTCAGCCAAGCGAGTTTAAAAAGAGTTATTAATGATGTTGAATGTGTCCATGTATTCAAAATACCATTTATGATGTTTAGAAAAAGTTTTAGAAGTTTCGGTATTTATTAAGTGTTAAAAATGAGCGATTTTACACTTTAACCTCTAAAGGGTAATAAAATTTGGTCTATGGCCCAAAAAGGTTTTTATGATGAATTTAAATAATTTCTAAGTGTTATGGGTCTCCTAAAAGTATGGATTAATCGTAAGGATCATTAGTTTGAGAAAAGTTGTTAAAGAAGGAAAATTACGTTTTGACTCGTAATCTTTGAGCAATTGCAGTTTGGCCCTCTTTTGGACTTAAGCATAAATATTGATAACATGATGAGATTAGTGTGCTTCATATCCTATGGAAGCTATATTCATGTGTTTTAGTTGAAATTTATATGACTTGTGATAAATGTGCAAAGTTACGAATTAAGGATTATGCATGCTTAATTCTTGAATCATGCAAGTAATGATCTCTAGTACGTTGCATTTATCCTATTAAGCATGGCATATGCATTGGCTGAGTCCGGTCCTTGAATTCTGGCATACTGGGTAGGAGCATGTTTATTATTATAAGATGTTAATTGAGGACATGCTTGTGGATATATATGCAAGGAATATGATGCATGCTTGTGTGATCAATTACATGATGAATCGTGGCTTGTCATAATTATATGTGAATAATTGAGATGCATGATTTATGAAGATTATGAGTGTAAATGTTAAAAGATAAGTTGTGATTATATGTTTCATGTTTGTATCTCTAAATGATATGCCAAGGTTAAGGGATCCTCTAATTAAAGGATATGAGAGGTGAGCCAATACTGGTCCTCTAGTCTTCTCTAATTAAAAGTGATCCAATAAGGTGGTCATCTACACTCCCCGAATTAAAGATTATGAGAGGTAATGTAACACCCTAATATTTAACCTAACACGCCTAAGACGTATTCAAGTTAATTATTAGCCGTTACTCTTTTGTTCTAATTCTTAATTCTAACTTTTAGAAAATACTTAGTGAAAATAAGGGTAAGTTTTTTTTTTTGAAATAAGAGATGAAAACGTGAGCTGCGCATAAGATGAACACTATATTCGTTTGATTTATGAACGATAATAAAAAGCCATACATGCCATGAATAGAATCACAAGATAACAACCATCATATCATATATAATAAAGGTTTTGCCATACATCAAGTTATATAATAGCATAAGTACAATCATCTGACCAGAAATACATGAAAATATGAAAAAAATAGACTACAAAACCTCGCCCACTAAAGTGCATCTATAGTAGATAACCTCAAAAGCAAAAGAAGGCTATCTTATGCCGACTGTACGCACAAACACCACCAAGTCTGTTGCTAGCTGATAAGGGGCTTTTGTGCCACTTATTTTACTTCTAAACCTTAGCTTTTTACATGAGTTTTAATGTGTTATTGATACAATTAATAAGGATTTTGATTTATTCCTCATTGTGTGATTTCGATAGAATTGATGGCTTTTGCATTGATTTCGAGATAATTTGTAATTATACCCTGTTGCATTTGACTTATCTCTTTGAGTATCATTTTGTGCACAAGAGCTTTGAATTGAGTGCAAATGTCAAAAACAAGGTTGGAAACTGTTGGGAAGAATTTGGAAGCAAAATAGAAGAATTCTTGAGTTCATTTGAGCAAAATTGCAAGAAGCATTGTAAGAGAAAATCTGTATCTCTTTCTACAGGGATCAGATTAAGACAAATGAAGATGTTTTGGAAAGCTCAAGAAGTCCTCTACAACTTTCATGTTTAGCCCAAAACCAATTCTAAGAGCATCTTGGTGAAAATCAAGTTACAAGATTAAAGGTTGCTGATATTCTGATGCTGGCCGACTTAACCTCTAGTTAGTATTTTCACAATATCTGGAGTTACAGATGTCTAATTGAGGTGATTTTGATGGCGTTGGAAAGCTTATTCAAAGGGCTACAATTTCTATTTCTGGTTGCTAGGCCAATTTCAATTTTGTCCACTGCTACAATGGTCTTTAACCGCTATAGCGGTCAACAGCGCCTGAAATAGTGACGTTTAGCAACATAGCTCACTGCTGAGCACTGCAGCGGTCATGCAATGTCATAGAATAGCTCATTTAACCTTTTTTGGGCCCCACTTTAACCCATTTTAGAGAGCAGTATATAAGGGATTGTTATAGACTTTTACCCTAGCTTTTTACTTAGCTTTTCATTCAGTTTTGGGCTGCCACTTTAGGCTATTATTCTCTCTCTACATCTTCTTCTTCTCTATTCTTCTCTCTCTAAGGGTTCTATTGGTGAAGGTGCTTTGTCTTGAAAATTGTGGCAAGGATTATTGTTGTTACTTCTAGGTTCTTTTATCTTCATTGTTGTAATCCTCCACAGATGGAGAAGTAGATTTCTTTACTAGTGTAGGGATTTCTGGATGGATTGGGATGACATTTGAGACCCTTTATTCATATTGAATGCATTAGTTTTCTTAATGTTTTTCAGTTTCTATTCCTTTAATTATTGTGGTGATTGCTATAATCTTTATCGGAATAACTAAATTGGCAATTATCGTTTAGGAAAACCCTTTGGGCATAAATTGATTGATCTATTGGTTTATATTTGAAGGAGAACATTAGAATTAACTTTCTGATTAGCGGTTAGGCTATAGCAATTGGTACCTTGGATCATTGTGATTACTAATTAAATTGAGATTTCATTTATTTGTTAATTTCATTGATCAATTCTAGAGGTCGATTGATCACTAGTAGAATTGTCAGTAATTTATTACTAATAGCCATCAATAGGTTTAATATTTAGTCAATGATAATTGATTTCCAATCCTAGGAATATCCTGTACTAGTGCCATTCTCCATTGTTGCTATTATCTTTTAATTTCCATTGCTATAATTCTCATTCTTCCAAACTCCAAATTTTTACAACTAAGTATTGAAGCCTTCTTGAGAAATGACTTAGGCTGTGCCTTTTACTACATTTTTTATGCAACTTAGCATTAAAATAAATTTTCAATTTGTTGTCAGTCATGACAGCTCGCATCAAATTTTGGCACCGTTGCCGGGGAGGCATTAAAACTTAGTTGTTTATTTTTCTTTAATTTATTTTTATTTTATTCTAATTTTTATTTATTTAATTACTATTTATATCTTCTGCCAAAAAAAATGAAATTTTTTTTTTCTGTTCCCTTGTGTCGACAAGTGGAACCATCTGAGCATTCTAATCCTCTGTTTAGTGTTTCAAGGAGTACAGATAACATGGGAGATCGGAACAGGACACTTAGGGAGCTCATTGCTCCTGACTTTACCCAGCAGCCCTTGGCCATTACTTATCCCTGGCTAGACAATAATTTTGAGCTTAAAGGGTATATGGTACATGCTTTGCCTAAATTCCATGGGCTGTCTGGAGAAGACCCCCATCAGCATTTGAAGAAGTTTCATATGGTGTGCTCTGGCATGAGACCTAATGGGGTAGAGGTGGATGATGTTAAATTGAAGCATTCCCCTTTTCCCTTGAGGGTGCAGCAAAAAATTAGTTCTTCAACCCTCTTGATGGGGTTATCAATAACTGGACTGGGATGAAGAGGCTTTTCTTAGAGAGGTATTTTCTTGCCTCTAGAGTAGCTTCTATCATAAAAGAGATCTCTCGAATCCACAGTCAGATGAGACTCTCCATGAGTATTGGGAGTGTTTCAAGCTCCTCTGTGCAAGCTGCCCCAACCATCAAATTCCAGAGCAACTCCTCCTCCAATACTTTTATGAACATCTTGTACCTGTTGATAGGTGCATGACCGATGCTGCAAGTGGAGTGGCGCTCTTGGATAAGACACCAAAAGAGGCCCATGCTTTGATTAAGAATATGGCTGCCAATTTTCAGCAATTTGGTTCCAAGGCAGCCACAACTACTAGAGGCCTTCATGGAGTGAGCCAGCCAAAGAATCCATTGTTGACCCAGACTTTACAGCAACTTTCTGGCCTTATGCAGCAATTGATGGCTAGCCAGGAAGCAACTCCAGTGGTTTCCAAGATCTATGGCATATGTACTTCCAATGATCATCATATTGAAATGTGCCCAGCATTGCAAGATGACTCAACCACTAGGGTAGCAATAACAAACCCCTTCCATAGTCAACCTCAGAATCAAGCAGCCCAGTTCCCATTTGGGAATACTTATAACTCCAACTGAAAAAATCACCCCAATTTGAAGTGGGGAAATAATTCTCAACCACAAGGCCAACCCTCACAACAAAAGTATTTGGTACCTCATCAGAGGCAATAGGCCCTCCTGCACCTCTAACTTCAAATCCCAACATGACCAAGATGATAATGATGATGATGGAGCAAATACAGGAAATTAGAAGAGAAAATGCCCAGCTGAGAGAGGAGGTAGCTTAGATAAAGAATAATCAGAGTCAACAAGCCCCAGCTTCCCAATTTCCTTCACAAACTGTGCCAAATTCAAAGGGAAATGTGAGTGCAATTACCCTCAGATCTGGTACAAAAATTTTGGGGCTTACTAGGCCTGAAGAAATTGGAGTTGAGGAGGAAACAGGGTCCGCAAGTGCTTCTGATGATGTTGCAATGGTCAATAATCGCTGTAGCAGTCCACTGAGACTAATTTTCCACTAGCAAATGAAAGGGAGCATCCTGTCAACTGCTGCAATGGTCAACCACTACTGTAGCGGTTCCCAGAGGCCAAGAAAAGTGAAAAGGCATCTCCTCCATTACCTTTTTTGCAAAGAATGAAATCTCAAAAAGCTGCCACAGTAGCATTGGATTCTGAAACTTGGGAAACATTTAAAAGGTGCAAGTAAACATACCCCTATTAGATGTAATCAAGCAAATTCCAAAATATGCAAAATTCTTGAAAGATCTTTGCACCAATAAGAGGGAGATCAAGGGCAGTGGGGAGGATAAGGTGACTATGGGGGTCAATGCTTCCTCCATTATCAAGCCAAGCAACCTGCCAACCAAGTGTAAGGACCTGGGCACATTCTATGTTCCTTGCACTATTGGGGGTCCGCACATTACAAAGGCCTTGGCTAACCTTGGAGCTGGCATTAATGTCATGCCCAAATCACTCTACTAGTCCTTGCACTTTGGAGAGGTCAAGCTAACTGGACTACAAATTCAACTGGCCAACCACAACATTATAAGACCAGAGGGAGTATTAGAAGATGTTCTTGCCCAGGTAAATGATTTAATATTCCCTGCTGATTTCTATGTGCTTGAAATGGAAAATGACACCAATGCCAGCCAGCATATATTGATCTTAGGGAGACTTTTTCTGAAAACTTCCAGAACCTTGATTGATGTTCATGCCGGCATATTATCCATGGAGTGTGGGGACATGAACGTCTAATTAAATTTATCTATTGCTATGAAACATCACCATAAGGAACACTCCGTGTTTGGCATTGATGTCATTGATTCTTTAGTTGATGATGCCTGTGGTAATTTGATTTGTAAAGATCTAGATCCCCCATTCTTTACTTTTTCTTCTTCCATGGGATATGATGCACCTATTATTTCAGAATGTCCTAAGTTTTCAGATACAGGTACACCACCTAGGTAGCAGTCATCAATTTTCCAAGTGCTCCATGACCAGCATTTATTGGGTGAAAAGCCCTGTGAGGGGCAATGGATCTTGTTGCATGAGCCTCAGTAAAACTGATAGCTGAAAGGCCAAAGTCTAGATGGAAAGGACTATTCTTGGTCACCTGTGTGCATCCTAGGATGACTCGGTGTCATATTGAGGGGCACACAGGCTGATGCACCTCCATAAGACTCCCATAAATCTAAGGGCTCAGATAGCCTATCCATTGGTTGAAGCTACTCACCCTCCATGAGGGTCCTGATCGTCCAACTTAGGGATGTTAGAGCAAAGTGCAAGGTAGGAAACAACCCACCGCAAGGTTTTTCTTTACCTTTCCCTTTTTATTTTTGTCTACATTTTATTTTTTGTTTTCATTCTTGCATCATATTTATTTTCATTTGTATTTCACACCATCCCTTTGGAACCTTAGAGTTTATATGTATAGGCTCACACCACATGCACCTTATTGACTTGCTTGGCATTGACTCCATTTTGTGTTGCATGCTTGGTGGATTCATTATGTTGTTTGGATTGAGTACATGCTCTTTCACCTGTGAGATTTTGAGCCTCTTTGATCTGATTATGATATGCCATCCTTATTTATTCATGCGTGTTTCCCTCTTTGGATTTGCATTCTAGAACTTGCTTAGGGTCTTGTTTGAAAATATGTTTTTATGTGTATACTTGAATATGATTGCGACATTTTTCTTGTCTTTAGCCACTTACCCATATAGCCTATCTTTAAATGTTACCATTGTTTAGCCCCCTTGAGCCTTATTGCCCTTCCTCTAATTTAGCACATCTCTAGCCAAAAATGAAAAACCATGAAAATTCCCAACTTTTTAGGCTTAGGAGAGCATTTGTACATTTCTTCTATGTGCTTGAGCATAAGTGTGGGGGAGAGCATGAGGACATCTTTCAATTTAAGTATAGCGGAGGAACAATGTGTCCCTAAAATTCAACAAGTGGCACACCAAAAAAAAAGAGGAAAAATACAAGTTTGATAAAAAAAAGTTTGGTTGAAGGTGTGTCATGTTGTAAAAGAGAGGCTTGTAATTGTGTTTAGTTAGACAAAGTATACCCTTAGGCACTTGTGCTTTTGGTATATGAAATTGCTCTCCTTTAACTTGAGGTTCAGCCCCATTGGCCTATATTTTTATCCACCTTTACCCAAGCCCCATTACAACCAAAGGTAAATCCTCTTGATTCAGTATGCATATGTGTATGACAAAATAGAGAATGAGACCGTAGCAAGCCTATGGTAATGCATTTTCATTTGAGGTGATTGAGTGTGCATCATAACCCAAAACACTTGAGTGAATGAAGGGTAAACACTGACATTGGGAGGATTTTTGTACTTGATTCATACATCATATATGAATTCTACTTTGTGTGTTATGTTGTTGATCATGCCTTACTTGATGTAATTCTCTTAATTGTTGGTGTGAAGGTTTACTGCTGTACCTCTAGGTTCATTGGATTAGTGTATTGTCATTTAATTACATGCATCATGCATTTTAGGTTAGGAGTCTAGAGTAGTCCTTGTTTACTGCTTCTCATCTATGCCTTGGTTTGATCCTAGTTTCATATGAGGACATGCGAAAGCTTAAGTGTGGGGGAGTTTGATAAGGTGATTTTGTGCCACTTATCTTACTTCTAAACCTTAGCTTTTTACATGAGTTTTAATGTGTTGTTGATACAATTAATAAGGATTTTGATTTATTCCTCATTGTGTGATTTTGATAGAATTAATGGCTTTTGCATTGATTTCGAGATAATTTGTAATTATGCCCTATTGCGTTTGACTTGTCTCTTTGAGTATCATTTTGTGCACAGGAGCTTTGAATTGAGTGCAAATGTCAAAAACAAGGTTGGAAACTGTTAGGAAGAATTTGGAAGCAAAATAAAAGAATTCTTGAGTTCATTTGAGCAAAATTGCAAGAAGCATTGTAAGAGAAAATCTGTATCTCTTTCTACAAAGATTGGATTAAGACAAATAAATATGTTTTAGAAAGCTCAAGAAGTCCTCTACAACTTTCATGTTCAGCCCAAAACCCAGTTCTAAGAGCATCTTGTCGAAAATCAAGTTGCAAGATTAAAGGTTGCTGATGTTCTGATGTTGTCCAACTTGACCTCTAGTTAGTATTTTCACAATATCTGGAGCTATAGATATCCGATTAAGGTGATTTGGTGGCTTTGGAAAGCTTATTCAAAGGGCTACAACTTTTGTTTCTGGTGTCTAGGCCAATTTCAATTCTGTCCACTACTACAGCGATCTTTAACTGCTGTTGTGGTCAACTGCGCTTGAAAAAGTGGCGTTCAACAGATGGCTCACTACTGACCGCTATAGCAGTCATGCGATGATGCAGAACAGCTCATTTAACCTATTTTGGGACCCCACTTTGACCTATTTTAGAGAGCAATATATAAGGGATTGCTATAGACTTTTACCCTAACTTTTTACTCAGCTTTTCATTCAGTTTTGGGCTACCACTTTAGGCTATTATTCTCTCTCTACATCTTCTTCTTCTCTATTCTTCTCTCTCTAAGGGTTCCATTGGTGAATGTTCTTTGTCTTGGAGATTGTGGTAAGGATTATTGCTGTTATTTCTAGGTTCTTTTATTTTCATTGTTGTAATCCTCCAAAGATGGAGGAGTAGATTTCTTTACTAGTGTAGGGATTTCCAGATGGATTGGGATAACATTTGAGACCCTTTGTTCATATTGACTGCATTAGTTTTCTTAATGTTTTGCAGTTTCTATTCCTTTAATTATTGTGGTGATTGCTATAATCTGTATTGGAACGACTAAATTGGCAATTATCGTTTAGGAAAACCCTTTGGGCATAAATTGATAGATCTATTGGTTTATGTTTGAAGGAGAATATTAGAATTAACTTTCCGATTGGCGATTAAGCTATAGCAATTGGTACCTTGGATCATTGTAATTACCAATTAAATTGAGATTTCATTTATTTGTTTATTTCATTGACCTATTCTAGAGGTCGATTGATCACTAATAGAATTACCAGTAATTTATTACTAATAGCCATTAATGGGTTTAATATTTGGTCAATGATAATTGATTTCCAATCCTAGGAATATCCTGTACTAGTGTCCTTCTCCACTATTGCTATTATCTTTTAATTTCCATTGCTATAATTTTTATTCTTCAAGACCCCCAATTCTCAACTAAGTGATAAGGCCTCCTCGAGAGATGACCTAAGTTGTACCCTTTGCTATATTTTTGGTACAATTCATTATTAAAATAAATTTCTAACTTGTTGTGAGTTGCGACAGCTCGCATCACCAGCCCCTACTGTTGCTCGTCCCAAGGGGGAGGAACATATCCAACCCACTGAGCCAGTTTGGCCGGGGTAGCCAAACGGTGTGTAGGTCGGGCATGGGCTCTACGATGGGGTACCATCCTTACTCGTCCTCCGTAGATCGGCTGCATCACGGTGGCCTTACTGCCCTCAGCAAACTCCATGGGTACGGTGGGGGAAGAACCCTCGAATGACACCTGGGTGGCTGAGTCCTTAGATGGATCTGTCTTTGATTGCTTCATGGGGGACTGGGGCATGTACTCCGAGAAGTCGCGGATGGCGGAGGCGGTCGGCTGAGTGCAACGAGTCCGCTCCTCACAAGGACATGCACGCTCGAAGATGAGGTCGTCGCCAAAAGGGGAAGTAGGAGAGAACCGAAAGCTAGAAACTGGGTGTGCGAAGGGGCGATCCATGTATATAAAAAGACGAATGGCACAACAACCCACGAAGTGATATGACCAATGAGCGGTGTTGTAGTGCATATCCCAAGTAGGCGCATCAATGTAAATCACGAACGTCGCCATCAACCTCTGAAGACGTAATGGAAAGAAAAGATAGAGGGACTGAGAACCTTAATAAAGAATCTCAGTAGGGTGTCCTTCTATCCTAGTGTCATCATCTACATCCTTAGGAATGTCGGGTTTCATTATGAAATAGGGCATGCATAAGGTTCAATTATTAAGTTCTAAAATAATACTTACCGAGGCCCATTCATTTTATTATACATCTTGAATTATATGAATGCAACATACCTCATCATGAAATGCATGTCAATACAAGGTGCAATTTATATAGGAACATAAGCAATATGCAAAAAATGTGATAATCCTAGCATGAATTACTTTCTTTGGTATATTAGGTGACTTAGCTTAATCTTTTCTCTCATGGGGCCACCCTATAAATCTCTCCTATGAGAGTTTCTAGGTTATGAGCTCATATGTCACTAGTCATCACTAACATATACTTATCCTATGATAAGTTTTACACCCGACTCTTAAAGTACGAGGTAAGGGGCATTAAGATCACCTTTCATAACTTTTAATTCGGGAAGTCCAAAGGATCACTTCCTATTTGGATGCCCTCTTATAACCTTTAATTCGGGGAGTCTAAAGGATTATTTTCATGTTTTTTACGTCACCTTTAATTTTGACATATTATATAGAGATGCATGGTAATTCATAACTTATTTCTCAACATGTCATTACTCATAGTTATGCATCTCAATCAATCACATAAGCATGTTCAACATTTATTGCATATATCATTGAATAAACTATAATTCAAATAAACATGCTCCTATCCAGCATGCCGAAATTCAAGGACCGGACTCAACTAATGCACATGCCATGCTTACAAGACATACATACTCATCAAACTATAAATCATCATGTTCATAATCTGAGAATAAGCATACCAAATCATCAATCCATGTTGTACAAGTGGAGAAATACTTATTCACACATTTTAGGTTCTGGTAATCAATTACATGAGCCTTGTAATCAATTACATAGCTCGAATTTTCAAAACAGGAAGGTTGAAGGTTTTAGTAATCGATTACATGAGCCTTACAATCGATTACCACTATTGAAAATACATTCTGGGCCTCAAGAACATCTGAGTAATCGATTACTAGAGTCTAGAAACACATTCTGGGTTTCCCAGGATGTCTTGTAATCGATTACATGAGATTGTAATCGATTACGTAGGCCAAAAACTCATGTCTAGGGATTGCAAAGCATTCTAGTAATCGATAACATAATCCCGATAATCGATTACCAGTAACCCCAAAATAAGAAAAACTCAAGTTTTGACCTTCCTCAAATCATTCTTTCATTCTAAAATATTTTTAAACATCATTCTAACATTTTAAAATCAAACATACACATTTCCATTCATTGAGTCCTTTAATCTTTCAAGGCTCTTTTATACCTCACAAAAACCAAGATTCATCATCAACAAGTCCATTTCAAGATCTCCAACTTTTTAGGGTCAAAACATCCATTTTAAATGAAAAGAGGTAAGACACAAGTTATTGAAAATCCTCAAGGTAACAATACTCCAAACTTCAAATCTTTATTTCTTTGAAAGATAATAGATTTGTAGAGACAAATGCCCATGGAACCGAAATTCCTACGTAAGTTGAAAGGGGTAAGTCTTGAGCTCTAAATTATTTAGGTGATGGCGTAAACTTAAACATGCAAATGCAAGCCTCATTTTAATCTTGATATTGTAAGGTGATGGCAATGGAAACATAAATATGATATGCAATACTTGAACATAAATATGAGAATGTAAGCTCATTTCTTATCTTCAAAGTTTAGGTGATGGCTTGAAATATAAATATGATATGCAAGTTCATTTTCTTATCTTCAAGCTTTAGGTGATAACTTGGAAATAAATATGATATGCAAGGCTCAAATATAAATATAAAATGCAAAGACTTGAAATGTAAATATCAATGCATTTACATTTATTATCTCTTTAGGTTCTAGGCTCGAGACCCCTATTTAGAGTAATAACTGTAAAACACCGATCAATCTTACTCAATGGGCATGAGCTTTAGAATCCCTTATTATTATGGTTCCAAGAACCTTGTCTCCTTAGACTCATCATCAAGCTCAAAAGAAAACCATCAAAGAATAGCCCAATATATTTTTACTTAGTCTTTTAAGGTTTAAGCTCAAGACTCCTATTTAGAGTATAAACTCTAAAACACTGATCAACCTTAAGTTGAAAAGGGTAAGTTTTGAACTTATAAAAACTAAGTGATGACAAAATCATAATATTTCATTTACTAGAAACTTTTAAGACCAAATAATGAAACCTTAAGCTTTAGAGGTCAAACAAATGATGGCCTTTCAACCAATATCAAGGATCCTCATCATCAAGCCATGGTTATCAAACCATCTAACAACAACAAAACAAGAACAAATAGAGGAGAAGAAAAAGCTCAAAACTGAAAAGAAAGAACAAGGAAAAAAAGAAGAACTCAACATAAAATTCCTACTAAAAGATGTGTTTCTTGTTTGAAAGATAGCTTGATCTTGGAAATGGAACTATGAGAGGTTATGTAGTGGTGAGTAGTGTTTCTTTGAAGGGGGAGAATAAGAAGAAGAAGAATAATAATAAGAATAAGAACTCTTAAGCTAGATTGCAAGAATGATCAAATGGCGTTGTAGTTCTTCCTTGAGTGTGTATTTATAGAGGAATTTTATCATGAGGGGATGAGAGAGAAGGGGAGTGGCCAGCCATTGGAGGGGGAAGGAAGAGAAAAATATCTCTTTGTGTGTATCATTCCAAAGGATAGCTAAGTATGGGTGTGGGCATGGCTAGGTATGGCTCTTTGAGTGTTTGAGTTGATTGAATAAAAAAAATATGATAGATTGAATGGAGGGGAAGGAGTGGCCGGTTCCTTTAAGGGGTTTAGGGAGGAAATTTGTCATTTCAATGTGGATTAGAAATGTGTTTAGCAGTGGATTTAGTTAGCCCTTTGATTAGGAGTTTGTAGTTAGGTATTTAGGTGAGAAAGTGAGTAATTAAGGTTGCTCAAGATAACATTAAAGAGTGTTCTTGCACAATTAGTGCAAATCCACCTTCATTAGTAAGGAATCTCATCACATGACCATTCCCATGATTTAAGGAATTGAATAGAGAAAATACTATTTCAAATTGACATGACACTAATTCTTGAATTAAGAAAAGGGTTTCGAGTTTCTTTAAGCAATCTTAGGCCCCAATTAACCTCAATAAATTATTTTGAATCTAGATTAATTATTGAAATTAATTAATCTTCAATTAGAGCCTAAGATTGCTTAGGTTTCGTTAATTACGTAATTAAGCTCGTTATGCCCTTAATTAAGGACAAAATGGTAATTTTCCACAAAAGTCTCCCAGGCTTACCTGAGCTTACACATATGTTGGACATCCCTTAAAAATGGCATTTCAAACTCCTAGGCAAGGTCCGGGTCCAATTGGGAATTAATCCTGTATCAATTAGTCACAGGGGTATTTTGGTAATTTTGTATGCAGGAACTCAATAATGAGATTCTTCTGCTCTATTAACACACACATGTAATCACACATAATCCCTATTCAATACTAAAACAACCCTTTGAGGATGGCCGGGGCTGGTCATCCTCATTTTCTCAGTAAAAATGGCCTCATGGGCATTTTGGTCATTTGTACACCGGAAAAATCAGGGCGTTACAGGTGACCCAATAAGGCGATCCTTTAGACTCCCCGAATTAAAGGTTATGAAAGGTGATCCTGAAATGTTAAATGATAAGTTATGATTATATGTTCATGTATTGCATATCTTAATAACATGCTAAGATTAAAGATGACATAAAACACATAGAGATGATTCACTAGACTCCTTGAATTAAAGGTTAGGAGAGGTGATCCAATAAGGAAGTGATCCTTTAAACTCCAAGAATTAATGGTTATGAAAGGTCATCCTATGCCCTCTATCCCGCACTCTAAGAGTTAGGAATTTAGCTTATCAAGAGGATAAGTATAAACTAGTTACGACTAGTTAAGTATGAGCTCATAACCTAGAACTCTCAAGAGAAAAAAATATATAGGGTGGCCCCTAAGGAAAGAGATTAAGAAATTTAAGTCACTTAAAAGAATAATAAGAAATAATCATGTTAGAAGGATATATATACATGTTCTTTATGTTATGCCCATTTGTTGTGCATCCTATTGTACCTCGCATATGGTATTGACATGCATTCATGATATAGTATGTTGCATCCATGACATCAAGATTCATGCTAAAAGATACGAGTCTCGGCTAATGACATTTGGAAATTAATAAATGAACATTATATATGCTCACCTTTTTCATAATGAAACCCGAGATTCCTAGGGACGATGATGATGACACTTATTTTAGAGTCGGGAAGCCCTACTAAGAATCTTGAATAAGTTTCTCATCCCTCTTCTTTTCTTCCATGTCGTCTCCAGACAAGGATAATGGTGTAGCTTGTGATCTTCTCTGAGACATGGACGAGGGAGTTGCGCTATAAATAGGATCAAGAGGGTCGCAGTGGAAGTATGGAAATAGTTTTCTTTTGGATATTGGCTTTAGGGTAATCATACCCCTTCTACCTACTTGTATTCTAGTCTTTTGATGGTTATCTATTGATGTCTTTTATGTTTAGAGGACGTTGCTATTATGATATAGTTCTAATGTGTTAATATTGTTTGTGTCATATTATGCCATGGTTTGTATATATATTGTGATGTTGTATGTTATATATACCTGTGACTTGTCTTTATCCTTTCTTATACATAGGCAAGGCGAACAATGTTAGTTGCTTAACATGGGCGGCTCATGTTTTGTGTTTAAATAGTTTCAAAAAAAAATTACCTATATTTTTACTAAAGTATTTTCAAGAGTTTAAGTGAAAAGCTAGAACAAAAGAATAATGATTAACAATTAACGTAAATGCGTCCTAAGCGTATTAGGTTAAATATTAGGGTATTACACTTAACAAATGCCAATGCTTTCAAAACTTTTGCTAAACATCGTAAATGGTATTTTGAATACATGGACACATTTAAAATAATTACTAACTCTAATTAAATCCTTTTGGCCATAATTCCATAATGATAGTTTGAAACACCATATTTTGCAAAACGATTCAAACTAATATTTCTAATTATTCTTTTAAGCACCCAAGACACCAAAAATAAGTTTTGTAACAATTATTAATGATTTTTACACATTAAGGCAGTATCAAACAGCACCTTACAAAATTATATAATACCAAACAGAATCCATAATATCAATTTCTAAAAGCTTTGAAAATCACATTTTTGATCATTTCTAGTTACTAATCTTCCCTATAATGCTAAAAATAATTTTTACAAAAATTATTAATGATTTTTACACATATAATCAGTCTCAAATAGCACGTTATAGATTTGAATGAGATCAATCAGTAGCCACAATTTTAATTTCCAAAAGCTTTGGAAATCACATTTTTAATCCTTTCTAGTTACAAGTTTTTCTCAAAAATTATTCTGAAGACATATAATACACTTGAAACTAATTTGTCTCTTTGAGAACTTAAATATAAATGCCAAATTAGTAGCAAAACTAAGGATTTTGTTAATAGGTTTCTAATCACTTAGAAATCACATTTTACTCCTCTTGAGTTTCTAAGTCTTTCAAAAGTTCTTTGTACATCATAGAAACAAGATTCAAGCCTCAAAATAAAATAAAACCAACTTCAAAACTCAAAACCTGATAAGGCCGAAACATATATATGTATCAAGATGTGTCCATGATCAAAATTTCCATTTAAGATAAAAGAGCCAAGTCTTGAGCTTTAGAGATTTAGATGATGGCTAGAATCATAAACATGCTATGCAAGTCTCATTTAAATCTTTATCATTATAAGATGATGGCTTGGAAATATAAATAAGGTTTAGGTGATAACTTGAAATATAAGCATGATATTTAAGACTTGAAATATAAACATGAAATGCAAGTCCATTTTCTTATCTTCAAAATTAAGGTGATAACTTGAAATATAAACATGATATGCAAGACCTAAAATATAATCATGAAATACAAAAGCTTGAAACATAAACATGAATGCAATCCATTTTTATATCTTATTAAGCTCCAATCTCAAGACTTTTTAAAGAATGAAACTCTTTAACCCCAATCAATCTTACAAAATGGAAGTGAGCTTTAGAGTCCATCAACACCATGGTTCCAAGAATCTCATTTCTTGGACTCACTATCAAGCTAAAAAAAAAACAACCAAAGAAAACCAATAACATTTCATTTCTCGTATCCTTTCGAAGCCAAAAAACAAGCCTTGAGTTTTAGAGGTCAAATATATGATGGCAACACAATCAATTTCAAAAACCCTCATCATCAAGCTATGGTCTTGACCAACAACCAATGATAAAAACTGAAAAAGAAAAGGAAGAAAAAGAGGAAGAACTCAAAAATAAAATTCTTACCAAGTGTGTTTTCTTTTTGCAAGAGAAAGCTTGATCTTTTGCAAGGAAATGAGAAGAACAAATCTTCTCTTGGAACCAAGGTAGTTTCGACCAAGGAAAAATAAAATGGGAGGAATATTTTTCTCGTGATTCTGTGTTTAGGAATGGAAAGGATATGTATTTAGGAGTTTATCTAAGGTGGAGGTGTGGTGGTTTAAGGTTGAGAGGAAGTGGAGGATAGGGGTTTCTTGAAGGTGGAAGAGGAAGAAGACGAGAACTCTTGAGTTAAGAGAGAAGAGAGAGTTTTTGGCCAAACTTTGTGAGCAAGACACAATAAAAAAGCAAATGGTAAAAAGTGAGAGTTCCTTGAGTGTGTAAGTGTTAGAAAATTAAAATATGAGGGTGAATTAGGGGAAGGAAGGTCGCGGCCTTCCATGGTTCTTTTGGAGGGAATTTCTAATTTATCATGTGTGTTATGACATGAAAGGCCTGGGACTACCTAGACTTTTCCATATATCAAGCAATACTTATAATTAACATTTCAAACTCCCAAATGACGACCGGGTTAAGTCATTACTTAATCCTGCGTTAAATTAGCTTAGGGGTATTTTGGTCATTTTGCACATGGGAAAAACTAGAAATTAAGGTTTTCACCTCTAATATAATTCATAACACATCTAATCCTATTCAAACATCAAACTAACCCCTCGAGGATGGCCTGAACCAGGCTTCCTCGACTTTCGAGCAGAAATGATCTCAGGGGCATTTTGGTCATTTTGCACACCGGAAAAATTGGGGCGTTACATTTCTCCCCTCCTTAAAAAGAATCTCGTTCTCAAAACTCGTTACCTGTGAATAGCTCAGCGTATTGTGTCCTCATCTCCTACTCCAATTCCCATGTGAATTCGTCTACTTTTCCCCATCCCTACGCCACTTTGACCAAAGGTACAGTTTTGTTCCTCAACTGCTTGACCCCTCTGTCCACAATCCTCATAGGTGGCAGGTTAAAGGTTAGGTTCTCCCTTAATTATATTTGTTCTGGGTCTAACACATGACTAGGGTTGGATTGATACTTCTTTAACCAAGAGACATGGAAGACATCATGAAGGTTGGACAAATTGGGGGATAAGGCTATTCAATATGCTACTGACCGGACTCGATTAAGGATTTCAAAGGGACCAAGAAATCTAGGGCTCAACTTTTTGACTATCACAGCCTGTCCTATGTCTATTATAAGGGCGATCCTAAGAAATACATGCTCTCCCTCTTGGAATTCCAACGTCTTTCACTGTCTATCCACATAGCTTTTCTGTCGACTTTGAGCAATAAGGATTCTATCCTTAATCTTCTTGATCTATTCCATTGTTTCCCTTACAACTTTGGGTCCTCACATACTTTGCTCACTGGGCTCATACCAACAAAAAGGGGATTGACACTTCCTTCCATATAAAGCCTTGTATAGTGCCATATCGATACTTGCATGATAACTGTTGTTATATGCAAACTCGATCGATGGCAGGTATTTATCCCAGCTCTCCCTTTGGTCCAAAACATATGCCCTCAATATATCTTCTAGTTTCTGTATGGTTCTCTCAGATTAGCCATCCGTTTAAGGGTAGTAAGTTGTGCTTAGGCATAATTTTGAACCAAAGACCTTCTAAAAGGCTCCCAAAAATGTGACGTAAACTACAAATCTCAGTCCGAGATTATCGTCGATGACACTCCATGCAGCTTCACAATCTCTTGGATATACAACTGGGTTAGCTTATCCAAGGAGTAAGTCATCTTAATAGGTAAAAAGTGGGTCAACTTAGTTAGTTGATCCATAATCATCCATATGGCATCATGACCGGCTTAGGTCCTAGGTAACCCTATCACGAAATCCATCGAGATGCTATCCCATTTCCATTTGGGAATTGACAAAGGTTGCAACATTCTAAAAGGTCTTTGGTGCTCGATTTTCACCTTTTAATAGACTAAGCACTTACTCACCCATGTTACCATGTCTCACTTTAATCCAAGCCACCAAAACATCTTTTTCAAGTGTTGATACATCTTGGTAGTACCAGGATGAATGGTGAAATGGTTCTTATGAGCCTCCTCCAAAATCTCTTTTTGGAGGTCACCGCTTGTCGGCACATAAATCCAGCCCTCAAACCTCCACAGCTTATCAGCTCCTTTATTGCCCTTAATGTCTCTTTAAACTCCTCATTCTCCTGTTGAGCTCAAGTAATTCTTTCTTTGAAGTCACTCATTACACTGAGGTAACATATGCTCATGCTCTTAGTGGTTAATGTCATCCCCAAATTTAGATCTCTAAACCTCTCAATTAACTTCGTCTCCTTTACCATCATTTGCGATAGGTGTAATGACTTTCGACTCAAGGCGTCAGCTAATACATTGCCATTGCTGGGATGATAGTTCAACCTAAAGTCATAGTCCTTTAAGAATTCCATCAATCTCCTCTGCCTCATATTCAACTCCTTTTGATCAAAGAGATACTTGAGACTCTTGTGATTAGAGAATACCTCAAACTTTACTCCGTACAGATAATGTCTCCACATCTTCAAAGTAATCACAACTGCCACCAACTCTAGGTCATGGGTAGGGTAGTTTGCTTCATGAGGTTTGAGTTGCCTAGATGCATACGCTACCACTTACCTATTTTGCATCAACACATAACCCAATCCTTTCCCCGATGCATCACAATATACCTTGAAAGGCACATTAGGGTGTCAGGCAATACCAATACTAAGGTTATGGTCAATTTCACTTTCAACTCTTGGAAATTCTTCTCACACTCCAGAATCTAAACAAAATGGGCATTCTTCCTGGTAAGCTTAGTCAAGGGTAAAGAAATCTGAGAAAATCCCTTAATAAACCTACAATAATACCTAGCCAGTCCTAAAAAGCTTCGTATCTCTGTCACCGTGGTTGGTCTCTCCCAGCTCATCACAACCTCTATCTTACTAGGATCTACTGCTATACCTCATTTTGACACTACATGTCCTAAGAATTTCACTTAGCCAAAATTCACACTTAGACAACTTGGCATACAACTTCTTTTCCTTCAGAATCTCCAAAACTGTCCTCAAATAATGCTCATGCTCCTCGTGGGTCTTTGAATGGATGAGTATGTCATCTATGAAAACAGCTACAAACTGGTCTAAATAGGGTCTAACGATCCTATTCATGTAGTCCATGAACATGGCAAGAGCATTAGTCAGTCTAAACGACATTACCATGAACTTAAAATGGCCATATCGAGTCCGAAAGACCATCTTGGGTACGTCCTCATCCTTCCCTCTAATCTGATGATATCCTAACCTCAAATCAATCTCTGAAAACACAATCGCTTCCCTCAACTGATCCATCAAATCATCAATCCTAGGCAAAAGGTACTTATTCTTCACCGTCACTCAATTCAACTGCCTATAGTCCATACAAAGCCTCATACTCCCATCTTTCTTTTTAACAAACAAAACTGGGGCTCTCCATGGTGATGCACTAGATCTCACAAGCTTTTTTTCCAAAAGCTCCTCTAACTGAATCTTTAACTCGGTTAACTCTAGAGGTGACATCTTATAGGGTGCTATGGATATAGTCCCTGTCCCTGGGACCAACTCAATAGAGAATTCTATCTCTCTCATCCGGGGAAACTCAAGTATCTCATCTAGAAACACCTCAGGATAGTCTCTTACTATAGGCACTTCATCGATGTTCTGCTCAATGTCTATATCACTAGCGGTTAGGAGAACATATCCCTTACTTTCTTTCCTATAACAGTTGACTTCCATAGCATTTATGTAAAGACTTAGAGATTTACTAGGCACACTAGGGATAGGAAGAAAGGTGACAGACTTTGCATAATAGTTTAACATTACATGGTTAGCGTAAACCCAATCCATGTCGAGAATCATGTTTAGACCATGCATAGGTAAACAAACAAGGTCTAGAATAAAAGATCTACCTTCAATAATGAAATGACAATTCAAGCAACATCTACAAGTTCTAACAGGTTTTTCAGTAGGAGTAGAAACAGTAAGATCAAAAGGAAGTTTTGACACATATAATTGCAAAGACTCGACACTGGCATGTGATATGAATGAGTGAGTTATGCCAGAGTCAAATAGTACAATTAAGGTCCTACCGTTCATTTCACACTTACCTTTTGTAAGGTTTCTGGACTTCGCCTAGTCTTCTGCATTAAGGGTAAAAACCCTCCCTTAATGTTGTAGGCTGGGGTTAAGGGCCATCAGGTTCGTCTCTGAGCATTCTCTAAAATAGTGACTGGGCTTTGGGACATAATGCAACAGGTGCAGGTCTTAGGGGTGCAACTGGGGCCCTCTGGGGTGCCTTGCCCTTAGGACTACTCGATCTCCCTTGATGAAAATTCCTCTTGGGGCCTTGTGGCCTAAACTGCGGCCTGAATGGCAGCTTAAACCTCGGGGCTTATGGTGCCAGCTTCTTGGTGAAATTCTCAGCCCTTGGTATGCTCAGCTTCTTGTGGCCATCCTCAATGATACGGCACTTGTTGACTAGGGTAAGGAAGTCCTTAATCTCCAAGTGTACAATGACGACATTGATCTCCGCTTTCAGCCCAGCCTCATACTTGACATATTTCCAGAATTCGTCGGGGTTCCTTTGAAAAATCTGGGAGAACTTAATCAGCTCCTCAAATGCATGCATGTATGTGTACAGGATTATGTATGAGTATAAATGTTCACAAAAAGGGGGTTAAATCGTGCTTTAATTCTTTTACATATCTAAAACTTTTAACACAGATACTATCAAGTATGAAACTTGTAGTACAGCAAAAATGTAGTTTGTAGTTTCAGAAAATAGATTTATGAAGTTAACGATAAATAACGCAACAGCTTAATGTAACATCCCTTGCTACTTCATGGATTGACGACTGTCCCCACAAACCAACACAGGTCTTTTCGGCATGCTTTATCCTCGCTTACACGCTTCTTGGAAAAACATCCCAAAAAGCGTGTGAGTGAGGACAAAGCACAAGCACGCTTGACTTGGAGCAATTTTGGGATGGGTGACCTCCTGGGAAGTTTTCCCAAGAAGCATGTGAGTAAGGACAAAACATGCTAAAAAGACCCGTATTAGTTAGTGGGGACAGTCATCAATCCATGAAGCAACAGGGGATGTTATATTTAAAACGATGTACAAACAAGTTCAACTATAAAACATAACAAAGAAAAATAAGGGAGATATAGGAGAAGAAAATGTGAACCAAATATTTCTATATTGGTTTGGCCAAATCTACCTACATCTAGTACTCAACACATATTGAGGTTTCACTAAATATCTTTCTTAACCTGAAAAAGAACAAACTGGATGGTCTTTAAATTAGCCTTCCCAAACTTTTATTTGTGACCAGCAGACAACCCCTACTGTTACCAATTAAGTAATTATTCACAAGCCTCTCCAAGCTGAACTGAGTAGTCTTATACTAGCCTCTCCTATCTAACACCTGTGACCAGTAGACAATGCCTACTATCACAAACCTGAGTAATTATTCACCAGCTTCTCCAAGCTGAACCGAGTAGGTATTCACCAGCTTCTCCAAGCTGAACCGAGTAGGTATTCACCAGCCTCTCCAAGCTGAACCTGTGACAAGTAAACCAATTGTTACTGTCCCATTGTAGGTAGTCTTTAACTAGCCTCTCCAAGCTAAACTGTGATCAGTAAGAACACCTTATTACCGAGATGCAATCAGTTTTACATTTTCCTCTCTAAGCTATCTCACACCGATCACTACTAGATTGAGGACACAAAGGTTTTGTGTTTGGATTGCCACTCAAACTAACCTACACTCAAGTTTCCTTAACACATACCTAAATAACCTGGGAAATCTTGGATGACTTCTTTCTATTATTTCTTCCTAAGAAGAACATATATCTATTTAAGAACGTAAAAAGAAGATTTTTACAGGTAAGGAATCTATAACGCCTTAATTTTTATTCAGAAAATAATTCAGACTTTATTAATGAGAATATCAAAATTTTGATAGATGTAGAAATGATGAGAACAATGTAAAGAATGAACAAAAAAAATAGAAAAAGAATAGTGTTTTGCGGGCCCCGTAGGCCCATCAGGACAGCCGAAGCCCTAGAATTGGGCCCTAGAGATATCCAAAATTGAGAAATTATAAGATTATAATTAGAAATAGGTAGAAATAAAGATTTTATACCCGAAATTATTTTTCGGGCAATATTTGATTTCTCAGGTATACTGTTTCACCCATTCAGTGAAATTTCAGTGTGCGAATTCTAACACCGAAAACTAATTGGATCTCTACACAACAAATGAACCTATCTCTTTAAATCAAATGAATGGCTAAGATTCAATCTTATAATTCAAGATTGAATCACAATCATCCATTTTTCTTTATTAGAATAGGAATTATCTAAACATAATATATAATATTCATGTCATTAAATACATGATAAACTCAATATTTAGCTTCTTCAAGAAGCCATATTTTTGGCTAGCAAGGAGAAGAAAAGCAGTTGCATTTTCCTTCATAGCCAAGAGCTTCATTTTGGTTTCAACTTCCATATATACTAACCTAGAGTTACCAAAATCAAAATCTTCATTCATAAAAATTGTTCTACACCTCAACACCTTCACATATAACCGATTAGAATCTCAATCCCTCACCAAATCTCAACCTTGATACTTTGTACCTCACTGTTTTGAAAGGGTTTTGGGTGTGTTTTGAGAGCCTTGAAGTGAAGAGCATTATCTTGGAGCATACTAGGGACAAAAAGACACCACTAGCTTCCAGGAGTAGAGTTTTATTGGGTCTTTTCTTGCCAAATTTATGTCACATTTCAGATTTGTCCTGTCTGAATTTTTGATTGTTATGGTTAATGATATATGGTTGTTGATGTATGAATTTTGCTGGAGGGTTTGGATGAGGTTAGAGAACTCATTTTTTCAAAAGAAATTTTAGTTAGAGTGCTGGATTTAGAGTTTGATTGTAGACAATAAAATTTCATAAATTTTTTGACATATTTGTACTCATGGTCATTGTCTTGAAAAATTATGTATTGGACCTAACATCTTAAACTGTCTCCAAATTTTTTTTTCAGCATTGGTTTCAAGGAATACTACCTTAAAAAAATCAGGAACTGAAATAGTACTCATGTTGTCTAGATTTCTGAAACTGAAGCAGGGAAATTGCATAATTTTATTATCATAGTAAATGATCAAATTTTCTTTTGAAATTTTTATAGGAAGTTATTAACATCATGAAGTGTAACTGTAATTTTTATTTTGAGTTGATTCCATCATATGCTAAATTTACAAATTGTGAGAATCCTATCCTAGGCTGTGAAAAAGTGTTCTCTGACCATTAAACTTATAAAATTTAGTGACATGGTTATAGAACTCCAATTGTCATGAAAATTTTACAGGGTCTTTTAGACCTATGAAGGTGTCATAAAAAATTTTTGTGGCTCTTGAATTGGTTGTTTGATATGGAAATTAATTTTGAATTCTAAAGTGATAAATCTGTCCCGTTGCTGAAAACGATAACAATGTCTTAAACCAATGATATAATGGCTTTAAATTTGAATGCATGCTAATCGTTTTAAAAGTAATGTTGATGAGGAATGAATGGGACTCCAACATGATTATATGCCTACCTGTGATATGAGTAGGCCTTTGAAAAGAGAATCACATTATGTGGTTATTATGATCATAAAAGAGAAAATGTGACTCTTAGTTGTGCAATTTTTAGCATATGGGGAAAACAGAGACAAAGCTTATATAGGGTATAGTAAGAGGCAAAAATAAGGACTTCCCAGGAAACTTTATGAGTCATAGATACTTCGAGTAGGGATAGAACTGTGTGTGATTCAGACATGAAAAAAAATGAAGTTCGATGATCACAAATCGGAATGAGCTCATGTCCTAATAGTCTATTATCCTTTGTGGAATGATCCACTACAAATATCACTTGACGTGAAATTAAGCCTGCCCTATGCTAATGGAAAAGAGAATGTGGCACTAAATCAAGTTTATTGTTTCGAGATAAAATGCCGATTATCATTATTAAATCTATAATTATTCCTGGATATGATTCTTGCATGATTTTAATTATGTGGAATTGTTAATTATGCTTGTTTAAGCTCAAGGGAGTACTCTACTGAGAATTTATAATATTCTAATCTCGACACTGTATGTATTTTATGTTGTATTTAGATTCTAATGATACCGTCAGTGATCATCTTCCTTGATTCGCAACAATAGCAATGACATTATGACCCGTCATTAGACTCCTCGTATGTTATAGCATACTCCCGGATCAGAGTGTACATATTCTTTAGCCATCTGTTTAGTACTTCTATATTCTCTGTTGAGCTTGACCCAGGTTTTCCTTATGCTGATGTGCCTCTTGAAATGGCACACCTTGACGTATTTGTAGTTCCGAGTTTTTCAGTTTTGGAAAGATACTTTGAAAAGCAGGAGTCTTCATTTCAAGCTAGGGATCCATTTTTTCTAGGACCTGCACTACCTATGTCCCACCCTGGAGATGACCCTTCATCCTCTTCCTTAGACTCTGATCTATCTTCTGACCCTAATACTCCTGCTGGGGGTAATTCCATTGTACCAATGGCGAATGGTTTTATTTAGGAGAGTGTGTGGCAACTCAAGGACTCTTGATGTATGTACAGTAGTAGTTTAGCAGTAGAACCCACTAGACTGCAAGTTGACCACATTAGATGTTGATGAGATTCATTTTCTATCTGTGTGAAATTTTTGCTAAATCTCAACTTTAAGCAGGTCAGACTAGATAGTAAAGGTGTTCTTTTGTGAACTGAGCTCCTAACTAATTCAGGAGATAACTAGTTTGCTTTCCAGTATGATGTATCTAATGTAAACTTAACAATGATGTCTATATATGTATATATTAGTTTGGCCACTTATACGCCTACAGTATTTTATTTCAATTATTTCCGACTAGTATAGATTATGAATGTAAGCAATACTTTTCTAATTACTGTATTAACACTCGAGTAAAAATATGGTAATTAGGAAGGTGTTACATTATGGTATCAGAGCCGGACTATTCTATAAGCATGAGGATTGGAATGACTATGCTTTCTTAGAAATTGTCATGCATTATGATTTTACATATATGTATGACTGCTGATTAGGAATATTGTAGGTTGCTGTTACACTTAGCTTGGTATTGAGCCTGATCAACTCAATATTTTGTTTGGTATGATAGGAATCAATGACTTCGAATCAGCAAATTAGGAATGGAGTTGGAAATGATGCCGACATGATGAATACTTTCCATGAGATGGCGACTGCCATAAGGGAACAAGCTATAGCCGCTACCTGAATAATGGAGCAGCTAAACCACAACGAAAGGTAAAACCCAGCCGATAACCTTGCAGTGAATGAAGTTGATGTAGAGTATCAAAAATTTGCTGAGTTAAGGAAGGCAAATCCCCACCATTTTGAGGAGCTTTCAACCCAAGTAAAGCAGAGGAATGGGTTAAAGCCATGGAGAAAATCTTCTTAGTCCTTCCTTGCACAGAGATCCAAAAGGTGGCTTTTGCTACCTACATGCTAGAAGCAGATGCGAAATTCTAGTGGGTTGCTAGCAAAAGATTATTTGAAGCTTTCGAGACTAAAGTTACCTAGAATATTTTTAATAAGGGTTTTTACCGTAAGTATTTCCCTACTTCTATAAGAAATGCAAAAAAGTTAGAGTTCATGGCTCTTAAACAAGGACCTATGAGTGTAGCAGAGTATACCGCCAAATTTAAAGAGCTCTACAAGTTTTCTATGATTTACCACCGTGACCCAGATGAAGCCTGGAAATGCATGAAATATGAAGGAGGTTTACGAGAAGATATAGAAGCAGCTGTAAGTCTCTTGGAGATCAAAGACTATCCTACATTAGTAAATAAATGCCGACATACAGAGGAGTCTAACAAGAAGTTGACAAGTTTTAAGTATGCCCAAAACAATGCTAGAATAAGATTAGCACCTCAAGGCCCTCGGTTCAAGCCTGTTAACCAACCCCGGGGAAGATTTCCACCCAACAATAACAACAACAGCAGCAGCAAAGGGAAACAACTTCAATTTTTAAGACTTGAGGTAAGGAGAGATTGCCCTAAATGTGGGAAGAATCATGGGAATAGGCCTTACTAGACAACTCAAATTGTTTGCTTTGGATGTGGGAAGCCAGAACATAAAATATTTGAATGCCTTAACAAGAGAGGCTAGCAGCCCGCCTCCAGGCCACAACAACATGGACGTGTTTTTACTATAAGTGCCTAAGAAACTTCTCAATCTGCCGATCTGATCTGAGGTAAGCACGAAATAAATGGTAATACCCAAGATGTACTGTATGATATGGGTGCCACTCATTCTTTTATATCCCATGAGTGTGTATAACAGTTACAATTATCTGTGTCTGAATTACCTTACGATCTCCTTGGGTCCATTCCTACTGCTGGTCCTATTAGAACTTGTTATGCGTGCATGAACCTTCCTCTTCAAATAGGTACTAGAGAGTTTACTGCCAATTTAGTTTGTCTTCCTTTATCTGGTTTAGAGGTAATCTTAGGTATGGATTGGCTAGTACCTAATTATGTTCTTTTACACTGTCCAGATAGAACTCCTATATTTCTTTCTGCATTACCTTCTATTCCTGTAGTTCCTTTTTCTTTTTATTTAGACTTGGTAAAACCCAACCCGAATAAAATAGATCATTAGGAATATGTTCTTCTCTCAGCAAGTGAAACTGAAAGTGACCATGAGTTAAGTAAGATTCCAGTGGTGAGAGAATATCCAGATGTCTTTCCAGAGGATATTCCTGAATTTCCTCCTGAATAAGAGATTGAATTCTCTATTGAGTTAGTTCCAAGAATGGGTTCTATTTCAATTGCTCCTTATAGAATGTCCTTTTTAGAGTTGAAGGAGTTAAAGTCAAAATGAAGAATTATTAGGGAAGCATTTCATTAGACCAAGTGCCTCTCCATGAGGAGCCCATGTTCTTCTGGTAAAGAAAAAGGATGGGAGTATGAGGCTTTGTGTGGACTATAGGCAGTTGAATAAGGTGAAAATTAAGTACAAATACCTTTTGCCAAGGATTGATGATCTTATGGATCAATTGAAAGGGGCAATCGTATTCTCAAATATTGATCCTAGATCAGGATACCATCATATTCGAGTTCGGGATGAGGATATTCCCAAAATTGCTTTTAGAACTCGATATGGGCATTACGAGTAGAGGGTGATGTCTTTTGGGTTAACCAATGCTCCAGTTGTATTTATGGATTATATGAATCAAATCTTCCGTACTTACTTGGATAAATTTGTAGTTGTCTTTATAGACGATATACTTATTTATTCAAGGACTAAGGAGGAAAATGCGGAGCATCTTAGGGTTGTGTTACAAATCCTAAGGGAAAGAAAGTTGTATGCTAAATCGTCAAAATGTGAATTCCGGATGGAAGAGGTTAGATTCCTAGGTCATGTAGTATCACGAGGGGAAATTTCAGTAGATCCCAGTAAGGTGGAATCAATCCTTCATTGGGTATGACCCACAACAGTGACTGAGATTCGGAGTTTTCTAGGGTTAGCTGGATACTATAGGTGTTTTATCACAAGTTTTTCTCAGATAGCCTTACCTTTGATTAAGTTAACCCAAAAGAATGCTCTATTCAAGTGGACACCAGAGTGTGAAAATAGTTTCAAGGAATTGAAGCAAAAGCTAACCATGGCTCCAGTATTAGTATTACCCGACCCCCATTAACTCTTTGAGGTTTATTGTGATGCTTCTAGTAAGGATTCAGGATATGTATTGATGCAAAATCGAAAAATGGTCGCCTATACTTCTCGGCAGTTGAAACCCCACGACGTCAACTGTCCAACTCATGACCTTGAATTTGCGGCTGTGGTTTTTCCTCTAAAGATTTGGTGACTTCTCCTTTATGGCTTGCAGTTCAATGTTTTCTCAAATCACAAAAGCTTAAAATATCTCTTTGACCAGAAGGAATTGAACATGAGGCAACGAAGATGGATGGAGTTCCTCAAGGATTATGATTTTAGTCTGAATTACTATCCAAGCAAGGCAAATGTTGTTGCCAATACACTAAGCAAGAAATCCTTAAGTGTAGCATGTTTGAGGATTAAAGAGGCAGAGTTAGTTGAAAGCTTTAAGAAGCTTAGTCTAGATATGTCGGTAACCCCTCAAGGTGTTGTATTAAGCTAGATAAAAGTAACAAGTGAGTTCAAAGGATAGATTTTGGCCGCACAACACGAAAATCTAGGGTTCCAAGAGATGTTAAGATCAATTCATACAAAGGAGTTGCCAGGATTTACTCAAGATTAACAAGGTATATGGAGATACAAGGATAGAGTATGTGTACCTGCTAGTGGCAATCTTAGAAGGGAAATCTTAGAGGAAGCTCATAGGGGTGATTTCACCATACACCTAGGGACAAGTAAAATATATGCAGATCTCAAGAAAATGTTTTGGTGGTTAGGAATGAAGAAAGACGTAGTAAAGTTTGTCAGAAGGTGTCTCACCTATCAAAAAGTTAAAATAGAACACCAAAAACTAGCTGGAACCCTGCAACCTTTGGAAATCCCAGAATAGAAATGGAAAAATATCTCTATGGACTTTGTAATAAGTTTACCAAGGACATCGTTAGATCATGATGCTATATAGGTTATAGTAGATAGATTGACCAATTTCTTACCCACTAAGGCTAATTTTCCTTTGGATAAGTTAGCTTCTTTGTACATCCAAGAGATTGTGAGACTACACGGTGTTCCTTCTTCAATAGTTTCTGAGAGAGACCCTAGATTTACTTCAAGAGTTTGGGGAGCTTTTCAAAAGGCCTTTGGAACGAAACTTTGCTTAAGTACTGCCTATCACCCCCAGACTGATGGGCAAACAGAATGAACTATACAAACCCTAGAAGACATGTTAAGGGCATGCGTGATTGAGCAAAAAGAAAGTTGGGATAAGTTAATTCCATTGGTTGAATTTGCTTATAACAATAGTCATCATGCTAGTATTGGCATGGCCCTGTATGAAGCACTATATAGGAGAAAATGCCAATCTCCGTTATGTTGGTACGACTTAGGGGAGACAAAATTGCTGGGACCCGACCTTTTTAACCAAACAATGGAGCAGATCCAAAAGATCAGCAGTAAAATCTGCACCACACAAAGTCATCAAAAGAGCTATGTAGACACCCGAAGGAAACCTTTAGGGTTTCAAGAGGAAGAACATGTATTCCTAAAGGTCACGCCAGAGTTAAAAAGTTGTCACCTAAGTTCATAGGTCCTTTTCAGATTCTTCGACTAATCGGGCAGTTGCTTACCAGATAGCCTTACATCCACATTTAACTAACCTTCATAATGTCTTCCATGTATCTCAACTCTGAATGTACCGTCCAGATCCAACCCATATTATTGAGTCCAAATCTATACAGTTAAGGGATGACTTGACATTTCAAGCCCCTCCTGTTCAAATCGTTGACAGAGAAGTCAGGCAACTTAGAAATAAATCTGTGCAACTTGTAAAAGTGGCTTGGGGTGGACCTGGAAATGAAGAATATACATGGGAGCTAGAATCAAGTATAAAGAAAGATCATCTGGAATTGTTTCCAGGTATGAAATTTTGAGGACAAAATTTTTATTTAGGTGGGTGGTAGTGGAATGCCCTAATTTTTATTTAGAAAATAATTGAGATTTTATTAATGAGAATATCCAATTCTGAAAGACGTAGAAACGATGAGAACAATGTAAAGAATGAACAAAAAAAAAGAAAAATAATAGTGTTTTGCGAGCCCCGCAGACCCACCGGGACAGCTGAAAACCCTAGAATTAGGCCTCGGAGATGTCCAAAATTGAGAAATTATAAGATTATGGTTAGAAATAGGTAGAAATAAAGATATTATACTTGAAATTATTTTCCAAGCAATGTTTGATTTCTCGGGTACACTGTTTCACCCGTTCGGTGTAATTTTGGTGTGTGAATTCTAACACTGAAAATTAATTGGATCTCTACATAACATATGAACCTATCTCTTTAAATTAAAGGAATAGCTAAGATTCAATCTTATAATTCAAGATTGAATCACAACCATCCATTTTACTTTATTGAATCAGTAATTATTTAAACATAATATATAATATTCATGTCATTAAATACATGATAAACTCAATATTTAGCTTCTTTAAGAAGTCATATTTTCAACCAGCAAGGAGAAAAGAAGCAACTGCATTTTCCTCCATAGCCAAGAGCTTCATTTTGGTTTCAACTTCAATATATACTAGCCTAGAGTTACCAAAATCAAAATCTTCCTTCACAAAAATTGTTCTACACCTCAACACCTACACATATAACCGATTAGAATCTTAATCCCTCACCAAATCTCAACATTGATACTTTGCTCCTCACTATTTTGAAAGGGTTTTGGGTGTGTTTTGAGAGCCTTGAAGTGAAGAGCATTATCTTGGAGTATACTAGGGACAAAGACACCACTAGCTTCCAAGAGTAAGGCTTTATTAGGTCTTTTCTTGCCAAATTTATATTTCACATTTCTGATTTGTCCTGTCCAAAATTTTTAATTTTTATGGTTAATGGTATATGGTTGTTGATGTATGAATTTTGGTAGAGGGTTTGGATGACGTTAGATAACTTATTTTATCAAAAGAAGTTTTAGTTAGAGTGCTGGATTTTCAGTTTGACTGTAGACCATAAAATTTCATGAATTTTTTGACATATTTGTAGTCATGGTCATTGTCTGGAAAGACATATTGGTAGTCATGGTCATTATGTGGAAAAATTATGTGTTAGACCTAACATTTGAATACTGCCTTAAAAAAACCAAGAACTGAAATAGTACTCATGTTGTCTAGATTTCTGAAACTGAAGCAGGGAAATTGCATAATTTTATTATCATAGTAAATGATCATATTTCCTTTGAAATTTTTATAGGGAGTTTGCGACATCCTGCAGTGTAATTGTAATTTTTATTTTGAGTTGATTCCATTATATGCTAATTTAAAAATTGAGAACCCTGTCCTAGGCTATGAAAAAGTGTTCTCTGACCACTAAACTTGTAAAATTTAGTGACACGGTTATAGAACTCTGATTGTCATGAAAATTTTATAGGGCTTTTTAGACCTATGAAGGTGTCATAAGGAATTTTTGTGGCTCTTGAATTGGTTGTTTGATGTGGAAATTAATTTTGAATTCTAGAGTGATAAATCTGCTTGGTTGCTGAAAACGGTAAAGATGTCTTAAACTAATGATAAAATAGCTTTAAATTTGAGTATATATTATATGAATGGATACTAATCATTTTAAAGTAATGTTGATGAGATATGAATGAGACTCCAACATGATTATATGCCTACCTGTGATATAAGTAGGCCTTTGAAAAGAGAATCACATTATGTGGTTATTATGATGATAAGAGAGAAAATGTGACTCTTAGTTGTGCAATTTTTAGCATAGGGGAAAACAGAGACAAGACTTATCTAGGGTATAGCGAGGAGGCAAAAATAAGGGCTTCCCAGGGAACTTTATGAGTCGGTAGACGCTTCGACTAGGGATAGAACTGTGTGTGATTCGGAAATGGAAAAAAATGAAGTCTGATGATCACGAATAGGAATGAGCTCATGTCCTAACAGACTATTGTCCTTTATGGAATGATCCACTACAAATATCACTTAATGTGAAATTAAGCCTTTTTTATGCTAATGGAAAAAGAATATGGCATTAAATCGAGTTTATTGTTTTGAGATAAAATGTTGATTATCGTTATTAAATCTATAATTATTCCTAGATGTGATTCTTGCATGATTTTAATTATGTGGAATTGTTAATTATGCTTGTTTAAGCTCAAGGGAGTACTCTACTGAGAATTTATAATATTCTCATCCCTATGCTGCATGTATTTTATGTTGTATTCAGATTCTAAAGATGCCATCAGTGATCATCTTCTTGGATTCGCCACAGTGGCAATGGCATTATGACTCAACATTAGACTCCTTGTATGTTGTAGCATACTCCCGGATCAGAATGTACATGTTCTTTAGCCGTTCGTTTAGTACTTCTGTATTCTCTACTGAGTTTGACCCAGGTTTTTCTTATGTTGATGTGCTTCTTGAAATGGCACACCTTGTCGTATTTGTAGCTCCACCTACACCACCTATGTCCCACCCTAGAGATGACCCTTCATCCTCTTCCTCAGACTCCGATCCACCTTCTGACCCTAATGTTCTTACTGGGGGCAATGCCATTACACCAATGGTGGATGGTTTTATTTAGGAGAGTATAGGACAACTCAAGGACTCTTGATATATGTATAGTAGTAGTTTAGCAGTAGAACCCACCAGACTGCAATTTAATCATATTAGATATTGATGAGATTCATTTTCTATCTGTATAAAATTTTTGCTGGATCTCAACTTTGAGCAAGTCAGACTAGATAGTAGAGGTGTTCTTTTGTGAACTAAGTTCCTGACTAATTTAGGAGATAACTAGTTTGCTTTCCAATAAGATGTATCTAATGTAAACTTAACAATGATGTCTATATATGTATATATTAGTTTGGCCACTTATACATCAACAGTATTTTATTTCAATTATTTCTGACTAGTATAGATTATGAATATAAGTAATACTTTTCTAATTACTGTATTAATACTCGAGTAAAAATATGATAATTAGGAAGGTGTTATAGAATCTAATTACATAATGATTTGAACCTTACTAGAAGATAGGAGAGATTTTTACAGAGTTTTCTCTTCTTGAGTGGAGTCTCTCTTGTTTTTGTTTAAGCACTACATCTCTTTATAAAGGTGGTCTTTCTTGTGGCTGTTGCCCTTAATCAAATCTCTAAGTGACACGTATTGATCATCTATTTGTGTCTTGGACCAACCTCTCCAAGCTAAATTGAGTAGTCTTTGACCAACCTCTCCAAGCTAAACCATGACTAGTAAACCAACTGCTACTGTCTCATTACATGTAGTCTTTGACTAGCCTTTCTAAGCTATTACACTGCGATCACTACTAGATCGAGGATACAAAGGCTTGTGTTTGAGTTTGCAACTCAAACTAACCTACACTCAAGCTTTCTTAAGATTTACAGTAAAGAACTTGAAAAGCTTGAATGACTTCTTTCTAGTTGTTCTTCCTTGGAAGAACGTATGAACAACAAAGAATGTCAAAAGAAGATTTTGTGAACAAGGAAATGATTACAAGTAGTAATGACTTTTATAAGAAGATAAAGGAGAGAAATTTTGTAGAGTTTCTGTTCTTTTGTTTAGCTTCAATCTCCTATCTCTTGAAAGCATGGCATTTCTAAATATAGAGGTCTTTCTTGTGACCGTTTCCTTGATCAGACCTCCCAGGGACACCTGTTGATCATTCATTTGTGTTTTAAAAGGTAGTATAGAAGAATAGCATGTCTGTTTGTCAAAGATGTTATAGAAATTGTTGTAATATTGAGTTTCTGATGTTCTCTTAGAAACTACTCTACTTTCTAAATTGTGGTTTCTAAACTTTTCTTCTAGGATCTGGGTTGTTGACCTTGACAGCAAAAGAGATAATAAGCTAGTTCTGACACTAGATTTTGACTTTGTTTCAAATCAAATTCAAATTCAAATTCAAATTTGAAATACAAATTTTCCGTCATTTTTCTTGTAGAGCACATTATTTTACTGTGTTTTAGCTTTCTAAGGTGTGGTAATATTTCCTTGATGACTCCTTGAGCTTCTGGTCTTCAATCCAATCTTCATGATGATGAAAGAATTGCAATTATGCTGACTGAAGATAGAGTAACACCTGGTTCTTAGAGTTTACTTGAAAACTTCATTATAAACATACTTTTTGATATCCAGTGCTACTTTCTGAAGTCTCAAAAACTTGGTTTCTTATATCATTTATCCTTCTTCAATTGCTAATTATATTAAGCTTGAATAAGGATATAATTTTCATTTCCTTTTCAGTTCATATCTCGTAACATGAGATAAACATATTTATATATATGGAGTGAAATTTATCCTTGTTTGAATAAGCCTTACTCTTGCTAAATGATAGAACCTGTTTTAATTCTTCAATAAACTCAAGACTACCATTAGTCGTTCTTCAAAGCATTTTATTTAAATTAGCTTTATTGTTATTTAAAACTTGTTATCACTTATTGGAAGGGTTCTAAAGCTAACATTATGGTCACAAGTAAAACCAAGGAACCCCATCAATATGTCAAGGGCATATAACCAATGAGAAATATATATGTATGTATATATACGTATATATGAGATTCCCTTCGATATGTTAAGGGCGTGTGAAAATGAGAAATATATACATGAGATCCCCTTTAACATATCTAGAGCAAGTAGAGATAATTTCAATAAAGAATAGTGCATTTAGCATATGCATACTCATAGCATATTTAATTGCTTGTTTAGAATTATTTACTATGTGTTTGAGCTTTATGATATATCTGAATTAAGTGAGTGAATGCTAAAAGAAACTCACTTCGGAAGGATGATTTTAGAAAATTAAAAATGAATTTTGTTTTGTAATGCATGATCACAACTTTTTTTTAATAAATCGAAGTGGCTAGAGTGATGACGATGACATTTATAACTGTGTATTTGGGGAATGCCCTATTGAGAATTTTACAAGTCTCACCCATATATTTTTGTGTTCCCGTGTCATTTCCAAATTGTTCAAGGGAACAATGAGGCAGCTACTATAGAAGCTCAATAATTTGAAGTTCGTTATCAACACTATTTTGTTAAGTAGATATAGTTGCAAATATATATATAGATAGATATAGATGTACAGTAAAACTCTTAGAAGAGCATCCTCTTGTATTTGACTTTATATTAAATAAATGCTCTGTTTCTTTGTTATATATTTTAGTAGAAATATATTATAAGTAACAACTCTCGAGTCCGATGTTATGGCCTAAGGATGATGTTGTATCTGGGAGGGTGTTACAGTAACCGCTATAACGGTACTAAAAATCCCATATTATGCACTTTTGTGTTTTCATACGTATAGGGTCTCTTTGGCAACAGGTGTAGGTCCTAGGGATCTCTAAGGTTCTACTAGACTTATCTAGAGACACGTGGACCTGAGACATCACAGTTAGGTTAATTTCACTAAAAAATTCCCTGTATATTTGTAAAGCTAATTTTCAAAGTGTATGATGCTTATTGTTAACAAATTTCCCAGCAAGTGCACATTTTTGCGTTTTTAGTCTTTCCTATAATCTTTTCTTTGCCATATTTTTCAGGCTAAAACTCATAGCTTGTATCTTTTAAAGGCTTCAAGCTTATAAATAACATATAGATCATGATTTTCACTAATTAGCCTTTAAAGTTTTAGTTTAGCTTACTTATGTACATAAAATATGGCAAGAATACAAATTCCAACCAATAAATTCCAAAACAAAATACAAGTTAACATGTTTATCAATGAAACAACCACATGAACATCAAAACACATATTTCAACATAAAGTATCAATTTTCATCAAGATATGAGTTGCTTTTTGAAAGAAAACACTTTGTTCTTTGAAAGGAAAATAAGATTAAGGCATCCTAATCATGACAAAAGATTATGAGCCCTAATACTTGCATGAAGATCAAGTTAGAATGTCTGCCTCTTGGTGGAGATTTAGGAAGGTGAATGGAGTAAAAATCTCCTCTCCAAAACCTCTTGGAACTTGCAGCTCTTCAAGGAATCTACAAGGAAGAAACTTGATCTTCTAAGATTAGAGGCTTGTGTATAATTTTATTGTAAAAGCTAAATATTGCAGCTCTCACAAGGCTAGTGAATTATTTGAAGTAGTAATTATGCAAAGTGTATGAATGAAGCATGGGCAAAGGAGCTTTGAAGCAGTCTTAGAACTAGAAGGTTTTCAAGTGAGATTATTTGAATCAAAAACAACAATGTGAAGGCTATATGGAGATGGTGAGGCCATGGAGTCTAGGACCATTAGGCAAGGAGATGCATTGTGTTAGTTTGTGTGTTAGTTTATTGTCTATGTGCATGATTTAATCTAAAGGAAATTACATTTAATAATTGGTTAATAACATGATTTTTCTACTAACAGAATAGATAATACTAGGATTCATTTCCATTTTTGGGATCAATCCTTGTGACTTTTTAATCCAACGGCTAGGGCTAAATCTTGAAATCCAATTATGTAAGATTAACATGACAGGGCTGAAAATATATTAAAATATTGATAAAATATTCAATTTGATCCCTCAAAATTGTATTGGGGGACAAATTAGTTCCTTCAAATTTGAAAGCCTAAATTTGTCCCTCACATTTTAAAAAGGAGGATAAAATTAGTCCTTTGTATAGTTTCATATAGTGTATGTAGAGATCAATTTTCCCTTTTTTTCATTATATGAAATTGTAAGGAAGGGACCAATTTATCTTCTTTTTTGAAATATGAGGGATTAATTTGGGACTTTCAAATTCTGAAGGATAAATTTATCCCCTGATATATTTTTGAGAGACTAATTTGGGTATTTAATGTAAAATATTTAGTGATCTGTTAATTTTTATTTTGCTATATATAGTCTGTTAAAATTTATACTGATAAATTGTTATTTTATGTTAGAGATTTGTTATTTTTGGGTAGTTTACCTTTTAACCATTTTAGGTATTAATCCAATGGCTTAGATAGACATGCCTATGGATTTGTGCAATCACATTGTTGCAAATAATAACGTAATACCATTGTAATAATTTCTTAAATCAAGACAAGGTATATTAGTAATTAAACAATAGTAGTGGCGTTCTTGCAATTTCAAGGCATGGGGTATTCTTGTAAATTCTTTTTGTAAGACAAGGTATTTTTATAATCCTATCAAGACAATGGTATATTTATAATTTTTTGCTTCTTTTACTAAATTTATCTCATTATCTTATTATTATTTATGTCTTAAAACACTAATTCAATTTCTATTGGTCCTACTCATCTTTCATTTTAATTATCAATTAACTATTTTATACTTGCATTATTGTCTCCAAGGCCTAATTCGGGTTTATTAATCTTTCTAATTAACTTCTTACTAATCTGTTTGACTTTTTAACCTTTTCATTGATTTGGTTGACTTTCTACCAGTTCTATTGACTTTTTGTTAATTATCAAGGAAGAGAAAATCAGACCAGGTATCGAACCGGTCAAAGTACTGGTTCAAAGGTTTAGAGGTCCAATCGACGTTCAACCGGAATGTAATAAAAATATATATAAATATATATATATGATTAATTAAAATATAAATAAATATATTAAACCATTAATATTAATATAATTAACAAAAAATATTCATAGGTCCATAAAAATAAACATAATCCATATAAAATCTCTTTAGTCTCAGCTTTACAACACAGTCACAAAACATTTGAAAATAACATTTATTAGTAACCAATGAGGTTTATGGTGAGTAGTCTACGAATGATGGAGAGAGAAGAACAACAACCGAATAATTTTTGTTAGTGTCTTTCTTTGATTTCATTTTTTTTTTGCTCTATGACTATCATAAGATATCAGTATTTAAGTTTTAGAACAAAAAAATTTAAGTTTTGAAAAAAAAACTGGCCAGACCAGTCCAATTCGCTGGTTTTCCCGATTTTCCCCAATTTTGACCTGTTTTGATTTTCCTCAATTTTTTACCTTAACCAGACCAGGCACCGGACCGGTTCCCGGTTAACCCGGTCAAACTGGTCGGTTCAGTGTGGTTTTCTCTTCATTGTTAATTATACATGTTAATGCCTTAATTATTGTTTTACTTAATGTGATTAATAATTAGAACTTTAATTAGAGGATTTAATCTTGCAATTATAGTGTCTTTGTTTAGGTTAATATGCTTAATTTTAAGAGTCTTGTTTTAAGATTACTTGTTACTAGTCATTCTTAATCTTATTTATTCATTTGAGTTGAGTAATTAATTTTTGAGGATAAGAATGAGTTAAATTGATACCTCATATCCTAGTTGGAGTAATTCTCGATGTTATGTTTTATCTCATAATACTAATAATTAGTCTGGTGTACAAATTTGTTATTTTTTGTTAGCCTAGCTTTTAACTATATCGAGGTACGATCTAATTGAATTAGTCTTATGTTGTTCCTTGGTTAATATTACTAGACTCTTAATTAAGCCTCTAATAGCTTGATTAATGATCTTAGAAAGTGGTTAAGTTCTAATTAGTTTTCTATTATGCTTTTCTTTAACTTTGATGTAATTATATGTTGTGTTTTGACTCTATTGTTGACTTTTCTATTGTCGGATTAAATTTACTATATAATGGGGTATTCAATTACTCATGTTACCGAGTTAACTAAACATTTAAAATTCAGGATGTTATAGTCATTATATATTGTATTAGATTATTTTATCATGTTTTATATAGTGTGTCAAACAAATCATTATGTAATAACTTTTTTAATATGTATATAATTGAAAATAAATATTTATTAGAAAAAGTAGGTAGTATTTATTTATAATTCTTTGCATTCGAACAAACCATCAGTGACCAACGACGATATACTTCTGTGAGGTCTTAAACAAGTATTGTATTTTTTGAAATGAGAAATAATAATTGTACTCATAAAGTGTGAGATATTGTGTCAATTTATATACTATTTATTATTGAATAAGATACATATTCTACTTAAATAGAATATATATCTCATCTAATAATAGATAGAGCATAAATTAATACGGTGCCCATACAAATAACATTAGTCTTTTGAAAAATACACAAGAAAAGGAAAAAAGAAAAATTCAGGCAACAGCACGGTAGAAACCAAAATGTGCCCAAATCCCAAGAAGGAGAAGAAATGGTCAGAAATGGACTTATAGTCATAGGTGTAAGTGAGAATATTAACGTCAGGTAACCAACGAACTGTGTCAGACTTCCAGTACAAACCGAACAGACAATTTTTTTTCTTTTTTCTTTTTCAAAATATTGGAATAAGAAGATTTAAATCTATGGATTCATGCAAATAGACACATATTTTACTACCCAAAATTCGAAGGACATAAAAATATATAAAAGAAAATACAAAAAGGAAAAAACTAAATATAAAAACAAAGTGTGTGCTTGGAATAATTGAAAAATAGAAATGATTTGTTTTGTAAATCAAATCTCATGTTTTATCTTATGCTTCAATATTTAAAAGAATAAAAAGTAATTTGATTTGCATATTCTTGAAATTTTCATTGTTTTTTGAAATCTTGTTAAATTTAGGTAGAATTATTTGATTTTAAAACTTGAGGATTATGTGCTAATGCACACCATTGATCTCTTTATTTTCAAGTAAATAAAAAAACACTTGGAGAATCCACTTCTGTGTAATTAAACATGAGAGGATCTACTCCTAACTTAAAAGCAAATTAAATCAATTTGATTTTGGTTTTTGATCATTTCAAATTTAATGTTTTTTTAATAAGTGCAATTTAATATATTTTAAATAGAAGAATTAATAATTTCTAAATCAATTTAATTTTATTTCCTATTTAATCCTTCTAAATATAAGACTTGATTAACAAATTGAATTAAAGAGTTCGTGCTTATTTTGGTCACATATAAGTTATTTTTGTCCTTAACTTTTAAAAATAAATTAAACTAGTCCATGATATTACAAAATATGAGTCAAGTTAGTCCTTTATCACATTTCTATTTAATATTTTATTAATTAAATAATGATGTATAACCTTAGGTGGCATATTGACACAATGACATAATATGTATTATTTGAAGTATAATGATGTTTAAAATAACTTATTTTGGTGTATAAAATTACACAAAATGTGTCATTTTATGATTTGAAAGGATATTTAAATAACTCATTTTATATAATTTTAGACACTAAAATAAATATATTTAAGCTTATTCCACTTCACTCAATATAAAATATAAGCAACTGTGATTGGTATAGTGGTGAGGTTTTGAATAATATGCATGAAATTTTATATTCAAACCTTATTGAGATTAATATAATTTTAAAATATAAAAAAATACAATATGAAATATGTTAAATTATCACTTAATATTACAAATGGACTGAGAATGAACATAACTCTTGTAATATTCATCAATTTAATTTATTTTAAAAGTTAAAAATAAAATAAGTTGTAAGCATTAAGTCATGCAAAAAATTAACATTATCTCAAAATCACATTTTCACTTTTTGTTTATTCCAAGCACTGCCAAAATGACCCACACATGGAAGAAAGGAAAAGAAAGTAAAAGACCAAGAACACACTCTCTTTCTCTATCTATCTCACTCTCTCTCTCTATTTTCACTGTTTCTGTGTCGTTGTGCTTCCATTCCCTTCACGTTGCTCTCATTCAGGTCCTTCTCGGGCTTTTGAATTTCGAGGTACATTACCATTACACATATCTTTCTCTATTCTTCGCATCTTCTATTTGTAGACTCTCCGTGGACAAGGCTCGAAAATTATCTCACGCGCTTCGATTGTGTTGTGTGCATTCTCTCTCGCTCCTCCTCTTTCTCCCGCATTTGCCGCTACCTTTCTGCGATCGATCCATGCTCCTCCTCTTTGATCTGATCTTCCTTCGTGCTTCCCATTCTGTGTCCTCTTTGCCCTAGATTCTGTGTTTTATTCTCGAATTGTTCTTCGCGGAGATCTGAATTCGATTCCGCTTTTGATCCGTTTTGGTTTCTGGTTTTCGTAATTTTGCTTTGCAAAGTGGCGTGGCTTTTCTTGGTCACGTCGTTGGATAGGATTTTCGAGGAGAATTGGCGGTGAATTGAGGAGAGAATGCGGTGGCGGTGGAGGTAGCGGGAAGGAGGGAGGAGTCACTGCGGCATTTGCATTTCCGCGAGGTAACTTCTCTTCGTTTTTGTATTTGCGTCATCTTCAGTTTCCGTGCACTTTCAGTGTTTGATTCTATGGTGCTTCTTCTGCATTGTGTGTTTGAGTCACTGACTCACTGCGAGGTTCTGCTACTGATGCTGTGAAGTGAGCTTAGAAATTGACCTTCTGGTCAGTTCACTTTTGCATGAATTAGTGTAAAATCGAAGGCGATGATAATTTCTTTTTTTGTAGAATTTTCCCTTTTTTATTTAATACTGTTTGGGTGCTTGTTAGGCCCTCGGTTGCAATCGGTAGACTCTGATTTGTTCATTTTATTTATTTTTATTTTTTTGCTGTTGAAAGGGTAGACTATGATTTGATTTTCTGAGTAGGTCTATCTTTGTCGCTAAGGCAATGTTTGTGAGTTGGGATTTTGGAGGGAAGGGAATGGGAAGGAAGGATTTGCAGTATAACTTTACACTACAAACCCTTCATTTCCCTCCCCTCCCCTCTAAAATTCCAACTTACAAACATACCCTAATAGAAGTTTAAAGGAATGATCTGAGTGCTGGATTTGCTTAGAAATGGGTCTTGTGATATAATAAAAGCTCAGAGTACATATGGAACCAAGTGCGTCTCCTTTTGATGTCTGTGGTGCTCTTTTTATCAGCATTTTAGTTGGATATCAATTTTTTGGTGAATTTTTTGAATGCATGAATTTTAGACTGTTAAAAATGCCAGGCGTCCTGTAAGAAGTATAAACTGGCGTATCAATGCAAATGTCAAAGTCTCCCTCTCCTGAGCAACGGCAGTCCATTTATTCTTCTTCTGAGCCAAGGTCAGTGTGTATTGTTATCATTACAAATTTATTGTTGATGGAAGCTTACTATAGAAGGCAGGCAAAATAGTTTTAGTATATGAGCATTAAAATTATAGTAATTGGAATTAATTGATGATATGTGTGGAATTTAATGTTCAATTGATGGCTGTTTATAACTCAGCTGAGTTTGAAATGACATCCTTCACTTGCAAATGTGATAATACTAATATGTGGAAGCTAAATACCCTATTATATGCAGGGGGTTTAGTGAGGCAACAGGAATGGAGGATCCCGAATCTACAATGTCAACAGTTGCTAATTTTGTGGAGCAACTGCATGCCAACTTGTCATCACCACAGGAGAAAGAACTTATTACAGCAAGATTGCTAGGTATTGCCAGGAGAAGAAAGGATGCTAGAGCACTTATTGGTTCTCATGCCCAAGCCATGCCATTGTTCATAAACATTCTCAGAAATGGAACCCCTCTCGCAAAAGTTAGTGTTGCCACCACTCTCAGTGTCCTGTGCAAAGATGAAGACTTACGGTTAAAAGTACTTCTGGGTGGTTGTGTCCCACCATTACTGTCACTTTTGAAGTATGAATCCACTGATGCAAGAAAGGCAGCAGCTGAAGCAATATATGAAGTTTCCTCTGGTGGTCTATCTGATGATCAAGTTGGTATGAAAATTTTTGTTACAGAAGGTGTAGTTCCAACCTTGTGGAATCAATTAAACCCAAAGAACAAGCAAGACAAAGTTGTGGAGGGTTTTATTACTGGAGCATTAAGAAATCTATGTAGTGACAAAGATGGCTACTGGAAAGCAACATTAGAAGCTGAAGGTGTTGATATCATTGTGGGTCTCTTGTCTTCAGACAATGCTGTTTCTCAGTCAAATGCAGCTTCTCTATTGGCACGTTTAATGTTGGCTTTCAGTGATAGCATCCCCAAAGTAATAGATTGTGGAGCAGTCAAAGCTTTACTTCAGCTTGTTGGTCAGGAAAATGATATTTCTGTAAGAGCTAGTGCTGCTGATGCCCTAGAGGCCCTTTCTTCAAAGTCAACCAAGGCTAAGAAAGCTATTGTTGGTGCTGATGGTGTTCCAATCCTTATTGGAGCTATAGTTGCTCCTTCAAAGGAATGTATGCAAGGTGACGGTGGCCAGGCTCTTCAGGAGCACGCAACTCGAGCTTTAGCCAATATCTGTGGTGGCATGTCTGCTTTAGTACTGTATCTTGGAGAACTTTCCCGTTCTCCTCGCCTCGCTGCTCCTGTTGGGGATATAATAGGTGCTCTTGCTTACACCCTCATGGTCTTTGAGGAAAAAGTTGATGTTGATCAGGAACATTTTGATGCAACTCAGATAGAGGATATTCTAATAACTCTTTTAAAGCCTCGAGACAATAAGCTGATTCAAGAACGCGTCCTTGAGGCTATGGCTAGCCTATATGGAAATGTCTATCTCTCAAAGTGGTTCAATCAGGCAGATTCAAAGAAGGTTCTTATTGGACTAATAACTATGGCTGCCGCTGATGTGCAAGAGTATCTGATACGGTCATTGACAAGCTTGTGCTGTGATAGGGTAGGAACATGGGAGGCGATAAAGAAAAGAGAAGGTATCCAGTTACTTATATCATTGTTAGGATTATCTAGTGAGCAGCATCAAGAGTACTCAGTTCATTTGCTAGCAATCTTAACTGACCAAGTTGATGACAGCAAGTGGGCGATCACTGCTGCTGGGGGGATTCCACCGTTGGTGCAGTTGTTGGAGACAGGATCACAGAAAGCAAGAGAGGAAGCAGCTAATGTTCTGTGGAGTTTGTGTTGTCACAGTGAAGATATTCGTGCTTGTGTTGAAAGTGCTGGGGCCATTCCAGCATTTTTGTGGCTTCTTAAGAGTGGTGGACCAAAAGGACAAGAAGCTTCTGCTATGGCACTCACAAAGCTTGTCAGAGTAGCTGATTCTGCCACAATTAATCAGCTATTAGCATTGCTCCTTGGGGATTCTCCAATCTCAAAGGCCCATATAATCCGAGTTTTAGGTCATGTACTTGCTATGGCTTCACAGAAGGATCTCCTGGAAAAGGGCTCTGCGGCTAATAAAGGCTTGAGATCTCTTGTCCATGTTCTCAATTCATCGAATCAGGAAACCCAAGAATATGCAGCTTCAGTGCTAGCTAATTTATTTATCACAAGACAAGACATTTGTGATAGTCTCGCAACTGATGACATTGTGCTTCCTTTAATGAAACTTCTGACTAGCAAAACTCAAGGTGTTGCCACTCAGTCAGCTCGAGCATTAAGTGCTCTATCTCGTCCAACCAAGGGCAAAGCTGGAAATCAGATGTCTTATATAGTAGTTGGGGATGTTGAGCCACTAATCAAGTTGGCTAAAACATCCTCTGTTAATACTGCTGAAACTGCGGTTGCTGCATTGGCCAATCTTCTCTTTGATCCTTTTATTGCTGCTGAGGCTCTGGCCGAAGATGTTGTTTCAGCTTTAACCAGAGTTCTGGCAGAAGGAACTTTGGAAGGTAAACAAAATGCATCTCGTGCTCTTCATCAATTATTGAAGCATTTCTCAGTAGGTGATGTTCTCAAGGGGAGTGCACAATGCCGTTTCACTGTGCTTGCACTTGTTGATTCCTTAAGAGCTATGGATATGGGTGGAACTGAAGCTGCAGATGCTTTAGATGTAATTGCATTGCTAGCCAGGACTAAACAGTGTGTCAATTTCACTCACCCACCATGGTTGGCTCTGGCTGAAATACCATCAAGCATAGAACCCATTGTTTGCTGCCTGGCTGAGGGGCCTCCCCTTGTGCAAGACAAGGCAATAGAAATTCTTTCTAGGCTTTGTGGAGAGCAGCCAGTTGTTCTTGGTGACTTGTTATCTTCTAGTTCTAGATGCATTGGTTCATTAGCAAATAGAATAATGAATTCCTCTAGTTTAGAAGTAAAAGTGGGAGGGGTTGCCTTACTAATTTGTGCTGCAAAAGATAAGAAAGAGCTCTCAATGGATTTGCTTGATACCTCTGGATATCTGAAACCATTAATATATTCTTTAGTTGATATGATGAAGCAGAGTTCTACTTGTTCATTGTTAGAAATTGAAGTTTGCACTCCTAGAGGTTTTATGGAGAGAAATGCATTTCAAGAAGTTGATGAGTTTGATATTCCTGATCCCGCTACAGTCTTGGGTGGTACTGTTGCCTTGTGGCTGCTCGCAATTATTGCTTCTGTTCATGCGAAGAACAAACTCACAATTGTGGAAGCTGGTGGGCTAGAAGCTCTCTCTGAAAAATTTGCAAGACATACATCAAATCCACAGGTATAGTAATTTTTGCATTTCATTTATTTCTCTTTTACCATTCTCTTAGTCTTTTGGCTAGCCAATTTGCCATTAACAATCTTTCCCAAGTCCAAAAAACTTACGCTATTAGGTAGAGGCGTATGAATGACTTAATATCTAATGTGCCCTCTCTCACAAGAGTCCATTGGGCTTGATGCATCGATAATGCCTAGGCTCAACTTACCTTATGTTGAAATTTTATTTTATTTTAGAAGAATGGGGTCAATAAAGATTGAACTCTAAACCACTTGTTTATAGAGGTTTTGATACCATGTCATTAACTGTTTCTCCTAAAAGCTTAAATTGTTATGTAAAACCACAAGAATGACCTTATATCTAACATAGTTTTGTAGCTCATGTACTGATATCCATGTACGAAGTAGAAAAATAAAGTGCCAAATGTGCAGTCTTAGGCTGTGCAAAAGCACTTTTTTCTAGCTTCTACCTACCTATGCATTTACTACTTTATACTTGCTAGAAAATATCTATTTGCAATTGGGCAAACAACAATATCTTGAAGGCTATATAGAATTTGGAATTTAAAATTCACTATGATTATATCAAACTTTGGATACTGTGTGTGAAGAAGCAGAATTTGGGAAGAAGGAAGAGAGCAAAGAACAGAAGTTATTGACTCATTCATTCAACATCTTTGATTTATGGCTATATGTATTTGAAATAGATGGATTTGCAAAGCCATTCTTAACATTTTTGTGAAAAGAAATTATTAGAAAAGTTTTTACTGAATAAAAAGGAAAACTGAGAATTGGATGTTTACTGGTGTTTACGTTTAGCCAGGAACTGAATTCAGGCTGGACTTTGTGAAAGAGAAAAACAAATTTAGGCTAAGTGCTGCCTGGTTTTAATCTATAAAATGTATACTGATTGTGGAGAGAAATTTTTTTGGCTTAGCCACACCTGGCCTTAATCTACAAATGTATACTGATTTTAAAATTCTTTGTTAATATGAATTTCATTTTTTAATAGAACACCTGTCCCCCATCTCCTAATGTTAACATGTTTGCTGTCTGAAACTCTATTATTTTTGTAAAATGCACTTTGTAAAAATTCTTTTTCCCAGTGAGGCTGAGCTGGGGCCTAATTTTGTTAGAAGCATGATAGTAAAGAGTGAAAAGATTAAAGACTCAGTGTGACTTGAAGTATTGTACAATTGTTCCCCAAAATACTGGATTTAGTACATATGGTTGATGATTGGTATTGTTGCTCTACATTTCTGGATTGAACATTTATTTCTGTCTTGTTGGAGCATGTAAAAGCTTTTTATGGACGCTGATAGATTGCCTCTCTCCCCCTATTGACAGGCAGAATATGAGGATACAGAAGGAATATGGATCAGTGCCTTACTTTTGGCCATTTTATTTCAAGATGCAAATGTCATTCTATTGCCTGCATCAATGTGCATTATACCTTCTCTCAGTCTTCTGCTAAGATCTGATGAAGTAATTGACAAATATTTTGCTGCCCAGGCTATGGCTAGTCTTGTCTGTAATGGTAATAAGGGAACAGATATTGCCATTGCTAATTCTGGTGCTGTTGCTGGATTGATAACTATTATTGGTCATACAGAGTCAGATATGCCAAACCTCATGGCTTTATCAGAAGAATTTTCTTTGGTGCAAACCCCTGATCAAGTTGTTTTGGATCATCTTTTTGAAATTGAGGATGTAAGAGTGGGATCTACTGCACGGGAATCTATACCCCTTTTAGTAGACCTTTTGAGACCAATACCAGAAAGGCCCAGTGCTCCCCCAGTTGCCGTTAGACTCTTGATATCCATTGCAGATGGGAGTGATGCAAACAAATTAATCCTTGCTGAAGCTGGAGCTCTGGAAGCTTTGAACAAATACCTGTCCTTGAGCCCTCAAGACTCAACTGAGGCCGCTATTTCTGAGCTATTGAGAATATTATATTGCAATTCTGACCTAATTAAACATGAGGCATCAACAAGTTCACTGAACGAACTCACAGCAGTTTTGCGTCTTGGATCAAGAAATGCTAGATATAGGGCAGCAAGAGCACTCTGTGAACTCTTTGATGCTGAGATCATTAGAGACTCAGAATTAGCTAAACAGGCCATTCAGCCATTGGTTAACATGCTTAATACTACATCAGGGAGTGAGCAGGAGGCTGCTCTAATGGCCTTGATCAAGTTAACTTCAGGAAATCCTTCAAAAGCATCTCTTTTTACAGATGTGGAAGGGAATCCGCTTGAAAGTTTATACAAAATATTGTCTTCTGCTTCATCCTTGGAGTTGAAGAGCTATGCTGCACAACTTTGCTTTGCTCTGTTTGGTAATAGCAATATCAGAGCAGATCCCATTGCATCAGGATGCGTAGAACCACTTATATCACTGATGCAGTCTGATTCTGGGATAGCAATAGAGTCTGGGGTTTGTGCTTTTGACAGATTGTTGGAAGATGAACAACAGGTAGAGTTTGTAGCAGCCTATAATGTTTTGGATCTCCTTGTCAGCTTGGTTTCTGGTACAAACTATAAGCTTATTGAGGCTACCATAACTGCACTCATCAAATTGGGCAAAGACAGGACTCCATGCAAACTGGTCATGGTCAAAGCTGGCATTATTAATAATTGTCTCAAGCTGCTCCAACTAGCACCTAGCTCATTATGCTCGACAATAGCTGAGCTGTTTCGCATTTTAACTAATAGTAATGCAATTGCTAGAAGTTCAGATGCTGCAGAAATCGTAGAACCCCTTTTCCATGTTTTGCTACGTCGAGATTTCAACTTATGGGGACAACATAGTGCCTTGCAAGCACTTGTAAATATATTGGAAAAACCACAAAGTCTTGCAACCTTAAAGCTTACTCCTAGTCAAGTTATTGAACCCTTGATTTCTTTTTTTGAATCCCCATCCCAAGCTATTCAGCAACTCGGCACAGAACTTTTATCTCATCTTCTTGCACAGGAACATTTTCAGCAAGATATTACAACAAAGAATGCAGTTGTGCCCCTTGTACAGCTTGCTGGAATTGGGATATTGAACTTACAGCAAACAGCAATAAAAGCATTAGAAAAAATTTCCGCAAGCTGGCCAAAGGCAGTTGCTGATGCAGGAGGTATTTTTGAGCTTGCAAAGGTAATTATTCAAGATGACCCTCAGCCACCACATGCACTCTGGGAATCGGCTGCTTTAGTTCTCTCAAATGTATTACGTTCCGATGCTGATTACTATTTTAAAGTTCCTGTGGTGGTTCTTGTAAAATTGTTGCACTCAACACTTGAAAGTACAGTTAGCATTGCCCTTAATGCATTAATAGTTCATGACAGAAGTGATGCTTCAAGTGCTGGACAGATGATGGAAGCTGGAGCTATAGACGCTCTGCTGGACCTTTTAAGATCTCACCATTGTGAAGAAGCATCTGGTAGATTACTGGAAGCTTTATTTAACAATGTGAGAGTACGTGAGATGAAGGTATCTAAGTATGCTATAGCGCCTTTATCACAGTATCTGTTAGATCCACAAACTAAATCACAGTCTGGCAAGCTTCTTGCTGCTTTAGCTCTGGGAAATCTTTCCCAGCATGAAGGACATGCTAGAGCTAGTGGCTCAGTTTCTGCATGTCGTGCACTGATTAGTTTACTTGAAGATCAGACAACTGAAGAAATGAAGATGGTGGCTATATGTGCATTGCAAAACTTTGTCATGAACAGCAGGACCAATAGACGAGCTGTTGCAGAAGCTGGGGGCATATTGGTGATTCAGGAATTGCTGCTGTCTCCAAATACAGAAGTTGCCAGACAAGCAGCGTTACTGATCAAATTTTTGTTTTCTACCCATACACTGCAAGAATATGTGTCAAATGAGCTGATCAGGTCATTGACAGGTAGATTATTATAGTTGTTCCTATTGACAGTGTTCTCTGATTTACCCCTATGCTCTTCTTTTGGCGACTACTTTTGGCATGTGTCTCAATGTTGTAATCATGTCTGTTTTACATTGCCTAGTATGTTCTTTACTTGAGATGCAAGTTCATTCATGTAGGTGTCTTTGGTTCAATGTTGCGAATAGAAATTCTTTTAATGGAACACTTTTTAAGAATCAAATCCCTTGCAGATTACCTTTCACCATGTTTCTTGCATACACAAACTATTCTTTCATCTTACCTTGAAATTCCTTGAGGTGCCTTGATGGTGCATAGTGTAGACCCTTAGTGAATCATGATTTCCACTTCTGATGTACTTGTTTTAAATGTTCAAACTTCAAAGAAAGGATAACAGTGGAACAGTAGCAGCAAAGCTATACTTAGTGATCCTTTTCACACAATTCTTGTGGATTCATATTCTGGTGATAAAAGGGTGGCTTCCATATCTGTTTTGCTTTATTTATTCAGATTTGTTGTATAAAAGCCTTGGTTTAATGTTGAGAATTGTGATTCAGCCAATGTTTGGTTTTAGACCTTCTGGAACTAGAAAAACAACTGAATTCCTCTTCCCCAATAGGCATTTTCCTGGGTAATTGGAAATTGTCAAAATGTACAAAAAAATTGTTCTCCTTCTATCCTTACTTTATTAGTGATGCTTGGTTATGGGGTAAAAATAGGGTGTAAATTTTTATAGATGAGCCTCATATGTAAAATTACACACAAACCTCGTTCATGAAAAATTTATCCAATTTTTACTCCCAAACCAAACATACCCTTAGTATGTCCATACACACACAATATATATATATATTTCTAATTATATTTTAGCAAAATAGAGGATGTATAACAGATTTTCTGCTGCCTGACAGCTAGTGAATTAACTTTCTTTCCTTTTTTATTATGAGTCCTAAATTTATATCAGTTATCAAGGAAATATATTCTCATGTATACATTGTGGTGGTGTATAGGATGATTTATTTTATATGTATTTCTTTTTTGACTTTTTGATTTAATTATATCATTGGTTTGTTGTGCAGCTGCACTGGAAAGAGAGTTGTGGTCAAGTGCCACAATCAATGAAGAGGTTTTAAAAACACTGCTGGTGATATTCTTGAACTTCCCTAAGCTCCACGTATCTGAAGCAGCAACCCTTTGCATTCCTCATTTGGTAGGGGCACTTAAATCTGGTAGCGAAGTGGCTCAGGACTCTGTACTTGATACCTTTTGCTTGCTAAAACAATCTTGGTCAACTATGTCAATAGATATTGCAAAGTCTCAAGCTATGATTGCTGCTGAAGCCATCCCCATCTTGCAAATGCTCATGAAAACCTGCCCACCAAGTTTCCATGAGAGGGCAGATACTCTTCTGCACTGCTTACCAGGTTGTTTGACTGTCACTATTAAGCGTGGAAACAACCTTAAGCAAACTATGGGAGGCACAAATGCATTCTGCAGGTTAACAATAGGCAATGGTCCCCCGAAACAAACCAAGGTATTCATTCCGGTGAATAATTATTGGCTGCAAGCTTGCAAAAGCGCCAACTTTATATCATGGTCTGTATATTTGATTGAAGTTGTTTAATTTATTTTTGAACCCAAAATGTTAATCTTTTGTTCTTTGCATTCTCTCTCTCTCTCTTTTTTTTTTCTATTCTATTCTATTCTCTTTTTGTTTCTATCTACATGCCTCCCTTTTTTAGTGTTCTTAGTACAAGCTCCGAAATTATTACCAACTACATTCAATACAGTAGCAGAAATTTTTAAATCATTTATTTAAAATATTCTCCGACATGTATATATAAGATGTAATCTACCATTAAATCACTCCTGAATTACTTATGGGAATACTGAATTTCGGTTTCAAAAATTTATTTATGAGGTTATTCATTGATTTGTCTGCTGTATCTGGTGAGAATTAGGTTATACAACATTACAGATACCTGTTGTGTTTGCATCTATTAGGTGGTGAATCATAGTACTTCTCCAGAATGGAAAGAAGGGTTCACATGGGCATTTGATGTGCCTCCGAAGGGCCAAAAGCTCCATATCATATGCAAAAGCAAGAATACTTTCGGGAAGGTAACTGGATATTCTTTCTGTCACTCATTCTCTAATTTTCTGTAGTGAGTGATCTCTTCGTTTTCTGAAAGGATGAATAGCTACTTTATTTCTTTGTATCTTGGATATAAATATTTGGATTAAATGCATTTTACCCCCTTATATTTTTAGGTGTTGTACAATTTAGACCCTGACTTTTAAATCTGTATAATTCGACACCCTGATTTTTATAGACTGTGCAAAAAGGCCCTTCTGTTAACCAGACATCCAATGTCACTGTTAAATGGTCATGTGCTAGTCACATGACTCATTTAATGGATAAAAATACCCCACCCTTTTATGAAATTTCCCAAACCCTATCCCAAATCCACGCCCTCTGTCATTGAACTTTAACACACATAGAGAACCAACGACCCATCCCCTTTAGCCACAAAAATCCCTTGAACAACAGAAATGAACCATCAGAAATGCACTCAAATCCATTATCTCAAACCAAAAATCAAGAGATGCAACCACACAACTCAATCATCCACTGCAAGAAAAAAAAAAGTCACAATAAAAGTAAAAAAACAACATTTAACCAAATGTGAGAGATAGAAGGAAGGGGTGGTGGTTCCTTACACCGCAGCCACTGCTGTGCTCCGCCACTGCCCCCGGCTACGAAACCAAACGACTCTCACTGCTCCCTTCCTTAGCTGTGGACCCATCACCCTTGTCCTCGAATCTTTGCCATGAACCACCACCATCCTTCGTCGAGCCACAGCCAGAACCATTTCTGCCTTTCCTCCCTCCGTCAATCAGCGGTGACTAGTGCAAGGTCGCCCTTATCACCATCGAACTAGAAACTTCCCCTTCCCATCTCTTAGCAGCGAAGTCATCTAGCCCAGCCACCACCATTTCCTTCCATCTTCACCGTCAAATCTCCAACCACTGCATGCACACACCCTCAGTAACTAAAATCGTGAAGCCACTCCTTTCCCTTTCACCACACTCGATCCACACTCCTTCTTCTTCTTCGCTGGGTCTTTCCTCTTCACTAGGCTTTTTTTCCTCTTCCAGAAAAATTGGTTCATATTCAATTTGAATCGGGGCTTGACGTTGGTTCAGATTTGATTTGAATTTGGTTCAGATTTGATTTGAATTTGGTTCAAATTGGGGTTTTGATTCAGCTTCAAAGGGTGCATTTGAGAGGTTTGAAGGTGATGGTTGGGATAGAAATTGATGGTTTCTGTTCCAATTAGAGGACAAGGAGGTTGAAGGAGTTTGATGGATTTTGTTCGCATGGGGATGGTTTAGGGTTGGGATTGGGTTTGGGGATTAGTTTAAAGGGGAGGTGTATTTTGTCCATTAAATGAGTCATGTAACTAGCACATGGTCATTTAATGGTGACTTTGGATGTCTAATTAACAGAAGGGCCTTTTTACAGAGTTTATAAAAATTAGGGTGTCAAATTGCACAGATTTAAAAATTAGGATCTAAATTGTACAACACCTAAAGTACAAGAGGATAAAATGTATTTAACCCTAAATATTATATTGTTGATTACTGAAAGGATCTCTGCTCATGTCTGTCAATAATAACTCTATTTTCTTGGTCCCTGTGCTATTTGTAATTTTCATTGACTTGAAAATAATTCTCAAATTAGCTCTCTCTCACCTCCCCACTTACTCAACCAAGCACACACCCTAAAGCTTTTGATTTAATTTCTGACGTTTGGTGTTGTGTTTTTTTTTTTGTCCAGACAACTCTGGGAAGAGTCTTGATCCAAATTGATAAAGTTGTGACAGAAGGGGTTTATAGTGGATTATTCAGTCTTAATCATGATGGCAACAAAGATGGTTCATCCAGAACTCTTGAAATTGAGATTATATGGTCCAACAGGATTTCTAATGATGATATTTGAAAGGGTAGCGGGCTACTTTTCGGGTTTGAAGCTCAAATTAATCTGCAGCATGCATGATATGATGCCGTGGATATGATTTTGCTTGTAAATTTTAATATCTGGAAGGCCCAATTTTGTAGTCTGGCAGAAGAAGTTGATTCAGTTGTAAGTGTAAATTAAATTAAGTGTCCAATGGCAGGCGTTGGAAAAGGAGGCTCCACGGTAAAGGAACTTCTAAAGATGGTTAGAAATGTACAGGTCACTTCATAGGATTTAGAAACATGAATAATAGGAACAAACGGCATTTTAATTGAATTTTTGTCAAAAGCGTGTTTTCTTTTTCTCAGCCACTGGTATTGTGATGTACACTAGTTTCTACTGTAAAGTGGCTTTGTTTTATGTATTTAAGCCGCCAGAGCAATGATACACTGACCCGGATGCCATTTTCTACCTGGGCGGGGAACGTGTTCTTTTAACGCCACCGTGATCCGTGTTTTGTCCAACACTTTCGCTAGTTATATAATTCGGACACTAAATTAGTCAGATTTCCTGCAAAGATGCGGGATGGCCCGTTTATGAATTAAGAATTGAGAGAAGAGAAATGATATGTTGATGGGGAGAAGAGGGGCATACAGTGACACATACGTATGGATGGGGAAATTATTGTTGTACAAACACATTCTGAAAGTCTATGGTAGGGAAGGAAACATTAAAAAAATTTTAAAAAAAATAATAAGAGAGAATGGAAAACCCGTAAATTAATATTTTCTTCACCTCCAAAATTCACTCTTCCTCCTATGAACCCTTCCCCTTATCTCTAAAATGTCTCTCAAAAACTCTCCTTCACCTCTATGAATCCTCCCTTGCTGAACCCCATGCAGTCATCCTTACCTTTCTTCCACCCCAACCTAACCATAGCCACACCATACCACTATCTTCATACCGCTTGTTCTTCATCTCGATAACTTATAGAGTCACCGCGTCAACATCCGACTTCATTCGATCTTCACCTGCCACATACTAGTGCCCCTTATAGGTCAATACCACTGGTGACTTATGCAATTGATGCATCATTGTTTGTCTTCATTCTTCTCATCTTCTCCTTTGTCACCACATCCTCCTCTCTTCCTTCCTAAGTTTATCTTCTTACGCTACCCACTTTTTTTTTTGGGGGGGGGGGGGGGGTGGGCTTGATTTTTAACTAGTGGCCACTTTGAATCCTTGCAAGTAGCAGTAGCAGAAGGAAAGAAAATTTTTATTTGAGTAAGTTTTCTCTACAACTAATGAATTCATTTATGAACTTATTGGTTAATTAAATTCTCATCATATTTGACAAATTACTTGAATTAATTTGGTGTTCTCCTTTCTCATTATCTGCTAGTTTGTGGTTTGCCCTCTATTATTACTGATGATTGATGTTTTTTATTTATGACTAAGAATTCTTGGTCTTGCTATTCTATTATGTTGTTGTCTCTCATCAAAAACTAAATTCGTTGCCTGTATTCAATTTTTTTATACACTCTTGAGCTTAACAGGAACACTACAACTCTCTAACATGTACATGCTCAGTAAGAAGTAGAAGCAACAAGTCTCACCTTCAAAAGTACCAATAATATCACAGTATCAATATTGGCTTAAATTTTTTTGGCTTTTAGGAGACCCATTTTCTTATTTTCATGGTTTACATGCTATTTCTATAATCCAATGCAATAATATACCCTTTTTGCCTTATACTTTGGTTTAAGATAGTTTTAGAATTGAAGTATTCTTAGTATTTGATGCACATGGAAATTTTAGGTTGATGCAAATTATTTGGCATTTTCCTGAACCAATATGTTATTAATTTCACCTTGATTAGGATTGGATTACATGAAGAGATTGGAAATAGTTTCTAATTATTTTGTTTGTCTTGCAGCTTACTGGTGATACAACTTCATTAACCTAGAGGTTTTGAGTTTTGACTATTACTTCATTGGCTATCAGTTATTAGAGTAATAAACTAAATGCTAAATAATAAATAACATTCATGATAGTTTCTTCTTAGTATCCTTTGCAAAAAGATTTTGGATATTCAACTCCTTACTGCCAAAATGACATGGATATAATTTGATATAGCTTGAAAAAGGATTTTAGTGTCCTTTCCAAATATATTTTAATTTTAGCCATGAATTCTCACTTGTAAGAGTTCTTTTTCCTTCAACGGTCTTTAGTTTTGGATAGTTATTAAGCCACAACTTTGGTCACTTAGTCATTCTTTGTCTCTCTTCTAATTGCTATAACTGTGAAAACCATCAACATTAGCCACCGGAGAAGTCATCCCTGAATAATTGTGTTTCATGTGTATGCTCAAACTGGAAAACTGAGAAAATGATTCCTTGAAAACGTTTTCCAATCGCTTAAGTTGCATTTATTCTATTTAAAAAGGATTATGTCACTTTCCATCTTTGCTTCCCTTGGGAATAATAAGCTAGTAGAGTTACTTTCCATCCTTGATTGAAAATTTTAGTCGATGAAATATATTTGAAGTATTATCATTTGTAAAGTGCGAACGGTTAACATCCTAGTCAAAATAGAATTCTTTACTTTTGGTTCTTCAACTCTTTTATTAGTTGTCATATGCTTTGAAAGTAAGGTCACTTATGTTGATGGTTTGATTTCTACTTTATAGGATTCTTTTGGACAATAAACCGTGGCGCATGCAAGGTGCGTAGGCAGCTTGGAGGGTTGGCAAATGGGGTTTGATGGATGAGTACCTCAATAGAGTTGAAGAAACATGAAGATTAATGATTCCATGATTGAGATCTTGAGATATAAATTATATGGCTTTTGTTTAAGTATATGTATCAATTTCTATTTCATTCAAAGATGATCTTTGCGTAGTTTAGTTGTATTTCAGTTATAGTTCTACAAATCTTTAGATTTTTACATTTGGTAGAGTTTGGATTTGTAATATTTGTGATTTTCTATTTTTTCAAAAGAATACTATTGATTATGTTGGTTGTATTTTGAATTTTAATGAATAATTGATGTGATTTGAGGACTTATGAACTCTATGGATTGATGAATCAATGCTCAACACAATATCCAGTTTGTGCTCCAAGACCAAAGTGATTCAAAAAATTTTCTAATATGCGTTGGTAAGTGTTACCAATATATTGGTATTTTCTTATCAATTTCTTAGTAATTTTTCATAAAAAAAACTAGTATCTTATTAGTTTTTTATTTATATTAAAGGAGATGAGAATTTTATGATAAAAAATTGAGTCAAAGAATTAGTTTAGAGGACTCAAACTCTATGAATTGATGAATTGAGCCTTAACATTGTAGGTGATGATATGCAAGAGAAGCGGGGGTTGAATCGTGCATTGATCTTTTTTCATTTTCTGAAGCTTCTGAAAAGATTACCATCAAGTATGTAACTTGAAGTGTAGCGGAAATAATTAATAACTTTAGAAAGGTACTTTCTGAACCTTAATAAATAAAAACTTCATTATTAAAAGAGATACCATAAAAAGAGCAGAATATATATGTATATATGACCGAAGACAAGGCAAACAAAGCAGGAAACGTAAATAAAAGAGATTAGGGTAAGGGAGAAAGTACATAGAGGATTTATATTGATTCGGCCAATATGCCTACATCCAGTACTCAACAACTGTTGATGTTATATTATAACAACAACTTTCTCAACCTGAAAAAGTACAAATGGATAGTATTTTCATTAGCCTTCCCAAGCTATCATCCAAGGATTTCAGAAACCACCTGTAACTAAGGATTTCGAGTAGTTCTGTACTAGCCTTTCCAAGCTAACATGAGTAGTTTTGACTCTGGCCTCTCCAAGCCAATCCGTGACTGATAGGCAACTCCTTCAGTACGTTGTTAGTATTCTTTCCATGACCTCTCCATGCTATAAGTAGTCTTGACACTGGCCTCTCTAATTCGAGCACATGCACCCCCGTAAAGAGCAGACTCATTGTACCCTTACCGCTACCTTAGCAGTCCGAGACTATTCGGAGTACATTCCCCATTCTCCCCATGCTCATTCAGAAACTGACCTATCCGAGGACTCAGCCATAGAGATCCCGTCCATTGGTTCCTCCCCCACCGTGCCTTTGGAGATCGGTGGAGGCAGTAAGGCTACGATGACTCAGCCGATTCGAGGAGGTAGAATGAGGATGATATCCTATCGTGGAGCCCATGCCTAACCCTCTCACCGTTTGGCTACTATAGCTTAACTAGCCCAGTGGGTTGGTTATGTTCCTCCCCCTTGGGACGGGCAGTAGTAGGAGTTGGCGGTGGTCTTAGTAATGCATGTGCGCATATTTTTACATAGGATAGCCTTCTTTTGCTTTTAGGGGTTATCTACTTTAGATGCACTCAAGTAGGTAGAGTTTCTGGTTTATGTATTTTATGTTTTCTTATGTATTTACACGGATGACTGTACTAATGCTACTACTTGATCTTGGTGTATAGTGAAACTTTATATACATATATATATATATATATATATATATATATATATATATATATATATATATATATATATATATATATATCTTGGGTTTCATTTATTATATGAATGTCTACTCTTTATTATATGCGGAATGAACGATGTAGTTTTACTTTACGTATGGCTCACGTTTTCATCTTCTATTTCAAAAAAAAAAAATTACCCATATTTTCGTTAAATATTTTCTAAATATTAGGATTAAGAACTGGAATAAAAGAGTAATAACTAATAATTAACTTGAATACGTCCTAGGCATGTTAGGTTAAATATTAGGGTGTTACAAGTGTTGCAGTGCTTAGCAGTGACCTATGCTGATAAAAATCATTTTGCGGGTGTTGTTAAGCGCTGCAGCACTAGACAGAATTGATATCTTCATATATTTAGTCATTTTGGTCCCTTAAACATCTAAATTTGTCCTTGGCACTAGAAATAGAAATTGTAGTTCTTTTAATGAGCTTTCCAATGCCATTTCAATCATCTCAATTGGACATCCGTAGCTCCAGATATTGCAAAAATACTAACTGGATGTCAAGTTGGATAGCATCAGAATATCAGCAACCTTTAATCTTGCAACTTAATTTTCACTAAGATGTTATTAGAACTGGGTTTTGAGCTGAACATGAAAGTTTTAGAGCACTTATTAAGCTTTCCAAAACATCTTTATTTGTTTCAATCCAATCCCTGTAGAAAGAGATACAGCTTTTTTATTATAATGCTTTTTGCGAATGTGCTCAAATAATCTCAAGAACTCTTCTATTTAACTCCTGAATTCTCCCAAATTGATTGTTGCTACAAGCTCCATGCAGAGACTTCCTAGCCTTGTTCTTAACGTTTTGCACTCAATTCAAAGCTCCTGTATATAAAAACCATACTCAAAGAGAGAGGTTAAACACAACCGACTCTAATCCAATAATTATTCCAAAATCAATGCAAAAGCCATAAATTCTATCAAAATCACACAATAAGGAATAAATCAAAATCCTAATTAATTATTTCAATAACTCAATAAAACTAATGCAAAAAGCTAAGGTTTTGTAGCAAGATAAGTGGGCCCCTTATTACTCCTCAGTAGAGACTCCAAGAGTCGTAAACCAATCTCCTTCAAATGAGCATCTGATTCCAGTGGCAGATGCTTGGATGATGTTGGAAAAGTCAGATATTTCTACTTCCATGTCAATACCCCTGATAGAAGTTGTTAAGATTCAGACACTTGCTTCAACTAGGAGTAGAAGGCAGTCACCATCCTAGTAAAGACTCGGTTTGAGAGATCTAGGACCCTCACCTAGCCTTGAAAAGAGAAAACTTCTAGGGAACAAGAACCAGGTTCATTAGTTCTCCACTAATCCTTTTCCATGAGCTATCTTCCTTTGAGAAAAGTTTACAATGTAGTGCTGCTGCAGAGGTAGTTCCTAGTACATAAGGAGAATTCCCATGTAAGCAATGCTTCTGTCAAAGTGTTTGCCTTCAGCCATAGTAAATTATGTGTGAAAGGGTTGAACAAAAAGGTAAGGGTTTGAGAAAATGGTGAGGTTACAGCTAATAAAGTTATGTGAGAAAAGATGAAACAGTTGAGGTTTCGGATATTTGAACTTAAAAATGAGGGAGTAAAGTGTGACGTGTAAGGAGTGGGGAGTTATTGAAGTGATGGGACTAAGGATTGAAAGTAAGGTGAAGTGGGAGAGAGAAACTCAAAAAGAACGGGAATTATCCCATCTTTTTTACTCTTTTAGAAATTAGTGATTTCTGAAGCTTGGAACCACTTTCTGAACCATGTCAACTTTCTGACCCATTGAGATAACATTGCTTTCTCATAACTTATTCATCTTCAAATTTTGAACCTCCTAAACCCATTTTCTGATTATCTGATCTTCTTCGTGATCTTTGAAATTGATTTTCTGAACTTGTAGAATGATCATCTGGTCTTGCAAACTAATGTCTGATCTTCTAAATAGATGTTTTGGTCTTACAAACTAATGTCTTTATTTGGGCTTCGATTCAGAGCCACAATGGAGAGTGTACAAAGATGTTTATGCAAGAATACTTATGTAGATTTAAAAACTTTTGAGGTTCAAAAGCATTTTTAGGCAGCAAAAACAATCTCTAGCTAATTTTTTGTTAATATATCAAATATTTAGTCTCACTATTCACAAACATTAACTCAAAATCTCCTTTTGGAACATGATCTCTTATAAAATGATGTTTAACACCAATCTGCTTGGATCTAAAGTATTGGATAGGATTCTTAGTAAGATTAATAGCACTAATATTATCACAGAAGATAGGGATTTTGGAATACCTTAAGTGATAATCTTGTAGCTGGTTCCTTATCCACAGTATTTGGGTGCAGTAGTTTGCAGAGGTTCACACTCAGCTTGAACAGTAAAAAGAGCAATGGTATTTTGCTTCTCGCATGATCAAGTGATAACGCTCTTTCCAAAAGAATGGCAGCATCCATTGGTGCTTTTCTCTCTACTCTGTCTCTAACAAAGTCAACATCACAATACCTTGCAATCTCACAAGATATACCTTTCGTGTACCATAAACCAAGATTAGTAGTACCAAATAAACATCTCAAAATTCTTTTAATAACATTTAAGTGTGATTGCTTTGGGTTAGATTCAAATCTAGCACAAATCCGCACACTTAACTGAATGTCTGGTCTACTTGTTGTAAGATATAGAAGTGAACAAATCATTCCTCTACAATTGCTTTCTAATAGCTTTTCACCATTCTCGTCAGCATCGACGACTTGAGATAGATGCATTAGGGTACTTATAGGTTTGGCTTGATCCATATTAAACCTTTTCAAAAGCTCTTTCGTATATTCTTTTTGATGGATCAAGGCTCCTTCCTTTTGTTTTAATTGAAGATCGAGGAAAAACTTGAGTTCACCCATCATACCCATCTCAACTTCACTCTGTATTAATTTTGAAAACTTTTCATAGAGAGAATGATCTATAGTGCCAAATATAATGTCATCAACATACATTTAAACTATCAAAAAGTGATTATTTTGCTCAAGAGTAAACAGAGTTATGTCAACATTACCTGTAACATCTTAATATTTAACCCAACACGCCTAGGACGTATTCAAGTTAATTATTAGTTATTATTCTTTTGTCCCAGTTCTTAATTCTAATTTTTAGAAAAATACTTAATGAAAATATGGATACAATTTTTTTTTGAAATTGAATATGAAAACGTAAGCCATGCGTAGGATAAAACTATGTCGTTTGTCTCACATATAATAAAAGGTACCATTCACGTAATAAATAGAATACAAGATCTCAAACATAACCAATCATCATATATATATAGTTTCACCATACACCAAGTCAAATAGTAGCATTAGTATAGACATCTATGCAATACATAAAGAAACATAAAATACATAAACCAGAAACCTCGCCTACTTGAGTGCACCTAAAATAGATAACCTCTAAAAGCAAAAGAAGGATATCCTATGTAAAATATGCGCACATGCACTACTAAGAGCGCTACCAACTCCTACTACTGCTCGTCCCAAGGGGGAGGAACATAATCAACCCATTGGGCCAGTTCGGCCGAAGTGTCCAAACGGTGAGAGGGTCGAGCATGAGCTCCATGACGGGGTATCATCCTCACTCTACCTCCTTGAATCGGTTGTGTCACCGAAGCCTCACTGCCTCCATCGATCTCCATGAGCACAGTGGAGGAAGAACCAATGGACGGGATCTCTGTGGCTGAGTCCTCGGATAGGTCAATCTCCAAATGAGCAGGCGGAGAATAGGGAATGTACTTCGGATAGTCTTGGATAGCTAAAGTAGCGGCAGGGGTACGACGAGTCTGCTCTCTTTGAAGGGGCGTGTGCTCAAAGAAATGCTCATCAGCAAAAGGTGAAGTGGGAGAGAAACGGAAACTGGTGACTGGATGAGCAAACGGGCAGTCCAGGAACACAAACAGGCAGATGGAACAGCGGCCTACAAAATGGTAGGACTGGTGTGTGGCATCAAAATAGAGCTCCCAGGTCGGCACATCAACGTATATCACAAACGACCCACCATCGTCCTTTAAAGACGCGATGGAAAGAAAAGACAGAGGGAGTGAGAAACTTGATAAAGAATCTCAGTAGGGCATCCTCCTATCCTAGTGTCATCATCTATATCCTCAGGAACCTCGGGTTTCATTATGAAATAGTGAGCATGCATAAGGTTCAATTATTAAGTTCTAAAATACCAAATACCGAGGCCCGTTCATTTTTATATGAATCTTAGATGTTATGAATGCATCATACCTCATCATGAAATGCACGTCTATACAAGGTGCAACATGCTATATAAAAACATAAGTGATGCATATAGAACATAGTAAACATAACATGAATTACTTCATTTTATTCCTTAGGTGACTTAATCTATTATTTCTCTCGTTGGGGGTCACCCTATTACTCTCTCCTTTTGAGAGTTCTAGGTTTTGAGCTCATACCTCACTAGTCATCACTAGCATACTCTTATCCTCATAATAAGTTAACACCCAACTTTTGAAGTATGGGATAGGGGGCAAGGATCACCTTTCATAACTTTTAATTCGGGAAGTCCAAATGATCACTTTCTTATTGGATCACCTCTCATAACCTTTAATTCAGGGAGTCTAGAGGATCATTTCCATATGTTTTATGTCACATTAGCATTAGCATATTATGTTAAGATGTAAGAACACAAACATATCATATAATGTCACATGCTTTCATGTTACCTCAACACATGCATCTTAAACCTTCCAAGTGTAATCATAACATGCCATAACAATTCTTGTAACTAGTAACCAAGTTATGTTTTTGACCTTTTCTCATTACCGACTTTTTCTATGATACTAGAATAAATTCCTAAACCAATTATGAGTGATTCCTATATATTTACTAAGTGCTAAACATCTTTTTTACCAAATTATAATATGCTGGACAGAAACCATATTTTTGTGCCTTTAAGGGTTCTAGAAATCACATTTTTGACCCTTTTTAGTCACTAGTCTTTCCTTAAGTGCTAAAAATAATTATCACACTAATTACTAACAAATTTTTCCCATTTAATTCACCCAAACAGTATACCTTAGATCTGAAAATGTTAGAACAGAATCTAAAATTTAATTTTCCAAGAGCATGCAAAGTTGCAATAATAAGCATTTCTAGTATACTAGTCTTCCTAAAATTAATTCTAGGTCAAGGAACATTCTTATAATTAATTTATCCCTTTAGAAACACAAGTAAATGTCCTTAGATCAGTAGCAAAATCAAAGGGCTTAATAAAAGGATTTTCATTATGTGAATCATGTTTTAACACTTTAGGAATTAACATATTTCTCAAGGAAAATTGTAAGACACAAGCTTTAAAACCTCAAGACAATAATATACCAATTCTTAGAACTTTGTTCTTTGAAAAACCAATCATATTTGTAAAGATAAATATCCATGGAACCGAAATTCCTATGTGAGTTGAAAGGGGTAAGTCTTGAGCTCTAGATTATTTAGGTGATGGCATAAACTTAAACGTGCAAATGCAAGCCTCATTTTAATCTTGATATTATAAGGTGATGGCAATGAAAATATAAGTATAAATATAATATGCAAAGCTTGAATATAAATATGAGAATGCAAGCTCATTTTTAATCTTTAAAGTTTAGGTGATAGCTTGAAATATAAATATGCTACACCAGAAATATAAACATGAAATGCAAGTTCACTTTCTTATGTTCAAGATTTAGGTGACAACTTGGAAATAAATATGATGTGCAGGCTCAAAGATAAATATGAAATGCAAAGACTTGAAATATAAATATGAATGCATTTCCATTTGTTATTTCTTTAGGTCCTAGGCTCAAGACTCCTATTTAGAGTAACAACTCTAAAGTACCGATCAATCTTACAAAATGGACATGAGCTTTAGAGTTTCTCATCATTATGATTCCAAGAACCTTGCTTCCTTAGACTCACCATCAAGCTCAAAGGAAAAACTATCAAAGAAAACCAAATAACATTTTCACTTTCTAGGAACTCTTAAAACTGAAAATGAAATCTTAAGCTTTAGAGATCAAACAAATGATAGTTTTTCAACCAACATCAAAGATCCTCATCATCAAGCCATGATTTTTAAACAATAAGGCCATCAAGGCCAAAAAAGGAAAAGAAAGAAAAGGAAAATTTGAGGCCAAAAAGAAAGAAAGAAAGAAAAAAAGAGAACCAATACTCCAACATTCATTCAAATTCCAAAAGTGAGAAAACATAGAAGAAGAGAATATTTTCAATCAATCCAACATCACAACCAAAAATGATTCAAAAGAAAAGAATTAAAAACTTTGAAACAACTTCCTATCAAAGATGTTTTTCTTGTTGAAAGAAAGAGCTTGATCTTGAAAAAAGATGAGAAGAAAAATTCTTCCTTGGAGCAAGGAAATAGTTCGGCCAAAGAGAAAAAAAGAAGGAAGGAAGATATGTCTTGAGTTTTGATCTTGGAAGTGGAAGGTTAAGTGTTTTAGGGAAGGTCTATGGTGGTTGTGTGGTAGTTTGGGGTTGAGATGTGGTGGTTAATGGTGGTTTCTTTGAAGAATGAAGAAGAAGAAAAACTTTTAAGAGCAAAAAGAGAAAACTAAGGTTGTAAGAATGAGCAAATGTTCTTGTAAGTTTCCTTGAGTGTTTATTTTTAAAGAAAATGCAATATGAAAGGATGAGAGGGGGAGGAGTGGCCGCGGCACATATGGAGGGAAAAGGAAGGAAAAATATCTCATTTTGTTGTATCATTACATGGAGTGGCTATGTATAGGTGTAGGTATGGCTAGATATGGCCTTCTTTGAGTGTGTAAGCAAATGAATCAAAATGTGATGAGATGAATGGAGGGGGAGTGGCTATCGATTTCATGAAGAAAAATGAGGAGGAAATGTCTCTTTTTAATGTGGATTAGAAGTGTGTCTAGGAGTATCTTTGATTAGGAGTTTGTAATCAAGTGTTTAGGTGAAAAAGTGAGTGATTAAGGCCACTCAAGACATGGTTAAGGAGTGCTCTTGTTCATTTAGTGGAGCCAAATCTCATTCAATAAGAATTACAATCACATCTTTGATTCCTTAATTTAAGGAATTGGAAAGAGAAAATATTATTCAATGAAATATGACATAAAGTAATCTTAGGCCCTAATTAACCCCAATTAATTATTTTGACTTTAGATTAATTATTAAAATTAATTAATCTTTAATTAGAGCCTCATATTGCTTAGGTTTTATTAATCATGCGATTAAGCTCGTTATGCCCTTAATTAGGGGCAAAACAGTAATTTTTCACAAAAACTCTCCGGGACCACCCGGGCTTAGACAGACATTAGACATCTCTTAAAAATGACATTTCAAATCCCCGAGTAAGGTCTAGGTCCACTCGGCAATTAATCTCACATTAAACTACTATAAGGGGTATTTTGGTAATTTGTGTGCAAGAATCCAAAAATGAGATTCTTCTGCTCTATTAACATACATAACACACAGTCCCTGTTCAATATCAAAATAGCCCTTTGAGGATGGCTGGGACCAGCTATCCTCATTCTCCCGGAAAAATGATTTCAAGGGCATTTTGGTCATTTGTACATGGGAAAGAAAACCAGGGTGTTACATTACCTTTCTCGAACCCATTCTTCGGTAAAAAGGTACTTAGCCTTTTGTACCAAGATTGAGGAGCTTGTTTCAAACCATAAAGTGCCTTTGTTAGCTTAAAAACATGGTTAGAAGGTTTTTCACTCTCAAAACCAAGAGGCTGCTTCACATAAACTTTATTAGAGAGAAATCCATTTAGGAACGCAAACTTAACATCCATTTAGTAAAGATTGAATCCCTTAAAGGCAGAAAAAAACAAGTAGCATTCTTATGGTTTCAAGCCTAGCCACTAGTACAAAGGTTTCATCATAATCAATTCCCTTTTGTTGATTATATCATTGTGCAACCAACTTTGCTTTGTTTCTGATGACCTTGCTAGCTTCATCTAGCTTATTTCTGAACACTCATTTAGCTCTAATGATGGTATTCCCTTTGGGCATTTCCACGAGTATCCAAACTTTGCTTCTCTCAAACTGGTCTAGTTCATCTTGCATAGCATCCACCCAACTTTGATCGTTCAAAGCATCTTCAATGCAATTAGGCTTGATGATGGAAATGAAAGCACTGTTTGACATATTTCTGAGGGAGGATCTTATTCTCACACCTTTGGAAATGTCTCTAAGAACTTTTTTTTTCTGAGAAATTGCTTTTAGATGAGAAACTTCTTTGTAGTTTCTATAACCTTGATCTTCTTTAGCTTGTCTTTCATCTTTAGATTGCTCTTCTTCATGCCTAGTATCAATTTCTGAGGGTTTAGAGTTCTAAGTAAGCTTTTTGAATTAACCTTGTTCTAGAGCTTACTTTCTAAAGATTGTGCTTTCATCTACTTGCTTTTGGAGGGTTCTTTGAGATTCAACTTCTCAAGGTTCTTTTTCAGCTCTTCAAGATCATCAATAGAGTCCTTCTTGAGCTCATTGAATTTGATGTGGATAGTCTTTTCTACACATAGCATTCTCTTTTTATATATCCTATAAGCTTTCAAGACCAAAGAGTATCTTAAGAAAATTCCATCATCAGAATTAGGATCAAACTTTGTGAGTTTGTCCTTAGTGTTAAGAATAAAACAAGATGAGCCAAATATATGGAAATAATATATGTTAGGTTTTCTACCTTTTCATAGCTCATAAGGAGTTTTCTTGAGGATTGGCTTTAGAAAAATTTTGTTTTGAATATAGCATGAGATTTTTACAGTCTTTGCCCAAAACCTTTTGATAAACCACTTTCTAAAAGTATGGTTATGGCTATCTCTTGCAAGCTTCTATTTTTCCATTCAACAATCCCATTTCGTTGGGGAGTTCTAAGTGCAGAGAACTTATGAGATGTCATATTTTTTTACAAAACTCTTTGAAAACATAATTTTCAAATTCTCCTTCATGATATGATCTTATAGAAGTAATATGAGAATCTTTTTCACTACAAACTCATTTTGCAAAATCCTTAAATCTTTCAACCACTCATCCTCAAAAGCTAGAAAGATAACCTATATGAATCTAGATAAATCATCCACTATGACAAGGCAATATCTTTTCCCAGTACGACTAGTAGCCTTGGTTGGTCCAAAAAGATCCATGTGTAACAGCTCAAGTGGCTTAGTGGTTAAACCACATTTTTGTTATGGAAAGAAGCTTTGGGCTGCTTGCCATTCTCATAGAAATCACAAGTTGAATCCTTCTAAATATGATCTTTGGCAAGCCTTTAACAAGCTTTTTTTGAGATAACTTAAAAGTAAACTTCATATGAGCATATCCAAGCTTCTTAAGCCTCAGCCAGTTATCCTCCATGAAGGATGTGAGACATTTTACATCTTCATCTAGAAGATCATCCAAGAATAATGCATACGTGTTATCATGTTTCTTGTCAAATAAAATGACTTGTCCAAAAATGGGATTTATAGTTTTACAATTATATTAACCAAAACATTAAAGCCTTGGTCATAGAATTGGATGATGCTCAACAGATTATGAGCCAAACCATCAACAAGTTAAATATCAGAAATTTAGTAGGAGTCATCCTTACCAACATTTCCTATACCTGTGACCTTGGCCTTACCTCCATCAACACACTTGACTGATCTAAATTTCTTTAGCTTCAGGTTTCTAAACCACCTCCTGGATTTGGACATGTGTCTGGAACAACCACTATCCATATACCATTCGTTGTCCCTATCAACGTGCGTTCTCACACACACCTGCAATAAAAATACTTTTTACTTTAGGTGTTAGCTCTAAAACCCTTTAGAAAGTATTAAAGCAATATGTTTTAAGTGAAAACACAACCAGATTAGAGAAAATATTTTGAAGAATGACTAATGTTCTCCTTGAATTTCTTGAGGCTATAAACAGGTCTTATCGTTAGCAAAACACGAGTTTTAAAGCGAAAATATTTTCACCATACATATGCAAACATGTTTAATCTCGTTTAAAGATATGGGAACTTAATGGAAGTGAAAAAATTTATCATAAAATTAACATGTACATGCTTAGCGGATTGAAGAATATCATCATATACATGAAACCAAGGTTCAAATCTTCAGAAAGTAGCACGCGACTTCATAAAGTACGTCTCAAATGAAGATTTCTATCAAACTTTGAAGCTTACATGTTCTATAACCTTCAAACAACTTAATTGCAATCACATCATCATCTACAAGCTTTGATTGAAGACAGGAAGATCATCTATATATCAAGGAATTGATACCGTTCTTCAAAATGTTCACTTCACAATGAAACAGTACACTTTGAAAGAAAATAAGGGAAAATTTGAAATTCAAATTTAAAGTCAATCCTAGTCATAGACTGATGTGTCATCTCTTATGCCAACTTGGTCAACTACTCCAACTTCTAGAAGGAAGAGTTCAAAAACCTCGTTTAAAAAGTAAAAAGTTGTTTCTGAAGGTGACCTTAAAAACCTCTATTTCACAACGGCTTCTACAACAGTTTTGATAAAAGATGAGCTACTCCTCTAGACTGATTAACACATGTCACTTGGACAATAGAGTAAGGGCAACGGTCATTAATGCAGGCCATCTATCAATAGAGATGATGTGCTTACAATGAACAAGACTTTTGCAAAGAACAAGTATTGAAATGCTATAAAATTCTTTCCTCATCTTTTCTGTGAAGTTCACTGCATCTTGTAATCAGTTCCTTATCTATAAAAATTTTCTTGCTACATTCTTAGTAGATCATACTTTCTTCCTAGGAAGAATAATAGAAAGAAGTCATTCAAGTTTTTTCTAGGTCTATTATTATACATCTTACGAAAACTTGAGTATAGGTTAGTTTGAGTGGCAAACCCAAACACAAACCTTCGTATCATCGATCCAATAGTGATCAATGTGAGCTAACTTGGAGAGGCTAAGCAAAAACTACTTGCAACGCGACAGTAGAAGCAAACTACCGGTCATGGTTTAGCTTGGAGAAGCTAATTAAAAACTACTTAGGTTGTGACACCAAAGTATACTTGTTGTTCACTTGTTTAGCTTGGAGAGGTTGGTTAAAAACTACTCAGGATATGACAGCAGAGTGTACTTGTTGTTCACAGGTTTAGCTTAGAGAGGCTGGTTAAAGACTACTCGGTTTATGACATTAGAATTTGCTACTGGTCAGAAGTAAGAGCTTGGGAGAGATATTATAAAGACTATCCAACTTTCTCAGTTTGAAAAAGGTTTTAGTAGAACTCAACAGTTGTTGAGAATTGGATGTAGGTAGGATTGGCTGAACCAGTATAAAAACTCTTGCACAATATCTTTTTCTTCATCATCTCCTTTTTATTTACTGCCTTGTATTTATTACTCTGTGTCTTCTGGAAAGTTTACTCTTATGCATTTTATTATATATCTGAGTTTAGAAAGTTTACTTTCTGACATATCTAACACTATTTTCGCTACAGTTCAAGTTTAATACTTGATAGTAACTTGTTTAAGCTTTTCAGAAACAACGAAGGAAAGAAAAAGTGAAGCATGATTCAACCCCCTTCCCGTGCGCTTTTCTACCTACATTAGGTACCAGACTTTCCTGGGTCCTTTTGGGTTAGTCTTTAGAGGAAGAAGTTTCCTAACCTGTACTAACATATCTCTTCCTCATGAAACACTTGTCAGGTGGGTGTCCCTTTTTTTGACAGAATATACAAGAGATTCTGTTCTTGACTTTCTTTGATGAGATTGCTTTCCCGTTCTCATCCATCTCATTTTCATACCCCAACCCAGTTTTTTGAAGATAAGGCCTTTGACCACCAAGCATTAGTTCAAGATTCTTTGAATTATTAATCATTTTTTTAAGGTCAAATCTGAGAAGCTTTGAAGTTTTTTCAAGTTCAGAAATAACTTTAAGAGCCTTTTGATCCTTTTTTGTGACTTCAACTTCTAAGGCGTTGAGCTTAACATTTAAAATTTTGTTTTCTCCATTTATTTCTTCTTTCTCAAGCCTTAGATTCTCAACATCTGATTTAGCCTTTTCAAGTTTAAGAACACTCTCTAATGGGTTTTTTTTCAAGTTGAGATAATGAGAAGAGAGTTTTTGAGATTTTTCAAGTAACACATCATATGATGCAAGTAATTCATCAAAAGAGAGTTCAAGTTCATATGTTTTTACCTCAAGATCTCCCTCTAAAGCACAGTCACCTACGAAGTAGAGATTTCCAACATCTTCCAGCTCATCTTGGCTTTGTGAACCATTCTCTTCCTCCTTTGAGTAGCTCCAGGTTGCCAACATTCCCTTTTTCTCAGAAGGAAACTTCTTCTGTGGACCTTTGAGCTTGGGACAGTCCGTTTTGAAATGTCCCTTCTTACCACAGCTGTAGCAAGTAACGCTTTCTAGCTTTCTCTTGCCTTTCTTGTCCTTCCTAAGGTTGAAGTATTTTCTCCTGTTTGTTCTTCTTTTCTAAGCTTTTGATATCTTCCTCACAAGCATGGAGATCTTATCTCCATCTTCTTCTCTAGACTCTTCATCAGATTATTCTTCATCATAAGAGGTTTTAATAACTTTCATTGCTTTACCCTCATTTCATTTCTAATGTGATGACTTCAGGGCCATGGACTTGCTCTTCTTTATGGTCTCACCATGAACTTTGGAGAGCAAACCTCATGGGTTTTAAGCGACCCAATGAGTATGTCTAAGACAAGAGTTTAAAGGTCTTTGGCTTATGTAATGGCTGTAACTTTGGATAGCCATTTAGCAAGAAGACTTCTTAGAAGTTTTCTAACAATTTCATAGTTAGAATATCTTTTGTCCAATCCCTTCAGCTAGTTTACAATGTGCAAGAACCTTGTGGTCATGCTATCAATACTTTCTTGCATAGTCATTTTAAACATTTCATATTGATGGACAACATACTGATCTTTGTCTCCTTGACTTGATCAGTACCTTCATGCAACATATGAAGTCTATCCCAAATCTCCTTAACCGTATCACAAGCGATACTTTTGTCATATTCTACTTTGATTAGTGCACACATGAGTAGGTACATAGCTTTGGAGTTCAACTGAACTCTAGTTTTGTGTTGCTTTGTCCACCTACTCCTGGGGACTTCTCTGGAGGTTGAAGGTGCTTCATCAGTTCCAAGAACTTCTTCCGTTGGAACTAATCTTCTTCTTGTATGATCTCCCACAAGTAGAGGTGTTAAAAACGGTTGGCCAGTCCTGTTTAGGCTCACCCCGCCGAAAGCCTGCCAAAATAAAATGGATTAAAATAGTTAACCCACCCCATTTTAGGCGAGCTGGTAGGTTAACGGGCAAAAATTAAAAATATTCTAAAAAATATTTTTTAATGTTTTGATTTTTTTTAAAAAAAGTTTTAAATAATATTTTTTATTGATGTATACCTAATTTTTTAAGATCCATAACAATTATATACCAACTTGGACTGAAAAATATTATTAATAGTGTTGTTTGTAAGTTATAACACTTTTATTTTTAACTTTTAACTTTTACTAAATAGTGTCAACTGTACAATGTTATTGTGTTAGCAAGTGTATACATGTTGTACTTTTTTCTTTTTAGGTTCACTCGTTTCTTTTTTTTTAACCAATAAATTATGAATTTTTTCTAAAAAAAAAGGACTTGGCTCATGGGCCAAGCCTGGCCCAACCTGCCAAAACCTATGGGTTAAGTGAGGTGGGTTAAGTGGGCTGAAATTTTTATGCGGACCCTAAACTTCAACCCAGCTTGCTAAAAATGGCAGGTTTGGTGGACCAACCTGTTTTGACATCTCTACCACAAGTCAAGACTTGTGTATTTGATGAACAGCTCCATTCGGTCTCTCCATTAAGCGTAGTCTCCACCATCAAAGAATGACGATCTGTTTATGAAGTGTCCTTCTACTATGCAGATGTTTTATGCCATTTATCCCTAGGATCTTTACCCTCTGTAGTTGTTAGAATGCTCAATCCCTTAGAGGCCCGAGCTGTGATGCCAATAATAGGTAGAAAAGTGCACGAAAAAGGGGGTTTAATTGTGCTTGGACTTTTCTTTTGCTTTTTCATTTCTGAAAAGCTCAAACAGATACTATCAAGTATGAACTTGAAGTGCAACAGAAACAAATGTCAGTATATTGCAGAAAGTAAATTTCTAAACTATTAAATGCGTAAATAAGAAAAAGGTTTTCCAGAAAATACAGTGTAAAAGGCCCAAAGCAGTAAATAAAAGAGAGTCAAGGAAAGAGAAGATACTGCACATGAGTTTTTACACTAGTTTGGCCAACCTATCTACATCTAATTTTCAACCATCCTTGAGTTCCACTAAAACCTTTCTTAACCCGAGAAAGTTAGATGGTCTTTATAGTAGCATTCTCAAGCTCTTACCAGTGACCAGTAGCTCACTTTACCTTACTCTACTGTCACACCTGGGCAGTCTTTAACCAACCTCTCCAAGCTAATTTTGTGACTAGCAGCTCACTTTACTGCCATACTTGAGTAGTCTTTGACTAGCCTCTCCAAACAAACTCTGTGACCAGTAGCACACTTCGTTGTCAACTTACAAGTAGTCTTTATTGGTTAACCTTTTCAAGCTAACTTACAGCGATCACTATCGGATCAGGGTTACAGAGGTTTGTGTTTAAGTTGAATCACTTAAACTAACTAACACTCAAGTTTCCATATGATCAATACTAACAGATCTAGAAAACTTGCATGACTTCTTTCTATTTATTCTTCCTAGGAAGAATGCATGATTTACTGAGAACATAGAAAGAAGATTTTTATGAGAAAGAAACTAATTACAAGCAGTAATGATTTTACAAAGGATGAAAGGAAATTTTTTTACCGTTTCAGTACTTTGAGCAGCAAAAGTTTCTTACTTTGTAAACACATCTCCTTTTATACTTGATCTATATTTATGACCGCTGTCCTTGATCTATTTTCCAAATGACGTGTGTTCATCTTCTTTTTATGTCTTGGAAATGTAGTCCAGAGGAGTAGCTCGGCGTTATCAAAGCAATTGCAGAAGCCATTGTGAAATGGAGGTTTCTGAGTCCACCTTCAAAAACTACTTTTTACTTTCTGAACAACGTTTTTGAACTTTTCCTTCTAGAAGCTAAGGTAGTTGACAAAGTTGGCGGAAGAGATGTCATGTTAGTCCTTGACTGTATTTGACTTGAAATTTGAATTTCAAATTTCCCTTATTTTCCTGTAAAGTGCACCGTTTACTGTGAAACGTGCTTTCTGAAGTGCCGTAATAGTTTCTGGGTTTTTTTATCTTCTATACTTCAATCAGAGCTTCTTGTTGATGATATGATTACGATCAAGATGATTGAAGGTGCTAGTACCCACTTACTTCAGAGTTGGATTGAAATTTTCACTTGAGATGCACTTTCTGAAAATCTGAGCCTTGGTTTATTGTGCTTGAGAGTTTTCTTCAATCCATTGAGCATATATACGTTCATTTCACGATATTTTTTTCACTTTCATTAAGTCCCAAACTCTTTAAATGAGATTAAACATGTTTGCATATGTCGTTATGAAAATATTTTCATTTTAAGAATTGTGTATACTAACATGATAAGTGTAACATCCTCCTAAGTACAACCTCTGTAACATCCTAATTTTTAACCCAATACTCTAGAACATACTTAGGTTAATCATTAGTCTGTTACTTCATAGTTCTCATTTTTACTTTGAAATACTTAGCGGAAAATACGAGTAAAATTTTTTTTTTTGAAATACAAAGTGAGAGCCGGTTGATGCGATATAACACGTAAAGGACAAAACATACATCTCATAACGTCATAGCATAAGGCACATAAAGGCACATCATGAGAAACACTGAATATCATCTCATATATATATATATATATATATATATATATAACTTGCCCACTTATAAGTGTGGGACTTAATTTAGTACAAAGGAATACATGAAAGAAAATACAACATGAACATAAACATAAACTACTCCCCTACCCGAGTGTATCTAATGGGGTAACCTCTAAACAAAAGAAGGTTTATCTTTATCTATGCGGTGTGTGCACTAACCCGGGCCATCCACAGCCTCCGATTGGCGACTATCCCTCGAGCGTGGCAGGTAACCAGGAAACTGAGCAAGCTCCTCTGGCGAGAATAGGCGGAACAGGGCTCGGGAGTGACCTCCACGGCGCGGCCTCATCTCCGGTCGTCGTGCAAGCCTCAGCTGAGTCACGGTGGGCTCGCTACCCTCCCCAAGGTCCATGGGTATGGTGGGGGAAGATCCCTCGGAGGGTACCTGGGTTGTCGAATCCTCGGAAAGATCCGTCTCCGAAAAAGACGACGGGCAACGGGGCACATACTGGGGGTAGTCTCGAACGGCGGACTCGGACGGTGGAGTATGGCGAAGCCTCTCCTCTCGGGCACGTGCGCGCTCGAACACCAGGTCATCGCCAAAAGGTGAGACGGGGGAGAAACGATGGGAATGTACAGGGGGAGTGAAGGGTCGACCCATGAACATGAATACTCTAACCGTGCATCGACCCTCAAAATGGAATGACCCGTGGTCCGGGTCATGGTGCACCTCCCATGTCGGCGTGTCCACGAACACCACGAACGTCGCCATCTGAAGACGTGACGGAAAGAAGAGATAGAGGGAGTGAGAATCTTACTAAAGAATCTCAGTAGGGCCTCCTACTACCTAGGTGTCATCATCTACGTCCTCAGAAACCTTAGGTTTATTTTCGTAGAAGCAAGTGAGCATGAATCGAGTTCATTTTAAACTTTAAAATATACTTTAGCCTAGGTCCATTCATTTTAGAATGATCTTAATGTCATGAATGCAACATAATAGAGAATGTATACATGGCGCTACCTAATGCTCATACATAAATCATATCATCAAGCATCATCATACTTAGTGGCATAAAGTGGCAATAGAAACATTCATATGGGACAAACTTAGTGACATAATCATAATCGTGAAACTTCTCTTCCTCATGGGCTGCCCTAAAAGACAAGCGCTCTGGGGGTGCTCGGCCGAACCGGTGTCACCCAGAACGTGTCACATCTCTAGGTTATGAGCTCATACCTTAACTAATCGTCACTAGTTGTTACTTACCACTTAACGATAAGCGTATCATAAATCATAAATCCTGACTATCTGAGTACGGGTTAGGGGGCAATTCTCTTAGGGATGCTCAGCCGAACCGGTGTCACCTAAGAGTATAAATTGGTACCGATGTCACATGAGTTCTATGGAGGTGCTCGGCCGAACTGGTGTCATCCTAGAACCCATCTTAGTACCTTAATTTTCAAAATCTCTTTAAGTCCCCAAATTTGTCGAAAATTCGACGGCACAAAGGCATTACGCCGAATTCCTTCCAAATTTGCTTTATGCCACATAAACATATATCCTCATGAATTCCTCATATGAATAACATTATCATCCTTCACATAACACATGCATCATCATAGAACATTCAAACGCTTACCCTTACGGTAGCTTATACTTTGACCCTTACGGGTCTTAATCTTGAGATATAGTTCTTTAACATCCGTCGTTCATATTTTATGCATCTAAGGGCTCAAAATTAATCATCATTCCTAATTCTCATATTCATTCTCAAATCTGAAAAGCATAGGGCAGAATTTCTAACTTGTGGTTATGGGGTTCTAGAACTTACGTTTTAGACCCTTTCTCGGTTCCGTCTTCGCCTAAGGCGCTATAAATTAAATCTAACTCAATTATGAGACATTCCTATGCTTAAGAAATAATTATAAATCACATTTATCATGTTGTAATGTTGCTGGACAGAATCCAGAAAACTAAATGTTCTAAGAGTTCTACATTTGCATTTTTACGGTTTTCTAGTTACTAGTTTCCCTATAGGTGCTAAAATTCAATTCTAATCCAAATGTTACCAAGTTTTTCATGTCTAAACAATCCTAATCTGATTATGTTCCCATTAAAACAGTTTGGACAAGTTCCAAAAATAAATGGGTCAAAACTATGTTAAATTCTAGCTTTACGGTATTTTTAGTTAGCTAGTTTCTTGCCTATCATGCATAGAATCGTTTCTACATCATCATGTGATATTTTCACACATTCTAACACATCAAAACATCATCATACAGCCACAAGCTCATCATGACAGTACCGAAAACATCTAACTTCAATAAGAGAACTAAATTGACCTCTCTAGGTATATAAGTTAACTAGTTTCTCTTGGAATCAAATTAGAATTTCTAAAACTCTTCGCAAATCATTTTAATTCATTAGAAGGCTAAGAGAAACCTTAGGTCAGTGACCAAAATATATTTCATCTTCAAAGAGGGAATAAAGTTATAACTCATGATAACATAACCTTATAAAGATTTGTAAAGCTTCAGGAAAAACTTAGAACATAGATTATCGGTCCTTGTAGCTAGATGAAAACTCATTGCAAGTCCATCATCACTACTTGGCCGAAACATGCATTCAAAGAATGCATTCACATTAAACTTTAACTTGAAATGAAATGGGCAAGTCTTTGAGCTCTAGGTTCTTAAGTTATGACATAAAATAAACGTGTTCATGCTTTTCATTTTTAATCTTGCTTACAAAATAAAGTGATGACTTAAAGTAAATATGCAAGGCATAAACTTAAACGTGCAAGCTTGAAAGTAAATATGCAAGGTTCAATTCTTTATTTTAATGCTCTTGGCCCAACAACAATCGACTTTAAGGCCGAAATAGAAAGGCTTTGAGAGTTAAATTAAGTGATGATGCAAGTTCCATTTTAATCTTTATGTTCTTAGGTGATAGCTTGAAAGTAAAGGTGCCTAGCAAGAATGTAAATATAAATGCAAGTATAAAATAAATTATGCAAGTTCATTTTATCTTTCTAGAGCTCTTAACAAGACTTTAAAGGAACTTAAACCTTAACCCAAACTCATCAAACCAAGATCAAGTAAAGTCTAGAGTCCTTAGAACTCAACATAACATTTTTAGAAAATCAAAACATTTAGCTTGTAAAAGAAAAGGAAGTGGCCGAAACTTCAAGAAGGAAAAGGAACATTTTAAAACTCTAGGGTCCATGATCTTGATGATATATTAACACCAACATCATGAGACCTCATCATGGAGTCCTTAAAACCATTTTGAAACATCACCAAAGATAGAGTTCTCAAGAGTTCAAGAAAGGAAGAACTAGAAACATTTTTGCTCAAGAACAAAGATCAAGCTCTAGAGTTTGTTTCAAGTGATGAACACCATCATGAAACTCTCATCATCAAGCTCTCATTTCTCTATTCTCAAGGGCTTATGGCCGAAACAAGAAAGAAAAAGGAATAGAGAAGAAGTTCTAAAAGGAAAACAAGAGAAACCATAAACATCAAGCTTTAAAGAAGAACATTCATGAAAAGAAATCCCTACTTGGTGTGATGATCTTGAAGATGGAAGAAGAAGATGAAGAACTTGAAGACTTGAACTTGAGAGAAAAAGGAAGCTTTGAAGTGTTTCTTTGAAAACTTACTCTTTGCAAATGAAGCCAAAATGATACAAGTTCACCCAAACAAGCTATTTATAGAGAAATGAAACAAATGAAAGGTGCATGGAGGGAGAGGGAGTTCGGCCATCAGATTGGAGGGAACCCATGAGTTCCATGAGGTGAGATAATGTGGTCTTGAGGCATTGTGAGGTATGGTTCAAAGTATGGTGAGATATGGTTCAAGGTATGGCCTCAAGCATGGTTCTTTGAGTGAGAAACAATTCAACATGTGGTCAAATGGGGGAGAGGTGGCCGAAATGCATCAGCCAAGGGGGAAGGATTTCTTGCATTTTAATTGTGATTTAGAGTTGTGTTTAGGTGTATCTTTGATTAGGATTAAAATTAAGACTTTGTAAGAAAGTGTTTAGGTGAGAAAATTGGTAATTAAGGTTGTCAAGACATAATTAAAGAGTGTTCTTGCATCATTAGTGAGTTATAAATTCATTTTAGTGCATAAACAATTCTAGACACAATTCCTTAATTTAAGGAATTGGAGAGAGAAAACACTATTCAAGATTCCAAGAATGAAATCTTGAGTTTTAGAAAAGAGATTTAAATCTAATCTAAGCAATCTTAGGTTCTAATTAATTTTAATAATTTATTTTGACTCTAGATTAATTATGGAAATTAATTAATCTTCTTTTAGAACCTAATATTGCTTAGGTTTGCTTAATTACATCATTAAGCTCAAAAACACTATTCTAGGGGCAAAATCGTAATTTTGCACTAAAACTGCCCGGGACTGCCGGGACTCAAACAGATGTTTTGAAATATGTAATAACATGGTTTTAAACCTCTGGGGAAAGTTTCGGGCTCAAACGGCCCTTTTACCCGCGTAAAACGCTATCGGGGTATTTTGGTCATTTTGACTCGAAACTGCAGAAAATGAGACTTTCGCCTCCGGAACCACTCAAGGGTCATTCAATCCCCTTTAAACATTGAGTTTGCTCTTCGAGGACTGCCGAGTTGGCCATCCTCGAATTTCAGGCCGAAAATGACCTCAGGGGCATTTCGGTCATTTTCCACTCAGATAGAAAATCGGGGCGTTACAACCTCATCCTTAAGTCATGACATCGTACTCAAGAGTTGTTAATTGTTAATTAGCGAATCTTTCTTAAATATCTATAATAGGCTCGATTAGCACGTGTAATAACTAAGCGTAATCCTATTAAAATATATAACAAAGAAATAAAACATTCATTTAGTACAAAGTTGAGTACAAAAGGAAGCTATTCTATAAGCTTGAATACACCTCTGTTCTCTAATATATTCACATACATATTCATTCCACTAAATACAACATGATAAAAGCATTAACTACTAGACTATTGCAATCTCGAGTTCTTTTGCATAGCAGCATCATAGTCCTCTAGCTTAACTTGAAGACAACGTGAAACACAAACATACAGGGGATCAGAATTCTAAAATTCTCAGTAGGGTATTTCCCCCAAACACACAAGAAATGTCATCGTCATCATTCCAGCCACTTCGATTTATTAGTAAAAAGGATGATCGTGCATTATATAATAACAGTTTATTTTTAAAGTTCCAAATCATACTTCCGAAGTGGGTAACTTTTAGTAATCAATCACTTAGTGTACATATAGCATAAAGCTTAAATTAATTTTTAAATAATTTTTTTAGGTGTTACATTACCACCTACCTTAAAAAGAATTTTGCCCTCAAAATTCATTTGAAAACAATTTCAAAAGACAAATTTCATAAATCAAACAAGGAATTCATACACAATTTAAACAGTTCAATCAAATCCTAAATGTTCCTACCTCAGATTAGATTATCAAGTGGTGTGGTCTACTTAAGTGCCCCTATGTGGTGGCTTCTCAGCAAGTTTTGGATATCTTTCTGGCCACTCCCAGATCTTATGCCCTGGTTTTCCACAATCTTTTGTTAGAAGTGTCCTTAGCAGTTGGGCGATTGTTAGCTTCTTGTTGGAGTTCTCTGCACGACGGCACTTGTTTACTAAGATTGCATAATCTCTTATTTCTAAGAGTCTCATAACGGCTTCAATATCCTCATGTAACCCTCATTCATACCTCATGCATTTCCAAGCTTCCTCAGGATTACATTGGTAGATAGTGGAAAACTTGCAAAGCTCTTCGAACTTGGCTATATATTCTGCTATACTCATGGACCCTTGCTTAAGTGCCATGAACTCTAACTCCTTTGCATTTCTCATGGAAGCAAGGAAGTACTTGTGGTAGAAAGCTTCCTTGAAGACATCCCAGGTGACCTCAGTCTAAGAAGCTTTAAACAACCCCTTGGTGCCAACTCATCAAAACTCTTTATCTACTTCTAGCACATAAGTAGTAAAGGCTACTTTTTGGGTCTTCATACAAGGAAGAACTGAGAAAATTTTCTCCATGGCCTTAACTCATCTTCTGCTTTACTTGGATAAAAGGTTCCTCGAAAAGACGAGGGGTTTGCCTTCCTGAACTCAGCAAATTTTTTATATTCTACATCCACCTCCTTCCTCCAAGGTTACCAACCAAATTTCACTCCTCATTGCGACCCAACCTCTTGATCATTCAGTTGCCAACCGTAGCATATTCTCTCATTGCTGCGGCGATATCGTGAAAAGTGTCCATCATACCCGCTTTAGCTCTGGCACCGTTGCCAGTATGCCGATTTGATGTCATTGATTCCTATAACATTAAACAAGAAATATTGAGTTGATCAAGCTCAATATCAAGCTAAGTATGGCAGTAACCTACATCATTCTAAATTAGCAATCATATACATATAAAAGTATAATGCATGACATTTAATAAGGAAGTATAGCCAGTTTATTCCTTAAAGTCCTATAAAGATGAACTGCTCTAATACCATAATGTAACATCCTCCCAAGTATAACCCCATCCTTAAGTCATGACATCGTACTCGAGAGCTGTTACTTATTAATTAGCAGACCTTTCTTAAATATCTATAGTAGGCTCGATTAACGTGTGTAATAACTAAGCATAATCCTATTAAAATATATAACAAAGAAATTGTAATACCCTGTGTATACGTGAGTTCTATATGGCCTTAGGGTCCTTCGGGACCCACCCATGTTGTCGGGTCTTGAATTTTGCTAAGTCTGGATCCTATACCTCATTGAAGGGATATATGTTAGAGCTACATTCTTGGGATCAAAAGTCACGGTAATTGTTCCCCAAAGGAAAATAAGTTAAAGAGTGATTTTTAATGGATTTTATAAAATCTTTAAACATTTTGTTTTTAGCCCACAAGTTTAGAAAAGCTTGACAATTCTCGAATTTGAACTAAAATCCAAAATTTGATTTTTGATTTGTTAGGATTTTAATTTTTATGATATTTTATTTGAATCCAAATGGGGGGTATTTCCTTATTTACATTTATGTTTTAAAGTTAATGGAGAGTAAAATAAATGGGAACAAATAAGTGAGTGTTGAGACAACCTAGACGCCAAAGCACTTTGGGTGTTGTTGCTGTTGCTATACAATTCTACAGAACAGCCTCACTACAGTGAGATATGTTTGCTGCAGCGAGTTATTTCTCCAAATTTGCTGCAGCGAACACATCTGATGTCAGCATAGTGCAAAATGACACAATTTCATTTAATGACCCCTTTAAAAGCCCCAACTCGGGCACTTTTTCTCCTATAACCCGAAGGCCACCCCCCAAACCCTCTTTCCTCTCATTCCACTCCAATCCATCATTCCCAAGCTTCAAAGGTATGTATATTTTATTAGATTATGTCTCTATTCTCTTCATTCCTTCATAACCTTGGATTGGGTTTTGTTATTTCTCTCATTGTTGTTAAGTGGGGATGCTCCCCCAATATTGTTAGAGTTAGAATATAGCTCTCTAGAGATTGTCAGAGATTAATCTAGAGTTTGTGGTCACTCTATGACAGTTGTTGGTGCCATCCCCACTCTACAGAGCTTCCTTGGTGTTGCCGTCTCTTGTTCTCCCTCTCCATGTGAGTGGCTTTAATCCTGTGACCCTTGTTTTGGTCATTAAAGTTATTTTCCTCACAATGTGGCATTGTTGTATGATTTTAGGGATTATTTTTAAGGAGATTACAAACTATTATTGCTTTTATCGAGTTATAAGATTATGATTTTCACATGAATTATGTATTTTAGAAAACCATGGGACCATGATTTGGACTAATGAATGTTATGGAAATGTTTTATGTGCTACTAAAATGGTCATTGAAAAAAACGTATGATTTAAATAGAGTATGAGGATTACCAAATATGTATTATAGATTTATGATATCGCTGTGATTTCAAGAATTTAGATTTCAGGTTATGTCCTTTGTTTATCTCGTTGAGATATATAGAAAAATGTTGAACAAAGTATGATTTAGTTTCGTGGACAAAAATGATATTATGATTTTAGAGTTTTCATGATTTTGAAGTTTGAACCTAGAGATACCCATTTTAAGAAAAGAGGTTAGCATAAGAAATAAGAGTCCTGAAATTTATGTTTTCATGATACTCAGAAATATGGAGTTTAGTACGAATTGTAGCAACTGTCAGATACATATTTTGTGAGCTCTTAAAATCTAAAGGCCTAAAAGTGGTGATCTCTTGGGCATGATTTCATAGTCACAATTATGTGAAAGCCAGATTGTAAGAGTTGTATGAATCTAGAGTTTCGGAGTTTCCAGAACTTTAAGAGATTTCAAAGAGTTTTCAGATTATATGAATTAAGTACAAACTAGTTTAGATGGTAGCTACAGAGAAACAAACAGTGAGTTAATGATTGGGAAAAATGATCGTTAACCTTGGTACCAAGTTGTCCTTATGGGCAATCTCATAGAGCAGAAAACACGTGTTCTTCCCCATGCACGTGTCTGCGGGGAAGGAACAAAGCCTTGAGGGCGGAGCCCATGTCTAGCACCCATAGATGATTGGTTATGTCATGGTTGACATGCATAATTAGAAGATATATTATCATATAACCAGTAAACAGATTATCCATGTTTCTCTATTAGAGTACTGCAATTAATGTTTTCAGAGAATATTTGATTTAAAGACTATTGTATAGATGAATGGAAAGTGTTTTCCCTAGAGTAACTATATTATGTAAATATTGGAAATGTTTTTTCTAGTGCATGTATATCTATATATGGTTGTTGGTGTCCCATGTGGGTGATGGGTGAGAACTCATTCACTGAGTATGTTGACTCGCCCTTTTCCTTTCTCCTTACAGTTGCAGGTACAGGCATCGTCTAGTCTCCGGTCTAATAGTCACAGATATCCTTTGGTGAGCTTCACATTGTTGTAAGGTGTAATGCCCCGATTTTCTGTCTGAGAGAAAAATGACTAAAATGCCCCTGAGGTCATTTTCGGCCCAGAATTCGAGGATGGCCGGCTCGGCAGTCCTCGAAGGGCCAACTCAATGTTTGAAGGGGATTGGATGGCTCTTGAATGGTTTCAGAGGCGAAAGTCTCATTTTCTGCAGTTTCGGGTCAAAATGACCAAAATACCCCTATAACGTTTTTACGTGGGTAAAGGTGCTGTTTGAGCCCGAAACTTTCCCCGAAGGTTCAAAACAATGTTTTTACATGTTTAAAAGCGTCTGTTGAAGTCCCGGTGGTCCCGGGCAATTTTAGTGCAAAATTACGATTTTGCCCCTAAAATAGTGTTTTTGAGCTTAATGACGTAATTAAGCAAACCTAAGCAATATTAGACTCTAATCGAAGGTTAATTAATTTTCATAATTAATCTAGAGTCAAAATAAACTATTAAAATTAATTAGAACTTAAAATTGCTTAGATTAGATTTAAATCTCTTTTCAAAACTTAAGATTCCAATCTTGGAATCTTAAATAGTATTTTCTCTCTCAAATTCCTTAAATCAATTAATTGTGTCTAGAATTGTTTATGCACTAAAATGAGTTTATAACTCACTAAGGATGAAAGACCACTCCTTAAACATGTCTTGACAACCTTGATTACCCATTTTCTCATCTAAACACTTTCTTACAAATTCCTAATCTTAATCCTAATCAAAGATACACCTAAACACAACTCTAAACCACAATTAATGTAACACCCCAATTTTTACTGTAATTTTTACTGTCATTAGAAATTACTCAATTACCGAATTACCGTAGGTAATTATTACATAAGATTTGAGGAATTCTAACAATCTCAATAAAGGAATATAACATTAGAAGAGTAGGTTAGAACGATTCATCAGAATGCAAATCCCGAATTTCAGACGATAAAATGCACCAAAATGCCCTCAAGTTATTTTACTCGTAAAATGAGGATCGTGGCCCCACCTATTCTCAAGGGGGATATTTTGAGGATAATAAGGGATTGTTTGTGTTATGTGTGTTAATAGAGCGTATGATCTCAATTTTGAGTTCCGACGCGCGAAATGACCAAAACGCCTGTGTATCGCTTTAACTCCGATGTGCGTGTGCCGACCGAGCCCGAACCTCACTAAAATGTTTTAAAATGTGTTTTTTAAGCCATGATTAACCATTGGTTAAGCTCGGGTGGCCTCGGGCAATTTTAAGTGAAAGTACGATTTTGCCTTTTTAAGGGGCTTTGCGAATTCGATTTTTGATTCAGATAATCCAAACCTAAGCAATATTAGGCTCAAATTAAAGCTTATTAAATTCTAAATATTAATCTAGGGTCAAAATTATGTATTTAGATTGATTAGAACCCAAAATTGCTCAAAACACCCAAATTGCTTTTACTAATTCACTTAAACCCTTAATCAGAATTCTCTAAATTACATGAATACCTTGCCTACACCTAAATAATGCATGGAACACACAAATTTCATTTCTTTGGGCTGTAATGGACGAAATTATTGATGCCATTATGCAGCTGAATTATTGCCAAAAGTTGCACTAAAACAAAATACCAAAATGTCACCATAAGAGACATAATTCCTTAATTTCATACAACTTTGTCTAAAATGATTTTTCCTCGCTTATTTCTCCTGCAAAATTCGTCCACTACCTCATCATTTTGGTACAATTAGAAGCCTCAAAATCTTCTATAAATAGGCTTGCTTTGAGTGGTCTTGGAATGCTTGGTTCATAACTAGTTTTTAGGAGCACCAAAAACTTTCTTTCTTCCTCCCCTTTGGCTGAATTCTTTCTTCAATTTTTCAAAGAGATTTTGTTTCATTTCACTTCAAGAAACCAAGTTCTCTTCCTCTTCTTCAACTCAGATTAGGTAGGGAGTAGTTTCTAAATTTATTTCTATGCTTTGAGGAGTTGTGTTTTAGCTCAAAATGATGAAATTATGAACTTGCCTTAGCTTTTCATTTTGGTTTTCCTCTTCAATTTTTCTTTAACCAATTCAACCATATGGCCTAGGTGGAACTAAGATGATGGCTTGATGATGAGGACCTTGAGGGTGGGTTGTAAATCCATCACCGCCAGGCCTCTAAAACTTGAAAATTCCACTTGATGCAAAACCTTAAAGAATAATGCTTTATGATGCTAAAACAAAGATTTTTAGTTTAGAACTTGAAAGATGTATTTTTTCCTTTTATGTTTTATTTCTTGTTAAGATATGAATTGGGTTGAAATTATAATTCTTTAAATGTCTTGACGGAGCACTAGTAAAGAAACAAAATGAATTTGCATCCATGATTAAGTTTATGCTTTGCATAACCATGTTTACCTTCTATGTCATCACTAAATTTTCAAGAATGAATAAATGAACTTGCATTTCTCATGTTTAAATTCCAAGCTTGTATTTCATGTTTATGTTTCAAGTCATCGCTAATCTTTCAAGATAATAAAAGGTTGCATCTCATATTTAATTTATGTTTCTCACTATATTTTATAATGGCTTAAAAGAATCAACGCATGGCATGTTTATTTTATGCCATCACCTAAAGATCCTAGAGCTCAAAGACTTGCCCATGTATCACAAGCAAAATATGATTATTGGAGTTAAAGAATTTATTCTTTAAAAAGTCTTGAGATTGGAGCTAAAAAGATGTAATAATAATATTCTCTTCTCCTCTATCGGTCCTGTGCGGACTCACGCTGGCCCGGTTTCTTAATATTCTCTCCCTCTATCGGGTCTGTGCGGACTCACCTGCTCCAGCTTTCTTGTATCATGTTTATATTTCAAGTTCTTGCATCATGTTTAATTTTCAAGTCATCACCTTAAATCTTAAAGATAAAGAAATGGAATTGCATATCATGTTTATAATTCCAAGCTATCACCTTATAAAGATAAGATTAAAATAAGGTTGCATAGCATGTTTATAATTCTAAGATGTCACCTAAATCTCTAAAGCTCAAGACTTACTCCTTTTATCTTAAGTGAGAATTTTAATTGTGAAGATCCTCCCAAATTTGACAAAAGAACTAGTTTCTAAATGAGTTTTAAGGCTTTGCAAGGATTTTACGGGCATCCACTATTCTATATGCACTTAAAATATGATTCTATGTAATTCCATGAGGTTCATGATTCGCCACTGATCCGAGTTTAGTATCAATGTGTGATAATGATTTGATATGATTGAAGTTGTGATAATTATGGTTTATTGTTAAGAGAATGATTCATAATTGGTTTAGTAACTAATTAGTTCTATAATTGATAATTCTATGTAAGGATTGGATGCTTATTATCAACTTGATATCATTGAATGATTTCCTGGCTTGCATGTTATAGTTGCTGTTGCAAATAATGAGAATGCTTGTACATGAAATGTTCTTTATTATGTAAAGTTTACCTTTGTTGCTAGAAGAAAGTGTATCATTGTAAAAGTGTAATTTGGAAAGGTTCCGCTAAGGAAAGACTTGGTATTTAAACAGATCCATCAGTGACCCACCTCTCTTCCTAGGAATCTCCCATAGGCATGATTACGCTGATATATATTATTCTAGCTTAAGACTATAAATGAGAAAATGTTATGATGTTTATGAATTGTATTATGATATAACATGCAAAGATTTAATGGTGACTTAAACTTATAAGAAAATGATCCTTTGGAACCATCGACTATAGGTGGTGAAAAGGTGATTTTAGCCCCTAACCCGTTTCTCTCAAAAGGGTAGAGTCGGGACTTTAGCTTATCAAAAGGGATAAGTATATGCTAGTGACAACTAGTAAAGTATGAGCTCATACCCCAAATTACTCCCAAAAGGGTGGAGTATAGGGTGGCCCAAGGAAAATAATGATGATGATAAGATTTTAAGTCACCAAAGGCACTAAAGAAATGAAATATGTGCACTGTGTGTAGCTAATATTATATGACGTTCTTTTATGCATGTTATTTTGATAATGATGATGAGGAATATGATGTAATGATAAAGGAAATGTTCATTGTAAATATGACATGTTAAGAATAAGATGCATTATAAGACGATAATTAAAAATTGACAAACCTCGGTTAAGTATTTGTCCTAACTTAAATGAATCTTTGCATGCTCACTATTTTAGAATAATCCGAGGTTCCCTGGGGACTTTGATGATGACACTATAGAAGGAGGTACTTACTGAGAATTCTTTAGCAAGATTCTCACTCCTTTTCTTTATTTCCGCCATTGTCTCCAGATTCAAAATGGCGACATTCGGTCTCGTTCGCTGATACCCTACTTGGGAATTCCACTATGATCCGATTGCATCGCCGTATCATTTTGAAGGGAGGTGAGCCATTCGTGTTTTTATTTACATAGGTCGTCCATTTGCACATCCTGTCCCTAGTTATCGATTTTCCTACTTCTCCTATGGCGATGAAATGGTTTTCGAACATGCACGCCCACTTGATGAAAGGATGTTACGTTCTTATCCCGCTTCATCCGCTGTCCATGGATTTCAGAGTATGTTCCGAGACAAGATATTCTGAACTGATCCTTCGTGAGGACACTCCTACTCATGTATATTCTGAGTCAGCCCTACTCCCACACGTGTAAGAGCAGGTAGTGAGGAAACAGCTTGTTCAAATGAGGTTAGCGAAGGTCGATCCATGCGACTCCACTGGTGCATCTCGTGTGTCCCTCCCAGGGAGCTCATCAAAGGATCGGATTTATTCCCCATTTCCGTGATGGGCCATAGAAGGTTCTTAGTAGATTTATGTGTGATCATGCACCCTAGTTTTAGGATAACCTTCCCGGCTTATGGAGTTATCTAGTTTAGGGGCATGTATTTCCTTAAGTATATTTTCTTTTATGGGTGTGCATAAGATAATGATGTATGAACATAACCCACCCTTTGAGTGAGGTTATTGTATGTAAATATATGCTATAATGTGCTTATGGATGTTATATGATGGAGCCTAAGTGATATGATGTGATATATTCTTAAACGTCTTATTATACCCGCTACTGCTCACGTTGTACTCGGCTCACGTTTTCAATTATGTGTTTAAAAAAAAAAATGGCTCGTAATTTCACTAAGTATTTTCAAATTATGAAGAAAGAACCAAAGCAAGGAGTAAAGTCTAGTCATTAATCAGATTCAACCTAGGTGTATCTGGTTAATTACTAGGGTGTTACAATTAAAATGCAAGAAAACCCTCCCCCATGGCTGATGCACCTTCAACCATCTCTCTCCCATTTGCATCATATGTTAATTTGTTTCTCACTCAAAGAACCATACTTGACCCATACTTGAGCCATACCTTGAACCATACCTCACCATACTTTGAACCATACCTCACCATGCCTCAATATCACAACATCTCACCTCATGGACCTCATGGGGCTGCCCTTGTTTGGCCAAAACCTTCCCCTCCCTCTTGCACCTTTCATTTGTTTCATTTCTCTATAAATAGCACACTTGAGTGAACTTGAAACACCTTTAGTTCATTTGCTAAGTGTAAGTTTTCAAAGAGCACTTCAAAGTTTCGTTTTCTCTCAAGTTCAAGTGTTCAAGTTCTTCATCCTCTTCTCTCATCCCAACCTTCAATCACTTGGTAGGGATTTTCTTTCAAGTATTTCCTTCATCTAAGTTCTTATTCTAGTTATGTGTTTATGGTTTCTCTTGAGTCTTTTTAGAACTTCTTTCCCTCTCCTTTTTCTTCTTCATTTCGACCATGGGCCTTTGAGGACAAGGGAATGAGAGCTTGATGATGAGGTTTCGTGATGATGTTCATCACTTGAACAATCTCTAGAGCTTGATTTTTGTTCTTAAGTTAAAGATGTTTTAGTTCTTTTCTCCTTGAACCTTGAGATCCTTAACTTTGATGATATCTTAAAATGGTTATATGAACTCAATGATGAGGACCCATGGTGTTAGTGTTAATACATCACTAAGATCATGGTCTCTAGAGTTTCAAATGTTTCCTTTTTCTTCTTAAAAATTTTGGTTCCTTTCCTTCTCTCCTCTTCATGATTTCGACCAACACTTGTTGGATGGTCCAACATGATAGCTTGATGATGAGAGTTCTAAATGGCGACTTTATGTTCACCACAAAGAAATCTCTAAAGCTTGAGTTTTCATGAAAAAGATATAAAGATCACTTATGGCTTTGTTTCTTTAAGGAATATTATCTTGAGTTCCAAGAACTCTTGTCTTCACTTTATCTTCTCATGATGAGTTTGGGTTGAAGTTTAAGTTCCTTTAAAGTCTTGAATGAGCTCTAATAAGATATAAATGAACTTGCATATTTATTTTGAGCTTGCACTCATGATTATATTCTTGCCTTGCATCTTTATTTTCCAAGTTATCACCTAAGGACTCAAAGATTAAAACAAGACTTGCATTATCACCTAATTAATTCTTGAAGCCTTTCTATTTCGACCTTAAAGTCGATTGTTGCTGGGCCTAGAGCACTAAAATAAAGAAATGAACTTGCATTGCATATTTACTTTCAAGTCTTGCATATTTAAATTTCAAGTCTTGCATATTTATTTCAAGCCTTGCATATTTATATTTCAAACCTTGCATATTTACTTTAAGTTCTCACTTTACTTTATAATGAAAGATAAAAATGATGCGCATAGCATATTTACATTTTGTCATCACTTAAAGACCTTAGAGCTCAAAGACTTGCCCATTTTATCTCAAGTTAAAGTTTAATGTGGGAGCATTCTTTGAATGCATAATTTCGGTCATGTAGTGATGATGAACTTGGAATGAGTTTCATCTAGCTACAAGGGCCAACAATCTAAGTTTTAAGATTTTCTTTAAGCCTCATGAACTTTATGAAGTTAAGACCAACAAGATTTATTAATTTAATCCTTTTTTAAGGAGGAATCAAGTTGGTTACTGACCTAAGGGTGTTTTTAGCCTCTTTGACGAAATAAAATGGTTTGCAAAAGAGTTTTAGAAGCCCTAAAATGATTCCAAAGGAAACTAGTAACTTATATGCTTTAGAAATGTCAAGTTATGCATCTTTTTGGGACATGATGTTTCGGTTCTGCCGTGATGAGTTTGCTGTTGTGTGATGATGTTTTGATGTGTTAGAATGTGTGAAAATTATGTATGATGAGGTAGGAACATTTCTATGCATGATAGGAGAGAAACTAGCTTTCTAGAAAAATCATAAAGTCAAGATTTAGCATAGTTTTAACCCATTTATTTTTGGACACTGCCCAAACTATTTCAATGGGAATATAATCAAATTAGGATTGTTTAATCATGAAAAATTTGGTTACATTGAAGTAGGATTGAATTTTTAGCACCTATAGAGAAACCAGTAACTAGAAAACCGTAAAAATGCAATTCTAGAACTCTTAGAACATTTAATTTTTAGAATCTGTCCAGCAACCTCTTAATATGGTAAACATGGTTTATAATTAGTTCTTGAACATAGGAATGCCTCATAATTGGTTTAGATTTAATTTACAGCGCCTTAGGCGAAGACGGAACCAAGAAAGGGTCTAAAACGTAAGTTCTAGAACCCCGTAATTGTAAGTTTATAACTCTGCCCTTAAAGAATGGTGCTGCCCAGATTTAATAAAGAGTATAAATGATAGTAAGATTTGTTAGAAGTAAATCCTTAGGTGCATAAGAGGTTGATAGAAAATGATAGAATAATTACATCTCAAGTTTAAGGCCCGTAAGGGTTAAAGCATAAGATACCGTAGGATCAAGAGCACAATGAATTTTCAATGTTACAAGTGAAAGTATGTTCTATTTGAGAATGATTATGTCAACGTATGAATTTATGGTTGAGGATGCATGATCCATTTATTTATGTGGCATAAAGTAAATTTGGAAGAAATCCAACAAGTCATTATACATTGTGAATTTTTGACAAATTTGGGGACTTAAAAAGTTTTTGAAAAAAAAAACCTATGAGATTTTATTTATGAGGTACTAAGATGAGTTCTCGGATGACACCGGTTCGGCCGAGCACCTCCAGAGAACTCATGTGACATCGGCACCAAGATGTATTCTTGGGTGACACCGGTTCGACTGAGCACCCCCAAGAAATGCCCCCTAGTCCGTACTGGATAAGTTGGGATTATGTTTATGATTATGATACGCTTATCGGGATTGATAAGAAAGAACTAGTGATGACTAGTTAAGGTATGAGCTCATAACCTAGAGATGTGACACGTTTTGGATGACACCGGTTCGGCCGAGCACCCCCAGAACGATTGTCTTTTAGGGTGGCCTATGAGGAAGTAAAGTATGATGATTATGTCACAAAGTTTCCCATATGAGAATTCAATTGCCACTTTATGCCACTACTATGATGTTCTTAATGTTATGATTATTATTCTTACATTAAGTAGAGCCATGCATACATTGTTTAATATGTTACATCCATAACATTAAGAATCATGCTAAAATGAATGGACCTTGGCTAACTATGTTTCAAAAGCTTAAAAATGGACTTAATGCATGCTCCCTTATTTTGTATACTAAACCCAAGGTCCCTGAGGACGTAGATGATGACACCTAGAAAGTAGGAGGCCCTACTGAGATTTTTTAGCAAGATTCTCACTTCCTCTATCTTTTCTTCCCGTCACGTCTTTAGATGGCGACGTTCGTAGTTTTTGTGGACACCCCGACGTGGGAAGTGCACTATGATTTGGAGCATGGATCGTACCATTTTGAGGGACAGTGCACGGTGCGAGTCTTCATGTTCATTGGATGTTCCTTCGCTCACCCCGTACATATCCATCGCTTCTCCCTGACCGCACCCTACGGCGATGACGAACGGGTTTTTGAGCGTGAGCATACGCACAACAAGAGAGTGCTTCGCATGCACACCGCCGCCTCAGTCATGTGTGACTATCCCGACTACGTGCTCCAGACATATTTCTCGGAGACCGACCCGTCGGAGGGCCCACCTGCCCATCTGTAAAGCGAGAGCTCCGCCCCCACTCCACCACTGATGAGGGAGGACAGTGAGGATATTATGACTCAGCCACGGTTAGCACGACGACCGAAGATGCGGCCATGTCATGGGGGTCACTCTCGATCCCCGCTTCGCTTTTACACGCCGAAGGAGCTCACCCAGTTCCCTGGATATGTGCCTCGCTCGCGGGATGGACGTCAGTAGGAGGTGACGTATGACCGATGGAGTACCCAAGTAGAGCACACACCACTTAGATGAGGATAAACCTTCTTTTGTTTAGAGGTTATCCCTTTAGTTGCACTTGGGTAGAGGAGTTTGCTTTTATGCTTTCCGTCGCACTTTCCTTGTATTTTCTTTTTGATGTATTCGTTTCCTATTGTACTAAACTAAGCCCCACTCTTCATAGGTGGGCATATCATATTATATATAAGTATGCAATTCAGTTTTATTGTGATGTGCCTTTACTTGCTTTATGTTGTGATGTTGTGAGATGCTTGCTTTATTTCCTTTCATACTTTATTGTTCATCGTGTCGCGCGGCTCTCACTTTGCTTTTACAATTCAAAAAAAAATTTACCAGTATTTCCGCTAAGTATTTTAAAGTAAAAAGGAAACTATGACGTAACTGACTAATGATTAACCTAAATATGTTCTAGAGTATTGGGTTAAAAATTAAGATGTTACATAAGGCTTTGAGTAGGCTTGTGTAGTCAGAGTGCTCCAGTGGACTTGCAGGAAGGATTCGAGCCACGCATTTATTTTGAGACATTATAGTTAATTTCAAAGTTTATATATTTCCGCATATGTTATTAGAATCGAAGTATGGATTTCAATTACTGATCTTGATTTAAATTATGTAATGAATTGGCTAAGTAGTTATAATTTAGTTTTCAAAGGTTAAGTAGGTTTTCATATTAATACCATACGATAGTCCAATTTATGATTTCATGATCAACGATTTTGGCACAGATATTTTCAGAGTTTAGATATTAAATAGTTCCAGTTTTATGAATTTAAATACTACATTTGAATTAAAGAAATTGATATTGATTTAGAAGAAAAATTATGTTTTAAGGATAATATTATACTATTATATGCATATAGAGAGATACGTCACCCATAAGGCTTACATGGGGATGAAATTCTTCACATGCTGGTCACGTGCCCAAGTCTGGTCATGACAGAAATAAAACATTTATTTAATACAAAGTCAAGTACAAAAGGAAGCTATTCTATAAGCTTGAATACACCACTGTTCTCTAAACTATTCCATACATATCCATTCCACTAAATACAACATGATGAAAACATTAACTTCTAGACTATTACAATCTCGAGTTCTTTTTCATAGCAGCATCATAGTCCTCTAGCTTAACTTGGAGATGACACGAAACACAAATGCACATGTGTGAAAATTCTAAAATTCTCTGTAGGGCATTTCTCCCAAATACACAACAAATGTCATCGTCATCATTCCAGCTACCTCGGTTTATTAGTAAAAAGGATGATAATGTATTACATAACAATAGTTCATTTTTAAAGTTACAAATCATACTTCCGAAGTAGGTAACTTTTAGTAATCAATCACTTAGTGCACATATAACATAAAGCTCAAATTAATTTTTAAATAATTTTTTTGGGTGCTACAGTAAGACCTGTTTGTTGCTTCAAGAAACTGAAGGAAAACATTTAGTACTGAAGTTTTTTGAAGGGTTATGTTATCAAACATTTAGTGCTCAAACATTTAGACCTGTTTATTTTCTACAAATTGGTTATGTTATCACTCAAAACATTTAATAATGAAGCTTTCTGAAGGATTCTAGAGCTAACATGTTTCGCATGTTAATAACTGTAATGTCTAGGCTTACTACAGAAGAAAAGGTCTATTTAAGCTTTGATTCATTATGCATAGGTGAGGGAAACATGAGTCGAAACTGGATACTTTTTCATCCAAAATATTAAATGGGATAAATTGTTCTGGACTTCCACTACACAAGTTGACTATGAAAGAAAGGGTTCTAGTAATTGTTGAGAAACATTGATAAGCCAAATGGGTTGTGCAATGGGACTAGGTTGCAAATAAGAAGAATGAGAAACCATGTTATTGAATGTTTGACTCTTATTGGCAATAGGATTGGTGATGTTGTTTTAATACCTAGAATGAATATGATCCCAAACAATAATTCAATTCCAATCAAAATTCAAAGAAGACAATTTCCAGTAATAACTTCTTTTGCTATGACCATCAACAAATCTGAAGGGCAAACATTGTCTACAATTGGATTATATCTACCAAGACCAATATTCACTCATGGCCAATTATATGTGGCTCTCTCACGAGCAAAAAACAAGAAGGTATTCAGAACTTTATTGGAAAATCATGATTCTATAAGAAATAAATACACAATAAATGTTGTTTACAGTGAAATTTTTCAGAATGTCTATTTAAATGGTATGTGAAGATTAACACATTACATATTTATTTTTGACAAATTTATAATTTAGATGATATTTATTTACTGACACCTATATTTTACAGGGGATTTATAGTAGAAAATGATATGTATGGGAAAATGCAAGGTTGAAAAGTCTTTTCAAAGTGCTAGTCTAATATAGTTTCTCTTATACAAATCTGGTATGTATCTAACAACAATGTACTAATATTAATATTTCTATTACTACGATTTTTTATGTCATCTCTATAAATAACTAGGAAAAAAAAACACACCCCATCTAATTAATTATACAACACTTGACTTAAAACATATTCAACTAATTAAATTCTATACTTCAATTATTAAATTAATCATAATTTTTGATGTAATTCCCTTGACGGGCTATTACACTAGTAATTATCACAAACCAGGCAATGCCGTTATCTTGTTCCAAGTGATTTGTACAGCTAAAATAATTTAGTTTTTGAATTTTTGTTTATGCGTTGAAGGGGTCAATTTGTATGTTTGGGACAGACAAAGGCCCTTGTTTTGTAACAAACTTTTTCAATGCGTTCCCTGCCAGAGGAGCTCGCATTTCATCACAAACCAACAAGGCAACAACAGTGACACAAACGATAGCAAGCATCACCACCCGCCATTGTCCCCATTTCACTCCAATATAAATTTCAACCTCCTTTATTAACATCCAAATATTAAACCACAAATCAAAATAAATTGGCCTCATTTTCGAGAGAGCCGAAACATTGTGCGCTTAAGGACAAGAAGCACACTCCAAACTCCAAGGTTCTGCCATTTTCCATGGCCGGCACGTGACCTCTGCTTCATTCCACTCACTCACTCTCTCTCTCTCTAAACATTGATTCTCTCTCTAAAACTCTCTTTTTCTTGAAGAGCTCACCTCCCCTTCGTCTTCTTGTTGTTCTCCGTACACGCATGTCTTCCGCCGCCGGCTACAAGCGCTCCTCCCAAAGAGCATCGTCCATCATGTCGCCGCTCCGGTCGAGGAAGTCACCGCCGGCGGCGTCTGTCCTGAAATCCGGCGGAAGGCCCATCACTCCGTCGTCGTCGTCGTCTTCGAGGACTCCGTCGTCTGACGTCAGCAAGGCGAAGGAGAATGTTACAGTCACCGTCCGGTTCCGACCCCTCAGGTTCGTTCGTTTTTGTTTTAAGAATAATGAAACATATCAAGTTATCATCCATTCAGAGCATGCATCAAGAATATATAAACATTATAAAACCACTCACCGAGAGTGTGTCATATATAGGATTCACCTTAAACTCGAGAATGTATCAGCATTTTCCTGTCACTTATAGTTCGGTTATTGACTTCTACTTGTGTAGCTTCAAGTGACACTGTTTTCTTTTCTTTTCTTTTTTTTTTTCCTTTTAACTTTTTTGCTTTTAACTTTTTTTTTTTTTTCGTTCTTGGGTTTTGCGGTTTGGGCAGTCCAAGAGAAATGAATAAAGGGGACGTGGTGGCGTGGTACGCGGATGGGGATCACGTAGTGAGGAATGAGTACAATCCTTCCCTTGCGTATGGCTTTGGTTAGTGTCGTTAATCTCTTATTATCACTTACTATGTATGGTTGTTTGCGTTTTGGTATAATAACATAACGTTGTCGTCTGTTATTATCGTGATATTTTATATTGCTAGCGTCATTTGACAATGTTTTTGTTCCAGGGAAAAAAGAAACTTACGTTGGGAAAGTGGCAAGTGTTTCCATTTCTGTTACATATTAATGAACAAGAATGGAAGAATTTCCGATGAATGTGCGGAAAAAAAAAAGAAGACGACTAAGGAAAACTGAATTGCGTGGATTTAAAACTCAATGTTGCTATTGCAAGAATTGGAAAACCTTTTTGGCAAGGAATAAAAAAGGAGTTTAATTTTGATGCACTTAATGTAAAATAGTTTTACTATTCTACATTATCATTTTATTTGAATGACTTTTTAATTAGTGATTGTGAAAGTCAACTATTATGGCTCATATGACAATATATGATTTGATACCTGTGTAAAAAATTTACACTGTTAGTACATAGAAATTATGTTCATGAAAAAATGAAAACTTATAGCCACCCTAACATTTTTGAAGAATTTAGGTGCCAGACAATTAAAGAATAGGGTTTCAATTAGTAAAGCAATGTGAAAGCAAACTAATTTAGCTAATAATCTACCAATAATTAGCCAAGTATCACATGATGTAGGTAGATTCTCTCTTAAAATAGTTTGAATTTTGAGATGGAAAGCATCAGGGTCATTTTCCATTAATGTAATCCTCTTTATATTTTGATTAAAACCCCAAAATGGTCTTTCAGGTTTACAAAGGGGGACAACTTAGTTCCTCACATTTAGAAAAACCTATTGAGGTCTCTCACATTTCACATAAGGGAACAAGTTAGTCCTTCCATCAACTTCCCGTTACACCCACTAAACGAACTAGTCCACGTAGCTTGTTAGAAGCTGATCTGGACTGTTAACTCAAACCCATAGTTTGAGAAATCTGCAAATTACTTGAAGTCCAAGGTAGGAGTATGCTCGGTAATTGGAGTCTGAGATGAACCAGAGATGGCAATTAAGCTTGGCCAAGAGGAGAATGAGCTCGGCTTGCAGGAGGCGGAGCTTAACTAACAGGTGGTGGAGCTCATCACCTTGCGGCCGAGATCTGACACATTCCAATCGAGCTTTGTCTCCTTCAGAATGTGCTATATCATTGTGTCTGGTTGGCCTCCAATTTTGCCTCTTGCTGAGTTACCACATCATCTATCGGCCAACCCATCACCTCGCAGCCGAGCTCTGACATAGTCCGGTCCAGCTCTATCTCCTCCAGGATGTGCTATATCGTTGCGTTCGGTCGGCCTTCGACATTGCCTCTGGCCAAGTCACCTCATCATCCATCGGCCGAGCTCATCACCTCGCGACCGAGCTTCGTTGCCATCTTTGATTAGTCTCTATCATATGCCTATTGGTTTCCGCCACCTATTAGCCGAGCTCTGCCTCCTCCAGGCCGAGCTATATTTCCTTTTGAACAAGCTCCACCTTCTCCCAACCATTATCCTTTTTCATCTCTGCCCACCCGGCCGAGCCTTGACACACTTTGGTTGAGCTCTGTCTTCTTCAGGATGTGCTATATATATCTCCTTATTCTCAGACTCCAATTACTGAGTATACTCCTACCTCAAACTTAAAGTAATTTGCAAATTTCTCAAACTATGGGTTTGAGTCAATAGTCCACATCAGCTTCTAACGTGCCACGTAGGCTAGTCCGTTAGTGGGTGTAACGGGACGTTGACGGAGGGACTAACCTATCTCCTTCTGTGAAATGTGAGGGACTAGTTTGTCCCCCTTTGTAAACCTATGGGGCCATTTTGGGGTTCTTGTCTTATATTTTTTTTTTCCTAATAAAAATCCTGTTCATGTTCATACATGAGCATTAATCTTGCTCTCTCTGGTCATTGATTTATTTGTATTTTAATAGGGTTAAATGTATTTTACCCCTTGAATTTTAGGTCATATGTAATTTAAACCCTGACTTTTCAAAACGTGCATTACGACATCATGACTTTCCAAAATGTGCAAAAGACCCCCTACTTTTCAAACAATGCACTATGACACCCTAAACTTTTCGAACTGTACAAAAAAACCCCTCAAAACTTTAAGTCATTGCAAGGTGTCGGGTTGCATACAATTAAAAAATTGGGGTGGTTAATTGCATATAATAGTCATGGATAAGTGTCGGTTGCACAAATTAGAAACATCAGGGGAGTTAAATGCACATAAATCTTGCCTTTATTAGTTACCAAAATTATATTGAGGGGTGTTTTGTATAATTTGGAAAGTTCAGGGTGTTGTGATGCACATTTTGAAAAGTCACGGTGTAAATTGCAAATGACTTAAAATTCAAGGGGGTAAAATGCATTTATCCTTTTTTAATATTGGGAGGGACACCAATTGATTGAACAGAACTTGATAGACTGACATGTAGTCTAGCTATGATTACAACTTTGAAATTGCAAAATGCCACAACAGTTTTTTTTGTGCCGTTGTTTCGGAATGCTGTTATATTTATCTATGGTAGACTAAACAAAGGATATACCTGAGAGTTGTGACGTTTGGTGGCTTGAGAGTTGGGGCACCACTCACCTGTTACCAGCACTAGTGCACTACTCAATTTTACAAGGGTACATTACTAGTTGGATTTATATTTTCTTTATCTGGTATTTTTTGTTGTTTTTGCCTATGGCAGATAAAGTATTTGGGCCTGCAACAACAACTCGACATGTTTATGATGTTGCTGCTCAGCAAATTGTCAGTGGTGCCATGGAAGGGATTGATGGTAATGGTTTTGCTGTTAGTTATACTTGTGTAATTCATATAGTATTATTTTTAAGGGGAAGGAATTAATTGATTAAGGACCTGTTCTGAGTTAACGCTTGGAATTGATAGCTTTATTTGTCTTTTCCTTTAGAGTTTTAATATTTTAATTCTCTTTTATTTTGGTGTTTGCAACCTGTTTGCCTGAGCAATTTAATACTAGGAACCCACTGATGATGGTAACTTTGTTTGGGTTTTGAAATCAAATTTACGAATAAATTTCCTGTTCTAGTTGCACAAGACCGTGCAAAGCACTCTACAGAGGCATCATAGAAGTCAAGTACCTATTTTCAGGCTCCTATTTTTTAATTAATTGATACGTGACTAGGTTGAAGGATATAGGTTGGGTTACTGTTTTTCAGGTTCCTAACATAATGCGATCACTTTCTTTTCTTTTTGAGTTGGGTGAAAAATAGATGGGTTGAGTGGATTTCGCATTGGACCAAATGGATGAAAAATAAGCCGTTAATCCATTTATGATCTGATAGAAAGGTGCTGTTAGGGATGCTAAGTTTGGAAGGTCTGAAAGGAGAAAATAAGGGGAGCACTAATGGGCCAGATATGGGCCCAGGAAATTCTCCTGCAGCAGGTAAGTGAATTCAGCTGCAGGGCGGTTATTGAATAAGAAGAGAGAAAGGAGTTTTGGAGGGAAAAACAGCTAGGTAGTTAGGAAATGTATAATAGGGAAGAATAAGCATTGTGACAGTGTGAATTCATTTTGTAACTAGATCTGAAATTGGGGAAACTCTTTCCTTTAGGATTCTTGTAAATTCTCTCTGAATCCTTGGTGATTTACCAGGATTGTTATCAATAAAGCTTATTGTTTCTGCTGGAAGAGATATCGGTTCTAACACTATCAGATTCCTTGTAGATCTTGGACTTAGCTTCCTTTTATTCGATTCTTGGTGATTTGGCATGAATGGTGGCGAAGAATGATAAAAAAGTTCGATGTGATTGATGCTGCTCTCACTGCAGACGCAGCAGGATGAGGATTGCACTAGCATTGCAGCTTCTCTGAAGGTGTTAATAGCGTGATTTGATGCAATGGAGTAGAGGTTGGATTGTGCAGCCCAGCTAGTTCATGAACAGAGGGAGGGGCCAATTTGCAATGAGAATTCGCATAGCCACCATGATTGCAACACTCACCATCGCCAGGGAATAGCGTGTTTGCGACAGTGGCAATGACAACAAGGGTTTCATGAACAACTAGGTGCATCACCGTCAAGTGGATTAGTGGCGGCGAATCGAATTACTAGTCTTCCATGGCAATGGACCTTATGCTTGGTTGGACAGTATTGAACGCTATTTTCAGGTGAGGGAGGTGTCTGAGAATCAATGGCTGTTTGTTGCCAAGGTTGCATTGGAAGGAAAAACCCTAATTTGGTTCATGTAACACCCTAATATTCGACCTAATACTACTAGTACGTACTTAGGCCAAATATTAGTCATTACTTACTATCATGGTTCTTCTTACTTGGGCAAATAGCTTAACGAAAATACGAGCCAATTTTTTTTTTAAAAAAACATTACTTAAAATAGAAGCCGCGCGTATCTTACGGGGTCGGTATCATAAAGTGCAGAAGTATAAACATAGAAGTGGCTCCATATCATAGCATCATCACAACTGAATTACTTCATATATATAATATGCCTACCCTACAGGGCAGGACTCTTCAAGTACATAGTAAACATGAATACAGTGAAAATACAGAATACACAGAAATGTACTAGAAGGAAACATCCCTACCCATGTGCAACCTAAGGTGGATAACCTCAACACAAAAGAGGTTTCATCCATACTACGTGTCGTGCGTGCACTAAAGGCTACCCTCCAATCTCCATAGCAGACTCACGGGTACGGAGGAACGTAGCCAATCCACGGGCGGAGCTCGGCAGGTGCAGGCATGCCCTGTGACCGAACGTGTCGTCCACGTCGGGGTCGTGGTCCGGGCACCGAAGCCCTCCGACGCTGAGTGACTGTCTCCTCGCTGCCTATCTGTAGCAGAGGCGGAGTGGGGGCAGAGCCCTCATGGTCCATGGGGGAATCCTCTGAAGGGTCCTCCTCTGAGTGCTGCGATGATGGCACGTACTGCGGCGCGTCCGCTGAACCGGCAGAGTGGGTCCGCAGGTTCCTCTCATGTCGTGGCCGCGCATGCTCAAAGGTCGCGGGGTCACCATAGGGGGATGCTGGGGAGAAGCGATAACTGTACAAGGGGTGTGCGAATGGCCGTCCTAAAAACATGAAGATGCGCACAGTACACCGGCCCTCAAAATGAAATGACCCATGCTCCGGGTCATGGTGGATCTCCCACCATGGCGTGTCAACGAATAGGACGAAGGTCGCCATCTCGCTCTGAAGACGTAATGGAAAGGAAAAGATAGAGGGAGTGAGATTCTTACTAAAGAAACTCAGTAGGGTTTTCCTTCTATCCTAGGTGTCATCATATACGTCTCCAGGAATCTTGGGTTTATTTATAAAATAATGGACGTACATAGGTTCAGTTATGAGTTTTCCAAAATCTCATTTTCCGAGAATCCGTTCTTTTTATCATGGCACTTGTGTTACATAGGCTTTTATACTAAAGTCATAGACATAAATCATGTAGCTTGGTACGTAGAATGTAAATCATATAACTGGTACATGGAACATAAATCATATAACTGGTACATGAAACATAAATCATATAACTGGTTTACTTAGGTGACATAAGAACCTTTACTTAACTGGGCCGCCCTAAAATTTCTCCCTTTTGAGAAAACTCTAGGTTATGAGCTCATACCACACTATTTATTCTTAGCATCTAGACTTTATCCATTTGGATAAGTCAACTTCCCGACTTTAAGTACGGGTTTAGGGGGCTAGCATCACATTGTCCCCACCCTTAATTCGGTGGTTTCAAAGGATTACATTCTTATGTTCTAAGTCATCCTAAGTTTAACATGTTTCTTTAAGATGCCACATAATTAATGCATAACACATAATTACTACCTCGGCATCTCTAAAGTTCTTTTACAGAAATAATAACATGTTAATACAAGCTATCACATAGGGATAATAGTTCACATGGTATCATCATACTTGACTCATGGAGTAAAATCATCATAAGGTAAGCAAGAGCAATAAGCCTCTTAACTTGATCATGTTTGAAATCGAACATATAAGATCATGTATTCATGTTAGGCTAAAGCATAGACTAATGTCATAACAATTCTCAGATTCAGGCAATGCAAGATCATAGCTTCAAGTCATTAAATCGGAAAAGCATTCTGTTTGTAAACTTGGGTTCTGGTAATCGATTACATAAGTCTTGTAATCGATTACACAGCCTCGAGATTTCAAAACATGGAGGTCAGGGGGTTCTGGTAATCGATTACATGGGACTTGTAATCGATTACACAGCTTCGAGATTTCGAATCAAGGCAGATAGGGGTTCTGGTAATCGATTACATGGAATTGTAATCGATTATTTTGTTTAAAACACTTTGCTGGGCCCCTAGAACATCTGGGTAATCGATTACATGATTAGGTAATCGATTACTAGAATCCAGAATGTGTAATCGATTACACTATATAGTAATCGATTACTTTGGGCAAAAGTTCATGTTTGAGCTCGTCCGAGCTCTCTGGTAATCGATTACATGGGCTGGGTAATCGATTACCAGCATCTTAAAAACCGAAATATGAGGTCTAAACATATTTGAGTCATTCCTTTAAAATGCTTATGGTGGCTAGTTTCTCTTGGAACAATTTTGAACTTCAAAAACATCTTGTCAACCATTTTAACTTGTCAAAACCCTTACAAATCTAAGAACATACCCAAAATATTTGTGAGTACAACATATGTTTTAGAAAGACTTAAAACATGAGCTATAGGCTCTTGTGACTAATAAACTCCTCTTGGAGCTATCTTCATCACATGGCCAAGATGTACATTCCAAGAATGTTTTCCATGGTTAACCTCTTCTCAAGATGAAATGGGCAAATCTTTGAGCTCTAGTATCTTAGATGATGACATAAAATAAACGTGCTATGCACTTTATTTTAGAGTCCTTTAGAAAGTAAAGTGATAGCTCAAAGTAAATATGAAATGCATATCCATTTTCATTCTTTGAGTTTAGTGAGGACTTGAAATATAAAATGAGATGCAAAGCTTGGAATTTAAACGTGCATAATGCAAGTTCATTCTTAGTCTTGGGGTTTAGTGGTTGCATAGAAATAAACGTGCTATGCAAAGCGTAAAGTAAACGTGAATGCAAGTTTCTTTTGTATCTTGTCTAGAGCTCTTACAAGGTTTTAAGGAGGAACATAGTCCCAACCCAAAACTCATCTTCACAAGAAAAGAAAAACCATTGGTACCAAGGCATCAAGAGAAAACATGACTTCAAGAGTCATGGGAGTGGTCAAATCTTAACAAAGGAAGGAACCATTTCTAAATCTCTAGGGACCAAGATCTTGATGATCCAAGCATCAACATCCTAAGTCCTCATCATTGAGTACATGGCTCCCTTCAAAACAAATATTTAAACAAAGTTCATGATAAAGGAGAAAGCAAAACCAAAACCATGCTTGGTTTAGGGCCAAAGCTTCAAGCTTTAGAGTTTGTTCATGTGACAAGCATCAACATGAAGCTCTCATCATCAAGCTTACATTTTTCCCATGTAAAAAGGCTCCATGGCCGAAAACATAAGAAGGAAAAGGAAGAAGATCCAAAATGTTCAAGAGAAACATAAACTTTTTTAACTAAACTTGTAAAGAATGAAACTTTCTTTAAGAAAAACTCAAGCTTTAGAGGTCTCATGGACTCATTGTCACATCTAGAGAACACTCATCATCAAGCCATCATATTCAAGGCCTTAAGGCCGAAAAACTAAGGGAAAGAAAAGGAAGAAACCATAAAGAAAGCAACATAGAGGTTCAACCATTCATCAACTCCCAAACAAGATTCAAGCATAAGAATCAAAGACATGTTTAGAAAGAGTTCCCTACCTTGTGTCTTGGAAAAGGAGGAGAGAACTTGAGCTTGAGGAACTCTTGGGAACTTGAGAGAAAAGTGAGAAAGCTTGAGAGAAAGAAATGAGAGAGTTTGAGACTTTGGAGAAGGATGCAAAAGTGGTGGAGTTGTGGAGTGTGATGTATTTATAGGCAAATGAAGGAGTAAAGAGGGAGTTGGTTGAAGCTTCTTGAAGAAGGAAGAGAAAAAAATATCTTCTTGAGTGGTCATTCTTGGTGTGATTGAAAACATGGGTAGGCATAGGTCATAGGGTAGCTTTGAAAGACAACTTGATTGACTACATAAAATAAAATTCTTTTGACTTCTTGGGGGGAAGTGATCAGAAAATTATAGGGTCAAGGGAGAGAAAATTTTATGGCCACAAGGTAAAATATCTGTATGTGTTGTCATTCAAATGTATGGAAGAAAGTATGGAAGATATGATTGATTATGAAGCTTGATTGAAAGTTTTGAGTGACAATATAAACAATTCATTCTTTGAATTTTTGAATGACATAAATTTCAAATGTGATCATGATGATTTGAGAGTGACAACTTTCTTGGAAAGAGAGTGTCATTGGGAAAGGGAGTGTGAATAGTGAAAATACTATTCATAGTTGCTTTTTCTTTAAAGAAAGAAAAGAATTTGGAAAAGGGTTTTAAATTTCCTTGAACAACCCTAGGTTCCAATTAGTTCTGAATAATGACTTTGGCTCTAGATTAATTATGGAAATTAATTAACCTTTATTTAGAGCCTAAAATCGCCTAGGTTCTGAGTTAGATAACTCATTAAGCCCAAAATGCACTAAGCAGGGGCAAAATCGTAATTTTACTCAAAAACTGCCCGGGACCACCGGGACTTACCTAAACCTTAAACAAACATAGTTCATGCCTTAAAATCATGGTTTTAAACCTCGGGACAAGGTCTGGGTCAAAACAGAACTTTAAAACTGCCTGAAATCTGTCACAGGGGTATTTTGGTCCCTTATGGGCAGAAATCTCAGAAATGAGGTTTTTCTGCTCCGTTAAACATTCACAATCATACAATCCCCTTCATATAACATATGAACCCTATGAGGATGGCCAAAGCCGGTCGTCCTCGTGTTTCGGGTGAAAATGACCTCAGGGGCATTTTGGTCATTTTGAAAGTTTAGCGAAAATCGGGGCGTTACAGTTCAGGTGGTGGGAGAGCTCAGCGTGTGATCCAACATGGCCTAAATTTTGTAATGCTGTTATCAGGAGGTTTCAACCTGAATTGGCCCAAAACCCCTTCGAATTGCTGGTCAAGGTGAAGCAGAAAGACTCAGTGCATGAGTACAGTGAGCAATTTGAACTGTACTGGGCTGCTTCTGAATGGGCTGAAACCTGAGGTGAGGGCTGAACTGAAACTTCAGACCTTTGTTACTTTAGATGAATTGATGAATAATGCTGAACTTGTTGAAAGTTGAAATAGAATGCTACAAAAATTAGCTAGTAAACCACACTATAGATATGGAGGTACTGCCAGTTTTGTTGGTAGAGGTAGTAGTTTTTGCTCATTCTCCACCACAATGGTGCTGCCAGGACAGGCAGAGGAGAATAAAGGAAGGGCAGGGCACAGTAGACGCAGCTTTAAACACTTGCCCGATGAGGAGTATCGTGACAAGAGAGCCAAAGGCCTTTGTTTTTTCTCTGAGGAACGGTTTACAGCTGATCACGATTGCAAGAACAAGGGTCTGAAATTAATGATCCTTGAGGAAGAAACTGATGGCGAGTGGCATGATGCTGCCAAGTGTTAAACTCTGAGAAACTGTAGGTCTGAATTGTGTGTTCTCCTGTTGGAGATTTTTGATATAAATAGTGTAATACAAACTGAGTTTCAGCTTTAAAAACTAGCTAAATTGTTATAAATGCTATCCTACAGCCGGGCTAACATAATTACATAATTACAGCTGTACAATTCTCACATAATCTGCTGGTTTAAAGTATTCTGCTAGTAAATATTCTGCTACTAACTGGCAAATATTCTGCAGTAATATTCTCACAATTAAATCCATTGACATCCCACCTCAAATTGACGCTGGTAAATCTACAAGCATCAATTTACCAAGTAGGAAATTATGTTGCTGATGTGTCAAGGATTTGGTGAAAATGTCAGCAATTTGAACGGCTGTGGAGACATGAGGGAGAGTGATAACTCTGCAGTCATAGGCTTCTCGGATGGAGTGACAATCAACCTCGATGTGCTTTGTTCATTCATGATAAACAGGATTTGCTGCTATCTGTATGGCATTTGTATTGTCAGCATGTAGTGGAGTTGATTGTGCTTGTGAGAAACCAAGCTCTGAAAGAACACCATGCAACCAAATAATATCGGAGCACGCTGCAGACATGGCACTATATTCTGCCTCAATGGATGATTGAGACCGATTCTTGTTTCTTGCATTTCCATGAGATTAGAGCATCACCTAGAAAGATAGACCAGCTAGTAGCAATTTTCCGGTGTCTGGACATTCAGCCCAATCAGCACCGCTATATTGCTTGGAGTTGTGGTGAGAATAAGCCATGATTAAAAGTGCCAATGAGAAATCTAATAATGCGGTGGACTGCAGAAAAATGGAAATGCCAAGGGGATTGCATGAATTTGCTGACTGTGTGGACAACAAAAGAGGTGTCAGGCTGAGTGTGGTTTGGTAGATAAGGCTACCACCCAGCTTTCGGTACAAAGTTGGGTCTTCTAGCAGGTCAACTTCATCTCGTCTACATTTCACATTAATTTCCATGGGGGTGTCAACAGTAGTTGCATTGGCGAGACCAGTTAATTGAATCAAGTCTTGAATATATTTTTGCCGATTGACAAAGATGCTTTTCAGTTGATAATGGACTTCTGGCGTGAAGAAATAAGTGGCTGGCCGAGATCTTTCATGTGGAAAGTTGAATGCAACAATTTCTTGATTGTAGAGATAGCCTCTTGATTAGAAACCATCACCACAAGGTCGTCCACATAAACAGAGAGTACTACAATTCCTTTAGAAGTTCTTTGTATGAAAAGAGATGGATCGTATTGACTTTGTGTGAAGGAAAAACCAAGTAGTGTTGTTTGAAAATTTTCAAACGATACTCTTGGTGCCTATTGAAATCTATGTAAAAAGCCATTTAGTTTGCAAACAGCATTAGGTGATGATGTAGGCATACCTGTAGGAAGTTTTATGTAAATTTCCTCTTTGAGGTCACCATGGAGGAATGCATTCTTGACATCTATTTGGTGTAGAGGCCAAGATTCAGAAGCAGCAATGGCAAGAATAGTGCATATAGTAGTCATCTTGGTGGCAGGTGCAAAGGTCTTCTCATAGTCTTGGCTAAATTCTTGCTTAATTCCCAAAACAACCAGCCTAGCCTTGTAACGATCTATGAAGCCATCTGAACGAAGCTTTATAGTGCATACAAATTTGTGCTGCCCAAAGGTTTAACAGATGGTGGGCGTTAGAATCTGTAAATATCTATAATTAGGAGTATTATATCTGTAATTAGGGAAAATATATGTTTGTAATTATGGTATATTTATTGCACAGTATCTATATATACTCTCTCCATTGTGTAGTTGAAAGACATGGATTCCTGACTTTCTTTCTTTTTTTCTCTGTCTCTCAACATGGTATCTATATATATTTGTACTTATTTCTTGCTAGAAGCTCTGTTTCAATAGCTTTCTGCCAACATTCATGCTCCATTGCCTATTTATAGGAAGAGGCAATAGGAACAGAAGCTAAAGTTGCTGTCAAGGATAAAGGGGAAGAAAAACCATACTTTTCTGGTGGTTTACGAATGTGAGAACTATGCTGTAAAGGAGCTAGTTCTGGAGCAAATAATTGATCAGCAGCAAGAGAGTGATCTGGAGTGGGCCGTGGAGGTACTGGTGGCTGATTCAAAGCTATGTTGTATAGAAACGGGTACGAGTATCCAGTACGGTATGGGGATACAGCATTTTCAAGAAAATTAGTATATCGGTATGGTAGGGGTATTGGGAGGGGGGGGGGGGGATATATTACAAAAAAATATAATTTTTATTTGATAAAAGATAGTAATTAACTAGGATGTTTGACTAGTATTGTGTCATGTGTGTTTGGATGTGTACCATAAAGTGGGGTGATTGGTAAAGGGGCATAGCAATAGATAAATGGTGAGAGGTGCTATTGGAGAAAGTGATATTGGTGCAGCTTTGGGAAGGTATACATGTTACACAAGGTTGGAGGCTGTTTGACTTTAATCACTTTAGTGGACGCTAAGCCACTTCAAGGGTCTCATGGGAGTACTGGTCAATGGAATGCATTCCTGTTTTGGAAAGTATGGAATACGTGTACGGCAGCTTGAGAGCCGTACCGGTGCATCATACATTCAAAGTTACAGCCTTATGTCTTTGGTATACTATGAGAGGTTTTGGTGATGGTGGTCCTGCAGGAGTGTTAGGAAACAATGGCAAAACAGGTATGGAGGATGAAGAGAGTGTCATGGTTAGTTGGAAGAAAATATGTATTTTCTTGAAAGATGACATTCCGAGAGACCCGAATTTGATGTAAATTAGGATCATAGGATATAAAACCTTTTTGGTGGGCTGAGTAACTAAGAAAAGCTGTCCCTCCCAATCAACAACCATGGGAGTTACCCCCAGTACTGACAGAGGAGGGAATTTTGGAAGCAGAACCTGAACAATTGTTGCAGGTCAGGCACAACTCTGATGGAGCTGCAGAGGTTTTAGTGCAATGGAAAGGGTTGCTAGCTTCTGATGACAACTGGGAATTGTTTAGTTCTTTACAAGACTGTTTCCCAGCTACTCACCTTGAGGACAAGGTGATTCTTTGCGCGTGCGCCGAGGTGGGGGTGGGTAATGTTAGGGATGCTAAGTTTGGGAAGGTCTATGAAAGGAGAAATAAGGGGGGCACTAATGGGCTAGGTATGGGCCCAGGAAATTCTCCTGCAGCAGGTATGTGAGTTCAGCTGTAAGGCGGTTATTGAATAAGATGAAAGAAAGGAGTTTTGGAGGAAACAACAGTTAGGTGGTTAAGGAATGAATAAATAGAGAAGAATAAGCGTTGTAACAGTGTGAATTCATTTTGTAACTAGATCTGAAATTGGGCAAACTCTTTCCGTTAGGGTTCTTGTAAATTCTCTCTGAATCCTTGGTGAATTACTAGGATTGTTATCAATAAAGCTTGCTGTTTCTGCTAGAAGAGATATCGTTCTAACAGGTGCTCTGTGACCTATTTGGTAGATGACTTTCCAATCAATCTATTAGTAAATTTTCATGGATGGATATCTCACTTATCGATTTGAGATTAACATATATTTTAAAAATGTCTTTTTCCCTGTTTAGAGTGGTGGATCTTGATGGATTACGAGTGATCCCATTATCCATCAAATACATTTATTGGCTTTAGCAAATACAGTTATCACAGTTTTCGAGCCAGCAGACATGGATTTGGATTGAGTTGATGTGTGGTTGGATTAGATTCATAGATCATTTAACTACCCTTGAGTGCTCGTAAAGAGAGAGGAAGGTCAAGGTATCACCGAACTTTTCCCTACTTAGCCCTCTTTTGGCATCAGTGAACAAGTTATTGCTTCTTTAAACCATGGAGTAGCCGGCTACCGGCAGTTATTGCCAACTTCCCTCCTGAAATAGGCATTGGTCTTAGAATTTCTTGAGTGCCTTCTGAGTTTGGGTCTTTCTTTTTTCTGCAAAGCGTGTTGATAAACACTCTCATACTCAAGAAGTTTACTTCTATTTTTATTTTATTTTGTTCAGACATGGTGCCCAACATTGTTGTTGGCTGACTGTTGTGTTGTTGATCTACAGGCACAGTTTTTGCATATGGTGTTACTAGTAGTGGAAAGACTCATACCATGCATGTAAGTTAATCTAAATGTTTAATCATCTCTTCAGAAGTGGCATTATGCATGGGTTTATTTTATGTCTGAGATTTGCAACATGGAATGGTTGCATCACAATCTGCACTGTCGTGTTGGATAGTTTAACCTGTAATTGATCGTACAGTTTGATTGACACAGCTGCAAGACAAGCCAGTACATCAGGATGCATCATATTTTCTCATCTAAGCAGATAGCACTAGGATTTAAAGCAAATTGAATCCCTTGTTATTTGACTTCTGCATAACTTTTTTTATTCCCATTAGCCTTCTTATATAATTTTTGGGATAAATTTTAAAGAAACTAGTTTGACAGAAAGGATACTAATTCTTGTTTACTTTAGTCAAATGTGTTATGAATTTAGTTGCATAATGAAAATTCACGATGTTGGAGACTAGAATGTTAATTCCATGTAACTAACTGCGGAAAAGTGTTTTCACTATATCTAAAAGAGTTTACAAGGGCCAATTAAATAGGCCAGGTACACACCTATGCAATTAATTCTATTCCTAAAATAAAGGAGGAAATTATTCCCTCTTGAAATAGAAATAAATTACAGATATGATTTACCGGAAAGAGGAAAGAACTCAAACTGATTAAATCCTAATAAATACAAACTGATCAGATGCTAATAAATACAAACAGATTTAGGTGCTGATTATCAACACTCCTCCTCAATTTGGGTGGTAGATATCTATCATGCCCAAATTGGATCTTAGACTCTCATAGCTCGGTTTTGAGAGAGCTTTAGTCAGAATATCTGCTGTTTGTTGAGATGAAGGTGTGTACAGAAGACATGCATCCCCACTGTCAAGCTTCTCTTTTATGAAATAGTGGTCAATCTCCACATGCTTGGTCCTGTCCTGATGAACAGGGTTCTTAGCAATACTAATGGCTGCTTTGTTGTCACATAGAACTTTCATAGTATAGTTTGAGGGTATTTTAAACTCTTTAAGCATCCTTTGGAGCCAAATCCCTTCACAAATGCCATGGGACAACGCCTTAAACTCAGCTTCAGCACTACTCCTAGCAACCACAAGTTGTTTCTTGCTTCTTCACGTGACAAGATTTCCCCACAAATAAGAGCAATATCTAGTTGTGGATTTCTTGTCCTCCATAGATCCTGCCCAATCTGCATCTGTGTACACTTATATCTCTACTAGAGTTCTTTGCAAAGTGTAGGCCTCTACTTGGGGTTCCTTTTAAGTATCCGAGGATTCGGTTGATTGCCTTCATGTGGTTTTCTGTGGGATTAGTCATAAAACGACTTGCCATGCTTACTGCAAATCCAATGTCAGGCCTAGTATGGGATAAATAAATTAATTTTCCCACAAGTCTTTGATACCTGTCCTTATCCGTAGCAGGACTTTCCCCTTCCGTCGTATTCCTTCTTGATGGTTCTATTAAGGTGGTAGCTGGCTTGCTTCCCAACATACCTGTTTCCTTTAGGAGGTCAAGGGTATGCTTCCTTTGGGATACAGAAATCCCATTTCTTGAGCGGTCTACTTCCATCCCTAGGAAATACTTGAGCTTTCCTAGGTCCTTGACTTCAAATTCCTTAGATAGGCGCTCCTTGAGGCATATAGTCTCTATACAATCATTCCTTGTGACAACAATATCGTCAACATAGACTATAAATATTGCCCTTTTACCATTTGATGAGTGCTTAACAAACATGGTGTGGTCAGTTTGACATTGTATGCCTCCATCTCCTCTAACAACTTGTGTTAGTCTCTCAGACCATGCTCGGGGGGATTGTTTGAGACCATATAGGGACTTGTGGAGTCTTCAAACTTTTCCAGAAGTCAATGGAGTTTCAAGTCTCGGAGGAATATTCATATAGACTTTTTCCCCAATTTCTCCATTGAGGAAAGCATTCTTGATATCCAGCTGGTGCAAAGGCCAATCAAGATTCGCAGCAAGTGATAGGATAACACGAACAGAGTTAATCTTGGCTACTGGGGCAAAGGTCTCTTCATAGTCGATGCCATATGACTGTGTGAACTCGTTGGCTACAAGGCGTGCCTTGTACCTGTTAACGTTCCCATCTGCATTGTGTTTAATGGAAAAAATCCATTTGCACCCCACGGGATTCTTTCCTTTAGGCAGGACTGAGAACTCCCATGTACCATTCTTTTCTAGTGCTTGGACCTCTTCCCTCACTGCAGTAGCCATTTGGCATGTTGGAGAGCTTCCTATATGTCCCTAGATACTTGAATGCTGTCTAGGGCTGTTACAAAGGCTTTATGGTCTTGGGATAAATTTTCATAAGATACAAAATTTCCAATTGGGTGTTTAGTACAAGACCTCACACCTTTTCTAATAGCAATGGATATATCAAGATCAGTAAATTCTTGAATGGGAAGGGCCGAATTTAAAGGAGTAGGAATTGTGTTACCGAGGGTTTTTTCTCCAAGCTTTGGTGTTAGGGCAGATTCTTGGCTTTGCCTTGGAGTGATGGAGGATTTTGGTTGTTGTCTTCCAGCCTTCTGCCTCCTTGAGTACACCAGAAGAGGGTTGGCTGCTGATTGCTGGTTTGGTTCTGTTCCTGTTTCTGAAGTTTCAGGGACAGTTTCAGCTGCTGATTGCTGGTTCGGTTCTGCTCCAGTTGCTGCAGTTTTAGGGACTACTGTTCCTCCAGAATTTTTAAAATTGATAGTATCTCTGAACCTCCAAAGCTGAAATTTATCATCCTCCTTTTTCTCCCCCTGAATTTCGGTGTTGGAGTAAAAAGGTTGATTTTCAAAGAAAGTGACATCCATGGAGTGGTAGAATTTTTTGGTGGAGGGAGAGTAGCATTTGTATCCTTTTTGGTTTAGAGAGTATCCCAAGAAAATGCAGGGTATGGAGGTAGGATCAAGCTTGCTTCGGTCAGGTTGGTGGTTGTGGACAAAGGCCATGCACCCAAAGATTTTGATTGGAATGGATGTGAGGAGTCGAGTGTTGGGGTAAAAGGATCGAAGGGTGTCATGTGGGGTTTGGTAGTGGAGAACTCTGGATGGCATCCAGTTGATCAAGTAGGGAGCTGTGAGTACCGCTTCTCCCCAATACCAAGATGGGACATTTGTGGCCATCATGAGAGACCTTGTGACTTCTAAAAGGTGTCGATTCTTGCGCTCAGCCACTCCATTTTGCTGTGGAGTGTTGACATAGGAACTTTGGTGTAAAATGCCATGCTGATGAAGGTAGGAACCAAGAACCGAGTAGTATTCACGGCCATTATCTGTTCTCAGCACCTGGATACTTGCTTGAAATTGGATTTGAACTAGGAAGTGGAGGTGTTCAAATATTCTTCCCACTTCTGATTTTTCCTTTATTAAGGATACCCAAGTTATCCGTGTATGGTCATCTATGAATGTGACGAACCAGCTGGAGCTTGTGATATTGGAAACTCTAGAGGGTCCCCACACATCACTATGGATTAAGGAGAACGGACGGGATGGTTTATAAGGTTGTAGTGGGTAAGAGTTTCGAGTATGTTTAGACATTTGACACACTTCATAGTTGAAGAACTTTGAATTTTTATTGAATAAGGATGGGAACAGTTTTTCCAAATACATAAAATTTGGGTGACCAAGGCAGTAATGCCATAACATTATGGGGTCAGGTGAAGGTGAAACTGCTGCACAGGCAGGTCTGGGCTTCTCTGATGGTGTACGCTTGGAGTCATCAGCTGAAAGAAGATATAAGCCTCCATACTCTTTAGCGTTGCCAATCTTCTTCCCCGAGTCCAAAGCCTGAAATTCATAGAAGTATGGGTAGAATTTAGCAACACAATTTAGGTCTTTGGTTAATTTGTGTATGGACAGCAAATTGCAATTAAGTTTAGGGACATAGAGGGTATCCTTAAGCATAATATCCTTGGAAATATTTACTGAACCTTTACCAGTTACTGTTGAGTGTGTTCCATCAGCTATCTGGATTGTGGAGTTATCATGGCAGGGGGAATATTTCCCGAAAGTGGTTATATCCCCTATCATATGATCAGAGGCCCCTGAGTCCACAATCCAAGATGCGGCCATCTTTTAGTGAGTAGCCAGAGCAGTTAGGCAATTACCTTTGTGTGTTTGGGATGCATTACCAGGGCTTGTGTCCTCATTTCTTAAGGTTTGTTGGAGCAACCTTTGCAGTACCTCCATCTGTTCTTTGCTGAATGGGCTTTCCTCAGGTGCAACACTGGCTGTGGCTAAATCCAATGAGTTGAAGGTGGCTGTGTTGCCTCGGGCAGGTTGGCTTTTGAGGGTTTTTCCATTTGCTGGTTTGCCAACTAGGAACCAGCATGCATCCTTCATGTGTCCAGGCTTCTTGTAGTGCTCACAGTAAGGGCGATTCCTCTTCTGTTGGGAATTCTGGCGTGGTCCTCTTGCAGCCTTCAGTGGCTTGTGTTGTACTTGGGCCTCCTAACATGATCTTTCTCCTGCTCTCCTCTCTTCTTACCTCAGAGATGACTGCCCGAACCTGTGGAAGGGGTTTAGTACCATGAATTCTTCTGCGCACTTCATCAAGGTCTGAATTAAGGCCAAGAAGGAACTTGTAGATGCGATCTTTTTCTGCAAGAGTCTTGTGCTGCTTGCTGTCTGCTGTACACTGCCACTCAATCTCCTCAAGGGCATCTAGTTGCTGCCAATAGCGATTAAGGGTGTTGAAGTATTCAATGACAGTTGAGTTACCTTGTCTTAGGTCATGTAAGAGGCTTTTAATCTCAAATATTGCTGAGGTGTTGTTCACGTTGGAGTAGGTTGCTTCTGCCTCGTCCCAAATCTCCTTTGCTGTGCTGTAATACATAAAATTCTCAGCAATCTCATTTGTCATGGTGTTCAGCAACCATGACATGACCATGCTGTTTTCTGCCGTCCATTTCTTGAGTTTGACAGTGCCCTTTGCTGGTGCCTTTGCATCACCAGTGATGTATTCCTCCTTTCCCTTTACTTGAAGGAATATTCGGACCGATCTGGCCCATAGGTTATAGTTTTGGCCATTAAGTTTGTGACCAGTTATTGGGATTGTTGTTCCCTCAACCGTGCTGGTTATAGCTGCGCCCTTTGGTTTTCCGTCAACATTGGCCGTGGTGACCGGAGGTAAACAGAGATGGTTCACATCGGTGCTTTGATACCATGCGGAAAAGTGTTTTCACTATATTTGAAAGAGTTTACAAGGGCCAATTAAATAGGCCAAGTACACACCTATGCAATTAATCCTATTCCTAAAATAAAGGAGGAAATTATTCCCTCTTAAAACAGAAATAAATTACAGATATGTTTTACTTGAAAGAGGAAAGAATTCAAACTGATCAAATCGTAGTAAATATAAACTGATCAAATCCTAATAAATACAAACAGATTTAGGTTCTGATTATCAACACTAACCATTATGTTATGTGGGTAATCACTTGGACTACCTTCTAGCTATTAGTGGGGCAGTTTGAATGTTATTCTCGTGGTAAGAAAATGAAAAAATATCATACGATGAATACAATATTCCCAGGAGCTAAAAACTACAAGACAATAACCTCAAACTACAATAAGTATATTTTTCCAACAAAATATTCCCTATCATTCCATCAAACAAAATGGTATAAACTTTCAATGGCATTGAACTTTTCACAATTGCTAAATCACCTATTCCAGGTAAGCATGTCCAAGTAGATGTCAGAAGCAGAAATATCAGGTAAGGAATAAAAAGAGGGAGTTCATATTGCAATATAGTAGAAAATTAGAATGTAACCCTTAAATGCAAAACACAGAAATTTTGGATCAAATTTTCTTTTAGTATGCAGTGTGAAGCTGTTTGCCTAAGCAAAAGTTAAAATGTTTCTTTTCTCAACAATAAGGTGATCATTTTGTTGATTGAACAGCAGTTCTCCTTTATTTGTAACTACATTTTTGTTGGTTGACTATAGACTAGCTGGGCATCCCTTTGAAATTTCTAAATCTTATTTAGTGTTTTCCACACCTGTATGAGTTTTTCTATATTTTCCCAGGGGGAGCAAAAATCTCCTGGAATTATCCCACTTGCAGTGAAGGATGTCTTTAGTATTATACAAGAGGTAAAGAGTTACATTTTCTAAACTTATATATCTTTCATATCCTTGACAGGTTGTGTTTGTTATTTTCAGACTTCTGGACGAGAATTCCTACTCCAGGTTTCATATCTTGAGATTTACAATGAGGTTAGTATCATGTACTGTGTTATATTATCATCTCTTATCAAGATGAAACTTGTTATACCTATACTGGAGAATTCATCATTACATTAGCATGAATGATGACCAGATTAGCTCCATTATTGTCTAGGAATAGGCTCAGGCTGCCTGAGGGATACAATCAAGATACGTGATGGCATTAAAATTACTCGTATGTAAATAAGGCCTTCATGCATGAGTCTTCCTTGTCCCCATGTTGTTGTATCTTTATCAGTGTCACATTACATTTTTGTCTGCTCTTGTTGCAGGTCATTAACGACTTGCTGGATCCAGTTGGGCAGAATTTAAGAATCCGAGAAGATGCTCAGGTTTTATATGTTTATTGATATTTGATAGTCAAGAGTTGGTCATTCTGTCATTGTTCGTTTTCAGTTCTTTGAAGGGTAGCTTAGTTTAGAGTTTTTCGCTTCTTTTTTGTTAGCTCCTTGTTCTCTGTAAAAGTATAACTTGGGTGAATCACTTAATTTTATAGAATCAATTTATCTTTAACTCTGAATGGTTGCTGATCCTAAGTTCAATTCAATATCAATAAACCAATAATTAACCTAACCCTTAATTATTAGTGCAATAACTTAAGTTGCAATCGTTATTTGTTGAACTTCCTCTTCCGAGCTTTTATATGTATAAATGTTACAATTGAATGATTTTCTCCCCACTGTTTTGTTTTGTTTCTGATATGTATGAGAGTCCCTATTTTTTAGACCAGCTTAACACAATTAGTGTAGTACCAAACTTTATCTAAATTCATGTAAAGAAGTGGGGAGAGCAGATAAAAAGTGAAGGAAATAAAGTTGAAAGGAAAATATAATTCTTCTGCACATGCATATATTGGATGCCTCGCCTAATGCAAAGGAAAGGGTAATTCGTTCATAATCTTTCTTAATTATGCTGGGGTAAGAAACAATTTACATATGGAGCTGAATATATCCAATTTACATGATATGCCAATTATGTGAATTGCATAATGACAAGAAATGGTATGTAATGGTGACAGGGGACTTATGTTGAAGGAATCAAAGAGGAAGTTGTGCTATCCCCTGCTCATGCCCTTTCATTGATTGCTATGGGAGAAGGTATAAAACCCTTTTTGATGGTTGTCTTTCTTTTGCTTTCATTTTAAATCGTTGGTAGCATTCTATGTCTAAATTTTCCTTTACAATTCTTTCCTTTGCTTCCACGACCATCTTTTGCCCTCAAGGTTCCTGCCTACTTGTAAGAGTTGTTTAGGGTTCTAATATTGTATTTGGTTACCGTTAGATGCTTGTTTCTTCCAATATATGCGTTTTAATGTCTAGTTTCTGAAATAATGCAGAGCATCGACATGTGGGTTCGAATAATTTCAATACAGTTAGCAGTCGAAGCCACACTATATTCACCTTGGTATGTCAGAATAGTCTCCATATGTTTAATATCTGAGTATTCTTCCTTTGCTTTTAAGATGTGCTCAATATTTGATGTTTCCCAATAATATATTTGTTTGCTGCATTAGTGAAAAAGTCCCTCATAGAATACTAGTTTAGATTTGTTACCATGGCAGTCTAGCAGTAGCAACCAAGCAGGCATAACAAGTAACAGCAGCCAAACAAAGGTGAATCTGGAGAAAAGAAGCCGTAGAAAGAGGCTGAGAATCAAGTCCAGTGGCAGCAACCAAGTCAGGGGGCGTGGTCTCTTTGTGATTGGTGGTTGCACAACTGTGGGATGTTAATTGTTAGGATTAATAATAGTATAGACATGAAAGTCATCGTTAGAAAACGTAAGGGACGCAATTGGAGAAGAAATACTGGGAAAGAAGGGTGTGGACTGTGGGGTCAACATTGTTGACATGTATTATTGATTATTGATTATATAAACGAATTGCTTTTCTCTTTGGTAACAAGAGCCTAGGAATCGTGGGTTTAATTGTTTCTCCTTTCCCTCTCTTTCTCCCCTTCATCCTACATCAAAAAGACTTATATTTACTTTTGACTTATAGAACCAATGGTTGGGTTGTGGTTCTTTGGAGTTTGGACAATACGTCACAGATTCCCAATTCTCCTGTTTGGAACATCTTGTCACTGAATAGGACCAATTACAGTTGGACCACGGGCCTTTTCCTCTAATAACTTTTCGTAAGTATTTGATCATGATTGTTGTGCCCACAAAATGTTATGAAGTGTCTTTATTTAATTAGGTATGACATGACATGACATGTGACCTGGCTGGAAAACCTTGTGGTGATAACAATGACTGTTTGTCATCATGTCATGGAACATGTTATTCCTTAAAAAAATAAAAATCCCTAACATAATTGCTAAGAATACAAATGTTAGGTACAGTCAGAAATAAGGAAATATTTAGTAATATTTTCATTATATCTTAGAATATTTCACATCATATATTAAATTAATTTAGATTTATCTAGGTTGATTCTATCATTATGTTTAGATTTTATCTTTACTTTATAAATAGGATTATCTCAGTGTATCACAACAACACATAATATAAATATATTTTTAGATTACCATAAATCTCTATTCTCTCTTTTCTTCCTCCACTATCTAAAACCCTCAATTTCAACATGGTATCAGAGCGGTACCATCCACCATGACCTGTGTCTATCATTCCGATGTAGAGATTCTAGTAATTTGGAACTCACTTGTACTATGTCCCCTACTACCTTTACTTTTCTTTCTGTCCCACCATTGCTCTGATGTCAAGCCCTTCAATTCTTTTTCTAGATTTGATAGTGTTATTACTTTCTAGAAAATTAACATTAAACCACCACTGTTTCTACTGTGGGCCACTTTTCTGGCGAATTTTCTGGTCTCCACACCTACCACTGCCTTTGGCGACCTTTTCCGTCAACCTCTCCGGCAGCAGCGCCTTGACCTTCCCTCACTTTGCTGTGTCACTTCCAATAGTAAGAGAACCATTGGCCACACCTGCCATTGTCTTTGATGACTTTTCCCGGCATTGATCTCGGCCGACGAGCCCACCACCATGCTCACCTCCTCCTACGCGGCCCACTCCTGGCGACCGGGTCCTCATTCCAGCAACCACGCGCTCTCACGTGCGTTCTCTCTCTTCGCGAGACCAACTACTCACCGCTACTTTCCACAGTGCATGGCGGCGTGTCCGGTAGTGTCTCTGGCCGCCTTTTGCACCATCGTGCTTGCATTTCTGCTCACTTTCTGGATCCGTCCTTAGTTTTGTGATCCGTGCACTCCGTTAATATTACATTTTCTTATTTCCGATTTTACCCCTATATTGTGACCCATGGCTGTGAGTAATGAATATTTAGTTGTGTTTCCTACCATCTTTCCATTGTGAATCATATCAATAGGGATATTTGTCTTCACTCAGTTCTGACGGTGATATGCTCTTTTGACTTTGGATCTCTAATCTTTCAATTGTTCAAGGCTTACATATGTTATTCTTGTGATCTATTGTCGCATGTATAGGGAATTTCCACCGCTTCCATTGTGTCTCTTCCAGTGGTGATAGTTGTGTGTGTCTCTTCTTTTCCTAGTTATGTAATTATCCAACAAGCTGTTCAAACTGATGTTCATTCCAGCTGCCTTGTTGTGTTATCTTTTTTGGACATATTCAGCATTCCTGAGTTGCCTTGCTAGTCTTCAATGGAGACCATTTTTATATTTCAAGGCTTTAATTGTAACAAGCTTAAAACTCAGTAAGTTTTAGCTTGAGGGGGAGTGTTAGAACTAAGGAAATATTTAGTAATATCTCTATTATATTTTAGAATATTTCACATTATATCTTCGATTATTTAGATTTATTTAGATTGATTCTATTATTATGTTTAGATTTTATTTTTACTTTATAAATAAGATTATCTCAATGTATCACAACAACACATAATATTAATATATTTTCAGATTACCATAAATCTCTATTCTCTCTTCTTCTTCCACTATCTAAAATCCTCAATTTCAATAGGTACATTTAGTCTATTTAGGGACAAATGTGCCCACCGGTTAAGGAGTAATTTAACCAATAGTTGTAAGCTTAGGAATCACATGGGAAGTTCCTTTTTTTTTTTTTTATGGACTGACATGCCTGATGCTGTTTTGTTTCATGGATGAATTTGGGTGTTTACTCAGTATATTGGGATTAGGATTTGTGTTTACTTGCTACACTTGGAAACCCTTATTGATCTTATTGAATTTAATTTTGCCTGTGGTTGTAGGTTTGTAGTTTACCATTGGTTAGCCTTCATGTTTTGTGTCAATTTGCCTTCTCACTGTTCTCTTTTTGGACCTTGCATCTATTTGTTGAGATTGTCTTGAGATTTATTAAGATATTTATGATTTATATATTAATGGTGTAAATATCAATTAGGATTTGTGAATATATGTAAAGTATCAATTAGGGTAGGTTGTTTCCTTTTATTAGAGATTGTAATTATTCTGTAAAGATTTAATTACCGGAGTATATATATTCATTGCTGAGGAGGGTTTTCCTTGAGCAACATTGTCAAAATCATTCTCTTAAGTCAATGAACAAAGCCAAAGTGAACTATATTAACATATATCTCTTTTCCTTTAGCCTGCATGCTTTCACTCTTTTAAAATTTTGTGTGTGGCTTCAAAGCATAGTATTTCATAAAAAGTTTTAATTGCTTTTGAGTAGCTATCATGTCAAATTCAGTTCAATATGAATGTGTTTTGACCGAGTATAACTTGCAGTGGGACCTTGTTCTAGTTTCAATTTGTGAATTTGGCTTGTCCTACTTTACTAAATGCATTATTTCTATCAGACTATTGAAAGCAGCTCACGAGGGGAAGATGTAGGGGAAGAGAATGTGACATTGTCCCACTTGGTAAAACTAGGACTCCCAGAATTTACATATGCCTCTAGTGTTCTGTTTGTTACCATTTGTGACATTTTTCATTTTTAAATGTTTCTCTTTTTCCAGCACTCAATTGATCCTGTTTCTCTTTTTCAGCACTTAATTGATCTTGCAGGATCTGAAAGTTCTAAAACTGAAACAATTGGTTTACGGAGGAAAGAGGGTTCCTATATTAACAAAAGCTTGCTTGCTCTTGGAACGGTAGTGACATGCTTACCTTTTGCTTTACAATACATTTTTTTGAACTCTTTTCACCACAATGGCTGTATATTAGGTTTAAAATGCTAGTCAGTTAGTCTCTGCCCCTTTGTTATTTTGTAATACTTGATATTGGCAATTACTGCACATGTTTCTTTTGTGCACTTTTGTGGTTAGTTGCTTATCATAATTTGGAATCATACTAAATTGAAAATTCATTCCTGTCATTTGTCAATAGCTTAGGCATTAATTGTCTTAAATTGTACATTAGATTAATCTTGGTTACATGCATTTCTGTCCCTATGCTATGATGCTGATGCCTGCTTGTAATTTTTGCTCCAAATTTATCAGAACTATATAGGATGTCTTGATATTCTCTATTCTTAGTGTATGTTTGTGAGTTTGGATTTTGGAGGGGAAGGAGGGGAGGACTTATAGTGTAAAATTATATTACAAGTCCTCCCTTCTCTTCCCTTCCTCTCCAAAACCCAAACTTATAAACATATTCTTATGGTATTGAATGATCTCGTTCGGAATTTCAGTTCGGCTAAGTAATTACATTTCTCTCTCTTCCCAGTCATTGATGTTCCTGCATTGCAGGTGATTGCAAAATTAACAGATGGAAAGTCAACTCATATTCCTTATCGAGATTCAAAGCTCACTCGTTTATTGCAATCATCCCTTAGTGGCCATGGACGAATTTCTGTTAGTACAAGTGCTCTTTGAATTTTATGCTGGTTGTTGTGGCCATTTGTGTGGTTTGCTAATTCTTGGAATTACTATGGTTTGGTTGTTGAAGCTTATTTGCACAGTTACTCCTGCCTCTAGCAGTAGTGAAGAGACACACAACACATTAAAGTTTGCACACCGAAGTAAGCACGTTGAAATCAAGGCTTCCCAAAACAAGGCAAGTTTATGTGAAATGCTAATGATGTGATAACACTCTAGCCACAGTAACTTCATGTGATTAACTTTTAGCTGATTTTCTTCTATTAGATTATGGATGAGAAGTCTCTGATCAAAAAGTATCAGAGGGAAATTTCTGATTTAAAGCAAGAACTTAAACAGTTGAAGCGTGGAATGATTGAGAATCCCAATATGGCTGCATCTTCACAAGAAGATCTGGTTACTTTGAAGCTTCAGGTTTGTGTGGTTTCATATATCATGGATCATCTAAAAAGTGACATTGTACTTTGTGGAAGACTTTATAATTTGTCAGAATATCATGCCTTGAATCTTATCACACTGATGTTTACTTTCCTCACTGCACATCAAAACTAATATTACGAGTTGGTATATAATAGCTGGAAGCGGGCCAGTCCAAATTGAAGTTGAGATTGGAAGAGGAGGAACAAGCTAAAGCAGCATTGATGGGAAGGATTCAACGACTAACTAAATTAATATTAGTTTCTACAAAGAATGCAATGTCGTCAAGCATTCCTGAAAGGCCAAGCCATAGGCGAAGGCATTCTTTTGGGGAAGATGAGGTGTGTATTGTAGAAGGGTACTTTAATTTGAGCAGCAGTCAATTTTATGCTCTGGAATTTGATCACGGTTGTGCAAAATTTTTATTGATCTTTCGTTTACAAAATGAATTTTCTGTTACTTGAAATTATTAGTAAAAAGTATAAGAATTATTTTTCATGATTGCTAATATTTTGTCATCCTGTGGTTTCAGCTAGCATACTTGCCTGACAGAAAATGTGAGTCGATAATTGATGATGATGCTGGAAGCTATGCTTTAGTGGACAAAAAGGATGATGTTACGAATTTAAATGAGTTGGTAAAGGATTATAAAGGGAACAAAAGACGTGGAATGCTGGGTTGGTTGAAGCTTAGAGTAAGCTATTTCCCTATTATTTATCATGCTAGGAATAAATGGCAAACTGAGTAAAAATAATACAAAATATCTGAACTATATTATTTATCATGCTAGAAACATAAAAATCACAATACATAATTGATAAAGATTATGGAATTCCTGTTAAGCAGAGGTTTGTGTGCACTCGAATTTGAGGTGATCTATCTATGTTTTATGTGAAAATCACTTAGCATCTCATATTTATTGTTCTTCTGCCAGTAAACAGTATATACCTCTTATGCAGAAAACTGATAATCCGGTTGGATCGTCACTGAGTGTTGAGAGTGAGGGCTCTGTAAATGGGTCACCTGTATCTGCATCAAAAGTAACACCAGATGGAGTCATGCTTCATGACATGAAAGACTCACGCAGGAATTCGGTCAGCAGAAAGGGTAATGCTTCAGCTCTTGCTTCTTTTCCAAGAAGATCTCAAGCAGGAGACTTGTTCAGTGGAACTATTGGAAGTCATCACCTTCCTCCGGTATGATCTGAAATACTTGTGAAGACATACATGTCCCTTGAAAAATAGGTGAATCTTATGGACGTGAACCATAATAGTGCTGAATGACCATCTTGCAGTCTGGAACAACAGTTACCGATCAGATGGATCTCCTACGTGAACAAGTAAAAATGTTGGCTGGAGAGGTTGCATTTTGTATTAGTTCTCTGAAAAGACTCTCTGAACAAGCGGCTAACAAGCCTGAAGATATCCGACTACAAGTGAGTTTTTTTTTTTCACTTAAGATGTTTGTAAGTGATGAACAAATTTAATACTTTAAAATAAAATTCGACGGGTTATTTTGGTGATGATGATAGGAGGACATGCATAAGTTGAACAGTGAAATTAGTGAAAAGAAGAACCAAATCCGAATTTTGGAGCAACGCATGATTGGATATCTAGGACATGCACCAAGTAACAGTGAAATGTCTCAGGTAACTGAGATTATAAGCACAGCTATTTTCGGTTAAAGACCATAAAAGAAGCCTATATTTGCAACATCCTGCAGTTCATTCATGCATTGAGAAGAATGAGTTTCATTGTTAGGCATCTAAAGAACAAGTTCCATACCATGAAAAATCATTATAGGCATAACTGTTTTATGTCTCTAGTGTATGTTTCATATTATCATCATAAGTGCATCATGACGAACAAAGAAAAAAAAAAAATTGTCTGATGCATTGCCCTACAATCAATAGTAAACCAGTATATTTATTCAGAGGACAGCAATACAGAAATAAATGTAGAGTTTTAAGCCTTTGAACTCTTGCTTTCTTATTATTCAGACTAACTCTTTAAATCAAAGCTCTGTAATTCCTATTATACAAGCAAACAATTTTCCTTCCCATTTTAATGGTACATTTGCAATTTCATATAATAAAGTTTATATTAATGTGTTTTTTCAGTTACTTTGTTGGCATTGCCTTTATTTTTGTTGATGGAATAGGAGTCATTCGATCAAGGGTGACGTGATCATTTTGTTACATAATTTTAATATCTATTTTTTATTTGCTTGACTTTATTACCCTTTATTTTATTTGGTTTAGCACATAATAGCCATTAGATTGAGGGTATTTCTGTCTTACTAAAAATATTTGACAATAAATAAATATTATAATTAATAATAGTTACTGTCAAAATAACTATTAAAATAATACAAAAATATATAGATAAATAATAGTACATATAAATTATAATAATATATATAATATATAATCGAAACATAAAATATATAAAATAGTTGTAATTAATTAACAACTATTGTAATTCTAATATTTATTTTAAAATTTAAAATTAAATAATTAATGCAAATTTTCATTTCAATATAATTCTTTTACTTTTAATATGATGTGATGAAAAGTACATGAAATGGTATTAAAATATATAAAAGAAATAAAGAATATATTTTTTATTTTTAATATTTATGAAAATACATATAACAATATTTTTTAATTACATTTTAATAATTTATTATTATTATAATAATAATTTCATTTTGTTAATTTTTATTTATAATCTAAATTATTTGTGATAGTAAGAGAAAAATATTAATGTAACATTAAAATATATAAATTAACTTTACATTTAAATATAAAATAATTTTTACTTTTTTAAAAGATCTTGGGAACCATGGTTAACTCTCTAGAGTTTATAAGTTTAGCTTTTTAAATCGAGTTAACTCGCTTGAAAACTCAATTTTGAGTAACCTAGGGTGAACTTAAACTCACATAAACTAGGATACATGCAAGGTACACTCGGGAGTTTACTCTTAATTAGAATTTTCCTTCTCATGCAGTAAATCATGAAATTGGACAAGTCTTCTTAATTGGACCTTTTAAAATTGAAATTATGATATTTTGACTTAGATTATTTTTATTTTTCACGTCTTGAAATTTTTATCTATTACATTTCTTGGGATTTTGATGTGCATGTTATATTCTATAACTTGTATTTACTTCATTGTGAGGTTGTAAGCATAATTTATATATATATACACATCTTAATTTGATCATAAATTTATTTTATTATAATTAGATGTTAAAATTATTTTTCAGTTTTTTTTTTCAAAATAAGTAAACTCTTTATGAGTTTACGATTCAAGTTTACTTAGACTATTGGAATTTGCAAGTTTGACAACGCTTTTGAGAAGCTTGTCTAAACAAGCTCATTATATAATATGATATCTTGGATGCAGCTAGTTTGGATGAGCTTAAGGTAAAAAAAATATATATATATTATTTTTAAATGGTCCTTTAAAACAGTAAGTTGTTTTACATTAGATGTCAGATTAATTTGTGCTTGAATGTGATTAAAAGATTTTTTTTATTCTTAAAAATCTTTTCTATGCTATGAAAAGGATCTTATTCTAGTAGATGAAAATCACAGCTTGTGAAAATATGATCTTTTATATTTTTCTAGTGACTGTGTTTTTACAAAAAAAAAAAATTAAATAAACATATCAAAAAATGTGAAAAATACTTTTTTAAATATAAATTTTTTTTTATGAAAATAATGGTGCATAAACAAGCTAATAAACAACAAGAGATTGTTTGTGCGCTATTTATTTGTTCTAAAAATGATCTTTTTTTCATTAAGAAAAGTATCTTTAGCACATTTTAAAAGCATAATCACTAGACAAAGTACAAATACATCCTTTTTTTTTTCTCCTGAAGTTATAATCTTATCTTCTATTAGATATAAAATCATTAGTGTGCCATAACCCAACAGTTTAAGCTTTTGGGACAAATGGTTTCATGATATAGTATCAGAGTCTCTATGACTAAGTGGTCTAGAGCATAGTTGTCAATGACGGATGGCGGCTTATGGCGGTGAGCCACTATGGTGGATGGCATTGCAGATATGGCGGACGCCATGGTGGACTAAAAAATAATTTAATTTATATACAAAAAACCACACAAAAAAAATTCCAAATATGAAAAATAATAAAACTAATAGCATATATGAAGAACAAATCTATTCTTTGAACTAAATTCATCAAATGCATCACAATATCAAGAAAAAGATGTAAATCAATCATGACCAAATGTAAATCAAAGCCTCAAACATACAATATCATGTCATAACAAGTCATAAGCACTAGAAGCTAGAAATTTCAAGTTCAGAACAAAATACTGTAAGAATCTGTATGTGAACTTGTATATATCGTTGTATATTGTGTGCTTTTATAAAGTTTGGCCCAAATTAAAGTGATCTGACAAGGATAAGTTAATGGGCCTAAATCATCTCGTTAAGTATGGGCTTATTATGTGTAGATACCATGATTGAATCATTGAGAAATAATTGATTTTCCTTTCGTTGATATTTGGATTTCAATTAAGGCTTAAAATTAAAAGTTGACTAACTTTTGTTTGGCATGTGAGTTGTCACTCTTGTTTGGTCTTTTGGCATGTTAATGCGTAAAGTAAAAGATTCAATTATTTATTCATTTACAAATAAGGATTTGTCTTGTTGATATTTAGAATATTGCATATGTATATTTTTCATAGGGTACGTACATTCCCTTTTCTTTTATTAAAGTTGTATTAAGAACATATATGTATTTCAATTCTTGTTACATAGAGAATTTTGGTAACAATTATGAGGATTATTAAAAAAATAAAAAAAATATGATTTTGAGAAATGGGACGGTTCAGATCGCACAAGTCTGATGACCATGTAGAATAAAGTTCCAGAAACATTCAGGGGCAATATGTCCGAAAAGGTATTCAATGCCAACAAAGTTTTTAAGGAAATTTTTATTTGTTAATAGCGATAAGGCTAGGACAAGTATGATTTTAACAAACCTTTTTTTTTTTTGTAATATATATATATATATATATATATATATATAGGAGCATATCATGGAGATGCCTCATCTTGCTTCAAAACTAAAGGCATTAAAGTTGGAGCTATCGTGTAATATGCTCATGCATTTAGTTTTTTTTTTTTTGGCAAAATTTACTTAGTATTTGGTTAGTTAAAATAGCCAAAAAGATAAATAGTTTCTTAATGGGTCATGCTTCCTTTTTTTATTGTGTCAAAAGAAGATATGTGTGAAAATAAGAAAAGACTAAAAGTATTCACCGGAAAATACCTTCAAGGACAAAAGCATGAAAGAAAAAGGATAAAGTTGCAGAAAGTTTATCTTGAAAGAAACAACATCAGCAATAAATAACGAATTTACCTGTAACTTCTATTGTACAATCACAGAGATTCGGTATTAACAGATCTTCAGACGCCTTTAAACTTATATGGTCATTTCTGGATCATTCCATACTGTTTCCTGGAATGATCAATAATATTTTTGCTGTTCATAGTCAATCTTTAAGTTATAGATACCTTTATCTCATTTGCGAGAAGTTTGAATCACTGGACATGTTTAAGGCATTTGAGGATTATATTGAAAATTAAGGTAAAAACATTTAGGCTATGGTAGATATGATGGATCATGTGAACAATGTCCAGAATCATTTTCCAAATCCTTGGAGGAATATAATGTCGTCTCATAGTATATCATGTTGGATGTTATTTTAGCATAAAAGGTGTTGGTTAGAGACGAAACAGAATATTACAAGACATGGTAAGAAGTATAATTAGTCAAATTATCTTACCGATATCACTTCAGGAAGGGGCTTAAAAGTTGCAACCAATATTCTTAGTAGAGTTCTAACAAAAGTAGTGACCAAAAATCCTTATGAATTATGGACTGAAAAAATTTTCTGTATAAAGAATTTATACATTTGGAGCTGTCCAATTGAAGCAAGGCCTTATAGGTCAACTAAAAAGAAACTGGACTAAGGAAATGGTCAGCGGCTGCTTAGTTTGGATAATTTGCATGGTTTCAGGGGTATAAGTCTTATGATCCCACAATTAGATCAATTTTTCATATAGGAATGTTCGTTCTTTGAGGATATTGAGTTTGGGGGAGAAATAAGGTTGGAAATGATGTTGAAAATTTTCCCAATAAAGATCAAGAAGGTACTCTTGAAACAAACTCAATAATCTCAAGAACAAATGCCACTAAAAAGATCCACTAGAGAAAAGAGAAGTGTGACTTTTGATAATTGTTTTATACTTCTCCAAGAACATAAGGAAGGTAATGGATTGTTGGAAGATAATCCATCAACTTCCATCATACCATGAAAAGCATTAACTCTCAATTGTGGATTGATGCTATAAGTGAATAAATTTAGTCTATGAAAGACAATAATATTTGGGAATTCATCCCATTACCTGAAGGTTTGAATCTTATTGGTTGTAAATGAATATTTAAAATCAATAGAGATTCAAGGGTAATGTGAAGAGATATAAGACATGTATTGTTATAAAAGATTTCACTCAAAAGGAAGGCTTGAATTAAGAAGAGACTTTCTCTTTGATTTTATAGGAAGGCTCTTTTCAGATTAAAAATGGCATTTGTGAATTACTTTGATCCAAGTTACGTTAAATGGATATTAAGATTGTGTTTCTCAATGGTAACATTGGTGAGATAATTTTTTATGTTGTTATCAGAAAACTTTGTATTGAGAAATGCAAAGAATTTGGTTTGCAAATTAAAGTAATCCATCCATGAGTTTAACTAAGTTCCTATCAACGGCATTATAAATTTCATCCAATTGTTATCTCATTTGGTTTTGAGATAGATGAGGTTGATTATTGTATATGCCTAACTTTAGTGGGAGTACATACATTATTTGGTTTTATTTGTAAATTGCATACTGCTTGCCAATTATGATTTAGTTTACACAAGAAATTTACATCAAAACAATTTGAAAGAAGAATTTAAGGGACATCTCTTTTGTATTAGGAATTTAGATGTATCAAGATTGCTCTTTATGTATTCTTGGATCATAACAGAAGAGCTGTATTGAGAAGGTAGTTAAAAAAATTAGCATGCAGTATTGCAAATCAGGATACACCTTCTATTATTAAAGAAGATATGTTCAGTCTCAATCAATGCTCTTAAAGCAATTTTTGAAATTAAAGAAATACAAAAGATTTCCTATGTTTTCACATTCGGAATTATATTATATGCTTAATTTTGTACATGTTTAGATATTGTGTACACTATTAGGAGGTTAGGCAGATTTTTTGGTAATGTGGTAATGGATTATTGGATAGCAGCCAAATAGATGTTGTGTCATCTTTAAAGAACAAAACATCACATGTTCACATGTGGAAAGTCGGACAAGATGAGAAATCATTGGGTATTCAAACTTTGACCTTGTTGGATGCAAAGGCAATTATAGATCCACTTTAAACTATAGTTATATATTTATTAGAAGAATAATCTTTGAAAGAGTGCTAAGCAGACACTCGTTGCTTTTCTAGTAAAGTAATTGTATTTAAAGGTTATTATGAGGCATTCAATTATACAATATGACTGTGAAAGTTTGTCACAGGGCTGCAAATTATAGATGATATTGAAAGACCACTTCAGTTATTTTTGATAATATGTTAACAGCCATATATATATATATATATATATTCAGAGGACTATAGAGTGATAAAAGTGTCTATAGAACATATTAGCATAAACTCCATGGTTACGGATCCGCTTATTTAGGGACTAACAACCAAGGTCTTTCATGGCATATTGCTCATATGAGTGTGATATCATTTTATATGATATGCTATGTCAATGGGAGTGTACATTTGGATGCTCATATTTTAGACAAACCTTAAGTTATGGATATTTTTTGCAGAAATAAAGTATTTGGTTTTGTTTTTCACTTTGATTATAAGTATATGATCTCATAAGGAATAAGGTTAGATCAGTTGGAAATAGACATGTTAGATCGCATTACATGCAATTTCCATGCTACACATCCATACTTGATCTATGTCATTTGGTTGTGCTGATATATGGATGGACTTAGTTACGATGCATGTAACGAAAGTCGCCTTGATCCTGTATTAGCATAATTGATGGACGAGATTGTTGGGAGATATTTTGATCATGATAGCAAATTTAGAGCTCATAAAGTTACAGTTTAATATACAATTTGTATATATATATATATATATATATATATATATGTATGTCCAAGTGGGAGATTGTAAGAATCTGTATGTGGATTTGTATATATCATTGTATATTGTGTGCTTTTATAAAGTTTGACCCAAATTAAAGTGATTTGATAAGGATAAGTTAATGGCCCTAAATCATCTCGTTAAGTATGGGCTTATTATGTGTAGATACCATGTTACCCAGTTACTAATTTTATGATGGGCTGAATTAGAAACTAGAGTTTACAGAGTTATAAAAGGTTATGGTCTCCAAGTTATACGCACGCCTCTTTTTCTTGACATCCCATCATCAGAAAAGGGAGGCCATAACCTTTTATAAATAGGCATCGACACTGCTACTTCTTTTCCCTTTTTAGAAACTCTAGTACCTGCTGTTGTTGTACCACTTGATGGTCCATTACCATTTGAGGGTTCCTTTCTTCTTTTACTTTCCTAGTATAAGTTCTAGGCTCTCCAACCCCTGATGCCCTATATACAGTTTCCCAAGTCAAAGTGTTATCATCCTCAAACACCAAGTCATCTGCAGCATCATGATCCTTATCCTCTAGCTCTCCAACCATCCACTCATTACAATCATCAATGTCATTGAGTGAGATAGGGATACTCTCATTCCTAATATCATATCTTTGCTTGAGCGCTTGGTTATATTTCACAAAAACCAAGTTTTCCAACCTTTTATGCTCAAGCCTATTTTTCTTCTTAGAATGAATTTGCAATATCAATATAATCTAAGCATTACTATTGGTTATTCTAACAATAAAAAAAAAGCACAGTAATAGAAAAATGCTAATTACATACTCAAAAACACTCCCATTTGGTTCGCATCCCGAAGGTCCCGAAGGGCTACATGTCAAGCTCAAAATCTTGATGGCCAATTTTTGCAAATTTGGAGTAGAAAGACCATACGTTTGCCACCAATGAACTACAAATCCAAAGATCATGTAAGCAAATTACTCTAATTTAGAATTAAAAGAAGAAATTTGAAAGCTAGAAGTTGTATTCTTCTCACCAGGTGCAAGGACTTTCCTTTGTGATATTGCTAATTCATCTCCAAAGAGACCACCAGCACTCTTATAAATTGGCAGCTCAAGTAAAATTTTTTGTTGCACGTCCTGACTTGGAACCAATCTCTTGATATAGTCATACATCCTATTTGTGACTTCTAGATCATACTCTAAATCCGGGTTGCCATAATAGAACTATGGGTTTAAAAAATGTCGTGCTGCATGCAATGGCCGATGGTGTTGACAGTTCCATTTATTATCAATGATTGCAAACACCTCCTTGTATTTGCTTTCATCACTAAAGCACTTCATATGGACTTTTTTGCCTTGTCCATTGCCTCATAAATATAACCCATTGCGGGCTTTCTTTCACCATCAACAAGAAGAAGCACACGAATAAGAGGACGCATGATTTTAATGGTGTAATCTACATGGTTTCAAAAAGAAGACATAATTGCAATTTTCGTTGCTTCCTTGCCCTTGGCATCCTTAGACAACTTGTTACTTATCCACTCCTCAAAAGTAAACATTCTTCGAAGATTTTCTTTTTCTTGTTGAAGCTTTTCCAATGATAGAAAAGATGTGGCAAATCTTGTGACTTCATGCCTCACCAACTCCTTCTTGTTTGTGAAGTGCCTCAACAAACTCAAAGTGCTAGAATGGCTATAAATGAAGCCAACAAGAAAAATTCCCCTTTTAATAGTCTTCTTTATCAATGGAATTTTTCCAATGTCTTCTAGAATTAAATCCAAGCAATGAGTTGCACAAGGAGTCCAATAAAGGTGTGGTCTTTTCGCTTCCAACATTTTGCCTGCCAAAACATAATTACTACCATTGTCAGTTACAACTTGCACGACTTTTTCCTCACCAATCTCCTCCACAAGAGAATCAAGCAACTCAAACAAGTTCTCCCCGGTCTTCACAAAGTTTGAACCATCAATAGACTTGACAAACATTGTTCCAGCAGGTGAGTTCACCAAGAAGTTAATCAAGCACCTTTGCTTCTGATCAGTCCAAGCATCTAACATGATCGAACAACCATGTTTGTCCCACTGCTCCTTATGACCCTTCATCAAATTCTTGGTGTACTCCAACTCTTTGTTAAGAAGTGGAACTCTTATATCATGATAAGACGGAGAAGGCAAATTGGGACTTCCAGTGGCTGTCAACATATCACGAAAACTCTTTAATTTGATACAATTGAATGAAAGTCTACCTTGATACCACCATCGGGCTATGTATTGATGAACCCTTGCCACCGCTTCCTTATCACATGCCTCTCTAATATTTTGCTGCCTCAATCTCTCCTTTTTCCTCCTTGCATTTATAGTTTCTGGTTTTGTGAAAAATAAATCCATTGGGCCTTTCAAATTTGCACCTCTCCTTTGCCTAGGATTAGGAGTATCCACAATATCTTGAGCATCATCTTCAAATAATCCAAACTGCAAATTTTCAAGATCAAGGTCCCTTATGGCTGCCATTTCATCACTCTCTTGCTTCTTTTTCTTTTTAGAAAGAGTCCATAACTCATCTTTAACATCTTTTGGACACTTAGGACACTGGGGGACATTGCCACTCTTCCCCATCAAGTGTTCTTCGGCTCTTGTAATTCTTCCTCTCATCACTTTTGAGCAGAAATTACAAATAACATCATTGGTGTTATTTTCTTCTATTGGATGACAATATTTCCAACCAGGGTCTGTTCTAAATGACCATGTGCTTTGCGAAGCTTGACCTTGACTTTCCATTGTAGCTCACTAAAGAAATTGAAACCAGAAAAAAGAAACACAAAGCTCAGCTCATTAAAGAAATTGAAACCAGGAGGTCGCGCGGAGGTCGCTTGCAAGAAGGAGGCCGCCGGTCAATTCGCTTCAACGGAGGTCGCGCGGAGGTCGCGGTGGTCGCCGAGGTTGCCAGAGGTCGTGAGGGTCGCACGGAGGTTGCCTAGGGTCGTTGAGGGTCGCACGGAGGTCGTCAGGAGTGGCCGAGGGTTGCCCAAAGGTCGCCGGAGGTCGTGCGGAGGTCGTGCTGAAGAACCATGCTTGGAGATGGAGGTGGAAGTGTTAAACAGAGAAGGGAGACTGAAGAACCGCGCTTGGAGATGGAGGCGGAAGTGTGAAACAGAGAAGGGAGAGCAAATGAGTTCGATGGGTTTTCCATTTTAATAAACTCCCAAAATCTCCAAAATAACCCCATTTTTTTCCTTATTTCCTTGGAAAAATGGCAGCTTTCTACCATTTGACCGCCATGGCACCATGAAATTGCAGTTGCCACGGACTGCCACGAGCCGCCATGCCATGCAGGTCTCCATGGCGGTTTCTGGGAATTCCGCCATGCCGTGGCGCCATGGCCGCAATTTAACAACATTGGTCTAGAGTTCAATTCTTGTTGCCCCCACTTCTAAACAAAAATAATTAAATTTCAGCACAAGGTATGGTGGGCCTATGCATTGTTCACGCTTCAAGCTCAAAAGAGACATTCACATGAAAAATAATTAAGGAACATAATCACTAGGCTTAATGCAGTTGTTGGCAATTAGCTGGACTCCTTAAACATCTGGTTAGGGTTCGATTGTTGGCAATCTGTATAGAGAGGGTTTCGTGGTTAGGGGTGAGACCCACATCTGTGAGTTTTACGCCTCAAGGGAACTACTCGTGTTTTGACAGTGGATACCTAGGTTCACAAAAATAATAATAATAATAATAATAAGTAAGGATGGCAATCAATCGGAATAAGGGCAGGAAGTAGTCCCTCATTCGCGCCTTGTGCCTCTAAGTGTTCCCCTGTACAAATCGCTAGACCCCAATCCTTGCAGGGGGGAAATTTTCCCCAAGTCCCTATGGTTTGTACAGGGTCCTATGAAGAAGCTCAACCCTAAACCCAAGGTCAATGTAAAATTGGACAGAACTCTTGAGGAGAGGGTACTACGAGACTACAAGTGATATCAGTGCGGTTAATCCAATGGGAACTACCTTTGGTATTCGGTTAGGATTTCTGTGATGTCCTATGATTGACCATGAGGACCTGTATTTAATTTTCTTTTCTATCACTCTCAGGAGGGATCCTTCCTGTTTTCTGTGTTTTGTTGGGGGTATAAAACAGACCTATCCTAGCCCAGGTTGCAGTGAAAGAAATTTCTGTAGTTGTGAATTTTGTTTTTTTGTTTTTTTTTGTATAATGTTGTTAATTGTAACTCATACTGCAATTTATTGGTAAATTTCTACTAAATACTAATACGTCATTGATATCCCTTGAATGTAGACTCTGTCCAAGCTTACTACTGAGCTCAATGAAAAGATTTTTGAACTTGAGGTTGGTTGTCTTATCTTCTTGATAGTTGTAGGATGGTTTCATTGCATTTATCAAGCGGAAATGCTTTATGTGTACTAAGATGTTCGCATTACCTGTTAATTGAGCATTCAAGATCAAGTCAGCAGATAATAGGATACTTCAAGAGCAACTAAAGTTGAAGGTAATTAACAATTGTATGACCTCATTTTATGAGGACTTGCAAGCACTAACATTTTGCTTACATTCTGCAGAATTCAGAGAATGCTGAGATGCAAGATGCAATTCTTTCATTAAGGAAACAGATAAGTTTGTTGCTGGACAAAACCTCAACTAAAGAGATGTTGAGGAAGAGTGATGAACCGCAGGAAGTCTACTTGAATGAAGCAGTTTCTCAAGAGCACTCCAAGCGTGGAAGTAATGATTCAAATTTAAATTCGCAAATTCTTATGCAGGTTCTCTCTCTCTCTCTCTCTCTCTGGTACCTTTAGCAGAAAGAGCTTAAATAAATTACTGTTGCTTTTTGGCATAAAAGATTGTCAGATTATCATGAGAACAGATTCCTCAATTCTTTTGGTGTGTTTGTGTTTCGGTAGAAGTGATCTTCTTTTTCCTATTTTACTATCAAATTGTGCAGGCAGCTGAAATAGAGAATTTGAGGCAAGAGAAGGTGAGATTGGTTGAAGAGAAAGACGGGCTTGAAATTCAAAGCCAGAAGCTTGCAGAGGAAGCTTCATATGCAAAAGAGCTGGCAGCAGCTGCAGCAGTTGAACTCCAAAGCCTGGCTGAAGAAGTAACTAAACTTAGTTATGAAAATGCAGAACTGACAAGTGATCTGGCAGCTGCAAATGAGGCCTGTTCTTCATACGATTCCATAAAAAATATTGGGCAATTGAAAAGGCCGGGGACTGAAGTTCTTATTGAGGAGTTGGAGAAGGATCTTGATGCTAGATTGCAAAGAGAAGCAGCATTAGAAGAAGCTTTATCTGTCAATGATGAAACAGAAGCTGAACTGAGAAGGACACTTGATGAAATAAAATGCCAAAAGCAAGATTTGGAAAATGAGCTTACTGGCATGCGAGCACTTGTAGCGAAGATGAAAAAGTCTGGCATTAATGTTGAGGACAAGTTAACAGTTCATATAGCTAGTGATTTGCTAGCCAGGATTAGAAATGGACTTCCCCCATCCAATGGTTACTCCTATAGAAAACAATACAAAGATGATGGAACTATAGGAAACATGGAAGATATGTTTGTGTTAGAAGAACTAAAAGCTAGTTATCAAAGAGAAAGAAGAAGATGCAAAGAACTAGAAAGTCGCATTTCTAGGTTGAAGGTATCTCATTCTCTCATTACCCCATGTCATATTTCATCTATGTGCCATGATAATGCTAATTATGTTCATAAACTGCATTGGTTGAATTTCTGGTTGACTTTCTAACTAAGTTTAGTTGACTGGTTTCTGCAAGAGAGAAATGATGAAAAGGGAGGAAATTGAGATATGTCAGATTGGAGAGTGAATGCGATGAACTCTCCTGATATATTATGGTTGACTATTTAGGAAGTTCTAGCACGGCTGCTATGCTTGGGTCTGAAAGAATGGAATGCAAAGGTAAAAGCGGCTTAAGGAATCTATAAATTTATGTGTGGAGTTCTGATAGTAAATTAGGGAAGCAGGGCTTTCAACTTTCATTTGCTAAAGAAAACTCCTCAATATATTGGATCTAGTATCTAAATTGTGGCAGAGCTTAAGGTTTTCAAATCAATAGGGTTAGTATTTTTTAAGGGATGATAAAATGGATTGGCAGGAAGAATAGTTATGGTTTCAAGAAGACTGGACGGAATTCAGGGTAGTGCTGCATCATGGAGGAAAATTAATCGTTGAATTAGAAAGCTCCACCTCAGTATTGTGTTAGGATTTGAATTCCATGGAGAATATAGGCTTGTACTACTTGCTTTGAGTTTCTTAGTTTTCAAGCTTGATCTGCTGAGTTGTAATGTTAATTTTGCTCATTTAACAGTTGTACATTTTGAAGAGTAATACATGGCATGAAGGATATTGTTCATAGATGGTCATCCAGCTCACATCACTTGAGCCTAGACTTTTTGTTTTCTGATTTCTTACATTAAGCAAAAGAACTGCAAATAACATCATATTAACTACGTGATAGGGTGAAGATACTGCTGGTCTGGATAATATGGCCCTTGAAGAGCTTCAAAACCTTCATATTGAGGCAATAACAAAGATTTGCCATGCGAAGGTGACACCCCTCACTTGGCTGCTTTATAAGTAGTCCTAATTCTTCTCAACCGTAGTTTTTCATTCTTCCCTTTAAAATTTTAGTATATATTTTCAGGCCATTTTTCATGGTCATTTATAGCTTTGCAAAAGTATGCATTAGGTCTTAGATGTTTTTGGATGGTCTATTGCTGGTTAGTAGTCCCATTGCTCCGCTAGATACTTGATAAATTTTGAAATTGGCATTCTAGCTTACCTTCTAACTCGATTATGTTTCACCTGAAAATCTATAAAACTATCCAACAACATCTAACATTATTTTTCAATACTATTATTTATATTTTTAAATTAATTTTTAATTAATAATTTAATTTGTTTATAAAATTTTCATATTAAATTTGAAACATGTGTAGGATAACTTGCGTTACCTCTCATATGTCTAGACATTTTCTCTTTCCACAGAAAATACTAAATTGGGAAGTTACAGGGGTATTTAGTTTTAGTTTTCAGTTTTACCTTTTAGTTTTTTAATTTTCAGAATTTTGTAAAGGAAATACTGAAAAATGTGAAAATACAAAATCTAATTTTCAATTTTCATTTCTAATGTTTATTTTTTCTTTTACAAAATTCTGAAAACTGAAAAACTGAAAATCGAAATCAAGCACACCATATGTTTCCAAATTTTGGGTGAGAGTACCATTTATATTAGCGTGAACAATCCATTTCCCTTGACCTAATTTTTAGGGTGGAGTTAGGCTCACAATGATATCAAAATCTATTTTATGAGATGTCTAGCCCAAGGCGTGAAAGGGGGTATACTTGCAAAAGTTACTCTATGAGGCTCAAATCAACAAGTGATGTAACCAAGAGAGCAGGTGTATGACAAGTGAGATCCATGCCTGGGCGGCAGGTGGTGGATTGTGCTCTATACAATAATAAAGTGATATTTTAGATACAAGTGAGTCTTACACTAACTGAAATTGAGTTGTCACTCTCATTGGATAGAACATAATCCACTTTAGTGTTTCATGAACGTGCAAGAATTTTTCAGGGAACAGGGCAGCGCTGCTAGATCACAAAATATAATAATAGCCCATTAATTGAAAGTAGGCTCATAGACTGCTTAACATTTTAGTATCTTGAGTTTTAGATGGATTACTTATTAACCAAGGAAAATCATTTTATTTTATCCTTAATTTATCATCATATTATTTTTTATAGGAAAAATTATACTTACCTTTCTGAACTATAGGTCTTGTGTACTTTATCTCAAAAACATTAAAAATATACAAATCGATCCTTCTACTGAATTTTTTATCTATTGTTAATAAAAACAATACATTCAAGAAAATTTAAGATATCAAGTTACATGTTATTTATAAATTTAGGGTGTCAGGTTACATCTAACCTAAAATTTGACGGGCATAATGCACTTATTTTTTGTTAATAATAGATGAGATGTACACCATACTACTATGGGATGACTCTCCCCTGGATTTGAGAAGAGAGAGAGCGCTACGATGAAGAGAGGGAGAGGGGGTAGAAAGGGGTGGAAGGCGCGCCAGGGAGAGAACCCTAATAACCTTTATTCCTACGCTTTGCTTGAGTGACGGCAAGCTATTGGAGATTGCTTTGTGCTTTCCTTTTTTTTTTTTTTTTTTCCTTTTGTCAGAAAGATTCATTGATTAATAAACAAAAGTCTAATTTTAGGTACAAAATATCAAATAAAATACCTAGGTACAATATAACAAATTCTATTGACACCAAAGGCTTATATAGAATGCTTAAAACATTGACCCCATCACTATAAAGCCACAGATAGGTTGCTATGCAAGAACAGAGTTCTTTGGATTAAAACAGTTACTGCTGCAAACTTGTTTCATAGGAACACCGAATTCCATGAAATTTTCCTTAACTTCAAGAAAGCTAATCGGGAACACAGACGAACATGTATTTGTTGAGGCAGCATATGTAGAGACAAATCATGTCACAAGTTTAGTTTCGTTCACTGAGCGGAAATAAAAACGAACATGATGCCTTGCCATGTTTCTGATTCAACAATTAGTTAAATTTTAAACAATATACCTACTTTTCTGTTATTCTCTCTTGCGACTAAACCTACCAGAACTGATGACTATTTTACAACCTGCAGTATGCAAATCAAAGCTTGTAGCGTCTTGCAAATGGCTGCTGTGAGTAAGTGGGGATATTTGAAGTTGGTAGCCGTCAACAGAAATATGGTACTACAGGAATTCTATTCCTAATTTTTGCTGTTTAAACTAAAGTATCCACTTTTATTGCAGGTACAGTATACTTCGTAGACTTCAAAATACCGATAATCACCTCTCAAAAATCCTTTCTCTGGTTCAAGGAAGCAACAGTGATCTTGAATCCTCTGGCTTGAGTACTGGTGGGATTTGAAGGCTACACAACGGATCAACAACGGATTGTAAGCTACCATTTACATATTCATTAAGCATAGTTTATGGAGCACAAAATATTGTTGTACTGACCAAAAAATGAATCTATGTATATAGTAATATAGATATGCTGTACTACATGGAATTATACATGCTATCTAATTCACGTCTGAGCAAGTCGTGCCAAATGACTCATTGACTCTGTACTATCATAAGTAGCGGGGCACCGGTCTGCAAAGATACCCAAATTGGCTGAGTATAGGTGAGGTGAACCACCTTCAAATTCACGATCGGCACTGTTAATGAACAAGTGAAAAAAAAAGTCCCGTTAAGGCCTATCACAATTGGCAGTCACAATTAAAGAAGAAATGCAAAAGATGAGTTTATAACTCGCGAAGCCTAGCACAATTGGCAGAAACCCATCCAATCTGCTGTTTCTCATTGTCGTAAATCACTATTTTATCTTGTAACGAGATGTCTGTTGGAGCACAGAAAGAAAATTTATTAACAAGTTACAAACTAAAAGGGAAAGAAATGCTGAGATTGCTAAAATAATGATGGTATTTTGTGAGCTTTACCTCCAATTATGTTAAGATTTTCAAGTCCCACTTCAGTGCCATTTAGAATCCCCAAGCATACGTTGCCATGTTTCTGGAAAAGGACAAAGAAGTTAGATGGCAAACTTCATATCTTCTCTTCACTGAAGAGGTAATGTAGTTGCTCATGGTCTTAGAAAGTGCTAACAGTAACAATAAGATAAGCCTCTGGTGGTAGTTGCAACTGCCCATTCTTCGATTTTGTGAACCTCAATGCTAGGGGCTTAAAATAGTTCTTGACATCACTTAGAGATTTGAAAGACTTTGCACCCTTCCAACAAATTGGAAGTGATGGATCCTCGGTAGCTCTTTTCAAGTGCTTTCCCTTTAAATCATTAGTTACCTGAATCATGGATCATGGATGGCACACTATTTAGCTTCAGGCCGCATAACCCGATGAAATTGATGACTATATCATTTAGCCTCTTTGGCTTCGATCTTACCTGATCAACGATGGCTTGATAAGCTTTGGAATTGAAATATGTGTATGAGCTCCCGCTATCAAAGATAACTTCAAGATCCTTAACAGCAGTGGGCTTTCCATTGAAAAGCAGTTCGGTGGGTCCTGAGCTGTAGTGTTTTCTGAAGCAATGATTGTGTGTGTTTTGTCATGAGCGGCACCGGAAGATATATGTGTGAAACAAAAACATCTCCAAAGGAAGCAAATAATTTTAATTTTAAAACTTACTCCAAGGAACTACTAGCCAACATGGGTGTCCAAGCAACTCCAGAAGAAGGGATGAGATCGTCTCCAAAGAATAGAAACCCTCCTCCTTGGACACTTAAGCAGTGACCCACAACATTGCGAGTCAAACCCAGAGAATGAAGTTGGGTCAGAAAGCTTGCCTTACCCCTGCCAAGGCCAAGGACTCCTGATGTAGAAGGAGGGGAGTTAGGACCAGAATACTTCTGATCATATCCACACCTGCCCATGCAACAGACAAAGGAAGGCAAATACTAATAGTGGTTCCAAGTTGAAACCATAATAACAATTTTCCTGATAAAATAACAAATCTGTTGCAGTGTTACGCATCATTTCAGCATCATTAATCTTATTTCTTACCACCATAATTTCACCATTGAAAGTTCTCAAAATAGTAAACCCAATGCCAATGATCTTGTAGCTCGATTATAAGGATGCAGGAGGTTTGATTCTCAACTAAAAACAACAAAACAATTGCAAATGCAACTACTATCACTCATGTAGACAGAAAACACTCACCCAAAGGCTATCATTGGGCGTACCACAGAGCCATTAGTGAATCGAAAGGTAATGTGATCTCGGACTAACACACCCAGAGATGATCCATGGTCTGCATACTCAACCTCATAGTCACATTGGTCATCTGGTGCAGCACACTGATATTCTTTTGACAAGTGGATTCCAGCACACAGCTGGTCCACACACTCCACAAGGTTGTTGTTGGGTTTATAAAGTTGATCGCGTGGCTGCAAAGACGGACACCACCAGGTAAAGAACTGACGATGAAGATAGAAATCATAGGTTAACATTCATACTTCAGAATGCGGCCTAATCTAAATTTACCTTGGTGCAACCTTTACATGGCGCATCACACTGAACCCAAGTGAGGTCACTACCTGAGTCAATGTCAAAGTCGTAGAGCTTTGGGGGATAGCCAATGTTGAGGGACACTGTGAAATGCCTGCATAAAGAGGAACATGAAGATAATTTTTCATGGAATCAGCATAATTTAAACATGAAAATCAAAGCACTCACTTTAGAAAATCAACAACCATGTTAACTTATAATTCCAAAGCCTGTATATGGACAAAAGGTTACTTTTTATGTGAGAAGAAATGGGTCCAAATTTGTGAAGCTTTGAAAGGAGAGATACTGCCAAAATAAAGGATGTAACTGCCTTGTTTTCCTTCTTTTTCAAAGAAAATAAACCAAAAAAATTACCAAAGAAAAAATCAGAAATTTAATGGTAGGTCAACTCAGTGAAACAGCAGATAACTTGACATAAACGATCTGAAATTTCCTAAGAAACTAGAAAAGAAGCTGACATTAGAAGAACTAGTCAAAAACAGATAAAGAATGCTTCAAACAATAAGCATAGTTCATATCAGAACACAATACTCTAAATACAAAACCCAGAAACCCTTTAAGGAAATATCATACTTAGAAAGAATTCAGAGAAGAATCAATAATACCCAAGGTAATAATAAAAAGATGAAGATTGGACCAAACAAGGAGTCCAAAATCATAGGACACATACCCAAGAGGGTACACATTCCCTTGAACCTGGAAAACAGCTGAGGAGCCAAGGCGATGATCAGAAGCCTGGGTCTTGGGTTTCTTGGAGTTGCGGGGTTGATTGGCTGCTGAGAAAACGAGTGGGAAAATGGAAGAAAATAACAGAAAGAGCAAGACCATGTGCCATTCTATTATTCCCCAGCTTTTCACACCCATCTTTAGAAAGAAAAGGGGATTGATTGCTCGCTGAAAATCAGAGGAGATAAACAAAAAAGGTGACAATGATTTCAAGGAAAGGGTTTCATTAAAAGCAAAGAATTTTGGACACCGATGAGGATACACTGGCTTGTTGTTTATTTGTTTGGTAAGCACAGTGGCGTGTCTTCTTTCTGGAACTGAAGAGGTGTTTCAATTATTTTGCCAGATTGAATAAAAATTCATTTTTCCGAAAAAAAAAACTTATTAATTTTTTATCCAAATAAAACTCGGTAGCAAAAACACATTAATATTTTAGAAAAATATATATGTACAATATTTTTATACAAAATACTTTTAACATGAGTTAAAACAAAAAGGTGCTGGATCCATTTTTATTTTTTATTTTCTTGAATTCATTATTTTTTTAAAATTAAAAGTAAGTTATACAAAGATATTATATAGATATCATTTATCTAATTTTTATTATGAATTGGATTTAAGGTGGAAGGCATTTTCTTAATATAAATATGGTTTGAACTAGAGTTTCGGACATGGTTACTTTTGGACTTTTGAGGACTTGAACAGTCAAAAGATTTATTTCAATCCATGAATAAGTTTATCAAAATGTTGATTGAAAATTTAACAGTTATTGTTATTGCTTTTCTTTTCCTAAACTAGAAAGTTTGAGTTTTGTAACCAAAAAAACAATAAAATTTTGAGTTCAAAGTCAGCGAGTGGAATGACCGCTTTTTGATTCTAGAAGGGTAGTGAGAAGGGTGTGTGCCTCTTTCTAGTTTCTGCATTTAAGGATTCCGTCGGCAGATGGTCCCATTATGGTTATGGATTTCGAAACGGTTTGGTTTGTAAAGACCAAAAAGTACGGATGATGGTAATTTCAACTAGAGATGTCAAAACGGGTTAAATCCATCGGGTTGGTCCGTCAAACCCGTCATTTTTAATAGGCTGGGTTAAAGTTTTGAGCCCGCCTAAAAATTTCAACCGCTAACCCATGGTTGAGGCGAAACAGCCATGGTAATTCTTTTTAAAAGAAAAAATTTATAATTTATAGATAAAAAAATGAAAAACATGTAACCTAAAAAAGACAAAAAAAAGTAAAAAATATGTACAGTTACTAATACATTAATATTATTATTCACTTAAAGTTAAAACTTAAAAATAAAATAGTCTTATAACTCACAAATAATATTATTAAAAATAATAATTTTTAATCCAAGTTAATATATAGTTATTATGGACCTTGAAAAATTGGATATATATAAATAATAAATATTATTTAAAATTTTTTTAAAAAAATTCATCAAAACATCAAAAAATATTTTTTTTGAATTTTTTTTGAATTTTTAATGATTAATTTCATTAACTTCATTAGCCTACTAAAAGCAGTTGATGACTATTCTAACCCATTTTATTTTGGAGGGTCACCATGCACTGCATTTTCGGAGCTTTTGGTGGGACAGATGGCATTTTGACACCTCTAATTTCAACCCACATCCAAGGATGGGCATGTGGAGCAGGTTTTACCTGCAGGTCAGGACAGGTGCTGGTTTAGGATGAATCTGTTCCTATTCATCCCACATCTTATATATATTTTACAAAAAAAAATTGTCTAACTCTAATATATTAATAAAGAATGAGTATTAAATTATATTAAGCTTGTTTGGAATTGAGTTATTTTTATATTAAGGATATTATGTTTTTTTTTTGTACTGATAAGTATTATTTTAAAATTTAAATATTAACATTGATATTATTTTATATATTTGTGTTTGAATTTTTAAGGTTTTGAGATAATTTTATAAGTTTTTTTAAAAAAATAGCGAAACAGTGTGATTACTTGCGGGTAGGGACAAAACAAATTAAGACTCATTATCTAATATGGGGTGGGTTGGATTGAGAAAAAACCTGTACCAACCCTCCCTACTATCATCCCTAAAAGGTACTGGAATATTTTAGTGAAGAAGTCCAAAAAAGTTTCCTTTAACTACGTTGTACGCAAAATATGCAAATAGGTTTTGATATATTTTTTTTATCCATGCAAATCGCTATATTTTACTAATAAATATTAGTTTTTGGATGAAAATAGGCATAATTGAAATGTTATTTCTATTCTTGCTTCTCAGTTCACAATAAGATTTTAGTTGGCATATGTGTTTCACACTTCTTTTTTTTCCCCAAGAACTAAAGTTTGTTAACAAAGTAAAAACTAGTGATTCACAAGGATCGAAAAGGATAGTGACAATTTGCTCATTTTTTAAAAAGCTTAATTTCAATATACTGATAGTGTAATTTTTCTTTATATTATTATTCAATCATATATTACCACATTAGTAAAAGTATTTGAATCTTATCCACTATTTGAAAAGTTGGATGACAGTATAAAACAATTTTATACTATCAATATAGAAATTAAACTATTTTCTATATCTAAGAAATTTGAATTTATTGCTATTATAGTATTACTAATTAAGATCCACATTGAACAAAGAAGTTATAGAATTAGGTAAGTTATCTATCCACTATTACAAATTGACACACAAAAAATGACGTTGGATAGATTTTGAGATGTAAATTATTACTTTTTTTAAAAAAGAGATATTGTTTGCATATTCTTAGGGAAAAACAGTGATACAATAAATCCTCTTAAACACTCGACAATTGTTCTATTTTTTTTTCTAATCATGATAAATAGATCGGTTATAAGCAGTTACTAATATATCTATTCAAGTTGGAAATTGAATCATCCTAGACACTTCAAAAGGAGGAGGCTAAAAGTGAGAAAGGGAGAATGAGTGAAGGAGAAACACATGATAAGGCTAAGGTAGTTCCTAGAGCTAAGGAAGGTGCGAATGAGGTCGGGGATTTAGCGGGTGGATAGGATGAAGGTGTCATGAAGATTTCCTTTAGAGATAAGGTGCTAGGACCTGCCATCTCGAGTGTGAAAAGGTTTGATAGGGACCTGTTGCAACATAAAATGGCACATAATGAGTTTTTAAGTAAGGAACCAATGGTCTTTTTTGAAAACTCCATTATTGACGAGGTCTCAATCTCGTGGATTGATGCCTTAGTGACTAAGGTGCTGGATAAGAATATATAGGTTTCTCCTTTTTGCGTGATAGAATCCAATCCTTGTGTTGCTTGAAAAGGGGACTTGACATCATGTCAGCAAGCAACCACTATTACACAGTGAAATCTGATTTATTGGAGGATTGGGCTCATGTTATTTAGGGAAGTCCATGGATGATCAATGGCCATTATTTGGCTGTGAAAGAGTGGACAATCTGAGTGATGGTTGCTTTGGATGTACTATGGTTTAGATAAGCCTTGTGGCCTTGAACTTCCTTTACTATAACGAACGTTTGCTAAGGGTGACAGTGGCAATGTTATGGCAAACCGGTTAAATAAGATTTCATGATAGCCAAGTTGGAAAGAGGAAACTGTGCTAGGGTTTGTGTTGAGCTTGACTTGGCAGCTCCTATTAAGAGAAGAGTTTGGATCCAAGACCTTTGGCACGAGATAAAGTATGAGAATCTCCACTTGATATGCTCCAAATGCTCCTGCTATGGCCGTGTCACTAAGGCTTTTCCACTTAACTTGGTAGAAGATGGTGGTGCTCAATCCTCTAAAGTGGTGACTTAATCTAGGGTCACAATAGTAAAGGATTCTATTACTTTGATTAATGAGGATTGGAAGGAGAGTAGGCATTGAGGAGATGACTCTGTTACTAATCCTCCTATTAATGATGATTGGCAAGTGTTCAAAATAGAAAGAACAAGAATCATAATAAAGCTGTTATAGGCGTTGTTTCTAAGGGGACCTATGTAATGCCCCGATTTTTCCCCTGTGTACAAATGACCAAAATGCCCTTGAAGTCATTTTATCTAGGAATTGAAGAAAGCCGATCTAGGCAAACCTCGAGTGGATGTTTTAATGTTTAAAGGGGATTAATTGTGTTATGTGTGTTGTTAGAGATGAAAATCTCAATTTTTGATTTTTTGTGCAAAATTACCAAAATACCCTTACGGCTAATTAACACAGAATTAATTGCCGATTGGGCCCGGACTTCATACAGAAGTTTAGAATGCTGTTTTTAAGGAATGTATGACGTTTGTATAAGCTCGGGGTGGTCCCAGGGAGTTTTTGTAAAATTACCATTTTGCCCCTAATTAAGGGCAGAATGAGTTTAATTGTGTGATTAAGAAAATATAAGCAATATTAAGCTCTAATCAAAGATTAATTAATTTTAATTATTAATCTTGAGTCAAAATAATTAATTAAGGTTAATTAGGGCCTAAGATTACTTAAAGTAACTCAAATCCTATTCTTAATGCAAGATATTATGTCATGATATCATGAATAGTAGTTTCTCTCTCCAATTCCCTAATTTAAGGAATTGTGTTGGTGTTTGAAATTCAAATTAATTGAGTTTGACTCAAATTAATTGAACTTAACTCCTTTAAATATTTATGACCACTCTTTAATCATGGTTTTGAAATGCCTAAATGCTTGATTAACTACCTAAACACCTAATTACCCATTTCCAACCATTCTTCTAATTAAATCAACCTCTAATACATATCCTAATCCACATTTAAGAAGCAACTTGCTCCCCAAGTTCCTCTAGAAGTCCACGGCCACCCCCCTAAGTCATCCCTTCATGTTTTATTTATTCTATAAATACACATGCAAAGAAAGCTCAAAGTGCCATTTTGCTCATTCTTGCAACTCTAGGTTTTCTTTCTTTGTTCTCGAGAGTTCTCTTCTTCTTCTTTATTTTTTCCAAGAACCACCACTCACCACCACCTCTCAACCTCAGACCACCACACAACCACCATAGATCCTCCTTAAAACACCAAACCTCTCCATTTCTAAATTAAAAAATCCAAGACAAACCTTTCTTCCTTTTCTTTTTCCTCTTAGCCGAAAATCAACTTGAAGCTCCAAGGAAGATTTGTTCTTCTCATCTCATCTCAAGATCAAGCTCTCTTTCTTTCTTTCATCAAGAAATACCTTTGGTAGGGAGTTGTTTTGAAGATTGCTATTCTTTTCCTTTATATTACTCTTGGATTGAGATGTTATAATGTTGATTCTTCCTTCCTCCTTCTCATTTTTGGTTCCTTATTTTCCTTTTCTTTCTCTTTATTTTCGACCTTGATGGCCTATATATTAGATAAACCATGGCTTGATGATGAGGATCTTGGGTGTTGGTTGTAAAACCATCCTTTATTTGACCTCTAGAGCTTGAAGGTTTCACTTCTAAGAGTTTTTGGCAAACAAAGATATTATGTTAAATGGTAGTCTTGAGCCTAGGACCTAAATAAATAATAAATAGATTGCATTCATATTTATATTTCAAGTCCTTGCATCCCATATTTACATTTATGTCATCACCTAAATGATTAATCTCAAAGCCTACTTATTTCAACCTTAAAGTTGATTGTTGATTTAGAGTGAATACTCTAAGGGGCCTAGAGCACTAAAATAAAGAATTGAACTTGCATTCATATTTATATTTCTTGTCTAGCATGTTTACTTTTCAAGTCATCACCTAAACTTAAAGATTAAAAACAGTGCTTGCATTTTCATATTTATATTTCTCTCCACATCACCCTATAATATCAAGATTAAAAATGAATTCTAGGACTCCCTAAAGCAAATAATATGGTTTTTGTCCAGCATGTGTGATAGAGAAATTTTTAGGCATCTATTATTGTTCATACTTGGCCTAATTAGCTTCTATATATGTTTAATGCTAATGATTTAATTGAGTTTTGCATTATTGGACCTCATTGGATTTAATTGTTGAAATTTGGTTAATTTCGGATTTTACACTCACTATGACCTTTTTGTCTTCCACAGATCATTTTGGGCTCTACAAATATCGGATTTAGGTGATCTTTGTGGCTCCTGAAAGCTAAGACCGAGATTTATAATTTTGGGTTTCACAGGATTCATCAAATTTGAACCGTTTCAAGGCTTAATTGGGCTTCCAAGTTCCGGAGCTAATGCTTAGGCGGGTCCAAGACCTTTCCTCACATAATTGGGCATATCTCACTCATTTCTGGTCCAATTAAGGCATATAATATGTCTCTGGAAAGCTTATCCAGAGAGGATTATCTTATCTAGATCAGATTTCAGAAATCAGGAAAATCTGGATAAGATAAGGTTAGTGATAAGTGGAAATCCGGGTAGGGACATTGGATTGCTTATAAATTTCTGTTTCCTTTGCAATTCTGTACAAAATCAACAATAAAGAACCAGAAACTTGTATTTTCGTTTTTCCTTTCAAACTCAAGGTGTTCATAAAGAGAGCTTACCAATGGAGATGTCCATGGAAGGCTAAACTTCTCTCAATCCTTGACATCATAGATAGTTGGTTTGAATTCGGAGTTCCTGTTGTATAAATCTTATTTGTATGTATGCTTTCCTTTTCTAAACTTCAGTTTCGATTATGGATTTGGTTATTTAACATGATCATGTTTGAATTATATCTGATTAGATATAGGACTGAATTTGTTAGTGAAATTGAAGTAAAGGCTGAATAACTGATTGGTTGTTCAGGTTAATTCAAATTGCACGTAATTTGACATTCATTTAAATTGCGATTGTGATTTAAGGATTGTTGAGTAAAAACTGTATGATGATATAGTTGATTCGGATTAACAGAGTAGCATACAAAGTTAACTCTTTTGAACTGTGTTGAATTCTGCCAATAGTCATGATGTCTGGGATTGATTCTTTGATCAAGTGTGATTCTATTCTATTTCTGTTTCTGTAATCCTTTCATTCTGCTTCATTCTAAAAATCACAAACTCCCCCCTCCGGCTTTTTATTGTTATTAGTATTTACAATTCGATAACATAACTGATGTGTCCTGAGGAAGAATGACCTGAGTCTACTTATACTACAAATAAGGGGATTTAGACTATTTTGATATTGGATGCGACAGTACATATCAATGTGATATGTAAGTAAAAAAGGACGTTTAACACTTAGTAAATGTATAGGAATCACTCATAATTTGTTTAGAGATTAATTCTAACATCTTAGGAAAAGTCAGTAATGAGAAAGGGTCAAAAACGTAACTTATAGAACACCGAAAAGGTTCATTTCATTTTTATTTCAAATATGTCTAGATTTGTTTAGTAATTTTTTGAGATTAATAATTAATGTGAATCATTGGGATTGATCCCTTAGATGCATAAATAAATAAATAAATAAATACAAAAGTTGGGTTTATTCGATAGAAGTTTAATCGATTAAAGAATTATTATGAGTGCTGCTTTATAAAGTATTATGAATTGATGTACTTGAGGTTTATGTGATGATTATGTTTGCATAAATATTGTTATAGCATGTTATGCTTTCTCTTGAAATGTTTAAGATGCATGTGTGAATGTAATATGAAAGCACGTGACATTATATAATAAGTTGTGTTTTGCATCTTAACATAACATGCTAATATAAAAGGTGGCACAAAACATATGGAAATGATCCTCTAGACTCCCCGAATTAAAGGTTATCAGAGGTGATCTAATAAGGAAGTGATGTGTTTCCCCCTTTATTACCCTATGATAAATCTAGCCAGGGTTAGTTAGGTTGAGCTCATCCTAGGCGATAAGTATGGTAAAGTTTTGGTGTTGTATGAAGTTCCCGTAAGAGGGCGAGGGAGGTACGTTGGTTGGTTTATGAAGTTCCCATAAGAGGGTGGTTAGTAAGAAAGGAATTTGAGGGAATTATCATAGGTTCTCTTGCATGCATATTGAATATGTTCCTTATGCTTTTACTATATGTTATTATATATGTGTGATATTGCATACGGTATTGCCATGCATTCATGACTTAGTATGCTGCATTCATAACATTAAAATGCATGCTAAAAGACACGGGCATCGGTTAATAGTATTTTCAACTTAATAAATGAACCTTATATATGTCTACTACTTTCGTAATGAAACTCGAGGTTTCTGAGGACGATGATGATGAAACGTGCATGGAGATGGACTACCCTACTGAGATTCTTATTTAAGTTTCTTACTCCTTCTCTTTTTTTCCATCTTCGTCTTCAGACAAGATCGATGGCAATGACCATGGTCTACCCTGAGATGCCGGAGTAGGAGTTGCATAGTGGTCTAGATTAGAGTGGTGCAATGAAAGCGGAGATAAAGGCCTTCCTGTTGTCAGCACTTACAGTTGTCTTGTCTTCGCATATGCTTGTAACTTAGTTCTAATAGATGTGCACCCACTAGGAGTTAGCTACTTTTTATTCATATTTGGCTTTTGTATTAGCATATGCTCAGCCTCTATGGTTGGGCTTTATATATTTTGATGTGGTACTATGACTATGGGATATTTCCACATTGTTACTACTACTATTTGATATGATATTCAAAGTAAATATTATGATGTGATGATGTTCGCAGTCTTTGTTGTACCTTGTTATGGTTTGCATGAATACTTTGTGATGAATAGTTATACGCTATGCGTGAAAGGCTCATAGTTTGGTTTTTCAAAAAAAAATGGGTCATATTTTTCGTAAACTTATTTTTAAAAGTTTAAAAAATCAAATAAAAGTTCTGAGACGGAAAAGTAACAACTAATGATTAACCATTATGCATCCTAGGCATATTGTGTTGAAAGTTAGGGTGTTACATTTCTGTCCTAAAACTAAAGTCAAAAGGGTGAAAATTGGTAGCCCTTCCTTAAGGCCGTCTGATGAATTTAATGTGGTACTTCCTTTGGTAAAAGCTAGTGCCATCGTGCTAGATGTTGCTTTTGGAAAATACTGATGGCGGAAGGGTCGCTATTAGGCAAGGGGTGACATATGTACTAACGGCAACGTAGACTTCTTGGGGTTGATGAATATCATTACTAGGAATATTTGAGGGGCAGAGAATGTAGCTGGACAACGAGTGGTGACTGAGATGATTAAGAAGCATCATCTTCATATCTTCATCATTTTTAAGCTTCACTGTATCTTCTCGAAGGTGAGTAGATTCTGGTCAAGAATAGGTTTTTTTTTTTTTTTCCTTTCAGTTGCTATTTTTGAAGCAGTGGGTCATTTTGGAGGTATTTGGCTATTGGGCAAGCAGGGGTTAGAGGTGACTCTGGTTGATGTGTCTTCTTAGGTGGTTACAGTCTGTGTGGTGGTGGACCTTTGAGGTGGCATCTCAGTATTGTTTATGTTAGCTTCAGAACCCTATCAATATGGTCTTATTTGTTTTGAATGACAACAAAGCTAATTTTAAAAAAATGCTTTGAAGAATGACCAATGTTTCTCTTGAGTTTCTTGTAAGATTATAATAGGTTTCTATTTTTTAGCAAGAGTAAGACTTAGTCAAAAGAGAATATATTCCACTAGGCATGTATAACAATGTTTATCTCATGTTACGAGATTTGAATTTGTAATGCCCTGATTTTTCCTTCTATGCAAAATGACCCAAATGCTCCTAAGGTTATTTTTGCAAGAGAACCGAGGACAGTCGGTCTTAACTATCCTCAAAGGTTTAATTTAATGTTTGACGAGGACTATATGTATTTTAAATAGCAATCATTGTAAAAATTTCAATTCCTAAATTTTCTATGTAAAATTACCATCTTATCGGAGGACAGTGCTTATTGAGCCTAATCAAAGTAATTAAGAAAACATCGTGTGGTTAATTGTTTAAAGATTTCTAAGGAGTTACTACTTATCTAATTACCATTAGTTAAAAGTATAGAGGCATAATGACAAAGATTTGATGATACCAATGATCACTATACTTGAATTTTAATACATTTTCTACGTAATCTACCTACTTCTTTATCTAATCCCTAAAATACCCCTAAACCTAATCCAACAACCCATAAACAAATATAAAAACTTAATCACTCACTTTCCACTCACACAATCAGATTTTATTCTTTAAAAAAAAATACAGTCTACTAAACCCTAATCTTCACCTACCACCACCTACCTCAACCCCATAACTCCTTCAATTCTCCACCAAATCCAACAAACAAATACACTTTTCCATAGCTCTTCCACCTAACAAACACAAATCCACAATCAGTTTTTCAAGAAAAAACCCCCTTCTATCTGTTCTGCAGCAGACCAAATTCATGGTCAAAGAAAAAGAAGAGTTTTTATTTCCTTACTTGGGAGATTAAACTTCAAGAGCTTGTGGCTATCTTGATCTCCAACAAAAACCATATTTTGGTAGGGGTTTATGATTAATCTTATTTATCTTATCTTGTTCTTTGATTTTTGTTAAGAAGGCTTGAGTTTTGATGAATGATTATCCTTGAAAGATCAAAAGAAATTATATGTTGTGTTGCTAGAATTCTTGAATATATGCAGGCATCTCAGTTTTTATGATTTTATTCACATAGATGGAGATAATATTTCAAGCTACAATTTTTATATGATGAAGCTAACATATGGAGGTATCTTCAGTATTTTGCTTAAGGTGTCTACATGAATTTTTATATTTTTAAAAATTTAGAGACCGAGGAGGTTACAATTTTGGTGTGTATAGTAATTTCTAAAGCACTGAACTTGTATAATTTTGTTACCATATCAAATGATCGAATTATGACTTGAAATTTTTACAGGATGTTGTGGACATCTTGTAGTTCAACCATGAATTTTTATAGAATGTTTATAACTCATTTGATAGGGTAATAAAATTGGGATTTCTGACTATTGGCTGAAAACAGATGGTTTCTGACATCCGAAATTGTATAATTTTGTTAATACAGCTAGAGATCTTTTTATGCTTTGAAATTTTTACAGGGTCTCATAGACATATTGAATTATCACTAAAAAATGATTTTGCTTTGTTTTTATGATGCTTAGTAGGTTAATCATATCTTTCTTTCAGACTAAAATTTCTAGACAACATCATATTATGTTTCAAAGTTTTGCAAAAGTTTGGATTTTAGGATATATAGGTTCTCCCACAAGGAAAATGTTATTTTTAAAACTAACCACATATTTGGAATCTACATGAAAAATGGAGTAGGTATATGTGATTAGAGCATTTTTTAATTATATATAAAATTTGGGGTCGAAATGTAGTTTTATAAAGTTTAGGGGTTTTCTGCAAAAAATTAAACATTTAGGGAGTAAAACTGTAAGAGTGGGTTCTGAAACAGTATGGTTTGTATTTAGGAAAAAAAAAGAGCTTTTGGATTATTTTGTAATTTTAGTAAAGTTGAGGGGTCAAATTATAATTTCTCAGAAGTTTAGGATTTTGTGTAAATTCTAAAAGTTTCAATGGCAGAACTGTGTTTAAGTGGAATAAGTATGAAAAAACTATTTTGGATAAAAAAATTTAGTTAGAGGTTGTTTTGTAGATTTTATGAAGTTGAAGGGCTCTTTAGCAAAAATTAAAAGTCTTAAGATTTTTGAAAATAAATTATTAAAACATACGCTCAGGGGAAGGTGGTCTTAGTTTTTCACAAACATTTGGAAAATAGAAAGGAAAAAGAATGTTCTTCAAGCTATGTATGTCATCAAACTCAAGCCAATTTATTTAAAAAGACTTGTTACTTGTGATGTCATAAAAATGAATGACTCTCGGTTATTGTACAATGGTGATAATTTATTATACTTAAATGCTATACTTGACTGACTTGTGATTATTGATTTTGGACAATTGTTGAGATGGACTTGATTGTGACTGATTGGTAACATGTGTGACATTAATTATCATATTGGATACTGTTGGTTAGATAAGTTACACATACATTCATTTTGAGCATTGATCGTGGTTGATTATGTGAATGAGTCTTGTCAACTAAAGGTGTTAAGTTCAAGTATGCATTAAAGATTTTAATAAGAGAAATTATGAGACTTTTATATGATGTTGGAACATGAGATTCTAGAAAGTTAAACTTAATGTCAAGAGAAGTTGTTCCCCTCTACCCCCATTTAAATCTAGCGACGATTAGTTAGGTTGAGCTCATCCTAGGCAATAGGTGATGCGGAGTTTAGGTGACAGTTAAATCGCTGGGGACGGTGATGCGGTTGGTTTAGGTGACATGAGAGAGGGTGATACATTAAAAGAATTAAAGATACAAAAAAAAGTTCTAAAGAATGTTCAAAGTCATGGTACTTATTTAATGGCTAACTTTGCCTCTTTCATGTACGTTCTTACATGATTACATTTCTTTCTCTCATACATGCATGTTTAGTCCAAGTGACATGGTTTCCTATGTCCATGCATGCATACCTTTATGGAATGCATATTCAAATGTGAAATTCCTTTCATATACATATACATATACATATTTAACATGTTGCACTCATGATCAGGACCATATTAAATGAAAAGTTCACTTGATAATGATGATTATGAAAAGCTCTAAAAATTGGACTACATAGTCGCATGCACACTTTTGCTATAATAAACCAAGTGGGCCGGAGATGTACGATGATGACACCATGCATGTTTTAATATTACTAAGATTCACTAGAATTCTCACCCTTTTGAATTTCCATGTACGTTTCTAGACGAGCAGGACGTGTCAGCAATTGATGTTTGAGCTCACGTATGGATAAGAATAACTGTATTGAAGACATTGTTAAGATTTCTAAATAATACCATGCTCATAGCTATGGGTTACTGTATGCCAGACACACATGGCTGTTTGACTTGTTTATCCATTAAGCTTATTTTGCTATGTACGTCAGCCTGTGGCAGATAGTTAGTTGTCGTGCACCATGGCACTAGTATATATACATATATGGATATCTTGTGAGCTACTATGGCTCTTATTCTAGGTTATATATTATACTGAGGTATTTCATGTGATGGGCTTGAGATTGTCTTGGTGTTTAGATGATAACTTTAGGTTAGATGCTTATATGTCTATGTTATAAGTATGTGATTTTGATGCCAAACATTATTTGCGTGCAAAGGCTTCTATTTTTATAGTGATGTTTTTCTTTAAAAAAAAATCCTCTATTTTCTGCTAAGAGTATTTTCGAATGACTAAACATACAAAATCAAAGTGTAAGAAATCTAATAATTGGCCAATTATGATGTACGCATAAGAGGTTAATAATTAGGGTGTTAAATTTTGGTATCAGAGCCCAAGTTCAACCCTACTGGAGCCTGGGGGTTGGAACCATCATGCTTAGTTGCATAAGTACGATAGTTGATGTCATGCTAGTTGTTTGTCTGTATGCTAGACTGTAGGTTAGAGATGCATGGCCATTTACTTGCTTGGCACAGTCGCTGAGTCTACTTAGCTTGGAAATTGAGACTGATCACCTTGATGTTCTTTGTTTTGTGCACTTCGGTGCTGTGGCACCAAGTAGGCGCTTTAGGATAAAGACTTTTAGAAGCTCCCAAGGTGGGGAGGTGCTGGATACTTTGAGAGGATCTTAGTTGTGAGTGAGTATTCTGATGTATTTTCTGAGGAGATCCTTGAGTTTTCCTAACCCGTAAGGTAGAGTTTTCCATAGACCTAGTCCGTGGGATAGGACCGATATCCATAGTACCTTATAGGATGTCATTGATAGAGTTAGCAGTGCTTAAGACTCAGTTGGAGGAATTGTTAGAGAAAATATTCGTGAGACTGAGTGCTTCTTCTTGGGGGCATTAATACTTTTTGTAAAGAAGAAGGATAGGAGTATGCGACTGTGTATGTATTATAGGCAACTGAATAAAGTTATCATGACGAATAGGTATCCTCTTTCATGAATTGATGATCCTATAGATCAACTAAGAGGTACAATAGTATTTTCGAAGATCGATCTAAGGTTTGGATGTTTGGATATCATTAAATTTACATGAGAGAGGAGGACATACCCAAAAGTACTTTTGGGATAAGGTATGGACCGATGATTATGAAGTGAGCTTTTTGGAGTTAAAGTGCAAGTTGATTTCCACCCTATGTTAGTTTTACCTGACCAAAGTGAACCCTTTAAGATGTATTGTGACGTTTCTATGTGAGGTTTGGGATGTATGCTCATGCAACACTGAAAGACAGTGGTTTATGCATCATAATAGTTACAGTTGCAAGAGCTTCATTATCCTACCCATGATTTAGATTTAGCTGCGATGGTGTTTGAATTGAAGTCTTGGAGATACTAGATGTATGGTATGGAGTTTATGGTCTTTTATGATCATAAGAGTTTGAAGTATCTATTTGATAAAAAGGAATATAACATGAGATAAAGGAGGTAGATGGAGCTATTGAAAGATTATGACTTTGGATTGAATTATCACCTTGGGAAGGCAAATGTAGCATATGAAGTTCTTAGTGAAAAAAAGTCACTACATATGTCACACATGATGGTGAAAGATTTTGAGTTGATAAAGAAGTTTAGAAACGTAATCTTGGAGTTCCTTTACCCCCTGGCATGAGGATGTGTCAAATCTGTGTGATGAGAAATTTCGTGATGCAAGTTGCTTAAGCTCAAAAGGAAGATAAAGAGTTTAATGTGCAAGTGAAGAGTATAGAAGAGAAGAAGATGAAGGGTTTTGAGTTAAGAATCGATGGACAATGGAGGTATGAAAGGAGAATTTGTGCACTGATGAGTAGAGATCTTCGAAAGAGTATTCTAGAGGAGGCACATAAGAGCTAGTTTACCATTCATCCTGGTGTCACAAAGATGTACCAGGACTTAAAGAAGATGTTTTGGTGGTATGGGATGAAGAAGGATGTAACAGATTGGCTAAGTAAGTGTTTGGTGTGCTAGAAAGTAAGGATTAAGTATCAGTGACCTTCAAGCTTGTTGTAACCTTTAGAAATCCCCGAGTGGAAGTGGGAGAGCATCTTTACGGATTTTGTGGTGGGTTTGCCTAGAATCCAAGCTGGCCATGATGCTATATGGGTGATAGTTGACCGATTGACTAAGTCAGCTCACTTTTTTTCCCTATTAGAGCGACTTATTCCTTGGATAGATTGGCCCAACTCTACATTTAGGAGATTTTAAAACTTCATGGAGTGCCATTGGCGATAATCTCGGATCGTGATCCGCGGTTTATGTTGCATTTCTAAGGAGCTTTGTAAAAAGCTTTTAGGATGAGATTGTACCTGAGCATGGCTTATCACCCCCCAGACAGATGGTCAATCCGAAAGAACTATCCAGACCTTGGAGGATATGTTGAGGGGTTGTGCTCTTGATGAGAAAGGAAGTTGGGATAAGTATCTCCCCCTAGTTGAGTTTTCCTACAATAACAATTTCTATGCTAGCATTGGGATGGCCCCATATGAAGCCCTTTGTGGAAGGAAGTGTCAGTTTCCCCTTTGTTGGTATGAACCAGGTAAGAGTAATGTGCTAGGACCTAACCTTGTGAGGCAAACCACAGAACAGATAAAGAGGATTAGGTAGAGGATCCAAACTGCTCAAAGTCACCAGAAAAGTTATGCTGATAAAAGAAGGAAACATTTAGGATTCCAAGAGGGTGAGCATGTATTCCTCAAGATCACTCCTACAACAGGGCTAGGACGCGCTATGAAAGTCAAAAAGTTGAGTCCTAGATTCCTTGGTCTTTTTCAAATTCTTCAAAGAGTCGGGTCAGTCGCTTATTGAATGGCCTTACTTCCCAATCTCTCAAATCTTCATGATGTCTTTCACGTCTCCCAGTTATGTAAATATCATTCTGATCCAAGTCATGTTCTTGAATCGGAACAAGTACAATTAAGGGATAACCTAACCTTTAACCTTCCTCCATCAAGAATCATTGATAAGGGTGTCAAGCAATTACGCAATAAGACAGTGCCCTTGGTGAAGGTGGCTTGGGGAAGAGATTCTGTTAAGGAACTCACTTGGGAGCTGGAGACCGAGATGAGACGCCTTTACCTAGAGTTATTTTTAGGTAACAAATTTCGAGGATGAAATTCTTTTTAACGAGGGCAGAAATGTAATGCCATTGTTTTTCCTTCCATGCAAGATGACCAAAATACCCCTGAGGTCATTTTTGCAAGAGAACCGAGGACAGTCGGTCTTAACCATCCTCAAAGGTTTAATTTAATGTTTGAAGAGGACTATATGTATTTTAGATAGCAATCATTGTAAAAATTTCAATTTCTAAATTTTCTATGTAAAATTGCCATCTTATCCGTGGACAGTGCTTATTGAGCCTAATCAAAGTAATTAAGAAAACAATGTGTGGTTAATTGTTTAAAGATTTCTAAAGAGTTACTAATTATCTAATTACCATTAGTTAGAAGTATAGAGGCATAATGACAAAGAGATTTGATGATATCAATGATCACTACACTTCAATTTTAATACACTTTCTATATAATCTACCTATTTCTTTATCTAATCCCTAAAATACCCCTAAACCTAATCCAACAACCCATAAACAAATATAAAAACTTAACCACTCACTCCCCACTCACACAATTAGATTTTATTCTTTAAAAAAAAAAATACACTCCACCAAACCCTCATCTTCACCTCCCACCACCGACCTCCACCCCATAACTCCTTCAATTCTCCACCAAATCTAACAAACAAATACACTTTTCCATAGCTCTTCCACCTAACAAACACAAATCCACCATTAGTTTTTCAAGAAAAAGCCTTTTCTATCTGTTCTAGAGCAGACCAAATTCGTGGTCAAAGAAAAAGAAGAGTTTTTATTTCCTTACTTGGGAGATCAAACTTCAAGAGCTTGTGGCTATCTTGATCTCCAACAAAAATCATATTTTGGTAGGATTTATGTTTAATCTTATTTATCTTATCTTGTTCTCTGATTTTTGTTAAGAAGGCTTGAGTTTTGATGAATGATTATGCTTGAAAGATCAAAAGAAATTATGTGTTGTGTTGCTGGAATTCTCAGATTTATGCAGACAGCTTAGTTTGTATGATTTTATTCACATAGATGGAGATAATATTTCAAGCTACAATTTTTATATGATGAAGCTAACATATGGAGGTATCTTCAGTATTTTTCTTAAGGTGTCTACATGAATTTTTCTATTTTTAAAAAATTTAGAGACCGAGGAGGTTACAATTTCGGTCTAAATAGCAATTTCTAAAGCACTGAATTTGTATAATTTTGTTACTATATTAAATGATCGAATTATGACTTGAAATTTTTACAAGATGTTGTGAACATCTTTTAGTTCAACCATGAATTTTTATAGAATGTTTCTAATTCATTTGATAGGATAATAAAATTGGGATTTCTGACTATTGGCTGAAAACAAATGGTTTCTGACATTCGAAATTGTATAATTTTGTTAATATAGCTAGAGATCTTTTCATGCTTTGAAATTTTTACAGGCTCTCATAGACATATTGAATTATCACTGAAAAATGATTTTGCTCTGTTTTTATGATGCTTAGTAGGTTAATCATATTTTTCTTTGAGACTAAAATTTTTGGACAATGTGATATTATGTTTCAAAGTTTTACAAAAGTTTGGATTTTGGAATATATAGGTTCAGCCAAGGCAGGTTCTCCCACAAGGAAAATTTTATTTTTAAAACTAACCACATATTTGGAATCTACATGAAAAATGGAGTGGGTATATGTGATTAGAGTATTTTTTAATTATATATAAAATTTGGGGTCGAAATGTAGTTTTATAAAGTTTAGGGGTTTTCTGCAAAAAATTAAATATTTAGGGAGCAAAACTGTAAGAGGGGGTTCTGAAATAGCATGGTATGTTTTTAGGGAAAAAAAAGAGTTTTTGGATCATTTTGTAATTTTAGTAAAGTTGAGCAGTAAAATTATAATTTCTCAAAAGTTTGGGATTTTGGTGTAAATTCTAAAAATTTCAATGGCAGAATTGTGTTTAAGTGGAATAAGTTTGAAAAACCTATTTTGGATAAAAAATTTAGTTAGAGGTTGTTTTGTAGATTTTATGAAGTTGGAGGGCTCTTTAGTAAAAATTAAAAGTCTTAAGATTTTTGAAAAATAAATTATTAAAACATATGCTCATGGGAAAGTGGTTTTGGTTTTTCATAAACATTTGGAAAATAGAAAGGAAAAAGAATGTTCTTCAAGCTATGCATGTCATCAAACTCAAGGCAATTTATTTAAAAAGACTTGTTACTTGTGATGTCATAAAAATGAATGACTCTCGGTTATCTACTTATTAATGGTGACAATTTGTTGTACTTAAATGCTATACTTGACTGACTTGTGATTATTGATTTTGGATAATTGTTGAGACGGACTTGATTGTGACTCGTTAGTAACATATGTGACATTAATTGTCATATTGGATACTGTTGGTTAGATCAGTTACGTGTACATTCATTCTGAGTATTGATCATGGTTGATTATGTGAATGAGTCTTGTCAACTGAAAGTGTTAAGTTCAAGTATGTATTAATGATTTTAATAAGAGAAATTATGAGACTTTTACATGATGTTGGAACATGAGATTCTAGAAAGTTAAACTTAATGTCAAAAGAAGTTATTCCCCTCTACCTGTAACACCCTAGTAATTAACTAAATACACCTAGGTTGAATCTGATTAATGACTAGACTTTACTCCTTGCTTTGGTTCTTTCTTCATAATTTGAAAATACTTAGTGAAATTATGAGCCATTTTTTTTTAAAAAAAAAACATAATTGAAAACGTGAGCCGAGTACAACGTGAATGAGTAAGCGGAGTATAATAAGACATTTAAGAATATATCACATCATATCATTTTGGCTCCATCATATAACATCCATAAGCACATTATAACATATATTTACATACAATAACCTCACTCAAAGGGTGGGTTATGATCATACATCATTGTCTTATGCAAACCCATAAAAGAAAATATACATAAGGAAATACATGCCCCTAAACTAGATAACTCCATAAGCCAGGAAGGTTATCCTAAAACTAGGTGCATGAACACACATAAATCTACTAAGAACCTTCTATGGCCACTGTCCCGAAATGGAGAATAAATCCGATCCACTGATGAGCTCCCTCGGGAGGGGACACACGAGATGCACCAGGCTGGGGTCGCATGGACGGCCTTCTTGCTAATCTCGGCTGAACAACTGTTTCCTCACTACCCTCTCTTACACGTGTGGGAGTAGGAGCAGAGCTCTCAGAATATACATGAGTAGGAGTGTCCTCTGAAGGATCAGATTCAGAATATCTCGTCTCGGGAACATACTCTGGAAATCCATGGACAGCAGATGAAGCGGGATAAGAACGTAACATCCTTTCATCAAGTGGACGTGCATGTTCGAAAACCATTTCATCGCCATAGGGAGAAGTAGGAGAAAATCGATAACTAGGGACAGGATGTGCAAATGGATGACCTATGTAAATAAAAACACGAATTGCACACCTCCCTTCAAAATGATACGAGTGATACAACGGATCATAGTGGAATTCCTAAGTAGGGGTATCAACGAATAGGATGAATGTCGCCATTTGAATCTGGAGACAATGACAGAAATAAAGAAAAGGGAGTGAGAATCTTGCTAAAGAATTCTCAGTAGGGTACCTCATTCTACAGCGTCATCATCAAAGTCCCCAGGAACCTCGGGATTATTCTAAAATAGTGAGCATACAAAGATTCATTTTAAGTTTGGACAAATACTTAACCGAGATTCGTCAATTTTTAATCATGCGTCTTATAATGCATCATAATCTTAACATGTCACATTTACAATGAACTTCTCCTTTATCATTACATCATATTCCTCATCATCATTATCAAAATAACATGCATAAAAGAACGTCATATAATATTAGCTACACATGGACACAATGCACATATTTCATTTCTTTAGTGCCTTAGGTGACTTAAATCATCATCATTCTTTTCCTTGGGCCACCTTATACTCCACCCTTTTGGGAGTAATTTAGGTTATGAGCTCATACTTTACTAGTCGTCACTAGCATATACTTATCCCTTTTGATAAGCTAAAGTCCCGACTCTACCCTTTTGAGAGAACGGGTTAGGGGGCTAAAATCACCTTTTCACCACCTATAGTCTGATGGTTCCAAAGGATCATTTTCTTATAAGTTTAAGTCACCAGTAAATCTTTGCATGTTATATCACAATACAATTCATAAACATCATAGCATTTTCTCATTTATAGTCTTAAGCTAGAATAATATATATCAACTATAATCATGCATTTGGGAGATTCCCAGGAAAGAGAGGTGGGTCACAATGGACACGCTTAAATACCAAGTCTTTCCTTAGCCAGAACCTTTCCAAATTACACTTTTACAATGATGCACTTTCTTCTAGCAACAAAGGTAAATTTTACATAGAATTATCAATTATAGAACTAATTAGTTATGCACCTAAGGGATTTATTACCATCCTTATGATTATTTATAGGCCTTAAGAACACTATTAAATCAAATGGGGTAGCATAGGTAGTAAGTTGTTCCTAAGGTTTTACGGTATGCTAGAAGTTATGTTTTAAATCCTTTCTTGTTACCAGCTTTCCCTATGATGCTGAAATTAGTTACTAAACCAATTATGAATCATTCTCCCTTATTTAAACATAATAAAACCTGGTTCTTATCGTTGCTAAAGATTTTGGATAGAATGCATAAATTTCATTCCCTAGAGTTCTAGAAATCTTGCTTTTACGGTTTTCTAGTTGCTAAGTTCATTTTTAGTGTTCGGGATCAATCCTAGTCTAATTGATACCAAATTTTTCGTGGTTAACTAATCCTAGACAGAATTATAACATACTAAAACAGATTTGGCATTGGCTAAACTTAAAGGGGTCAAAAACTAGGTAAATTCTAGCTCTTCGGTTGTTCTAGGGAGCTAGTTTTATCTCTAACATGCAGTGAATCATTCTCTTAACAATAAACCATAATTATCACAACTTCAAACATATCAAATCATTATCATACATTGATACTAAACTCAGATCAGTGGCTGAATCATGAACCTCATGCAATTACATAGAATCATATTTTAAGTGCATATAAAATACTAGTTCCCCGTAAAATCCTTGCAAAGTCTTAAAACTCATTTAGAAACTAGTTCTTTTGTCAAACTTGGGAGGATCTTCACAATTAAAATTCTCACTTAAGATAAAAGGAGTAAGTCTTGAGCTTTAGTGATTTAGGTGACATCTTAGAATTATAAACATGCTATGCAACCTTATTTTAATCTTATCTTTATAAGGTGATAGCTTGGAATTATAAACATGATATGCAATTCCATTTCTTTATCTTTAAGATTTAAGATGATGACTTGAAAATTAAACATGATGCAAGAAGTTGAAATATACACATGATGCAAGAAAGCTGGAGCGGCATAATCCGCACAGGACCAAGAGAGGAGAAGAGAATATTAAGAAACCTGGAGCGATGGTAGTCCGCAGACCGGTGAAGGAGAAGAGAATTATTATTACATCTTTTTAAGCTCCAATCTCAAGACTTTTTAAAGAATAAATTCTTTAACTCCAATAATCATATTTCTTTGCTTGTGATACATGGCCAAGTCTTTGACCTCTAGGATCTTTAGGTGATGACATAAAATAAACATGCCATGCGTTGATTCTTTTAGCCATTATAAAATAAAGTGAGAGCATAAATTAAATATGAGATGCAACCTCTTTATTATCTTGAAAGATTAAGTGATGACTTGAAACATAAACATGAAATACAAGCTTGGAAAATACATCTTTCAAGTTCTAAACTAAAAATCTTTGTTTTAGTATCATAAAACATTATTCTTTAAAGTTTTGCATCAAGTGGAATTTTCAAGCTTTAGAGGCCTAACTTGTGATGGATTTACAACCCACCCTCAAGGTCCTCATCATCAAGCTATCATCTTAGTTCCACCTAGGCCATATGGCCGAATTGGTTAAAGAAAAATGAAGAGGAAAACCGAAATGAATAGCTAAGGTAAGTTCATAATTTCATCATTTTGAGCTAAAAACACAACTCCTCAAAGCATAGAAATAAATTTAGAAACTACTCCCTACCTAATTTGAGTTGAAGAAGAGGAAGAGAACTTGATTTCTTGAAGTGAAATGAAACAAAATCTCTTTGAAAAAATTGAAGAAAGAATTCAGCCAAAGAGGAGGAAGAAAGAAAGTTTTTTGTGCTCCTAAAAACTAGTTATGAACAAAGCATTCCAAGACCACTCAAGCAAGCTTATTTATAGAAGATTTTGAGGCTTCTAATTGGCCAAAATGAGGGGGTAGTTGGCAGAATTTTGCAGGAGAAACAAGGGAGGAAAAATCACTTTAGACAAAGTTGTATGAAATTAAGGAATTATGTCTCTTATGGTGACATTTTGGCATTTTGTTTCAGTGCAACTTTTGGCAATAATTCAGCTGCATAGTGGCATCAATAATTTCATCCATTACAGCCCAAAGAAGTGAAATTTGTGTGTTCCATGCATTATTTAGGTGTAGGCAAGGTATTCATATAATTTAGAGAATTTACGGTTAAGGGCTTAAGTGAATTAGTAAGCAATTTGGGTGTTTTTGAGCAATTTTGGGTTCTAATCAATCTAAATACATAATTTTGACTCTAGATTAATATTTAGAATTTAATAAACTTTAATTTGAGCCTAATATTGCTTAGGTTTCGGTATACGAATCAAAAATCCCGAAATTCGCAAAATTGCCCAAAATAGGGGCAAAATCGTACTTTCACTTAAAAACTGCCAGAGGCCACCCGAGCTTAACCAATGGTTAATCATGGCTTAAAAACAAATTTTAAAACATTTTAGTGAGGTTCGGGTTCAGTCGGCACGCACATCAGAGTTAAAACAGCCACAGGGGCGTTTTGGTCATTTCGCGCGTCGGAACTCAAAATTGAGATCCTTCTGCTCTATTAACACACATAACATAAACAATCCCTTATTATCATCAAAACATCCCCTTGAGAATAGGTGGGGCCCACGATCCTCATTTTCTGAGTAAAATAACTTCAGGGGCATTTTATACGTACAGAAATTCGGGATTTGCGACTCTCGCATGAATCGCTCCTAACCTCTCTTCTAATGTTATATTCCTTTATTGAGGATTGTTCGGCCTCAAATCTTATGTAATAATTACCTATAGTAATTCGGTAATTTCTAATGACAGTAAAAATTACAGTAAAAATTGGGGCGTTACACTACCCCCATTTAAATCTAGCGACAACTAGTTAAGGTGAGCTCATCCTAGGCGATAGGTGATGCGGAGTTTAGGTGACAGTTAAATCGCAGGGGATGGTGATGCAGTTGGTTTAGGTGACATGAGAGAGGGTGATACATTAAAAGAATTAAAGATACAAAAAAAAATACTAAAGAATGTTTAAGGTCATGGTACTTACTTAATGGCTAACTTTGCCTCTTTCATGTACGTTCTTACATGATTACATTTCTTTCTCTCATACATGCATGTTTAGTCCAAGTGACATGGTTTTCTATGTCCATGCATGCATACCCTTATGGAATGTATATTCAAATGTGAAATTCCCTTCATATACATAAACATATACATATTTAACATGTTGCACTCATGATCAAGACCATATGAAAATGAAAAGTCCACTTGATAATGATAATTATGAAAAGCTCTAAAAATTGGACTACATAGTCGCATGCACATTTTTTCTATAATAAACCAAGTGGGCCAGAGATGTACGATGATGACACCATGCATGTTTTAATATTACTAAGATTCACTAGAATTCTCACCCTTTTTGAATTTCCATGTACGTTTCTAGACGAGCAGGACGTGTCAGCAGCTGATGTTTGAGCTCACGTATGGATAGGAATAACTATGTTGAAGACACTATTAAGATTTCTAAATAATACCATGCTTATAGCTATGGGTTACTGTATGCTAGACACACGTGGCTATTTGACATGCTTATCCATTAAGCTTATTTTGCTATGTACCTCAGCCTGTGGCATATATGGATATCTTGTGAGCTATTGTGGCTCTTATGCTAGATTATATATTATACTGAGGTATTTCATGTGATGGGCTTGAGATTTTCTTAGTGTTTAGATGATAACTTTAGGTTAGATGCTCATATTTCTATGTTATAAGTATGTGATTTCGATGCCAAACATTATTTGCACACAAAGGCTTCTATTTTTATAGTGATGTTTTTCTTTTAAAAAAAAATCCTCCATTTTCTGCTAAAAGTATTTTCGAATGACTAAACATATGAAATCAAAATATAAGAAATCTAATAATTGGCCAATTATGACATACGCATAAGAAGTTATTAATTAGGGTGTTACAGAATTGAAATCGAAGTGAAATTATATCCTTATTCAAGAAATTGAAGTAATTGCAGAGGATAAAGATCTAAGGAATAGAATGGCATACATCTATTTCACAAGATCAATCTATCACCTAACCATTTTTTGTTGATGAGGTATCTAGATCTATCTTAGCTCACCCATGTTCAAAGGGATAACAAAAGGAAAAGAGTTTAGTTGTTCCACTAAGTCAAGCCTCTGCTCATATATGTTCTAAGCTAAAATTGAATATGCTACATATGTATTTCTTATGACATGAAAGGCTATATGAAACAGACTATACATGGTGTTTGAAGATCTTAATCCATTTCAAGAAATCCTTGATCCTGAGGTTGTCATATTAGATGCAATGCTATGCTAAAGCAATAAAAATTACTAAAACTTGATATGAAGTAGAAAGATCTGATATTATTATCCGAGATTGAATATGAAGATGAGATCTCCATGTCTTTGGAAAATATCAAAGTCTGTAAAGACTAAAACAAAGAGACATCAATCTTAGAAAAGACAAATAGGACAAAGATTATCTTAAGAAAAGAAAATATGCTTATTGCAGAAAAAAGAGACATCATGTATCGGGAGTTCCAAGCCTAGAGCTTAATAGATATATCCATACGTAAAGAAGACGAATGTGTTAGACATCTAGGAAAAGGATATGTCGGGAGATTATAATGTGCTAGAATTTGCTGCCATTCTATGCTTCAAGACTAAAGAACATCAACAGAGACAAGCGAGGTAAATATGTATAGATTTTCATGCGAGTGGAAAATGACCCGAAATGCCCCTGAGGTCATTTTTAGGCTCAGTCGAGATGGCCACTAGATCCCCGGAAGGGCCAACTCAATGTTTGAAGGGTTGAATGACCCTTGAGTGGTTAGAGGCGAAAGTCTCATTTCCATGATTTAGGGTCAAAATGACCAAAATACCCTATAGCGTTTTTCTTACGAGTAAAGTCTTTGAGCTTGGGCGAAACTTTCCCGAGAGGTTTTAAAACCATGTTTTTACATGTTTCAAAACATCTGTTTGAGTCGATGGTTAGGACAGGTTTTAGTGCAAAATTATGATTTTGCCCCTAGAATAGTATTTTTGAGCTTAATGACGTAATTAAGCAAACCTAAGCAATATTAGGCTCTAAACGAAGATTAATTAATTTCCTAATTAATCTAGAGTCAAAATAAATTATTAAAATTAATTAGAACCTAAAATTGCTTAGATTAGATTTAAATCCCTTTTCTAAAACTCAAGATTTCACTCTTGGAATCTTGAATAGTGTTTTCTCTCTCCAATTCCTTAAATCAAGGAATTGTGTCTAGAATTGTTTATACACTAAAATGAATTTATAACTCACTAATGATGCAAGAACACTCTTTAATTATGTCTTGACAACCTTAATTACCCATTTTCTCACCTAAACACTTTCTTACAAACTCCTAACCTTAATCCTAATCAAAGATACACCTAAACACAACTCTAAACCACAATTAAAATGCAAGAAATCCTCGCTCTATGGCTGATGCACATTCAGCCACCTCTCTCTCTTTTACCTCAAATGTTGAATTGTTTCTCACTCAAAGAACCATGCTTGAGGCCATACCTTGAACCATACCTCACCATACTTTGAACCATACCTCACCATGCCTCAAGACCACATTATCTCACCTCATGGAACTCATGGGCTGCACTCCTTGGCCGAGAAAATGCATCAGCCCTCACCCTCCATTTGCTTCATTTCTCTATAAATAGAATGCCTTGAGGAGCTTGCACCACTTTTAGATCATTTGCTAAGTTTAGGAACACTCAAAGCTTTTCTTTTCTCTCAAAGCTCTTGTGTTCTTCAAGTTCTTGGAGTTCTTCATCATCTTCATCTTCTTCTTCCATCTTCAAGTTCATCACATCAAGTAGGGATTTTCTTTCATGTATTCTTTTCTTTAAAGTTCTTGTTTCAAGCTTGATGTTCATAGTTTCTCTTGGTTCCTTTTAGAACTTCTTTTCTTCTCCTTCTCCCTCTTTATGTTTCGGCCATAGGCCTTGGAGAACAAAGGAATGAGAGCTTGATGATGAGAGTTTCATGATGATGTTCATCACTTGAAACAAACTCTAGAGCTTGATCTTTGTTCTTGAGCAAAAATGTTTCTAGTTTTTCCTTTCTTGAACTCTTGAGAACTTTAGCTTTGATGATGTTTTAAAATGGCTCTATGAACTCAATGATGAGGACTCATGATGTTGGTGTTAATATATCATCAAGATCATGAACTCTAGAGTTTTAAAATGTTCCTTTTCTTCTTGAAGATTTCGGCCATTTCCTTAAATTTTTCTAAGCTCCATGGTTTGATTTCCTAAAAATATTATGTTAAGTTTTAAAGAACTCTAAGCTTGACTTTACCTTGTTTGGATGAGTTTGGGTTATGGTTTAAATTCCTTTAAAGTCTTGCTAAGAGCTCTAGAAAGATAAAATGAACTTGCATAATTTATTTTATGCTTGCATTCACATTCACATTCTTGCTATGCATCTTTGCTTTCTAGCTATTACCTAAGAACATAAAGATTAAAATGGAACTTGTATCATCACTTAATTTAATTCTCGAAGCCTTTCTATTTACATTAAAGTCGATTGTTGTTGGGCCTAGAGCACTAAAATAAAGAATTGAACTTGCATTACCACCTAATTAATTTCTCGAATGCTTATCTATTTCGGCCTTAAAGTCAATTGTTGTTGGGCCAAGAGCACTAAAATAAAGAATTGAACCATGCATATTTACCCTCAAGCTTGCACGTTTAAGTTTATGCCTTGCATATTTAAATTTAAGTCATCACTTTACTTTGTAAGCAAGATTAAAAATGAAAAGCATGAGCACGTTTGGTTTATGTCGTAACTTAAGAACCTAGAGCTCAAGGACTTGCCCATTTCATTCCAAGATAAAGTTAAATGTGAATGTATTCCTTGAATGCATAATTTCGGCCAAGTAGTGATGATGGACTTGCAATGAGTTTTCATCTAGCTACAAGGACCAATAGTCTATGTTCTAAGTTTTCCTTAAAACTTTACAACCCTTTTCAAGGTTATGTTGTCATGAGATATGACTTTATTCTCCTTTAGGAGATGAAATATATTTTGGTCATTGACCTAAGGCTTCTCTTAGCCTCTTGATGAATTAAAGTGATTTGCAAAGAGTTTTAGAAATTCTAAATTGATTCCAAGAGAAACTAGTTAACTTATGTACCTAGAAATGTCAATTTAACTCTCTCATTTAAGTTAAATGTTTTCGGCTCTGATGTGATGAGTGTGATGCTGTATGATGATATTTTGATGTGTTGGAATGTGTGAAAATATCATGTGATGATGTAGAAGCGATCCTATGCATGATAGGTAAGAAACTAGCTAACTAGAAATACCGTAAAGCTAGAATTTAACATAGTTTTGACCCATTTGTTTATGAAACTAATCCAAACTGTTTTAATGGGAACATAATCAGATTTAGATTTTTTAGACATGAAAAACTTGGTATCATTTGAGTTAGAATTGAATTCTCGCACCTATAGGGAAACTAGTAACTAGAAAACCGTAAAAGTACAAGTTTAGAACTCTTAGAACGTTTACTTTTCTGGATTCTGTCCAGCACCCTTACAACATGATAAACATGATTAATAATTAGTCCTTAAGCATAGGAATGCCTCATAATTGATTTAGATTTAATATATAGCCTTTGGCAGCAGAATCCGAGAAAGGGTCTAAAACGTAAGTTCTAGAACCCCGTAAATACAAGTTAGAGATTCTGCCCTATGCTTTTCAGATTTAAGTATGAACATGAGGATTAGGAATGATGATTAAATATGAGCCCTTAGGTGCATAAAGATATGAGCGACGGATGTAGAGAACTATATCTCAAGATTAAGACCCGTAAGGGTCAAAGTATAAGCTACCGTAAGGGTAAGCGTTTGGATGTTTTATGATGATGCATGAAGTATGCTAATGATGATGATGATATTCATATGAGGAATTCATGAGGATATATGTTTTATTACGAGAACAACTTGAGCATGTGATCTCTGATGAGAGTGTATAGTATTGATGTGTTGATGCTCCGCCATACGATCGTTATGTAAAATTATGATATTATGATGCTTACGATGCATACGATGAATATGATGCCTTATGTTGATGTTGAATGGCTATGCATGCTCTATATGTTTCGTGGCATAAAGCAACTTTGAAGGAAATCGATTGTATGCCGTTCTGTTGCCAATTTCCCATCAAACTTAAGAAATTGAAAAGTTTGTGAAAACTCCGGGTGACAGGTTGCCGAGCACCCCGGATAGGTTACGGGTGACAGGTTCGCCGAGCACCCCGAGAACGGATGTGACATAATCTTGAGGCGCGTTTCTCCGCTACGGTGGGGAGGAAACAAATCCGTGAGGTATTGACATTGAGCTTGCCAAAAGCGGACAATTATTGTGTACTAGATACGATGGCGTTTCAAAGAAGGAAATGATCCTAAGATAGGTGATCGAAAGTTATGTATACCCCCTCTATTAGCCCATGTTAAATCTAGTGACGACTAGTTAGGATTGAGCTCATTCTAAGCGATAGGTGAGATGTAGTTTAGTGACAGTTCTCCTTAGGGCGGTGAATCGGTTGGACTTTTGGTGGATATGTTAAGAGGGTGGTCTTTAAGAAAAAGGAACTTAAGAGTTCTACTTATGAGAAAGATGTCACATGAAAATCTCTGTGCCTTTTTATGCGCGTATCGATTTATGTTTCTTTATGATGTGCCCAAGTATTACGATTTTTCATGTTAATGTGCATATGGTATTGTCATCCATTCATCAAATATCATTGCATTCATGTCATTAAGACACATACTAAAGACACCCGCCGGATAAATAGATTTGTAAAGCCTAAAACCAATCCTTATGCATGTACACCTTTTTCATAATTAAAACCGAGGTGGTGGGGACGACGGCGATGACACTAGTGTTAGAGTGGGAATCTTGAGAATCTCGAATGAGTTTCTCATCCCTTCCTTTCTTCCGTGTAGTCTCTGACGAGGATTACAACCAGGCTCGTGACTTCTTTTGAGCGCACACTTAAGGGGGACGCACTAGCGAGATGGAAGCAGGTCATTTGCGGAGGCATAGATAGCTTAGCTTTTGGGTTGACACTTATCTAACCTCATAGGTGGATAAGGATGACTTCACTTGTATGGGCATGTTTTGATGTAAATGATGGTACAATGATGTTAGTAGTCTATGTATCTACGAAGATGTGATGATATTATGATTGTTACGTACAATACTATATTTCATGATTATCAATGGTGTGGTTACTTTCTTGCGTAATGGTTATGTGAGCGTTAGGTTAGTCTTGTGACTCGCGTTTTGCTTTTAAGTTTCAAAAAGAAAAATTTATTCGTATTTTCCGCTAAGTATTTTAATGAAAGGTTGTAAGGAATGAGACTAAAAGAGTAATAGACTAATGATTAACCTAAATATGTTCTAGAGTATTGGGTTAAAAATTAGGATGTTACAAAATATATCTACATCTCATCTTTCTTATAATATATTATCAGCTTCATGTGATGAGTTGCTATAAGTTTGTCAAGCTTACTCCTCTATATATTCCAAACCAGCCAAAGAACTTATAAGGTTTCGATGAAAACTTGAGAAGATCAAGCTTGAAGCTTGAAAGCTGAAAGTAAGATATACTCCAAGAAGATTTTCTTTTTTTTCTCAAAGTTCTATAAAACTGAAGCCTCCAAAAGTCATATGAAAATGTCAGAAGTTATTTCTGAATTTGTGAGAGGACTTCATGGCTTCTAAAGATCTGACCTGTAACATTTGACATATTTCAAAAACTTTGTTTTTGTGAAAATGATCAGCATCTATAGTTTTAGAAAATTAGGTTGGGATATACAAAGGAAACAAGGTGAAAAAGCTATGCAACTTTATCTATTATGTCTATCTTCTATTTTTATTCTTCCAGATAAGTGAACAGATACCTTCCTAACAAATGATTCTTGAAAAAGAATTCCATTAGAAAGGTTGGATTCTCTCTCTCTGGAACTAACTAAGCTGGACCCAAGGAAGTCTGCATACGAAAATCAAATTCCTGCTTGCAGGTATATCTGAAATGTTTTTTTGGCTAAAGTTTCAAGAAGCAAACAGATGATGATCATTCCAGACATCATGTTCCGGACCTGAGAATTATCATAAGATCTTGAAGGATAAAATACGCAAGAATCTTTCAATTATGATAATGAAAAAGCTTAAAGAAGATCTTGCTGGAAATCTCAATGATTTTAAGGAAAGTCCTGAGAAAATGTAACTCAAGGAAGTTCCAGAAAGCTAGCAGATGGTAGCCAAAGCTTCAGAAAGTAAGTGTCAAAACCTCAACATTTCAGAAAATATCCTCGGACCTTTCAAGATGATCAAAAAGTAATCTTTCTGGACCACAAAATGAGCAGTATGAAGATGACATAGAAGTTGAAGAACCTGAATGTACAGAAACTTCACGAAAGCTTTTGTTTTAAAGACAATCTTCTATTATCTAAGTTCATGGAGTGACTTCTAAGGGTATGAGAACTAACTCATCCCCTGGTTAGATATCAGCTATGCTTTCATCACCACCTTGAACCTAAATGTATTGAAAAAGCTTTGAGTAGTCAAAGTTATGTGAAAGCTATGCTAAATGTTCTAACCAAGCTTAAGAGAAAAGCAAAGTCTACACAACATGTTGGGACATCATCATCAGTACAAAGAAGGCATTTAAGGACAATTTGGATAAAGCTGATATCATCAGGGCAAGCATAGTTGCATAAGGTTATATTTATCAATAGATAATGGTTTATAATGAAGCCTTTGCACCTGTATGCTAATTGTCATTGCTCACTTCTTCAAAGAAAGGGTTAAAAGAAAAAGCACAAGTGATGCTACAATCTTTGCACCCTGATGTTGCGAATAAGGAATCAGCTGATAGATTATCTCTTAAGGTAATTCCTTTTCCCTATCTTCCGAGATAATACTAGTGCTATTTATCTTATCAAGGATCCTTTAGGCACTTTAAATCCAAGTTTCCTTTGCAAAATCCTTTTATGTGTTATATCATGTTTAACACGAAGATGTTGAGTTAATAGATGTGCATACTAAAGACATTGTGTGAAGACATATTCGTAATACCTATTGCTAAAGATCTATTGAATGTTTATCTGTTTTTCGAAAAGCTCTCTTCTTCTCTAAAAGTTTTCACATTTGCATAAGCATTCATGCATAAAACACATATGGGGTTTCTCCCTTCATAACTCCTATCTGAAGTCCTAGCAAGCCATTGAAAGTCATTAGTCAAAGCATCCTCTTGAAGATTCAATTTGTCAGTTTGCAAGTATAGTAGAAAATTTAATCTATTTGATCATCTAGATGGTTAGAACATCAGAAAGTCAGAACTATATTAGAAGTATAGTGTGTAAGATCAGAGAATCAACCAACATATCAGATGTCAGTTTGCAAGACCAAAAAACTTTATGAGGAACAGTTTATCAATTTGCAAGTTCAGAAAGAACATCGGTTGGTCAGAAAGAAGATTTGAGGGTCAGAAAACAATGGTTATATGGGAGTATAGAATCCAGTACTAGAAGATAAGCTTGTGATGAGTTTATGAAGATTCTTCAGCGAGTTAGAAAGTAAACTATGAAGTTCAGAAAGTAACTCCTTCAGAAAGTGTTATCAAGAGTCAGTAAACTCTCTTTCTAACTGAAGGATAAAAAGGTAGGATAATTCCTACTTTTTTGAGTTTCTCTCTCCCACGTCGCTTCACTTTCAGTCACATTACATCTCTTTAAACCCACATGTCTCATACATTACCTTTATCTTCATTTTCCCAAACATGCTTCCTCAAATTGCTTTGTTTTCTCCTAACTTTGAAGAATTACTATTTCATCTTCACATATATCTCTCTGTAACCTTAACCTTCCTTTTTCTCAAACCCTCATTCTTCAACCCAAACCTTCTTCTATCCTTCTAAGGTTCTTCATTTTTTTAAAGCCTTCATCCTTGTGCCCTAACTTCACATAACTTTCCACACAAACACCTAAACTAAATGGCTAAAGGAAAGCATGGCTCTGGTCGCATCACTAACATAGGAATGGTTCTCATGTTTGATGAACCTCATCACCAGCAATATTATGCTAAAAAATTCTCCCAACTGCCAGTGGTTCCAGGGAAGAAGTTGCGACAGGATCTTATGGCTCAGGTCCTTATTCTGCTTGAAGTCTTTACCTTCCAAAGATAAGAAGGATTTTTTAACCTCAGTGACCGAATATTCACTGATACTCCTAACTAAGGCAAGTATCCGAGGCTGGTCTGTACTATCCTCATATATCAAAGGCTTTAACATTAACTTCAACACTTCTAACCTCTTTTTCATCATCAATGCTCTAAATGAAGTTGTCATTAGCATATCAGAGGAAAACTGGTTTTTTTCTCTTGGTGTGACAGCTGAAAAAGTCTTTTTTTACCTCACAAACTCCCCTAGACACCAACCTAGAGAGATAACCACTGCAATGCTAAAGCTCTAAGGCATGAAAAAATCTTCACTCTTATTCAGTTCATTCCTGTTCCATGACTGGGAAACACATGTCTACTTGTGGAAATAGACTGCATGCTTTTATTTTTTCTATTGGTAAAGAGAAAAGTAAACTTGCCCAGACTAATTACATGTTGAGTGCTATCTTTTTGGAGAAAAGAAGATCTATTGTTTCCTATGGGACTCTACTAACTAAGATTTTTAAGCACTTGTATTACCTACTTAAAAATGAGTGGTATGTGTATATGAACGGAATTGTGTACTCACTCAACTCCTTCAAAGCCATAGGACGACCAACAGGCACTACTTCATCCTGTAGAAGAAGAAAAAGTCAAAGGATAAAGGATGCACTGCTTAACTTTGCTGCTATAGATGCAGATGATAGAGAGAGAAAAAGAAAAAAGACAATAATTGAGATTGAAAATAGCTCAATGGATACAAAAGAATCTTAGGAACTGTCTAAATCTTCTAAGTCGCAAAAAGGACTGATCATGGCATATGGAAGTGGAAAACATCATCAACCAGGACAAGGGATAAATAAGGATAAACAGAGATCCTTTTTCACATTTGAACCTTCAGGGTCTCATATGCAAGAATCATATTCTTCATCTGAATCCTCAAGTTCTAAGTCAGATCTTTTAGAACATGAAGACAAAAGCACGGTCCTTGTTATAGACTCATCTCTTACTCCCTTGAAAGAACTATCTCTTCCTCCTGTTTCAATTGTTCTCGAGGTGTCTCAAGCTCAGAACACTAATCCCTCATCAAGTCAACCTTCACCAATAACTCAGCCAAGCATCACAGAAGAACAAGCTCTGCTGTGTGATCTATGCCTTATCAGTAACAGGTTGGACAAGGCAGAAGCTATGACTACTGTACAGCATGCTTAACTTTAACATCATGAAGAACTTCTGTCTCAAATCCTCCATACCTTTGAGGGAATTCTTCATGAAATGCATCAAAAAGACTAAAGATGGTGGTTTTGCTTCATGGCACACCTCCTTTTTGATGATGCCAAAAGAGGGAGAAATATAGATTTGAAGAAAATCTTGTGCCTATGGAATTCAGGGGGAGCTATCTTATGGTATGAAGGCTATGCTAAGATATTCAAGGGGAGCCTAGGCTGAGGGAGAACTCAGAGAGAATTTTGTTTACCACGCACTTCTTTTGTTATCTTTTATTATCTTTTTGTAAATCTCTTAACAATTGTTTCTTTTATGTTTTTATATAAATCGTTCTTCTTTCTCTTTCCATATACATCATGGTATTTCATAATGCATATATGTCATTCATGTTTCATGCTTTGTCTCTATTATGCTCTATTTCATATCGATGCTCTTTCTATGCTCAGCTAATCATATATCTCTCTGTTAGATGTTTGCTTCTTATCTCTTATGCGTATGCTTTGACCTGTTTTATTTATATATATGCTGGAAACTTAGCTTACATATATGATTAGCTTTGGCAAAGTATCTTTGGGAGCACAAGTTGTTTGTTGCTTTGATACTTGTATCAATATGTTGAGCCTTGATATGTATTATGAGTTTAATAATTTTCTTTAAAGCTTTAATAAAACACATTATCCTTAACACACATATGAGATGTTTCTAAAAAGAGTTGTGTATAACTTGATCAGATTATAATTGTGAATAGTTTTTGAAAATTTTTTAGAAACTTGCGCTTACATGTTTTGAAACAACTAAGATTAGTTATCGAGGTTCAGAACTCTCTTGAAGTATACTATGTTGATATGTGAAAATATGTTATGTTCTTTTTATTAAACAAAACTTGTTTTAAAAAATCATATACCTTTGCCTTGAAAATATCTTTTTCATGCTCTGATACTTATGAGAAAAGTTTCATAGCTTAATACAAAAGCTCATCCTTATTAATTTAGGGATTGATCCCTAATGAGCTTCAGAAATCTTGCATAGTAATATATCGATATTATCATTTTAAAAAGGTTTCTCTGGGCATCAGCAACTACATAGGTAGCAACACATTTTTTCCTCAAATTCACAAATGCTCTTCTACGTTTATCATATCCTTGATCATTCCTTTCAAAATCTATTTTGGATAAAGACGTGCTGAAAGTAGATCTAATCAAGATAATATATCACAAGTATTTCTTGTTAAGTTTTTTTTTTTAAGCACATAGATCTTCAGAAAGCTTCTTTTCTTGACCAAGTATCAAGCTGGTTGTATATCTATGGCTTGAACATTTTTCTCTTTAATATACTACTCTAATACCTTTTCAGAAAGTGCGTTAAGCCTGTTTTATGCTTTAAGTGAAACAACAAAAGCTATTATTAAAAGTCACTTAAGGCAAAAAATGCTTAGATGATTCATATCATGCCTTAAGAAAAGAACTTCCTGAAAATCACTTTCTATGATAAAATTGAAAGAATATAATATAACATGATTTTATTTTCATAATATTTCTTTCAATTATCTCTTCAAAAGATTTTCTTCAAATTGGTTTGTCAACATCAAAAAGGGGAGATTGTTAGGTCTAGAACCCTATCAATATGTGCTTATTTGTTTTGAATGACAACAAAGCCAATTTAAAGAAAATGCTGTGAAGAATAACTGATGTTTCTCTGGAGTTGCTTGTAAGATTATAACAGGTTTTTATCATTTAGCAAGAGCAAGGCTTACTCAAATAAAAATATATTTCACTATGCATATGTAAACAAGCTTATCTCCTATTACGAGATTTGAATTGAAATATAAGTGAAATTATATTCTTATTCAAGCAATTGATAGCTAGCGATCAAAAGAAGACTTCAATGCTGTAAGAAACCAAGTCTTGAGACTTTAGAAAGTAGTACTGGACATCAGAAAGTATGCTTACACGAAGATATCAAGCAATCTCTAAAGATAAGATGTTACACTATCTTCAATCAGCATAATTGCATATCAGTCATCATCAAAATGCTTGGATTGAATATCAGAAAGTAAAGTTTTCATCAAGGATTTGATACCATGTTAGAAAGGTCACGATTACTATGGGACTTTGAGCATTACTAGAAATGGAGGGAAATTTGAATTTGAATTTTGAAATTCAAATAGTCAAATGCCATTGTCAGAACCGGTCAATCATTTCTCTTGCCTTTGAAATCAACTATTTTAAGTCTTAGAAGAAAGAGTTCAAAAATCACAGTTCAAAAAGTAAGAGTAATTTCTAAAGGACATCAGAAACCTCTATTCCATAATGGCTCATACAAACTGGAACAAGCGGATGATCAGCATGTATCCCAAGAAGAATGAATCATAGGCAACTGTCATATGGAAGACCTTCTTTAAATAGAGATGCTGTGCTTCATTGTAAAAGAGAGAGAATCCATGCAAAGTGAAGAAATTTTGGAAAAATCTCTCCTCATCTCCAATAAGGTTCATGTCATTATGTGATCAGATTCCTTACTTGTAAAAATCTTCCTTTTATGTTCTTAATTAGATTTATGCTCTTCCTAGGGAAGAAAAGGAAGTCATTCGAGTTTTCCCAGGAACTTTTCATATATGTGTTAAGGAAACTTGAGTGTAGGTTAGTTTGAGTGGCAATCCAAACACTTAACCTTTGTATCCTCAATCCGATAGTGATCGCTATGAGATAGCTTAGAGAGGCTACTATAAAACTACTTGCAACGTGACAGTAAGGTGTTCTTGTTGATCATGGTTTAGCTTGGAGAGGCAAGTTAAAGACAACTTATAGCTTGAAGAGGCTGAAGCAAGACTACTTGCAGCCTGGAAAGGCTGGGGCAAGATTACTGTCAACATGAATGTAGAGGTTGCAACTGGTTACGGGTTTTAACTTGGAAAGGTTGGTATAGAACTACTCGTTTCAGCTTGAAGTGGTTGGGAGAGAGAGAAGAACACAAAAGATTTTATATTGGTTCGGATAAACTGCCTATATCCAGTACTCAAAAACAGTTAAGGTTCCACTATAACAATTACTTTCTCAGCCTGAGAAAGTAAAGATAGATTGTCTTTACATTAGCCTTCCTAAGCTATCATCCAAGGATTTCAAAAATCACCTATACCCAAGGATTTGGAGTAGTTCTGTACTAGCCTTTCTAAGCTAACATGAGTAGTCTTGACTCTGGCCTCTCCAAGCCAACCCATGACTGAGAGGCAACTCTTTTAGCTTGTTGTTAGTAGTCTTTTCCCAGCCTTTTCAAGCTGCAAGTAGTATTGACACTAGTCTCTTTAAGCCCAACCGAGTAGTCTTGACACTGGCCTCTCTAAGCCCAATCGAGTAGTCTTGACACTGGCTTCTCCAAGCCAAACCATGTGTAGTAGCAACCTCTACTGACATGTTGGAAGTAGTCTTGCCCCAGCCTCTCCAAGCTGCAAGTAGTCTTTCCCCAGCCTCTCCAAGCTACAAGTAATCTTTGACTAGCCTCTACAAGCTAAACCATGATAAGCAAGAACATCTTACTATCACGTTGCAAGTAGTTTTACCTTAGCTTCTCCAAGCTGTCTCACATTGATAACTAACGGATCAAGCATACAAAGGTTAAGTGTTTAGGTTGCCACTCAAACTAACATACACTCAAGTTTCCTTAAAGATGATACATGTTGAAAAGATCCTAGGAGAACTTGAATGACTTCCTTCTTCTACTTCTTCTATAAAAAAAAATATAAATCTAACTAAGAATATAAAAGGAAGATTTGCTTTACACCTCAAAGATAAAATTGATTGCATGATAAAGATTGAATATTTTAGGAAGTGAGAAGAGATTTTTGTAGAGTTTCTTCTCTTGAATCTCAAAATCTCTTAATGTTTTTCAAGCTTAGCATCTCCTTATATGATGGTCTTTCTTTGTGACTATTGCCATAGATCAGTTTTTCAAGTAACATGTGTTGAACATTAATTATGTCTTGAAAGAAAAAGCTAGAAGAGAGATTGACAAAATTGTCACATCCATTGCAGAAGCCATTGTGAATATGAGCTTTCTGATCTTCTATCACAAACTACTTTTTTACTTTCTGAGCAAGCTTTCTGAACTCCTCCTTCGTGAAGCCAGGTTGATTAATCAAGTTGGAAAAGAGGTGAAACTGGGTTTGACTTGATAATTTGAAATTCAAATTTCAAATTTCTCTCCCTTTCTTATAGCATTCTTTGCTCCACTCACAGGTGAGCTTTCTGATGTACGTAATAAGCCCTTGAAGAGTTGTTACACTTTCTAATCTTCAATCAAATCTTCTTTATGATGATTTCTTTGCGATAATGATGATTCAAGATTGAGTAACTCGTTGCATATGGACATATTCTGATATTTTCATCTTGAGAGTACTTTCTGAAGTCTCTTTCCTTGGTTTCTTGTAGTGATGCAGCCTATTTCTGATCATTAGCTATCAAAGGCTTGGATAAGGATATAATTTCACTTCTTTAATATAACAAATCTTGTAACATGTTTACACATGCATAGTGAAATATGTATACTCATCTGAGTAAGCCTTACTTTTGCTAAACAATAGAACCTGCTATATTCTTACAAGAAAATTCAATAGAGACATCAGTCATTCTTCAAAGTATTTTCTTAGAATTAGTTTTGTTGTCATTTAAAACATATGAGCGCAAGGGTTTTGGAGGTAAAAATCTCCCATTGTTTTATGATGACAAACTAATTTGAAGAAAGTCTTTTGAAGAGATAATTGAAAGAAATATTGCAAAAATGTTAACGAGATAAGCATATTCTTTTAACATATCACAACTAGAAATTTTGAGGAAGTTCTTTTCTTTAAGGCATGATGTAAATCATATAAAAACATTTTAGCCTTAAGTGACACTTAATCAAGAATACTGTTGTTTCATTTTAAGCATAAGACAGACTTAAGAATACTTTCTGATCATTGTTAGAGCAGATGTTTAAGAGAAAGACGGTTAAACTATGGATAAACAACCAACTTAATCATTTGTCAAAAGAAAGAAAATTTCTAAAGATCTTTATACTTGAAAACTTAACAAGTAAAACTTGTGATACTTTATCCTAGCAAGATCCATTTTTGGCAAAACTCATCCCAAAAGAGATTTTGAAAGGAATACAAAACAAAAATAGAGTGTTCATAATTTTTAAAAAGCAAACTGATCCTTATACAGTTTCTGATGCTCAAATAAACCATAAGAAAAGTAAGATCAACATATTTCTATCCAAGGTTTGTAAAGCTCATATAGGGATCAATCCCTAAATCATCAAGAAAGGAGCTTCTGGACTGAGCTATGAAACTTTCCCATAAGAAACAGATTATGAAAACGATGTTTTCAAAAAACAGAAGATGTATGATCCTTTTTAAAATAAGTTTTTGTGAAAGCAAGAGCACATTACTCTATGAGATATTTCTGAAGATTGCTCACCAGTTTTGGTCTTTTTAACACATGTAAGCGTAGGTTTCTGAAGACAAGTCAAAAACTATATATATCCAGATTTCGATCAAGTTAAACACAGAACTTTAGAAAACCATATCTTAAGAGTGTAAAGATAAAGAAAAATGATTAAGCTCATCATGTGTATCAATACTCAGCTTATAAAATAGTATCAGAGCAATAACTACCTTGTGCTCTTTAAGATACTTAGCCAAGACTAATCACAGAAAAGCATGTAAGCTAGTATCTAGCATATATGATTAAACATGACAAGGTATACACATTCAAGATAAGAAGCAAACATATGACAGAGATATATGTGACTAGTTGAGCTTAGATAGAGCATTGATATGAATCAGAGCTTAAGATAAAAACAAAACATGAAGCATAATGTTGCATTCAAACATATGAGATAAGAAGAAGATAAACAAGGAAAAAAAAGAACGAAAAGAAATCATGAACAAAGAAACTTTTATAAACATAAAGCATGTTCAAAGATATACAAGAAGAACTGCAGAAAGAAATGCTAAAACAAAAATAATTCTAAAAACAAAAATAATTTTCTAGGCTCCTCTTCAGCACATACTCCTCCTAAGTCCTTGGCACAAATTTAGATTTTCTTCAAAGTAAACTCCCCTTTTTGGCATCATCAGAAAGAGGTGTGCCAGGAAACCAAGGATACCAAAAACAACCCCTTCGCCTTAGTTCTTATAGAATGTCGGAAGTATTCTGAACAACTTGTCACAACAAATCTTCATGATTCTGGGACCTATTTTCTAGTTTGTCTAAAATGAGCTTTTGATTATACATCAGACTCCTTATGCCAGGATAGGCGTAGTTTAGAGGAGGTATTGTTTGATGACGACCAGAGAAGGGTTGATCACCACCTTGATCTTAAGCTGGTTGATACAAAGATGGGAACGTAGTGAAGGGTTGTTCAGCATGAGAAGGAGAGGAGTTACTAGTAGAAGTAAGGATAGTTTCAGGTACTATACTTCCTGTAAAATTTGGGGAAGATATATCTTCATGTATCCTAATCCTGCTTCCTTGGTCAGTTCCAGATCGTAAGCGTTTAGATAAAGGGATAGTGCCACCATTGGGTATTGTGTCTAAAAGATGCTTCACAGAGTCTTCAGAACTACTGTCTAGAGTGATCACATGCCTTTTTAGACCCATTTCCTCGACAGTGAGCTCTTTGGTGGGTTTCTTCACGGTTTTGAAGTGAGATATGGCATATTCAATTCCAACCATATACTCAAACCATTCATTTTCCAAAGGATATTTCACATATTAAAGTACCCTAGTTATGAGAATTCCATAAGGCATAGAGAATGAAGAATCTCTGGAGGTATAATAAATCATATGATCCAAAATCAGACGAAGTAGATTGACTTTCCTCTTAGATAGGAAGCAAAACAGCAACATGCAATCCATGCCTAGAAGAGGCTGGGTGTTGAGCCTTGGAAGAAGAGTACATTGAACAAGAGTGAGAACCTTTCTTGCATCTGTATAAAGCATATCAGCAAATATCTTCCATGGTAGAAAGCTTGGGTAGCCAGTAAGACTGATGGAAACTTTTTCAGGCGAGACCCTAAGAGGAGTAAACTAAAATTTCTTGGATGAGCAAATAAAACCCTCATCAGGAGCGTGGATGATATTGGAGAGATCGGAGCTAGCAACCTATAACACCCCAGTTTTTTCGCATGTCCAAATGACCAGAATACCCTTAAGGTCATTTTTACCTGAGAATCATACTCTCTCTCTATTCTTCACTCCCAAACTAAAGCCCAAAAAGAAGATCTCGTTTGCAAGACCGGGTGCATTTTTTAAGGATTAGAAAGAAAACGGGTATCTCAGGTAGTGTATGGATTGTTCAAAAAGTATATATGTTAACAAAAAGCTTAAGTTTCGTATGGGAAAAGGGATTCAGCACAAGAAGATGAGTTTATGAGGATTCTTTTAATAAGTCTAAAATGGGTCAAAAAGTGAAAAGTGAAGCTCAGAAAGAAAGCCTTTCAGAAAGTGCACTCAAGAGTCAGAAATCTTTCTTTCTGACAAAAGGATGATGACACGGGATAATTCCCTCTCTTTTTAAGTTTCTCTTTCCCACGTCGCTTCGCATTCAGTCAGTTACACCACATCAAATAAATAACCCCCCATGTCTCACTCATCACCATCTTTTACATCTTCTTCAACCTAAAATACATAACCTCAACCGTTTCATCAACCTCAACTGTTTCATCCTCTCACAAACTTTTGTTCCTCATAATTTTTATCTCTTTCAAACTATAACCTTTTCAATCACCTTCATCATATAGTCATGGCTGAAGGAAAACACTGTTCAGGTCACATCACTATAATAGGAATACTTCATATGTTCACAGAACTGATGCATCAAGACCATTATCAAGAAAATTTCTCTCGTCGTCCTATAGCTCTAGGAAAAATATTAACACAAGTGCTGATGTCTTATGTAACATCGTAATTTTTAACCAAATACTCTAGAACATAATTAGGTTAATCATTAGTCTGTTACGTCATAGCTTCCTTCATACTTTTAAAATACTTAGCGAAAATACTGGTAAATTTTTTTTGAATTATAAAAGCAAAGTGAGAGCCGCGTGACACGTTAATTAGTAATGTACGAATGGTAATAAAGCAAGCATCGCATAGCAACATTACATAAACAAGTAAAGGCACATCATAATAACATTGAACTGCATATTTATATAATATAGAATATGCCCACTTGTATAGAGTGGGGCTTAGTTTGATACAACATGAGCAATACAACTAAAAAGGAAATACAAGAGAAAGTGCAACAGAAACTATAAAAGAAACTCCCCTACCCAAGTGCAACTGACGGGATGACCTCTAAAACAAAAGAAGGTTCATCCCCATCTAAGTGGTGTATGCTCTACCCGGGTACTCCATTGGTCGTACGACACCTCCTACTGACGTCCATCTCGCGAGCGAGGCACATCCGGGAAACCAGGCGAGCTCCTCGGGCGTGAAGAGGCGGAACGAGGATCGAGAGTGACCCCCGCGGTGTGGCCACATCTCCGGTCGTCATGCAAGTCGTGGCTGAGTCACGGTATCCTCACTGCCCTCCCTCATCAGTGGTGGAGAGGGGGCGGAGCTCTCGTTATACGGATGGGTAGGCGAGTCCTCGGATGGGTCAGTCTTCGAGAAGTAGGTGCAGGGTACGTAATCGGGATAGTCTCGCATGGTTGAAGCGACGGTGTGCATGCGGAGTACTCTCTCGTTATGCATACGCACGCGCTCAAAAACCCGCTCGTCATCGCCGTAGGGTGTTGTCGGGGAGAAGCGATGAGTATGCATGGGGTGAGCGAAGAAACGTCCCACGAACATGAAGACTCGCACCGTGCACTGTCCCTCAAAATGTTATGACTCGTGATCCGGGTCATAGTACACCTCCCAAGTCCGGGTGTCCACGAAAACCACGAACGTCGCCATCTGAAGATGTGACGGAAAGAAAGAGATAGAGGGGGTGAGAATCTGGCTAAAGAATCTCAGTAAGGCCTCCTACTACCTAGGTGTCATCATCTACGTCCTCAAGAACCTTGGGTTTAGTTATACAAATAAGTGAGCATGCATTAAGTCCATTTTTAGGTTCTAAAACATAGTTTAGCCAAGGTCCATTCATTTTAGCATGATTCTTAATGTCATGGATACAAACATATTAAAGAATGTATGCATGGCTCTACTTAATGCAAGAATAATCATCATATATTTAAGAACATCATGATAGTAGTGGCATAAAGTGGCAATTAAATTCTTTTTGTGACATGATCATCATAACTTCCTCATAGGCCACCCTAAAAGACAAGCACTCTGGGGGTGCTCGGCCGAACCGGTGTCACCCAGAACGTGTCACATCTCTAGGTTATGAGCTCATACCTCAACTAGTCGTCACTAGTTCTTACGTATCAATCTCGATAAGCGTAACATAATCATAAACATAATCCCGACTTATCCAGTACAAGCTAGGGGGCATTTCTTGGGGGTGCTCAGCTGAACCGGTGTCACCCAAGAATAAATCTTGGTACCGATGTCACATGAGTTCTCTGGAGGTGCTCGGCCGAACCGGTGTCATCCGAAAACCCATCTTAATACCTCATAAAAATTTCATAGGTTTTCAAAAACTTTATGATTCCCGAATTTGTCAGAAATTCGATGGCATAAACTGTAGCATGCTGAATTTCTTCCAAATTCTTCTTTATGCCACATGATTCAATCAAACATGCATCCTTCATCATACTTTCATGCATTCACATAATCATCTCATACTTTCACAAGCAACATTAAAAGTTCGTTATGCACTTGGTCCTACGGTATTTTATGCTCTGACCTTTTATGGGCCTTAAACTTGTGATGCAGTTAACCTATCATCTTCTATCAAACTTTTATGCACCTAAGGGTTCTCTTTTAACAAAACTTATTATTTATTTATGCTCTCTATTAAATCTGAACAACATCATTTCTTAGGGGCAGCATTATAAACTTATGATTACGGGGTCCTAGAACTTGCGTTTTAGACCCTTCCTTGGTTCTGTCTTCGCCTAAGGCGCTATAAGTTAAACGTAAACCAATTATGAGTCATTCCTATATCAAGGAACTAATTATAAACCATGTTCTCTACATTATAAGGTTGCTGGACAGATTCTAAGATTTAAATGTTCTAAGAGTTCTAGAATTGCGATTTTAAGGTTTTCTAGTTACTAGTTTCTCTATAGGTGCCAAAATTCATTCCTACTTCAAATGTAACCAAATTTTTCATGATTAATCAATCCTAATCTGATTCTCTCCCAATTGAAAGAGTTTGGGCAGTGTCCATAACTAAATGGGATAAAACTATGCTAAATCTTGACTTTACGGTTTTCCTAGAAAGCTAGTTTCTTCCCTAACTTGCATAGAAATGTTCCTACTTCATCATACATAATTTTTACACATTCAAACACATCAAACATCATAACATGGCATCAAACACATCATGTAAGAACCAAAACATTAAGTTTCCAAAAGGTGCATAACTTGATATTTTTAAAACACATAAGTTGCTAGTTTCTCTTGGAATCATTTTCAAGACTTCTAAAACTCGTTTGCAAACCATTTTATCTTGTCAAAGAGACTAAACACATCCTTAGGTCAGTGACCACTCAATCCCTCCTTAAAAGAGTGTTAAATTCATAGGACCTTGTTGGTCTTAAACTCAAACAAATTTATGAGATTTAAAAGGATTCTTAAAACTTGACTGATTGGTCCTTGAAGCTAGATGAAACTCATTCCAAGTTCATCATCACTTCTAGGCCGAAATCGTGCATTCGAAGAATGCTCCCTCATTAAACTTTAACTTGAGACAAAATGGGCAAGTCTTTGAGCTCTAAGGTCTTTTAAGTGATGACATAATTTAAACATGCTATGCACTTCATTTTTATTCTTCATTACAAAATAAAGTGAGAGCTTAAAGTAAACATGCAAGACTTGAAATATAAATATGCAAGGCTTAAAATAAATATGCAAGACTTGGAATATAAATATGCAAGACTTGAAATATAAAAATGCAAGTTCAATTCTTTATTTTAGTACTCTAGGCTCAGCAACAATCGACTTTAAGGCCGAAATAGAAAGGCTTTGAGATTTAGTTAGGTGATAGTGCAACCTCATTTTAAATCTTTACGTTCTTTAGTGAGGAAAGGTAGATATGCTAGACAAGAATATAAATATGAGATGCACTCTATTCTTTAGCTTTTAACTTTAGGTGATGGCTTGAAAATTAAATATGAATGCAAAGCTCAAATTAAATATGTAATGCATAAACTTAAATTTAAATATGAATGCTAGTTCATTTTATTTCTTGTTAGAGCTCATACAAGACTTTAAAGGAACTTAAACCTCAACCCAAACTCATCATGACAAGATAAAGAAAAACAAGAGTGAACCTCAAGGGTTCTTTAAACACAAAGTTTCTTTTCTTGGAATGTAAACATAAATAACATTTTTATTAAAACTCAAGCTCTAGAGGCCTCATTGTGATGAACACATAGACATCATCTAGAAGCTCTCATCATCAAGCTATTGTGAACTCCCTTGGCCAATATGGCCGAAATCATAAAGAAAGAAAAGGAAGAAGAACCGAAATTGATGGAGAAGAAAAGAAACATTTGGAACTCTAGAGACCATGATCTTGATGATGCATTAACACCAACATCATGAGCTCTCATCATTGAGTTCATGCTAACCATTTTAAAATATCACCAAAGTGAAAGGTTTCAAAGATTCAAGAAGAAAACTAAAAACATCTTTAACTCAAAATCAAAGATCAAGCTTTAGAGATTGTTCAAGTGATGAACATCATCATGAAACTCTCATCATCAAGCTCTTATTTCTTTGATTCACAAGCCTCATGGCCGAAAAACAAAGAGGAGTAGGAGAAGAAAAGAAGTTCTAAAAAGAATTCAAGAGAAACCATGAACACATAAAGAAATTAAGAACTTTAAAAGAAAGAACCCTTGAAAGAAAATCCCTACCTAGAGATTAGGAGGTTGGAATGAGAGAAGAGGATGAAGAACTTGAAGACTTGAACTTGAGAGAAAAAGGAAACTTTGAAGTGTTCTTTGAAAACTTACACTTTGCAAATGAACCCAAAATGATACAAGTTCACCCAAGCAAGCTATTTATAGAGAAATGAAACAAATGAAAGGTGCATTTGAAGAGGGAGGCTTCGGCCATGCAGAATAGAGGGAGCCCATGAGTTCCATGAGATGAGATAATGTGGTCTTGAGGCATGGTGAGGCATGGTTCAAAGTATGGTGAGGTATGGTTCAAGGTATGGCCTCAAGCATGGTTCTTTGAGTGAGAAACAATTCAACATTTGAGGTAAAAGGGAGAGAGGTGGCCGAAATGCATCAGCCATGGGGGGAGGGTTTCTTGCATTTTAATTGTAGTTTAGAGTTGTGTTTAGGTGTATCTTTGATTAGGATTAAGATTAGGAATTTGTAAGAAAGTGTTTAGGTGAGAAAATAGGTAATCAAGGTTGTCAAGACATAATTAAGGAGTGTTCTTGCATCATTAGTGAGTTCTAAATTCATTTTAGTGTATAAACAATTCTAGACACAATTCTTTGATTTAAGGAATTGGAGAGAGAAAACACTATTCAAGATTCCAAGAGTGAAATCTTGAGTTTTAGAAAAGAGATTTAAATCTAATCTAAGCAATCTTAGGTTCTTATTAATTTTAATAATTTATTTTGACTCTAGATTAATTATGAAAATTAATTAATCTTCGTTTAGAGCCTAATATTGCTTAGGTTTGCTTAATTATATCATTAAGCTCAAAAACACTATTCTAGGGGCAAAATCGTAATTTTGCACTAAAATTGCCCGAGACTGTCGAGACTCAAATAGATATTTTGAAATATGTAAAAACATGGTTTTAAACCTCTAGGGAAAGTTTCGAGTTCAAACGGCACCTTTACGCACGTAAAACGCTATAGGGGTATTTTGGTCATTTTGACCGGAAACTGCAGAAAATGAGACTTTCGCCTCCAGAACCACTCAAGGGTCATTCAATCCCCTTCAAACATTGAGGTGGCCCTTCGAAGACTGTCGGGTTGGCCATCCTCGAATTCCGGGCCGAAAATGACCTCAGGGGCATGTCGGTCATTTTCCACTCAGACAGAAAATCGGGGCGTTACACCTTAGGTTCTTATCCTTCTGGAAGGTTCTCATCCTTCTAGAGGTCATTTCATTTCAGGGATGGGAAGGGTTTCTCAACCTAATTGACAGAGTCTTTACTGAGATGGTCACCACTTTCTACTCCCAATTGATTCAGGTGTCTGACTCTATTCTGACTTCGTATATCAGAGGCATTGATATAGAATTGAGCATCATGGATCTCTCCAACATCATCATGCTCTTGATAAAGGACTTAGATGCTCCTCTGAAATAGATTGGTTGACAACTCTTAGTGTTTCAGCATAAGAGGTTTCCAGATGTCTCACCAATTCTCCAAGATATCATCCGGGTGAAATCACTACAGCATTGTTAAACTCTAATGTAAGGAAAGCTTCTATAGTCATTCAGTTCTCCTTGTTTCCTCATTTAGGTCGCACCCACCTTTTGGTTGGGATGGACTGTATGTTTCTCTTCTGTTTCCTAACATAAAGAAGAGTTAACTTGCCTAGATTAACTTTTGATCATATGATGAGTACTATTTCTCCTAAGAAAAGGAAAATCGGTACTGTTTCTTATGGGATTCGGCTGACTAAAGTATTTGAATACTTACATTACCCTCTAGCCAATGAGTGGTATGAGTATATGGAGGCTACAGAGTACACCTTTAACTCTTTTAGAACCCTAAAAGAGCCAACCCGAACTGCTTCCTCTGGTGTTAGGAGACAAAGTTTAAGAATCAGAGATGCAGCTGTTGAAAAAGCAACCAAAGAAGCTGAAGGCAGAAAGGGCAAAAGGAAAATAATCATTCTTGAGGATAGTTCCATGACAGCAAGAGGCCTAAAATAATCATCAGATATGGGGGTTCACCCTATAATCATAGTATGACCTCAAATTCTGAACAAGAATCCTCTTCCAAGATGGAAACATCTTCAAAGAATGGATCTGCTACTGTTGCTTCTCCGCTAAGCATAGAATAGCCTCTTACTTTGACTGTACCTATTCCTTCTCCTGTTCAAGGTGTTGATCCTTCATCAAGCTAACCACTACCAGCAGCCAGATTACATGGAGGTTCAATTGATTTTGTGCAAACAACGCCTCATCAACAATTGTCTGGATAATTTGGAAGCCGTGACTCGTAGGCATGAAGCATTGCTTTTGGAAATACTTCATGAAGTAAGGCATCAGGGCTGATGATGGTGCTACTGGTTTACAGTGCACTTCTTTTTGTTGATGACAAAAGGGGGAGAAGAACATTGAAGAAAATATTTTGTGTTGAGAAATGCAGGAGGAGCATAAGCTGAAGGGAGCATATTCAGAGATTTTTTTTTAAGCATGTTTAGAAAATTTCCTTTTTTTCTTATTTTTTCTTTGATACCTTTCTATCCATGAAATATATATCAGTTTCTTTTGCTTATGTCTGTGCTTTGATTAATTTTATGCATGCTCTATTTGCTCTGGTTTCAAGTCATGTGCATTCATTTTCCTAAAAAGTGTGGTTAGTCAAAGACATGTTGAAAATGGATCTAATCAAGTTAAAACATCACAAGTATTGCTTGTTAAGTTTTAAGAATGAAGATCTTTAGAAAGTTCCTTTCTTTTGACAAATGATCAAGCTAGTTGTATATTCATAGCTTAAATGTTTTTCTTTGACATTCTGCTTTGTTACCTATTTAGAAGGTACGTTAAACCAGAGTTATGCTTCAAGAGAAATAACAACAACTATGATTAAAAGTCACTTAAGGCCAAAAATGCTTTTATATGTTACATATCATGCCTTATGAAAAGAACTTCCTAAAAATCACCTTCAATGATAAAATTAAAAGAATATGATCTTTCATGCTTATATTTCAATAATATTTCTTTCAATATCTCTTCAAAAGATTGTTTTCAAATTGATTTGTCATCATCAAAAAGGAGGAGATTGTTAGCTCTAGAAACCTATCGACATACATTAGTTTGTTTTGAATGACAATAAAGTCAATTTAAAGAAAATAATTTTAAAAAATGACTAATGTTTATCTTGAGTTTCTTGAAAGATTATAAACAGGATTCTATTGCTAGCAAAGAGCAAGGCTTACTCAAATGAGAATATATTTTATTATGTATGTACATGTCTCATGTTACAAGATTTAAAATGAAATAGAAGTGAGATAATATCCTTATTCAAACAGAAAATGTAACGCCCCGATTTTTCCCCTGTGTACAAATGACCAAAATGCTCCTGAGGTCATTTTACCCAGGAATGGAGGAAAACCGATCTAGGCAAACCTCGAGTGGATGTTTTAATGTTTGAAGGGGATTAATTGTGTTATGTGTGTTGTTAGAGATGAAAATCTCAATTTTTGATTTTTTGTGCAAAATTATCAAAATACCCCTATGGCTAATTAACACAGAATTAATTGACGATTGGGCCCGGACTTCACACGGAAGTTTAGAATATTGTTTTTAAGGAATGTACGACGTCTACATAAGCCCGGGGTGGTCCCGGGGAGTTTCTATAAAATTACCATTTTGCCCCTAATTAAAGGCATAATGAGCTTAAATTGCATACTTAACAAAACTAAGTAATATTAGACTCCAATTAAAGATTAATTAATTTTAATTATTAATCTTGAGTCAAAATAATTAATTGAGGTTGATTAGAGCTTAAGATTGCTTAGAGAAAACTAAATCCCTTTCTAGAATCAAATGGTCTTCAAGTCAAAAAGTGAATAGTGTACAATCCTATGATTTAAGGAAACATGTTGGCATTTGAAATTCAAATTTATTTAGTTTAATTCAAATTAAATGAACTTAATATTTATGACCGCTCTTTAACCATAGTCTTGGAATGCCTAAATGCATGATCATTTACTTAAACACCTAATTACCAATTCCTAACCTTTCTCCTAATTAAATCTACCTCTAATACACACCTTAACCTATATTAAAAATGAAACTTGGTCCCAAGTCCTTCTAGATGGCCACCCATACCTTCATCATGGGCACCCATGTAACATCCTTCCAAGTACAACGTCATCCTTAAGTCATAACATCATACTTGAGAGTTGTTACTTATAAATTAGCAGACCTTTCTTAAATATCTATAGTCATTTTGATTGATTCGCGAGATAACTAGTTCATAATTCTATTGAAATGTATATAGCAATGAAACCAAAATATTTATTTAATACAAAGTTTAGTATATAAAGGAAGCTCTTTTATGAGCTTTAATACACCTTTGTCCTCTAACATATTTACATACATATCCATTCCACTAAATACAACATAATAAAAGCATTAACTACTATACTATTGCACTTCTAAGTTCTTTTACATAGCAGTCTCTAGATTTTCTGCATCAACCTGGAGACAACACGGAAACATAAAAATATAGGGGCGAGAATTATACAATTCTCAGTAGGGTAACTCCCCCAAATACACAATCATAATGCCATCATCATCGCTCCAGCCACTTCGGTTTATTAAGAAAAAGTGGTCATGCATTATATAATATCAGTTTATTTTTTTAAGTTCCAAATCATACTTTCGAAGTGGGTTACTTTTAATATTCAATCACTTAATGTACATATACCATACTACTCAACATCATATACTACTAACTTTCCACTTAAATATATTGGTCTCAATATCGATACTAAACTTCTTCACTCGGCATATAAGACAGGATTTCTTAGAAAATTTACTTCTTAAATTTGCCTTGGCTCTTGAATAATCTTGTCACGTCTGGGCGTTACGTACTGCCGTGCCCAGTATGGCGATAATGGGTAATAGGCTCCTTTTCAGGAATAAGCTCATTCCTATACATGATCATTGGATTTACTTTCTCCAAATCTCACACAAACCTATTCCTAGCGAGGTTTACTTTCCCTAACTCAATTCAAGGGTAGTCAGGTTTACTTTCCCTGACAGACTGGATTTACTTTCTCCAACCCAAGGATTATAAACCTTATGCTCTTCTTGGTAGTTAGGTTTACCTTCCCTAACAAACTGGATTTACTTTCTCTAGCCCAAGAAACAAAATCTTATGTTTTTCTTTCGCATATGAGCAATTGTAATAAGCATTCATATCCATGTATACCTAACTTCATTGTTAAGCTCACATGCTCAATTATTCATATTCATATTCATGTGCTCATGTCATACTACTATAAGGTGCCATTATTTCATCAATTCAAAGCATCAATTCATTCTCAACACAATGGCAGATTTCACATTATTGTGGCATAATTTTATTTGCACACAAAACAATCATTTCAGAGGCTATAAAAATTATCAATGATGCCTCAATGTGTTACCAAGAGCTTATAAAAATTTTAGGGGAAATAGATTTCTCTAACTATATTAACAAAATTCTACAAATTTAGTGGTCAGAAACCAGTCCACCTTAGCTCAAGAACCATAATTCATAATTTTTAACCCTAGCCAATGATTGAATCAATTCAGAATAAAAATCATGCTTATACTTCGAGATGTTATAAGCATCCTGTAAAAATTTCAAAGGATAATTTCATCATATGCTATTGTAACAAAATTATACAAAGTCACAGCTTCAGTTCCCATAATCCAGACAGCATATGCCTAATTTCGGTTCTTGATTTTTCTAAAGCAGTTTGAGTCAAAATAAGAACCCAAGAAAATTCATGGAACTATCCCAAGATGTTAGCTTCAACATATATTTTTTTCAGCTAACGAAATGCCCACAACATGCCCAGAAAATTCGTGATCACACACTGCCTGTAAGAAAACTGAAAATCCAATAAGTATTACTCAACATCTTTTGACAAAACGATCTTTCTAACCTCATCCAAACACTTCACCAAAATTCATACATCAATATCAACATAATATCAACCAAATTAACTAGAAATTTCGGATTAAAACTAGTTATAAATTCTCAAAAAAAATTTGAAAGAAAAAGGCCAAAGAAAATCCTACTCTTGGGAGCTATTGTATTCTTGTCTCTAGCTTGTTCCAAGATGGAAATTCTTCACTCTAAAGCTCTTAAAACACACTCAAACCCTATTCAAATCAGTGAAGGATGAGGTAATAAGATAAGGTTTAGATATTCTAATCAGTTATATTTGTAGAGGTTGAAGTGTAGAACAATTTTGGTGAAGGAAGATTTTGATTTTACCAAGGTTTGGCTTAGGATTTTTGAGGTTAAAATCAAGGTTTTGATGAAGAAGAAAATGGAGGTTCTACTGTATGGTTTCTGTCGAGGATGAAAATGCCTTCTTGGAGAAGAAGTTTGGTCATATTTATCTTGTAATAAATGGTTGAATACTTTATGTCATAACTAGATAAATCCTAATCTAAGAAAATATATTGGATGGCTATGATTCAATCTTGTAATTCAAGATTGAATCTTAGCCATTCATTTAGTTTAAAGGGATAAGGCCATTCTTTTTGTAGAGATCTAATTAGTTTCCGGTGTTAAAATTACACATCGAAATTTTACCGAATGGGTAAAATATTGTACCCAAGTAATCAAACATTGTCCGAAAATTAATTTCAGGCCTAAAATTCTCATTCCTTATCATTTCTAATCTCAATCTTATAATTTCTCAGTTTTGGGCACCTCCGGGTCCCAATTCGATGGTTTTAGCTATCCCAATAGGCCTGTGGGGCCCGCAAAATACTATTCACATTTTTTTTTTTTACAAAATCATTGAGCCGTCCTTATCATTGTTAAAACTGTCAAATTTTTGAAATTATGACTAATCAAACTCAAATTAATTTTTAACTAATTTTTAGGGTGTTACATCTTTCTTATTAATTCCACCTTCTTACATCATCACCAAAACCACCAAACATGCTAGCCCTGGCCATTTTTACAATTACCACCAGAACCAACCGACCTACCGATCGCCTAGGATGAGCTCAACCTAACTAGCCATTGCTAGATTTACATGGGGTAATAGAGGAGGAGAATCTCATCACTTCCTTGCCTTTCTTATTATGAATATGCAACTTACTTGGATCACCTCTCATAACCTTTAATTTGGGGAGTCTAGCGGATCATTTCCATATGTATTATGTCACCTTAAACTTAGCATGTGGTTTTGAGATGCAAAGGCACAATCATATCATATAATATCATATGCTTACATTTCACTTATCATGTGCACCTCAAATATTCCAAGTGTAGTCATAACATGCCACAACAATTCTTATAACTAGTAACCAAGTATGCAAATATAATTATCACATAAATTCTTAAGCATATTGAACCTCAACATCCTATGGAATAAGTACTTTCATTATCTATTAACCGACTAAACCTTTAAATTGGGTCAACCCAACTTTTGTGTTTATCCTTTTAATCAATTACAAGGAAATGAATGATTTCGGTGTTCTAGAAGTTACGTCTTTGACCCTTTCTCATTACCGACTTTTCCTATAATGCTAGAATAAATTCCTAAGTTAATTATGAGTAATTCCTACACATTTACTAGGTGTTAAACATCCTTTTTTCCAAAGAATAACATGCTAGACAGAAACCATATTTTTCACTTTTAAAGATTTTTGAAATCATATTTTTTATTCTCCCTAGTTACTAGTCCTTCCTTAATTACCAAAAATCATTGTCACACTAATTAATAACAATTTTTACATGTTTAACATACTCCAAACAGCATTCTTCAAATCTAGAAAGGTTTGGACAGAATCAAAAATTCAATTTTCTAAGAACATGCAAAGTCACAAAATAAATATTTCTAGTAACTAATCTTTCTTAGGAGTAAATCTAGATCAAGAAACAGACTTGTAATTTATTTTATCCTCATAGAAACACAAATAATAACCTTAGTTCAGTGGCAAAGTTAAAGAGCTCAATAAGAGAATTTTGGTTATGTGAACCATGTTTTAGCATTTTAAGAGTTAACATATTTTCTAAGGAAAAGATGTAAGACACAAACTTTGAATCCTTAAGATAGTAATATTCCAACATCTTAAAAACTTTATTACTTTGAAAACAAAACCTTTTTGTAAATACAAATGCCCATGGAACTGAAGTTCTCATGTAAGTTGAAAGAGGTAAGTCTTGAACTCTGGATTATTTAGGTGATGGCATAAACTTAAACGTGCAAAAATGCAAGCTTCATTTTAATCTTGATATTATAAGGTGATGGCAATGGAAACGTAAATATGATATGCAAGGTTCAAATATAAACATGAAATGCAAAGACTTGAAATATAAATATGAAAATGCAAACTCATTTTTAATCTTTAAGTTTAGGTGATGACTCGAATTATAAACATGCTAGACAAGAAATATAAACATGAAATGCAAGTTCATTTCTTATTTTTAAGCTTTAGGTGATAACTTGGAAATAAATATGATATGCAAGTCCAATTCTTTATTTTACTACTCTAGGCCCTTTAGAGTATTCACTCTAAATCAACAATCAACTTTAAGGTTGAAATAGATAAGCTTCGAGTTTAATTATTTAGGTGATGACATAAATATGAATATGAAGTGCAAGGCTTGAATATAAATATGAAATGTAAAGACTTGAAATATAAATATGAATGCAATCCATTTATTATTTCTTTGAGTCCTAGGCTCAAGACTACCATTTAACTCTTTAAAATCACATAACATCTTATTTGTTAAAAACTCATAGAAATGAAGCCTTCAAGCTTTAGAGGTCAAGTAAATGATAGTTTTACAACCAACACCCAAGATCTTCATTATCAAGCCATGGTTTTTCCAATAACAAGGCCATCAAGGCCGAAAATGAAGGGGAAAAAAAGGAAGGTAAGAAACCAAAAATGAGAAGAAGAAAGAGAGAACCAACATTATAACATCTCAATCCAAGAGTAATACAAAAGAAAAGAATAACAAAAATCAAAACACTCCCTACCAAAGATGTGTTTATTGTTGGAAGAAAAAGAGCTTGATCTTGAAAAGAGGTGAGAAGAAAATTCCTCCTTGGAGTCCAATATAGTTTTGGCCAAGAGGAAAAGAAAAGGGAGGAAGGTTTTCCTCAAGTTTTGATGCTTAGGGATGGAAAGGTTATGTTTCTTGATGGTGGTTTGAGATTGAGAGGTGATAGTGGGTGGTGGTTCTTGTGGTGGTGAAGGAAGAAAAGAGAGTTTTTGAGAGGTGAGAGAAGAGAGAATTTGAGAGCACTTTTTTGGACACGACTTCACCAAAAAAGTAGATGGGAAAAAATGAGAGTTTGTGTGTTTCTTTGAGCATATGTTGTATATAAAGACACATGTGAGGGTATAGTGGGGAGTATGGGTTGTAACATCCCCTGCTGCTTTATGGATTGATGACTGTCCCCACAAACCAACACGGGTCTTTTTAGCGTGCTTTGTCCTTACTCACATGCTTCCTAGGAAAACTTCCTAGGAGGTCATCTATCCCAAAATTGCTCCAAGTCAAGCACACTTAACTATGGAGTTCTTTAATGATAGGCTACCGAAAAGAAAATGCATCTTGTTAGTATAGGTAATATAAATCAATTCATATAAGCCCTCCTTAACTATATAGTCTCATACCTATACAGTTTCAGGATCCTTCTCATTTGGGTGTATAATCGGTTCATTCATGTACCCTTCTGCTTTTGAAGTCTGCCAGGAGCTGCTCCTTGTCCGTGCCTCCTTGAACCGGTGATCACTCCTTGACTTCGCAATCCCCGGGCGTTACATGCCCACTAGCTTCCGCTTGGTTCGTCCCTGAACCACACCGTATTGGGAGAGGTGCAGGCTCTGATACCATTTATAACATCCCCTGCTGCTTTATGGATTGATGACTGTCCCTACAAATCAACACGGGTCTTTTCAGCGTGCTTTGTCCTCACTCACACGCTTCCTGGGAAAACTTCTCAGGAGGTCACCCTTCCCAAAATTGCTCCAAGTCAAGCACATTTAACTATGGAGTTCTTTAGTGATAGGCTATCAAAAGAAGATGCATATTGTTGGTATAGGTAGTACAAATCAATTCATATAAGCCCTCCTTAACTGTATAGTCCCATACCTATACAATTTTAGGATCCCTCTCATTTGGGTGTGTAATTGGTTTATTCATGTACCTCTCCGCTTTCGAAGTCTACCAGGAGCCGCTCCTTGTCCGTGCCTTCTTGCACCAGCGATCACTCCCTGACTTCACAATCCCCGGGCGTTACAAAAGAAATGTGAGAATTCATGCATGAGAAAGTAAAATTACCATGGGTTCTCCTGCCCTCCCATGCATATTACATGATGTATAACTCATAGCATTACCCTATCATGCATCCATTTACTTGCCACTATTTTAGTTCTCTAGCTTATCTTATGTTTATGTGCTTAGCCTTATCTTGTGTTTTGGAGTTACACGCTATCCATTTATGTTGCATACACCAACGCATTGCCATGCATACATGAGATACCTGTTGCATTCATGCATTAAAATTCATACTAAAAGATACGAGCCTCGGTTAATAGTATTTGAAAACTTAACAAACGAATCCTATTTATGCCCATTACTTTCATAATTAAACCCGAGATTCCTGAGGACAATGATGATGACACGTGTGTAGAGAGGGAAACCCTACTGAGATTCTTGTATAAGCTTCTCACTCCCTCTATCTCTCTTTCCATCTTCGTCTTCAAACAAGGTTGATGGCAGTGACAGTGGACTCCCTCAAGATGCTGGCATAGGAGTTGCACTACGGACTGGATCGGAGTGGCGCCGCAGAAGCACGAATATACTCTTTCATAGTCGCAACCTTAGAAGTTGCCTCGTCTTTGTACAAGTTCATATCTTAGTCATGAAAGGTTTAGCTACATCATAGTTATGTTTAGTTTTGAATTGTTGTATGCTCAACCTCTGCAAGTGGGCTCAGTATATTTGATGTGGTATTATTGTTATAGTATGGTTGTGGATTATTCCTATAACATCACTATTATTATTATTATTATTATTATTATTTGTCTTGATACTTGAAGTTAAGTTATGGTATGATGATGTGCTCAGTTTATGCTAGACTCTATTATGTTATGTACGTATGATATATGATGAATAGTTATACGCTATAATTTATACGCAAATGGCTCAACAGCTCATAGTTTGGTCTTTCAAAAAAATGGATCATATTTTCCATAGACTTATTTTCAAAAGCCTTAAAATTAAGTAAAATTTTGAGATGAAGGAGTAACAACTAACGATTAACCATAATACATCCTAGGCGTATAGTGTTGAAAATTAGGGTGTTACAGAAAACAACTAACGATTGAAAAGGAATCAACATTATAAGAAACCAAGTCTTTTTGAGACTTCAAAAAGTAGCATTGGACTTTAGAAAGTATATCGGAAAATAGTGAAAATCTACAAGGAAATAAAGGGAAATTTGAATTTCAAATTTGAGTTTGAATTTGGAAAAAGTCAAATCCCAATGTCAAAACTGGCTAATCATCTCTTTTGCCTTTGAAGTTAACTACTCAAAAGTTCTAGAAGAAAAAGTTCAGAAACTATGGTTCAGAAGTAAGAGTATTTTTCTAAAGAGCATCAGAAACCTCTTTTCTTTAACAGCATTTGCAAACTGTTCTGACTGACAAACAAGCTACCCTTCTAGATTATCTTTTCAAGACACAAATGGATGATCAATACATGTTGATGGAAGATTTGAGAAAAGGCAATGATCACAAGGAAGACCTTTATAAATAGAGATGCTATGCTTACAAAGAGAGAGACTCAATATTGTGAAAAAGAGCTAAAACGCTAGCAAGTTTTTCATTCTTTTTTCTTGTAATATTCATTACTACTTGTAATCTTTTCTTTTTTCATAAAATTTTCTTTCTACATCCTTCATCGATCATGCATTCATCTAGGGAAAAATATCTAGAAAGAAGTCATTCAAGTATTTCCAACACCTTTCATTGTAAATCCAAAGAAATCTTGAGTACAGGTTAGTTTAAGTGACAACCCAAACATATAACCTTTGTATCCTTGATCCAAAAGTGATCAATGTAAGATAACTTGAAGAGGCTTATTAAAAACTACTTGCAACATGACTATAAAAGAGTTTTTGCTACTCACAGTTTAGCTTGGAAAGGCGAGACACAATACTACTCGGTTCAGCTTGAAGAGATTGGTGAATAACTTGTGACAGTAGGGATTGTTTACTGGTCACTGAACATAGTTTGTAAAGGCTATTGTAAAGAATATCTTTGTTCTTTCTCAAGTTAGAGAAAGAGTTAGTGGAACTCAATGGTTGTTGAGAATTGGATGTAGGCAAGTTTGGTCGAACTAATATAAAATCTCCTGTGTTGTATCTTCTATATCCTTTATCTCCTTTTTATTTCCATATCTGTTCTTGTATCAGTATCTGTTTTAAAAAGCTTATCTTATGTTTTTCTGTCACCTATTTAGTTCAGAAAGTTTACTTTATGAAGCATCTAACGTTCTTCCGCTATGCTACAAGTTCATGACTTGATAGTTTTTGATAAAGTTTTTCAGATCTTCAAGAACAAAAGAAAAGGAAAAACATGATTCAACCCCCCTTTTTATATGCTTTTCTACCTACAACCATGCACATCAAGTTCAAAGAGCTCAAGACGGACCTTGCTGATGATCTTAAAGAACCAGAAGAAAGTCTTGAAGGAATGAATCTAAAGGAAAATCAAAGCCAATTTAAGGAAAATATTTTGAACAATTACGATTGTTTATGCCGTGTTTCTTGAGTAGCTAAATAGGTTCTATCGTTAGCATAACAAGACTTCATTAAGAAAGGATAATTTAACTTTACATGTGCAAACATGCTTTATCTCGTTTTAAGAGATATGAACAAAATGAAAGTGATAATTATGTCTAAAAATGAGTTTAAATGTCTAATGATTTGAAAAAAAAAAGCAACTAGAACAAGAAACCAAGATATGGAACTTCCGAAAGTAGCACTGGACTTCAGAAAGTACACCTGAAATGGAGATATGAATCAAACATTGAAGCTAAAGTGTTCTACCATCTTCAATCATCACTCTCGTAATGCTTTAATCATCAACAAGCTCTGATTGAAGACAAGAAGATTAAAAATTCATCAAGGAAATGTTACTGTATTTCAAAAAGCTCAAATACTGTGAGACAGTATGCAGTACAAGAAAAAAAGGCAAATTCAAAATTCAAAATTGAATTTGAAAAGTCAAAATCCAGTATCAGAACTGGCATGACATCTCTTTTGCCATCATGGTCAACTACCTCAACTTCTAGAAGAAAGGTTTCAGAAACCATGTTCAGAAAGTAAGAGTGGTTTCTGAAGGGACATCAGAATTTAAAAACCTCAACCTTGTAATGGCTTTTGCAATAGCTTTGACAAATAGGCAGGCTACTCTTCTAGACTGCTTTTTCAAGACACAAATGGATGATCAACACGTGTCACATGGAGATCTAATCAAGGGCAACGGTCACAAAGAAGACCATCTATAAATAGAGATGATGTGATTTCAAAAAATAAAGGAAGATGCTGCAGAAAGAATAAAAACTCTATGAAAATTTCTCCTCATCTTCTTGTAAAGCTCATTACATCTTGTAATCATTTTCCTTGCTTGTAAAAATCTTCTTATAACATTCGTTCATTGTTCATACATTCTTCCAAGGAAGAATAACTAGAAAGAATTCATTCAAGTACTTTCTATGTCTTTTCACTATAAATCTTGAGGAAACTTGAGTGTAGGTTAGTTTGAGTTGCAAGCCCAAACACAAACCTTTGTAACCTTGATCCAATAGTGATTGGTGTGAGATAGCTTGGAGAAGCTACTCAAAGACTACTTGAAACGTGACAGTAAAGGTGTTTTACTGGTCACGGTTTAGCTTGGAGAGGCTGGTTAAAGACTACTTGGTTTAATTTGGAGAGGCTGGTTAAAGACTACTTAGTTTAGCTTGAAGAGATTGGTCAAAGACTATTTAGTTCAGCTTGAAGAAACTGGTGAATAACTACTTAGTTTGTGACAGTAGGGGTTGTTTACTTGTCACTAGTGAAAGCTTGGAAAGGCTATTGTAAAGACTATCATTGTTCTTTCTCTGGTGAGAGAAAGGTTTAGTATAACTCAACTATTGTTGAGAACTGGATGCAGGCAGGTTGGCCGAACTAGTATAAAAACTCTTCAATAGTATCCCTCTTCTCCTTCATCTCTTATTTTATTTCTGCATTTAGTTTATTACTATGTTTCTTCTGGAAATCTTTCTTTTACACGCTTATTACATATTCTTAGTTTAGAAAATTCACTTCCTGAAGTCGCTAATGTTGTTTCCATGGCACTTCAAGCTCTTAGCTTGATAGTATCTTGGTTAAGTTTTTTAGAAGCCAAATAGGGAAAGAAAACGCAAAGCATGATTTAACTACCTTTCTCGTGTGCTTTCTTAGCTACAGTGTACAAATGAGGATCATTTGCAGCAAGAAGCTTTGCTTTTTTATCAAGAAATTTTCTGCTCATGTGAAGAGGTTGACACCTTTCTTCTTCAGGATATCCCTCTGCTGACACTAGGTGAGGATGCTGCTATGGCCCTAATTGCACCAATGTCCAAAGCAAAGTTCTTTTGCACCTTGAATAGTATAAAGTCTTTTAACTCTCCAAGTGTAGATGGCTTTCACCATTTTATCTTTAAGAAGTATTGGAATCAGTTTGGTGATGTGGTAACTTGTTAAAGATGGTTTTCCTATTTGGTTCTTTTGATCCATCTTTGGCTAAAACTATGCTTGTTCTTATCCCTAAAAAAGATATGCCAACAAAGATATGGGATTTTCACCTTATCAGCCTTTGCAACGTGGTTTTTAAGTTGATTACAAAGGTGCTAATGATTCATATGCTTGCTTTTATACCTAGATTGGTTAGCCCTATGCAGGCAACCTTTGTTCCTGGTCATTCATCCCATGATAATTTTATTGTTGCTTAGAAGGTTTTGCATTACATGAATAAGTCTAGAGTTAAGAAGGACATGTTGGCTTTTAAGATTGATCTTGAAAAGGCCTACGACAAGGTGGACCATTCCTTCCTTTGTTGTATTTTTCAGAAGTTTGGTGTTCCTCTTGTTATTATAGATCTTATTATGTTTAGTGTTTCCTCCTCAAGCTTGTCTTTATTGTGGAATAGGGGTAAGTTTGATGCTCTTACCCTAGCTGGGGGCCTACAGCAAGGTGACCCTATATCTCCCTACCTTTTTGTTCTTTCCATGGAGGTGTTGAGCTTGCTGATTAATGCTAATGTTGAGAATAGTGCTTGGGATCCCATTTGGGTTTCTAGGGGTGGACCTCCATTTCTCACATACTTTTTGCTAATGATGTGTTGTTGTTCTCTAAGGCTGAAGGTGAATTAGATGAAATCCAGAGCAATGTTTTCCTCGTTGGTGTCATAGTAGAGAAGGGATCTCTTCACTTCTATTTTTGTTATTTGTTTTACTTTTGACTTGGGCAAGTACCTGAGTTTTCCTTTCTTGGCGAATAAACCAGAAAAGTGGTATTTTTCTTATATCGTTACCACCTTGATTAAGTGGTTGGCTTCCTAGAAGAATATGTTGTAAAGCTGGTAAGTTAATTTTGGCTAAGTCGATGTTGTCCTCCATTCCTATTTATCCCACACAATCTTTCTGGCTTCGACCTTTGTTTGTAATACTATTGACAAGCTTTTCTAAAGGCTTCCTTTGGGGTAAGAATAATGCTAAGCTGGGTGTGCACTTCATAAATTAGGAGACAAATTGCAAGCCTACTTCTGCTAATGGTTTGGGTATATGTTAGGCGCATTTGGCTAAGATGGCTCTACTTGGTAAGCTTATTTAGCGCATACTCCACGAAAACTACATGTTTTGGGTTTAGGTCCTATCTCATCAATACCTGATAAGTTGCATTCATGCTCCCCTTTTCCTATATAACTCTAGGCATATTGCATCATTTATATGCTTAATTGATTGACATTTGGTTGATATATATTTAGTTCTCATTGTAAATCATTGAGTAATATCATGGTTAATAGAACCAATTTGATGAACAAATATGTTTTGGAGCTTTCTATGCTTGTAATCCTCTCTTGTGAGTGTAATTATATTACAGGGACTTCCTACGTTGGTATATGAAGATCATAAAGGTGTATAAAGCTTGTAGAAATGATCAATTTGGGAAAATTTTAGAGCTAAATAGAAGAGTTTTGCCATGTTTGAGCACATTTGCAAAAAGTGTTGTAATAGAAAATTCATATCTCTCTACAGATATTGGATTGAGACAAATAAAGATGTTTTGAAAAGCTCAAGAAGCCTTCTATAACTTTCATGTTTAGCTCAAAATCCATTTCTAAAAGTCTCTTGGTGAAAATTGAGTTGCAAGATTAAAAATTACTAATGTTCTGAAGCTATCTAGTTTCACTCTTAATTAGTATTTTGCCAATACCTAGAGCTATAGATATCCAATTGAGGTGATTCTTATGGCATTAGAAAGCTTCAAAGAGCTACAACTTCTATTTCTAGGCCTAAGAGCTAATTCAAACATTTTGGGGCTCAAAATGGGCTTAAAGGCAATGTCTACACAAGACCAGTTTGTAAAACAACATTTTTTGTTTTATTATTTTGGGGCCCTTTTTGACATTGTGATGATGTATTATATATATCTACTTAGCTTAGGTTAGCAGAGGATCTTCCATAATTATTCTAGGGCTGCCTCTACGTTTTCTACTTTCTCTTCAAATCTTGGGAGCTTCCAATTCTTATTTTAGCTCCTTTTTGGGATTACGATTGTACTCTCCATTATATTGATCACGATCCTCCACCTATGGAAAAGTAAATTTTTTTGTCTTACTCAAGGATAACTGAGGATTGAGATTGTTATTGAGGTTCCTATTTTAATTGCAATTTGTGATTGATTTTTCTTTCCATTTCCCTTTCCCTTTTATTATCTCTCTTTAATATTGGTTGTATGAATTATTGCAATTGTGTTTTTGAGAGATAATTGATTGTGTGTTCATTCACGTTATGAGTGATATGCGTAATTAGAATTTCATTAAAGTATTTGATCAATTAATTAAATTATATCTATTTTGATAAGGAATTGAAATTAACTTCGTTGAAAAATTAACCCCAAAATAGAAATAATGGAATAAAGAAATAAAATAAAGATAAAATATTATTAAAGCAATTTGACCAAATTTGCGAATAATATTTAATAGGTGAATGTAAATAAGCATTATTGGATGGATGCTTTTTTATATAATTTCAACAAATTCAAAAAATGATAATTTTATATCATCTTTAGGATGATTTCTATATCCACAAAATCAATCCTTTTTTTTTTGGAATAATAGTGCTATATTTTTAGCTAAATTTTGATCTAATTAATGGACTTAACCTTTATTTCAAATATGCAAATTGAGTGTCTAGATTTAATACCCCTGAAGCCTGCAAAATATTATGGTGTGATTCTTAGTTTTCACACCAGTTCGTGCCTTTAGGTTTATTTTGTAAGCCCTATTCTTGTATATTTTGAATTGTTTTTGGTCCAATTATATTTGAGATAAATCTCGATTCATTCTTACGCGATTAGTAAAAAATTTTACATGTCACTTTTAAGTTGAAAATTTTCCAAATATGAAGTGGGTAGCGGTTATAAGGGGGCATTATGATTTTTTTTTGTTTAAATCAAAAGTCTCGATAAAGACGATTGTTAACAAATTTTTAATGAAATCATAACATTTTGTAGGATACATATAGAGATATTACAACTAGATACCCAGGCTGCATTTTTGTATTATAGGTTAAGTCCATTAAACCAAACCTTTTTGGTAAAAATGTACGACTACTTTTTTGGAAAAAATAGATTTTGTGAATATAGAAATCAAGCAAAAGATGACATAAGATTTTCTTTTTTCAAATGTGATGAAATTACAAAAAACACATCCACTGACTCATGTTTATTTACATCCACATATTAAATATTATCTGCAAATTTGGTTAAATTGTTAATAATATTTTATTTTTTATACCGCTACTTAGGGGTGGAAATAAGCTAGGCTACCTGTCAGGGGCCCGCATTAGGCCTGGCCTGGCCTGGCCTAGCCTGTTTATTAAATGAGCTGGGTTAAGGCTTTTTTGAAATTAAAGCTTATTTATCTAAATAGGCCAAACTATAAACCCTAGAAAAAGCCTATGAAGCCTGATAGGCTGGCCTGTTTGTTAATATTCTTAATACACAATATTATTATAATACTATATATATTTATATTATTATTATTATTATTATTATGATTATTATGATTTCCAATTTACATATTACAATAATTTAATTTAATATTTCAGTAATATGGATTTATGATATATTCATAAATCATAATCACAAACACTTCCTACACGGCTACACTACTCTAATTTTATTTTGACCTTTTCACTTCTCACTGTCTGTGACTCTAGTCTCAGTTTCACTCTTACGGTCTTACCCCAAAGTCACTGTAGGAAGTGCACCACTGAACTCCACCATTGTTCCTGTCCTATGTCACTCCACTTCTGCCGCCCTCCTTCACGGAACTGCTCCTACGGTTGTTACACTTTGTCGTCGCTCCTTCATGGTGTTACTCTGTTGCAGCATTCATCGTTGATCACTGTTTCAGCACCACTCCTTCGCGGTGTTGCTTCATCGTGGTACTTCTTCATTCATCGCTGCTCCATCAGGTCACTGCTGCTCTGTCACGTCGCTGCTCCATTCCATCACTGCTGCTTCACGTCGTTGCTCTATTCCATCGCCACTGCTTCACGTTGCTGCTTCTTCTTCCTCCTACTGTTGCAACCTTTCCAGTCCAGGTGAAGCAATTTTCTTCCTTTGAATTTAATCTTTCATTTTTTGTTCTGTTAGATTTTATTTGATTTACAAATACAGCATGTCTACATTTTTCCCTTTGTCCAATTCTTCAATTCTTAGTAATTGGTTTGAACCAGTGTTAGAATGGCTTATGATTTTATTTTACTAAGTTTTGTATGATTTGAAGGTGTGTTGATATTAGTCTCTTGGTTCCAATTTATGAAGAACTTTGTACTTTGCTAATTTGGAATTATGTTTAAAGTATTATATAGAAATAATTATTAATTCAATAACTGTAGTGATGATTTGGAATGTTAATTCAATAACTGTAGTGCTAATTTGGAATCTTGTTGATGATACTTACTAATTTTTTTACTTTTTCAATCTTTTAGGATAAAATAATGTCTTCTCTGTTCTAGAATAATGGGACAATTGATGCTGGTCCTGTACCCACAAATATGGGTGAGATTAATCAACAACTACCTAGAGACTCAACTCAACATGAAGTTAATAGACTTGAAGGAGGGCAAAATCAAGAATAGCAGGATGAAGATTGCGTCATAAAGAAAAAAGGATGAAAAAGTTTAGTTGTTTGGATGACTTTGATGAAGTTGTAGTTGCTGATGGTGTGAAAAAAAGCTATGTGTAAGTATTGCAAGATAAATTATCTACTGGTGGGAGGGGGTCAAGCACAAGTCATGTGACGAGACATGCACAAAATTGTCTGCAAAGGAGATTAAAGTTAGCTACTAAAAAGAAGTAACCTATCATACTATTATAGCCTTCTAATGCAACTAATCCCTTCATAGTTCTTGGGGTAAGGTACTCTAATGAAAAGATAAGGGAAGTCATTGCCACTGCTATTATGGTACATGTACACCTTTTTAGCATTGTTGAAGATGAAGTTTGGATGTGGGCATTTCAATATGAAAATTCAGATTTTCAAAAAGAAGGTCGTAAAACTATAAGAAATGATTGTTTGGCATTATATGAGGCTAAGAAGAAAATATTGAAGGCAAAGTTGGATAGTGTGAGCAAGATTGGTTTAACTATAGATATGTGGAGATCAAGCCAGCAAGTTTCTAAGTACATGATCATCACTAGGCATTTTATTGATGCAAGATGGAAACTTCAAAAGAGAGTTTTGAATTTTGTGAAGGTTCCTGCTCCAAGGCGTGGGGTTGATGTGGCTGATGTAATCTTCAAGTATTTGAAGAGATGGGGGATTGAAAATAAAGTATTTTCAGTATTGGTTAATAATGCTTCTTACAATGACTCGTGCTTGAGGAATCTAAAGGACAACTTGTCACTAAGCACAAAGTTAGTCCTTGATGGAGCTTTGTTTCATGTTAGATGTTGTGCACATGTCCTGAATTTGCTTGTGCAAGATGGTCTAAATTGAATTAAGGGGGTTATTCACAATATTCATGAAAGTGTGAAGTATATCAACCATAATGATTCTAGATTGAAGGTATTTTGTGATATTGTTGAACAAAAGCATCTGAAGGAAAGGAAGCTTGTTATTGACTGTCCAACAAGGTGGAATTCTACATTTGAGATGATGTCTTATTCTTTGAAGTTTAAGATGGTCTTCTCAACTTTTAAAGAAAGAGAACCGCATTATGCATATGCACCTTTCAGTTGAAAAGTGGAAAAGGATGAGAAAGTTTACAAGCTTTTAGAAGTTTTTAATCTAGCCACTCATATCACATCACGTAGTGAGTATCCTACTGCTAATTTATATCTTGCTAAAGTTTGGAGTGTTAAGCAAGCGATTGATAATGCAGTAGCGGGTCAAAATCTTTTCATGAAAGAAATGGCAGCTCCAATGAAGGTTAAGTTTGACAAATATTGGGGGGAATGCAACTTGCTAATGGCCATTGCTAGTGTTTTGGATCCTAGGTGCAAGTTTCATGTCATTGATATTTATATAGGGAATATGTTGCTTTGAATGATGAAGAATCTTCCTCTAATGCTACAAATATAGGTCGCAATAACTCCTCAAGTTCTTCTGCATCTAGATCCTTAATTGTCACTGGATTTGACCAGATTATGAGCCTTGTGCATGAAAAGAAAGCAGTTCCCTCAATGAAATCAGAACTAGATGCCTATCTTGAGGAAGGTGTTTATATTCCTAAGGGTAATAATACCTCTTTTAGTGCTTTGGAATGGTGGAGGAGTAGTAGTATGAAGTATAAGATATTATCTAAGATGGCTACTAATATATTGGCCTTTCTTATCTCAACAGTGGCATTTAAGTCAACATTTAGTGCTGGAGGAAGAGTTATTGATGAGTATCGCTCTAACCTAAATGAAGAATCAATTGAAGTGCTCATATGTGGTGAGGATTGGCTTCGTCATAAGCATGGCTTGAAGAGAAAGCAAAAGGTTCAATTTTTTTTAATGGTCCTTTATTGCTATACATAATACATGTTAAATTTATTGCTGTTAATATATTATATGCTAATAAAAACTATTTTTCTTTTTTTGAAGGTATATGAACAAGAAGAAATATATTTGAAGATTTGATCATGTGGCTATTTGATGCACCTTTTAGGGGGCCATTTTATAAGTTTTATACTTTATTTTAATTATTTTACTATTTTATATACTATTTGCTTCATACTTATAGATTTGAATTATATAGTTTAAGCTTTTTAAGAAGCTTTATACATGGTAAAGAGATACAGAAATAATAGAATAAATGCATTCAGATGGTACACAACATGTGCCTAGAGTGAATAATATGCTGGTTTGAGAGACCTTTGCTTCAAATGCTACAGTATCATGGTTATATGTAGGCTCAAAATTGCATTTCTGGATTTTTTTAATAATATGAACAGCTTGGTGCAATATTTTGTTATATTGATATTTTGTCTACAGGTACAGAATAACACATAGCATACACAAGTTGATCTTGATTGTTGTGTAGGTCTCATGTGTGCTCTATGGTATTTTTGGATCATTATAAGTTTTGTTTTCTCTCAAGTTGTTTGTATGTTTCATGATATACGTTGCTTAAGCTAGGTGTTGCTCTACTCTATGGAGTATGGAGGCTGTACTTTGGAATTTTTTGGTTTGGTTTTGGCTATTCTCATATAATATCAAACTATTTTCCTGGATTTTAATGGAAATACATTTGGGGTCTTAATTATTTATTTTTCTTGTGTATTGGTTATGGAAGCAACTTTATAATCTTGGAGCCTTTACTTGTATATTTTACACATGGAACATTGTTGCTCCCTTTTCATTTGCATATAAAACCATTGCTCTACTCTTGCATATAAATTTTTCTTTGATTGTTGATCACTGTCATGGTTTTGGAAGTCAAAGAGTAAGTAATTAAGCAGCTCATGAAAATTGTTACAAATTACAGATTTTTTGGTCTACTTAGGAATACTATTAGCCTATTTAGAAATAGACTTTGGCCTATTTAAGAAGCCCACTAACCTATTTAGAAGTAGGCTTGGGCCTAATTAGAAGTAGGCTTTGGCCTATTTGAGAGGCCTATTAGCCTATTTAAAAGTAGGCTTTTAGCTTGTTTAAAGACTTTGATATCAAATAGGCTTGTAAGCCAAGAGAGGCCTTAAAAAAAGCCAAGCTAGGACTTAAAAAAAACCCTATGTTAGGTAACAGGCCAAGGCTCAGGCTATATGTTTGCAATATAGGCCATGCTTGTTAAAGTTAAAACCTGATCTAGCCTGGTCTACTTCCACCCCTACTGCTACTCCTACTTTTGGGAAGAAAGCAGAAGTAATTTATTCATATTATTTACATTACCAATTTCTTTATACGTATTTATAAAGAATCAACGTAAGTTATAGACTGAAGAAAATTAAATCAATATTCAACAATCAGATTTTGTTTCCAAAATTACCCTTGCCAAGATCTATGTTTTATTATGTTTCCTTTTAACCTTGAATTAGTATGTATTCACGCATCTATTCACAATTATTTCAGGTGAAATTAGAAAATGTTTGAGATGAAATACATATATAAATACTCTTCTATAGAGGTGAAATTCACATGAAGTATTGTTCATGCTATATGTCTATTTTATATTGTTTGAGGTCTCATATGGCCTTCACTTGTTTCATAAAAAAAACTTCTCCTTTTCGCATATCTTTCATCTTCATGTGACCTTCAACAATGACCTTTGTAGATCATCATATCAAATCAATGATGTACTAAATGGTTAGATTATGTTTTCACAATAAATTACGTTGTCTCTGACTGGAAACAATATCAACCCTAGAAGATGATCCATCATATAAGAGAGCAACACCAATGGAATCCATGGTTGAGCAAGCAAGAAAGTAAGCTTAATTTGGTTTTTGTCGATGTCTATTTCTCTTACCTTCTTTCTTTTGTGTGTCAACTTTGCAATGTGACTTTCCACTCAAAAGATAATGAACCAATAAAGGAGAGAATATGTGAAAGGGCATGTGAAGAGATTACATCAAATACCGAATTTTAGTGTTTTTTTTTAATTGATGAAGAGAAGGCCTCTAAACTAATGTCAACATTTTTGTATTGAGGGAGGCATTTTTAAATTTTCTAATCTGTTAGGAAAAAAATTATATAATATGCTTTTTTATAATTTCTTCAAAGTTAATGAACTTGCTTGAATGCTCCCAAATGTAATTTTATGTTTTAATTTTTATTTTTGGTGTGATTATCTTCAAGATCTAAGAAATAATTAACCCTAAACGACTTTATTTGATAGCTAGATTATTATCTTTTTTATAGTAATCATAGTTGTGAATGTAAAAATATACATGCTTTTATGGGTGAAAAGATCCATGAATACTATAGTTTTATTGACTTTTTTTATTTTTAAGGAGAAACCACCTGATATCCGGCCCACCAGCTGACTAATGTTGATTCTGGTACTACAAAGATCCATTATAGGTGTGACCTCCCTATAACATCCTAATTTTTAACCCAATACTCTAGAACATAATTAGGTTAATCATTAGTCTGTTACGTCATAGCTTCTTTAATTACTTTAAAATACTTAGCGGAAATACTGGTAAATTTTTTTTTGAATTATAAAAGTAAAATGAGAGCCGCGCGACATAATAAATGATAAAACGTGAATGAAAGTAAAGCAAACATCTCATCATAACACATAGCAAGTAAAGACACATCACAACAACATTGAACTGCATATTTATATAATATAGGATATGCCCACTTGTATAGAGTAGGGCTTAGTTTGATACAACATGAGAAATACAACTAACAAGGAAATACAAGAGAAAGTGCAGCGGAAACTATAAAAGTAACTCCCCTACCTAAGTGCAACTAATGGAATAACCTCTAAAACAAAAGAAGGTTCACCCCCATCTAAGTGGTGTGTGCTCTACCCGGGTACTCCATCGGTTGTACGTCACCTCCTACTGACATCCATCTCACGAACAAGGCACATAGCCGAGAAACTGGGCGAGCTCCTCGGGGGTAAAGAGGCGGAACGGGGATAGAGAGTGACCCCCACTGTGTGGCTGCATCTCCGGTCGTCGTGCAAGCCGTGGCTGAGTCACGGTATCCTCATTGCCCTCCCTCATCAATGGTGGAGAGGGGGCGGAGCTCTCGCTATACGAATGGGTAGGCGAGTCCTCGGACTGGTCGGTCTCCGAGAAATAAGTCCGGGGCACGTAATCGGGATAGTCTCGCATGGCTGAGGCGGCGGTGTGAATGCGAAGTACTCTCTCGTTATGCGTATGCACGCGTTCAAAAACCCGCTCGTCATCGCCGTAGGGTGCTGTTGGAGAGAAGCGATGGGTATACACGGGGTGAGCGAAGGGACTTCCTACGAACATGAAGACTCGCACCGTGCACTGTCCCTCAAAATGGTATGACCCGTGATCCGGGTCATAGTGCACCTCCCACGTCGGGGTATCCACGAAAACCACGAACGTCGCCATCTGAAGACGTGATGGAAAGAAAGAGGTAGAGGGAGTGAGAATCTTGCTAAAGAATCTCAGTAGGGCCTTCTACTACCTAGGTGTCATCATCTACGTCCTCAGGAACCTTGGGTTTAGTAAACGAAATAAGCGAGCATGCATTAAGTCCATTTTTAGGTTCTAAAACATAGTTTAGCCAAGGTCCGTTCATTTTAGCATGATTCTTAATGTCATGGATACAAACATATTAAAGGATGTATGCATGGCTCTACTTAATACAAGAATAATCATCATATCTTTAAGAACATCATAATAGTGGCATAAAGTGGCAATTAAATTCTCTTTGTGACATAATCATCATAACTTCCTCATAAGCCTCCCTAAAAGACAAGCGCTCTAGGGGTGCTCGGCCGAACCGGTGTCACCCAGAATGTGTCACATCTCTAGGTTATGAGCTCATACCTCAACTAGTTGTCACTAGTTCTTACTTATCAATATCGATAAACGTAACATAATCATAAATATAATCCCGACTTATCCAGTACGGGCTAGGGGGCATTTCTTGGAGGTGCTCGGCCGAACTGGTGTCACCCAAGAATTAATCTTGGTACCAATGTCATGAGTTCTCTGGAGGTGCTCGACCGAACCGGTGTCATCCAAGAACTCATCTTAGTACCTCATAAAAATTTCATAGGTTTTCAAAAACTTTCTGAGTCCCGAATTTGTCAGAAATTCGACGGCATAACTGTAGCATGCCGAATTTCTTCCAAATTCTTCTTTATGCCACATGAGTCAATCAAACATGCATCCTTCATCATAATTTCATGCATTTACATAATCATCCTCATACTTTCACAAGCAACATTAAGGATTCGTTATGCACTTGGTCCTACGGTATTTTATGCTCTGACCCTTATGGGCCTTAAACTTGTTATGTAGTTAACCTATCATCTCCTATCAAGCTTTTATGCACCTAAAGGTTCTCTCTTAACAAAACTTATTATTATCCATGCTCTCTATTAAATCTGAACATCATCATTCCTTAGGGGTAGTGTTATAAACTTATGATTACAGGGTTCTAGAACTTGTGTTTTAGACCCTTTCTTGGTTCTGTCTTCGCCTAAGGCGCTATAAGTTAAACCTAAACCAATTATGAGTCATTCCTATATCAAAGAACTAATTATAAACCATGTTCCCTACATTATAAGGTTGCTGGATAGATTCCAAGAATTAAATGTTCTAAGAGTTCTAGAATTGCGGTTTTTACGGTTTTCTAATTACTAGTTTCTCTATAGGTGCCAAAATTCATTCCTACTTCAAATGTAACCAAATTTTTCATGATTAATCAATCCTAATCTGATTATATCCCCATTGAAACAGTTTGGGCAGTGTCCATAACTAAATGGGATAAAACTATGCTCAATCTTGACTTTACGATTTTTCTAAAAAGCTAGTTTCTCTTTTAACATGCATAGAAGTGTTCCTACCTCATCATACATAATTTCCACACATCATAACACATCAAAACATCATCATACAGCAGTAAACCCATCATGGAAGGACCGAAACATTAAGTCCCAAAAAGATACATAACTTGATGTTTTTAAAACACATAAGTTGCTAGTTTCTCTTGGAATCATTTTCAAGACTTCTAAAACTCTTTTGCAAACCATTTTATCTTGTCAAAGAGACTAAAAACATCCTTAGGTCAGTGACCACTTAATCCCTCCTTAAAAGAGAGTTAAATTCATAGAACCTTGTTGGTCTTAAACTTAAACAAATTCATGAGATTTAAAAGGATTCTTAAAACTTGACTTATTGGTCGTTGAAGCTAGATGAAACTCATTCCAAGTTCATCATCACCACAAGGCCGAAATCATGCACTCAAAGAATGCTCCCTCATTAAACTTTAACTTGAGATAAAATGGGCAAGTCTTTGAGCTCTAAGATCTTTTAAGTGATGACATAATTTAAACATGCTATGCACTTCATTTTTATTCTTCATTACAAATTAAAGTGAGAGCTTAAAGTAAACGTGCAAGACTTGAAGTATAAATATGCAAGGCTTAACATAAATATGCAAAACTTGGAATATAAATATGCAAGGCTTGAAATATAAATATGCAAGTTCATTTCTTTATTTTAGTGCTCTAGGCCTAGCAACAATCGAGTTTAAGGCCGAAATAGAAAGGCTTTGAGATTTAGTTAGGTGATAGTGCAACCTCATTTTAGATCTTTACATTCTTTAGTGATGAAAAGTAAATATGCTAGACAAGAATATAAATATGAGATGCACTCCATTCTTTATCCTTTAACTTTAGGTGATGGCTTGGAAAATAAATATGAATGCAAAACTCAAAGTAAATATGTAATGCATAAGCTTGAATTTAAATATGAATGCTAGTCCATTTTATTTCTTATTAGAGCTCATACAAGACTTTAAAGGAATTTAAACCTCAACCCAAACTTATCATAACAAGGTAAAGTACAAACAAGAGTGAACCTCAAGGGTTCTAAAAACACAAAGTTTCTTTTCTTGAAATGTAAACATAGATAGCATTTTTATTAAAACTCAAGCTCTAGAGGCCTCATTGTGATGAACACATAGTCATCATCTAGAAGCACTCATCATCAAGCCATTGTGAACTCCCTTGGCCAATATGGCCGAAACCTTAAAGAAAGAAAAGGAAAAGGAACCGAAATTGTTGGAGAAGAAATGGAACATTTGGAACTCTAGAGACCATGATCTTGATGATGCATTAACACCAACATCATAAGCTCTTATCATTGAGTTCATGTTAACCATTTTAAAACATCATCAAAGTGAAAGGTTTCAAAGATTCAAGAAGAAAAACTAAAAACATTTTTAACTCAAGAACAAAGATCAAGCTTTAGAGATTGTTCAAGTAATGAACATCATCATGAAACTCTCATCATCAAGCTCTCATTTCTTTGATTCTCAAACCTCATGGTCAAAAAACAAAGAGGAGTAGAAGAAGAAAAGAAGTTCTAAAAAGGATTCAAGAGAAACTATGAACACATAAAGATATTAAGAACTTTAAATGAAAGAACTCTTGAAAGAAAATCCCTACCTAGTGATTAGGAGGTTGGGATGAGAGAAGAGGATGAAGAACTTGAAAAACTTGAAGACTTGAACTTGAGAGAAAAAGGAAACTTTGAAGTGCTCTTTGAAAACTTACACTTTGCAAATGAACCCAAAATGATACAAGTTCACCCAAGCAAGCTATTTATAGAGAAATGAAGCAAATGAAAGGTGCAAGGAGGGGGAGGAGCTTCGGCCATCAGCATGGAGAGCAGCCCATGAGTTCCATGAGGTGAGATAATGTGGTCTTGAGGCATGGTGAGGTATGGTTCAAAGTATGGTGAGGTATGGTTCAAGGTATGGCTTCAAGCATGGTTCTTTGAGTGAGAAACAATTCAACATGTGTGGTAATTAAGAGAGAGAGGGCCGAAATGCATCAACCATGGGGAGGGTTCTTTTGCATTTTAATTTTGGTTTTAGAGTTGTGTTTAGGTGTATCTTTGATTAGGATTAAGATTAGGAGTTTGTAAGAAAGTGTTTAGGTGAGAAAATGGGTAATCAAGGTTGTCAAGACATAATTAAAGAGTGTTCTTGCATCATTAGTGAGTTATAAATTCATTTTAGTGTATAAACAATTCTAGACACAATTCCTTGATTTAAGGAATTGGAGAGAGAAAACACTATTCAAGATTCCAAGAGTGAAATCTTGAGTTTTAGAAAAGAGATTTTAATCTAATCTAAGCAATCTTAGGTTCTAATTTATTTTAATAATTTATTTTGACTCTAGATTAATTATGAAAATTAATTAATCTTCGATTAGAGCCTAATATTGCTTAGGTTTGCTTAATCACATCATTAAGCTCAAAAACACTATTCTAGGGGCAAAATCGTAATTTTGCACTAAAATTGCCCGGGACTGCCGGGACTCAAACAGATGTTTTGAAACATGTAAAAACATGGCTTTGAACCTCTGGGGAAAGTTTCGGGCTCAAACGGCACCTTTACCCGTGTAAAACGCTATAGGGGTATTTTGGTCATTTTGACCCGAAACTGCAAAAAATAAGATTTTCGCCTCCGAAACCACTCAAGGGTCATTCAATCCCCTTCAAACATTGAGTTGGCCCTTCGAGGACTACCGGGTCGGCCATCCTCGAATTCCGGGCCGAAAATGACCTCAGGGGCATTTCGGTCATTTTCCACTCAGACAGAAAAATCGAGGCGTTACACTCCCAATCCAATTTGCTTTAGTTGGTAACATAGTTTTAGAAATCGGACCAAACCGACAAATTCGAAGAAGAAATCGATGAATTGGTTGCCTGACTAGTCTAGTTCGTCAGTTGGACAGGATCTACATACAACCTAGTCAAATGGAGGTCAAACTCGATCAAAATCGAGATTCACTGGCCAGCCAACCCGTGAGCACTCGAACTGCACACAAGAGTTGATGAACAAATTCAAAAATTATTTGGGAAGATTCGAACCGTCCACTAAGAGGGGCAAGGTGAGTGCACATGCCTCTGGACTAAGTTGTTTGTTACTATATTATGTAACAATAATTATATATATATATATATATATATATATATATATATATATATATCATATACTTATATATTTTCATTTATAAATAAATCCAAAACCTCTTTTGAGGGATTGAACCCTGTACCAAGGGGAACATACCACTAGGCCAAGTAACTTTTTATTTTGTAAGGTACCAATAATTATAAATATTGCATACTTAAATATTTTTATATATTTATTAATTAAATCCAGGTCAATCAATTCAATTAGTGACCAGTGATCCAATGATGTGATCGAGTTGACCACTGATCCAAATTTAAAAACTATGATCGTAATGTTTTATTGACTTTATTTCGCTAGCATTACCCTTAGAACTTAATGGGCTTAACATTTTAGCCTATTGTCCCTATAATGGGTGCAACCACCCATCAAGTTGTACCCTTGCTAACAATTATTATTTTTAGCCTAGTGGTAAACACTTGATCCAACTCTGGTATTAGCGCAAGGTATAGGATTGAAACTTTATTTTACTCCTCTAAAAATAAACATATTGCCTCATTAGTCCTTCAAAAAGTATGGTCACTTGACAGGTCCCTCAAAGATGAAACTGTTACTCCGTTCATGCTTCAGTAATTATCTGCCTTCTAAAGATATACAAAAAGATTCTAATGTGGTATGTTGATTGGTTGCTTGGATTAATTGTTAAGCGTCCATAGAGTAATATATAGATACTCTTTTGGATCCAAAATTTTTCTGCAATTAGAAGGCCTAACTCTACCCGATCTAATATAAGTATCCGAATTCATTCATCCGAAAAGTCAAAAAGTGGATGAGAGGAAAAATTAATGAAGGGAAAAAATAATGAACCCTTGAAATATTCCTCTTTCCCATCATTATCTTGAAGTCTCACTTCCCTCTTTGCTATTACTTGCAAGTTGAACCCTTACTTGCTTCATCTGAAAATCATCCATAAATTCTCAAGGAGGTTCTTGTTATTATTCTCATAAATAATGCTCTTGAGAATCTACAGGTGTAGAACCAAATTAAGAAGCAAACATTAAGCTTGTGCGACTCCAAACGCTTAATTGATGTCTTTGAATTGGGGTATAGCAAAATCACTAAAGCTACAAATCCTTTATTGATACGGCGAGCATCTCCTTCGCAAACATAATATTAATTTTTTTTCCACATTTTTATTTTTTGCCTTTCACTAATTCTTTCTTTCCTCTCTATTCATCTTATCATTGAACCAGCTTTCTAATGGCAATAAAGGAACGACAACCTAACCTTTGCCGAAAACTAGAGATTATTGTGGATTGATTAAATTTGGCCACTTTGATTGGATTAGCTAAGGTAATTATTTTAATTTGCAAAGAAGACTATATCACTCTACATGGTGTTTTATGACCCAAATCAACAATAGATGTGCCACATCAACATCTGTAATGGTGGGTAAAACGTTTTATACATCCAAATCCTATTATTAAGAGTGGAAGTTGGTCAAGTGGCTCATCAAGGACCTTTAACCCACCCTACATTCAGCCATTTTGGCTCAATTTATTTAGGAAACAAGTTTGGCTTAGATTTTTAAAAAATCTTTTTAGCTAAATAGATCAGGCTCTAGACAATGAAAATAGTCTATTATAGGCCTACTTACATTAGTATTATTTAAGAAAATTTAATCATAATAGAAATCTTTTAATCTATTTAAAATTATATTTCTTAACTTATCCAAGAAGGCTTTAACCAATTGAAAAAAAAAAGTTTTTTTTTTTTACATATTTAGAAGCCCTTTGACTTATTTAAAAGTAGGTATTTTGTTTTTATTTTTTAAAATATATATAATCAATTAGACAACTAAATAGATTTTTAGGTCAAGGCATCCTTTCTAGAAGGACATACTAATGCCATAAGAAAGGATGTCAGGTGATATACCCAGATTTAAGTTACTAGTTGGAAATCTAGACCAGACTTATTTAAGTCAAAATCGAGCTTAGCGTAGTTTATTTCCATCTATATTTATTATATTGTAACTCCATGAAAAGTAAGAAAAAAAAAATCCCTTGTTATAAGTTCTAAAGGAGAATGAGGAGAAGAACAAGCTCTATGTGTATCGGCCAAACCAATCATCTAAGATATTCGGGGTGCGTTCATTTTAGATTTTGTTAAAAGATGATTACAAAACTTAAATTTTATATATTCACAAAATCAATTTATTTTTTTAAAAAATAGTGCTATATTTTTACCGAAAAGGTTTGTATTAATGGACTTAACCTATATTACTAATATGTAGTCTGAATGTCTTGGTGTAATATCTCTGCACGTATCCTACAAAATGTTATGGTGTGATTCATTATTTTCATGCAAGTCTAAACCTTTAATTTCATTTTGTAAGCCTTATTCTTGTATATTTTGAATTGTTTTAGTCCAGTTATATTTTAGATAAATCTCTTGGGCCGCCAATCGAATGTGATCAGTGAAAATATGTCATTTTAAGTAAAAAGATTTCCAAATATATGAAATAGATTTGACTTTTTTAAAGTAGAGAAGTTAATGAAGTGGAAAAGTGAAGAGTTATTCACCCTTAAATTATTTAATGGGATTCACACATAATTAAAGTTATTAATCTAAGGGTGGTTAACTCCTCATTTTTATACTTTACTAACATCCTCATTTAGAGGAGTCAAATCCATATGTGATATATATTTTCTTCTAATCAAAAGTCTCAATAATTATTTCTTAGATAAAAATGAGTCAAAAATAATTTTTAATTAATTTTATTGAATCGCTAAACCATCCATTTTAAAACCCAGAAGTTTATAAACACTCAAAATTTTTCGACTTTTAACTAGAACTAAAAAAAATATAAATATAATTGTTGTTTATGATAATTTTATATTTTATACATATTTTTTAATCCAAATGGAAGCATTTCTTTATTTTTTGTGGGTAAATGGGAGTATTTATTTGTATACATTTATGCATTAAAGTTAACAAAAAATTAAATAAATGGCAATATTAACTTATACAAAAATATTAATAAGAGTATTTTTCAAACCGCTCATCCCAATTCTATTCTTATTTGAGTTCAACGTCTCCCGAAAAAAAAAAAAGAGAACCCACAAAACTTTATTTGGTATTGAAATATAATTTTATTTTTTGTTTTTTATTTTTTATTTTTTGTTGCACAAAATAAAAGAGATTAAAAAGATGAGAACCAGGACGAAGAAGAGATCGACCATCGGGAAGAACTCAAGGCCACAGGAGTATGATGCTCCCTAAGAAAGCAGGCGAGATAAGAGCCTGCTCCCTTATTTTATTGGCCAAAAAGTCTAACAAAATCGACCTCATGACTCACGATGCACATTACTCACCCCACCAATCCAATATCCTCTTGCAGAAGAGATTTGGGTGCATTTAGATGAGTTTTTTTTTTTTTCTTTCTTTCTTGCTTAAAATAATTTTTTCATCCAAAAAATTATTTTTTGTATATTTAGATAATTTTTAAATAATAATTAAAATCTCAAAAAAAAAATATTTTTCAATGTTTTTCAGAAACTTAAAAAAGTTAGTTTTGAGAAAAAAATACCTTTTTATCTTTTCAATTAAATACAAAATTTAAGCTCGAGAATCATATCTGAAACAAACATACTCCCTCAACAACTTAGATGGTGGTTCTGACAAGTATCACTCATTCTTCTCCTCATTCTCCTTTAGAACTTTTAACGAGTGATTTTTTTATGACAAAAAAAAAAGAAGTGATATTTTTTATGGGTTACAACACAATAAGATTTGGATGTAGTTGACAGTTTTGCACAAGTATGATGTGAGAGGATAGAGTTATAATTTTGTTTGATGAAACTTGATAAATTAATTAAATTTTGGTTTACCACACTTTTTAGAATTTAGCAATAATACAAATGACCCAAGGAAGGTTATGTAAATAATAATAATAATAACAATAATTACCCAAGGGCAAGGGATGAATAGTAATTTTTCAGCCCAACAAATGAATAGTAACTATGAAGCTGAGACGAAGGATAGCTTGTGGCTGGAGGAAGAGTAATAATGTTTTTCGAGTAGGAGGGCCTGGGTAGAATATTGGACTCGAGGCTAGGACAAGATATTTTAAGACTTAGAACGAGGTAATTTACCATTCGATAAAGTTTTGATGTGCAGTTTTTGACATGTAAAAGAGACTTTGTGACCAAGTAATCTTGGCCACTCACACAATTCCAAGTGAATGATATAGATTAAAACTTCTCTAAAAAATCTTAAATCCCAGCCTTTTATTAATTATATTTTCATTTCCAAACAACAGTTTCCAAAGTGATAATATCATGTTAAAAACCGCAAAACATCACTTTTTCCTCCATATTTCTGCATGCTGGATCGTGGCCTTCCCTGCCTTCTTCCTCCATTTTTATTTGATTCACCAACATATTCCAAGCCTTTCATGATCATCATCCAGCTACCAAATCAAATTGGACCTTTTATAAAAACTGCTCCTCACAAATAATACCACGTACTCATAAATTTTATCAACATCAAGTAAAGTCTGAAGGCCATATAAATCCCTTGGATAACTATTAGAATTAATAAATTCCTGTAAACTAGTTAAGTTTGTTACTTTGTTACAGATTATTGTAAGTTAGTTACATGTTATCTTTTACCTTCTCTGTTTTCCCTTACACTTGTATATATACCTTTCAAACCATCAATGAAATGATTACCTGAGTATTATTCATTTTAGTTCTTAATATGGTATCAGTTTGAAAATTGCTTCCACGCCTTTGTCTCTTTCATTCCTTTCTTTTTTGTTTCTCTTTGCTTCTCAGTTCTTGCTTCCATGGCTCAAGAACAAGGATATCGCAATCCATTTTTTTTTTTATGCTTCAGACCACCCTGGTCTCATCTTGGTGTCTCAACCCCTTACTGAGATGAACTACAATGCTTGGTCTCGTTCCACGAAAATGGCGCTCAATGCCAAAAGGAAACTTTGCTACATTGATGGATCCCTGTCCAAACCTGTGGATGATCCAGAAAAGAGTACTTCCTGGGAGTGCAACAACGATATTGTCTCCTCATGGATTCTAAATTCACTATCGAAAGAAATTATGGAGGGTGTTCTATACGTTGAATCGGCAAGTGCTTTGTGGCAAGACCTCAAAGATCGTTATGACCAATCAAATGGTCCTTGTCTCTTCCAATTGAAGAAGGCTTTGGTGAGTCAAACTCAAGACTTCCTCTCTGTCAATCAATACTTTACCAAGATCAAAGTGATTTGGGAAGAATTGTTCTCTCTTAGACCAAATTCTGCTTGTACTTATGGAGGAAACAAACCTCTGCAAGAATTCCTGCAAACTGAGTATGTTCTTACATTCTTGATAGGTTTAAATGGGTCCTTTTCTACCATTTGTGGACAAATCCTTGACATGGATCCAATTCTACCGATAAGTGTAACGCCCCAATTTTTACTGCTATGTTAAAATTACCAAAATGCCCCTAGGTAATTTTTACACATAATTTGAGGTCAAATAATCCTCAATAAAGGAATATGACATTAGAGAAACATCATAGGAGACTTGATTAGCGATTCGTGCGAAAGTTGCAAACCCCGATTTTTCTGTACGTGTAATGACCAAAATGCCCCTGAGGTCATTTTTACCTAGAAATCAAGGATAACCAATCTAAATTATCTTTGAGGGGTTAATTTTATGCCTGATGGGGATTATATGTTCCTTAGAGGTAAAAATCTCAATTCTCAATTTTTACCGTAAGTAAAATTACCGTTTTACCCCTGCAATAATTTTTCATGAAATTATATAATCTTTGAATTCAGTTTTCACCCAAAGGTTCAAAATGACTATTTTAAGTATGATTTGAGATTGTCCAATATTTACAGGGAGTTTTTACGTAAAATTACCTTTCTACCTCTAGTTGTGGTAAATAGGTTTACTTGTGTAATTAAGATAGTATTAAAGCTTTATTTGAGCTCAAATTGATTTTATTCATTAACCTTGAGTTTAAAATTAATTACCCAAGGTTAAAAATAATTACTGAGGTAATTAGAGTCTAAAATTACCTAAGGTAAAATTAAATTATTTTTCCTTAATTATGAAAGCTCATAAAATTAGTGATAATTGAGATCAAAGTTAAGATTTCGGTTTAGGTAAAATATTGTACATTTACATTTTCTTATCCTAAGTTTAGAACCTATGTTACAAAGTGATTTTTACTCATTTGAAATTAACCTCATTTACTAGTATATGATTTCTCTTTTTACCTTGTCTTGTATTGTCCTAAACACTTAACCTTTTATCATTTTCACTAATCTATCAATTCCTAATCTTTTACCTAAGTAAATACACATCTAATACATGATTTATACCACTTGTAAAACATTACCAATTTGATCCTAAAGGAATCAGAAACCAGTGGCCAACTTGTCTCATTTTCACCATATTTTAATTGTTTTTCCAACAAAGAAACATATCCAACCATAACACCATACCTTTAGCTTTCTTTTGCATTATTTTTGGCTATGTTTATTCAAAAGAAAACCCAATCATTTCAGCCATGATGTGATCAGCAACAATGTCTCCCATTAGCATCATATTTTAGTGTTTTCATCCATTATGCATGAACCAAATTATTACAAGAATAAAAGCATTCTTTTTCCATGTTTTCTTTAATTGAAAAATGAACTAAAAACTCCATTTTTCCAGCCACAAGGCAGCTGCCATACAGCCCTCCTTGGCCTATAAATATGAGCTCTTCCATTGCCTAAATGCACACACAAACATTCCTAGCCTTAGCATTTTCTTACTTGATAGTTTTCTTACTCAAAGTTTGCTCAAAGTTATCTAATTCTCTCAATACTTCAAGCTTTCTTCTTCTTCCTCATTCACACTCAAGAGACTCCATTCCCAACCTCTAATTAAGTTCTAAACCTCAAGCATACACATTCTAACCATAAATCAACTCCTAAACACATAACCTTTCCATTATCAAACACAAAAACAAAAGAAAAATCCTCCCTCCATTTGCTCTAATCTTGGCCGAAATTCAAGGGTATATCAAGGACATATTTTCTTCTTCTAACTTCTCTGAAGATCAAGCATTACCTTTTGATAACAAGAAACAACTTGGTAGGGATTTTATTTCATGTTCTTTCTTTGTTCTTCCTTTATAATTTCAATTTATATGGTTTGATAATGACCATGGCTTGATGATGGTGGTTGTGAATCCATTATTTAAATGACCTCTAAAGCCCAAGGTTTAATTCTTGATGTTAAAAGATTAACAAAGGAATTACTAAGTTTTGAGTTTTAAGCTTAACAAGATATACAAATGAACTAGCATCCATATTTATGTTTCAAGTTCTTGCACATCATATTTATATTTCAAGCTTTACATAATCATATTTATATTTCAAGTTATCACTTTAATTCTTGAAACATAAAAGGGTAATTACAAGTGTTAGTTTGGGACATATTGCAAAATGCGGAAAGTTGTGTTTTAAACTATCAATTATGTCATTTCAGCCAAATGATTTTATTTAGAGCTACTAATGATGTTGAATGTGTCCATGAGTCCAAAATACCATTTATAAAGTTTAGATAAAGTTTTAGAAATTTTGGTTATTGTTAAATATTAAAAACAAACGATTCTGCACTTTGACCCCTAAAGTATGTTAAGATTTGGTCTATAGCCCTAAAAGGTTTTTATGATGAGTTTTATATGGTTCTAGTAGTTATATGTCTTTTGAAAGTATTGGTTAATGTTAAAGATCTCTAGTTTGTGAGAATGTGTTAAAAAGAGGTATTTACATTTTGACCTGAAATCTTTGAGAAATTGCGATTTGACCCCTTTGAGGCTTAAGCGTAAATATTGATAAATTTGATGAGATGAATGTGATTGATATCTTGTGAAGGCTATGTTCATGTGTTGAAATTTATATAGCTTATGGATATATACAATGAAATATGATGCATGTTTATATGATTTAAATTACAGTATGTTATGGTTATGTTTGATTCATTGAGATGCATAAGTTCATGAAGTTTATAAGCATGAAATATTGAAATGATGAAGTTATTTATGTTTGCATCTCATATATCATGCCAAGATTAAAGGTGACATAAGACACATGGAAATGATCCTCTAAACTCCCCGAATTAAAGGTTATGAGAAGTGATCCAAATAGGAAGTGATCCTTTGGACTCCCATAATTAAAGGTTATGAAAGGTGATCGTAATGTCCCCTATCCCGTACCTTAAGAGTTGGGAATTTAACTTATCAAGAGGGATAAGATTACACTAGTGACGACTAATGAGGTACGAGCTCATAACCTAGAACTCTCGAGAAAAGAGAGAATATAGGGCGACCCCCAAGGAAAAGAGAATAAGAAATTTAAGTCACCTATAAGAATGATGATCATGATGTTCTTTATATCATATGCATTGTTTTATGAATTCTATGATATTTTGTATATGATATTGACATGCATTCATTACTAATATGTTGCATACATGACATTAAGATTCATGTTAAAAGATATGGGCCTCGGCTAATGGTATTTAGAACTTAATAAATGAACCTTATATATATGTCCACCATTTTAATAATTAAACCCGAGGTTCCTGGGGACGATAATGATGACCTTGTGTTGGAGTCGGGAAGCCCTACTGAGATTCTTGTACAAGTTTCTCATCCCTTTTCTTTTCCGTGTCGTCTCCAGACATGAATGATGATGTAGTTCGTGATTTACCTTGAGACTGGACGATGAGCTACGAAGATAATTTCCCTTTGGATATTGCCTTTAGAGTGATCATATTTCATTTATCAGTTTGTATTCTATTGATGGATATATGTTGATGTCCTTATGTTCATAGGACATCACTATTATGATACAGTTATGGATATGTTATTATTATTTGAGTTATATTATGCCATGGTTGTATTATGTATTTACCTGTTATTTGTTTCTAACATCTCTCTTATACAGGCAAGATAAATGATGTTAGATACTTAGTATGTGTCACGTTTTGATATTTAAGTTCAAAAAAAAATTTACCCGTATTTTCACTAAAGTATTTTCAAGGAGTTTTGAGTTAAAAACTGAAATAAAAGAGTAATAACTAATAATTAACTTAAATGCGTCCTAGGTGTGTTGAGTTAAATATTAGAGTGTTACAATAAGCAAGGTTTTCTCGCTTGTTTTACAAGAAGAGAAACAAAAGGAAGTTTCTACACTTCCCCCTATTACACAGGTTACCTTTGTTGTCAAAAATGGAAATGGATCAAAAGCCTTTGATCCAAAGAACAAGAACACAAAGAAGAATCATCCACTATGTTCACATTCCAATCTTCTTGGCCATACTCGAGATCATTGCTGGGAAATCATAGGGTACCCTCCTACTAATGAAAAAGGCAAAAATAAAGCCCAAGTTCATCATGTTGCTGCGCCAGAAATCCCTGATGCTAGCAGTGAAGCTCCTTCTCTTGGTGCTTCCCTTACAAGTACTCAAGTTCAACAACTTTTGAACTTATTACAAATCCACCAAAATCATAATCAGATTGGCACATCAAACAACTCTTCAACCTTAGCAAGTATAATATACTCTGCTACATCTAACACTAACCTAGACAACTCTTGTTGGATTTTAGATTTTAGTGCAACATCATATGTCACATCATCTCCAAACTTTTACTCTCAATTTCGTGATCTTAACAAATTTCATGTTGAATTACAAAATAACTTACATGTACCTGCTAAATCTGTTGGCACTGTTAATATTTCCTTAGACATTATTCTGCATAATGTGTTATATATTCCATCTTTTAAAGTAAATTTAATATCCATATCTGCATTACTCAAAGATTTGACACATGCTATATGTTTCTTTGCTAAATCTTTCATTATGTAGGACCCACACTCTTTGAAGGTGATTGGACAGGGTGACCTTTCACATGGCCTCTACACTTTACACCCAAGCAAAATCATTAGTACACATTCTAGTTCTACTTTTAATTCTCTTTTGACTCATGGCAATGATGCTCCTACCATAAATAATGTCTCATCTCACACTTGGCATCATAGGTTAGGACACATATCAAATGATATTTTGCAAAAATTAAATAGTACTCTTCCCGTGAATAAGCCTTTGCATGGCATATCTCATTGTAATATTTGTCCTCTAGCCAAAATGAGAAGACCATCTTTTGTGTCTGATAACAATTTCTCAAAAGAAGCTTTTGACCTCATTCACTGTGATATATGGGGACCATATAATGCTACCACTCATGATGGAATGCAATATTTCTTAACTGTTGTAGATGATTACAGTAGATTTACATGGACTTACTTGTTGAAACATAAATCTGATGCTTCCAATATTCTTATTAACTTCATTCAACTTATTAAAACACAATTTGGAAAACTTGTTAAACAAATAAAATCAGATAATGCTAAGGAACTTGCCATAAGTAAATTATGCATAGACAATGGAATTTTGCACCAATTTTCATGTGTGCAAAGACCTGAGCAAAACTCAATTGTAGAAAGGAAACACCAGCATCTCCTCGATGTTGCTAGGTCATTGCTTTTTTAGTCTAAAATTCCCATCAGATTTTGGGGAGAATGCATCAACATAGCAACCTTTCTTATCAATAGAACCTTAGCAGCTACTCTCAAATTTAAGTCCATGTAAATATCAAATCCTCTTTGGTAAAGTACCTGAATATAGTACCCTAAGAGTGTTTGGATGCCTTTGTTATGCTGCCTCTTTACCTGCAGGAAGAACCAAATTCGAACCAAGGGCCGTACTTGCCATCTTTCTAGGATATCCAATTGGATACAAAAGATACATGCTTTTGGATTTACAAGCAAATAGAATTTCATCTCAAGAGATGTCATATTTTTTGAAGACATTTTTCCCTTTACAGCAGCAGATAACCTTACCATTACCACACCTCAAACTCACTCAAATAATTCTGTTGCGCTACCTATACCTGCTCATGACCCTTTCATATATCTACAACCCACAAATACAAATCAAACACAAACTAAACCTCTAGATATACACTTTAACCCTCAACAACCAAATAATACACCTAAACTAGACAATATCCCGCCTGAAAATATTCCAAATGTATGTGCTCAACCTTCAGAAATTACTCTACCAAACAACAATCCAAATCTGAGAAGATCCACAAGACCTTCCAGCCCTTTACCCCGTCTCAACCAATATCACTACTATCATACCACAACATCACAGTTAACATATCCAATATCTAACTAGATTTCTTACAATAAACTCACCCCTACATATAAGGAATTCACATCTATACCTGAACCTCAATTTTATCATCAAGCTGTTAAAGATTTTGATTGGAGAAAAGCAATGAGTGAAGAATTAAAAGCTCTTAAAGCAAATAACACCTGGATTGTTGTTAATCTACCATAAGGAAAGCATACAATAGGCTGCCGCTGGATATACACGATCAAATACAAAGCAAATGGCGAAATCAAGAGATATAAAGTTAGACTAGTAGCAAAAGGCTACACTTAGCAGGCTGGGATTGATTTCATTGGCACATTCTCACTAGTAGCCAAAATAACTACTGTCAAGTTGCTATTGTCAATTGCAGCAATAAAGAAATGGAATTTTCTTCAACTAGACATCAACAACGCCTTCTTAAATGGGGATTTATTCGAAGAAGTTTACATGGAATTGCCTTTGGGTTATCCTAAACAGTCCAACACCGAAGTATGTAAGCTAAATAAGTCTTTGTATGGTCTAAGGCAAGCATCAAGACAATGGTTCCTAAAGCTCTCATCTGCCATCCTACAACAAGGCTTCAAACAGTCAAAACTAGATTACTCCTTGTTCCATATTGGTTCTGGAAATTGCATTGTGTTCCTCTTAGTTTATATCAATGACATCATAATTTCTGGACCTAATGCTACAAAAATTGTTGTTGTCCAACAGAAATTGGAATCCTTTTTCAAGCTCAAAATCCTTGGAGATTTGAAGTATTTTCTGGGACTAGAAATTGCAAAATCTGAAACTGGAATTTGCTTGTCTCAAAGGAAATATTCTTTATCCTTATTAGAAGATATAGGCTTCATAGATGCAAAGCCTGCCTCAGTTCCCATGGATCCAGGACAAAAGTTGTAAGCAGCTATAGGAGAACTTGTTGTGGACCCCTTACTATATAGAAGAATGATTGGAAGATTGATGTACTTAACAATTTCAAGGCCTAACATCAATTTTGCACTTACAAAATTAAGTCAGTTCATGTCTAACCCTTGAATTCTACATGAACAGGCCCTTCATCATTTGCTGTGATACATCGAGTCAAATCTAGGACAAGGCATTTTTTTCTTAGCTCAATCAAACCTTAACATTCGTGCTTTTGCTGATACAGATTGGGGCAGTTGCTTGGATATAAGGAGATCTACCATTGGCTTCCTAGTATATCTTGGAGACTCTCTCATCTCTTGGAAGACTAAGAAGCAGCCTACTGTCAGCAAATTATCTGCAGAAATCGAGTATAGGTCCTTTTTGTAACACCCTCCCAAATACAACCTCGTCATTAAGGTATGGCGTCATACTCGAGAGTTGTTACTTCTAAGTTTGCGGACCCTTTTTTTTTAAAATATCCATAGCCAGTTTGGTTGGTTCGCGAGATACTAGGTCATGATTATACTAAAATATATAGCATTGAAACCAAACTATTTATTTAATACAGAGTTAAGTACATAAGGGAAGCTCTTTTATGAGCTTTAATACACATCCGATCTCTATTATAAATACAAACATAAACATATGACTAAGTACAGTCTGTACAAACTCTAGCTGTAAACTACTACAAATCTGATTTCCTTTCATAAAGTAGCCTCCTTGTTCTCGGGATCAACCTGGAGACGACACAGGAACACAAAAACAATTCTCAGTAGGGTAACTCCCCACTTACACATTCATACTGTCATCATCGTCACCCCAGCCACTTCGGTTTATTAAGAAAGCGTGAGCATGCAATATGTACATATCAAATGTTCATTTTAAAATTATAAAATCACCTTTCCGAAGTGGGTCTCTTTTATTATTCAATCACTTAAAACATGTATTTCATAACATTCAACATCATAGGAATTCCTTCAAGACCAATAATTTAACAAGATATACATGTACATATGGCAATTACAATGATCTTTTCGTGCCCTTGACATAATAAAGGGGACTTTTTCGTGCCCTAATGGGGACTTTTTCGTGCCCTATTGGGGACCTCTTCGCGCCCTATTGGGGACCTCCTGGTGCCCTTTTTATACTAAAGGGGACTTCATTATTCACTTAGCACATACATCATCCTCAAGCTCACATATACATGCATCGCATTTCTATATGCATGAAAATAATTCTCTGATCTTATAATACTTCAAACCTATATATATTATTCATTCATTCCTCATAACATAATCTTGGAAGTTCATGGCATGCATTCATACACATCAACTTGAACCAAATGCCATTAGGTCATTAATTCAAGGCATCATCACAACTTCAGCACATTGGCATATTTTTCACTCAAGTAGCACAATTTATTTCTCATACCAAATGATCAATTAAAATGCTATAAAAATTATCAATGACACCTCAATGTGTCCACAAGGTTCCATAAAAATTTCATAACAAAAATAATCCTCTAAATATGTCAACAAAATTAGACAACTTCGGAGGTTAGAAACCCCCTATTTACAGCCAACAGGCATAGTTACCAATTTTATTACCCTACCAAATGATCATATAAAATCATATAAAAATTCAGGGTTGGACTTCAATATGTCCTCAACATCCTGTAAAAATTTCAGCTCATAATTCGACGATTTACTAGGTTAATAAAATGTCACAAATTCACAGCTTCAGATTCAACATTTCAGGCAGCATATTTACAACTTCGGTTCTTGAATTTTTCAAGGCATTAGGAATCAAAACCAGAGCTCAAGAAAATTCATGGAACTATCCTAGGATGTTACCTTCAACATATAATTTTTATAGCTCATGAAAACACTCAAAATTCCCTCAGAAAATTCGTGAACAATCACTGCCAGCAGGAAAACCAAAAATCCAGCAAACCACTTCAGAATCTCTTTTGATAAAAATGATTTTTCCACAACCCCAAACACTCCACCAAAATTAACACATCAATATCATCATATTATCAACCATTAAATCCAGAAATTTCGGACCAAACACAATCAGAAAAGTCCAGCATAAAATTGGAAAGAAAAGGTCAAAGAAAACCCTACTTGTGAAGCTTTAAGGCTTCTAACTCCAAGGGATATTTCAAAAATGATTTTTCTTCATTTCAAGCCTTCCAAACAGCACCTAATCCTTCCTTAAACAGTAGAGAATGATAGCTCAGGGTTCAGCTTGGATATTATTTAAAATTCTAATCGGTTGGTTTTGTAGGTATTGATGAGTAGAACAAATTTTGTAAAGGGAGTTTGTGGTTTTATAAAGTTTAGACTAGGTTTTTGAGGGTTTGAAATCAAGTTTCCATGGTTTTGGTGAAGCAACAATGGAGGATGGCTGGTTTGAAGATGCTGCCCGAGAAAGAAATGGCTTCATGGAGAAGTTTAAAGTCATATTTATCTTGTAATGAATATAGTAATATTATAGTATATAATTAAATCATCATTAATTCAAGTAAGAAAAATGGATGGCTAGGATTGAATCTTGTAATTCAAGATTGAATCTTAGCCATTCATTTGATATAAATGGATAAACATTATCCTTTTGTAAAGGTCAAACTAGTTTTCGGTGTCAGAATTCGTACACCGAAATTTCACCGAACAAGTGAAACAATGTACTCGAGTAATCAAACATTGGCCGAAAAATAATTTCAGGTATAAAATCTTTATTTCTACTTATTTCTAACCATAATCATATAATTTCTCAATTTTGGGCATTTCCGGGTCCCAATTCTAGAGTTTCGGCTGTCCCGGCGGGCCTGTGGGGCCCACAAAACACTATTCATATTTTTTTTTTGTACAAATCCGTTAGATCGTCCTCATCATTGTTCAAAGCATCAAATTTTTGAAATTATGACTAATAAAGCTCAAATTAATTTTTGAATAATTTTTAGAGTGTTACACTTTTCAGCAGTATCAGGTGAAATCACATGGGTTTCTTCCATTCTCAAGGAGTTTGAAATTGATCCTAGTCTAGCCGTAGTTTTTTGTGACAATCAATCAGCCATATATCTCTCCACCAACGCAACCTTCCATAAAAAGTCCAAATACATTAAAATAGACTGTCATTTCATTAGAGAAAAGTCAACCAAAGTGTTCTAAAACTAACCCATCTCAAAACACAACATCAGTTGACTGATCTCTTGACAAAGCCTCTACCAACAACCAGATTTCATTCTCTTAAGTCCAAGTTAGGTGTTATTAATATATACCACCCAACTTGAGGGGTATTAGAATTAATAAATTCCTATAAATTAGTTAAGTTTGTTACTTTGTTACATATTGTTGTAAGTTAGTTACAGGTTATCTTTTACCTTTTTTGTTTTCCCTTACACCTGTATATATACCTTTTAAACCATCAACGAAATGATTACTTGAGTACTATTCATTTTAGTTGTTAATAATAACAGCTGTCACTTTAGTTCTAGGAGGGGAACAGTTGCTCGTTTAACTTGGTATTGACTTGGTTTGCAAAGGAAATAAGGTAGGACCTCCTATACTTTTTTTTGTTCTCAATCCATGTTTATGATCAATAACAATAGGGATTTTATTTCAGCACTTTTCTGTATAATCAAGTTGTTCCATGATGTTTCTAAGACCCCTAAAAAACTTTAAAATGATTATATTAAGGAAATTCGAGACTAGCTAGGTTGTAATTTCTTTATGTACTAAATTTGTTCCGGAGGCTAAACAACCTCTATTGTGTGATTTTATTAACTTACGAAACCTTGGAATTTTGGTCAGAAACTTTTATATGATGAATACAACACATAAAGCTTTGTTCGTTTAAATTCCCATCATTTTTCATAGGGTTGTACTACTTTGAAAAATTCGAGACAGAACCCACCCTGTTTGAAGTCTTGGCATTCTTGACAGCTACCTCTAACTTTGTTTATTTTGTTACCATAGCAAACCTTCTTAGTTTGATACGAAACTTTTACATGATGTAGTCAATATGTGAAAATACTTCCCTGTGAAATTTCGTAATTTTTCATGATGATTTTATATTTTCTTTAAATCTGTAACTGAGATTGATACAGGGACGTTTTGGACTTTGTTCCAGCAACCTTTGAATTTGTCCATTTTAGTTAATATAGCAAAACATGTAATTTTGACTTCGATTTTTAACAGATGATTTTAACAACTTGAAAACTTGCCATGAATTTTAAGTGGAATTTCAGTGCTGGTTTATTAATTTTGAACTTAACCATGATATTGTACTGGGGGTGTGTTACGTCATGGAATGCCACGAACCTTAAGCATGCTTTGTAAATGCCACGATCAGTCGGGTACTCGTTTTTCCTTTTCGGGGTTTTTTCCCACTAGTTATTAATTAAATGCTATTTTATGACAGGTATTGGGTTTTTTAAATTTTAAGGGAGCTAAGGGGCCAAAGCCCTGAGCTGTCCATTCGACTCTAAGGAAGTCAAGGGTCTAATGCCCCGAGCTACCTATTCAATTTTAAAAGGGAACAATCGAGCTAAGGCCCCAAGCTTATCTACCCAATTTTAAACAAAACCAAAAAGTTCAAGGGCTTAGGGAACTAAATAAAAGTCACCGATGAAAGCCATCTCTTCAGTAGAAATTGCTCGGAAGAATCTCAAGTGAAGCACAGAAATCGTAAAGCATATGAAACTGCAGAAGTAAAGAAAATAATATTACTTCAAAAATTGCAAGAGGCCTACAAAGGGGATTCAACAAAGGATCACAAACAAGTCCAAAGCCCACAGAGGGCATCCAACGGATTTTCGAAAACAAAATGACCTACTAAGGTCGCAAGCTACTTTACAAAGAAGAGAAGATTCAATCATCAGGAAGATCAAGGATCTGGCTATCCATTACGTGCCTAAACATCCCCATGGCCAAGAGATCTACCTCGTACCCAACCAAGACCCAAACATGGGCCATCATGCTGTCAAAGAGCTGTTGAGAGTTCTAATCTGTGATAATTTTCTGCTGACTTGCTTTAGCTTCGATCTTGGCAGAGGCTCGGAGATCTTCATATCATTTTAAAACTTAGAATCCTCTTAAGTCTTTAATTTGCCGGCCAGTCTCTTCCCGAGATTGTATAGCTCTCCCTTCGCCTTGAAAGCTCCTTCTCCACCTTGGCCAGCTTTTCACCCGCGACCTTTACGCGGGTATTCGTCTAGTGGTTGGCCTCCTCCAGGGCCAACTTGCCCTTCTCGAGAGCTTGAATCTTCTCCTTCGGAGTAGGCACCTCCGACTTCGATTCCTCAAAGCAGAGAATGGCTGCACCAGCCTTTAGAAAGCTATGCTCCATCCAGTTGACAAGTTGAGGAACCGTTTTTTGTCAAACGTCGTTGCGTTGGAAGGCATTATTGTAGATCTCCCCATCTAGAAACTCCTCAGCTTGCGTGTGGTAGCAAGTTTAAATTTATATTCTCTGTAATATTATTTTCAGGAATATTATTTTTAGGAATGTTATTCCCGGGTATAAATTTTTAGAGTGTTTGGCAGAAGGATTATTCTTTCATGAATATTATAAAATATACCTAGGAATCAACATTCTTATGTTTGGTTGTTATTAATATTCCCAGAAATATTGTACAATTTTTTCAAAATATCCCTAATAATTTTAATATCAAAAATAATAATTTCAACTCAAAAATTAACTATTTTAACTCAAAAATTAACTATATTATTGAAAAATTAACAATTTAAACCCACCATTAACTATTTAAATTAAACTTTAACCATTTTTACACAAAAATTAACAATTTTAACTCAAAATTAACTATTCTAGCCACAAATTTACTATCTTAACTCAAAAGTTAACTATTCTAACTAGAAATTAACAATTTTAACTCAAAAATTAACTATTTAAACTTAAAATTAGTTATTTTAATTTTTTAACACAAATTAACAATTTTAACTCAAAAAATACCTATTTTAACCAAAAATTAACAATTTTAACTATAAAATTAACTATTCAAATTAAAACATAACAATTTTAACTCACAAATTAACTATTTAAATATTACCAATGTCAACTAAAAATTAACTATTTTAACTAAAAAATTAACACACAAATATAATTTGCTCAAATTAAATTCAAACACATTTTTTTTAACAATGCTAAATGTATATAATCCATACATATGCTAAATATACTAAAGTCAAACCCACTATAAGGGCTATCAATTTATACAAAAAGCTTTAATTCAAGTCCCATAACTGTTCTAAAATAAGAAACTATGGCTCATCAAAGATATCCAAGATCAAGTCTGGCCTATCTTTAATTTTCCTAGTTTCTCTTTAATTTCCTAAAATAAGAAACTATGACTCATCAAGGACAACCAATCATGAACAACCCCAGCAAATACGCCGCCTAACGCAAAGAGCACAAGCAAGTTACCCAATGCATTCTGCTCAAGACCCTGCAACACCACAAACAACAAAGTAATTAGAAATGGACCAAATTTATAAACTCAAGCTAGAATTATGTTAGCATGTGTCACTATTACACATGTCAAGATCACAGGTTAATATGTTGAAATATAAATCGTTAAATTTAAATAAAATGCATTAAAATTTTGAAAATATATCAAACATTTAATAATTTCTTCTTTTAATAGATGAGTTAATTTAATAAAGATAACAAATGCTAATGACTTTGTGCCTACAATGTGGTACACTTTTAGTACATAAAAAACCATTACTTTGACATACACATTATGAATTGTGGGTAGGGCGAACTTGCCTTGTAACCTCTTAGTGCCACTGTGAGAACACACACAGTGAGGTATCCATTGGTGAGTCCTAAGAAGGAGGTGAGCAGGATCATCCATCCTTGGTCACCATATTTTACTGTATAGTAGAAAACTGGTATCAGCAAGAACCTAGAAAGAATTGCTATCATTATGCCCTTTCTTGATTCCAACTTTAGCCATTTTACAAGGGTAATATATCTCGATATGAGATCCACCACATTATACATTGCAATCATAATAATCGGGTAGAAGATTACAACAACAAAGACCAGATGTCTCATCCAAACCACTTACTACAAGACTAGTTGTCAATTCAATTGCAGTATCTCAACACAAGTATTGTAACTACTAGACCAAGAAATAGGTGATATCATAAATAAGATCTCATTCTACATGATCCATACAAGATAAGTTACTCAACAAGCACTTCAGAATGTTTCAAGGCAATCAATGTTTGTACCTAAAATCAAACAAGGGGAAGTAAGAGGTTAAGAAATAATCAGTGATTTAGTGGAAACTGGAAAGTAATAACATTGCACCCTAAGAAAAAGAAAGTCAGAAACTAGCATTTATTTAATCTCCTTAGTCTACAATATTAATATGGAAGAATAAAAAAATTAAAAGGGATAGGTTTTTCTCATCTATTATAGAAACAAGTCAATTACTACATGTGTTTCTCAAATCACAATTCCACAATTTTTTTTCACTAAAAAGAATACATCAATTTTGAGCTTAATCCAAGCTCCACCACCATTAGATAGCACAAAACTTAAGCTGCTCAATTATTGCTAAAAAAGACCAGCATTGCTCAATCAACACAGACAACAGCATCAAACTCATCAATTCATTCTACCATGTTTTCAGCAAAAATTTAGATTGGCTAAGCATCTAGCTCAATCAAGCAACATAATTACTACAGAGAAGGCAATTCTTGAGAAAGTTTCTTAGTCGCGACAGAATCGAAGCATTTAAACTCACAACAAAATCTATTAGAGAACCCAAACAACCCAAAAATAAGAAATTAATATGCAAAATATAGACTCAATTTGAAATTTTAAAATCTCAGATATGACAAGTGAATGAATCACCAACAAAGGATCAACCACTACTCAAACTGAAATTTTTAAATCTTAGATTGATAGGAATGGTTCACATTTAAAGAATCAAGAGAAAGAACTGAAAAACTATGTTATCATTATTCCTTAAACAATGGCCATTTTTTCAATAAGCAAATTAAACACAATTTGTAAGAGTTTGGAATGAAAATGACCAAAGATGAGAGCAGTGTTAACTACAAAACACAAAAGAACACAAACTGTAAACTAAACACTAACAAACACTAACACATAAGACACAACAACTAACACACTGAGTCTCATGGTTGTGAGGTCCACAGTCTCGCAGTTCCCGATCAATATGGATGCAAGGGTTTGGGCCTGTTTTAGGGAGAACGGCCAAGCTCCGGTGTGGTCGTGGTCCTACTCTCTCTCGCTTCGCGGTGATCAACCAGAGGCAATCAATCTCCACAGGGAAGTTCAATCGGAGCAGAGAAGAAGAAAAATTGAAGAGAGTGGGTGCATAAATCCGAAGAAGAAAAGAATCCTAATCGGATCCCTAATCAGAGCAAAAGAGGAACAGAGAGAAAACACTAGTGAAGCATACCTTCTATCCATCCTCGCGGTGGCAGTAGCAAGTCTTCGTGGTGGAGACGGTGGTGGTGCGAGGTCCTTGTGGTGGCGGCGTGAACTCCTTGTGATGGAAGGGAGAAAGGGAAGGGTCAGAGAGCACTCACAATGTTTCAATCTGTGATGTTATGAGAGGGGTAGATTAGGAATTTTACTTTATCTGACCACATTTCCTTCCCTGGGAATAAAACATTCCTACCTAAAAGATGGGATAAAAAATGAGATTAATTCTATTCCTAGGAATCAATCTTGCCTGGGAATATTTTTTCAATCTGTTTACCAAACATTGGAATGTTTCATTCCCATGTTAAAATTCCTAGGAATTACAAAAAAACCAACTGCCACATAGCCCCTCAAGGGAAAGTTAGGGTCTATTAAGGAGATTTTTGAGAAGTCAATTCTCCTCAGTCCCTAGCTTTCTAGAGCCCCTAAATCAGAGCAGCGGGCAGGAGAATTGAGGGACAACTTCGATGTAGGAGGTGTGGCCATGACCTTACATTTTTTTTCCTTCCTTACTTCGGCTTTTGCAACAGAGGTCATAATGTCAGAAGGAGTGGGGGTTGGCTCCACAACAGTACGAGCTGAGTTGGAAGCCAAAGTGACTGGCTTGCTGGCATACCTCAACAAAGTCATGCTTTACTTTGAAGCCATTTATGCAAAAGGACAGAAAAGGATTAGTTGACACAAATGAAAGCGTCAATACAAAAGCACCATAAAATAACTCGGAGTTTGACTAAAGCATGCAAAAGAGAAACTGACCTCCATGGCAAATGATTGATTGGTCCATCCCTTGTTGGGAACCAACCTTACTCCATCCTTTAAATACCTTAAATTTATTATTAATATAATTCAACGATCCAGATCAAATGAAATAAAACAAATACACTTAATTTTAAAAGTTAAGCAAATTAGGAAGTTTCAATTTTGTCATTCCTTCATCCTTTATCCCTTTTTCTTATCCTCTCGTCACCTCACCACCAAAGCCATTGTTATTCACATCTCTTATCTCCATTGTTTTGATCTCCAAAAAAAAAAAAAGACAATAGTAGGTGTGGTTTAAATTTTACAGTGCTTTCTGTTTTTAATTTGCAAAGAGAATTTTTCTATCTTTTTTCTTCTAATCATTGCCTCTCACCCATCACCACCACCACTCACTACCATCACCAGTCTCTTTAATTTTTGTATCCAAACAAAAGCCAAAGCCAAGCAAAAGCTTAGCCACCCATATAAAGACAAGCAAGGCCATAAGCATCTTCAAACAAAACTACCAACATGCCATTATCTTTTATTAGGGATGGGGAATGACATAAAGATGAACACCCACTGAATGGCTTCCTATGGACTAATAATTGGGCAAGAGCATTGCTCAGAATTATCTTTTTGTTTTGATGCACATAAAAAACAAAAGAACACATAATATAGATTTTCGCATCAATTGATTGTTTTTTTTCCCTTTGATTTCGGGGTTGGTCTATTCATTTGATGTGACTTCAGCATAGTCAAAGGCAACCGGAGAAAAGGTGTTGGCTTCGATCTTTCAATCATTACCTACTCTATTAACATTCCTATCACCACTTGGTTTAGCTTTGTTAATGAAATTATGGGAATAAAGAAAGCATAGATATGCAAACTAATAATTCTTTTGGCCCTATTAAATAGTAATAAAGAAAATTTATTTTTATTGTGGGGTTGTTTTTGTAACATAGAGATGAAATAAGAGAAGAAGCAAATGGAAGAAGATGAAGGGAGGCTGCAATAGTGATGGGCTGTTGGAATAGAGTTGTTGAATAAGGATGGGTGAAACAGGATATGTTGATGGTGGGGGTTGGGGTTTGATGAAAAAAAATGAGGAAAGCAAGGACATTTTGGTAAATCTAAGGGAGGAGTAAAGTTGGTCCCCAAAAAGGGACGTACCAACTAATCCTAAGCCAACCGACATACACTTTTGCCCCTCTAAGAGGCATATCAATAATCTTCTTCAAACTTATATAATTTGGGTGCTTGCTCCAAGAATCCAAGAAGAACTTGATAATGCTAGACTCTTGATTAGTCAAATCTTGATTTTTAAATGAGGAGGAAGAGGACTCCATCTGCCAGTACAAAGGGAACCTCAGGTCATCAGCAGAGGTAAGGGAAAAGGGCTTGGAGCTTGAAACCGCCTGAACCTTGAAGAATTTCCCTTTGAATTCATGGTAAGACTCCTCATATGGTTCTAAAACTTTTCAACCAATTTTGGCTCAAAGGAAAAGCTAGGCTGGCTTATTGTCTTTCTCAAAGGGAGAAGTCAAGCAAAAAAAAAAAGAGGAAAAGATCCTAGGGAAAAGTGGGATCTCATAGAACTCATAGATCAACTAAAAATCTTAGATCATGGCCCATCTATTAGAGTGAAGTTGGGAAAGCATCACGTTCATCTGACTTAAGAACCTGACCTCAAAGTCAAAAAATAGAAAATGAACTTTCAACTAGGAAAAAATTGTGTCATACTTCTAGAAGAAGTGACACTCCAAAGACCTCAGACGATAGCAAATCTACTTATCTTTCATAGAAATCTCGAGGTCATATATCCTCGAGATTTTCAACTCGGGAAAAGGGGAGTGGTTGTTGTAATACTCAAGGAATCTTTCACCCATAGTGGATTGCGTCCCAACTACCTTCTTGGAAAAATACTTGACCAATGATCTGTCAAGAGACTCCGAAATCATGTATTAGTTGTCCTTGTCATCAATAACCTACAAAGGGAATCACCAAATAAGCTCCAAGTTGGGATTCTGACAAAGAAAATTTAAAACTAAAAATTGTTCTATACCCCCTACAATGGTTCTCTCTACCTAATCCTTCCCATTCAAAAAAGGGACATGGCTGGAGGTGTAGAACGGAAAAATTGAGAAGGAAGGAGAAATTTATAGATAATGGAATTGGAAAGTTAAAAGGTACTAAGGATAAGGACGTCATTTCACCACACCACTCGAGGGCAGAAGGGGAAAAGTCATGAATCATTACGATGCCTCGCAATCCGCACCCAAGCGCCATGTGTCACATCTCAAAGGGGGTGAAAAGACGTCTCAATAGACGACATTACTCCCCACATAAAATTGCCTCAAATAAAAGATTTGATACCTTGAAGAAACCAAAAAGCATCTAAAAAGAATCACAATTTTTCCTTGGAAGGAGCACAATTTTTAAATTACATCTGGAAGGGAGCGTATTTGTGCATATTGGAAAACTAATCGCTTTCCTTCAGCCTCTATGAACTCTCAACCTCATAATAAATACAAAACATCTTATGAAACCCCAAGACACGAAGGGACGAGCCACAAGATTGAACTTGATGCCCAACGTCGAGACCCCAAACATTGAGTTGAGGATGTTGTTACGGAATGGTACCTCGAAACTAGGTCTGAGGTTGGAGAACCTAACCTAATAAATATGGATGGATTAACCGCGGCTTAACTTGTAACATCCTAATTTTTCTCCTCATGCTAAGTATTCATTTTAAATGAGTGGTTAGAAGTTTTTACGTGAAAACGACCCTTCAATGAGAAAAAGGATAAAGTGGTAATTTTACCACCAAAGGGAAAATTATAAGGATACAACATCCTAATTATTTCCCTCAGGCTAAGTATTTATTTTAAATGGGTAGTTAGAGATTTTTGCGCATAAACAATCTTTTTCTAAGAAAAGGGCAAAATGGTAATTTTGCCACTGAAGGGTAAAATGGCAAAATTATAAAAAATACATCAAGATAAAGTGAAATAAGATAATTCTTGTGAAAAATGTTTAACAATATCAATTGGATAATTTTTTGAAGTTTAATTAGGTGATTTTGTGTCAAACGGGCGATTTTCGCAAAAACGGACTAACAATGGGCATTTCCGTTTTTTCACACTCAATAGACCAAGCCAGCCCCATCTAATCAAAAATCAAACACAAACCAGATAAGACTGTTGCATGGCAGGCTAAAGCATGGGAAAAAGAGAGGATAAGGTGGCTTTTTCAAAGCTTGGAAAAAGGAGTTGTGTGCTTCCAAGGCGTAGCAATTACCAAGCCTTGACTTCCCTTCTGTTTAAGCAAGTTATCTTCTCCTGCTTTTCCCCCAATTTTGGCTGTAGTTCCTTCCCCTACCCCACACTCTCAATTGTTTTCTTTTTCACTGAAAATACACTCTCAAGGAAAGCTCACAGGTGGTGGTCTAAGAGGAGTTGCAAGAAGCTCCTTTGTTTGATCCAACGATTGCAACTTATTTACCTTCTTTAATCTTCAATTGAGGTAAGGAATTTGTGCTTGTTACTTATATTTGTGGTTGATCATGAATTGTTCTAGTCTTTCCGTGGCTACAAACGGCTCATTGGTCCCGAAATCGGGTTAAGAACGTTGTAGCCCTTTCCATGGCTATAGATGTCTTTCCTAGGAAATCCAATGAACAAATAAACCCTTTTCTCTCCAAGGGTGTGACCGAATGAGAATACCAAAAGGATCTATGAGGTCTCTGAAAATGGGTTCGTGTCACTTTTAAGTGATCAAGCGGGTGTTTGTTCGGAGGAGACACTCAAAGGTGTTCTAAATTGTGTTTTTATGAAAACTTGATTTCAAAGTGTTTCATTTGTTTAACAAAATTACGTAAATGTTGTGTATCATTTCTGTAAATGGTGTTTCTTTCGTGTTCTTGAAAGTTTCTAACAGAGAAAAACATGTAAGAAATCTAAGTTGAACCTAAGAAACATGGACACACCACCAGCATGTGTCGGACACCGACACCCACACGACGCATGTCTAACATACATCTGTACGTGTCCAATTAAAAAATAATAATTTTTCTGAGCTAGGACACGCATCGAACATGTTTGGACACGCGTCAGACACGACTCTAATTCACTGTGGACACGGCTTAGACACACCGCGGACATGTTTGAGTTTTTTTTTTGAATTTTTAATACTAACATGAGCCTAAAACCAACTCTAGTTGTTTTGTTAGATCTATACTATTAAGCCTTTTCATTTTGAAAATTCTTCAGTTGATAACAAAAAGTAAGAATTAATTAGATAAAAAAATTATATAAACATGGCCAAAAGAATCCAAAAAAAAGATCATAGAACAAAATTAAAAAAATTATATGTATATATACTGTGTCCGTGTCTTATAATTTTTTGAGCTTAGTGTGTCTATGTGTCTGTATCTGTGTTAGTGTCTGTGCTTCATAAATTTGAACAAAATCATAAAACTTATATGTAAATATCTAATTTTCAAAATAACTAGTTAATCTAGACAGTCTTCAATAAAAAATTCATTTCTCGATCTCTAGACTCTGATTAACCCTATTCCAATTTTCTATGAAAGCTAAGACATAGAGCCACACGCTATATTTAAATGGCAGTGTTTAGTTTCCTAGAAAATTTGTGAATAATATTAGAAGAGGCCTCGTCTTCTACTATTTGGAATTTGGGCAGCATGCAATACAAACCCCAAAATTTGAGTTAGACAACTCAGATTTGAGCGAAGCTAATTTTAAATGAAATTTAACACAAAGAACTAGTATTCTGGAAATCTTCACAGCCAAATGCTTTCTAGTTTTATGTCAGTAATTTTCGTAAGTCGCTGCACCCCTAGTTGGGTGCGCAACCAAACAGCTTTTGATTGGGAAATTTTATAAAATTGTGTAGTTATTGGATTTGACTCATTTTTTGTTTTTGGGAAAGGTTGATAAACAAAAGTCATCCTCATAAAATATTAGCTTAACTTTCCAAGTGTAGGGTAGCTCCAAAACCCTTTACGCTTATTTGTTTTGAATAATAATAAAGCCAATTTAAAGAAAATGCTTTGAAGAATGAATGATTTCTCTATTGAGCTTTTTGTAAGATTATAATAGATTTCTATTATTTCGCAAGAGCAAGGCTTACTCAAATGAGAATATATTTCACTATACATGTGTAAACATATTTATCTCATGTTATGAGATCTGAAATGAAACAGAAGTGAAATTATATCCTTATTCACGCAATTGATGGCTAATGATTGGAAGAAGTTTTTAGTGCTACAAGAAACCAAGACCTGAGACTTTAGAAAGTAGCACGTGTAACGCTCGAGGATTGCGAAGTCGGGAAGTGATCGCCAGTGCAACGAGGCACGAATAAGGAGCGGCCCCTGGCAGACTTCGAAAGTGGAGGGGTACATGAATGAACCGATTACACACCCGAATGAGAGGGATCCTGAGACTGTATAGGTATGGGACTATAGAGTTAAGGAAGACTTATATGAATTGATTTGTACTACATATACAAACAAGATGCATCTTCTTTTCGGTAGCCCAAACTGAAAGAACTCCACAGTTAAGCGTGCTTGACTTGGAGCAATTTTGGGATGAGTGACCTCCCGGGAAGTTTTCCTAGGAAGTGTGCGAGTGAGGACAAAGCACGTTGAAAAAACCTATGTTGGTTTGTGGGAACAGTCGTCAATCCATAAAGCAGCAGGGGATGTTACAGCACGGGACATCAGAAAGTACACTCTAGATGAAGAAATCAACTTGTGTCCAAAAGCAACGTGTTACTTAATCTTTAATCACCACAATTGTAAAGAAATTATCAGCAAAGAAGACTGGATTAAAGATCAGAAAGTGAAAAACTCTTCAAGGAACTGATTGTGTACATCAAAAAGCTCACCTATGAGTAGAGCACAAAATGTTACAAGAAAGGAAGGAATTTTGAATTTCAAATGTTCAAGTCAAACCCAGTTTCAAACTGGTATGTCATCTCTTTTACCTGATTGATCAACTACCCTGACTTCATGAAGGAGGAGTTCAGAAAGAATGTTTGTAAAGTAGAAAAGTAGTTTCTAAAAAAAGATCAGAAAACTCAATATTACAATGGCTTCTACAACTAATGTGACAGATCTGTCAACCTCTCTTCTAGCTGTTTCTTTCAAGACACAACTGATAATCAACACGTGTCACTTGAAGAATTGATCAAGGGCAATGGTTATAAAGGAAGACCACTATATATGGAGATGCTATGCTTAAAGGCCGATACAAGATTTGAAGATGCAGAATAGGAAATTCTGCAAAAATCTCTTTTCACTTCCTGGAGTATCCAATATTTATCATGTAATCAGTTTTATCCTTGAAGTGTAAGAAAATCTTCCTTCTACATTCTTAGTTAGATTTATGCTCTTCCTAGGGAAGAAGTAATAGAAGGAAGTCATTCAAGTTTTCCCAGGAACTTTTCATGTGTATGTTAAGGAAACTTGAGTGTAGGTTAGTTTGAATGGCAACCCAAACACTTAGCCTTTGTATCCTCGATTCGGTAGTGATTGTTGTAAGATAGCTTAGAGAGGTTACTATAAAACTACTTGTAATGTGACAGTAGAGGTTGCTACTACTCACGGTTTAGCTTGGAGAGGCTAGTCAAAGACTAATTTCAATGTGATTATAGAGGTCGCCACTGATCATGGGTTAGCTTGGAGAGGCTAATACAATATTACTCAAGTAAGCTTGGAGAGACTAGTATAATACTACTCATGTTAGATTGAAAGACTAGTACAATACTACTCGGTTTAATCTAGAGAGGCTGGTAAAAGAATACTTGAATTGTGATTGTTTCTGAGTTGATCTGCTGGTACAAGTAAGAGCTTGGGAAGGCTAATGTAAAGACTATGCAGTTTGCTTTCTCAGGTTGTGAAAGTTGTTAAAATGGAACCTCAATAGTTGTTGAGTATTGGATGTAAGCAGTTTGGCTGAACCAGTATAAAATCATTTGTGTTCTTTCTTTCTTTCTCTCATCCTCTTTATATGTCCCTCTTGTACCTTGTTATTCATTTATAAACTTCACAAACGTTCTTATCTTTTTGTTATTTATTTCTTGATGAATTTTTATTAATAATGCTTCAGAAATCTACTTTCTGAAATCACTAATATCATTTCCACTGCGCTACAAGTTTTACACTTGATAGTATTTGTTTTTAGAAGTTTCAGAAAAGGCAAAAAAAAAGTAATACACGATTCAACCCCCTTTCTTGTGCACATTTCCACTTACAAATGGTATCAAAGCAGGGCCTTTGAAGGGTTGAGCAATCCAAACATTGCAGAGGACAAAGATCTGAGGGATAGAATGGCTTACATCCTCTTTACAAGATCAATCTATCAACTGATCATTCTTTGTTGATAAGACTTTAAGATATGGCACGGTTCATTCAAATGATGAAAAGTGTAACTTCCTCCCCAGTACAATCTCATCCTTAACTCATGACATCAAACTCAAGAGTTGTTACTTGTAAATTAGCGGACCTTTCTTAAATATCTATGGCAAGATCGATTAATACGTGTAATAACTAAGCGTAATTCTATTAAAATATATATAAAAAAAACACAACATTTATTGAATACATAGCTAAGTACAAAAGGAAGCTCTTCTAAGAGCTTTAATATATATAGTTCTCGATTACATTTACATACATATAACTCCAACTAAGTATAGTAAAGCATAAACATCAACTACTAGACTACTATAATCCCAAGTTCATTCACGTAGCAGTCACCTCGTTCTCTAGATCAACTTGGAGACGACATGAGAACACAAAAACACAGGGGTAAGAATTATACAATTCAGAATAACTCCTCAATTACACAATCATAATGTCATCATTATTGCCCCCAGCCACTTCGGTTTTCCAAGAAAACGTGATCATGCAATACATATTAAAGATTTATTTTAAAGTTCTATAATCATCCCTCCGAAGTAGGTAGCTTTTAACAATTAATCACTTGATACACATATAGTATAAAACTCAAACATATAATTAATAATCCTAATCAAGTAGTTAAATAAGATATGATTATACATATGCTAAATGTAGTGGACTTATCTCAAAGGGACCTAGTTTCACTTGTGACCATAGAACTCAACTCGGTGCATTTTTCTCTTTTTATCGACATAGAAAAGACTTAGTGTATACCCAATGGGTATTTACTATGGACAACTCCATAATGCATAGTTTATACCACATGATATTTATAGTGGTTCACACCGCACAAGGGAAATAGACTACTTATCCGGACTAAGCTTATTCCTATAGGTGATCATTGGATTTCATTTTTTTTCCTTTTCCGAATCACACACAGATCTATTCCTAGCCAATACGTCTAGCAGCTCAAATTATCTCTAGGGAAGTTCCTTTTTTTGCCTTCCCTTCATTTAACATAAGTCTTGTTTCTATTTTCTCCATATGTCAGAATATGCATGCGTGAAATTTATACATTCTCTTTTCTCATATAACTACATCATGTGCTTTCTTTTCTCAAATACATGCATAAGCCACATGTAGGCATTCAATATAAGAAATTCTCATTTGTGCCTCATAAATCAATCTTTGAATTGTCTAGCATGCATTCATACTCATCATACTTAAATCAAGAGTCATTATATCACCAAATCAATACTTGAGTTCATTTCAGCACAAATACAGCATGTTGCCAGAATTCATGCCTAAGGAATACGATTTATTCTGCCTATCAACATCCATTGCAAGGGCTATAAAAATTCTCCAAGATGCCTTAATGTGTCCAAAAGGACCTGTAAAAAGTTCAGAACGAAAATCCTTCTCTAACTATATTAACAAAATTAGACAAATTTAGTGGTCAGAAACCCCTCGGCCTGATTGAATCAATTCAAAATTAAAATCAAGGTTGAACTTCAGATGTTTACAATACCCTATGAAATTTTCAAGTGATGATTTAATCATTTGATATGGTAACAAAATTAGCAAAATTTATAGCTTCTATTCCAACATTTCAGGTAGCATATAGATCACTTCGGTTTCTGATTTTTTTAAACATAGAAAAATTTCCTAGAATGACTCTAAATTTTTACTAGAGACACCTTAACATTTTAGAGACATCCCATAAAATTTTCAGCTAAATCCAAGATCTCTAAATAGGTTAGAAAATTTGACTAAATTCCTTGCTTACTTTAAACTAGGATCTTCCAGCTACAATGTTCAAACAACATGATTTTTTTTCAAGCAAAGAAAGTCATTAGCATGACCCAAGAAAAATCATGGAGTTCCCTTGGGATGTTACTTGAACAAATGATTTTTCTAGCTCACAAAAAACATCTACAAATGCTTCAGAAAATTCATGATTCATATCCTGCCATTACAAATCCGAGAGTTTTAGCACATGAGTCAAAACTTGGCTTACCAAAATGAGTTTTCTAACATCATCTAAACACTTCACCAAAATTAATACATTCATATCTATATATTATCAACTAATACAATGAAAAATATCAATATAAATCAGTAATTAAATGATAAGAATGGATTTGACACAAAAGAGGTTCAAAAGCCCTACTTTTTGGAGATTTTGGCTCTTAACTTCAAAGGATGTTCTAAAATGTTTTTCCCTCACTTCAAAGCCTTCCTAACAACACCAAACCCTTCCTTTAACAACAGGTTATGAGCTCTCAAAGTGGAAAAGGTTGATGGATTCAAATTCTAATTGGTTATATTGGTTGATCTTGATGAGTGGAATAAGTTTAGTGAAGGAAGTTTATGGTTTTTGCAAGTCTAGGCAAGGATTTAGAGGTTTGAAGCAAGTTGTTTGATGTTATTAGTGAAGCAAGAACGATGGTTGCTGGTTATGCTTGCTGGCCGAGGATGAGAAGATGAAATAATGAAGTTAGGTGGCTTAAGTTTATCTTATATTAGTTGGAAGCATCTATTTAATTATAAAAGATAATTCTTTGTTAAAGAAAATAAGATGTATGGCTAGGATTTGATCTTGTAATTCAAGATTAAATCTTAGCCTTACATTAGGTCTAAATGGATATACATTATCCTTTTATGAAGATTAAGCTATCTTTCGATGTTAAAAATTACACACCAAAATTTTACCGAACAGGTTAAATACCGTACCCGGGTAATTAGATATTGCTCGAAAATTAATTCTAGGTATAAAATCTTCAATTCTCACTATTTCTAACCTTAACCCTCTCTTTTCCAGTTCTGGGCATCTCCTGGTCCCGGATCTAGGGTTTCAACTGTCCCTATAGGCCCACGGGACTTGCAATCACTATTCATGTTTTTTTTACATGTCCCTTGTATCGTTCTCATCATTGCTAAAATAGTTAGATTTTTTGAAATTATGATTAATAAAGCTCAAATTAATTTTTAAATAATTTTTGGGGTATTACAAAAGAGATTTCAAAGAGACCTATGGACAAGAACATCACAAAGAAGAAAAGTTCAGTTGTTCCACTTGGTCATGTCCAATTCATATATGCCTTAAGCTAAAGCTGCATATGCTATATATGTATTGCTTGTTAAATATGAAAGGCTATATGAAACAGATTGCACATGATGCTCGGAGATCTTAACCAGTCTCAAGATATCTTTGATCCTGAGGATGTCATATAAGATGTTATATAATGCTAAAGCAATAAAAATTACTAAAAATTCTGTTTGAAGTGGAAAAGATCTGATATTTATATATGAAAATTGAATGTGGAGATGAGATCTCTATCTAAGGAGTATGTTAAAAGTCTATAATGACTAATATAGATGTTAAATGTCTATAATGACTAATATAGAAAGACATAAATCTCATGACTGGCAAATCAGGACAAAGATCATCTTGAGATAGAAAATCTACTTATAGCAATAAAGACATACATCATGTATCTATCCTATGTTTAGTCGACGTATCCCTATGCAAAGAAGAAGAATGTGCCAGAGAGCTAGAAAGATGTGTCAGGAGGTCTTAGTGTGCTAAAACTTGCTGCCATTCTGTGCATTATGACAAAAGAACATCAACCGAGATAATTGAGGTAATTTTGACTGCATCTCATCCTTCTCATATTAGTTTTATCTACTTCATGTGATGAGATGCTAGAAGCTTATCAAGCCTATTCATTTATATATCTTAAACTAGTCAAAGAATTCATAAAGTTGCCATGAAAACTTGAGAAGATTAAGCCTGTAGTTGCAAAGCTGAAAGCAAGAGATACTCCAAGGAGATTTTATTCTTCTCAAAGTTCTTCTTTTCTGAAGCCTCCGAAAGATTATATGAAAATGTCAGAAATGTTTTTTTTTTTGAATTCTTAAGAGGACTTCATGGCTTCCAAACATCTAATTTGTTTTATTTGATATATTTCAAAACTATGTTTTTGTGGGAATGGTCAATATCTATAGTTTCAGAAAACTGGACTGAGATATACAGACAAAATAGAAGATGAAAAAGCTATACGACTTTATCTATTATATATATATATATATCTATATATATATATATATCTTTTTGTTTCTATTCTTCAAGCTGTATAAAGAGATACCTTCCTAACTCATGATTCCTAAAAAGAAATTCCTTTTGAAAGGTTGGAAAAATCTCTTTCTCTGAAACAAACTGTAACATGCTAATATTTAACCTAACACTCCTAGGACGTATTCAAGTTAATTATTAGTCATTACTCTTTTGTTCTAGTTCTTAATTCTAATTTTTAGAAAATACTTAACCAAAACATGGGTAAAATTTTTTTTGAAACTGAAAATGAAAATGTGAGTAGCGCATCCGTGAAAATACATTAGTCCTTTATCTTGCAAAAGTAACATAAAGAACTCATAGCATAAATGAAATGGTACACAAGATCATGACCATAAACATACATCATATATATATATATATAGTAGAGGTTTTGCCATACACCAAGTCAAATAGTATAGTCATTCGTGCGAATACATAAGGAAATGCAAAATACATAGATAAAAATCCCTGCCTACTCTAGTGCAGCTAAGGTAGATAACCAATAAAAACAAAAGAAGGCTATCCTAAGTGAAGTATGTGTGCATGCACTATAGGTTTTGTCATCAGCTCGTACTGCTGCCCGCCCCACTGAGGAGGAATGTAGCCAACCCACTGTGCTAATTCGGCCAGTGTAGCCAAATGATGGGAGGGTCGGGCGTGAGCTCCTCGACAGGATATCATCCTTACTCTACCTCCTCAAAGCGGTTGCATCATCATGGCCTCGCTACCTCTACCCATCTCCATGGGCACGGTGAAAGAGGAACCAATAGATGGAATCTCTGTGGCGGAGTCCTCAAAGGGGTCGGTCTCTGAATGGGCCATGGGAGAGTGGGGTACCATACTCCGGGAAATCTCACACGATCGAGGTAGCTGCCAGGGTGCAGCTTGTATGCTTTCCGCGAGGGCACGCACGCTCAAAGAGGAGGTCATCGGCAAAGGCCGAAGTTGGTGTGAAATGGAAACTAGTAACTGGTTGAGCGAACGGGTGATCTAGAAATACAAACCTATGGACGGAGCAACGGCCTATGAAATGGTATCACTGGTGCGTGGCGTCAAAATGTAGCTCCCAAGTCGGTGCGTCAACGTAAATCATGAAGGCTGTCATCGTCCTTTGAAAACGTGATGGAAAGAAAGATGGAGGGAGTGAGAAACTTGATAAAGAATCTCAGTAAGGTGTTCACCTATCTTGGTGTCATCATCTACTTCCTCAGGAACCTCAGGTTTTATTATGAAATAGTGAGCATGCATAAGGTTCATTTATTAAGTTTTGAAATACCAATTATCGAGGCCCATTCATTTTAGTATGCATCTTGGATGTTATGAATGTAACATATCTCATCATGTAATGCATGTACATACAAGGTGCAACATTACTATATAGAAACATAAGTGAGGCATATTGCACATGATAGATGTAGCATGAATTTCTTCTTCTTATTCTTTAGGTGACTTAAGTTTATTCTTTTTCTCATTGGGGCCACCCTATTACTCTCTCCTCTTGAGAGTTCTAGGTTATGAGCTCATAAACCACTAGTCATTATTAGCATAATCTTATCCTATGATAAGTTATGTTACGACCCGACTTGGGCACATGACCGGCAGGTAAGGAATCCTCATTCCCACGTAAGCCTTGTGATCTCTGAGTCCCTCTATATGCATAATTTAATATAAAATCCTTTTCCAAAACATAAATTCATCTCTGATACAAAACACATGAGTTGCTCTTAATACAAAATAAACCATAGAACTTGTAATCATGAAAATACAAAATATTCATGATAAAAATATGTCAGTATATCTCCATGGTCCGGGACCCTGCCCGTCATGCACACTGGAGCACTCTATCTCTAAATAGAATACCAAAAGTACTTCACTCACAAAGTGAAGCTCACCAACTGGGAAATCTCTACTGCGGGGGAGGAGATGGAAGAAAAGAACCCGCAGTGTCTACTGCACCTGTAATGGAGGAAGAGATAGGGGTGAGTTTCATCTAAAACTCAGTGAGTAAGTCCTCACCCATAACCCTCTCATGGGACAGTCAAGGGAAATAAATGATAATATATATATATATATATACTCATCAAACCAGTTAATGCAATAAATCTAAAGTTCATATTCTTAGGAATAACAAATAGTTCTAAAATCAATATTCTGTAGAAATCAAAAACCACGGTATGCTAATAAAGAAACAGGAATCTCTGGTTATGCCCAACTCATGTGACATATCAAATCTCTGGTTATGCATAACATAACAAAGTCTCTAATCTCTGGGGCACCTAACTAGGTCCCGTTCATTATTTCTCTGGCCCTAAGGCGACTTGGTATACCAAGGTTAACGGAATAACTACCGTTAATTCACAGTCTATTTCTCTATAGCTACTGTCCAGTTCAATCAGAAATCTAAATCTTTTCTCTATATCTCATAAATCTTCTACCCTAGAGTTCACAAGCTCTAGCATATACATATTCTCTATTCTGGAAATCATCACAATGTTTAACAAATCTCTAAATATATACTCTAGCACTTTGATAAAAATCGCTTTAACAATAATGGTCCAATGAGTTTTCAGAAAAACATATATCTCATGCTATAATTTATTGAAATTAACTCTAATGATCAACATAAGGATCATAGGATCTGAACCCCCTCACCGTTTAAAGCCGAGAGTATGTGGACCCCACCAACTTGACCTGGAGAGCTTGGAATGGCACCAACAACTGCCATGGAGCAACCATAACTCTAGATTAACATTTAAAAATCTCTAAAGAGCTCTATTCTAACTCTACTAAAATTGGGGAAACACCCCCACTTGACAAAAATGAGAAAAATAATCGGTCCAAATCCAAGATTATGAAGAAATAAAGACATGATCTAATAACATGAACTTACCTTCAAGCTTGGAATGATGGATTGGAGTGAATTTGAGAGAAAGAGAGAAAAATGAGGGAGAAGGGGAGAGAGTCACGTTTCTGCTTCCTTCTGCCCGATTTGGGGGTTTTTAAACTTACTGACACCACTATAGCAGTATATGACCGCTATAGCGGTATATGACCACTATAGCGGTCTAACCGCATCTCATGGTCCTCACAGAGACACTTATGACCGCTATAGCGGTACCTCAGTCTGCTGCACCACTTGAACATATTCTAGTGACTACTATAGCGGTCCCGGACTGCTATAACGGTGACAGAAATCCCCAACTTCTTTGTTTTTCAGTCATTCTGGCATCTGGGTTATTCCAATACTCACTCATTTATTTTACTCTCCATTAACTTTAAAACATAAATGTAAATAAGGAAATACCCCCCATTTGGATTCAAATAAAATATCACAAAAATCAAAACTCCATCAAATCACAATCCAAATTTTGAGTTTTAGTTCAAATCTGGGAATTTCCGTGATTTTCTAAACTTGTGGGTTAACAACGAAACATTTGCAGGTTTCATAAAATTCATTAAAAAACACTCTTCAACTTGTTTTCCCCCAAGGAACAATTACCGAGACTTTTGATTCCAAGAATATGGTTTTATCATATATCCCTCCAAGGAGGTGTAGGATCCAGACTTAGTAAAATTTAAGACCCGACGGTGGTCCCCAGGGAATCCTTGAGGCTATACAGAACCTTACTACTGGCTCGTGTACCTTGGGTATCGCATTCTCCCCCCTTAAAAGAGATTTGGTCCCCAAATCTTAAAACATACCTTGAGGAGGAAAAAGGTGCAGATACTTGATCCTCATAGCTTCTTCAGCTTCCCACTTGGCTTCCTCGCCGGAGTGGTTCTTCCAGATGACTTTCATTGAGGCCACTTCCTTCGAGTGAAGCTTCTTGATTTGTCGATCCATGATGGCAACCGATTCCTCTTCATAAGACAAGTCCTTATCAACTTGAATCGCTTGTGGAGTGAGTACGTGAGATTCATTGGGCATATACTTTCTGAGCATGCTGACATGAAATACCGAGTGTATCTCTGATAAACTGGGAGGCAGTGCCAACCTGTAGGCCACTGTTCCAACCCTCTCTAGAATCTCAAACCGGACGATATAGCGTGGATTCAACTTTCCCCGCTTACCGAACCTCACTACTCCCTTCATGGGAGACACCCTCAGAAACATGTGATCACCAACAGCAAACTCTAGATCTTTGTGCTGGTTATCTGCATAAGATTTCTGTCTAGATTGAGCCGCCAACAACCGTTCTCTGATCAGCTGAACTTTCTCTAAGGTCTCTTGTACCAGATCTGGGCCTAAGGCCTTAGCTTCCCCAAGCTCAAACCACCCAACTGGAGATCTACAGCGTCTACGATACAACGCTTCAAATGGTGCCATCTCGATGCTAGCTTGATAACTGTTGTTATATGAGAACTCTATCAGTGGCAAGTGGTCACACCAACTCCCACCAAAATCTAACAACCATGCTTTGAGCATGTCCTCTAAAGTTTGGATCATTTTCTCTGATTGGCCATCTGTTTGTGGATGGAAAGCTGTGGTCAAATCCACTCGAGTCCTGAGAGCTTCTTGAAATGCTCTCCAGAACCTCGAAGTGAATTGAGACCCTCTATCCGATATGATCGACACCGGCATTCCATAAAGCCGAACAATCTCGTCTATGTAAAGTTGAGCATACTGAGCTACACTGAAGGTTGTCTTCACTGGTATGAAGTGAGCAGACTTGGTCATCCTGTCCACAACCACCCATATAGAATCAAAGCCCCTAGTGGTACGAGGCAACCCGACTACGAAGTCCATGGTTATCCTCTCCCACTTCCACTCTGGGATCTCTATCTGTTGAAGCAAGCCCGCAGGCCTTTGGTGCTCAGCCTTAACTTGCTGGCACACCAAACACCGAGTCACATAGTCACCAATGTCTCTCTTCATGCCTTCCCACCAGTATAGCTGTCTGAGATCTTGATACATCTTTGCTGAACTAGGATGAATAGAATATGCCGCACTGTGGGACTCTTCCATCACTCTCTTCTTTAACTCACCCACATCGGGTACACATAAACGGTCCCCAAAGTGTAACACATCCTCCGCATCCACCGAGAACTCAGGCCTCTCTCCTCTGCGTGCATCATCCACTAACTGAACCAACTTGGGGTCCTCCCCCTGCCGTGCCTTAATCTACACCACCAGAGTCGACTAGGCCCCAATGTGAGCAAGAAAAGCTCCAGACTCATCAAGCCCAAACTGGACTCCCTTTGCCTCTAACTTGTGGATCTATTCTATCAACGGCTGCCTCACAGGAGCTATATGGGCCAAACTGCCCATGGACTTTCTATTCAGTGCATCGGCTACCACATTAACCTTACTCGGATGATAAGATATGGTGCAGTCGTAGTCTTTCAACAACTCCAACCATCTACGCTGCCTGAGATTCAGATCCTTCTACTAGAAGATATACTTCAAACTCTTGTGATCAGTAAAGATCTCGCATATCTCTCCATATAGGTAATGCCTCAAAATCTTCAAGGTAAAGACTACCGCTGCCATCTCTAGATCATGCGTTGGGTAGTTCTGTTCATGCCTCTTGAGTTGCCTAGATGCATAAGCCACTACTCGGCCATGCTGCATAAGGACGCAGCCGAGCCCGACTCTAGAGGCATCATAGAACACCGAGAAACCTCCTGTGCCCGAGGGCAACACAAGAACAGGAGCTGTAGTCAAACAAGTCTTAAGCCTCTGGAAACTCTCTTCATAAGCATCCGACCACTGAAACTTAACACCCTTCTGAGTTAACTTGGTTAACGGTGCTGGTATCCTGTAGAAATCCTTAACAAACCTCCGGTAATATCCCGCCAAACCTAGGAAACTATGGATCTCTGACACTGTAGCCGGCCTCGGCCACTGTTGAACTGCTTCAACTTTCTTCGGGTCGACCAGGATACCATCCTTGGACACCACATGCCCAAGAAACGCCACTTGATCAAGCCAAAATTCACACTTGGAGAATTTAGCGTACAACTGGTTCTCCCTTAGAGTCTGCAAGACAATCCTAAGGTGGTGCTCATGCTCCTCTTCACTCCTAGAGTACACCAGAATGTCATCAATGAAGACAATCATGAAGTGGTCTTGGAATGGTTTGAAGACTCTATTCATCAAGTCCATAAAAACTGCAGGGGCATTGGTTAATCCAAAAGGCATCACTAAAAACTCATAGTGCCCATAGCGTGTCCTAAAGGCCATCTTGGGTACATCTTCACCCTTGATCTTTAACTGGTGATAGCCAGACCTTAGGTCAATCTTAGAGAAACATCTAGCTCCTTGGAGCTGATCAAATAGGTCGTCGATGTGTGGCAAGGGGTATCGGTTCTTGATTGTAACCTTGTTCAACTGTCGGTAGTCTATGCACATCCTCATAGACCCATCCTTTTTCTTAACAAACAACACCGGGGCACCCTAAGGCGAGGTACTCGGTCGGATGAACCCCTTATTAAGCATTTCTTGCAACTGATCCTTCAATTCTTTCAACTCTGCGGGAGCCATTCGATATGGGGGTATATAGATAGGCCTAACCCCGGGCTCAAGTTCTATCCTGAACTCTATTTCTCTCTCTGGTGGCATCCTAGGTAACTCCTCTGGAAAGACATCAGGGAACTCACAAACCACAGGTACTGACTCCAAGCTTGGTACTACTACATCTGTGTCTTTAATTGAAGCCAGAAACCCATAACTTCCTCTATCCATGAGCCTCAAGGCACTCATGGCTGATACCAAGTTGGTTGGGACCAAGCAACTAGTACCCTTAAACTGTAAAAGCTCGCCTCCAGGAACATCAAACTTTACGGTCTTACCATGGCAGTCCACTATAGCATGACATGGTGCTAGCCAATCCATGCCCACAATGACATCGAAATCTGACATCTCTAACAAATGGAGGTTAGCAAGCGCCTCCATCCCTCCAACCTTAACCTCACAATCTTTATAGACCAACTGAATCAGAAAGGGTCTTCCAGAGGGTATCCCCACCCAAAAAGGTTTCTCTATGGTGGAAACAGAACTCTCGAACCGTGTGGCAAAGAATGGAGATACATATGAATATGTAGAGCCAGAATCAATTAATGCAAATGCCTCAAAGGAGAAAACTGTAATGATACATGTAACGACATCAGCTGAGGCTGCTGCATTCTGGCATGTGAGAGTAAATAGACGGGGCTGTCCCCCACTACCCTGGCCTCTACCTCTGCCACCTGGACCTCTACCTCCAGGGCCCCTGCCCCCAGCACCTCTGCCAGCTGGAATAGCCAGATCACCCTGGGTCCCTGACTGAACTGAAGCAACGGGGTTCACCGACCCATGACTAGATGCTCCTTGCCTGAGCGGATAATTTGCACGCTTGTGGCCCTGCTAGCCATACTCGTAACAGGCAAAAGTACCTATCATGCACTGCCCAACATATCTCTTCCCACAAGTCGGCGATGGCGAAAACTCAATCGATCCTTGGCCATCAGTCTCGCTACTACTGCATTCTGACTCTGAGAAGTAGGAGGCCTAGTTGGGGTGGACTTTGAGAAAGCGGTCCTACCCGATTGGAACTACTGTCGGCCCTGCTGGCCAGATCCTATGCTAGAACCAGCTCCCCCAAAGAAAGAACCATGTGTCTTAACCTTCTTGCCAGAATCTGCTGCAGCTCTCCTATTTGCCAACCCAGCCTCTATCGCGATAGCTGTATCTACTATCTATGCATAATCCATGGTGTGGACATGTGGCTGAAGACTGAGAAACATATTCTGAGGCAATCCCTGAACAAACCGCCTAACCCTCTCTGTCTCCGATGGCAACATACTAGTAGCTGCCTGGGCTAGGTATGTAAATCTCTCCTTATACTCTGTAACTGACATGCCCTGCGTCAGTTAGAGCCTCAAGAACTCCTCAACCATTTGAGCTTGACGGCTTTTCGAAAGATATCTCCTCAGGAACGCTGCTCAGAATTCCTCCCAGGAGGGTGGCTCAGAGTCACCACGCCCCTGAAGGAACTCATCATACCAGATACTAGCTTGGCCTTCCAGCTGAAAGCCAGCCAACTGTGCTGCCCTCTCAGAAGAGCAGTGGATAGCTCTGATGATCTTCTCTACTCCACGGAGGAAAATCTGGGGATCCTCTACTGTGAGATGCCCCTAGAAGGTGGGTGGATCCATTTTCCTAAAGTGCTCTAAAGATGAGTCATCGGGATCTCTGACTGGTGCTTGAACTGGGGGTGTCTTGACTGGTAGTAGCTGAACTGGAGGTGCCTAGACTGGGGTTGGCTGAGTGCCAGCCTCAATCTGCCTGGTCAATGCCCTTGTAAGGGCTGCGAGGGCCTGCTCTAGTGCCCTGAAACGGGCCTCTGAAACTGAAGATCTACTACTACGATGGTGGTGGTGAGAAGAAGAATGACGTAGAGGAGGCATATTGAATCTAAAAGATCATGAACATAGGGATAAGACACAGATCTTGAAAGGAAGACAAGACTCTAGCTCTGAACTTAGACATAACTGACCACTCTAAAGGCATCAAGTAACGCTTCATTAATGCAAATGGGCGCGCTTCAATTTACAAAAACGCCGTGCTACTTGTGGACACTTGCTCAGTGACATACAGGGAAACCTAGCGCTCTGATACCAACTTTGTCATGACCCGACTTGGGCACATGACCGACACGTGAGGAATCCTCATTCCCACGTAAGCCTCGTGATCTCTGAGTCCCTCTATATGCATAATTTAATATAAAATCCTTTTCCAAAACATAAATTCATCTCTGATACAAAACACATGAGTTGCTCTTAATACAAAATAAACCATAGAACTCGTAATCATGAAAATATAAAATATTCATGATAAAAATATGTCAGTCTATCTCTATGGTCCGGGACCCTGCCCGTCATGTACACTAGAGCACTCTATCTCTAAATAGAATACCAAAAGTACTTCACTCACAAAGTGAAGCTCACCAACTGGGAAATATCTACTGCGGGGGAGGAGATGGAAGAAAAGAACCCGCAGTGTCTCTGACTTTGTAATGGAGGAAGAGATAGGGGTGAGTTTCATCTAAAACTCAGTGAGTAAGTCCTTACCCATAACCCTCTCATGGGACAGTCAAGGGAAATAAATGATAATATATATATATATATATATATATATTCATCAAACCAGTCAATGCAATAACTCTAAAGTTCATATTCTTAGAAATAACAAATAGTTCTGAAATCAATATTCTGTAGAAATAATAAATCACAGTATGCTAATAAAGAAACAGGAATATCTGGTTATGCCCAATTCATGTGACATAACAAATCTCTGGTTATGCATAACATAACAAAGTCTCTAATCTCTGGGGCACCCAACTAGGTCCCGTTCATTATTTCTCTGGCCCTAAGGCGATTTGGTATACCAAGGTTAACGGAATAACTGCCGTTAACTCACAGTCTGTTTCTCTATAGCTACTGTCCAGTTCAATCAGACATCTAAATCTTTTCTCTATATCTCATAAATCTTCTACCCTAGAGTTCACAAGCTCTAGCATATACATATTCTCTATTCTGGAAATCATCACAATGTTTAACAAATTTCTAAACATATACTCTAGCTCTTTGATAAAAATCGCTTTAACAATAATGGTCCAATGAGTTTTCAGAAAAACATATATCTCATGCTATAATTTATTGAAATTAACTCTAATGATCAACATAAGGATCATAGGATCTGAACCCACTCACCATTTAAAGCCGGGAGTATGTGGGCCCCACCAACTTGACCTGGAGAGCTTGGAATGGCACCAACAACTACCATGGAGCAAGCATAACTCTAGATTAACATCTAAAAATCTCCAGAGAGCTCTATTCTAACTTTACTAAAATTGGGGAAACACCCCCACTTGACAAAAATGAGAAAAATAATCGGTCCAAATCCAAGATTATGAAGAAATAAAGACATAATCTAATAACATGAACTTACCTTGAAGCTTGGAATGATGGATTGGAGTGAATTTGAGAGAAAGAGAGAAAAATGAAGGAGAAAGGGAGAGACACTTACTGACACCGCTATAGCGGTATATGACCGCTATAGCGGTATATGACCGCTATAGCGGTCTAACCGCGTCTCATGGTCCCCACAGAGACACTTATGACCGCTATAGCAGTACCTCAGTCCGCTGCACCACTTGAACACGTTCTGGTGACCGCTATAGCGGTCCTGGACCTCTATAGCAGTGACAGAAATCCATAACTTCTGTGTTTTTTAGTCATTCTGGCATCTGGGTTGTTCCAACACTCACTCATTTATTTTACTCTCCATTAACTTTAAAATATAAATGTAAATAAGGAAATACCCCCATTTGGATTCAAATAAAATATCACAAAAATCAAAACTCCATCAAATCACAATCCAAATTTTAAGTTTTAGTTCAAATCCGGGAATTTTCGAGATTTTCTAAACTTGTGGGTTAACAACGAAACATTTGCAGGCTTCATAAAATTCATTAAAAATCACTCTTCAACTTGTTTTACCCCAAGGAACAATTACCGGGACTTTTGATCCCAAGAATATGGTTCTATCATATAGCCCTCTAAGGAGGTGTAGGATCCAGACTGAGTAAAATTTAGGACCCAACGGTGATTCCCAGGGAATCCTTGAGGCTATACAGAACCTTACTGCTGACCCGTGTACCTCGGGTATCACAAGTTAACACCTGACTTTTAAAGTATGGGATAAAGTGCATTAGGATCAACTTTCATAACTTTTAATTAGGGAGTCTAGAGGATCATTTCCACATATTCTTGTGTCACCTTAACATTAGCATGTTATATTAAGATGCAAAATCACAAACATATCATATAATGTCACACACTTTCATACTACTTTAACACATGCATCTTAAACATCTCACGTGTAATCATGACATGCTACAACAATTCTTGAATCTAGCAACCAAGTGTGTAAACATAATCATCACATAAATCTTTAAGTACATTAATTCACATCATCTCATAGAATAAGCACTTACATTATCTCTTAACCGATTAAACCTCTAAATCGGGTAAACCCAACTTTTGCATTTATTATTTTATGTATCTAAGGGATTAATTACAATGACTTCCACTAATCATTAACCTTAGGAACATCATTAGACGGATCTGGATAGGTTTAAACAGAAACGAACATGAGTAAATTTCGATGTTCTAGAAGCTACATTTCTGACCCTTTCTCATTACCGACTTTTCCTATGATGCTAAAATTAATTCCTAAGTGACTTATGAGTGATTCCTACACATTTACTAAGTGTTAAACATCTTTTTTCAAAAAAGTATAACATGCTGGACAGAACTTATATTTTTCACTTTTAAGGGTTCTAGAAATCACATTTTTTTATTCTTCCTAGTTACTAGTCTTTCTCTAAGGGCTAAAAGTAATTATAACACTAATTATTAACAAATTCACACATTTAAGCAACCTCAACCAGCATACATTAAATCTGGAAATGATAGAACAGAAACTAATGTTTAACATTCCAAAGCATGTAAAATTTGCAAGAGTTAACATTCCTAGTAACTAGTCTTTCTCAAAATTAATTCTAAGTCATGGAGCATTCTCAAAGAGAACTATAAACTTTAAAACCTCAAGCCAACAATATACCAATTCTTGGAACCTCATTCTTTGGAAACCAAATCATGTTTGTAAGGATAAAAGTCCATGGAATTGAAATTCCTATGTAAATTGAAAGGGGTAAGCCTTGAGCTCTAGATTGTTTAGGTGATGGCATAAACTTAAACGTGCAAATGCAACCCTCATTTTAATCTTGGCATTATAAAGTGATAGCGATGAAATTATAAATATGATATGAAAAGCTTGAATATAAATATTAGAATGCAAGCTCATTTTTAATCTTTAAGTTTAGGTAATTGCTTAAAACATAAATATGCTAGAGAAGAAATATAAATATGAAATGCAAGTTTATTTTCTTATCTTCAAGATTTAAGTGATGACTTGGAATTAAATATTGTAACGCCCCAATTTTTATTGCTATTTAAAAATTACCAAAATGCCCCTATGTAATTTTTGCACATAATTTGAGGCCGAATAATCCTCAATAAAGGAATATAACATTAGAGAAACATTATGGGAAACTTGAATAATGATTCATGTGAAAGTCACAAACCCCGATTTTTCTGTATGTGTAAAATCACCAAAATGACCCTAAGGTCATTTTTACCTAGAAATCAAAGATAACCAATCTAGATTATCTTTGAGGGATTAGTTTAATGCTTGATAAGGATTATATGTACCTTAGAGATAAAAATCTCAATTCTCAATTTTTATCGTATATAAAATTACCGTTTTATCTGTGTAGTAATTTTACATAAAATTATACAATCTTTGAATTCAGTTTTTACCCTAAGGTTCAAAATGACTATTTCAAGTATAATTTAAGAATTTCCAATAATTACAGAGAGTTTTATGTGAAATTACCTTTTTATCCCTAATTATGCTAAATAGGTTTACTTGTGTAATTAAGGTAATATTAAAGCTCTATTTGAACTAAAATTGATTTCATTCATTAACTTTGAGTTAAAAGTTAATTACCAAAGGTTAAAAATAATTACTTGAGGTAATTAGAGCCTAAAATTACCTAAGGTAAAAATTAAATACCTTTCCTTAATTACAAAAGCTCATAAAATTAGTGATGTTGAGATGAAAGTTAAGATTACAGTTTAGGCAAAATCTAGTATATTTACATTTCCCCATCCTAAGTTTAGAACTTATGCTACAAATTAATTTTAACTCATTTGAAATTAACTTCAATTACTAGTATATAATTACTCTTTTCACCTTGTCTTAATTGTCCTAAACACTTAACCTTTTACCATTTTCACTAATCTATCAATTCCTAATCTTTTACCTAAGTAAGTACACATCTAATACATGTTTTATCACTTGCAAAACAACACAAATCTGATCATAATGGGACCAGAAAACCAGCGGCCATATGCTCCATTTGCACCATATATTATTGTTTTTCCAACAAAGAAATATATCCAACTATAACATCATTTCTTTAGCTTTCTTTTGCATTATTTTTGGTTATGTTTAATAAAAAAAAAACCCACCCATTTCAGCCATAATGTGATCATCCACAATGTCTCCCATTAGCATCATATTTTATGCATTTTCAAACAATGATACATGGATAACATTATGACTACTCCATAAGCATTCTCTTCTAAGTTTTCTTTAACTAAAAAATGAAATAAAACTCTCCATTTTTCCAGCCATCATGTATGGCCAAATAGCCCCCCATAGGCCTATAAATACATGCTCTTCCATTGTCAAAATATTCACACAAACACTCATAACTTTAGCACTTGCTTACTTGATAGTTTCCTTGCTCAAAGTTTGCTCAAAGTTCTCTAATTCTGTCAATACTTCAAGCTTTCTTCTTCTTCCTCATTCACACTCAAGAGACTCCACTCCCAATCTCTAACCAAGCTCTAAACCTCAAGCATACACTTTCCAACCATAAATCAATTCCTAAACACATAACCTTTACAATATCAAACACAAAATCACAAGAAAAATCCTTCTTTCATTTGTTCTCATCTTGGCTGAATTTCAATGACTCATCAAGGACATATTCTCTTCTTCTAACTTCTCTAAAGATCAAGCATTATCTTTTGTTAACAAGAAACAACTTGGTAGGGATTTTATTTCATGTTATTTCCTTGATTCTTTGCTTATAATTCGATTCTTAATAAGCTTGATGATGAGACCATGAAATAAGGTTCTTGGAACCATGATAATCAAGGAGTATAAAGCTCATTTCATTTTTTAAGATTAACTAAGGTTAAAGAGTTTAATTCTCTAAAAGTTTTGAGCTTAACAAGATAATAAATGAACTTGCATCCATGTTTAAGTTTCAAGCTCTTGCATATCATGTTTAAATTTCAAGCCTTGCATAATCATGTTTAATTTAAGTCATCACCTTAATCTTGAAGATAATAACATGAATTTTCATCTTCATGTTTAAATTCTAAGTAATGCATTTCATGTTTATATTTCAAGTTATCACCTAAACTTTGAAGATGTAACAACGAACTTGCACCTTCATATTTATATTACAAGTATTGAATATCATGTTTATATTTTCAAGTTATCACCTTATAATGACAAAGATTAAAAATGCGATTGCATAGCATGTTTATGATTCTTACTATCACCTAAATCTCTAAAGCTCAAAACTTACCTCTTTAATCGTAAATAGGAATTTTTATTATGGACATACTTAAATTATGTTATTTTCAACCTCTTGATGTTCTTGGAATTGAAGTTGGTTTATTTTATTTTTAAGGTTTTGATCTTGTCTTTAAATTACTCAAATAACTTTTATTAGAATTAGAAATTCAAAGATGTTAAAGCTTGTGCTTTTCTCAAGCTTTTTTATTAAAAGATTTAGGTTACTGACTTAAATTAAATAAAATGGTTTGGATACTGATTTAAAAGGTTTGCATGTGTATAAATTAATTTTAATTGATTTAAAATTTTTTTTAACAATTTGGAAATAATTAGTAACTAGAAAAGATCAAAATCATGATTTTATGAAGCTTTAAAGAGACTAATTTTCTGATTATGTTCAAGAATTGTTCAAGGCTGTTCGCATTGTTCACACACTTAAGAATTACTTATATTTAATGTAAAAGTTGTTTTTGGTATCATAGATGCATAAAAGGGTAATTATAAGTGTTAGATTGAGCCGTTTTGCAAAATGCGAAAAGATGTGTTTTGAACTATTAACTATGTTATTTCAGTCAAATATTTTTAATTAGAGCAACTAATGATGTTGAATGTGTCCATGTATTCAAAATATCATTTATAATATTTAGAAAAAAGTTTTAGAAGTTTCGGTTGCTATTAATTGTTCAAAATGTGTGATTTTGCACTTTGACCTCTAAAATGTGTTAAAATTTGGTCTATGGCCCTAAAAGATTTTTATGGTGAGTTTAAATGGTTTTTAATAGTTATATGTCTCTTGAAATTATTAGTTAATGTTAAAAATATTTAGTTTGTGAGAATATGTTAAAAAGGGGTATTTACGTTTTGACCCAAAACCTTTGAGAAATTGCGATTTGAGTCATATGCATTGTGATTTTATGCATTGTTAAAAAGGGGTATTTACATTTTGACCCAAAACCTTTGTTAAAAAGGGGTATTTAAGTCATCTAAGAATGATGATCGTGATTTTATGTTCTTTATATCATATGCATTGTTTTATAAATTCTATAATATTTTGTATATGATATTGACATGCATTCATAATTAGTATGTTGCACTCATGACATTAAGATTCATGCTAAAAGAAACGGGTCTCAGCTAATGATATTTAGAACTTAACAAATGAACCTTATATATATGTCCACTGTTTTCATAATGATACTCAAGGTTCCTGGGAAAGATAACGATGACACTTGTGTTAGAGTTGGGAAGCCTTACTGAGATTCTTGTATAAGTTTCTCATCCCTCTTCTTTCCCGTGTCATCTCCAAACAAGGATGATGGTGTAGTTCATGATTTTCTCTGAGACGTGGATGAGGAGCTACGATATAAACAAGAGATTTAACAGAGATAGTTTGCCTTTGGAGTGATCGCATCTTATTTATCAGTTTGTATTCTATTGATGGATATGTATTGAAGTCCTTTATGTTTATAGGACGTCACTATCTTAATACAAATTTGATATATTATTTGCTATATAATATGCCGTGGTTATATTTTGTGTTTACCTGTGACTTGTTTTATTTTTCTGATGTAGACAGGGGATTGACGATAGTGACTTAGTATGCACGGCTTACATTTTGGTATTTAGGTTTTAAAAAAAAAAATTACCGATATTTTCATAAAGTATTTTGAAGAAGTTTTGACTAAAAGACTGGAAGAAAAGAGTAATAACTAATAATTAACTTAAATGCGTCCTATGCGTATTGAGTTAAATATTAGGGTATTACATTTTGGTATCAAAGCAATTCGGTTCTCATGGAGCCTGATGATTGGACTGACTATGCTTCTCAAGCATGATGCGATAATTATGTCATGTATAATTGCCTTGTTGATAGAATGAGCTATAGGATAGAAATGCATGATTGCTGTATTTGGAGTTGCCATGGTAACTAGCTCACTTAACATTAAGTATTGAGCCTGATCACCTCAGTGTTTGCTGTTTTGTGTGCTCAGGAACCAATGGCACCCCCAAGACAGAATAGGACTTCAAACGGTGACAAGTAGAACAATGCAAATGCTGAAGCTCTGAGGGACATGGCAAGGGCCATGCAAATGATGTTCGAAAGAATGGATCGCTAAGGCGAAAATGGACGTTGTTCCATTACTGCTGAAGGCCTCGAGCACGCCCGATTTGGAGAATTCCGCAGGGCAAATCCACCATCATTTAGAGAAGCTCTAAACCCAAATCATGCTGATGAATGGATAAAGAATATAGAGAAGATCTTCACGGTGGTCATATGCTCTAAGGAACAGAAGGTGACCTTTGCTACATACATGCTGGAAGTGGATGCTGGGTTCTGGTAGACTAGCACCTGAAGGCTATTAGAGGCATCTAGCACCCACATTAATTGGGAATTGTTCAAAGCTCACTTCTATGAGAAATACTTCCCCTAGTCCATGAGAAATGCTAAGGACATAGAGTTTATGCAGCTGACTCAAGCGAGTATGAACATTGCTCAGTACACGACAAAATTTAAGGAGCTAATCAAGTTCTCAAGAATTTTCAAAGGCAACCCGGATGAATATTGGAAGTGCATGATGTAACGCCCCGATTTTCTGTCTGAGAAAAATGACCAAAATGCCCCTGAGGTCATTTTCTGCCCGGAATTTGAGGATAGCCGGCCCGGCAATCCTCGAAGGGCCAACTCAATGTTTGAAGGGGATTGAATGGTCCTTGAGTGATTTGGAATGAAAATTGTGTTTTCTACAGTTTTGGGTCAAAATGACCAAAATATTCCTATAGCGTTTTTTGCGGGTAAAGGTGCTGTTCGAACCCGAAACTTCCCTCAAAGGTTTAAAATAACGTTTTCATGTATTTAAAAGTATCTGTTTAAGTCCCGGAGATCCCGGGCAGTTTTTGTGTAAAATTACGATTTTGCCCCTGGCATAGTGCCATTTGAGCTTAATGATGTAATTAAGCAAACCTAAGCAATATCAGGCTCTAATCGAAGATTAATTAATTTCCATAATTAATCTAGAGTCAAAATAAGTCATTAAAATTAATTAGAACCTAAGATTGCTTAGATTAAACTCAAAACCCCTTTTTCTTTTAAAAAACTCAAGTTTCTAGAACATAGAATCTTGAATAGTATTTTTACTATTCACTCTCCATACTCCAAGGAGCCTAGCTAGAGTAGGATTTTGACCCCAGTAATGAGCTAGAATGCTCACTAATCATGCCTTAACATAGCCTTAATTACCTATCTTTTCACTTACACATCTACTTAGAAGTTACTAATCCTAAGCCTAATCAAAGTTACACCTAAACATACCTCTAAACCACAATTAAATGAAAGATTTTCCTCCCCTTGGATCCCCCAAAAGTGGCACCACCTCATCCCCTCTTGCATCACAAATTTGTTCACTCACATACTCAAAGAACCATGCCTACACTATGCCTAAACCTATGTCTAAACCCATGCTTACACCTTACCTTAAAATGACATAACCAGGAGATATTTTTTCCTTCCTCCTCCCCTAGAAATGGTGCCATCCCTTCCCCCCATTTCCACCCCTCATGTTTTGTTTTCTATAAATAGCACACTTAAGAGAACTTGAGCCACCTTTAGTCATTTGCTAAGTTTTAGTTTCTTAGAGCACTCAAAGTTTTTCTTTTTCTCTCAAGATCAAGAGTTCTTCTTCTTCAACCTCTTCATCTTCTTCAACCTCATTTCACTTGGTAGGGATTTCTTTCAAGTGTTTCATTCATTAAAAGTTATTATTAGGTTATGTGCGTCATGATTTCCCTTGAACCTCTTAGTTCTTCTTTCCTTTTCTTTTCTTTCTTTTTTGGTTTCTTGGTTTCCTTTTTCTTCCTCTTGGTTTCGGCCATGATGGCCTAACTTGGAAGAAAAACCATGGCTTGATGATGAGGTCTCAAGATAGTAAACTCATGATTACCATTTGAGAAACCTCTAAAGCTTGAAACTTAGTCCTAATCTCAACACATTTTGGGTTATCCCTTTCTTTCTCCTTTTCCTTTTCCTTGTGTTGGTTTCGGTTTTGAGGGTTTATTTTTGGATAAAAATGACTCAAGGATGAGAGCACATGATGTTGACGTTGATGTATCATCAAGATCGTGGCCTCTAGAGTTTCAAAGTTCTATCCTTTTTGTAACATCCTAATTTTTAACCCAATACTCTAGAACATAATCAGGTTAATCATTAGTCTGTTACGTCATAGCTTCCTTATTACTTTAAAAATACTTAGCAGAAATACTGGTAAATTTTTTTTTTGAATTATAAAAGCAAAGTGAGAGCCGCGCGACACGATAAAAAATAAAATGTGAATGAAGGTAAAGCAAACATCTCATCATATCATAAGGCAAGCAAAGGCACACCACAATAAAACTGAACTGCATATTTATATATAATATGATATGCTCACTCATAAAGAGTGAGACTTAGTTTAATACAACTGGAATATAGATACATGGAAATGAAAGTACATCAAAGGCATAAAAAGAAACTCTCCTAACTCTAGTGCGCCTATAAATGGATAGCCCCAAAGACAAAAGAAGGCTATCCTAGCCTAGTCAAAGTTCGAGCACCAGAACCGCGACGGTCGTCTCCTACTGTGGGCCTCTCTGGAAAGGAGGGACGTACCCGATCCACTGGGCTATCTCGGCCGGGGTGGCGATGCGCTGCATCGATCGGGCATGAGCTCCACGGCGGGGAATCATCCTCAGCCATCCTCCACGTACTGGCTGAGCGACAAAAGCCTCACTACCCTCCCCAACATCCATCGGCACAGTGGGGGAGGATCCCTCGGAGGGTACCTGAGTGGCAGAATCTTCCGAAGGGTCCATCTCGGAGAATGATGAGGGCGAGCGGGGGACATACTGTGGGTAATCCCGGATGGCAGAGGCTGTCGGTGGGGTATGGCAAATCCACTCCTCTCAAGGGCGTGCGCACTCGAACACGAAGTCGTCGCCGAAGGGTGAGACAGGAGAGAATCGATCGCTATGTACGGGGTGACTAAAGGGCCGTCCAACGAACATAAACACTCGAGCAGCCTTGGCGACCCACAAAATGGTATGACCCGTGGTTCGGATCATGATGTACCTCCCAGGTTAGGGTGTCCACAAAAACCACGAACGTCGCCATCTAAAGACGTGACGGAAAGAAAGAGATAGAAGGAGTGAGAATCTTGCTAAAGAATCTCAGTAGGGCCTCCTACTACCTAGGTGTCATCATCTACATCCTCAGGAACCTTGGGTTTAGTAACCAAAGTAAGTAGGCATGCATTAATTCTATTTTTAGGTTCTAAAACATAATTTAGCCAAAGTCCGTTCATTTTAGCATGATTCTTGATGACATGGATGCAAACATATTAAAGAATGTATGCATGGCTCTACTTAATGCAAGAATGATAATCTCAGTAATAGGAACATCATAATAGTGGCATAAAGTGGCAATTAAATTCTCTTTGTGACATAATCATCATAACTTCCTCATAGGCCACCCTAAAAGACAATCGTTTTGGGGGTGCTTGGCCGAACCGGTGTCCCCCAGAACGTGTCACATCTCTAGGTTATGAGCTCATACCTCAACTAGTCGTCACTAGTTCTTACTTATCAATCCCGATAAGCATAACATAATCATATACATAATCCTGACTTATCCAGTACGGGCTAGGGGACATTTTCTTGGGGGTGCTCGGCCGAACCGGTGTCACCCAAGAATTCATCTTGGTACCGATGTCACATGAGTTCTCTGGAGGTGCTCGACCGAACCGGTGTCATCCGAGAACTCATCTTAGTACCTCATAAAAATCTCATAGGTTTTCAAAAACATTCTGAGTCCCGAATTTGTCAGAAATTCGGCAAAGATAATCAGAGCACGAATTTCTTTCAAATTCTTCTTTATGCCACATAAGTCATTCAAACATGCATCCTCCATCATAATTTTCATGCATTCACATAATCATCCTCATACTTTCACAAGCAACATTAGAAATTCATTATGCACTTGGTCCTACGGTATCTTATGCTTTGACCCTTACGGGCCTTAAACTTGTGATGTAATTAACCTATCATTTTCTATCAAACTTTTATGCGTCTAAGGGTTCTCTTCTAACAAACCTTGTTATTATTTATGCTCTCTATTAAATCTGAACAACATCATTCCTTAGGGGCAGCATTATGAACTTATAATTGCGGGGTTCTAGAACTTGCGTTTTAGACCCTTTCTTGGTTCTGTCTTCGCCTAAGGCACTATAAGTTAAACCTAAACCAATTATGAGTCATTCCTATGTCTAAGAATTAATTATAAACCATGTTCTCTACATTATAAGGTTGCTGGACAGATTCTAAGAATTAAATGTCCTAAGAGTTCTAAAATTACGGTTTTACGGTTTTCTAGTTACTAGTTTCTCTATAGGTGCTAAAATTCAATCCTACTTCAAATGTAACCAAATTTTTCATGATTAAACAATCCTAATTTGATTATATTCCCATTGAAACAGTTTGGGCAGTGTCCAAGAATAAATGGGCTAAATCTATGCTAAATCTTGACTTTACGGTTTTTCTAGAAAGCTAGTTTCTCTCCTTTCATGCATAGGGATGTTCCTACTTCAACATACATAATTTTTACTCATTCAACACATCAAAACATCATCACACAGCAGCAAACTCATCATGGAAGAACCGAAACATTAAGTTCCCAAAAAGATACATAACTTGATATTTTTAAAACACATAAGTTGCTAGTTCCTCTTGGAATTATTTTCTAGACTTCTAAAACTCGTTTGCAAACCAATTTATTTTGTAAAAGAGACTAAAAACATCCTTAGGTTAGTGACCACTTATTCCCTCCTTAAAAGAGAATTAAGTTCATAAATCTTGTTGGTTTTATTCTCATGATCTTCATGAGGTTTTAAAGAAAATCTTAAAACTTAGATTGTTGGCCCTTGTAGCTAGATGAAACTCATTCCAAGTTCATCATCACTACATGGCCAAGATTATGCATTCAAAGAATGCCTCCACATTAGACTTTAACTTGAGCTCTAAGGTCTTTAGGTGACGACATAATTTAAACATGCTATGGACCTCATTTTTATTCTTCATTACAAAGTAAAGTGAGAGCTTAAAGTAAATATGCAAGACTTGAAATGTAAATATGCAAAGCTTGAATTAAATATGCAAGACTTGAAATATAAATATGCAAAACTTGAAATATAAATATGCATGTTCATTTCTTTATTTTAGTGCTCTAGGCCCAGCAACAATCGACTTTAAGGCCGAAATAGAAAGGCTTTGAGATTTAGTTAGGTGATAGTGCAACTCTCATTTTAAATCTTTATGTTCTTTAGTGATGAAAAGTAAATATGCTTAGGCAAGAATGTAAATATGAGATGCACTTCATTCTTTATCTTTTAACTTTAAGTGATGGCTTGGAAAATAAATATGAATGCAAAACTCAAAGTAAATATGTAATGCATAAGCTTAAATTTAAATATGAATGCTAGTCCATTTTACTTCTTATTAGAGCTCATACAAGACCTTAGAGGAACTTAAACCTCAACCCAAACTTATCATGACAAGATAAAGTAAAAACAAGAGTGAACCTCAAGGGTTCCTTAAAAACACAAAGTTTCTTTTCTTGAAATGTAGACATAAATAACATTTTTATTAAAACTCAAGCTCTAGAGGCCTCATTGTGATGAACACATAGTCATCATCTAGAAGCTCTCATCATCAAGCCATTGTGAACCTTAATGGCCAACATGGCCGAAATGTGAAGGGAGAAAAGGAAAAGGAACCGAAACTTTTAAGAAAAAAAGGAAACATTTGAAACTCTAGAGACCATGATCTTGGTGATGCATTAACACCAACATCATGAGTCCTCATCATTGAGTTCATGTTAACCACATCATCAAAGTGAAAGGTTTCAAGGATTCAAGAAGAAAACTAAAAACATCTTTAACTCAAGAACAACGGTCAAGCTTTAGAGATTATTCAAGTGATGAACATCATCATGAAACCTCATCATCAAGCTCTTATTCCTTTTATCCTCAAGCCTCATGGCCGAAAACAAAGAGGAGTAGAAGAAGAAAAGAAGTTCTAAAAAGATTGAAGAGAAACTATGAACACATAAAGAGGATAAGAACTTTAAATGAAAGAAACTCTTGAAAGAAAATTTGTACCAAGTGATTTGAAGATTGGGATGAGAGATGAGGATGAAGAACTTGGAGAACTTGAAGACTTGAACTTGAGAGAAAAAGGAAACTTTGAAGTGCTCTTTGAAAACTTACACTTAGCAAATGATGCAAGTTCACCCAAGCAAGCTATTTATAAAGAAATGAAACAAATGCAAGGTGCAAGGAGGAGGAGGAGCTTCGGCCATTTACAGCATGAGGGCAGCCCCCATGAGTTCCATGAGGTGAGATAATGTGGTCTTGAGGCATGGTGAGGTATGGTTCAAGGTATGGCTTCAAGCATGGTTATTTGAGTGAGAAACAAATCAACATGTGGTGTAATTAAGAAAGAGATGGCCGAATGTGCATCAGCCATGGGGGGAGGATTTCTTGCATTTTAATTGTGGTTTAGAGTTGTATTTAGGTGTATCGTTGATTAGGATTAAGATTAGGAATTTGTAAGAAAGTGTTTAGGTGAGAAAATGGGTAATCAAGGTTGTCAAGACATAATTAAGGAGTGTTCTTGCATCATTAGTGAGTTATAAACTCATTTTAGTGTATAAACAATTCTAGACACAATTCCTTGATTTAAAGAATTGGAGAGAGAAAACACTATTCAAGATTCCAAGAGTGAAATCTTGAGTTTTAGAAAAGAGATTTAAATCCAATCTAAGCAATCTTAGGTTCTAATTAATTTTAATAATTTATTTTGACTCTAGATTAATTATGAAAATTAATTAATCTTTGTTTAGAGTCTAATATTGCTTAGGTTTGCTTAATTACATCATTAAGCTCAAAAACACTATTCTAGGGGTAAAATCGTAATTTTGCACTAAAACTGCCCGGGACCGCTGGGACTCAAACAGATGTTTTGAAATATGTAAAAACATTGTTTTAAACCTCTGGGGAGAGTTTCGGGCTCAAACGGCACCTCTACCTGCGTAAAACGCTACAGGGGTATTTTGGTCATTTTGACCCGAAACTACAAAAAATGAGACTTTCGCCTCTGGAACCACTCAAGGGTCAGGGGCATTTTGGTCATTTTCTACTCAGACAGAAAATAGGGGCGTTACACTTTTTCCTCCATGGTTTTGGCCATGGTTACCTTTTCTTTGATGTCTTGGTTTGGTCACCAAAGACATGGTGACATGGTTTCTAAACCTCAAGCTTAGTTTTCTAACTTGATCCATTTTTGGTTCTTTAAATAATATTAATGTTTAACTTGTTTCTTTTAATCCATTTCCTTGAACTTGATGATGATGTTCAAACCATAAGGTTCCTTTGACACCTTGGTACAAAGAACTCTAAAGTTCACTTTATCTTGCTATGATAAGTTTGGGTTGAGGTTTAAGTTCCTTCAAAGTCTTGTAAGAGCTCCAGTAAAGATATAAAAATGAACTTGCATATTTATATTTCTAGCACCTCATATTTATATTTCAAGCTCTTGCATCTCATGTTTACTTTCCTATGTCATCACTAAACTCTAAAAATTAACGAAAAGGACTTGCATCATCACGTTTAAGTTTCAAGCCTTGCATTGCACGTTTATATTTCAAGTCATCACTTAAAGAACTTAAAGATTTAAAATGAGAGCTTGCATATTACCTAACTAATCTCAAAGCCTTTCTAATTCGGCCTTAAAGTCGATTGTTGTTGGGCCTAGAGCACTAAAATAAAGAACTGAACTCGCATATTTACTTTGAGCCTTGCATATTTAATTTTAAGTTCTTACATTTTATATTTACTTTGAAGCTCTCACTTTACCTTATAATGAAGAATAAAATGGAATGCATAGCACGTTTATATTTTGTCATCACTTAAAGAACCTAGAGCTCAAAGACTTGCTCTTTTATCTCAAGCTAAAGTTTGGTTATGGAAGCATTCCCTTGAATGCACAATTCGGCCATGTGATAATGATGAGCTTGGCATGAGTTTCATCTAGTCACAAGTGCCCATAACCTATGCCTTAGGATTTTCTTAAGCGTAGGAGAAATCAAAGAATATTTCGAGTATGATTTTGCGTTCTAAATTTTAAATCTTAGGCCAACTCAAATGGTTGCTGCCCTTGTTTAGTTTATGATGATTTTAGTTAAATAAGTTGGTTTCCAAAAAGTTTTAAAAGCCCTAAAGTGAATCCATGAAAAACTAGTAACTTATGCTTGTTAAAAATGAAATTTCATGCATGATATGAATATATATGAATTCGGTCCTATCATGGTATGTTTGCTGTTGTATGATGTTGTTTTGGTATGTTAGAATGTGATAAAATTATGTATAATAAGTTGAGAACCTTTCTGTACAAGCTAGGAAAAAAACTAGTCTTACCGACAAACCGTAAAATTGAGTTTTACCATAGTTTTGACCCATTTATTTTTAGACACTGCCAAAACTGTTTTAGTATGATAATAATCAGATTAGGATTGTTTATTTATGAAAAACTTGGTAACATTTGATGTAGGATTGAATTTTAGCACTCATAGAGAAACTAGTAACTGGAAAACCGTAAAAATGCGATTCTAGAACTCTTAGAACATTTAATTTTCTGATTCTGTACAGCACCCTTATAATGTAGTAAACATGATTTATAATTAGTTCAGAGGCTTAGGGATACCTCATAATTGATTTAGATCTAATTTATAGCGCCTTAGGCGAAGACGGAACCAAGAAAGGGTCTAAAACGTAAGTTCTAGAACCCTGTAATCTTAAAGATGTATTTCTGCCCTTAGAGTATGATGCTGCCCAGATTTACCAATGAACTTAAATGCTAGTAAGAATTATTAGTTGTGAATCATTAGGTGCATAAAAGGTTAATAAAGAACGATAGAATAATTACATCTCAAGTTTAAGGCCCGTAAGGGTCAAATATAAGATACTGTAAGTTCAAGGATATAATGAGCTTTTATATTACACGAGGATATATGTTTTAATTGAGAATGATCATGTCCATGTATGAAATTATGATTGAGGATACATGTTCTATTTGTTTACATGGCATAAAGCAAATTTGAAAGAAATCCGGCGTGCTGCTGTTATGCTGCCGAATTTTTGACAAATTTGGGGACTTAGAAAAGTTTTTAAAAACCTATGAGAATTTTCCTTAAAGTAGATGAGGTGCTAAGATGTGTTCTTGGATGACACCGGTTCGGCCGAGCACCTCCAAGAACTCATATGACATCGGTACCAAGATGTACTCTTGGGTGACACCGGTTCGGCTGAGCACCCCTAAGAAAATGTCCCCTAGCCCGTACTAGAGAGTCGGGATTTATTTATGATACACTTATCAGTAAGAGATAAGTAAGAACTAGTGACGACTAGTTAGGTATGAGCTCATAATCCAAAGATGTGACACGTTCTGGGTGACACCGGTTCAACCGAGCACCCCTAGATCGAATGTCATTTAGGGTGGCCCCATGAGAAGGTAAAGTATGATGATTATGTCACAAAAGTCTTCCCACATGAGATTTAAATTGTCACTTTATGCCACTAATTATGATGTTTCTTGATGTTGTGATTAATATTCTTGTATTAAGTAGCGCCATGCATACATTCTTTACTATGTTGCATTCATGACACTAAGAATTATTCTAAAATGAACGGGCCTTGGCTAACTATGTTTTGAAGCTTAAAAATGAACTTGATGCATGCTCACTTATTTCATACACTAAACCCAAGGTTCCTAAGGACATAGATGATGACACCTAGATAGGAGGTTGTCCTACTGAGTTTCTTTAGCAAGATTCTCACTTGCTATATCTTTCCTTCCCGTCACGTCTTCAGATGGCAGCGTTCGTGGTTTTTGTGGATTCCCCGACATGGGAAGTGCAACATGATCCAGAGCATGGATCGTACCATTTTGAGGGTCAATGTACTGTTCGTGTGTTCATGTTCATTGGACGACCCTTCGCCTACCCTGTACATACCGATCGCTTCTCCCCGACAGCACCACATGACGACGACGATCGAGTTTTTGAGCGTGCTCGTACACATAACGAGAAGGTGCTCCGTATGCACACCGCCACCTCGGCCGTGCGCGACTACACCGATTATGTGCCGCATACATACTTCTCGGAGACCGATCCATAGGAGGACCTGCCTACCTACCCTTACTCCGAGAGCTCTGCCCCTACTCCCTCACTGAGGGTAGAAGGTAGTGAGGAGACGGTCACACAGCTGAGACTGGCTCAGAGGCAGTCCATGCGTCCCCGTCGAGGAGCTCACGTCCAGCCACAGCGAGTACCCACTCCAGATGAGCTTCGTCCTTGGATCGGCTATGTCCCACCCTACCTGAACTACCAGTAGTAAAGGTGCTTGAGGAGTTATATTGTACACACCACACGTAGATTAGGGTAGCTTTCTTTTGTTCGGAAAGGTTACCCATTTTAGGCGCACTAGGGTATGGGTGTTTCCCCTTTTCTTGTTTCCATGTATTTCTATTTCAGTTGTATTCGTTTCATGTAGTACTAAACTAAGTTCCGCTTTTTTTTGAGTGGGCATATTATATATCTATATATGTGGTTTGTTTTAGCATGCTGCGCAACTATATGCTTTACGATCGGATGTTCATGAGATATTTATTTGGATTTGCATTTTATTGCTTTCATATTTCATCATTCACCATATGCGCGGCTTTCACTTTGCTTTTACGTTTCAAAAAAAAATTTACCTGTATTTTTCGCTAAGTATTTTAAACTAAAGAGGAAACTATGACGTAATAGACTAATGATTAACCTAAATATATCTAGAGTATTGGGTTAAAAATTAGGATGTTACACATGAAGTATGAATCCAAACTAAAAGCAGAGATAAATGTCGTCGTTGCCCACTTGGAGATTAGGGATTTTCCTACCCTAGTTAACAAATGTTGTATCATTGAAGATGGTCAAAAGAAACTGAGTACGTCAAGAGCAGACAAATTTGCGAAGAAGCTGGTGGCACAAGCCCCAAAGTTCAAGCTGTAAAATCGACCACCCTTCATACCACAACCTAGGCCGCAGTTTAGGCTGCAAGGCCCTAGGAAGGACTTTCGTTAAGGAGGATCAAGCGGAACCAAAGGCAAGGCACCCCAATGGACCCCAGCTGCACCTCCAAGACCTGCCCTGGTACTGAATGTCCAAAGTGTGGGAAGCAACACGGTGATCGGCCTTGCTTGTTCAGCCAAAATGTTTGCAACCAGTATAGGAAGCCTAGTCACTACTCGTGAAAATGCACAGAGATAGCCCCTAACCCCAAGTCGCAACGCCAAGGAAGGGTCTTCACCCTCAGTGCAGAGGACTTGACAAAGTCTCGGAAGGTAAGTGTGAGATGAATAATAGAATCTTAATTGTACTCTTTGACTCTGGCACTACTCATTCATTCATATCCCATACTTGTGCTGAATCCCTAAAATTGCATGTGTCAGAACTCCCCTTTGATCTTACTGTTTCCATCCGTACTGGAAAACCTGTTAGGACCTGTAAATGTTGCCTAAATTATTGTTTCACTGTTGAAGGTAGATCTTTTGTTCTAGATTTAGTTTGTCTACCTATGCAAGGTCTAGATTTAATTCTCAGCATGGATTGACTTTACACTAACCGTGTAATGTTAAATTGTTATGACAAGTCTATCATTTTTCTTCTTATTCCTAGTGAACTTAGAAAACCCCTAAGTCTATACATAAATACGGTAGAAATAAACTACGGTGAGGAAGAAAGTAAGGGATATGTTCTCCTAGCCGCTAGTGATGTAGACTTTGAGCAAAATCTTGATGAGATACCCATTGTGAGAGGCTATCCTGAGGTGTTTGCTAATGATATAAATGAATTCCCTCCAAAAAGAGAAATTGAGTTCTCCATAGAGTTGGTTTCGGGGATAAGACCAATATCCATAGCACCCTATAAGATGTCACCTCTAGAATTAGCTGAGTTAAAAACTCAATTACAGGAGCTTTTAGAAAAGAAGTTTGTGAGACCAAGTGTTTTACCATGGGGAGCCCCGATCCTATTTGTTAAGAAAAAGATGAAAGTATGAGGTTATGCATTGATTATAGGCAATTGAACCGAGTGACAGTAAAGAACAAGTACCCTTTGCCTAGGATTGATGATTTAATGGATCAGTTGAAAGGGGCGGTTATGTTCTCAAAGATAAACTTGAGGTCAGGATATCATCAAATTAGAGTGAGAGATGAGGACATACCAAAGACGGCCTTTCGAACTCGATATGGCCATTTTGAATTCACAGTGATGTCGTTTAGACTGACCAATGCTCCTGCTGTGTTCATGGATTATATGAATAGAATCTTTAGACCCTATTTGGACTATAGTTGTTTTCATAGATGATATACTCATCTATTCGAAGACCCACGAGAAGCATAAAAATCATTTAAGGACAGTTTTGGAGATTTTGAAGGAAAAGAAATTATATGTCAAACTATCTAAGTGTGAATTCTAGTTGGAGGAAATGAAGTTCTTAGGGCATGTAGTGTCAAAAGGAGGAATCATGGTGGATCCTAGTAAAATAGAAGCTGTGATGAGCTGGGAGAGACCTGCTACGAAGATACAAAGGTTTTTAGGACTTGCTGGATATTATCATAGGTTCATTAAGGGATTCTCTCATATTACCTTACCTCTTACCAAGCTTACTAGGAAGAATGCTCCTTTTTTTTGGACTCCCAAATGTGAGAAAAGTTTCCAAGAGCTTAAGGTGAAATTGATTACAACCCCAGTGCTAGTTTTGCCTAACCCTAAGATGCCTTTTGAGGCATATTATGACACTTTGAGGAAGGGTTTGGGCTGTGTATTGATGCAAAATAGGCAAGTAGTAGCTTATACATCTAAGCAATTCAAGCCTCACGAAGCAAACTACCATACCCATGACCTTGAATTAGCAGTTTGCTTTAAAGGTGTGGAGACACCATCTGTATGGGGTGAAGTTTGAAGTGTTCTCCGATCATAAGAGTCTCAAGTACCTCTTTGATCAAAAGGAGTTAAATGTGAGGTAGAGGAGGTGGATGAAATTCTTAAAAGATTATGATTTTGAGCTAAACTATCATCCTAGTAAAGCTAATGTGGTGGCTGATGTCTTGAGTAGGAAATCATTACACTTGTCTCACCTAATGGTTAAGGAAGCAGAATTAACTGAGAAGTTTAGGGACCTGAACCTAGGAATGATATTGACCACTAAGAGCATAAAGGCATGTCATCTCAGTGTATGAGTGACTTCAAGGAAAGAATTGCTCGAGCCTAACAAAATGATGAAGAGTTCAAAGAGACTTTAGAGGCAGTAAAGGCGGGAAAATTAAAGGGTTTCACCCAAGGAATTGATAAGCTGTAGAGGTTTGAAGGCCGGATTTGTGTGGTAGAAAATGGTGACCTTCGAAAGGAGATTTTGGAGGAGGCTCATAAGAGCCATTACACCATTCACCATAGTACCACCATGTATCAAGACTTGAAGAAGATGTTTTGGTGGCCCAAGTTGAAGAGAGATATGTGTGCATGGGTAAGTAAGTGCTTAGTCTGTCAAAAGGTGAAGATTCAGCACCAAAGACCTTCTGGAATGCTGCAACCTTTTTCAATTCTTGAATGGAAATAGGATAGCATTTCAATGGATTTTGTGACAATGTTATCCAAGACCTAAGTTAGCCATGATGCCATATGGGTAATTGTGGATCGACTAACTAAGTCGGCTCACTTTTACCTATTAAGGTGACTTATTCTTTGGATAAATTGGCCCAGTTATATATTTGAGAGATTGTCAAGTTGCATGGAGTGCCGTCGACAATAATCTCAAATCGAGATCTGCAGTTTACGACACGCTTTTAGGGAGCCTTTCAGAAGGCGCTTGGTTCGAAACTATGCCTAAGCAAGGCTTACCACCCTCAAATGGATGGTCAATCTGAGAGGACCATGCAAATGTTAGAAGATATGCTGAGGGTGTGTGTGTTCGACTAAAAAGGGAGTTGGGACAAATACCTACCATTGATCGAATTTGCTTATAACAACAATTATCATGCAAGTATCGGTATGGCATCGTATGAGGCCCTATATGGGAGGAAGTGTCAATCCCCTCTATGTTGGCATGAACCCAAAGAACAAAGTTTGTTAAGACTCGAAGTTGAGAGAGAAATGACAGAACAAATCAAAAGGATTAAGGATAGAATTCTTACTACTCAAAGTCGACAGAAAATCTATACGGACAAACGGCGAAAGCCACTAGAATTTCAAGAAGGAGAACATGTGTTCCTTAGGATCATCACTACCACAGGCATAGGTCGAGCTATGAGAGTTAAGAAGTCAAGTCCTAGATTTCTTGGTCCATTCGAAATCCTTAGCCAAGTTGGGTCTGTAGCATACCAAATAGCCTCACCACCCAACTTATCCAACCTCTATGATGTCTTTCATGTCTCCCAATTAAGGAAGTATCAGTCGGACCCTAACTATGTATTAGAGCCAAAGCAAGTACAATTAAGGGAATATCTGACCTTCAACTTGTTACCTACAAGAATTGTAGACAAAGGAGTCAAGCAACTGCGAACAAGATCGTACCTTTGGTCAAGGTAACATGGGGACGAGAAAAAATAGAAGAATTCACATGGGAATTGAAATCAGATATGAAGATGCAATACCCCAAGCTTTTTACAAGTAATGAATTTTGAGGGAGAATTCTTTTTAAGGAGGGGAGAAATGTAACGTCCCAATTTTTACTGCTATGTAAAAATTACCAAAATACCCCTAGGTAATTTTTTCACGTAATTCGAGGCCAAATAATCCTCAATAAAGGAATATAATATTAAAGAAACATTATGGGAAACTTGAACAATGATTCGGGCGAAAGTCGCAAATCTCGATTTTTCTGTACATGTAAAATCATCAAAATGCCCCTGAGGTCATTTTTACTTAGAAATCAAAGATAACCAAGCTAGATTGTCTTTGAGGGGTTAGTTTAATGCTTGATGGGGATTATATGTGCCTTGGAGATAAAATCTCAATTCCCAATTTTTATCGTACATAAAATTATCATTTTACCCCTGCAGTAATTTTACATAAAATTATACAATCTTAGAATCTGGTTTTCACCCAAAGATTCAAAATGACTATTTTAAGTATAATTTAAGAATGTCCAGTAATTACAGAGAGTTTTAACGTGAAATTACCTTTTTACCCCTAATTATACTAAATAGGTTTACTTGTGTAATTAAGGTAATATTAAAGCTCTATTTGAACTCAAATTGATTTCATTCATTAACCTTGAGTTTAAAATTAATTACCTAAGGTTAAAAATAATTACTTGATGTAATTAGAGCCTAAAATTACCTATGGTAAAAATTAAATTACCTTTCCTTAGTTACAAAAGCTTATAAAATTAGTGATGTTGAGATCAAAGTTAAGATTATGATTTAGGTAAAATCTAGTACATTTATATTTCCCTATCCTAAGTTTAGAACTTATGTTACAAATAAATTTTAACTCATTTGAAATTAACTTCAATTACTAGTATAGGATTGCTCTTTTTACCTTGTCTTGATTTGTCCTAAGCACTTAACCTTTTACTATTTTCACTAATCTACCAATTCCTAATTTTTTAGCTAAGTAAGTGCACATCTAATACATGTTTTACCACTTGCAGAACAACACAAATTTGATCATAATGGGACCAGAAAACTAGCAGCCATATGCTCTATTTGCAGCATATATTATTGTTTTTCCAATAAAGAAACATATTCAACCATAACACCATTTCTTTAGCTTTCTTTTACATTATTTTTTGTTATGTTTAATCAAAAGAAAACCCACCCATTTCATCCATAATGTGATCAGCCACAATGTCTCCCATTAGCATCATATTTTATGCATTTTCAAACAATGATACATGGACAACATTATGACTACTCCATAAGCCTTCTTTTCTAAGTTTTCTTTAACTAAAAAATGAAATAAAACTCTCCATTTTTCCAGCCATCATGCACGGCCAAACAGCCCCCCGTAGGCATATAAATACATGCTCTTCCATTGTCAAAAATGTTCACACAAACACTCATAACCTTAGCACTTGCTTACTTGATAGTTCCCTTGCTCAAAGTTTGCTCAAAGTTCTTTAATTCTCTCAATACCTCAAGCTTTCTTCTTCTTCCTCATTCACACTCAAGAGACTTCATTCCTAACCTCTAACCAAGCTCTAAACCTCAAGCATGCAATTTCCAACCATAAATCAATTCCTAAACACATAACCTTTTACAATATCAAACACAAAATCATAAGAAAAATCCTTCTTTCATTTGTTCTCATCTTGGCCGAATTTCAATGACTCATCAAGGACATATTCTCTTCTTCTAACTTCTCTAAAGATCAAGCATTATCTTTTGTTAACATGAAACAACTTGATAGGGATTTTATTTCATGTTATTTCCTTGATTCTTTGCTTATAATTTGATTCTTAATAAGCTTGATGATGAGATCATGAAATAAGGTTCTTGGAACCGTGATAATCAAGGACTATAAGGCTTATTTCCTTTGTTAAGATTAATTGAGGTTAAAGAGTTTAATTCTCTAAAAGTTTTAAGCTTAACAAGATAATAAATGAACTTGCATCCATGTTTAAGTTTCTTTGCATATCATGTTTAAATTTCAAGCCTTGCATAATCATATTTAATTTCAAGTCATCACCTTAAATCTTGAAGATAATAATATGAATTTGCATCTTCATGTTTAAATTCCAAGTAATGCATTTCATGTTTATATTTTAAGTTATCACCTAAACTGTGAATATCTAAAAATGAACTTGCATCTTCATATTTATATTTCAAGTATTGCATATCATGTTCATATTTCCAAGTTATCATCTTATAATGACAAAGATTAAAAATGGGATTGCATAGCATGTTTATGATTCTTGCTATCACCTAAATCTCTAAAACTCAAAACTTACCTCTTTAATCTTAAATAGGAATTTTTATTATGGACATACTTAAATTATGTTATTTTCAGCCTCTTGATGTTCTTGGTATTGAAGTTGGTTTATTTTATTTTTAATGCTTTGATCTTGTCTTTAAATTACTCAAATAACTTTTGTTGGAATTAGAAATTCAAAGATGTTAAAGATTGTGTTTTTCTCATGATTTTTTATTAAAAGATTTAGGTTACTGACTTAAATTAAATAAAATGGTTAGGATACTGATTTAAAAGATTTGGATGCATATAAATTACTTATAATTGATGTAAAAAATTGTTGTTAGCAATTTGGGAATAATTAGTAACTAGAAAAGATCAAAATCGTGATTCTATAAAGCTTTAAGGAGACTAATTTTCTAATTATGTTCAAGAATTATTCAATGTTGTTCACATTGTTCACACACTTAGGAATTACTTATGTTTGATGCAAAATTTGTTTTTGGTATCATCGATGCATAAAAGAGTAATTACAAGTATTAGATTGGGTTGTTTTGGAAAATGCAAAAAGATGTGTTTTGAACTATTGACAATGTTATTTCAGCCAAATGTTTCTAATTAGAGAAACTAATGATGTTGAATGTGTCCATGTATTCAAAATACCATTTTGTGATACCCCAGGTATAAGTGGCAGCGGATAAGTCCCGTACTGCCCCAAGGTCCCTTGGGACCCACCCATGTAGCCGGGAAAGCCCAAGATGGATGAAAGACCTTTGAATTGGGTATTTGGGTGAACTACCACCGCTATAGCGGTCCAGGACTATTATAACGATCACAATATGTGGCAGCGTGGATATTGGGTCTTTGAATACCGCTATAGCGGTCTAGTTAGGTCTTTGAATACCGCTATAGCGGTCCTAGACCGCTATAGCAGTCATAAGTGGGTAGGCCGCTATAGCGGTCAGTGTCAGTGGTACAGAAACAGTAGAAAAAGATGCAGTTTTGATAAGTGGGATAGAAATCGAAACCCTTCATTCCCAAATGCTCTCCAACCCTTCCTCTCCCAATCCATCATCAATCATTCTCTTTCCAAGATCAAAGATAAGTGATTGTTGTTGGTTTATGTTAGTTTTCCTTATGTTCTTCCTTCCCCATGTCATGGGTTATTGTTTCTCTCCTTTGTTGTCAAGTGGGGGTGCTCCCCCAATGTTGTTAGAGCTAGATTAGAGTTGTTTAGAGATTAGCGGAAACTAATCTCGAGTCAATGTTACTCTATGGCAATTGTTGGTGCCATTCCGTGCTTTAAAGGTCAAGTTGGTGGTGCCCACATACTCACGGCTCCAAATAGTGAGTGGGTTTGATCTCATAACCTTAGTTTAATCATTATGAGTATATTTCTTGCATTATGGTTATGAAATATGAAATAAGTTGATATGAGAATATGATTTAGATATGTATTTACAAGTGACAACAAAACTAGAAGTATATGATTTTGATTCTTGGCATGAAAACGTGTTTTTCAAAACCATGGGACCATGATTGATATATAGAGTGCTATGAAAATGTTTTATGCATATTCATGAAGAGAATTAGTGCGAGAGTATATGATTTAATAAGTTTTTAGCATATCTAAAATGTTTCACGAGTTATGACATACATATACTTCAAGACTAGAGATTTTGAAATATGATTTTAGAGTATCAGTTAAGATGTTTTGGCAAAAAATATAGAGCAGAGACGTTTTATTATAATGTTAGAGATTTCATGATTTGAACCTTTCCATTTTAATCTATGTTATTAGAGTTATTAATTTATAAAAGAGGTTCTCTTAAGAAATGAGATTTTAGAAAATCCAGTTTTGTGATGTTCCAAAAGTATGGAATTTAGTATAATTCGTAGTGACTGCCAGATACATATTCTGTGAGCTTGAAATCGAAATGCCTACAAGCGAGTGATCCCTTGGGCATGATTTCACACTCACAATTATGCTAAATTCAGGTTGCTAGACTTATATGAGTCTAGAGCTTTTAGAATTTCAAGAGTTTTCATATTTAAACAGTTTTATAAAGAGTTAAAGTATAAGTATGATTGTATCTAGAGATTTTATGAATTTTCTTGATGATTTCAAGAAATAGACTAATTATGTATGAAAGAGTTTGATACCCAAATTAGAGTATACAACAAAGATTTAGAGAAAAAAATATGTTTATTAAATTAGAGACTAGACAGTAGCTATAAAGAAACAGACAGTGAGTTAACAGCTGAACCTCAATCGTTAACCTTGGTACCAAGTTGTCCCGAGAGGACAATCTCATAGAGCAGAGAATGGAACCTATTTGGATGTTTGCATTAGATCCCTGACGGATCATAGAGCATAACATTTTCGGTTCTCGAAGAGCCATAGAGTAGATATCCTTGTTTCTCTAGTAGAGTACTGTTGTTTATGTTTTCAGATAGTATTAATGATTTTCAAAGATTATCGATGTTTTAAGAGAATATTTGATTTGAGAGATATTATATATATGAGAAATGATTTTTCTTGTTGAAGTAAAAAATTTAGAGATATTTTTCCATGAATTTATGAATATAGAGATATATTTTCTATTAGATTATATACAAGAATATCAAATGGTTTGTAATAGATTATGGTTTTAGAGATGCTTGTTTATGAATTTATGGCATGGAAAGTATTTTCCCAAGGGTAGCTATGTTAAATATTGGAAATATTTTGCCAGTACATGTATATCTATATATGGTTGTTGTTGTCCCATGTGAGTGATGGGTGAGAGTTCACTCACTGAGTCTATTGACTCACCCTCTCCCTTCCTCCTCATAGTTGTAGGTACAGATGTAACCCAGACTCCGGTTTGGCAACGCGGTTTTTTTCAATGGTGAGTCTTACTTTGGAGTAAGGCTTAGCTTAGAGTCTTATTAGAGTAGAGTGTTCCAATAGATGTGCAGGCAGAATCTGTAACACCCCGATTTTTCTATTGGAGAGGAAAATGACCAAAATGCCTCTGAGGTCATTTTTGGCCCAGAATTCGAGGATGGCCGGCCCGACAGTCCTCAAAGGGCCAACCCAATGTTTGAAGGGGATTGAATGGCCCTTGAGTGGTTTCGGAGGTGAAAGTCTCGTTTTCTGCAGTTTCGGCTCAAAATGACCAAAATACCCCTATAGCGTTTTTACACCGGTAAAGGTGCCGTTTGAGCCCAAAACTTTCCGCGAGAGTTTAAAACAATGTTTTTACATGTTTAGAAGCGTCTGTTTAAGTCCCGGTGGTCCCGGGCAGTTTTAGTGCAAAATTACGATTTTACCCCTAGAATAGTGTTTTTGAGCTTAATGACATAATTAAGCAAACCTAAGCAATATTAGGCTCTAATCGAAGATTAATTAATTTCCATAATTAATCTAGAGTCAAAATAAACTATTAAAATTAATTAGAACCTAAAATTGCTTGGATTAGATTTAAATCTCTTTTTAAAACTCAAGATTTCAATCTTGGAATCTTTGAATAGTGTTTTCTCTCTCTAAATCCTTAAATCAAGGAATTGTGTCTAGAATTGTTTATACACTCAAATGAGTTTATAACTCACTAATGATGCAAGACCACTCCTTAAACATGTATTGACAACCTTGATTACCCATTTTCTCACCTAAACACTTTCTTACAAATTCCTAATCTTAATCCTAATCAAAGATACACCTAAACATAACTCTAAACCACAATTAAAATGCAAGAAAACCCTCCCCCATGGCTGATGCACCTTCGGCCATCTCTCTCCCATTTGCATCACATATTCATTTGTTTCTCACTAAAAGAACCATGCTTGAGTCATACCTTGAACCATACCTCACCATACTTTGAACCATACCTCACCATGCCTCAAGATCACAACATCTCACCTCATGGGGCTGCCCTTGCTTGGCCGAAGCCTTCTTCTCCCTCTTGCACCTTTCATTTGTTTCATTTCTCTATAAATATCACACTTGAGTGAACTTGAAACACCTTTAGTTCATTTGCTAAATGTAAGTTTTCAAAGAGCACTTCAAAGTTTCCTTTTCTCTCAAGTTCAAGTGTTCAAATGTTCAAGTTCTTCAAGCTCTTCATCCTCTTCTCTCATCCCAATCTTCAATCACATGGTAGGGATTTTCTTTCAAGTATTTCCTTCATTTAAGTTCTTATTCTAGTTGTGTGTTTATGGTTTCTCTTGAGTCTTTTTAGAACTTCTTGCCCTCTCCTTTTTCTTCTTCATTTTTGGCCATAGGCCTTTGAGGGCAAAGGAATGAGAGCTTGATGATGAGGTTTCATGATGATGTTCATCACTTGAACAATCTCTAAAGCTTGATCTTTGTTCTTAAGTTAAAGATGTTTTTAGTTCGTTTCTCCTTGAACCTTGAGATCCTTAGCTTTGATGATATCTTAAAATGGTTATATAAACTCAATGATGAGGACCCATGGTGTTAGTGTTAATACATCACTAAGATCATGGTCTCTAGAGTTTCAAATGTTTCCTTTTCTTCTTAAAAGTTTCGGTTCCTTTCCTTTTCTCCACTTCACGATTTCGGCCAATACTTGTTGGATGGTCCAACATGATAGCTTGATGATGAGAGTTCTAAATGGTGACATTATGTTCACCACAAAGAAATCTCTAAAGCTTGAGTTTTCATGAAAATGATATATAGATCACTTATGGCTTTGTTTTTTTTTAAGGAATAATATCTTGAGTTCCAAGAACTCTTGTCTTCACTTTATCTTGTCATGATGAGTTTGGGTTGAGGTTTAAATTCCTTTAAAGTCTTGAATGATCTCTAATAAGATATAAATGAACTTGCTTATTTATTTTGAGCTTTACATTCATATTTATTTTCCAAGCCATCACTTAAAGTTAAAGGATAAGAAATGGAGTGCATCTCATATTTACATTCTTGTCTAGCATATTTACCTTTCATCACTAAAGAACATAAAGATTTAAAATGAGAGCGTGCATTATCACCTAACTAATTCTCAAAGCCTTTCTATTTCGGCCTTAAAGTCAATTGTTGCTGGGCCTAGAGCACTAAAATAAAGAAATAAACTTGCATTGCATATTTACTTTCAAGTCTTGCATATTTATTTCAAGCCTTACATATTTATATTTCAAGTCTGGCATATTTACTTTAAATTTCTCACTTTACTTTATAATGAAAGATAAAAATATAGCGCATAGCATATTTACATTTTGTCATCACTTAAAGACCTTAGAGCTCAAAGACATGCCCATTTTATCTCAAGTTAAAGTTTAACGTGGGATTATTCTTTGAATGCATAATTTCGGTCATGTAGTGATGATGAACTTGGAATGAGTTTCATCTAGCTACAAGGACAAACAATCTAAGTTTTAAGATTTTCTTTAAGCCTCATGAATTTTATGAAGTTAAGACCAACCAGATTTATGAATTTAATCCTCTTTTAAGGAGGAATGAAGTTGGTCACTGACCTAAGGATGTTTTTAGCCTCTTTGACAACATAAATGGTTTGCAAAAGAGTTTTAGAAGTCCTAAAATGATTCCAAGGGAAACTAGCAACTTATATGCTTTAGAAATGTCAATTTATGCATCTTTTTGGTACCTGATGTTTCGGTTCTGCCATGATGAGTTTGCTGCTGTGTGATGATATTTTGATGTGTTAGAATGTGTGAAAATTATGTATGATGAGGTAGGAACATTTCTATGCGTGATAGGAGAGAAACTAGCTTTCTAGAAAAATCGTAAAGTCAAGATTTAGCATAGTTTTAGCCCATTTATTTTTGGATACTGGCCAAACTGTTTCAATGGGAATATAATCAGATTATTATTGTTTAATCATGAAAAATTTGGTTACATTTGAGGTAGGATTGAATTTTAGCATCTATAGAGAAACTAGTAACTAGAAAATTGTAAAAACTCAATTCTAGAACCCCTGGAATATTTAATTTTTTTAATCTGTTCAGCAACCTTATAATGTAGTGAACATGGTTTATAATTAGTTCTTAGGCATAGAAATGCCTCATAATTGGTTTAGGTTTAATTTATAGCGGCTTAGGTGAAGACGAAACCAAGAAAGAGTCTAAAACGTAAGTTCTAGAACCCCGTAATTGTAAGTTTATAACTCTGCCCTTAAAGAATGGTGTTGCCTAGATTTAATAAAAGAGTATAAATGATAGTAAGATTTGTTAGAAGTAAATCCTTAGGTGCATAAGAGATCGAAAGGAAATGATAGATAATTAGATCTCAAGTTTAAGGCCCGTCAGGGTCAAGGCATAAGATACCGTAGGATCAAGAGCATGATGAATTTTCAATGTTGCTTGTGAACGTATGAGAATGATTGTGTCAACGTATGAAATTATGGTTGAGGGTGCATGATCCATTTATTTATGTGACATAAAGTAAATTTGGAAGAAATCCGGCAAATTTGGGGACTTAGAAAGTTTTTGAAAACCTATGAGATTTTTATTTATGAGGTACTAAGATGAGTTCTCGGATGACACCGGTTCAGCCGAGCACCTCCAGAGAACTCATGTGACATCAATACCAAGATGTATTCTTGGGTGACACCGGTTCGGCCGAGCACCCCCAAGAAATGCCCCCTAGCCCGTACTAGATAAGTCAGGATCATGTTTATGATTATGATACGCTTATCGGGATTGATAAGTAAGAACTAGTGATGACTAGTTAAGGTATGAGCTCATAACCTAGAGATGTGACACGTTCTGGGCGACATCGGTTCGGCCGAGCATCTCCAGAATGATTGTCTTTTAGGGTGGCCTATGAGGAAGTAAAGTATGATGATTATGTCACAAAGTTTTCCCATATGAGATTTAATTGCCACTTTATGCCACTATTATGATATTCATAATGTTGTGATTATTATTCTTGCATTAAGTAGAGCCATGCATACATTCTTTAATATGTTGCATCAATGTCATTAAGAATCATACTAAAATGAATGGACCTTGGCTAACTATGTTTCAAAGCTTAAAAATAGACTTAATGCATGCTCACTTATTTTGTATACTAAACCCAAGGTTCCTGAGGACGTAGATGATGACACCTAAGTAGTAGGAGGCCCTACTGAGATTCTTTAGCAAGATTCTCACTCCCTCTATCTCTTCTTTCCGTCACGTCTTCAGATGGCGACGTTCATGATTTTTGTAGACACCCCAACATGGGAGGTGCATCATGATCCGGACCACGGGTCATACCATTTTGTGGGTCACTGCATCATTCATGTATTCATGTTCGTTGGACGGCCCTTTAGTTACCCTGTACATAGTCAACGATTCTCTCCTGCCTCACCTTTCGGCAATGACATCGTGTTCGAGCGCGCACGCCCCCAAGAGGAGCGGATCTGCTGCACCCCACTGACAGCTTCTGCCATCCGAGACTACCCACAGTATGTGCCCCGCTCGCCCTCATCATTCTGCGAGACAGACCCGTTGGAGGACTCTGCCACTCAGGTACCTTCCGAGGGATCCTCCCCCACTGTGCCGATGGACGTTGAGGAGGGTAGTGAGGCTTCTGTCACCTAGCCGGTACATGGAGGACGGGTGAGAATGATTCCCCGCCATGGAGCCCATGCCCGACCAATGCAACGTATAGTCACCCCGGCCGAGATAGCCTAGTGGATCGGATACATCCCTCCTTTCCAGAAGGGCCCGCAGTAGGAGCCAACCATCGCGTTCTGGTGCTCGAACTTGGACTACGATAGGATAGCCTTCTTTTGTCTTTAGGCTATCTAATTGTAGGCGTACTAGAGTTAGGAGAGTTTCTTTTATGCCTTTGTTGTACTTTCGTTTTCCATGTATTTCTATTTCAGTTGTACTAAACTAAGTCTCACTCTTCATGAGTGGGCATATCATATTATATATAAATATGGAGTTCAGTTTTATTGTGATATGCCTTGACTTGCTTTATGTTATGATGTTATAAGATGTTTTCTTTATTTCCTTTCATACTTTATTGTTCATCGTGTCACGCGGCTCTCACTTTTCTTTTATAATTCAAAAAAAAAATTTACCAGTATTTTCACTAAGTATTTTAAAGTAAAAAGGAAACTATGATGTAACCGACTAATGATTAACCTAAATATGTTCTAGAGTATTGGGTTAAAAATTAGGATGTTACATTATGGTATCAGAGTAGTTCGGTTCTCATGGAGCCTGAGGATTGGACTGACTATGCTTTTGGAGTATAATGCGGTAGACATGTCATGTGTAGAGCTTGTTAGAGACAAGCTATAGGTTAGAGATGCATGACCCCTGTTTGTTTGCAAGTGCCATGGTAACTAGCTCATTTCACCTGAAACGTTGAGCCTGATCAACTCAGTGGTTATTGTCTTATGTGTTTAGAAATCAATGGCACCCAGACGACAGAATAGGCCCCTAACCGAAAGGAACCAGGAGGATGCAACTGCTGCTGCTGTCCGTGACATGGCAAGAGCCATGGAGTAGATGTTCGAAAGGATAAACCAACAAGGGGACACCGGACGTGATCAGCAAGCAAGGTTCGGTGAATTTCGCAAGGCAAACCCACCGGTCTTTAGAGGAGCCATGGATCCTAACAAAGCTAATGAGTGGATCAAGAATATGGAAAAGATCTACTCCGTGGTCGCTTGCTCGGAAGAGCAAAAGGTCACTTTTACGGCCTACATGATGGAATCGGACGCCGAGTTCTGGTGGACCAACACCCGAAGACTGCTGGAAGCTTCTGGTACTGCCATAGACTGGGAGCTGTTCAAGACCTACTTCTACGAGAAGTATTTCTCGGAGTCGGTAAGGAACGCGAAGGATATCGAGTTCATGCAACTAACTCAAGAAGGGATGTCTGTCGCCCAGTACACAGCGAGATTTGAAGAGCTGATTAAGTTCTCACGGGTGTTCCAAGGGAACCCCGACGAGATATGGAAATGCGTGAAATATGAGGCCGGGTTAAAGCCAGAGTTGAACTACGCTGTGGCACATATGGAGATCAGGGACTTCCCAACCCTGGTCAACAAGTGCCGCATTCTAGAGGAAAGACAGGGAAAGCTCCAGGCTGCAAGGGCGGAACGTGCCAAGGAGCTGGGATCAAGCCACAACAAAACCAACAAAGACCACCCTTCCACCAACAAAAACAACATCAGAGGGCACCGTTCAAACCCAACAACAACCCCAGAAACAACAATAACAACAACAACCACAACAACCGACAAGGAGGGACCGGCAGGGTCAAGAACAAGGCACCCCAAGGAGCCCCCGCCGCCTACACCAGACACGCACCGGCTATGCTATGTCCCCAGTGTGGGAAGGATCACGGCAACCGTCCCTGCCTAGCCGGGCAGAACATCTACTTCAGATGTGGGAAGCCCGGCCACTACGCCAACAAATGCACCAATGAAAGGCCAATGAATCAGAACCCCAGGCCGCAACACCAAGGGAGGGTCTTCATCCTCAATGCGGATGAAGCGGAAAGGTCTAATGACCTCATCGAAGGTACGTGCGAAATAAATGGTAGACCTTTAATTGTACTTTATGACTCTGGCGCTACACATTCTTTCATTTCGTATGCTAGTGTCGAGTCTCTAAACTTAAAGACTTCCAAACTTCCTTTTGATCTTATTGTTTCTACCCCTACAAATCGTCCTGTGAATACTTGTTTTTGTTGTCTAAACTGCCATCTTACTGTAGAAGACAGATCCTTTGACATAGACTTAATTTGCTTGCCCATGAAAGTTATGGGTGAAATCCTTGGCATGGATTGGCTTCACGCCAATCGTGTATTGTTAGATTGTAACACCAAAACAGTTGTCTTTCCTTCTCCCCTTAGCAAGACTAGTCAAACCTTGAAACTCTACCTTAATGCCGTAGAGGTCAACTGTAATGGGCAAAAGACTAAGGGATATATTCTCCTAGCCGCTAGCAAGGTAGACTTTGAGCAAAACTTAGAAAATATACCAGTAGTAAGAGACTATCCCAAGATATTTCTGGAAGAGATACCCGATTTTCCCCCCAAGAGAGAAGTGGAGTTCTCTATTGAGTTGGTTCCTAGAGCGGGACCAATCTCTACCGCCCCCTCTAGGATGTCACCCTTGGAGTTAGCCGAGTTGAAAACCCAGCTTGAGAAGCTTCTAGGGAAGAGCTTCATTAGACCTAGTACCTCACCTTGGGGAGCCCCGGTCTTGTTTGTCAAGAAAAAGGACGGAAGCATGAGATTGTGTATAGATTATAGGCAATTAAATCGTGTAACGGTGAAAAACAAGTATCTTTTGCCTAGGATTGATGATCTTATGGACCAATTGAGAGGAGCGGTGGTATTTTCCAAGATCGATCTAAGGTCGGGATACCACCAAATTAGGGTGAGAGATCAAGATATACCAAAGACCGCCTTTAGAACTCGGTATGGACACTTTGAGTTCACGATGATGTCTTTTAGGTTGACGAATGCTCCTGCAGTATTTATGGATTACATGAATAGGATCTTTAGACCCTATTTAGATCAGTTCGTGGTCATTTTCATAGATGATATACTCATCTATTCGAAGACCCGCGAGGAGCATGAGCATCACTTGAAGGTAGTTTTGGAGATTTTAAAGGAGAAAAAGCTGTACGCAAAACTCTCTAAGTGTGAATTTTGGTTGGAGAAGGTTAAGTTTTTAGGGCACGTTGTGTCAAAAAGAGGTATAGCCGTTGATCCTAGCAAGGTAGAAGCCGTAATGAATTGGGATAGACCAACCACCGTAACGGAAATACGGAGCATTTTGGGTTTAGCAGGCTACTACCGTAGGTTTATCAAAGGATTCTCCCAGATTGCCTTACCCCTGACCAAGCTAACTAGGAAGAATGCCCCCTTCGTGTGGAGTCCCGAGTGTGAGAAAAGTTTGCAAGAGCTTAAGGAGAAGCTAACCACAACCCCAGTTTTGGTTCTACCTAGCCCCGATGTATCCTTCGAGGTATATTGCGATGCCTCGGGTAAGGGTTTAGGCTGTGTGTTGATGCAAAATAGGCAAGTGGTAGCCTATGCGTCAAAACTCAAGCCGCACGAAGCAAACTACCCCACCCATGACTTGGAGTTAGCAGCCGTAGTGTTCGCCTTGAAGATGTGGAGACACCATTTATATGGTGTAAGGTTTGAAGTTTTCTCCGATCACAAGAGTCTCAAGTATCTTTTTGATCAAAAGGAGCTAAACATGAGGCAGAGGAGGTGGATGGAGTTCCTTAAAGACTATGATTTCGGCTTAAGTTACCACCCCAGCAAGGCTAATGTAGTCACCGACGCCTTGAGCCGAAAGCCACTGCACCTATCTCACATGATGGTCAAGGAAGTTGAGCTAATAGAGAAGTTTAGAGATATGAATTTGGGGATGTCTGTGACCAACGAGGGTATGAAGATGTGCTATCTTACCGTAACAAGTGGGTTTAAACAAATAGTCATGCTAGCACAAAGGGAAAGTGAGGAATTTAGGGAAATCATAGAGGCGGTTAAGGCGAGAAAGCTAAAGGGTTTCGAACAAGGTTCTGATTGGGTATGGAGGTTCGAAGGAAGAATCTGTATGCCACAAGATGGTGACCTTCGAGAGAAGATCTTGGAGGAGGCCCACAAAAGCCATTTCACCATCCATCCTGGTGTTACCAAGATGTACCAAGATTTAAAAAGGATGTTCTGGTGGCCCAGATTGAAAAAGGATGTGGTCGCTGCGTTAGTAAGTGCTTGGTGTGTCAAAAGGTGAAGATCGAGCACCAAAAGCCATCAGGTTTGCTGCAACCCCTGTCAATCCCCGAATGGAAGTGGGAGTGCATATCGATGGATTTTGTGACAGGATTGCCTAAGACCCAAGCTGGCCATGATGCCATATGGGTGATAGTGGATCGACTAACCAAGTCGGCTCACTTTCTGCCTATTAGAGTGACATACTCTTTAGACAAATTGGCTCAGCTATACATCCAAGAGATCATGAGATTACATGGAGTACTGTAGATGATAATCTCGGATAGAGATCCGCGGTTTACGTCACGTTTTTGGGGAGCCTTTCAAAAGGCATTTGGTTCAAAGTTGTGTTTGAGCACGGCTTACCACCCACAAACAGAAGGACAATCAGAAAGAACGATCCGGACCTTGGAAGACATGTTGAGGGCCTGTGTTCTGGATCAAAAGGGAAGTTGGGACAAGTACCTGCCACTGATCGAGTTTGCGTATAACAACAGTTATCATGCAAGCACCGGCATGGCACCCTACGAAGCCCTATATGGACGAAAATGTCAATCCCCTCTATGCTGGTATGAGCCCGGAGAACAGAGCATGTTAGGACCTGATATAGTGAGGGAAACAATGGAGCAGATCAAGAGGATCTGGGATAGGATGCTTACAGCTCAAAGTAGACAAAAGAGCTATGCGGATAGGCGACGCAAGCCGTTGGAATTCAACGAGGGAGAACATGTGTTCCTTAGGATCACCCCCACTACAGGCATAGGGAGAGCCATGAAAGTTAAAAATTTGAGCCCCCGATTCCTTGGTCCTTTCGAGATCCTCCAGAAAGTAGGGCCAGTAGCCTACAAAATAGCCTTACCTCCCAACCTTTCCAATCTCCATGATGTCTTTCACGTCTCCCAGTTAAGAAAATATGAGTCCGACCCTAGCCATGTCCTAGAGCCAGAGCATGTACAATTAAGGGAAGATCTAACTTTCAACCTGCAGCCAACGAGGATCGTGGATCGCGGAGTCAAGCAGTTGAGGAACAAGTCTGTTCCTTTGGTGAAAATGGCATGAGACGGGACAAGAGCGAAGAATTCACGTGGGAATTAGAATTGGAGATGAAGACCAAGTATCCAGAGCTCTTCTAAGGTACGAATTTCGAGGATGAAATTCTTTTTCAGGAGGGGAGTAATGTAAAGCCCTGATTTTTCTATCAGAGAGGAATATGACCAAAATACCCCCGAGGTCATTTTCGACCCAGAATTAGAGGATGGCCGGCCCGGCAGTCCTCGAAGGGCCAACTCAATGTTTCAAGGGGATTGAATGGCCCTTGAGTGGTTTCGGAGGCAAAAGTCTCATTTTCTACAGTTTCGGGTCAAAATGACCAAAATACCCCTATAGCGTTTTTATGAGGGTAAAGGTGCCGTTTGAGCCCGAAACTTTCCCCGAGAGTTTAAAACAATGTTTTTACATGTTTAGAAGCGTCTGTTAAAGTCCCGGTGGTCCCGGGCAGTTAGGCTCCAAGAATAGTGTTTTTGAGCTTAATGACGTAACTAAGCAAACCTAAGCAATATTAGGCTCTAATCGAAGATTAATTAATTTTCATAATTAATCTAGAGTCAAAATAAACTATTAAAATTAATTAGAACCTAAAATTTCTTGGATTAGATTTAAATCCCTTTTTAAAACTCAAGATTTCAATCTTGGAATCTTTGAATAGTGTTTTCTTTCTCCAATTCCTTAAATCAAGGAATTGTGTCTAGAATTGTTTATACACTCAAATGAGTTTATAACTCACTAATAATGCAAGACCACTCCTTAAACATGTCTTGGCAACCTTGATTACCCATTTTCTCACCTAAACACTTTCTTACAAATTCCTAATCTTAATCCTAATCAAAGATACACCTAAACAAAACTATAAACCACAATTAAAATGCAAGAAAACCCTCCCCCATGGCTGATGCACCTTCGGCCATCTCTCTCCCATTTGCATCACATGTTCATTTGTTTCTCGCTCAAAGAACTATGCTTGAGCCATACCTTGAACCATACCTCACCATACTTTGAACCATACCTCACCATGCCTCAAGATCACAACATCTCACCTCATGAACCTCATGGGGCTGCCCTTGCTTGGCCGAAGCCATCCTCTCCCTTTTGCACCTTTCATTTGTTTCATTTCTCTATAAATAGCACGCTTGAGTGAACATGAAACACCTTTAGTTCATTTGCTAAGTGTAAGTTTTCAAAGAGCACTTCAAAGTTTCCTTTTCTCTCAAGTTCAAGTGTTCAAATGTTCAAGTTCTTCAAGTTCTTCATCCTCTTCTCTCATCCCAATCTTCAATCACATGGTAGGGATTTTCTTTCAAGTATTTCCTTCATTTAAGTTCTTATTCTAGTTGTGTGTTTATGGTTTCTCTTGAGTCTTTTTAGAACTTCTTTCCCTCTCCTTTTTCTTCTTCATTTTCAGCCACGGGCCTTTGAGGGCAAGGGAATGAGAGCTTGATGATGGGGTTTCATGATGATGTTCATCACTTGAACAATCTCTAAAGCTTGATCTTTGTTCTTAAGTTCAATATGTTTTTAGTTCTTTTCTCCTTGAACCTTGAGATCCTTAGCTTTGATGATATCTTAAAATGGTTATATGAACTCAATGATGAGGACCCATGGTATTAGTGTTAATACATCACTAAGATCATGGTCTCTAGAGTTTCAAATGTTTCCTTTTCTTCTTAAAAGTTTCAGTTCCTTTCCTTTTCTCCTCTTCATGATTTCGGCCAACACTTGTTGGATGGTCCAACATGATAGCTTGATGATGAGAGTTCTAAATGGTGACTTTATGTTCACCACAAAGAAATCTTTAAAGCTTGAGTTTTCATGAAAATGATATATAGATCACTTATGGCTTTGTTTTTTTTTTAAGGAATAATATCTTGAGTTCCAAGAACTCTTGTCTTCACTTTATCTTGTCATGATGAGTTTGGGTTGAGGTTTAAGTTCCTTTAAAGTCTTGAATGAGCTCTAATAAGATATAAATGAACTTGCATATTTATTTTGAGCTTTACATTCATATTTATTTTCCAAGCTATCACTTAAAGTTAAAGGATAAGAAATGGAGTGCATCTCATATTTACATTCTTGTCTAGCATATTTACCTTTCATCACTAAAGAACATAAAGATTTAAAATGAGAGCTTGCATTATCACCTAACTAATTCTCAAAGCCTTTCTATTTTGGCCTTAAAGTCGATTGTTGCTGGGCCTAGAGCACTAAAATAAAGAAATGAACTTGCATTGCATAATTACTTTCAAGTCTTGCATATTTAAATTTCAAGTCTTGCATATTTATTTCAAGCCTTGCATATTTATATTTCAAGTCTTGCATATTTACTTTAAAGTTCTCACTTTACTTTATAATGAAAGATAAAAATGAAGCGCATAGCATATTTATATTTTGTCATCACTTAAAGACCTTAGAGCTCAAAGACTTACCCATTTTATCTCAAGTTAAAGTTTAATGTGGGAGTATTCTTTGGATGCATAATTTCGATCATGTAGTGATGATGAACTTGGAATGAGTTTCACCTAGCTACAAGGGCCAACAATCTAAGTTTTAAGATTTTCTTTAAGCCTCATGAATTTTATGAAATTAAGACCAACAAGATTTGTGAATTTAATCCTCTTTTAAGGAGGAATGAAGTTGGTCACTGACCTAAGGATGTTTTTAGCCTCTTTGACAACATAAATGGTTTGCAAAAGAGTTTTAGAAGTCCTAAAATGATTCCAAGGGAAACTAGCAACTTATATGCTTTAGAAATGTCAAATTATGCATCTTTTTCGTACCTGATGTTTCAGTTCTGCCATGATGAGCTTGCTATTGTGTGATGATGTTTTGATATGTTAGAATGTGTGAAAATTATGTATGATGAGGTAGGAATATTTCTATGCATGATAGGAGAGAAACTAGCTTTCTAGAAAAATCGTAAAGTCAAGATCTAGCATAGTTTTAGGCCATTTATTTTTGGATACTGGCCAAACTATTTCAATGGGAATATAATCAGATTACGATTGTTTAATCATGAAAAATTTGGTTACATTTGAGGTAGGATTAAATTTTAGCACCTATAGAGAAACTAGTAACTAGAAAACCGTAAAAACGCAATTCTAGAACCCCTGGAATATTTAATTTTTTTAATTTGTCCAGCAACCTTATAATGTAGTGAACATGGTTTATAATTAGTTCTTAGGCATAGAAATGCCTCATAATTGGTTTAGTTTTAATTTATAGCAGCATAGGTGAAGACGAAACCAAGAAAGGGTCTAAAACGTAAGTCCTAAAACCCCGTAATTGTAAGTTTATAACTCTGCCCTTAAAGAATGGTGCTGCCCAGATTTAATAAAAGAGTATAAATGATAGTGAGATTTTTTAGAAGTAAATCCTTAGGTGCATAAGAGATCGAATGGAAATGATAGATAATTACATCTCAAGTTTAAGGCCCGTAAGGGTCAAGGTATAAGATACTGTAGGATCAAGAGCATGATGAATTTTCAATGTTGCTTGTGAACGTATGAGAATGATTGTGTCAACGTATCAAATTATGGTTGAGGGTGCATGATCCATTTATTTATGTGGCATAAAGTAAATTTGGAAGAAATTTGACAAGCTGCTGTCGCACTGCCGAATTTCTGACAAATTTGGGGACTTAGAATGTTTTTGAAAACCTATGAGATTTTTATTTATGAGGTACTAAGATGAGTTCTCGGATGACACCGATTTGGCCGAGCACCTCCAGAGAACTCATGTGACATCAGTACCAAGATGTATTCTTGGGTGACACCGGTTCGGCCGAGCACCCCCAAGAAATGCCCCCTAGCCCGTACTAGATAAGTCAGGATTATGTTTATGATTATGATATGCTTATCGGGATTGATAAGTAAGAACTAGTGACGACTAGTTAAGGTATGAGCTCATAACCTAGAGATGTGACACGTTCTGGGTGATACCGGTTCAGCCGAGCATCCCCAGAACGATTGTCTTTTAGGGAGGCCTATGAGGAAGTAAAGTATGATGATTATGTCACAAAGTTTTCCCATATGAGATTCAATTGTCACTTTATGCCACTATTATGATGTTCTTAATGTTGTGATTATTATTCTTGCATTAAGTAGAGCCATGCATACATTCTTTAATATGTTGCATCCATGTCATTAAGAATCATACTAAAATGAACGGACCTTGGCTAACTATGTTTCAAAGCTTAAAAATGGACTTAATGCATGCTCACTTATTTTGTATACTAAACCCAAGGTTCCTGAGGACGTAGATGATGACACCTAGGTAGTAGGAGGCCCTACTGAGATTCTTTAGCAAGATTCTCACTCCCTCTATCTCTTCTTTCCGTCACGTCTTCAGATGGCGACGTTCGTGATTTTTGTAGACACCCCAACATGGGAGGTGCATCATGATCCGGACCACGAGTCATATTATTTTGTGGGTCACTGCGTCGTTCGTGTATTCATGTTCGTTGGACGGCCCTTTACTTACCCTGTACATAGTCAACGATTCTCTCCTGCCTCACCTTTCGGCGACGACATCGTGTTTGAGCGCGCACGCCCCCAAGAGGAGCAGATCCGCCGCACCCCACTGATAGCTTCTGCCATCCAAGACTACCCACAGTATGTGCCCTGCTCGCCCTCATCATTCTGCGAGACTGACCCATCGGAGGACTCTGCCACTCAGGTACCTTCCGAGGGATCCTCCCCCACTGTGCCGATGGAACCGGTACGTGGAGGATGGGTGAGGATGATTCCCCGCCATGGAGCCCTTGCCCGACCGATGCAGGGCATCGCCACCCCGGCCGATATAGCCTAGTGGATCGGATACATCCCTCCTTTCCAGAGGGGCCCGCAATAGGAGCCAACCATCGCGTTCTAGTGCTCGAGCTTTGACTAGGATAGGATAGCCTTCTTTTATCTTTAGGCTATCTAATTGTAGGCGTACTAGAGTTAGGAGAGTTTCTTTTATGCCTTTGTTGTACTTTCATTTTCCATGTATTTCTATTTCAGTTGTACTAAACTAAGTCCCACTCTTCATGAGTGGGCATATCATATTATATATAAATATGTAGTTCAGTTTTATTGTGATATGCCTTGACTTGCTTTATGTTATCATGTTATGAGATGCTTGCTTTATTTCCTTTCATACTTTATTGTTCATCTGTCGCGCAGCTCTCACTTTGCTTTTATAATTCAAAAAAAAATTTTACCAGTATTTCCGCTAAGTATTTTAAAGTAAAAAGGAAACTATGATGTAATCGACTAATGATTAACCTAAATATGTTCTAGAGTATTGGGTTAAAAATTAGGATGTTACAGGATCTGAACCATGCATTATTTTCAAACTATGTATTAAATTTCAATGTTTGAAACAGTGATGTATACGTTTCAGTTCACAAGTATAGATTTGAAATTGTAGAGCTTGTTTAGAGTTTATGTAATAAACCGGAGATGTATTTATGATTTAGTTCACACGTTGAATGGATTTTCAGAGTATGATTAAGAGGTTTTCAAAGCTTCACATATCAAGTAATTCAGTTTTATGATTCCAGATATAAAGTTTATATAGAGTTTTAGAGAAAGTTATGATTCAGAATGAAAAGTATATTATTTTATACATATAGATAGACTCAGAGGTCATGAGGCTTGCATGGGAATGAGGATTCCCCATGTGCCGGTCACGGGCCCAGGTCGGGTCCTGACACATTTATAATGTTTAGAAAATGTTTTAGAAGTTTTGATTGCTATTAGTTGTTCAAAATGTGTGATTTTGCACTTTGACCCCTAAAGTGTGTTAAAATTGGGTCTATGGCCCTAAAAGGTTTTTATGATGAGTTTAAATGGTTTCTAATAGTTATATGTCTCTTGAAATTATTGGTTAATATTAAATATCTCTAGTTTGTGAGAATGTATTAAAAAGGGGTATTTCCATTTGGACCCATAACATTTGAGAAATTCCAATTTGACCCCTTTGGGGCTTAAGCATAAATATGGATGATTTGATGAGATGAATGTGATTGATATCTTGTGAAGGCTATGTTCATATATTGAAATTTATATAGGCTAGATGCATATTTATGTAATCTAAATTATGGCAAGTTATAGTCATGCTTGATTTATTAAGATGCATGATTCATATAGTTTATGAACATGAAATGTTGAAATGATGAGTTATAGTTGTGATATTCATGTTTGCATCTCTATTCACGTTTTGGTATTTAAGTTTTAAAAAACATTTACCCATATTTTCATTAAAGTATTTTAAAGAAGTTTTGAGTAAAAGACTGGAACAAAAGAGTAATAACTAATAATTAACTTAAATACATCATAGGTGTGTTGAGTTAAATATTAGGGTGTTACAAATATGTTATGCAAGGCTCAAATATAAATATGGAATGCAAGTACTTGGAAAATAAACATGAATGCACTTTCATTTATTAATTCTTTAGGTCCTAGGCTCAAGTCTCATATTTAGAGTGACAACTCTAAAACGCCAATCAATCTTACAATATAGACATGAGCTTTAGAATCCCTCATTATTATGGTTCCAAGAACCTTGTCTCCTTAGACTCACTATCGAGCTCAAAGGAAAAGAATTATCAAAGAAGACCAAATATTATCTTTATTTATTCTGTAAGGTTTTAAGCTCAAGACTCCTATTTAGAGTATAAACTCTAAAACATCGATCAACTTTTAGTTGAAAAGGGTAAGTTTTGAACTTTAAATGATTAGGTGATAGTATAAACATACACATGAGAATGCAAACTTACTTTTAGCCTCTAAGATTTAAGTGATAACTTGGAAAATAATTATGAGTGTATGTACATTTTATTCCTTTTAAGTTTTATGCTCAAGACTCCTATTTAGAGTAACCACTCTAAAACACCGATCAACTTTAAGGTTGAAAAGGGTAAGTCTTGAGCTTAAGAAAATTAAGTAATAACATAAATATATTATTCCATTTTGCTCAAAACGAAACTCATCAAGAAAACCAAATAACATTTTCATTTATTAAGAACTCTTAAAATGAAATCTTGAAGCTTTAGAGGTTTGGCAAATGATGGTTTTGCAACTAACATCAAAGATCCTCATCATCAAGCCATGATTCTCAACCCACAAAGCCATCAAGGCCGAAAAAGAAAGGAAAAAAAGGAATGAACCAACATTTCAATATTCCAACCAAAATGATTCAAAAGAAAAGAATGAAAACTTTAAAACAACTCCCTACCAAAGGTATTTTTCTTGTTTGAAAGAGTATAGCTTGGTCTTGAAATGAGAGGAGAAGAACAATTCCTATTTGAAGCAAGGAAGTGGTTTCAGCCAAGAGAAGAAAAAGAGGAATGAAGATGTGTCTTGGGATTGATCTTGGAAGTAAAACGCTAAGTGTTTTGATGGAAGATTTATGGTGGTTGTGTGGTGGTTTGAGGTGTTGTGTGGTGGTTGATGGTGGTTTCTTTGAAGGAAAAAGAAGAAGAAAAGCTTAGACAGCTTGATAGAATTTTTGAACTCAAGTTTGTAAGAAATGAGCACATGGTGTTTATGGCTTGCCTTGAGGTTGTATTTATAGAAGAAATGAAACATGAGAGGATGAGGAGGGAGGAGGAGTGGCCGTGTATTCTTGGAGGGAAAAGGAAGGAACATATCTCTTTGTGTACATCATGTCATGGTATGGCTAGGTATGGCCTCAAGTATGGTTCTTTGAGCGTGTATTTTAATCAAAATTCAACATGTGATGAAATGGAGGAGGAGTGGCTGTGTAATTCAAGGCCATGGGAGAGAAAATATTTCATTTCATTTGTGTTATGTCATGGCTTAGAGAATAGGTTTGATTAGGCAATTGATTAGGAGTTGTTAATTAGGTGTTTAGGCGAGAAAGTGAATGATTAAGACTACTTAAGGCAAGGTTAAGGAGTGTTCTTGCTCAATTTATTCAAATTCACCTTTATTAACAAGGAATCTCATCACATGACAATTTCCATGATTTAAGGAATTGGAGAGAGAATTTAATATTTCAAATTGATATGACACTAATTCTTGAATTAAGAAAAGGATTTTGAGTTTCTTTAAGCAATCTTAGGCCCTAATTAACTTTAATTAATTATTTTCACTTTAGATTAATTATTAAAATTAATTAATCTTTTATTAGAGCCTAATATTGCTTAGGTTTCACTAATTATGCAATTAAACTCATTATGCTCTTAATTAGGGGCAAAACGATAATTTTTCACAAAAACTCCCGGGACCACCCGGGCCTAGATAGACGTTAAATAACCCTTAAAAATGACATTTCAAACCCCCGGGTATTGTCCGGTTTCAAACGGCAGCTAATCTCACGTCAAATTATCGCAGGGGTATTTTGGTAATTTTACACATAGAAACTCAAAAATGAGATTCTTCTGCTCTATTAACACACATAATCCCTGTCCAATATCAAAACAGCCCTTTGAGGATGGCCAGGGCCAGCTATCCTCATTCTCCTGGTAAAATGACCTTAGGAGCATTTTGGTCATTTGTACATGGGAAGAATCGGGGCATTACACTAACCAAAAAGGACCCATGTAAGTCTGGGTACTAAAATCAAAATTCCTCTTCCAAGCTTATCTGAAATGTTTCTTTGAAAAAATTTTAAGATGCGAATAGATAGTGATCATTTCAGATAGCATGACTTGAAACTGAGAGTTATCATAGATCCTAAAAGATAAACTTTTCAAGAATCTCTCAAGCATGATGATGATGAAAGGCTTAAGGAAGACTTTGTTGACAATCTTGATAATCTTGAAGAAAGCCCTAAAATATGTATCTTAAGGAAACTTTGGAAAGCGAGCAGATGAAAGCTAAAGCTTCAAAAAGTGAGCTCCAGAACCTCAACACTTCAGAAAGTATGCTCGGACCATCCAAGATGATCAGAAAGTAATCTTTCTAAAATACAGTATAAGCATAATGAAGATGACATAGAAGCTGAGGGATCTGAATGTACAATAACTTCACGAAAGTTTTTGTTTTAAAGATAGTTTTCTATTATCAAAGTTCTTGGAGTGTCTCCCAACGGTATAAGAATCAAGTCATCCTCTACTTACATATCAACCGTGCTTTCCTCAACACCACTGTATCTAACCATACTAAAGAAACTTTGAGCAATCAAAGTCGAGTGGAAGCTTTACTGAATATGCAAAGTCTACACATCATGTTTAAAACATCATCATCTGTACTAAGAGGAAGTTCAAGGACTATCTAGATAAAGTTGATATTATCAAGGCAAGCATGGCCACATAAGAGAAAAGGGCTAAAAGAAAATAGCACAAGCAATACTAAGATCGTTACACCCAAATGCTATGGATTAGGAATTAGCTAAAAGACAATCTCTTGAGGTAATTCACTTTCCTATCTTCTAAAATAATATTGTGTTATTTATCTTATCAAGAATCCGTAGCATTCTATATCCTAGTTTGTTTTACAAAATCCTTTCTTTATGTCATCTTGTTTAAAATGGATATGCTTAGTAAATAGATGTGTCTACTGAAGATCTTGTATCAAGATGTATTCACAATATCTGTGGCTAAAGATCTCTTGTATGTCTTTTTCTGGTTTTGAAAAGTTTTTTTAATGTTTTCACATCTGTATAAGCATTTCTACATAAAACATCTCTGGGTACTCTTTCTCTATAACTCCCATTTGAAGTAATGGCAATGCCATCAAAAGTCATCAGAAAAGGTATACTCTCTTGAAGATGCTATTTGTCAGTTTGCAAGAACATAAGAAGCACAGTTTGCAAGATCAAGAATATCAGTGAGTATATCAAACGTCAGTTTGCAAGACCACAGATCTCTGTGAGGAACGGTTTATTAGTTTGCAAGATCAGAAAGAAGATTGGTTGGTCGAAAAGAAGAATTTAAGGATCAGAGAATGATGGTTATATGGGAGCATAGTATCCAGAACAGGAAGATGAGTCTGTGATAAGTTATGAAGGTTCTGCAGTAGGTCAGAAAGTAAACATTAAAGCTTTAGAAAGTGACCCCTTTAGAAAGTAAGGTTAAGAATCAAAAAACTTTCTTTCTGAAAGAAGGATGCAAAGGCAGGATTTTTTCCATTCAGACTGAGTTTCTCTTTCCCATGTCATTTTGTCTTCAGTCACGTCACATCACTTTAAACCCCCCACGTCTCACACTTTATCTTTACCTTTATCTTCTTGAGCAAGTCACCTTTTTTACCTCTACTTTTAACCCTAAATACCTTCATCAAACATTTCATCTTCACTCTTATCCCGCTATAACCTTCACCATATGCTTCTTCAAAACCACTCCTTTTTTCTCATCATCCTAATTCTTTCCTCTCATCTTTACACAAAATCCTTTCAAGCCTCAACCTTTCTTGTTAAAATGTCTGAAGGAAAGAAATTCTAAGAAAATGTTACTAATCTAGGAACACCCCAGATGTTTAAGGAATCATTTCATCAGCAATACTATGCTGACAATTTTGCTCAAAGACAAATAGCCCCAGGAAAACGTTTGAGCTATGAATTGATGGCTCATGTTTCTATTCTCATGGAAGCTATTGCTTTTCAAGGATGGGAAAGGTTTATCTGTATGACAGATAAGATCTTCACCAAGTCGTTAAACACCTTTTACTCACAGCTGATTCAAGTAATTGATTATGTGGTAACCTTGTATATCAGAGGCATTGATATAGAAGTTTGCAGCATTGATCTCTCCAATATCATCCCTCCCTGATGAAGGTTTCAAATGCTCTTCTGACAAATGTTGGTTCACTGCTATTAGAATCTCGCCTGAAGAAGTCTCCATTTGTCTCACTGACTTCCCAAACTTTCTACCTTGCAAGATAATTGCTTATAAATCGAAATGCAAGAAAGGTCTTTACTCTTATTCAATACACTTCTATTCCAAGGCTTAGTCGCACGCATCTATTGGAAGGAATTGATTGCATGCTGCTGTTTTGTCTCTATCTAAGAGAAGAGTAAACTTGCCTCGTCTGATCTTGGATCATATGATTGATTGTGCCTTTAGAGGTTTATCAAATTATGTGCCTTATGGAACTCTGTTGACTAGGATATTTGAATACTTAAAGTATCCTTTGGCAAATGGATGGTATAAGTATATGGTTGGAGCTGAATATGCCATATCTCATTTCAAAACTCAGAGTAAACCTATTAATGCTCCCACCTCAGAAGAAAGGGATGCCAAGGGATGAGTGATCAATCTAGACAACAGCTTTGAAGACTTTGCAAAGCCTCTATCAAATACAAGACCTAGCAGCAACACCATTCCTTTATCCAAACCCTCAAGATCTGGAACTGATCAAGGAAGCAGAATTCGAATGCATGATGTTGTATCTTCCCTAACCTTTAAAATACAGTGATCAAGTGACTATACGGGAAGTATGGTTCCTGAAACTATCTTTGCTCCTGCAAATGATTCTCCTTCTTCCCATTCTGAATAACCTTTCACTTCAATTCCACTTTTCTTTCAACCAGCTCAAGATCAAGGTAGTGATCAACCCTTATCTAATCGACATCAAACTGCACTTCTTCCAAACTTCACCTATTTAGGAGTGAGGAGACTGCTAGCCAATCAACAAAATAATTCTAACAGATTGGACAGTCTGGAAGAGAGGTCCCAAAATCATGACGATCTTCTGCATCAGATTGTTTAGAATACTTCTGACATTTTACAAGAGCTGAGACATAGAAACTGAAAGTGGTGTCTCTGGCATATCTCCTTTTTTATGATGCCAAAAAGGGGAGAAATGTATATTGAAGAAAATCTATGCCAATAGGATTCAGGGGGAGCTATCTTATGAAGGATTTGCTAAGATACTCAAGGGGAGCCTAGAGATTCTTTGTATCTAGCATGTTTTAGGGTGTTTTCTTTTTATTTTGTGTCTTCTTTTGTATGTCTCTTAACATTTGTTCTGTTTATATAAATCATTTCTTTCTTCTTTTATAATGATCTCTTTTATGCCTTATGTCATCCTTAGCTCATGTGTTTGATGCATACATGTTTTTCATGTTTTATGCTTTTTTCATCTTAAGCTCTGAATCATATCAATGCTCTTTCAAAGCTCAGCTAATCACATATATCTCTGTTAGATGCTTGCTTCTTATCTTGAATGTATATGCTTTGACATGTTTATTCATATACGCTAGATATTAGCTTACACATGTTCTATGATTAGCCATGGCCAAGCATCTTTAGGAGCACAAGCTGGTTGTTGCTCTGATACTAATTTAATATGTTGAGTCTTAATACGCACGATAAGCTTAATCATTTTCTTTATCCTTTACTTGCGTAAGAGATGTTTTTCTAAAGTATTATGTATAACTTGATCAAAGTATGATTGTAAATAGTTTTTGACATGTCTTCAGAAACCTGTGCATACACATGTTGAAAAGACTAAAATCAGTTAACAAGCTTCAAAAATCTTTCGAAGAGTAATGTGTTAATATGTCAAAATATTCTTACAAAACTTGTTTTTAAAAGATCATATATCCTCTGTTTTGAAAATATCTTTTCATGATCTGATTCTTATGGGTTTCATAGCTCAGTACAAAAGCTTTTTCTTGCTAATTCAAGGATTGATTCCCAACAAGCTTCAAAAACCTTGCATAGCAATATGTTGATCTTATCTTTCTTATGGTTTCTCTGAGCATCAAAAACTACATAAGCATCAGTTTACTTTCCAAAATTACAAATGCTCTGTTTCATTTCTCACATCCTTGAGCATTCCTTTCAAAATTTCTTTTGGATTAAGATTTGAAACAATCAAGATAAAATATCACAAGCATTACTTGTTAAGTTTTCAAGCATGAAGATCTTCAGAAAGTTTCTTTCCTTTGAGAAATGATCAAGCTAGTTGTTTATCCATAGCTTAAACGTCTTTTTCTTTAATAACTGCTCTAATAACGTTCAGAAAGTACGTTAAGCCTGTCTTATGTTTCAAATGAAACAACAGCAACTATGATTAAATGTCACTTAAGGCCAAAAATGTTATATATTATCCATATCATGCCTTAAGAAAAAGAACTTCCTGAAAATCTCTCTTGATGATATATTGAAAGAATATGTTTATCGTGTTTATATTTCTATAATATTTCTTTCATTATCTCTTCAAAAAAATTTCTTCAAATTGGTTTGTCATCATCAAAAAGGGAGAGATTGTTAGCTCTAGAACCCTTTAAGCTTATTTGTTTTAAATGACAATAGAGTCAATTTAAAGAAAATGTTTTGAAGAACAAATAATGTCTCTATTGAGTTTCTTGTAAGATTATAAGAGGTTTCTATCGTTTAGCAAGAGCAAGACTTACTCAAATGAGAATATATTTCACTATACATATGTCAACATGTTTATCTCATGTTACGAGATCTAAAATGAAACATAAGTGAAATTATATCATTATCCAAGCAATTGATAGCTAACGATTGGAAGAAATTTTCAACGCTACAAGAAATCAAAACCTGAGACTTCATAAAGTAGCACGGGACATCAGAAAGTACACTCTAGGTGAAGAAATCAACTCATGTCCAAAAGCAACGTGTTACTTAATCTTCAATCATCACAATCACAAAGAAATTATTAGCAAAGAATACTAGATTAAAGATCAGAAAGTGAAAAACTCTTCAAGGAATTAATTGCGTACATTAGAAAGCTCACCTGTGAATAGAGCATAGAATGCTATAGGAAAAGGAAGGAAATTTGAATTTTGAATTTCAAATGTTCAAGTCAAACCCAGTTTTAAACTGGTACGTCATCTCTTCTACCTAATTGATCAACTACCCTAACTTTATGAAGGAGGAGTTTAGAAAGCATGTTCAGAAAGTAGAAAAATAGTTTCTGAAAAAAAATCAAAAAACTCAATATTACAATGGCTTCTACAACTAATGTGATAGATCTGTCAACATCTCTTCTAGCTATTTCTTTCAAGACACAACTGATGATCAACACGTGTCACTTAAAGAAATAATCAAGGGCAATGGTCACAAAGGCAGACTACTATATATGGAGATGCTATGCTTAAAGGCCAATGCGAGATTTGAAGATTTAGTAGAGGAAACTCTGTAAAAATCTCTTCCCATTTCCTGGAATATTCAATAGTTATCATGTAATCAATTTTATCCTTAAAGTGTAAGAAAATCTTCGTTCTACATTCTTAGTTAGATTTATGCTCTTCCTAGGGAAGAAGTAATAGAAGGAAGTCATTCAAGTTTTCCCAGGAACTTTTCATGTACATGTTAAGGAAACTTGAGTGTAGGTTAGTTTGAGTGGCAACCCAAACACTTAACCTTTGTATCCTCGATCCAATAGTGATCGCTGTGAGATAGCTTGGAGAGGCTATTGTAAAACTACTTGCAACGCGACAGTAGAGGTTGCTACTGCTCACGGTTTAGCTTAGAGAAGCTAGTCAAAGACTACTTTCAATGTGACCGTAGAGGTTGCTACTGATCACGAGTAAGCTTGGAGAGGCTAGTACAATACTACTCGAGTTAGCCTGGAGAGGCTGGTAAAAGAATACTCAACTTGTGACAATTTTTGAGTTGGTCTGCTAGCACAAGTGAGAGCTTAGGAAGGTTAATGTAAAGACTATCCAATTTTCTTTGTCAGGTTGAGAAAATTATTGAAATGGAATCTCAACAGTTGTTGAGTACTGAATACAGGCAGTTTAGCCAAACCAGTATAAAATCCTTTATGTTCTTTCTTTCTCTCATCCTCTTTATATTTCCCTGTTGCACCCTGTTATTCGTTTATAAGCTTAGCAAACATTCTTATCTTTCAGTTTATTTCTTGATGAATGTTTATTAACAATGTTTTAGAAATCTACTTTTTGAAATCACTAATATCATTTCTGTTGTGCTATAAGTTTTACACTTGATAGTATTTGTTTTCAAAAGTTTTAAAAAATGTAAAAAAGAAGCAATACACGATTCACCCTTTTTTCATGCACATTTTCACCTCCATAGGGATCATAGTAGAATTTCTTATAATAATTGTCAAATCTGTTAAGAACTGAAAAAAGTTAAAAGATGCTTAATTTTGTAAAAATAATATGCTAAAATATTTTTAAGCTTAAGGATTAAAAGAAGGGCCAGAATACAATATTAGCACAATAGCTAATTATGAGAATATTACAAGGATGATAAAACTGGTCTCATAACTCTATCATACAAATTCATAAAATACTCGCACTTGTATAGAAATCCTAAGTTATTAGAATATGTTCTTATTGATAGAATTGTTATTTTGTGATATTGTGCATTGTTTAAATTGGTATGTCATGCTATGTGTATCATATTGCTATCTTGAGATGTAAATTCATGCATGTGAGGACCATTCTTAACATTACTTGCATTAAGAAAATAAAGGAAAGGAACTAATAAATGGTGTTATTACCCCTCACACTAGGGCGGTGATGGCCATCGGTTTGAGCTTAATGCCATAAGTTTAAGAAGGGAGGCCCATTGGGGGTTTTTATATTAAGATTAGTGGTTGATGCCAAAGATCAAAGCCAAGACATGTTACGTTGTGTTTTGTCAAATTAATAGCTTATGATGGATGCACACATAAATCATGGCATGAACATGTAACAAGACAAAAGAGGATACACCTTACCTTATGAATGAAATGGGCATACATGCATGGTATGTCAATTTACGGAGTACATACATACATCGTGGCATGTCAATTGACGGAGCACAAATAAAACATGGCATGAGCATGTAACAAGAGGAAAGAGGATACACCTTACCTTATGAATGAAGCGTGCATACATACATCATGGCATGGAGGAAGCATATACCGTATGAATGACTCCCAAAATGTGCATACGAGTCATGGCATGTCCGTAGAAGAAGCATGTAAAAACGGGACCTACCTCGGCTAATAAAAGACTTTTGAAAATTAAAAGTTGACCATATACATGTACACATTTCTTTTAGGAAATAAACCCTAGGTGACTAAAGGCAAAGATGATAACGCTAGTGCATTTCCCTATAGAGAAGTATTATATTTCGCATTCCTTTATTTCTGTATCGCCTTTAGATGGAGAACAAGACAAGGGTGCAGTTGGAGGCTTGAAGGCATAGACATAACCTGTGGAAGCAATTATGTTTTGGAATGTCAGACTTTGCGTTGGACATGAACCTATTTATTCTGTTTTTGTTTTCAATTTGAATTGTCATGTTTAAGGATGGTTATGGGGATACTCTTCCCATCCTAATTTATATTGATGTTATGACAAATCGCCTTTATTAGTTATGATGTTTGAGGTATTAATATTTCTATAGCACATGGGATGTGCCATGTATTGTGTTTACAGTCTACGACTATACTAATGATATCGCACGTATCATACCATTCCCTTTATCGATCAAACCTCGCAAGGCTTGCACTTTTGTAAGTTTCTTTATACCTATTTGCATATATGATTAATTTTTAGTAAATTAATTTAAAAGTTTTGAATTTTTCCACAAAGTTGAACAGTAACAAACTAATAGAATCCAAATGCAAATTTAAGCGTAAATTGAAGCTATTAGGGTGTTATATAACTTGTGGGGAAAAAGAGGTTGGATAGGAGATACGACCTACCTTTAGACACATGAAAATATCTCTAAGTCGGAGGATGAATTGAACCCCCATGAGCACAAAAATTCAAGCTTTAAGGGAATCTTCTAAAAACATGCTGACTTATCATGACAATTTCCACAAATCACCAAAAAGATATGCCTTCTAGAAAGGTGCTAATTCATCATTAGAGTTTTCCTTTTAGGGCAAATCCTGGGAATATAAATAAAGGTGTCATTTCAGGCACATTTTCATATCCCTTTCGCAACATTCCTCTAGGACGCTTGGTGACTTAAGCATTGGAGTTTTTACTGGTACCCCCCCCCCCAACCCACCAAACATTGTGCAACTCATTGACAATAACAAAAATGCAAAGTCAACCAGCGAATACGACGAAATACGACTTAGCACCGTCACGTTCCCAAAACCCTAGCAACATACATTGCAGTTTTCATTTGTGTCATATTAGTCCCTCTGGATTCATGACTCTATGACTCATGGATATCATTACTAACAGATATATAGACAAAGATTTTAAATGTTTTGACAAATAAATTGATTGTCCACGAAAAATTGTTTTACATTTAGATTAAACTTTAGATTTTCTTTTACTACATCTTGTCCTAATTATTTCAAGAACCACTCTTTTCTACTCCTCAAAAAGCACCTTTTGTTATTTTTTTTCAATTTTCTATTTTTGGCAAAAGATTTTTTTCAATTTTATCCATACACATTCATGCATGAAAAAGCATTTTTCTTGGGAAAAAAAGAAGCACAAGCTAGATTTCATACTTCGTTAAACAGCAAGTTAGATTTACATACCAATACATAAATACCACAAGGCATCTTAAAACATTCATACCATATTTCACCTTTATTTTATTAAAAATATAGCAATACTTGATTTCATTCTCTTGAGCACAAGGCACTGGATATTAAAATACAATAAAAGATGCATTAAATATCAATAACATCAAGTTTCCAAGACAGCTAAGCCTAGGACAATCCAAACAGGGCACGAATTATACTAAGTATGCCACCCCCAACGAGAGCCTTCAACAATCTCAGCTTTGTATTCGTGTATGGTGGGTACCTTACTGGTGCATCGCCCATAAAACTGCGATAAAGAACTGCCTTCTTGTGGCTAAAAGCATCAAATGAAAACTTCCCATGATATGCACCCACTCCACTCTCCCCAACTCCCCCAAAAGGCAAAGTATTAACTGCAAGCTGCGCAAGGTGAAAAGGCCAAATGGAAAACAGCGACACAGAAAAACAGTACTCAGATTCCAGATCAATTCAAAATATTTAATATGAATAACATAAGCGTCAATTGATGTAAAATCCCACTTGTTACATGAACAAACGCTAATTTCTCTGGGAACTAATAAAAGCAAACACATGGGTGCAAAATACATATTTCACTAAAGGCTCCTTGGCTTCAGCAAATGAAATCTAAAAGTAAATTATTTCCCTGTCATTTTTTAGTTAAATTATTTTTAGTATAAAGTTAATTTTAAAACAAGAAGTTGACAGAAACAACCGCAACTTTGAAGTTGATGTGTGATCCCCTTTTAAAGCTGTTCTATTTGGATATAGGAATGACATAAAAAAGCGCACACAAACTCCGGCATTCAGGGATGGATTATAAAAGATAAAACAAAACTTACATGCAACGCGGTGTCATTGACAACCAAACCTCCAGCAGAAATAGTGTTTACAAACTGCTCCTTGAGCTTCTTGTTGGTTGTGAACAAGTATGCAGCGAGAGGCTTCGGTGCTGAATTGATCTCATCAAAGCTTTCTTCAAGTTTATCAACCTGTTTCAAGCAAGAAAAGTTAATCTTATTTCCATTGCACTAATCCCTCATGATGAAGCACATAAAAACTACTCTTGGTGCTCATAAATATGTTGGAGAACCATGCTTTCCGTTTCCGAATATAAGACTTGTTGAAAAACCTATGTGAATCTTGTAAATCGGACTAATGTCCAACAACCACACACCAAAATAGAGGGGGAAAAAACACTAAATTTTCTTAAAAACCATGTCACCAGAGTAGGGTCTTAAATCTTTACCGTGAGGATGGGAAGTAAAGGACCAAATATCTCCTCACACATTATCAGGGAATCTCGTGGGACATCCAAAAGAATAGTGGGACCAATCCTCCTGCAATTCGATGGAAAAGAGAGATGATAGTGTCAAGATCTACCGTGTTTCAGTAAATTAATACTTCATCCCTATAGTACCCTTAAGAGCAGACAGAGAGCTTACAATTTGCTTTCATCCTTTTCACCTCCATAAACAATCTTACCGGAAACCTTGTCATCATCCAAGAGCTTTGACAAGCGAGCAAAGTGGTTGGAGTTTACAATGCGGGATAAATCTTTTGATTCCAATGGGTTCTTTCCATAAAATTTCTCCAATTCAGCCTTTAGAGTATCCACCTAGAAACAGGAGAAACCAGACACTGAAGAAAAAAAGAAAGAATTGGAATTCCAGCTAAACTTCAGGGGAAAATGATTACCAACTTGGGAGCGTAGTCCTTTGTCGTAATAATATAATCTGGAGAAATGCAGGCTTGTCCATTGTTACAACCCCACTTTCCAGCAATTATTCGTCTACTTGCTACCTTGCCAATTCAAATTCAAATTAATATAAGTTAAAGATCAGATGCAATGAGATTAGGGTGATAGCAAGCAATTGACAAAAAAGACAGGCTAAGCTATACCTTTAAATCAATATTTGAATCTACGACAACTGGTGATTTCCCTCCAAGCTCCAGCACTACTGGTGTAAGGTGTTTAGCAGCAGCAGCCATCACGATGCATCCCACTCTTCCATTACCTAAAATTTAACAATTACTTAAGTACAGAATATTCCCAGAACCAAGTATTACAGTGATAAAATTTCCAAGCAACTATTACAAGAGCAGCTAGCTTACAGATCCCTGTATATATATATATATATATAAAGAAGATGGAATTCTTATATAAGACCAACAATAAGAGTCTTAATCTGTCACAGATACAAGCACAGTCAGTGCAACTGAAACAAAGGCACACCCATTGAACATGGATTAAGGCAATAACCTAATTCATGAACAATGCTCAAGAGACTCAAGGCTAGCCTATATCTAACCATCATTTATCTGGCAGTATATATTGTTAGTAGTGTTCTGCCCTGCCCATCAAGATTTGTAAGGATCTCCTCTCTTACAAATTCCAAACTATGCATCAGTAGGACACAGCTCTTGAAAAGCTTCATAAATTTAGATTTATCCTGTCATCCACTGAGATGATTTCAACTACATTAGACAACAAATTCTTATCTTGTTTACCGAAGTAAATATCATACTACAGCAATTACGCGATTCAATATTCTATATGCGTCTGGAGATATTTCAAGATGCGAATACCGTACTCGAGATTTCAATCTAACAAAACTATTTCCACAACCAATAACAGTTTTTTCACCTAAGATATATTCCAAGCTGAACAACCCAAGACAACCTAGCCAAGCAATATTTAGAATTAAGTATTTTCTATCCTCTAAAAACAAAAAGAATGAAGTATTTTCACCTGAAGCACGGGTTCTTTGTTTTGGAAAAAGTAATCTGGGTATGCCTGGTCCATACCCAATCACTTCTTTTTCTGGAAAAAAAAAAAAGAGGGCATGGTGGGCTACAGCATAGGTATGCCTCGGTATGCTTGGGTACATCAGGATACACATCTTCACTGAAACTACAGGGTTGTTTGCAATCGTTTTTGTTTGTGTTTTTGAAAACTGTTTTGGGTAGCAATTAATAAAACTAACTAATTACAAATGTGTCATCACATTCTTTCTTGTTTTAAAAAAAGAATTTCAAAAACATCTTTCAGCTGTTTTCTAATTTTTGTTTTTAAAACACCCAACCTGTTTTCGTTTTTGTTTCTAAAATCAATCTAAAAAGAATAACCAATCAAATAAGTTTTTTTGGTTTTTTAATTTTTAAAAACTGAAAATTGTTCTGCAAAACTTTCTAAACAGCCCCTAAATCGTTAAGAGTTTTTTATTCTTTCTCTTTTTTTTTTTTTTTTGCATTCCATAGAATATCAAACCTCAACTCCCCTATCCCCAAACTTCACTTCATGACCTCTTCTTAAAGAAAACACAGCCGCGACCTAGCCTAAGGCATCTCCCTTGTACCGTTAAAGTTAAATTGTTTCTTATACTCAAATGATTGTTGTGTGCTTGCTTTGAACAATGTTTAAAAGTATTGTAGTTCTTTATTTTGAAATATAATATTGAACAATTTAGACTTGTTTTATGTTGAAGCTGGTGAGCTTTCTCATTTATCATGTGAAAATTTGGCTTTTATCATATGAAATTTATGAAAGCTTAATGTCTTTATATATATATATATATATATTGACATAACCATACCCCATTTTTTACACAGTTTTCGTACCCCATATCTACCTATACCTGCATCTGTGCAACATAATTTTCAAGAAACAGCTTTGTAAGTTGGCCCCATCAAAGGAAAAAGAAACCTCTTTCTAGAAGTATATAGCTGTCCATGAAAACTACAAACATTATCTGAACCCTCCAAATATTAATGACTTAGGAATGATATGCTTCCCCTATTGTCCACCAACCAAACTAAAAGGAATATCAAACTTTATGCCAATCAAACTTATTTAAATTAGCAGAAGTGAGATCAGATAAATATGATCAACGACAATTGCATGTGTCAAACTATTCATCAGCTGACAATGAAAACTCCACATGCATGACTTCTAAAAGCATAAGGAAAAAGATAAGTAGTTAACTGGATATCGTTTGTGACTAAAACAATATATTAGGAAACAAGGTATTCTGACTGAAAAGTTTTGCCTCATAAGTCATAACATGGTGGTTTGCTGCTAATCTTAAGCTAGGAAATATTTCTATAACATAAATGAGACAAAAAAAACTTAGTCTTTTACTTCTTCCTTTTTCTGATAAAACAATGCACTATTGAATTATCCAAAAGGGGTTTTCAAAATTTCACACATGTATAATATATGTTGAAGAAGACAAACCATAAGGAAAAGTTTCCCCATATAAAAGAGAAAATCATTTCAGATGCTAAACCATCTAAGAAAATTGGAAGAGTCGCAAAGAAGAGGAACCTGTATAGAAAATTTTGTCCCACTTTTGCTGCAATAATGCAGATGTTTCATTGACTGCCCCCTCAACAACTCTCACAGCTGAGTTATCCAGGTACTCCACTAACAATTTTTCCAGTAGTGAAGATGTTGCTGGAGCAATTTCTGATGGTTTTAGAACCAAAGCATTACCAGCCGCAATAGCTCCAATGACTGGATCAAGTGACAACACTGGAAAGACAGATAGAGAATGTAATATGAACATCCTTATAGATTTTAAAGATAGACCTTTTGAGGAAGAGAAAGGCAAGATGTTAGCTGAAAAATTGTGAAAAATGCTCAACCAAATATTAACATACAAAATGGATAGTTCCATGCAGAGATGATTAACACAACTCCCAGTGGTTCGGAAACTATTTCAGCTGAAGAAGGAAAAGTTGTGATTGAACTTTTGACCTGCATTATAGGGAAATTCATGTGATAAAAGACTTTAATTCAAGCAATTTCTGCACGAGGAAAGAAATTCACATAAAATATACCTTTTCTGAAGTCATCCAACGTTTCAATTCCTTGAGTGCAACTTTGCATGAGTTTTTGAACATAGCAATCTGAATACAAACTATACCAGTTATGCAAATGCAAAATGTCATATTTAACACTAGTCTATTGATTACACAAATCCTTCCACAACCGAATAAGCAATAGTCAGGAAATTAGGTATTCATTCTGCATTTTCAGCTTCATGTCCATATTGAAAAAAGCTCCAAACTGTTGGTTTAGGGGCAAATATTACAGCTCTAATATTTAATAAAATTTTCAGTATCTTGGCAAAAATAGATTTAGTGTCTTTTTCAAATCATTTTACTATCAAAAGGAATATGAGTGGCAAGAATATCAAGGGGCAAAATATTTCTGTGACAGCCTAAATGATAGATGCAACAACTGGTTCACACATGTTTAGGTATTAATACTTAAATGTACACGACACGAGTACTGGTTGCATATCATCAGACATAACAACATAGTGAAATCTTCTAAGCTTTAATAATTTGAGGACGAGTTTGGAGAAACAAACAAGTTAGGCAGGAATGAGCAGCAGCAGTAGCCTAAGATCCAAAAAAAGATATCAAGAAACAACCAATTCAATAGGCATAAACCTCGTGAAAGTTATTTTTGAAGTTTTTGGAGTTTTAACCATACACTTGGCATCACGTGAAAAAAAAAAAAAAACACAACAACAGTGTATTAGAGCAAGACTCCTTGGATCTTTCTCCAAATCCAAGAAAACCTTTGGGTCAATACAATTCTACCCTACCTATTAACCCAACCCTTAATTGGCACATAGTTTCATAACTAACTAAGCACAGTGTGTGTGAATTGAATTGTCCTTGATAAGGACCAAACTGAAGGCTCATGTTTCATTTAGTAATCTGTTATGTACTATATAACCAATGGCATCCATAAGCTAAACTCAACTAGAATTCTATTTTTCAAACCTTGTGAAAGAATGCTAGTCTCTCAGTTCCCAAGAAAAAAAGGGCAAATACTGCACCACACACTAAATACACCAACCCCTAAGCAACACAGCAAACACTCAAGAATTGAAAAGCGTAAACCCAAAAAATACAGAAGGACCAAACAGGAGTTGTGCTACAACAATAAATCCTGTGACGGTTGTTTAAGAAACACTTTCACCATTGCAATTTGTTGCAATTAATGTAAGAATATAAGCCACCTATCAAAGACTCACATGCGAAAAATGTAGAGACAGGACCACAAGACTGACCCACCTAAATTGCCAAAGCCAGGCAGGAAATTGAAGAGAGCGCCATTAATGCTAACATCAACCACTCATACAGCAACATTTTCCACCACCAAACGAATGAATTGCTATTTGCTAACTATGTCCCAAAAGACAAACCTCCTAATCCCCCTTTTTACACTTGTAAAAACAAAAACACTACCCCTAAACCAAGAAGCAACAGAACGCGTCACCTTGGGTAAAGTGGTACATGTCTTATCCATTTATTCAGGATCTCCGTGGTGAAGGAAAGGACACTCACAATTTTAAGCCAAAACGAAGTCAACAGAGCTATCATTCGTTTTATCGCCGTGATTTTGTAACCCCCATCATAATAAATGAAGTGCACAACAACTCATCCAGAAGAGTGTATCTGACACGGACAGCGTCACGTAGATATAACACTATATTCAGATATTTCAATCGCAATCATAGTAGCAGGGTTCTCAACTAAAGAGACCAAAAAATAAAAAAATAAAAAATCATAGTAGCAGGGTCATCAGAAAAATATTCCCACCAGTGAACAATCTTAGGAATGTGTTGTTGTTACCGAGGTCAAGCCACATCATGGGTATTTTTCCCTGTTCAAACTTTTGCGTGCACACAAGTGATTAATGCTTCCTTAACACATATTCTACACCTTCCGGAGAATATGAATATATATTAATTTAGTATTAAATACAGTGGTTTTGCCAGTAACCGCTTTTTCTCACAATTTTTCACAAAGTTAACTGCAACAACAACCTCCTAACCGAAATTTGAAATCTTTACTGTCATCCAACTAGAAATTGATTATTGATAACACAGACCCAACTATTATTTCGATATTTCGATATTGAATTGAAAAAAAAAAGGATGTAAGTTAATTAATAACGAGGTGTAAACAACAGAAACGCAGAGAAAACAAGGGAAAAAAAAAAAACACTGAATATGTTTTTGTGAGTTTGATTCTGGAAGGAAAGTTTTACAGTACAAATCCCTTCCCTACCTTTCCCTCCAAGAGTCAACCTCACAAACACACAGCCTAAAACTCAAGAATTAAGGAGGCTGAAAAAGAAAAAGAAAAAACAGAGCAAAGGGACCTCATATGCGACGGTCTCGAGGGGTGGCTTGGCGAGGTCGGAGAAAAGCGCGTCGACGATCTGTTGTTCGTGACTTTCGGCGAGTTTGATGAGCGCGTTGAGCTGCGACGCTCTCCACTCGTAGCTTCGCGTTTTCCCGGAAGCGAAGGTTGCCCTGAGGTCCCTCACGAGCAGCGACGCCGCCTCAGCGTCGAACGCTTCCTTCTTCTCCTCGGCCTCCGTCGCGGACATTGTGAACGAGAAAGCGAAATCTCAGAAATGAAAAAAATAGAATGAGAGAAAGACGAGAAAAAGGAGGAGGGGTGGTTGGGGTTGCTGACTTGAAATCGAAGCGATGAGACAGTGTCCGCGAGGGTTGAATTGAAAGTTGGCAGTGATACGTGAGAGAAAGAGAGAAATGAAAAGAAAAAAAAAATGGAGAAATAGAAGTTGGGAGTTGGGAGTGACTTGTGAGTCTTGAGCAAAGCTGAGGTGAGGTGCAGTTTCTTGTCGTGCTGTATTATAAGATCGCGGTGTGTCCGTCCTTCTTCCACGCTGGTGGTTAACTCTGACTCCTGGAAATCCAGTGTTGCTCCTTTTTTATAAATATTGTAATTATCTATTAAAATATTCTGAAGTTTAAAATAATAAAATAACAAATAAATAGCTCTCGTAATCTCCAAATAAATTTCACAAGATAATTTAATTTTTTAAATATTAAAACTAAAGGTTTGGTTCCTCAACATTTTAGTAATTGAATACGGTCCTTCAAATATTAATAGAATTGTACCATAATCTGTTGATAGAATGTTAGGTAATGTATGACTATGTATTATTTAAAATAGAATAAAGTTTAACATGGTTCATTTTGATTATTGAAATTCATAAAATGAAATTTAAATCTGGATTACAAGTCATAAAATAACTCATTTTATATAATTTTAGATACCAAAATAAATGAAATAAACCAAATAAGGTGTTTATTCTAAAATAATAAGTTTTAAGAATAATTAAATAATTGAAATAAATATAATTGTTAAAAAATTATTTTAATTATAATTAACTTTGGATTTGATAATTTTTTCATGTAAATAGATAGCTCTTATGACAAGTTTTTATATGTGTGTGTGTATATATATATATATATATATATATAATTTTTAAGGAGCTACCAGTTTTTTTTTCTATTCCTATAACTCGAATATGAAACTTCAAATTAAGGAGTTTTTGTTTTATATTTTGGATTAATTATACCATATCCAAATTAATTACTTATTTATTTAACATAAAAATAATATTGTTGCATATATTATGTAACTCTTCTCAGAGATTTTTGCATATATATTTAATTTATACAAGTTATGTAAATTGATTTGATAAATTATAATGTATAATTTTTTACAAAAATTATAATAAAATTTGGTAAAATTTTATTCCAGATGTTATAATTTGATTTAAAAATTAGATAACAAAACTAAAAAGAGTTTAATTTACATTATTTTCATAAAAAAATTTGCAAGAAACTATCACATCATTATGAATAATTAAATAAAGATAAATTGATATAACAATTTCTTATATTCCTATTAGATTATATAGAAATGAAATCAAATTTAAAATACAAAGAATTGGACTTAATAAGCTTCTGCTTATTGCTCGAGTTAGTTCAACTACGTCCTTGATCCTGGTTGGAGTGTGGGAACGAGGAGAGTGATGACACGCGGTGCTGAAGGAGCGTGGCGGATAAACGAAGTTGCTTGCGGCTCTGGTGAATCGCGGAATCCAAGTGGGTTTGATCTTTTGTTTTGGTCGTTTGCGCAGTTTGGACTCTTTGAGGGTGTGGCTTGGAGATTTCTAAATAATTTTTTTGATTTAATTTTGACGTAATCATGGTATAAAAAAATTTTAGTCTCTTTCCTCCAAAACTTTCAAGCTGAAGACTATGGGAGCTTGATGGAATATGCCATTATTTTTTCAAAGCTTTTTTTTTTTTTTGTAGATTATTCTTTCAAAGCTCTAGATTGGGGACTTATGAACTTTGCGGGTCTTTTATTTGGTGTCATTCCCATTGAGGTGGTGGTCAATATTTTTATGGAGTTACCATGTATACGGTGGAGAGAAAGACAGGTGGCTGTGAGATTAATGATGTCTGATGACTAGTTTAAGGATAAATTAGTTATTATATTTATTATTTTGTAATTTTTTTCCTATTTATGTGAAAAGATGAATTAAAAAACAATCAAAAAAATATGAAATAAAAAAAACTGTTCCAACCAAGAATTCGGATAAACCGAATTCACAATGAGAAAATAATATAAGTAAATAAAAAAAATAATTAAAACAAAATATTAATAAAAATATTAAAATAACAAATAAAATAAAAATCACTTTACACTTTGAACAAACTAAATTTTTTTAAAAATTATAAATTATAAATTATAAAATTATAAAAATTAAATATTAAAAATAACTACATTTAAAAATAAAAAACTTTACAACATAAATATTAAAATCAATTAAAATTTAATAAAATCAAATAAATATGAAATGAAAAATAAAAAACACTGTATATTACATACAATTCGGATAAACCGGATTGAAAAAAAACACTATTTCCAACAAAGAATTCAGACAAACTAAATTCATAATAAAAAATAATATAATTTAATTAATTAAAAAATATTCAAATAAAAAATAAAATAAAAAGCATTTTACACCGGATACAATTTGGACAAATAGAATTTTTAAAAAATTACAAATTAAATATTAAATATTAAAATAACTACATTTAAAAATAAAAAATTTCACAATGTAAATATTAAATTTAAAAAAAAATTCAAAAAAATATGAAATGAAAAATAAAATAACAAATAAAATAAAAATCACTTTACAGTAGATACAATTTGGACAAACCAAATTTTTTTGAAAATTACAAATTAAAAAATTATAAAATTAAATATTAAGAATAACTACATTTAAAAATTAAAAAAATTTACAACACAAATATTAAAATCAATTAAAATTTTTTAAAAATCAAATAAATATGAAACGAAAAATAAAAAAATATTTGGATAAACCAGATTGAAAAATAAATATTCGGATAAAAAAATATTCGTTTTTGATCAGTTTGTCTTTTTTGCCATTATTATTGTAAATAGTTGCACTTCAGTGGTCGCGTCATTAACCCACTATGCCTATCCCTATATCACTAGGTGTTTGTCCTCCATTGACCACATTAGATGATTGCAGCATAAGCATTGACGGCCAACTGTGTGTGAGAATCTGCCCTCCTATTTACCTGGACAGGCCCATTTTCTTTAATAGCAAGAGTAATACCATACTCATCTCCGGTCTCTCAACCTCTAATCGAGAAGTATATATTCAATCTTGTATTATTAGATAAGTAAAATAATTAACTCTCACATTCATTTCTTGAAAATCATTTATATTATTTATACATCAAAATTAAATTTATATTTATTTATTTATTTGCTAAGATATTAGATGATAAGGGATGAGATGGAATGGAAGTCAAAATCACAATCTCCGATAACTTATTGAAATATGCAGGAGTCTACTACTAAACTGTGTATTCACTTGCAATTCTAATTTATTTTAATTGATATATTTAACATGTCTATTAATTTAAAATCTTATTCATATTTATTAAAAAATTATTAAATGTTATATAAATTATGTGTCATGTCTAATTAAAAAAATTAAGTTGATTTTAGAGGAGTATATTTATGCTACCAAATTTCTTCTATACTTTGTAGATGAGTATATTAATACTCTTTTTATATATTCTTGAAACTATATAATTTTTTTAGATTAATTGTAATGTATTGGTAGTATAAAATACTTTCATATGATCAATTAATTAAAATATTTCATTTCAATTACTTTCTAAGTAGTGGAGAGAAAGTCAATTGTCATGATTGATATGAAAACACATAATTAAATGAGCATATAAAAAATTTTATACTATCAGTATATAGAAATTAAATCCTATTTTTTATCAAAAAAACTGGATAATTTATATATTAAAAATCTTATTTATCAATATTTCAAATCTAATTCTTAAAAAGAGTTATGATTTGAGTATGAAAATAATGCAAAATGGGAAAAAAGGAAAATTATAATTTACCTTTTGAACTATAGGTCATGTACATTTTAGACCTTAGATTTTAAAGAAAAAACCTCAAATTTACTCCATCTTAAATTTTAAGTTAGAGAAATTGATTCCTTTAGGAAAAATCGGACAAATTGTTCCACCCAGAAAAAAAAATGCAAAGAAATCTTTTGGCAATTTGAAAAAATTGGACAAATTAGTGCCTTGACCAATTTGGTATTTTCATGATTCCTGAACGACTAATTGTCTTATTTTTTAAAGACATTGATTTGTCCGATATTTTAAATTGGTTGGGACTTAGTTGGGTATTCTTTTCTACAAGAACCAATTTGTCCAAAGCAAAATTTAAGAGAGACAAATTTAGTAGTTTTGTCAATTTTGAAAATGAGCAATTCGACCCCCACTGACCCTTCCATTATTTTTTTTCATCAATTGTAAAAAAGAATATCATAAATTTAATAATATTTAGGGTATTGAGTGTTAGTTGTATGGCCTAGAGCTAATATATATATATATATATATATATATATATATATATATATCAATAATTCCTATTAATGGTAGTTTATTATTCTTTATTAGAATAAATTCATAAGATACTTGTTAGATACTTCATTCTCAAGAGTTGAGAATATGAGTAAAAGAGTAATCTAGTATAATATCTTTAAAATATTTCACAATCATAGGAATTCTAATTGGACGTTTTTATTCTGAAGATGATCACCTCTGTCTGTTTCCATGATTAGTATGAGATACTACTAATGAAGATAGAGTAGTGAGTCTCATATTATACAATATTATATGTCAAAGTAGATATGTGGACACTTATAGGATAAGTAGGTTGAACGTGACAAATAAATTAAGTTGACATGGTAATTTTACTAATGCCAATGAAACATTATTTGGATCATATCAGTGCATATAATCCTTAGACTTGAGGTGTCACGGTTATCTTGTGCATAGGTAGTTATAGTTTGTGACTCTCCATATATTAATGCCATGAATTAGTATTAAGCAGTGTGTGGCTAGAGTTAGTTATTTGTGGATATAGGTGACTAGTCAAGATGGAATTCATTACCTTATATAAAAGAGGATATGTACCATAGATGAGAGGTTATTCTTGATCATAAAATCCTTAGCTGAGGTCCTTGGTTTAAATGGAAAAGAGTTTCTAATTCATGTCATATTGATCAAAGAATGAATAAAAAAACTCAGAGAATCCATATGATCTAAACTATAGGGTTTAACATTATCCATGACTCTGGCTAGATTAGGATCCTGTAATGAAAGGATGAAAAATATGATTATTGGTTCACTAGAATGTTCTAATAATAGTTTTTAAACTTGACTCGGTGATCGACCCGGTCAATGGACTGGGTCATTGGTCTAACCAGTGGGTCACTGGTTCAATCGGTTGAATCGAATTTAATTAAATAATTTTATAAACATATATTAAATATGTAATATATACAATTTTTGTGACAAAAAGACACAACAACATAGTTAGCCTAGTGGTTAGGCGCGCCTACCATGCTACCAGGATGGGGGTTCGACTCCCACATGTGAAATTTTTGAATAAATGCACCAATTTCCATGTGAGTGGTTCCTAAGCCGGTTTGCTCAGTTCACCCAATGACCGGTGCGACTATTAAACTGGCTGGGTCACACCGGTTTTGACCAGGTTTGACTAGTGTTGACTGAGTCACATGCATGCCCGATCCAACTATAGAATCGGACTGGTCAAGCGATCGATTCACTGATTTTCCGGTTGAACCGGTCGGTCTGAGTCTAAATACATTGGTTCTAATTTATACATTTGTCACTATGTGGGTGATCATGGTGTAACACCATAAAAATTATTTAAAAATTAATTTGAACTTTATTTGTCATAATATAAAAAATCTAACAGTTTTAACAATGATGAGGATGGTCCAATGGATTTGTAAAAAAAAAAAGTGAATAGTAATTTTGTGAGCCCTGCAGACCCATCGGGAAAACCGAAACCCTAAATCCGAGACCAGGAGATGTTCGGAACTGAAAAAAGATAAGGTTAATGTTAGAAATAGTGAAAATTGAAGATTTTATACCTAGAATTAATTTTCGAGCAACGCTTGATTGCCCGGGTACAACATTTTACCTGTTCGGTAAGATTTCAGTGTACGATTTTTAACACTGAAAGATAGTTTAGTCTTTACAAAAGGGTAATGTATATCCATTTTGACTTAGTGAATGGCTAAGATTTAATCTTGTAAAGCAAGATTAAATCTTAGCCATCCATTTGTTTTTCTTTCCTAGATTTATGATTATTTATTCATATTATATAATATTCTAACATTGTATAAGATAAATATAACTAGTCTTCTTTAACAAGCCAAGAGGCATTTCTCGGCCATAACAGCAAGGAAACTAGCCAGCTTCCTTTCCATTTGCTATGAGCTTCATGCTTGCATCCAAAACCCATAAACACTAACCTAGAGTTTTTGAAACCTCAAAGTTCATTCACTAAACTTATTCTACACATCGATACCTACAAATCTAACCGATTGAAATCTCAATTTTTCATCAATCCTCACCTTAATATCTCACTTCCTCACTACCTAAGGAAGGTTTGGGGCTTGAATTATCCTTGAAGTGAAGAGAAATCAATTGGAACATCTTTGGAGTATAGAGCTCTAAAGTTTTCAAAGTAGAGTTTTTATAACTTGTTCTTGTGATTTTCTATTCATGCTGATTTTGGCTTGTTTTAATATGATAAAATCTGGTTCTTATGTGATGTTACACCTAGATATTGATGTATTTGCATAGGTGGATTTGTTTGGTGTTGGAAAAAAATCAATTTTGTCAAAAAGATATTGAGTGATACTTGCTGGATTTTCGGTTTTTGTATAGGCAACCACTGATCATGAATTTTCTAACCTAGTTTAAGGCTTTAGATTGAACTGAAAATTTTATATGATGTAGCTAACATATTAAGGCATCTTCAGTAAAAATTTTGAGGTATTCTGGCCACTTTTGCTATGTTTAAAAAATCAAGAATCGAAATTATACCCATGCTGCCTAAACTATTGGAACTAAAGCTGCGAATTGGTCTATTTTTGTTACTATAGCAAATGATTTATTTTTTCTTTTAAATTTTTACAAGATATTAAAGACATATTAAGGTCTTACCAGGATTTTTATTCCCAATTTTCTGGTTCATTTGCTAGGGTTTAAAATTAGGGAATTCGGGAATTTAGCTGAGAATCAGTGGTCTCTGACCACCAAATTTGTCTAATTTTGTTAACATAGTTAGAGAACTCTATTTACCCTAAAATTTTTATGCAACCTTGTTGACATATTAAGGTATCATTGAGAATTTTTATAGCCTCTGATTTGATGGTTTGAATTGCATATTAAATTGTGTTACAAATATATGAAATCTGCTATTGTGTTGAAAGTAAATTGATGCTTTGAACTGATGAAATAATGGCATCTTGTACTAGTATGACATGAGTACATGAATATGAATATGAATATGAATAATTGAGCATGTGAGCTTATTGATGAGGTTAGGTACACATAGATATGAATACTTATTACAATTAATCATATGCGAAAGAAAAACATAAGATTATGTTTCTTGGGCTGGAGAAAGTAAATCCAATTTATTAGGGAAAGTAAACCTGACTACCAAGAAAAGCATAAGATTTATAATCCTTGGGCTGGAGAAAATAAATCCGGTCTATCAAGGAAAGTAAACCTGATTACCTTTGAATTGAGTTGAGGAAAGTAAACCTAGCTAGGAATAGGTCTGTGTAAGAATTGGAGAAAGTAAATCCAATGATCATATATAGGAAGGAGCTCAGTCTTGAGAAGTAGTCTATTACCCATTTTTGCCAAACTGGGGATGGTGATACGTAACACCCAGATGTGACAAAATTAGTCAAAGGCCAAAGCAAGTGGAAAAAGTAAATTTTCTAAGTAATCTTTTGTCTTATATGCCAAGTGAAGAAGTTTAGTATTGATATTGATACCAATATGTTTGAGTGGAAAGTTAGCAGTATATGACATTAAGTAGTATGGCATGTGTATATTAAGTAATTAAATGTTAAAAGTAACCCACTTTGGAAGTATGATTTGAAACTTTAAAAACAAACTGTTATTATGTAATGCATGACCACTTTTTTCTGAATAAACCGAAGTGGCTAGGGCAATGACAATGACACTATATTATGTATTTGGGGAGTTACCCTACTGAGAATTGTACAATTTTCACCCCCTATGTTTTTGTGTTCCCGTGTCATCTCTAGGTTGATTTAGCGAACCAAGAGACTTCTATGCAAAAGAATTCGGAAATGCAATAGTTTAGTAGTTAATGCTTTTATTATGTTGTATTTAGTGGAATAGATATGTATGTAAATATGTTAGAGAATAAAGGTGTATTAAAGCTCATAGAAGAGCCTCCCTTATATACTTAACTTTGTATTAAACAAATGTTTTGGTTTCCTTGTTATATATATTTTAATAGAATTACAACATATTCATCTCAGGAATCAATCGAGCTTGTTATAGATATTTTAAGAAAGGTTCACTAATCTATAAGTAATAACTCTTGAGTCTGATGTCATGGCTTAAAACTGATATTGTACTTGGGAGGATATTATACATAGCATGTAGTGCTAGGTGTTGCCCATGACTTATGAGAACCAAGGATATTTTGGGAATTGTACTCTAGGTTCGAAAATGAGTTTCTAATAAGATCAAAAGTTTGATTTTGTGATCTCATTACCAACTAGTGGTGAAGCTAGTTATTCACACACAATAGAACATGTATATACCAAGAATGAATTAATTCTAATTCATATAGTTAATTAGAAATTAATTACCAAATTGGACCTACAATTGGATTGTAGGGTTACTAACACATCCCGAAGTCTAATTCAACATGGTTGTAAATCCTCAAAAGGTTTTATATGGAAGTCCATATTTAGAAACCTATGTTAGAAGCTTGTTGGTCTTTTCAAGTTTGGGTTAATATAAGGCATCAGATGACTTATATGTGAGATGATGTTATTTTGGTAAATACTAAAATTACATGAGTCTATTTAAAATAAGAATTATTTGAAAATAAGTTTTTAATTAGGAATCAATATAATCTCCACAACCCTACAAGAAAAGAATATAATATATAATGAGGAGAGAGAGTGTGGCTCACCATTTTAAAAAGGGGAGGAATCTATTGAGTAGACAGCTCTCTCTAGTTCTGAGAAAATCACTCCACCACTCACTCCATACTACTCTAGGTTCCCAAGGGCAATGAAGAATGGGACTTGGACAAGAAGGAGTTCCTTGGCATATCGTGTTTATATGGACAAGCTAGAGGTTGTCCAGTTATGCGGTTACGTGTTTGTGAGATAGGCAACTACTCTGTATGGGACTTTGCTACAATAAATACATGTCCTATTTGTTCATCTTTGCTTTAAGGGTTTATGTTATCTAAATAACATAAGGTGATACCAATCTCATGAAATATGATTTCATTGAGAGTGTTTTTTTATCCTATATGAATGGTTCATTTGATGAAAAAATTTTGTTCACTACCGTTTAATATTCTGCTGCATTAATATGAAGTTTCCCAACATTGAGTTGTATATTTAGAAAAGTTCAAGGTCAATTTGCCCATGTTCCAAAGTTCATGGGATATAGGAGAAATAAAATTTATACTCACAATGTTTACTCATTTGGGATTCACTAAGAGAGACAGAAACAAGTTTGATTGGAAAGAAAAAGAAAAGATGATGGTCTCACCGTTTTGTTCTATCTTTCTCTGAGTCCCAAATGAGTCCATATAATGAGTGCAAACATCATTCATCTGAAATATAATTAATCCCAGGTATAGTAAAATTTGGCTGCAATGCACATTCGTAAAAGTTAAAATGATCAGTCTGTAAACTTTTAAAGGTTAAAATGCACATCAACTGTTTATGAGGATAAAGGTGTAATTTTAGAAAAACAAAAAAGGGCCAAAACTATACTCCTTAATTTATGGTAGAGTAGTTGATAACCAATCTTATGCTGTCAATCTATTTGCATCACAATTTGTAAACAAACTTTTGTACGGAGTTATCACTTGAACTTTCTTGAATGTATAAATTTACTTTTCTATTAATTTTTTCATCAATTATCAACAAAAATATCACCAATTTAAGAAAGCTTAGGATACCAATTGCAAATTTGAAAAATTCAGGAGTTAGTTTACACATATTAGGTATATAATATACTTATTTTGACTAAAATATAGATTTGTAAAAGTTTAGGGTTGATTTGCATATTTTTTAAGATTAAAATAAAAAATGCATATACGCTATAGTTTAGAGGATAAATTGTAATTTTTCCTTCTCTAAACATGGAAAAAATACAAATTGAAATCTATTCTTAATTAATATTTAAGAGACAGTTAAAAGTATTTCTTTAAAAATGTATCTAAAAATGATACATATAACATTTTCAATTATATTTGTTTGGGGTATGATAACATTTTGAATTATTTAAAATTAAAATGACGTTTAAACAATGTACTCATAATATCTAAATGAAATATAGCCTTGCTATTTGAACTAATGAGTAAAGTCAAAATACTATCCCTATACTCATGCAACAATCAATTAATTTTCTACTGAAGAAAGTATTAGTAGCTAGGGACATGCCCTAACATCTTGTAGATAATTTTTAATATTGTTTGTTGATGGGTCCTTGCCAATTTTCGTTGCTTCTAAATGGTTTTTGTTTTCTTTTGGGGTGTCAAGGTTTCTCGACAAGTCTCACCCATATTAATATATGAAATGTTCCGATTTGTAGCTAAGGTAGAGTGTAGATATATGTGCTAAGCATTTTTTTTTTTTTGATAGAGTATGGGCTAGGCTTGTACCTTGATTTTGACCAAATCATATTGGGTGAGCTATAATCAAGGGATCTGAATGAGGAGTAGTGTCTTTCAATAAGCAGTGATTACACTACCTTGAGATATCGCTTGTGGGGATAATCTTGGGCGAGTGCCCAATTGGCTAGTACTCGAGCTTCCTTAGGATCGAGAGGTTCTTGGAAGATCGGTCGATGAGAACTGGATGGATCATAATCCCCTCATCCTTAAGCCTAAAATGGCAAAGAGGCTAGAGAATCAATCAGAAGGTTAGTCAGTAAAAATCAAATGGACCACATACCTCGACCTCAAGCATAAACAAGCAAAGAGGCTAGAGTATTGATTGGAAGGTTATGGAACTAGATGGGTCATGCCCCCACCAAACTCAAGCCTAAAAAGGTGAAGAGGCTAGAGAGCTATAGCCAGAAGGTTGATAGAAAGTCGACCTGCATTACATATTATGACAATTTCGTGTTTTCAAAGTTTGCCATGTGTCACACAAATGTAGATTTAGGTCACATCATCTCTACATTTAATTTCCACCATTGGCTCGTCTCGCATCATGCGATCTAGATCATTGAATACGAATGGTCTCCGGATTTGAATTGCTAGATCAAGCAAAAGTTCTATAACCCTCCGCTTACCAACCTTTTTTGCCACTTTCCTCATTTCACTTTCGTCCTTCCTACCAATATTCTCCTCACCAATCTCACTACCCTTCTTCTTGGTTTAATACTTTCTTGCTTCCACTTCATTGTGAACTTCTCACATATCTAGCTTTTTGGTTGTTTTATTTATGGTTCACATTCAAATTAGCCAATCTATTGTTTTGTGTTGAGGTTAGGGTGATTTGGAGCAAGAAGTTTCATAAGGGTGTTCTTTTTCTAGGTGGCAAATTTGATATGCTTCTTTTACATTCTCCAAATATTTGGGTTTGCAAAATGGTTTTGGGTATTTGCCTTACTTTTTTGTGGAATATAGTTTCGAGTATCATTGTGTTTTGTTTTAATACATGGGTACCTTGTTTTGTTATAAAATGGGTGTTGTTGTATTCTGCCTATGGATATTTCACATTCATGTCATCTTAGTGCGAATTAGGGATACTTTTGCCTTAGGCTGCTATACGTGAAACAAAAGGTTGGGCTTGGTTTTATTTTATTATAGAAGTTAATTGATGCCAGTTTAGATATCTACAACCCATTATCCTCAGCATCTTCTGATGGATAGGGTGATGTAGGAGATTCTAGTTCACTAGCGGATATGTTGGACTAGCCTTTTGAAGAGGTGTCTTCCTATTCATCTAATATTCTTGGGAATTTGATGATGTTCCATCAATTTCTTGAAATTTTAAGATCCTTAAGTTATAAAAATTCCTTCGTTTATTCCACTTGACAAAAAGCTAGAAAGAATTTTTTTTTTCTCTCAAAATTAGGTTCGTTCATTGGGTTAGTGCTATTATTTAATTAGAAAGTAATAAACTCATGACATAATATTATTGGATAGCATTATTGATTAATTGAAAGGTTTATGTAATACTCCCTCCATCCATTTTTATAATGGACTCGCGCGTGGGGCGAGGGGTATTCTAATTTTGTAGTAGCATTTAACTGGCTTAATAATGGCACACCTCAATCAAGGTGAAACATAAATAAATGTAAAGTCTATCACATACTCCCTCTGTTTATTTATAAATTGTCTTTAGGGTGTGTTTACGAATTTGATTTAAGAGGGAAAGAAAGGGGAAACAAAGGTTTTTGAGGTTTTTTTTTTGGTTTTATGAGTTTTATTTTTTAGAAGGGAAAGATTTTTGAGGATTTTCATTAACCCCTCAAAACCCCCCAAATTCCCTATTTTATGGTTCCTCGGATTTGCAGAGTTTGGAAAGATTATAATTTAATTTATTTTAATATCCTATTAAAAAAAATTAAAATACCAATTTGTTAATCCATTTCAATTTAACATTCCATCCCATTCTCAAATCAATTTTTCATGAAAATGATGTACCTATCTAATTTCATTACAAATTCTCATCTAATTGCATCTTTCCAAATCAATTCACATTCGTTGATTTCAAATCATTGAACCCTCTAGTCCACGTTCAAAATTCCAAATCGCACAGGGAAAAACTCATGCACATCCACTTACTTCAATCGTTGAATTTCATATTGCTAGAATTTTAATTTGGAGCATCGAACTAAAATCCAAACATTTTTTTTTCTTTATTAAACTCAAATCCAACCAACAAAACGTAAATGCACATGATTTCACCTCATCGAATTTTAATCATAACATGTTTTTTTTAACCAAAATACCTGGTTTTTTGCCATATATATATATATATATATATAAAATTTCAATCATGATTTGGGTTTTATGGCAAGATACCTGGATTTTTTTTAGCAAAAATAAAAAGGTGAGACTCGCTCAATGAATAAACGCTACTCTGGGGATAATAGGCTAATCTTCTCCAAGAGCTCACGTTGATGACAATACCTCTTTTATCAATGAAATATTGACACTATGTAACTTTATTCCACAGGAAAAAAATATAATATGGAACCCCGCTTGCAAGAGATTATATTTTGTAAGGGATTATATTTTGTTCTAGGTTTCCAGGAAAGATGAAACGATTACATTCAGGAACAAAAAGAAGTGAATCTATTTTATTCTATACTCAATAAATTGAAAAAGAAAATATTTTTAAATGTATAAAATATAAAATATTTCATGAAATTTTAAAATTAATAATAATATTAATACATTATAAGCCCTCAATTGCCTTATTCTTGTTAATTTTCAACTCGTGAACAAGGTTAATTGGAACCCTTTAAAATGTTTTTTTCCCCTTCCTTTCATTTCCTCTTGATACCTTTCATTTTTTCCTAGAAACTCGTGAACATAGACTTAACATATTGACACATAGATTAGTAAATTATTAAAATGAACAAACACATAAAAACAATCTTATTTTGACAAATTTTCCTTTTAGGAAATTTTGTAATAATTATTACCATGAGAAATTTGTGTGTAGGAGATAATATGTGTAAGGATAAAAGCAAAAAAAAAATTAATACTTTATTAAAACTCTCAAATGATATATAACATTGAATGGATTTTTTTTCCCTAAAAAGATGCTTATAAATGAACTGAGGTAGTAGTTTTATTTGTCATTTTTGTTTGTGTTAATGTTATTGATTGTTGGACTTACATAAAAGTATTTTCTAGCTCGCATCATTTTATAACAATGACATTTTGCATTAAAATAACGAGGGTTTCTTTTGAACCCTATAAAAACTAAAGGTTATTGTACCTTTTAGTTGTTGGTGACTAAGAATATACTACGTGACCCACTAATCCAAGCTTTTTAAGTCCGACAAATAAAAAATCAAAACACAATATTTGACTACACAAGGGATACCAGTACCCCATTGGTACCGAATCAAAAACCAAAAATAATACACACACACATACACACACACACTCACACACACATAAGAGTTTAATTTCTTATATATTGATAGTGTAAAATCTTTTTACACTTTCATCCAACCATGTGTTATCACATCAGTAAAGGTAGTTGAGTCTTACACTCATTACTAGAATGATTTAATTAAATGACAGTGTTAAAAAAAAAGTTTCACACTATTAGTGCATTAAAATTAAACTCTATATATAACATAATTTTTTTAAAAATAATTTACATAATTATATTTTTTAAAGTAGTGTTTAAGACCACTGTGCTGGGAGCTCTACCATTCTAGACATATAGTTCTTATTTTGGCAAGGCAAGTTTTCTAGCATCAGCATTTAAGCCTATCTTTAAGCCTCAATTACTCATAAGAACCATGCATATAAAATAATAGAGACTAGGACAATAGATCTTTAGGCTGATATATTTCTGATACACAAGATTCTCTTATAGAGGCAAGTATATGGCATACTCTATATCTCATATGACTTGTTACTCTCCTTTTTCTTATATTAGAACAGAATATTATATATGTGAGATTGAACTTTTAGGAAGAAGAAAGTGTTTAGAAAGATATCATGATTTTACAGCACACAAAAGGATTTTTATTACAGGTTCCCGCTATCATACAATACCATTGAGCTACCTTTTATAGACAAAAGAAGACTACTAATGACACTGTTTTCCATGACACATTCTCAAGCCTGTAAGTTACAAGATGACAATTTTACAATGTAGTGTGACAACTCATAATAACTATGATGCTACGTAGCCTATACTCTTTATTACAAAATGCTAAGACTAGAGTCATGACTAGGACATATAGACTAGCACATATAGTAACCACTATTTGACAAGTCTTCTAACATATTAATTATAAGGTGACAAGTCTAAGGACATGACTTGACAACTTTATTGAGTCATTATTTATTGTTACTACAACGTCATTAGCCTTTTTTAAAAATAGGTTCATAGCTTGGTGACATGTTCATGTACTGGTCATCTTTTTTTTCCGCTTTTTCTCATAAAACCTTATCTCCATGTCTATCAGTATCTGGTCCACATCTATCTTTGAATTTTCTTTATCCAGATCTTGGAAGTCTTACATTATTATGCTCGTATAATTGCTATGATTGCCACTTAGCTAGGTTCTAAGAGTGTTATCTACAACTGGGCTTGTTCCAATATACATGTAATTATAATCCATTTCTGTCTTCGGAAGGCAAATAATTTCTAAAGGCTTAAGCTTGGTACAGGTAGACTGGGTAGCTAGCATTCTAATATCAAGACCATTAATTTCATGAATATGGACAACTAGTTCTTCTTTGTAAAGAAACCTTCATTTTGCATGAAGGTTTGGAGATTTGGAAATGTTCCATAATGTCTTGCACGATTCTGAGTCCAGAGTAATCCTGTTGTTGGATTTTGAAAATATGGTCGATGGACAATATAGACTAACACAAGTATATTTGCTTCATCTTCCTAGATTCTCTAGCCACATATTCCAATTATTCAGCTCTGTACCGAGTTCTATTGTCCACCAATTAATGGAAGCGAACCATTATAAAGTTCTCCATAATAAAGAATGTTTGTTTCTTGATGTTTCAAAGAACTCATACATCTTTGTAGTAAGCAAAATGATGAGATATAAATAAAGTATTGAGATACTCCATAAATACCACATGTCTAATTGAAGAAAAGGTTTTCCCATAAGGATCCTGAAGACATTTAATTAAATAAGGTGCACTTGGATAGAACCATGTTGGTTTGGGGACAATTTGCTTTTATTGGAGTGAAATAGCTAGATAATGAAACATACGTATAGTGGAAAATTCTTTAAGATAATTTGGAGTGAGAGCAATGCAAGGTGGTATTTCAGGAGAGTATTCATATAAGGGATTTGGGGGAATGTTGGATGAACTGGGTTATTCTGTATTCATGAAAATTAAAGGATATGGATGAGTAGAAGTGAAAATGGTAATTGGCTTAGACTAGTTTGTTCTAGACAAATAATCAAGAATAAGGTTTAGGTTTCCTTTTATATATTTAACAGAAAAGTCATATCTAGAAAATCATTCTTTCAACATGAGAATTTGTGGGTTTGGAGGAATTTTTGTTTGAACTCAAGGATCTTTGGGAAGGAAGAGTTGTCAAGTTGAACTTCAAAATTGTATCCTCTAAGATAGAAATCAAATTTTTGGATTTCATACTTAACTACTAAGATTTCTTTGTATGTGGTATGGTAGAGGAGTACTGCTAGCTTGAACTGTCCACTAGAATGGCCACAGTAAAGCTTTTATCATGCAACTTCTTCAATTAGGACTGCTCCTTGGTATTCATCACTATCATCTATCTGTGGTATTCTTTTTCCTTCTCTAGGAATCTTGAGAGATGATGGATTTTGAGCTGCCTTTTTAAAAATTTTATAGCTTCAATTTGTTCTGCTCCCTAAGGAGAGGATTCTTTTTCAAAAGCTTGGAAAACTTGATGGTGCATATTGAAATATGAGGAAAGAAGTCTCTGATATAGTTCAGATTTCCTAAGAATTGCTAGATTTGTTTTATGGTCATGTTTTCATCTGGGAAGTTTGGGAGTTCTTTAGCAATACGTGATTGAGGCACATATTTTCCTTCTAAAACATGCATTCCTAGAAAGTCAACTTCTCTAGTGGTAATCTGAGACTTTCTGGCAGATAACATTGCATAATTTGATCACAAATCTGATGGAATTTTTTCAAAAGCTTCCCATAACTTGTTTTATTTGGGGAAAACAAAAGAATACCATTAATATAAATAAGAGCACTGTCTAGGATGGGTTCAAAAATTCTAGTCATGGCCTTTTAGATGAGAGAGGGTGTGACTTTGAGTCCAAAGGGTAGGATAATCCCTTAAAAATGAGCATTGGGTATAAAAAAAATCCGTTTTGGGTCGATATTTTAGGTTTAGGCCAAGTTGCCAAAAACTAGATTTGAGGTCAACCTTTGAGAAGAGGTAGGCATTTTGATGTATGGGTAAATTGAGGGGATTTTTGGTAAAGGAAATTTGTCATCTTTAATGAAATTGTTAAGAGGCCTGTAATCAATCACCAGTTTTTTTCTCCCTCGAACCTATTCAGATCTTTTATTCACATTAAAGGCTTGACAAGCCTAATCAGACTTTGTTGGTTCAATAAGTCCTTGCTTCAACAAGTACTGGCATTCTTCAAATGCTGTAACCCCATCAGTGGAGACATTCCAAGATAAACTGTTTTGGTTGGGTTCATATCTTTATTGAGTTTGAAAGGTAGCTAAACAAAGAATTTTTCATTCTTCCACAAAGGATGTAGAGAGAGAAAAGATCATGACTGTTTGCACTCAGTTTAAGCAAGTTATCTCGAACCTCTGAGAATTTTGGATGTGAATTAGCGAGTGAAAAAACTTTCTATTCTTTAGTGTATGGCTTTTAACTTATTTTATACTTAAGGCCTTCTTGCAATATCCTGAGTTGCTTATTCAGGTAGTATACATCCATTCTAATCACAATATCTTTATTGATTTGTTTTGTCACCATGTAGGAAAAAGGATTTCTTGTCCATTCTATTATTTCATTCATCATAACAGGAAAATGTTCTTCTGAAAAAATTCGATTCTTCTTCTCCTTCTAAGCTGGAGTCTATTAATTCAAGCCTAAAGATTGTACTTTTATCTCGCTACTCTTGTTCATCATACTATGACTCAATATCCTTATCACCATTGAGTCTGAGGTATTGAATAAGTTTAGCTACTTTTTCTTTTTTGTTTGCATAGTTATTTGAAAAATGTCCTTTCTTCCCATAGATAAAATATTGTCTACTGTTTTTACCTTGGAAAGGCTTTCTTTTGAAAAATGTAACTTTTTTCTTCCTTCCTCTTTTATCTATTTAACTTCTTCTTCTTGGATGAGGACTTGTAGTGGCAATCACATACTTTTCCTTGCATTTAATCTTGACATGATTCTTTTTGTAGGCTTTTGCATATTTGGCTCTGTCTTTAAACATATTTTCAAAGAAAATTTGTTGGCTACATATTTTGTTTGGAGAAGTAAGGCATGTTTGATGAATCTCTCTAAGGGTCATGCTGGCAATATTCTTTTGGAGGATATTAATTATCCTATCCATTTCTTCATGAAGTTCTTCAAGAAGGGAATTAACATACGTAACCTTCAAACTTGGATCATTATATCCATTTAGCATATAGAACCTTTGAGCCATTCTTTTAAAATGACATTAAATATTAGCTTTCTTTAGTGAACAATATTTCATCTCATAGAATTATTTTCAGACGCCGATTGTGGCGAGAGCCTGATCTCCTAAGAATTCTTGGTGGATAATAGAAATGACTAATTCAATACTGCTAATCCTATGAAGTTCATCCTGCCTTACTGGTCCAAGGTTGGCATACCAATTTTTAATATGCCTATAGTGTGAGCCTAAAATTCTTTGATAACCCTATAAGGATCTGCATCCATGGCTAACATCTTTGCATCCATCCATGCCTTGAAATCTAAAAGCGTTTTTCTCCATAAGACTGGTGGAATATCATCAAGAGTGAAAAGTGGAGTTCTTCTTGGATGAGGAGTATTTACTTCATAAAGATGAAGTGAGGAGGATGATGATGGTTGGCCTATTTCATTTTTTATCCATGTGGCCATTAATATCTTAGTGACATTAGCATATTCATGGTTGCTATGGCTACTTTCTTCTTCCTCAGAGGAGGAGGAGACATGTTGAGACATCATCATGGCTTGGGTCAAAGGAAGAGTTTTTGATTCTATGTCAAGGTTCTTTCTTTGCTTTTTCCTCGGTGATAGCTGTGGAGGTTCAAGTTTTTCAAGAGGTTGTTTTGAGGAGACTGTGGTGGCTTCAACTACTTCTTTTCTTTTTTGGTTTTCTAGGGGTGAAATTTTTCTTTCCTTTGGAATAGTAGACTTCTAGGAAAAACTATGTGGCAAAAGAGGTGGAGGCTTGTATGGCTATTGGGTGGTGAACATAGTAGAAAACATCTTGGATGATGGTACATAGCACTCATCTATCTTAGGCTTTCTCTGCATAGTTTTTGTATATTCATACAATTCTTCTACTTACTATCGAAGTCTTTGTAACTTTCTTTCTCGTCGGTCAAAAGCTGGATCATGAATGTTTCTTGTGGGGAGCTGTTGAATCTCCAGTTCCAAAACTTCTATCTTAGCTTTTGTATCTTTGTAATACCTTTGCAATTTTTTGACAGTGTCCCTAGACCTGCTTCTGTGTCTGCAACATTTCATAAAATTTCTTATCAATCCTTTGCAGGATTTAGCTATGAGTTAGAGAGATTTTAGTCTTCCAGTTTAACACTTCTTTTCATTTTTCTTTCCAAAGTTGGAAATTCGAACCTATAGGTAGCTGAGGAGGACGTGAACATCATGCATAGGATTTCTATTGGTTGAGAAGGAATGAGACCTTTTGTTTTACAAGAAAAAGTTTTGGTATATTTGGTACTAGTGGCCAGGAAATTAGACTAGGATCATTTGGAGGAGGAAGATATCCTTCTTTTTCAAGGATTCTAAGGGCCTCTTCATAGATAGGAAAAGGTCTTGTCTTTTTCCTAATACTAACCCATAGACCATTTTCTGGATTTGATTTTCTTTGTACTGAATAAGAGGTTTATATTTTTGGTGCTTTCTTCGATGTGGTTTATCCTCTTCATCTTCTTATTCAACTTGGTTTTCACATTCATAGTTAGGATGACATTGTCCTGATCCAAGGAGATCCCATATGAAATATCTATTTACGGTATCTGAGAAAATAATATCGCCATTTCCTCGAACAGCATAAATAGGGATTTTCCTTTCTGCTTTTCCTAGAGTGATCATCATGGTATGAAAACCTAGATGGCCTTGTCCTAAGGATCCTTCATTAGTATGTGGGCTTTTGAAAATGGTTTTGACGGTTCCATCAATAGATCTATTGAAAGTTGCATCAATAGCAACAACAATGCTACTGTTTTGTTTGAAATTTTTGTAATTACTTGTCCACCCAGGTTGTATAAGTGTTAACAAATCTTTTCTTGAAATTTGTTTTGGAATTTGAATGATGGAGGGGACACTTTCTTCTACAGTGTTATTGACTACCATAAGGGCATTGTTCCGAAATCCTTTTTCAACAGGCAGATCAAAATAATGATCTTGAAGCCTGTATATGAGTTTATGCATGAAAGATACAGAAAGAGCTGGTTCATCATGAGGTGCTCTAACAAACTGGACCTAAACTTTGAATCTGGTAGAAAGAGTGAGATCTTGCAGATGAGCATTGAAGTTTGGGAACATAGTTAGAACAACACTTCCAGCATTGCATGTTGTCAAAACAGTTCCAATAACATCATGTTCATAATTCTTGAAGGTAAAGTTTATCAGAGTGACTTTAACTATGACTAAAAAACCTTTTTTTCCATGGAGTGATAGTACTAGCCTTATGGCTCCCAAGTAGAGGCTAACACATCCTTATCTTTGCCATAACTTGATCAAATCAGGATTAATTTCCAAGTCAACATATTGTTCTGCACTAGTAGCATAAAGAGCACACAAGTCGAGCATTGTGGTTTGGATATACTCCTTAACTTGAGGTCAAGGAGTAGAGATGAGCTTTTTAATAGACCACTCTAAACTTCCCCTATTTTTTTTTGAAATCATTATAGGAACTCAAAAATGGTGGAACAATACTTTCTATTTAGGCATCTTCTGGCACATAAGAGTATTATTATATAATATTTTCTAATTTGGATGAAAGGGTCTTTGTATAGGATTTCAGGATAGAAATTTTTAAGACAAAGCTTTAAAAGGTTAGAGTGCAAGGTTAGTTTGAGTAGATGAAGAGTTTTCCATATATGAGTTTGATTAGTCCTTACTCATTCTCTCTCTCACATATAACATGCTTCCTATGTTTTGAAAAAAAGGAAAATAACTTAACCGAGCATTTAGGCTCTGATACCACTGTGCCGAGAGCTCTACCATTCTAGACATATAATTCTTATTTCGGAAAGGCTAGTTTTTCAACATCAACATTTAAGCCTACTTTCAAACCTAAGTTACTCATAAGAACCATACATCTAAGAAGAAAGCTCTATGGTATTGTATGATATCCGAAACCTGTAATAAAAATCCCTTTGTATGTTATAAACTCATTATACCTTTCTAAACACTCTCTTCTTCCTAAAAATTCAAACTCACATATATAATATGCTATTTTGATATAAGAAAAAGGAGAATAAACCATATGAAATATAGAGCATGCTCTACACTTGTTTCTATAAGAGAATCCTATGTATCATAAATATATCAAACTAAAGATCCATTACTACCAGTCTATATTATTTTAGATGTATGGTCTTATGAGTAACTGGGGCTTGAAAGTAGGCTTAAATGTTGATGCCAAAAAACTCACCTTGCCAAAATAAAAACTATATGTATAGAATGTCCGAGCTTCTGCATTGTGATATCAGAGCTTAAATGTTTGGCTAAGTTATTCTCCTCTTTTTCAAAAAATAAGGAGCATGTTATATTTGAGCAAAGGAATAAGTAAGGAAAAATCAAACTCACATATGGAAAATTCTTCATCTACTCAAACTAACCTTGCACTCCAACTTTTTAAAACTTTGTCTTCAAAAATTTCTATCCCAGAATCCTATACAAAGACCTTTTCATCCAAATTAGAAAATTTTATAGAATACTCCTATGTGCTAGAAGATGCCTAGATAGAAAGTGTTGTTTCACCACTTTTGAGACCTTATAAGGTTTTTAGAGGCAATTAAGGAAGTTTCAAGTGGTCTATTAAAAAGCTCATCTCTACCTTGGCCTTGTCCTCAAGTTAAGGAGTATATCCAAATCACAATGCTTGACCAGTGTGCTCATTATGCCACCAGTACAAAACAATATGTTGACGTGGAAATTAATCCCACTTTGATCGAGTTATGGCAAAGAGAAGGATATGTTAGCTTCTATTCTGGAGCCATAAGGCTAGTAGTGTCACTCGATGGTAGAAAAGGTCTTCCAGTCACAATTAGAGTCATTCTGATAGACTCTATTTTCAAGAATTACAAACATGATGTTATTGGAATAACTTTGACAACACTCAGTGCTGGAAGTATTATTCTGACTATGTTCCTAAACTTCAATGTTCATCAACAAATGCCATTCTTTCCACTAGGTTCAAAATTCAGGTCCAGGTCATTAGAGCACCTCAAGATGAACCAGCCCTTTCTGCATTTCTCATGCATCAACTAATATATAAGCTTCAAGATCACTATTTTGATCTACCTATTGAAAAAGGATTTCAGAACAACACCCTCATGGTAGTCACTGACACTGCAAAAGAAGGTGTTCCCTCTATCATTCAAATTCCATAACAAATTTGAAGAAAATATTTGTTAACACTGATGTCACTTGAGTGGATAAGTAACTATGAAAATTTCAAACAAAATAGTAGCCCTGTTGTTGCTACTGATGAAACTTTCAGTAAATCTGTTGATGGAATTGTCAAAACCATTTTCAAAAGACCAGACATTGATAAAGGACCCTTAGGACAAGGCCATCTAGTTTTTCATACCAAGATGATCACTCTTAGAAAAGTAGAAAGGAAAATTCCTATTTATGCTATTTGAGGAAATAATGATGTTATTTTCTCATATATCATAAATGGACATTTCATGTGAGATCTCCCCAGATTTGGACGATGTCATCTTGACCATGGATGTCAAAACCAAGATGAAAAAGAAGATAAAGAGGATGCACCATGTTGAAGAAGGCGCTAAAGGTGTAAACCTCTTATTCAGCCACAAAGAAGATCATATCCAGAAAATGGTCCATGGGTTGGTATCAGGAAAAAGACAGAATCTCTTCCTTTTTATGAAGATAGGATCCTCAGAAAAGAAAGATATCCTCCTCCTCTAAATGATCTTGATCTAATTTCCTGGCCACCAGTACCAAACTCTTTTTCTTGCAAAACAGAAGGTCTATTACTTTTCAACCAATAGAAATCCCATGTATGATGTTCACGTCCTTCTCAACCACCTATGAGTCTGAATTTCCAACTGTGGAGAGAAAGACGAACCTTACTAGTAAAATCTCAACAAAAACATCTGTTCAACCTACTAAAGTGGAGCCCGTGGGCAGTACAAGCCTCTATCTCAAGCTTAAGAAGCGTTAAACTAGTAGACTAAAAACTCCTTAGCTCATAACTGAATCCTACAAAGGATTGATAAAAAAATTTGATGAAATGTTGTAGACTGTCGAAGTAGGACTAAGGACACTGTTAGGAAAACTACAGATGTATTACAAAGATACAAAAACTAAGATAGAAGTTTTGGAACTGGAAATTCAACAGCTCTCCAAAAGAAACATTCATGATTTAGCTTTTGACCGACAAGAAAGAGAGTTACAAAAACTTCAACAACAAGTTAAAGAATTTTATGAATATACAAAAACTCTGCAGAGAAAGCTTGAGATAAATGAGTACTATGCACTACCACACAAGATGTTTTCTACCATGTTCACCACCCAACAACCATATAAGCCTCCACCTCTCTTGCCAAAAAGTTTTTGCCGAGAAGTCCATTATTGTAAGGGAAAGAAAAAATCCACCCATAGAAAACCAAAAAAGAAAATAAGCAACTGAAGCCACCACAACCTCCCTTAAAACAACCTCTTGAAGAACCCGAATCTGTATGTACTGTATGTCCTAATATATATGTCCTAGTCATGATTCTAGTCTTGGCTTTTTGTAATAAAGAGTATAGGCTATGTAGTATCATAGTTGTTATGAGTTGTAACTCTGTGCATAAAATTGTCATCTTATAACTTATAGGCTTGAGAACATGTCATGGAAAACAGTGTCATCAGTAGTCTTCCTTTGTCTATAAAAAGGAAGCTCCATGGTATTGTATGATATCTGAAACCTGCAATAAAAATCCTTTTGTGTGCTATAAACTCATTATATCTTTCTAAACATTTTCTTCTTTTTGAAAGTTCAATCTCACATATATAATATGTTGCTTTGATATAAGAAAAAGGAGAATAACAAACTATATGATGAGATATAAAATATGCTCTATACTTACCTCTATAAGAGGATCTTGTATATTAGAAATATATCAAACTAAAGATCTATTGTTACCGCTCTTTGTTGTTTTAGATGTATTGTTCTTGTGAGTAATTTGAGCTTGAAAATAGGCTTAAATGTTGATGCTGAAAAACTTGCCTTGCCAAAATAAGAATTATATGTCTAGAATGGTAGAGTTCTCGGCACTGTAGTATCAGAGCCTAAATGCCCGGCTAAGTTATTCTCTTCTTTTTCAATAACTAGAGAGTATGTTATATATGAGAGAAAAATGAGTAAGAAAGAATCAAACTGACATACTTATATGTATAAAAGTATGTGTAAATCACATAAATTTATATACTATCTATGTATATATAAATTAAGAATGTGAATTTATATATATAATATCACATATGGTTATATATTGCACTATATTTAATATTTATTTATTTGTTGTAAAATAATTAATATTTATTTGTTACAACCTAGTAATAGACAATTTTGGTAGAATGAAGCATATATTACATTATAAAAGTTTAAAAACAATAAATAATATGTACAGTTAATCTTATAGAATATATATTTAAAGTTCTTCAAAGATAAGAACGTAATATCAATAGGTGTCATTTTTAAAGAGAAAATCAACTAAAGGATTAAATTATTTTTTAAAAACCATACTATAATTTAATAAATCAAAATAATTTAATAATTTATTTTGACAAATTCTGAATTGAAGCATTTTATTCAATATTTTTAGTTGTTATGTAAGGGCTTATGTTTTTCAAATAATTTTTATTCCATATTTATTCTCGTCAACTTAGAAAACAGAGTAAACAAAAATCAGTAACATTTTATCAATATTATACCTTAAAGAAAATAATAATTTCCGGCTCTTCAAAATTCTAAAAATATATGTTCTCATTTTTAATTGGATAAATATTTATCTTATTTATTTTTATAAACATTACCGTATCACATAACCTTTGGAAGTGGTATGTATATGATATTTATTATTATGTACAATACTTTGTGCCTTTTAATTATTTGATTTTATATCATTGTTAGTTCAAATTTTCATATTAATTTAGAATATAACTTTTAGTCGCGCATTGCGCAGGGTCTAACACTAATGTAATTTAACAACAGGGTTCCAGATCAACATTTTAATATGTGCCTTTTTGGTAAATATCAGAATGAAAAATTAATATAAAGACTAATGTTTCTCTTTTTATGAAAAGACAGGGACTATAAAGTAATTTGAGTATTTTGAGGAACTAATTTATTACTACAATATTTGTGAGGGAGGAATTCGATGATTTAGGTAAAAAAAAAAAAAAAACTTTGATTAAATATATAATAAGCAACAAAAAGAACCACATAATAATAAATGGTAAAATTGTAGCTGAGCAGAAAGAAAACTTACCTCTTGGATGTAGGCTTCGGTTTCAGATTTGGATAGGTCCGAGTGAAGAGCTCGAACGATCTCTTGCTCGTGCTGTTCGGTCAACTTCAAAAGGCCCTTCAACTGCGAAGTTCTCCACTCATGGCTTCGAGTCTTGCCGGAATCAAAACTTACTCTCAGATCCTTGACCATTGCTGAAGCTGCTTCTGAATCAAACACTTTCTTGGTGATTGTAGACGCCATCTAGTCAGAAGCACACAGAAAAACTCCTCTATTTGTGAGGAAGTGTAAAACAGGTTTCGAAATCAACCATCTATAAACATAAATTTATTTATGCAATGATATGCATAACACTGACGATAAGATAGAGAATATTAAGTTTTTATATAATAGTGTGGATATTTCCGACCGGAGTGTTGTGCCTGTTCTTGTCTTAATGCGTTTGTCTTTCAGATTCTTCTCCCAAGAAGAGTACGTACAAACGGGTATATTATATTGAAGAAATATTTTGGTGAGTGTTAGCAGACATGGCCATTGGCCGTGGGTATCCACGTCTCCTGTTGGTATTAGATCACATTCAGGCGATTGTTCAATCGGAAAACTAGAAACTCCTTGCACCTAATTTTGCACTGTAATCCATATCATTGTGAAATTAACAAAAGCAATTAAGTTTTATATTCATAATTTAAAAAGTCATACAAATGAGATGATTTAATTAGATTATAATATAAAAATTTTTCACACTATATTAATATATTAAAATTAAACTCCTTTTATATTTTAAAATAAAAAATTTAAATAATTAAAAGGATATCAACACTCATAGATAATATAATAGTATCTACACTATTAATATCTAAGACCTATTAATAGGAAATCTATACTACGTGACAACTTCTAAAGCATGCTGGAATTTAAAATTTAAAAGATTTTACTGAAAAAAGCAAACTATTTAAATATATTATATCAAATTACTTATTGATGTCACTACAAAAAAAAAAAATACTTATTGATTGATTTTCTTAACAATCAACTCAATTTTTCAAATTTCAAATTTGATCCGTACAAAATTAAATAGTTGCAACAAAGATGGATTATACCTATTTGATAATTAAGAGAAGGGTAAATTACACTAACCTCTCTTGAGGTTTGTGGAAATGCAATTCACATCCTTTCTAATTGTCTATCTTATACTCACACCCCCTCTGCTCGTCAAATTTTAAGTATTTATATTACAGTTACACTCTTCATTCACAAAATATCATTGGTAAACTTAACAGAATAATATTTTTGTGATATTAACTGCTCCAAATTAACAAAATTATAAAAGTACCCTTAAACTTAACAGTGTAGGTAAAGGTATTTTCATAATTTTATTTATTAAAAATAGTTAATATCACAAAAATATCATTCTGTTAAATTTACTAATACTATTCTGTGAATGAGGATTGTAACTGTAATATGAATACTTAAAATTTGATGAGTAGAGGGGATGTGAGTGTACGGTGGACAACTAGAAGAAGTGTGAGTTGTATTTCCATAAACTTCAGGGGAGGTGAGTGTAATTTATCCTTAAAAGAATGATAATCATGAAAAATCAAATATGTAGGTAAAATGATATCAAATTTGAAATACATTGCTTAATAATTTCAATTTGAAATTATCTACCAAAAAGTTTGAAATCATTAGAAGTAAAATTTCATAGGAGTGTTTAGAATTGAATAAAAAAAAATCAAGCATATGAATTGATCTAAAGAATCAACAACCAATTATACATAAAAAAAAGATTGATTTCAAACTTAAAGTTACAACGAGCCATTTGAATAATAATTGAAAAGAGAATATGAAGAGTCAAGTTTAAAATCTCGATTAAAAATCATATTTATTTAAGGAATCAATAGGAATTGTTTTTATTTTAAAGTTCTTTACCAAAAAAAAACCTACTTATTGATGGATTTTCTTAATAATCAACCTAATTTTTTTGTCATAACTTGATTTGGGCACGTGATCGGCACGTGAGAAATCTGGTTTCCACGTAAGCCTTGTGGCCTGGAATGCTTTGTAAAATTGTTATTCAAGTGGCCTCAATGAACTTAAGAGGGGGATGAATTGAGTTCTAAAACTTTTTCTTGGATTTCACACTCTAATTTCTTTTTTAATAAAATTCAAGAAGTTGACTTAAAAACTTAATTTAATAGATGAGAATGCAAGAGATATAGGAGTCTAATTATGTATATGAACAAGATATTGACAAAATAAACTTGCAATAAACTTAGAGAGATAAGGGAAAAGAGAATGCAAATTCAGTTTATACTTGTTCGGTCACTTGTTATGGCCTACATCTAGTTTTCTCAAGCAACCCACTTAAGAGTTCCACTATCTTTTTAACCTTTACAATTGAAGAGCACTCTTATACCTTGGGATCCTTCACCCTTGTGTTTGAGTCTCTCAAGAACTAAGAGATACCATACTCTTGTTCTTATAAAGGATGCCTCACCCTTGTACACAAACTCAACTGAAAGAAGAATACAAGAATTCACTCTCTGAATAGAGGAAATGTTACAAATTGAAGTCTTATAAGGTTTTCTCAAGAATAAGAGAATTTGGCCAAGTATTGATCAAAATAATTGATGAATGAGAATGATTGTTGAAATGATCTTTGCAATATGTTTTCTGTATGTTAAAATGTGTTAAAGGATGGTATTTATAGACAACAATTCGTGTAAACCGTTGGTGATTAATCCCAAGAGATTTGTCTCTTCAAAACACACCTATTTACAAATTTCTAGGCCTGGTAATCAATTACATGACCATGTAATCGATTACATAGTTCAAATTTTTGAAAACTGGCAACAATCACTTGTTGGTAATCGATTACCAAAAGTGTGTAATCGATTACACCTATGAAAATTCAAGTTCTAGGCACAAGAACAGCCTAGTAATTGATTATTTGATGTTGTAATTGATTACATCAATTCTAGAACTTGAAAAATGAAAGTTTAACACACTTTAAGTCATTCTCTCATTTTAAAAATGTTTTAAAACATCTTTTAAACATATTCTTTGAAACCATATTCATATTTTAACAAGTCAAAATAACTTCCTTATTAAAAACAAATAAAATCTTTCAAATCAAATTTTCCTTGGAATTGAAATCATTCTATATCTTTCAGAAAGGATTTTAGTTCAAAGAAATGTTAACTAACTTGACAATGGCCAAATAAATTTGTTAAATAGAAACCTTTTGACAAAATGATCTAAGTCCTATTACTCTAACCATTTGACTTGATCGTTTGCTTGTTCATCTTCAAGAAACTCCATGTCATTTTGCTTCCATTCTTTTTGTCATTTGCTTGGCTTATTGGCATTATCAAAACCTATAAGATAACATTCACAAAAATGATATTTGTAGCTCATTTAAAACAGGGTTTCATTTTCTACATATAAATCATTTGTTATTAACTCATAAAATCAATATCAGAAATCTCATAATCTATCTCTAAATCTAAGGTAATAATAACACCAAAACATATAAAGTCTATTTATACAAAGCAACCATGAAGAGTAGGGTTTTATAAATGCAACTCATGATGTCTTCATGATATGCATGAACTATATGGCATTCTCTATGATCCGGGATCCTGCCTATAAAGGTACTGGAGCACTCTACATCAAAACAATAAATACTTCACCTAAGTGAAGCTCACCACTAGAACTCTAGTGCTGCTGAGACAATAGTGGCTGGGAAGGACCCACAACTACTTCTGTATCTGAAAAAGGGAAATAAAGAAGAGAGAGGTTTTGTTACCAAAATTGAGTGAGTAAATCTCCACCTGAAACCTTTTTCATGGAACACCAAAGGAATCATGCAATAATTCAGAATAATAGTAATAGTATAAAGCTTTAAAACATTTCACACAAATATATGTATATAACCAAATCACTGTTTACTTTTAAAATCAAGAACAGTATATAATTAGAGAAACAAGAATCTCTACTCTATGGTTCTTTAGGAACCAAAATGCTCTGCTTTATGATCCACTAGGGATCTAATGTGGACACCTAAATAAGTTCCATTCTCTGCTCTATGAGATTGCTCTGAGTGCAACTTGATATCAAGGTTAACGATCATGTAACCATTAACTCGCTGTCTGTTTCTCTATAGCCACTGTCTAAACTGGTTTATTCATAACTCAAGTAAATCTTAAACTCTTTAAACCTTTGAGCATTCTAAGAGCTATAAATCCATGCAACTCTAACAGTCTGACCTTAGCATAACTGTGACTATGAAATTATGTCCAAGGGATCACCCTTTGTAGACATTGTGCTTTTGAGTCCACAGAATAAGTATCTGCCAACTGTTTTGAGTCATACGAAAATTCGTGCTCTAAAATCCTTTTATGTATGAGTTTCTAAATCCATTTTCAACATTCCTTCACAAGCTTCAAATTCTAAAATCATAACAACATTCCTTAAAATTTCAAGGTTCACCAGTAATCACCAGCATAATTCATGTTCAGGATAAAACAAACATTTTAACAATCATAAATATCTAATAATCACAATTTAAACCAACTCCAATGTTCTGAAAATCAGACCAGACCGGCTGGTCAGAATGATTGAACCGAGAATAGGCCTGCTCTCTGGTCCGGGTTGGACCTGAAAATCGCCTTGCTAAAATTTGCCCAAGAACCGCTGAGAACCTCCGAGAATTGGTAAACTGGTCAAACCGAAGGGTCCGGCAATTTTTGAAAAAGAAACAAATTGATGCACAACGGCATCGTTTTGCCTTTTTGGTGTAAAAAAAGAAAAAGAAAAAGTGATCACTAACAGTGCCACCATGTTATGTCCCTTACTCCCTAAACCTTACTCCCTTTTTCCTTTCCTTTTCAGTTCCCTTTTTCTTTCTCAATTCCATTGTTGCAGAGAGAACGGAGAAGCAAGTAAAGAGCAGTTGTTGTGTCCCACCTGCCATGCCTCGTTCCGCCAGCTGTTCTGTGTCCCTATTGCTGTGCTGCGTCTCGGTAGCCATGCCACGAGCCACGAGCCACGTGCCTCCAGTGCCATGTCTAGCTCGCGTCCTGGGAACTTTTCCCTCTCTACCTGCCTTCTGCCTGCCTGCCAGTTCCACCTACGTTCCAGTTCCTGGAACCCTTCTATTCTCTGCATCCCAGTTTGCGTCCCGGTCGTCGATCCCGCTTTTGCCTGCCTTGCCGTCACCAGGGTCTACTTCTGCCATGCTTTGCTCAACCTTTTATTCCAATTTTTTCTTTTTAGGAAATTTGTTTATTGTAATTTGAAGCAAATTTTGGACTTGATTATTTGAAGCTTAAGACTAATTTGATTTGTTGCTTTGTACTGGATTATTTATTTTAACTTGATTTGTTTGTTGGATTTTGACTTAATGCTATATGACTTATTGACTTATTGTTATGTTATGTGTTATGTGTTATGTTTTATGGGTTGTGTTGATGTCTAATTTAATTTTTAATTATTCTATGACGTATATTTCATTTTGTATTTTTATATATTTGTATAAATACAAGTTGTATTATATACCGATTATATTTCGGTTGGACCCCTGGTTGAACCTTTGAACCCTTACCCTAACTAGTTCGATGTCTGGTCTGATTTTTAGAACCTTGACCAACTCTAAACAGAATCATTTTATCAATAATAGTCCCATGAGTTTTCTAAAATATAGTTTATACTATTTTAGAAACCATAATTTTATAATTCAACATAAATCTCAAATCTTATACAGTAGTCTCTAAAATCATACTTTAAATCTTAGTTTCATGAAAATAACTCTAATGGACAATATAGAGATCACAAGTGCAAACCCACTCATCTGGTAGGGTGAACAGTGAATACTCTACATCAACAGCACTCTAGGAAGCAAGAATGACACTGATATCTGCTATAACAACCAGAATATGCTAGATTAACCTTTAAAACCTCTAACTAACTCAATTTTTACTCTAACAATGATAGAAGAGCATCATGGCATGAAAACCATGAGAACACAAGATTAGAAACCCCAAGAACATGAGAGATTGAAGGAATAAAGGAAGCAAAACCACTAAAAGGACATACCTTTAAGCTTGGAAGATGAAAAATCCAAGTTAAACTTGAAGAATTTGGTAGAAAATAGAGTTTAAATGGAGATTTGATGAAGAAAAGGGGGGTGGGGATTGTGTGAAATGCTCTAGAACCCGAAAATGATGGTTTTTATAAAACTGTTGATTACTTGGGCGGTGAATGACCACTGGGGCAATCTTCGGATTGTATTTATTTACATTTATTAATTTTAAATAAATGGGTCTATTGACTTTAAAACATAAATGTAAATAAAAAAATACCTCCCATTTAGATTCAAATAAAATATCAAAAAGATCAATATCCCAACAACTTATAATCCAAATTTTGGGTTTTAGTTCAATTTGGGAATTCTTTCGATTTTATAAATTTGTAGGTTAAAAACGAAATGTTTAAGGGATTTATAAAATTTATTAAAAATAACTCTTTAACTTATTTTTCTTTAAGGAACAATTACCATGACTTTTTAATGTAATATCCTCCCAAGTACAATTTCATCCTTAAGTTATGACATCGAACTCGAGAGTTGTTACTTGCAAATTAGCAGACCTTTCTTAAATATCTATTGTAACGCCCCGATTTTTCTGTCTGAGTGGAAAATGACCGAAATGCCCCTGAGGTCATTTTCGGCCTGGAATTCGAGGATGGCCGACTCGGCAGTCCTCGAAGGGCCAACTCAATGTTTGAAGGAGATTGAATGACCCTTGAGTGGTTCCGGAGACGGAAGTCTCATTTTCCGCAGTATCATGTCAAAATGACCAAAATACCCCTATAGCGTTTTACGCGGGTAAAGGTGCCATTTGAGCCCGAAACTTTCCCCAGAGGTTTAAAATCATGTTATTACATATTCCAAAATATCTGTTTGAGTCCCGACAATCCCGGGCAGTTTTAGTGCAAAATTACGATTTTGCCCCTAGAATAGTAATCTTGAGCTTAATGATGTAATTAAGCAAACCTAAGCAATATTAGGCTCTAAACGAAGATTAATTAATTTTCATAATTAATCTAAAGTCAAAATAAATTATTAAAATTAATTAGAACCTAAGATTGCTTAGATTAGCTTTAAATCTCTTTTCTAAAACTCAAGATTTCACTCTTGGAATCTTGAATAGTGTTTTCTCTCTCCAATTCCTTAAATCAAGGAATTGTGTCTAGAATTGTTTAAACACTAAAATGAGTTTATAACCCACTAATGATGCAAGAACACTCTCTAATTATGTCTTGACAACCTTAATTACCCATTTTCTCACCTAAACACTTTCTTACAAAGTCCTAATCTTAATCCTAATCAAAGATACACCTAAACACAACTCTAAACCATAATTAAAATGCAAGAAATCCTCCCCCCATGGCTGATGCACATTTGGCCTCTCTCCCTTAATTACCACACATGTTGAATTGTTTCTCACTCAAAGAACCATGCTTGAGGCCATACTTTGAACCATACCTCACCATGCCTCGAGACCACATTATTTCACCTCATGGAACTCATGGTCTCCCTCCAATCTGATGGCCGAAGCTCCTCCCCCTCCATGCACCTCTCATTTGTTTCATTTCTCTATAAATAGCTTGCTTGGGTGAACTTGTATCATTTTGGGTTCATTTGCAAAGTGTAAGTTCTCAAAGAAACACTTCAAAGCTTTCTTTTCTCTCAAGTTCAAGTTCTTCATCTTCTTCATCTTCTTCTTCCATCTTCAAGATCATCACACCAAGTAGGGATTTCCTTTCATGTATTCTCTTCTTTAAAAGTTCTTGTTTCAAGTTGATGTTCATAGTTTCTCTTGTTTCTTTTTAGAACTTCTCTTCTACTCCTTTTTCCTTTTCATCTTCGGCCACAGGCCTTGGAGTTCAAAGAAATGAGAGCTTGATGATGAGAGTTTCATGATGATGTTCGTCACTTGAAACAAACTCTAGAGCTTGATCTTTGTTCTTGAGTAAAAATATTTTTAGTTCTTCCTTTCTTGAACTCTTGAGAACTCTATCTTTGGTGATGTTTCAAAATGGTTTTAAGGACTCAATGATGAGGTCTCATGATGTTGGTGTTAATATATCATCAAGATCATGGACCCTAGAGTTTTAAAATGTTCCTTTTCCTTCTTGAAGTTTCGGCCACTTCCTTTCCTTTTGCAAGCTAAATGTTTTGATTTTCCAAAAATGTTATGTTGAGTTCTAAGGACTCTAGACTTTACTTGATCTTGGTTGATGAGTTTGGGTTGGGGTTTAAGTTCCTTTAAAGTCTTGTTAAGAGCTCTAGAAAGATAAAATGAACTTGCATAATTTATTTTATGCTTGCATTTATATTTACATTCTTGCTATGCACCTCTACTTTCAAGCTATCACCTAAGAACATAAAGATTAAAATGGAACTTGCATCATCACTTAATTTAATTCTCAAAGCCTTTCTATTTCGGCCTTAAAGTCGATTGTTGTTGGGCCGAGAGCACTAAAATAAAGAATTGAACTTGCATTATCACCTAATTAATTTCTCGAATGCCTTTCTATTTCGGCCTTAAAGTCGATTGTTGTTGGGCCAAGAGCACTAAAATAAAGAATTGAACCTTGCATATTTACTTTCAAGCTTGCACGTTTAAGTTTATGCCTTGCATATTTAATTTAAGTCATCATTTTATTTTGTAAGCAAGATTAAAAATGAAAAGCATGAGCACGTTTATTTTATATCATAACTTAAGAACCTAGAGCTCAAAGACTTGCCCATTTCATTTCAAGTTAAAGTTTAATGTGAATGCATTCTTTGAGTGCATGTTTCGGCCAAGTAGTGATGATGGACTTGCAATGAGTTTTCATCTAGCTACAAGGGCCGATAATCTATGTTCTAAGTTTTTCCTGAAGCTTTACAAATCTTTATAAGGTTATGTTATCATGAGTTATAACTTTATTCCCTCTTTGAAGATGAAATATATTTTGGTCACTGACCTAAGGCTTCTCTTAGCCTCCTAATGAATTAAAAAGATTTGTAAAGAGTTTTAGAGATTCTAAATTGATTCCAAGAGAAACTAGTTAACTTATGTACCTAGAGATGTCAATATAGTTCTCTTATTGAAGCTAGATGTTTTCGGTACTATCATGATGAGCTTGTGGCTGTATGATGATGTTTTGATGTGTTTGAATGTGTGAAAATATCACATGATGATGTAGAAACGATTCTATGCATGATAGGTAAGAAACTAGCTAACTAGAAATACCGTAAAGCTAGAATTTAACATAGTTTAGACCCATTTGTTTTTGGAACTTATCCAAACTGTTTTAATGGGAACATAATCAGATTAGGATTGTTTAGACATGAAAAAATTGGTAACATTTGGATTAGAATTGAATTTTAACACCTATAGGGAAACTAGTAAGTAGAAAATCGTAAAAAATGCAAATGTAGAACTCTTAGAACATTTAGTTTTCTGGATTCTGTCCAGCAACGTTACAACATGATAAATGTGATTTATAATTAGTTCTTAAGCATGGGAATGTCTCATAATTGATTAGATTTAATTTATAGCGCCTTAGGTGAAGACAAAACCAAGAAAGGGTCTAAAACGTAAGTTCTAAAACCCCGTAACCACAAGTTAGAAATTCTGCCCTATGCTTTTCAGATTTGAGTATGACCATGAGGATTAGGAATGATGATTAATTATGAGCCCTTAGGTGCATAACATATGAGCAACGGATGTTAGAGAACTATATCTCAAGATTAAGACCCGTAAGGGTCAAAGCATAAACTACTGTAAGGGTAAGCGTTTGAATGTTCTATGATGATGCATGTGTTATGTGAAGGATGATAATGTTATTTATATGAGGAATTCATGAAGATATATGTTTATGTGGCATAAAGCAAATTTGGAAGGAATTCGGCGTAATGCCATCGTGTCAGCCAATTCTCGCAATTTGGGGATTTAAAGAGATTTTGAAAATTAAGGTACTAAGATGGGTTCTAGGATGACACCGGTTCGGCCGAGAACCTCCATAGAACTCATGTGACATCGGTACCAATTTATACTCTTAGGTGACACCGGTTCGGGCGAGCACCCCTAAGAGAATTGCCCCCTAACCCGTACTCAGATAGTCGGGATTTATGATTTAGGATACGCTTATCGTTAAGTGGTAAGTAAGACCTAGTTACGACTAGTTAAGGTATGAGCTCATAACCTAGAGATGTGACACGTTCTGGGTGACACCGGTTCGGCCGAGCACCCCCAGAGCGCTTGTCTTTTAGGGCGGCCCATGAGGAAGAGAAGTTTCATGATTATGATTATGTCACTAAGTTTGTCCCATATGAATGTTTCTATTGCCACTTTATGCCACTAAGTATGATGATGCTTGATGATATGATTTATGTATGTGCATTAGGTAGCGCCATGTATACATTCTCTATTATGTTGCATTCATGACATTAAGATCATCCTAAAATGAATGGACCTTGGCTAAAGTATATTTTAAAGTTTAAAATGAACTCGATGCATGCTCACTTGCTTCTACGAAAATAAACCCAAGGTTCCTGAGGACGTAGATGATGACACCTAGGTAGTAGGAGGCCCTACTGAGATTTTTTAGCAAGATTCTCACTCCCTCTATCTCTTTTTTCCGTCACATCTTCAGATGACGACGTTCGTGATATTCGTGGACACCCCGACATGGGAGGTGCACTATGACCCAGCTCACGGGTCATACCATTTTGAGGGACAGTGCACGGTATGGGTTTTCATGTTCGTAGGACGCCCCTTCGCTCATCCCGTGCACACTCACCGCTTCTCCTCGACTGCACCCTATGGTGACGAAGAGCGGGTTTTTGAGCACGCCCGTACGCATAACGAGAGAGTGCTCCGTATGCACACCGCCGCCTCGGCCATGCGAGACTATCCCGATTATGTGCCCCGGACCTACTTTTCGCCGACCTAATTCGTCCCGAGGACCCGCTTACCCATCCAGATAGCGAGAGCTCGCCCTCTCTCCACCATTGATGAGGAGGCGGTGAGGATACCGTGATCTTCGCCATAGCTTGCACGGCATTTCCGAGATGCTGACATGCGGGGTCACTTCGATCCCCTGCCTGCCTCTTACGCCGAGGAGCTCACCCAGTTTCCCGGATATTTGCCTTGTTCGCGAGACGGATGTCAGTAGGAGGTGACGATCGACCGATGGAGTACCCGGGTAGAGCACACACCACTTAGATGGAGATGAACCTTCTTTTGTTTAGAGGTTACCCTATTAGATGCACTCGGGTAGGGGAGTAGTTTATGTTTATGTTTATGTTGTATTTTCTTTCATGTATTCCTTTGTACTAAATTAAGTCCCACATTTATAAGTGGGCAAGTTATATATATATATATATATATATGAGATGATATTCAGTGTTTCTCATGATGTGCCTTTATGTGTCTTATGCTATGACGTTATGAGGTGTATGTTTTGTCCTATACGAGTTATATCGCATCACGCGGCTCTCACTTTGTATTTCAAAAAAAATTTACCCGTATTTTCCGCTAAGTATTTCAAAGTAAAAATGAGAACTATGAAGTAACAGACTAATGATTAACCTAAGTATGTTCTAGAGTATTGGGTTAAAAATTAGGATGTTACATCTATAACAAGCTCAATCGAATCACAAAGTAACTAAGTCATAGTTCTATTAACATATATAACAAAGAAATAAAAGATTTATTTAATACACAATCAAGTACAAAAAGAAGCTTTTTATTAGCGCTAATACATGTCTGTTCTCTACTATACTCTCATACATATCTATTGCATGAAATACAGCATAATAAAAGCATTTACTACTGTACTATTACATTTTCGAGTTCTTTTACATATTAGCATCATAATCTTCTGGCTTAACCTGGAGACGACATGGAACACAAACACATAAGAGTGAGAATTTTATAAATTCTCAATAGTGTAACTCCCCAAAAACTCAATTATAATGTCATCGTCATCACCCTAGCCACTTTGGTTTATATATATAAAAAAAGAAGCAATCATGCATTTCATAGGAATAGTTCATTTTTAGAATTCCAAATCATACTTCCGAAGTAGGTAGCTTTTAAAGATCAATCATTTAATGTATATACAACCCAATGTTCAAACACCTAGTAAATCATCCTAGACAGACAATTCAAATTAATATGCATATGTATATGATAAATGCCGAAATCTTTAATGAAATCATCTTCACTTGTCTAGGTATATCAAGGGAATTTCCCTAGTTTTCTCTTGTGGCTATGGAACTTAATTTAGTGCATTTTTCTCTTTTCATCGACTTAGGAAAGACTTAGTTTATATCATGGTGCAAAACTCAATTTAGTGTATTTTTCTATTTTCATCGATATAGGAAAGATTTAGTTTACACCCAATGGGTATTTATAGTGGATCACACCACACAAGGGAAATAGACTGGTTATTAGGACTGAGCTCATTTTTATACATGATTATTGGATTTACTTTCTCCAATTCTCACACAAACCTATTCCTAGCCAGATTTACTTTCCCTGATAGATCAGATTTACTTTCTCCAGCCTAAGATTTATAAACCTTACGCTTTTCCTGATAGTCAAGTTTACTTTCCCCGACAAACTGGATTTACTTTCTCCAGCCAAAGAAACATAATTTTATGCTTTTCTTTTGCATATGAGCAATTGTAATAAGTATTCATATCTATGTGTGCCTAACCTCATCAATAAGCTTACATGCTCAATTATTCATATTTATATTCATGTGCTCATGTCATACTAGTACAAAATGTCATTATTTCATCAATTCAAAGCATCAATTCATTTTCCAGCACAAAAGCAGATTTTTCACTTAAGTAGCAAGATTTATTTTTCATATCCAATAACCAATTCAGTGACTATAAAAATTCTTCATGACACCTCAATGTGTCTCTAAGGTCCTGTAAAAATTTTAGTGCAAAAAAGAGTTCTTTAACTATGTTGACAAAATTAGATAAATTCGGAGGTCAGAAACACCTTAATTACATCCAATAGCCAAAGTCCCAATTTTATTACCCTATCAAACGATCATATCAAATCCTAAAAAAATTCATAGTTGGACTTCAATATGTCCTCAACAACCTGTAAACATTTCAAGTGATAATTCAAATATTTGGTGTAGTAATAAAATTAGACAATCTCAGAGCTTCAGAATTAGCTATAGAGACAACTCAATAATAGATTCGGTTTCTAATTTTTGCAAAATAGTAAAAGTCATCTTTAAGACCCAATAAAAATCATGGAGTTACCTAGGATGTTAGCTCCAACATAGAATTTTTTTGGCTCATAAAAAATCTACAAATACATCAGAAAATTCATGATTCATAACCTGCTAGTACAAATTCGAGAATTCCAGCACATGATTCAAAACTTGTTTTGCCAAAATAGGTTTTCTAACATCATCCAAACACCCTACCAATACAACCAAAAATATCAATTTAAAACAGTGATTCGGATAGAAAAATGGATTTGAAGAAGAAGAGGTTCAAAAACCCTACTCTTTGGAGCTTTAGAGATCTTAGCTCCAAAGGATGCTCCAAGATTGACCCCTTTCACTTTAAAGCCTTCTAACCTACACCAAAACCTTCCTTACATAGAATATGGTGAGCTCTCAAGGTAGAAAAAAGTTGATGGATTCAAATTCTAATCAATTAGATTTGTAGATTATGATAAGTAAAACAAGTTTGGTGAAAGAAATTTGAGGTTTAGGCAAGTTTAGGCTAGGATTCTTGGAAGTTTGAAACAAGTTTCATGCTATTTGAAGGAATAAAAATGGAGGCTGTTTTGCTCCCTTTTTCTGGCGGAGAAAGCATTTAGTGGAGTGATAAGCTTTGTTGTTTTGATTTTATCCTAAGTTAGACTTCAGGTAGTATTTAATATAAATGCATAATTCTTTCCAAAAAGAAAACAAGATGAATGGTTAGGATTTGATCTTGTAATTCAAGATTAAATCCTAGCCTTACACTTGGCTCTAAGGATAAACATTATCCTTTTACAAAGATTAAACTATCATTCGGTGTTAGAAATCGTATACCGAAATTTTATCGAACAATAAAATATCATACCCAAGAAATCAAATATTGCCTAAAAATTAATTCAAGGTATAAAATCATCAATTCTCACTATTTCTAACCTTAACCCTCTCTTTTCTCAGTTCCAAGTATCTCCGGGCTTCAATTCTAGGATTTCGGCTGTCTTAAGAGGCCTGCGAAGCCAGCAAGTTACTATTTGCTTTTTAATTTTTACAAATCCATTGGATTGTCCTCATTATTATCGAAACGTTAGATTTTTGAAATTATGACTAATAAAGCTTAAATTAATTTTTAAATAATTTTTAGGGTGTTACATTTGATCCCATGAATATGATTATATCATATAGCTCTCCAATGACATGTAAAGTCCAGACTTAGTAAAATCCAGGACTCAGAATGATAGGTAAGGGTAACTGGCACCCTTTCTAGTTCGAAAATAATTTTCTAACCTTTTTATTTAAAACTAGGGTATTACATTATTTTTCAAATTTCAAATTTGATCCGTATAAAATTAAATAGTTGCAACAAAGATAGATGATACTTATTTGATAATTAAGAGAATGATAATCATGAAAAATCAAATATGTAGATGAAATGAGATCGAATTTGAAATACATTCCTTAATAATTTCAATTTGAAATTATCTACCGAAAGTGTGAAATCAGTAGAAGTAAAATTTCATAGGAGTGCTTAGAACTGAATTAAAAAAAAATTAAGCATATGAATTGATCTAAAGAATCAACAACCAATTATACATAAAAAAGATTGATTTCAAACTTAAAGTTACAGTGAACCATTTAAACAATTATTGAAAATAGAATATGAGGAGCCAAGTTTAAAATCTCAATTGAAAATCATATTTATTTTACAATCAATAGGAATTGTTTTTATTTTAAAGTTGTTTACCAAGAAGTGTTTTAAAAGATTTAGAATCAAATAAGTTATATTACTTTGTAAACTCATGATTTCCATTTGAAGATCAATAATTATACTTTACTAATGAAATTAATTATTTTAAAATTATTAATATTTTCTTTTACTTTAATGCAGGTTTTCAAGGAGAAATCAAGACTTTGATGGTGCTAGACTGTGCATGATAAATTTTTTATACCATTAATCATATTTTTTTATTAGGTGAATCACTTTTATTTTTATATTATAATATTTTTAACACCTTTAATATTTTTATACACTGTCTTTATTACACGGTCATTCTATATAAACCAAAATTAAAATTTATTTAATTTTGTATGTCTTTATTTGTGCACGGGTTACCATACTAAAGTATAAAAAAACGATAAATAATAAACTACTACATGCCATTCTTTTTAAAATTCAAATCTAGATTGATCAATACCTAAGATAAGATCAAGTTTAGATTTTAACAGCTAGACTACACCAGATAAATCACCAATTGATATATCAAAATCAAAATTACCGACACGTAAGGCACAAGTCCCATGCAAGGCGAGCGGATCCGTTATTCCGTTGGAGACTTAAACACATAGTGTTTGTCACGTGCCGTCCCGCTGAGGATACCCTCTTAAAACCCCCCAACGCCACCACATCACAATCTCTTGAAACTGGACACAAAAGAAGGAAAAAAAAAAAACAACATTGATCTTTCTCTCCAGTTCAGAGGGCTCTAGCAATAATAATGGCGAAGAGTTGCTTCATCTCCGTGTTCGTCCTCTCTCTCCTCGTTGTCGCATCCCTCCCCACTCATCATGTCTCCGCAGAAGAATCTGAATCGAAGGAGCACGTGCTCACCTTGGACCGCTCCAACTTCCACGACACCATCAGCAAGCACAACTTCATCGTCGTCGAGTTCTACGCGCCTTGGTATGCTGCTGCTGCTTTGTCTTCTGTCTCTTCTTCAGTTCTGCCTGACACATAGCCTTTGCGTTTTTTGTGTTTACAGGTCTCAATTCTTTTTGGAGAAGTATTATTTCCACGCCTAAAAAGTGAATGTCGTTAGAGACACTCACTTTATCACCATTAGTTATGATGACAGTCTCACTTTTTCCATCAACTCATCATATCTAATGATAAAAAAATGGGTGTCTCAAGCGACACCCACTTTTTAGATGTTGAAATAGTACTTCTCTTCTTCTCATTATCTTCTTTTTTAAAATTTGATAGTGTTAGCAATGCTGGTGTTGATTCTTTCGTTTTGTATACACATCCTGTGCTATATTTACATATTTCATGGCATGGTTAAGTTTTCGTTTTAAGCTTGTAATTTTTGCTCCATTGTGCAGTTGGTTGTTTCTTGCTTGATTTGGTCATGAGCTACAGAATGTTAATCTCTCTTATATTTTGGAGATCATAACTGATCATAAATTGTAGATACTTTTGCGGCTACAAAAAATGTACTCCTACCTCTTTGCATCGTCTAATTTACCTTTTTTTTTTTAATTCCATGGATTTTTGCTTTTCTTTTATGCAATATACCAAATATGAAATTCCGATCACTGTCATCAGATTAATTATTCTTGGAAGTCTATTAAATGTTAGTATAATTTTATAATTTTCTTTCTCTTAACTCTTAGCATTTATTTCTCTGTTTTTTTTTTTCAACTTTTAGGTGTGGCCACTGTATGAAACTTGCTCCAGAGGTAATGCTGTTCACTTTTTATTTTGGAATTTGTATTGGGTTGACCTAGTAAAATCATGCAAGTGCTGATTTTCTATAATATTTTTTCCTGCAGTATGAGAAAGCTGCTTCTATCTTGAGTAGTCATGATCCTCCGGTTCCTCTGGCTAAAGTTGATGCCAATGATGAAAAGAACAGAGAACTCGCAAGCGAGTTTGAAGTTAGGGGGTTTCCAACAATCAAGATTCTGAGAAACGGGGGTAAGATTGTTCAAGACTACAAAGGTCCCCGTGATGCAGATGGTATTGTTGGCTATTTGAAGAAGCAAAGTGGCCCTGCTTCAACCGAAATTAAATCTGCTGAAGACACTAGAGTTTTGATCGGTGAAAATAAAGTTGTTATTGTATGTAATAAGCCACTGTGCTTTTGGTTAGTGGGTTGATCATCATTGGCCTATAATGTTATTTTCCTATGCTGTCAGGTTGGTGTTTTCCCAAAATTTTCTGGGGATGAGTATGAGAACTTCATTGAACTGGCAGAGAAATTGCGTTCTGAATACGATTTCGGCCACACCATGGATGCAAAACACCTTCCACGTGGAGAATCGTCAGTGACTGGGCCCATTGTTAGACTATTCAAGCCTTTTGATGAGCTTTTTGTTGACTTCCAGGTAGTGCTGAATTGATTTCTGCAGAAGGATTTCTTTCAATGTAGTCTAATACTTTAATCTTTCTATCTGATTTTCTTGTGTATAATGTCTTGTGAGTGCCTCATTCTTGCAGGATTTCCATGTTGAAGCTCTGGAGAAGTTTGTTGCAGAATCTAGTATCCCTGTTGTGACTGTCTATAACAATGACCCCAGCAATCACCCTTTTGTTAACAAATTCTTTAGCAATCCCAATGCAAAGGTAATATGCCATCTTATCGCATGTTTGGATTTACAGAGGAGCATGCAAAATCCCGTTCAAGTGACATTGACCACGATTTTCAGCCAAAAAATCATGTTTGGAACATTACTTTCAAAATCAATTTTGATGGTAAAATCCTGTTTATTCAAAAGTGAAAAATAGTGGCTTTTGGTGTTTTCACTTTCGTGATGAGATATTTTTCAAAGGCAAAGTTACATTTCATATAAATTTCTAAATATAAATTACTTTACTTCAAAATCAATTTCTTGCTAAAATCAATTATAACAAAATCAATTTCATTCAAAATTAATTCCACAAGCGAAGAACCAAACACTTTATTAATCTATTTGTGTTTGTTACTATGTTAACCATTGCGCTGGAGGATTCTTCTTAATCATATAATGCAGAGTGTTTTATGTTTGTTATGAGTGCCCCCTTCTATACTGTCAGCTACTTGAGTTTGCCTTCGATTTCTCCATAAATTGCTTGTTCTCACTACATTTGGAGCTCCAAATATTTCTTGCCTTTATTCACCGAACCTTTATTTTATCCCCATTGTTTTAGAATTCTGAACGAAAGTCTTGATATTGTTAGGCAATGTTGTTCATGAACTTCAATGCTGACACTGCTGATTCTCTCAAATCAAAATACCGTGAAGCTGCTGAGCAATATAGGCAAGAGGGCATAAGCTTTCTTGTGGGAGATGTTGAGGCTAGTCAAGGTGCATTCCAGGTTTGAATCAAAATAGTCTACCTTCTGATTCTTTACTCATTCTTTTCTCAATATCAACATTTGACTTGATGAATTTTGCTTGTCCTGACAGTATTTTGGAGTTAAGGAAGACCAAGTGCCTCTAATTGTCATTCAACATACTGATGGGAAGAAGTTTTTTAAATCTAATTTGGAACCTGATCACATTTCAGCTTGGTTGAAGGCATATAAGGTGATGCTTATTTCAGTTAGTAGCATATATCTTTTGCACGCTGTAATTTGGCGTCTTTGTTTTGCTCGTTGTGTTACATAGGCTAACCATATCTTTATTTTCAGAATAATTATGTTCTTGCTATTATTTGTCTTGGAGATTGTACTTGTTTAATTTTATTTTTCAAATCAAACTACTTCTCTTTACTTTTCAGGCTGGAAATATTGCACCATATAGGAAGTCTGAACCTATTCCTGAAGTTAACAATGAATCTGTTAAAGTAGTCGTTGCAGATAATCTTGAGGAGGTAGTTTTCAACTCAGGGAAAAATGGTATAATTCTTTTTTTTTTTGGTCTTATTCCTTCAATTATCTCATAGATTTTTGCTTTTAATATGATCTGATAAGAAATTATGTTTCAGAGTTAATTCTATTCCAAGCATATGAAAGAGTATTATGCTTAGACATAGATGATTAAATCATAAAGAACTCTAGATTACTAGAGTTCTTGTAATATCAACCCTTACATTTAGTTAGTGGTTACACACTTGCTAAATTTTTAGGACTAAACAAAATTCCCTTTTCTGTTCTATCTTTTGTCTGTTTTCGCCATGAATGATTTCCCTTTCTCTTGAAAATATATATTTCGAATGCTACCAACCAAATGCTTTTATCATTGGATGCAAAGAATAAAGAAGTATCCTTTTAACTGTGGCAATAAACAAAAGTGGGAATATTAAAAAAAGAAAAAGATGATTTATGAAATTCAAAGATAGAGATAAAAAGAAGAATTTGCACACAACTAAAAAAATATTCAGTTTTTAAATATAAAGTCCCCTGTGTGTATGGCATTTTGTATTGAAAGCATAAGACAAAGCAGTGCTAAGATCAATTTAGTCAATATCTAGTACAACAACCAAACCTTTTTCCCACCTAGGTGAGGAATTTAGCCAACATCTAATGAGATGAAAATCATTAACTGTTACTGAGACATTTCATGTTAGAAGTAATCATTCTTTTCCAACTAATTTTTTCTAATTATGTTTAAAAATTGACATAAATGGAATTAGACTGGATTTTTAAATTGAAAAAGTTAATATTAATTGATGTAAAATAGAATCGTCGATATTAGACACTCAAGTTTCTGGCAAAACGGAATGGTTGACAATAAATATAATGGCTGATATTGCTAAAAATCTAGAGGATTTGCATCCCTAAATATTGTCCTGTGGTGTGCTTTGTAACACTTGGACATCTGGTGTATTAACACCGATGCCCTCTTTTAACTCCTATTTGCTAGTGATTAAATGCTTCCATCTAGAAATTGAAGCCCTCTTATCTGCATGCAGCTCGATTTGAACGCTACTTACCACGTTTCCTTTTTATGTAATCCATTATGTCTGCCTTTTTGTATTCATTTTCTATAAAGGTCTCATGGACGTGACAGTGTAAATTGCTTGGTCTTTTTGCTTAACTTCACAGGGTCCTGGATGTTAGTGGAAAATTAAATTGTTCAATGTCAAGTAGTTATGCTCCAATTCTCTTTCTTAGCAATTTTAGTTTGTCGAGTTATCTTGATCATACCAATAAAGTTTAACAATTAGTGCAAATACCTTGTAGTTTTTCTGGAGTTTCATGCTCCTTGGTGTGGTCATTGCAAAAAGTTGACTCCAGTATTGGACGAAGTTGCTGTTTCATATCAAAGCGATCCTAATGTTGTTATTGCAAAAATGGTAAGAAATGTATATTCTTTAGCCTTGAGGATTGTGTGCACATTTATTTTAATCAATCACTTTGCACTATAGTGTAAGCAGCTTGGATATAACACAACCGAAAAGAACTTGATGCGTCTGTGATTGTGTGTGTTACTTTCGAGAAATGCATTTTAATGGCATTATTATCATTTTGCATATGTTTTTGCTGGACTTCAGTATCCACTCATTTGTGAATTACTTTCCAGGACGCAACTGCCAATGATATCCCAAGTGAGACCTTTAATGTCCAAGGTTTTCCAACTCTGTACCTCAGGTCAGCAAGTGGGAAGATATCACAGTATCATGGAAACAGGACGAAGGAAGACATCATAGATTTCATTGAAAAGAACCGGGATAAACCAGACCAGCAAGAGCAAAGAAAAGATGAGCTTTGAAAAGGTAAATTTCTGTATTTCACTAGTTCAGATGCCCATTCTCATTCTGGTGGCCTTATACACAATATAAAATGTTCTTCCAGAGTTCCTCATTTATATTTTGATTTTGTTGTCTTCCCTTCCCAGGAAAGCCGTACCTTCTCAGAGGATATCGACACACACGAAGTTCATGTAGTATCTGCATGTATTTATAGCTCCAAATTAAGCATCTTGCTTAGTCTTAGTGCTGATCTTTCTTCTTTCTACCATTTATTCTATCAGTTTTGTGTTTATACTTATATTATTTTCTAGGCTAAATTGTTTATTTATTTATTTTTTTGTGGGGGATGGAGTAGTAAAGGTTAACACTGGAAGTTATGGATAGAGAAACCCTTTGATATTTGTTAATTCAGTATATGCATTTATATCATTGAGTTTTATATTTCTCTCGGTATCCTTGGGAGTTGCACTTGTTCTTCTCAATAAGTGGATTCTCAAAGGATGCAAGATGCATGATCCACTGACCATGCCTATTTGCTCCCTATTTTTCCACCTCTTCAGCTACACTGTCCAGAAACTAAGTGATACCATATAACCGGATCTGAATGCCCCAACGATTTAATTGAATCAGTAATGTAATGTTATGTTGAGGGTATCTTCCGGTATACGGATGGCAAATCTCCCTGGGTGGTGCCTTTTGTCCGCTCGACAATCTGGACATCAGGGGTGGATACTTGCAAAGGGAATCCAATACCCAAATGAGTGTTGATTTTTCTTCTATTATTTATACCTCTCAATATGTTCAAAATAGATGATCCTAGGGTTCAGCTGAAATGTATGATCCTTACGAAATACCGTTAGGAACATTCTTCTAAAACTTGTGCCTTGCCCGCACTGGTACTGCACTCATCATGCACTTGTCCCAGTCTATGGTTGTGTCCCTTCGTCTTCTTTGAAGTGAAGTTCTTGGTCGAGATCCGCAACACTGTCCCTCGCATCCCCATAAGCCCTCGGGTTCCCTTTATTTGGGATTGTAACACCCTCCCAAGTATAACATCATCTTTAGTCATGACATTAGACTCAGGAATTGTTACTTATAAATTAGCAAACCATTCTTAAACATCTAGCAAATTCGTTTGATTCGTGTAATAACAAAGTCATAATTCCATAAACACATAAAAAGAGAGAAATAAAATATTTATTTAATACAAATTCAATTACAAGGAAAATCTCTTCAACTAAGTAAAACTGATAAATGCTTCAAATATTGAACTACTATGAATCTGATTCACCTATGTAGCAGCCTCGTTGTACTTTGGATCAATCTGAAGATGACACGGGAACATAAAACATAGGATTGAGAATTGTGAAATTCTCAGCAGGGCATTCCCTAAAAATATATAATAATATCTATATCATCATTATCATCCCAGCTATTTTGGTTTATTAAGAAAATGTGATCATACAATACATATTAAATATTCATTTTAAAGTTTAAAAATCATCCTTCCGAAATGAGTTTCTTTTAGTATTCAATCACTTATATATCATAAGTATACTATGGGTATGCATATGATAAAAATGTAATGACTACCTTCACTTTAGTAGCTTTCTCAATTTCACGTGCCTTTGATATGTCGAAGGGGATTTCATATACATCAAAGGAGATTTCATATTTTTCTTATCTTTCCGTGCCCTTGACATACCAAATGAGATCTCATCTTTACTTAGCACATACATCATCATCAAGCTCATATAAGCATCACAATCATGTATGCATTAGCATCAATTTCTGAGTTTCTTAATGCATCAAGTACACATATCACTCATGATCTCAATCTTCTTTTCATATAGGAGTACCTAGCATGAGCACTCATATTTACATATGCATAATATCATCATTAGATTCAAATCATTTCATCATCATTTGAGCTAGTTTAGCATGCTGTCCAGAATTTTGGTTCTAAAGAGAATTATGGACCATCTATTAAACCTCATCAAAACAAAGCAAAATAAATTTTCAGAGTTAATTTAAATGTCTATGAGACTCCGTAGAAATTTTAAAGCAAAATAAGATCTCTAGTTATATTAAAAAAATTATGCAATTTTGGAGGTCAAAAACTACTTTGTTTCAGCCAACAGCTAGAAGTCTCAATTTTATTACTTATCAAATGAATAGATAAATCCTACCAAAAATCAAGGTTGAACTTTAAGATGTTATCAACACCTTCTAAAATTTTCAGGTCAAAATTCGATCATTTAGCATATTAACAAAATTAGACAAATTCAGTGCTTTAAAATTGACTGTGTAGGTAGAAACCTTGACTAGCTCAGTTTTTGAATTTTTAAAAATAGTAAAATGCTCAAAATGACCGAAGAAAAATACGAAGGCACTTCCAAATGTTAGTTTCATCATATAAAATTTTTAGCTCAAAATAAGATTTCTAAATTAATAAGAAAAATCATATAATTTGAGCTACTTGCTTGAAATCTGAGTTTTAGCAACACAGTTTACAACATATTTTGACATAAAGGATTTTCTAACATCATCCAATGACTCTACCAAATTAAACATATCAATATCTATGCATTATCAACCAATATAACTAAAAATTTCAAGCCAAATCAATCAGAAAATCTCATATTAATTTTTGAAAGAAAAGAGGCCAAGAAACCCCTACTTGGCTCTTGGAAACTCTAACTCTTGTTCTTGGCTTCCTTCAAAAGCTTTACATTCAATTTTTGATCTAATCCTCTCAAATCCTCTTCTAACAAACAAGAATAGCAACTAAAATTGTTGATATGATGAGGTGAGGATTTGTTATAAAGAGTTGATTTGGGGATGTTAAGAGATAGTATGTGGTTAATGCTAAAATCAATGAATATTTGATGTTGTGGCTTAGGGTTCTTAACAAATTTATGATATTTGTTATAAACCACACACTTGTTACCCAGGGCATAACACGCTCCTATGTATAACATCATTTTTAAGTCATGATATTAGACTTAGGAGTTGTTACTTATAAATAAACAAATATTTCTTAATTACCTATAGCAGACTCAATTGACCTGTATAATAACTAATTCATAATCCTACTAAAATATATAATAAAGAGACAAAGTATTTGTTGAATATACTTCCAAATACAAGAAAAAGCTCCTCTATGAGCTTTAATGTATGTCTGTCTTTTAGTACATTTACAAACATATACATACAAATGAGTACAATTGATAAAAACTTCAGCTATTGGACTCATACAAAAGTAATTCTTCCCTATAGCAACTTCATTGTTCTCTAGATTAATTTGGAGACGACACAAGAACACAAAAAACATAGGGGTGAGAATTATAAAATTCTCAGTAGGGCATCCCTAAATACATATTAAAATCCATGTAATCGTCATTATACTAGCCATATTGGTTTATTAAGAAAATGTGATCATGCAATACAAATCAAAGGTTCATTTTAAAGTTCTAGAATTATCCTTTCGAAGTGAGTTTCTCTTATCATTCAATCCCTTAATATACATACATCATCATCATTAGTCATAATCACTTGGTTCAACTAATATAATTTAAAACATACATTGTTTAAATTGCAACTTAAATATATTGGTCCCAACATGGATGTTAAAATTTTAGGCAGAAAAACGCACAAGAAGGGAGGGTTGAATTGTGCTCTACTTTTTTTTTCGTTTTGCTATTGGAAACTTAAACAGAATACTGTCAAGCATTGAGCCTGTAGTGAAGTAAAACATACAGTTAGGTTTGCCAGAAAGTAACTTTCTGAACCATAGCATTAGCAATAGAATAGTAACATAAGAGCAAGAAACAAACTTTAAGTAGATATTAAAAATTAACTCAGAGCAGTGAAAGTAAAGGAGTTAAGAAAGAAGAGAATCCTACACAGATATTTTTATGTTGGTTTAGCCATCCTACTTATATTTAGTTCTCAATCACCCTTGAGTTTCACTAAACTTTTCTCAACCTGAGAAAAAAAAATAGGATAGTCTTTGCAGTAGCCTTCCCAAGCTCTTACCTGTCACCAATAGACAACCCCTACTATCATAAACCAATTAGTTATTCACCAACCTTTCCAAGTTGAATTGTGTAGTATTGTACTAGCCTCTCCAAGTTAAATCGTGACCAGCAAGAATACCTTACTGTCATGTTGCAAGTAGTTTTACCTTAACCTTTCCAATCTATCTCACACCGATCACTACTGGATCGAGGTTACAAGAGGTTTGTGTCTGGGTTTGCCACTCAAACTAACCTACACTCAAGTTTCCTAAAGATATACAATAAAAAGATATGAGAAAACTCGAATGACTTCTTTCTAACAATTCTTCCTAGGAAGAATGTAAGATCTGTTAAGTATGTAGAAAGAATATTTTTACAGACAAAGAAACTGACTACAAGAAGTAATGAACTTCACCGAGAAGAGGAGAGAAAAACTTGCAGTATTTCAGCACTATATATCGTTCACTCTTCTTTTGAAGGCTTAACATCTCTATTTATAGATGATCTTCCTTTGTGACCATTGTCCTTGATCAGTTCTCCAAGTGACATGTGTTGATCATCTGTTTGTGTCTTCAAAAGCAGTCTAGAAGTGTAGCTTGTCTTTTGTCAGATCTGTTACATAAGCCATTGTAAGATAGAGGTTTCTGAGGCTACATTCAGAAACTACTTTTTACTTTTTGAACTTGACTTCTGAATACTTTCTTCTAGAAGCTGGAGTGGTTCATCGAGTTGGTAGAAGAGATGACATGCCAGTTTGTAGCTGGATTTGATTTAAAATTTCCCTTTTTTTTTTTTTTTTGTAATAACAAGCAATGTCTTATTGTGAAGTATACTTTATGAGGTATGGTATCAGCTCCTTGATATATCTTTGATCTTTTAGTCTTCAATTCGAGCTTATTAATGATAAACTGATTATGATCATGATGATTGAAGATTGTAGAATACTTTGGCTTTAGAGGTGGATAGATATCTTCAAATTAAGTCTTCTTTTTGAAGTCCAGTGCTTCTATCTGAAGATTTGTGTCTTGATTTCTTGTACTTGTTGATTTTCTTCAACTCGTTAGGCATTTGTGCTCATTTCACGATATAATTATCACTTTTATTTTAGTTTCTATCTCTTCAAATGAGATAAATCATGTTTGCACATATAAAGTGAAATTATCTTCGTTATTGGAGCCATATTATGCTAATAGTATGACCTGTTTGCTACTTCAAGAAACTAAAGGAAGATATTAGTCGTTCTTCAAAATATTTTCTTTAAATTGGTTTTGTTGTCATTCAAAACATACTGTATTAACGCTTTCTGAAAGGTTTTGGAGCTTAAAATCTCCCCATTTTTTATGATGACAAAACAATTTGAAGAAAATCTTTTGAAGAGATGTTGAAAGAAAATATAGCGAAATATATCAAGATAATTTCGATTCTTCCAAAAACATCATCACATGCGTTTCTTTTTTTTTTTTTCAAGAAGTCCTTTTCTTAAGGCATGAAATTGATATAATTAGAAATGTTGTAGCCTTAAGTGGCTTCATGAACTCAATCTTTTTCATTTTTCATTTTTCAGTTTCCAATTTCCACCATAACAACAACACAACAACGCTAACGCACAAACCTTCAATTGGACATGCAATCTTTAAAATCAATCCCTATTTTTCTTCTTCTTCCTGGAAATGCATAAAGGATCTCTGTTCTTGGTAGGTTGCATTCAATATAGGACTTGAAACTGGTTCTATAACACAGGGCATTTGGGTTTGTTTCTTTTTTTTTAAAACCCCATTAATCTTTTTGTTGCAAATAATCTTTTTTGAATACGCAATAATGATATCCTAAGTTATATAGGTAGGGGTATAGATACAGATACAAGATATGAAAATTTTCTTAAAACTATGATACAAGTAGAAGAGAATATATTATATAAAAAATAAAATTGTAACAAATAAAATAATTATATCATAAAATAAATAATTTTTTATGATGTTCAAAGAAAAATATTAAAGAAACACAAGATTTCAAATGATAAAATAGAAGTTTAATTCATTTAATTATTAAATTTAATATTTTATGAGAATTAATTTGTATTTAAATAATATTTACTTATTATAATTGTTGATTAAGAAACACTCAAAGTATCCAACAAGTACTATATCCCGTATAGGTATGATAGCCATGTTAGAGAACCAGGTTGCTGAGGTAATATCTCAAAATCACCACACAAGAAATCAGAATAGCACTCAGGAGGCCTGACGCCACTGCAAAAAAGAAACCCAATTTGAATGCTCAAAACAAAGCAAAAATCCCATAGCCACAAGTAGAGCCATCGAAATAGGCCGAGCTTGAGCCAGAAAAAATGTACGGGCTAAGCTGAAGAAGTAGGAAGAAAAATGAAAATTGGCCCGACTCGACCTACCTGGATAGGTCGGGCTGGCTCGATGGCCCGAACCTTAATTTTCTATTAAATAACAAATTACATGTATGAGTTATAATATTTGAATTTAGACTTTTAAACCTATTTTTTTACTTAAAAAATTAAACTAATAACAAATATTAACAAATATATATTGATTAACTGCACTATTGCATCAAATTAAGTCATTAAAATTTAATTATTAAATACAAATCAAGCTTTATTTATTATTCTCATAAATAAAGTAAAATAATAACACTACTTACTAATAGTTTATTTTTTAATCCATTATAATAAAATAAAAAATATTTTGTTAATATTTTATGACATATACAATTAAAAAAATGAACATGAAAAAATTTGACCCATAAACCAGTCCATGGCGTGAATAAATTGAGTTAGACCAATATCTTTTTAACTTGAAATTAATGTGGCTCGAAGTGGACGAATCTAATATAAACCGGCACATTTTGACGGCTATAGCACAAGCATAAAAAAGAAACAAGTACAACATCAACAATTGAAGGAAGGATCGAGTCTAGAGAAAAGGAGATAGATTTCTTGGGAAGGGACTAGGGATTTCACTGACCCACTTCTTTTCTTTTCCTTCTTACAATCCATCTTCCGCTTCCCACGGTGGATGTTGTCACCACGAACGCCGATTTTGACAGCAACTGATTATCAAATATGTTTTTGGGCTCTACACCTAAAAATATATTTTTGAATTTGAAATTTACGGTGAAAACGAGGGGAAGAAAGAACTGTAAAATTTTAAAATTCTACACTATAGAACCTTTCCACTTCTTTCTTCCTCTTCAAATTGCAAACTCACAAATATTTTCCAAGGCAACCGTCAACGAGTAAAGTCTTCGGTGGAAGAGGGGCCTCGCTTAGGGGATGCTGATCTCCTGATGCTGCTGTTGTTGGTTCCATAGCTCGAAACCTCGGGGGAAGAAATTTCAGTTTGTTATGGGCGGTGGTGTTGGTTGGTGCTTGTCGTCGTGGTGTTGTTGGTTGGGGTCCACAATGGCCAGCAAAGGTAAGGGAAGTGGAGACTAACAAAGGAGAAGAATAAAAGTGACAAATCGATTATAAAATTATTTTTTATTAATATTAAAATATAAAAACAATTTTTAATCATTTGTAATTCTAGCTGTTAGATTTATTCATAAATAGTTAGAATTTAGTTACCATGGTGGTGACATTAGTAGTTAGTACAAATGAACATTTAAGGTCATTTTTTCATGCAGAGAGTACTTTAGAAATTTACTAAAAAACAAAAGTCCAATCAAATGTATTCGTGGAAAAAAAAATCAAGAACTTGATTTTGTATCGTTAGGCAATACTCATTAATTTTCTATAATCTTATCATGATTTGTGTATGGCCGTCAATTTTGCGGGGAACGCGAGGGATAGCGAAATTGTGGAGCCCAACTCCACAATAATAAGATCATAAAGAACTGCACAATAAAACAATATACTAGTGTGTTTGGTTATACTTTTGTAGAATTAATCTTAGAATTAATTTTATTAGAATTCATTTTAAAGTAAAATAATATATATTTGATATTTACTCCGTAAATGATTCTGATAAGAATTGAGTGAAGTATCACTTTCATCCCTGAAATTGCATGATAAATACTTTCGTCCCTAAATTTGAAATTAACTTTAGTCTCGAAATCAAGATTTAAAAGTCACGTTATTCATGAAATTTGAAAGATCATTTTAGTCCCTGAAATTGTATTTACATTCCCAAAGAGTTAATTTGATGAGGGACTAATGTGACCTACGAAATGCAATTTCAGGGACTAAAGAGTTAATTTTCAAATTTCAGGGACGAAAGTGACTCACACATACAATTTCAGGGACAAAAATAACTCATGCATGCAATTTCAGGGACGAAAGTAATACTTTACCCGATAAGATTTGGTTCATAACTAAATCCCGATTTATAGCATGTTTAGAATCGATTTTTAGCTCTCAAAATCGATTTTGATGTTCACAGTGGAGTTTCTAAACGTGCTATATATCGGTGGACCCAACTTGTCTTCGACATCACCCAAGTCTGCCAACTTATCTACTACTTCGCATGGAAAAAGCGCACGAAAGTGAGGATGAAAGGTAACGAGTTTGCATTTGCATAATGCAACACATCCAGAAAATTAGTTACATAATTTCCGACAAAAATCATAGTAATTGCTAGATAAAATAAAACGATACAACTGCAAATTCATCACAAGACTAATAATTATACAATATAAATTTGGATACAAAATTTTAGATAAATTTCTAATCATCTAAATTATTAAATTTTCTAAATCCGTTCATAAAAAAAATAAAAATAAAAAATTCCGTCTTCTCTTCAATATGATTGTTTCCTGATTGGTTATAAAGGGTTGCATTGCGATGTCAGTTACGAAATTCGTTTTCATCCTGCATAGCTTTGCTCTTCACGTTTAGCAGCTATTGACCTAAAAGAATCTCACCCCGGAAGAGATGTGGAAAGTGTCTCAACTGCAAGGTGGGTTGGGGTAGAAGCTTCTGATCTAGATTCCGTGGACGGTCGGTTTCCACTATGCACTCGACGAATTTCCTCCACCATCCTCACCACCTCAGCCATTGTTGGTCTCTTATCTGGAATCCTCGCAACACATGCCATCCCTATTTGGAGCATTTCAACCATTTCTTCCTCAATATTGGGGTACCTTAGTAACTCTGCATCAAACACTTCCGCAGTCCACTCCTCTCTAACCACAGAATTCACCCATCTGACCAAGTGAACAACCTCCTCTTCTGCAGTGGCATGTATGGGAGATCTCCTAGTTAGGAGCTCGAGAAGTAGGACCCCAAAACTGTAGACATCGGATGCCGGGGTTGCTTTTCGGGCGTCTTTTACCTCTGGGGCACGGTACCCTGCAGCTCTGAATGCTGGCTGGAATGTTGGACTCATCAATGTTGCCAGACCAATATCAGATAAACAGCCATATCCTTGGGAGTTGAGGAAGATGTTTGAAGCTTTAATGTTGCCGTGGATGAGCCTCCCACCATGTTGAGCATGGACGTGAGCAATGCCTCTAGCTGCACCGATTGCAATTCTCAATCGGCTATCCCAGTCTAATGAAACGTTGCCTTCCACTCTTTTGCCTGAATAATGACAAAGCGCAGTTAACATTAGCAACTTCTACAAAGCTATCAGAAAATCACGTGTAAAGGAAGCAATGTAATTTTACTCAGCTTTGACAGCGGAAAATCATTTGAGTCGAAACAAATGAATGTGAGCCAAAACCCTGTTCTTTCTTTTGGTATTAATTGAATATCACCATTAAAGAAGGGAAGGAAACTAAAACAATGGCATGGATTTGGAGAAAAAAACAATTTCATTTTTCTCACTTTCCTCTTTAGTCATTTGTATCTGTAAGGAGCCTAATCCCATGCTAAAGTAAATAAGTAACCATGATTCTGATGCATGTTTGTAGAAAGTTATAATTTGGAACATCCCCTGATTGCCTATAGGGAGGCTACTAGTCCGCTATAGCTTAAATTGAGATATGACACACCACGTAGAAGAACAGAAGAAATTAAATGATTGTGGTTACAACATTCTAGCGCTACATTACCTGAGCATGTTTAAAAAACAATTTCGATATATTATTAGGTAATTACAAAATACTAGCACTTAACTTTAGGCCTCTATGAAATACTACGGAAACATGGAAATACTTTCATTTGTTTTGTTTGTCAAATCAGACAAAATTTTAACGTACCATGCAACATTGCAGAAACACTGCCCTGTTCGTAGTAATCATATACCATAAGTTTCTCCTCCTTCGAGTAATAATATGCCCTAAGCGCAGCCACATTGTCATGCCTAATTCTCCCCACTACCTCCATCTGCTGTTCGAACTCGCGTTTTCCAACTGTGACCTCCTTCAACCTCTTCACTGCCACCGTTGTTGCATCCTCTAGAGCAGCCTTGTATGCGGTACCAAATGTTCCCTTTCCAAGCACCTCCGCAGATGCTCTCAACAGGTCCTCCAGGTCAAATGCAAGGTTGCAACCTTCAAAGAAGACAATTTTGTTTCTGTCTCGATTTAAAGAAGCTTCTGTTTTGGGGGAGAATTCTTTTCTCTGTGACCTCACCAGTTGTCGATCTCCACCACCTTTCCTATAGCGGCACACAATCATGAAAGTTGCAACCAATGCAAATCCCAGCATACAAACACCAATTATGATGCCCAGTAATGCAGCTTCTCTATGTCTTTTGTGTTTCCGAGTCTGATGAGCATTGGATGGTTGCACAGAAGAATCGGGAGGAAGTGCATATGCAGATGTAAGATTGTTACCAGAAAAGACCCAACGTGGAAATCTCTGAAGGGTATTAGGCACAAACCCACTTAGGTTATTGTTGGCCAAATTTAGCTCTTGCAGGCTAGGAATATTGAGGTCAGGAATTTCACCTGAAAGGGAGTTGTTGGCTAGGACTAAAGAAGTTAGATGAGTCAACTTTGAAAAAGAAAAAGGGATGCTCCCATTAAAAGAATTGTTGGATAAATTCACAACAGTAAGATTATTCCAAACTGAAAAATCTGATGGCAACGGACCAGAAAACTTGTTAACTTGGAGGTAGAGATTGGTCAAGTTCTTCAGCTCATAGAAACCTGAAGGGAAAGAACCAGTTATTCTATTTGATACAAGACTCACTGTCTGGAGTGCCGAGAGACGGCTAAGAGTGTTGGGTGGGATTGGACCACTCAATCCTGCACTGGGTAATCGGAGGGCTATTACTCGGGATTGGTCTGTGTTACAGCTCACTCCAGTCCAGCTCTTACATATGGAAGACTTCTTATTCCAGTTGAGATGCTGGGAGTGATCAATGTTGCGAAGGAAATCAAGCAAAGCTTGTTTATCTGCCACTGGTTCAGCTTCAACACCCGAGAACATTGCTCCAATCAAGAAAGGTGCTGAGAAAATGAGCAAGAGGCCCAGATTCATTCCCATTTTATGGCTTGAAAACAGAAAATCAACACTTCAATGGAACTTCAAGTAAAGAAAGGTTTCTCAAGATACCGTTCACTTTTAGATGGAACCTAACTGGAGAGAAAACTGAAAACCAATGACTAGGAAACTAACAGTAGTAAATGATGCTTCTGCGAAGCTGTAACAAAGACAACTGGTAAGAAAGCTTGTTAAGAGTGTATGGTATGAATGCTACTAGGCATATTGGCGTTATTTCCTGAGATTTAGACCTAAAAGGTTACAACTATGTGCACTATACCATGTGTTGGGTCAAAATTAGCAGCTCCTGTTTGACATGAAAAGTCACCTTACTGGCTTTTGTTCTGCTCACCTACTCTGCTCGGCTCCCTAGCAACAAAAAAGATGTAAACCAAAACTTTGAATTTAATAGTTCAGTAATCAATTAAAGTAGCCAATAATCCGGTGACTAAGATCGTGACAGCAGAAAAGTATACCATTTTGTTGAAATTAGAAACCGAATTACCAGAAACAATTTCCATATGGAAACCGATGAAAAGCATAAAATTAGAGCACAAGGTTTATTATATTCTTTCCATTGTTTAGAAAAGGTAGTGATATTTGTACAAATAAGATTATTGAATAGAGGTATTAAGGTTAAATAACTCCCCACTTCTCACACGTTGCATTTTACTCTCTCGTCTTCAACCTCAAACACCCTTACCTTCACCCAAAACCTTTCATCTCCACTCACACAGATCTTCTTTCTCTGCAACATTATCTTTTCTTCAAACCCTCAATTTTTTTAGTTCTATCCTCTCAAATCTTACTTTACCATGGTTGAAGGCAAATTATTTGACTGAAGCATTGCACATATAGGAACCCTCCTTATGTACCAAGAACCTCTTCAGCAACAGCATTATGCTGACAACTACTCTCAGAGGAGAGTGGCTCCTAGTAAAAGATTAAGCACAGAACTAATGAACCAGGTTCTTATTCTGCTGGAAGTTCTTGCTTTTCAAGGGTAGGAAAGGTTCCTAGATATTTCTAACCGAGTCTTTACTTGGATGATGACTACTTTCTATTAGCTCCAGAGTCCTGTCAAAATGTGCTAATTAGTTTTGAATGACAATAAAGCCAATTTAAAGAAAATGCTTTGAAGAATTGCTAATGGTTGTCTTGAGTTTCTTGTAAGTTTATAACAGATTTCTATTGTTTAACAAGAGTAAGGCTTACTCAAACAAGAATATATTTCACTCTACTTGTGTAAACATGTTTTTCTCATGTTACGAGATATGAATTGAAATTGAAGTGAAACTATATCCTTATTCAAGCAATTGATAGCTAACGATTTGAAGAAGATATCATTGCTGCAAGAAATCAAGTCTTGAGACTTCAGAAAAGTAACACTAGACACTAGAAAATGCACTTACAATGAAGATATCAAGCAATCTCTGAAGACCAAATGTTACACCATCTTCAATTATCTCAATCACAAATCAGTCATCATCATAAAGCTTGGATTGAAGATCAGAAAGCAAATAAATCATCAAAGGATTTGTTACCATGTTAGAAAGCTCACTTCATTGTGAAGCGCTGAGTGTTACTGGAAATGGAGGGAAATTCGAATTTCAAATTTGAATTTGAATTTGAAAGAATCAAATCTAGGTGTCAGAACTGGTTAGTCATCTCTTTTTCCTTTGAAGACAACTATCCTAAGTCTTAGAAGAAAAAGTTCAGAAACCATGGTTCAAAAAGTAAGAGCGATTTTTGGAGGACATCAGAAACCTCTATTCCACAATGGCTTCTACAAACTGATCTGACAGATAGATAGGCTACTATTCTAGACTATCTTTCAAGATACAAATGGATGATCAACACGCTCGGAAGAATAAATCATAGGCAACAGTCACAAGGAAGACCTTCTTTAAATAGAGATGCTGTGCTTTAATGGATATGAGATAAACTCCGCGTTTAAAGAAGAAATTCTGGAAACATCTCTCCTTATCTTTAGTAAGGTTCACATCATAATGTAATCAGATTCCTTACTTGTAAAAATCTTCCTTCTACATTCTTCAATAGATTTATGTTCTTTTTAGGAAGAAATGATAGAAGGAAGTCATTTAAGTTTCCCTAGGATCTTTTCATGTATATGTTAAGGAAACTTGAGTGTACGTTAGTTTGAGTGGCAACCCAAACACTAAACCTTTGTATTCTCGATCCAATAGTGATTGCTATGAGATAGCTTAGAGAGGTTAATGTAAAACTACTTGCAACGTGACAATTTATGAGTTTGTCTACTTATCATGGTTTAGCTTGTAGAGGCTAGTTAAAGATCACTTTCAATGTGACATAATAGGTAGTTTACTGGCCATGGTTCAGTTTGGAGAGGCTGAGAAGAACTACTCGATTCAGTTTGGGGAGGCTGGGAAGAATTACTCAGTTCAGCTTGGAGAGACTAGTGAAGAACTACTCAATTTATGGCAATAGGGGTTGTTTGTTGGTCACAAATCAGAGATTAGGAAAGCCAATGTAAAGACTATCCATTTATTCCTTCTTTGGTTTGAGAAAGATGTTTAGTGGAACCTCAACTGTTGTTGAGTACATGATGTAGGAAGTTTTGGCTGAACCCGTATAAATCTCTGGTATCACGTCTTCTTCTCCTTAATCTTCTTTATTCCTTCTTAGTTATTTTTTTCTATTATACACATTCTGAAGGAATGCTTAATGTCTTTATATTTCCTATTGTTTTCTTTATTAATTCACTTTCTAAGATGTGCTTCATAGATGAACTTAATCTTACCTAATAATTTATGATCTCTATTTATTGACAAAGCTTCATAAATCTACTTTCTAAAACTACTAACTATGTTTTCGCTGCACTACAAGTTTGACACTTGATAGTATCTTTGTTAAAAGTTTCAGATAAGCAAAAAAGAAGCAATGCCCGATTCAACCTCCTTCTCATGAACACTTTTTACCTACAAGTGGTATCAGAGCCAAGCCCCTGAGAGTTTGAGTAATCCAACGATTGCAGAGAATAAAAATCTGAGGCACGGAATGACATATATCCACTACACAAGATCAATCTACCACCTGGCTATCTTTTACTAATGAGGCATCAGGATCTATCCTAGCACACTATGTTTAAAGGGATTTCAAAAGACTAGTGAACAAGAACAACCAAAAGGAAATAGTTCAATTGTTCACTAAGTCAAGCTCCTTTTCATATATGCACTAAGCTGAAGATTGAATATATTACATATGTATTACTTATGACATATGAAAAGCTATGTGGAATAGTGTATGCATGATTTTTGAAGATCTTAAATCGTCGTAAAGATACTCTTGATCCTAAGGTTGTCATATTAGATGCAATGTAATGCTAAAGTAAATGGAATTTGCTAAAACTTCATATGAAGTAGAAAGATCTAATATGGATATTTTTGAGATTGAAAATGGAGATGAGTTTTCTCTGTCTATGGAAAATGTCAAAAGTTTGTAACGACTAAAACAAAGAGAGATCAATCTCATGAATGACAAAAAGGGACAAAGATTATCTTAAAAAGAGCAACCTCCTTATCACAGTAAATAGAAACATCTTATATCAGAAGTTCCAAGTTCAGAGCTTAACAGATGTATCCCACTATAAAGAAGATGTAACACCCCGATTTTTCTGTCTGAGGGAAATGACCAAAATGCCCCCGAGGTCATTTCCTGATCCGAATTCGAGGGTAACCAACTCGGTCATTCTCGAAGGGTCAACTCAATGTTTGAAGGGGATTGAATGGCCTTTGAATGCTTCCGGAAGCGAAAATCTTGTTTCGCGATTTGGAGTCAAAATGACCAAAATACCCCTATAGCATTTTTACGCGGGTAGAAGTGCCGTTTGAGCCCGAAAATTTCCCCAGAGGTTTAAAAAACACGTTTTCATGTGTCTAGAGGTCTCTGTTCAAGTCCCGGTGGTCCCGGGTAGTTTTAGTGTAAAATTACGATTTTGCCCCTAGAATAGTGTTTTTGAGCTTAATGATGCAATTAAGCAAACCTAAGCAATATTAGGCTCTAAACGAAGATTAATTAATTTCCTTAATTAATCTAGAGTCAAAATAATTTATTAAAGTTGATTAGAACCTAAAATTGCTTAGATTAAACTTAAATCCCTTTTTAGAACTCAAGATTCCTAATCTTAGAATCTTAAATAGTATTTTCTCTCTTCAATTTCTTAAATCAAGGAAGTGTGTCTAGAGTTGTTTAGACTCTAAATTGAGGATCTAACTCACTAATGGTGCAAGACCAGTCCTTAATTATGTCTAGACCACCCTAATTATCCATTTTCCTTACCTAAACACTTTCTTACAACTTCCTAATCTTAAGCATAATCAAAGATACACCTAAACACAACTCTAAACCACAATTAAAATGCAAACACAACCACACATGGGCTGATGCATTTTGAAGCCTCCTCTCCCCATTTGACCACATGTTGATTTGTTTTTTCACTCAAAGAACCATGCTTGAAGCCATACCTTGAACCATACCTCACCATACTTTGAACCATACCTCACCATGCCTCAAGACCACATTATCTCACCTCATGGAACTCATGGGATGCCCTCCAATTCTGCATACATGGCCGAAGCCCTCCTCCTCCATGAGCACCCTTCATTTGTTTCATTTCTCTATAAATAGAATGCCTTGAGGAGCTTGCACCAATTTTAGATCATTTGCTAAGTTTAGGAGCACTCAAAGCTTTTCTTTTTCTCTCAAAGTTCTAGTGTTCTTCAAGTTCTTCATCTTCTTCATCTTTTTCTTCCATCTTCAAGTTCATCACACCAAGCAGGGACTTTTTTTCAAGTACTTCTTTCTTTAAAGTTCTTGTTCTAGCTTTATGTTCATAGTTTCTCTTGATTCTTTTTAGAACATCTTTTCTTCTCCTTTTTCTTTCTCATTTTCGGCCATGGGCCTTGAAGTTCAAAGAAATGAGAGCTTGATGATGAGAGTTTCATGATGATGTTCATCACTTGAAACAAACTCTAGAGCTTGATCTTTGTTCTTGAGTAAAATACTTCTAGTTCTTCCTTTCTCTAACTTTTGGAATCTTTAACTTTGATGATGTTTTAAAATGGTTCTATGGACTCAATGATGAGGTCTCATGATGTTGGTGTTAGTATATCATCAAGATCATGGACTCTAGAGTTTCAAAATGTTCTTTTGTTCCTTGAAATTTCGGCCATTTCCTTTTCTTTTACATGCAAAATGTTTTGATTTTCTAAAAATGTTATGTTGAGTTCCAAGAACTCTAGACTTTACTTTATCTTGGTTTGATAAGTTTGGGTTGAGGTTTAAGTTCCTTTAAAGTCTTGTTAAGAGCTCTAGAGAGATAAAATGAACTTGCATAATTTATCTTATGCTTGCACTCATATTTACATCCTTGCTATGCACCTTTACTTTCAAGCTATCACCTAAGAACATAAAGATTAAAATGGAACTTGCAACATCACTTAATCTAATTCTCAAAGCCTTTCTATTTCGGCCTTAAAGTCGATTGTTGTTGAAATTTGAGAGCACTAAAATAAAGAATTGAACTTGCATTATCACCTAATTAATTTCTCGAATGCCTATCTATTTCGGCCTTAAAGTCGATTGTTGTTGGACCAAGAGCACTAAAATAAAGAATTGAACCTTGTATATTTACTTTTAAGCTTGCACGTTTAAGTTTATGCTTTGCATATTTATTTTAAGCCATCACTTTACTTTGTAAGCAAGATTTAAAATGAAAAGCATGAGCACATTTATTTTATGTCATAACTTAAGAACCTAGAGCTTAAGGACTTGCCCATTTCATTTCAAGTTAAAGCTTAATGTGAATGCATTCTTTGAATGCATGTTTTCGGCCAAGTAGTGATGATGGACTTGCAATGAGTTTTCATCTAGCTACAAGGACTAATAGTCTATGTTCTAAGTTTCTCTCAAAGCTTTACAAATCTTTACAAGGTTATGTTATCATGAGATATGACTTTATTCCCTTTTAGAAGATGAAATACATTTCGGTCATTGACTTGAGGCTTCTCTTAGCCTCTTGATGAATTAAAATGATTTGCAAAGAGTTTTAGAAATTCTAAATTGATTCCAAGAGAAACTAGTTAACTTATGTACCGAGGAATGTCAACTTAATTCTCTTATTGAAGCAAGATCTTTTCGGTACTGTTATGATGAGTGTGATGCTGTATGGTGATGTTTTGATGTGTTAGAATGTGTGAAAATATCATATGATGATGTAGAAATGATTCTATGCATAATAGGTAAGAAACTAGCTAACTAGAAATACCGTAAAGCTAGAATTTAACATAGTTTTGACCCATTTGTCTTTGGAACTTATCCAAATTGTTTTAATGGGAGCACAATCAGATTAGGATTGTTAGACATGAAAAACTTGGTAACATTTGGACTAGAATTGAATTCTAGCACCTATAGGGAAACTAGTAACTAAGCCAGTAAAAGCATAAATGTAGAACTCTTAGAACATTTAGTTTTCCGGATTCTGTCCAGCAACATTACAACATGATAAATGTGATTTATAATTAGTCCTTAAGCACAGGAATGTCTCATAATTGATTTAGATTTAATTTATAGCATCTTAGGCGAAGACGGAACTGAGAAATGGTCTAAAACGTAAGTTCTAGAACCCCGTAATCACAAGTTAGAAATTCTGCCTTATGTTTTTCAGACTTGAGTATGAACATGAGGATTAGGAATGATGATTAGATTTTGAGCCCTTAGGTGCATAAAATATGAACGACAGATGTTAGAGAACTATATCTCAAGATTAAGACAGTCAAGCATAAAGCTATAGTAAGGAAGTAAGGGTTTGAATGTTCTATGATGATGCATGTGGTATGTAAATGATGATGATGTTATTCATATGAGGAATTCATGAGGATATATGTTTATGTGGTATAAAGCAAATTTGGAAGGAATTCGGCGTAATGCCATACGTCGTAAGCCGAACTCCCGAATAATTTGGGGACTTAAAAAGATTTTGAAAATTAAGGTACTAAGATGGGTTCTAGGATGACAGGTTGCCGAGCACCCCTAAGAGGATTACTTACAACCCGCACTCGGATAGTCGGGATTTATGATTTATGATACGCTTATCGTTAAGTGGTCGGCAAGAACTAGTGACGACTAGTTAAGGTATGAGCTCATAACCTAGAGATGTGACACGTTAGGTGACACCGGGTTCGCGAAAGCACCCCTTGCAGGCGCTTGTCTTTTAGGGTGGCCCATGAGGAAGAGAAGTCCATGATTATGATTATGTCACTAAGTTTGTCCCATATGAATGTTTCTATTGCCACTTTATGCCACTAAGTATGACGATGCTTGACGATATGATTTATGTATGTGCATTAGGTAGTGCCATGTATACATTCTCTATTATGCTGCATTCATGACATTAAGATCATCCTAAAATGAACGGACCTTGGCTAACCTATGATTTGGAACTTAAAAATGGACTTAATGCACGCTCAGTCATTTTGTATAATTAAACCCAAGGTTCCTGAGGACGTAGATGATGACACCTAGGTAGTAGGAGGCCTCTTTGAGATTCTTTAGCAAGATTCTCACTCCTCTATCCTTTCTCCGTCACGTCTTGAGATGGCGGCGTTCGTAGTGTTAGTGGACACGCCCGACATGGAGGTGCACCATGACCCGGACCACGGTCCGTTCCATTTGTGGGTCGATGCACGGTTAGAGTATTCATGTTCATGGGTCGACCCTTCACTCCCCCTGTACATTCCCATCATTTCTCCCCCGTCTTACCTTTTGGCGATGACCTGATGTTCGAGCGCGCACGTCCCCGAGAAGAGAGGCCTCGCCGTACTCCACCGTCCATGTCCGTCGCTCGAGACTATCCCGATATGTGCCAGTTGCTCGTCGTCTTTTGAGACGGATCCTTCCGAGGATTCGGCAACCCAGTACCACCGAGGATCTTCCCCACCAAACCCATGGACCTTGGGGAGGGTAGCGAGCCCTCCGTGACTGATCGAGGCTTGCACTGCGGAATTCCAGGAGATGAGTCACTGCCGAAGTGAGGTCACTGAGCCCGTCCCACTTATTCACGCCGAAGGCTTGCCGGTTTCGGATTACGTGCCCGCTCGAGGATAGTCGCTAGTAGGAGGTGTGGATGGCCCTGGTTAGGTTAGACACACCACTTAGATGGAGATAAACCTTCTTTTGTTTAGAGGTTATCTCATTAGATGCACTCGGGTAGGGGAGTAGTTTATGTTTATGTTTATGTTGTATTTTCTTTCATGTATTCCCTTGTACCAAATTAAGTCTCATACTTATAAGTGGGCAAGTTATATATATATATATATATGAGATGATATTCAGTGTTTCCCATGATGTGCCTTTATGTGCCTTATGCTATGACGTTATGAGATGTATGTTTTGTCCTTTACATGTTATATCGCATCACGCGGCTCTCACTTTGTATTTCAAAAAAAAAATTTTACCCGTATTTTCCGCTAAGTATTTCGAAGTAAAAATGAGAACTATGAAGTAACAGACTAATGATTAACCTAAGTATGTTCTAGAGTATTGGGTTAAAAATTAGGATGTTACAGAAGAAGAGTGTGCTAGACACCTAGAAAAAGGATGAGTTAGGAAGTCATGAGGTGCTAAGAAAATGGTGCCATTCTATGCTTCATGACTAAGGACACTTCAATAGAGATAAGCCAGGTTAATGTTTCTTCATCTTATCCTTCATATCATGTTATAACTACTCTATATGATGGGTTGCGAGAAGTATCTTAAACATATTCTTCTATACATCTCAAACCAGTCAAGGAACTCATACGCCTACTATGAGCACTTGAAAAGATCAAACTTGAAGCTGGAAAACTGAAAGTAAAATTTTTTTTAAGGAGATTTCCTTCTTCTCAAGTTCTGTAAAACTGAAGCCTCCAAAAAGTTATGTGAAAAATATCAGAAAGTTATTTCTAAATTCTTGAGGGGACTTCATGGCTGGTAAAGATTTGACCTGGAATATTTGACATATTTCAAAAATTTTGTTTTTGTGAAAATGGTAAGAATTTATAGTTTCAAGAAAACTGGTCTGGGATATACAAAGGAAACAGGAGATGAAAAAACTATACAATCTCATATACTATATCTATATCTTGTTCTGTTCGTCCTTCTGCAAGAAAAGATACTTACCTAACAAATAGCTCTTGAGAAAGAAATTTGTTAAAATGGTTGAAAAATCCCCCTTTGAAGCTAACCAAAAGGACTCATGATAGTTTGGGTACCAAAATCAAATCCTTTCTTACAAGTATATCTGAAATGGTTCTCTAGGTAAAGTATCAAGGAACAAACAGATGATAATCATTCCAGATACCTTGTGTAACATCCTAATTTTTAACCCAATACTCTTAGAATGTATTCCAGTTGACCATTAGTTTATTACTCTTTTAGTCTCATTTCTCAAAACATTTCCTTAAAATATTTAGCGAAAAATATGGGAAATTTTTTTTTGAAATATAAATGCAAAGTAAGAGTCGTGCATACCATAAACGGGCGTTATCATAAAACGTATTGCATACAAAAGAAAACGCAAGATAAGAACATCAAATAACTGCATAACCTTAGACAATCATGTGCACACCAACAGTAATATTATATTGATATAATAAACTACCTATCTATGAAAGGCGGGATGAGTTTGGTACAACATTAGTCCAAATACAACTGAAAAGAAAATATAAGGAAAGCATAAAGGAAATCACCCTACCCTAGTGCACCTAAGATGGATAACCTTTATAACAAAAGAAGGCTATCCTAGTCTACGTGTGGTGTATGCACTAACACTCCCCAAGAGCCCCTGCTGCTGCGGTCCCGAAAAGGGCGGGACATAACCAACCCATTGGCGTATCTTGGCAGGAGTGGCCAAGTAAAGTGGCTGGACGTGAGCTCCACAGCGAGGGTGCATGGCCGGCCTCCGGGCCAATCTCGACTAGGTCATGGTCTCCTTGCTACCCTCTCTCATGAGCGGGGGAGAGGAGGCAAAGCTTTCACTATACGGGTGGGTCGATGGGTCCTCCGAGGGCTCCGATGACTATGAACAGGGCATGTAGTCTGAGAAGTGGTGGTGTGGGTATGGAGAATCCTCTCGTCACGCATTTGAGCACATTCAAAAACTATTTCGTCTCCATAGGGGGATGTAGGGGAAAAGCGATAGCTGGGTACCGGGTGTGCAAAGGGACGTCTTATGAATATGAAGACTCAGACAGTGCAACGCCCCTTAAAATGGTAGGACTGGTGCTCCGGATCAAAGTGGACCTCCCACACCGGGGTGTCGATGAAGACCACAAACGTCGCCATCGTAATCTAAAGATGTGATGGAAAAGAAAGAGAGAAATAGAGGGAGTGAGAATCATACTAAAGAATCTCAGTAGGGAACCTCTTATCTAAGTAACATCGTCAACATCTTCAGGAACCTTGGGTTTATTTTTAAAAAGTGTACATACATAAAGTTTATTATTAGGTTTTTAAACATAATTATCCAAGGCTCATTCAGTTTAGGATGAATCTTAATGTCATGTATGCATCATAGTAAAGCATGAGTGCATGGTGATATATTATGCAAGAAAGCAATAGAACATAACATTGAGCAACATCATATAAGTGGCATATAGTGGCATGTAACTTTTCATGTGGAACTTTCTCTTTAACTATATGACATCAAACTTTATACTTTGCATCATGGGGGCCACCCTAAGAACATCTTTAGGTTATGAGCTCATACCTAATTAGTCATCACTAGTTCTTACTTATCCTCTAATAAGCGTAATATAATAATAATCCCGACTTCAAGAGTACGGGCTAGGGGGCATAAGGATCACCTATCATAACCTTTAATTCGGGAAGTCCATAGGAATATTTCCTTCTTTGAAATGCTCTAATGGTATCTAGTACGCAGTGAATTGTCCGCTTTGGCAAGCTCAATGTCAATACCCTCACGGATTTTCTTTCTCCCCATCGGAGCGGGAGAAATGCGTCTCAGTGTTATGTCACATTTAAAATCTCATGGAGTTTTTCAAAAACTTTCTTTAAGTCTTCAAATTTGACGGAAATCCGGCAGTGTAACGGTGGTACACCGAATTTCCTTCAAATTTGCTTTATGCCACAAGAACTATGTACTTTCACATTTCAAGTTCAGAATCAAAGCAAATATTCAATGTCGCACCACATATCCGTTCATGGTTCATGCATCAACATATCATAACATGCCATGATTCGAGAATAATCATTCATAGCTCTTTACATATCTCTAGCATATGTATCTCTAATATTCCATATGAAACTATCACATGCAAAGGATGAGTTCTATCTCTAGAGATCAATGCCTCATAAAATAAACATACTTAAGATTCATGAATAGTCATACATTTCTGATCAATTTATGTCAGGCAATCTCATGGATGCATATGTAAATAAGATCATGGATTCATATCATTCAAGTAGGGAAAATATTTATTGCATACTTTAGGTTCTGGTAATCAATTACATGAGCCTTGTAATCGATTACACAGCTTTGAGTTTCAAAGCAGATAAATTGAAGGCTCTAGTAATTGATTACTTGAGCCTTGTAATCGATTACAATGCTTTAGATTTTTAAAACAGGAAGGTTGGGGGCTCTGCTAATCAATTACATGGGCTTTGTAATCGATTATGCCTGTTGAAAATATTTTCTGGGGCTCCAAGAACATCCGAGTAATCGATTACATGGAATGGTAATCGATTACTTGAGTGTAGAATGTGTAATTGATTACATGATATTGTAATTGATTACTTAGGTCAAAAGTTCATATCGGAGTGTGGCAAACCTCTCTAGTAATCAATTACATGGGCCTGGTAATCAATTATCAGCACCTTCAAAATATGAAAATTTAAGTTTAAAACACCTTCTAAGTTATTTCTTCCTTCCCAAACCATTTTGAACCTTGTTCCAACACTCTTTTTGAAATCAAAACGTTTTTGTAAAGATAAATGCCCATAGTTTCAAGATTAAGTTGAAAGAGTTAAGTCTCGAGTCTTAGATCTTTAGGTGATGACATAAACATAAACATGCTAATGCAAGTTTCATTTTAATCTTAGCATTATCAAGTGACAACAAGGAAAAATAAATGTGCAAGGCTTGAAAATAAACGTGAGAATGCAAGTTCATTCTTAATCTTTAAGTTTAGGTGATGGCTTGAATCATAAACATACTAGACAAGAAATGCAAACATGAAATGCAAGTTCATTTCTTATCTTTGAGCTTTAGATGATGACTTGAAAAATAAATATGATATGTAGGTTCAATTCTTCATTTTAGTGCCCTAGGCCCCTTAGAGTTTTCACTCTAAATCAACAATCAACTTTAGGTTGAAATAGGTAGATTTTGAGATTAATTATTAAGGGGATAACAAGGAAAATAAACATGAATGCCAACCAATTCTTATCTATTTGAGTCCTAGGCTCAAGATCACTCTTGACAACAACATAGTTCATTTGTTTACTAAAAACCTTTTCAAAAGTGCAACCTTCAAGCTTTAGAGGCCTAATAAATGATGGTTTTACAACAAACACTCAAGATCCTCATCATCAAGCCATGGTTCCTTTCAAATGTAGGCCATTTGGCTGAAAAAAAAAATCAAAGAGGAGGAAAAGGAATAGCAAAACCAAAAAGAAAGTGGAGAAGGAAAGAAGAATCAACATAGCATCATTTTAACCCATAAGTTTAAACAACAAAAGAGGAGAAAATAACTCCCTACCAAGTGGTGAAGAGAAAAGCTTGGTCTTTGAGGAGAAAAAGAGAAGAAAATTTGCTTCCAAGTGGACTTGAGGCTTCGGTCAAGGAGAAAGAAAAAGGAAAGAAATGTTTTTGTGTGAGTTTGATATGTGAGGATGCAAGCTTATGTGTTGGGATGGTGATCTATGGTGGTTGTGTGGTGGTTTGAGGTTGTGAGGGGTGGTTCTTTGGTGGAGATGAAGAAGAAGAGAACTCTTGAAAAAATGAGAAAACTTAAAACAACTCTTGAAAACTTAGGCTAGTAAATGAACCAAAATGTGAGCATGTTCACCCAAGCATGGTATTTATAGAAAACAAGGTGTGAAGGAGTGAACGGAGGAGGGAGAGGCCACAGCACTCATGCGCATGGAGGGAGGAAAATATCTCTTCCATGTGGTCATTCAAAGGTAAGGTGCAAGGCATGGTGCAGGTATGGCTCAAGGTATGGTGTGACATGTTTCTTCTAGTGTTTGCATGAATTAACATGTGATGTATTGGAGGGGGAAGTGGCACCGGTTTTTTTGCAGCCAAGGGGGAGGAAAAATGTCTCATTAATTGTGGTGATGTGTTTAGGTGTATCTTAGATTAGGCTTAAGGTTAGGAGTTGCTAAGCAAGAGTTTAGGTGAGGTCATGGACAATTAAGGGTATCAAGACATGATTAGGGAGTGTTTCTTACTTCATTAGTGAAATCAAAACTCATTTTAAAGTGTAAACAATTGTAGACACAATTCCTTAATTTAAGGAATTTGAGAGAGAAAATACTATTCAAGATTCCATGACTTGGAATCTTGAGTTTTAAAAAGAGATTTAAGTTTAATCTAAGCAATTTTAGGTTCTAATTAACTTTAATAAATTATTTTGACTCTAGATTAATTATGGAAATTAATTAATCTTCGATTAGAGCCTAATATTACTTAGGTTTGCTTAATTTCATCGTTAGGCCCAGAATACACTATGCAGGGGCAAAATCATAATTTTGTTCAAAAACTGCCCGGGACCCCCTGGACTTAAACAGACATGTCCAGACTCATAAAAATATAATTTAAAACCTTTGGGTGAAGTTCAGGCTCAATCGGCTTATCAATCAACATTAAATAGCCACATGGGCATTTTGATCATTTAGTGCATCGGAACTCAAAACTGAGATTCTTCTACTCTATTAGCATACATGCCATACATAATCCCCTTTGAACATTGAGCTGACCCTTCAAGGACTGCTAGGTCCGTTGTCCTCGAATTTCGGGTGAAAAATGACCTCAAGGGCATTTTGGTCATTTTCCCCCAGACAGCAAAATTGGGGTGTTACACCTTGTCCTAATCCTAAGAGTTTCTCTAAAACTTGAAGGATAACAACTTGGTACTTCTCAAGTGCAATGATGAAAATGTTTAAAAAGATCTTGCTGATAATCTCGATGATTTTGAAGAAAGTCCTGAGAAACTGAATCTCCAGGAAATTCTAGAAAGCAAGCAGATGAAAGCCAAAGTTTCAGAAAGTAAGTTTCAGAACATCAACACTTCAAATGGTATGCTCGGATTTCCCAAAATAGTCAGAAAGTAATCTTTCTGGACCACAAAATGAGCAGTATGAAGATGACATAGAAGTTGAAGAATATCAATGCACAAAAACTACATGAGAGTTTCTGATTTAAAGACGGTCTTCTATTGTCTAAGTTCATGGAGTAACTCCCAAGGGTATGAGAACGAAGTCAACCCCTGGATACATATCAAAACTATACTTTCATCACCACCATTGAACCTGAATGCATTGAAAAAGTTGAGTAGCCAAAGTTGGGTGGAAGCTATGCTAAATGTGCTGACCAAGTTTGAGAGAAAAGCAAAGTCTAGACAACATGTTAAAACATCATCATCAGTACAGAGTAGATGATCAAAGTCATCTGGACAAAGCTGACATTATCAGGGCAAGCATGGCTGCACAAGGTTATGCCTATCAACAGATATTGGATTATGATGAAGCCTTTACACCAATATGCTATGTCCTGCTGCTAACTTCCCTAGAGAAAGGGCTAAAAGAAAAAGCACTAGTAATGCTAAAATTTGTTGTATTCAAAAGCTGCAGATAAGGAACAAGCTGGAAAACAATCTCTTGAGGTATTTCATATTTCCTATAATACTAGTGTTATTTATCTTACCAAGAATCCTTTCAGCACTCTAAATCTACGTTTATTTTCCAAAATCCTTTCATTTTAAAATAGAGATGTTGAGTTAGTAGATATACATACTAAAAACCTTGTGTCAAGATGTATTCACAATATCTATTGCTAATGATCTCTTGTTTGTTTTTCTGTTTTCAAATTTTTTTGTTTTAAGTTTTTACATATGTATAAGCATTCATGTATAAACATCTCTGGGTATTCTTCCTTCATATCTCCCATCTGAAGACCTAGCAAAGTCATCTGAAGTCATCAAACAAAGTATCCTCTTAAAGACATTATATGTCAGTTCGCAAGAATAGCAGAAGCTCAATTTACATGATCAGTTAGTTAATCAGAACATCAGTAAGTCAGGATATCAGAAGTGCAATTTGTAAGATCAGAAAGAAAGTGATAACGATTAGAAAATGAAGAATTTATGGGAGCATAGAATGCATACAGAAAAATGAGCCTATGATAAGTATGTGAAGATTCTCCAGTAGGTTAGGAAGTAAACAGTGAGCTTTGGAAAGTAACTTCTTCAGAAATTGACATTAAGAGTCAGAAAACTCTTTTTCTGAAAGATGGATGAAAAGGTGGGGTAATTCCTATTCTTTTATGTTTTTCTCTCTCACATCGCTTCGCCTTCAGTCACATCATATCCCTTAAATAACCTTCACTCCTCATATGTTTCCACCTTTGCCACTGTCTTCAACCTCAAACACTTTTCTTCAACCGTTTCATCTTCACACATATCTCTCTATATCCTCTACCATCTTTTCTATCTCAAACCCTCATTATACAACTCAAACCACCTGCAATCCTTCTAATACTCTTCACCACCTTTTTCTTCAAGCCTCAATCTTTGTGCCCTAACTTCACATAATTTTCTTCACAAACACACTCATATACCTCAACAATGGCGAAAGGAAAAAGTGTGGCTCAATCTGCCTCTAAAAAATCATCTTTTCATATGTATGATGATGCCGGAATACAGAATTGTTATGAAAAGATTTTCGCTTCTAGAAAAATGGCACCTGGAAAGTCTTTGAGAAAATACCTCTGTAACAAAATCACCATTCTTGACAAAGTTTTTACGCTCCAGAAATGGGAGGAGTTTTTGGAAATGAATGAACTAGTCTTCCTGAGATTAGTTAATGCCTTTTACTCTCATATGGAGAAATCATCACCATCCTTTGTCCAAGCTATGATTAGAGAGAGCTCCATAAAAATCACAGCATCGCGACTTGCAAAAATCATCAAAACTCCAAATGATGGAATCATTTGCAAATCTTCACCAGATTGGGCCAAATCTCTTGGAGTAAATGAAGGAGATGTGTCCAGGTATCTCATTGATTCCATTCTTCATAAGCTAGTGAAATTACTACTGTCATGTTAAGTGCCAGGGCAAGAAAAGTATATACAGTGGTTCAATTCTCTATTCTACCACGCATTTGTAGTACAGATGCTCTAGTTGGCATGGACTGTATGCTTCTTTATTGCCTGATAGCGCATGAACTTTCCTTTTCTCATGGAAAGCTATGAGTTTCTGGAAGGAACTGTCTTCACACCTTCTTCTTTCAGAACTTCAAGAAAAAGGTTAACCCTTCAAATTGCTGACCAACAAGGCAGAGTTTGAGAACTAGAGGTGATCAAGCCCCAAAAAGCCTCTTAGAAGGTCAAATCTCAACAGGAAAAAGTAAAAGGGAAGAGAAAAATCATTCACTTAGAAAGTGATTCCGAAGAAGAGGAGGTTGCCTCTTTACTTCATTCCTATGAAAGAAAGACAAAAAGAAAAGAAAAGTCAGTCTCTTAAGCAACACAAGCTATGAGCAAACAGCAAGAAGGAAGTTTGGTTAAGGTTCAAGAAGATGCCCAAGAGTGTGTCAAGGGTCACCATACTGCTGTAGGAAGTTAAAAAAATATCAGGAGGAGGGGTATCATGTAATTGTGGCTGATGATGATGAAGAAAAAGAAGAAGTAGAAGAAGAACAAGCAAAAGCATCATTGTCTAAAGAAAAAGAAAGCTTGTTGAGTAGCGAAAAGGCTAGGCAGAGTGTTACAATTAGTTCTAGGCCCATGCTTGAAAAATCTCGAATGGAGCTAATCATTGAAGAACCAGATGAAGAAGATCATTCACTAAGTTGTGCCCTTGTTCTAATGGCGCCTCAACTTCCTTCTTCTATTTGCATCTCTCAGGTGGAAGAAGAAAAGGACAAAACATCTGAAGCTAAAGCACCTCCAGTTTAAGAAGTTGCTGCTTTTGCATTGGCTCAAGATGTTCCTACTTCCTCTACTCCAGCTCAAAAGGTTGTTGCTCTTTCCATAGCTTAGATATTGTATATTGTTGCTAATACTTTTGAGCCTTCCCCTGCTCCTGTTACCTCTACTTATACTACTATCACTCCTACAAATGGTCATGCACTATCTTTTCTACCTCCAACTGCTACACAAGATGAGACTCATACTGATTCAGCTAAGTCAAGGGAGATTGTACCCTTAAACATTCCTGAGCCATCTCCCAGAGTTGCTCTTGCACTTATCAATATGCTGCCTCCATCCTCAATAGAGTCTTCAGCAAGCTATCAGGTCATCCTGCGAAATCTAAAGGAGATTTCCTCCAGATAGGATAGATTTGTAGCAACTATCATAGAGCATGGCACCTAGCTCAGACAAATAGAAAATCTACAACTTCAGATTCTTCAGATACTGCAGCGACTATTTCTAGGCATCCTTTTTGATGATCCAAAAAGGGGGAGAAAAGAAATATTGAAGAAAATCAAGTGCTATGAAATTCAGGGGGAGCTTATGCTGAGGGGGAGCTCAGAGATTTTTTTTTTTTAGCATGCATATTCTTTTTTGATCATATTCTATTTTGATACCTTATGTTTTTGTAAATATCTTAACAATTAGTTTTTTATATTTGTACACAAATCGTTTATCCTTCTTTGCTTACATATATCATGTTCTCTTTTGATGCATATATGTTATTCATGTTTCATGCTCTATTTCCTTTAAACTCTGATACATATATAATCTTTTTCTAAGTTCTGATTCATATCGATGCTCTTTTTATGCTCAGCTAATCATATATCTTCCATAAAATGTCTACTTCTTATCTCATGTTCATTATATCTTGTTTAATCTTCAGCATGCTAGGATACTTGGCTTACATGTGTTTTGTGATTAGCTTTGGCAAGTATCTTTAAGCGCATAATGCAACACCCCGATTTTTCTGTCCGAGGGAAATGACCAAAATGCCCCTGAGGTTATTTCCTGACCCGAATTCGAGGGTAACCAACTTGGTCGTCCTCGAAGGGTCAACTCAATGTTTGAAGGGGATTGAATGGCCCTTGAATGCTTTCGGAAGCGAAAATCTCGTTTTCCGCAGTTTCGGGTCAAAATGACTAAAATACCCTTATAGCGTTTTTATGCGGGTAGAAGTGCCGTTTGAGCCTGAAACTTTCCTCAGAGGTTTAAAAACATGTTTTCATGTGTCTAGAGGTCTCTGTTCAAGTCCCGGTGGTCCCGGGCAGTTTAGTGCAAAATTACGATTTTGCCCCTAGAATAGTGTTTTTGAGCTTAATGACGTAATTAAGCAAACCTAAGCAATATTAGGCTCTAAACGAAGATTAATTAATTTTCCTAATTAATCTAGAGTCAAAATAATTTATTAAAGTTAATTAGAACCTAAAATTGCTTAGATTAAACTTAAATCCCTTTTTAGAACTCAAGATTCCTAGTATTGGAATCTTGAATAGTGTTTTTTCTCTCCAATTCCTTAAATCAAGGAAATGTGTCTAGAGTTGTTTAGACTCTAAATTGAGGATCTAACTCACTAATGGTGCAAGACCACTCCTTAATTATGTCTAGACCACCCTAATTATCCATTTTCCTTACCTTAACACTTTCTTACAACTTCCTAATCTTAAGCATAATCAAAGATACACCTAAACACAACCCTAAACCACAATTAAAATGCAAGAAACTCTCCTCCCTTGGCTGATGCATTTCGGCCACCTCTCCCCCATTTGACCACATGTTGATTTGTTTTCTCACTCAAAGAACCATGCTTGAGGCCATACCTTGAACCATACCTCACCATACTTTGAGCCATACCTCACCATGCCTCAAGACCACATTATCTCACCTCATGGAACTCATGGATGCCTCTATTCTGTACCCTCATGGCCGAAACCCCATCAGCCCATTCACACCCTTCATTTGTTTCATTTCTCTATAAATAGAATGCCTTGAGGAGCTTGCACCACTTTTAGATCATTTGCTAAGTTTAGGAACACTCAAAGCTTTTCTTTTCTCTCAAAGTTCTAGTGTTCTTCAAGTTCTTCAAGTTCTTCAAGTTCTTCAAAGTTCTTCATCTTCTTCATCTTCTTCTTCCATCTTCAAGTTCATCACACCAAGTAGGGATTTTCTTTCAAGTATTCCTTTCTTTAAAGTTCTTGTTCTAAGCTTTATGTTCATAGTTTCTCTTGATTCTTTTTAGAACTTCTTTTCCTTTCCTTGTTCTTTCTCATTTTCGGCCATGGGCCTTGAAGTTCAAAGAAATGAGAGCTTGATGATGAGAGTTTCATGATGATGTTCATCACTTGAAACAAACTCTAGAGCTTGATCTTTGTTCTTGAGCAAAAATGTTTCTAGTTCTTCCTTTCTTGAACTCTTGAGAACTTTAGTTTTGATGGTGATTCAAAATGGTTTTAAGGACTCAATGATGAGGTCTCATGATGTTGGTGTTATTATATCATCAAGATCATGGACCTTAGAGTTTTAAAATGTTCCTTTTTCCTTTTGAAGTTTCAGCCCTTTTCCTTTCTTTTTCTAAGCTTCATGGTTTGATTCCTAAAAATATTATGTTGAGTTCTAAGAACTCTAGACTATATCATATCTTGGTTTAATGAGTTTGGGTTAAGGTTTGAGTTCCTTTAAAGTCTTGTTAAGAGCTCTAGAGAGATAAAATGAACTTGCATAATTTATCTTATGCTTGCACTCATGTTTACATTCTTGTTATGCACCTTTACTTTCAAGCTATCACCTAAGAATATAAAGATTAAAATGGAACTTGCATCTTCACTTAATTTAATTCTCGAAGCCTTTCTATTTCGGCCTTAAAGTCGATTGTTGTTAAATAAGAGCACTAAAATAAAGAATTGAACCTTGCATATTTACTTTCAAGCTTTCACGTTTAAGTTTATGCCATGCATATTTAAATTAAGTCATCACTTTATTTCGTAAGCAAGATTAAAAATAAAAAGCATGAGCACGTTTATTTTATGTCATAACTTAAGAACCTAGAGCTCAAAGACTTGCCCATTTCATTCCAAGTTAAAGTTTAATGTGAAAGCATTCTTTGAATGCATACTTTCGGCCAAGTAGTGATGATGGACTTGCAATGAGTTTTCATCTAGCTACAAGGACCAATAGTCTATGTTCTAAGTTTTCCTTAAAGCTTTACAAACCTTTTCAAGGTTATGTTGTCATGAGATATGACTTTATTCCCTTTTAGGAGATGAAATATATTTTGGTCATTGACCTAAGGCTTCTCTTAGCCTCTTGACGAATTAAAATGATTTGCAAAGAGTTTTAGAAATTCTAAATTGATTCCAAGAGAAACTAGTTAACTTATGTACCTAGAAATGTCAATTTAAATCCTTTACTAAAGCTAAATGTTTTCGGTTCTGATATGATGAGTGTGATGCTGTATGATGATGTTATGATGTGTTAGAATGTGTGAAAATATCATACGATGACGTAGAAATGATTCTATGCATAATAGGTAAGAAACTAGCTAACTAGAAATACCGTAAAGCTGGAATCTAACATAGTTTTGACCCATTTATTTATGGAACTTATCCAAACTGTTTTAATGGGAGCATAATCAGATTAGGATTGTTTAGACATGAAAAACTTGGTAACATTTGGATTAGAATCGAATTCTAGCACCTATAGGGAAACTAGTAACTAGAAAACCGTAAAAGTGCAAGTTTAGAAATCTTAGAACATTTATTTTTCTGGATTCTGTCCAGCACCCTCACAACATGATAAACGTGATTAATAATTAGTCCTTAAGCATAGGAATGCCTCATAATTGTTTTAGATTTGATTCATAGCGCCTTAGGCGAAGACGAAACCAAGAAAGGGTCTAAAACGTAAGTTCTAGAACCTCGTAATCACAAGTTAGGAATTCTGCCCTATGCTATTCAGATTTAAGTGTGAACATGAGGATTATGAATGATGTTTAATTATGAGGCCTTAGGTGCATATAATATGAGCAACGGATGTTAGGGAACCATATCTCATGATTAAGACCCGTAAGGGTCAAAGCATAAGCTACCGTAAGGATAAACGGTTGAAAGTTCTATGATGATGCATGTGTTATATAAATGATGATGATGTTATTCATATGAGGAATTCATGAGGATATATGTTTATGTGGCATAAAGCAAATTTGGAAGGAATTCGGCGTAATGCCTTTGTGCCGCCACTCTGAATTTAATTTGGGGACATAAAGAGATTTTGAAAATTAAGGTACTAAGATGGGTTCTAGGATGACACCGGTTCGGCCGAGCACTTCCATAGAACTCATGTGACATCGGTACCCATTTATACTCTTAGGTGACACCGGTTCGGCCGACCACCCCTAAGAGAATTGCCTCAACCCGCACTCAGATAGTCGGGATTTATGATTTATGATACGCTTATCGTTAAGTGGTAAGTAAGAACTAGTGACGATTAGTTAAGGTATGAGCTCATAACCTAGATATGTGACACGCTCGATGACACGGCCGAGCACTCAGTTCGATTGTCTTTTAGGGTGGCCCATGAGGAAAAGATGTTCCATGATTATGATTATGTCACTAAGTTTGTCCCATATGAATGTTACTATTGCCACTTTATGCCACCAAGTATGATGATGCTTGATCTTATGTTTTATGTATGTGCATTAGGTAGTGCCATGCATACATTTTCTATTATGTTGCATTCATGACATTAAGATCATCCTAAAATGAATGGACCTTGGCTAAAGTATATTTTAAAGTTTAAAATGAACTTAATGTATGTTCACTATTTTGTATAATTAAACCCAAGGTTTCCCCGAGGACGTAGATGATGACACCTAGGTAGTAGGAGGCCCCACGAGATTCTTTAGCAAGATTCTCACTCCTCTATCTCTTTCTTTCCACACGTCAGATGGCGCATGGCGTCAGAGTGTTCGTGGACACGCCGACATGGGAGGTGCACCATGACCGAATTACCACGTCATTCCATTTTGTGGTCGATGCACGGTTCAGAGTATTCATGTTCATGGGTCGACCCTTCACTCCCCTCAGCACATTCCCATCAAGCTTTCCCCTTCTCACCTTTTGGCGATAACTGGTGTTCGAGCGCACGTCCCTCTAGAGGAGAGGCTTGCATCAGACCTCACCATCCACGCCCGCTGCTCGAGACTACCCCAAAGATGTTCCCTATTGCCCGTCAAGCCTTTTTCGGAGACGGATCCTTCCGAGGATTCGGCAACCCAAATTACTCCGAGGGATCTTCCCCAGCATACGCATCGACCTTAGGGAGCGTAGTGAGCCTTCCGGGACTCAGCCGAGGCTTGCACGACGCACTGCAGATGAGGCCATGCCGCGGAGGTCACTTCCGAGCCCCGGCCCGGCCCATTCACGCCGAGGAGCTTGCCTGGGCTTCTGCCACGCACCACGCTCGAGGGATAGTTGCCAGTAGGAGGCTATGGATGGCCCGGGTTAGAACACATACCACTTGGATGGGGATAAACCTTCTTTTGTTTAGAGGTTATCCCATTAGATGCACTCGAGTAGGGGAGTAGATCATGTTTATGTTTATGTTGTATTTCCTTTCATGTATTTCCCTTGTACTAAATTAAGTCTCACACTTATAAGTGGGCAAGTTATATAAATATAAGATGATATTCAGTGTTTTTCCCATGATGTGCCTTTATGTGCTTTATGCTATGACGTTATGAGATGTATGTTTTGTTCTTTACGTGTTACATCGCATCACGCGGCTCTCACTTTATATTTCAAAAAAATTTACCCGTATTTTCCGCTAAGTAATTCAAAGTTAAATGAGGACTATGAAGTAACAAACTAATGATTAACCTAATTATGTTCTAGAGTATTGGGTTAAAAATTAGGATGTTACACATAAGTTGTTATTACTCTAATACTTGTATTAATCTATTGAGTCTTAATATGTATGACGAGCTTAATCATTTTCTTTATCTTTTATAGAACACATTATCTTTGACACATATGAGATATCTATAAAGGGCCATGTATAACTTGATCAGAATATAGTTGTGTATAGTTTCTGACAAGTCTTCAAAAACTCACGCTTACATGTCTTGATACAAATAAGATTAGTTAATAATCTTTTGAACTCTCTTGAAGTGTGCTGTTCTTATATGTCACGAAATGTGTTATGTTTTCATTTCACATATGTATTAGATCTTTTTTTTCTTTTAAAAAATCATATACCTTTGTTTTCCAAATATTTTTCCACGATTTGATACTTATGAGAAAAGTTTCGCAGCTCAATGCAAAAAACTCATCCTTGCTTATTTTGGGATTAAACCCTAATAAGCTTTAGAAACTCGCATTGTAATATGCTGATATTATCATATTAAGGTTTCTTGAGCATCAAAAATTACATAAGCATCAGTGTGCTTTTCTCAAAATCATCAAATGATCGATTACATTTATCATATATCCTTGAGCACTCCATTCAAAAATTCTTTTGTATAAAGAAGTGCTGAAAACATATCTAAACAAGATAAAACATCACAAGTGTTACTTGTTAAGTTTTTCAAGCATGAAGATCTTTAGAAAGTTTCCTTTTTTAACTAAAAATCAAGTTGTTTATGTAAAAAGGTCTTAAACGATCATATCTATTTCTGATACATCTCAGAAAGTTCTCTGAGTAAGTTCAAAAATTTCATGAACTATCATATCAGCTTTGTTTTAAGTTACTTAAAGCTAAAACATTTTTTCATCTTATTCATATCATGCCTTAAGAAAAGAACATTATGAAAATCATTCTCAGTGATAAATTTGAAAGAATATAATATATCATGCTTATATTTTAGTAATATTTCTTTCAATATCTCTTCAAAAGATTTTCTTCAAATTGGTTTGTCATCATAAAAAAGGGAGATTATTAGCTCCAGAACCTTGTCAAAATGCACTAATTAGTTTTGAATAACAACAGAGACAATTTAAAGGAATGCTTTGAAGAATGACTAATGGCTATCTTGAGTTTCTTGTAAGTTTATAACAGGTTTCTATCGTTTAGCAAGAGCAAGGCTTACTCAAATAAGAATATATTTCACTTTGCATGTGTAAACATGTTTTTCTCATGTTACGAGATATGAATTGAAATTGAAGTGAAACTATATCTTTATTCAAGCAATTGATAGCTAACGATTTGAAGAAGACATCAATGCTATAAGAAACCAAATCTTGAGACTTCAGAAAGTAGCACTGGGCATCAGAAAGTACACTTAAAATGAAGATATCAAGCAATCTTTGAAGACCAAATGTTACGTTATCTTCAATTACCTCAATTGCAAATCAGTCATCATCATAAAGCTTGGATTGGAGATTAGAAAGTAAAGAAATCATCAAAGGATTTGTTACCATGTCAGAAAGCTCACTTCACTGTGGAACGCTGAGTGTTACCGAAAATGAAGGGAATTCAAATTTCAAATTTGAATTTGAACATGAAAGAGTCAAATCTTGGTGTCATAACCAGTCAGTCATCTCTTTTGCCTTTGAAGACAACTATCCCAAGTCTTAGAAGAAAAAGTCCAAAAACCATGGTTCAGAAAGTAAGAACGATTTTTGAAGGATATCAGAAACCTCTATTCCACAACGTCTTATGCAAACTGATCTGACAGACAGACAGGCTACTCTTCTAGACTATCTTTCCAAGACACAAATGGATAATCAACATGTGTCCTTGGAAGAATAAATCATAGGCAATGGTCACAAGGAAGACGCTTATTTAAATAGAGATGTTGTGGTCTAATGTATATGAGAAAGAGACTCTGTTTTTAAAGAAGAAATTATGAAAAAATCTCTCCTCATCTCCAATAAGCTTCATATCATAATATAATTAGATTCCTTACTTGTAAAAATCTTTCTATGTTCTTAAATAGATTTATGTTCTTCTTAGGAAGAAATGATAGAAGGAAGTCATTCAAGTTTTCCCAAGATCTTTTCATGTATATGTTAAGGAAATTTGATTGTAGGTTAGTTTGAGTGGCAACCCAAACACTAAACCTTTGTATCCTCGATCTAATAGTGATCACTATGAGATAGCGTAGAGAGGCTAATGTAAAACTACTTGCAACATGACAATTTCTAAGTTTGTCAGCTGATCACGGTTTAGCTTGGAGAGGCTAGTTAAAGACTACTTTCAATGTGACAGTAATAGGTGGTTTATTGGTCATAGTTTAGCTTGAAGAGGCTGGGAAGAACTACTTGGTTCAGCTTGGAGAGGCTAGGAAGAACTACTCTTCAATTTGGAGAAGCTGGTGAAAATCTACTCAATTTTTGGCAGCAGGGGTTGTCTGTTGGTCACAAATGAGAGCTTGGGAAGGCTAATGTAATAACTATCCATTTGTTCTTTCTCTGGTTTGAGAAAGATGTTTAGTGGAACCTCAATTGTTATTGAGTACTAGATGTAGGCAGTTTTGGCTGAACCAGTATAAAACTCTGGTGTCACGTCTTCATCTCTTTGATTTTCTTTATTCCTTCTTAGTTTTTTTTTGGTTATACACATTCTGAAGGAATGCTTAATGTCTTTATATTACCTATTGTTTTCTTTATTAAATTGTTTTCTGATATGTGCTTCATAGATGAACATAATCTTACCTAATACTTTATGATTTTTGTTTATTGACAAAGCTTCAGAAATATACTTTCTGAAACTACTAACTATGTTTTCGCTACACTACAAGTTTGACACTTGGTAGTTGTAACACCTTAATTCTCTTTAGAAATTATGAGAATGATTCAAGGAAGCAAAAAAAATATATGAATAGTATTTTGCGGGCTCCGTAAGTTCGCTGAGATAGCCGAAATTCTAGAATTGGGCCCGGAGATGCCCAAAATTGAGAAATTATAAGATTATGTTTAGAAATAGGTAGGAATAATGATTTTATACCCGAAATTATTTTTCAGGCAATGTTTGATTACTCGGGTATATTGTTTCGCCTGTTTGATGAAATTTTGGTGTTCGATTTCTAACACCGAAAACTAGTTAATATCTACAAATAATGAAGTATATCCACTTGAATACCAAATGAATGGCTAGGATTTCATCTTGGATGAAAGATCAAATCCTAGCCATTGATATTAAATCCTTTTAATGAAAAGAAATCATGCTTTAGCTTTTCAACCAATCAAAACATTCCTTAAGTGATAAATTTAACCTACCTAACCTCCTTTTTCATCTTCAACCTTCGGCCAAAGAGAGAAAGCAGAGAGGCTTCATATTTTCCTTCATCAAAACCCTTGATACTTTGAGTTTTCAACCTCCAAAATCCTAGACCAAATCTTGTTAGAATTAAAAACTTCCTTAAGTAAACTTATTCTACACTTCAACCTCCACAAATATAACCGATTAGATTTTTCAAAACCTCACTTTAATACCTCACTCATCACTGATTAGGGGAGGATTTAAGTGTGTTTCAAGAGCTTTGGGTTGGAGAACATCTATCTTGAAGTATACAAAAGATAAAGAAACATTAGCTACCAAGGGTAAGGTTTATTTATCCTCTTTTGTTTCAAAATTTACTCTGGAAATTCTGATTGGTTTTGTCCAAAAATTTCTGATTTTATTGGTTGATAATATGTTGATATTGATGTATAAATTTTGGTGGAATGTTTGGTGTTGTGAAAAAATCATTTTTATCAAAAGAGATTTTGAATTGGTTTGCTGGATTTTTGGATTTCAACAAGGCAGGACTTGTTGACAAATTTTTTGGTTCAATTGTGTTCAGTTTTATGAGCTATAAAAATTATATGTTAAAGGTAACATCTAAGACAACCCCATGATTTTCCTTGGGTCATGTTAAGGATTTTCTCTGCTTGAACAAAATTCATGATTCTTGAACATTGTTGCTGGAAAATCTCGATTTGAAGCAAGCAGTAAATTTTGTTGAATTTTCTAATATATTTAGAGATCTTGGATTCAGTTGAAAATTTTATAGGATGTAATTAAATGTTAAGGAGTCTCTAGTAAAAATTTGGAGTCATTTTGGGCACTTTTTCTGTGTTTAAAAATTCAAGAACCGAAGTTGTGACTATGCTATCTGAAATGTTGAAGCTGAGGCAGTAAAATTGTGTGATTTTATGGGAAGCTAATAACATATTTAATTGCAACTGTGAATTTTATTTTGAGTTGATTCAATTAATTGGTAGGGTCAAAAATTATGAGAATCTTGATCTGAGCTGTGAACAAGTGGTCTCTGACCACCAGATTTGCACAATTTATTTGATAAGGTTAGAGAATGCCATTTGTTGTGAAATTTTTATAGGTTCTTTTAGACATATTGAAGTGTCATAGAGAATTTTCATGGCTATTGGATTGGTCATTTGATATGGAAATTAAATATTGTTCTTGGAGTAGTAAATCTACTAGGGTGTTAAAACAGTGAGAATGTCTTAATTTAATGATAGCATGGTATTTAATTCAAGTATATGGTATACGTATATATGACAGATATTTTAAAGAAATGCTTATGAGACTCCAATGGAATTAAATACTTACTTGTGATGTAAGAATACCCTTGAATAAAAGAAATATATGATGTGAGTATTATGGTGATAAAAGAGAAAATATGACTTGTAATTGCGCAAATTTTTAACATATGGGGAAAATAGAGACAAGGCCTATATGGTTGAAGGGGAAAGGCAAAAGTAAGAATTTCCCTGGGAATTTGATGAGTTGGTAGACGTATCGACATACAGGAATGAGCTCATGTCCTAGTAGTCAATAGTTCTTATGGAGTGATTCCACTACAGATACTACTTGATGTGAGATTAAGCCTTCCCTATGTTAATGAGAAAAAGAACTGTAACATCCTAATTTTTAACTCAATACTCTAGAACATAATTAGGTTAATCATTAGTCTGTTACGCCGTAGCTTCCTTATTACTTTAAAATACTTAGCAGAGATACTGGTAAAATTTTTTTTTGAATTATAAAAGCAAAGTGAGAGCTGCGGAACACGTTAATTAATAATGCACGAAAAGAAATAAAGCAAGCATCGCATAGCAACATGACATAAGCAAGTAAAGGCACATAACAATAGAACTGAACTGCATATTTATATAATATTATATGATATGCCCACTCATGGAGAGTGGGGCTTAGTTTAGTACATCATGAACAGCTACAACTAAAAAGCGAATACAAAGGAAAATCTGACGGAAAATATAAAAGCAACTCCCTGCCCAAAGTGCAACTAAAGGGATAACCTCTAAACAAAAGGAGGTCCATCCTCGTCTAAGTGGTGTGTGCTCTACCCGGGTACTCCATCGGTCGTAAATCGCCTCCTACTGATGTCCATCTCGCGAGCGAGGCACATACCTGGGAAACTGGGCGAGCTCCTCGGGCGTAAAAAGGCGGAACGGGGATCGAGAGTGATCCCCGCGATGTGGCCGCATCTCCCATCGTCGTGTGAGCCGTGGCTGAGTCATGGTATCCTCACTGCCCTCCCTCATTAGTGGTGGAGTGGGGCAGAGCTCTCCTTTGGGATGGGTGGCGGGCCCTCAAGCGGATCGGTCTCCGAGAAGTAAGTCCGGGGCACGTAGTCGGGATAGTCACGCATGGCTGAGGCGGCGGTGTGCATGCGGAGAACTCTCTCATTTTGCGTACGTGTGCACTCAAAAACCCGCTCGTCGTGGCCATAGGGTGCTGTCGGAGAGAAGCGATGGGTATGCACGGGGTGAGCGAAGGGACGTCCAACGAACATGAAGATTCGCCTGCGGTACTGCTGTCCCTCAAAATGGTATGACTCGTGATCCGGGTCATAGTGCATCTCCCACATCGGGGTGTCCACAAAAACCACGAACGTCGCCATCTGAAGACGTGAAGGAAAGAAAGAGATAGAGGGAGTGAGAATCTTGCTAAAGAATCTCAGTAGGGCCTCCTACTACCTAGGTGTCATCATCTACGTCCTCAGGAACCTTGGGTTTAGTATTCAAAACAAGTGAGCATGTATCAAGTCCATTTTTAAGCTTTAAAACATAATTAGTCAAGGTCCATTTATTTTAGCATGATTCTTAATGACATGGATGCAATCATATTAAAGAATGTATGCATGGCTCTACTTAATGCAAGAAAATAATCACATCATTAAGAATATCATAATGTGGCATAAAGTGGCAATTAAATTCTCATATGGGAAACTTTGTGACGTAAACATCATACTTTACTTCCTCATAGGCCACCCTAAAAGATAATCGCTTTGGGGGTGCTCTAGAAGTGTCACCCAGAACGTGTCACATCTCTAGGTTATGAGCTCATACCTTAACTAGTCATCACTAGTTCTTACTTATCAATCCCGATAAGCATAACATAATCATAAACATAATCCCGACTTATCCAGTACGGGCTAGGGGGCATTTCTTGGGGGTGCTTGGCCGAACCGGTGTCACCCAAGAATTCATCTTGAGTACGATGTCATGAGTTCTCTGGAGGTGCTCGGCCAACGGTGTCATCAGAGAACTCATCTTAGTACCTCATAAAAATCTCATAGGTTTTCAAAAACTTTACGAGGCTCGAATTTGTCGAATTAGTGACATAAGCGACATGCGAATTTCTTCCAAATTCTTCTTTATGCCACATAAGTCATTCAAAAATGCATCATCCATCATAATTTTCATGCATTCACATAATCATTCTCATGCGTTCACAAGCAACATTAAAAAAAGAATCCATTATGCTCTTGATCCTACGGTATCTTATGTTTTGACCCTTACGAGCCTTAGACTTGTGATGTAGTTAACCTATCATCTTCTTTCAATCTTTTATGCACCTAAGGGTTCTCTTCTAATAGGTCTCCTTATTATTTATGCTTTCTATTAAATCTGAACAACATCATTCCTTAGGGGCAGCATTATAAACTTATAATTGCGAGGTTCTAGAACTTACGTTTTAGACCCTTTCTTGGTTCTGTCTTCGCCTAAGGCGCTATAAGTTCGATCTAAACCAATTATGAGGAATTCCTATGTCTAAGAACTAATTATAAACCATGTTCTCTTCATTATAAGGTTGCTGGATAGATTCTAAGAATTAAATGTTCTAAGAGTTCTAGAATTGCGGTTTTATGGTTTTCTAGTTACTAGTTTCTCTATAGGTGCTAAAGTTCAATCCTACTTCAATTGTAACCAAATTTTTCATGATTAAACAATCCTAATCTGATTATATTCCAATTGAAACAGTTTGGGCAGTGTCCAAAAATAAATGGGTCAAAACTATGCTAAATCTTAACTTTACGATTTTTCTAGACAGCTAGTTTCTCTCCTATCATGCATAGAAATGTTCCTACTTCAACATACATAATTTTTACTCATTCAGACACATCAAAATAGCATCATACTGTGGCAAAATTATCATGGAAGAACCGAAGCATTAAGTCTCCAAAAAGATGCATAACTTGATATTTTTAAAACATATAAGTTGCTAGTTTCTCTTGGAATCACTTTTAGGACTTCTAAGACTCTTTTGCAAACCATTTTATTTTGTAAAAGGGACTAAAAACATCCTTAGGTCAGTGACCACTTAATCCCTCCTTAAAAGAGTATTAAATTCGTAAATCTTGTCAGTCTTAATCTCATAAACTTCATGAGGTTTTAAAGAGAATCTTAAAACTTAGATTGTTGGCCCTTGTAGCTAGATGAATCTCCTCCCAAGTTCATCATCACTACATGGCCGAAATTATGCATTCAAAGAATGCCTCCACATTAGACTTTAACTTGAGATAAAATTGGCAAGTCTTTGAGCTCTAAGGTCTTTAAGTGATGACATAATTTAAACTTGCTATGCACTTCATTTTATTCCTTCATTACAAAGTAAAGTGAGAGCTTAAAGTAAATATGCAAGACTTGAATATAAATATGCAAGGCTTGAAATAAATATGCGAGACTTGAAATATAAATATGCAAGTTCATTTCTTTATTTTAGTGCTCTAGGCCCAGCAACAATTGACTTTAAGGCCGAAATAGAAAGGCGTTGAGATTTAGTTAGGTGATAGTGCAACTTTCATTTTAAATCTTTATGTTCTTTAGTGATAGAAAGTAAATATACTAGACAAGAACATAAATATGAGATGCAATCCATTCTTTATCCTTTAACTTTAAGTGATGGATTGGAAATTAAATATGAATGCAAAGCTCAAAGTAAATATGTAATGCATAAGCTTGAATTTAAATATGAATGCTAGTCCATTTTATTTCTTATTAGAGCTCATACAAGACTTTTAAAGGAACTTAAACCTCAACCTAAACTTATCATGACAAGATAAAGTAAAGACAAGAGTAAACCTCAAGGGTTCTTTAAAACACAAAGTTTCTTTTCTTGAGATATGGTCATAGATAACATTTTTATTAAAACTCAAGCTCTAGAGACTTTATTGTGATGAACACATAGTCATCATCTGGAAGCTCTCATCATCAAGCCATTGAGAACCTCATTGGCCAACATGGCTGAAAATGTGAAGAAAGAAAAGGAAAAGGAACCGAAGCTTTTAAGAAGAAAAGGAAACATTTGAAACTCTAGAGACCATGATCTTGATGATGCATTAACACCATCATCATGAGTCCTCATCATTGAGTTCATGTAATCATTTTAAAACATCATCAAAGTGAAAGGTTTCAAGGATTCAAGAAGAAAAACTAAAACATCTTTAACTTCAAGAACAAAGATCAAGCTTTAGAGGTTTGTTTAAGTGATGAACATCATCATGAAACCCTCATCATCAAGCTCTCATTCCTTTGCTCTCAAAGGCCCATGGCCGAAACAAGGAGGAGATGAAGAAGAAAAGAAGTTCTAAAAAGATTCAAGAGAAATTATGAACACATAAAGAGATTAAGAACTTTAAATGAAAGAAACTCTTGAAAGAAAATCCCTACCAAGTGATTGAAGGTTGGGATGAGAGAAGAGGATGAAGAACTTGAAGAACTTAAAGACTTGAACTTGAGAGAAAAAGGAAACTTTGAAGTGCTCTTTGAAAACTTACACTTAGCAAATGAACCCAAAATGATGCAAGTTCACCCAAGCATGCTATTTATAGAGAAATGAAACAAATGTAAGGTGCAAGGAGGGAGGAGGGCTTCGGCCATACAGCACAAGGGCAGCCCCATGAGTTCCATGAGGTGAGATGTTGTGATCTTGAGGCATGGCGAGGTATGGTTCAAAGTATGGTGAGGTATGGGTCAAGGTATGGCTCAAGCATGGTTCTTTGAGTGAGAAAAAAATCAACATGTGATGTAAATGAGAGAGAGAGGGCCAAAATTGCATCAGCCATGGGGGGGGGGGATTTCTTGCATTTTAATTGTGGTTTAGAGTTGTGTTTAGGTGTATCTTTGATTAGGACTAAGATTAGGAGTTTGTAAGAAAGTGTTTAGGTGAGAAAATGGGTAATCAAGGTTGTCAAGACACATTTAAGGAGTGTTCTTGCATCATTAGTGAGTTATAAACTCATTTTCGTGTATAAACAATTCTAGACACAATTCCTTAATTTAAGGAATTGGAGAGAGAAAATACTATTCAAGATTCCAAGAGTGAAATCTTGATTTTTAGAAAGGAGATTTAAATCTAATCTAAGCAATCTTATATTCTAATTAATTTTAATAATTTATTTTGACTCTAGATTAATTATGGAAATTAATTAATCTTTGATTAAAGCCTAATATTGCTTAGGTTTGCTTAATTACATCATTAAGCTTAAAAACACTATTCTAAGGGCAAAATCGTAATTTTACACTAAAACTGCCCGGGACTATCAAGACTCAAACAGATGTTTTGAAACATATAAAAACATTGTTTTAAACCTTTGGGGAAAGTTTCGGGCTCAAACGGCACTCTTACCCCCGTAAAAACACTATAGGGGTATTTTGGGCATTTTGACCCGAAATTGCAGAAAATGAGACTTTTGCCTCCGGAACCACTCAAGGGTCATTCAATCCCCTTCAAACATTGAGCTGGCCCTTTGAGGACTGCCGGGTCGGCCATCCTCGAATTCCGGGCCGAAAATAACCTCAGGGGCATTTTGGTCATTTTCCACTTAGACAGAAAATCGGGGCGTTACAAGAACAATGCACGAATCATTATTATACTTGTACTTGATTTTACATGATGTATATACCTTAATATTGATACACATATTTTTGCATGAGTATTCCCACATGAATGAGCTTATCATTTATATTTTACATTATACTTAAGGGAATACCTGACTGAGGATTTTATAATATTCTCACCCCTACGGTTGCATTTACTTTGTGTTAATCAGATCCAGCAGATGCCGTCGCTAGTGTTTTACCTTAACTTGCCACAATAGGTGTGGCATTATGATCCTGCTCTCGACTCTTTTTATGTAGTGGGCTACTCGCAAGTTTGTGTTTATGTGTTTTTCGGCCGTTCCTTTAGTACTTCTGTATTTACAGCTGACTTTGACCCTGCTTTCCTTTATGATGGTGTGCCTCTCTGCTTGGCACACCTAGATATATTTGATGTTCTGCCCATACGACTAGCACCCCCTCCAGCTGATCCATCTTCATCCTCGTCTTTAGACTCAGACCTACCGGAGGGTCCTGATGCCCCAGGTGGAGGTGAGGCTATCATACCGATGGCCAATGGTTTCATCTAGTAGGACGTGAGATCTTTAGGGACTCCTGATATGTATATAGTGGGAGATCTAGCAAAATCTATGTTTAGCAATATGACAAACCTAGATTGTCTTAACTCTATTATAGATGCCAGCTAACAAAATGAATGTGTCAAAAGTAATTGGATGTGGCGTTGGAAGATTATTAGTTTTTGGAGTATAGACAACGTCAACCCCATCATTCAATATACATAGACTCAATTTTACAATATATCGATTAACTAATATTTTTATAATATTTATATATTTATAACTTCAAATTATATTTTAAATATTATTAATATATTATTATGCATAGAGTTTGTTGTGAATCTGAAACTATAATATTTTATATTTTTATGTGAAAATTGTAATATCGTTACTCTTATAGGGTATGTTTGGATCGATAAAGTTGGGTGGAGCCGAGTAGAGTAACAATGCCTCCATGCAAATGGATTCCTCTACTGCAATAGTAACCATTCCAAAAACTTCTTTCTCAATGTATACTCTTTTTGTTATTATTATTATTATTTTTGAAAATGAACAAAACTAAAAAGAGAATATCGAATTCTCAGCTTGACTTGTAGTTTTATTTCCTTGTATCTGTTGAAGAAGTCAGTTTTGTCACTTTTGTGTCAACCTTTTTCATAGCCATGACCCTTTATTAGCTGTACATTTGAACTTGTATTCATTTTCATTGTTCTATCTATTCTTTTCAAATTCTTTGAATTGAATAATTGAATACTCTACTTACAATATTGTGTTACTTCTTTTTTGTTGGGATTTTGATGCTTTACTCTATTGTAGAGCGTAGATGGGTAAGGTTGAAGCTGAGTCTCCTCAACCAGCTTGTTGGGATGACGGATGGTTTATCTGATCAATTTAATGTCTATTTCAATTCTATGTCTATTCTTTGGTGTATTAACCTTTAGAACATTGACCTTAATTTTGCTGTTTTAGTATTAATTAATTTGCAGGTGCTATTCGATAGTGTCTTTTTTTGTCATATTATTATTAGATTATTTCATGCATGAATATCTAAATATGCATGGTATTGACTCTCAATAAAACAAGTGGAGTGTCTTTGATTGGTTTGCAACAAGAATATTTGTTGACAGTAGGAGGATTAGGATCGACGGTGTAGGGAGGCAGTGGCATCGATGGAATGCGACAGAAGTGGTTGGAAAGAGAAGGGTAAAGGGAAAAGAGAATTAGCAGTTGAAGGAGGAATAAAAAATTTAAATAAGATTATTTTAATAATTTCATACAGTAAAATACTAGTGACCTGCTAACCTGCAGATTGATCGTATTAAATATTGTGAGGTCCATTTCTGTTTGTATAAAATTTTGCTGGACCTCAACTTTGAACAGGTTAGATTAGATAATGGAGGTATTCCTTTCTTTTGTAAATTGAATTCTTGATTAGCTTAGAAGTTGACCAGTGTAGTATCAGTACAATGTACATATTACAAAGTTAAAAATGATGTTCATATATGTATATACGAGTTTGGCGATATATGTGTCTAAATCATTTGATTTCCTTTCTTTCGACTAGTATAGATTATGAATGTAAGTAATACTTTTCTAATTACTATGTTAATGCTCGAGTAAAACATGGTAGGTAGGAGGGTGTTACAATAGTATCTTTGTTATAAGTTTCAGATAAGCAAAAAAGAAGCAATGCGCGATTTAACCCCCAATCTCGTGCACACTTTTTGTAACATTCTCCCAAGTACAACATCATTCTTAAGTCTTGACATCGTACTCGAGGAGTTGTTACTTATAAATTAATGGACCTTTCTTAAATATCTATAGCAAGCTCGATTAACACATGTAATAACTAAGTGTAATTCTATTAGAATATATAACAAAGAAATACAATATTTATTGAATACATAGCTAAGTACAAAAGGAAGCTCTTCTAAGAGCTTTAATACATATACATTCTCTATTACATTTACATACATATAACTCCAATTAAGTGCAGTCGATACAAGCTTTAACCTTAAACTACTGTAAATCCGATTTCCTTTCATAAAGCATCCTTCTTGTTCTCTAGATCAACCTAGAGATAACACATGAACACAAACACATAGGGGTGAGAATTCTAAAATTCTCAATAAGGCATCCCCAAAACATATATTAAAATCCATATCATCATTATTGTCCTAGCCACTTCAGTTTATGAAGAAAATGTGATCATGCATTTTATAACAATGGTACATTTTTAGAGTTCTAAATCGTAATTCCGAAGTAGGTAGCTTTTAATGATCAATCACTTAATGCATATACACCCAAATGTTTAAACACTTAGAAAATCATCCATGGCAAACAATTCAAGTGAATATGTGTATCCATATGATAATTGCTGAAATCTTTAATGAAACCATCTTCACTTGTTCTAGATATATCAAAGGGAATTCCCTAGTTTTCACTTGTGGCTATAGAACTTAATTTAGTTAATTTTTCTCTTTTCATCGACATAGGAAAGATTTAGTTTATATCATGCTGTAAAACTCAATTCAGTGCATTTTTCTCTTTTCATCGACATAGGAAAGACTTTGTTTATATCAATTGCTATTTATAGTGGATAACACCACACAAGGGAAATAGATTACTTATCAAGATTGAGCTCAATCCTATATATGGTCATCGGACTTCATTTTTTCCTTTTTCGAATCACACATAAATCTATTCCTATCTGATACATCTACCGGTTCATAATATCTCGGGGAAAGTTCCTCTTTTTGCCTTCCTCTAAATTCAATCTAAGTCTTATTTCTGTTTTCTCTATATGTCAGAACATGCATACTAGGGAGGTTCCTCTTTTTACCTTCCCCTCATTCAACTTAAGTCTTGTTTCTATTTTTTCCATATGTCAGAATATGCACTATTCTAGTTTACATATTCTCTTTTGCCACATATATGTATCATTCACTTTTCTTTTTCCAAATGCATGCATAAGGAACATATACACATTCATTCACAATATGATTCCAATCATACCTCAAACCAATTCTTAAAGTAACTAGCATGTATTCATATATATCATACTTGAACCAAATGTCATTATGTCACCAATATATTGCTTTAGCATAAATATAGCAGATGGGTAGGTTTCACAACCTTGTAGCACCAATTAACTTGCATATCAAACAATCAATTCAGAGGCTATAAAAATTATCTAACACACTTCAATGTGTCCAAAATGTTCATAGGAGATTTCAGAGCAAAAAGAGTTCTCTAACTATGTTAACAAAATTGGACAAATTCGGAGATCAGAAACCTTTATTTACAACCAACAGCCATAGTTGCTAATTTGTCTAAGGCTGTTAGCTGAAAATAGAGGGTTTCTAACCTCCAAATTTGTCTAATTTTATTGACATAGTTAAGAACTTTTTTGGCTCTAAAATGTTCTATAAACCTTTGATATGATAACAAAATTAGCAGAATTTACAACTTCTATTCCAACATTTCAGGCGGCACATACATCACTTCGGTTTTTTATTTTTTAAACATAGCAAAAGTTCCCAAAATTGCTCCAAATTTTTAGTAGAGACACCTTAACATGTTAGCTATATCCTATAAAATTTTTAGATGAATCCAAGATCTTGAAATAGGTTAGAAAATTTGAACAAATTCCCTGCTTGCTTTAAACTGAGATTTTCTAGCAACAATATTCAAGCAACATGATTTTTTTTTCAAGTAGAGAAAGTCCTGAAAATGACCCAAGAAAAATCATGGAATTGCCTTACGATATTATCTTCAACATATAATTTTTCTAGATCATAAAAATATCTACAATTACCCTAGAAAATTCGTGATCAGTGGTTATCTATACAAAAACCAAAAATTCAGCAACATGGTTCAAAATCTCTTTTTACAAAAATGAGTTTTTCACAACAACAAACCAATTCAGCAAAGCAAATACATCTATATATATGCGTAATCACAGAACAGAACTAGAAAATATCAATTTTAACCCATCAAAATCTGTAGGAAACGAAATTTCATTAAATAAGACAACAAACCCTACTTTGCATGTTTTAGAGCTTTGTACTGCAAAGGTGTTTCAATGGATTTTCCTTTGCTTTAAGGACTCCCAATTAGCCCCAAACCTCCCTTTAGTTAGTGAGGAAGTAAGATATCAAAGTGAGAATTGATGGAGAATTGAGATTTTAATTGGTTAGAATTGTAGGTGTTGAGGTGTAAATTAAGTTTAGTGAGGGAAGCTTGAAGTTTCAACAATTCTAGGGTAGTGTTTATGGGGTTTGAATAAAAGCTTGGACCTCATGAAAATGGAAGGGGAGCTGCTACTACTTCTCTTGTTGATGGCCAAGAATGTCTTGGCTTGTTTGAGAAGGAATAAGTTTGTGTTTATCTTGTATTTAAGGTATGAATATTATATAGTTGGCTAATTCTTAATCTAAGAAAGTAAAATGGATAGCTAGGATTGAATCTTTTAATTCAAGATTGAATCTTATCCATTTATTTGATATAAATAGGTAAGCTCCTTTATTTGTAAAGATTAAGTTAGTTTTCAGTATTAGAAATTGTACACTGAAATTTCACCAGACGAGTGAAACACCATACCCGAGAAATCCGATATTACCCGAAATTTATTTCTAGAAATAAAATTTTCATTTCTAACTATTTCTAACCTTAACCCTCTATTTTCTCAGTCCTGAGCATCTTCTGGCCTCAGATTTGGGGTTTTGGTTGTCCCGACGAGCCTGTGGGATCCATAAGGTCATTATTCACCTTGATCTGGAAATTGTTTTTTAACACATCTGTTGGGCCATTCGGATCATTACTAAAACTGTAAAATTTTTAAAATTATGACTAATAAAGTTCAAATTAATTTTTAAATAACTTTTTTGAGTGTTACACTTTTACCCACACTTTCTACTCCCGGTTGGAATAGATGTCCGAATCCATGTTAAGAACCTCTATCAGGGGGATTGACATGGAAATAGGAATATATGACATCTCCAACATCATCCAAGCACCTGCCATCAAAATCAAATGCTCATCCTAAGAAGATTGGTTCATGACTCTCGGAGTCTCTATTGGGAAAGTTTCTAGATGTCTCACTGACTCTCCCAGATACCAGCCTGGTGAGATTTCAACTACTATACTGAGTTATATTTGTTAGCTCCAGAACCCTATCAAGATGTGCTAATTAGTTTTGAATGACAACAAAGCCAATTTGAAAAATGACTAATAGTTGTCTTAAGTTTCTTGTAAGTTTAAAACAGGATTCTATCATTTAGCAAGAACAAGGCTTACTCAAACGAGGGTAAAATTTACTCTATATGTGTAAACATGTTTATCTCGAGAGATATAAACTGAAAAGGAAGTGAAAATTATATCCTTATAAAGAAATTGTAAGTTATAGTGCTGGAAATGTCTGATTCAAAGTAGCTTGAAGGGTGGAGATTACTTTTAGTATTTGTTTTATGAATATTAAACAAGACAAATGTATATCAAGGCTCATAGAAAAGCTTTTCCTTGTAATTGGATTTGTATTCAATAAATACCTTGTTTCTTTATCGTATATATTTTAGTAGAACTACGAATTAGTTGTTGTTCGAAATGATTGAATATACTATAGATACCTAGGAAAGGTCTACTAATTTCTAAGTAACAACTCCTAAGTCTAATTTCATGACTTAAGAATGTTGTACTCAAAGAATATCTTACTTCTCAGGTTGAGAAAGGGTTTGATTAGAGGAACTCAACAAGATTATTGAGAAATGGATGTAAGCGGTATTTAGCTAAACCAATATAAAAATCCTTGAGTAATATCTCTCTTTCTTTATCTTTTTAACTTTCAGCACTTATTTCAGTTCTGTTGTGTGGTTTTTGAAAATCAATTTAAAACATTTTTTTAGGCTTACTTTTTTTTCAAGTACTTCAGAAAGATACTTACTGAAGCTTATTAATAATTGTTCTTCTACTGCCTTTATGTGAAATCACTTGATAGACTTTGTTTAGTTTTTAGAAACTAAAAAGATTTACAAGCATTTGTCAACCCCCTTCTCGTGTTACTTTCTACTTATAATTTTGACCCAAGATTAATAAATAAAATAACATTACCTTTATTTTCAGTCTAATGTGTAACATCCTAATTTTTAACCCAATACTCTAGAACATATTTAGGTTAATCATTAGTCTATTACTCTTTTAGTCTCATTCCTTACAACCTTTCATTAAAATACTTAGCGGAAAATACGAATAAATTTTTCTTTTTGAAACTTGAAAGCAAAACGTGAGCCGCGCACTAACCTAACGTTCGTCATAACCATCACGTGCAAGAAAAAGTAACCACACCATTGATACTCATGAAATATAGTATTATACATAACAATCATAATATCATCACATCTTCATAGATGCATAGACTACTAACATCATTGTACCATCATTTACATCAAAACATGCCCATACAAGTGAAGTCATCCTTATCCACCTATGAGGTTAGATAAGTGTCAACCCAAAAGCTAAGCTATCTATGCCTCCGCAGCGACCCTCTGCTCCATCTGCTAGTGCGTCCCTTAAGCGCGCGCCTCAAAAGAAGTCACGAGCCTCGTTGTAATCCTCGTCTAGAGACGACACGGAAGAAAAGGAAGGGATGAGAAACTCATTCGAGATTCTCAGTAGGGATTCCCGACTCTAACACTAGTGTCATCGTCGTCGTCCCCAGCCACCTCGGTTTTAATTATGAAAAAGGTGTACATGCATAAGGATTGGTTTTAGGCTTTACAACTCTATTTATCCGAAGTGGGTGTCTTTTAGTATGTGTCTTAATGACATGAATGCAACAGATATTTGATGAATGCATGACAAATACCATATGCACATTAACACGAAAATCGTAATACTTGGGCACATCATAAAGAAACAAGAATCATATATGTGGCATAAAGAGGCATAGAAATTTTCATGTGATATCTTTCTTATAAATAAAACTCTTAAGTTCTTTTTCTTAAAGACCACCCTCTTAACATATCCACCAAAAGTCCAACCGATTCACCGGCCCGGCGATAATCTGGTCACCAAACTACATCTCACCTATCGCCTAGGAATGAGCTCAATCCTAACTAGTCGTCACTAGATTTAATATGGGCTAATAGAGGGGGTATACATAACTTTCTTGGATCACCTATCTTAGGATCATTTCCTCCTTTGAAACGCTCTACTGGTATCTAGTACACAGCAAATTGTCCGCTTTGGCAAGCTCAATGTCAATACCCTCACGGATTTGTTTCCTCCCCACCGTAGCGGGAGAAATGCGTCTCAGTACTTTGTCACATCTGTTCTGGGGGTGCTCGGCCGAACCGGTGTCACCCAGAACCTATCCTGGGGGTGCTCGGCCGAACCGGTGTCACCCAGGAGTTTTCACAAGCTTTTTCTCAAGTACTCAAGTTTGATGGGAAATTCGGCAGCGTAACGGCGTACACTAGATTTCCATCAAACTTGTTTTATGCCACCAAACATATAGAGCATGCATAGCCATTCAAAACCAACATAAGGCATCATCATCGTGTGCATCATAAGCATCATAATATCATAATTTTACATAACGCATCATGGCGTGAGCATCAACATATCAACACTATATACTCTCATAAACATACAACCTCATGAATTCCTCATATGAATAACATTATCATCATTAGCATACTTCATGCATCATCATAAAACATCCAAACGCTTACCCTTATGGTAGCTTATGCTTTGACCCTTACGGGTCTTAATCTTGAGATATAGTTCTCTAACATCCGTCGCTCATATTTTTATGCACCTAAGGGCTCATAATTAATCATCATTCCTAATCCTCATGTTCATACTTAAATCTGAATAGCATAGGGCAAATCCTCTAACTTGGGTTCACGGGGTTCCAGAACTTACGTTTTAGACCCTTTCTTGGTTTCGTCTTCGCCTAAGGCGCTATGAATTAAATCTAAATCAATTATGAGGCATTCCTATGCTTAAGGACTAATTATTAATCATATTTTTCATGTTGTAAGGGTGCTGGACAGAATCCAGAAAAGTAAACGTTCTAAGAGTTCTAAACTTGCACTTTTACGGTTTTCTAGTTACTAGTTTCCCTATAGGTGCTAGAATTCGATTCTAATCCAAATGATACCAAGTTTTTCATGTCTAAACAATCTAAATCTGATTATGTTCCCATTAAAACAGTTTGGATTAGTTCCATAAACAAATGGGTCAAAACTACGTTAAATTCTAGCTTTACGGTATTTCTAGTTAGCTAGTTTCTTACCTATCATGCATAGGATTGCTTCTACATCATCACATGATATTTTCACACATTCCAACACATCAAAACATCATCATACAGCATCACACTCATCACATCAGAACCGAAAACATTTAACTTAAATGAGAGAGTTAAATTGACATTTCTAGGTACATAAGTTAACTAGTTTCTCTCGGAATCGATCTAGAACTTCTGAAACTCTTTGCAAAACATTTTAATTCATCAAGAGGCTAAGTGAAGCCTTAGGTTATTGACCAAAACATATTCCATCCCCTAAAAGATAATAAAATCATAACTTGTGATGACATAACCTTATAAAGATTTGTAAAGCTTTAAGGAAGACTTAAAACATAGACTATTGGTCCTAGTAGCTAGATGAAAACTCATTGCAAGTCCATCATCACTACTTGGCCGAAATTATGCATTCAAGGAATACATTCACATTTAACTTTATCTTGGAATGAAATGGGCAAGTCTTTGAGCTCTAGGTTCTTAAGTTACGACATAAACTAAACGTGCTCATGCTTTTCATTTTTAATCTTGCTTACAAAGTAAAGCGATGACTTAAATTTAAATATGCAAGGCATAAACTTAAACGTGCAAGCTTGAAAGTAAATATGCGAGGCATAAACTTAAACGTGCAAGCTTGAAGGTAAATGTACATGGTTCAATTCTTTATTTTAGTGCTCTTGGCCCAACAACAATCGACTTTAAGGCCGAAATAGATAGGCATTTGAGAAATTAATTAGATGGTAATGCAAGTTCAATTCTTTATTTTAGTGCTCTAGGCCCAACAACAATCGACTTTAAGGCTGAAATAGAAAGGCTTCGAGAATTAAATTAAGTGATGATACAAGTTCCATTTTAATCTTTATGTTCTTAGGTGATAGCTAGAAAGCAAAGATGCATAGCAAGAATGTAAATATGGATGTAAGCATAAAATAAATTATGCAAATTCATTTTATCTTTCTAGAGCTCTTAACAAGACTTTAAAGGAATTTAAACCATAACCCAAACTCATCCAAACAAGGTAAAGTCAAGCTTAGAGTTCTTTAAAACTTAACATAATATTTTTAGGAAATCAAACCATGAAGCTTAGAAAAATTTAAGGAAATGGCCGAAATCTTCAAGAAGAAAAAGGAACATTTTAAAACTCTAGAGTTCATGATCTTGGTGATATATTAACACCAACATCATGAGTCCTCATCATTGAGTTCATAGAGCCATTTAAAAACATCATCAAAGCTAAAGTTCTTAAGAGTTCAAGAAAAGAAAAACTAAAAACATTTTTGCTCAAGAACAAAGATCAAGTTCTAGAGTTTGTTTCAAGTGATGAACATCATCATGAAACTCTCATCATCAAGCTCTCATTCCTTTGTTCTCCAAGGCCTATGGCCGAAAATGAAAAGGAAAAAGGAGTGGAAATGAAGTTCTAAAGAGAAACAAGAGAAACTATGAACATCAAGCTTGAAACAAGAACTTTAAAGAAAAGAATACATGAAAGAAAATCCCTACTTGGTGTGATGAACTTGAAGATGGAAGAAGAAGATGAAGATGATGAAGAACTTTGAAAAGCTTGAAGAACTTGAAGAACACTAGAACTTTGAGAGAAAAGAAAAGCTTTGAGTGCTCCTAAACTTATCAAATGATCTAAAAGTGGTGCAAGCTTCTCAAGGCATTCTATTTATAGAGAAATGAAGCAAATGGAGGGGGTGAGGGGCTGATGCATTTTCGGCCAAGGGGAGTGCAGCCCATGAGTTCCATGAGGTGAGATAATGTGGTCTTGAGGCATGGTGAGGTATGGTTCAAAGTATGGTGAGGTATGGTTTAAGGTATGGCCTCAAGCATGGTTCTTTGAGTGAGAAAATAATTAAACATGTGGTCAATGGGGAAGAGAATTTCGGCCATGTGCATCAGATTTGGGAGAGGTTTAGTTGCATTTTAATTGTGGTTTAGAGTTGTGTTTAGGTGTATCTTTGATTATGCTTAAGATTAGGAATTTGTAAGAAAGTGTTTAGGTAAGGGAAATGGATAATTAAGGTGGTCTAGACATAATTAAGGAGTGGTCTTGCACCATTAGTGAGTTAAATCCTCAATTTAGAGTCTAAACAACTCTAGACACATTTCCTTGATTTAAGGAATTGGAGAGAGAAAACACTATTCAAGATTCCAAGACTAGGAGTCTTGAGTTCTAAAAAGGGATTTAAGTTTAATCTAAGCAATTTTAGATTTTAATTAACTTTAATAAATTATTTTGACTCTAGATTAATTAGGGAAATAAATTAATCTTCGTTTAGAGCCTAATATTGCTTAGGTTTGCTTAATTACGTCATTAAGCTCAAAAACATTATTCTAGGGGCAAAATCATAATTTTGCACTAAAACTGCCCGGGGCCACCGGGTTCTTGAACAGAGACCTCTAGACACATGAAAACATGTTTTTAAACCTCGGGGGAAAGTTCCGGGCTCAAACGGCGCCTTTACCCGCGTAAAACGCTATAGGGGTATTTTGGTCATTTTGACCCGAAACTGCGGAAAATGAGACTTTCGCCTCCGGAACCACTCAAGGGTCATTCAATCCCCTTCAAACATTGAGTTGGCCCTTCGAGGACTGCCGGGTCGGCCATCCTCGAATTCCGGGCCGAAAATGACCTCAGGGGCATTTTGGTCATTTTCTACTCAGACAGAAAATCGGGGCGTTACATAATGTCGATTATATTTTCTTAAGTGTTTTGATTAAGAATATTACCTTTATTTTCATTCTAATGTCGATTATATTTTCTTAAGTGTTTTGATTAAGCTTAATTACTACTGATTAGGGTCAAAATGGTAATTTCACATAAGTTTTTCCCCAAAACTTCACAAATCACATATAATCGTTATACATTCCCATAAGAACACACTAATCCCTGAGTGATGACTGGGTCTAGTCTCACTTGACTTTTGAGAAAATTACTCAAGGGTATTTTTGGTAATTTTACCTAGAAACACAAGAATTCCGATTTTTACATCTAGAAGCATACCAAACACTTCTGATATCTTTCAAACATTAAACTAACCCTATGAGAATATGCAAGCTATGTCATACTCAAAATTCACACAAAAATGGCCTATGGGGCATTTTCATCATTTTGTACAAATAAGAAAAATCAGGGTGTTACAAATTGGGGGTTAGCAAGAAAACCATGAGGCCTAGGTGAGTAGGATTATATCAAATATAGGCTAATATGGCTTCAGAGGTACTTAAAGATTGAAAATCCAAATTGGGGTCATGTAATGATTATGTTATTAGCACTTTGATAGTGATGGAAGATGAGTTATGTAATAGCCCAAAATTTATTTCAAATTTTTTTTTGAACTTTATTGATGAGAATTTCGTGAATTAGATAAAATTAGTCTTGATAAAAATGGCTAAGTGAAAAAAAAATGTGAATAGTGACCATGCAAGCCTCGTAAGCCTATTAGGACTGCTGAAACCCCTGAATTAGGATCTGAATATGCCTGAGATTGAGAAAATATAGAATTGAGGTTAGGAAGGATTAGAAATGACAATTTTAGACCTAAAAATTTAATTTCAGGTAATACATGTTTTACGGATATGGCATTTTTCCTATTCAGTTAAATTATGATATGCAATTTCTTACACCATATGAAACTTGCAGTACAAATTGCCACTTAAGGTGACAAGTGTATGGTTTAGAAATATGTTACACCATTACCTTTATTAAGAGCTAATAAGATTCATACAAAAAGGGCACAATTTTTATTTTAAGAAATCTATTTTCATTGTAGCAAATTAAATGAATACACTCACTACCTAAATTAAATAAAATCATGAAACCTTATCAATTCTTCCCTAAAATTCCAACCAGTCATCATCCTTTTTAGCCTCCATGTTCTTATTGCTCCAAACACCAAAACCTAGCTTCCATGATCTCAGGGCTTAATGTAACATCTTCCCAAGTACAGTAAATTAAAAACATCAACTATTAAACTACTGTAATCCTGAGCTCTTTCACATAGCAGTTGCATCATTCTCTGGATTAATCTAGAGATGACACGGGAACACAAAACACATAGGGGTGAGAATTATGCAATTCTCAGTAGGGTAACTCCCCAAAACTCAACCATAATGTCATCATCATCGCCCCAGCTACTTCGGTTTATTAAGAAAAGGTGATCAAGCATTACATAATAATGATTCGTTTTTAAAGTTTCAAATCATATTTCCGAATCGGGTTGTTTTTAATGATCAATCACTTAATACACACATATCATAGAGCTCAAACATATAGTTAATAATCCTAATCAAGCAATTAAATATGATGTGAGTATGCATATGCTAAATGTATTGAACTTATCTCAAAATGACCTGGTTTCACTTGTGGCCATAGAACTCAACTCGGTGCATTTTTCTCTTTTCATCGACATAGGAAAGACTTAGTGTATATCCGATGGGTATTTACTATGGATAACTCTACAATGAACAGTTTATACCACATTGTATTTATAGTGGTTCACACCACACAAGGGAAATAGACTGTTTATTAGGATTAAGCTCATTCCTATACATGATCATTGGATTTACTTTCTCCAATTCTCACACAGATCTATTCCTAGCCGATACGTCTACCGACTCATATTATCTCTAAGGAAGTTCATCTTTTTGCCTTCCCCTTTATCTATATGGAAGTTCCTCTTTTTGCCTCCCCTTTTATTTCTAGGGAAGTTCCTCTTTTTGCCTTCTCGTCATTCCACATAAGTCTTGTTTCGATTTTCTCCATATGTCAGAACATGCATGAGTGAAATTTATACATTCTCTTTTCTCATATAATTGCATCATGCATGCATAAGCCACATGTAAGCTTTCAATCACAAGTAATTCTCATTTTTGCCTCATAAATCAATCTTTAAATTGTCTAGCATGCATTCATACTCATCATACTTAAATCAAGAGTCATTATATCATTAACTCAATACATAAGTTCATTTCAGCACAAATACAGCAAGTTGGCAGAATTTATGCCTAAGGAGTACAATTTATTCTATCTATCAAACATCCATTGCAAGGGCTATAAAAATTCTCCAAGACACCTCAATGTGTCCAAAAGGCCCTGTAAAAATTTCAGAAGGAAAAATTAGACAAACTTGGTGGTTAGAAACCACTTAGCCTCAGCTCAAAACCAAAATCTCATAATTTTTAACCCTAGCAAATGATTGAATCAATTCAGAATAACAATTACGGTTACACTTCAATATGTCATCAACTCCCTGTAAAACTTTCAGAAGAAAAATCAATCATTTGGTATGGTAACAAAATTTACAAAATTCACAGGTTCAGAGTCAATATCTCAGATAGCATAGTTACAACTTTGGTTCATGATTTTTTAAACATAGCAAAAGTGACCAGAATACCTCAAAATTTTTACTGAAGATGCCTTAACATGTTAACTACATCATATAAAATTTTTAGCTCAATCTAAAGCTTCTAACTAGGTCAGAAAATTCATGAACAAAAGCTGCCCTGTTGAAATCCGAAAATCCAGCAGCATGTGTCAAATTCTCTTTTGACAAAAATGATTTTTCACAACATCAAACCACTCTACCAAAATTCATATATCAACATCCATATATCATCAACCAATAAAACTAGAAATGTCAATTTAAATCAGTGATTAAAAAAGAAAAACAGATTTGAAGAAAAAGAGATTTAAAACCCCTACTTTGGTGGCTTTAGGGATCTTGACTCCAAAGGATGCTCCAAGGATGATTCCCTTCACTTCAAAGCCTTCAAAACATCATCAAACCCTCCATTAGGCAGTAGCATATGAGGTATCAAGGTGAGAAATGGTGAGGAAATGAAATTCCAATCGGTTAGAATTGTAGGTTTTGATGTGTAGAACAAGTTTTATGAAGAGAGTTTGTGGTTTTAGGACTTTGGGCTAGAGTTTTTGAAACTTGAAGCTTGTTAATGGAGGTTTGAGAGGAAGAACAACGGAGTTTGTGTGTGCTGTAATTGTAGCCAAGAATGATAAGCTTCAAGTGTAAGCTTGGTGGCTTTTTTTTATCTTGAAGTAAAGTTACATTTATTAAGTCAAAGTGTAATTCTTTAAGAAATGGATGGCTAGGATTTAATCTTGTAAAGCAAGATTAAATCTTAGCCTTACACTTGGCATATAAAGGATAAACATTATCATTTTTATAAGAATAAACTATCTTTCGGTGTTAGAAGTCATACACCAAAATTTTACCGAACGGGTAAAACAGTGTACCCGGGAAATCAAACATTACTCAATATTTAATTCTAAGTATAAAATTTTCATTTCTAACTATTTCTAACCTTATTTCCATGTTTTCCCAATTTCGGCCACCTCCAGGTCTCGAATTTGGGATTTCGGCTGTCCCGGCAGGCCTGCGGGGCCCGCAAAATACTATTAATAATTTTTTTAATAAAATCGTTGGACCATCCTCATCAGTGATAAAACTATCAGGTTTTTGAAATTACAACTAATAAAGCTCAAATTAATTTTTAACTAATTTTTAGGGTGTTACACTTAAGCTCAAAGTCACTAAAATTATAAGCTTTCTTCATCAAACTTACTCTACTCCTCATAATTTTCAAATTTAACCGATTAGAATTTTAATCTATCACTATTTTTCCACTTTGGTCCATCATAAATCACTGTTAAAGAGAAGGTTAAGGGTTGTGTGGAAGGGTTTTGAACAAAGAAAAGCACTTGGGAAAAGTTGCCCTAGGAAAGAAGCTTTAAAGATTCAAGTAGGATTTTCTTAGTCCTCTTTTCTTCCAAAAATTGTTTTGAAACTTCCTGATTGAATTGGCTTGAAAATTTTTATTATATTAGTTGATAATATGTAGATATTGATGTGTTTAAATTGGTGGAGTGATTGGATGATGTTGGAAAATCTATTTTTTCATCATATGTTATGAACTAGGTTGCTAGAAATCTTGGTTTTAAGCAAGCAGGTGAAATTATTTAATTTTTTTGACTCGATTAGAGACCTTATCTTGAGCAAAATATTTTATGTGATAAGGCAACATGTCAAGGTGTCTCTAGTATTTTTCATTTTGAACACTTTTTCTATTTAAAAAAAATTAAAAACTGAGCTGGTTAGGGTTTTTGCCGAAACAGTCAATTCTGGAATATTGAATTTTTCTAATTTCGCTATTACATCAAAGGATCGAATTTTGACTTGAAATTTTTACAAGATGTTTTTGACATATTGAAGTCCAATTTTGAATTTTTGTAGGATTTTATATGTTCATTTGATAGGGTAATAAAATTAGGGACTTTGACTATTGGCTAGGAAAAAGTAGATTCTGACCTCTAAATTTGTGGAATTTTATTAATATAGCTAGAGACCTTATTTTGCTTTGAAATTTTTACAGGGTCTTATAGACATGTTGAACTAACTCTGAAAATTTATTTTACTCTATTTTAATGAGATCTAGTAGCCGATCCATAATTTTCTTTAGAACCAAAGTTCTAGACAGCATGCTAAACTAGCTGAGATGATGATAAAATGATTATGACTTGATATCATTTATGCTATGTGAATTTAATGATGACGTTACACATATAATGTGAGCGCTCATGATAAATGCTCCTATATGAAAAGAAGATTAAGATTATAACTTGAGATCATGAGTGATAAGTATACTTGATACATTAAGAAACTTAGAAATTGATGCTAATGCATATAATTGAGAATATTTTTGACAATTGTCCTAAGTAGTCCTCTATATTATGTGCTAAGTGAAGACAAGATCTCTTCTAGTATGTCATAGGCATGAAAAGATAAGAAAGATATGAGATCCCCTTCGATGTACCCAGGGCACATAAAGATGAGAATGATGTATATTAAATCCCCTTTGACATATCAAACGTAAAGATAGTTTCATTAGAGATCACTGCATTTATCATATATATAAACATATTTCATTAAATTATTTGTCTATAATGAATTACTATGATGTTGAGTATTATGACATATGTATATCAAGTAATTGGATCCTAAAAGGAACCCACTTTGGAAGGATGATTTTTAAACTTTAAAATGAACTTTTAATATGTGTTGTATGATCACATTTTCTTAATAAACTGAAATGGCTGAGACGATAATGATGACATGGATATTATTATGTATTTTTGAGAAATACCTTACTGAGAATTTCACAATTTTCACCTTTATGTTTTGTATTCTCATGTCGTCTCCAGATTGCTCAAGAGAATAATGAGGCAGCTACTATGGAAGCTGTATACTTGAAGTCCCTGATCAAGTTTTATTTTGTATTGAATAAATACTGGTTTCTTTGTTATATATTTTAATAGAATTTTTGAATTAGTTATTGCATAATTCGACTAACTTTGCTATAGATATTTAAGAAAAGTCTGATAAATTATAAATAACAACCCCTAAGTCTAGTGTCAAGGATTAAGGATGATATTATATGTAACACTCTCCTAAGCATAACATTATGCTTAAACCATGATATTACACTCAGGAATTATTACTTATGAATTAGAGAACCTTTCTTAAATATCTATAGCAGATTCAATTGATTCTTACAATAACTAATTCAGAATTATACTAAAATACATAACAAAGAAACACTGTATTTATTGAATACACTTACAAATACAAGAAAAAGATCCTTTATGAGCTTTAGTGTACATCTATCTTCTAGCACATTTTTACAAACATATACATACAAATAAGTAAAATTGATAAAAACTTCAGCTATTGAACTACTGCAAATCTGATTCTTCCCTGTAACATCCTTATTGTTCTCTAGATCAATCTAGAGATGACACGGGAACACAAAACATAAAGGTGAGAATTCTAAAATTCTCAGTAGGCCATCCCCAAATACATATTGAAATTCATGTCAACGTCATCATTCTAGTCACTTTGGTCATGGTAAAAATACTATTAGGCAAATTGGTCTTTCAAGGAAAAGAAATGATCATTAATAATTCAAAATATAGAGCAAGTTAGTCTCTTGTTAGTATTTTAGAAGAATTTATAGTGCAAATTTATCTTCAATAATTTACGAAATAATTCATATTTATCGCTAATAAAAACATAAATGGGGCAATAAGTTCATCAAAATAAAATGAGACTAACTTACTATGCATTTCTAACTATAAGGAATGAGAAAATGTATTTTGATTAGGAGACCAATTTGTTTTGTGCTATTTTTGTCAAGGGTCACCTTATGGTTAACTCTTTCTATATATTGTGACTTTCTTTTAAATTTGTAGGTTAATTAGTGAATAATAGAATATATATATATATAATTATTCCCTGCTCATACTCTTGGCAATCTCCATATTAAACTTTTAAGCAAGTTCTTTAGAATATTTTTTTTTATGGATCAATATACCAACCTTTTGTTAGCTAGTTTGAAGTCTAAGAAAGAACTTCAACTCTCCCATTATTCTCATATCAAATTTCTACCTGCATAAGCTGAGAGAAAGTATTGCAAAGTTTCTCATTAGTTGCACCAAATAAAATATCATCAACATAAATCTAAACCATAAGGAAGTCATCTTTCTTATGTAGAAGAAACAAGGTTGTGCTAATCTTCCCCATGTTAAACCTATTTTTAATCAAAAAAGATCTAAGCTATTACAGTAAGCTCAATGAGCTTGTTTTAAACCATACAAAGCGGGCTTTGTAAGTTTAAAAACATGATTATGATAACTTTCATTTTCAAAAACAATGAGTTGTTTTACATAAACCTCTTTAGAAGTAAACCAATTAAAAAGTATACTTCTAAATCCTCCCAAATGTGTACTAAATAAAACAAGTCTTGGTTACTTTTTTAGATTTCAAGATGTGAATAGCATGAACTTTCTTACTCTATTTATTATTTAGAAAGATTTGTAGGACTATGTGTTGGGTGATATATCATTACTCTTATGAGGCCATGACATGTTTAAAATAATGTAACACTAGCAATTTTTAATAATGTTATATAAAAATAAAGATATCATATTAGTCATTAAATAATAAAATAAAAATACATTATCCATTTATTTATCCAGGAGTTAATAAAGATGATACATCGTTATGACAACTAAGTTCAGGCAAGATTTCTAATTCTAACTTTTTGTATGGATATAATATGGCTTATTTTATTGTTAAATTTTTTAATGGATTAATTTAAATGTAGAATACTTTTTTACATTGTTATTGATTAGAGTTTAGTTGGATACATTAACAGTGTAAAATATCTTTGCACTATTAGCTAATAAATAAATGATAAGTCATCTATTATGAGTAGTTTTTTAAAATTTGAATTAGAGTTAACTATAAAATAGCTTATGTGACAACTTTCTATTGGATGACAGTATAAAGATATTTACACAGCCAGTGCATATCAATTAAAATATATGGATAAAATTATTACACTTGCATAACTTTTAAAACAATGAGATGAAAATCAATCATATTGTATCGATGTAGCAATATATAATCAAATAATTACACAGACAAATTTTATAAATATTTAAATTAATTTTCCTTTTTTAGAAAAATTAGATGCATACAAATGCGATGTGTTATAACTATATCTATACACGAATCACGGAATTTTCATGATCTATAGTAACCTGCATTAAAACCGCCTTTTATGAGTGAGGAAGCCTTTAAAAGTTGTGGTTTTTATTTTAGTCTCTGACAGAGGTCGTTACCTACCTCTTCAAATTAGAAAATTAATTTAATACTAAGTTGTATAAAAAATGTAATAAAGAGCACAACCTAAGTCGTATCTCAAGGAGACTTCAAACATTTAGTTTTAAAAATTGGGGGCTTTGAAGAATGAGATTTAAAGCAATTAAAATTAAGAGTTAATAGCAACAGTGAAGAAAGCACTAGTGCAAGGTATTCCTAGTATTGAAAATTAATTATCATTGACCAAATATTAAACTCATTGGTGGTTATTTGTAATAAATTACTAGTAATTCTACTAGTGATTGATCGACATCTAGAATTTGATCAATGTAAATAACTGATAAATGAGATCTCAATTTATTTAGAAATCATATTAATTTAATGAGCCGATTATTATAGCCTAACTGCCAATCGGAAAGTTAATTCTAATGTTCTCCCTGAAATACAAACCAATAGATCTATCAATTTATGCCCAAAGGGTTTTCTTAAACAACGATCGCCACAATTTAGCTATCCCAATAAAGATTATATCAATTACCACAATAATTATAGGAATAGAAACTATAGAACATTAAGAAAACCATTGCATTTAATATCAAAAAAAGTCTCAAATATCATCCCAATCCATCCGGAAACCCTTACATTAGTAAAGAAATCTACTCCTCTATCTCTAGAAGATTACAACAATGAAGATAAAAGAGAACCTGAAAATAATAGCAATAATCCTTGCCATAATCTCCAAGACAAAGCACCTTCACTAACAGAATCCCTAATAGAGTGAAGAATAGAGAAGAAGATGTAGAGTGAGATGTAGAAAGAGAATAATAACAACCTAAAGTATACAGCCTAAAGTGAGTTAAAAACTAGGGTAAACATATATCAATCCTTTATATATTGTTCTCTAAAATAACCCAAAGTAGGGCCCAAATATGTGTCAATCCCATTGTTGCACTAGCATTGTAGCACTCAACAGAATGCTAAGTCCCAAAAATTGATGGTTGTTGAGCGCTGTAGTGATAAATGAGCGCTGCAGCCCTCACACGAGAATGAACTTCCACACTTTTTCTTCTTTTTTGCTCCGGGCTTTTTCCAGAGAGTTTCCAGCCTTGCTTTTGACGTTTTGCACTTCATCCAAAGCTCCGGTGCTTAAAACCATACTCAAAGAGATAAGTCAAATGTAACAGGGTATAGTTATAAAAATTATTCCCAAAATTCAACGTAATAGTCAATGATTCTATTAAAATCACACAATGAGGAATAAATCAAAATCTTAATTAATCACATCAAGAGCACATTAAAAATGAGTGTAAAAGGCTAAGGTTTAGAAGCAAGACAAGTGGCACAAATGCCCTTTGTCAAACTCTCCCACACTTAAGCTTTCATATGTCCTCATGTGAAACTAAGATCAAACCAAGACATCGATAAGAAGCAGTATACAAGGACTACACTAGACTCCTAACACTAAAAATGCATGATGGATGAAATTAAATGACAATACACCAATCCAACGAATCTAGAAACACAATAGTAAGCTTTGACACCTACAATTAAGAGAGTTACAACAAGCAAGGCACGAATAAGGACATAGCACACAGTAGAATTCACATATGATCCATGGACCATGTACAAAAATCTTCCCAAGGTCAATGTTCACTACTCATTCACTCAAGTGTTTAATGTTAAGATGTACAATTAATCACCTCAAATGAAAATGCATTACCACATGCTTGTCATGGGTCTCATTCTCTATTTTGTCACACATACATGCATACTAAATCAAGAGGTCTTACCTTTGATTGAAATGAGGCTCAGGTGAAGGTGGGTAATTATATAGGCTAGTGAGTTAAACCTCTAGTCAAAGGAGAGTAAATGCATAACCAAGAGTACAAGTGTCTAAGAGTACAGTTTGTCCAAATTAACACATTTATAAACTTTTCTTTTGCAATGTGGCACACATTTAACTCAAACTTGTTTTCAAAATTTTTATTTTAACCTTTTCATTCTCATTTCTTTATTGTTTTTTTCTTCTTGTTATGCTACTTGCTGAATTTATTTTTATACACATTGTTCCTCCCCCACACTTAAATTGGGGCATGTTCACATGCTTTTCCCCACACTTATGCTCAAGCACATATAAGAAATGCACAAATGCTCTCCTGATCATAAAAGGTTGGGAATTTTCATAGGTTTTCACTTTTGGCTAAAGATGTACTAAAACAAAAGAATAGGCAATAAGGCTCAAAGGGACTAAACAATGGCAATATTAAGCAAAGATTGGCTATATGGGCAAGTAGCTAAAAAAAAAGAAGCCTCAATCATATTCAAGCATGCACATGCAAAACATATATTTAAATAAGACCCTAAGCAAGTTCTAGAATGCAAATCTAAAAAGGGAAACACACATGAACAAATAAGCATGGCACATAATAGTCCAATCAAAGCGGCCCAAAATATCATAGGTAAAGTGCATTTACTCAATCCAAACAACACAATGAATCCACCAAGCATGCAATACAAAGTAGTCAATGCCAAGCAAGTCAATAAAGTGCATGTGATGTAAGCCTATGCAATTAACCTCTAAGGTGCCAAAGGGATGGTGTAAAATGTAGATAAAAATAAATATGATGCAAGATTCAAAAATAAAATAAAAATAAATAAAATGCAGAAAAATAAAAGGGAAAAGTAAAGAAAAATCCTCACAGTGGGTTATCTCCCACCCAATACTTTGCTTTAAGGTCCTTAAGTTGAACGGTCAAAGACCTTCATGAAGGGTGTGCAACTTCAACCCAAAGATAGGCCATCTGAGCCCCTAAATCCTTGTGGACTTCATAAAGGTGCAGCTTCAATCCATATTGCATCCAATAGGGGTATGTTCACCTATACTTATTTAAAGGTCTTCCAAGTTTCTGGATCCAATTCTAATGTAGCAGATTTCTTGGGTTGGATCCTCTAAGAGAATAGCAGTGGATGAGTGAAATATGGAACATGTTTGGGTTTTGTAGAGCACTACAGTGCTGTTTGAGCGCTGCGACACTCACCCAAGGGGTCTTCTTGTGCCAGTTCTTCAGATTCATTCTTAGCTGAGCGTTGCAATATTTTTTGAGCACCGCGGTGCTCTTTAAAAACATCTTTGAGCCTAGTTTTCTCTTTCTGATCTTCCTCTGTAGGCTTGGCTATCTCTAGAATTTTTGTTCCAGACCTCAGAGTAATTGCACAGATATTTCCTCTTGGGTTAGGTATAGTCTGAGAAGGTAACTGGATAGTTGGGGCATGATGAGACTCTGATTTTGCTTCAATTGAGTCGTCTCTTCTCTCATCTGGGCATTCTCTTTTCTTATTTCCTTTATTTATTCCATCATCATCTTCATTATTTCAGTCATAGCGGGGTTTGGAGATGGAGGTGCAGGAAGGGCTGGTTGCCTCTGGTAAGGTGCCAAGTATTTCTATTTTGAAGGTTAGCCCTGTGGCTGAGAGTTATTTCCTCACTTCAGATTTGGGTGATTTTTCCAATTAGGGTTATAAGCATTCCCAAATAGAAATTGCCCTAGCTGGCTCTGAAAGGAGTTTGTTGATGCCATCCCAGTGGTTTAGTCTTCTTGTAATGCTGGCACATGTCACTGTGATGGTCTTGTGAGGTACATATGACACAGATCTTGGGGACCACTAGGGTTCCTGCCTGGCTCACCATCAATTGCTGCACAAGGCTAGAGAGTTACTGTAAAGTCTGGGTCAACACTAGATTTTTTGGTTGGCTTACTTTATGAAGGCCTCTAGTAGTTGTGACTACCCTAGAACCAAATTGTTGAAAATTTCCAGCCTTGTTTTCAATCAAAGCACAGACCTCTGCTAGAGTCTTATCCAATAGTGCTCCTCCACTAGTAGCATTTATCATACATCTATCAGCAAGTAGCAATCCCTCATAAAAGTACTAAAGGAGGAGTTTGATATGGAATATGATGGTTAGGGCAGCCTACACGAAGGAGCTTGAAACACTCCCAATACTCATGAAGAGTCTCATCTAATAGCAAATCCCGAGATTTCCTTTCTAATAGCAGCAACTCGGAAGGCGAAAAAATACTTCTCCAATAAAAGCCTCTTCATCCCCATCCAATTATTTACAATCTCAGTTGGCAAATTAAGGAACTAATTTTCTACAGCACCTTCTAGGGAACAGGGGAGTGCTCTAAGCTTAACATCATCCACCTCCACCCTATTAGGTCTCATGTCAGAACACACCATATGCAGCTTATTTAAATGTTGATGAGGGTCTTCTCTATACAACAAACTTGGGTAGAGCATGAACCATATACTCCTCAAGCTCAAAATCATTGTCAAGCCTTGGGTATATAATGGCCAAAGGCTGTTAGGTGAAATAAGGAGTGGTGAGCTCTCTTAATGTACACTGCCACTTTCCCATGTTTGCTGTATCACTTGAAATACTAAACAGATGATCAAAATTCTCAGATGGTTCCACTTGTTAATGCTTTGTCTGTCTAATTTTTCTCAAAGTTTTCTCAATTTCAGAGTCAAAAGGTATCAAATTTCCATCAGACAGGGAACACCTCATACAAGGAACTAGAAATTTTTTTTCATTTTTTTCGCAGAATAAAACAACATTACAAAAACAAAAGCAATAAATAAATAAAATAAAATAAAATAAAAACTGTAATAAAATAAAAATAGAGAAAAATAAATAACTAAGTTTTAATGCCTCTCTGGCAATGGCGTCAAAATTTGACAGAGGTTGTCGCCTATCTTCTCAAATTAAAAAATTACTTTAATACTAAGTTGCACAAAAAATATAATAAATGGCACAACCTAAGTCATCTCTTAAGGAGGCTTCAACACTTAGTCGGGATTTGAAGAATGAGATTTAAAGCAATTAAAATTAAAAGTTAATAGTAGCAAGATAATAGCAATAGTGAAGAAAGTACTAGTGCAACGTATTTATATGACTGAAAATTAATTATCAATTATCAAATATTAAACCCATTGGTGGCTATTAGTAATAAATTACTAATAATTCTACTAGTGATCGATCGACCTCTAGAGTTTTATTAATGCAAGTAACTAATAAATGAGATTTCAATTTATTTAGAAATCACATTAATTTAATGAACCAATTGCTATAGTCTAACCACCAATTGGAAAGCTACTGCTAATTTCTTCCTTAAACATAAACCAATAGATCAATCAATTTATGTCCAAAGGGTTTTCCTAAAAGACGATCGCCAATTTAATTATCCTAATAAAGATTATAACAATCACAACAACAATTATAAGAATGGTAACTGTAGAATATTAAGAAAACTAATGCATTTAATATCAAAAGAGGTCTCAAATATCATCTTAATCCATCTAGAAACCTTTACACTAGCAAAGAAATCTACTCCTCTATTTCTGGAGGATTACAATGATGAAGATAAAAGAGAACTCGAAAATAATAGCAATAATCATTACTACAATCTTAAAGATAAAGTACCTTCACTAATGGAATGCCTAAGAAAGAGAAGAAGATATAGAGAGAAAATAATAGCAATATCAAATGTACAGCCTAAAGTGAGTCAAAAACTAGGGTAAATATATGTGTCAATCTTTTATATAAAAGTGGGGCTTAAAAATAGATAAGTGAACTGCAATCTCATTGCACTTGATTCTGCAAAGACTCAATGAATCTTTGAGTCCTAAAAAATGATGGTTATTGAGTGCTGCAGTGCTAAATAAGTCCTGCAGTGCTCACCCGAGAGTGAATTTCCATGTTTTTTCTTCTTTTTTGCTCCAGGCTTTTTCCAAAGAGTTTCTAGCCTTGCTTTTGACATTTTGCACTTGATCCAAAGCTCCTATGCTTAAAATCATACTTAAAGAGACAAGTCAAACACAATAGGGCATAATTATAAATTTTTTTCAAAATTCAATACAATAGTTAATGATTCTATCAAAATCATACAATGAAGAATAAATCAAAATCTTAATTAATTACATCAATAACATATTAAAAACTCATAAAAAGTTAAGGTTTAAAAGCAAGATAAGTGACACAAATATTCCTTATTAGTATCGTAAAAGTACTGCACTATTTTAAATTTAAATATTTTGATTTAATTATAAATATTTAAAATATTATTAAATTAAGTTAGTGTGATATGTGATAAATTTTTAATCACAAATTATTTAGAAGATACTGATATCCATAGACGACATCCATCGAATCTTGTACTAGGCCTCCGACTAAGTTTCTAAAAACCCTTCACATCATCACTTTAAATAATTACTATTTAGTAATGTCGAGATTTCATGAAAATTTTGGACTCAATATAAAATGATTATAAGATGGTAACAAGTCATTTGTGTCTTGATCAACAAATAAATATGTCATTTGCGTCAAAGGCTCATTGACTTCCTTTATCAAAACTGCAGATTCAATCCCCAAGGGAAGATATTATTCCATCCAGCCATGTGCCGAACCAGTCCAACGCGCATGTGTAGCCTATTGCCGCCTATCATTTTTCTCTTCATCAGACACCACACCCAATTGAGTGAATGTTAACTCTCCCCTGCAGATCACAAAAATGGAAATTTTCTCCCTTCCACAACCTTTCAGTTCCCTTGTTTTCAAAGCATAACTGGCGATGCACACTGAAACCTTAGAACCCATTACCATGCCCGAACAACAACAAGAAGCCCCTTCTTCTTCTTCTTCCACATCCACAAAACTTCCAAAGAAACTCACCCTCGTCCCTCTAATATTCCTCATCTACTTCGAGGTCGCCGGTGGTCCATACGGCGAAGAGCCCGCGGTCCAAGCCGCGGGCCCACTCCTCGCCCTCCTAGGCTTCCTCATCTTCCCCTTCATCTGGAGCGTCCCGGAAGCCCTCATAACCGCCGAACTAACCACCGCGTTTCCCGGAAACGGCGGTTTCGTCGTGTGGGCCGAACGTGCCTTCGGGCCCTTCGTGGGCTCCCTCATGGGCACTTGGAAATTCCTCAGCGGCGTCATCAACATCGCTTCCTTCCCGGTCCTCTGCATCGACTACGTCAAGAAGCTATTCCCTGTACTCGACTCCGGTTGGCCCCGCCACGTGGCGATCCTCGCCTCCACCCTCGCTCTCTCCTTCCTCAACTACACAGGCTTAACGATAGTCGGATACGCCGCCGTTTTGCTCGCTCTCGTTTCGCTTTTCCCCTTCGTCTTGATGTCTCTTATTGCCATCCCCAGGATTCGTCCTCGTAGGTGGCTCGGTTTGGGACAGAAGGGTGTTTCCAAAGACTGGAACTTATTCTTCAACACGCTGTTTTGGAACCTGAATTTCTGGGACAATGTTAGCACTTTGGCAGGGGAAGTTGATAAGCCTCAGAAAACGTTCCCTTTGGCTCTTCTTGTTGCGGTTATTTTCACTTGCGTGTCTTATTTGGTCCCCTTGTTTGCTGTCACTGGGTCTGTTGATGTTGATCAGAGTAAGTGGGAGACGGGGTTCCACGCTCAGGCCGCTGAAATAATTGCTGGCAAGTGGCTCAAGATTTGGATTGAGGTTGGTGCAGTGCTGTCGGCAATTGGGCTTTTCGAGGCCCAAATGAGCAGCAGCGCTTACCAAGTTTTGGGCATGGCAGAGATTGGGATCTTGCCTAGGTTCTTCGGTGTTAGGTCTAAGTGGTTCAGCACTCCTTGGTTGGGGATTCTGGTGTCTACTTTGATAGCGGTTGCGGTTTCTTATATGGACTTCACGGATATAATTTCATCTGCGAATTTCTTGTACAGTTTGGGGATGCTGTTGGAGTTTGCTTCGTTTCTTTGGCTGAGGTGGAAGTCGCCTAACATAAAGAGGCCTTACAGGGTTCCAATGAAGTTGCCGTTGCTTGTGGTGATGTGTTTGGTGCCGTCTGGGTTTCTGGTGTTCATAATGGTTATAGCCACCAAGACTGTTTATTTGGTGAGTGGTGTCATGACTGTTGCTGGGATTGGTTTTTTCTTCCTGATAAAGCTCTGCAGGGCTAAAAATTGGGCTGAGTTCAGCGCTGGTCAGGCTGAAGAAGAAAATAGCTCAGATATGGCTGTTTTGTGATTTTTTTTTTTCATCCCAATTTAGAATCTCCCCTTGCATTGTATGGTATGCCAGCTGTAATATTAAAAGAACTAAACTCGTACACAGCAAGAGAGAGGAGACGGCCAAAATTCATAAATTAATATATTTCTCTCTTGAAAAATATCGTTTACATCAATAAGCGTGTTTTGTAAGCAATGAATACACTATGAATAGATGCATGCATGTTGTCAAAACAAATTGCATCCATTAATGCAATCCTGTTAAGTTGTTCGCTAACAAGAAGATGCTGCATCAAACAGCGTTCCACCTCGACAAGCGGAACCTTTTTACGTAACATTTCATGAAGTTGTTCTAAGAGGTTGGTTTAGTTTCTATCATTGCCTTCCTTAAATTAAACTTGTACAATTAATTATCCAGAGTATTTTTTTCAACTCACAAAATGATTCGATTTTCAGCAACTTTGTAAAAAATATCTATGAATTATTTTTTAGTATGACAATAATCAATCAACATTTTCTTTTCAGCTACCAACTCTCGAATGTTGTGAAATCGCATGTCTTTGTGTTTGAATCTTTCATAAAATACTGGATTTTTACTAAATGTAATAGTAGACTTATTATAAGATAATATTGTTGTTAGTGTGCTTTGCTTTTGATGCAATACTTTCAGAATTCTTCTTAGTCATATTGTTTGTGTAGCTCAACTAGTTGTTGCTATGTATTATGCTTGAGTTGTAGAAAGTGCAATGATTGGTTGTTTATTTGATGACCATGTTACTGCGTCTGATCCAAGATGAAATGCATATCTTGAAGTGTTTTTTCTTGTCTATATGTCTCTAGTCCAATCATTGTTTGTGTATCTAACAAGTTTCATGTTCGTAGTATTTTCATAAAAAAATTCCATCATTCAAGGTACCTTTAATATATCATAGAATTCTTTTTGATGCTTGCAAATGACAAAGATGTGGTTTCTCCATAAAACAATTAAGTAATCAAACTCCAAAATCTATATCTGTCCTGGTCATTGTTAAGTATCTTAGGCTTCTAATTAAACTCTTGTAATGGGTAGGATCCACAACTCTTCCTTCATCTCCTCTTATTAATTTTAGCTTCTCTTCAACTGGTGTGGAGAGGGGCTTTGAATTATCCATTTGAAATTTTTTCAAAATATTATTAGCATATTTCTTTTGGAGAAATGAAAATGTCATAATCCCATTGAACAATTTCAATGCTAAGAAAATAAGACATTAAACCTAGGCTTGTCATTTCAAAATGTTTCATCATGGTTTCCTTGAACTCAACACTCATCTTCAAATTATTTTTAGTAAAGATCAAATCATCAACATAAAGACATACCATGAGAATATCACCAGAGTCAATATATTTAATATACAAAGTATGTTTAAAGGGCATCTCTTAAAGCCATTCTTAATGAAACAATAATCAATCTTTGTGTATCATGCTCTTGGTACTTGTTTTAAGCCATATAATGCCTTATTCAATCTGTAGATTTTATCTTCCTTTCGCTTTATCACATAGCCTACAGGTTGCTCAATATACACTTCTTCTGCTAGAGTACGATTCAGAACAGCTGACTTCATATCCATCTGATGTGGCAACTAGACCAAATACTTCAAAGTAATTAATACGCAATTTTTTCTTGTTACCTTTTGCTACTAATCTTGCTTTAAAACTATCAACCTCACCATTGGACTTATACTTTGTTTATTTGACTCCAATGGACTTTGTAACGCCCCGATTTTTCCCTGTATGCAAATGACCAAAATGCCCCTGAGGTCATTTTTACTTGGGAATCGAGGACAGCCAGTCCAGACTATCCTCAAGGGGTTAGTTTGATGTTTAAAGGGGGATGAATGTATTGTTAATACTGTTAGAGGTGAAAACCTCAATTCCTGGTTCTTCTTGAAAGTGAAATTACCAAAGTATCCATGAGTTAATGCAATGCGGGATTAATTGCCAACTGAACTAGGATATTACCCGGGAGTCTGAAATGTTGATTTTAAGGGATGCATGACATCTGTATAAGCCCGGGTGGATCCGAGGAGTTTTGTACAAAATTACTATTTTTCCCCTGATTAAGTGCATAATGAGCTTAATTGTGTGATTAAGGGAACATAGGCAATTTTAGGCTCTAATTAAAGATTAATTAATTTTAATTATTAATCTTGAGTCAAAATAATTAATTGAGACTAATTGAGGTTTAAGATTGCTTAGAAAAAGTTAAATCCCTTTCCTTAATCAAAAGAAATCATAAGACATGACATGGTCAAAGCATGAATAGTATTTTCTCTCTCATTTTCCTTAAAATTAGGAATTGTGTTGACTTTTGAAATATTTGGTTTAATTCAAATTAAGAATGTAAGACTACACTTTAATCATGTCTTGAAGCCCCTAAACACATGCTTACAACTCCAATCTCTTAATTACCAACTCCTAACCCATTGCCTAATTAAATCTACCTCTAATACACCTTCTAACCTACATGAAAAACAAAATATTTCCCTCCTAAGACAGCCCAAGGCCGTGGCCACTCCTCCCCCAAATGTACTCTCATGTTTTAATTTTTCATATACACTAACATTTGTACACACTCTCATTTTACCGCTCACTTTTTTTTGCCAAGACTTTAGTGTCAAAAAAGAGCTCTTGAAATGCTCTCAACTCAAGCTCTCATTTTCTTCTCCTCCACCACCAAGAACCACCACTCTCCACCACCTCTCAATCTCAAACCACCACACCACCACCATAGATCTTCCCTAAAACACATAACCTTTTCATTCCCATGCTCAAAAACTCAAGAAAAATCCTTTTCTCCTTTCTTCTTCACTTGGCTGAAATCATAAAGGTGCTCCAAGAGGAGATATATTCTTCTCATTTCTTTGCAAAAATCAAGTTCTTTCCTTGCTAGCAAGAAAACAATCTTTTGTAGGGATTTTGTTTGAGTTCGTTATCTTTTCTTTGGCTATTTTCGGTTTGAATGATTGGAACAAATGGAAAAGTTTATTCTTTTATTTTTTTTCCTTCTCATTTTCGATTTTGATGAATGAATGGTTGAGTTTTTGCTCTTTTCTTTTCTTCCATTTCAATTTTGAGCTTTCCTTTTTCTTCCTTATTCATTTCGATTTTGTTGTTGTTGGATGATTAAAAACCATGGCTTGATGATGAGAGATCTTGATGGTGGTTTTGATGTCACCATGTGCTTAACCTATAAAGCCTAAGGTTAGTTCATTTTCGATTTTAGGAAAACGAGAAAATGTAGAACATTGTTGTTTCTTTGAAATATCCTTTCTTTGATGGTTGAGATTGTAACGTCCAGTGACAAAGTCGGGGAGTGATCGCCGGTGCAAAGAAGGCACAGACAAGGAGCAGCTCCTGGCAGACTTCTAAGTGGAAGGGTGTAGGAATGAACTGATTACACACTCGAATAAGAGGAATCCTGACATTGTATAGGTATGGGACTATACAGTTAAGGAGGACTTATATGAATTGATTTGTATTACCTATACCAACAAGATGCATATTCTTTTTGGTAGCCTATCACTAAAGAACTCCATAGTTAAGCGTGCTTGGCTTGGAGCAATTTTGGGATGGGTGACCTTCTAGGAAGTTTTCCCAGGAAGCGTGTGAGTGAGGACAAAGCACGCTAAAAAGAGCCATGTTAGTTTATAGGGATAGTCGTCAATCCATAAAGCAGTAGGGAATGTTACAAATGGTATCAGAGCTTGCAACTTTCCCAGTACGGTGTGGTTCGTGGATGAACTAGGTGGAAGTTGGTGGGCATGTAATGCCCGGTGACGAAGTCGGAGAGTGATCGTCAGTGCAAAGAAGGCACGGACAAGGAGCGGTTCCTGACAGACTTCTAAGTGGAGGGGTGCATGAATGAATCAATTACATACTCGAATAAGAGGGATCTTGACACTGTATAGATATGAGACTATACAGTTAAAGAGGACTTATATGAATTGATTTGTACTACCTATACCAACAAGATGCATCTTCTTTTTAGTAGCCCATCACTAAAGAACTCCATAGTCAAGCGTGCTTGACTTGGAGCAATTTGGGGATGGGTGACCTTCTGGGAAGTTTTTCCATAAAGCGTGTGAGTGAGGACAAAGCACGTATAAAAGCCTTATGTTGGTTTGTGGGGACCGTCGTCAATCCATAAAGTAGCAGGGGATGTTACAGAGACCATGGCTTGATGATGAGGGTTCCTAGATGATTTTTATTGAAATCATCATATTTTGTGACCTCTAAAGCTCAATGTTTCATTTTCAGTTTCAACTGGTTTATGACAAGTAAAATGCTATTTGGTTCTCTTTGTTGGTTTTTTCTTGAACTTGATGATGAGTCTAAGAAAATGAGGTTCTTGGAACTATGATAATGAGAGACTCTAAAGCTCACTTCCATTTGTTAAGATTGAATGGGGTTTGACGTATGATTCTTTAAAGTCTTGAAATGAGCTCTGGTAAGATCTAAAAATGGACTTGCATCATGTTTATATTTTAAGCTCTTGTATCTCATGGTTATGTTTCAATACCTTGCACATCATGTTTATTTTCAAGTCACCACCTTAAATCTTGAAGACTAAAGAAATGGACTTGCATTTCCATGTTTAAATTTCAAGTCTTGCATTTCATGTTTATATTTCAAGTTATCACCAAAACTTCAAAGACTTAAAAATAAACTTGCATTTCCATATTTATATTTCAAGTCTTGAACATCATATTTACATTTCCAAGCCATCATATTTACATTCCAAGACCAATACTTTGTCATGGTTATTTCTCTTGAGTATATTTTCAGCCATGACAAAATATTGGTCTTGGAATGGATTTTATTTTATCTTAAGGTTCAAAACTTGTGTTTATGATCCTTTTGTTTATTTTCAAAGAATTGGAAACTCTAAAGGTATTAAAAATATGATTTTCATGGACAAAATCTTACTAATGGAAACTTTTGTTTTGCTACTGCCCCAAGGGTTATCATGTACATTTTCAAAGGGGTAATTTGGTTTAAAGTGTTTCCATTGACTTAGAATAAGATTAGAGGAAAACTAATCACTAGAAATGATTAATTTTACAATTCTAGATGCTATTAGAAATTAAAATTGTAGCTATTGATTTGATCATTTTAAATCTATAACATGCTGTTTGAAATGGTTTAGATGTGTGAAAATTACTATTAATTGTTGTAAGAATTATTCTTGGCACTTTAGGCAAAACTAGTAACTAGAAATTTATAAAATTGCAATTTTTGAAAGCTTCTAGCAAATTGAATTTTGGATACTACCTGAATTGTTTTGATTCTATATGGTGCTATTTGGGATTGCCTAATTGTTTAAAATTTGCCAATAATTAGTGTAATAATTATTTTTAGCACTTGGGAAAAAATTAGTAACTAAAAAGGATAAAAAATGTGAATTCTGGAGCTCTTAAGAATTGAATTGTGGATTCTGTTTCAGCAAGCATCAATTTAGTAAAAAGATGTGTGACACTCTGTATATGTGTGACAATCACTAATAATTTGTGTAGGAATTAATCTTAGCAGCTTAGAAAAAGCCGGTAATTAGAAAGGGTCAAAGATGTAACTTCTAAAATCTCGAAACTGTTTTTTTTTCTAAGTGTTGCCCAAACTGTACAGTATTGTTTGATAATATTTATGAGGTTAAAAATTAGTGGGAATTACTGTAATTAATCTCTTAGTTATATAAAAGAATAATTATTAATGTTAGGATAAACAGATTTGTTGTTTTGACTGTTTAAGGGCTAATGAATAATTACCGACAATTTGAGGATAAAAATGTGAATGGTATTTGTAATTGTAACATCCTAATTTTTAACCCAATACTCTAGAATATATTTAGGTTAATCATCAGTCTATTACGTCATAGTTTCCTTACTACTTTAAAATACTTAGCGGAAATACTGGTAAATTTTTTTTTTTTGAATTATAAAAGTAAAGTGAGAGCCGCGCGACACGATGAGCAATAAAACATGGATGGAAATAAAGCAAACATCTCATCATAACATAAGGCAAGTAAAGGCACATCACAATAAAACTAAACTGCATGTTTATATATAATATGATATGCCCACTCATAAAGTGTGAGACTTAGTTTAATACAACTGAAATAAAGATACATGGAAAATGAAAGTACAACAAAGGCATAAAAAGAAATTCTCCTAACTCTAGTGCGCCTACAAATGGGTAGACCAAAGACAAAAGAAGGCTATCCTAGCCTAGTCAAAGCTCGAGCACTAGAACCGCGACAGTCATCTCCTACTACGGGCCTCTCTGGAAAGGAGGGATGTATCCGATCCACTGGGCTATCTCGGTCAAGGTGGCTATGCGTTGCATCGGTCGGGCATGAGCTCCACGGTGGGGAATCATCCTCACCCGTCCTCCACGTACCGGCTGGGCTACAGAAGCCTCACTACCCTCCCCAACGTCCATCGGCACAGTGGGGGAGGATCCCTTGGAGGGTACCTGAGTGGCAGAGTCCTCCGAAGGGTCCACCTCGGAGAATGATGAGGGCGAGCGGGGCACATACTGTGGGTAGTCCCGGATGACAGAGGCTGTCGGTGGGGTGCGGCGGATCTGCTCCTCTCGAGGGCGTGCGCGCTCGAACACGAAGTCGTCGCCGAAGGGTGAGACAGGAGAGAATCGATGGCTGTGTACGGGGTGACTAAAGGGCCGTCCAACGAACATAAATACACGAACGATGCAGCGACCCACAAAATGGTATGACCCGTGGTCTGGATCATGATGCACCTCCCAGGTTGGGGTGTCCACAAAAATCACGAACGTTGCCATCTGAAGACGTGACGGAAAGGAAGAGATAGAGGGAGTGAGAATCTTGCTAAAGAATCTTAGTAGGGCTTCCTACTACCTAGGTGTTATCATCTATGTCCTCAGGAACCTTGGGTTTAGTATACAAAATAAGTGAACATGCATTAAGTCCATTTTTAAGCTTTGAAACATAGTTAGCCAAGGTCCATTCATTTTAGTATGATTCTTAATGTTATGGATGCAACATATTAAAGAATGTATGCATGGCTCTACTTAATGCAAGAATAATAATCATAACATTAAGAACATCATAATAGTGGCATAAAGTGGCAATTAAATCTTCATATGGGAAACTTTGTGACATAAACATCATACTTTACTTCCTCATAGGTCACCCTAAAAGACAATCGTTCTGGGGGTGCTCAGCTGAACTGGTGTCACCTAGAACGTGTCACATCTCTAGGTTATGAGCTCATACCTTAACTAGTCGTCACTAGTTCTTACTTATCAATCCCAATAAGCGTAACATAATCATAAACATAATCCCAACTTATCTAGTACGGGCTAGGGGGCATTTCTTGGGGGTGCTCGGCAGAACCGGTGTCACCCAAGAATTCATCTTGGTACCGATGTCACATGAGTTCTCTGGAGGTGCTCAGCCGAACCGGTGTCATCTGAGAACTCATCTTAGTACCTCATAAATAAAAATCTCATAGGTTTTCAAAAACTTTCTAAGTCCCCAAATTTGTCAGAAATTCGACTGCATAACAGCAGCATGCTGAATTTCTTCCAAATTTTACTTTATGCCACATAAGTCAATTAAACATGCATCCTTCATCATAATTCCATACATTCACATAATCATCCTCATACGTTCATAGACAACATCGAAATTTCATTATGCTCTTGATCCTACGGTATCTTATGCATTGACCCTTACGGGCCTTAAACTTATGATGTAATTAATCTATCATTTTCTATCAACCTCTTATGCACCTAAGGATTCTCTTCTAAAAAATATTACTATTATTTATGCTCTTTAATAAATCTGGGCAACTCCATTCCTTAGGGGGTAGAATTATAACTTACAATTACGGAGTTCTAGCACTTACGTCTTAGACCCTTTATCGGTTCCATCTTCGCCTAAGGCGCTATAAATTAAACCTAAACCAATTATAAGACATTCCGATGTCTAAGAACTAATTATAAACCATGTTTGCTGTATTATGAGGTTGCTGGACAGATTCTAAAGGTTAAATGTTTTAAGAGTTCTAGAATTACGATTTTATGGTTTTCTAGTTACTAGTTTCTCTATAGATGCTAAAATTCAATCATACTTCAAATGTAACCAAATTTTTCATGATTAAACAATCCTAATCTGATTATATTCCCATTGAAACAGTTTGGGTAGTATTCAAAAATAAATGGGTTAAAACTATGCTAAATCTTGACTTTATGGTTTTTCTAGAAAGCTAGTTTCTCTCCTATCATGCATAGAAATGTTCCTACCTCATCATACACAATTTTCGCACATTCTAACACATTAAAACATCTTCATACAGCAGCAAACTTGACATGGAAGCACTGAAACATTAAGTCCCAAAAAGATGCATAACTTGATATTTTCTAAAGCATATAAGTTGCTAGTTTCTCTTGGAATCAATTTTTAGGACTTCTAAAACTCTTTTACAAACCATTTTATTTTGTAAAAGAGGCTAAAACATCATTAGGTCAGTGACCACTTGATCCCTCCTTAAAAGAGAATTTAATTCATAAGTCTTGTTGGTCTTAATCTCACAAAGTTCATGAGGCTTAAAGAAAGTCGTAAAACTTAGATTGTTGGCCCTCGTAGCTAGATGAAACTCATTCCAAGCTCATCATCACTACATGACCGATATTATGCATTCAAAGAATGTTCCCACATAAAACTTTAACTTGAGATAAAATGGGCAAGTCTTTGAGCTCTAAGGTTCTTAGATGTTGACATAATTTAAACATGCTATGCGCTTTATTTTTATTTTTCATTACAAATTAAAGTGAGAGCTTAAAGTGTAACGCCCCGATTTTCTGTTTGAAGGGAAAATGACCAAAATGCCCCTGAGGTCATTTTGGCCCGGAATTCAAGGATGTCCGACCCGGCAGTCCTCGAAGGGCCAACTCAATGTTTGAAGGGGATTGAATGACCCTTGAGTGGTTCCGGAGGCGAAAGTCTCATTTTCCGCAGTTTCGGGTCAAAATGACCAAAATACCCCTATAGCGTTTTACGCGGGTAAAGGTGCCGTTTGAGCCTGAAACTTTCCCCAGAAGTTTAAAACCATGTTTTTACATGTTTCAAAACATCTGTTTGAGTCCCGTTGGTTCAGGGCAGTTTTAGTGCAAAATTACGATTTTGCCCCTAGAATAGTGTTTTTGAGTTTAATAATGTGATTAAGCAAATCTAAGCAATATTAGGCTCTAAACGAAGATTAATTAATTTCCATAATTAATCTAGAGTCAAAATAAATTATTAAAATTAATTAGAACCTAAGATTGCTTAGATTAGATTTAAATCTCTTTTCTAAAACTCAAGATTTCACTCTTGGAATCTTGAATAGTGTTTTCTCTCTTCAATTCCTTAAATCAAGGAATTGTGTCTAGAGTTGTTTATACACTAAAATGAATTTATAACTTACTAATGATGTAAGAACACTCCTTAATTATGTCTTGACAACCTTAATTACCCATTTTCTCACCTAAACACTTTCTTACAAATTCCTAATCTTAATTCTAATCAAAGATACACCTAAACACAACTCTAAACCACAATTAAAATGTAAAGAGAACCCTCCCCATGGCTGATGCATTTCGGCCCTCTCTCTCTCTCTTTTACCACACATGTTGAATTATTTCTCACTCAAAGAACCATGCTTGAAGCCATACCTTGAACCATACTTCACCATACTTTGAACCATACCTCACCATGCCTCAAGACCACATTATCTCACCTCATGGAACTCATGGGCTGCCTCCATGCTGCATGGCCGAAGCTCCTCCCCCTCCTTGCACCTTTCATTTGCTTCATTTCTCTATAAATAGCTTGCTTGGGTGAACTTGTATCATTTTGGGTTCATTTGCTAAGTGTAAGTTTTCAAAGAACACTTCAAAGTTTCCTTTTTCTCCCAAGTTCAAGTCTTCAAGTTCTTCAAGTTCTTCATCCTCTTCTCTCATTCCAACCTCCTAATCACTAGGTAGGGATTTTCTTTCAAGAGTTCTTTTATTTAAAGTTCTTAATCTCTTTATGTGTTCATAGTTTCTCTTGAATCCTTTCTAGAACTTCTTTTCTTCTTCTTCTCCTCCATGTTTCGACCATGAGCCCTTTGAGAGCAAGGGAATGAGAGCTTGATGATGAGGTTCCATGATGATAATGTTCATCACTTGGATAATCTCTAAAGCTTGATCTTTGTTCTTAAGATAAAGATGTTTTCTTTTGTTCTTTCTTCTTGAACTTTGAAACCTTTCACTTTGATGATGTTTTAAAATGGTTAACATGAACTCAATGATGAGGACTCATGATGTTGGTGTTAATGCATCATTAAGATCATGGTCTCTAGAGTTCCAAATGTTTCTTTCCTTCTCTAACAATTTCGGTTCCTTTTCTTTTTCTTTCTCTAAGGTTTCAGCCATATTGGCCAAGGGAGTTCACAATGGCTTGATGATGAGAGCTCCTAGATGATGACTATGTGTTCATCACAAAGAGGCCTCTAGAGCTTGAGTTTTAATGAAAATGTTATTTATGTTTACATTCCAAGAAAAGAAACTTTGTGTTTTAAAGAACCCTTAAGGTTCACTCTTGTTCTTACTTTATCTTGTCATGATAAGTTTGAGTTGAGGTTTAAGTTCCTTCAAAAGTCTTGTATGAGCTCTAATAAGAAATAAATGGACTAGCATTCATATTTATATTCAATCTTATGCATTACATATTTATTTTGAGCTTTGCATTCATATTTAATTTCCAAGCCATCACTTAAAGTTAAAGGATAAAGAATGGAGTGCATCTCATATTTACATTCTTGCCTAGCATATTTACTTTTATCACTAAAGAACGTAAAGATTTAAAATGAGAACTTGCACTATCACCTAACTAAATCTCAAAGCCTTTCTATTTCAGCCTTAAAGTCGATTGTTGCTGGGCCTAGAGCACTAAAATAAAGAAATGAACTTGCATATTTATATTCCAAGTCTTGCATATTTATATTTTAAGTTTTGTATATTTATATTTCAAGTTTCGCATATTTAATTCAAGCTTTGTATATTTATGATTCAAGTCTTGCACGTTTACTTTAAGCTCTCACTTTATTTTGTAATGAAGAATAAAAATGAAGTGCATAGCATGTTTAAATTATGTCATCACTTAAAAGATCTTAGAGCTCAAAGACTTGCCCATTTTATCTCAAGTTAAAGTTTAAATGAGGGAGCATTCTTTGAATGCATGATTTCAGCCTTGTAGTGAAGATGAACTTGGAATGAGTTTCATCTAGCTTCAAGGGCCTATAAGTCAAGTTTTAAGAATCCTTTTAAATCTCATAAATTTGTTTGAGTTTACGATCAACAAGGTTCTATGAATTTAATAATCTTTTGAGGAGGGATCAAGTGGTCACTGACCTAAGAATGCTTTTAGCTCTTTGACAAAGTAAAATGGTTTGCAAACGAGTTTTAGAAGTCCTAAAAACGGTTCCAAGAGAAACTAGCAACTTATACATTTTAGAAAATATCAAGTTATGTATCATTTTAGGACTTAATGTTTTGATCCTTCCATGATGAGCTTGCTGCTGTATGACGATGTTATGATGTGTTAGATTGTGTAAAAATTACGTGTGATGAGGTAGGAACATTTCTATGCAAGATAGGAGTGCAACTAGCTTTCTAGGAAAACCGTAAAGTCAAGATTTAGCATAGTTTTAACCCATTTATTTTTGGACACTGCCCAAACTGTTTCAATAGGAATATAATCAGATTAGGATTGTTTAATCATGAAAAATTTGGTTACAATTGAAGTAGGATTGAATTTTAGCACCTATGGAGAAATTAGCAACTAGAAAATCGTAAAACCGCAATTCTAGAACCCTTAGAACGTTTAATTCTTAGAATCTGTCCAGAAAACTTATGATGTAGAGAACATGGTTTAAAATTAGTTCTTTGATATAGGAATGACTCATAATTGGTTTAGGTTTAACTTATAGCACCTTAGGCGAAGATAGAACCAAGAAAGAGTCTAAAACGTAAGTTCTAGAACCCCGCAATCCTAAGTTTAAAGTGCTGCCCCTAAGGAGGGATGATGTTCAGATTTAATAGAGAGCATGAATAATAATAAGTTTTGTTAAAAGAGAACCCTTAGGTGCATAAAAGTTTGACGGAAGATGATAGATTAATTACATCACAAGTTTAAGGCCCGTAAGGGTCAAAACATAAGATACCGTAGGTCCAAGTGCATAATGAATTTTAATGTTGCTTGTGAAAGTATGAGGATGATTATGAGAATGCATGAATTTATGATGAAGGATGCATGTTTGATTGACTTATGTGGCATAAAGAAGAATTTGGAAGAAATTCGGCATGCTACAGCTATGCCATCGAATTTCTGACAAATTCGGGACTCAGAAAGTTTTTGAAAACCTATGAAATTTTTATGAGGTACTAAGATGAGTTCTCGGATTACACCGGTTCGGTCGAGCACCTCCAGAGAACTCATGTGACATCGGTACCAAGATTAATTCTTGGGTAACACCGGTTCGGGCGAGTAGCCCCAAGAAATGCCCCCTAGCCCGTACTGGATAAGTCGGGATTATGTTTATGATTATGTTATGCTTATCGAGATTGATAAGTAAGAACTAGTGATGACTAGTTAAGGTATGAGCTCATAACCTAGAGATGTGACACGTTCTGGGTGACACCGGTTCGGCCGAGCACCCCCAGAGCGATTGTCTTTTAGGGTGGCCTATGAGGAAGTTATGATGATTATGTCACAAAGAGAATTTAATTGCCACTTTATGCTACTATTATGATGTTCTTAAAGATATGATGATTATTCTTGTATTAAGTAGAGCCACGCATACATCCTTTAATATGTTTGCATCCACGACATTAAGAATCATGCTGAAATGAACGGACCTTGGCTAATTATGTTTTAGAACCTAAAAATAGATGTTTATGCATGCTCACTTATTTTGTGTAACTAAACCCAAGGTTCCTGAGGACGTAGATGATGACCCCTAGGTAGTAGGAGACCCTACTGAGATTCTTTAGCAAGATTCTCACTCCCTCTATCTCTTTCTTTCCGTCACGTCTTCAGATGGTGACATTCGTGGTTTTCGTGGACACCCCGACGTGGGAAGTGTACTATGACTCGGATCACGGGTCATATCATTTTGAGGGACAGTGCACGGTGCGAGTCTTCATGTTCGTAAGACGTCCCTTCGCTCACCCTGTGCATACCCATCGCTTCTCCCCGACAGCACCCTACGGCGACGATGAGCGGGTTTTTGAGCGCGCGCGTACGCATAACGAGAGAGTGCTCCACATGCATACCACCGCCTCAGCCATGCGTGACTATCCCGATTACGTGCCCCGGACCTACTTCTCCGAGACCGACCCGTCCGAGGACCCGCCTACCCATTCGTATAGCGAGAGTTCTGCCCCTACTCCACCACTGATGAGGGAGGGCAGTGAGGATACCGTGACTCAGCCACGATTTGCACGACGACCGGAGATGCGGCCACATTGCGGGGGTCACTCTCGACCCCCGTTCCGCCTCTTCACGCTCGAGGAGCTCGCCTAGTTTCCCGAATATGTGCCTCGTTCGCGAGATGGACGTCAGTAGGAGGTGACGTACGACTGATGGAGTACCCGGGTAGAGCACACACCACTTAGATGGGGATGAACCTTCTTTTGTTTTAGAGGTCATCCCGTTAGTTGCACTTGGGTAGGGGAGTTGCTTTTATAGTTTCCGTTGCACTTTCTCTTGTATTTCCTTTTTGGTTGTATTGCTCATGATGTATCAAACTAAGCCGTACTCTACACAAGTGGGCATATCATATATTATAGAAATATGCAGTTCAATGTTACTATGATGTGCCTTTACTTGCTTATGCCATGTTGCTATGAGATGCGTGCTTTGTTACCTTTCATGCATTATCAATTAACGTGTCGTGCGGCTCTCACTTTGCTTTTATATTTCATAAAAAAATATTTACTAGTATTTCCGCTAAATATTTTAAAGTAATAAGGAAGCTATGACGTAGCAGACTAATGATTAACCTAATTATGTTCTAGAGTATTGGGTTAAAAATTAGGATGTTACATAAAGTAAATATGCAAGACTTGAAATATAAATATGCAAGGCTTGAAATATAAATATGTAAGTTCATTTCTTTATTTTAGTGCTTTAGGCCCAGCAACAATCGACTTTAAGGCCGAAATAGAAAGGCTTTGAGATTTAGTTAGGTGATAGTGCAAGCTCTCAGTTCGGTGGTTTCTCTAAAGTAAATATGCTAGACAAGAATGTAAATATGAGGTGCAATCCATTCTTTATCTTTTAACTTTAAGTGATGGCTTGGAAAAATAAATATGAATGCAAAGCTCAAAGTAAATATGTAATGCATAAGCTTGAATTTAAATATGAATGCTAGTCCATTTTATATTAGAGCTCATACAAGACTTTAAAGGAACTTAAACCTCAACCCAAACTTATCATGACAAGATAAAGTAAAGACAAGAGTGAATCTCAAGGGTTCATTAGAACACAAAGTTTCTTTTCTTGAAATGTGGTCATAAATAACATTTTTATTAAAACTCAAGCTCTAGAGGCCTCATTGTGATGAACACATAGTCATCATTTAGAAGCTCTCATCATCAAGCCATTGTGAACCTCATTGGCCAACATGGCCGAAAATTTGGAGAAAGAAAAGGAAAAGGAATCGAAACTTTTAAGAAGAAAAAGAAACATTTGAAACTCTAGAGACCATGATCTTGATGATGCATTAACACCAACATCATGAGTCCTCATCATTGAGTTCATGTAACCATTTTAAAACATCATCAAAGTTAAAGATTTCAAGAAGAAAGAACCATAAACATCTTTATCTTAAGAACAAAGATCAAGCTTTAGAGATTGTTCAAGTGATGGACATCACCACCATGAAACCTCATCATCAAGATCTCATTCCCTTGTCCTCAAAGGCCCATGGCCGAAAATGATGAAGAAAAAAGAAGGGGAAAGAAGTTCTAAAAAGACTCAAGAGAAACCATAAACACATAACTAGAAATAGAACTTAAATAAAGAAAATACTTGAAAGAAAATCCCTACCAAGTGATTGAAGGTTGGGATGAGAGAAGAGGATGAAGAACTTGAAGTACTTGAACACTTGAACTTGAGAGAAAAAGGAAACTTTGAAGTGCTCTTTGAAAACTTACACTTAGCAAATGAACCCAAAATGATGCAAGTTCACCCAAGCATGCTATTTATAGAGAAATGAAACAAATGCAAGGTACAAGGAGGGAGGGAAGGTTTTGGCCAAGAGGAGCAGCCCCATGAGTTCCATGAGGTGAGATGTTGTGATCTTGAGGCATGATGAGGTATGGTTCAAAGTATGGTGAGGTATGGTTCAAGGTATGGCTCAAGCATGGTTCTTTGAATGAGAAACAAATCAACATGTGATGTAAATGAGAGAGAGAGGGCCGAAAGTGCATCAGCCATGGGGGAGGGTTTTCTTGCATTTTAATTGTGGTTTAGAGTTGTGTTTAGGTGTATCTTTGATTAGGATTAAGATTAGGAATTTGTAAGAAAGTGTTTAGGTGAGAAAATGGGTAATCAAGGTTGTCAAAACATATTAAGGAGTGGTCTTGCATCATTAGTGAGTTATAAACTTATTTTAGTGTATAAACAATTCTAGACACAATTCCTTGATTTAAGGAATTGGAAAGAGAAAATACGATTCAAGATTTCAAGAGTGAAATCTTGAGTTTTAAAAAGAGATTTAAATCTAATCTAAGCAATTTTAGGTTCTAATTAATTTTAATAGTTTATTTTGACTCTAGATTAATTATGAAAATTAATTAATCTTCGATTAGAGCCTAATATTGCTTAGGTTTGCTTAATTACATCATTAAGCTCAAAAACATTATTCTAGGGGCAAAATCGTAATTTTGCACTAAAACTGCCTGGGACCACCGGGACTTAAACAGATGTTTTGAAACATGTAAAAACATTGTTTAAAACCTTCGGGGAAAGTTTCAGGCTCAAATGGCACCTTTACCCGCGTAAAAATGCTATAGGGGTATTTTGGTCATTTTGACCTGAAACTGCAGAAAATGAGACTTTCGCCTCCGAAACCACTCAAGGGTCATTCAATCCCCTTCAAACATTGAGTTGGCCCTTCGAGGACTGCTGGGTCGGCCATCCTCGAATTCCGGGCCGAAAATGACCTCAAGGGCATTTTGGTCATTTTCCACTCAGACAGAAAATCGGGGCGTCACAGTAATGATCTTTAGTACATTATGTGTATTTATGTATATCTTGATGAGCATGGCATATGCATTAGCTGAGTCTAGTCCATGATTCCGACATACTGGGTAGGAGCATATTTACCCTTTCAAGAAATGTTAATGATGTTATGCTTATGTGAATAATTACATGATGAATTGTGATTGTGAATTGAGAATTTGAGATGCATGATTTATGTATTTTATGAGCATGAAATGTTAAAAGATAAGTTATGATGACAATTATAATTATATGCTCATAACATGCGAAGATTAATGGTGATATAAGAAACATGAAAATGATCCTCTAGACTCTAGGAATTAATAGTTATGAGAGGTGATTCAATAAAGATCCTTCATGTAATATCCTAATTTTTAACCCAATACTCTTAGAACATATTTAGGTTGGTCATTAGTCTATTACTCTTTTAGTCTCATTCTTTAAAACCTTTCTTTAAAATACTTAGCGGAAAATACGGATAAAGAAATTTTTTGTTTTGAAAACATAAAAGAAACGTGAGCCGCGCATAACGTAAATGGTTGTTAATGTAAGGCGTAAACATAACGTGAATAACATAATCAGAAACATCGTCATATAACATTAACTTCAGATATCAAGTCAAACAACATTAATAGTACTTATAATATAGGAATATTCCACAATAATACCACATTAAATATATTGAGCCCACCTGTAAAGGTTAAGCATACAACAATTCAAAAACCCACATATAAATATGATGAAATTAAGCTAAGACTATGTCCCCGCTTCCGCTGTGTCACTCTATTCTCGACCATCAGCCTACTTCGATGTTGGCACCTCAGGGAAATCCATGGACATCGTTGTCAACCTTGTCTGAAGACGAAGATGGAAAAGAAAGACAGGGGGAGTGAGAAACTTATACACGAATCTCAGTAGGGCTTCCCTTTTCATACACGTATCATCATCATCGTCCTCAGGAACCTCGATTTTAATTATGAAAGAGTGAGTATGCAAAGATTCATTTATTAAGTTCTAAAACATCCATTACCGAGGCCATTCATTTTATCATGAGTCTTGTAATGACTGCATCATACTTCTTTATGATATGCATGTCAATACTTTATGCAACATTACTCTAAAACATACATCTAACTTCATAGCAAACATGATGTGCATAGAACATGGTTCATGAATGACATTCCTTGTTTCCTTAGGTGACTTAAGTCTCTTTTCATTCTTGGGGCTACCCTATTACTCTTCCCTTTTACAAGTACTTCTAGATTATGAGCTCATACCTCATTAGTCGTTACTAGCATAAACTTATTCCCTTTTGATAAGTTGAAGTCCCGACTTGATAAGTACGGGTTAGGGGGCAATAATCACCTTTTCATCACCTATAGTTTGATGAGTCCAAAGGATCATTTTCTCATATTTTAAGTCACCTTAAGCCTTAGCATGTTATAACAAGATGCAATACATAACTCATAAATGTCATAACTCTTCATATATGCATCTCCAACGTTCCAAATGAACTATAACATGCAAATGATGAACTCTATAACAATATCTCACATAACATCAAACATTACATGAATGCATCATCTCAAGTCATCATCACATAAACATTCCCTTAAATGGCCAAACACTTAAATTGGGTAACTCAAACTGTCAAATTATTTTCTTATGCATTTAAGGGACTAATCATCATTACCACTAATTATTAACCTCAAGAACATCATCAATCAAAGTTGGACGCATAGGTAGTAAATGAATTTCTATGATTTAAGGTGTTCTAGAAGTTGCATTTTAATCCCTTTCTCGTTACCGGCTTTTCTTATAATGCTAAAATAAACTCCTAAACCATTTATGAGTCAATTTCACTTAAGTAAACATGATATAACATGGTTTTACAATCATTCAAAGGTGCTAGAATAGAATGTATAATTCATTTCCTTAGGAGTTCCATAATTCACATTTTTAATTCTTTTTAGTTACTAGGCTTGTCAAAAGTGTCAAGAACAATTATCACATCAAGTAGCAAGGTGTCTATCATATTTAAATTATCCAATACAGAATCTAATGGTGCTGGAAATCTAAAGGGAAAGCCGAAAAGTAACATGTCTCATGAGCACAAGATAAGGCATTTCAAGTAATTAAGCTTTATACTTAAGATAACTTCTAAAACTCTTTGAAAACTAATTTACTTTGTCAAAGATGCTAAAAATAATCATAGGGCAATAACTAGATTAAAACATTCTTGAGATAAAAAGAAGGCAAGTCCTTGAGCTCTAGGATCTTTTAGTGATGACAAAATCTTAAACATGCTATGCACCTCATTTTATTCTTCATTATAAAATAAAATAAAGTGAGAACTTCAAGGTAAATATGAGATGCAAGTTTATTTCTTATCTTTGAGTTTAGGTGATGGCTTGAAATATAAACATGCTAGACAAGAATATAAATATGAAATGCAAGTTCATTTCTTATCTTTAAGCTTTATGTGATAACTTGGAAATAACCATGATATGCAAGTCCAATTCTTTATTTTAGTGCTTTAGGCCCCTTAGAGTATTTACTCTAAATCAACAATCAACTTTAAGGTTGAAATAGGTAGGCTTCGAGATTAATTATTAAGTGATGACAAAGAAATATAAACATGAATACAAAACTTGAATATAAACATGCCATGCAAGGACTTGAAATATAAATATGAATGCAAGTTCAATTCTTTATTTTAGTGCTTTAGGCCCCACAACAATTGACTTTAAGTCCGAAATAGGTAGACTTCGAGATTAGTTATTAGGTGATAACAAGGAAATATAAACATGAATGTAAAGCTTGAATATAAATATGCCATGCAAGAACTTGAAATATAAATATAAATGCAAGTTCATTTTATTTCTTATTAGAGCTCATTAAACTTGCAAAAAGGTAAAACTCAAGCTCTAGAGGTTTCATTGTGATAACTCATAGTCATCACCTAGAAACTCTCATCATCAAGCTATCATGAGAAACCATCAAAACCTTGATGGTCGAAATACATAAGGAAGGAAAAGGAAGAAACCGAAATAGTAAAGCCCCAAAACATCATTTTAAACCAAGAACAAAGCTTAACAAAGCAAAGACATAATTATTAAAACAACTCACTACCAAGGTATGTTTTCTTGCAGATGAAAAGGACTTGGTCTTGAGAGGAGGATGAAAGGAAAATCTTCCTTGGAGCTTGATGATGTTTTCGACCAAGGAGGAAAAAGAAAGGAAGAAAGTTGTGGTTCTTGAACTTGATCCTTTAGAAAGGCAAGACTAAGTGTTTAGAAGGTTGTGTATGGTTGAGAAGTGGTGGTTCTTGGTGAGTAAGAAGAAGAAGAAGATGATGATGATGAAAGAACTCTTGAACTCTTGAGAGAAAAAGAGAGAACTTAGAACTATTCTTGAAGCTAAACTTAGCAAATGAACAAAAGTGGAACCAAGTCCATCTAGACATGGTATTTATAGAAAAACAACATCAAGGGTGTAAGAATGGAGGGAGTGGCTGAATTCTCATGGAGGGAAAAGGAAGAAAATATCTCTTTATAAGGTATAGTGTAGGCATGGCTAGGTATGGTCTTAAGCATGGCTTCAAGTATGGCCAAGTATGGCCTTTGATTTGGAATTAAAATAAATTAATTCTTTTAAATGGAGGAGGAGGAGGAGTGGCGGTTTTTCTTCTTAATTAGGGGAGGAAAATCACAATTTAATGTGTATTAGGAGTAAGCCTAGGGGTAGTATTTGATTAGGCCAAAGATTAGAGTTTTATGACTAAGTGTTTAGGTAAGTAAGTAGGTAATTAGGGCCATATAAGACTAGTTTAGAAAGTGGTTTCTCTAAATTAATGAAGTCAAACTTCATTAACTTAGAATCCAATGCCAACATGTTTCCTTGATTTAGGAAATTGGAGAGAGAAAACACTATTTCTAGATTCCTTTCTCAAAGAATTAAAACTAGAAAATAGTTTTGAGTTTCTCTAAGTAATCTTAGGTTCTAATTAACTTTAATAAATTATTTTGACTCTACATTAATTATGGAAATTAATTAATCTTCGATTAGAGCCTAATATTGCTTAGGTTTGCTTAATTACATCATTAGGCTTAACGGCATTATTCCAGGGGCAAAATCATAAGTTTGGACAAAAACTTCCCGGGACCATTGGGACTTAAACGGACGTCATCAGTCACATGAAATCATCATATTAAACCTTCTGGGAGAGTTCCGGGCTCAAACGACACTTATATCCGCGTAAAACGCGATAGGGGTATTTTGGTCATTTTGAGCTGAAAACTTGAAAAATGAAATTTTCATCTTCGAGATCATTCCCAACTTATCCAATCCCCTTCAACATTGGAGTTGACCCTTCGAGGACTGCCGGGCCAGCTATCCTCGAATTCCGGGTGAAAAATGACCTCAGGGGCATTTTGGTCATTTTTGCTCAGACAGAAAAAAAAATCAGGGCATTACACTTTAGACTTCAGGAATTAATGGTTATGAAAGGTGATCCTATGCCCCCTATCTTGCACTCTGGGAGTCGAGAATTAGCTTATCAAGAAGATAAGTGTAGACTAGTGATGACTAGTTAGGTATGAGCTCATAACCTAAACTCTCAAGAGAAGAGAGCATTAGAGTGGCCCCCATAGAGAGAAATGAAAAATCTAAGTCACCTAAAGAATAAAAAGGAAGAGATCATGCCATGCTATTTATGCTCTTTATGTCATTAATTATTTCGCACATGATTACTTATAGTGTGGCGCATATGCATTTGACATGGATTTCATAATATGGTATGATGCATTCATGACATTCAGACTCATGTTAAAAGACACGGGCCTTGGCTAATGGTATTTAGAACTTAACAAGCGAACTATATTTATGCCCACTATTTCATAATGAAAATCGAGGTTCCTGAGGATGAAGATGTTGGTATCTATTAGGAGGTAAACACCCTACTGAGATTCTTTTATAAGTTTCTCATTCCCTCTTTCTTTCCATCTGGTCTTCAGAGGATGATGGCTTCATTCGTGATCCTCATTGACGCACCCACTGGGGAGATGCACTTCGACACCACCCATCAGTCATACCATTTTGTGGGTCGTTGTGCTATACGCCTTTTTGTACTCATGGAGCGTCCTTTTGCACACTTAATCTCTAGCTTCCTGTTCTCTCCCGCCTCATGGAGCGTCCTTTTTGTACTCATGGAGCATCCTTTTTGTACTCATGGAGCGTTCTTTTTGCACACTTGGTGACGACATCATGTTTGAGCGTGCTCGACCATGTGGAGAGTAGACCCGTCATGCCACTTCTGCTGTCCGTGACTTCCATGAGTATATTCCTCGATCATCCCCCCACTCTATGGAGTCTCAGTATGATCCGTCTATGGATTCGGCTACTTAGTGTCCTTTGGAGGGTTCTGCACCTACTGTCCCCATGGAGATCGGAGGCCATAGCAAGGCTACTGTGACCTAGCCAATGAAAAGAGCTAGCGTAGCTATGTGATCACACCGAGGTGCTCACATCCGACTGGCTCACTGTTTGGCTACACCCGATAAGTTGGCCCAGTAGATTAGTTACCTTCCTCCTTCTGGGGAAGGGCAGCAGTAGGAGCGAGTAATGGACTTTGGGGTGCCTATGCACATAACATGGAGATGATAGCCTTCTTTTACTTTTTATATTTTAGAGGTTATCCATTTAGGCGTACCCCAGTATGGATAGCGAAGAGGAGAGACCTTGACTAGCTATACCTTTATTTCTTTTCTTAACATTTATGGATGACTGTACTATCGCAACCTTTATTGGTGGGTATGATGCTAACTATTTTAAATACATTGTATGGTGTGCTATATGAATCCATGATGAGATGCTATGCTTATGATGATGTGTTTATTTTCATCCATGTGTATCTATGATGTATTTTAATTTCTTTTCAACTTGTATGTGTGACGTATGGTGTTGTTCTTTTAAGTTTGTGTGGGTCATGTTTTTGTTTTAAGTTTCAAAAAAACAAAAAATTTACCCATATTTTTGCTAAGTATTTTAACAACTTAAAGTTAAGAACTGAAACAAAAGAGTAATAACTAATAATTAACTTAAATGTATCCTAGGCGTGTTAGGTTAAATATTAGGGTGTTTGATTTTGGTATCAGAGCCAGGTTCAGTTCTCATGGAGCCTGAGGATTAGACTGACTATGCTTCTTAGGCATGATGCGATAGTTAAGTCATGCATAGTTGCTTTATCAATTGGCTAAGCTTAAGGATAGAGATGCATGACTATTGTATATGTGTACGTGCCATGGTAACTAGCTCACTTTACATGAAGTATTGAGTCTGATCACCTTAATGTTTGTTGTTTTGTGAGCTTAGGAACTAATGGTGCGACCACGACAGACTAGGGCAATGCAGATGATGGTTGAAAGGATGGAGCGACAGGGCAATGCTGGCCGTGGTCCTGATGCTGTCGAGGACCTCGAGCATGCCTGATTCGGAGAGTTCCATAGACCAAACCCACCATCATTCATAGGAGCTCTGAATCTGAACAAAGCTGATGAATGGATCAAGAGCATGAAGAAGATCTCTTCGGTGATCCCTTGCATCGAGGAGCAAAAGGTGACTTTTGCTACCTACATGCTAGAGGTAGATGCCGAGTTCTGGTGGACCGGCACCTGAAGGCTGCTAGTGGCATCTGACACCCAGATTGATTGGGAACTGTTCAAGGCCCACTTTTATGAGAAGTACTTTCCAGAGTTGATAAGAAATGCCAAGGATATAGAGTTCATGCAGCTGAGCATTGCTCAATACACTACAAAGTTTGAAGAGCTAATCAAGTTTTCAAGGGTTTTTTAGGGGAACCCTGATGAGATATGGAAATGTGTTAAGTATGAAGCCGAGCTGAAGGCAGAGATCAACGTTGCCATTGCACACATGGAGATTAGGGACTTCCCTGCCCTAGTCAACAAGTGCCGCATCATCAAAAAAGGCCACAAAAAGTTGAGCATGGAAAGGGCTAAAAATTTTACCAAGAAGCCGACACCGCAAGACTTGAGATTCAGGCAGCATTTCAAGCCTCAGTACAAGCTGCAGTTCAAGCCATATTTCAAGCTGTAGTCTAGGCCCTAAGCCCCAAGGAAGAATTATCATCAAGGGGGATCGAGTGGTCCTAAGGGCAAGACACCCCAGAGAGCCATGATCGCACCCTCAGACCTACTCCAGCTACAACATGCCCCAAGTGTGGGAAGTTGCACGGGGATCGCCCTTGCTTGTTAGGCCAGGGAGTCTGCTTCAAATACAGGAAGCCTGGACATTATGCTTGGGAATGCGTAGAGAAGAACCCGACAACCCCCAACACCAAGCCACAACGACAGGGGAGGGTATTTACCCTTAACACGAAAGACTTGGTGAAGTCCAGAAACCTCATAGAAGGTAAGTGCTTACTGAATAATAGGGCCTTCATTGTATTGTATGACTCTGGCGCAACCCATTCATTTATATCTAATGATAATGTGAAGACTTTATAATTGTATGTGTCAAAACTTCCTTTTGATCTTACTATTTCTACACCTACTGGTAAACTTGGTAGGACATGTAGATATTGTTTGAATTTTCATTTCATTGCTAAAGGTAGACCTTTTATTTTAGACTTGGTTTGTTTAACTATGCATGGTCTAGATATGATTCTCGGCATGGATTGGCTTTATGCTAATCGTGCATTGTTGAACTATTATACAAAGTTTGTTATCTTTCTTCCTATCCTTAGTGTGCCTAGTAATTCTTTAAGTCTTTACATAAATGCTGTAGAGGTCAACTATTATGAGGGAGAGAGTAAGGGATATGTTCTCCTAGTACCCATAGTAAAAGACTATCCTGAGGCATTTTCAGATGAGATACCAGAGTTTCCTTTGGTGAGAGAAATAGAATTCTCTATAGAGTTAGTTCCGGGAATAGGACCTATATCCATAGCACCTTATAGGATCTCACCTTTGGAGCTAACCGAGTTAAAAAACCAGTTGGAGGAGCTTTTAGAGAAAAAGTTTGTGAGACTTGTGCATCACCATGGGGAGCCCTGGTTTTATTTTTCAAAAAGAAGAATGGGAGTATGAGGTTGTGTGTTGACTGTATGCAATTGAACCGAGTGACAGTGAAAAACAAGTACCCTTTGCCTAGGATTGATGATTTAATGGATCAGTTGAGAGGGGCGGTAGTGTTTTTGAAGTTAACTTAAGGTCAAGATATCACCAGATTAGAGTGAGGGATGAGGGCACAGTCTTATAGGCACTTTGAGTTCAAGGTGATATCATTTGGACTGACTAATGTTCCTACTGTGTTTGTGGATTACATGAATAGGATCTTTAGACCTTATTTAGACCAGTTTGTGGTTGTTTTCATAGATGGCATACTTATCTATTTTTCAATATATTTGGTTTGATATTATTATGGAATATTCCTATATCATCAATATTATTAATGTTGTTGACTTGATATTTGAAATTAATGTTATATGATGATGTGTTCAGTGTATGCTAGATTCTGTTGTGATCTGTATATATATATTATGTGACGAATAGTTATGCACTACAACTTAAACGTGATCGCTCATAGTTTGGTTTTTCAAAAAAAAAATGAGTCGTACTTTCCTTAGTCTTATTTTCAAAGCCTAAAATTAAGTAAAATTCTGAAACAAAAGAGTAACAACTAACGATTAACCATTATGTGTCCTAGGTGTATTGTGTTGAAAGTTAGGGTGTTACATTTTGGTATCAGAACAGTTTAGTTCTCATAGAGCATGAGGATTGGACTGACTATGCTTCCTAAGCATAATGCGATAGTTATGTCATGTGTAGTTGCCTTATTAATAGGATAAGTCTTAGGATAGAGATGCACAACTGCTGTATGTGAACATGCCATGGTAACTAGCTCACTTTATATAAAGTATTGAGCCTGATCACCTCAGTGTTTGCTGTGATGTGTGCTTAGGAACCAATGGCGCGATCACAACAAATGGAGCAACAAGGCACTGTCGGCTGTGGTCCCCATACCATGGAGAATCTTGAGCATGCCAGATTCAGGGAATTTCGAAGAGCAAACCCTCTACTGTTCCGAGGATCTCTAAACCCGAACATTGATGAAGAGTGGATGAAGTGTAACACCCTAGTAATTAACCAGATACACCTAGGTTGAATCTGATTAATGACTAGACTTTACTCCTTGCTTTGGTTTTTTCTTCATAATTTGAAAATACTTAGTGAAATTACGAGCGTTTTTTTTTTTTAAACACATAATTGAAAACGTGAGCAGGTACAGTGAGCAGTAGCGGAGTATAATAAGACGTTTAAGAATATATCACATCATATCACTTAGGCTCCATCATATAACATCCATAAGCACATTATAGCATATATTTACATACAATAACCTCACTCAAAGGGTGGGTTATGTTCATACATCATTATCTTATGCAAACCCATAAAAGAAAATATACTTAAGGAAATTCATGCCCCTAAACTAGATAACTCCATAAGCGGGAAGGTTATCCTAAAACTAGGGTGCATGATCACACATAAGTCTACTAAGAACCTTCTATTAGCCACTTTGTCCACGAAAATGGGGGAATAAATCAGATCCTTGATGAGCTCCCTCGGGAGAAGACACACGAGATACCAGTGAGGTGCATGGGCGGCATCGCTAACACCGGTTGAACAAGCTGTTTCCTCACTACCCTCTCTTACGTGTGGGAGTAGGGCGAGAGCTCTCGAGAATATACATGAGTAGAGTGTCCTCTGAAGGATCAGTTTGAGAATATCTCGTCTCGAGAACATACTCACGGAAATCCATAGACCAGATGAAGGCGGGATAAGAAACGTAACATCCTTTCATCAAGTGGGCGTGCATGTTCGAAAACCATTTCATCGCCATAGGGAAAGTAAGGAAAATCGGAAGTAACTAGGGCGGGGATGTGCAAATGGGCGACCTATGTAAATAAAAACCATGACTGCGCACCTCACTTCAAAATGATAAAGGCGATGCAGGATCATAGTGGAATTCCCAAGTAGGGGTATCAAACGGCAGCGAATGTCGCCATTTGAATCTGGAGACAATGGCGGAAATAAAGAAAAAGGAGTGAGAATCTTGCTAAAGAATTCTACGATGAGTACCTCCTTCTCGTGTCATCATCAAAGTCCCGGGAACCTCGGGATTATTCTAAAATAGTGAGCATGCAAAGATTCATTTAAGTTAGGACAAATACTTAACTTGAGGTTAAATCCAATTTTTAATCATCGCGTCTTATAATGCATCTTATTCTTAACATGTCATATTTACAATGAACTTTTCCTTTATCATTACATCATATTCCTCATCATCATTATCAAAATAACATGCATAAAAGAACGTCATATAATATTAGCTACACATGGACACAGTGCACATATTTCATTTCTTTAGTGCCTTAGGTGACTTAAAATCTTATCATCATCATTATTTTCCTTAGAGCCACCCTATACTCCACCCTTTTGGGAGTAATTTAGGTTATGAGCTCATACTTTACTAGTCGTCACTAGCATATACTTATCCACTTTTGATAAGCTAAAGTCGACTCTACCCTTTTGAGAGGAAGCGGGTTAGGGGGCTAAAATCACATTTTCACCACCTATAGTCTGATGGTTCCAAAGGATCATTTCCTTATAGGTTTAAGTCACCATTAAATCTTTGCATGTTATATCATAATACAATTCATAAACATCATAACATTTTCTCATTTATAGTCTTAAGCTAGAATAATATATATCTATTTGTAATCATGCATATGGGAGATTCCCGGGGAAAGAAGGTGGAGTCACAATGGACAGCTTAAATACCAAGTCTTTCCTTAGCCAGAACCTTTCCAAATTACACTTTTACAATGATACACTTTCTTCTAGCAACAAAGGTGAATTTTACATAAGAACATTTCATGTATAAGCATTCTTATTATTTGCAACAGCAAGAAATATAACATACAAGTCAGGAAATCATTCAATGATATCAAGTACTTAATAAGCATCCAATCCTTACATAGAATTATCAATTATAGAACTAATTAGTTACTAAACCAATTATGAATCATTCTCTTAACAATAAACCATAATTATCACAACTTCAATCATATCAAATCATTATCACACATTGATACTAAACTAGGATCGATTAGTAGAATCATGAACCTCATGCAATTACATAGAATCATATTTTAAGTGCATATAAAATACTAGTTCCCAGTAAAATCCTTGCAAAGCCTTAAAACTCATTTAGAAACTAGTTCTTTTGTCAAATTTGGGAGGATCTTCACAATTAAAATTCTCACTTAAGATAAAAGGAGTAAGTCTTGAGCTTTAGAGATTTAGGTGACATCTTAGAATTATAAACATGCTATGCAACCTTATTTTAATCTTATCTTTATAAGGTGATAGCTTGGAATTATAAACATGATATGCAATTCCATTTCTTTATCTTTAAGATTTAAGGTGATGACTTGAAAATTAAACATGATGCAAGAACTTGAAATATAAACATGATACAAGAAAGCTGGAGCGGCGGTAATCCGCTTGCAGGACGATGAGGAGAAGAGAATATTAAGCAGGGGCGGTAGTCGCCTGAGACGATAGAGAAGAGAATATTAAGAAACCGGGCGGCGGTAGTCACTGGGACCGATAGAGGGAGAAGAGAATTATTATTACATCTTTTTAGCTCAATCTCAAGACTTTTTAAAGAATAAATTCTCTAACCTCAATAATCATATTTCTTTGCTTGTGATACATGGGCAAGTCTTTAAGCTCTAGGATCTTTAGGTGATGGCATAAAATAAACATGTCATGCGTTGATTCTTTTAGCCATTATAAAATATAGTGAGCATAAATTAAATATGAGATGCAACCTCTTAATTATCTTGAAAGATTAAGTGATGACTTGAAACATAAACATGAAATACAAGCTTGGAATTTAAACATGAGAAATGCAAGTTCATTTATTCATTCTTGAAAATTTAGTGATGACATAGAAGGTAAACATGGTTATGCAAAGCATAAACTTAATCATGGATGCAAATTCATTTGTTTCTTTACTAGAGCTCCTTCAAGACTTTAAAGAATTATAAATTCAACCCAATACATATCTTAACAAGAAATAAAACATAAAAGGAAAAAAATACATCTTTCAAGTTCTAAACTAAAAATCTTTGTTTTAGCATCATAAAGCATTATTCTGGTTTTGCATCAAGTGGAATTTTCAAGCTTTAGAGGCCACAACTTGTGATGGATTACAACCCACCTCAAAGTCCTCATCATCAAGCCATCATCTTAGTTCCACCTAGGCCATATGGTTGAATTGGTTAAAGAAAAAATTGAAGAGGAAAACCAAAATGAAAAGCTAAAGGCAAGTTCATAATTTCATCATTTTGGGCTAAAAGCACAACTCCTCAAAGCATAGAAATAAATTTAGAAACTACTCCCTACCTAATCTGAGTTGAAGAAGAGGAAGAGAACTTGATTTCTTGAAGTGAAATGACACAAAATCTCTTTGAAAAATTGAAGAAAGAATTCAGCCAAAGAGGAGGAAGAAAGAAAGTTTTTGGTGCTCCTAAAACTAGTTATGAACCAAGCATTCCAAGACCACTCAAGCAAGCCTATTTATAGAAGATTTTGAGGCTTCTAATTGGCCAAAAATGAGGAGGTAGTTGTCAGAATTTTTCAGGAGTAATAATGGAGGAAAAATCATTTTAGACAAAGTTGTATGAAATTAAGGAATTATGTCTCTTATGGTGACATTTTGGCATTTTGTTTTAGTGCAACTTTGGAAATAATTCAGCTGCATAATGGCATCAATAATTTCGTGCATTACAGCCCAAAGAAGTGAAATTTGTGTGTTCCATGCATTATTTAGGTGTAGACAAGGTATTCATGTAATTTAGAGAATTTCACGGTTAAGGGCTTAAGTGAATTAGTAAGCAATTTGGGTGTTTTGAGCAATTTTGGGTTCTAATCAATCTAAATACATAATTTTGAATCTAGATTAATATTTAGAATTTAATAAGCTTTAATTTGAGCCTAATATTGCTTAGGTTTGGTATATGAATCGAAAATCCCGAAATTAGCAGCGCCCAAAAACGGGGCAAATCGTACTTTCACTTAAAACTGCCCAAGGCCCCCCGAGCTTAACCAATGGTTAATCATGGCTTAAAAACACATTTTAAAACATTTTAGTGAGGTTCGGGCTCGGCACGCATATCGAGTTAAAGCAGCCCCTTGAGGCGTTTTGGTCTTTTAAATGCGTCGAACTCAAAATTGAGATTCTTACGCTCTATTAACACACATAACACAAACAATCCCTTATTATTCTCAAAACATCCCTTGAGAATATGTGGGCTAATCCTCATTTTACGAGTAAAATAACTTCAGGGGACATTTGGTCATTTTATCGTCTGATAATTGATTTGCGACTCTCGCATGAATCGTTCCTAACCTCTCTTCTAATGTTATATTCCTTTATTGAGGATTGTTCGGCCTCAAATCTTATGTAATAATTACCTACGGTAATTCAGTAATTGAGTAATTTCTAATGACAGTAAAAATTACAGTAAAAATTGGGGCGTTACATGAAGCATATGGAAAAGATCTTCTCCGTGATCACTTGTTCAGAGGAGCAAAAGGTGACCTTTGCCACTTACATGTTAGAAGCGGATGCTGAGTTCTGGTGGACCGGCACTCGAAGGTCGCTGGAGGCGTTTGACACACCAATCAACTAGGAGTTATTCAAAGCCTACTTCTATGAGAAGTACTTCCCGAAATCTGCAAGGAATGCTAAAGATATTGAGTTTATGCAACTGGTGCAAGGAGGCATGAACATCGCGCAGTATACTGTGAAGTTCATGGAGCTAGGCAAGTTCTCAAGAATATTCCAAGGGAACCCCGATGAAGTATGGAAGTGCGTCAAGTACGAAGTTGAACTAAAGCTGGGGATCAACATTGTTGTCGCACACTTGGAGATTAGGGATTTTTCCACCCTAGTCAACAAGTGCTGCATTATTGAGGATAGCCACAAGAAGCTGAGCTCAGTTAAGACGGAGGAATATAAGAGGAAACTGGTACCACAAGCCCCGAGATTTAAGCTTCGAGTGCAAGATGAGATCTTTCAACATAAGGAAGTGAATGTTACAAGAGAGGAGGCACCCCAGAGGGACCCCGCCATTGATTATCCAAAGTGTGGAAAGAACCATGGTGGTCGTCCCTATCTAGCTAGCCAAGGAGTATGCTTTAGGTATGGCAAGCCTGGCCACATGATTAGAGACTGCAACATGACACCCACATGTTTAAACGCCATTTTTAGACCTCAACGCCAAGGATGAGTGTTCACAATCAACGTTAAAGACACCCCTTGCCTAGCACTCAAGGTAAGCGTTAGATAAAGGTAGGATGTTGGTAATACCTCTTGATTTTGGTTCTACTCATCCTTAGTAGTTTATGATCATGTGGAATCTTTGCAACTCCTTGATTTTTGTCCCTTTAAATCTTTGGTGGCCATCTTGCATTTGCCTGAATTTGAGTCCCCTTGTGAATAGTTTCGTGATGACTCTGCAGATGTTTGGCTTTGATCTTCCTATTGGAGCTAATATACCCTCTTTTTAAACTCCCTTACCAAAACTATATTTGTCACTCCTTTGTAGAATAAATAAATTTGAAGATAAGTTGTCATGCCCTTTTGAGTTTCAACCTTTAATGAGTCGTAAGAATTGATTTTACCCAACATAGTCACATGTGCCTAGCCGAATCATACCCTTTAAAAGTGCTTGGATCATTAGAAAACCCTCATATTATCTGCCCTTGTTTCTTTCATTTTGACCTATCATGTCTATCTGACCAGTATAATCATGTACATGTAACGAATTTCGAGGGCGAAATTCTTTTTAAGGAAGGGAGTAATGTAACGCCTCGATTTTTTCTGTATACAAATGACCAAAATGCCCCTGAGGTTATTTTACTGGGAAAATAAGCATAGCCGGCTCGGTCATCCTCAAGGAGCTGTTTTGATATTGAATAGGGATTATGTGTGTTAATAGAGTAGAAGGATCTTATTTTCGGGTTTCTGCGTGTGAAATTACTGGAGTACCCTTACGATAATTTAACATGGGATTAGTTATTGACTGAACCTGGGAGTTTGGGACGTCATTTTCATGGGCATTCAACATCTAAACATAGTTAGGTCGAATATATGTATCTCCACCACCCCATGGCCGAGCTCTGCTACCCCATGGCCAAGTTCTGCTACCTTTACCTTATGGCCGAGCTCTGCCACCTCTACCTCATGGCCAAACTCTGCCACCCCTACCTTATGGCCGAGCTCTACCACCCCTATCTTATGGTCAAGCTCTACTATAGCTGAAGCTCTGCTACCCTACGGCCGAGCTCTGCCGCCTCTTGGCCGAGCTCTGCCGCCTCTTGACCGAGCTCTGCCATCTCATAACTGAGCTCATCCTTCACACTTCGATCAGCCAAGCTCCGCTCCCCTCTTGGCCGAGCTCCATTGAGATCCCTTTTCATGTTAACAGTAATTAGCTCTGTTTGTTCTCATGAGAGAGTGTTTATGTGATGACTTGCACAAATACTGTGATTTAGTCACTTACACAGTCAAAGAGCCATACCTTGAGTCATACTTAGCCATACCTTAAACCATGTCTATACCATACCGTAAAAAGAGATATTTTCTCTTCCTTTCCCTCCGAAAAGCCGCCAACCACTCCCCCCCTCATGCCCCCACATATTTCATTTTTCTATAAATAGGTACCAAAGGAATGCTTGCAAGAACCTTTGAGCACCCTTGCAGCCTCAAGCTTTCTTCCTTTGATCTCCAAGAATCCTTCTCTTCTTCTTCTTCATTCTTCCAGAGAGCCACCACCCTCCACCACTTCTCAACCCCAAACCACCATATAACCACCATAGATCTTCCTCTAAACACCTAACCTTCCCACTTCCATGATCAAAACTCAAGAACACCTCCTCCTTCCTTTTCTTTCTCACTTGGCCGAATTCATCTTGGCCCCAAGGAAGACTTTTCTTTTCAATTCCTTTCCAAGACCAAGCTTTTCTCTTTTCAATAAGAAAAATACCTTTGGTAGGGAGTTTTTTGAATTTTATCATTCTTTTCTTTTATATTACTCTTGGATTGAAATGTTGTAATGTCAGTTCTCTCTTTTCTCTTTTTTTTTGGCTCCCTATCTTCCTTTCTCCTTTTCTTCATTTTCGGCCTTGATGGCCTATATATTGGAGAAACCATGGCTTGATGATGAGGATCTTGTGTGTCGCTTGTAAAGCCATCATTGACTTGACCTCTAAAACTTGAAGGTTTCACTTCTAAGAGTTTTTAACAAATAAGATGTTATGTGATTTTAAAGAGTTAAATGGGAGTCTTGAGCCTAGGACTTAAAGAAATAATAAATGGATTGCATTTTCATATTTATATTCAAGCTTTACATTCATATTTATATTTCCTTGCCATCACCTTATAATATCAAAGACTAAAATGAAGTTTACATTAGCATATTTATATTTCCTTGTCATCACCTTATAATATTAAAGACTAAAATGAAGTTTACATTAGCATATTTATATTTATGTCATCACCTAAATAATTAAACTCGAAGCCTACCAATTTCAACCTTAAAGTTGATTATTTATTTAGAGTGAATACTCTAAGGGGCCTAGAGCACTAAAATAAAGAATTGGACTTACATTCATATTTATATTTCTGGCCTAGTATATTTACTTTTCAAGCCATCATCTAAACTTAAAGATTAAAACTAGAGCTTGCATTTTCATATTTATATTCAAGCTTTGCATATTATATTTATATTTCCCTTGCCATTACCTTATAATGCCAAGATTAAAATGAAGCTTGCATTTGCATGTTTAAGTTTATGCCTTCACCTAATTAATCTAGTGCTTAAGACTTACCCCTTCAACTCACACGGGAACTTTTATTCATGGAACACCTATTTTCATGAATGTAATTTGGTTCCTCAAGAAATGAGGTCCCAACAAAATGATATGATGTTGTCTTGAGAAAATGAAGTATGTGCCTTATAACTTTTTCTTGAAACATGTGTTTATCATTAAAATATTAAAACATGATTCACTTAACCAAAATCCTTTTACTAAGCTCTTTAATTATGCTACTGATCTAAGGTTGTTATTTGTGTTATTATAGGGATAGAATCAATTATAAGAGCATTTCTTAATCTAGAATTAATTCTAAGAAAGACTAGTTACTAGAAACGCTTACTTTACAATTTTGTATGCTCTTAGGGAATTAAATGTTAAGTTTCATTTCAGACCTTTCCAAAATTGATGTATGCTGTTTGGACTACTTTTAACATGCAACAATTGCTACTAATAAGTATGATAATTATTTTTGATAGCTAAAGAAAGACTAGTAACTAGAAAAAACTGAAAAATGTGAACTCTAGGACTCTTTAAAATGAAAAAACATATCATTTCTGTCTAGCATGTGGTACTTAAGTAAAAATGGCATTTAACTCTTAGTAAATATATAGAAATTCACCGTAATTAGTTTAGGAATTAATTCTGGCATCATATGAGAAGTCAGTAATAAGAAAGGGTCAAAACATATTTTATAAGAACACTAAAATTGTTTGATTTTCAAACACTACCCAATCTTTCCAGCATTGTTTAATTATGCTCATGAGGTTAAAGACTAGTGGAAATCATTGTAATTAATCCCTTAGATACATAAAAGAATAATCTCAAAAGTTAGGATTACCTGATTTGTAGTTTGACTCGTTTAAGGGCTAATGAGCATGTTTATTTTATGAGATGATTGGTTCATGACATGGCTTAAGAATATATGTGCTGAATATGTTGCATACTTGGCTATCAATTACATAATTTATTGTGGCATGTCATGATCACACTTGGAATATTTGAGATCCATATGATGAGTAACATGAAAGCATGTGATATTATATGATATGATTGTGCCTTTGCATCTCAAAACAACATACTAAGTTTAAGGTGACATAAAGCACATGGAATGATCTTCTAGACTCCCCGAATTAAAGGTTATGAGAGGTGATCCTAGTAAGTTGCATATTCATAATAAGAAAGGCAAGGAAGTGATGTGTTTCTCCCCCTCTATTACCCCATGTTAAATCTAGCGATGACTAGTTAGGTTGAGCTCATCCTAGGCGATTGGTAGGTTGGTTTGTTTTGGTGATGATTTTAAAAATTACTAGGGAAGGCATGTTGGTTGGTTTTGGTGATGACGTAAGATGGTGGAATTGATTAAAAAACAATGGAACTTAAGAATTCATTCATGAGAAAGTAAATTACCATGGGTTCTCCTGCCTTCCCATGCACGTTACAAGATGTATAACTCATAGCATTGCCCTATCATGTATCTATTTGCCTGTCACTATTTTAGTTTCCTAGCTTATCTTCTGCTCATGTGCTTAACCTTATCTTATGTTTTGAATATTCACCTTGTTGATTCATGTTGCATGCACTGTTGCATTGCCATGCATACATGAGATACCCGTTGCATTCATGCATTAAGATTCATGCTAAAAGATACGGGTCTCGGATAATGGTATTTGAACACTTAACAAATGAATCTTAATTAGGCCCACTACTTTCATAACTAAACCCGAGGTTCCTGAGGACGATGATGATGACACGTATGTGGAGAGTGTAACATCCTAATTTTTAACCCAATACTCTAGAACATATTTAGGTTAATCATTAGTCTGTTACTTCATAGTTCTCATTTAACTTTGAATTACTTAGTGAAAAATACGGGTAATTTTTTTTTTTTTGAAATAAAAGTGAGAGCCGCGTGATGCGATAAGTGGTAAACCATGTATAGTAAAACAAATGTCTCACAACATCATAACATAAGGCACAGCATGAACATCACTGAATATCATCTTATATATATATATAACTTGCCCACTTATAAGTGTGGGACTTAATTTAGTACAAGGGAAATACAAGAAAGAAGATACAACATAACATAAACATAGTCTACTCCCCTACCCGAGTGCATCTAATGGGAAACCTCTAAACAAAAGAAGGTTTATCCCCATCTAAGTGGTGTGTGCTCTATCTCGGGCCATCCATGGCCTCCTACTGGCGACTATCTCGTGATCGAGGCAGATATCCGGGAAACTGGGCGAGCTCCTCGGGCGTGAAGAGGCGGAGCAGGGATCGAGTGTGAGCCCCGGGGTATGGCCGCATCTCCGGTCGTCGTGCACGCCTCGGCTGAGTCACGGCGGGCTCGCTATCCTCTCCAAAGTCCATAGGTATGGAGGGGGAAGATCCCTCGGAGGGTGCCTGGGTTGCCGAATCCTTGGAAGGATCCGTCTCCGAAAAAGACGACGGGCAACGGGGCACATACTGGGGGTAGTCTCGCGCTCGAACACCAGGTCATCGCCAAAAGGTGAAATGGGGGAGAAACGATGGGAATGTACAGGGGGAGTGAAGGGTCGACCCATGAACATGAATACTCTGACTGTGCAGCGACCCACAAAATGGAATGACCCGTGGTCCGGGTCATGGTGCACCTCCCATGTCGGCGTGTCCACGAACACTCTGACGTCGCCATCTGAAGACGTGACGGAAAGAAAGAGATAGAGGGAGTGAGAATCTTGCTAAAGAATCTCAGTAGGGCCTCCTACTACCTAGGTGTCATCATCTACGTCCTCAGGAACCTTGGGTTTATTTATACAAAATGACTGAGCATGTATTAGGTTCATTTTAAACTTTAAAATATATTTTAGCCAAGGTCCATTCATTTTAGGATGATCTTAATGTCATGGATGCAACATGATAGAAAATGTATGCATGGTACTACCTAATGCACATACATAAAACATAACATCAAGCATCATCATTCTTGGTGGCATAAAGTGGCAATAGTAACATTCATATGGGACAAAACTTAGTGACATAATCATAATCATGAAACTTCTCTTCCTCATGGGCCACCCTAAAAGACAATCGAACTGCGGGTGCTCGGTCGAACCGGTGTCACCCAGAACGTGTCACATATCTAGGTTATGAGCTCATACCTTAACTAGTCGTCACTAGTTCTTACTTATCACTTAACGATAAGCGTATCATAAATCATAAATCCCGACTATCTGAGTACGGGTTAGGGGGCAAAACTCTTAGGGGTGCTCGGCCGAACCGGTGTCACCTAAGAGTGTAAAATGGTACCGATGTCACATGAGTTCTATGGAGGTGCTTGGCCGAACCGGTGTCATCCTAGAACCCATCTTAGTACCTTAATTTTCAAAATCTCTTTAAGTCCCCAAATTTGTCGAAAATTAGTACAACTTGGTCATTACACCGAATTTCCTTCCAAATTTGCTTTATGCCACATAAACATATAACCTCATAAATTCCTCATATGAATAACATCATCATCATTTGCATACTACATGCATCATCATAAAACATTCGAACGCTTACCCTTACGGTAGCTTATGCTTTGACCCTTACGGGTCTTAATCTTGAGATATAATTTTCTAACATCCGTCGCTCATATTTTTATGCACCTAAGGGCTCATAATTAATCATCATTCCTAATCCTCATGTTCATACTTAAATCTGAATAGCATAGGGAAAATCCTCTAACTTGTGTTCACGGGGTTCTAGAACTTACGTTTTAAACCCTTTCTTGGTTCCGTCTTCGCCTAAGGCGCTATGAATTAAATCTAAATCAATTATGAGGCATTCCTATGCTTAAGGACTAATTATTAATCATGTTTATCATGTTGTAAGGGTGCTGGACAGAATCCAGAAAATTAAATGTTCTAAGAGTTCTACATTTGCATTTTTACGGTTTTTCTCGTTACTAGTTTCCCCATAGGTGCTAGAATTCGATTCTAATCCAAATGTTACCAAGTTTTTCATGTCTAAACAATCTAAATCTGATTATGTTCCCATTAAAACAGTTTGGATAAGTTCCAAAAACAAATGGGTCAAAACTATGTTAAATTCTAGCTTTACGGTATTTCTAGTTAGCTAGTTTCTTACCTATCATGTATAGGATCGCTTCTACATCATCATATGATATTTCCACACATTCCAACACATCAAGACATCATCATACAACATCACACTCATCATATCAGAACCGAAAACATTTAACTTAAATGAGAGAGTTAAATTGACATTTCTAGGTTCATAAGTTAACTAGTTTCTCTCGGAATCGATCTAGAACTTCTAAAACTCTTTGCAAAACACTTTAATTCATCAAAAGGCTAAGAGAAGCCTTAGGTCACTGACCAAAACATATTCCATCCCCTAAAGATAATAAAATCACATCTTGTGATGACATAACCTTATAAAGATTTGTAAAGCTTTGAGGAGAACTTAAACATAGACTTTTGGTCCTAGTAGCTAGATGAAAACTCATTGCGAGTCCATCATCACTACTTTGGCCGAAAATATGCATTCAAAGAATGGTTTCACATTAAACTTTAACTTGGAATGAAATGGGCAAGTCTTTGAGCTCTAGGTTCTTAAGTTTCGACATAAACTAAACGTGCTCATGCTTTTCATTTTTAATCTTGCTTACAAAGTAATGTGATGACTTAAATTTAAATATGCAAGGCATAAACTTAAACGTGCAAGCTTGAAAGTAAATATGCGAGGCATAAACTTAAATGTGCAAGCTTGAAGCTAAATATACATGGTTCAATTCTTTATTTTAGTGCTCTTGGCCCAACAACAATCGACTTTAAGGCCGAAATAGATAGGCATTCGAGAAATTAATTAGGTGGTAATGCAAGTTCAATTCTTTATTTTAGTGCTCTAGGCCCAACAACAATCGACTTTAAGGCCGAAATAGAAAGGCTTCGAGAATTAAATCAAGTGATGAGACAAGTTCCATTTTAATCTTTATGTTCTTAGGTGATAGCTAGAAAGTAAAGATGCATAGCAAAAACGTAAATACGAATGCAAGCATAAAATAAATTATGCAAGTTCATTTTATCTTTCTAGAGCTCTTAACAAGACTTTAAAGGAATTTAAACCATAACCCAAACTCATCCAAACAAGGTAAAGTCAAGCTTAGAGTTCTTTAAAACTTAACATAATATTTTTAGGAAAACAAACCATGAAGCCTAGAAAATTTAAGGAAATGGCCGAAATCTTCAAGAAGAAAAAGGAACATTTTAGAACTCTAGAGTTCATGATCTTGATGATATATTAACACCAACATCATGAGTCCTCATCATTGAGTTCATAGAGCCATTTTAAAACATCATTAAAGCTAAAGTTCTCAAGAGTTCAAGAAAGGAAAAACTAAAAACATTTTTGCTCAAGAACAAAGATCAAGCTCTAGAGTTATTTCAAGTGATGAACATCATCATGAAACTCTCATCATCAAGCTCTCATGTCTTTGTTCTCCAAGGCCTATGGCCGAAAATGAAAAGGAAAAAGGAGTGGAAATGAAGTTCTAAAAAGAGACAAGAGAAACTATGAACATCAAGCTTGAAACAAGAACTTTAAAGAAAAGAATACATGAAAGAAAATCCCTACTTGGTGTAATGAACTTGAAGATGGAAGAAGAAGATGAAGATGATGAAGAACTTTGAAGAGCTTGAAGAACTTGAAGAACACTAGAACTTTGAGAGAAAAGAAAAGCTTTGAGTGTTTCCTAAACTTAGCAAATGATCTAAAAGTGGTGCAAGCTCCTCAAGGCATTCTATTTATAGAGAAATGAAACAAATGGAGGGAGCTCATGGGGGAGGATGGCTTCGGCCATGAGGTGCAGATTGGAGGCATTCCATGAGTTCCATGAGGTGAGATAATGTGTTCTTGAGGTATGGTGAGGTATGGCTTCAAGCATGGTTCTTTGAGTAAGAAAACAATTTAATATGTGGTCAAAGGGGATGAGGTCTGGCTGAAATGCATCAGCCCATGGGGAGGATTAGTTTGCATTTTAATTGTGGTTTAGAGTTGTGTTTAGGTGTATCTTTGATTATGCTTAAGATTAGGAATTTGTAAGAAAGTGTTTAGGTAAGGTAAATGGATAATTAAGGTGGTCTAGACATAATTAAGGAGTGGTCTTGCACCATTAGTGAGTTAAATCCTCAATTTAGAGTCTAAACAACTCTAGACACATTTCCTTGATTTAAGGAATTAGAGAGAGAAAACACTATTCAAGATTCCAAGACTAGGAGTCTTGAGTTCTAAAAAGGGATTTAAGTTTAATCTAAACAATTTTAGGTTCTAATTAACTTTAATAAATTATCTTGACTCTAGATTAATTAGGAAAATAAATTAATCTTCGTTTAGAGCCTAATATTGCTTAGGTTTGCTTAATTACATCATTAAGCTCAAAAACACTATTCTAGGGGCAAAATCGTAATTTTGCACTAAAACTGCCCGGGACCACCGGGACTTGAACAGAGACCTCTAGACACATGAAAACATGTTTTCAAACCTCTAGGGAAAGTTCCGGGCTCAAACGGCACCTTTACCCGCGTAAAAACGCTATAGGGGTATTTTGGTCATTTTGACCCGAAACTGCTGAAAACGAAATTTTCGCTTCCGAAAGCATTCAAGGGCCATTTAATCCCCTTCAAACATTGAGTTGACCTTTCGAGGACGACCGAGTTGGTTACCCTCGAGTTCGGGTCAGGAAATGACCTCAGGGGCATTTTGGTCATTTCCCTCGGACAGAGAAATCGGGGTGTTTCAGAGAGGGAAACCCTACTAAGATTCTTGCATAAGTTTCTCACTCCCTCTATCTTTCTTTTCCATCTTTGTCTTCAGACAAGGTTGACGACGACGTCCATGGACCACCCTGAGGTGCTGACATAGAGGTTGCATGATGGTCGAGATTAGAGCGATGCAGCGAAAGTGAGGACATAGTCTTTCGTTCTCACAACCTTTGGGGTTATCTCGCCTTCGTATAAGCTCCTAACTCAGTCACGAAGAGTGTAACACCCTAGTAATTAACCAGATACACCTAGGTTGAATCTGATTAATGACTAGACTTTACTCCTTGCTTTGGTTCTTTCTTCATAATTTGAAAATACTTAGTGAAATTACGAGCCTTTTTTTTTTTAAACACATAATTGAAAACGTGAGCCGAGTACAACGTGAACGAGTAAGCGGAGTATAATAAGACGTTTAAGAATATATCACATCATATCACTTAGGCTCCATCATATAACATCCATAAGCACATTATAGCATATATTTACATACAATAACCTCACTCAAAGGGTGGGTTATGTTCATACATCATTATCTTATGCAAACCCATAAAAGAAAATATACTTAAGGAAATTCATGCCCCTAAACTAGATAACTCCATAAGCCGGGAAGGTTATCCTCAAACTAGCGTGCATGACCACACATAAGTCTACTAAGAACCTTCTATGGCCTTGTCACGAAAATGGGGAATAAATCCGATCCTTGATGAGCTCCTCGGGAGGGACACACGAGATGCACCAGTGGGTCGCATGGACGGCCTTCTCGCTAACCTCGGCTGAACAAGCTGTTTCCTCACTACCCTCTCTTACACGTGTGGGAGTAGGAGCGAGCTCTCAGAATATACATGAGTAGGAGTGTCCTTCAAGGATCGGTTTGAATATCTCGTCTCGGGAACATACTCTGAAATCCATGGACAGATGAAGCGGGATAAGAACGTAACATCCTTTCATCAAGTGGGCGTGCATGTTCGAAAACCATTTCATCGCCATAGGGAGAAGTAGGAGAAAATCGATAACTAGGGACAGGATGTGCAAATGGGCGACCTATGTAAATAAAAACACTGCGCACCTCCCTTCAAAATGATACGAGCGATGCAGGATCATAGTGGAATTCCCAAGTAGGGGTATCAACGAACAGGTCGAATGTCGCCATTTGAATCTGGAGACAATGACGGAAATAAAAAAAAGGGAGTGAGAATCTTGCTAAAGAATTCTCGTAAGGTACCTCCTTCTACGATGTCATCATCAAAGTCCCCGGGAACCTCGGGATTATTCTAAAATAGTGAGCATGCAAAGATTCATTTTAAGTTAGGACAAATACTTAACCGAGGTTCGTCAATTTTTAATCATGCGTCTTATAATGCATCTTATTCTTAACATGTCATATTTACAATGAACTTTTCCTTTATCATTACATCATATTCCTCATCATCATTATCAAAATAACATGCATAAAAGAACGTCATATAATATTAGCTACACATGGACACGGTGCACATATTTCATTTCTTTAGTGCCTTAGGTGACTTAAAATCTTATCATCATCATTATTTTCCTTGGGCCACCCTATACTCCACCCTTTTGGGAGTAATTTAGGTTATGAGCTCATACTTTACTAGTCGTCACTAGCATATACTTATCCCTTTGATAAGCTAAAGTCCCGACTCTACCCTTTTGAGAGAACGGGTTAGGGGCTAAAATCACCTTTTCACCACCTATAGTCCGATGGTTCCAAAGGATCATTTTCTTATAAGTTTAAGTCACCATTAAATCTTTGCATGTTATATCATAATACAATTCATAAACATCATAACATTTTCTCATTTATAGTCTTAAGCTAGAATAATATATATCAACTGTAATCATGCATATGCGAGATTCCCAGGAAAGAGAGGTGGGTCACAATGGACACGCTTAAATACCAAGTCTTTCCTTAGCCGTAACCTTTCCAAATTACACTTTTACAATGATACACTTTCTTCTAGCAACAAAGGTGAATTTTACATAAGAACATTTCATGTATAAGCATTCTTATTATTTGCAACAAAGAACTATAACATGCAAGTCAGAAATCATTCAATGATATCAAGTACTTAATAAGCATCCAATCCTTACATAGAATTATCAATTATAGAACTAATTAGTTACTAAACCAATTATGAATCATTCTCTTAACAATAAACCATAATTATCACAACTTCAATCATATCAAATCATTATCACACATTGATACTAAACTCGGATCAGTGGCGAATCATGAACCTCATGCAATTACATAGAATCATATTTTAAGTGCATATAAAATACTAGTTCCCCGTAAAATCCTTGCAAAGCCTTAAAACTCATTTAGAAACTAGTTCTTTTGTCAAATTTGGGAGGATCTTCACAATTAAAATTCTCACTTAAGATAAAAGGAGTAAGTCTTGAGCTTTAGAGATTTAGGTGACATCTTAGAATTATAAACATGCTATGCAACCTTATTTTAATCTTATCTTTATAAGGTGATAGCTTGGAATTATAAACATGATATGCAATTCCATTTCTTTATCTTTAAGATTTAAGGTGATGACTTGAAAATTAAACATGATGCAAGAACTTGAAATATAAACATGATACAAGAAATTGGAGCGGTAATCCGCACAGGACCAAAGAGAGGGAGAAGAGAATATTAAGAAACCTGAGCGATGTAGTCCGCAGGACCAGATAGAGGGAGAAGAGAATTATTATTACATCTTTTTAAGCTCCAATCTCAAGACTTTTTAAAGAATAAATTCTTTAACTCCAATAATCATATTTCTTTGCTTGTGATACATGGGCAAGTCTTTAAGCTCTAGGATCTTTAGGTGATGGCATAAAATAAACATGTCATGCGTTGATTCTTTTAGCCATTATAAAATATAGTGAGAGCATAAATTAAATATGAGATGCAACCTCTTAATTATCTTGAAAGATTAAGTGATGACTTGAAACATAAACATGAAATACAAGCTTGGAATTTAAACATGAGAAATGCAAGTTCATTTATTCATTCTTGAAAATTTAGTGATGACATAGAAGGTAAACATGGTTATGCAAAGCATAAACTTAATCATGGATGCAAATTCATTTTGTTTCTTTACTAGAGCTCCTTCAAGACTTTAAAAGAATTATAAATTCAACCCAATACATATCTTAACAAGAAATAAAACATAAAAGGAAAAAAAATACATCTTTCAAGTTCTAAACTAAAAATCTTTGTTTTAGCATCATAAAGCATTATTCTTTAAGGTTTTGCATCAAGTGGAATTTTCAAGCTTTAGAGGCCTAACTTGTGATGGATTTACAACCCACCCTCAAGGTCCTCATCATCAAGCCATCATCTTAGTTCCACCTAGGCCATATGGTTGAATTGGTTAAAGAAAAATTGAAGAGGAAAACCAAAATGAAAAGCTAAGGCAAGTTCATAATTTCATCATTTTGAGCTAAAAACACAACTCCTCAAAGCATAGAAATAAATTTAGAAACTACTCCCTACCTAATCTGAGTTGAAGAAGAGGAAGAGAACTTGATTTCTTGAAGTGAAATGACACAAAATCTCTTTGAAAAATTGAAGAAAGAATTCAGCCAAAGAGGAGGAAGAAAGAAAGTTTTTGGTGCTCCTAAAAACTAGTTATGAACCAAGCATTCCAAGACCACTCAAGCAAGCCTATTTATAGAAGATTTTGAGGCTTCTAATTGGCCAAAATGAGGAGGTAGTTGTCAGAATTTTTCAGGAGTAATAATGGAGGAAAAATCATTTTAGACAAAGTTGTATGAAATTAAGGAATTATGTCTCTTATGGTGACATTTTGGCATTTTGTTTTAGTGCAACTTTTGGAAATAATTCAGCTGCATAATGGCATCAATAATTTCGTGCATTACAGCCCAAAGAAGTGAAATTTGTGTGTTCCATGCATTATTTAGGTGTAGGCAAGGTATTTATCCCAACTTCCCCTTTGATCTAAAACACATGCCCTTAACATATCCTCCAAGGTTTGGATAGTTCTTTCAGATTGACCGTCTGTTTGGGGGTGATAGGTCGTGCTTAGACACAACTTTGAACCAAATGCCTTTTGAAAGGCTCCCCAAAATCGCGACGTAAATCGCGGATCTCGGTCCGAGATTATCGTCGACGGCACCCCATGTAACCTCACTATCTCCTGAATATATAATTGTGCTAACCTATCCAAGGAATAAGTCACCTTAATAGGTAAAAAGTGGGCTGACTTTGTCAATCGATCCACGATTACCCATATGGTATCATGATTCATTTGGGTCCTTGGTAATCCAGTCACAAAATCCATGGAGATACTATCCCACTTCCACTCAGGGATCGACAGAGGTTGCAGCATTCCAGAGGGTTTTTGGTGTTCAATCTTCACCTTTTGACACACCAAGCACTTACTCACCCATGTGCACACATCTTTCTTCATTCCAGGCCACGAACATCTTCTTCAAATCTTGATACATCTTGGTGGCACCAGGATGAAGGGTAAAATGGCTCTTATGGGCTTCCTCCAAAATATCCTTTCGGAGGCCACCACTAGCAGATACACATATTCGACCTTTAAACCTCCACAAATCGTGCATTCCTTGGGTAAAACCTATCAACTTTCCTGCCTTCATCGCCCTAAAGTCTCTTGAAACTCAAAGATCGTCCCCTTGAGCTTGAACAATCCTTTCTTTGAACTCACTTGTCACTCTAAGATGACAAGCTCGATGCCCTTAGTGGTCAAAGTCATTCCTAGGTTTAAGTCCCTAAATTGCTCAATCAATTCAACCTCCTTCACCATCAAGCGGGACACTTGTAAGGACTTTCTACTCAAAGCATCGGCTACTACATTAGCTTTACCAGGATGGTAGTTCAATCCAAAATCATAATCTTTCAAGAACTCCATCCATCGCCTTTGCCTCATGTTTAGCTCTTTTTGATCAAAGAGATATTTCAAACTGTTGTGATCGGAAAACACCTCAAACTTAACTCGATATAAATGGTGTCTCCAAATCTTTAGAGCAAACACGACTGACTAACTCAAGGTCATGGGTAGGGTAGTTTGCCTCATGTGGCTTGAGTTGTCTTGATGCATAGGCCACCACTTGCCTATCTGCTTCAATACACAACCTAAACCCGTTTTTGAAGCATCACAATACACCTCGAAAGGCACATTGGGGTCGGGTAACACTAAAGCAGGGTCGAGGTTAGCTTGTGTTTTAACTCTTGAAAGCTCTTTTCACACTCGGGTCCATGAAAAAGGGGTGTTCTTCCTAGTCGACTTGGTCAAAGGTAGGAAATCTGGGAAAATCCCTTGATAAATCGGCGGTAATAGGCTAAACCCAAAAAGCTCCTTACTTGATTACAGTGGTTGGTCTTTCCCGATTTACTACCGCTTCTACCTTACTAGGATCTCTGACAATTCCTTTCTTTGATACTACATGCCCTAAAAATTGCACCTTATCCAACCAAAACTCACACTTGGAAATCTTGGCATATAGTTTCTTTTCCTTCAAGATCTCTAGTACTATGGTTAGGTGGCATTCATGCTCTTCATGGGTCTTAGAATATATGAGAATGTCATCTATAAAGACAACTACAAACTGATCTAAATAGGGTCGAAAGATCCTATTCATGGAATCCATAAAAATAGGCTGGAGCATTAGTTAACCCAAAGGACATTCTTGCAAACTCAAAATGGCCGTGTCAGTGCGAAAGGCCGTTTTAGGTATGTCTTCATCTCTCACTCTAATTTGATGGTAGCGACCTCAAATCTATCTTAGAAAACACTACCGCACCTTTCGGTTGGTCCATCAAATCATCGATCCTAGGCAGAGGATACTTGTTTTTCACCGTTACTTTATTCAGCGCCTATAATCTACACACATCCTCATACTCCCATCCTTTTTCTTTACAAACAACACAGGGCTCCCAAGGTGATGCACTAGGCCTAACAGACTTTTTCTCCAATAAATCTTCCAATTGAGTTTTTAACTCGGTCAATTCTAATGGGGACATCCTGTATGGGGCTATGGATATAGGTCCCGGAAGCAACTCTATGGAAAATTCTATCTCTCTCTGGGGAAACTCGGTATCTCATCTGGAAATACTTGGGATAATTTCTTACTATTCGTATCTCATCGATACTTTGCTCAAACTCTACATCACTAGCGGCTAAGAAAATGTAACCTTTACTCTCACCCTTACCACAGTCCATTTCCACAGTGATTATGTAAAGACTTATGGGTTTCTTAGGTTCAATAGGAATAGGAAGAAAAGTGATGGTTTTCTCATATGATTTAACAAAGACACGGTTGGCCTCAAGCCAATCCATGCCAAGAATCACATCTAAACCTCGCATGGGTAAGCAAATAAGATCTAAAACAAAGGATCTATTATCTATAATAAAACTACAATCTAAACAACATTTACAAGTCCTAACGGGTTTTCGATCAGGTAGAAACAATAAGGTCAAAAGGAAGCTCAGTCATAGGTAAATTAAGGCTTTTAACACATGAATGGGAGATAAAAGAATGAGAAGCGCCAGAATCATATAGTACAATTAAGTCTTTACCATGCATATTACCCTTACCTTCCACGAGATTTCGTGACTTTGTTGTTTCTTCAGCATTAACAGTAAATACCCTTCCCTGGTATTGTGGCTTGGGATTGGGGTTGGCGGGTTCCTTTCGGTGCATTCTCGGAGTAATGACCTGGTTTTCCACAATCGATAGCACACGTTTGTTCCGGCTCGACATGGCATGCTCCCATGATTCTTGTCGCACTTGGGACATTCCATGGATGGCGCAGGCCGTGGAAGTACTGCTGGACCTCTTTGTGGTGCTTTCCCTTTATTGTTGTTATTGTTGTTGTTGTGATTGTTCTTTGGGGTTATTGTTGTAGCGGTTGTTATTATAGCGATTGTTGTTGTTTGGCCTTCCTTGTTGAAAATTTCTTTGTGTCCCTTGTGGTCTTGATTGAGGGAAATGGAGGTCGATTCTCGCCTCTTGAGCTAGCGACCTTGAGGTGTCAACTTTTTGGTAATATTATCGACTTTGGGGTGTTTAGTTTTCTCGACCTTCTTCAATAATCCGACATTTGTTAACTAGGGTAGAAATCCTAATCTCCAAATGTGCAACCGCCACATTAAGTTCCGCCTTCAACCACGACTCGTATTTAATGCATTTCGGTACTCATCAGGATTTCCTTGGTACATTCTTGAGAACTTAATGAGTTCTTCAAATCTGGCGATGTCTTGGGCCACATTCATATTCCCTGGACAAGTTGCATGAATTCAATGTCCTTGGCATTTCTTGACTACTGGAAAGTACTTTTCGTAAAAATGGACCTTGAATAGTTCCCAATCAATGTCCACATCGGTCGTCTCAGGAGTCTTGAACACCGTCCACGAACCGGCATCACCCTCAAGCATATGAGTAGCGAAGGTGACCTTTTGCTCCTCCGAGCATGGGACTACGGCAAAGACCTTCTCAATATTCGAATCCATTCATACGCAATATTTGGATTGATGTCCCCTTGAAAACGGTGGGTTTGCCTTACGAAACTCCCAAAGCAGGCATGTTCGGGAATCTCATGTCCCTGATTCATATTGGCTTGACGATCCTGATCCATTCGTTCCATCATCATTCTCATGGTCCTTGCTACGTCGCGGAGTGCTTCGGCTGTCTCGTTGTCGTGATTATTTTGTGCTGCGCTCCTAGTGCATTTGTCGACGTGCCATTGGTCCCTATACACACAAAACAAAGAACACTGAGGTGATCAGGCCCAATATTCCATGCAAAGTGAGCAAGTTACCATGGCACTTTCAACATACAGTAGTCATGTATTTCTACTCCCCAAGCTCATCCTAATGATAAACATCTACACATGACGTCACTAACGTATTATGCTTTAGAAGCATAGCTAGTCCAATCCTCAGGCTCCATGAGAATCGAACTGCTCTGATACCAAAATGTAACACCCTAGTAATTAACCAGATTCAACCTAGGTGTATCTGGTTAATTACTAGGGTGTTACAAAGAGCTTAGTTACATCATAGTTATGTTTAGTTTTTGAATTGTTGTATGCTCAACCTCTACAAGTGGGCTCAATATATTTGATGTGGTATTATTGTGGAATCTTCCTATATCATCAATACTGTTAATGTTGTTTGACTTGATATTTGAAGTTAATGTTATATGACGATGTGCTCAGTGTATGCTAAATTCTGTTGTGATCTGTATATATATATATTATATGATGAATAGTTATATGCTACAGCTTAAACACGACCGGCTCAGTTTGGTTTTTCAAAAAAAATGGGTCGTATTTTCCTTAGTCTTATTTTCAAAGCCCAAAATTAAGTAAAATTTTAAGACGAAAGAGTAACAATTAACTATTAACCATTATGCGTCCTAGGCGTATTGTGTTGAAAGTTAGGGTGTTACAAACCACATGTTCAAATGCACCTGTTGATCATCGATTCCAAATAGATATGAATGAGATAAAGTCTAAATTAGAAGCTTCTCGATTGAAGGTGCAGAATCTGGAATCAATTATTGAAGTAGAAAGATTAAGAAGACAAGCAATTCAGGGAGCTGTTAAATATATGCTACAAATGCAGGGAACCAATTTGCCACCTGAATTGGCTGCTTTGATTAATGTGATGGTAAGTATTTTAGAACTTTTAAAATTAATTAGACTAGTTTTGGTATTTTGTGATGTGTACAACTGTGTGTACAAGATAGTAGTGAAAATATTGTTACAATTTATCTTCTATTCATAATTTCAGGTACCAAATGAAGGGAATGGACCAATTTCACCAGTGTCAGACCATTTTCCTCAGCTAGTCATGATGCTCAACACCGTGATAATCATCCAACCGAAGTTGAAAATGAATGCATCATAGTAGCTTTGACTTGAGACACATTTTTTTATTGGTTATGCCTTTTTACCTTTCACTTTTTGAGACATTTGAATCTATTTAACTATTATTTAATATTATGTTATGACATTTGATGCACGCGTTCATTGCTTAAAATTTAATGAATTTCTATGCAACTTTCCTTTTTGTTTATGATTATTGATCACTAGTGTTGTACAGGATACCAATTAGTGTTTTTGACTTGTATGTTTCAAAATAAGACATTGAAAAGTGAAAAAAAAAGGTGGCTAATTGTAATGCCCCGATTTTCTGTTTGAGTGGAAAATGACCGAAATGCCCCTGAGGTCATTTTCGGCCCGGAATTCGAGGATGGCCGACCCGGCAGTCCTCGAAGGGCCAACTCAATGTTTGAAGGGGATTGAATGATCCTTGAGTGGTTCTGGAGGCGGAAGTCTCATTTTCATGATTTGGTCAAAATGACCAAAATACCCCTGTAGCGTTTTACGCGGGTAAAGGTGCCGTTTGAACCCGGAACTTTTCCCAGAGGTTTAAAAACACATTTTCATGTGTCTAGAGGTCTTTGTTCAAGTCTCGGTGGTCCCGGGCAGTTTTAGTGCAAAATTACGATTTTGCCCCTAGAATAGTGTTTTTGAGCGTAATGATGCAATTAAGCAAACCTAAGCAATATTAGGCTCTAAACGAAGATTAATTAATTTCCCTAATTAATCTAGAGTCAAAATAATTTATTAAAGTTAATTAGAACCTAAAATTGCTTAGATTAAACTTAAATCCCTTTTTGGAACTCAAGATTCCTAGTCTTGGAATCTTGAATAGTGTTTTCTCTCTCCAATTCCTTAAATCAATGAATTGTGTCTAGAATTGTTTATACACTAAAATGAGTTTATAACTCACTAATGATGCAAGAACACTCTCTAATTATGTCTTGACAACCTTAATTACCCATTTTCTCACTTAAATACTTTCTTACAAACTCCCAATCTTAATCCTAATCAAAGATACACCTAAACATAACTCTAAACCACAATTAAAATGCAAGAAATCCTCCCCCCATGGCTGATGCATATTCGGCCATCTCTCCCCTTTTACCACACATGTTGAATTGTTTCTCACTCAAAGAACCATGCTTGAGGCCATACCTTGAACCATACCTCACCATACTTTGAACCATACCTCACCATGCCTCAAGACCACATTATCTCACCTCATGGAACTCATGGAATGCCCTCCAATCTGCAATGGCCGAAGCCTCCTCCTCCATGTGCACCCTTCATTTGTTTCATTTCTCTATAAATAGAATGCTTTGAGGAGCTTGCACCACTTTTAGATCATTTGCTAAGTTTAGGAACACTCAAGCTTTTCTTTTTCTCTCAAAGTTCTAGTGTTCTTCAAGTTCTTCATCTTCTTCTTCCATTTTCAAGATCATCACACCAAGTAGGGATTTTCCTTCATGTATTCTTTTCTTTAAAGTTCTTGTTCTAGCTTTATGTTCATAGTTTCTCTTGGTTCTTTTTAGAACTTCTTTTCTTCTCCTTTTTCTTTCTCATTTTCGGCCATGGGCCTTGAAGTTCAAAGAAATGAGAGCTTGATGATGAGAGTTTCATGATGATGTTCATCACTTGAAACAAACTCTAGAGCTTGATCTTTGTTCTTGAGCAAAAATGTTTCTAGTTCTTCCTTTCTTGAACTCTTGAGAACTTTAGCTTTGATGGTGTTTTAAAATGGTTCTATGAACTCAATGATGAGGACTCATGGTGTTGGTGTTAATATATCACCAAGATCATGGACTCTAGAGTTTTCAAATATTCCTTTTCATGCCTAGAATGTTTCGGCCATTTCCTTTCTTCTACTTGATTCAATGTTTTGATTTTCTAAAATGTTGTCTTGAGTTCTAAGAACTCTAAGCTTTACTTAACCTTGGTTGGATGAGTTTGGGTTGAGGATTGAGTTCCTTTAAAGTCTTGTTAAGGGCTCTAGAAAGACAAAATGAACTTGCATATTTTAATTTATGCTTGCACTCATATTTACATTCTTGCTATGTATCTTTACTTTCAAGCTATCACCCAAGAACATAAAGATTAAAATGAAACTTGCATCATCACTTAATTTAATTCTCAAAGCCTTTCTATTTCGGCCTTAAAGTCGATTGTTGTTGGGCCGAGAGCACTAAAATAAAGAATTGAACTTGCATTATCACCTAGTTAATTTCTCGAATGCCTATCTATTTCGGCCTTAAAATCGATTGTTGTTGGGCCAAGAGCACTAAAATAAAGAATTGAACCTTGCATATTTACTTTCAAGCTTGCACGTTTAAGTTTATGCCTTGCATATTTATTTTAAGTCATCACTTTACTTTGTAAGCAAGATTAAAAATGAAAAGCATGAGCACGTTTATTTTATGTCATAACTTAAGAACCTAGAGCTCAAAGACTTGCCCATTTCATTTCAAGTTAAAGCTTAATGTGAATGCATTCTTTGAATGCATGTTTTCGGCCAAGTAGTGATGATGGACTTGCAATGAGTCTTCATCTAGCTACAAGGACTAATAGTCTATGTTTTAAGTTTTTCTCAAAGCTTTACAAGGTTATGTTATCATGAGATTTGACTTTATTCCCTTTTAGAAGATGAAATATATTTTGGTCATTGACTTAAGGCTTCTCTTAGCCTCGAGATGAATTAAAATAATTTGCAAAGAGTTTTAGAAATTCTAAATTGATTCCAAGAGAAACTAGTTAACTTATGTACCTCGAAATGTCAATTTAATTCTCTTACTGAAGCTCCATGATTTCGGTTCTGTCATGATGAGTGTGATGCTGTATGGTGATGTTTTGATGTGTGAAAATATCATATGATGATGTAGAAATAATTCTATGCATAATAGGTAAAAAAACTAGCTAACTAGAAATACCGTAAAGCTAGAATTTAACATAGTTTTGACCCATTTGTTTTTGGAACTTATCCAAACTATTTTAATGGGAGCACAATCAGATTAGGATTGTTTAAACGTGAAAAACTTGGTAACATTTGGATTAGAATTGAATTTTAGCACCCATAGGGAAACTAGTAACTAGAAAACCGTAAAAATGCAAATGTAGAACTCTTAGAACATTTAGTTTTCTGGATTCTGTCCAGCAACGTTACAACATGATAAATGTGATTTGTAATTAGCCCTTAAGCATAGGAATGTCTCATAATTGATTTAGAATTAATTTATAGCGCCTTAGGCGAAGACGGAACCGAGAAAGGGTCTAAAATGTAAGTTCTAGAACCCCGTAACCACAAGTTAGAAATTCTACCCTATGCTTTTCAGATTTGAGTATGAACATGAGGATTAGGAATGATGATTAGATTATGAGCCCTTAGGTGCATAAAATATGAACGACAGATGTTAGAGAACTATATCTCAAGATTAAGACCCGTAAGGGTCAAAGCATAAGCTACCGTAAGGGTAAGCATTTGAATGTTCTATGATGATGCATGTGGTATGTAAATGATGATGATGTTATTCATATGAGGAATTCATGAGGATATATGTTTATGTGGCATAAAGCAAATTTGGAAGGAATTCAGCGTAATGCCATTGTGCCGCCGAATTCCCGACGAATTTGGGGACTTAAAGAGATTTTGAAAATTAAGGTACTAAGATGGGTTCTAGGATGACACCGGTTCGGCCGAGCACCTCCATAGAACTCATGTGACATCGGTACCAATTTATACTCTTAGGTGACACCAGTTCGGCCGAGCACCCCTAAGAGAATTGCCCCCTAATCCGTACTCAGATAGTCGGGATTTATGATTTATGATACGCTTATCGTTAAGTGGTAAGTAAGAACTAGTGACGACTAGTTAAGGTATGAGCTCATAACCTAGAGATGTGACACGTTCTGGGTGACACTAGTTCGGCCGAGCACCCCCAAAGCGCTTGTCTTTTAGGGTGGCCCATGAGGAAGAGAAGTTTCATGATTATGACTATGTCACGAAGTTTGTCCTATATGAATGTTTCTATTGCCACTTTATGCCACTAAGTATGATGATGCTTGATGATATGATTTATGTATGTGCATTAGGTAGCGCCATATATACATTCTTTATTATGTTGCATTCATGACATTAAGACCATCCTAAAATGAATGGACCTTGGCTAAACTATGTTTTATAACTCAAAAATGGACTTAATGCATGCTCACTCCTTTGTATAATTAAACCCAAGGTTCCTGAGGACGTAGATGATGACACCTAGGTAGTAGGAGGCCCTACTGAGATTCTTTACCAAAGATTCTCACTCCCTTTATCTCTTTCTTTCCGTCACGTCTTCAGATGACGACGTTCGTAGTGTTCGTGGACACGCCGACATGGGAGGTGCACCATGACCCGGACCACGGGTCGTTCCATTTTGTGGGTCGATGCACGGTTAGAGTATTCATGTTCATAGGTCGACCCTTCACTCCCCCTGTACATTCCCATCGTTTCTCCCCTATCTCACCTTTTGGCGATGACCTGGTGTTCGAGCGCGCACGTCCCCGAGAGGAGAGGCTTCGCCGTACACCACCGTCCACGTCCGCCGCTCGAGACTACCCCCAGTATGTGCCCCGTTGCCCGTCGTCTTTTTCGGAGACGGATCCTTCCGAGGATTCGGCAACCCAGGTACCCTCCGAGGGATCTTCCCCCACCATACCCATGGACCTTGGGGAGGGTAGCGAGCCCTCCGTGACTCAACCGAGGCTTGCACGACGACCGGAGATGAGGCCACGCCGTGGAGGTCACTTCCGAGCCCCGTCCCGCCTATTCACGCCGGAGGAGCTTGCTCAGTTTCCTGGTTACGTGCCACGCTCGAGGGATAGTCGCCAGTAGGAGGCTGTGGATGGCCCGGGTTAGAGCACACACCACTTAGATGGGGATAAACCTTCTTTTGATTTGAGGTTATCCCATTAGATGCACTTGGGTAGGGGAGTAGTTTATGTTTATGTTTATGTTGCATTTTCTTTCATGTATTCCCTTGTACCAAATAAAGTCCCATACTTATAAGTGGGCAAGTTATATATATATATGAGATGATATTCAGTGTTTCTCATGATGTGCCTTTATGTGCCTTATACTATGACGTTATGAGATGTATGTTTTGTCCGTTATATGTTATATCACATCACGCGGCTCTCACTTTGTATTTCAAAAAAAATTTACCCATATTTTCCGCTAAGTATTTCGAAGTAAAAATGAGCTATGAAGTAACAGACTAATAATTAACCTAAGTATGTTCTAGAGTATTGGGTTAAAAATTAGGATGTTACACTAATAGTGGGTCCTTTTTGCGGCGGTTTGAAATTGCTAGTAATTAGGACAAGCAAATACGCCCTAAGCTATTTTGCGGCGGTTTGAAACCGCCAGTAATTAGAATTTGTGGCATTTTAGTAAGCCACTAGTAAATGGAATTTGCAACAGTTCAAAACTGCCACTAAATGCAAAAATTAGGCCAGAACCACACATTTTGTGGCGGTTGGTAATCGCCACTATATTAATAAAATTGCCACAAAATGATCATGACCCTCAACCGTTTGAAGGTTTTTTGGCGGTTTAAAACCGCCGCTAAATACACAAAAACCGCCACCAAAAAAATTGCTGTGAAAACCATCGGGAAACCTAATTTAGTGACGGTCATTCCAGCGGTTGCTCCAAACCTCTGCAGAATGGTTTAAAGACACTAATATCTGCAGCGGTTGGTGGAACCGTCGATAAATGTTTTGTGGCGGTTTTAAACAGCCGTAAATCCAAAAAAAAAAAACCGCCACTAAATCCCAGTTTTCTGGTAGTGCATGCTGAAATAGAATCCATAATTTCAATTCCTAAGTGTTCTAGAAATCATATTTTTTGTCCTTTCTAGTTACTAGCTGTTCCCTAAGTGCTAAAAATAATTTATACTAATTATTAGCAAATTTTACACAATTAGAAAATCCCAAACAGCACCATACAGAATTAAAACATTTCAAGCAGTAGCCAAAATTCAAATTGCTAGAAGGTTTCAAAAATTACAATTTTACACATTTCTAGCTACTAGTTTTGCCTAAAGTGCCAAGAATTATTTTTACAACAATTAATAGTAATTCTTATACATCTAAACCATTCCAAACAGCATGTTACAGATTTAGAAAGGTCAAAACAGTAGCTATAATTTTAATTTCTAAAAGCATTGAAAATTGCAATTTTAATTATTTTTAGTTACTAGTTTTTCTCTAAATTTGTTCTAAGTCAATGAAAACACTTAAAACCAATTTACCCCTTTGAAAATATAAATAATAACCCTTAGAACAGTAGCAAAAAGAAAGATTTCATTAATAAGGTTTTGTCCATGAAAATCATATTTTTAATACCCTTAGAATTTCCAATTCTTTCAAAAATAACAAGACACAAGTTTTGAATCTTAAAATAAAATAAAATCCATTCCAAAACCAACATTTTATCATGGCTAAAAATATATTCAAGAGAAATAGCCATGATCAAAGTTTCCATTTAAGATACAAGGGCAAGTCTTTGAGCTTTAGAGATTTAGATGATGGCAAGAATCATAAACATGCTATACAACCTCATTTTTAGTCTTTGCTCTTATAAGGTGATGACTTGGAAATATAAATATGGGAATGCTAGTTTATTTTTAAGTCTTTAAAGTTTAGGTGATAACTTAAAATATAAACATGAAATGTAAGACTTGAAATTTAAACACAGAAATACAAGTCCATTTCTTTAGTCTTCAAGATTTAAGGTGATAACTTGAAAACAAACATGATGTGCAAGGCCTTGAAACATAAACATGAGATGCAAGAGCTGGAAATTCAAAAGAAAGCATAAAGAAAAACCTCATCATCATGGAAGTGAGCTTTAGAGTCTCTCATCATCATGGTTCCAAGAACCTCATTTTCTTTTAGACTCATCATCAAGCTCAAAGAAAAACCAACAAAGAAAACCAACTAGCATTCTACTTGTCATACACTATTTGAAACCAAAAATGAAACCTTGAGCTTTAGAGGTCACAAATATGATGATTTCACAAATATCATCTAGGAAAATTCATCATCAAGCCATGGTCTCAAACATCAAAGAAAGCATATTTCAAGGAACCAACAAGTATTCTACATTTCTCATTTCTTAAAATCGAAAATGAACCAAACCTTGGGCTTTAGAGGTCAAGCACATGGTGATTATCAAAACCACTATTAAGATCTCTCATCATCAAGCCATGGTTTTTAACCATCCAACATCAATAAAATCGAAAAAGAGAAGGAAGCAAAGGAAAGTTCAAAATCAAAATGGAAGGAAAAAAAAGAGCAAAAACATAGCCATTCATCCATCATCAAATCCGAAAATAAGATAAAAAATTTTCCATTCATTCCAACATCCAAACCAAAAATAAACCAAAGAAAAAGAGAAGGAACTTAAAACAAAATCCCTACCAAAGTTGTTTCCTTAAATGAAAATAAGGAAGCTTGATCTTGTGTTGTTCAAATAAGAAAAGAAAATCTTCTCTTGGGACAAGAGGAAAAGAAATGAAGGGAGGATTTTTCTTGGGTTCTTGAGCTTGGGGATGGAAAGGTTGTGTGTTTTAGAGATGCTTTATGGTGTAGGTGGTTTGAGGTGGAAATGAGGTTTGTTGATGGTGGAGGAGGAAAAGAAAGCTTTGGAGTTGAGAGAATACAAGAGTTCTTTTTTGACACAAAACTTTTGGCCAAAAAAGTGAATGGTAAAAATGAGAGTGCTTGTGAGTATTAGTGTGTAAGAAAAATTAAAATATGAGGGTGAATTTGGAGGGAGGGTAGCCGCAACCTTCTTTGGCCAAATGGAGGGAAAATTTTCACTTTCATGTGGGTTAGGAGTTGTGTTTAGGGGTAGATTTGATTAGGTAATGGGTTAGGAATTGGTAATTAAGTGTATAGGTTGGTAACCATGTTTTTAGGGGCTTCAAGACATGATTAGAGTGTAGTTTTACACTCTTAGTTTGAATTAAATTCATTTTGTTTGAAATTCAAAAGCCAACACAAAACCTAATTTTAAGGAAAATGAGAGAGAAAATACTATCTATCCTTTGACTATTTCATATCTTATGAGTTCCTTTGATTAAGAAAAGGAATATAACTTTTTCTAAGTAATCTTAAGCCTCAACAAACCTCAATTAATTATTTTCATTCAAGATTAATAATTAAAATTAATTTATCTTTAATTACAGGCTAATATGGCATGCATTTTCTTAATCGCTCAATTAAGCTCATTATGCACTAGTTAAGGGCAAAATGACAATTTTGCACAAAAACTCCCTGGGACCACCGGGCTTACTCAGATATCATGCATCCCTTAAAATCAACATTTCAAAATTCTGAGTAATGTTCGGGTCCAGTCGGCAATTAATCCCGCGTTAAATTATCACAGGGGTATTTTAGTAATTTTACGCATGGGAAAACCAAAAACTGATATTTTCTCCTCTATCATCATGCACAACACATATAAATCCCCTTCAAATATTAAAATAACCCTTTGAGGATAGCCGAGGTTAGCCGCCTTACATTCTCGTACGAAAATGACCTCAGGGGCATTTTGGTCATTTTGTATTACAGAAAAATTGGGGCGTTACATAGCTAAACCCATCGTGGGTGCACATCTACCAAAAACTAAGTTATGAACATGCTTGATGACGAGACAACCCCTAATCGACTACAAATAGGAAGGGCTACATCCCTGTTTCCATTGCTCTACTCTGTTCAAACTATAGCACAACTCTTACACCAACATCTCAAGGAAGTCCTCGGACATCACCATCAACCTTGTTTGAAGACGAAGATAGAAAGAAAGAGAGGGAGTAAGAAACTTATACAAGAATCTCAGTAGGGTTTCTATCTCCACACACATGTCATCATCATTATCCCCAAGAACCTCGGGTTTCATTATAAAAACGGTGGAAATAAATAAGGTTCATTTATTAAGTTTAAAAGCCATTAGCCGAGGTTTGTGTCTTTTAGCACGAGTCTTATTATAATGGATGCATCATACCACATTATGCATGAATGTCAATGCCTTATGCAACATATCACACCAAAATTCTATCAACTGTTATAGCATAAGGATCATAAAACATTGTAACATAATCTTTCCTCTTTACTCTCTTAGGTGACTTAACTTTCTTGTTCTCTTCTAAATGGTCACCTTATACTCTCTCCTCTTGAGAGTTCTAGGTTATGAATTCATACCTAACTAGTCACACTAGTCTACACTAATCCTCTCGATGAGCTAATTCCTAACTCCCACAGTGCGGGATAGGGGGCATAAGATCACCTTTCATAACCATTAATTCCTGGATTCTAAAGGATCACCTCTTTGGGTCACCTCCCATAACCATTAATTTCTAAAGTCTAAAAGATCCCCTTATTGGATCACCTCTCATAATGATTAATTCCTAGAGTCTAGAGGATCATTTCCATGTGTCTTATGTCACCTTTAATCTTAGCATGTCATTTAGAGATGCAAACAAGAGCATATAATCATGGTCATCATCATAACTTATTGTTCAACATTTCATGCTCACAATTTCAAAATTTTTCTAAGTCCACAAATTTGGCAGAAATCTGGCATCATAACGGTTAGGATCGGAGTTTCCCCAAATTTCCTTCATGCCATAAAACATATCAATCATACATCTCAATTATTCATTTACAATCACAACATGCCACAAATCATCATGAAATTGATCACCTAAGCATGCATCACATTCGTTGTATATATCCACAAGCATGTTATCATCAATATCTCATTGAAAAGTAAACATGCTCCTACCCAGTATACCAGAAATCAAGGACTAGACTTAGCTAATGCATATGTCGTGCTCAACAAGATATATGTACTATATAGATTGTAATCATCACTTGCATAATTCAAAAATTAAGCATGCATAGTCATCAATACATAATTTTGAATAATCACTTCAAGTCATAGAATTTCCAAGCAATTCATACGAGCATAGCTCTCATAACATATCATTCACTTTAATATCATCAATTTTGTATAACGATTAATTCCTAGAGTCTAGAGGATCATTTCCATATGTCTTATGCCACCTTTAATCTTAGCATGTCATTTAGAGATGCAAACATGAGCACATAATCATGGCCATCATCATAACTTATTGTTCAACATTTCATGTTCACAATTTCAAAATTTTTCTAAGTCCACAAATTTGGTAGAAATCTGGCATCATAATGGTTAGGAATAGAGTTTCCCCAAATTTCCTTCATGCCATAGAACATATCAATCATACATCTCAATTATTCATCCATAATCACAACATGCCACAAATCATCATGAAATTGATCACCTAAGCACGCATCACATTCTTTGTATATATCCACAACCATGTTATCATCAATATCTCATTGAAAAGTAAACATGCTCCTACCCAGTATACCAGAAATCAAGGACTAGACTTAGCTAATGAATATGTCGTGCTCAACAAGATATATGTACTATATAGATTGTAATCATCACTTGCATAATTTAAAAATTAAGCGTGCATAGTCATCAATACATAATTTTGTATAATCACTTCAAGTCATAGAATTTCCAAGCAATTCATACGAGCATAGCTCTCATAACATATCATTCACTTTAATATCATCAAGTTATTGATAATTACACTTTAGCCTCAAAAGGGGCCAAAACTGCAATGTCTAAAAGTTTGTAGGTCAAAGTGTAAATTTTCCCTTTCAATGTATTTTCTCAAACTAATGATTCTCAAAATTAATTTACACTTTTAAGAGACCCATACCACTTAGAAATAATTTGAATTCATCACAAAAACCATTTTGGGCTATTGGCCAAATTTTGTTAGATTTTAGGGGGTTAAAGTGCATAGTTTCCTCTTTTTGACACTTAGCAAGTGCCAACACTTCTAAAAAATTTTCTTAACATCATAAATGGTATTTTGAATACATGAACACATTCAAAATCATTATTAACTTTAATTAAACTCACTTGGCCAAAATTCCATAATGAGAAGTTCAAGTCATAATTTTCCGCATTTTGCAAAACTATTAAACCTAACACTTGTAATTATCTTTTCAAGCACCTAAGATGCCAAAAATAATCTTTATAACAATTATTAATAATTTCTAAGCACATAAACAATATGAAATATTATTGAACAGTGCTAAACAATGCTGGATAGTATCAAAAATTGCAATTTCAAAAGCTTTAAAAATTACATTTTTAACCCTTTCTAGTTACCAATCTTTCCTAGGATACTAAAAATAATTTTTACAATGATTATTAATAATTTTTAACCACTTAAACAGTACCAAACATAATTGAACAATGGTGAACAGTGGCAAATACTGTCAAAAATTAAAATTACAAAATCTTTAGGAATTACATTTTTGATCTTTTCTAATTGCTAGTTTTTCTCAAAAGCCATTCTAAGACATATGAGGCATACGAAACAATTTTTGACTCATTTTTGACCAAGTAAACAGTGCCAAATAGTGCCCTACAATGTTGAACAGTGTCAAATAGCAAAAAATTTGAAATTTCAAAAAGCTTTGAAATTACATTTTTGACCATTTCTAATTACTAGTTTTTCCAAAAGCTATTCTAAGACATTGAAGACACTTGAAATCATTTCATCCTTTTGAGAAAATAAATATTAACATTAAATCAATAGCAAAACTTAAAATTTCATTAATAAATTATTATTTATTTAAAAATCTCATTCTTGCTTTTTTTTTAGTTTCTAGCTCTTTCAAAATTTCTTTGTACACTCTAGACAGAAGATTCAAGCCTTAAAATCAAATAAAACCAACTTCAAACCCAACATTCCTTTATGGCCAAAATACATATATGAATATGTGTCTATGATCAAAATTTCTATTTAAGATAAAAGGGGCAAGTCTTAAGCTTTAGAGACCTAAGTGATGGCTAGAATAATAAATATGCCATGCAAGTTCATTTTAAGTCTTTAATAATATAAGGTGACAACTTGGAAATATAAATATGATATGCAAGGCTTAAAAATAAATATGAAATGCAAGCCCATTTTTAAGTTTTCAAGATTATAAGGTGTCAACTTGAAATATAAACATGAAATGCAAGACTTGAAATATAAACATGAAAATACAAGTTCATTTTTAAGTCTTTAAGATTACAAGGTGACAACTTGGAATATAAACATGATATGTAAGATATCAAACATAAACATGAAATGCATAACTTGGAACATAAACATGAATGCAAGTTCATTTTTATATATCATTAGAGCTCAAAAACTCAAGACTTTAAAAAGTGAGACTTGCAACCCCATTAATCTTAACAAAATGAAAATAAGCTTTAGAATCCTTGAATCCCATGGTTCAAAGAATCTCATTTGCTTGGACTCACCATCAACCTTAAAACAAACAAAGAAACCAATAAGTATTCTTTCTTTCTCCTCTTTTTTTTTCTTCGAAAACCAAAGATCAAGCCTTAAGCTTTAAAGGTCATACACATGATGGTCTCAAAATCATCATCAAGCTATGGCCTTGATCTAACCAAAAGAAAAGAGTAGAAATGAAAAGAAAACATAAGGATAAAATCTCTACTAAAGTGGTTTGTTTCTTGTAAAATGAAGAGTGCTTGTTCTTGTGAAAGGAAGAGAAGAAAAATCTTCTCTTTGAGGACAAGTTACGGCCAAGAGGAAATAAAATGGGGGAAGGATTTTTGTTGGGTTCTTGTGTATTGGAATGGAAAGGTTAAGTGTTTAGGAGCTGATCTATTGTGGTGGTGTGTTTTGTTTGAGGTTTAGAGCTTGGATATCGAGTAACAATGGTGGTTCTTAAAGGTGAAGAAGACAAAAAAGAAAAAAGCTTGAGATGGAGAGGAAAAGAGAATTTTTTACACAACTTGGTGCTCAAGTTGTGACAAAAAAAGTTGGTGGTAAGGAAATGAGATAGTGTAAGTGTGAGAGTGTTTGAGAAATCAAAATATGAGATGGAATGAGGGGAAGGGCTGGCTGAAATTCATTAGGGGGTTAGGTGGGATATTTTTGTGTTTTTGTGTATGTTGGGATTAGGATTAAGGGTAGGTTTAATTAGGAGAATAGTTTCAAATTGGTAATTAGGTGTTTAAGGCTTTCAAGACAAGGTTAGAGGATTGTCTTGCATGATTAAGGAAGACAAGCCTAGTTAATTCAAAATTCAAATACCAAAATTTCCCTAATCTTAAGGAAAAGAAAGAGAAAGAGTGTACTTTTTGTCTCCTACTTTTGCTTTCTGGTCTTATGAAGCATCTTTGATTAAGAATGGGATTAAACTTTTCTAGCCAATCTTGGGCCTTAATTAACTCAAAACAATTATTTTGACTCATAATTAATTAATAAAAATAATTTACCTTTAATTAGAGCCTAATATTACTTATATTTCCTTAGTTACTTTGATTAAGCTTAATTAGCACTAACTTAGGGCAAAATGATTATTTTACACAAAGCTCCCTGGGACTCATCCAAATATCATATATCCCCTCCCATTAACATATCCAACTCCCGGGGTGATGATTGGGTCCAGTCGTCGCTTAATTTTATGTTAAATTATCTCAGGGGCATTCTAATAATTTTATGCATGGGAAAATCAGGAATTAAGATTTTCACCTCTATTGCCATTCAAAACACATCTAGTCCCCTTCAAACATCAAACTTACCCCTTGAGGATATTTGGGGTTAGCTGTCATCGATTTTCAGGCAAAAATGAACTCAGGGGCATTTTCGTCATTTTGCACACGGGAAAAATTGGGCATTGCAATTTTCACACAAATTGTATCGAAACTGCATATAGTCTCATTCTAATATTAAAATACCCCCTTGAGGATGGCCTGGACTAGCTATCCTTGATTCTCATGCAAAAATAATCTTAGAGGTATTTTGGTCATTTTGCATAGCAGAAAAAATCAGGGCGTTACAAATAAGATTCAAGGCATAACTTAACTACACATCGAAAGAATGTCAGTCCAATCCTCAAGGTCCTACTAGGACGAACTGCTCTAATACCATAATATAACACCCTCCCAAGTGCAACATTATCCTTAAGCCATAACATTATACTTAGGAGTAATTACCTATAAATTTAGCAAACCTTGCTTAAGTATCTATAGCGTATTAAAGTGAGTCAATCAGTAACTAGTTCATAATTCTATTAAAATATATATAAAAAAGACACAATATTTATTTAATGCAAAGTCAAATACAAGAGGAAACTCTTTTAAAAGCTTTATGTACATATTTCTCATTAAGTATTACAAACATAAGCATATTCAAACAAAAACAAATAGTAGTTTTTGGCCATTGAGCTATTACCAAACATAAACTTCAACGAATGCAGCTCCATCCTACTCTTGAGTAATCTGGAGATGAGACGAAAACACATAAACATAGGGGTGAGAATTATAAAATTCTTAGTAGGGTATCCCCAAATACACAGTTATAAATATCACTGTCATCATCCTAGCCACTTCGGTTTATTAGAAAAAGAATATGATCATGCATGACATAACAAAGATTCATTTTTAACTTTCAAAATAATCCTTCCGAAGTGGGTTCTTTTAGTATTCATCCACTTAATGCACATATATCATAACTCTTAAACACATAGTAAATCATTATAGGCAAATAATTCAAAATAACATGAGTATGCAAAAGCTAATGGCAGTTATTTTCTTTACTTTGGCAATGATATTATTTTCACATGCCCTTGATATGTCGAAAGGGATCTCATACATCTTCACCACTACACATGCCCTTGACATATCAAAGGGGATCTCTGGTTTTACTTGTGACCATAGAACTCAATTCCGTGCATTTTTCTCTTTTTATTGACATAAGGAAGACTTAGTTCATACCAAATGGTATTTGTATTGGATAACACCACACATGGGTAATAGGCTGCTTATCAGGACTAAGCTCATTCTTATACGTGATAATTGGGCATCATTTTTTTTCTTTTCGAATCTCATACAGATCTATTCCGAGTCGATACGTCTACTGACTCATAATATCTCTAGGAAAGTTCCTTTTTTTGTCTTCCCCTCATTCAACATAAGTCTTGCTTTTATTTTTCCTATATGTCAGGACATACACGATTGAAGTTCATACATTCTCTTTTGTCATATATATTCATCATTTACTTTTCTTTTTCCAAATGCATGCATAAAGCACATAGAGGTATTCATTCACAATTAATTTCAATCATGCCTCATAAACAAATCTTTACTTCTTCTAGCATACATTTTTATGTCACAAGTCACCTACTCAAACATTCACAATCAAGTATTCATGTCATACTAAAATCAAATGCTATTATATCATCAATTGAAGGCATTGGTATAATTCTAGTACTTTGGTAGCTTTTACACCTATGTAGCAAAAATTAGTTTTCATATCAAATAAGAAAATTAAAGGCTATGAAAATTATCCATGACACTTCAATGTGTCCCCAAGGTCTATAAAAATTTTAGAGCATAACAAGCTCTCTAGCTATGCTAACAAAATTGTACAAATTTGGAGGTCAGAAACCCATGATTACAGCTATTAACCTGAATTCCCAATTTCATTACTATAGGTAAAGATATGCACGAGAAGGGGGGTTGAATCGTGCATTGATCCTTTTTCGCATTTTCTTAAGCATCTAAAAACAATGACTATCAAGTGTAAAACTTGTACTGCAGTAAAAACATAGTTAGTAGCCTCAGAATGTAGATTTCTAAACTTTGTCAAATCAAACATTCATTATTAAAAAGAAAAACAGAAAGATAAGAAAGACATATCGGTGTATGAATAAAAATAAAAGGCACAATGCAGAAATGTAAAGAAGATAAGAGAAAGAGAGAATCGACACAAAGGATTTTATACTGGTTCGGCCTAACTGCCTATATTTAGTACTCAACAACTGCAGAGATTCCATTAGCTTAACTTCGTCAACTTGAGAAAGTAAACTGGATAGTCTGTATATTAGCCTTTCCAAGCTCTCACTTGTACTAGCAGACAAACTCAGAGACTATCACAAGTTGAGTATTCTTTTATCAGCCTCTCCAGGCTAACCCGAGTAGTATTATACTAGCCTCTCTAAGCTAACATGAATAGTATTGTACTAGCCTCTCCAAGCTAACATGAGTAGAATTGACACTGACCTCTCCAACCCCATCCGTGAACAACAGACTAACTCAGAAACCATTCACATTGCAAGTAGTTCTTCTGAGCCTCTCCAAGCTGAACCATGATGACTAGAACACGTGTTAGCTAATATCCAGCGTATATGAATAAACATGTCAAAGCATATGCATTCAAGATAAGAAGTAAACATTTGATAGAGATATATGTGATTAGCTGAGCTTAGATAAAGAATTGATATGATTCAAAGCCTAAGATAAAAACAAAACATGAAGCATGATAAACATATATGCATCAAAACACATGAGCTATGGATGACATAAGGCATAAAAGGCATAAAAAAGATCATCATAAAAGAAGAAAGAAATGAGTTATATAACCAAAATAAATGTTCAGGGATATACAAAAGAAAGCATAAAGTAACAAAAAAAATATGCTAATAAAAAAGAATCTCTACTCTCCCCCTTAACATTTGCTCCCCCCGAGTCCTTAGCATAGCCTTCATAAGCAAAGCTCCCCCTAAGTCCCACTGGCATAGATTTCCTCAAATCTACACTTCTTCCCCTTTTGGCATTATCAAAAAGGAGATGTGCTAGGAAACGCATGATGTAACCACTGAAACATCTGAAGTTGTAGATCTTCCATCTATCTTAGCTGAGCACCATGTGTTGACAGGGTTGCTTCAAATCTATCCTATCTAGAAGAAATCTCTCTTAGATTCTGCAAGATGACTTGATAAATTGCTGAAGTCTCTGTTAAGGGTGGAGGTGGCAAATTGATAGGAGCAGGAATGGTTCTTGGAGATGACTCTGGAATATCTAGGGGTACAGTGTCCCCTGATCTTCACGAGTTAGCCCTAGTTTCATCTTGTACTGCAGATCGAGGTGAAGAAGGTTGTTTATAAGCATTTGCAGATGTGGTAGTGACACAAACAGAGGCAGCTGGAGCAGGCATAAACTCATAAGTAACAGCAACAATGTCTAATATCTGAACTAATGAGAGAGCCTGATCAATGCGATATGGAGCAAAGGAAGTAGGAACATCCTAAACCAAACCAGAAGCATCAACTTCTAGAACAGGAGGTGCCGTGCCTTCAAATGTTCTGTCCTTTTCTTCTTCTATTGGAGAAATGTGAATGTAAGAGGAAAGCTATGGTACAAAAGGCACAAGAGCAGAGCATGTTGCATAATCCTCTTCACCTGGTTCTTCAATAATATGCTCCATCTGAGATTCTTCAGCTATGAGCCTAGAGCTAGTCATAGCATTTAGTCTGGCTTTTTCATTGCTCAACAAACTTTCCTCTTCTTCAGATGATGAAGTTACATCCTGTTCTTCTTCTGTTTCTTCTTTTTCTTCATTGTCGTTTAGCACGGTTACATGATATCCCTCCTTCTCATACCTTTTAACTTCCTCCTACAGAATAGTAATACTTGATACACTCTTGTGCATCTTTTTGCATCTTAGCTCAATCTCCTTTCTACTGATAACTTTTTCAAGTTTGGTTACAGTTCCCGATGCTTGAGTGCTTGTCTCTTCTCTTCTTTTTGTTCTCCTTTCATAATGTTGGATTAAGGGAGCATCCTCCTTATTAGATTCACTTTTATAAAGGATTAGTTTTCTTTTCCTTTTAGCTTTTTCTTAGTTGGATTGAGATTTCTGGGAGGCCTCTTGAACTTGTTCACCTCTTATTCTGGGGCTTTGCCTTATAAGCTCAGCTACTTAGAGGGTTTACATTTTTCTCAAGGTTCTAAAAGAGGAGGGTGTGAAGATGGTTCCTTCCACCAACTCATAGCTTTCTGTGTTAAGAGGAAAGTCAAATCGTTGAAGCACCTTTGTTAGAGAACTGAACCACTGTATATACTCTCCTTACCATAGCAGTGGTAATCTCATTGGGCTTATGGATAAAGGAGTCAATGAGATACTTGGACACGTCTCTTTCATTTATACCAAGAGATTTTGCCCATTCTAGTGAAGATTTGTCGATGATTCCTTTGCATAGAGCTTTGATGATTTTGGCAAGTCTTGAGGCTGTGATTTTGATTAGGCAGTCTCTGATCATTCCTCTGACATAGGAAGGAGATGGTCTCTTCAAATGAGAATAAAAAGCATTGACTAAACATGTGAAGATTAGTTCATTTGTTTCCAAAAAATGCTCCCACTTCTGGAAATAAAGACTTCATTGAGAATGGTAACTTCTTCATGTAAGTCTATTCTCATCGTCTTTCCTGGTGCCATTTTTCTGGATGCAAAAAATCTCTCACAGCGATCCTGCATGCCAACGTCATCAAATATATGAGCAGATACTTTCACTGAGGTAAATTGAGCTACACTCTTTTCTTTTCCCATTAAAGCGGTATATGGGTGAGTCTGAGAGGATGAGGTTTGAAAGATAGAATCTTAAAAAGGGTTAAACAAAAAGAAGGAAGGGGTTCAGAGGTAAAGATAAGCAGTTAAAGATGTAATGGTGAGGATTTGAAATCAAATAAATGTGGAGAAGACAAAGGTTGAGATTATAGAGTGATAAATGTGAAGATGAAGCGGTTAAGGGTATGAAGAAAAAGGTTAAAGGTAAAAGAGGTGACTTGTTCAAGAAGATACTGGTAAATATTATATGAGAGACATGGCTATTTTAAGGATATGATGTGATAGAAAGTGAAACGACATGGGAGAGAGTAACTTAGACTCAGTAAGAAAAGTCTCACCTTTTCATCCTTCATTCAAAAAGAGAGTTTTCTGATTCTTGGCATCACTTTCTAAAGGAGTTACTTTCTGAAGCTTCACAGTTAACTTTCTGACCCACTGAAGAAACTTCATAACTCATCACAGACTTATTTTCTATTTTTGGATATTATGCTCCCATATAATCATCATTGTTTGATCCTCAAATTCTTCTTTCTGACTAACTCATCTTCTTTCTAATCTTGCAAACTAATAAATCGTTCCTCACAGAGTTCTGTGGTCTTGCAAACTGACATCTGAAATATATGCTGATAACCCTAATCTTGTAAATGTTCTTGGAAATTGACATATGACTTCTTCAAGGGCATACACCCTGCCTCGATAACTTCTAATGGTTTTGCTATGACTTCAGGTGGAAGTAATGGAGAGAGGAAACCCCAAAGATGTTTTATGCATGAATGCTCTAAAAAATTTTGAAAAATACATAAAACATAAAACATCCAAAAGATCTTTAGCAATAGATATCATGAACACTTCATGAGAGAAGATATTCAGTAGACATATCTATTTACTAAGCATCTCTATTTTGAACAAAGCAACATAAAGAAGAAATTTACAAAACAAGCTAGAACAAAGAGTGCTGAATAGATTCTTGAAAAGATAAATAGCACAGTATTGTCTCAGAAGGTAGGAAAGTGAATTACCTTAATAGATGATCTTTCAACTGATACCTTATTCGCAGCATCTGGGTTCAAAGATCTTAGCAAGCTTGTGCTTTTTCATTTTAGTCCTTTAGATATGCTTACCCTGATATATCAAATTTATCCAAATAGACCTTGAGCTTCCTCTCAGTATAGATGATGATGTTTTGAACATGATGAGTAGACTTTGCCTTTCTCTTGACCTTAGTCAGCATATATAGCATAGCTTCCACCCAACTTTGACAACTCAAAGCTTTCTCAACATATTTAGATTAGTGGTGGTAATGAAAGCACAGTTGATAAATAACCAAGAAATGACTTGGTTCTCATACCCTCGGGTATACTCCAAGAACTTTGACAATAGAAGATTATCTTTAAAACAGAAACTTTCATGAAGTTACTAAACATTCAGATTTTTCAGTTTCTATGTCATCTTCACAAAGCTCAAGCAGTATTTCAAAAAGATTGTTTTCTGATCATCTTGGATGGTTCGAGCATACTTTCTGAAGGATTGAGGTTCTGGAACACACTTTTTGAAGCTTTGGCTTTCATCTGCTAGCTTTCTGGAGTTTCCTTGAGATAAAAATTCTCAGGGCTTTCTTCAAGGTTATCAAGATTATTAATAAAGTCTTCCTTGAGCTTCTCATCATCATCATACTTAGAGATTCTTGAGAAGATTATCTTTTAGGAACTATGACAACTCTTAGGTTCAAAGCATGATATTTGGAATGATCATCATCATCAAAGTGCTTCTTGAAGTTTCAACCAGAAAGACTTTTCAGAGAAACCTGCAAGAACAAATTTTGGTTTTGGTACCCAGACTTCCTTAGGTCCTTTTGGTTAGCTTTAGAGAAAGGGATTTTTCTAACCTTTCTAAAAGAATTCCTTTTCAGGATTCATTTGTTGTAAAGGTATCTCTTTAAACATTTTGAAGAACAGAAGCAAAAGATATATATAGATGAAGTTGCATAGGTTTTTCTCCTTTTGTTTCACCTATATATCTTAGTCCAACTTTCTGAAACAATAGATGCTAACCATTTTCACAAAAACATAATTTTTGAATTTTGTCAAATAAAAACAGGTCAAACTTTAGGATGCCATGAAGTCCTCTCAAGGATTCAGAAGAAATTTCTGACATGATCATATAGCTTCTTAGAGGCTTTAGAAACATATAACTTGAGACGAGTAAACTCTCTTTGGAGTATGTCTCTCTTTTAGCTTTCCAGCTTCAGGCTTGACCTTCTCAAGTTTTTTTTTTACTGGCAACTCTATGAGTTCTTTGATTGGTTGAGAAATATAAATGAATAGGCTTGATATCCTTCCAGTAACTCTTCTCATGAAAAAAAATTATAACAGAGGTGAAATGCAAAAACATTTACCTCATGTATCTTAGATAATGTTCTTCAGCCATGAAGCATAGAATGATAACAAATTTTAGCACAATAATACCTTTTGACAAGGGCTTTCTAGATGATTGGCACATTTTTCTTCTTTGTATAGGGTTATGACAATAAAGCACTGGACAGATACATGATGTGTGACTTACTACTATAAGCAGATATTTTTTCTCAAGATGATCTTTGTCCTGATTTGTCATTCATGAGATTGATGTCTTCTTGATATAGCATTATAGACTTCTGACCCATTCGATAGACAGAGAATTCATCTCCATATCCAATCTTAGATAACAATATCAGACCTTTCTACTTCAAAGAGAAGTTTAGCAATTTTCATTGCTTCAATGTTTTACAAAGCATATGATATGTCAACATTAGGATCAAAGGTCTGTAGTTTGTTTCATATAGCCTTTCATATGTAACAAACAATACATAGGTAGCATATACAGCTTTAGCTTGGGACATATATGAATCAGACATGACCAAGTGGAACCATTGAACTTTTTTTCTTTGAAATGTTTTTGTCCATGGGTCCTTTCAAAATCCTTTCCAGAATTTGAATAAATTGTGCCATATCCTAGAGTCTTGTCAGCAAAGGATGATGTAAGTTATTTTGTCCCTCAGATCTGTGTCCTTTATAATTATTGGATTGCTCAACCCCTCCAAGGCTTGGCTCTGATACCACTTGTAGGTAAAGATGTGCACGAGAAAGGGGATTGAATCGTGCATTGATTATTTTCGCATTTTTTGAAGCATCTGAAAATAATGACTATCAAGTGTAAAACTTGTAGTACAATAGAAACATAGTTAGTAGCTTCAGAAAGTATATTTCTAAAATTTTTCAAATCAAACATTCATTACTGAAAGGAAAAAATAGAAAGACAAGAAAGATATATCAGCGCAAAAATAAAATAAAAGGCATAATGGAGAAATGTGAAGGAGATAAGAGAAATAGAGAATGGACACAAAGGATTTTATACTAGTTTGGTCTAACTGCCTGCATCCAGTATTCAACAACTGTTGAGGTTCCATTAGCTTAACTTTCTCAACTTGAGAAAGTAAACTAGATAGTCTTTACGTTAGCCTTCCCAAGCTCTTACTTATGCCAGCAAATAAACTTAGAGACTGTCATAAGTTGAGTATTCTTTTACCAGCCTCTCTAGGCTAACCCAAGTAGTATTATACTAGCCTTTTCAAGCTAACATGAGTAGTATTGTACTAGCCTCTCCAAGCTAACCTGTTATCAGTAGCAACTCTACAATCACATTGAAAGTAGTCTTGACACTGGCTTTTCCAAGCCTAACCCAAATAATATTGTACTAGCCTCTCCAAGCTAACATGAGTAGTATTGACGCTGGCCTCTCCAAGCCCATCCATGAATAGCAGACAACTCAGAAACTATTCACGTTGCAAGTAGTTCTTCCCAACCTCTCCAAGCTGAACCATGATGACTAGAATACCTCTATAATGAAGTTGTAAGTAGTTTTTCCCAGCCTCTTCAAGCTGTAACCATGACAAGTAAAATGCCTTTTACTTTCTCGTTGAAAGTAATCTTTGAATAGCCTCTCTAAGCTAAATCATGAATAGTAACATCACCTTACTAATGAGTTGTAAGTATTTTACAGTAGCCTCTCTAAGCTATCTCACAGTGTACCAAATCGAGGATACAAAGGTTATGTGTTCGGGCTACCACTCAATCTAGCCTACACTCAAGTTTTCTTAACATATACATGAAAAGTTCCTGGGAAAATGTGAATGAATTCCTTCTTCTACTTCATCCATAGGAAGAGCATAAATCTAACTAAGAATGTAGAAAGAAGATTTTCTCACAATTCAAGGATAAGACTGATTATGTGATAAAGATTGAATAATCTAGGAGGTGGGAAAAGATTATTGCAGAATTTCCTCTCTTGAATCTTAAAAATCTCTCATCAGTCTTTAAGCATAGTATCTCCATATATAGTGGTCTTTTCCCTTATGGCCATTGCCTTTGACACGTGTTGATCATCAGTTATGTCTTAAAAGAAATAGTTAGACGAGAAGTTGATAAATCTATCACATCAGTTGTAGAAGCTATTGTAAAGTTGGATTTTATGATCTTCCTTTAGAAACTACTTTTATACTTTTTGAGCATGCTTCCTGAACTCCTTCTTGATGAAGCCAGGGTGGTTGATCAAACAGGCAGAGGAGATGGTGTACCAGTATGAAACTGGGTTTGACTTGAACATTTGAAATTCACATTTCAAATTTCCCTCCCTTTCCTGTAGCATTCTTTGCTCCACTCACTGGTGAGCTTTCTGATGTACGTAATCAATTCCTTGAAGAGTTTTACACTTTCTGATCTTCAATTAGTTCTTCTTTACTAATAATATCTTTGCGATTGTGATGATTGAAGATCAAGTAACATGTTGCTCTTGGACATGACTTGATATCTTCATCTTGAGTATACTTTCTAAAGTCTCTGAACTTGGTTTCTTGTAGCATTGAAAATTTCTTCTAATTGTTAACTATCAATTATTTGGTTAATTTCACTTCTATTTCGTTTTAGATCTTATAACATGAGATAAATATGTTCACACATGTATAGTGAAATATATCCTCATTTGAGTAAGCCTTGCTCTTGCTAAATGATAGAAACCTGTTATAATCTTACAAGAAACTTAATAGAGACATCAGTCATTCTTTAAAACATTTTCTTTAAATTGGCTTTATTGTTATTCAAAACAAATAAGCATAAAGGGTTCTAGAGCTAACAATTACCATATCAAATAAACAGATAAAATCCTACAAAAATTCAGGTTGGACTTCAAGACGTCCTTAACACCCTGTAAAATTTTCAAATTAAAATTTGATCATTTGCTACAATAACAAAATTAGACAAATTCAGAGTTTCAAAACTGGTTGTCCAGATAACAACACCAACAGTCTTGGTTTTTAATTTTTAGAAATTGGTAAAAGTGCTCAAAATGACCCAAGAATAATATTGAAAACACCTCAACAAGTTAGCTTTATCATATAAAAATTTTAGTTCAAAAATCCATCACAAATACTGATGAAAAATTGTGAATCGTAACCTATTTGTGAAAATTTGAGAATTCTAGCACCTTGTTCTCAACTTATTTTATAAAAAATGATCTTCTAACATCATCCAAACACTCCACAGAATTAGACACATCAATATCTATGTATTATCAACCAACACAACTAAAAATATCAAGTTAAATTAGTAACTAAATTGTAAAAACAAATTTGAAACAGAAAGAGGTACAAAAGCCCTACTTGCAAAGCTTTAGGGCTTCTATTTCAAGATGATCTTCCAAGAATGATTTTCCTTATTTCTAGCTCTTTCAAATAGCTCTAATACCTTCCTTAAACATTATTGGGGTATGATATCTCAAGGTAGAGAATGGAGGTTATTCAAAATTTCAATCAGTTGGTTTTGTAGATTATGATGAGTAGAACAAGTTTTGTGAAGAAGATTTGGGGTTTAGGTGGTTATAAACTGGTAAAGTTTTAGAGAAAAGAAAATAAAGCACCGTGTTCTTGCTTCATGGCTGAATTTGATGATGGTGGAGTGATAAGGTTTGTAGTTTGTATTTAGCTTGGGTTAGATATACTAATTATGTAGTCAAAAGGTGTATTTCTTTCCTTTTAAAAAGAAAATAATGAGATAGATGGCTAGGATTTGGTTTGTTGGTCAAAGAATGAATCTTGGCTATCCACTTGGCTCAATGTAAGTGTCTCACTTCAACTTGGTTAGCAAGTACCTTTTTTTTTGGGTGTTAAAATCGCACATTGAAATTCTACCAAACTGGGTAAAACAATAATAAATAAAAGGTTGTGATTGAAACTTCCTTTCCAAGTTTCAATCCTTGCCATCCACTTGGCATAATGAGGTTAGTAAAGGTTACTTAGCCACCAAGTAACTTTTATGGTGTTAAAAATTGCACATCAAAACCTTATCGAATGGTAAAACATCATGCCTAAGAAACTTAAAATATCTTTACGTGGGTCCCAGCATAATTACTCTATCTCGACCCTCGGGTCTAGTTCTCCTAGCCCCAAACACCTTTGGCCCCAATTCCATAGTCACTATTCATCTACAGGCCTAAAAGTCACTATTCATGCCGCCCTGAAAATTTTTTTTTCAACTCATCCTTTGGGTCGTCCTCGTCATTGCTAAGACTGACAAATTTTCAAAATTCTCACTAATAAAGTTTAAATTAATTTTTAAACAATTTTTGGGGTGTTACATATATAATTGATGAATACTGTTTGTATTGCATATATCCTATTAAACATAGCATATGCATTAAGTAAGTCTAATCCTTGATTTTTGACAACTGAGTAGGAGCATGTTTACCTTTGAGTGAGATATTGATTATAACATATTTATAGATATGTGCAAAAAAAATGAGATACATGCTTATGTGATCAATGGCATAATGATCTATGGCATTTTATGATTATGAATGAATGATTGAGATACATGATTGATATGTTTTATGACAGGAAGCAAATTTGGGAAAACTCTATTTCTAGCCATCATGCTGCTAGATTTCTGCCAAATTTGTGGACTTAAAGGAATTATAAAGTTATGAGCATGACATAGTGAAATGATAACCTATGATGATGATTATGATTATATGCTCATGTTTGTGTCTCTAAATAACACGTTAACATTAAAGGTGATATAAGACACACGAAGATGATCCTTCAGACTCCAAAAATTACTAGTTATGTGAGCGATTCAAGGAGATGATCCTTTAATCTCTAGAAGATACTGGTTATGAGGTGATCCAAGCCCCCTATCTTGCACTCTAGGAGTCGGGAAATAGCTTATCAAAAGGGATATAAGTGTAGGCTAATAACAACTAGCTAAGTATGAAGAACTTTCAAAAGGGAAAGAGCATTAGGGTGGCCCTTATAAAATATAAAGAATGTTAAGCAATCTAAGAAAGTAAGGAGAAAAGTGTATGCTGGGACGTTTATGTTTCTTATGCTATGATAGTTTGTTATTATACGTTTGGTATGTTGCATAAGGCATTAACATTCATGACATCAAGACTCATGTTAAAAGACACAAACCTTGGCTAATGGCTTTTGAAACTTAAACAATGAACTTTGTTATGTCCACTATTGTAATACCCTAATATTCAACCCAACATACCTAAGACGCATTTAAGTTGATTATTACATATTAATCTTTTGTTTCAGTTCTTAACTTTAACTCTTGGAAATCCTTTAGTAAAATACGAGTAATTTTTTCTTTTTATTGAAAGATCAAGCTATGAGTCGTTCACATTTAAGATATAGTGCATAAGTATTTATCATATAATTGGTAGTACATCCCATCGATATATTTTTAACCATCCATCACATAGCATACACACAAATCACAACATAACATAAACTATAAACATCATCATAGCATAACATTGACTTTAAATATCATGTCAAATAATAATAATAATAATATAATAGAAGTATTCCACAAGTATAATACCATAACAATTATACCGAGCCTGCCTATAAAAGTTGAGCATACAATAATTCAAAAGCTAAGCATAACTATGATGTAGCTAAACCCTTCGTAGGTGCACGTCTACGAGAAGCTAAGTTATGAGCATGCATGAAGCCGAAACGACTCCTAGGAACTGTAAACAGGAAAGACTATATCTTCGTTTCTGCTGCTCCACTCTGATCTAGACCAGAGTGCAACTCCTACATCAGTATCTCAAGGAAGTCTACAAACGTCGCCATCAACCTTGTCTGAAGATGAAGATGGAAAGAAAGAGAGGGAGTGAGAAACTTATACAAGAATTTCAGTAGGGTTTTCCATTTCCACACACATATCAACATCATCGTCTCTAGGAACCTTGGGCTTCATTATGAAAACAATGGACATAAATAAGGTTCATTTATTAAGTTTAAAATCCATTAGCTAAGGTCCGTGTATTTTAGCATGATTCTTAATGTCATGAATGCATCATACCTCATTATGAATGCATGTCAATGCCATAAGCAACACATCACAAGAATCATAATAAATCAACATGGCATAGAGAACATAAACCGTCATAACATAATCTTTCCTCTTTACTTTCTTAGGTGATTTAACTTTTGTGTTCTCTTCTAAGGTGCCACCCTAATACTCTCTCCTCTTGGGAGTTCTAGGTTATGTGTAACATCCTAATTTTTAACCCAATACTCTAGAACATACTTAGGTTAATCATTAGTCTGCTACTTCATAGTTCTCTTTTTACTTGGAAATACTTAGCGGAAAATACGGGTAAATTTTTTTTTTTGAAATACAAGGTGAGAGCCGCGTGATGCGATATATCATGTAACGAACAAAACATACATCTCATAACGTCATAGCATAAGGCACATCATGAATAACACTGAATATCATCTCATATATATATAACTTGCCCACTTATAAGTGCGGGACTTAATTTAGTACAAGGAAAATACATGAAAGGAAATACAACATAAACATAAACATGATCTACTCCCCTACCCGAGTGCATCTAATGGGATAACCTTTAAACAAAAGAAGGTTTATCCCCATCTGAGTGGTGTGTGCTCCAACTGGGTACTCCATCGGTCGATCGTCACCTCCTACTGACGTCCATCTCGCGAACGAGGCAAGTATCCGGGAAACTGGGCGAGCTCCTCGGGCGTAAAGAGGCGGAACGGGGATCGAGAGTGACCCCCGCGGTGTGGCCGCATCTCCGGTCGCCGCCCAAGTCGTGGCTGAGTCACGGTATCCTCACTGTCCTCCCTCATCAATGGTGGAGAGGGGGCAGAGCTCTCGCTATACGGATGGGTAGGTGGGTCCTCGGACGGGTCGGTCTCCGAGAAGTAGGTCCGGGGCACGTAATCGGGATAGTCTCGCATGGCTGAGGCGGCGGTGTGCATGCGGAGCACTCTCTCATCATGCGTACGCGCACGCTCAAAAACCCGCTCGTCGTCGCCATAGGGTGCAGTCGGGGAGAAGCGATGGGTGTGCACGGGATGAGCGAAGGGGCGTCCTACGAACATGAAAACCCGCACCGTGCACTGCCCCTCAAAATGGTATGACCCGTGAGCCGGGTCATAGTGCACCTCCCATGTCGGGGTGTCCACGAACACTACGAACATCACCATCTGAAGACGTGACGGAAAGAAAGAGATAGAGGGAGTGAGAATCTTGCTAAAGAATCTCAGTAGGGCCTCCTACTACCTAGGTGTCATCATCTACGTCCTCAGGAACCTTGGGTTTAATTATACAAATGAGTGAGCATGCATTAAGTCCATTTTTGAATTCTAAAACATACTTTAGCCAAGGTCCATTCATTTTAGGATGGTTTTAATGTCATGAATGCAACATACTAGTAGATGTATGCATGGCACTACCTAATGCACATACATAAAGCATAACATCAAGCATCATCATACTTAGTGGCATAAAGTGGCAATAGAAACATTCATATGGGACAAACTTAGTGACATAATCATAATCATGAAACTTCTCTTCCTCATGGGCCACCCTAAAAGACAATCGAACTAGGGGTGCTCGGCCGAACCGGTGTCACCCAGAACGTGTCACATATCTAGGTTATGAGCTCATACCTTAACTAGTCATCACTAGTTCTTCTTACCACTTAACGATAAGCGTATCATAAATCATAAATCCCGACTATCTGAGTACGGGTTAGGGGGCAATTCTCTTAGGGGTGCTCGGCCGAACCGGTGTCACCTAAGAGTATAAATGGGTACCGATGTCACATGAGTTCTATGGAGGTGCTCGGCCGAACCGGTGTCATCCTAGAACCCATCTTAGTACCTTAATTTTCAAAATCTCTTTAAGTCCCCAAATTCGTCGGGAATTCGGCGGCACAAAGGCATTATGCCGAATTCCTTCCAAATTTGCTTTATGCCACATAAACAAATATCCTCATGAATTCCTCATATGAATAACATCATCATCATTTACATACCACATGCATAATCATGGAACGTTCAACCGTTTATTCTTACGGTAGCTTATGCTTTGACCCTTACGGGTCTTAATCATGAGATATGGTTCTCTAACATCCGTCGCTCATATTTTATGCACCTAAGGGCTCATAATTAAACATCATTCATAATCCTCATGTTCACACTTAAATCTGAATAGCATAGGGCAGAATTCCTAACTTGTGATTACGGGGTTCTAGAACTTACGTTTTAGACCCTTTCTTGGTTCCGTCTTCGCCTAAGGCGCTATGAATTAAATCTAAATCAATTATGAGGCATTCCTATGCTTAAGGACTAATTATTAATCATGTTTATCATGTTGTAAGGGTGCTGGACAGAATCCAGAAAGATAAATGTTCTAAACTTGCACTTTTACGGTTTTCTAGTTACTAATTTCCCTATAGGTGCTAGAATTCGATTCTAATCCAAATGTTACCAAGTTTTTCATGTCTAAACAATCCTAATCTGATTATGCTCCCATTAAAATAGTTTGGATAAGTTTCATAAACAAATGGGTCAAAACTATGTTAAATTCTAGCTTTACGGTATTTCTAGTTAGCTAGTTTCTTACCTATTATGCATAGAATCATTTCTACATCATCATATGATATTTTCACACATTCTAACACATCAAAACATCATCATACAGTATCACACTCATCATATCAGAACCGAAAACATTTAGCTTCAGTAAAGGATTTAAATTGACATTTCTAGGTACATAGGTTAACTAGTTTCTCTTGGAATCAATTTAGAATTTCTAAAACTCTTTGCAAATCATTTTAATTCATCAAGAGGCTAAGAGAAGCCTTAGGTCAATGACCAAGATATATTTCATCTCCTAAAAGGGAATAAAGTCATATCTCATGATAACATAACCTTGAAAAGATTTGTAAAGCTTTAAGAAAAACTTAGAACATAGACTATTGGTCCTTGTAGTTAGATGAAATCTCATTGCAAGTCCATCATCACTACTTGGCCGAAAACATGCATTCAAAGAATGCATTCACATTAAACTTTAACTTGAAATGAAATGGGCAAGTCTTTGAGCTCTAGGTTGTTAAGTTATGACATAAACTAAACGTGCTGATGCCTTTCGTTTTTAATCTTGCTTACAAAACAAAGTGATGACTTAAATTAAATATGCAAGTCATAAACTTAAACATGCAAGCTTGAAAGTAAATATGCGAGGCATAAACTTAAACGTGCAAGCTTGAAAGTAAATATGCAAGGTTCAATTCTTTATTTTAGTGCTCTTGGCCCAACAACAATCGACTTTAAGGCCGAAATAGATAGGCATTCGAGAGATTAATTTGGTGATAATGCACGTTCAATTCTTTATTTTAGTGCTCTAGGCCCAACAACAATCGACTTTAAGGCCGAAATAGAAAGGCTTTGAGAATTAAATTAAGTGATGATGCAAGTTCCATTTTAATCTTTATGTTCTTAGGTGATAGCTTGAAAGTAAAGGTGCATAGCGAGAATGTAAATATAAATGCAAGCATAAGATAAATTATGCAAGTTCATTTTATCTTTCTAGAGCTCTTAACAAGACTTTAAAGGAACATAAACCTCAACCCAAACTCATCAAACCAAGATAAAGTAAAGTCTAGAGTTCTTAGAACTCAACATAACATTTTTAGAAATCAAAACATTTCGCATGTAAAAGAAAAGGAAATGGCTGAAATTTCAAGGAACAAAAGAACATTTTGAAACTCTAGAGTCCATGATCTTGATGGTATATTAACACCAACATCATGAGACCTCATCATTGAGTCCTTAGAACCATTTTAAAACACCATCAAAACTAAAGTTCTCAAGAGTTCAAGAAAGGAAAAACTAGAAACATTTTTGCTCAAGAACAAAGATCAAGCTCTAGAGTTTGTTTCAAGTGATGAACATCATCATGAAACTCTCATCATCAAGCTCTCATTTCTTTGAACTTCAAGGCCCATGGCCGAAAATGAGAAAGAAAAAGGAGAAGAAAAGAAGTTCTAAAAAGAATCAAGAGAAACTATAAACATAAAGCTTAGAACAAGAACTTTAAAGAAAGGAATACTTGAAAGAAAATCCCGACTTGGTGTGATGAACTTGAAGATGGAAGAAGAAGATGAAGATGATGAAGAACTCCAAGAACTTGAAGAACACAAGAGCTTTGAGAGAAAAAGAAAAGCTTTGAGTGTTCCTAAACTTAGCAAATGATCTAAAAGTGGTGCAAGCTCCTCAAGGCATTCTATTTATAGAGAAATGAAGCAAATGGAGGGTGTGAATGGGCTGATGAGTTTCGGCCATTGTGTGCAGAATTGGAGGGCATCCATGAGTTCCATGAGGTGAGATAATGTGGTCTTGAAGCATGGTGAGGTATGGTTCAAAGCATGGTGAGGTATGGTTCAAGGTATGGCCTCAAGCATGGTTTTTTGAGTGAGAAAATAATTAAACATGTGGCCAAGGAGAGCATGGCTGTTCGGCCATGTTGCAGCCAAGGGGAGGTTTGTTTTGCAATTTAATTATGATTTAGAGTTGTGTTTAGGTGTATCTTTGATTATGCTTAAGGTTAGGAATTTGTAAGAAAGTGTTTAGGTAAGGAAAATGGATAATTAGGGTGGTCTAGACATAATTAAGGAGTGGTCTTGCACCATTAGTGAGTTAGATCCTCAATTTAGAGTCTAAACAACTCTAGACACACTTCCTTGATTTAAGGAATTGGAGAGAGAAAACACTATTCAAGATTCCAAGACTAGGAATCTTGAGTTCTAAAAAGGGATTTAAGTTTAATCTAAGCAATTTTAGGTTCTAATTAACTTTAATAAATTATTTTGGCTCTAGATTAATTAGGGAAATTAATTAACCTTCGATTAGAGCCTAATATTGCTTAGGTTAGCTTAATTACGTCATTAGGCGTAAAAACACTATTCTAGGGGCAAAATCGTAATTTTACACAAAACTGCCCGGGACCACTGGGACTTGAACAGAGACCTCTAGACACATGAAAACGTGTTTTTAAACCTCTGGGAAAAGTTTCGGGCCCAACTGGCACTTCTACCCGCGTAAAAACGCTATAGGGGTATTTTGGTCATTTCGACCCGAAACTGCGAAAAATGAGATTTTCGCTTCCGGAAGCATTCAAAGGCCATTCAATCTCCTTCAAACATTGAGTTGACCCTTCGAGGACGACCAAGTTGGTTACCCTCGAATTCGGGTCAGGAAATGACCTCAGGGGCATTTTGGTCATTTCTCTCGGACAGAAAAATCGGGGTGTTACATTATGAGCTCATACCTAACTAGTCATCACTAATCTACACTTATCCTCTCGATAAGCTAATTCCCGACTCCCAAAGTGCGGGATAAGGGGCATGGGGTCACTTTTTATAACTATCAATTCCTGGAGTCTAGAGGGTCATGTCCATGTGTTTTATGTCACCTTAAGTTTCAACATGTTATGTTAAAGATGCAGACATGAGCATATAATCATAGCCATCATCATAACTTATCATTTAACATTTCATGCTTATAAACTTCATAATTTCTGTAAGTCCATGAATTTGGCAGAAATTCGACAGCATAATGGTTGGGAACGGAGCTTCCCTAAATTTACTTCATGCCGTATAACACATCAATCATGCATCTCAATCATGTGTTCATAATCACAACATGCCACAAATCATCATGTAATTGATCATGCAAACATGCATCATATTCTTTGCATATATCCATAAGCATGTTATCATCAATATCTCATTGAAAAGTAAACATGCTCCTACCTAGTATGCCAAAAATCAAGGACCGAACTCAACTAATGCATATGCTAGGTTCAGGTTCAACAGGATATATACAGCATAATAGTAATCATTACTCGCATGGTTCAAGAATCAAGCGTGCATAGTCATCAATACTTAATCTTGCACAATTATTTCAAGTCATATAATCCCAAAACAATTCATATGAACATAGCCTTCATAACATATCAATCACATCAATATCACCAAGTTATTAATACTTACACTTTAGCCCCCAAGAGGGGCAAAAATTGTAATTTCTAAAATTTTGTGGGTCAAAGTGCAAATTTCCCAATTAATACTTTTTCTCAAAACTAATAATTCCCACAATTAATTTATACTTTTAAGAGACCCATAACTTTTAGAAATAATTTAAATTTATCATAAAAACCATTTTGGGCCATTGGCCAAATTTTGTTAGATTATAGGGGTCAAAGTGCAAGTTTTCTCATTCTTGATACTTAGCAAGCACCAATGATTCTAAAACTTATTCTTAACATCATAAATGGTATTTTGAATACATTAACATATGTAAAATCATTAGTAACTCTAATAAAACCCATTTGGCCAAAATTCTATAATGATAAGTTCAATGCACAATTTTCCACATTTTGCAAAACGGTATAACCTAGCACTTATAATTATTCTGTTAAGCACCTAAGACACTGTTGTGAGTGTCGCCGCCCGTAACAAATTAGAAAAATAATTTCGTAACCAAATTACATAGAAAATATAGTTATAGTGCAATCTAGGTCGTCTCATGCGGAAGTAATGTAATTGATCCTAATGAAATTGGGGTTTTTAGAAATGGTCAACAGAAAATTAAATCAAGAAGAAATTCAGTTAGGGAAATTACCTGTACAAAGGTTCCTTCGAATTAAAATTGTTTAGTCATTGATTCGAGAAATAAAATTGTGATAGTGGTTGCTTCCATTAAAAATGTAAACACATAACAATGGAATAATTCTGCTTAACGGTTACACAATTGCATTCTCGTCAAGGATTTAACTGAATAAAAGAACTAGTAATTCACTATCGTGATCCTATGAACTAATTCAATTTAAATAACAATTATAGCAACCTAATTTCTAACGAAATTGATTCCAATCCCTTGCCTAATGGACAAACATCACATCAGGATAACAACTCAACCAAATATATAATTGCAATAATTCACATAATCAATAATTGTAAGAATTGAAAAGAAGGAAAAGGAAAACCAACCACAATTGCGATAAAAATGCAAAAATCTCATGAACAATTTCAATCCTCACTTACTCCTGTGCACAATAAGGGAATTACTCTTTCATAGGGGAGTTTCACATTTGATGTTGAAGAAAAAGCTATAAAAATTACAATCAGAAAGGCTAAAATTAAACAATAGAATTCTCCCCAATCCTAAGAGTGAGAGTCTAGTCAAAGAGTGAGAGAATTCTCCCTTCAAAAATCTAAAACTACGTTACTCCCCAATCCCCCTCCAAAGAAAATGTGGAGTTTTTATTTTTAAAATGTCGAGACAGCCACGAGAACGTAAGCAAACACGGGAAATGAAAATCCACTTATGACCGTTATAGCGGTCTTCACTTTTCTCGCGGGACGCTGCAACCAAAATGCCCCCTAATGACCGCTATAGCGGTCTTAGCTTTGCTCGTATATGTTGCTACCATGGTCTTCCTATGGTGGCCGCTATAGTGGTGTTTGACCGCTATAACGGTCTTGGCAATGTTGGTCCATGTCAAAATCATGTTATCAAAGCTCCTGAGCCATTTTTCTTAATTTGATACCCAATGGGAATTCCTATTACTCACAAATGCTCACACAAAAAGGATTAGAAGCACAAGTAATTTTCAAAATCATTCAAATTGGTGCTAATAATCATGAAATTACTTAACAATACAAGATAAGGACAAAATGCAAACTAACCAATTAAGCATCAATAACTCTAATTAAATTGCAAATAATTCAAAGTTAGGATTTAAAATGGGTGCATAAATGCAACCCATCAAACCTCCCCACACTTGAACAACTGCATGTTCTCATGCATGGAACTAATATGCAAAAACAAAAATGAGAATGTAGGATGCTACTAAGCCTAATGATGCAAAATGCATGACACATATATAATATGCTAGAAATTTACCAAACAAGGGAGGTAGTTAGAAATGGTTAAACAACAGCCAATACACAACAAGAAGCTTGAATCTGATGGCATTCACCGAGTCAATCAAGATGGCACATGGCAAGAATAAGCAAAACAAGTATAACTGAGTTAACCTCACTAGGAATGTGTGTATTGCTCTCAACTCAAGCTCATAAATCTTATAACACACTCTAACACTCAAGAAGGAATTTCTTCCATAAGCTTGCCTTTTTTGTAAGTCATCACAGGTCAATCACATGTCTAGGAATATTTCAAGAGGTCTTTTCAAGGTTGATTGGGCTTAAGGACAGATAGGATAGATGCAAGAGATGGGCTAAACTTAGTTTCTGCAATATCAAGGTGTAACACAAGATCTAACATGAGAGAAACCACAACCTCTAATTGCTCATTTTGCTTTAAAAGCTTTTCTTGATTTGAGGCCACTTAATTGCTTGCAAAGGTGGATTGGTGAAACTCAGCTTTCCAAAAAAAAATTTCACTTTTTATTTTTATTTAATTTTTTTTTATATTTTGAAGAAATTTCCACCAATCCACATCTTTCTCTGTCAAGGGCTTATGGTACTTTTCTTTCCACGTCAGGTAATGATTTCCCCACACTTAGGTTGTTACATATACCAGTTTGCACCAGGCTCTTACAAGTCCTAAGTTGGTTAATGTTCATGGTTTTCCACTTAGGTTTGAATTGTGCTAAACAATAAAAATGGTAAGCTCAATGTGGGTAGCCAAGGGATAAATGCATGCGAGGAAGGCTATATGGCTAAGTGGGTGAAAAGAAAGAGTGCCTTAATCATTAACATACCAGACAGTGTGAAGACAATGCTTTAACCAAGAATTGGGCAAGTTCTAGAATCCATTCCAAGAGAGTGCATACACATAAGCAGAAATAGTGATTAAGCAGTAAAAATCATATTTAGGCACAAAAGCTCACAGGTAAAAATAATTAACTAGCCAAACAAGTTAAATTCCATTACATTGCTCAAGTGACCATCAGATTAACTAGTGCACCATGGAGATCAAAACATAAAATAGTTATAAGGTACAAGTAATGTTCAACCATAAACTAATCGACTCCCTTTTTTTTATTATGCAAAATGATATGAAAATAACTACCATGTAATGCAAGACATAAAGCTAAAACAAAATGAAAAGTACAAGGAAAATGGAGATGAAAATACTTAAGTAAAAAGGTGGAAAAATAAACCAAAGACCCACAGAATAACCCTCCCCACACTTACAAAAGGCACTGCCCTCAGTGTCTAGCCGAGTGCAACCAATTAAAATGGCGAGAAGGCAAGCTCAATAATCCTCAGTATCAGAGGTCTCCAACTCTGAAATCTCAACAACAAGATCATCCTCCCTAGAATCTGAATTAGGATCCACACGGGGCTCAGTACGCCAGACAGGTGGTGGTGGAGCCGGCTTTGCAGCTGCCTCCTCTACAGGGGGCTCAATGCCCTGAATTCGCAACTCTAGGCGGGCCATCCTCCTCATGATCCACTCCTCTGAGGCCTGAATGGAGGAAGTGACATGAGCCATGAGTTGCTCAGTAATCTCCCACTGCATAGTAGTAAGGGCTGCCCTAAGTGGGTTGGAAGAGCTAGTCCCACTCTCTCCTCTCTGAGACTTTTTCTTCGCCTTAGAATCCTTAGAAAGCAAATTTTTTACCACAACAGGCTTGCCCGGCTCCATCAGGACATCATCAGGGAAAGTGGGGACGGCAGCGGACATGGCCATCTTGGTAATCAAGGAGGGGTATGGAAGACCATTGCAGGCTTTATCATGGTAAACTTTCTCCATGTACCGTCTGATGAGATGAGGAAGATAAGCCCTCTTCCCTTCAACCAGGCAATAAATGAGGCAAACCTGATCCAGAGTAAAGATGGAGATATGGGAACAAGTAAGGACATGCGAGAATACTAGATTCATCTACAAACGAGCCTCAAAGTTCAATAGAGAACTCTTCAGATGAGTAGAAAGGAACTGGGCATTGCAGATCTACTCCGTGCCTGAATATGTGATTCTGTCCTTGATCACATCTTTATCCATTGCTACTAGTTATTGTAGGAGCTGCTAGTAATCATCCGGCTGGCAGTCGTATGGGTTGACATTAAGCTGTAAAGCATCCTGGAGGGCATGCGGGCTGATGGGAATCTAGCGCCCTCTAAGATAAACCTCTGACTGACCTGTTCACCGCCAGTTGGCATAAAACTCCCGCACCAAAGAAGCATTAATGGGTACGGGGGTGTCCAAAAAGAATCTCCAACCTTGTGCCTCAATATCATAGAAGACCCTGTCAGCATGGGCCTCCACGTCACTAAAGTCAAATGGTGCTTCTACCAAAAGCGGGCAATGTCGGATGATCTTCAAATATCGCAGCTTCGTTTGGTAATCAACGAACTGGAGAGGGTCTTGGGTAGGAAGGTTATTAGTGTCTTCGCCCTCAACACGGGGGCGCTTACCCCTGTCAGCTTTGGGAGCCATACCTGAAAAAGACACAAAGTGCATGAATCTAATACTAATGGTGATCAAAGAAGAAATAAAAACAGAGCATAAGGAAGAGAACTTGAGAACTCAGCAAAACAACAACATGGGGTGTTCATGGTAGGAGGAAAACCTCAACTAGAGGGTACCAAACAAAATGAGAAATCAAAACAAATAAAAGAAATCTATCAATATAATGTGATTTCTCAAAATGAATGAAAAACTCAAAAGGAAAAGTAGTTGAGACATTTTCACAAACACTTAGCATGCATAACAAAGGAATCACTCAAAATCACCAAACATAATGGATGAACACCCCAGAATTTAAAATCCAGCCAGTAGAGGAGTAGAAGTAGGAAGCAAAGGAACAAACCAAATGAAAAACCCAAATAAAATGAGGTTGGGAGGAGGATGAAGGTGCCGCAATCGAAATGTAGAGAAAAGGGGTTGGGGTTTGAAGAACAAAGGAAATGGGAAAGATAAACGCGCCCCTGAGCACATTTTCAACAAAACACATACCCACTTGACCGCTATAGTGGTCTTTTCAATACACGCAGCCCCCTTCCTTAAGTGAAAAGCAGTGTTTCACTTAAGGCCCTCCATTTTTTTAAGTTATTTTTTTTAATGTAAAAGATAATGCAGATTTTTTTTTTAAAAAAAAAAACTTACCTGACCACTATAGCGATCCCTAGAGTACGTGAACATGGCATGAGAAGCAAATGACCACTATAGCGGTGTCCAGAGGCCCTTTTCTGCATATTTATGCAGCAGAATTGCTGCAACAAGTCTAGATTAGTTTCTTGAACCTGAAAATCTGCACACTCCACAAACAGTGAGTATAAAAGAAATGGATAAAATAAAATAAAATAGAATAAAAATAAAAATAAAATGGAAAAATTAAATAGTAGGTTGTCTCCCACTCAGTACTTTGCTTTAATGTCCCTAAGTTAGACGTTCAAACCCCTACTAGGAAGGGTAAACAGCTTCAGCCGGTGTCCATTGACTTTAAAAATTATTTTGGACTTGGGGTCCTCAATTTCCACAGCACCAAAGGGATATACTTTTGTGACCTTGAAAGGTCTATCCCATCGAGACCTCAACTTCTAGGGCATCAGTTTCAACCAGGAGTTGTAGAGGAGCACCAGTTGCTCCTCTTGAAACTCTTTCCTCAAGGTATTCTTATCATGAAACACCTTGGTCCTCTCCTTATACAACCGAGAATTCTCATAGGCTTTATATCTCAATTCCTCCAACTCTTGTGGCTGCAATTTTCGAGCTTTACCTGCCCCTTCCAAATCCATGTTGCACTGCTTGACAACCCAGTAAGCCCGATGCATCATTTCTACAGGCAAATGGCACGCCTTACCAAAAATAAGCCAAAAAGGACTCATTTCGATAGGTGTCTTGTAGGCTATGCGATGAGCCCATAGAGCATCATCCAATCTCACATTCCAGTCCTTCTGATTGGGTTTTACAGTTTTTTCCAGGATTCTCTTTATTTCCTGGTTAGACACTTCAACTTGCCCGTTAGTTTGGGGTGGTAGGGAGTAGATACCTTATGAACAACCTCATATCTATGGAGTAAAGCTTCCATGCTCCAGTTACAGAAGTGAGTCCCTCGGTCACTAATAATAGCTCTAGGCATGCCAAACCTGCAAAAAACGTGAAAACGAACAAAAGAGATAACTACAGCAGAATCGTTAGTATGGGTGGCAATGGTCTCCACCCACTTGGACATATAATCCATAGCCAGAAGTATGTAAACATAGCCATAAGAATTGGGGAAAGGACCCATGAAATCAATGCCCCAAACATCAAAAACTTCACAAAATTGTATGGGTTGTTAGGGCATCTCATTCCTCCAAGAGATATTCCTTGTTCTCTGGCATTGTTCACAAGATTTACAAAATTGTAGGCATCTCTAAACAGAGTTGGCCAGTAGAAACCTGAGTCTGATACCTTTCTGGCAGTGCGTTGGGACCCAAGGTGGCCTCTACTCGCATAAGTATGACAAAAATGAAGTATGGACTCGAATTCCTCCCGAGGCACACATCGCCTAACTACTTGATCACTACAAATTTTCCAAAGATAAGGATCATCTCATACATAGTATTTAGCATTGCTTTTCAGCTTTGCAAACTGAGCTAGTGAAAAATATGATGGGCCCACTCTAGCAATGTTGACAATGTCAGCATACCACAGAACAATAGACACACTCATTAGCTGTTCATCAGGAAAATTATCATTGAGGGTGTGTGTGGCAGCGGGATTTTTTTTTAATTCCCTGCAATCTCAATATGGGAATGTAACATTCCCATGTTTGGTAGACAGACTAAAAAAATATTCCCAGGCAAATCTGATTCCCAAGAATAAAATACATCTCATTTTCTAATCCATCTCTCAGGTGGGAATGTTTTATTCACATGAAAAAAATTATCATCTGACAAAGCAAAATTCCTAGACTACCCCTCCCATATCATCACAAATTTCCTGATTGGATCTCTGTGTCCCTCCCTTTCGATCATTCCCACACCAAAGAGATCACGCCACCACCTCAAGGAGATCACGCCACCGCCGCAAGGATAGGGTTGGATCAAAGGTTAGGGATTTCTCTGTGTTCCTCTTTCCGGTTAGGCTTTCGATTGATTCCTCTCTGTTCATCATCTTTAAAGTCGGAACATGCATCAATTTGTGAGCACGTGCTTGTGATCTGCACACGAAACGCGATTGATTACTGTGTCGTTTTGTTTTTCTGCCATCTGTGAAACCATTATTGTTGTTTAATCTTTGAGATTGGAGAATTTGTGTTTGTTTCAGAGGTCTTGGTTTTTCTTGTTCTATGATGATGGGGTTGTGCCTTTTCTTGTGTCGGTGATTTGCAAAATCTGGCTTCATTTCGTGTATTTGTGTGTGTATATTTCAAGCAGAAGTTCTGGAATTTGTCATAAGGGTGGGAGTTTTGGATGTTGCTGCAAGAATGGATTGTCTATGAAATTCAGTCTTTGTTTGTAGATAAATGAGAATGAAGAGTTGAAAACTTAGGAAAATCTGGGTTCTTATTCTTTTTCTTCACCTTCAGAGGTTGAAACACTCCTGATTTGTGTCTTTGGTTTCTTCTTCCATGACCGCATCCTCTTCTTGATTTTTGTCTTTGGATTCTTCTTCCTTGACCGAGTCCCCTTCTTGAATTTTATCTTTGGTTTCTTCTTCCTTAACCAGAGCCTTTTCCTTATTTTCTATACACATATATACAAGAGCAAATTAAATTTCACAGCCAACACTTAGTGTTTAACATCTTAATTTGGACAAACTTCAAAAATTAATGCAAAAATGGGATAGAAGCTTGCAGTTGCACATGTTCTAGCTCAAACAGGGATATGGATATTGGGATCTTTGCACAGAACAATTGAAGTATAAGTGGGGCTGGGGGCGTTAAGTGATCTGAATGGAGTTAGGGCCTACCTTTTGCTCTTGACATGATAATAATAAATAATATATTTATGTTTAGGAGGCAGTTTAAAATAGCAGACAGATACAGATGGTTAAGAGGCAGTTTAGGAGTATGGAGAATTGTGGCAGGGGATTTTGTGACAGGTGGCTATGTCACAGTATACTCGCGAAGAACTTGATAGTTTTTTTTTCTTATGGTGGAGCTTTCCCTGTCATAATAAAAGACTGTAAAAGTGGCACAATCGGTGGTTCAGTTGTTGTGAAGACATGAAGGGCAATTATTTATATGGTTTGTTAAATTGCTATCAATTCTGTGCTACGAAGGGGTCATTTGGTGACAAATCATATATCAGTATATGGTTATGTGCAATCATTGCTGTCCATCAGTTTATCAAATGGTTTTTGTCAGTTATGATTGGCATATTAATCTGAACTTCTTATTGACATAATCTCAGTGTACAGAGATATTTGATATAAATTGTAGTGGAGGTGTTCTTTTGTCAGAAAAGATAGCTGAGAAGATACAAAAGAGATTGTACATTTGGAATATATAGGTGTCAAACTGATTTAAAGTTGTTGGAGCAATGTCAAAGCCAGTGGCTATGCTGTTGGTGGATGCATGTATCTTGAAGCCTGATTTTCATGCAATAGAATGTATGTCATAAGGTTTATATTGGAGTGCCGCAAGTTGCTGCTGTGAGGAATGGTAGGCAGGCACCTATTGGCGGGTGGCGGAGTAGGAGTTCAATTTTTCTTGGTCAATTCCTCATTTTCTCCAAATTTGTCTCTTTTTCAAATCAATCTTCTTTCTCGAAAGCAGCTCCTCTTCCCTCTTTCTTGTCAAAAAAAGGAAAATAGAAAATTAGTGGCAGGTGGCAGATTGAGAAATCTATGCCTTCATGCTCTGAATCACCATCACCTAAAGTTGTGTTTGATGTGTTTCTGTGTTCCATGGTCTTGTTTTGCTCTTTTTGAATGTTACACACACATACACAATGATCTTTTTTCTGTTGATGTATGAATTCTAAGATTTTTTTTTTTACTGTTTTCACAGCATGGATCTAAGTGATGAGCATGACCGAAAGATGAAAATTATTACAATTTTGATTATGCATCTGGAGTTGAGGAATAATGTTACAGTTATTTTACTATTGGTATGTTCAACATTGCTTTTAGAGCAATTAAAGAAGAAAAATAAGAGAAGAAAGTTGTGGGATTATCATAGTAGACAATTAGTGAGGGAAGTAAATGTTGAAAGAATTGTTTTCTCTAGTGACTTAGTGTGCATTGAAAATACAAGAATGGATAGACATGTGTTTCATGTGTTGTGTGCCATGCTTATGCAAGTTAGGAAATTAGAACCAAGTAAGTACATGGGTGTAGAGGAAATGGTTGCTATATTTTTACATATCATAGCACATGATGTTAAAGTTAGAGTAGTGAAAAGACAGTTTATGAGATCGAAAGAAATAGTTAGTAGGCGGTTCAATGAAGTTTTGTTAGTTGTTTTGAGATGCCATTGCCATTTGTTGAAGCCAGCCCAACCAATTGGTGAGAATAGCACAGATGAAAAGTGGAAATGGTTTAAGGTAATTAGTTATTAATGTTTTTTGTTTGATGTGCATGACATGGGTAAGGAATTAATCTATATTTTCTTTGGGTTTTAGAATTGCTTAGGAGCCTTAGATGGTACACATATCAAAGTGAACGTTGTTGAGGCTGATAAGCCTAGGTACCGAAATAGAAAAGGTGACTTAACAACTTATGTGCTTGGAGTTGTTGCTCCTGACATGCAATTTATCTACATAATGGCGGGATGGGAGGGTTCAGTTGCTGATTCTAGGGTATTATGAGATGCATTATCTCATAATAATGGCCTTAGAGTTCCACAAGGTATTTAATAGAGCTTTGGTGTGTTATTAAAGTAACCATTTATTTTTTCATTCATTTACACTAGTTTTTTTTTGTCACATTTGTTAGGTTACTACTACTTGTGTGATGCTGGGAGGGATTTCTTGCACCTTATAGAGGGCAAAGATACCATTTGAGCCTTTTCAATCTAGGAAATCAACCCACTACTCTCCAAGAATTTTTTAATATGAAACATTCACAAGCTAGGAATGATGTAGAAAGAACATTTGGATTATTGAAAGCAAGATGGGAAATTTTGAAAGGGAGATCTTTTTATCCTGTTTAGATACAAGGAAGAATCATAATTGCATGTTGTCTTCTGCACAACCACATTCGAAGGGTGATGTCCATTGATCCAAACGATGGGATGGAAAGTCAATATATGGCAAATGAATTGGATGGTGAAACAATTCACCATATTGAGACAAGTGATGCTTGGGGTAGATGGAGAGATGAACTTGCTCAAGATATGTGGCACAAATGGAGAAGAGGACGTTGTGCTTGAAGATTGTCTTCATTTAATGTCTTTTTAATTTTAGTGTAATTTGAACTTATATGACTTTTTAAATTTGAACTTATTTGAATTGCTCTTATGTTATAATGTGTTGTATTTTGCTTTTATTGTTTTATGCTCTAGTACCAAGAATTACTTAGCTTCAGCATTATTTATTTCTAACTTCTTTTATAATGCATTATTTAATTAAATTGAAAGCACGATGGAGGAGAGTTCACAGCCAAATGCAAAACAAACTAAGCGTCAGAGGACACCTCAAGAAGATGCGAAGTTAGTTGAAGGTTTGGTTAAGCTTGTTGCTACTTCATGGAAGTGTGAAAATGGAACATTCAAACCTGGTTATACAAAGCACCTAGAGAAAATGATCAATGAAAAGCTTCCTGGATGTGGTCTTAAAGCTACTCCACATATCGAGTCTCGGGTGAAGATGTTGAAAAAGCACTACTTCGCTATTGTTGAGATGATAGGCCTTGCCGCTAGTAGTTTTGGTTGGAATGATAAGTAAAAAATGATTGCAGTGGAGAAAGGAATTTACAAGGAATGGGTGAAGGTAAACTTTAAACTTCATTTAGCATAGATATGCTGATTTTGTTTTTATGACTAATAGTTTGCTTGTTTTGATTTTAATTTCAGTCACATCCTAATGCTGTTGGTCTTTACAACAAGCCCTTTCCTCATTTTGAAGAGTTAGGAATAGTTTTTGGGAAAGATCGGGCTCAAGGAACCAATGCTGAAGATCCAGCTGGAGCTGTTGCGGCTTTGGAGGCTGAACTAGAAACACAATTGAATGACATGTTTGTGAATGAAAGCCTAGATTTTAACATGGATGAAATAGAAGTAGAACATGAGACTAATAATGAGGTAAACATGATTTCTTTCTCTATCCAATAGAGTAATGTTAGGTGAATTGGTAAACTACGACAAAAGGTTTATTTTGCATTTGCATATGCATACATAAACATAGTTCTTGATGATTGGTTTTGTTGGATAATTGGTGTGAAAATTTCATAGGCCATGGTATAGTGGGTGACCAAATCCATCATCAATCTCAAGCCACTTAACCCCCACCTCCTTCTCAAGATTCTTACATTCTCAATACTTTGGTTAAAAAAATTTGGGATTTGGAGCTTTACTGAATGTTCTACTTCACCAAAATAGGTGAAAAAAACAAGCACTGTGGTTTTATACTAAATGTACCTTGATGTTCACCAATAATTCAAATGATATCTCTCATGCTCTAGTGGTGTTTTTTTTCCTCTGTGTCTTTTGGCTTTGTTTACCACGGTGTGCTATCATATTTGATAGGGATAGATTATGTGTCCCACTTAGACACTTTTTTTTTTTTGAAATGACACTTTTGTTCTCTGCATGGAATCAAAGTTGTTTCCATCAATACATGCTCAAAAATAAAGATGTTAGTTAGAAACAGAGGTATGCATGATCTAGTTATTACAAGCCATACAAAAATCAGTGTTTGTTGGTGAATTTGTTATTGACTAGGTTGAGTTAATTGAAATTTTAGGCTGCTGAAAGTGAATCCATGGCTCCAGGTGCTATGGGTTCTTCGTCTACCCGAGAAAAAAACAAAAGAAAGAGAGGAAACAAAGGCTCTGATGCAATGGATGCACTGAATGAAACAATAGGCAAGATCGCGAATGTTTATGAGAAATCGTCGGATAACATTCTTTAACTTGTTTCCTGTTTCAAGCATGAAAAGGAGGGAGCTAAAAGAAGAATGAACATAACTATGCTACTGAAGGAAATTGATGGCTTGTCAAATCAACAGAGGATTAGAGCTGGACAAATATCTAACGGATTACTTTTACACATTAGCACCGGAAGATAGGCTAGACTTGGTTTTGGATGTACTTGATGAGTCATAGTTTCTTATTTTAGAACAATTATAGGAATTGAATCAAAACGTTTTGTATAAATTGGTAGCTCTTATAGTGGGTTTGACTTTAATAGTAGATTTGACATTTATATGAATTATGTGTTTGAATTGGTATTCATACATTTAGCATTAGTAATTTTTTGAGTTAAAGTTGTTATGTTTGAATTTGAATAGTTAATTTTTTAGTTAAAATTGTGAATTTTTAGTTAAAATTGTTAATTTTTGTGTAAAATGGTTAAAGTTTAGTTTAAATAGTTAAAAGGGTTAATTTATAGTTAGAGTAGTTAATGTTAGAGATAAAACTATTAATTTTTAGTTAAAATTGTTAACTTTTAATTAGAATATTAATTTTTGAGTAACAATAATTAATTTTATTTAAATATTTAATTTTGAGTTAAGATTGTTAATTTTTAGTTTAAATAATTAATTTTTTAGTTGAAATTGTTAATTATTAATTAGAATAGTTAATTTTGGAGTTAGAATTGTTGACTTATAGTTAAAATAGTATAATTTTTAAGTTGGAATTATTAATTTTGGTATTAAAATTACGAGGGGCATTTTGGAAATATCATACAACATTCCTAGGAATATAAATAACAACTAAGCACAAGAATGTCAATTCCCAGGTACATTTTATAACAACTAATACTTCTACCAAACATTCTTAAAATATTATTCCTGGGAATAACATTCCTAGGATTAGTATTCCCGGGAATACTATTCCTCGGAATATAAAATTAAACCCTCTACCACACACCCCCTGAGAGGTTTGTCATCCAGGTCAAGATGCTCAAGCCTGCTTAGATGGTCTGCTACTAAGTTTTCAGCTCCAATTTTATCTTTTATTTCCAAATCAAATTCCTGGACTAGCAGTATCCATCTAATGAGCCTAGGTTTGGCTTCCGGTTTCTTTAACAAATACTTAAGTGCTGCATGGTCCAAATACACTACCACCTTAGAGCCTAGCAAGTATGAGCGGAATTTATCCAAAGCAAAAATAATGGCTAGGAGCTCTTTCTCAATAGTGGTGTAGTTGGACTGTGCAGCATCCAAAGTGTGAGAAGCATAATAAATAGCATGAAGAACCTTACCTTCACGTTGTGTAAGTACAGCGCCTACCACATGGTTAAAGGCATTGCACATAAGCTCAAATGGCTAGCTCTAGTTAGGTGGCTAGATGAATGGAGTAGTGGTTAAGGCCTTCTTCAACCTTTCAAATGCCTCCCTGCACTTGTCATCAAAAATAAATTCAGTATCCTTCTACAACAGGGAGGTGAGAGGCTGGGCAATCTTGCTGAAATCCTTGATGAACCTCCTGTAAAAACCTGCATGGCCAAGAAAAGAGCGAATCTCCCACACACATGCGGGGTGAGGCAAGGAAGTAATGACTTCAATTTTAGCAGGATCAACAGCAATGCCCTTTCTAGAGACTACATGACCCAAGACTATGCCTTGTTCCACCATAAAATGACATTTTTCAAAATTTAGAATAAGGTTGGTCTCAACACATCTCTATAGCACTCTAGCTAAGCTACTCAAACAGGAATCAAAAGAAAAACCAAAAACAGTAAAGTCGTCCATAAATACCTCTATGTACTTCTCAATCAAGTCAAAAAAAATGCTCATCATACACCTCTAAAAGGTAGCCGGTGCGTTGCAGAGCCCAAAGGGCATCCGTCTGTAAGCATAGGTGCCAAAGGGGCACGTGAAGGTGGTCTTCTCCAGGTCCTCTGGGACAATATGAATCTGAAGTACCCTGTGTAGCCATCTAAAAAGAAGTAATGAGACTTTCCTGCTAACCTTTCTAACATCTGATTAATGAAAGGAAAGGAGTAGTGGTCCTTTCGGGTGGCCTGGTTAAGCCTCCGGTAATCAATGCAAACTCTCCAGCTGTTTTGCACCTGGGTCGGAACCATCTCACCCTTCTCATTCTTTACCACGGTGATCCCCGACTTCTTGGGAACCACCTGCACTGGACTCACCCACTCACTATCAGAAATTGGGTAGATGATTCTGGCCTGTAAGAGCTTTGTCACCTCTTTCTTAACCACATCATGAATCAGTGGGTTTAGCCGGCACTGTGGTTGTCTAATTGGCTTAGCCCCCTCCTCCAAAAATATCCTATGCATGCAGGTAGAGGGGCTAATGCCTGTGATATCATCCAAAGTCCAGCCACTTGTGCTTCCTCAAAACCACAACCAAACCATCCTCTTGGATTTTAAAGAGGCCATTGGCAATGATGACTGGTAGTGTTTCACCCTCCCCCAAGAATGCATGCTTGAGGTGGTAAGGGAGGGGCTTCAGTTCTGGCCTTACCAGCTGTGTACCTATTCCTGTAAGCTTAGATAATTCTAAAATAGCAAAATCATCATATCCAGTAGAAGAAACAAACAATATGGGCTCAGAAAGTAAAACAATCTTAGAAATAGAGGTGCTGCTACTGAGTGCACCAATGACTGGGCTTGTGGCATCAGCTACCAAAAGTTTTGTAGTGTTCTCAAAATGTTGCCCAATCAAGGATGCATCAATAGTAGCACACTCCCTACATAAACTAGTGATACCGTCACAGTTAGCACACTCAAACTCGGGATCAAAATTTCCAGTCAAGCCAGCAAAAACCTCATCAATCAAGGAGTTGATGACATCAATGCTAAAAATAGAATGCTCCTCAGGTGGGTGTTTCATGGTATCAGATAAACAGAACTAAGCCTTCATATCCCCACACTCAAAAGACAAGGTACCCACGTACACATCGATCTTGGTTCTTGCAATTTTCAGAAAAGGTCTTCCCAAGATCAATGTATGCTCAGGTGCATTGGTGTCATCCTCCATAGCCAAAACATAAAAGTCAGCTAGGAAAATTAAATTGTTTACTTAGACTAGGACGTCCTCAAGTATCCCATCTAAACTCTAAATGCTCCGGTTGGCCAACTGAACTATCAATCTGGTGGGTACTAGCTCTCCTCCACCCAAGGCCTCATATACTGAACAGGGCATGATACTGATGTCGGCCCAAGATTTGCCAAGGCTTGCCCAATATGAAGGTTCCCAATAGTGTAAGGAACATTGAACACACCTGGATCCTTATGCTTCATAGGGAGCTGGCCTGGTTGTATTAGAGAGGAAGCTTTCACCCCATAGTCACTCTCTCCACTTCATTGCCTCTCAACTTCCTCTTGTTGGTGCATAGCTCTTTCAAGAACTTGGCATACTTTGGGATTTGCCTAATTGCATCCAACAGAGGGATGTTTACCTCTACTTTCCTAAAAGTTTCCGAGAAGTCTTTCTCCAACTCTAACTCATTGGACCTCTTGGGTCTTGTAACTCACTGTGGGAAGGGCAATGACATGGGTCTTCTCACCTGTTCTTCAATTTCCTTTTGCTGGAGTGCTGGCTCATCTTGTTGTACCTCTGGTTGAGCAGCCTCATCCTCCTGGCTCTCAATCACAACCTGTTCTAAAGGACCAACAACCTTAGGTAAAACTGTACCAGACCTCAAAGTGATGGCAGAAACATTCCCCTTGGGGTTGGGAATCGTCTGTGAAAGGATGGTAGATGCACTTCCTTGCTGAGATTGGGAATTCTCAAGCTTGACAATTGCATTCCTCATATCTTGCATGGCTTGTTCTTATTTCCTCTAAGTCTCAATCATCATCTTCATCATCTCCTACCATGGTGCTTCTAAAGGGGCAGGAGGTGCAGGTAGTGCTAGAGGTTACTGTGGACTGGGAAGCTATGGGATAGGTGGTGGAAGGAATGTGGGCTGGTTATGCCATTGCCCTTGCTGAGGTGGCACATACTTTTGTTGTTGCTGTTGAGGAGCATTGTTCCACCTAAAGTTTGGGTGATCTCTCTAGCCGGGGTTATAAGTGTTGCTATATGGGTTGTACCCCTGCTGTCCACCCTGGTTTTGAGGCCATCCAGGAAATATGTTACCAATTGCCACTGAGGTGGGATCTTCTTGCAACTGCAGGCACATATCTGAAGTGTGTGACTCACAGGAACAAATACCATACACCTGTACTGCCTTGACTAGAACAGCTTGGTTTAGTGCAATTTGCTTCAGGAACTCTGTAAGCTCATTTAGTTTCTTCTCTACCCTGCTGCTTTCACATGAAGTGACTTCACCTACCTTACGAGTACTACTGCTAGCTTTAGATCCAAACTGTTGGGAGTTCTCTGCCATGTTCTCAATCAACAATCTAGCTACAGCAGGGGTCTTGTCAACTAATGCACCCCCACTGGCAGCATCAATCATACTCCTCTCCATGACCAACAGCCCCTCATAGAAATACTGGATCAATAGCTGCTCTGAAATCTGATGTTGAAGGCAGCTTGCACACAACCTCTTGAACATCTCCCAGTACTCATAGAGAGATTCTCCCTGTAGCTGCCAAATACCACAGATGTCTTTTCTGATAGAAGCTGCTCTAAAGTTAGGAAGAACTTCTCTAGGAAGATGCACTTCATACCAGCCCAGCTATCAACTGTCCCATGGGGGATGTAAAAGAACCAGTCTTTGGCAGCTCTTTCAAAGGAAAACGGAAAAGCCCTCAGCTTGATTTCCTCCTCTATTACTCCTTGAGGCTTCATAGTTACACAGATAACATGGAACTGCTTCAAGTGTTTGTTTGGGTCCTCTCCAGATAACCCATGGAACTTGGGTAGATGGTGCAAGAGTCCTGACTTCAGCTCAAAATCACCTCCCTGTTCAGGGTAGACAATCCCCAGTGATTGATAGTTCAGGTCCTAGGCTGCAAGCTCTTTCAGTGTCCTGTTAACTTCTCCCATGTCACTTGAAACACTAGCAGTAGGATCAGAAAGTTCAGGAAAATAAAAAGTAGAATTATCAAGTTCCCTAGTTGTATTAGAAGAGGAAGAGGGGTTGCCAGATAAATTAGCTCTTTCCCTAGCAGCCTTCCTAAGCCTTTTGGCGGTTTTCTCAATCTCCAAATTGATTGGGAGTATGAAAAGATTAGTAAGGGAACGGGTCATAAAACTAAATTACTGCAACTAGCAATATACCAAGGGACAAAGAAGGAAAAATAAATAAATGAAAATTCAACAGAACTGATTTTTTCCTTAAATGAAATGAAAGTAGAAATTAACAACAAAGGAATAAAATAAAAAAAATTAAACAAAATAAATAAAAATGAAAAAAAAGAAAGAATCAATAACACCGCTTCCCCGGCAACGGCACCAAAATTTGTTGCGAGTGTCGCCGCCCACAACAAATTAGGAAAATAATTTCGTAACCAAATTACATAGAAAATATAGTTATAGTGTAATCTGGGTCATCTCACGCGGAAACAATGTAATTGATCCTAACAAAATTGGGGTTTTTAGAAATTGTCAACAGCAAAGTAAATAAAGAAGAAATTCAGTTAGGGAAATTACCTACACAAAGGTTCCTTCAGATTAAAATTGTTCAGTCATTGATTTGAGAAATAAAATCGTGGTAATGGTTGCTTCCATTAAACATGTAAACACATAACAATGGAATAATTCTGCTTAATGGTTACACAATCGCATTCTCGTCAAGAATTTAACTGAATAAAATAACTAGTAATTCACTATCGTGATCCTATGAACTAATTCAATTTAAATAACAATTATAGCAACCTAATTTCTAATGAAATTGATTCCAATCCCTTGCCTAATGGACAAACATCACATCAGGATAACAACTCAACCAAATATATAATTGCAATAATTCACAAAATCAATAATTGTAAGAATTGAAAAGAATGAAAAGGAAAACCAACCACAATTGTGATAAAAATGCGAAATCTCATGAACAATTTTAATCCCCTGTTACCCCTGTGCACAATAAGGGAATTACTCCTCCATGGGGTGTTTCACAGTTGATGTTGAAGAAAAAGCTATAAAAATTACAATCAGAAAAGCTAAAATTAAACAATAGAGGAGAACCCTAGCCTAGAGAGAGTGAGAGAGAGAGAGTCTAGTAAGAGAGTGAGAGAATTCTCCCTTCAAAAACCTAAAACTACGTTACTCCCCAATCCCCCTCCAAAGAAAATGTGTAGTTTTTATTTTTAAAATGTCGAGACAGCCACGAGAACGTCAGTGAACACGGGAAATGAAAATCCACTTATGATCGCTATAGCGTTGTTTGACCGCTATAGTGATCTTGGCTTTTCTCGCATGACGCTGTAACCAAAATGCCCTCTGATGACCGCTATAGCGGTCTTAGCTTTGCTCACATACGCTACTACCATGTTCTTTTTCTGGTGACCACTATAGCAGTGTTTGACCGCTATAGCGATCTTCGCAATGTTGGTCCGTGTCAAAATCATGTTACCAAAGCTCCTAAGTCATTTTCCTTGATTTGATACCCAATGGGAATCCCTGTTACTCACAAATGCTCACATAAAAAGGATTAGAAGCACAAGTAATTTTCAAAATCATTCAAATTGGTGCTAATAATCATGAAATTATTAACAGTGCAAGATAAGGACAAAATGCAAACTAACCAATTAAGCATCAATTAACTCTAATTAAATTGCAAATAATTCAAAGTTAGGATTTAAAATGGGTGTATAAATGCAACCCATTAGACACAAAAAATAATTTTTACAACAATTATCACTAATTTTTGAACATGTGAACAGTATCAAAATAGTACTGTATAGTGCTGGATAGTGTTGGGAAATTCAATTTCAAAAGCTTTGGAAATCACATTTTTGACCCTTTCAAGTTACTAGTTTTTCTTAAGATACTAAAAATAATTTTTTAAAAAATTATTAATTATTTTTATGCACATGAACAGTGACAAATAGTGGTGAACAATTCTGAACAGTGTCAGTTAGTACCAGAAATTAAAATTACAAAAGCTTTAGAAATTACGTTTTTGATCCTTTCCAATTACTAGTTTTTTTTTCTTCCAAAAGTCATTCTAAGACATCTAAAACATACGAAACAATTTTTAACACATTTGTTACCACATGAACAGTTCCAAACAGTGGTAAATAGTAATAAACAGTGTTAATAGTGCCAAAAATTAAAATTACAGAAAAGCTTGGAAATTACATTTTTAACCTTTTCTAATTACTAGTGTTTCTCAAAAACTATTCTAAGATACTTAAAACACGTGAAATCATTTTGTCCCTCTTAGAAACTAATTATTATCATTTAAATCAGTAGCAAAACTTAAAGTTTCATAAAGAAAGTTTTATTTATTTAAATCACATTTTGCTCCTTTTAATTTTTTCCAGTTCCTTCAAAATCCCTTTGTACACTCAAGACACAAGATTCTAGTCTTAAAATAAAATAAAACCAACTTCAAGTGTAATTCTTGGACATGGCTGAAATATATATATGTAAATATGTGTCCATGATCAAAATTTTTATTTAAGACCAAAATGGCAAGTCTTGAACTTTAGAGGTTTAGGTGATTACTAGAATCATAAATATGTCATGCAATCTTATCTTTAGTCTTTATCATTTAAACATGATGTGCAAGACTTGAAATTTAAACATGAGATGCAAATCCATTTTTAAGTCTTCAAGATTGTAAGGTGACAACTTGAAATATAAACATGAAATGCAAGACTAAAAATATAAACATGAAAATGCAAGTTTGTTTTTAAATCTTTAAGATTATAAGTTGACAAATTGGAACATAAACATGATATGCAATGCATTGAAATATAAACATGAAGATGCAAAGCTTGAAACATAAACATGAATACAAATTCATTGTTATATATTATTAAAGCTCAAAAACTCAAGACTTTAAAAAGTGATACTTACAACCCCATTAATCTTAACAAAATGAAAATGAGCTTGAGAGCCCTTCATTCCCATAGTTCAAAGAACCTCATTTCTTGGACTCACCACCAAGCTCAAAGACAATAAAGAAACCAAATGAGCATTCTTTCTATCTCTTTGTTTTTATTTTTTTGAAACTAAAGATCAAGCCTTGAGCTTTAAAGGTCATAGACATAATGGTCTCACAACCATTATCAAGAACACTCATCATCAAGCTATGGCCTTGATCACAACAAAAACAAAAGAAAAGAGTAGAAATGAGAATAAAACTCAAGAATAAAATCCCTATCAAGTGTGTTTCTTGGTTCCAAAATGAAAATGCTTGATTAACGCAAGGGCAAAAAGAAGAAAAATCTCTCTTGGAGTGGGTATATGTTTCAGCCAAGAGGGAAAGAAATGGGAGAGAGGATTTTGTGGTGTTCTTATGTTTGAAGATGAAAGCTTGAGTGTTTTGGGGACGATCTATGGTGATGGTATGTTTGTTTGAGGTTTGAAGCTTGGATGGAGAACAAAAATAGAGGTTCTTGAAGATAGAGAAAAAGAAGTTTGAGATGAAGAGGAAGAGAAAAATTTTGACACAACTTGGGGCTCAAGTTGTGACCAAAAAAAGTTAGTTGTAACACTCTAAAAATAATTTAAAAATTAATTTGAGCTTTATTAGTGATAATTTAAAAATTTGACAGTTTTAGCAATGATAAGGATGGCCCAATGGATGTGTTAAAAAAAAATTTCCAGGCCAGGCATGAATAGTAACCTAGTGAACCCCACGGGCAAGTTGGGATAGCCAAAATCCTAAATCCAGGACCAGAAAATGCCCGAGACTAAGAAAAGAGAGGGTTAAGTTAGAAATGCCCGGTGTTTTACCCATTCAGTAAAATTTTGGTGTGCGATTTCTAACATCGAAAGATAGTTTAATTATTATAAATGGATAAACGGGTAAAACACTATACCTAGAACATCAAACATTGCCAAAAAATTTATTCCAAGTATAAAATCCTTATTTCTAACTATTTTCTAACCTTAACCCTTTCTTTGCTCAGTCCCAGGCATTTTTTGGTCCTGGATTTAGGGTTTCAGCTGTCCCGATAGGTCTATGGGGCCCACAAGGTTACTATTCATGCCCGACCCAAAATTATTTTTTTTTAACAAGTCCATTGGGCCATCCTCATTGTAATGCCCCGATTTTCGCTAAACTTACATAATGACCAAAATGCCCCTGAGGTCATTTTCACCCGAAACACGAGGACGGCCGGCCTTGGCCATCCTCATAGGGTTCATATGTTATATGAAGGGGATTGTATGAGCATGAGTGCCTAACAAAGCGGGGAAACCTCATTTCTGAGATTTCTGCGCGTAAATGACCAAAATACCCTTATAACAAAATTAAGGCAGTATTAAGTTCCGTTTTGACCCGGACTTTGTTCTGAGGTTCAAAACAATGATTTTAAGGCATAAACTATGTTGGTTTAAGTCTCGGAGATCCCGGGCAACTTTTGGTAAAAATTACGGTTTTGCCCCTGCATATTGCATTTCCTACTTAATGAGCCGTTTAACTCCAAACCTAAGCAATATTAGGCTCTAATTAAAGGTTAATTAATTTCCATAATTAATCCAGAGCCAAAACCATCATTTAGAATTAATTGGAACCTAAAATTGCTTAGGAAAAATTCAAAACTCATCATAGTCTTATTCTTTAAAAAGGAAAAAGAATATGTGAATAGTGTCGAATAGTGTTTCCACTATTCGCATCAACTTTTCTTTTTGAGACAAGTCGTCACACTCACATCACTAGTCCTAGAGGTGTTGACTCCCTAATCCTTCTAGACCACCTCTAAACCTAGAGATTTATGGTTTTAATTAACCTATTAGTGCACCTAAGTACCTACTTAGTAATTTTTAATCCTAAGCCTAATCTATGTCACACCAAAACACACTTCTAGAACATGGTTTAAGGAGATATTTCTCCTCCCCAAGGCTGCCAAGAATGGCGCCATTTTCTCTAGAAATCATCAAAAAAATTAGTCTATGTGTTCAAGCTATCTTGTGACATGTGTCTTGAACACTTTCAATCAATGATCAACTTTCAAGAAAAATTGTCACTCAAGACTCAAAGAATATTTTATATGGTCAATCAAGGTTTTCAATTCATTTCTAAAATGAATTAAATTATGTCTTTTAAATTCAAAAAGAATGATTTTTTTTTGTGGTCATTCAAGCTTTCTATCAAACTTTTTCAAGACAACATGTCTTACAACACATTACCTATGCTTTGGGAATTTAAGTCTAGAAAATTTTCTCTTCTTTTTGGGCATGAGGAGCACGGTTTTCTTCACCCTTGTGCAGCCCAAAATTTTGTGTTTTCATGCATTTTTAAAGGTTGGAAAATAAGGTACATTCTAGCCATGCTTTAGGACATGCATAGCTAGACTTTTCACTATACTTTGAATGACCAACACCATGCTTTGAACAAAGATATTTCTTCCTTCTTGTGGCTGAAATGTGGCCGAATTCTTCCCCCCAAAAAGCCTCCAATATTTAATTCATTTCACTTCTCTATAAATAGGTAGCTTAGGGAACTTGAAGCACCTTTGTTCATTTTTCACTAAAGCTTTGAGTTAGAGCACTTTGAGTTTCTTTCTCTCAAGTTCAAGAGCTCATCCTCTCCAACCTCTTCATCTTCTTCACTTCCTCTCAATCTCAAACTCTAGGTAGGGAGCTCTTCAAGAATACTTTCTTTTACTTTCATGATTAATGTTTATCTTGTTTGAAAGTTGTGTTGTTAGCAAGTTTTTCTCTCAAACATTTTCGGTTTCTTCTTTTCTCTTCCTCTTCATTTTCGGCCTCAAGACCAAAATGAGGAAAGCTTGATGATGAGTGTTCTTTTGGGATGACCATGTGTTCATCCTAACATGAGACCTCTAAAGCTTGAGTTTTGTTTGAGAAAAGTTTCATCTTTTTCATGTCTTGGTTAAGACAAGGCTATGTTTTTCATGAAAACTCTTTTTTGAGCTTTTGTTCCTTGATGTTTTCGGCCATGAAGGCTTAAAGAGCTTAGAAAAATGGTAGCTTTGTAATGAGCACTTCATGTTGGCCTTTGTCACATGATCAAACTCTAAAGTTTGAGTTTTTCCAAGAAAGGTTTCTCTTTTCAAGTCTTGGTCAAAGAATGAGTTATGTTTCTTTGATGCCTTGAAACTTTCCTTTTCTTTTTGTTGGTTTTCGGCCATGAAGGCCTCTTGGACTTGAAATATGAGGAGCTTGATGATGAGAGTTGTGTGATGATGTTTGTCACATGAACAACCTCTAAAGCTTGAGTTTTCTAAAAATAAGTTTATTATTTTCAAGTTTTGCTCAAGACATAGTTATGTTTCTCTTGGATCTTTGAAAACCCCATTTCTTTCCCTTGAGTATTCGGCCATGAAAGGCTTTGGGACTTAGAAAAATGGTAGCTTGATGATGAGGGCTTCATGTTGATGTATGTCACATGAACAAAGCTCTAGAGCATAGACTTGGTCCCTAGGCCAAGCATATTTCGGTTACTTTCCCCCATGTTGGTCATGAGTTTAGTTTTCTTTTCTTGTGAGGGTGAGTTATGGGTTGAAACCTTGTTTCCTTTAAAGTCTTGCAAGAGCTCTAACCAAGATATAAAAGAAGTTGCATCCACGTTTACGTTTATGCTTTGCATTAGCACGTTTATTTCCTATGTCATCACTAAGACCCAAGATAATGAATGAACTTGCACAATGCACGTTTATGTTTCAAGCTTTGCATCTCATTTTATATTTCAAGTCATCACTAAACTCTAAGAATAAGAATGAAGATGCATTTCATCTTTACTTTGTGCTATCACTTTATTTTCTAAAGGACTATAAAATGAAATGCATAGCACGTTTATTTTATGTCATCACTTGAAACTTTAGAGCTCAAAGACTTGCCCATTTCATCTTAAGAAAAGAATTTAATCAAGGAGATATCTCCTTGAACATCACTCGGCCATGTGGTGTAAATGGCTCTAGGGTGAGTTTCATTTAACTACAAGGGCCTATAATGCATGTCTTAGAATTTTTCTAAGCTTTGATGCACTTAACCAAGGTTTTAAACATGTTTTTAAGTTTTAAATCCTTGCCAAGAGCAAGCCGAAATGGTTGTTGCCCTTGGTGTTCCATGATGAGTTTTGGCAAAATAAACTTTGATCTTCCATAGTCTTGAAGTCCCAAAAAGGTTCCAAGAGAAACTAGCAAGTTATATGGTTGAAAGAAAGGTTTTTCTCATGATTTTATGCCTTAAAGGTTTTCGGTTCTGCCTTAGTAATTCCAGCACCTTAAATTCTGTTTTGGGTGGTCTAAATATGTTGTAATACCTTGCCAAGTATGTGATAATTGTTCTAGACTCGTTAAAGCATTGTTAGTGACTTTGTTTGCTTAATGTGTGAATTCTAGAACTATAAAGAATGGCAAAATGAGTTTCTGCCCAGCCTTGATAAAATATTTAGAATCACATTAGATTATGTCTAGATGTGTGGGAGTGACTCATAATTGGCCTAGGTATTAATTATTGCACCATAGAAAAAGTCGGATGTGAGAAAGGGCCTAAAACGCATTTTCTAGAACACGTAATTCATCAAGTATGAACAACTACATAAAGCTGTCCAACCATAATTAATTAGGATTTAGAACTTAATGGATTATGGTAATGAGGTTAATCAATCCCATAAACATACTAGAAAGTAATGGGAAAGTTGAGGTTACCCGATTTAGGGATTTTTACCTTAAGGGATGATTATGCGCCTCTAAGTTTGATGATGAATTGATGTGTTAGCTCATGACGTGTATGGTGCCATGTTAACTATTATCCCTATGTGATAGCGTGTATTAACACATTATTATTATTCTTTAAAAAGGACTTAAAGATGCCGAGGTAGTAATTATGTGTTATGCATTAATTATGTGGCATCTTAAAGAAACATGTTAAACTTAGGATGACTTAGAACATCAGAATGCAATCCTTTGAAACCACCGAATTAAGGGTGGGGACAATGTGATTCTAGCCCCCTAAACCCGTACTTAAAGTCGGGAAGTTGACTTATCCAAATGGATAAAGTCTAGATGCTAGTGACGACTAGCGTGGTATGAGCTCATAACCTAGAGTTTTCTCAAAAGGGAGAAATATTAGGCCGGCCCAGTTAAGTAAAGGTTCTTATGTCACCTAAGTAAACCAGTTATATGATTTATGTTTCATGTACCAGTTATATGATTTATGTTTCATGTACCAGTTATATGATTTATATTCCATGCACCAGTTATATGATTTATGTTCCATGTACCAGTTATATGATTTACGTTCTACGTACCAAGCTACATGATTTATGTCTATGACTTTAGTATAAAAGCCTATGTAACACAAGTTCCATGATAAAAAGAACGGATTCTCGGAAAAGGAGATTTTGGAAAACTCATAACTGAACCTACGTATGTCCATTATTTTATAAATAAACCCGAGATTCCTGGAGACGTATATGATGACACCTAGGATAGAAGGAAAACCCTCACCGAAGTTTCTTTAGTAAGAATCTCACTCCTCTATCTTTTCCTTTCCATTACGTCTTGAGCGAGATGGCGACCTTCTGCCTATTCATTGACACGCCACGGTGGGAGATCCACCATGACCCGGAGCATGGGTCATTTCATTTTGAGGGCCGATGTACTGTGCGCATCTCCATGTTTTTAGGACGGCCATTCGCACACCCCTTTGTACGCTTATCGCTTCTCCCCAAAGATCCCCTATGGTGACCCCGCGATCTTTGAGCATGCGCGCCACGACATGAGAGGAACCTGCGGACCCACTCTGCGGTTCAGCAGACGCGCCAAAGACGTGCCATCATCGCAAAGACTCAGGAGGACCCTTCAGAGGATTCCCCATGGACCATGAGGGCTCGCCCCACTCCGCCTCGCGACAGATAGGCGGCGAGAGACGATCACTCAGCGTCAGAGGGCTTCGGTGCCCGGACCACGACCCCGACGTGGACGACACGTTCAGTCACAGGGCATGCCTGCACCTGCCGAGCTCCACCCGTGGATTGGCTACGTTCCTCCGTACCCATGAGTTTGCTATGGAGATTGGAGGGTAGTCCTTAGTGCACGCACGTCACATAGTATGGATGATACCTCTTTTGTGTTGAGGTAATCCATCTTAGGTTGCACATGGGTAGGGACGCTTCTTTCCAGTTCTTTTCCATGTATTCTGTTTTTCTGCCGTATTCATGTTACTATGTACTTGAAGAGTCCTGCCCTGTAGGGTAGGCATATTATATATATGAAGTAATTCAGTTGTGATGATGCTATGATATGGAGCCACTCCTATGTTTATAATTCTGCACTTTATGATACCGACCCCGTAAAATACGCGCGGCTTCTATTTTAAGTGATGTTTTTTAAAAAAAAAGTTGGCTCGTATTTTCATTAAGTCTATTTTCTCAAGAAGATGGACCATGCCAGTAAGTAACGACTAATATTTGGCCTAAGTACGTACTAGTAGTATTGGGTCAAATATTAGGGTGTTACACTCATTATAGCATCCTCCCAAGTACAACATCATCCTTAAGTCATGGCATTGTACTCGAAAGAGTTGTTACTTATAATTTAACGGACCTTCCTTAGATAACTACAGCAAATTCAATGGGTTCGTGTAATAACTAGCGTAATTCGATTAAAATATATAACAAGGATACAAAACATTTATTTAATATAAAGTCAATTACATAAGGAAGCTCTACTATGTGCTTTAATACATATACAATCTCTATTACATTTACATACATATAACTCTAACTAAATATAGTGAACTAAAATATCAACTACTGTAATTCCGAGTTCTTTCAAGTAATAGCCCTATAGTCCGTTGGATCAACCTGGAGACGACACAGAAACACAAAACATGTAGGGATGAGAATTATACAATTCTCAGTAGGGCAATTCCCCAAATATATAATCATAATGTCATTGTCATCGTCCCAGCCCCTTCGGTTTATTAGAAAAAGAGTGATCATGCACTTTATAACAATGGTTCATTTTTAAAGTTCCAAATCGTACTTCCGAAGTAGGTAGTTTTTGATTATCAATCACTTAATGCATATATATTGTAATGTTCAAAAATCTAGTAAATCATCCTAAGCAGACAATTCAAAAATAACAACCAAAACATAAGTAGAAATTTCATTCTTATAAGCATTATCGAGTAAACTTATATGCAGAAATAATAATAAATCATACGTTTCTTTTCGTGGCCGAGGAACTTAATCTAGGGCATTTTTCTCTTTTCGTTGATATAAGAAATACTTAGCTCATATCATGCTGTAAAACTCAATTCAGTGTAATTTTCTCTCTTCATTGATATAGGAAAGACTTAGTTCACATCAATTTCTATTTATAGTTGATAACACTACACAAGGGAAATAGACTGCTTATCAGGACTGAGCTCATTCCTATACATGATCATCGGACTTCATTTTTTTCCATCTCCGAATCACACAGTTCTATTCCTAGTCAATACATCTACCGACTCATAATATCTCGGGGGAAGTGCCTCTTTTTACCTTCCCCTCAATTCAACTTAAGTTTTGTTTCTGTTTTCTCCATTTGTCAGAACATGCACGATTGAAATTCATATATTCTCTTTTGCCACGTATACATATCATTCACTTTTCTTTTCCAAATGCATGCATAAGGCACATATACATATTCATTCATAATACGATTCCAATCATGCCTCAAACCATTCCTTAAAGTCACTAGCATGTATTCATATATGTCATATTTGAACCCAATGTCATTATTTCATCAATTCAAAGTATCAATTCATTTTCAGCACAATGGAAGATTTCACTTATCCATAGTACAAATTATTCTGCATTTCAAACCATCTGATCCAAGGCTATAAAAATTCCTAAGGATACTTCAATATGTCACTAAGGTCCTCTGAAAGTTTCGGAGTAAAAAGAGTTCTCTAGGTATGATAACAAAATTCAACAATTTAGTGGTCAGAGACCAATTATACTCTGCTCAGAACCAGAATCTCATAATTTTTAACCCCAGCAAATGATTGAATAAATTTAGAATAAAACTCATGGTTACACTTTGTGATGTTGTCAACACCCTGTAAAAATTTCAAAAGATAATTCAATCATTTTCTATGGTAACAAAATTAGACAAATTCACAACTTCAATTTCAGAAATTTAGGTAGCACATATATAGTCTCGGTTCATGATTTTTTTCAAGTAGTTAGAGTCTTTATCATGATCCATGAAAATTATCAAAGTTGACTTAGGATGTTAGATTCAACATATAATTTTTATAGCTCATGAAAATACCCTTAATTCACTCAGAAAATTCTTGATCAGTGGCTGTCCATACAGAAATTGAAAATTCAGCAACATGGTTCAAAATCTCTTTCTATAAAATTGATTTTTCACAACATCAAACCACTCTCCCAAAATTAACATATAAATATATTATCAACCAATTCAACCAAAAATATTCAAAGAAATCAGTAAGAAAGTCACAAAAACAGAGTTGAAGAAAAAGAGGTTTGAAATGCCCTACTTTGATGGCTTTAAGGATCTTGGCTTCAAGGATGTTCCAAGAGTGATCTTGCTCACTTCAAGGCTTGCAATTCAACATCAAACCTTCCCTAAACAGCAGATGGTGAGCTCTCAAAGTTGGAAAAAGTGATGGATTCAAATTCTTATCAGTTAGATTTGTAAGTATTGAGGAGTAGAACAAGTGAAAGGAGTTTAGGATTTTAACAAGTCTAGGCTAAGAGTTTGGGAACTTAAATCAAGTTTTAAGCTCTTGAGAAGACAAAAATGGTGGCTGCTATATTCTCCTCTTGCTAGCCAAAATAAGGGTGGGTTAATAGAGAAGATTGGTTTTGTATTCATCTTGTAAGGAAGCTTGTAAGGAAAGCTTGGTTATTATAATATAAAGGGAGAATTCTAAAAGAAGGATAGTAAAATCAATGGCTACGATTATTTTCTTGGTCAAAGAATGGATCTTGGTTATCCACTTGGCTCAAGATAATTGGACCACTTTAACTTGGGGAGCAAGTAACTTTTTCAGTGTTAAAACCGCACACCAAAATTCCACCAAATGAATAAGATATTGGCTCCCAAGTAAAATATAATAAATGAAAGGTTAAGATTATTGTTTTTCAAGTTTTAATCCTTACTATCCACTTGGCATAAAGTGGTTGGTAAAGATTACTTGGCTACCAAGTAGCTTTTACAGTGTTAAAAGCACATCAAAACTCTATCGAATAGGTACAACACCATACCCGAGTAATCAAACATTATCCAAAATTATTTTCCATGTATAAAATTCTCATTCCTTACTATTTCTAATCTCAATCCTATAATTTCTTGGTTTCTTGGCATCTCCGTTGGGCCATCCTCATCGTTTCTAAAACAGTCAGATTTTTGAAATTATGACTAATAAAGGTCAAATTAATTTTTACATAATTTTTAGGGTGTTACACTCATCATTGTTAAAACTGTCAGATTTTTTGAAATTATGACTAATAACACTCAAATTAACTTTTAAATAACTTTTAAGGTGTTACATTAGTAGTAAGAAAATGAGAGAGTGTGAGTGTAAGATTGGAAGGGCTGGCCAAAATTATTCAGGGGGTAGGTGGGATATTTTCATGTTTTGTATGTGTTAGGATTAGGATTAAGGGTAGGTTTAATTAAGGGAAGGGTTAGGAATTGGTAATTTGGTGTTATGACTTGTAATTTGATGATTAAGGCTTTCAAGACAAGGTTAAGGAGTTGTCTTGCCTATTTAGTTAAGCTAAGCTTGATTAATTCAAAATTCAAACACCATCATGGTTCCTAATCTTTAGGAAAAGAAAGAGAGAAAAAGTACTTTTGTCTCTTACCTTTTGCTTTTTGATCCTATGAAGCATCTTTGAATAAGAATGGGATTAAATTTTTCCTAAGCAATCTGGGATGCTAATTAACCTCAACTAATTATTTTGACTCAAAATCAATAAATAAAATTAATTTATCTTTAATTAAAGCCTAATATTATCTATATCTTCTTAATTACTTTAATTAAGTTTAATTAGCATTAATTAGGGATAAAATAGTAATTTTACATAAAAACTCTCCTAGACTCTCCAGGACCACCCAGATATGATATATCCCCTCTAATTATCATATCTAGCTCTTAGGTAGTGACCAGTACTTAATTCCGCGTTAAATTACCTCAGGGGCATTTTAGTAATTTTGCGTATGGGAAAAACTAAGAATTGAGATTTTCACATCTATTGTCATCCAAAACACATCTAGTCCCCTTCAAACATCAAACTATCCCCTTGAGGATAGCTGGGACCGGCCGTCCTCGATTTCTATACGAAAATGACCTCTGGAGCATTTTAGTCATTTTGAACACAAGAAAAACCAGGGATTGCAATTTTTCGCACCAATTGCTTTCTAAACCACATATAGAATTATTCTAATATTAAATTACCCCAATGAGGATGGTCTACAACTATTTTCATAATGCAACCCAAGGTTCCTAAGGATGAAGATGATGACATATGTTTGGAGACGAAAGCCCTACTAAGATTCTTATGTAAGTTTCTTATTCTTTCTTTCTTTTCCATCTCATCTTCATAGGCCGATGGTGATGTTCACCTTGTTTCTTGACATATCTTAACATGCCTTCATAGGAGCTACACTATGACCTAAGCGACCAATCATATCACTTCATTGGTCACTGTGTAGTTCGTCTATTCATGTTCTTGGATCGTCCCTTTGCGCACCTAGTTACTAGCTTTTGGTTTTCAATGGCTACACCCTTTAATAATGACTTTTCCATTGAGTGTGTGTGCTTGCGCACAGAAGACTTTCCCCGCACCCATCCTATTATGTTGTGAGAGGACGCCCTACATATATGCCCCAATTGCCACCTCGCCTCTCTTTGCCGTGGTCAAACTCGTCCGAGGAGTGAACATCATAGTACTCATCTGATGGTTCTGTGCCTACGATCCCCATGGAAGTGGGTAGTAGTAGTAGTGATGTTGAGGCTATAGTGACACAGCCACAGAGAGGAGCTATGCATATTCAAAGGGGAGCCACTCATCCACGTAGAGGTGATCATGTTCTTCTAGCCGATTGTCTTGCCACACCTACTGATCTTGCTCGTGTGCTTGGTTACCTTCCTCCCTTTTGGGAGCAACGTGCTTAGGAGCGATCAATGATTTTTGGAGTGCTTGTGCAGTTTCTGTAGGTAGGATAGCTCTCATTTTGTTAGTATACCATGGTGTTATCCATTTCTAAGTGCATTTCAGTAGGTGTAGTATAGGAAGGGTTTCATTAGACTATCTTTTTTTATGTTTACATTCCTATTTATGTTTTCTCTTGTTAGATTACTATATCTAGCCCAACCTCTATTGGTGGGCGTGTTACTTATTTAGTATTATGTGTCGATGCATATGATGGGAACGATTCGTATCTATACTTATATATAAATATGTGATGATGTGATTATGCTTATGATGCTGTTGTGGGTTGGATTATGTGTATATCTATGTGGTGATTGTTGTTCATATGAAGCGAGTGAAGAGATTTATATAGCATTTGCAGCTCATGTTTTGTTTTCAATGTTCAAAAAAAAAATTTACCCATATTTTTACTAAGTATTTTCAATGTTACTAAAGTTAAGAACTGAAACAAAAGAGTAATCTTTAATAATTAACTTAAATGAGTCCTAGGCCTGCTAGGTTAAGTATTAGGGTTTATACATCCCTTGTAAGAACAATATAAGAACAAGAGTGAGCTATCTCTTTGTTCTCAAGAGACTCAAACACAAAAGGTGAAGGATCCCAAGATGTAAGAGTGCTCGTTAGTTGTAAAGGCAAGAAATTTGAAATTAGTGAAACTTTCTAGCAAGTTGCTTGGAGACTAGATGTAGGCCACGAGAAGTAACCAAACTAGTATAAAAATCAAATTTGCATTTTTCTTCTTTTATCTTTTTACATTATTGCAAGTTTATTTTACTGTCTTGTTTATTGACATTGATAGAACATTTAAGTCACTTGCACTAAATCATTTGAATTCTCATCCATTTAATTAGATTTTCAACATAAATCTGCAAGTAAGATTGAAAAAGGGATTATATTGATAAATTAGGAAAAAGCATTATAACTCAATTCATCCCCCTTCTTGAGTTCATTAAGGCCATTTGGTAATAAGTGGGAGTGGCAATAGCTAAAATGGAGTGACAATAGTTATTTCCATGACTTTTTACATTAATTTAAAATTGTATGATATATTTGTCATATTCATGGTCACCATAATAAATACATTGGGAATGTACGAAAGTATAAATGAGCTTCTTTTTTAACATACTTATTGACATCTAAACTTTTTATTATATGAGACAAATGATTAACATCTTTTATATATATAGGCACACACACTAGAACTTCGCGAGTCTACGTTCTCCAAGTGATGACTGCACATCTATCTGATCAGATCCGTTTGCTTCCAAGGATTCTTTATAGGTCATCCCACAGTATTCATCCGGGTGTTCAGCATCAACAAATTCTCTGCCCGGGCTGATGAATTTGTTCAAGGATGGTCCATGAAGGGTGACCAGGGAGATCCTTTGCACCTTATTGTTGTCAACAATCACTCGATGGATATGACTCTTGTACTTCCCATTGGTTAAGATCTGCAATTAAAGTTAATAAAAAAGAGATGATTAGAAAGCATAAAAGAGTTGTTGAGATGATAGATAGACAATAATCATAGGTGAATGAAAATGAAATTGATTAGAAGCACCTCAAGATGATCTCCAAGTTGAATGAGTATAGCATGAGGGGGGATATAAGAATTAATCCATTTTCCTTTGTGGGATAGGATTTGAAGACCACCATTTACATCTTGCATGAGTGCAATAACAAATCCGGGGTCAGTGTGTTCGGGCAAACCAATAGCCCCCTTTGATCTTGAATTGGGTGGATAAAGGTTCATAGCCATGACATCAAACCCTGACTTCAAGTTGAATGCCTTCTCTATGTAGTTTTCTTCAAACCCTAAGGATTTAGACACTGCCTTTGCTAATCCATCGACTACCATTCTCATTTGTTTGCAATATTCTTCTAAAATTATGCTGATGGAGGAAATAACCAGAACAAAAATTAAATATGTAAAAGATGACAAATATTTGTAATATGAAAAGCCATTTGACGTCTCAAATTGAGTATAAAATTTGAGTTTAGAATTGAAATTGGATATCTCAATTCCAATTTTCGAGTTTGAGTCAGTATACATAATTAGAATTAGAATTTCACACTTTAATTCTATGAAATTAAAAAAAAATAAAATAGATTCTTCTTAATTCATAACCTATATACCCTGTAAATTATTTCCAAAACATATTAAATATATATCTCTCTCCTAATTAAACTCTAAATAATTCTTTCTTTATAATTTATTTGCTTAAAATTATATTTGTTGAAATTTATTTGTCCATGAAAAATATGACTTTATTAATTTTTTAAAAATATAAAAACGTTCTACATTGATATTATTATAAAAATATTGTAATTTACTGATTTATATATAATTATAATATACAGAGTTATATATAATATATACATAATTTTTATAAAAAATTATAATAAAATATTTCAATAATACAAAAAAATGTTTTAATATTGATACTTTTATTATTTTCAAATTTTGAATCACACATTTATATAATATAATTAGAAATATAAATTAAAGTTATAATTTATATTACAAGTCTTTAATAAATTCATACATAAAATTTAAGACTCTAATTGAAATTATATTAAAATTGTACGTTATAATTACATTCCTAATATCCAAACGAAGCAGTGTTAGGAGAGCTTTTGAAAAACTTACTACTTTATTAATTGTCTGAAATAGTTTTATATGTTTTTATATAAAAATCTAAGTCAAAGTAACAAATATTTCTTAAATGTAAACAAATAAAAATAAAAATTTATTTTATTTTATTAGCATCTTAAAAAAAATTACGAATGATCAATGTGATATATAACTATTACTGAAAAATTAGATTAAAGAATCATATTCTATAAAAACTTATTGGAGATGCAAGTGTACTGAATATTACACTTGTATCATTGTTCAATTCCTCCTCATTACATTATTGTACTATCAAAATTCTTATTATATGAAAAACAAAAAGCTAATATTATCTTATAAGTAATAAGGGTTTGTCTTCGATCCTCCTCACTAAAGTTTTAGGGGATTGAATTATTACAAAACTAATTTAGTACGTATTTGAAGAGGAACCATCAATTTTGTCGGAATTTTCAGTTATGATCCGCGACTGAAAAATATTATCTCATTAAATTTGAATCATTTAATTTCTCTCTATTTTTATATCTTATCATTGGTTAGTTGTGGGATTGATGTATAAAATTCGGAGAATTTTAGTTCAAGGATGGAGAATATACACTCGAAGAAGTTTAATTATTGAATCATGTATTCGAATATACACTCGAAGAAGTTTAATTATTGAATCCTCGTTGTTTAACTATATATAATTTTCAAAAGAATTAAATACTGATCCCCATTTCAAATTAAAAGACTACACGTATTCGAATACATACTTAAATATAAGTTAGTTATAAATTTTTATTGTATAGTATTAATTCCTAGTGAATAAACACTGATCTCTTATATTTCTTCAAAATTTCTCTATGCCGACTTTAGAGAGAGAAAAGGTTGGAGAGATAACAGTCTTTTTATCCCCCCTATTATTTTTTTTTCATTAAGTAATGAGAGCTCAAACCACATCAACGTGGAGCGAAGCAATTGAAGTACTAATTTTCAATTAAAATATTTATCTCTACTCTGTAAATGAAATTTTTCTGCAACTAAGTACTAATTCTCAATATTATATTCTCACAATTTTTTTTTCAATACTCCATGATTTAGTGAGTATGGTAGATTTATCAAATAAGTTAATGAGTGACTTAGTTCCTTTTATCTTTATTTCTTTTGTAAAATAGTAGTTATCTTTTATTTTCGTTGATTTGCTCTCTCATATTTTAAATGGCCAAGTGATCTGATTTACAGCAACGATTCTACTTAATAACGTTTTACAATTGATGATATAAAAGCGGCATGATTATTCCATCGTATGATGACATGATATATATATATATAATCCGTACAAGCTAAATCCATATATTTATTTTTCCGACCGATCTCTAACTTCTGTAAAACATGTGCAAAGCAATGAGTTTTTTTTTTAATGGGAGGCATAAAGAATTTTTTTTATTGAAATTATAGAACTATTGTTAAAAATGTTTTTATGATTTACATAGTCTCTTGAAAGTTTTTATGGCCTATGGATTTTCTTTTAAATTTACGCATATTGAGACTTATGTTTGTTTCGTTCGTTAAAAGATACGGCATTTATATTTAGAATAATGTTGATATGTTTAAATTTATTATATTCTGTTATATATTTTACATATATTTTAATAAGAAGAGTCTTTTTAATAGATTTCATCACTAAGTTCATTCTACTTATAAATAGATCAAATAGATTCGAACCGAAAGGAAACTTCTGCTCCACCCAACCCAATCCAATCCACTACATGAATTGGTTCATTGGGTTAAAAAGGACACTTCAAATTGATTTAACCCAACCCATCGTGGACATCCTCGACATTAGATAGAATCATATAAAATATAAGAAAATAAGAAATTAAATTATAAAAAAACGTTATTTGTGATTAAAAATAAATATTCTGTATATATTGGATAGAGAAACACTTGTTGCTTTGCATACTTTAACAATCAGCACTAAAAAAGAATTTTTATTTTCTTTCTATTTATTAGGCATTTAGGATATCTATGTTTATTTCTAAATAATATTGCTTTCTTATTATATTTATATATACCTGAAACTTGATGGTTTGGCAGGAGCATGGAATTGAGGATGTGCAACCACTTTGAGATATTCCCTGTTTTCTCCCGAAGACGAGTTTAAGCCCCATCGGATTCTATCCAAAGGGCCTTTCTTATCGTAGATCCTTCTCTCATTCAACGTCGTTGGATCAAAGAAATCAGATACTCCCTTCAGAACGTTGTCAAACACCCTATGTGGGATAGTATGGTTTACCAGCTGCACCCATTCAACATAATTAAGATGAAATTCAATTTATATGTATTTCTGATATATAAGAAATTATATGTTGATATTTCCTTTCATGATGTCTAATTATAATCGAATGATTTAAGAGAAAGAAAGACCGACCATGCATGCAAATGAGTATAAATATTAGTACAAGAGTTGAAGATAGTATTATACGTAGAAAAAGCCAAATTCTTCACATGCTAGGCGAAGGTATTCAAGGGCAAGGTATCGTTGACCAGGGTCATCAGAGAAGAGCATAGAGTAATCAACGGTGGGTATTTCATCGTCAGAAGCTGAATAAGGATCAGCACGATGATGACCAGCTGCCTCTAACAGCTCAGAGGAAGCATTGGAGTTAGTTGGGGCAACATTGAGTTCAGGCTCGGAAGAGTGTAGTTGGGCTGGAAAAGATGCCATTTTGGCCATGACAAACGATCCAAAGAGCGATAGAAAACTGAAAGAAAGATGTATATGTGGAGATGCATGAACTAGTTGTGTTCGTACCACCTATTTATAAGCGTGAATGGGAAGATCCAGAGTTTGAGTTTGCACGTTTTTATGTTGAATTGATGTGGAGTTTACATCCTTATCATATGGCCAACACCGAACTCGGTCATTTTTTTTTTCTTTTCTCACTGTAAAAAATATATATTCAAGAAGCAAGTGGTATATCATATTATGTACGTAATTCACATATGCTTCGTTTACTTCGTCAAATTTGCTCGTCTAGAAAGGACAAACAGACATTAGGTGGGAGAAACTCTCAATGAAAGTACGAAGACAAAGCAAGTACGAGCAAAAAATTTGTTTCAGACAAGAAATAAATAACTTTTTTATTTTGTTTGCTTTAAGAATTTTTAGCATTATTAAGAAGTAATTGAAATTAATTTTGATATCTTATTCGCTAATAGTGTCTTACTCAAACGGTATCACAAGTTTGACGTTTGAAGTAGTTACTATTAGAGTAAAATAAGATTGATATTTAGTATACAATTTTTCGAGATAAAATTTTATATATAAAAAACTTGTATACTAACAATTTATCAATCTTCCGGTTATCCTCCTAAATAGATTTATATTTTCCTATAATTAAGCATATTTAACAGCTGTATTTCTCATCAATGGCAAATATTTTAAATCAGATCGAAAATTTTAATTTTGATTTTTTTTATATGAACGATTACTTCTTTAAGTAATCACCAGTCTATAAGAATTTTCTATTCAAGTTTTTATTGATTGACACTATCTATATTGTGAAAAAGCTGTATGAGTTTTTGATTCTGTCCGAACATTGTCATACTTGAATCCCATGTGCACTATATTATGACTACTGATGTGGAACCAAAAGTACATCAAAGATTAGATCCCTCTCTTCTCCACCTATAAATCTATTTGTATTTGATTTTAAACAAATGAGTGAATACACGATGAATTGAATGATCTACACAATGATTAGTTATGATTAAATATTCACTATTATTTCCTGATTAAGTAAACAAAAAGAAAAACCAGAGCATGGTTTGTTTTTAAACATGCAAGTGTATATTTGTCTCTTCTAACCGATTAAGTTGATAGATAGAAACATATCTTTAGGGCTTGAAAATGAATATTTTTCATAATTGGGATTTGAACTTCAAACTATTTGGTTATAGATCGACTTTAATACCATGTTACGATCATTTTTCTCAAAAATTTAAGCGACCACTCGAGGCACATTACATTATGTAATTAGGAATTTTAACATTAGCAGTGGAAAAAAAAATACAAAATACAAAACATTTTAATTCCGATAAACCCAATCAAGAGATCACCTTGATATAGTTTAGAATTCAAAGGAACAAATTTCAGAACATACCTAAAAAAGGAGCAGTGACTATTATATATGACCGCCCTTCAATTAGATGTACAAATGCATGTCCTTTTGATAATTATGGTTTTGTATACATATAGCTTAATTTTCATGCATTTATATCATATTTGAGTTTGAACATCAATTTGAGCATTAGTAAGAATTGTTGCATAATTGCATTCTAGCATTGTCTTCGTGGTTTGATCATAAGTGAAATTGTAGACCTAAAAAAAATTTACTCTTTGCCTTGTAGAAAAGTTAAGAAAATTATCTATAACTATCATAAAAAACACAAAGTTGGATCTAGTGTCTAGCTGGTCAACATAAGCTCGAAAGCCAAAACAGAGGTGTTGAAATTTTAGATTGGGCATGCTTCACTACCAGGCCATATCTCCTCATCCCAAATCCAAATGAAGCAAATAAAATGTTTCTTTTGATGGGAAGAAAAGATCTACAACTTCATGAAGACACTTGCAGCTAATTCAAAGGTTTCATGGGTTAAAGGGGGCTCGAAAGTGAACTGAAGAGGCAATTTTGTAGAGATTTTACCGTGAGGAAACTCAAGCTAGCCAAAGCGATCCTTAACAAACCTAAAAATCCCAAATTTGATTATTCTCATTGTGGCAAGCCAAGCAGTGTCATGATAATTTTTGGCACCATTTGTCATATTTTGGCCTCATTTTTGGGGTTTTTAATGTCACGTCTCTATTCTCAAAAGACATACACAAGTTTTACACTTAGTTTAATATAGCTTAGGTCCAATTTTACTCTAGCATTCTGTGCTCCATAGTGAAGTGAGCTTTCTGACGTGCGTAATTAATTCCTTGATGAAATCTTCACTTTTTGATCTTCAATCCAAGCATTTTGATGATGATTTATTTGTGATTGCGCTGATTGAAGATAATGTAGCATCTGGTCTTCAAAGAATGCTTGATATCTTCATATAAGCTTACTTTTTGATGTCCAGTGCTACTTTCTAAAATCTCAGGACTTAGTTTCTTGTAGCGTCATAATCTTTTTCTCATCGTTAGCTATCAATTGCTTGGATAAGGATATAATTTTACTTTTATTTCATTTCAAATCTCATAATATGAGATAAACATGTTTACACATGCATAGTGAAATATATACTCATTTGAGTAAGTCTTGTTCTTGCTAAATGATAGAAACTTGTTATATTTTTACAAGAAACTCAAGAAAAACATCAGTCATTTTTTAAAGTATTTTTTTAAAATTGACTTTGCTATCATTCAAAATAAATAAGCGTATATTGATCGGGTTCTGGAGCTAACATTTGGCATAAATAAATGAGAAATTAATACCATTCATTTGTAATTTTGTCTATAGTATGTGGTGCCATATGGCGATAAACATTACAGATGATATTATAGATAGATATTGACAATTATGTTTTTAAAAAGTTATTCTAAAATTACAAACGAATAGGCCATTTGAAACTAAATTTAATTTTTTTTTATTCTAAAATTACAAATAGATGGTCCATCTTAAACATAATTTTTTTAATTTTTTATTATAAAATTATAGAAAGAGCATCCATCGAAAATTCAAAACATTTAAGTTATTTTCCCCATTACAGATAGAAAATCTATTGGTAATAAACATTAATGAAACCATGTATTCCGTGGTTAGAATTATCAATAAAAAACCCATCTTTACTATTGAAATTAAAGTAAAAAATGCACGGAGCTATCTTCTCCATCCTCACTTCTTTCTTTTCTCTCTCTATCTCTCTCTTTTTCTTGTTCTCTTTGCCATTGCCACTATTTTCTAGCCATCACCACTTGCCGAAGTCACCATTTACAAATGGAGACCACTATGATGTTTGTGGTATTGTTCTGTAAATTTTAATCAATTTACATTTTGGGTTTTTTGTAGTTTTTTTGTGCACTTTAATGCTCTACATTGTTAATTGAAATTGTTTCTAACTTAGATTTCTCGATATGTTTTAGGATTGTGAAGAAGTACTGTTGGACCATTATTTGGTTTGTTATTGTTCGGAACTACATTTTGTTTTAAACTTTTTGTTAAATTTTGACTTTCATATATTTTAGGATTAAATAATTTAGTGTTTTCTGAAATGTGTAGCATTGTAGAAGAATTAGTGGAGCTTTAGCTTTGCTTTGTTGCACTTTGATTGGAGTTCTGGTAAGTTCAAGTTCTATTTTTTTCTATAAATTAAAATGTTTATAGACTTAAATTTCCTAGAATAGAGTTATAGGATCACTAGAGTAAATACTTAGCATTTCTTCACATTGTTCGTTGTAGAATCATGTGATTTATTGATTGTTTGTTATGAAGAAATAACGGGGTGTGCACTGGAATGATTTTTGGATTGATCAAATTTGTGTGTGATTGTATGAAATATTTTATTGAATTTCTCTTAAAAGAGGATCGGATTAATTGAAAATGTCTTATCTAATCTATCTTGAAATTGAAACATAATATCCTTAAAGGGATAATTCTTATATTAAGGGAGACTCTGTCAATTTTTTTAATTAATTTGTGCGTTTGATAAAGGGTAATGTTTAATTTTTAGGTTATTTAAGTATTGACCAACAATGTTCCCTAGAAACCGTTTATGGATTATGATAGATTGTAAGCACATCGGGGAAGAAGGTGTGTCATGCTCCGATTGAGGCCATAACCGGCATGTGAAGAACTCTAGAAAGCCTTAAATGACGTGCCACGCATAAAAACCTTGTAATTCCCAATTGCATATGATTCAAATATAAAATGAGTAAACCTTTATCATATATCATAAATCGATCCAATCATATAATAAGACAATTTTTCCCATTTCAATGTCTCAAAATTAGTCAAAGCATAATTACATAGTTCTCAAAATAAACATAAGCTAATTTATGCATGGTGCATGATCTTGCCTGCAAATGCACTAGAGCTATGATTGACATAAACTAAACTACACTTCACTTCAAAGTGACGCTCACCCAAAATACAAAGGCTAATAGCTAATGGGAGGTATCGAAGAAGATTTTGGAGCAGCAGTTATATCTAAAAGAGGAAAGAGAGGGATGAGCTTCATCATAACTTAGTGAATAGATTCTCACCCATATTTATATATAGGACAACCAAGGAAATACATTAAATAGTAATGGAACAATAAGAAATCCTTTTCATAACTTATATATAATATCAACAAAAGTATAAGCATTACGAGAAAACATAAATAAATCTTTTCTGAGGAATTAAAGGATAAATAAAATTCTAAAAATGTAAAAGGGTGATGCTGAGCCCCATGTGAATCGTATATCTCATGGGCTAACTTGGAAAAAGGGCGATTGCCCTTTGTGGGCAACATAGTATACTAAGGCCAATGAATTCACTATCATTTAACTCACAACTCTGTTTCCTTCTAACTCCTATCTCAAAATTCCACCTACTTCATCATGTAGAGGGGGTTTTAAAGCTAAAATCTTATGCCAATATCTTTCTATCAACTCAACAGTTCAGATTCAATATTTCCAAATAATTACAATCAACTTAAAATTTTATTAAAATCATTTCTAAGAGTAGAACAACTTAATTAGCATGCAACCATAATAATGGTCCCATGCATTTTCCAAAAGTCATGCTCTTTCATGAGAAATTTGTACGATATATAGAAACTATTTATAATGGCAAAAAAATAGAGCCATGAGCTTTTAAACCCACTCACCTTGAAGGGTAAGAGGAGACTGCCAACACCAACGGAGCTTTTAAATTTGTTATTATATATTCTCTTTTGTCATGTATACATATTATTCACTTTTCTTTTCCAAATGCATGCATAAGGCACATATACACATTTATTCATAATACGATTCCAATCATGCCTCAAACCATTTCTTAAGCTCACTAGCATGTATTCATATATGTCATACTTGAATCCAATGTCGTTATTTCATCAATTCAAAGCATCAATTCATTTTTAGCATAATGGAAGATTTCAGTTATCCATAGCACAAATTATTCTGCATTTCAAACCATTTAATCCAAGACTACAAAAATTCCTAAGGACATTTCAATATGTCCCCAAGCTCCTCTGAAAATTTCAGAGCAAAAAGAGTGTAGTTCGGCTGGAAAAGATGCCATTTTGGCCATGACAAACGATCCAAAGAGCGATAGAAAACTGTAAGAAAGATGTATATGTGGAGATGCATGAACTAGTTGTGTTCGTACCACCTATTTATAAGCGTGAATGGGAAGATCTAGAGTTTGAGTTTACACTTTTTTATGTTGAATTGACGTGGAGTTTACGTCCTTATCATATGGCCAACACCGAACTCGGTCATTTTTTTTTCTTTTCCCACTGTGAAAAATATATATTTAAGAAGCAAGTGGTATATCATATTATGTACATAATTCACATATGGTTCATTTATTTCGTCAAATTTGCTCGTCTAGAAAGGACAAACAGACATTAGGTGGAGGAAACTCTCAATGAAAGTACGAAGACAAAGCAAGTACGAGTAAAAAATTTGTTTCAGACAAGAAATAAATAACTTTTTTATTTTGTTTGCTTTAAGAATTTTTAGTATTATTAAGAAGTAATTGAAATTAATTTTGATATATTATTCACTAATAGTATTTTACTCAAACGGTATCACAAGTTTGACGTTTGAAGTAGTTACTGTTAGAGTAAAATAAGATTGATATTTAGTATACAATTTTTCGAGATAAAATTTTATACATAAAAAACTTGTATACTAACAATTTATCAATCTTCTGGTTATCCTCCTAAATAAATTTATATTTTCCTATAATTAAGCATATTTAACAGCTGTATTTCTTATCAATGACAAATATTTTAAATCAGATTGAAAATTTTAATTTTGATTTTTTTTATATGATCGATTACTTCTTTAAGTAATCACTAGTCTATAAGAATTTTCTATTCAAGTTTTTATTGATTGACACTTTATATATATTGTGAAAAAGTTGTATGAGTTTTGATTCTGTCCGAACATTGTCGTACTTGAATCCCATGTGCACTATATTATGACTACTGGTGTGGAACCAAAAGTACATCAAAGATTAGATCCCTCTCTTCTCCACCTATAAATCTATTTCTATTTGATTTTAAACAAATGAGTGAATACACGATGAATTGAATGATCTACACAATGATTAGTTATGATTAAATATTCACTATTATTTCCTGATTAAGTAACAAAAAAGAAAAAGCAGAGGATGGTTTGTTTTTAAACATGCAAGGGTGTATTCGTCTCTCCAAACCGATTAAGTTGATAGATAGAAACACATTTTCAAGGCTTGAAAATGAATATTTTTCATAATTGGGATTTGAACTTCAAACTATTTAGTTATAGAGACTTTAATACCATGTTATAATCATTTCTCTCAAAAATTTAAGGGATGACTCAACGCACACTATGTAATTAGGAATTTTAACATTAGCAGTGGAAAAAAAATACAAAATACAAAACATTTTAATTCCTATAAACCGAATCAAGAGATCAACTTGATATAGTTTAGAATTCAAAGGAACAAATTTCAGAACATACCTAAAAAAGGAGCAGTGACTATTATATATGACCGCCCTTCAATTAGATGTACAAATGCACGTACTTTTGATAATTATGGTTTTGTATACATATAGCTTAATTTTTATGCATTTGTATCATATTTGAATTTGAACATCAATTTGAGCATTAGTAAGAATTGTTGCATAATTGCATTCTAGCATTATCTTCGTGGTTTGATCATAGCTGAAATTTACACCTAGTTTAATATAGCTTAGGTCCATTTTACTCTAGCATTCTATACTCCATAGTGAAGTGAGCTTTCTGACGTGCACAATTAATTCCTTGAGAAATCTTCACTTTATGATCTCCAATCCAAGCATTTTGATGATGATTTATTTGCGATTATGCTGATTGAAGATAGTGTAACATCTGGTCTTCAGAGAATGCTTGATATCTTCATGTAAGCTTACTTTCTGATGCCCTGTACTACTTTCTGAAATCTCAGAACTTGGTTTCTTGTAGTGTCGCAATCTTCTTCTCATCATTAGCTATCAATTGCTTGGATAAGGATATAATTTCACTTTTATTTCATTTCGGATCTCATAATATGAAATAAACATGTTTACATATGGATAGTGAAATATATTCTCATTTGAATAAGTCTTGCTCTTGCTAAATGATAGAAACCTGTTATATTTTTACGAGAAACTCAAGAGAAACATCAATCGTTCTTCAAATCATTTTTTTAAAATTGGCTTCATTGTCATTCAAAACAAATAATCGCATATTGATAAGGTTCTGGAGCTTATATTTGGCATAAATAAATGAGAAGTTAACACCATTCATCTATAATTTTGTCTATAGTATGTGGTGCCATATGGCGATAAACATTACAGACGATATTATAGACAGATATTGACAATTATGTTTTTAAAAAATTATTCTAAAATTACAAAAGAATAGGCCATCTGAAACTAAATTTATTTTTTTTATTCTAAAATTACAATTAGATGGTCCATCTTAAACATAATTTTTTATTTTTTTATTATAAAATTATAGATAGAGCATCCATCGAAAATTCAACACATTTAAGTGTCCATGTTTTAGATGGATACTACATTGGTAATTGGTGATTCATGAAATAAAATGTTTTATTTTCCTCGTTACAGATAGAGAATCTATTGGTAATAAGCATGAATGAAACCATGTATTCCGTGGTCAGAATTATCAATAAAAAACCCATCTTTACTGTTGAAATTAAAATAAAAAATGTACGTAGCTATCTTCTCCATCCTCACTTCTTTCTTTTTTCTCTCCCTCTCTTTCTCTTTTTCTTGTTCTCTTTGCCATTGCCACTATTTTCTAGCCGTCACCACTTGCCGAAGTCACCATTTACAAATGGAGACCACTATGATGTTTGTGGTATTGTTCTGTAAATTTTAATCAATTTACATTTTGGGGTTTTTTGTAGTTTTTTTGTGCACTTTAATGCTCTACATTGTTAATTGAAATTGTTTCTAACCTAGATTTATCGATATGTTTTAGGATTGTGAAGAAGTATTGTTGGACCATTATTTGGTTTGTTACTGTTAGGAACTACATTTTGTTTTAAATTTTTTGTTAAATTTTGACTTTCATATATTTTAGAATTCAATAATTTAGTGTTTTCTGAAATGTGTAGCAATGCAGAAGAATTTGTGGAGCTTTAGCTTTGCTTTGTTGCACTTTGATTGGAGTTTTGGTAAGTTCAAGTTATATTTTTTCTATAAATTAAAATGTTTATAGACTTAAGTTTCCTAGAATAGAGTTATAGGATCACTAGAGTAAATACTTAGCATTTCTTCACATTGTTCGTTGTAGAATCATGTGATTTATTGATTGTTTGTTATGAAGAAATAATAGGGTGTGCACCGGAATGATTTTTGGATTGATCAAATTAGTGTGTGATTGTATGAAATATTTTATTGAATTTCTCTTAAAAGAGGATCGGATTAATTGAAAATGTCTTATCTAATCTATCTTGAAATTGATACATAATATACTTAAAGGGATAATTCCTACATTAGGGGAGACTTTGTCAATTTTTTTAATTAATTTGTGTGTTTGATAAAGGGTAATGTTTAATTTTTAGGTTATTTAAGTATTGACCAACAATGTTCCCTAGAAACCATTTATGGATTATGATAGATTGTAAGCACATTGGGGAAGAAGGTGTGTCATGCTCCGGTTTAGGCCGTAACTAGCATGTGAGGAACTCTAGAAAGCCTTAAATGACATGCCATGCATAAAAACCTTGTAATTTTCAATTGCATTTAATTCAAATATAAAATGAGTAAACCTTTATCATATATCATAAACCGATCCAATCATATAATAAGACAATTTCTCCCATTTCAATGTCTCAAAATTAGTCAAAGCATAATTACATAGTTCTCAAAACAAACATAAGCTAATATATGCATGGTGCATGATCTTGCCTGCAAATGCACTAGAGCTATGATTGACATAAACTAAACTACACTTCACTTCAAAATGATGCTCACCCAAAATACAAAGACCTATTAGGAGGTATCAAAGAAGATTTTGGAGCAGCAGTTATATCTAAAAGAGGAAAGAGAGGGATGAGTTTCATCATAACTTAGTGAATGGATTCTCACCCATATCCATATATAGGACAACCAAGGAAATACATTAAATAGTAATGCAACAATAAGAAATCCTTTTCATAACTAATACATAATAACAACAAAAGTATAAGCATTACGAGAAAACATAAATAAATCTTTTCTAAGGAATTAAAGGAAAAATAAAATTCTAAAAATGTAAAAGGGTGATGTTGTGTCCCATGTGAACCACATATCTCATCAGCTAACTTGGAAAAAGGGCGATTGCCCTTTGTGGGCAACATAGTATACCAAGGCCAATGAATTCATTATCATTTAACTTACAACTCTGTTTCCTTCTAACTCCTATCTCAAAATTCCACCTACTTCATCATGTAGAAGGGGTTTTAAAGCTAAAATCTTATGCTAATATCTTTCTATCAACTCAACAGTTCAGATTCAATATTTCCAAATAATTACAATCAACTTAAAATTTTATTAAAATCAGTTCTAAGAGTAGAACAACTTAATTAGCATACAACCAAAATAATGGTCCCATGCATTTTCCAAAAGTCATGCTCTTTCATGAGAAATTTGTAGGATGTATAGAAACTATTTAAAATGGCAAAAAATAGAACCATCAGCTTTTAAACCCACTCACCTTGAAGGGTAAGAGAAGAGTGCCAACACCAACGGAGCTCCGATGAGCGAGAATGGCACTAAGTCTACCACAGGAACATAAAAACTCATGAACAAAAACATAAATTTATACTATGATTGATTGGGGGAAAGATAACATGCGAAAATCGTGCACAGAGAGCCCTAACTCATAAACTAAGAGAACATTAACGAAACTTGACAAGACACCATAAATCACTTACCTAGACAGCTTGAAAAGAGAGAGGAGCTTGGATTCATTTCTTTGCGGGGTGGAAGATGGCCAAGGAGCTAGGGCTTATGTTTGGAGTTTTCTCACCAATTATGGTGAGTTTATATATAAGGTTAAGGGAACTAAATAAAACTACATTATTTCGATATGTTTTTCCTATCGAGGTCTTGCTATGGTGAGAAGGAGCCTTGCTATACTGAGGATAGTAGAAGGCACTACTTCCTTGCCCTTATAGGTACACTCACCGTTGAGAGCCTAGCAGAAGATGCCCCCTCCTGGGGCTGGCTCGCATTCTCTCCATGGTGAGTGGGGTGCTCACTGTGGCGACCATGTTGTAATCGCAAAGAGCTTGTCTGCATAAAAAGGTGTTGTTTATATATTTCAGATTTTATTTTTCCTTTTATGTGGGTTCCAAGATACTTCAATGCTATACTAGGCCTAACTAAGGACACATAGACCTGAGACATCAAAGGGGAATTTAATAGGAATTCTATGAGGATGCTGAGGAGTTCGTTTCTATTGCTTGTAACTCACAGGGTTACATTAATAATTAGAAAGTTAGGTGTTCTTGTGCTAAGTACCAATGTAGAAGGTATTTAGATATCGAAACAATTAGATATCATTTGTATGAACATGGATTTAAGCTTAAGCATTGGGTTTGGACTGGTCACAGGGAAGTTGTGGTGGAAAATTATGTTAGAGGTGGTTCTAGTGATGTGCACATAAGAGGTCAGTATATGGGTGACATGACTTGGGAAGAAAACTGTAAGCATTTCCAATAAATGATTTTTGATGTTGTCATCAATAAATGTTGAATAGAATTTGAATTTGAGGAAGCTAACCCAAAAGTTGAAAGGTTTTATAGTTTACTAGAGGCAGAAAAGGCACAACACCTCGAAGTTATTCAAAAATTAATGTAAACTTTATTAATGAGAATTTCAATATTCTAACAGACTTAGTCATAATAAGGATGACCCAATGGATGAGTAGAAAAAAAGTTCCTAAGGGTCAAGGATGAATAGTGATTTTTAGGCCCATTGATAAATAGTAACTCTATAACTGGGACCAAGGGTGTCTGGGGCCAGGGGAACTTTGACCTAGATGTTGGGCTTGGGGCCCATGTAAAGATGTTTTATGTTTTAGGTAGAGATATTTTATCTATTACGTAAGGTTTTTATGTTCGGTTTCTAACACCATAAAAGTGACTTGTTAGCCAAGTAATCACTACCAACCATATCTTGCCAAGTGGATGGCATGGATTAAAACTTGACAAGCAAGTTTTAATCTTGCCCTTTTATTAATTTTAATTTCACTGGGAGCCAATATCTCATTTGCTCAATAAAATTTTGACGCAAGGTTTCTTACACTGCATGAACAAAGAGAACAAGTTTCTTGACAGTGCATGGCAAAGAAGATGGCCACACCATTCATATTTATCAAGATCAAACTACAACCACATAAATTCTATTTTTATTTTTCATTAAAAGAAATCATATTTATGAAATAAATTTTACACATCTATAAAAATTGACTTCATCACTCATTTTTCCACTCTATCTGTTCAAGGCCTCAATTTTCTCTTCCCTTGCGTAGCCTTCATGTTCAAAACACGAAAAACTTAAGTGACAAACTAAAAAACTCCATTTTTATTGTTTCCAAGTTCAAATCCTTCAACACAAATTTTAATCTACTCATTTACACCTCCAATTCTAACATAAAAACATCATCATCCTACATCCTTAGTAAGAAAAGGCCATTGCCTTCTTTGTTTAAGAAAGGTTATTGCTTGGTTTGGTGAGGTTTTGGATGAAAACAAACTTGGAGAAATCATCACAAGTGAAGAAGTTTGTTTGCTAAGTGTAGGGATTTCTTGATGAAAACCTTTTCTAAATTATTTCATGTTTTTGGAATTTTATGAAGAAATATGCTACGCTTTGGTTTTTTATATTATAGTTTAAGGCCTAAATATTGATAAACATGCGTGATTAGGGTAGTAAATGTTACTAGGAAGATTCTTTAATCAAATTATATCTTGGTTTAGTTTGTTGAAAACTCAGATTTTAGGGCTGGTAGTAAGTTTGTTCAATTTTTAAAACAAGCTTGGAGATCTGTTTTTAAGCTGGATTTTTTCTACTATTGAATATAACATATGGAAATACCTTTATAAATTTTTCTAGGAGCATTGGTTAGCATTTACTATTTTTTAAAATTATGAAACCATGATTGAACCATGTTCTATGTGGATGACCCATTTTTGGCCACTAAATTTTTCTATTTTTGTTATCATATCAAATGATGGAATTTTGTGTTAAAATTTTTCTATGTTGTTATGGACATCTTGAAGTATATGCATGGTTTTTTTTAAAGATTTTTAGGCTATTTTTTATTTTGAAAAATTTATTAAATTTGATAGATTTGTTACCCTAGTAGATTCTAGACACTAATTTTGTATAATTTTTTTAACCTACCTAGAATTTCATTTTGAGTCAAAATTATTATAGGTTAATATAGACATGTTGAAGTATCTCTGTGGATTATTTTGTCCCATTATCCTGATGTTTGTTTAATCAACTAGAATTTTCTATAAGACTGAAATCCTAGACAAATGCTGTATGAACTGAATTATGATTACGAGGGATATGCTAATGATTTTCTGTCTTGTACACTATGTGATTTAGTTATTGATGCTATTCATATATGATTATGACGTTTGTGCATGTGACATGGAGCATGAAACATCAGTTATCAAAGTATTTCAGAATAAATAAGAGATTCACCAAGGAGAGTGAACCCAACCACTTATAAAGATTAAATTGTCAGGGAGAGTAAACCTGACCACTTATAAAGATTCAATCACCAAGGACCTGACCACTTATAAAGATTAAATGGCAAGGAGAGTAAACCTGATCGCTTATGAGATCTCTTTCAACATTGAATCAGTGAAAGTAAACCTGAATAGGAATAGTACTGTGTGAAAATCCGATAATCATGTATTGGAATGAGCTCAGTCCTGAAAGTAGTTTATTACCTTGGAGTAGGAAGGCCACTTGTCAAGGGCATGTGAAGTTGAAAAAAAAATCAAAGTCAAGAAAAGTAAATGAAGTTAATTAAAAGTGAAGAAAGTCGCTACATTTATCATATGCATACTCATATTATTTTGAATTATTTACTGATGATGATTTACTTTGAGTTTGGATATTATGATATATGTGAATTAAGTTACTGAATTTTTTTTTTAAAAAAATTCTACTTCAGAAGGATGATTTTGAACTTTAAAATAAATCTTTATTATGTTAATACATGATCACATTTTTTTATAAATCGAAGGGACGATGACGATGACATTGATTGTTGTGTATTTGGGGATATCCTACTGAGAATTTCATAATTCTCACTCCAGTATTTGTGCTCCCATGTCGTCTGTAGATTACTCAAGAGAAAAATGAAACTGCTTTCATGTAAGTGCCTGATTTATAATAGCCCGATGGCCAAAGACCCCTGTCAGTTTTCATTTTGTTATGTATATATGTGTGTGTGTGTGTGTGTGTGTATGTGTAAATGTTTTAGAAGATAAATGTATATTAAGGCTCATATAAGAGCTTTTTCATATTTTTGGGTATGTATTCTCTAGCTACTTTGTTTGCATTTTATATATTTAAGTAAAAATATAAAGTAGTTACTAAACAACTCACTCAAACATGTTATAGACACTTAAGCAATGTCTGCTAATTTATAATTAACAACTCCCAAGTTCGATGCCATGGCTTAAGGATGATGTTATACTTGGAAGGGTGTTATAAAAGGAGCTTTTATGGGAAAGCTGTGTGCACTCAAAGTTGTCCTTGGATGTAAGAATGTTCATTTGATTAATGGGTGACATTAATTAGTGACTTTGTCCACAACTTGAGGCCATCCTAATTACCAAGGAAAAAGTTAGTATCCAAGCTTAGGTTGAAAGACGAAAATATTTACTTTTTGAAAGGGTGCATGCTTTATTATAAAGATAATGGGCCTCGATACTATGCACATTTCGTGAAAAGAGCCAAGGTTTAGGCCAAAGTGAGAGGGAAGTAGGAAGTACAAGGATGTGCCACAAAAGAGAATGCATTATTTGCTCTTGATCGCTAGTTTAAGAAGATTATATATGTCTATGGGCTTGGCTCTTTATATAAGGTGGCATAGTGAGAATAAGAGGTCTAATAGTGCCATGACTCATCTAAACATTTTGATTGGGTGTACCCTGATTTTGCATTTGATCCTAGAAATGTAAGGTTGGGCATGTATGTTGATGAGTTTACTCCGAATAATCAATTGTGGTTTACAAGTTTATTGACTTATGGTATTTCAATGAAGTAGAATTTTAGGCATATGGCAACTTTAATGTGGACAATTAATAATTTTCCAACTTATGGGATGTGGTTTAGGTTGATAACTCAAGGAAAACTCGCGTGCCCAATTTGTTTGGAGGATACTAAGTCCTTTATATAATGCCTCGATTTTCCTTTATGTACAAAATGACCAAAATACCCCTAAGATCATTTTGTACAAGAATCGAGGATGGCCGATACCGGCCATTTTCAATGGGTTAGTTTAATGTTTGAAGGGGACTATATGTGTTTTAGATGGCAATCAGTGCGAAATTTGCAATTGTTGATTTTTTCATGCACAAAATTATCAAAATGCCCCTAAGGTAATTTAATGTGAGATTAAGTGATGACCAGACCCAGTCATCACTCGAAAGTTAGATATATTAATTTGATGGGATATTTGATGTTTGGGTAAGTCCTGGATAGTTTCTATATAAAATTACTATTTTGCTCAAGGTCAGTGCTAATTGAGCCTAATTGCAGTAATTAAGGGAATATAGGCAATATTAGGCTCTAATTAAAGATAATTTACTTTTATTAATTAATCCTGAGTCAAAATAATTATTTTGAGTTAATTGAGGCCCATGAATGATTAGAGAAACCTAATCTCACTCTTAAAGACAAAGAGGAAACCTGGTGATGTCACCCACCCACTACACTTGTCTTATAGTGGCTACACATTGTGACACACTTAAAGATAAAAGCTACTTTATTATGACTAATGACACCTTTAATGATGATTAATTCAAATTAATTATGGTTACACCAAGTTAATCCTATTTTGGTAGCACCCAAATATTTAACCCAATACGCCTAGGACACATTTAAGTTAATTATTAGTCGTTACTTTTTGTTTCAGTTCTTAACTTTTATTTTATTAAAATACTTAGCGAAAATATGGATAATTTTTTTTTTTGAGACTTGAAGTGAAAAACGTGAGCCGCATGAACTTAAAAGAACTACGTCGTATGATACACCAACAAGTCAATAAGAAATTAAACACGCCATAAGCAAACATGAATTTAAGTAAATACAACTCATAAGCATAACACAACAACATGGAGACATTCATTAATAACATCAAAGGTTCCATAATACATAGCATAATATAAATACTTAAAAAGAGTAGCATCATACCTACCATAAATGGTTGGGTTAGTACAATCATATATAAAGACAGAAAAAGAAAAGATCACAGAATACCTAGCCAAGGTCCCCTCTCTCCACCACTAGTATTGGGGTTCACCTATGGTAGATAACCTCTAAGATACAAAAGAAGGCTATCATCGCCATGGCAAAAGCAACGACAACCCGAGTCCACTGCTCGCTCCTACTGCTGCCCTCCCCCGGAGGGAGGAAGGTACCTAATCCACTGTGCCAGCTTGTGGGGTGTGGCCAAGCGATGAGCCAGATGAATATGAGCACCTCGGTGTGGTCGCATAGCCACCCTCGCTCCTCTCCTAGGTTGGGTCATAGTAGCCTCGCCATGGCCTCCGGCATCCATGGGGACAGTAGGTGCTGAACCCTCCAAAAGGCACTAAGTAGCTGAGTCCTCGGACGGGTCATACTGAGAGCCCATCGTAGGTGATCAAGGGACATACTCCGGGAAGTCGAGGATGGTAGAAGTAGCAGGATGGGTGCGGTGGGCCCACTCCTCACGAGGACGAGCACGCTCAAAGATGAGGTCATCAAAAAGGAGAAGCAAGAGAAAATCGAAAGCTAGAGACCAGATGTACAAAAGGGCGCTCCATGAACACAAAAAGACATACAACACAACGACCCACGAAGTGATATGACTGAAGGGCAACATCGTAGTGCATCTCCCAAGTGGGCACATCAACGAAGATCTCGAATAAAGCCATCGTCCTTTGAATACGAGATGAAAAGGAAGAAGGGATGAGAAACTTATAAAAGAATCTCAGTAGGGTTTTTGCCTCTTAACTAGTGTCATCATCTAGTCTTCAGGAACCTCGGGTTTCATTATTAAATAATGGGCAGTATGCAAAGTCCAATTAATTAGTTCCAAATATTATTAATCTGAGATCTGTCTATTTTAGCATGCCTCTTGATGCAAGGATGCAACATGATGTACCATGAATAAAAAACCAATGCCATAATCAATGTCATAAAGTAAAGGATACAAAACCTCCATAACATGATCTTTTTCTCATTAATCTTTTAGGTGACTTAAGCTTCTCATTCTCTTATCCTTAGGGCCACCATATAATTCTCTTTTCAGAGATTTCTAGGTTATGAGTTCATACCTCATTAGTCATCACTAGCTTACACTTATCCTCTAGATAAGCTAATTCCTAACTCCCAGAGTGCAGGATAGGGGGCATAGGATCACTTTCATAACCTTTAATTCAAAGAGTCCAAAGGATCACCTTATTAGATCACCTCTCATAACCTTTAATTCTAGGAGTCTAGAGGATCATTTCCATGTGTTTTTTGTCACCTTAAACTAAGCATGTTGTTTAATGATGCAAGCATGAGCATATAATCACATCACCACAATTCATCAATTAACATATCATGCTCATAAAACACATTAACTATGTATCCCCAAATATCTCAATCATAATTGCAAATTCGCATAAACATGTCATCATCAACATTTTATTAAAAGTAAACATGCTCCTACCCAATATGCTGAAATCAAGGACCGGACTCAGCTAATGCATATGCTATGTTCAACAGGTGTATATTCACATATATGAGGTATTAAAGATCATCACAGATATTATTCACACAACTATGCTCAAGTTATCGGTAAGCCCTTAAATAGGTCAAACTACAAATCAAGTTAACCTAACATCATCTAAGAGATCAATTGCCATAATTCCCACTGATTTTCAACCTCACGAACATTACCAAACAAGGCTGTAAAGTTTTGGGTAGTACCTAAAACTAAACCATTTTGGGGTTCTAGAAGTTATGTTTTTTGACCCTTTCTTATTACTGGCTTTTCCTAAGATGCTAAAATTAATTCCTATACCAATTATGACTGATTCCTACACATTTACTAAGTGTTAACCATCTTTTTATAAAATTATGACTTGCTGAAACAGAATCCATAATTTTCATCTTTCAAGGTTATAGAAATCACAGTTTTAATCATTTCTAGTTATTAGTCTTTCTTTAAGTGCTAAAAATAATTATTACACTAATTATTAACAAATTTTGCAAACTTAAACAACCCCAAACAACACCATACAGTACTAAGTCAGTTTGGGCAGTAACCGAAAATGGAGTTGTCAAAGGCTTCCAAAATTACAATGTTATGTGTTTCTAGTTACTAGTTTTTATCTAAAGCGTCAAGGATGATTTCCCCCACAATTAATAGTTTTTTCACCTCTAAATCATTCCAAACAACACATATCAGAATTAAAAGAATCAAATTAGTAGCCATAATTTAACTTGTAATAGCATTGAAAAGTTGCAAGATCAAGCATTTCTAGTAACCAGTTTTCTTCCAAAATAAACAAAGGGATCACTGACACAAGTTTTGAACCTTAGGATAAAATAAAATTCCATTTTCAAGGCCAATACTATTCATCCCCAAAATTACCATCGAGAGGTAACCATGACTAAAACTTCCATTTAAAAAACAAGGGCAAGTCTTTGAGTTCTAGATATTTAGGTGATGGCAAGAAAATAAACGGGATATGCAACCTCATTTTAGTCTTTATCATTAGGAGGTGATGGCTTGAAAAATTAAATATGATGTGTAAGACTTGAAATATAAATACAAGAATGCAAGTTTATTTTTAAGTCTTTGAAGCTTTAGGTGATAACTTGAAACATAAATATAAAATGCAAAACTTGAACTTTAAACATGATAATGCAAGTCCATTTCTTTAGTCTTCAAGATTTAAAGTGATAATTTGAAAATAAATATGAGGTGCAAGGTATTGAAACATAAATATGACATGCAAAAGCTTGAAATATAAATATGATGCAAGTCCATTTTTACATCTTACTAGAGTTCATTTCAAGACTTTAAGGAATAATACTTTTAACCCCATTTAATCTTAACAAATGGAAGTGAGCTTTAGAGTCTCTCATCATTATGGTTCTAAGAATCTTGTTCCCTTAGACTCACTATGAAGCTCAAAGGAAAAACCAACAAAGAAAGTCAAATGGCATTTTTACTTGCTATGAACTCTTAGAAACAAAAATGAAATCTTGAGCTTTAGAAGTCAAACAAATGATGGTATCACAACCAACATCAAAGATCCTCATCATCAAACCATGACTTTTTGAACATCAAGACCAACATGGCCGAAAAGAAAAAGAAAGGAAAAGAGAAGTCTAAAACCGAAAATGGAAGGAAAGAAAAGAACCAACATTTGATCATTCATTCAAACCCAAAATAGCCAAAGCAAAAGAGAAGAACTCAAAGTAAAAATTCCTACCAAAGTTGGTTTCTTGTTTGCAAGAAAAAAGCTTGATCTTTGTAAAGAAATAAAAAGAATGTATCTTCTCTTGGAACTCCTTAAGGATTTTGGCCAAGAGGGGAAAAAGATGAAGAAAGGTTTCTCTTGAGTTTTGATGTGTAAAGATGGAAAGGTGGTGTTTCTTGATGGTGGTTTATGGTGGTTTGAGGTTGAGAAGTGGTGGTAGATAGTGGTTCTTATGGTGGTGGAGGAAGAAAAAGAAATCTTTGAGAGGTGAAAGAAGAGATAATTTGAGAGCTCTTTTTTGACACAAAGCTTTGGCCAAAAAAGTGGATAGAAAGAAATGAGAGTTCGCGTGTGTTTGAGTGTTAAATAAAAAAAACTACACATGGGGGGTACGGTCAAGGAGTGGCCGACCATGAGGCAAGCATGGGGGAGGGAAGATATTTTTATTTCTTTTGTGTTAGGAGTTGTGTTTAAAGATAAATTTGATATTGATAAATGAATGTTTAGGTAAGATAACAAATGATCAAGGCCATGCAAGATAAGATTAAAGAGTTGTCCTACTCAATTAGTGGAAATCCACCATTATTAGCAAGAAATCTCATCACATCATGTTCCCATGATTTAAGGAATTGAAAAGAGAAAATACTATTGTACTTGACATGACACAAAGTCTTAGATTAAGGAAGGGATTTTGAATTTTCCTAAGTAATCTTAGGCCCCAATTAACCTCAATTAATTATTTTGACTCAAGATTGATAATTAAAATTAATTGATTTTTAATTAGAGCCTAATATTACTTATGTTTCCTCAATCACACAATTAAGCTCAGTATGCCCTTAATTAGGAGCAAAATGCTAATTTTACACAAAAACTCCCCAGGACCGTCCGGACTTAAACAAATATTATGCATCCCTTAAAAATATTTCAAATTCCCAGGGTAAGGTCCGGGTCCAATCAGCAATTAATCCCGCGTTAAATTACCGCATGGGTATTTTGGTAATTTCAAGCACAGAAAACCAAAAATAGGATTTTTCACCTCTATTAACACGCATAATAATTCCCGTTCAACATTAAAACAGCCCTTTGAGGATGGTTGGGACTAGCAATCCTTATCTTCCAGGTCAAAACAACCTCAGGAGTATTTTAGTCATCTGTACACAAAAAAAACCAAGGCGTTATAATTTTGACCATTGCTTTTACTAAATTACCCTTAATTAGTACCTTTTCTACCTAATGTGTCCCCCTACCCACTTTTTTAGTCTAATCCCTAAAATACCCTTAATTCTAACCCAACCACTCCCTTTTCCTCCTTTTGGCTGCCACCTTCTCCCTCAATCTGATCCTCACTTATTCTTTTTCAAAGAAAAACTCTCTACTCTCATTTCCTCCATCACCTTTAACCTCATAACTTCTTTATTTCTCCACCAAATCCAATAAGCAAAGACACTTTCCATAGCTCTTCCACCCAACAAACCCAAATCCACCATTATTTTTGCAAGAAAAAGCCTCCAACACTCCCTTTTTTGCTTAGCCGAATTGTGTAAGTGAAGAAAAGAGGAGCTTTTGCTTCTTTTCTTGTAATCTTTGGTTTCAAGGAGCTTGTGGCTGGTCAACCCCTAACAAATACCTTCTTTTGGGTAGGGGTTTATGTTCAAATTTATTTTCTTACTTTGTTTTCCAATTTTTGCTAAAAAGGTTATAGTTTTAATGGATGTTTGTGCTTGAAAGTTAGTTATTATGCTCAAAACTCTTCCTTTCTTTTGAAGATTTTTGAAGAGCTCACTATTCCCTTTATTCCAACTTTTGACCACCTTTATTTATTATAGGTAGAGATTTTTGTTTCAAAACTCAATACCATATCTTTATTCTACACTTTAAAAGAGTCACTTTTATGTATTTTATGAAATTTTTTGAGTAAACTTTAGTATTTTTGAGTTAGGTCACTATTTTTAAGGGTTTATTATGTTGGTAATCCTTGCTTCAAAAACCACGTTGATATTTAGAACCTATGCATAAAAAGGTGCACATTCATGTATGTTTCAAAATTTTTGCAGTGACTTGGTTTTTAGGTTATTTGGGTTCAGCCTTGGCTAGTTCTCGTGGAAGGAAAATTTTGTTTTCAAAACTAGTCACATATTTGGAATCTACATGAAAAAGGGAGTGAAAACATATGACTTGGGTGTTTTTGTGATTATGTAGAGATTTAGGCTAAAAGTGTAATTTTACAAAGTTTAGGGGCTTTATGTAAAAATTGGATTTTTAGTATGTAATACTGTAAAAGTAGACTCTGGCACAGTAATATATATGATTGGATGGAAAAAAAATGAGTTTTGGAGTTGTTTTTCAATTTTAGCAAAGTTTAGGGGTCAAAATGTAATTTACAAAGTTTAGGAGTTTTTATGCAAAACTGAGTTTTTGGGTGTAAAGCTGTAAAAATGGGTTTTGGAACAGTAAAGTATGTGTTTAAAAGGGGGAAATGAGTTTTGAGGTATTTTACAATTTTAGTAAAGTTTAGGGATCAAAATGCAACTTCTCAAAAGTTTGGGTTTTGGTGCAAATTCTGAAATTTCAAGTGGAAGGCAGCAATTTCAGTAGAACTGGGGTGGAAAATATGTTTTTGGATGAAAAAGTAAGTTAGGGGCAATTTTAAAAATTTTATAAAGTTTAGGGCTCCTTTACGAAATTAGAAGTTGTGAAGTCTTTAAAAGTAAATTTTTAGAACTTGTAGCATAAAGGAAGGTGGCCCATAGTAATCATATATCTTGGGGAAAGGAAAAATGTGTCTTTTAAAGTACTCTTAACATCAAACTCAAACCGATTTAATATATGAGATTTATAATTACGATTTCTAATTCACTAATGGCTCTTGAATATCTACTGGATGGAATATGGTTATTTATTGCAGTTGATTATTATACTTGATTGGATTATGAACAACTGTTGTGACATACTTGACTGGGATACATTGGTGATATATGTGATATAAATTGTCATACTGGTTAATGATTGGCTAGACTGGTTACATATGCAATTATTCCAAGCATTGTTCATAATCATTCTTGAATGAGTCTCATTAATGGATAGTGCTGAGTCAAGTATGCATTAAGACTTGGATAAAGGAAATCATGAGCTTGGGACACTGTTGTGGTGTACGACATAGTGTGATGGCAGGCCTACTTGCAAAGTAAGGAAAATGGAGTAAGTAAAGGTTGCTAGATGTATTACGTGCTACCCCATGGCATGAACCATGGAGAACAAAAGTATGAATGTTTATATGTCTAGAAGAGAACTCATACCCCTTTACACTAGTTCAATATCGATCGAGGTTCAATGACAACTAATTGTATTTATATAGCATAATGATGAATATCACTTATGACTAACCGAGGTTCGGTATTGATTAAGGTTTAGTGATGACTGATTGCATTATTTATGTTAGGTATGAGCTCATAGTCTAGGGGTCCCTGAGAGGTGAATAAATAAGTGAAGATTATCTATGTTCAAAGAAAGTTGAAAGTCTTGTGTCTGCTTCCTATATATGTTTGCTTCTTTCAGGCATGCATGTATGTGTATAGGATTATATTCATCTCTTTTTATGCATGCATGTAGCCTAAGTGATATATTTATTCTCTCCATGCATGCATGCCCTTACATAAAAGCTCAAGTAGTCTAGTGGTTAAAATCACATGCTTATTATGGAAAGAAGCTTTGATTTGCTTACCTTTCTCACAAAAATCACAAGTTGAGTCCTTATCAAATTTGATCTTTGATAGGCCTTTAACAAGCTCTTTCTGAGAGAGCTCAGAAATAAGCTTCATATGAGCATACCTGAGCTTCTTATGCCATAACCACTTATCATCCATGAAGGATGCGAGACATCTTACATTTTGATCTTTTAGATCATCCAAGAATAACACATATGTGTTATCATACCTTTTACTAGACATAATAACTTGTCTGGAAGTAGGACTAACCATTTTGCATGCATGAGTATTAAAAATGAAATTAAAACCTTGGTCACAAAACTGGCTGATACTTAAGAAGTTATAAGCCAGACCATCAACAAGCAGCACATAAGAAATTTGGTGGGAATCATCTTTATCAACATTTCCTATACCTGTGACCTTGGCCTTACCTGTATTAGAAGATTTCACTAATCCAAAGTCTTTAGGTCACGGGTTTTTGAACCACCTTTTGAATCCGAACATGGCCTTATTCTTAGGCATACCTGCAATAAACACAATTTTTATTTTAGGTACCCAGACTTTCTTGGGTCCTCTTGAGTTAGTCTTTCGAGAAGAAGGTTTTCCAACCTTTCTTTTGAGAAGAAGGTTTTCCAACCTTTTTGACAGACTTCTTTTTCATGAAGCATTTGTCAGGTGGATGTTCCTTCTTAAAATAGAAAGTACAGGAAGCCTTGTTCTTTTCTTTCTTGAAGACAGTTATTTTTCTTTTCTTATCAAACTCTTCCTTATATCCCAACCCGACTTTTTGAAAATATGGCTACTGACTCTAAGCATTAGATCAAGATTTCTTGATCTATTTACCATTTTTTCAAGGTTAGATTAAAGATGTAACATCCTAATTTTTAACCCAATACTCTAGAACATAATTAGGTTAATCATTAGTCTGTTACGTCATAGCTTCCTTGTTACTTTAAAATACTTAGCGAAAATACTGGTAAATTTTTTTTTGATTTATAAAAGCAAAGTGAGAGCCGCACGACACGATAAATAATAAAGCATGAAGGGAAATAAAGCAAGCATCGCATAGCAGCATGACATAAGCAAGTAAAGGCACATCAATAGAGCTGAACTGCATGTTTATATAATATTAAATGATAGGCCCACTTATGCAGAGTGGGGCTTAGTTTAGTACATCATGAACAGATACAACTAAAAAGCAAATACAAAGGAAAGTACAACGGAAAATATAAAAGCAACTCCCTTACCCAAGTGCAACTAAAGGGATAACCTCTAAACAAAAGGAGGTTCATCCTCATCTAAGTGGTGTGTGCTCTACCTGGGTACTCCATCGATTGTACGTCACCTCCTGCTGACATCCATCTCGCGAGCGAGGCCCATACCCGGGAAACTGGGCGAGCTCCTCGGGCGTATAGAGGCGGAACGGGGATAGGGAGTGACCCCCGCGATGTGGCCACATCTCCGGTCGTCGTGCGAGCCGTGGCTGAGTCACGGTATCCTCACTGCCCTCCCTCATCAGTGGTGGAGTGGGGGCAGAGCTCTTGCTATACGAATGGGTAGGCGAGTCCTCTGACGGATCGATCTCCGAGAAGTAAGTCCGGGGCACGTAGTCGGGATAGTCACGCATGGCTGAGGCGGCGGTGTGCATGCGGAGCACTCTCTCATTATGCGTACGCGCATGCTCAAAAACCCGCTCATCGTCGCCATAGGGTGCTGTCGGGGAGAAGCGATGGGTATGCACGGGGTGAGCGAAGGGACATCCTACGAACATGAAGACTCGTACCATGCACTGTCCCTCAAAATGGTATGACCCATGATCCGGATCATAGTGCACCTCCCACGTCGGGGTGTCCACAAAAACCACGAACGTCGCCATCTGAAGATGTGACGGAAAGAAAGAGATAGAGGGAGTGAGAATCTTGCTAAAGAATCTCAGTAGGGCCTCCTACTACCTAGGTGTCATCATCTACATTCTCAGGAACCTTGGGTTTAGTATACAAAATAAGCATGCATGCATAAATGTCTATTTTTAGGTTTTAAATCGTAATTAGCCAAGGTCCATTCATTTTAGCATGATTCTTTAATGACATGGATGCAGCATATTAACGAATGTATGCATGGCTCTACTTAATGCAAGAATAATACTCATAACATTAAGAACATCATAATAGTGGCATAAAGTGGCAATTAAATTTTCATATGGGAAACTTTGTGACATAAACATCATACTTTACTTCCTCAAAGGCCACCCTAAAAGACAATCGCTCTGGGGGTGCTCGGCCAAACCGGTGTCACCCAGAACGTGTCACATCTCTAGGTTATGAGCTCATACCTCAACTAGTCGTCACTAGTTCTTACTTATCAATCTCGATAAGCGTAACATAATCATAAACATAATCCCGACTTATCCAGTACAGGCTAGGGGGCATTTCTTGGGGATGCTCGGCTAAACCGGTGTCACCCAAGAATTCATTCTTGGTACCAATGTCACATGAGTTCTCTGGAGGTGCTCAGCCGAACTGGTGTCATTCGAGAACTCATCTTAGTACCTCATAAAAATCTCATAGGTTTTTCAAAAACTTTTTGAGTCCCGAATTTGTCAGAAATTCATCAGCATATCTGCAGCATGCCGAATTTCTTCCAAATTCTTCTTTATGCCACATAAGTCAATCAAACAAGCATCCTCCATCATAATTTTCATGCATTCACATAATCATTCTCATGCGTTCACAAGCAACATTAAAAATTCATTATGCTCTTGGTCCTACGGTATCTTATGCCTTGACCCTTACGGGCCTTAAACTTGTGATGTAATTAACCTATCATCTTCTATCAACCTTTTATGCACCTAAGAGTTCTCTTCTAATAGATCTCATGATTATTTATGCTCTCTATTAAATCTGAACAACATCATTCCTTAGGGGCAGCATTATAAACTTATAATTGCAGGGTTCTAGAACTTACGTTTTAGACCTTTTCTTGGTTCTGTCTTCGCCTAAGGCGCTATAAGTTCGACCTAAACTAATTATGAGGAATTTCTATTCCTAAGAACTTAATTATAAGCCATGTTCTCTACATTATAAGGTTGCTGGATAGGTTCTAAAAATTAAATGTTCTAAGAGTTCTAGAATTGTGATTTTTACAGTTTTCTAGTTACTAGTTTCTCTGTAGGTGCTAAAATTCAATCCTACTTCAATTGTAACCAAATTTTTCATGATTAAACAATCCTAATCTGATTATATTCCCATTGAAACAGTTTGGGCAGTGTCCAAAAATAAATGGGTTAAAATTATGCTAAATCTTGACTTTACGGTTTTTCTAGAAAGCTAGTTTCTCTCTTATCATGCATAGAAATATTCCTACCTCATCATACATAATTTTCACACAGTCTAACACATCAAAACATCATCATACAGCAGAAAACTTATCATGGAAGACCCGAAACATTAATTCCCCAAAAAGATGCATAATTAGATATTTTTAAAACACATAAGTTGCTAGTTTCTCTTGGAATCATTTTTAGGACTTTTAAGACTCTTTTGCAAACCATTTTATTTTGTAAAAGAGATTAAAATCATCCTTAGGTCAGTGACCACTTAATCCCTTCTTAAAAGAGAATTAACTTCATAAATCTTGTTGATCCTAATCTCATAGAATTCGTGAGGCTCAAAGAGAATTTCTAAAACTTAGATTGTTGGCCCTTGTAGCTAGATGAAACTCATTCCAAGTTCATCATCACTACTTGACCGAAGCTATGCATTCAAAGAATGCCCCCACATTAAACTTTAACTTGAGATAGAATGGGCAAGTCTTTGAGCTCTAAGGTCTTTAAGTGATGACATAATTTAAACATGTTATGCACTTCATTTTTATTCTTCATTACAAAGTAAAGTGAGAACTTAAAGTAAATATGCAAGACTTAAATTATAAATATGCGAGGCTTGAATTAAATATGAAAGACTTGAAATAAATATGCAAGACTTAAAATATAAATATGCAAGTTCATTTCTTTATTTAGTGCTCTAGGCCCAGCAAAAATCGACTTTAAGGCCGAAATAGAAAGGCTTTGAGATTTAGTTAGGTGATAGTGCAAGCTCTCATTTTAAATCTTTATGTTCTTTAGTGTTGAAAAGTAAATATGCTAGACAGGAATATAAATATGAGGTGCAATCCATTCTTTATCCTTTAACTTCAAGTGATGGCTTGGAAAAATAAATATGAATGCAAAGCTCAAAGTAAATATGTAATGCATAAGCTTGAATTTAAATATGAATGCTAGTCCATTTTATCTCTTATTAGAGCTCATACAAGACTTTAAAGGAACTTAAACCTCAACCCAAACTTATCATGACAAGATAAAGTAAAGACAAGAGTGAACCTCAAGGGTTCTTTAAAACACAAAGTTTCTTTTCTTGAGATGTGGTCATAGATAACATTTTTATTAAAACTCAAGCTCTAGAGACCTCATTGTGATGAACACATAGTCATCATCTAGAAGCTCTCATCATCAAGCCATTGAGAACCTCATTGGCCAACATGGCCGAAAATGTGAAGAAAGAAAAGGAAAAGGAACCGAAACTTTTAAGAAGAAAAAGAAACATTTGAAACTCTAGAGACCATGATCTTGATGATGCATTAACACCAACATCATGAGTCCTCATCATTGAGTTCATGTAATCATTTTAAAATATCATCAAGGTGAAAGGTTTCAAGGTTCAAGAAGAAAGAACAAAAGAAAACATCTTTAACTTAAGAACAAAGATCAAGCTTTAGAGATTGATCAAGTGATGGACATCACCACCATGAAACCTCATCATCAAGCTCTCATTCCCTTGTCCTCAAGGCTTATGGCCAAAAATGATGAAGAAAAAGGAGAGGGAAAGAAGTTCTAAAAAGACTTCAAGAGAAACCATAAACACATAACTAGAGATGGAACTTAAATAAAGAAAATACTTGAAAGAAAATCCCTACCAAGTGATTTGAAGGTTGGGATGAGAGAAGAGGATGAAGAACTTGAAGAACTTGAAGACTTGAACTTGAGAGAAAAAGGAAACTTTGAAGTGCTCTTTGAAAACTTACACTTAGCAAATGAACCCAAAATGATGCAAGTTCACCCAAGCATGCTATTTATAGAGAAATGAAACACATGCAAGGTGCAAGGACGAGGAAGGGGTTTCGGCCATGAGGAGCAGCCCCATGAGTTCCATGAGGTGAGATGTTGTGATCTTGAGGCATGGTGAGGTATGGTTCAAAGTATGGTGAGGTATGGTTCAAGGTATGGCTCAAGCATGGTTCTTTGAGTGAGAAACAAATCAACATGTGATGTAATTGAGGGAGAGAGGGCCGAATGTGCATCAGCCATGGGGGGAGGATTTCTTGCATTTTAATTGTGGTTTAGAGTTGTGTTTAGGTGTATATTTGATTAGGATTAAGATTAGGAATTTGTAAGAAAGTGTTTAGGTGAGGAAATGGGTAATCAAGGTTGTCAAAACATATTTAAGGAGTGGTCTTGCATCATTAGTGACTTATAAACTCATTTTAGTGTATAAACAATTCTAGACACAATTCCTTGATTTAAAGAATTGGAGAGAGAAAATACTATTCAAGATTCCAATAGTGAAATCTTGAGTTTTAGAAAAGAGATTTAAATCTAATCTAAGCAATCTTAGGTTCTAATTAATTTTAATAATTTATTTTGACTCTAGATTAATTATGGAAATTAATTAATCTTCGATTAGAGCCTAATATTGCTTAGGTTTGCTTAATTACATCATTAAGCTCAAAAACACTATTCTATGGGCAAAATCGTAATTTTGCACTAAGACTGCCCGGGACCATCGGGACTCAAATAGATGCTTTGAAACATGTAAAAATATTGTTTTAAACCTCTGGGGAAAGTTTCGGGCTCAAACGGCACCTTTACTCGCGTAAAAACGCTATAGGGGTATTTTGGTCATTTTGACCTGAAACTGCAAAAAATGAGATTTGCGCCTCCGGAACCACTCAAGGGTCATTCAATCCCCTGCAAACATTGAGTTGGCCCTTTGAGGACTGCCAGGTTGGCCATCCTCGAATTCCGGACCGAAAATGACCTCAGGGGCATTTTGGTCATTTTCCACTAAGACAGAGAATCGGGGCGTTATAGAAGAAGCTTTGAAGTTCTTTCAAGCTCAAAAATGAGCTTCTGAGTATTTTCATTTTTACTTGCAACTTCATATTCTAAGGCATTGAATTTTATATTTAAAACTCTGTTTTCTCCTTTCAGTTCTTCTTTTTCAATCCTTAGATTCTCAGCTTCTGTCTTAGCCATTTTAAGTTTTAAACTAGTTCTTTAATGTTCCATTTTCAGGTTGGGATAATGTGAAAAAAGAGTTTGAGAGTCTTCAAGCAGTTCTTCATATAAGAATAAAATTTCATCATAGGAAAGATCAAAGTTAGAATTTTTTACCTTAGGTTCACTTTCTGATTAATATCCTGCTATGAAGCATAGGTTGGCAATATCCATATCTTCTTTATCTTCCGATCATTCCTTTTCTTCTTGTGATTTGCTCCAAGTGACTAGCATGCCTTTCTTTCTGGGCACAAACTTCTTCTATAGGACTTTGAGTTTGGGACATTTTTGCTCCTTTCTCTCCATAGTTATAGTAGGTGACACTTTCAAGCTTCACCTTGCCTTTTCTGTCTTTCCTGAGGTTGATGTCCCTTCTTTTTTTCATCTTGGCTCTCTAGGCCTTGGACATCTTTCTCACTAGCATGGAAAGCTCATTTTCATCTTTTTCTTCTATCTCATCATCAGTTTCTTCCTCTTCATCAGAGGTTTCAGCAACTTCATTGCCTTAGCTTTATTTGGCTTTTGATGAGACAACTTCAAGGCCATAGACTTGCTCTTCTCGGTAAGTTCACCATGCATTTCGGAGAGCACTACCTCATAGGTTTTAAGAGACCCAATGAGTGCATCCAGACCCAGAGTTTGAAGGTCTTTTGCCTCAATAATGGCTGTGACCTCAGGCAGCCATTTGGCGGGGAGGCTTCTTAAGATTTTCTAACCATCTCAGAGTTAGAATATCTTTTTCCTAATCCCTTTACTTGGTTTATGAAATACATAAACCTTGTGGTCATTTCATCAATATTTTCTTGATTTATCATTTCGAACATTTTATATTGATGAACCAGCATACTAATCTTAATTTCTTTCACTTGACCAGTGCCTTGGTGTAGTATGTGCAACCTATCCTATATTTCTTTTGTTGTGTCACAAGCAATGATTTTGTCATATTCAGCTTTGCTTAGTAAAAACGTGAGTAGTTACTCAGCTTTTGAGTTCAGTTGAACTTTGGCCTTGTCTTGCTCTGTCCACTTACTCCGGCAGACTTATGTTGACATTGAAGGTGCATCATTTGTTCCTGGAACTTCCTCCATTAGAACATAGTCTCTTTCTTGTATGATCTTCTACAAATCAAGACTTGTATATTTTATGAACAACTTTATTTTATCTCTTCAATAGGCATAATCTCCACCATCAAAGAATTATAGTCTATTGATGGAATGTCCTTTAGCTATGTGAATATTTTGTGCCATTTGTTCATAGGATCTTTGTCCTCTGTAGTCGTTAGAGTGCTCAACCCCTTAGAGGCTAAGCTCTGATATACTTGTAGGTAAGAAATTGCACAAGAAGAGGAGTTGAATCGTGCTTCAATTTTTCTTTCCCTATTTAGCTTCTGAAAAACTTAGTAAAGATACTATCAAGCTATGAGCTTGAAGTACAGCGAAAATAGCATTAGTGACTTCAAAAGGTGAACTTTCTGAACAGGAATATGAAATAAATGTATGATAGAAAGCTTTCCAAAAAAGATGCAGTAAATAAACCAAATATAGAAATAAAATAAGAGATGAAGGAGAAGAGAGATACTGCACAAGAGTTTTTACACTAGTTCTGCCAACTTGTCTACATCCAGTTCTCAGCAACCATTGAGTTTCACTAAACCTTTCTCTGACCAGAGAAAGAATAAGGATAGTCTTTATAATAGCCTTCCTAAGCTCTCATCAGTGATCAGTAGACAACCCTATTGTCACAAACCAAGTAGTTATTCACCAACCTCTTCAAGCTGAACCAAGTAGTCTTTAACTAGCCTCTCCAAGCTAAACCAAGTTGTAACACCCTCCTAACTACCATGTATTACTCAAGTGTTAGCACAGTAATTAGAAAAGTATTACTTTCTTTTATAATATCTACTAGTCAAGAGAAATGAAAATAAAATGAATTGAGCTCATGTGTTGCAAAAACTCTTTTATACACACACACATCACACACAAGTTATCAATATGTACCTCATATTGGCACATAAACTAGTCAACTACTGAACTATTCAGGAACTCAGTTCAAAAGAAAACACTGCCAGTGTCTAGTCTAACCTACTTGTATACATATGGAAATGGACCCCAAATCATTTAACAAGATCAGTCTACAGGCTGGTGGATTTCTAACACTAACTATAGCTATGTACATATCAAGAGTCCCTGAATGTCTCATGCTCTCCTAGATAAAACCATTCACCATCGGTGGAATAGTGTCGGCCCCAGCTACGGCGTCAAGACTAGCAGGTGGATTGAAATTCGAGGATGAAGATGAGGAGGGGTCATCTCCATTAAGGGTACTAGTGGTGCAGGTGGGGCTATAAACACATCAGGATGTGCCATGTGAAGAGGCACATTATCATATGGGGAAACTGGATCAAACTCGGCTGTGAAAACTGAGGTGCTAAATGAATAACTGAAAAACACATATGCTCGAATCTGGGAATAAGCTACAACGTATAATGAATCCAAATTCGAGTCATAGTGCCATTGCCACTGTGGTAAATCAAGGAAGAAGATTACCGATGGCATCTGCGGGATTTGAGTACAATATAAAGTACATACAAACATAGGGATGAGAATATTATAAAATTCTCAAAAAGGCATTCCCTCAAATATAAATAAAAATAACTAACAATGTCATTCATACAAGGAATATCAAGTAAAATCATATGCAGAGAAAAATATTAATCATCTGTTTCCTCTAATGACCAAGGAACTCCATTTAATACGTTTTTCTCTTTTCATCAACATAGAAAAGACTTAATTGTATACCAAGTGCTATCTACAGTGAATGACTCCATAATGGGTAATAGACTGCTTATCAGGATATGAGTTCATTCCTATATGTGATCATCGAACTTCATTTTTTTTCTTTTTCCAAATCTCACACAGTTTTATTCCTAGCCAATATGTCTACCGACTTATAATATCTCTAAAGAAGTCTCTATTTTTGCCTTCCTTTTTTACAAACATAACTCTTGTCTCTATTTTCCCCATATGATAGAATGTGCACAGTTGCAGTTCCTACTTGCTCTTTTGTCACATAATTACATCACATACTTTTCTTTTCTCAAATGCATGCATAAGCCACATGTAGGCATTCAATCACAAGGGATTCTCATTTGTGCCTTATAAACCAATCTTTCCATTATCTAGCATGCACTCATATTCATCATACTAAAATTTAGAGTCATTATATCACCAAGTCAATACTTGAAGTCAATTACAACATGTTAGCAGAATTTATGCTTAAGGAACAAGAATTATTTTGCATATAAAACACCCAATGAAAAGGCTATAAAAATTCTCCATGACACCTCAATGTGTCCCCAAGGCCCTGTAAAATTTTTAGAACAAAAATCATGCTCTAACTATGTTAACAAAATTTAACAATTTTGATGGTCAAAGACCACTTAGTCTCAACTCAAAACCATAAATGAATAATTTTTAATCCTAGCAAATGATTCAATCAATTTAAAATAAAAATCATGATTGAACTTCAAAATGTTTCCAACACTTGTAAAAATTTCAAAGGAAAAATCAATTATTTTCTATGGTAACAAAATTAGCCAAATTCGCAGCTTCAGTTTCAATAGTTCAAGCAGCATAGGTACAAGTTTGGTTCTTGATTTTTTAGCATTGCAAAAGTACCCAGAATGGTCAAAATTTTTACTAGAGACACCTTAATATGTTATTTACATCCCATAAAATTTTCAGCTTAACACAAGATCTGTAAATAGGTAAGAAAATTCGAACAAACTTCCTGTTTGCTTTAAAACTAGGATTTTCCAGCAACAAAGTTCAAGCAATATGATTTTTTTCAAATGGTAAAAGTCTTCAACATGACTCAAGAAAAATCATGGAGTTTCCTTAAGATGTTAACTTCAACATAGAATTTCTCTATCTCATGAAAATACATACAACTATACCAGAAAACTCAGAGACAATCACTACTTATAGCAAAACCGAAAATCCAGCAAGCATGGTTCAACACATCTTTAGCAAAAATGATTTTTCAAAAACACTAAACTACCCCACCCATGCAAATACATCAATATCTAGGTGTACCTTCACATTAGAATCAAAATTTATCAATTTAGAACAACAAAACCTACAAGAACTAAAAAACACAAAACAAGACACAAAAACCTTACTTTTGGTAACTAATAGATCCTTGGCTCCAAGGTACTCCAAGATTAATCCCCTTCACCTCAGAGCCCCCAAATCATTCCCAAACCCTTCCTAAATCAGTGAGTTATGAGGTAGCAAGGTGAGGATTGGTAAGGAATTAAGATTTCAATCAGTTAGATTTGTCGATATTGATGTGTAGAACAAGTTTAGTGAAGTAAGTTAAAAGTTTTAACAACTCTAGGCTATTGTTTTTGAGGTTAGAATTCAAGTTGAAGCTCTTGAGAAATGAAAAATGGAGGCTGCTGTTTCATGCTTCGTTTGGCCGAAATGTTAGTGGCTTAATGGAGAAGTTTGGCTTTGTGTTAATCTTATAATTAATGAATGAATATTATATAGTATAATTGGATAGTTCTTAATCTAAGAAAGTAAAATAGATGACTAGGATTTGATCTTGTAATTCAAGGTTAAACCTAGCCTTCCATATGTAACACCCTAAAAATTGTCTAAAAATTAATTTGAGGTTTATTAGTCATAATTTCAAAAATTTGATAGTTTGAACAATGATGAGGACGATCCAACGGATTTGTTAAAAAAAAAAAATATGAATAGTAACTTGCGGGCCCCACAGGCCCGTCGGGACAGCCGAAACCCTAGAATTGGGACCCAGAGATGCCCGAAATTGAGAAATTATATGATTATGGTTAGAAATAGGTAGAAATAAAAATTTTATACCTGAAATTATTTTTCAGGCAATGTTTAATGTCTCGGGTACACTGTTTTACCCATTCGGTAAAATTTCGGTGTGTAATTTTTAACACGGAAAGCTAGTTAATCTCTGCAAAATTATGAAGTGATAATTATGAAGTCTATCACTTTGAATGCCAAATGAATGGCTAAGATTTTATCTTGGATGAAAGATCAAATCTTAGCCATTGATATTAAGCTCCTTTAATGAAAAGTAACTATGCTTTATGATCAACCAATCATATTATTTCTTACAAGATATATATGACCAAATTCTTCTCCAAGAAGCCATTTCGTCCTTGGCAGAAACCACCCAACAGAAACCTCCATTTCCTTCTTCATCAAAACCTTGATTTCAACCTCAAAAATCCTAAGCCAAACCTTGATAAAATCAAAATCTTCCTTCACCAAAATTGTTCTACACTTCAACCTCTACAAAAATAACCGATTAGAATCTCTAAACCTTATCTTACTACCTCATCCTTCACTGATTTGAGGAGGGTTTGAGTGTATTTTAAGAGCTTTGGAGTGAAGAATTTCCATCTTGGAACAAGCTAGAGACAAGGATACAATAGCTCCCAAGAGTAGGGCTTTACTTGTTCTCTTTTCTTTCAAAATTTGTTTTTAATTTCTCTGATTGGTTTGGCTGGAAATTCTGGATGTATTGATTGATGATAGATAGATATTGATGTGTTTAATTTGGTGGAGTGTTTGGATGATGTTAGAAATCATTTTTATTAAAAGAGATTTTGACCCATGTTGCTGGAATTTCGATTTTTGTACAGGCAGTATTTGTTCACGAATTTTCTGGGCTTTTTGTGGACATTTTCGTGAGTTGAAAAAAATATATGTTGGAGCTAACATCTTGATCTAGTGCCATGAATTTTCTTGGGTGATTTTGAGTCAAACTGCCTTATAAAAATCAAGAACCGAAATTAAGCATATGCTGCCTGAAGTGTTGGAACAAAAGCTGTAAATTTTGCTAATTTTGTTACCATACCAAATGATGGAATTATCACTTGAAAGTTTTATAGGGTATTAGATACATGTTAAGGTTTTACCAGGATTTTTATTTCGAATTTTCTAGATTCAATTGCTAGGGTTAAAAATTATGAATTTTGGTTCTTGAGCTGAGGTTGAGTGGTTTCTGACCACCAAATTTGTCTAATTTTGTTAACATAGTTAGAGAACTATTTCTACTCTGAAATTTTTGTGGAACCTTTTATATACATTGAGGTGTCATTGAGAATTTTTATAGCCTCTAAATTGATTGTTTGATGTGCAAATAAATTTGTGCTACCATGGTGTAAAATCTGCCCACTTGCTGGAAATGAACCAAAGACTTGAAGTGATAATGTAATGGTATTTTGGTTCTAGTATGACATGAATACTTGATGTTAAATATTTGGCCATGTGACTTGTGATGTATAAATGCATATTAGAGGAAGTAAAGATTAGTTTATGAAGCATGATTGAAATCACAAGGTGAATGAATGTCTATATGTGTTTTATACATGCATTGGAAAGAAAGTGAATAATATATTGAATTAAGTTCTGTAACCATAAATAAACATGAGATCCTCTGTGATTTGTCAAGGGCAAATAAGAAACATGAGATCCTCTATGACTTGTCAAGGGCAAATAGAGAAACATAAGATCTTTTCGACTTGTCGAGGGCAAATAAAGAGATATGAGATCCTTTCGACTTGTCGAGGGCAAATAGAGAGAAAAATGAGATCCTCTTCGATTTATCAAGGGCAATTAAAGATAATTTCCCTATATTTAGTATATACATATTTGTATCATATCGAATCATTTTGATTGACATTATTTACTATGATTATGAGCTTGTGATAAATATGTACACAGTGATTGATTCTTAAAAACAACCCACTTCGAAAATATGATTTGGAACTTTAAAAATGAACTGTTATTATGTAATGCTTGATCACCTTTTTTTTTATAAACCGAAGTGGCTGGAACGATAACGATGACATTATTATTGTGTATTAGGGGAGTTGCCCTACTGAGAATTATAAAATTCTCACCCCTATTTTGTGTGTTTCCGTGTCGTCTCCAGGTTGATCCAAAGAATGGTGAAGACACTACAAGAAAAACTATACTAGAGTTGCAGTAGTTTAGTAATGGATGTGTTTATTTTACCATAACTGTATTATGGTTATATATATGTAAATGTAATAGAGAACGGATGTGTTAAGCTCATAGAAGAGCTTCCCTGGTGTACTTAACCTTGTATTAAATAAATGTTTTGGTTTTCCTTGCTATATATATATTTCAATAGAACTACGAAATAGTTATCTCGCAAATCAATCAAACTGGCTATAAATAATTATGAAAGGTCCGCTAATTTATAAGTAACAACTCTCGAGTCTGATGTCATGACTTAAGGATGACGCTATACTTGGGAGGATGTTACACCACATGTCTTGGATGAATATACATTATCCATTAGTGGTGATTAAATCATTTTTCGATGTTAGAAATTGCACACCGAAATTTCACTGAACGGGTAAACACCATACTCGGTTAAACAGATACTACCCAAAATTTAATTCTAGGTATAATATTTTCATTTCTAGCTATTTCTAACCTTATCCCTATATTTTCCCAATTTCAGGCATCTCCGGGTCCCAAATCTAAGGTTTCGGCTGTCTCGATGGGCCCATAGGCCCACAAAATACTATTCGTGTTTTTTTCCCCTACTTGTTTGTTAAGTCGTCCTCATCATTATTACGTTCGTCAAAATGTTGAGATTCTTATTAGTAAAGCCCCAAATAATTTATGAATAAATTAAGCGTGTTACACAAGTAGTCTTTGATCAATCTCTCCAAGCTGAACTATGACCAATAAAGCACTTTTACTATCACATTGCAAGTAGTCTTTTATCTAGCCTCTCCAAGCTAACTCACACCAATCACTTCTGGATTGAGGTTACAAATATTTGTTGTTTGGGTTTGCAACTCAAACTAATCTACACTCAAGTTTCCTTAAGATTTACAATGAAAGACCTGGCAAAAACTTGAATGACTTTTTTCTAGCTATTCTTCCTTAGAAAAACATATGAATAATGAAGGAATATAGAAAGAAGATTTTTCCAAGCAAGGAAAATAATTACAAAATGTAATGAGCTCTACAAGATGAAGAGAAATTTTTACAGAGTTTTTACTCTTTGTTTAGCTTTAGTTATCTATGCTTGAAAGGATAGCATCTCTATTTATAAATGGTCTTCCTCATGACCGTTGCCTTTGATCAAATCTCCAAGTGACACGTGTTGATCATCCATTTGTATCTTGGAAAAACAGTCTAGAAGAGTAGCTTGTTTGTTTGTCAAAGCTGTTGCAAAAGCCATTACAAGGTTGAGGTTTCTGATGTCCCTTTAGAAACTACTCTTACTTTCTGAACATAGTTTCTTAACTCTTTTTTTTAGAAACTGGGGTAGTTGATCATGATGGTAAAAAAGATGTTACGCTAGTTCTAACATTAGGTTTTAGCTTTTCAAATTCAAATTTGAATTTCAAATTTCCTTCTTTTCTTGTAGAGCACACTATATCACTGTAAGTGAGCTTTTTGACGTGCAGTATCATTTCCTTGATGATTCTTGGGTCTTCTTGGCTTCAGCATTTGATTGATATCTTCATTTCAGGTATACATTCTGAAGTCTAGTGCTATTTTCTAAAGTCTTTGATCTTGGTTTCTTATACTGGTTGCTTTTCTTCAAATTGTTAGGCAATTTAAGCTCATATTTGGACATACTTATCACTTTCACTTAATTCATATCTCTTAAAATGAGATAAAGCATGTTCGCACATGTAAAGTGAAATTATTCTTGCTTACATAAGCTTTGCTATGCTAACAATAGAACCTGTTTGCTACTTCAAGAAACTCAAGATAACCATTAGTCATTCTCCAAAGTATTTTCTTTAAATTGACTTAGTTATCATTCAAAATGTATTGCATTAAAGCTTTTAGAAGGGTTCTGGAGCTAACACCTTGATTGTCCCTTCATGCACCTTGTCATTAGTTTCTGGTTTTCTATGGCTACTCCTTCTGATGACGACTTTGGCTTTGAGCATGCACACCCACACATGGAAGATTTGCCCTATACTCGTCCTTTCGCTTCAACTGTGGGAGATTTCCCTATGTACGTTCCTCAATCATCACCTCGACCCTCTGTTCCATGGTCGGATCCACTTGAGGAGTCACCTTCGTAACATTCATCCAGTGATTCTGTGCCCATGGTTCCCATGGAGGTGGGGAGTAGCAGTGATAATAAGGCCACAATGATGCAAACTTTGAGGGGAGTCACGCATGCCTAGAAGGGAGCCACCTGTCTGCATAGAGGTGCTCATGTTTACCCTATTGGTCGTCTCACTATGCCTACTGATCTCGCCCGTGTGCTTGGTTACCTTCCTCCCTCCTGAGAGCAACATGCTTAGGAGCCAACAATGGATTTTTGGAGCATTTGTGTAGATTTTGTAAAGAGGGCAGCCCTTATTTTGTTATTATGTCATGCAGTTATCTACTTTTGGGCACATTTCAATAGGAGTAGTGTTGGAGGGTTTTTATTAGATTGTTTATATTCCTATTTACATTTTTGTTTATATTTCTCTGTTGGATCACTGTATTTAGCCCAACCTCTGTTGGTGGGCAAGATACTTATTTAATATTATGTTGGTGTGTGTGATGGAATGCTTAATACTTGTGATTATATGTGTGTGTGTGTGTGTGTGTGTGTGTGTGATGTGTTTATGTTCATGATGTTATTGTGATATGGACTATGTGTATGATGACTATTTTTCCTTTTGTATGAGGCGAGCAAAAGGTTATAATTAATGTGCGACTCATGTTTTGTTTTGAAAGTTTTAAAAAACTTTACTCATATTTGTACTAAGCATTTTCAAAGTTATAAAGTCAAGAACTGAATCAAAAGAATAATATCTAATAATTAACTTAAATGCATCCTAAGCGTATTAGGTTAAATATTAGGGTGTTGCATGAATAACCCTAGCAGAGAGCCAAGTAAGTAACATCGACAATATCATACACTTGAATAGAATATCTTTTGAATTGAGAATTGGAGTCCTTGCAAGTCCTCCCACCCCCTGGCCCTGGAAGCTTGGAGGTCTACCAACCATAGCTAGGATCTGTCGAGAACTCCACATCAGAAAATAGTTCAAAACAATCAGTATGCTAGTAGACCCTTTTAAAAAGTAAACATGCAATTTAGTTCTTGAAAAATGCTCCTTCCATTTCAATATATCTGTCAAAAATCAAACAATACACATATTAAGAAAAAAAATCTTCATAAATGTATAAAATTATGAGTTGACTAAATTATCCCAAAACAAACTTCTATTAATGTTATACTTATTCTCTTTCTCAAAATTAAGTACAATCATTATTACTCTCCTCACTATTAAGGGTATAAATGTAATAAAAAATAATATTATCTAAATATTATAAATAGACAGATATTTTAAAATTTCAAAAAGTCAAAAAAATGACAGATATATTAAAATAGAGGGAGTACATGTTATATTAATTTAGTGCTTAAGATTTTTAACATCAAGTGGGCAACTGAAATTAAAAGGTGACATCAAATTAGTTCTTGAATATTTTAGTATCAATTAAGTCCCTCAAAATTTACACTTTATCGAAACCTACATCTTTCAATGACTGAAATGTTGCCACATCTTAACTTTAAGGGATCTATTTGTTGTTGAAAACATTTTAGGACCAATTTGGTATCACATTTCAACTTTTAGAAGCCTAATTGATGTAAAACAATCTTTTGGGAATTGAAATGTCACCTGTATTTTTTAAGGATCAAAATGTATATTTACCGTAAAAATTATTAGGGAAAACAAATCAAAGAAAAAGTCTTTAAACAAGTTGTTATGATGAATACCATATATGTATAAAAAGAAAAATACTTTAGAGTAAGTTGTCTCCAAAAAGATAATCGATCAATGAAACAATCACACATAAAATCGATAAAGGGTTCATCCATGTAGAAGGAGCTTGAGTCTTTTGGATATGTTTATAAGTTTAGGGTTTAGAGAGAAGAGAATGAAAAAAATGTTTTGTAATATAAAACCCTATGAGACCTTCATTTTTTCTATTTCTTTCTAAAATTCAACCTCACAATTATAAACATGAGATCGTGAGTTTAAACCTGTAATATATGTGAAACGATAGTCTAAGAAATCAAAATAATAATTCAAAAAAGTCTCCTAAAATATAACGCCTTCAAAACTGAAAAACTATGGACAGTTTCCTGCAATACGTGGGAAAAGATGGTCTAAGAAATTAAAAATAAAAAATAAAAAAATGTCTCTTAAAATATAATGCCTTCAAAACTGAAAACTATAGACAATTTCCTGCAATATGTGTGAAAAGATAGTCTAAAAAATATTCTTTTTTAAAAAAAATGTCTCTTAAAATATAATGCCTTCAAAACTGAAAAACGACGGACAATTTTCACGTGGTCAGACACAGTGGCGCAGACCATTTTATTTTTATTTTTGCAAGAGCAATGTTAGTTACACACTTGTTTATGTTATCTGAATTCCTGAGGGCAATAGGCGTGATGGCGACAGTGCCAGAAGGGCTGCTTCAGTAAGCGATCAAACTATGGTGCTTCAAATAAGATAAATCTGAATTACCAATTTCCCAAAGGTGTACCTTATTTAACAAATTAATCAAAATATTAAATAGACTCCATTTTCATCAACAAAATAATTCTTTCATTAAAAATATAATCTTTTAGGACTAAAATAATGATTGAACTATTTTGTCAAAAATATAATTTTTTAGGATTAAAATAATAATTCTCTATTGTCAACTTAACATAAAATGTGAAATATAATCACTTTTATTATAAAATATGAAGATCAATTAGAAATTCAGGTGAATTTATTACATGATAAATTTTTGAAAATCTTCAGGAAAATAGTTTTTTTAAAAAAAAAAAAAACCATTTTTCCGGTAACATAATTTTTGTGGGGTCAAAATGATGTTCTCCCTCTGAAGAAAAATATAGAAATGGTGTAAATCCACCATTGTACCTTTTCAACACCTATCAATTTGTCTTTGTCTCTCTACATGGATATAACATTGAGCACCTGAAACACTTATCAAGAAAAATATGTATATATTTTTTTTATGGTCTTCTAATAGCCTCCTCACCGGCAGTGATAAAATACCAGACAAACGATAAGAATCCCTAACATCAAGAATGCGCGTGTTCTTATTGATAAAAGTTCATATTGGCGACAAAGTTGGGCAAGTCACTAATGGTTTTAATAGTTGTATCCTATGATACTAATCCTTCAAAATAATCATCGTATGGATATTCATATCATATCACTTTACCAATAATTTTGGATATTCAAAATTTATATTCTTCACTTTACCAATAATTTTGGATATTCATAATTATATTCTACACGCTTTTAGTTTGATTTATACGGTATCTCCATATCATTATACTCATGTCATACCGGATACTTATACCACTAAACATGCAATATAAGTCGTATCAAATCAATGACAAGCACAGTAGAAAATAAACTACCATCATATGATCACACAATTATGCAGCTATCCAAATGAATAATCCGCAGGAAAACACAAACTTCATAAAACTGATAGGTTTCACACAGTGATTGAGTTCTAAAATAAATGAAATAATAGTAATCTACTCATGGGAGACCAATTCCCATTTCAATCGCAAGCCAGATATTAAAATTTCAATGGACTACCGGCTATGACTGATCTGGTTTCATTCATCAATCAGCACGAGATTGGCCTGCTCGGGACGAGAGGATGATACCCACAATAAGGCCATAGAGAGCGAGAGCTTCCGCAAAAATCAAGATCAGAATCATGCCCACAAACAGCTTCGGCTGCTGGGCATTGGCCCTGACAAAAAGGAATAACCTTACTCAGTGTCCAAGCATTCACTCAACAATAATACATACTGCATACATGAATTTATGCAATGATAACTTTATTCGAGAAAAAGCGCGTGCTCGCATTGAGCAAGATGACAAGGCATAAGAATTCATCATCTCATAGTCATACGGCCAAAAGGGAATTAATTAAGCATCAAAATGGACAAGCCATGAGAAGTAAAGCAGCGCTATGCATCTGAAAAAGCTAGTAGAGATTATTTACGTCAAACTTCTACTGAATGATAAGTTATAGTAACATAAGTATAAAGGTGGGAAGTGACAGAGATGGAGAACAACTTAAAACATCTGCAGTCAATATTTCTTCCGAGCAAAAACTAAGGGGGAAAAAATCCAAAATGAAATTCTCAAATAGATATGTATCTCCGCAAGTAACCTTGACAGTTATGCATTTGCCATTCACATGACAATCGTTGGAAAGGGAGAAACCAGAGACTTAAGTGATGCAACAAAGTACAACAGAATTTCTTAAAATTGAGAACTATGCAGATGTCTTAGAATTGAGAAGTCGTACAACAGAATTGATAGTATTTTTTGCATAAACTCATCAGCTCGATCCATATTAACCAACACAACTTTCAAGTTCCCACCTTGGACAATATGCATAAAAAGTTTGAAGCGCATAATAAAGACAACATATGATCATTAGACATTTATACTCCGAAAAACAAATATGAACATGAAAATATACAGCATATTGTAGCAGGAATTACACTGAACTGGAATTTACATGAGCGCGCATTTGCAAAAGTTGAATATGCTTATTTAGCCAGCATTTGTAATAACAGATAACAAAATATGTGTAACATATCTAACCTTGGTGGTGAAGAAAACTCATCATGAGGTTTGCCACTTCAAAAAAACTTTTAAATACCGTAAATATTTTAGATTAAAATTTAACCAATTTTCAGTTCATTGACTTAACCACCACAACAACAATAACAACAAGGCCTTTTCCCACGAGTAAGCAAGAGGAAATAAAAAAAAAAAAATTATTGTGACAAGTAAAAGAGTTGTTCAAAAAAGAGACACAGAAAACAATTAAATACCCTACATTAAAACACTATTTAAACACCATATAATCTCCATATCAAAAGTTTGGGTAAATTATTTACCTCTCCTGAGACGGTGATACCTCACAAGATACCCTTTGATGCGGACACTCCCTAACATGGTACTCAGTTTGACGTTTGCAAGGGTGCTCAGTGTCATAAATATTATACAAAATATAAGGGTATCAAGCATAATATCACCTACACATCTTGGGAGGTTAGCCGCTAAGTGTATATTTCTACAAACCGAAGGGTGTCTGTGTGTAATTTATCGTTTATAATTTTAAAATGAATTAAGCTCCCTGGAAGAGAAGCGATTGATTTCTTGAGCTGGTGTCGAAAACCAAAATGACTTATTATTGCACATCACACCGTCACACACGATTAATTTATATTGAGCAATCAATTCAATTTTATTTTTGTCTAATATTCCATTTCTTACTCCAATGTTGTATTCAAGCACAGTCCACAGGTTTCACAAGAACCCAGCAAAAGGAATTGTTAATAAACAGAGTAACAAACAAAACATATGACTAAAAAAGATAGAGAGATAGGGAAGGAAAACATACCTGACTCCAGCATCACCAACGATTCCAATAGCCATCCCAGCAGAGAGTCCAGCAAGGCCACAGGCAAGGCCAGAGGACAAGTGAGCATATCCATCAAAGAGATAGTAGGACTTAGCCTTGGGATTTATTCCAGTGCTAATGATAACAGCAATAATAAGGCCATAAATTCCAAGCACACCAGCCATAACCACTGGGACAATGGATTTCATCACAAGCTCAGGTCTCATAACACCCATAGAAGCCACACCCACTCCACTCTTCGCCGTTCCATAAGCCGCTCCCATACCTGTCATGAACCATCATCCCACAAAAAACACAAAAAAGGCCTCAAAATTGAACTAATTCTCCTCTTTTTTTTTTCAAGACAAGAAAAGATCTTATGCCCTTAAAATGATACTATCTATCTAAATTATAAAAAAAAAAAAGAACCATGATCTACATAGATTTAGTGTTTGCGACTAAAAAATGGAGAGAAAAATTTAGGGAGAGAGAGAGAGACTGACAGGAGAAGACGAGGGCCGCAGCGGCACCGAGGAAGCCGAAGAAAGGAGCAGTTTCGTCGCCGCTGAAGCCTGCCATCTCTGATTTGCTTTTTGCTTTGTTACGTTTGATGCCTACTGGATGGCACTCTTTTCTTTCTTCTATTCGGAAGATGAACGGAATCGGAGTTGATGATAATCTGCTACACACAGATTGGTATTTGCGGAGATCAGATCAAAGCAAATTATTGGGATTGAATATGGAAAATGTAATTATTTGGACAGGAACAGATAGAGACAGCTTAGGTGTCATCGTGTGATGGGTCGAATCGCATTGTATAACTTGACAACAATGCCCTTTTTTTTTGGGTGGGTCATGCAACAGTCCCCTTTCCATCTTGTTTATTTCTCCCCTTTGGGCCTAGGCCTCCCATGTACCAAAACCAATTAGTATTTGACAATTGATACTTTCCAAAAATATGTAAATAAATAATTGATTAAAAAATTCATCAGTCGGTATTCGAAAAACACAGGAAAAAACCATTAGAGTGTGCTTGGAATAAAAAATAGAAGTAATTTGATTTATAAATCAAATTATTTTTTGAAAAAATTATTTTTGAATTGAAAAAAATAAATTATTGTTTAAATTAAAAAAATTAACAAATGAATTGAAATAACTAATTTAATGGAATTCTATTATTTTAATTTTGAAATCCTTTCACTTATGATAAGATTTTAATGGAAGTGAATTGATATCAAGAAGGGAGAACTGCTATTTTAATCTTTGAAAGATTATATCACTGACAAAATTGGTAGCTTCAGAATTCTTTAGAAAGCTAATTGTAACTTACATTTTGAGTGACAATAAAGTAAATTTTATTAAAATATTTTGAAGAAAAGACTAATATTTTGGTTGAGTTTCTATAATGATTAACAAAACTATTCTCATAACATATAAAATTAATTCATGATATATTTTCATAATATCATGTTTTAACATGGTTAAAATCTCATTCATAGAAATTCAAAGCTTTAATGATGTAAAAAATAATTCAGATAAGAGGCATGAGAAAACAACATCTAATATCAGAAACTAAGTATGAATTTTCATAAAGTAATTCATATGTTTAGAAAGTGAGATATGCAGTTGAGAAAGTAATTTCTCATGAGTATGTCATAATCACCATCTTCAATCACTTTAGCCATTATCTCTAAAGACTATCTACATGTTGAAAAAATCACTATCAAGCTTAAAAGATCAATAAAAGCTTAGAAAATATGGGATCACATCAGCAAACATGATAACTTTAGAAAATGTACTAAGTTAACAGAAATTGAGGAAAATTTGAAATTCAAATTTAGCCAACGTTCAAAAAAATGTTGATTGTGACATATCATCTTTGTACTTAAGACAATTTCTTGTATTCTAGAAGAAAAGATTCAGAAGACAAAAGTTATTTCTAAAGACTTTTTCAAAAACTAAATATCAATGTTTCCGTAACAACAAAGACAGTCTAACACTGCTTAACTAACTTCTAGAGGACAGTTCCTTGGACATAAAAAGATTGTCCTTGTTGCCAGTTAACCTTCGGCACAATGAGCTATTGAAAGAGGCTGGAGACTTGGAGCTATATAGTTTGTTGGATTGCATCTTTAGTTCTTTTATCGGCTAGAGCTAATAATTAAAACCCAACCTACATTAAGTCAAATCCGTATTATTATTATTATTATTGTTATTATTATTTATATAATGAAAAACATCGACGGCTCAAAAGAGGAGAGGAGCTGTGAAGTTCTGATACAACGAGCAAACACAAAGGAAAAAAATAAAGGCAAAAAAGCAACAGAAACCAGTTCAAGTTCGACAACACCACAAAACCTTTTCACGGCCATTTCAAACATAGGCATAATCCGCATTGATATTTTGATACATATTTCGATGAATTTGCCCATACAATTTGAAAGTCCAATCAACTTGAAATTTGGCGGCGACACAATGGGCAAGAATACGATTGATTGGTGCCACAATGCCGGAGCCACTGGACAACACTCTTCATGAAAAACATGCAAACACTTGGGGGCTGGGAAATAAACACAATATTCCCTACTTATAAGAACAAGAGGAACAGCTATATTAGTAAATTAATGGCCCAATCAACACACACAATAAACTAGAACAATAGAAATAATGCACTAAGATTTTTAACATGGAAAAATTCTCTCAATTTGAAAGATAAAAATCACAAGTCATCCATACCAAAGAAATAGCTCTATTATGATCAAATCGGATACAAAAAAGTCTCAAATAAGTGCACAAATCGTGCTAAAAACAAACCAAAATCAACTAAACACCGATGCTTAAAGTTGAGAACCAAGAAGATAAAAATACCCCAAAAATGGAGCTATTGTACAAGACCTGTACCTCATCCTTCGGAATTTGTCTCAACGATCCAACTGTTCAGAATGAAGAACCAGGCCTCTGAGGGGTTGAGCAAGTGATATCAAAGCCCGGCCTCTGAGGGGTTGAGCAATCCAATGATTGCAGAGGACAAAGATTTGAGGAATAGGATGACATGAATCCACACAGCAAACAAATATTCTATCAATTGATCATCTTGTCTGATGAATTTCTAGGACCTAATAAGGCATTCTCAACTTCAAGAAAAGTCCCAAAAAGCATGTGGACAAGAACAGCAAAGCCAATAGTTCAATTGATCTCCCAAGCTAAGCACCCGATCGCATGTGCACTAAGCAGAGGGGGATATGACAAAATAATTACTTGTGACACAACTAAGGGAATACAAGACAAACTACACATGCTGCATGAAGATCTTAGGCTTGAGATTCTCAAACTCTTAGCCTGGATGCTCTCCTTTGGATTTCTTAAAATCCATGAAAATGTGCTCTCTGAAATGGATGATGAATCCATAAACGAGAGCAAGTCTTCAACCCAAAAGTGATCATTAGAAGGAGTATACAACTAAAGTATTGAAAGTTGCTGAAACATTCAATGAAAAGGAAAAATTTGATGAAAGATCTGAGATTGAAGATGAAGACGAGATCTCTGTGCTCATGAGCAAAATGCCAAAAGCCCAGGAAGGAAGAGACATCAATTTCAGAAAATACAAAAAGGCCAAAGAAAATAGTGAAAGAGCAACTAGCCAATTGTGAAGGGGCTTGCTGGCTACTTGGAGTATATCTAAAGATAAAAAGAAAGGATCAGAAAGTCATGATGATCTAGAAGATGCTACATACCTATGATTCCTAGCTTGGGTATAGTTCAATAGAAGATTGTAAGATAAGAGCATTTGAACTCAATCTTTCATATTACTTATTACATGCATTATATGATGAGTTGCTAAAATTTCTCAAGCTTATTCCTCTAAATATCTCAACTAGTTAAGAGAACTCAGTAGGTTGCCTTGAAACTTGAGAGGATCAAGCCTGAAGTTGAACAACTTAAGCTTAAGTGAGAAATATTACAAGGAGTTTTTTTTACTCAAGTTTTATGAAACTAAAGGCTCCAAATGAAATGTGAAAGATGTTAGAAAGTTATTTTTGACTTTGAGAAGACGTTATGGCTTCTAAGATCTAACCTGGAACATTTGATATATAGTTCAAAGACCTTGTTCTTATGCTAAAAGGTCAGAATCCATAGTTTCATAAAACAAGTTTGGGATATAAAGAGGAAATAGTAAAGAAAAAGCTATGCAATCTCATCTAAGATCTATAAACCTTGTATCTTGCACTCTCTGTCACATGGAGGGAAACCCACCTGATAATTGATTCTTGAGAAAGAATTTTATTAGAAAGGTTGGGAAATTTCTTCCTCTAAAACTGATCAAAAGGATCCAAGAAAGTCTAAGTACCAAAAACAAAAACTATTCTTATTGCAGGGATGTTAGAAAAGGTTCATAGGCTGGAGTATCAAGGAACAAACAGATGATGACCATTCTAGACACCATGTCCTGAACCTAAGAGTTAATCAGGAACTTGAAGGATAAGAACTCAAAATATCTTAAGTACGATAATGAAAGAGCTTAAAGAGGATCTTGTTGATAATCTCGATGATCTTGTAGAAAGCCTGGAGAAAATAAGTCTAAAGGGAACTTCTGATAGCAATAAGATGAAAGACAAACTCTCAGAAAGTAAGCTCAAGAATACAAGCACTTCAAAAAGCTTATTCAAAATTCCAAATCAGTTAGAAAGTAGCATTTCTAAACATAAAGAAGAGCAATCTAAAGATATAGGAGAAACTGAAGAACCTCAAAGCCACATAAATTACAAAGGAGTTTCTGATTTAAAGGCAATTTCTTAAAATAGTGTTCTTGGAGATATTTCCAAGGGTGTGAGAACCAGATCATCCCTTAGAAATATGCCAAACTATGTTTTCATCTCCACCATTGAACCCGTATGCATTGAAAAAGCTTTAAATAATCAATGTTGGGTGGATACTATGCAAGAAAAACTAGATTAGTTCGAGAAAGGCAAAGTCGGGATGACTTGTTGAACAACCATCATTAGTACAAAGGATATTCAAAAACAAGCACAATGAACCTAGCATTATCATCAAGATCAAAGCCAGATTGGTTGCACAAGGATATAATCAACAAAATGAATTAATTATGATGAAATCTTTGCACCGATAGCTCGATTTAAAGCTATTAGAATGCTTACTTTTGTTGCCATCAAAGGATTCACTCGTTACCAAACAAACGTTAAGTCTGCATATTTAAATGAATTCCTCTCTGAGGAAGTATATGTGAAGTAGCCTACTGGATTTGAGAGTGAAGACTTTTCCAACCATGTCTTCAAGCTAAGAAATGCTCTCTATGGTCTGAAACAAGCTCCATGAGCTTGGTATGATGGACTGAGCACCTTCTTGCTGAAGAATGGGCTCAAGAGAAGCACTATTAATCTCGGCTTATGGTATGAGGAAGGTACTTCATGTAAGATTGTAGATGTCGCAATCGGGATCGCAACTAGACGGCGAAAAAGAATTTATTGAAAATTGGAGTTGCACCAAGGTTATTTAAATTGGGAAAACACGGAAAAACCCATTTTATTCTAGAAAATGGTCTTTGAAAAACCAGATACGAGTTCGGGACTCGGTTATGCATAGGAAAGGGTAGAAACTTAATCTTACAGCATCCCTAATACACATGTCCTTACACGGTACCTTAGTAAGTTGTGCAAATTAATTAATAACATTTAAAAAGAAATCAACTAAATAAGAAAAGAGACAAACATATTTACAATTAAGCAAATAAATTATGAAGAATTAATTTTTGCTTGACTGGGGTCGCCTGCTCCTACGTATCCTCTGGTGCAATAAGAAACTCAAAGTCATGTAATTCTATAAAAAAAATGATTCTGTGTTGACGGATTTTAATTAAAAAAAAGAATCTGTTGATTAATTTTAATTTTAACAAGAAAAAAATTTGATTGTCAAATCATGAAAATCGATTTGTGCACAAGATCCAAGTTAATATTAGGCTACTCAATGAACCCTTATGATTCGAATAAAAATGAATGTAACATTTGCTACTTAATCATCATTATTAATCATTGCACGAATTAATAATTCCGAAAAGATGTTTTGTTTGTTGGAAAGAAAACATATTTTTATTTATTTTAAAAAAACACTAGTTCTAATCATGAACTAACAAAATTAATTCAAAGACAAACTAATAATTTAATTAAAACACAAACAAATAAAATAATTAAAAACTAAAATCAAATCTAGGGCCTTAGTTACCATTTTCTTTCCATCAATTTTTTTTTTGAAGACTTTTAACACAAAATTCACCAAGGTTCAAATAAATAATTAAATCACTTTCTAAACCAATTTATTTAATTCCACTTAAGTGATTTAAAAAGATTGCTAAAAAAACAAAATCTTCTCTTTTTTTTTTGAAGTAAAATCATTCCTAATGACAAAATAAAAAACTAGATCTAAAAAAATGGAGCCCACACAAAATAAATAAGCTCAATAGATATTTGTTAAACTTACACTAGACATAACTTACATCCATTTAATAATAAAAAAAACAAAACACTAGGGAGTGGGGCTTATGACCGCACCCATTCCTCGCCCATACACACGAACACACACACATACACACAGAGAGCACACACATATTCATTTCTTTCTCGCACACATATGCACAAGCACACATGCGAACCTTCTTATACACACACATGCACATATAAATAGAGAGTGAGAAAGAGTGAACTGAGATGAGAGATCGAAGTGAGGGAAAGAGAGAGAGGATGAGAAGGCGGAGATGAGAGTGAAAAAAAGAGAAAAGGCCGCGGTAGTGGGCTGCCAATTGCAGCCATGCATGATTGTGGCTCGACAGGAGGAGTGGCGCGACTAGGAAAAGAGTGGTATGAAAGGCGCGTGGTGAGGGGAGGTGATTTTGCGATGGTTCTGGCGGCGGGGGTGAGGCCAAAATGGCCGATTTGGTGAAGGCCAGCTATAATGGAGTTGGATCCGTGGTGTTGCAGGCATGGAGGCGGTGTGACCTCGCGGGGCAGCGAATGGTGGAGGAGAGGCCGATCTTAAAGGGAAAGCGGGCTTGGTAGATGGCTGAAGGAGATCAGCCACCAGTGGTTGAAGGGTGGTGGCTTAATGGTGATAAGGAGGAGACATAGTGGTTCACACAGAGGCTGGGTTTGCACAGTGTGGTGGTTGGCCAACAATGAGGCCATTGAAGCTGGAAGTGAGGCGGAGAAGGGAAGGATCTCCATGGTGGCCGATCCGGAAGGCCTAAGAAAGAGAACCGGCGAGGAAGGCCGCGGCTCTGAAAGAGGGAGGTGATGGTGCCGCCGGCAGCCACGACAACGCTAGCGGTATTCCCAGTTTCTTTTTTTGCTTTTTTTGTGAAAGATAATTGTTACTGATTATGCTGTTGTTGTTTGGTTTGTACTGATTTGGGTATGTGATTTTGGGGCTGAGATTGTTCGGAAACTAGTTTGGTTTTTTATTTTGGGGTTATTTGATGTGATTCGATTTGTGGTTTGGGGAAAATAGGGATGGTTGTTGTTAATAGGTTCCTTGCTAATGGTGGTCTGATCCCCCTGTGCATCTGTTATTGATGGGTTTTTATGGCTATTTCTCTTTTGACCAAAATCCTTAGTCATCCCACCTTTACCAGTTTTCACAGGATAGCAGAAGGAATCCCAGCTCATCTATAATTATGAAAGGTCAAAAGAAGTATCATTGCTGGAGTGGGGAGAAGCGCCAAAATGATGGTGTCGGCCACTACTCCTTCCTGTTCTTCCTTTTTTTTTTTCAACAGGTTGAAACGGAACAAACCTTTTTTTTTTACAATTGGAAATGGGTTAATGCATCTTTTTTTTAAGAATGAAAATGAGTTGAAATAGAATAGATCTCTTTTTTTTGACAACGAGTTAATCAACAAAATTTTTGTTTAAAAGAACTAAATGAAAAGACTATAAAAGAAATCCATTGAAATCAAGAAATGTGCAAATTTTTGGGTTTTTATTTTATGGGCCGAAGAAAATCGGGTGTTCACAGTTGCCCCTCTTTACTCATTTCATATAAGAGAATATGAAAAACCTAAGTTTTACATATTGTCTTTATAAGGAATAAGTAAAGACATGAACATTGATTTTATTCGGCAATGCATGAAATGAAAAAAATATAAATTCAAATAGTAAAAGAAACTAATTATTCAAGAAAGCAACATGCAATGATGCAATTTAAAAACAACAGTGTATGAGTCATGCAATGAAGGGAGAAAAGAATAAAATGCTAATTAAATTGAAATGAGTTCATGAATGATAAGAAATGTAAAAATTTGGGAATAACAGAATATGGATTCACAAAGGACATGAAATATATAAGCCATATAGATTGACTGTAAATTAAAAGTCAACGGGGGTTGACAAGAATTTAAAAGCCGACGAGGGTTGATAGGAAATTAAAAGCCAACAAGGGTTGACAGGAAATTAAAAGCCGACTGGGGCTGACAGGAAATTAATAATCTTGTGACCAACTGGATACAGGTTAATAAGTGATAGGAAATTAAAAATCTTGCGACCAATTGGATACGAATCAACAAGTGATAGGAAATTAAAAGTCGATGGGGACTGACAAGAAATTAAAAGCCTTCCAACCAACTAGATATGGGTTAACAAGTGACAAGAAATTAAAAGCCGACGGGGGCTGACAGGAAATTAAAAGCCGATAGGGGCTGACAGGAAATTAAAAGCCTTGTGACCAACTGGATACAGCTCAACAGGTGACAGGAAATCAAAAATCTTGCGACCAACTAGATACGGGTTAACAAGTGACAGGAATTAAAAGCCGACGGGGGCTGATAGGAAATTAAAAGTCTTGTAACCAACTGGATACGAGTCAACAGGCGACAAGAAATAAAAAATCTTGCAAGCAACTAGATATAGGTCAACAAAGGACAGGAAATTAAAAGCCAATAGGGGCTAATTGGAAATTAAAAGCCTTGCAACCAACTAGATACGTGTCAACAGGTGACAGGAAATCAAAAATCTTGCGACCAATTGGATGCGGGTCAACAAGTGACAGGAAATTAAAAGCTAACAAGGGCTAATTGGAAATTAAAAGCCTTACGACCAACTGGATATGGATTAACAAGTAACAGGAAATTTAAATGGCAATCTGAGGCCAATTGAAAAGTAAATGGCAATTTGAGGCCGACTTAAAAGTAAATTGGCAATCTGAGGCCAATTGAAAAGTCAATCCGAGGCTGATTGAAAAGTAAATTCGTAATCTGAGGCCTACTGAAAAGTAAATGGCAATGTGACAATGGTAATCTAAGGTCGACTAAAAAGTAAATGGCAATCTAAGACCGACTAGCAATGTAAATAGCAATTTCTCTACTTTTCTTTTGCTTTGTTTTTTTCTTTCTTCTTCTTTTTTTTTTGAAAAGAGCAAATGCATTTTTTCAAGATAATTGGATACAAAGTCAAACATTCTTTTTTTAATATACACCAGCTATATTAAACATCAAGCTGAAGTGGGTATGCCAAGAGCGTGTATGTACAACATGTGAATAAATAAAGGATCATGGCATTGAACAATAATGGCAGTATAAGTGATTCGAAAATCAAAAGAAAGATATTTTAGAATGATGAATCCATCACAAGAGAAACATCTTTACTTGGGAAAAACATCTTGAACCATTGGCTTCTTCAAAAAGAGTTTTATAAAGCCAAATCTATTTCCATTGAGTTTACTTGACACTACCTTGCAACATGAGTTTATTGCACTCTTCCCTCTTTTTTTTAATTTCTTTTTTCTTTTTTCTCTTTCTTTTTTTTTCTTTTGAGGACCCCTTGCAAAGGCTTCGTAACTCTCATCTGATCAATTCTCTGAGTTGAGAGGATGACCACCAATTAGTCAATTCACATATTTCACTCATGTTCACTATACTTGAAGCACTATTTACTTGATGCACATGGATCCAAGTGAATAACTCAAAAACTTATTGGATACATATAGAAATGGTGTTCTGAAAGATGCCCAAACAAAAGAATGCAACAAGAAAGGAAAGAAACCAAACAACTATTACCCTAGTATGGATTCTTTGGTTATCACATGACTGATCAATTTTTTGTCCATTGGACATCATAACCATTCATTCATTCTTCATATAGTGAGCACTTATTTAATCACAAAAATTTGCCCCGGGTTCAATCTACATAGCCAAGAAGTCTAATCATTACAAAAATTGCCCCAGTATCAATTTACTTGGGTAGGAGACCTAATCGAAAAAAATTATCCCTATTTAGGTTGCTTAGGACAGCGCTTATTCTTTTGACTAACTTTTGCTTAGGCCACCCTGTCGAATTTTCAATCTAACAGGTCCTTTTCCCTTCTTTTCTTCTTTGAACTTTCCAATTTTCTCTTTTTTTTCTCCTTTTCTTTTCTTCTCTCTTTTTTTTAATTCCTTGAAGATTCATGCAAAGTCATGAAAGATTATGCACACTTTGTCCCAAAATTAAAATTACAGAAAACATAACAGTCACTCATTGATTAGAATGGACTTTTTAAAGCTTGTAATTTGGCTAGGGTTAAGGGCTATGAAACAAAGGATATAAAAATGCCCAAATAAGTGTTTAAGGGTTTAAAAAGATCAAGGATCTTTGACTTTTTTTCAATAGATTCTACCAATTTTTTCATTTTTTTTTTAAGGTTTACATATGTATTTCCTTTTTTGTTCTTCTCCATTTTCCTCTGCTTTTCCCTTGTGACATTGCATTGAGTTTAAGATATTATGTTTGCTTATTGTGGAGTGATCCTAGCCCAAGGTTTCTTTTGAAGAAAGAAAATTTCAGGCTCAAGAGGGGTGACATGGATTATTTGGTTAACACTTAGGATAGAGAAAGATGGGCAAACATCATTTCAAATCGTGATTGCTTATTTTCAAAAAGCTTATCATTGAGACAAATCTACAAATACATGACTCTTTCATCAGATGATCGAATTCTTGGTTTCTTACTTCAACCCATGTTTATTTGAAATAGGATTTTCCTTCTTGACATGCTCATTCAATGCTCAATGCCCCTACAATTTTCATGATTATTTTTGTCCAATGAATCACAAGGATCAATCAATGATTTTCTGAAGATTTTGCTCACTAGGCAATGCAAAAAGAAGGAAACAAAAGTATGATTTCAACATGCAACAAGGCAGGGATGAACAGAGGTTTAAGCAGATAAAATCCATAAAGACACTATGAATGAACATAATAATGATTGACAAGACTGAAAATATGTGGTGATCAACACAAACAAGGGTAGAAAGTGAAAACTTTTGGAAGACACATTGGATAAGTATGCAAAACACTAATGTGAATGAAATCATGCAAAGGCAAAATGACAAATAAGATATAGAAGAAATAAGGCATAGAGTTATGCTATGACAATATGAACAATGTGACAAAGAATGTCTAAAACTCTAAAACCCATGCCACTATTATTCTAATGCTTCAAGAAAGTGAACAAAAGTTTATAATTTTGACCAACTTAAGGTACCAATTAATGGTATCCACTTGATAAGAGAATCAAACCAATATCACTTAAGGATCCCACATTATTGAAAGTCATGAAAATGTTCCTTTTTTTTTTTTGAAGGTTAAGAGATGGACAGCTAAAAGGGCTTTATGCTCCAATGACTAGGAACAATATGTTCAAACTTACACATTTTTCCATTAGATAAAAATCTCACCAAGAAGATTAGGATTACTCACAATTAGGATTAGTGGTTTTACTAGGCTCTTGAGTGTTCTTGAGACAAAAGGAATCATCAAGCAAAAATCTGAGTGAAATCATCCATAAGCAATGTATGACAAAAGCATTTTTTTTTATGGATTCCATTGGTGAATGAAGGTGTCTTGGTTAATTGGGATGAGATGAAGGGGATGCAATAGAGCTGAAAATGACTGAGTAGAAGTGAATGGTGGTAAAGGTAAATGTGCTTATTATGGTAAAGGATATATGTTAAGGTTGGTGATGTTTGGTACAAATGCATGAAAGGTTCGGTAGACAGGGGGAGATGATTGGGGATGTGTTGCACATGATTTGCTTTTGATTCATTTTATCCTGAATGTGGCTCATTTGCTAGCTACTCAATTTTCCTTCAATCATCCATTTCAGCTTAAACCATGTCATTAGAGCTCCAAATTGCCCTTATTTCCCCTAGAAATTTTCAGCATTTCTTTATTCATTTGCCAGAGTTCCCAAACTTTCTTTCACGATTTGCTTTGGCCTTCATACCTTTCAACCATATGATTGTGTATTTTCCATGCTTCATTCGCTACAGCCCAAATTCCTCTTAATCTCCTTTGGAATTTTGTGATATAACCTCAAGAATTTGGATCTGGGTAACATTTACTCTCTTTAGAAGCACCATGGTCCAATTTTTCTTATTGAAAGAAATTCAAAAAAACAAAGCTTTTTTTTTTCCCTTTATTCCTTTCCTTTTTAGAATGACCATTTATGTATATGCAAAAGAAAACTTTATAAAACATGCCATGAACAAAATATTTTCAAATATAGTCGTTATTTATGTGAATGCTTTTTGTTTTTTGCTTTTAGCACATAAATAGGTATGGCTTTTTTTCTCTATCTTTTGTTTTTATTTTTGGTAAATCAAGACATCACGAAATTTAAAAGCTACTATCTGGAAAAATGTATGTAAAAATGCAAAATGCCTATGACAAAGTTGTTATAGAAAAGCCAAAAACTAATGTCAAATTGGAAATTCGATAGTTCAATATGTCCCAAAGGAGCTACGATATTTTTTTTTTTTGCAATGTGAAAATGAAAATAAGAGATGGGGAATTTTTAAATGTAAGAAAATAAAACTAAATTGTGGAATGCAAATTTATCCCATTCTAGAAAGAAGATCTTTTTTTTTATAATATAACAAAATAGAATGACATGGCAATAACGAGCCACTATATACATAAAAAAATGCCAAAGTGAATGCCTTACTATTTTTGTTTTTTTTTTATTTCTTTTTTTTTTGCAATGTAACAATTTAGAATGATATGAAAATGATAAGCCATTATGTACATGAAAAACATGCTAGAGTGAATACAAAGTTAAGGATAGCTCATGCTCAAATCAAAAAAAATGCACAAGATCAAACATCATCATGTGGTAAAATATTGGCATGCTCTTCTTCTTTTACGTTAAAGCTAAACTTCATGAACAGATGAAAGGATGCCCCTTTTTTTCTTTTGAGGAAGCAAAACTTTATAAACAAATGAAGAATTTGTTTTTAGGTTTTTGAAACTTTTATGATCGAATGTAAGGATAAGGGTTTTTCTTTTCTTTTCTACTTTTGCAACAAGTCAAAAATATGATATGATAAAAAGTTTGTGAGCATATGCAAGGATAATGCTCTTTTTTTTTGCAGCTAACTATGAAAATGAAAAAGAAATGATATGATGCCAAACTTCGAAAATATACAAAGATTTTTGTCTGAATTATGCAACAATTACAAGAACATGATACAATGCAAAACCTTATGCAATGGTGGTTCTTTTCTTCTTTTTTTTTTAATCATGCAACAAATCAAGGCCACATGAAACAATACAATCCAAAACTTCATGGACGGATGCAAGGATAATGTTTTTCTTCCTTTTTTTTTAAAGAACGTTACAAGTCTAGACAATACAAAGAATCATGATGTGATGTGAAGCTCCATGGAGAAATGGAATGATGTTTTTTTTTTCTTTTTATTTTAAACGTATCAAATCAAGTAAAAAAATGGTATAGTGTGAAGCTTAATGAACAAATACAATGATATAATTTTTTTTTATAAGGATGCATCAATTATGACAATATGAAATGAAGAGCTACCAAATGTAATGGTTCAAAGGATAGCTTTTTGTTTTTTCTTTTTATGATGCACAACAAGAAACTATCCTGAATTCAGGAAACTCATGCTCAAATGCAACACAAAACTTTATTTATGCTTGAAATGAAGCAAAAGATACAATATTTATTTTTATTTTTTTATTTTCCAGAAATGCGCCCAATCAAGGCAATGGAAAGAAATGCAAAATGCAGAGAATCCACATAAAATTTGAGAATGTAAAGCACCATCAGAACAGAATGGTTAAAGGACACAATAAAATAAAATTTTAATGCTTAAATGGTGATGAAATAAATACATTTTTTTATTTTCATATGCAAGAAGTATATACAATGATGTCAAAGATCATGCAAATGCTAACTTAATACTTTCTTTTATTCAACAAAAGCCTTCAAATTTTTTTATTTTTGAAAGAACAAAGAAATATGAAAAAGGATGATTGAGTCTACATTAGAATGCCACTTGCTTTTGTTGCCATCAAAGGATTCACTCTTTACCAAATGAACGTTAAGTCTGCATATTTAAATGAATTCCTCTTTGAGGAAATATATGTGAAGTAGCCTACTGGATTTGAGAGTGAAGATTTTTCCAACCATGTTTTCAAGCTAAAGAATGTTCTCTATGGTCTAAAACAAGCTCCACGAGCTTGGTACGATAGAATGGGCACCTTCTTGCTGAAGAATGGGTTCAAGAGAAGAATTATTAATCTCGGCTTATGGTATGAGGAAGGTAATTTATGTAAGATTGTAGATGTCGCAACCGAGATCACAACGGAATGGCGAAAAAGAATTTATTAAAAATTAGAGTCACCACTAAGTTTATTTAAATTGGAAAAACATGGAAAAACCCATTTTATTCTAGAAAATGGTCTTTGAAAAACCAGATACGAATTCAGGAGTCAGTTATGTATAGGGAAAAGTAGAAACATAATCCTACAAAACCCCTAATACACCTGTCTTTAGACGGTACCTTAGTAAGTTGTGCAAATTAATTAATAACATTTAAAAAGAAATCAAATAAATAAGAAAAGAGACAAACATAATTACAATTAAGCAAATAAATTATGAAGAATTAATTTTTGCTTAATAGGGGTCGCCTGTTTCGATATATCTTCTGGTGCAATGAGGAACTCAAAGTCATGTAGTTCTGTGAAAAATGATTCTGTGTTGATGGATTTTAATTAAAAAAAAAGAATCTGTTGATTAATTTTAATTTTAACAAGAAAAAAATTTTGATTGTCAAATCATAGAAATCGATTTGTGCACAAGATCCAAGTTAATACTAGGTTACTCAATGAACCCTTATGATTCAAATAAAAATGAAGGTAACATTTGCTACTCAATCATCATTATTGATCATCGCACAAATTAATAATTTCGAAAAGATTTTTTGTTTGTTGGAAAGAAAACATATTTTTATTTATTTTAAAAAAACACTAGTTCCAATCATGAACTAACAAAATTAATCCAAAGACAAAATAATAATTTAAGTAAAACACAACAAATAAAATAATTAAAAACTAAAATCAAATCTAGGGCCTTAGCTACCATTTTCTTTCCATCAATTTTTTTTTGAAGACTTTTAACACAAAATTCACCAAGGTTCAAATAAATAATTAAATCACTTTCTAAACCAATTTATTTAATTCCACTAAAGTGATTTAAAAAGATTGCTAAAAAAACAAAATCTTCTCTCTCTCTTTTTTAAGCAAAATCATTCCTAATGACAAAATAAAAAACTGGATCTAAAAAAAATGAAGCCCACACAAAACAAATAAGCTCAATCGACATCTGGTAAACTTACACTAGACATAACTTACATCCATTTAATAATAAAAAAAAGCAAAACACCAGGGTGTGGGGCTTATGACCGCACCCATTCCCCACCCACACACACGCACACGCACGCACACACACTAAGACATAGAGAGCACACACACATTCATTTCTTTCTCTTGAACATACGCACAAGCACACATGCGGACTTTCTCACACACACACATGCACATAGAAACAGAGAGTGAGAAAGAGTGAACAGAGATGAAAGATCAAAGTAAGGGAAAGAGAGAGAGGGTAAAAGGGTAGAGATGAGAGGGAAAAAGAGAGAGGAGGTCACGACAGTAGGATGCCCGCTGCGGCCGATGCATAATGGTGGCTCAACAGAGGGAGTAGCACGACTAGGAAAAGAGTGGTACGGAGGACGCATAATGAGGGGAGGTGCTTTTGCGGTGGTTCTGGCGGCAAGAATGAGGCCAAAGTGGCCGATCTAGTGAAGGCTAGCGGCGGTGGAGTTAAATCCGTGAGATGTTGTAGGCATAGAAGCGGTGTGACCTCATGGGGCAGCGGATGGTGGAGGAGAGGCCAATCTTAAATGGAAAGCGAGGCTTGGCGGACGGCTAAAGGAGATCGACCACCGTGGTAAAAAGGTGGTGGCTTAATGGTGATGAGGAGGAGGCACAGTGGTTCACGTGGAGGTTGGGTTTACACAATGCGGTGGTTGGCCGGCAATGAGGCCGTTGAGGCCGGAAATGAGGTGGAAAAGGGGAGGATCTCTATGGTGGCCAATCTAGAAGGCCTAGGAAGGAGAACCGGCAAAGAAGGCCGCGACTCTAAAAGAGGGAAGTGCCACTGGCAGCCACGGTGGCGTTCCTAGTTTCTTTCTTTTTTCTTTTTTTTCTAGTGAAAGGGAATTATTGTTGATTATGTTGTTGTTGTTTTGTTTGTACTGATTTGGATATGTGATTTTGGGGTTGAAATTGTTTGGAAACTGGTTTGGTTTTTGATTTTGGGATTATTTGCTATGATTCGGTTTGTGGTTTGGGAAAAATGGCGATGGTTGTTGTTAATGGGTTCCTTGCTAATAGTGGTCTGATCCCCCTGTGCATCTGTTATTGATGGGTTTTTATGGCTATTTTTCTTTTGACCAAAGTCTTTAGCCATCTAATCTTTTCCAGTTTTTACAGGCTAGCAAAAGGAATCCCAGCTCACCTATAATTGTGAAAGGCCAAAAGAAGTATCATTGATGGATTGGGGAGGAGCACCAAAATGATGGTGTTGGCCACTACTCCTGCTTGTTCTTTTTTTTTTTTTTTGAACAAGTTGGAACAGATCAGACCTTTTTTTTAACAACTGGAAATGGGTTAATGCATTTTTTTTTTGAAGAACAAAAATGAGCTAAAATAGAATGGATCTTTTTTTTTTGACAACAGGCTAATCAACAAAATTTTTGTTTAAAAGAACTAAATGAAAAGACTATAAAAGAAATCCATTGAAATCAAGAAATATGCAAATTTTTGGGTTTTTATTTTATGGGTCGGACAAAATTGGGTGCTCACAGTAGATTATTGTGATGCTGACTCTGCTGGAGATAAGAGTTGAGAGAAAAAGCACCAGTAATTGCTACTGTTTCTTTAGAAAAAGCTTGATCACACGATCATGCAAAAAGAAGAACACAATTGCTCTCTCTACTGCTGAAGCTGAATATGTAGCTGCTATAAATCGTTGCACCCATATGTTGTGGATAAGGAACCAGCTGGAAGATTATCACTTAAGGTATTTCAAAATCCCTATCTACTTTGATAATTCTAGTGTTGTTAATCTTGCAAAGAATCCTATCCAGCACTCTAGATCCAAGCATATTGATGTTAAACATCATTTTATCCGTGATCATGTCCAAATGGAAATGTTGAGTTAATGTTTGTGAATACAGATGACCAATTGTTAGATATATTCACAAAGCCATTAGCTGAAGATTGTTTTTGTGTGTTGAAAATTCTTTTAAACTTAATGGTTTTCAAATTTGCATAAGCATTCATACATAAACATCTCTAGGTACTCTCTCTCTTCATAACTCCAAATTGAAGACCTAGCAAAGTCAACAAAGGACTTCAGTTTGCAAGAACAATCAGTTAGTTAAAAAATCAAAAGGTTAGCTTGGAAGACCAACTAATTGTTTGGTATATCAGAAAGTCAGGTTGCAAGTTCAGAAAGAATATGGGAATCAGAAAGGATATGGAATGGTCAGAAAGTGGACATGAGGATCAGAAAATGAAAAATAAATGGGATCATAGAGTTTAGTATATGAAGATGAGCTTATGACATATATGTGGTGAGTCCCAATAAGTCAGACAGTGAATAATGAAGCTCAGAAAGAAAGCCCTTCAGAAAGTGATCTCAAGAGTTAGAAATTACTCTCTCTAAAAAAGAATGAAAAGGCGGGAAAATTTCCACGCTTTAGAGTTTCTCTCTCTTGTGTCGCTTTACCTTCAGTCAGTCGTGTCACATCACTTAAATAACCCCCACTCCACACACATCACCATTTTCCTTTGTCTTTAACTTTAAACACACTACCTCAACCGTTTTCTCTCCTCTCATACCTCTCTCCTCTGTAACCACAACGTTCCTCTCCCAAACCTTCATCTCTATAACCTAAATCATTCTCCTTCTCACACAAACCTATTCCATTTCTTACTTCTTATCATCTTCAAGACTCGATCTTTTTCTTCTACCTTTCTCTCACAAATATTGCTAAAATGGCTAAAAGGAAAAACCCTCTACTGAAGAAAGAGTTTCATTTCACATGTACGATGATCCATAAATGCAGGGTCACTATGAAAACATGTCGCATTAAGAAAAATGGCACCTGGGAAGTCTTTATAAAAGGATCTTCATGAAGAAATAGTCATTCTTGACGAATTATTTTTATTTCAAAAATAGGAAACATATCTAGAGATAAATGAACTAGTCTTCCCAAGACTAGTTACTACCTTCTACTCCTATCTAAAAGAAAACTAAGCTTTTTCCTTTAAGTCTATAATCAAAGATTGTGCCATCAAGATTACTTCTTTAGAACTCTCTAGGATTATCAAGGCACCAAATACTAGAATCATCTGTAGCTCATCACCAAATTGGGCTCATTCCCAAGGGATAAATGAAGAAGATGTGTCCAGGTATCTCACTGATTCTATTCTTCAAAAGCCTAATGAAATCACTACTTCCATGCTATGTGCTAGGGCTAGGAAAGTATATACGATGGTACAATTCTCTATTCTACCATGTCTAGGAGCACAGACGCACTAGTTGGCATGGACTGCATGCTCCTATACTGTCTAATGGCAAAGAGAAAAGTGAACTTGCTAAGACTCATCTTGGATAACATGATCAGCACTACCTCGAAAGAAAAATGGAGGATAACTGGTGTCCCATATGGAATGTTGCTTACAAGACTCATCTAGCACTTGCATTTTCTTGTTATTACAAAAAGGTATGAATACATGGAAGGAATGGTATTTACACTTTCCTTTTTCAGAACCTCTAGAAATAGGTCCATTATCATAGGATCTGAACAAACGAGGAAAAGTCCTAGAAGGAGGTTGCCAAAGGAAAGAGAATATTAATTCTCCTAGGAAGTGAGTCTGAAAAATTAGAAGAAGAAGTATCTGATTTGCTTCCTTCAGCTCAAGAAAGAAGGACAAAAAGAAAACAAAAATCTGCTTCTTAAGAAGCTCAGATGGCGGTCAAACCAGTGAAATTCATTAGTAGAAAAGATATTTGGCTCAAATGCAAACAGATGCCTATATATGAGTCCAGAATCTCCATACACAAGAAGGAAATCACAAAATATGAAGAGGCTAGCTATCAAGTCATTGTTGATGACTCTGAAGAGGATAAAGAAGATACAAAGGAAGGAGAACTAGCAAAAGTATCCTCATCAGAAGAAGAAGAAGGCCTGCTTAGTAGTGAAAATACTAGATTGAGTGCTATGATCAGACCTAGATCCATGGCTGAGGAGTCTCAAATAGAGCCCATCATTGAAAAACCAGACAAAGAGACATGAACAAGATATTGTTATTATCCTAATGGTGTCTCAACCTTCTCCTTCCATTCACATCACTCAAATAGAAAAAGAAGAGGATAAAGTATCTAATGCTAGTGCTCCTCTTGGTGAAGAAGCTACTGCTTCTACGTCAATTCAGATGCTTGAAATTGTTGCAGTTGCTATCCTTGACCTTACTTTTGCTCCTGTTACTTATCATGAATTATCCTCTCCACCTTCTGCTGATGCACATGTTGAAACTTAGGCTGAATCACCTAAGTCAAGGGAAAGCATACCCCTAGACATTCTTCAACCTTCTCCAAGAACTACTCTATCAACATCTGCACCCATCAACCTACCCTATCAATCCTCAACTGAGTCTCTAGCAACCTCTCAATTAGACATATTTATTTGGAGAAATCTCAGAGAAATTACTGCTGGAGTATATGGAGTTGAAGCTACTAATATTGAGTAGGCTACCCAACTTCGACATCATGAAGAGCTACTATTTCAGATTCTTCAAAACTCTCAAGACATTCTTGATGAGGTTAGGCGCTAGGACTAAAGATGGTGTTTCTGGATTCCTTGCACACCTTTTTGCTGATAAAAAAGGGGAGAAGAAAAGAGATAAAGAAAATCAAGTGCCATGGAATTCAAGGGGAGTCTATGCTGAGGGGTAGCCTAGAATTTTATTTTCATCATGCATATTCTTTTGTTGTTTCAAACTTTTTATGACATTTTATCTTGTCTTATATAATTCATCTTATCTGTTCAAAAATCATGCTTTTTCCTTCTATTTTGGCTTTGATACATATCTGTCTTAAGCTCCTTTTCCTTTAAGCATTGATACATATCGATGCCTACTTATGCTTAAGTAATCATTTGTCATGCTAATAGATGTATGCTTCTTATCTCTTATGTGTGTACTCTGATTTGATTATTCATTAGCACGTTAGGATACTTAACTCACATGTATTTTTTATTAGGAATAAGAAGTATCTTTTAAGGCACAAATCTTTCTTTTGCTCTAATACTCATTTTTATCTGGTGTGCTTTGATATGTATGACATGCTTAAAATATTGTTTTTATAAAACACATTCTCTCTAACATACATATGAGATGTTTTCAAAAAGCTTTGTATAACTTGATCAAAATATGATTGTGTATAGTTTCTGACGGTCTTCAGAAACTTATTCCTACATGCTTTGATACAACTAAGATCAATTTGTAAGCTTCAGAACTCTCTCAAGTATGCTGTGCTTATATGGCATAAAATGTGTTATATATGTATCAGTGGGCGAGTTTGCATAAAAAGCATGAACATAGGTCTCAAAGTTTTGTTTTATGAAATTTTTCTTTCATGCTCAGATACTTATGAGAAAAGTTTCACAGCTCATGACAGAAAGCTCATTTATGCTTTGCTAAAACTGGGATTGATCCCTAATGAGCTTCAAAAACCTTGCATAGTAATATGCTAATAAAATTTGTATTGAGGTTTCTCTGAGTATCAGAATCTACATAAGCATCAGTATGTTTTCTCTGTCGATCATGCATGCTCTATTACGTCTATCATATACCTTTGAGCATCCGCTTCGAAAAATCTGTTTGGATAAAGATGTGCTAAATATGGAATTAATCAAGATGAAATATCATAAGTATTACTTGTTTTTAATTCAAGCACGATTTCTTCAAAAAGTTTCTTTCAACAATTGAAAATCAAGCTGTTTGTGTAAAAAGGACAAAAATGATGATATCCAATTCATTACCATTCTGATACATCTCAAAAAGTACTCTGCGTAAGTTCATAAATTTCATGAACAACCATATCAGCTCTAATTTAAGTTACTTAAGGTTATAAAATATTTTTAAACCTATCCATATCATGCCTTAAGAAAAGAACTTCTTGAAAATCTGTGATGCCCTAAAAGAATAGCTATTATCTTGTCATATTCAATTCTATTTCATTCAACATCTCTTCAAAAGATTTTCTTCAAATTAGTTTGTCATCATTAAAAAATGGAAGATTGTTAGCTCCAAAACCTTTTAGAAAGTTTTAAGGCAATATGTTTTGAATGACAACAAAACCAATTAAAAAAAAATATTTTGAAGAATGACTAATGTCTACCTTGAGTTTCTTGACATAGCATACAGGTATTTTCGAATTGCATGACATACACTTGAAGCAAGAATAATTTCACTTTGCATGTGCAAACATGATTGATCTCTTTTAAAAGATTGAGCCTAATAGAAAGTGAATATTACATCGTGCAAAGTATGCATACATGCCTTACGAATTAAAGAAAATCATATAAAAAACAAGGAATCAAGGCATAGGTCTTCAGAAAGTAGCACTGGACTTCAAAAAGTACACCTGAAATGAAGATATCAATCAAATGCAGAAGTCAAAGCATTCTATTATCTTTAATCATCATGATCGCAATTCTTTCAACATGATAAAGCTTGGATTTAAGACTAGAAGATCAAAGAATTATCAAGGAACTGATACCCCACATCATAAAGCTCACTTGAATGTGGAGCATTGAACATTACTGGAAAATGAGGGAAATTTGAATTTTTGAAATTTAAATTTGAAATAGAAAAGTCAAAACCCAATGTCAGAACTAGCGTGTCATCTCTTTTGTCAACTGGATCAACTAACCTAGCTTCTAGAACAAAGAGTTCAGAAACCATTCAGAAAGTAAGAGTAGTTTTTGAAGAGACATCAAAAACCTCAGTGCAATAACTGCTTCTGTAACAGATCTGACAAACTATCAACCTACTCTTCTAGACTACTTTTCCAAGATACAAATGGATAATTAATGTGTCACTTGAAGATCTAATTAAGGGCAATAGTCACAAGGAACACCATATATAAATAGAAATGTTATGCTAAAAAAAAAAGAGAGAAACGCTACATAAGAAGAGAAAACTCTGTGAAAATCTCTCCTCACATCCAGTAAGGTTCATTACATCATGTAATCAGATTCCTTACTTGTAAAAATCTTCTTTCTACGTTCTGGAATACTTATATGTTCTTCTTAAGAAATGATAGAAAGAAGTCATTCAAGTTATCCTAGGTTATTCATGTATATTTTAAGGAAACTTGAGTGTTGGTTAGTTTGAGTGGCAACCCAAACATAAACCTTTGTATCCTTTATCTAATAGTGATTGGTGTGGGATAGCTTGGAAAGGCTAGTCAAAGACTACTTGCAACGCGATAGTAAAAGTATTTTATTGGTCACAGTTTAGCTTGGAGAGGCTGGCTAAAGACTACTTGGTTTAGCTTAGAGAGGCTAGTCAAAGACTACACAGTTCAGCTTGAAAAGGCTAGTGAATAACTACTTGGTTCAGCTTGGAGAGGCTGGCAAATAACTATCCAGTTTGTGACAATAAGGGATGTTTACTGATCACAAGTTTCAGCTTGAAGATGCTGGTGAATAACTACTTTGTTCAATTTGGAGAGGCAAGTGAATAACTACTCAGTTTGTGATTGTCAGGGTTGTATATCAGTCATAAGTTTCAGCTTAAAGAGGCTGATAAATAACTACTTAGTACGACATGGAAAGACTAGTAAACAACTACTCGGTTTGTGACAGTAAGGGTTGTTTACTAGTCACAAGTTTCAGCTTGAAGAGGCTGGTGAATAGCTACTCATCTTGTGAAAGTAGTAGGGGTTGTCTACTAGTCATAAGTGAGAGTTTGGGAAGGCGAATGTAAAAACTATCTTGTTTTCTTTCTCAGTTTGAGAAAGATAGTTTAGTGAAACCTTAACATGTGTTGAATATTAGATGTAGGCAGATTTGGCCGAACTAGTATAAAAATATCTATGTCAAATCTTCTTCTCCTTGATCTGTTTTATTTTCTCTGTTATGCCTTACAGTTTAATCTCTGCTGAAATAATGTTTTTAGGCATTCTGTTACTTATTCTATGCTTTAGAGATATACTTTTTGAAACAACTAATCTCACTTCCACTACACTTCAAGCTTAATGCTTCATAGTATTTTGTTAATCGTTTCAGATGTGAATAAGAAGCAAAGCATGATTCAACCCCCCTTCTTGTGCATTTTTATACCTACAGTTGCCTCAATTGGTGCCACTGTTACCTCCTAGTGCAGGTACTCGCCAATAGTTTATGCAAATGCTGCCTCATCAATCCAGCCTTGGTGAGTTACTATTTCAAGTAATCAATTAGCTGAAATTGCTTAGCATGTGTGTGTCCTAACCTTGTCATTTTAATGTAATTGCAATCCCTTCTTCATCATCTTCTTTGAGACCATGTTTTTCTTCTAATCTCCTTGTAAAAGGAAGGGAAAAAAAGAGGCAATTTTATTTTTTTACTAAGGTTTCATTTTTGTTTTCAATTAATGCTCAGTTCCTTAAAAGTGTTCTAAACCATTCTCATCACGTATTCAGTCATGGGGCCTCATTAGTCTTGCAAGATAATTAGATGAACCATTTAGGTCTAGCTACTTTCCTCATATGTAACCATTCTCTATATGTTTACTTTCCTATAAAACCATTGCAACTGATTTGTTGGCTCATTAGATTTATGAATAATCTGCAAACCCTCTGAAAAGCCGTTCCTATATGATTGCTTGGTTATTAATGTGAAGTTACTTTTGATTGGATAGTTATTTTTGCTTACCATTGTTCATAATAAGTATTTCATATGCTAAGAAAGCAAGAATTTGCTTTGGTTTGGTATATTGTGCTTTGCAAATGAGGAATGGATAGTTGGGTACTGCCAATGAAAGTGGAGTATGAAGACCGATGTTATTTCCTATTGGAATTAAAATCACCAAGTTTAGACAATTATTTTCTGGTTTGTTGGTGATATTGTACCATATTAAGATACATATTTGTCATGATTAACTAAAATGGTTGAAGATGTTGAAATTACAGCTAATTAATATGTTTGAAGAAAATATTTCACTATACAAGAAGTTAGCAGCTAGAATAATATAGAGATACACTTACATGTTTCTCTATGAAGTGTCCTGGCTTTTGTAGTTTTTGTATTACTGACAACTTCTACTTACTACATTATGAGTTCATATAATATTGGGTTGTATAAGATTTCCCTTCCCCCTGTTTACCATTCTTTTCTCCCCCTACAATGCTAAAATTTCTAGTGTACTAAAGTGTCTTGCTTTTTCTTGCCTTGCAGTTTTTGCATGTATTCATAAATGTTTTAATTTTAGTAAATGGAAGAATCTCACTAATACTATTGATTCTTTACTTACATATGCCCTGTTTCACTTGAATTCATCTGAACTAATACTCAAAAGTTCTCATATAGAAATTCATTTGAAAGAGTTCCTGACTATTATGCTATCTTGGTTTTATTAGGGATTAAGCTATGAGGGTGTTCAAGATATTCTATCATGAATATTGTTTAATGTTATAATTTATAATCAAATTTAGCAAGCCATCTAAGACTGAATAATAATTTTTCAATAGACCATTTTTCTCAGATATGTAGAAGCATCACTTGGCTTTACTGCACAGATAAGCTTGCTTTTTTTTCATACTTTCTAGATGTTGTCCTTAGATATTATAGAAATTAATAGTTAATATGTTGACATGTGTCAAAGTAGATATAAATCCGAATCTATATTACCACCATTCAAAGAGTAAGGAAAAAAAGAACCATAAATATAAAAGGAGAAAGGAAGTAGCTAATTATGTAAACAATAAATAAATATAAACAAATAATTATAGGACTAAATAATCGATATTTAATAATAATAATAATAATAATAATAATAATAATAATAATAATAATAATAATTAATAAATATTAAACAATTGAACAATTGTCAACAAATTAAAATTGAAGGATTATCAACAAAGCTGAAAGGTACTTGTCCCAAGAAGGTAAGAAACAAGGTGCCCACTCCCCTACAGTCGAGAGTCAATACAGTTTTTTGCCTTTGCTTTTAACCACATTTATAAAATGTAGTTAAACGTGTAATGCCCGGGGATTGCGAAGTCGGGGAGTGATCGCCGGTGCAAGGAGGCACGGACAAGGAGCGGCTCTTAGCAGACTTCGAAAGCGGAGGGGTACATGAATGAACCGATTACACACCCGAATGAGAGGGATCCTGAGACTGTATAGGTATGAGACTATCTGATTAAGGAGGCTTATATGAATTGATTTGTACTACTTATACCAACAAGATGCATCTTCTTTTCTGTGAGTCAAATCGAAAGAACTCCACGCTTAAGCGTCTTGACTTGGAGCAATTTTGGATGGTGACCTCCTGGGAAGTTTTCCTAGAGCGTCATGAGCGACAAAGCAGTTCGAAAAGACCCGTGTTGGTTTGTGGGGACAGTCGTCAATCCATAAAGCAGCAGGGGATGTTACAAAACGCACATAAAAATGTAGTCAAATGCAAATTTGACATTTAACCACATTTCTAAAATGTGGTTAAACACTGATAAAAGTGTGGCCAAATGCACATCCGGATGTTTTGTGACTGTACAAAGTACTGTATAAGTTACTGTACAAATAAATGAATTCGGACTACCCAAACTCAATTAAAAATTCAGTTGTCTTTAACCACATTTTGTAAATGTGGTTAAAAGTAAATAGTGTGGCAAGTTGCAATTAACAACATTTTAAAATGTGGTTAAATGAAATTAATTTTGTGGCTAAACAACTACACACACTCTATCTCCTCCCATTCCCCCACAACCTCTTCTTGGTTAAGAAAAAGAACAAAACCCCTCAAATTGTTAGGGTAAAAATCCAACAGAATCAAACCAACAACACAAGGTGCGAAATTTTTTAACATTTACATATTAGTTTTCGAAAAAATTCATAATGACAGATGAATGAAAAAGACAAAAAATGAAAAAGGAAGGCCACTGTCACCATCGATTTCATACTCACCACCACAATACCAAGCTCATGAATCCCCACGGAAGTCCAGTGCCGATCGTCCTCTCACCCTGCCTGTGCTCATTTTCATCATGCCCTGTGGTCCTATCGTCATGAGCTCCCAATTGCATCCCTCTCTTTTGTTTCAAGCATAGTTCCATTTCCTTCATACCTGTGTTTATTCTGTTTTTTTTTTTAAATTTCTTTGAAATGTTTAGTTGGGCTAATATATCTCTTCTATGAGGAAGAAAAGATAAAGAAGCTTGTTCAAGGTGTGCTGGAATTATTGGATCAAAGATTCATTGTAAAGGCCAACTTTGGGTCTAAAAGCATACAATTTAAATGAAGTTACCACCAATGGTGGCCGCAAAATTACAAAAGCCAAGTACATTAAGAACAACTCTATGTTCATACACAAATAGGTGTAGAGCTTCCTTTCATGACTTTTGGTTCAGATGGGATTCTCAAAACATTTGTCAAGAAATGGCAAGTGACCAAGCCTTAAAAAAAAAAGTAGATTCCCACATCTAAGTCATCTATTAGAGAGAGAGAGAGATTAAGAAGGAGAAAGGAAGGGATCGCTGGATAGGTGAGAAGAGGACAGTTTTGCATGAGTGTGAGTGTGGGAGTGAGGAAGGAACAAGAAGAAGAAGAGATTCAGAAGTTGAGAAAGCGAAGAAGAGGAATGAGTGTTTAGCCACAATGTATTTCTATGTTTAGCCACATTTTTGAAATGTGGTTAAATGACAACTACATCCATTGACCTTCAACTGCGTATAAGAATCCCCCAAGAAACAATCAATCAAACACACAAAAACAGCAAACAATAAACATAAACAAATATCAAACAATTAAACATTACTATAATATAATAATAATTAATATTAATTTATGTATATTAATAACCAAAACATGTGATATTACATGTAAGGAAATTGAGCATCTAAAGTGCGTGTTTTATCTCCAATTTAGTCCCTCAGATTTATAATGGGGGACAAATTAGTCTATTAGATTTGAAAAATATAATTATAGTCCCTCAAATTTCTCAAATGGGGATAAGTTAGTCCATCTGTAAATTATTATCTGAATTATATCATGTTAGCTTATTTACAAGCACTGTTAACTTATTTATGTGTACTATTAATTTTTATAGTGGTCTTAATTTGCTTTACTCTTTTGAACGAAGTCGTTTAGATTTTCTTTTCATCTTCTCTCTCACTATAGTTCTCTACTCAGAAGAAAGATTTTGATTTTAAGTTGTCATTTATCCTGTAAAGAACAAAGGAGTGAGGCAAATTAAGACCTGTCATAAAAACTAACAATATATATAACATCCCAAAAATATTCAAAAATTAATTTAAAATTTATTAATAAGAATTTCAAAAATTTGACAGTCTTAACAATGATGAAAATGACCCAATGGACGTGTTAAAAAAATGTGAATAGTGATCTTGTGGGCCCTGTAGGCCTGTCAAGACAGCCGCAACCCTAGATCAAATACCCTAGATCAAATAATATCTTATTAAGGTTAAAAATATTTAGAAATGAAATTTTATATCTGAAATTAAATTTCGAGCAATATTTGATTATCCGAGTATGATGTTTAATCCTCTCGGTAAAATTTCAGTGTACGATTTCTGACACCAAACGATAGTTTAATCTTTACAAAATGATAATATCTCTCCTTTAGGGTCAAGTGTAAGGTTAAGGTTTCATCTTGATTTACAAAATCAAATCCTAGCCATCGAAAGAAACTATACTTTAACCACATAAATGCTACCTTTACATTAAGATATATTCAAATCACCAAACCTCACCATCACCTCCAACATTTTGGCCAAGACTAGAAACATTCCACCCTCCATTTCTTTCTTCTCAAACAACCTCAAACAAAATTCAAATCACCAAAAACCTTAGCTTAAATTACTAAAACCTTAAGATCTCTTCACAAAATTAACTTCAACTACTCATCATAACCTCTAAAACTATCCGATTGGAATGTCAATTTCTCATCATTTCTTACAGTGATATCTCATATTCTACTATTTAATGAAGGGATTAGGTGCTGTTTGGAAGGCTTGAAGTGAGGAAAAATCATTTTTTAAAGATCCTTTAAAGTTAGAAGCCTTAAAGCTTCACAAGTACGGCTTTTGAATCTTTTTCTATTTCAAATTTGTTTCTCCAATTTGGTTACTTATTCAACTTGATTTTTTTTTATTGATAACATATAGATATTGATGTGTTTAAATTAGTAGAGTGTTTGGATGATGTTGGAAAAAAAACCTTTTTTTCTGAAAATATGTTTTGAGTTATGCTGTTGGAAATCCCGATTTTTGGTAGGCAGATGGATTTACTCAATTTTTCTGACCTATCTAGAGACCTATTCTTAAGCTAAAAATTTTATGTGATGAAGCTAACATGTTAAAGTATCTTCAATATTTTTCTTGGGTCTTCAAAATGGCTTTTACTATTATCTAAAATTCAGAAACTGTAACAGTTAGGGTTTCTGCCTACATAACCCAATTTGAAGCTATAAATTTGTCTAATTTTGGTACTATATCAAATGATCGAATTATGATTTGAAATTTTTACAAGGTGTTGAGGACATCTTGAAGTCCAATTCTGAATTTTTGTAGGATTTTATATATTCATTTGATAGGGTAATAGAATTGAGACTTTAATTTGTAGAACCTTGTTAACATAGCTCAATAGCCGAAGACTACTATCAGTTTTCATTTTGAATATACTTGTGTTTGTAATATTTAAGAAGACATATGTACAATAAAGGTCTTAGAAGAGCTTCCTCTTGTATTTTTTACTTTATATTAAATAAATACTTTGCCTCTTGTTTATATTTTAATAGAATCCCAAACTAGTTACTGCTTGATTCACTCCAATACGCTATAGCTACTTAAACAAGGTCCGCTAAATTTATAAGTAACAACTTCTAAATATAATGTCATGGTTTAAGGATGATATTGTAATGCACGGAGGCAAGTTAACAGAATATGTGGACATTTCTATTATCAGTTCAGATAATAATTTAATGAAGGGACTAACTTGTCCCCATTTATGAAATTTGATGGACTAATATGAGATTTTTTAAATTTGAGAGACTAATTTGTTCCCCACTATAAATTTGAGGGACTGGATTGGGTATTTAATAAAAAAATATATTCACTCAAAGGTAAAGGTCTCATATTTATAAGAAAGTGGGGAGGGGGTTTTCATCACAAAATTAAATAATATAGTTAGTAAAATTAATAGAATTAGACAAATTATTTTTTTAATACTCTCATATATATATATATAATATTCAATTTAAACCAATTGTTTTTATCAATTCTCATATTTATAAGAGTTTAATTTTTGTACTAATAATATGGAACTTTTACACACTTTTATCTAATTAGATCATCCAATTTACATGACTTTTTAAATAATAAGAGTGAAAATTAATTATTTTTACTAATATGGCAATAGTGATTGGATGATAGTATGAAAAAAGTTTCACAATGTCAATGAATATAAATTAAACCCTATTTATAATGAATTTCAAACAAATTTAATTTCTAAATTAAATCCAAATAACTTATTTTTAATTTTCATATATTTCAAACACGTTTTGTTTAAAAATTCTTTTTTTTTTGGTTCCGAAATAGTTATTTTAATTTCTTCGTTTTCCTTCTTTTGTTTTGGGTCTTACTCTTTTTGGTCTGGGTCCAACTTCTTATTTTATTTTACGGAAATCTATCAATCGGCTCATAAGCTCGGAAAAGTGAAGGGCTACAGAAGCCCAAATTACAAATGCCCGGCCTTTGATAGAGATCACAAGAATGCTCCAGAGATTCGACTAAAACAAAAAACTGACAAAAAAAAAAACCGAAAGCTCCAGAGAGCGAATCCGGAATCGAAATAGAGAACGGGAAGGTTCTGTTCCACCTTAAAGCATCAACCTTGCCGTCGTTGCAGAGAAAGAGGAGAATATATAATAATACTACACTAGCGGAATATTGAAGGAAAGCACCGAAAAACGAAGCGATGTTCTTCTTCTTCGTGGGAGGGTTGGAGCAGCAGCTGCGGCAGGTGCTGAAATCCGGTGTGGGCAGGTGCATCAACTGCGGCTCGCGCGCTGACCTCGTCGAGTACGAGAAGGTTCTGAAGCTCTTCTTCGTTCCCGTGTGGCGCTGGCCAGGCAAGGAACCTCTCTTGTACTGCGACAATTGTAAGTTCATGTTTCCTCAGTCGTTCTCCCTGCCACCGCCTTCGCCGGAGGGATCGTCGTTGCCGCCGGCCGTTTCCGACGCCTTGCGGTGCCGGTTCTGCGACCGGACGGTGGAGGCCGACTTCAGATTCTGCCCCTTCTGCGGCTCCGAACTGTAAACGTTGGTTGCTTAGGGGTTGTGGTTTGGCTGGTGTTTGTGAAAGTAGGTATGTCTGTTAATGAGAAATGTGTGATGTTATGTGGGCATTATCGTTGCGGATTTTGTACCTTGTTTTGTTATAGAATGATAATAATCTATGTTTGTATTTTCTCTCGTGTTTTTTTTTTCTCTTAATTGTAATAAGAAAATAGGCTGGGAACTTGTATTTGAATGCATTATGCCATTATCCATATGTAAAATCTTGCTGCTTTACACACAGTTTATTGCTGAAATTTTGGTTCTAATTTATGGCATACACTTTTAAATTAAATTAGTTATAAATATATAATATGCTCATGCAAGAGATATCATCTACCGAGTTGAGAGTTACTTTGGGTAGTACAGCAATTTCTTGCCGTTCCATACATTCTTGGTAGCATATAGACTATAGTACATACTAGATTGCTTCACCTTTTATCTGGCCTGATGTTTATTAGATTGACATGTCATATTTAGAATTGAATCTATTTGAAAATTTTGAAATAGTCTGTTAGAAGTTAAAATCGAAACTACAAAATTTCCTTATGGTCTTTCGCCACTGCAGAACACAGTTCCAGAAATCGGGTTCTAATTGGAGATTTAGGGATGTTGTGTCGGTTTGGGAATGTCTATGAGGAGCTGCATTTGGCATTGAGTGTAGGTTACGCTGTGGTTCATTCAGTATAATATAAACCTAAGTTTAGGTCAGAAATGTAACCGAAAGCAGTCAGGAATTGTAAATTGACATTTGACAAAAATGTCGTAGAAGGAAAGATGTTCGAATTTCTTGGGCATTATGTTTCGAGTTTGATATCAGAATCATGTGTATGAATATCAAAATTCAGTATGAAGAAAACCCCATCGAAAAGATTTCCACTTGAGTATCCCCCGATATATTGTTTTTCGGTAAAACATATCCAAGAGATTAGTTAAGGATGAAGGAATACTCGTTAATAAAAAAAAGATTTACACACATCTAATAACCAGATAACACAACAAAAGAAACATGTCTGAAATTGTAGCCCAAATCAATCATCTATTTCTGAATTAACAGTGGACTAAAATGTAGTTTCATACAACAAACCCTTTATTAATAAAGGGGTGAGATTAAGGCACCAGCTGAAATGGTGAAAGATATATCAAAAGGAGAAAAATGGATTTGATACTGTACAAAAATTTTAAAACAAAAGAGGTCAAGACTCAAGGGTACAGTCCTGTCATTTTACAAAAGGAAAGCCTCTGAACAATTTAACAGTTCCCGGTGGCCTTGTAGGGATGATGGAAGAGAGCCATGAAAAGCAGCCAACATCCACTAATCGGACCTCTTCTTGATGAAAGGTTGGTCCAAGAGCCTTGACATAAAAAAAATCCCGGTTGAATCTAAGAAGCATCACTGATTGAGATAAAATGCACCGCTTAATCATTTTAGTTCAGGTCTATCTACTGAAGGGTAATTGCTTAGCCCCTCGCTCCAAGGCATCTCTCCATAGCCTGTACCTAACCCCAAGCTTGTCATAGGACACCGGCCAATTCCATACATTTGCACCATTGTTCATCCGTTCTTGCTGGCCTACCACTAGCCGCAGATCCTCATTTAAAACCTTGAATTAGGAACATGAGCACGTCAGTTTGCAAAAGTTAAAAACAAGAGTAGATCAGTAGTTGGAAAAATTTATCTTGCAGTCAATTATGTGTTAGATTTAGTTGCATTCTCTTGAAGATTACCTAAAATTTATAAGGATATCTATGACGAAATTTGTTTTGTCCTTTTGCGGCACTAGTTACTTTGTTCATCTGTTTCCCTCCTAGCTCAAACATGACTAGTTATACATTCATGATTCAATTAGCACTCTTACCTGTTCTGCAAAATGCCTCCATAGATATTGCATAAAAGGAATATGCTTTAGCAAAGGAGCAAAATCCAGTGACATTCGGTAAAGCAATCTTGTTTTTTGTTTCGAAGATGGTAAGCAGACATGAAGTTGATGCAGGTGGGTCGCACACTGACTGGCACTTTGTCCCTCGAGTTTTCCAGGCTTTGAAATTCCAATGGTAGATAGAACCATGCAAGGTGGCCGAAATTCCATGTCAATTGGATATGGATCCCAGTATCCTTGCAGACCAGATGCAGGCGTCAAAAATTTGACCAAGCTGCAATGTTCAAATTCATGCAAAGAGACTGAATGACTCAGAAATATATTATTTCATTAGAAAAAGCTTTTATTAACTGAAAAACTTAACCATTCTGTTCATGCATAATTTGAATATCACTCCAATAGATATGAGGGCCATGAACCACTGAAAAATGTAACTCCACTGAATTCACCATAAATTGCCAAAAGAAAGCATTGTTATTTCAGAATAATTATTTTGTGGTGAGAAAAATTTAATTTCAGCTATTGGATCTTGTGCATGACAAGATTTCTGACTCTTCATTGCTCATCTTATCCATGCCTTCCCTTGTTTGAACACTATTTTCCAGAGACTAAAAAGTTCAAGTAAAATTGGGGGAAGGGGGAAGGTGATTTTCAATCAATTTGAAATCAGTTGAACTATCGCACCCCCAAAAGGTATTGTGATCCCCTCATCACTTGTATTATTTGATTTTTTACTTCTTTTGAATGACAAATTGGTATCATTTTAAGGGTATGAATCGAAAACAAACCTGGGAACGCTCCATCCCTTAGCAAAGGTTGAAGTGTGAGTAAAAGGGGCATGTGCAAGATCCAAAAGGTTATCCAAAAGTAATCCATGTTCAACTGGAAGTTCCATGACAATCTGTGACATAATATCTAACGAGTTAGGAAAAACAGCTTCTCTCATCAATCGTAAACTTGTAACTCTAGCATTTTTGCATCTCAATACCTAATGGGATAGATTATATTCATAACATACCTCGGCATGTATTTCAAACCCAGAAGGAGGAAGTAAAGAAGGAAGCATGGCTGTTGGGGGGTCATTGCCAGGCCAAATCCAGATCATCCCCTCTTTTTCAAAACATGGAATAGACTTTATCTTCACATGTAGCAGCCGAGTGGATGGCATTTTCTCACATTTTCCATCAGTGCTATATTCCCAGCCTGATATCCAACCATTATATATTTTCAAATTTAGTGCACGTAAATCTGAGGGTCGTGTCATGTGATATTTAGACACATACAATATAAGAAAGTGCACAAGTGCAGATAATTGCCAGGGCATAATCATGGTACTGAACCACAATTGTCCTGATGAAACAGCATCAAGTTTCGTTATTTGTTCAGTGACTACTAACCATGATAGGGACATTGGATTCGGCCCTCATTTACAGAGCCAAGGTGCAGAGGACATGATCTGTGTGCACAGGTATTCTGGACACATCCAGGTTTCCCATCTTTCCCTCTAAAGATAACCCATGGTTCCTCAAAACATTCTATCGGGATCTGAATAGAATAGGAGTGAAACACTTGTAAGAATTCACATTCAGATTAGAATGAAAGAAAAGAGAAAAGGAATGACAAGGGAAAAAAAAACAGTGAACATTTTCATTTCTGTCCAATCATAATTGTGCCACAAAAAGGCATTTCAGTAGTCTCATGCAAATCTATTTTTATTTGATGAAATATTATGTTTCTACTATCACACCACTAGAGTTTCCAGTTGATTTCTATTGATTGGCATAGATTATATATGATAATTAAAAATGTCATTGACTTACCATGGTATCATCCTTTAGGTCATTAGAGAAAGCAACAGGATACCAGAAATTCTTCAAGTGGGGATGGTATGACTGAACAGGACCTGATACATTCAAGCTTTTCCGAGGATGCCTTTTCCTTTCGGCATCTAAAGATTTAGCAGGTGTACTTGGAGAAGAGGATGTCTGGGCAACTTCTGCTGTGCTTCTGCCTTGCAATAGCTTGTCATTTACCAATTCTTCCATGAAAGCTAGTTTTTCTAAAGCAGCTGACACCCTTGCTTCAGATATATGGACCTGTGTTATTCATTAAGTTACATAAATATAGTAACAGATAAATAAACAATGTACTAGGTCCTGCCAAGTTAGATGATCAAAAGACATTTCATTTTCAAGCTGTGCTTACTGTTGCTAACATTATATACCTGTCTGTGAGCTTGTGCTAATTCTTCCTGCAACTCAGCTAGCTCCTTTTTCATGGTGCCAATTGATTTGTATTCGCGAGCTAGAGGATTAAGAACTTCTACCACCTACACCAATATTTTATGGAGATATAAATCAGCAACACCGAGGGATGCATAGCTCATTAAGTGAAAAGGGGATGGCCAAACAAAGACTATATAATGCACTGAATTTCTAGTCTGATCCAATGGCCTAGTTTATATATGTCCGAAATTCACAAAGGTATGTCACCAAACACCCTAATCCTTTCAAGCATCAAATTTAATTCAAAAATATGTAATAATAATTGAAATCAATTTAAACCTTTTCATGGAGGAGCACGATGGTCAGCACATCTTGCCGGGCTCGCCAATCACAGTACTGAATATCATATCTAGCCACTTCTAGGGCTTGATATACATCCAAAAACTTTCCTTTATAATGTGGCACTTTAGATCTTGGATCCTCCACATTAAAGAGCGCACCCCATGCATTCTTCTTCTCTACTTCTCCAAATACAGCAAAAACGCTGAATCTGCCTTTCAAACCCTGAAATTTTACACGCCCACAAAAATTAAGCAGCATACTCCTTTAGCTATTTAGGGGGCCATCAAATGTGGCCCCCACATAGGACAAACCTTCCATAGCGCATAGAGAGAGGTTTAATAAGCTGCAGAAGCATTTACTAATAATATGAAAGCAATAAGAGAAAGATATAGATCAACGGTAAGTAGTAAACCGAATGATCAATCTAAATTCTCGTGAAGTTTATTAGCCTCCCTCAGTATGCACCCTTACAGGTCCAGCAGCAAAACATCAAATGCACATATAAGCTCACCAGTCAGCAGTCACCACCACTCAACATCATTATGTGAGCAACTAACTTCACGTCATTTGAATTTGGTTTCACTTTAAAAAAAAAAAGCACCAAACAAGCGCAACACCCAATGGCAGAAAGAAAAAAAAGGGAAAAAATGCAAATGAAGGACACCTTTTTGGCGTCAAGCTTGGATGTTTTACAGAAGATTGGGAGAGTGAGAGCAGAAGCAGTTGCTATGGCGTTCATGGCGGTGCAAACGTCACAATCTGTGATGGAGAGAAAGAGAAGGAAACGTAAGCAGACATTAATGAGCGAGATTTACGTTGAAAGGATTTTGTATTTGTTGATATGATAAGAGGCTGGTGCTCCGCGCGATCTCGGTTTGCCTCCTGGTGGACGCCACGTGGAAGAGTTTGACACATTGGTGTCGACGTGGCAGCTCTTACGCCCACACGTTGTTTGGGGCTCTCATAGTATCTTGCATTGGTGGCGCCAAAACACGTTGCCAGCTCGGATTGGGAAGATATCTTCTCTATCCTCTCTGCGCTGAGTCTTTTGTCCTTTTGTGTGGGATTTTTATTTTGAAAAAGCTTCTGAGCGGTGATTGAGTGTCCTAGCGTACAAAGAAATGTGTGAATGAAAAAGAGTCTTGAAGATCGAGTAATGTTTAAAATAGTCTCGAGTTCACACAAGTTGTTATGGACCCGAGGAGAGAGAGAGAGAGAGAGAGTTACAAAAGTGTACAACTAATGGCTATCACTATCAATTATATTTTGTCCAATAAAAATAGTATCTATCATATTTATTTGTTTTACATTTTAACCGATAGTTACACTCTGCTGCTATCTTTTTAGTTCACACTTTTTGTTAGTATTTATGTAATATTTCAAATATAAAATTTATTATAATCTGAATTATTATTGCTAGTATCATATATACATAGTTGCTGTTATCATTATTAGTACTCTTTATTACTATTATTATTATTAATTGGTTATTATTTTAATAATTTTATAACATATTATTATTTTAATATTAACGTGTGGTGCACAACATTATAGATTTAATAATATTATAACTTATTATCGTTTTAATATCAATATATGTTGTTTTATATTATTTTTATTTTATATATATATATATATGGTGGAATGCAGTGTGCTCGAGACGCTAATTGTCCTGCTCTCAATTTTATGTTATTTACTAGTTTATATTTAGCACATCATAATACTTTCAAATATTTTTTAAGAACCCTAGCCGCCTAATGATATTTTCCTAGAGAGAAAAACGTGGTTTCTCTCAATTTACTTTGATTGATTGATTCTGGTAAGCGATCTTCATAGAATTTAGTTGGTTTCTTCCCTTTTATCTAGTTTGTGAGTTTGGGTATTGTCAGACATGGTTTTCTCACAATAATTTCCTCCATACCATTCCAAATGTTTGGATGATAAAATCAAATTGTTTATATTTTTATTATATTGTTTGACAGCTACCAGTGCCATTCTAGCTTCTCAGAGTCAAGTTGTCAGTGGAAGCACACTTCTAGCTACCAACTGTGAGTGAGTTTAAACATATGGCTATACTTTTGGCTATTACTATTATTTTCTTATATTATATAAATTATTTATGAAATTTTAACATGATTTATGTCAAGAAATACGCTTTTATGGATTAGAGAAATTTTTAGAAAATTATAATTTGTCATTATCATATCGAATTATTATTTTAGAAAACTCATGGGACCATACTTATTATAAATGTATAATTTAGATTTATTTTATCAACCAGAAAATATTATAAATCCTAGTTTTGTATGAACAGTAATGATAGTGAATTTATTGCTGTTTGTTTTTAGCAAATAAATAGTGAGAAACAGATCAACGAGTTAACGGCTACAGGATTGATCGTTAATCTTGGTACCAAGTAGTCCGCTGGAGGACTAGTTCAACCACAGAAGGAACCTAGTGTGATATCCATTTATGGGATCTAGTATATGCCTATCAGATTAGTCATTGGTTCAAATTTAGCTATTTAACTCAGATATTTATGCTCAGAATAATTCATATTTCTCTACTAGTTATTGTCATGGATTTAATTAACTTATTGTTTTCAGTACAATTATATATAATTATATATAAAATGTTTTACATTAGTTGTATATATATGTTATATATTTTTATTGTTATCCCATGTCGGTTGTCAGTGGAGGCTCAATTACTAAGTTTTGATGAACTCACCCTTCTCTTTCTCCTCTACAGATATAGCTACAAGCTCAATTGTACCACAGGATCCTCCCTAGTAGTGCAACAGCTTCTTTTGGTGAGCTTTGCTGCTTTGGAACGGAGCTTAATGTTGGTTATGTCAATTTAATAGTGCTCCAATAATTGTGTAGGCAGGATCCTGAATATGCATTATATTGTTTCGGTTACTTTCAAAATTTCAGTCATTTATTTAATTATGGTTGGCTTTGGCCCAGATTATGGATTTTACGCAATTTTATGTCCAGTATTTATGATTGGAAACATTTTCAGAATTATGAAATTTAGTTAAACTTAGATATTTTGAATATGTTTCATTTATTTATGCATATTAGCCAGTCACATTATCAAAGTCTTCCGTAGGGATCCAAATCCTCACGTGTCGGTCACGTTCTCTAGTTGGATTGTGACAAAGTGGTATCAGAGCCATAGGTTTCACTACATATTACTAGAGCAAGTGTAACATCCTAATTTTTAACCCAATACTCCTAGAACGTATTTAGGTTAACCATTAGTCTATTACTCTTTTAGTCTCATTCTTTAAAACTTTTCTTTAAAATACTTAGCAGAAAATACGGGTAGAATTTTTTTTTAAAACATAAACAAAACGTGAGCTATGCGTAATGTAAAAAGTCATTAATGTAAATCGTAAACATAAAAAGAATAACATAAACAGCATCATCAAATAGGTTCCATAGAAAGAACAACCATCAGCATATCATCATATAACATTAACTTCAAATATCAAGTCAAACAATATTAATAGTATTAATGATATAGGAATATTTCACAATAATACCACATCAAATACATTGAGCCCACCTGTAAGGGCTGAGCATACAACAATTCAAAAACTAAACATAACTATGATGTAAATAAGCTAAGACTTTGCCCTCGCTTCCGCTGCGCTACTCTATTCTCAACCGTCAAGCTACTTCCATGTCGACACCTCAGGGCAGTCCATAGACATCATTGTCAATCTTGTCTGAAGACGAAGACAGAAAAGAAAAATAGAGGGAGTGAGAATCTTAAAGAATCTCAGTAGGGTATTCTCTTATCTAAGTGTCATCATCTACGTCCTCAGGAACCTCGGGTTTCTTTATGAAGTAGTGGGCATACATAAGATTCAATTATTATGTTACAAACATTGTTATCCGAAGCTCGTCTATTTTAGAATGTGTCTTAATGCAATAATGCAACATGACACACTATAACCGCATAAGTAATGCCACAATTAAACATCATGTAATAAAGAATGTAAACTCTTCTAGCATGATCTCTTTCTTTTTATTCTTTAGGTGACTTAAATATCTCACCCCTCTCTGTGGGGGTTTAAACTTCTCATCCCTCTCTGTAGGGTAAATTTCTTATCCCTCTCTATGGGGGCCACCCTATTAATCTCTCCTATGAGAGTTTTAGGTTATGAGCTCATACATCACTAGTCATCACTAGCGTATACTTATCCTTTTTGATAAGTTAAAGTCCCAACTTAATAAGTACGGGTTAAGGGGAAAGAATCACCTTTCCATCACCTATAGTTTGATGAGTCCAAAGGATCATTTTCTTATGTTTTAAGTCACTTTAAGTCTTAGCATGTTATAACAAGATGCAATACAAAATTCATAAATGTTGCAATTCTTCATATATTTCTAGCATATGCATCTCTAGCATTTCAAATGAAACCATAACATGCAAATGGTGAACTCTATAACAATACCTCACATAATATCAAATATCACATGAATGCATCATCACATAAATATTCCCTTAAATAGCCAAACCCCTAAATCGGATAACTCAAATGTCAAATCATTTTCTTATGCATCTAAGGGACTAATTATCATCATTACCACTAATTATTAACCTCAAGAACACCATCAATCAAAGTTGGACAGTATAGGCAATAAATGAATTTCTAGGATTTAAGGTGTTCTAGAAGTTGCGTTTTACGCCCTTTCTCGTTACCGGCTTTTCTTATGATGCTAAAATTAATTCCTAAACCATTTATGAGTCATTCTCTCTCAAATAAACATGGTATAACATGATTTTACAAACTATAAAGGTGCTAGAACAGAATGCATAATTCTTTTCCTTAGGAGTTCTAGAAATCACATTTTTACGATTTCCTAGTTACTAGTTTCATTTTTAGTGCCAAGGGTCAATCTTATACCAAATATTACCAAGTTTTTCATGATCAAACAATCCCAAACAGAATTTCATCATATGAAAACAGTTTTGACAGCGGCTAAAATTAAATGGGTCAAGGACTTGCAAAATCCTAATTTTACGGTCTTTCTAGAAAGCTAGTTTCTTTCCTAACATGCATAGAATGGTTTCTACATCAATAATTATAATTTTACACATTCTAACACATCAAAATAGTATTTTACAGTAGCAAACTTGCCAAGGCAGTAACCAAAAAGTTTAATTGTAAAGAACACATAAAATCACATTTCTAAGACATATAAATTACTAATTTCTCTTGGAATCAATTTAGAACTTCTAAAACTCTTGAAAGCCAATTTTATTTTCTCAAAGGTGCTAAAAAAAGGGCCATAGGGTAGTAGCTAAATTAGAACATTCTTGAAAGAGGTTTAATCCATGAAATCATGTAGCTTTCTTTAAACTCTTACTACCTAAGAAAAATCTTAGGACATAGATTATTGGCCTTTGTGACTAAATGATACTTATACCAAGCTCATCATCATCACATGGCCGAGATTATGTATTCACAAGAATACCTCCACATCCAAACTTTTTTCTTGAGATAAAAAGGACAAGTCTTTGATCTCTAGGAACTTTTAGTGATGGCAAAATCATAAACATGCTATGCACTTTATTTTATTCTTCATTATAAAATAAAGAAAGACCTATAAAGTAAATATGAGATGCAAGTTCATTTTTAATCCTTGAGTTTAGGTGATTACTTGAAATATAAACATGCTAGAAAAGAAATATAAATATGACATGCAAGTTCATTTATTATCTTTAAGCTTTAAGTGATAACTTGGAAATAAATATGATATGCAAGTCCAATTCTTTATTTTAGTACTTTAGGCCCCTTAGAGTATTCACTCTAAATCAACAATCAACTTTAAGGTTGAAATAGGTAGGCTTCGAGATTAATTATTAGGTGATGGCAAGGAAATATAAACATGAATGCAAAGCTTGAATGTAAATATGCCATGCAAGGACTTGAAATATAAATATGAATACAAGTTCATTTTATGTCTTACTAGAGCTCATTCAAGACCTTAAAGGAGCATAAATCTCAACCCAAACTTATCTTAGCAAGATAAAGCAAGCTTTAGAGTTCTTTATACTAAGGTTTTAAATAAAACCTTATGGTGTGAACATCATCATCAAGCTCTAGGAAATGGATTCAAAAGGAAACAAAACCATAAAGAAAGAAAAAGGGCCGAAATCAAAAAGGAATGAAATACACCATATTCTTTATTTTATGCCCAAGAACTCCTATCTAGAGTAAACTCTAGAATGGCCAGCCAACTTTAAGGTTGGCAAGGGTAAGCTTTGGGGTCTTTGAAATCAAGTGTTATATATTTTCTTTTAAGGTAAAATCATTAGTGGGCTAAGTAGCATTTTTAATAAAACTTTCAAGAAAGCAAAACTCAAGCTTTAGAGACCTGATTATGATAAAATCAAGTCATCATCTAGAGACACTCATCATCAAGCTATCATGAGAAACCAACAAGCCTATGAGGGCCAAAATGTTAAAAGAAAAGAAAAGAAAGAAATCGATTTTGTAAAGCATTAAAGCACCAAGAATAAAGCTTATCAAAGCAAAGAAATAATCATCAAAACAACTCCTTACCAAAGGTATGTTTTCTTGGAGATGGAAAGGACTTGATCTTGAGAGAAGGATAAAAGAAAAATCTTCCTTGAAGCTTGGAGGTGTGTCCGGCCAAGGAGAGAAAGAAAGGAAGAGAGTTGTGTTTTATTTGAGTTTGATCTTTGGAAAGATAAGGCTAAGTGTTTAGAAGGTAGTGTATGGTTGAAGGGTGGTTCTTTGTAAGTAAGAAGAAGATAAAGAAGATGAAGAAGATGAAAAGAACTCTTGAGAGAAAATGAGAGAAACTCAAGAATGCTCTTTGAAGCTTGAACTTAACAAATGAACAAAAGTGCAACCAAGTCTATCTAGGCATGATATTTATAGAGAAATGAAACAAATGAAGATACATGGAGGAAGAGTGGAGGCCATGACCTCATGTTCCATGAGGTGAGAGAATTTGTTCCATGAAGGTATGGTGAGGTATGGTGGTGAGTATGGCTAGGTATGGTGAGGTATGATCCCAAGCATGGCTCCAAGTATGGTCCTTGATTTGGAATTAAAATAAATTAATTCTTTTAAATGGAGGAGGAGGAGGAGTGGCAGTTTTTCTTCTTAATTAAGGGAGGAAAATCACAATTTAATGTGTATTAGGAGTAAGCTTACGGGTAGTATTTGATTAGGCCAAACATTAAAGTTTTGTGACTAAGTGTTTAGGTAAGTAAGTAGATAATTAGGGCCATATAAGACTAGATTAGAAGATGGTCTCTCTAAATTAATGAAGTCAAACTTCATTAACTTGGAATCTAATGCCAACAACATTCCTTGATTTAGGGAAATAGGTGAGAGAAAATACTATTCATAGATACTTTTCTTAAAGAATTAAAACTAGAAAAGAGTTTTGAGTTTTCATAAGCAATCTTAGGTCCTAATTAACCTCAAATAATTATTTTGGTCCTAAATTAATTATCAAAATTAATTAATATCTAATTAGAGTCTAATATTACTTAGGTTTTGCTAATGACATCACTAAGTCCAAAATGCACTATGTAGGGCGAAATTGTAATTTCCCTTAAAAATGGCCCGGGACCTCCAGGACTAAATCAAACCTTAAATATGCCTTGAAAACATAGCTTTAGACTTCCAAGCAAAGTCTGGGTCAATTCAGAAATCAAAACCGTACTTAATCATAGTAAGGGTATTTTGGTCATTTTGACCCAAAAGTTCAGAAAAGAGATTTTTCTACTCTATTAACATTCATTCACATGCAATCCCCTTCAATCATTGAGTTGAACCTTTGAGAACTGCCAGGTCGGCTATCCTCGAATTCCGAGTAAAAAATGACCTCAAGGGCATTTTGGTCATTTTTGCTCAGACAGAAAAATCGAGGTGTTACAGCAAGTGTCCACAAATAACATGACATCTATGTAAATGGAAGCGTGTCCATTTGCATTGATGTAGTGCTATTTGAGGCCTTTAGGAAAGTGTTAGTCACGTCTAGGTTCAGCAAGAGTTTGTCTTTTCTTGACACTTGTGGTCTTGTTATATGTCCTCCCTTTCACAGGTATGACCATGCAACCTGTATACCCTTCACATCTTTGTCGTCATCGTAGAAGCGAGACATCTAGTGACAGTGCTGGCCTTACAGCTTTTGAACAGATGATAGCAAACTTGACAGATGTGATGACCAGGCAGTTAGAGGTGACTACGCAGCTACCTTCAGTCAAAGATACAAACGACTCAGCCTTGGAGCGTTTCAAGAGGATGGACCCACTTTAAATTGGCGTTTGACCATTGAGGGTCCCCAGGAATTCCTCAGGCAGGTACAGAAGATTGTTGATGTCATCCATTGTTCTTCAGTGAGAGCAATGGAGTTGGTTGGCTTCCAGCTAGGAGGCCAAGCAGAGTTATGGTATCAGGAATTCCGACAGAGACTTGGGACTGCTAGCTCTCCCTCTTGGGAACAATTCAAGGAAGTCTTCATACTGAGATTCATATCAGAGAGCTAGCAGGCACAGATGATTGAGGAGTTTTTGAAGCTCTGTTTAACTCTAGGCATGACAGTTACAGAGTATGACAAGTGTTTCACTTATCTGGCATAAGTAGCCTTTAGCATGATACCAACAGAGATAGCTAGTGTGAGATATTTTGTTCAGGGACTGACAAGAGATATGTTCCTCAACTTGCAACCTCACGTCAAGAATATGGACTATGCTCAAGTGGTAGACACAGTGATTAGTCTTAAAAGTGGTTTAGCAGAGCATAGGGCGATGTCAGAGGCCAACAAGAAGGCCCAGGTTCATGCCTTTTTCTCAAGCGAAGCAGGTTCAAACAAGGGTCACCATCAGCAGGGCCAGCAGCGGAGTGAGTTAGGTAGGGCCACCTTTTCAAAACATATCTCGATATGCCTAACTGCATCACAGACTTTTGGTAAAGTAGGCAGTCAGCACAGTGGATGGGGTTCATGGCAATCATATCCAGTATGCCCAACTTGTGAGAAAAGTCATTAGAGTCAATGTTTATTTGGCTCCTTAGTATGCTATGGGTGTGGCCAGCCGGGCCACAAGCGTAAAGAGTGCCCGATGTTTCAAAGATCTCCTAGTTAGGGGTCAGCTAACCCCTCCATGTCAGTTTAGTCTCTCCAGTCAACAGCCCAAGGTGGCTTCATCGCTTTGATAAGCCCTGGAGCCGGGGGTAGGGACCCTGGTAGCAAAGGTGCAGGTAGTAGAGGAGCAGGTGATAAAGGCCTGGGTAATAGAGGGACTGCCTCGTTTATTTGCTATAACTGATTAGAATGTGCAGGCTTCAAATGAAATGATAACAGGCATGGCGAAAATATGTTCGTTCAATACAATGACGTCATTTGACCCGGGGCCCACCTATTCTTATATGTCCCCGTTCTTTGCTTTACAGTTTGAAAGATCCCCTGAGGATCTTGAGAAGCTGTTTTTGGTTAGGGTACCTTCGGGAGAGCCCATACTTGTTCAGGTAGTGTATAGATCATGCAAAGTCAAAGTTGGTGACATGGAGGCACTAGTAGATTTAATAGTACTAGACATGCCTGACTTTGATGTTATCCTAGGCATGGGTTGGTTAGCCCCTTGCTATGCCATGGTAGAATGTTCGACACCGACGAGCTTGATATTAGCTACGAGTGTACTATGGTTAATGGATAAAGGTAGTTATGGGTTTTTAGTTGCAGTCAGGAATGTAGAGATAGAGACACCAAGTTTGGGCATTGTTCCGGTGGCAAGTGAGTTTCAAGATATGTTTCTAGATGAATTGCTGGGTATGCCGCCGAAAGGGAAAATAGAGTTTATGATAGAGCTTGAGCCAAGAGTTAAACCCATCTCTATACCCCTGTATCGCAAAGTTAAGAGAATTGAAAGAGTAGTTATAAGAGTTGTTAGACAAGGGGTTTATAGCCAAGTACCTCTCCATGGGGTGCTTCAGTATTGTTTGCTAAAACGAAAGATGGTTCGATGAGGATGTGTGTAGATTACAGGCAACTAAATAAAGCGATGATCAAGAATTGGTACCCCTTACCTCGTATTGATGATCTTTTCAACTAGCTTCAAAGGGCAAGATCAATCTTCGATCTGGTTACCATGAGTTGAAATTAAGAATGAAGATATACCTAAGATAGCTTTCAGGACTCGCTATGGGCATTATGAGCTCTTAGTGATATCCTTTGGGTTAACCAATGCCCCAGCAACATTCATGGATTTGATGAATAGGTGTTAAAGCCATTTCTGGATCACTTTGTGATTGTCTTTATTGATGACATTTTAGTGTATTTCAAGAGTATGGAGGAACATGAGCAAACATCTGAGAATGGTTTTATAAACTTTGAGGGAGAATCAGTTATACGCCAAGTTCTCCAAGTGTGAGTTTTGACTAGACCAAGTGGCGTTCCTTGAACACGTAGTGTCAAAGGATGGAATTCTGGTAGATCCAAAGAAGGTGGAAGCAGTATAGCAATGGCCTAGACCTATAATAGTTTTAGAAGTCCGTCATTTCTTGGGCTTGGCAGGATATTACAGGCAGTTCATTCAGGATTTCTTAAGGATCATAGCACCCATGACGAAGCTAACACAGAAGAACGTCTGGTTTCAGGGGATAAAAGAGTGTGAAGAGAGTTTTCAGAGGCCCAATACATGCTTGATCACAGTGCCAGTTTTGGTATTACCTTCAGGGACAGGTGGCTTTTTAGTATTTTATGATACTTCTAGAGTTGGACTTGATTGTGTCCTGATACAGCATAGCCAAGTTAAAGCATATGCCTCACGGCAACTCAAGAAGCATGAGCAGAATTACCCTACGCATGACTTGGAAATGACGACAGTGGTTTTTGCCTTGAAGATTTGGAGGCACTACTTGTATGGAGAGACTTATGAGATTTTCACAAACCACAAGAACTTGAAGTACATCTTTTAATAGAAGAATCTGAACTTAAGACAATGTAGATGGCTTGTGTTGTTAAATGATTATAACTGTATAATCTCAAACTACCTAGGAAAGGTGAATGTAGTGGCAGATGCCTTGAGCAGGAAATCAGCGAGCAGTTTGGCCCACATAGCGCTAGTGAGGCAGCCGATAGTAGAGGATATCCACAAGTTTGAAGCTGGGGGTGTTCAATTCGGCCTTAGTGATACAGGAGCTATCCTAGGTCACATCAGGGCTCAGTCAACCTTGGTAGGACAGATCAAGGCATAGTAGGATGAAGATCTGAATCTAGTTAAGTTGGTTAAGGGTGTTCGTAAAGGTGAGAACACAGAGTTCTCGATTGATGTTGAGGGTGTGTTGCCCTTTGGGAACCATTTATACATGCTAGCAGTTTGTGAATTGAGGAGAAAAGTAATGGAAGAAGCCCATGGTGCAACATACTCAGTGCACCCAAGATTAGCTAAGATGTATCAGGATCTAAAACAATTGTTTTGGTGGGATGATATAAAGAGAGATATCAGTGACTTTGTAGCTAAGTGCTTGGTGTGCCAGCAAGTCAAGGCTAAGCACTAGAGGCCACCAAGGTTACTTTAGTAGATAGATATTCCAAATTGGAAGTTGGAAAGGATAACCATAGACTTCGTAGTTGGGTTACCTCAAAACACTAAGGGATTTGACCACAACTTTCCACCCCCAATCAGATGGCCAGTCAGAAAGGACGATACAAACTTTAGAAGATATGTTCAGAGCTTGTGTGCTAGATTTTAGAAGGAGTTAGCGTGATCACCTACGCTTGATTGAGTTCTTATACAACAACAGTTACCAAGAAAGTGTCCAGATGGCACCATTCGAAGCCTTATATAGGAAGCATTGCAGGTCTCCCATCGAGTGGTTTAAGTTTTGGGAAGTAAGTCCCTAAGCTCGGACCTAATTTAGGAAACCTTAGAGAATGTTTAGTTTATTAGGAGCATCTTTTAGCAGCATAGTCCAGGAAAAAGTTTTATACAGATAGCCGTTGACGTAACTTGGAGTTTACGATTAGGGACCACATGTTTCTAAGGATAACCCCTTATGAAAAGGGTTGTAACATTTGGTAAGTGGGGAAAGTTAAGCCCTCGTTTTATCGGCCCATTTGAGATCTTAAAAAGAGCTGGAGTAGTAGCCTACAGGTTGGCATTGCCTCCCAGTTTATCAACCATACACCTATTGTTTCATGTCAGTATGCTTAGGAAATATATGCCTGACCAGTCTCATGTGCTTACTCCACAAACGATTCAAGTTGATGAGAGTTTGTCTTATGAAGAGGAACCAGTTGCTATCATGGATAGGTAGATCAAGAAGTTATCTGGAGGAACCATTTTGGCAAGGAAGTGACGTGAGAAGCTAAAGAAGCCATGAAAATCAAATATCACTACAAAAAATTATGTTAATAGTGGCAATGTAATTATGGCGTTTCTTCTAAACTACCATAATAACTGGTAAATAATGGTAGTTTCGTTAACTGCCACAATTTCCATGACAAAAGTGGCTATTAAAGTAAGTAGTGGCATTTTGTAACTGCTGTAATATTTTTTAAAGATATTTTTTATAATTTTTAATTTTGGGCAGTCCTTCTTTCTTTTTCTACCTAATAGCTTTCCTTGCTCTTTATTTTTCACTTCACTATTCAAAATTAAAAAAAATCACTGTTCTTTGCTCCCTGTCAATTTGCCCATGCCCCATCATCGCCTCCTCTCCATCTTTACCTTGGCCTTTCTCTTCAGCTCTCCGCCGTTGGTATCCAATAACCCACCACCTTCAATTGCGTCTTCTATTGTGGGATCTACGAGAATATGACCTAATTAACCTAACAACGTAAATGATACATCTCTCTTTCCCTTCATATAGCCATTCCAACATAGAGACAACTGCTACCATATCTTCACCTTTGCGCAGCCAATTCATCACGGCCAGTAGTGGATCGCCTCAGCCACAGTCCTGCCATCCTTATCACTTCTCAATCGCCCAAGTCCGCTGCCATCTTTCCTCGTTCGCGCAGCCACAACAGTCGCGACTGCACCGTAAGCTTCTCTGCCACCCTTTTTTCATCGTCTTGCTGCATAGGCTTGCGACCGTCCACCATTTTGGAGCCTCTCTTTGCTGTTTCAGAGTAGCCACTGCATAGTGCTTCCAAACTAGAAAGGTATGCCCCCAATTCTAACCCTATTTTAAAATTATGCTTTCCAATTGATTGCAAGTATATAATTTAAAATTATGATTTGATTGCTATTGGTATTGTTATTGGTTCAGGCTTGATGGAAAAAAAAGGTGTGGACTTTTTATTGGTATCATTATTGGTTGGGGGTTTTGTGTTACTTGATTTATTATTGATCTGATTCAATTGGTAATATTGCAACATTTTCAGCTTTATTTCGTTTACTGATTTGATTTTCAATATATTGTTATTCCTCCTTCTGTGGCTTTTTGTTTATGGAATATAAAAATTTGTTCAAGTTAATTACCCTTTGCATGAGTGATTGTGTTGTTTTTGCTCTATGTGCATGGCTGAATGTGAGTTTGTGATTGAGATTGAGATTGAATGTGTTTTGTTCTAAAATAGGGGAAAGTAATTTTAAAGTGAGTTGTGAATTTTTGATTGAGTCTTATTTTGATCTATGAACAATGTCAAAATAGGCCATTCATGCGAGCGCTCCTAAACAAACCAAATGCTTAATTTGATTCCATGACTTGGAAGTGCCTTCTTTGTAAGGCAATGAAATGAAATTAAGTAGTATTGATATAGCTTGGTCATATTGTAGGTAGTTGTTGCCATTTCAACTTAGCTTGGACTTGGTGCTACTCTACATCTCTTTAATTATAAGGTTGATTTAATTTGAAATGGGAAAGATTCATTGATTGTGAGTTGTTTCAAAAACTGACCAATGAAATGAACTAATTTTGCATAATAGATTTTTACAATTTTGGCTTAAGAAGTCATTTTTAAGATGACAAAAGAGAAATATGAGATGCACTTTTCTTTGGTTCCCTTTTTTCTTGACTCTTTTTATCTTTTCCTCTAAAGGTTAAGATGTAACGCTTCCAATTTTGGATTCATTTGCAGCATATTGCAATTTTACTTCTTTAAGCTGTCTTTTTTCTCTCTTCTTTTTTATCCAAAATAGATAATATAATTACTGCAACATAGGAAATCCTCACTTTCTTAGCTAGCAGTCGATAACCTTTTTCCAAGAGGTTTGTTTCTTATAATTCTTTGTGGTGATATGTTACAAACTCGATACAAGTTAAGCAGTGCTTATTATGACATCTCATCTCTGTCAGGTTCTTGCATTATGTGACTATCCAACCAATTTGGAGAAAGTTAAGGCATCGGCTTTGTTCAGGTACAGAGGATGAACTGAGATTAAGTAGCATTAAGATAGCTAAAGTATATTGTAACAGCAAACTGTCTTAATGGTTGTACATATGGAATAAATGTATTAGAGCTTGAATCATCTACACATAGTAGCTAATAGTTCCCTTGCTGTAACAAGTGAAACTCAAGGAGCATTGTTTTCAATGTGATCAAAATGTATATTTGACTTTCCTCAAATCCTTTGAGCATATAATAATGAAAATATTTAAACAAAAGGATGCAACATTGAATTTGAATGTGTTAATGAACCTCAGTTCTTTTAGCCCTTTTTTTGCAATGCAATAGTCTACCATACAAAAGGGAGAGTAGAAATTGCTGTTATTACTAATGATTAGATCTGAAGAGTCTCTAAATTGTGGATTTTAATGTTCCTCCTATTTTGTTTGTAATTAGCTTTTCCCCTCTATGGTTGTCTTTTTGTGGATTAGATCTGATTAGTTAGGTATTGCGTGATCTATTTAATTTGATTTATTTTTTTAGTATTCACAATGTGGGTCATAAAATTATTCTTATTATAATTATATAATAAAAACTGCTAAAGTATATAGTATTCACAATTAGATACATATAGGTAAACTGTTATGTCAGGATTAGCTTAAGAGTTCAACTTAAACTTTTCATTCTTATTATATTATAATATTTAATCAGCTGATATTTTCTTTGGATTTCTATATTGCATAATTCTTGATTATCTGTGACTATTTAGGTTTCTTTTACTTACTTTTACTGCCATACTCTAACTTTTGATGAGGCAACGTCTAGAGTTGCTTGTGATCCTAATTCTAGATCTCATGCATATTTTTTGAAGTTTCTATTTGGAGTAACTAGAAAAATAGGAAATCGAAGAATTTGGAATGAGAATTTTACTTCACATTTGTCGCCTGGCATAGGCTCTACTCTATTTCATGTTTGTGTGTGTAAATTTCGCTTCTAATGTTGTGTGTTGTTGCTTATTTAGTGCAACTTTGCAAGTTATTTGTAACTATAGAAGGAAGAGGCAATAACAACATGATATACACCATTTGGAGTTATGAAGTGCAGAACTTTTGTTTCTTTTCTTTTCTTTTTTATATTATCTTTGGTGTATGTTGATCAAGGATTTATTCGTACATTATTACCTATTTTGTTGTTGTTCTTGCAGATACACACCACTACTCAGTCCTCGCCAATGCAGGCCTATAACTAGTCTATTAATGGTCTTGACAAGGAACTTGATCATTTGAAGAATGCATTTGAGGTGTGATGTGGCTCTTTTTTTGTTCTTATTTTTGCAATGTATCTAACTTCTATGACATCACTGATATTTAAATCTTGGTATCTTATGGATATTAAATAGAGAGTATTATGCATTAGTTTCAAGCCATGCTTGTTTCATAGGTACCATTTCAGTATCTCCACTTTCATAACCTGCAAATTAGTTGCAGATTCTAAAATTAAATCATATCATTTGACTATTTGGTGTTTCTAGTGACTGGTCAGTTACTAATACTATGGAAATTGGAATTTGATCAATGTTCAGCCCATGTACCGTATTTTGTTTTAAAAAAGAAAACTCATTATATCACAGCTTTGGCATCTCCTGTTATATTGTAGCTATGTTTGAATATTATCTGTGCTTTATTTTTTGATGATATATGCTTTCCTCTCTAGATAATTTTATTAAAGTAAAGGACAACATTTATGCAATGGCCTGAGAATTGGTTTTCTGTTCTGAAAGACATTGCTTAATTCTAAAAACACAACTTTTTGAATATTGAAATAGTCTTTACTGATTCTATGACTTCAATATGGTTCTTCTGAAACATATAAATACTAGTTGTGTCTCTTGGTAGCTTTTATGGGCTGAAGGTGGAATATTAGCTCTCTTGACTTGCAAGCTATGGGCATAATTATGTCATTCTAGAAAGTGAGGAAGATTAGGAAAAAACATTTATAAATCTGGAATCTGTGTGTGACCAAATGATGATTGTAGTACATGCTAATGTGTTTGGAAGAAGTAAATCCCTTATGGATCTTATTGAGTATTTTTACCTTTTCTGATTACCATTAATTGCATATTCAAAATTACAATTGCAGGCAGAGATGGTGAATTTGGCTATTGCCTTTTCGTTGGGGTCATCATTGCTTTCTTGATGTAGTATAGAAAATGTATTCACTATATGTTGGCCTTGGTAGTTGATGCTTACATAGAGCTGCTATGTGATTTAGTTTAATATGAAACTTGATTTTTGCTTAATTCCTTTATTTTATCTTCTTAGTTTAATATGTAGCTGAAGTTGGTTTCATTGAATTGTGTGGCATTATTATTAATTATTAAAATAAAGGAAATATATATATTTTTCAATCAGGACACAAATTATGGTGGTTTTTAATTGCCGTCACTAATTCTTTTTTTAAAAAAATTCATGAAAAATTATGGCAATTCCAAACTGCCATAATTATTTTTTTAAAAAAATTTTTATCCCAATTTGTGGCGGTTTATGCAGCCTTTCAATTTCATCACAATTATAGCGGTTTCATATGTAAATTGTGGCGATTAAAAAGGAACCACCGTAATTAACCGAATAACCTTAGTAATTATGGCGGTTTTGAGAACCGCCATAATTTGCATAAATACCTGCCATAATTCACCACTTTTTTTGTAGTGTATCCCCACCTTTTTCCACATCAGGGTACGTTGTTTAGATTTTAAGACCAAATCTCTTTTAAAGTGAAATTTATTAGAACCTGAATTATCATTGCTATTATCATTGTTAGTACTCAGTATTAGTATTATTATTATTATTAATTTGTTATTGTTTTAATAATATTATAACATATTATTGTTTTAATATTAATGCGTGGTGCACAACGTTTTAGATTTAATAATATTATAATATATTATTGTTTTAATATTAATATACACGTCGCATGATAGACGTTTTTATATTATTTTATATATATATATATATCTATGGAAGTTATGCATTGTCATCCACTGCCATCCATCCTTGTTTAAGAGCTTTCATCCAACCTCTTATCACTGTGTCAACACCATCCATCGCCACAGTCCATGATTTGCCGACAACCAGATCTGGGCAAAAGTTCCTGAACAACATATCCATATAGAAAGCATTGTGCAAGAAAACACTCGTTTTGGGGTCGTAGTGTTTAGTCTAGTGATTAGAAAATGATGCATTTGAAATGAGTTATAATGACTAGTGGTAGATTGATGACTGACCCAGTTTTAGTTTGCATTAAAAATGCTTCTAGTGGTAGATTGTTGGCATAGATTAGTCACTACTGCGGAGGACTTGACAGTGAATGGCTTGATGAGAACATTAGAACATATTTATGATTTGGGAAAAAGTCAAGTAAAAGTCATGCCACATCATATAAAATTTACGTAGAGGATTTGTAATCATTTGTGTTAAATTTCAACACAATTATTATTCCTCTGTTAGCTCTTTTTTTTATCTCTATGTATCTTACAAGTCATTAGTGAACTGGTAGGCACTTCATATATATTTTTTTATTTTTATATGAATTTTAATATTTTATAACTTATTTTATTATTTATTATATCTTTCTTTCAAATTTATTTTCTATATTTTAATTTTTCTCAACTTCTTTTAGCTTTTTTCTATTAAATGCCATAATCTAACAATTTAAACTTTTGAAACAAATGATTTTATGATATAATATCAAAGTCTCTATGACTTAAAAGTCGAGTTCGATCCTTGTTGTTGCTTTCATTCTTCTAATGAAAAAATAATAAATTTTAGCACAAGATAAGCTCAAAATGTATTCACATGAGAGATGTATTATATGAAAATGCCTTTTGGTATAGGTGGTTTCTCTTCACTATTCTCAACCCACTCTCAAATTCTGTAGTCTCCAATTACATCTACTTTGTCATCCCATTATCAAACACTCTTCAATTGTATAAGGAAAACTGAATTTTATTGCCATGAATCACCGTAGACATGTTTATATATGTTTTAGTGATAGGAAAAATCATTAGCAGCCTATATGTTTTCAATTTCAAACAAATGGCTGCTACTGACCTATCTCTTGACAACATTGCTAAGGAACTAAGCCGATCGACAGCCAAATTTGGGTCATTCTTTGAACGCTCTATCAGCACTTGCTGGAAAAATGGAAACTATTCAACAGGGACGCAAAGTATTCTAGTATCGATATCCTTCCCCCTTTAACCAGATTGTGAATCTCGAGTTTCAAGGATGTAGTGCGCTGATACAAAGAAAAAGAAAACAGAAAAGCAAAGGGGAAGGATGTAACGAGCATGAAATAGGATGTAACAGTGTTAATTAATGGGGAATCTTTTAAAATACCGTGTAATTTTTATTTGACATGGCAAAAATTTTATTGGCAAGACAAAGAGGACAAAAGAAGAGGGGACAGAAGATTTTTATCCACCTAACATCACTATCATAACAGTAGGAAAACAAAGACAATCAATAAGAGAAGCTAGTGGAAATTAAGGTGCATTTGTTTTGAATTTTAGAAAGAAAATAGTTATAAAACATAATTTTCTATATAATTGAAAAAATTGAAAAATAATTTTTTAATCCCAAAATGTCAAATAAACGCCCCTTTGCTGAGCCTGAATTCATCAAGAAGTCTCTTGGTTGTGTTCACAATATCATTTACTATAGTAATTTTTTTTTGACACATTTACTATAGTTATGAGATGGACAAACAATAATTTCCCTTATTCTCTATTGTACTTTTAGTCATACTACAAAAAGTTGGGCAAATTATCACAATCTCTTCTAAGATCAGTTGATATTACACTTACTTTCTCCTATTTAAAATTACACTTTCCATCTTTAAATAAATAATATTAATATTTATTAAAATTATTCTTTTAAATTCCTAAATTACCTCCTGAAAAAACCCTAAAATCCCCTCCTTCCTAACACCCCATCAAGGACCCCATACTAATCAGTACAAATCAGATCCCTCAATCAAAGGAAAAACCAATTTCTGCCCCAACAAACCAGCTATTTCTGATTCAACAAAAATTTTGTACGCTTGAAATCATTATTTTTGAGCTATGAAATTCTACATTGTCTAGAACAGAGATCTCAATGATAATCATGTCTCTCTGTATTGAACATGAGCTGCATAGAGCGTACAGGTTTCTTCATCGATCTTGAGTTAAGGTGTGGATATTTTGCTCTCTAGGGTAAGGATTTTGTAAGCAAAGAGAAGCGATCTTTGTCTACACAAAGTGCAATTTTGGCGATGGAAAATGCAGATCTAGCTTTCCTTTGCTATGATTGATAATCTTTGCTGTGAAGAAGATATAAATAATGTTTCTATGTTGAATCTATTACAATGGCATAGGAGTAGCATTTCATAGAAATTGAAGAAACACTTGAGGGTATAAAAGTCATTTTACATGTTTTCAACCTTTTAAAAATTAATTTTCACAAGGTTATTAATTGAAAATGGGTAAGTCAAATTGTTAACGAATTACTAATTAATTGATTTTGATATGATACTAATTAAAGATTCAATTTATACCAAATTTATCCTTAATCAAATATTTAAGACACATTATAATACTAATATTTAAGACTCATTACATAAAAGGTCTTTCATATGTTATTTATAGAAAAATTATACCCCACTATTTTCATAATCTTAACACTTGAAGTAAATTTTTGAATTTAATTTACCTTCTAATTATCAATTATTTTTTCAATCATACCTTCATATCTCTCTACCATTAACAAAATCAATATAAAAAATAAAAAATAGTATAAAAAAAATTATAATTCAATATATTATACAATAAAATCTTATATATATAATTATAGTATTAACAATAACAAATCTATTATAATTGTGTTGCATTAGTAGTATTTGTTATTATAGATATTTATGTTTTGAAGTTCAAAGTATTTTTAAAATTTTTCATTTTAAATTTTTTTTAATATACCCGTAAATATCAATAGAGATTCAAATCTCCATGTGAAATGAAAAATGGGAACCCGTGATCAGGATATGCATGAGAATAGAGGTAAAATTATAAATGAAGATGGCATGGGATCAGGGGAATTTTCTAATTTTAAATGTAGAACTTTTGAAAAGCATAATAAAAAAATTATCTATAATCATAATAAAAAAAATTATCTATCTACATATATCACTATATTCTATTTAATTTTTTACAACTTAAATATTCCAATCTATCAATTCCATAATTTTTTCATACTAATTTTTTTGAAAAATAATACCTTCAATTTTTTAGCACTAAAATATTTAAAAAAGTCAATCTATAATTTACATTTCTTTGATAATGATATTAAATATTTATTAATTTTTAAAAAGTAAATAATTATATTATGTTTATTTAAAAAATTATAATTGATATACCACTCTAATAATTGAGATTTTATAAATTAGAATTATAAATGATTTTTAACTAATTATTACACATTGATTATAACATATATTTTAAAATTGATATTTTAATTTATCAAAAGGATGTACAAGAAAAAATATGTAATTAAAATCATATAAATTAAATTTATGTATTATTTTTATTAATTAGAAAATATATTTTATATTTTTAAATTAAATATTTTAATTTACTAAAAAGATATAAACTGCTAGGGATCATAAAAAAATTAAAAATGGGTACATATGGGAATTATCCAATGGGAAAGGAATTGACATATATTTCACCTTCATAAGGATGATCTATAGAGGCTAAGTCCCTATTTGTTAAACAGAATATGGACATTGATAATACATTTTTATTATTTAATTATTTTTATTATATTTATATTTTGTATATATTTTTAATTTTAATTTAGATTATATTGCATTAATAGTATTCGTTATTATGGATATTTATGTTTCAGATTGTAAAAATATTTTTAAAGTTTTTCTCTTTTTGAAATTTGTTAATAAACTCTTAAATACCACAGAGATTCAAAATCTCCACAGGAAACGGGAAATGGGAAATAGGGACCTATAAGGGGATGGGGATGAGAGATAAAATTCTAAACGGTGACGGGTGGCGTAGGACATATCTCCTTTCTCATTGCTACTCATTGTTATCCCTATAAATAGCTTATGATATAGTAAAATTATTCATTTATTCTCTTTATTCAACAATTTCAACCTTCGAAATGTGAAAAATTTTCATAAAGTAGGCTCTTTATTATTAGTTATAGATCATCTATCAAGATATTTTCAACCTTATAAATATAATATTCAATATAAGATATAAAATAAGAATGACACATTTATATTTTATCTATTTATTTACTTATTTAACTATTAACGTACTTTTAATGTAAATTTATATACTCAATTTTTTTATAAGATATACCTAAATAAATTATCAGTTATTTTTTATAATAATCAACAAAGTATTTTTTATTATCTTTCTGTGTATCGTACAGGTCAAACGACTAGTAATCCTAAAACTACGAGTTAAGAATTTCATAAAACATTTAGAATTTATAATTAATATCATAAAATTATAATTAGTAAAATAACCTATAATTTCAAGAAGTATAGTATTTTGGAATAAGTTAATAAATACATATTATAAAAGCATGTCACTTTAATTGGTAAAAAAGGGTAAATATTTTAAATATTGAAACTAATTTTGGGTGACTAATTTTTTAATTTGCTATATTTTCTTTAACATATATAAATTACCCATGTTGAATTATAAAGTTTTATGTTCACAAATTAAATTGTGTGACGTTGCAGATCGAGTATGCATAACTGATATCTAAAATTTAATTTTATTGACTAAATTTTTTTTGTTATGATCAATACATTTATACAAGTTAAATTTATAATAAAATAATATAATTAGTAGGATAATAATTACAAACATATGGCAAGTGAGTTAAATTAATTGTATAATCAGCTAGTAATAATATATTAAATTAAATTAATTAACTTCAGTCTATGTATGATAATTATTTTTAATAGTATTTGATTTAATTTTTTGCAAAAATTTTCATGTTTACTTTTTTAAAACAAAAATATTCGTTATGTGATATATAGTTCTGATTTTAACATCAATAATATTACACTTATTACAGTGATGATTGTTGATACCCAATAATGTGATGTTCAGTGTAAATTTTTAACCTTGGGAAATAAATAACGAGTATGTTTAATTGATTGAAGAGTAAAAATTTGATAAAATTTTTGTGACTAGACTTTATGTACAATTTAATTTGAAATTTTTTAATTATTATCAAAGTTCATCATCTTAAATTAAACTCTTGCTATTATTTGAAAATTTTTATCTCGAAATGTTTTCAATTTTAGTCATTGTCGTATTTATATTGTTTGTTGACAACAAATAACATGTCTTGAAAATTAAAAATGTTAGGATTAAATTGATATAAGAAAATTTGGCTAGATCAATTTAAAATATTGGGATAAAAAATTATTTCATTCAATATTTGTAGACGTTTCTGAGCTTTAAAAGAAGAACTATGGGTCTAAGCAATATATTACAAAGCATACTCTTCAATTTTTTTTTTCATTCAAAGAACTTGAACATAAAAACTTCTTATACGATAAATAAGTATAGATCTTTATTTTTTTTAAAATTATAAATCTATTTTTTAAAAAAAAAATTGTCTAATAAGTAAAATAAAATCGTATGATGCAAATTGTGCCTGATATATATAGAACTAATGGTTGTTAGTAACAGAATAACAAATTCCAGCATAACAAACATGATCTACCTGCAATTTGGTCATTTCCAATCAGGAAAAGGCAAGGGGTAGAAGATTAATTTTGTTCTTGTCATTTTTAATGTTTATTGCTATAAATTAAGCTCGTCATCTTCATTTACCTGTCTTTCTCTTCTGAAAACACGAACACATTCCCCATTTTCAACTTTCTCCTTTTTAATTCCATGGGTTTTCTTTCAATTTTCACAGAAGAACACCAATACCTAGACAACCCCTTCGATCTTCTCCCAGACGATGTTATCCGCATTATCTTCAACAAAGTCCAAGATGCCAAGGCCCTCCTTGCTTGTTTTTCCCTCAGCAAACGTCTTTCCTTCTTCATCCCCCAAATCGATGTTGTTTTGCTTTCCCTTATTCTCCCTTCCAAAAAAGTGGACAAGAACAATGAAAACAATACCAGAAGAAGAAACAACGAGAACCGCACTGATGGCAATTTCATAAATATTGCCAGATCTGCTGCCAATTACCTAATCACCAAACTCCACCGCAACAACAACGACAATCGTCGAGATGGCGACGGCGACTATGACCCCGCTGTCGTTCTATGCCAGCGCCTTCGACCGTTTAACCAAATCAGGCACCTCCACCTCGAGCTTCACAACGATGTCCGTGAGATGCACTATGAGCTCGTCAAATGGAATGCTAATTATGATAGGGAATTCAAGACCTTCGACATTCTCTTTTGTGAGGTGTCGTTTCATAATTTCTCTGCCGGCGAATGGTTACCAGATCCAGAGTGGGGCATGCGCTACTTTGAACGCGAACGGGAGTTGTACTTGTCAGCATTGTGCATGAAGGCGGCGTTCAAGAGGCACCGCATGGTGAAGGAGATGCTGCCATTCTTTCCAATGCTGGAGACGGTGACGATCACAGATGCGATGAGGCAAGGTAGATTCCTCATGGCGAAGAAAGACATTCAAGATCTGAGGGATTCATTGACGGAAGAGCACGTGGAGGAGGTAGAGCCATCGGGTTTAGTGATGAGGAGGTGGTGTGCAATGAGGAGGTGGCACTCACCGTTGCTGGAGTTGCCGTCGCTAAGGTGCACATGGAAGGATGCAATTATGCTAGTGGTGGATCCTGTGGACGGCAGCAATTTCCTATTTGGGCCGGATGTGGATCCTGTGCATAGTGATCCGCCGATGGTGCCGGCGGTGAAGGTGGATGGAGGCTGCGACAGTTACGAGAGTGACGCGAAGGAGGAAGCGATGTTTAAGGTGGCACGAAAAGAGATCTTGACTTTGAGTGAGGGTGTCAAGCAAACTTGGGGTTGGGTGAGATGGGACTTGTGGAATAACTTTAATTCTCATGGATTAGCTCAGTAATAATATAATTTAACTTTTAATAATGTACTTATATGGCAAAAAATATATGATAACTTAACTTAAATAAAGAGAACAAGCTATACAATTGGAATTCTAAAGAGCCAAGGTGATGAATTCCTTACTTTGGGTAAGTTAGGGAGTATGGTTTGTCTCTCTTATCCTACCCTATATAATTATTAAATTAACCCACTTTAACATTAAAGTTTCTCTTCCTACCACTCAAATTTTCTTCTTTTATCTCTCTTTCCATAGCCGCATAATCACCTCTTCCTTCATCCTTCAATGTTAGTTCTAGCCAATAGTACTTTTTGATATTTTTTCTCTCTCTTTTTTTTTTCTTAGGTGTATTTGACAAAGGAAAGAAAATGAGAAAAAGGAAGATGAGAGAATAAAAGAAGAGAGAAAAGAAAATGAGAGGATTTTTACTTTTCACAATTGGATGGAAGGAAAAGAAATAGAAGAATTATTTTTTCTTATTTGTTTGTATGGAAAAGTGAACGAAAAGGAAAAAGATAATGATATCAAATAATAAGTTTGTCCTTATATCATTATAAAAGGTTATATAAAATTAATAATGACTTATTAAATGAACCTATTGAGCGTAAAATTTAATGCAACTTTGTCATAAATTTATCTATCAAATGATGAAAATAAATATAATAATTAATTGGCATTCTATATTTGAATAAATGCATTCACCTTTATATCCATTTTGTCTATTGTTATTCTCATTTTTTTATTTTAATATTTGAAAAACATCCTTAATTAAAAATTACATTAAACTAATGTCAGTTCTATATTTATAATTTATATTTAATAATTATATAAATTAATATGACATAAAAATTGAACTACTTTTAAGCTAATAAATTTACAATACTATCAACTGATTAAATCAAGCTAATATCAATAATAAATTATTTTAAAAATTACTATTTTAAATCAATATGATGTTTTAAAATATCATTTAAAAAATAAATTATGAATTTTCAAAAATAAAATAGGGTGCTATCAAAGACCAAATAAAATTCTTAAAAAAGGGACAAAATTAAAGTGAAACATGGTCAATTTGAGGAGGTTTCCAAAAGACAAAGACGCAAAATTGTTAATATAGATAAGAGAAAAGAAACAATAATGTCTCATCACCACTAACACTAGGAAACCTGAATTTTTAAGTCTAAACAGTGTAGAAGGGAGGCAAAAATGGAAACATGTAATTTATGTGCTCTTCTCTTAGCTTACAATTTCCTCCCAGAGATATGGGAAAAGAATTTTAGTAGGTCCCATGTAATTTGTTTACTATACATTTTTTTCCCTTTCATAAATCTTTCTTAATCGAAACAAGCCCATTTCTTTCCTTTTTCTCCTCTTCCTTCTATTTTCCATCAAGTAAAAACATTGTTAATGTTGGTCCTCCTTAGGCCATTTTATCTTTTCTTTTGTTGTTAATGGTGGTTTTGTTTTATATTCCTAGTTAGGATGAAGTTTTTTTTTTCTTATCTCTTTTCTATGTATTGTTTTTCAATTTTCGAGTGGCTATTTTTTGTTATGTTCAATGTCTCTGTCATCAATTGTTTAGGTAGGACAAGATTTTGTTTGTGCTAATAATGTACTAGTTTATGCTCCTTTTGGCTAGAAATGTTGAGATCCTATATTTGTTTAAAAAGACATTGCTTTGTTACTTTATATTTCTGAATCTGTGATCTCATCTTATTGATCAAATACACATATTCAAGTAATTCTAGAAAGTATTTACACCAAAAACGAAACAATTATAGGAAGCGTTTAATGTAGAATGATGATAAAGTGTTTTTTATTGGGGAAGCAAATGGGGATCTGTTTGTTATGACCTAACTTTGGAATATGACTAGCATGTGAGAGACTGGGTCCCCACATAAGTCTCTTAAGAAGCGTGGCTCACATATGCATGGATTAACATAATTTTCATTCTCAACACATAATTTAACTCAAATCGTTATCGACTTATCTCATTAAAACATAATAATTGAATTCATATAATTGAAATATGTCAACATTCATAAATCAAACTTAACTTATGCCTCAGCAAAAAATATTTGTAGATAGAAAAACGCACGAGAAAGGGGGGTTGAATCATGCTTCACTTCTCTTTGTCTTTTTAGCTTTTAAAAACTTAAACAAAATACTATCAAGCTTTAAGCTTGAACTGCAGCAAAAACAATATTAGAGATTTCAGAAAGTAACTTTCTAAAGTACAGCATCAGTAATAATATGAATAAAAATAGGCTTTAAGCAAACATAAACAAATAATCATAGAGCAACGAATGTAGAAAAGATAAGGGAGAAGAAGATGCTTGCATAGATATTTTTATACTGGTTCAGCCAATCTTTCTATATCCAATTCTTAACCACCATTAAGTTCATTGAAACCTTTCTCAACCCAAGAAAGAAACCGCATAGTCTTTCAATAGCCTTCCCAAGCTCTACTGTGTGACCAATACACAATACCTACTATCACAAATCAAGTAGTTATTCACCAGCCTCTCCAAGATGAACAATGACTAGTAGACAACCTCTATTGTCACAAATCAAGTAGTTATTCACCAGCTTCTTCAAGCTGAGTCGAGTAGTCTTTGACTAGCTAGTCTTTGACTAGCCCGTCCAAAGTTAAATCGAGTAGTCTTTAGCTAGTTTTTCCAAGCTAAACCGGACCAATAAAACACCTTTACTATCACATTGCAAGTAGTTTTTGACTAGCCTCTTCAAGCTATCTTACACCAATCACTGTTAGATCGAAGTTACAAGAGGTTTGTATTTGGATTTGCAACTCAAATTAACCTGTACTCAAGTTTTCTTAAGATATACAATGAATGACATGGGATAACTTGAAGGACTTCTTTCTAGCTATTCTTCCTTAGAGGAATGTATAAACAATGAAAGAATGTAGAAAGAAGAGTTTTACAAATAAAGAAACTTATTACAAGATGTAGTGAACTTTACAAGAAGATGAGGAGAAATTTTCACAGTTTTAGCACTTTGTGAAGCATTTTGTAATGTGTTTTTGAAAGCACAACATCTCTATTTATAAATGGCCTTCACTTATGACTGTTTCCCTTGATCAGTTTTCCAAGTGACATGGTTGATCATCTGTTTGCATCTTCAAAAAGCAAACTAGAAGAGTAGTCTGTCTGTTTGTCAGAGCTGTTGCAAAAGTTGTTGTAAGGTTGAGGTTTCTGATGTCCCTTCAGAAACTACTTACTTTCTGAGTATGGTTTCTGAACTCTTCCTTCTAGAAGTTGAGGTAGTTGACCAAGTTAGTAGAAAAGATGACAAGCCAGTCCGTTACTGGGTTTGACTTAAATTTGAATTTCAAACTTCCCTCATTTTCTTGTAGAGCCCACTATTTCACTATTAAGTGAACTTTATAATGTGCGGTATCAGTTCCTTGATAAGTCTTCGGTTTTCTAGTCTTTAATCAGAGCGTGTTGATGATGAAAAGATTATTGTAACGCCCCGTTTTTCTCTAAACTTTTAAATGACCAAAATACCCATGAGGTCATTTTTACCTGAAACACGAGGACGACCGGTCTCGGCCATCCTCACAGGGCTTTTATGATATATGAAGGGGATTATATGTATATGAATGTTTAACAAGCAGAAAAATCTCGTTTATGAGGTTTCTGTGCGTAAATGACCAAAATACCCTTGTACTGATTTAAGGCAATTTTTAAGTTTTGATGGACCCGGCCTCATCCCGGAAATCAAAAATGATAATTTTAAGGCACGAACTATGTTTGTTTAAGTCCCCAAGGCCCCAACAACTTTTGATAAAAATTACGATTTTACCCCTGCTTAGTGCATTTCAAGCTTCACGAATTATTTAACTCGAGACCTAAGCAATATTAGACTCTAATGGAAGGTTAATTAAATTTCCTAATTAATCTAGAGCTAAAATAATTATTTAAGGTTAATAAGAACCTAAAATTGCTTAAGGAAACTCAAAACTCATTTCTAGTCTTTTTCTTTAAAGAAAAGCATCCATGAATAGTGTTTTCACTATTCATACTTTCATTCCCAAGGAAGGTTGTCACTCTCAAATCACCATGACCAAATTGGAAGAAATATGTCATTCAAAATTCAAAAAGAGTGAATTGTTTATATAGTCACTCAAAGCTTTCAATCAAGCTTTACAGTCAACCATGTCTTCCATGCTTTCTTCCATACCTTTGAATGACAACACATGAAGATATTTTATCTTCCTTGTGGCCATGAAATATTCTCTGTAATGCCCCCATTTTTCTCTAAACTTTTAAATGACCAAAACGCCCCTGAGGTCATTTTTACCTGAAACATGAGGACAACCGGCCTCGGCCATCCTCACAAGGCTTTTATGATATACGAAGGGGATTATATGTTTATGAACGTTAACAAGGCAGAAAAATCTCATTTCTGAGGTTTCTGTGTAAAAATGACCAAAATACCTCTAACCTGATTTAAGGCAGTTTTAAGTTTTAACTCTGACCCAGACTCGTCCCGGAGATTGAAAATGATGTTTTAAGGCATAAACTATGTTGGTTTAAGTCCCAGAGGTCCTGGGCAACTTTTGGTAAAAATTACGATTTTACCCCCGCTTAGTGCATTTTAAGTCTAACGAGTTACTTAACTCAAACCTAAGCAATATTAGGCTCTAATGAAAGGTTAATTAATTTCTTTAATTAATCTAGAGCTAAAATAATTATTTAAGGTTGATTAGAACCTAAAATTGCTTAAGAAAATTTACAACTCAATTCTAATTCTTTTCTTTCTTTAAAGAAAAAACAACTATGAATAGTATTTTCACTATTCACACTTTCATTCCCAAGAACACTTTCTTTCCCAAGAAAAGTTATCACACTTTAATCAATAGTCATAGGAGTTTGACTCCATTAATCCTACAAGATCACTCTTAATCCAAGGTATTAATGGTCCTAATCACCTACTTAGTTCACCTAAACACTTAGGCACACAACCTTAATTAGTGACCTAACCTTGTTTACTCCTAAATACTTCATTAGTACATGATTAAATTGAATGAAATCTTCCCTCCCTTGGCCTTATAATTTTCGGCCACTCCCCCCAAAAATTCAAAAGAATGATATTTTATGTAGTCAATCAAGTTGTCCTTCAAAAAGCCACCCTAAAGACCTTTGACCTATGCTCTCAATCACACCATGAATGACAACACAAGAGATTTTTCTTCCCTCCTTCTTCTTGAAGAAGTTTCAGCCAGCCCCTCCCCCTCCACTCCTTCATGATTCATTTGCCTATAAATACACAACACTACACAACTTTATTCCTTTGCTCACTTCTTTCAAAATCTCCAAAAGTCTCAAGCTTTCTTACTTCTTTTTCTTTCAAGTTTCCAAGAGTTCTTCAAGCTCAAGCTCTTCCTCTGTTTTTCGAAAACACAAGGTAGGGAACCTTTCTAAATATGTCTTTGATTTTTATGTTAAATCTTGTTGCGAAATGATGAAAGATGGAACCTCCATGTTGCTTCTTTCTTTTCAGTTTCTTCCTTTTCTTTTCCTTTGGTTTTCGGCCTCAAGGCCTTGAACATGATAGCTTGATGATGAGTGCTCTCTAGAGGTGACTATGAGTTCATCTCACATGAGGCCTCTAAAGCTTGAGTTTTCTTAAGAAAAGTTTCATCTTTTACAAGTTTAGTTAAGAATGAGGTTATGTTTCTCTTGAACATTTGGAACTTCCCTTTTCTCCTTTATGTTTCGGCCATGAAGGCCTTTGGCCCTTGGAAAAATGAAAGCTTGATGATAAGGGTGTTATGATGGTGCTTGTCACTTAATAACCCCTAAAGCTTGAATTTTTCACAAGGAAAGTTTCATCCTTTTTCAAGGATAAGTAAAGGAGGAGTTTATGTTTCTCTTGAACACTTCTTGGACTTCCCTTTTCCTTTCATATTTTTGGCCATAAAGGTTGATAAGGCTTGGAAAAATGAAAGGTTGATAAGTAAATGAGGGTTTCATGTTGATGCTTGTCACATGAACAAACTCTAAAGCTTGAAACTTTAACCTTAAACCAAGCATGGTTTCGATTTTGCTTTCTTCTTTAGCTTGAACTTTGTTTAAATGTTGGTTTTGAAGGAAGCTATGTACTCAATGATGAGGACTTAGGATGTTGATGTCATAGATCATCAAGATCTTGGTCCCTAGAGGTTAAAAATGGTTCATTCTTCTTAATGAAGATTCGGCCACCTTCAAGATTTCTAAGGTTGTGATTTATTTTAAGTATTCTAGCACTAGTAGTTCTCTTTTCTTGTGAAGATGAGGTTTGGGTTGGAACTATGTTCCTTTTTAAGGTCTTGCAAGAGCTCTAGACAAGATATAAAAGTAACTTGCATTCATGTTTACTTTATGCCTTGCATAGCACGTTTATTTTCTATGCTATCACTAAACTCTAAGATAAGGAATGAACTTGCATAATGCACGTTTAAATTCCAAGCTTTGCATTTCATGTTATTTTTCGAGCCATCACTAAACTCAAAGACTAAAATGAAGGTGCATCTCATATTTATTTTGAGCTATCACCTTACTTCCTAATGGACTGTAAAAATGGAATGCATAGCACATTTACTTTTGTGCTCTCACATAAAACTACTAGAGCTCAAAGACTTGCCCATTTCATCTTGAGAAAAGTTAAATCAAGGAGGTATTCTCTTGAAAATGCATTCGGCCATGTGAAGATGAAAGCTCTAGGATGAGTTTTCATTAGTTACAAGAGCCTATAGTTTATGTTTTAAGTTTTTCCTAAACATAAGTGACATTTAAAAGTATTTTGAGTATGTTCTTCTAATTAGGATTTCAACCATGAGTAAAATTAAAGAGCTACTGCCCCATGTATTTTATAAGAGTTCTTGACAAGATAAATTGATTTCTAAGATGTTTTTGAAGTCCTAAAATTGTTCCAAGAGAAACTAGCTACCTATGTCCATTGAAAAGGAAGTTTATACATGATTTAATGACTAACAATTTTTGGTTCTGCCATGTTCATTTCTAGCACCTTAAATCATGTTTTGGGTGGTCTAAATATTTTTAAATTCTTTGCCAAGTATATGATAATTGTTCTAGACATTTTGGAGCATGCTTAGTTACTTGAATTGCTTGAAATGTGAATTCTAGAACCCCATAGGTACAGAAAATATGAATTCTGTCCCAGCATTATTAACATCCATAGAATCACATTATATGATGTCTAGATCAGTGAGAGTGACTCATAATTGGCTTAGGTATTAATTGTTGCATCATAGAAAAAGTCGGATGTGAGAAAGGGTCTAAAATGCATTTTTTAGAACACCATAATGCATCTAACTTTGCTTACTGCCAATGCTATCTAGCCATGATTGATTAGGTTTTAGGACTTAATAAATTATGGTAATAAGGTCAATCAATCCCTTAGAGGTATACGGAAATAATTTGGAAGTTTAAGGTTATCCGATTGAGGGTTTTCACTCTTAAAGGAAAGGCTTAAGCATTACTCTATGAATGATGAATTGGTGTTTACCTCATGACTTATATGATGCTATGTGAACTATTATTCTTAAATGATAGTTTTATTATTGCATGTGATTATTCTTTGAGAACTTAGAGATGCCTATGCTGAAATAAAAGATATGTGACATGCATGAAACTAAGTGGCATCTCAATAAAACGTGCTAAGACTTAAGGTGACTTAAACTATGAGAAAATGATCCTTGAACCACCAAACCAAAGGTGGGGATGAGGTGATTCTAGCCCTCTAGACCCGTACTTTAAGTCGAGACCTTTAACTTATCAAAAGGGATAAGTCCATGTGCTAGTGACGACTAGCGTGGTATGAGCTCATAACCTAGAAGTTTCTCCAAAAGGAGATCAGTTAAGGTGGCCCCAGGAAGAAAATGATGAGGTTTTAATGTCACCTAAAGTCACCAAGATAAGTTACCATGTACCATGTTCTAAGAACTATGATTCTATGTACCATGAATTATGAGTTTATGTGCCATGATCCATGAAATAAGGAACCATGATTTATGATTTGAGTTTCATGATTTATAAACTATGTAACCAAGAGGTTTTCATAATTAAAAGGAACGGGTCTTAGAAGTTAACATTTTTGAATTTCATAATTGAACCATTATTTGCCCATGTTTTTACTAAGAAACTGAGGTCCCTAGAGACGTATATGATGACACTTAGATATGACGAAAAACCCTACTAAGTTTCTTCAGTAAGAAATCTCACTCCCTCTATCTCTTTCTTTCCGTTACGTCTCTAGATTCGGATGGCGACGTTCATGCTCTACGTTGAGACACCCACATAGGAGTTCAACTACGATCCGGAGCATGGATCGTATCATTTTGAAGGCCGCTGCACTGTTCGCGTCTTTATGTTTCCTTGACGGCCATTTGCCCATCCTGTAGATAGCTACCTTTTCTCCCCAATGTCGCCTTATGGCGACGACATGGTTTTTGAGCTTGCTCGCACACGCAATGAGAGGATCCTCCAGACTTACACCGCAGGCTTAGGCACCGTACCTGAATATGTACCCTGCTCGCAACATTCAGAGGAAGACCCTTCAGAGGAGCCACCCGCCCACATGTATGGGGAGGACTATGCCCCCACTCCCCCACGTGTGCTGGCAGGCAGTGAGGAGACGGTTACCCAGCCACGGAGGGCTCGGATGCCCAAGATGCGACCCCAGCACGGAGAACGTGTTCGAGTTCCCACTCCTACCGCGCTTCGCCCGTGGATCGGCTATGTCCTACCTTACCCATGGCTGTAGCCGTATGGTTTAGAGGGTAGTCCTTAGTGCACACACGACACGTAGTTAGGATAAACCTTTTTTTGTGTTGAGGTTATCCATTTCAGATGCACTTGGGTATGGGTGTTCTCTTGCATGTATCGTTTACATTTTTATGTATTTCCTACTTTTCAGTTGTATTGTATTCTATGTATGGAACAGTCCCACCATTATTGGTGGGCATTTTATATATTAATATATAAGGTATTTCAGTATATTTGTCCATGATGCTGTGTATGGAGCCTTTTATGTGTTTACATTCCCGCACTTTACGATATCGTTCGATTACATTATACGCGGCTTATACTTTATCGAGGTTTTGTTACAAAAAAAAATTGGCTCGTATTTTCAGTAAGTAATTTCAAAGATAATAGAACTAAATCAAGAAGTAACGACTAATATTTAGCCTCAGTACATGCTAGTAGTATTGGGTTGAATATTAGGGTGTTACATTCTCTCCCTTGGCCTCATGATTTCAGCCACCTCTTCCTCCTCTAAAGGAATTATTTCATTTCATGTCATTTATCACATGTTGCTTTCTTTTACAAGCAAAAGCCATGCTTGAAGTATGCTTGCCCATGCTTCCATCACATCACCATACCACCAAGTCAAATTTTCTCACCTCATGGAAGCCACACCTTTATTGTCCTATAAATACATTATACTACACAACCCCATTCTTTTGCTCACTTCGTGCAAAATCTCTAAAAGTCTCAAGCTTCCTTACTTCCTTCTTCTTCCAAGCTTTCAAGAGTTCTTCAAGCTCAAAGTTCTTCCTCTCATTTTCAAAAAACACAAGGTAGGGAACCTTTCTAAAAATATGTCTTTGATCTTTATATTTGAATCTTGTTGGGAAATGATGAATGGTTGAACCTCTATGATGTTTTCTTTTTCGGTTTCTTCCTTTCCTCTTCCTTTAAGATTTCGGCCTCAAGGCCTTGAACATGAAGGCTTGATGACGAGTGCTCTCTAGAGGTGACTATGAGTTCATCTCACATGAGATCTCTAAAGCTTGAGTTTTTTCTTAAAGAAAAGTTTTATCTTTTACAAGTTTAGTGAATGATGAGTTTATGTTTTTCTTGAATATTTTGGAACTTCTCTTTTCCTCTTCATATTTCGGCCATAAAGGCCTTTGGCATTTGGAAAAATGAAAGCTTGATGATGAGGGTGTCATGAGGGTGCTTGTCACTTAAACAACCTCTAAAGCTTAAATCTTTCTTAAAAGGAAAGTTCCATCTTTTCCAAAGTTGAGTAAAGAATGAGTTTATGTCTCTCTTGAACACTTTTTGGGTTTCTCTTTTCCTTTAACATTTCGGCCATGGAGGCTTAAAGGATTCGGAAAAATGAAAGCTTGATGATGAAGGTTTCATGTTGACGCTTGTCACATGAACAAACTCTAAAGCTTGAAACTTTTGACTCCAAACCAAGCATGAGTTCGGCCACCTCCATGATTCTTTGAGGTTATAATTTCTTTTATTGTCTTAGCACTAATAATTTTGTTTTCATGTGAGGATGAGTTTTAGGTTGAAACTTTGTTCTTTCTAAAGTCTTGTAAGAACTCTAGACAAGATATAAAAGTAACTTGTATTCACGTTTATTTTATGCTTTGCATAACACGTTTACTTCCTATGTTATCACTAAACCCCAAGATAAAGAATGAACTTGCATAATGCATATTTAAATTCTAAGCTTTGCATTTCATGTTATATTTCAAGTCATCATTAAACTCAAAGACTAAAAATGAATGTGCATTTCATATCTACTTTAAGCTATCACTTTACTTTTTAATGAACTATAAAAACAGAATGCATGGCACATTTATTTTATGCCGTCACCTAAAACTACTAGAGCTCAAAGACTTGCCCATTTCATCTTGAGAAAAGATAAATCAAGGAGGTATCCCCTTGAATATACATTTGACCATGTGATAAAGGTGGCTCAAGGATGAGTTTCACTTTGTTACAAGGGCCTATAAGTAATGTCTTAGGATTTTCCTAAGCATAGAAGTACTTAACAAATGTTTTAAATGAATTCCAAGTTTTAATCTTATTCAAAAGCAAAATCAAATAGCTACTACCCTATGTGTTTTATGATGGTTTTTGATAAGATAATTTTTTCCTCCATGAAGTTTTGAGGCCCCAAAAAGGTTCCAAGGGAAACAAGCTACCTATGTGCATTGAAAAAGAAGTTTTATACATGATTTGATGATTACTAATTTTCGATTCTGCCTTGTCCATTTCCAGCACCTTAAATCATGCTTTGAGTGGTCTAAATATGTTTAAATACCTTGCCAAGTATATGATAATTGTTCTAGACATTTTAGAGCATGCTTAGTTACTTTAATTGCTTAAAATGAGAACTCTAGAACCCCATAGGTACAGAAATTACAGATTCTGTTCCAGCCCAGTTAATGTCTATAGAATCACATTATATGATGTCTAGATGAGTGAGAGTGACTTATAATTGGTTTAGGTATGAATTATTACATCATAAAAAAATTCGGAAGTGAGAAAGGACGTAGAACGCATTTTCTAGAACACCCTAATTCATCTAATTTAGCTTACTGCCTAATGCTGTCCAGCCATAATTAATTAGGTTTTAGGACTTAATAAATTATGGTAATAAGGTTAATCAATCCCTTAGAGGTATGATGAAAAAATTTGGAAGTTTGAGGTTACCCAATTGAGGGTTTTCACTCTTAAGGGAAAGGTTTATGCACTACTCTATGAATGATGAATTGGTGTTTACCTCATGACTTGTATGATGCTATGTGAACTATTATTCTTAAATGATAGTTTTATTATTGCATGTGATTGTTCTTCAAGAACTTAGAGATGCCTATGTTGTAATAGATATGTGACATGTATGAACTATATAGCATCTCAATAAAACATGCTAAGACTTAAGATGACTTAAACTATGAGAAAATGATCCTTTGAACCACCAAACCAAGGGTGGGGATGAGGTGATTCTGGCCCCCTAGACCGATATGCTAAGTCGGGACCTTTAACTTATCAAAAGGGATAAGTCCATGTGCTAGTGATGACTAGCATGGTATGAGCTCATAACCTAGAAGTTTCTCCAAAAGGGAGATCAGTTAGGGTGGCCCCAGGAAGAAAATGATGAGGTTTTAATGCCACCTAAAGTAACCAAGATAAATTACCATGCACCATGTTCCAGGAACCATGCTTCTATGTACCATGAATTATGAATCTATGTGCCATGATCCATGAGATTGAGAACCATGATTTATGATTCTGCATACCATGACATATGATTCAAGTTTTATGACTTATAGACTATGTAACCAAGAAGTTTTAGAAATAAAAGGAATGGGCCTTGGAGGTTAACATTTGCGAACTTTATAATTGAACCATTATATGCCCATGTTTTTACTAAGAAACCGAGGTTCCTGGAGGCGTAGATGATGACACCTAGATAGGAGGAAAAACCCTACTGAGTTTCTTTAGTAAGAAATCTCGTTCCCTCTATCTTTCCCTTTCTGTCACGTCTTCAGATTCGGATGGCGACGTTCGTGCTCTACATTGAGACATCTACGTGGGAGTTCCACCATGATCCAGAACAGGATCTTATCATTTTGAGGGCCGCTGCACAGTTCTTGTTTTCATGTTCCCCGGATGGCCGTTTGCTCATCCTGTAGATAGCTACCTTTTCTCATCGATGTCGCCTTATGGTGACGATATGATTTTTGAGCATGCTTACACACGTAACGAGAGGATTCTCCGGACATATACTGCGGGCTCGGGTGCTGTACCTGAGTACGTACCTCGTTCACAGCATTCAGAGGAGGACCCCTCGGAGGATCCACCCGCCCATATGTATGGAGAGGACTCTGCTCCCACTCCCCCATGCATGCCAGTGGGCAGCGAGGAGACGGTCACCCAGCCACGGAGGGCCCGGATGCCCGAGATGCGACCCTGACGTGGAAGACATGTTCGAGTTCCCACTCCTATTGAGCTTCGCCCGTGGATCGGCTATGTCCCACCTTACCCGTGACTTGGGTCGTATTTTTGGAGGGTAGTCCTTAGTGCACACACAACATGTAGTTAGGATAAACCTTCTTTTGTGTTGAGGTTATCCACCTTAGATGCACTTGGGTGTGGGTGTTTCCTCTCGTGTTTTATTTATAATTTCATGTAATTCCTGTTTTCTGATGTATTTGCCCTTTATGTATTGAACAGTCCTGCTATTATTGGTGGGCATATCATGTATTAATGTATGAGGTATTTTAGTATATGTGTTCATGATGTTGCTTACTGAGCCTTTCCTATGTTTACATTTCCACACTCTACAATATTGATTAATTCGTTATGCGCGGCTCATAATTTATCAAGGTTTTGTTAAAAGAAAAATTTGGCTCATATCTTCGTTAAGTAATTTTCAAAGTAATAGCACTAAGGCAAGAAGTAATGACTAATATTTAGCCTCAGTACGTACTAGTAGTATTGGGTTGAATATTAGGGTGTTACAATTGTGAACATAATGATTAAAGATTGTAGAACACATTAGCTTTAGAGTTTAATCGATAACTTTACTCCAAGCATACTTTTTAAAGTCCAGTGCTACTTTCTGAAGTCTTGAGTCTTGGTTTCTTATACTGGTTGATTTTCTTCAATCTGTTAGGCATGTATATGCTCGATTTACGATATGATTATCACTTCCATTTAGTTCTCATCTCTTAATATGAGATAAATCATGTTTACACATATAAAGTGAAATTATTCTTGCTTAATGGAGCCATGTTATGCTAATGAAAGAACCTGTTCGCTACTTCAAGAAACTCAAGATAGACATTAGTCATTCTTCAAAATATTTTCCTTAAATTATTTTTATTGTCAGTCAAAACATATTACCTTAAACCTTTTTGAAGGGTTCTGGAGCTAACAATCCCTTTCTTTTTGATGATGACAAGCCAATTTAAAGAAAATCTTTTAAAGAAATCTTGAAAGAAATATTACAAAAAATGTAGTGTGATAATCAATATTCTTTCAACTCATCACACGATGTGATTTTTAGGAAGTCCTTTTCTTAAGGCATGGCATGGATAAGATCAAAAATGTTTTATAGCCTTAAGTGAGTTAAATCATAACTGTTTTGATTGTCCATGAAGTTTTGAAATTACTCAGCATACTTTCTGAGAAGTATCAAGGCAATATAGAAAAGAATATTATCGTTTAAGCCCTTTTTACAAGAACAACTTGATTTTCAGTCATTCCAAAAAACTTTTTGATGGTTCACATGCTTGAATAATAGACAAGTAATACTTATGATATTTCATCTTGATTACTTTTCTTATTTAGCACATCTTTGTGCAAACTCATTTTTGAATTAGATGCTCATATTTGGATGAAAAAGATGTATCAAAGCATGTGAGAGAAGAATACAAATAGACTGATATAGATGTAGTTTTTGATGCTCAAAGAAATCTTAAAATAAATATTATTAGCATATGCAAGAAGAGGTTTCTAAAGCCCAACAGGGACCAATCCCAAATATATCAAAGCAAAAGCAATTTTGAGCTTGTCTTGTGACTTAAGAAATTTTTCACTTCGGCATCAGAGCACGAAATTTTGTAAACCAAAGCTTAAAAACATGTGACATGCTTTTCAAGTAAGCTTGCACAATAATATACATATACATACACACACACAAAACACAACATAACATGTATCAGAGCATAAGCAAAACATCTATCGGAGCATTAAGCATAGTATGTTCCATAACTTGAGCATATAGAAGGAAACATTGATATAATGAGATATCAGATCAAGCAAGTAAAAGATCACTCATTCATCAGAGCAGAAGAGAAATATCAGAACAGTTGAAATAAAACTGAAATAATACTTGAGTAACAAAACAAAAAGATTCTGTTTAATCATAAAAGCAAAAATAAAAAATAGATGCTAAAAAAAATCTCTGAGCTGTTCCCCTTCAGCATACTCCCTCGCTTTCTCAGCACAAGATTTTCTTCTCCTCCTTTTGTCATCAGCAAAAAGGAGGTGTACTGAAAATCAGGAACACCATCATCAACCTCGGCACTTAACTTCACAAAGAATTTCCAACAACAATGCTTCATGTCTTCATGATTGAGCCTCCAACTGATCTAGTTGGTTTTTGATGAAGCGTTATTCACGCAGCAGTAGTTGAACCTCTGTGTAGCTTGGCTACGCTGCTAGTGTAGGTTGGCTTGATGAAAGAACATCACCCTAAGTCGAAGATGGATCAGGTACAATTGAAGTGGGAGGAGGAGTAGGTTCTTTAATAGGAGAAAGAATTGAGTTTGCAGCTAGAGGTAAGTCAATCTCAAGGACTGTACTTGTTTTTTCATGCCTTGATGATTTTGACTCAGAATCTAAAGACTCATACAGAGAAGAAGATTCTTGCATGTTAGAGCCTAAGATTCTTGCATGTTAGAGCCTAAGGGTTCAGAGATAAAAGATGATCTTTGTTCTTCCTTATCTGGCCCTTGTCCTAGCCAGCGATGTCTTCTACATCCATGTGTCATAGTCAATCCTTATCATGACTTGGAAGAATCAAAATTTTTCTCAGATTCTTTAGTGTCCTCTGAGCTACTCTTAATCTCTAACGCTGTTCTTTTTCTTTTTCTTTCCTCCTCCTTTGCATCCTTAGCGACAAAGTTGAGTAGTCATCTTTTATCCTCTGGCTTTATCTCTTGACTCCGGATGTGGCAGCACCTGTAGGCTTCCTTAGGGTTCTGAAAGAATTGAAAGAGTACACGGTACCTTCCTTATACTCATACCACTCGTTTACCAATGGCTAATGCAAGTGTTTAAAAATCTTGGTCAGCAGAATCCAATAAGGAACAACACCATTTCTCTTTCTTTCTAGAGAGGTGGTACTTAGCATGTAGTCAAAGACCAGTCTGGGCAAGTTTACCTCTCTTTTTATTGTCAAACAAAAAAGTAACATGTAGTTCATCCCCACCAGTAGATGCGTGCTTCCCAATCTTGGGAGTACAAAGAACTATCTCTTGACAACATTGCTAATGAACTAAGTCGATTGATGGCCAAATTTGGGTCATTCTTTGAATGCTCTATCACCACTTGCTAGAAAAACGGAAACTATTCAACAAGGATACAAAGTATTCTAGTATCGATATCCTTCCCCCTTTAACCAGATTGTGAAATTATGTAAATATATAAAAAATAATTTTTTAATCCCAAAATATCAAATAAATGCTCCTTTTCTGAGCCTGAATTCATCAAAAAGTCTCTTGGTTGTGTTGACAATATCATTTACTACAGTTTTTTTTTGACACATTTACTATAGCTATGAGATGGACAAACAATAATTTCCCTTATTCTCCGTTGTATTTTTAGTCATACCACAAAAAGTCAGGCAAATTACAACAATCTCTTCTAACATCAGTTGATATTACATTTACTTTCTCCTATTTAAAAATACACTTTCTATCTTTAAATAAATAATATTAATATTTACTAAAATTATTCTTTTAAATGCCTAAATTACCTCCTGAAAAAACCCTAAAATCCCCACCTTCTCGACACCCCATCAAGGACCCCACAAAGTGCAATTTTGGTGATGGAAAATGCAGATCTAGCTTTCCTTTGCTATGATTGATAATCTTTGCAATGAAGAAGATATAAATAATGTTTGTATGTTGAATCTATTAAAATGGCATAGGAGTAACATTTCATAGAAATTGAAGAAACACTTGAGGGTATAAAAGTCATTTTACATGTTTTCAACTTTTTAAAAATTAATTTTCACAAGGTTATTAATTGTCTATTCTTAATAAGGATATAATTGTAACAACTTTTAAACAATTAAAGATAGCAGGTGTAATTTTAAAATTTAGGAGGGGCTAAGTGTAATATCAATTTCTCTCAAGAGAGGTTGTTGTAATTTTTCAGAGAAACAATTTTATAGTTATGAGATGGAGAGAGAGATTCTTGCCTTGCTTTCTTTGCAAAGCATGTCAAAAGGAGAAGTAAATCAAGAGAAAAAGTAATTAAGTCTCAACCATCTTAATGAAGGATGAATCTTGTATTCCCTTTTCCCTGTTTTTCTTTTTGTATTTCAATAGGTGTTGAAGTTACTTGACTTCGGACCATATCTTTTATTTTATCTAATTAATTACTTCAATATCTATTTTAAGATCTTGAATATCACTATAAGTTCATCTTCCATATAATATAAGATGATTGATAAGACGAAAAATAAGACAAAATATAGAGATAGGTGTTTTCCATCCCTTTCAATCGAATATTCATAATTTAGAAAAATGTTTGTCTTTGGGTTTTTTTCAAAATAATTCTCAAACTATGAGTTAAGAATTTCATAAAACATTTAAAATTTACAAATTAATATCATAAAATTATAATTAGTAAAATAACCTATAATTTCAAGAAGTATAGTATTTTGGAATAAGTTAATAAATACATATTATAAAAGCATGTCACTTTAATTGGTAAAAAAGGGTAAATATTTTAAATATTGAAACTAATTTTGGGTGACTAATTTTTTAATTTGCTATATTTTCTTTAACATGTATAAATTACCCATGTTGAATTATAAAGTTTTATTTTCACAAATTAAATTTTGTGACGTTGTAGATCGAGTATGAATAGCTGATATCTAAAATTTGATTTTATTGACTAAATTTTTTTGTTATGATGAATACATTTATACAAGTTAAATTTATAATAAAATAATATAATTAGTTGGATAATAATTACAAACATATGGCAAGTGAGTTAAATTAATTATATAATCAGCTAGCAATAACATATTAAATTAAATTAATTAACTTCAGTCTATGAATGATAATTATTTTTAATAGTATTTGATTTAAGTTTTTGCAAAAAATTTCATGTTTACCTTTTTTAAAACAAAAATATTCGTTATGTGATATATAGTTCTGATTTTAACATCAATAATATTACACTTATTACAGTGATGATTGTTGATACCCAATAATGTGATGTTCAGTATAAATTTTTAACCTTGGGAAATAAATAACGTGTATGTTTAATTGATTGAAGAGTAAAAATTTGATAAAATTTTTATGACTAAACTTTATGTACAATTTAATTTGAAAATTTATAATCATTATCAAAGTTCATCATCTTAAATTAAACTCTTGTTATTATTTGAAAATTTTTATCTCGAAATGTTTTCAATTTTAGTCATTGTCGTATTTATATAGTTTGTTGACAACAAATAACATGTCTCGAAAATTTAAAATGTTAGGATTAAATTGATATCAGAAAATTTAGCTAGATCAATTTAAAAATATTGGGATCAAAAATTATTTTATTCAATATTTGTAGACGTTTCTAAGCTTTAAAAGAAGAACTATGGGTCTAAGCAATATATTACAAAGCATACTCTTCAATTTTTTTTGTCATTCAAAGAACTTGAACATAAAAACTTCTTATACAATAAATAAGTATAGATCTTTATTTTTTAAAAATTATAAATCTATTTTTTTAAAAAAGAAATTGTCTAATAAGTTAAATAAAATCGAATGATGCAAATCGTGCCTGATATATATAGAACTAATACTTGTTAGTAAAGAATAACAAATTCCAGCATAACAAACATGTAACTACCTGCAATTTGGTCATTTCCAATCAGGAAAAGGCAAGGGGTAGAAGATTAATTTTGTTCTTGTCATTTTTAATGTTTATTGCTATAAATTAAGCTCGTCATCTTCATTTACCTGTCTTTCTCTTCTGAAAACACGAACACATTCCCCATTTTCAACTTTCTCCTTTTTAATTCCATGGGTTTTCTTTCAATTTTCACAGAAGAACACCAATACCTAGACAACCCCTTCGATCTTCTCCCAGACGATGTTATCCGCATTATCTTCAACAAAGTCCAAGATGCCAAGGCCCTCCTTGCTTGTTTTTCCCTCAACAAACGTCTTTCCTTCTTCATCCCCCAAATCGATGTTGTTTCGCTTTCCCTTATTCTCCTTTCCAAAATAGTGGACAAGAACAACGAAAACAATACCAGAAGAAGAAACAACGTGAACCGTGAGCGATGGCAATTTCATAAATATTGCCAGATCTGCTGCCAATTACCTAATCACCAAACTCCACCGCAACAACAACGACAATCATCGAGATGGCGACGGCGACTATGACCCCGCTGTCGTTCTATGCCAGCGCCTTCGACCGTTTAACCAAATCAGGCACCTCCACCTCGAGCTTCACAACGATGTCCGTGAGATGCACTATGAGCTCGTCAAATGGAATGCTAATTATGATAGGGAATTCAAGACCTTCGACATTCTCTTTTGTGAGGTGTCGTTTCATAATTTCTCTGCCGGTGAATGGTTACCAGATCCAGGGCGGGGCATGCGCTACTTTGAACGCGAACGGGAGTTGTACTTGTTAGCATTGTGCATGAAGGCGGCGTTCAAGAGGCACCGCATGGTGAAGGAGATGCTGCCATTCTTTCCAATGCTGGAGACGGTGACGATCACAGATGCGATGAGGCAAGGTAGATTCCTCATGGCGAAGAAAGACATTCAAGATCTGAGGGATTCATTGACTGAAGAGCACGTGGAGGAGGTAGAGCCATCGGGTTTAGTGATGAGGAGGTGGTGTGCAATGAGGAGGTGGCACTCACCGTTGCTGGAGTTGCCATCGCTAAGGTGCACATGGAAGGATGCAATTATGCTAGTGGTGGATCCTGTGGACGGCGGCAATTTCCTATTTGGGCCGGATGTGGATCCTGTGCATAGTGATCCGCCGATGGTGCCGGCGGTGAAGGTGGATGGAGGCTGCGACAGTTACGAGAGTGACGCGAAGGAGGAAGCGATGTTTAAGGTGGCACGAAAAGAGATCTTGACTTTGAGTGAGGGTGTCAAGCAAACTTGGGGTTGGGTGAGATGGGACTTGTGGAATGACTTTAGAGCAATGGTAATTTGACACCAAAAAGTGGGTGTCTGAAATAGACACCCACTTTATAATCATTGGATGTGATGAATGTTAAGGATATGTGGGGACCACCATCACATCCAATGGTTATAAAGTGGGTGTCTGAACAGACACCCACTTTTTGGGTGTTAAAATATCATTTCTCATGACTTTAATTCTCATGGATTAGCTCAGTAATAATATAATTTAACTCTTAATAATGTACTTATATGGCAAAAAATATATGATAACTTAACTTAAATAAAGAGAACAAGCTATACAATTGGAATTCTAAAGAGCCAATGTGATGAATTCCTTACTTTGGGTAAGTTAGGGAGTATGGTTTGTCTCTCTTATCCTACCCTATATAATTATTAAATTAACCCACTTTAACATTAAAGTTTCTCTTCCTACCACTCAAATTTTCTTCTTTTATCTCTCTTTCCATAGCTGCATAATCACCTCTTCTTTCCTCCTTCAATGTTAGTTCTAGCCAATAGTACTTTTTGATATTTTTTCTCTCTCTTTTTTTTTTCTTAGGTGTATTTGACAAAGGAAAGAAAATGAGAAAAAGGAAGATGAGAGGATAAAAGAAGAGAGAAAAGAAAATGAGAGGATTTTTACTTTTCACAATTGGATGGAAGGAAAAGAAATAGAAGAATTATTTTTTCTTATTTGTTTGTATGGAAAAGTGAATGAAAAGGAAAAAGATAATGATATCAAATAATAAGTTTGTCCTTATATCATTATAAAAGGTTATATAAAATTAATAATGACTTATTAAATGAACCTATTGAGCGTAAAATTTAATGCAACTTTGTCATAAATTTATCTATCAAATGATGAAAATAAATATAATAATTAATTGGCATTCTATATTTGAATAAATGCATTCACCTTTATATCCATTTTGTCTATTGTTATTCTCATTTTTTTATTTTAATATTTCAAAAACATCCTTAATTAAAAATTACATTAAACTAATGTCAATTCTATATTTATAATTTATATTTAATAATTATATAAATTAATATGACATAAAAATTGAACTACTTTTAAGCTAATAAATTTACAATACTATCAACTGATTAAATCAAGCTAATATCAATAATAAATTATTTTAAAAATTACTGTTTTAAATCAATATGATGTTTTAAAATATCATTTGAAAAATAAATTAGGGATTTTCAAAAATAAAATAGGGTGCTTTCAAAGACCAAATAAAATTCTTAAAAAAGGGACAAAATTAAAGTGAAACATGGTCAATTTGAGGAGGTTTCCAAAAGACAAAGACACAAAATTGTTAATATAGATAAGAGAAAAGAAACAATAATTTCTCATCACCACTAACACTAGGAAACCTGAATTTTTAAGTCTAAACAGTGTAGAAGGGAGGCAAAAATGGAAACATGTAATCTATGTGCTCTTCTCTTAGCTTACAATTTCCTCCCAGAGATATGGGAAAAGAATTTTAGTAGGTCCCATGTAATTTGTTTACTATACATTTTTTCCCTTTCATAAATCTTTCTTAATTGAAACAAGCCCATTTCTTTCCTTTTTCTCCTCTTCCTTCTATTTTCTATCAAGTAAAAACATTGTTAATGTTGGTTCTCCTTAGGCCATTTTATCCCTTCTTTTGTTGTTAATGGTGGTTTTGTTTTATATTCCTAGTTAGGATGAAGTTTTTTTTTTTCTTATCTCTTTTCTATGTATTGTTTTTTAATTTTCGAGTGGCTATTTTTTATTATGTTCAATGTCTCTGTCATCAATTGTTTAGGTAGGACAAGATTTTGTTTGTGCTAATAATGTATTGGTCTATGCTCCTTTTGGCTAGAAATGTTGAGATCCTATATTTGTTTAAAAAAGACATTGCTTTGTTACTTTATATTTCTGAATCTGTGATCTCATCCTATTGATCAAATACACACACTCAAGTAATTCTAGAAAGTATTTACACCAACAACGAAACAATTATAGGAAGCGTTTAACGTAGAATGATGATAAAGTGTTTTTTATTGGGGGAGCAAATGGGGATCTGTTTGTCATGACCTAACTTTGGAATATGACTAGCATGTGAGAGACTGGGTCCCCACATAAGTCTCTTAAGAAGCATGGCTCAACATATGCATGGATTAACATAATTTTCATTCTCAACACATAATTTAACGCAAATCGTTATCGACTTATCTCATTAAAACATAATAATTGAATTCATATAATTGAAATATGTCAACATTCATAATCATAGAATCAATTTTATCAAACTTAACTTATGCCTCAACAAAAAATATTTGTAGATAGAAAAATGCACGAGAAAGAGGGGTTGAATCGTGTTTCGCTTCTCTTTGTCTTTTTGGCTTTTGAAAACTTAAACAAAATACTATCAAGCTTTAAGCTTGAGCTGCAGTAAAAATAATATTAGAGGTTTCAGAAAGTAACTTTCTAGAGTACAGTATCAGTAACAATACGAATAAAAATAGGCTTTAAGCACACATAAACAAATAATCACAGAGCAACGAATGTAGAAGAGATAAGGGAGAAGAAGATGCTTGCATAGATATTTTTATACTGGTTCAGCCAATCTTTCTATATCCAATTCTTAACCACCATTAAGTTCACTGAAACCTTTCTCAACCCAAGAAAGAAACTTCATAGTCTTTCAATAGCCTTCCCAACCTAAACTCTGTGACCAGTACACAATGCCTACTATCACAAATCAAGTAGTTATTTACCAGCCTATCCAGGATGAAGAGTGACTAGTAGACAACCTCTACTGTCACAAATCAAGTAGTTATTCACCAGCTTCTTCAAGCTGAGTCGAGTAGTCTTTGACTAGCCTGTCCAAAGCTAAACCGAGTAGTCTTTAGCCAGCCTTTCCAAGCTACACCGGACTGATAAAACACCTTTACTGTCTCATTGCAAGTAGTCTTTGACTAGCCTCTCCAAGCTATCTTACACCAATCACTGCTGGATCGAAGTTACAAGAGGTTTGTATTTGGGTTTGCAACTCAAATTAACCTACACTCAAGTTTTCTTAAGATATACAATGAATGACATGGGATAACTTGAAAGACTTCTTTCTAGCTATTCTTCCTTAGAGGAACATATAAACAATGAAGGAATGTAGAAAGAAGAGTTTTGCAAAACAAAGAAACTTATTACAAGATATAGTGAACTTTACAAGAAGATGAGGAGAAATTTTCACAGTTTTAGCACTTTGTGAAACGTTCTGTCATGTGTTTTTGAAAGCACAACATCTCTATTTATAAATGGCTTTCACTTATAATTGTTGCCCTTAATCAGTTCTCCAAGTGACAAGTGTTGATCATTTGTTTACGTCTTCAAAAATCAAACTAGAAGAGTAGTCTGTCTGTTTGTCAGAGTTGTTGTAAAAGCTGTTGTAAAGTTGAGGTTTCTGATGTCCTTTCAGAAACTACTTTTACTTTCTGAGCATGGTTTCTGAACTCTTCTTTCTAGAAGCTGAGATAGTTAACCAAGTTGGTAGAAAAGATGACAAGCCAGTCTGTCACTGAGTTTGACTTAAATTTGAATTTCAAACTTCCCTCATTTTCTTGTAGAGTCCATTGTTTCACTATTAAGTGAACTTTATGATGTGCGGTATCAGTTCCTTGATAAGTCTTCATTTTTCTAATCTTCAATCAGAGCTTGTTGATGATGAAAAGATTGTGAACGTGATGATTGAAGATTGTAGAACACATTAGCTTTAGAGTTTAATTGATAACTTCACTCCAAGCATACTTTTTGAAGTCCAGTGCTACTTTCTGAAGTCTTGAGTCTTGGTTTCTTATATTGGTTGATTTTCTTCAATCTGTTAGGCATGTATATGCTCAATTTACGATATGATTATTACTTCCATTTAGTTCTCATTTCTTAATATGAGATAAATCATGTTTGCACATATAAAGTGAAATTATTCTCGCTTAATAGAGACATGTTATGCTAATGAAAGAACCTGTTTGCTACTTCAAAAAACTCAAGATAGACATTAGTCATTCTTCAAAATATTTTCCTTAAATTGTTTTTATTGTCATTCAAAACATATTACCTTAAACCTTTTTGAAGGGTTCTAGAGCTAACAATCCCTTTCTTTTTTATGATGACAAGCTAATTTGAAGAAAATCTTTTAAAGAAATCTTGAAAGAAATATTACAAAAAATGTAGTGTGATAATCAATATTCTTTCAACTCATTACATGATGTGATTTTTAGGAAGTCCTTTTCTTAAGGCATGACATGGATAAGATCAAAAATGTTTTATAGCCTTAAGTGACCTAAATCATAACTGTTTTGATTGTCCATGAAGTTTTGAAATTACTCAGCGTACTTTCTGAGAAGTATCAAGGCAATATAGAAAAGAATATTACCGTTTAAGCCTTTTTTACAAGAACAACTTGATTTTCAGTCATTCAAAAAAACTTTTTGATGGTTCACATGCTTGAATAATAGACAAGTAATACTTGTGATATTTCATCTTGATTACTTTTCTTATTTAGCACATCTTTGTGCAAACTCATTTTTGAATTAGATGCTCATATTTGGATGAAAAAGATATATCAAAGCATGTGAGAGGAGAATACAAATAGACTGATATAGATGTAGTTTCTGATGCCCAAAGAAACCTTAAAATAAATATTATTAGCATATGCGAGAAGAGGTTTCTAAAGCCCAACAGGGACCAATCCCAAATATATCAGAGCAAAAGCAATTTTGAGCTTGTATTATAACTTAAGAAACTTTTCACTTCGGCATCAGAGCATGAAATTTTGTAAACCAAAGCTTAAAAACATGTGACATGCTCTTCAAGTAAGCTTGCACAATAATATATATATATATACACACACACACACACACACACACACAAAACACAACATAACATGTATCAGAGCATAAGCAAAACATCTATCGGAGCATTAAGCAAAGTATGTTCCATAACTTGAGCATATAGAAGGAAACATTGATATAATGAGATATCAGATCAAGCAAGTAAAAGATCACTCATTCATCAGAGCAGAAGAGAAATATCAGAACAGTTGAAATAAAACTGAAATAATACTTGAGTAACAAAACAAAAAGATTCTGTTTAATCATAAAAGCAAAAACAAAAAATAGATGCTAAACAAAATCTCTGAGGTGTTCCCCCTCAGCATACTCCCCAGCTTTCTCAGCACTAGATTTTCTCCTCCTCCTTTTGGCATCAGCAAAAAGGAGGTGTGCTGAAAATCAGGAACACCATCATCAACCTCGACGCCTAACTTCACAAAGAATTTCCAACAACAATGCTTCATGTCTTCATGATTGAGCCTCCAACTGATCCAGTCGGTTTTTGATGAAGCGTTATTCACGCAGCAGAAGTTGAACCTCTGTGTAGCTTGGCTACGCTGCTAGTGTAGGTTCGCTTGATCAAAGAACATCACTCTAAGTCGAAGATGGATCAGGTGCAATTGAAGTGGGAGGAGGAGTAGGTTCTTTAATAGGAGCAGGAATTGAGTTTGCAGCCAGAGGTAAGTCAATCTCAGGGACTATACTTGTTTTTTCATGCCTTGATGATTCTGACTCAGATTCTAAAGACTCATACAGAGATGAAGATTCTTGCATGTTAGAGCCTAAGGGTTCAAAGATAAAAGATGATCTTTGTTCTTCCTTATCTGGCCCTTGTCCTAGCCAGCAATGTCTTCTACATCCATGTGTCACAGTCAATCCTTATCATGACTTGGAAGAATCAAAATTTTTCTCAGAATCTTTAGTGTCCTCTAAGCTGCTCTCAATCTCTAACACTGTCCCTTTACTTTTTCTTTCCCCCTCCTTTGCATCCTTGGCGATGAAGTTGAGTAGTCATCTTTTATCCTCTAGCTTTATCTTGTGACTCCAGATGTGGCAGCACTTGTAGGTTTCCTTAGGGTTCTGAAAGAATTGAAAGAGTACACGGTACCTTCCATATACTCATACCACTCGTTTACCAATGGCTAATGCAAGTGTTTAAAAATCTTGGTCAACAAAATCCTATAAGGAACAACACCATTTCTCTTCTTTTCTAGAGAGGTGGTACTTAACATGTAGTCAAAGACCAGTCTGGGCAAGTTTACCCCCTTTTTTTAACATCAGACAAAAAAGTAACATGTAGTTCATCCCTACTAGTAGATGCATGCTTCCCAGTCTTGGGAGTAGAGAGAACTATCTCTTGACAACATTGCTAAAGAACTAAGCCAATCGACGGCCAAATTTGGGTCATTCTTTGAATGCTCCATCACCACTTGCTGGAAAAATGGAAACTATTCAACAAGGACACAAAGTATTCTAGTATCGATATTCTTCCCTCTTTAACCAGATTGTGAATCTCGATTTTCAAGAATGTAGTGCACTGATACAAAGAAAAAGAAAACGGAAAAGCAAAGAAGGAGGATGTAACGAGCATGAAATAGGATGTAATAGTGTTAATTAATGGGGAATCTTTTAAAATACCATGTAATTTTTATCTCACATGGCAAAAATTTTATTGGCAAGACAAAAAGGACAAAAGAGGAGGGGACAAAAGATTTTTATCCACCTAACATCACTATCATAACAGTAGGAAAACAAAGACACCCAATAAGAGAAACTAGTGGAAATTAAGGTGCATTTGTTTTGAATTTTAGAAAGAAAATAATTATAAACTTAAATTTTATATATAATTGAAAAAATTGAAAAATAATTTTTTTATAATTTTATTTTTTTAAAATTATTTAAATATATAAAAAATAATTTTTTAATCCCAAAATATCAAATAAATGCTCCTTTGCTGAGCCTGAATTCATCGAAAAGTCTCTTGGTTGTGTTGACAATATCATTTACTGTAGTTATTTTTTTTTGACACATTTACTATAGCTATGAGATGGACAAACAATAATTTCCCTTATTCTCCGTTGTATTTTTAGTCATACTACAAAAAGTTGGGCAAATTACAACAATCTCTTCTAAGATTAGTTGATATTACACTTATTTTCTCCTATTTAAAAATACACTTTCTATCTTTAAATAAATAATATTAATATTTATTAAAATTATTCTTTTAAATTCCTAAATTACCTCCTGAAAAAACCCTAAAATCCCCACCTTCCTAACACCCTATCAAGGACCCCATATTAATTAGATCCCTCAATCAAAGAAACAACCAATTTCTGCCACAACGAACCAGCTATTTCTGATTCAACAAAAATTTTGTACGCTTGAAATCATTATTTTTGAGCTATGTAATTCTACATTGTCTAGAACAGAGATCTCAATGATAATCATGTCTCTCTGTATTGAACGTGAGCTGCATAGAGCGTACAGGTTTCTTCATCGATCTTGAGTTAAGGTGTGGATATTTTGCTCTCTAGGGTAAGGATTTTGTAAGCAAAGAGAAGTGATCTTTGTCTACACAAAGTGCAATTTTGGCGATGGAAAATGCAGATCTAGCTTTCCTTTGCTATGATTGATAATCATTGCTGTGAAGAAGATATAAATAATGTTTCTATGTTGAATCTATTAAAATGGCATAGGAGTAGCATTTCATAGAAATTGAAGAAACACTTGAGGGTATAAACGTCATTTTACATGTTTTCAACTTTTTAAAATTAATTTTCACAAGGTTATTAATTGTCTATTCTTAATAAGGATATAAATGTAACAACTTTTAAACAATTAAAGATGGCAGGTGTAATTTTAAAATTTAGGAGGAGCTAAGTGTAATATCAATTTATCTCAAGAAAAGTTGTTGTAATTTTTTAGAGAAACAATTTTATAGTTATGAGATGGAGAGAGAGATTATTGCCTTGCTTTCTTTGCAAAGCATGTCAAAAGGAGAAGTAAATCAAGAGAAAAAGTAATTAACTCTCAACCATCATAATGAAGGATAAATCTTGTATTCCCTTTTCACTGTTTTTCTTTTTGTATTTCAATAGGTGTTGAAGTTACTTGACTATGGACCATATTTTTTATTTTATCTAATTAATTACTTCAATATCTATTTTAAGATCTTGAATATCACTATAAGTTCATCTTCCATATAATATAAAATGATTGATAAGATGAAAAATAAGACAAAATGTGGAGATAGGTGTTTTCCATCCCTTTCAATCGAATACTCATAATTCAGAAAAATGTTTTTCTTTGGGTTTTTTTCAAAATAATCCTAAAACTATGAGTTAAGAATTTCATAAAACATTTAGAATTTATAGTTAATATCATAAAATTATAATTAGTAAAATAACCTATAATTTCAAGAAGTATAGGTTTTAGGAATAAGTTAGTAAATACATATTATAAAAGCATGTCACTTTAATTGGTAAAAAAGGGTAAATATTTTAAATATTGAAACTAATTTTGGGTGACTAATTTTTAAATTTGCTATATTTTCTTTAACATATATAAATTACCCATGTTGAATTATAAAGTTTTAGTTTCAAAAATTAAATTGTGTGACGTTGAAGATCGAGTATGAATAACTGCTATCTAAAATTAATTTTACTGACTAAATTTTTTTGTTATGATGAATACATTTATACAAGTTAAATTTATAATAAAATAATAGAATTATTAGGATAATAATTACAAACATATGGCAAGTGAGTTAAATTAATTGTATAATCAGCTAGTAATAATATATTAAATTAAATTAATTAACTTCAGTCTATGTATGATAATAATTTTTAATAGTATTTGATTTAAGTTTTTGCAAAAATTTTCATGTTTACTTTTTTAAAACAAAAATATTCGTTATGTGATATATAGTTCTGATTTTAACATCAATAATATTACACTTATTACAGTGATGATTGTTGATACCCAATAATGTGATGTTCAGTATAAAATTTTAACCTTGGGAAATAAATAACGTGTATGTTTAATTGATTGAAGAGTAAAAATTTGATAAAATTTTCATGACTAAACTTTATGTACAATTTAATTTGAAAATTTCCAATTATTATCAAAGTTCATCATCTTAAATTAAACTCTTGCTATTATTTGAAAATTTTTATCTCGAAATGTTTTCAATTTTAGTCATTGTCGTATTTATACAGTTTGTTGACAACAAATAACACGTCTTGAAAATTAAGAATGTTAGGATTAAATTGATATAAGAAAATTTAGTTAGATCAATTTAAAAATATTGGGATAAAAAATTATTTTATTCAATATTTGTAGACGTTTCTGAGCTTTAAAAGAGGAACTGTGGGTCTAAGCAATATATTACAAACCATACTCTTCAATTTTTTTTTTTCATTCAAAGAACTTGAACATAAAAACTTTTTATATGATAAATAACTATAGATCTTTATTTTTTTTAGAAATTATAAATCTATTTTTTTAAAAAAAATTGTCTAATAAGTAAAATAAAATCGTATGATGCAAATCGTGCCTGATATATATAGAACTAATACTTGTTAGTAACAGAATAACAAATTCCAGCATAACAAACATGTAACTACCTGCAATTTGGTCATTTCCAATCAGGAAAAGGCAAGGGGTAGAAGATTAATTTTGTTCTTGTCATTTTTAATGTTTATTGCTATAAATTAAGCTCGTCATCTTCATTTACCTGTCTTTCTCTTCTGAAAACACGAACACATTCCCCATTTTCAACTTTCTCCTTTTTAATTCCATGGGTTTTCTTTCAATTTTCACAGAAGAACACCAATACCTAGACAACCCCTTCGATCTTCTCCCAGACGATGTTATCCGCATTATCTTCAACAAAGTCCAAGATGCCAAGGCCCTCCTTGCTTGTTTTTCCCTCAGCAAACGTCTTTCCTTCTTCATCCCCCAAATCGATGTTGTTTCGCTTTCCCTTATTCTCCCTTCCAAAAAAGTGGACAAGAACAACGAAAACAATACCAGAAGAAGAAACAACGAGAACCGCACTGATGGCAATTTCATAAATATTGCCAGATCTGCTGCCAATTACCTAATCACCAAACTCCACCGCAACAACAACGACAATCGTCGAGATGGCGACGGCGACTATGACCCCGCTGTCGTTCTATGCCAGCGCCTTCGACCGTTTAACCAAATCAGGCACCTCCACCTCGAGCTTCACAACGATGTCCGTGAGATGCACTATGAGCTCGTCAAATGGAATGCTAATTATGATAGGGAATTCAAGACCTTCGACATTCTCTTTTGTGAGGTGTCGTTTCATAATTTCTCTGCCGGCGAATGGTTACCAGATCCAGAGCGGGGCATGCGCTACTTTGAACGCGAACGGGAGTTGTACTTGTCAGCATTGTGCATGAAGGCGGCGTTCAAGAGGCACCGCATGGTGAAGGAGATGCTGCCATTCTTTCCAATGCTGGAGACGGTGACGATCACAGATGCGATGAGGCAAGGTAGATTCCTCATGGCGAAGAAAGACATTCAAGATCTGAGGGATTCATTGACGGAAGAGCACGTGGAGGAGGTAGAGCCATCGGGTTTAGTGATGAGGAGGTGGTGTGCAATGAGGAGGTGGCACTCACCGTTGCTGGAGTTGCCGTCGCTAAGGTGCACATGGAAGGATGCAATTATGCTAGTGGTGGATCCTGTGGACGGCGGCAATTTCCTATTTGGGCCGGATGTGGATCCTGTGCATAGTGATCCGCCGATGGTGCCGGCGGTGAAGGTGGATGGAGGCTGCGACAGTTACGAGAGTGACGCGAAGGAGAAAGCGATGTTTAAGCAGGCACGAAAAGAGATCTTGACTTTGAGTGAGGGTGTCAAGCAAACTTGGGGTTGGGTGAGAAGGGACTTGTGGAATGACTTTAATTCTCATGGATTAGCTTAGCAATAATGATAATTTAACTCTTAATAATGTACTTATATGGCAAAAAATATACGATAAGTTAACTTAAATAAAGAGAACAAGTTATGCAATTCGAATTCTAAAGAGCCAAGGTGATGAATTCCTTACTTTGGGTAAGTTAGGGAGTATGGTTTGTCCCTCTTATCCTACCCTATATAATTATTAAATTAACCCACTTTAACATTAAAGTTTCTCTTCCTACCACTCAAATTTTCTTCTTTTATCTCTTTTTCCATAGCCGCATAATCACCTCTTCCTTTATCCTTCAATGTCAGTTTTAGCCAATAGTACTTTTCGATATTTTCTCTCTCTCTTTTTTTCTTAGGTGTATTTGACAAAGGAAAGAAAATAAGAAAAAGGAAGATGAGAGGATAAAAGAAGAGAGGAAAGAAAATGAGAGGATTTTTACTTTTCACAATTGGATGGAAGGAAAAGAAATATAAGAATTATTTTTTCTTATTTGTTTGTACGGAAAAGTGAACGGAAAAAAAAAGATAATGATATCAAATAATAAGTTTGTCCTTATATCATTATAAAAGGTTATATAAAATTAATAATGACCTATTAAATGAACCTATCGAGCGTAAAATTTAATGCAACTTTGTCAGAAATTTATCTATCAAATGATGAAAATAAATATAATAATTAATTGGCATTCTATATTTGAATAAATGCATTCACCTTTATATCCATTTTGTCTATTGTTATTCACATTTTTTTATTTTAATATTTCAAAAACATCCTTAATTAAAAATTACATTAAACTAATGTCAATTCTATATTTATAATTTATATTTAATAATTATATAAATTAATATGACATAAAAATTGAAATACTTTTAAGCTAATAAATTTACAATACTATCAACTGATTAAATCAAGCTAATCTTAATAATAAATTATTTTAAAAATTATTAATAATAAATTATTTTAAAAATTACTGTTTTAAATCAATATGATGTTTTAAAATATCATTTAAAAAATAAATTATGAATTTTCAAAAATAAAATAGGGTGCTTTCAAAGACCAAATAAAATTCTTAAAAAGGGACAAAATTAAAGTGAAACATGATCAATTTGAGGAGGTTTCCAAAAGACAAAGACACAAAATTGTTAATATAGATAAGAGAAAAGAAACAATAATGTCTCATCACCACTAACACTAGGAAACCTGAATTTTTAAGTCTAAACAGTGTAGAAGGGAGGCAAAAATGGAAACATGTAATCTATGTGCTCTTTTCTTAGCTTACAATTTCCTCCCAGAGATATGGGAAAAGAATTTTAGTAGGTCCCATGTAATTTGTTTACTATACATTTTTTCCCTTCCATAAATCTTTCTTAATCCAAACAAGCCAATTTATTTCCTTTTTCTCCTTTTCCTTCTATTGTCCATCAACTAAAAACATTGTTAATGTTGGTTCTCCTTAGGCCATTTTATCCTTTCTTTTGTTGTTAATGGTGGTTTTGTTTTATATTCCTAGTTGGGATGAGGTTTTTTTTTTTTATCTCTTTTCTATGTATTTTTTTTTAATTTTCGAATGGCTATTTTTTGTTATGTTCAATGTCTCTGTCATCAATTGTTTAGCTAGGACAAGATTTTGTTTGTGCTAATAATGTACTGGTTTATTCTCCTTTTGGCAAGAAATGTTGAGATCCTATATTTGTTTAAAAAAGACATAGCTTTGTTATTTTATATTTCTGAATCTGTGATCTCACCTTATTGATCAAATACACACATTCAAGTAATTCCAGAAAGTATTCACACCAAAAATGAAACAATTATAGGAAGCGTTTAACATAGAATGATGATGAAGTGTTTTTTATTGGGGGAGCAAATGGGGATCTGTTTGTCATGACCTAACTTTGGAATGTGACTAGGATGTGAGAGACTGGGTCCCCACATAAGTCTCTTAGGAAGCATGACTCAACGTATGCGTGGATTAACATAATTTTCATTCTCAACACATAATTTAACTAAAATCATTATCGACTTATCTCATTAAAACATAATAATTGAATTTATATAATTGAAATATGTCAACATTCATAATCATAGAATCAATTTTATCAAACTTAACTTATGCCTTAGCAAAAAATATTTGTAGATAGAAAAACACACGAAAAAGGGGGGTTGAATCGTGCTTCACTTCTCTTTGTCTTTTTAGCTTTTGAAAACTTAAAAAAAATACTATCAAGCTTTAAGCTTGAACTGTAGTAGAAACAATATTAGACGTTTCGGAAAGTAACTTTCTGAAGTATAGCATCAGTAACGATACAAATAAAAATAGGCTTTAAGCAAATATAAATAAATAATCACAGAACAGCGAATGTAAAAGAGATAAGGGAGAAGAAGATGCTTACATAGATATTTTTATACTGGTTCAACCAATCTTTCTACATCCACTTCTTAACCACCGTTGAGTCTCACTGAAACCTTTCTCAACCCAAGAAAGAAACCGCATAGTCTTTCAGTAGCCTTCCTAAGCTCTAATCTGTGACCAGTACACAATACCTACTGTCACAAATCAAGCAGTTATTCACCAGCCTCTCCCAGATGAACAGTGACTAGTAGACAACCTCTACTATCACAAATCAAGTAGTTATTCACTAGCTTCTTCAAATTGAGCCGAGTAGTCTTTGACTAGCCTCTCCAAAGCTAAACCGAGTAGTCTTTAGCCAGCCTTTCTAAGCTAAACCAGACCAATAAAACACCTTTACTGTGGTATTGTAAGTAGTCTTTGACTAGTCTCTCCAAGCTATCTTACACTAATCACTGCTGGATTGAAGTTACAAGAGGTTTGTATTTGGGTTTGCAACTCAAATTAACCTACACTCAAGTTTGCTTAAGATATACAATGAATGACATTGGATAACTTGAAGGACTTCTTTCTAGCTATTCTTCCTTAGAGGAATGTATAAACAATGAAGGAATGTAGAAAGAAGAGTTTTACAAACAAAGAAACTTATTACAAGATGTAGTGAACTTTACAAGAAGATGAGGAGAAATTTTCACAGTTTTAGCACTTTGTGAAGCGTTCTGTCATGTGGTTTTGAAAGCACAACATCTCTATTTATAGATGGCCTTCACTTGTGACTGTTGCTTTTGATCAGTTCTCCAAGTGACACGTGTTGATCATCTGTTTGCGTCTTTGAAAAGCAAACTAGAAGAGTAGCTTGTTTGTTTGTCAAAGCTGTTGCAAAAGCTATTGTAAAGTTGAGGTTTCTGATGTCCCTTCAGAAACTACTTTTACTTTCTAAGCATGGTTTCTGAACTCTTCCTTCTAGAAGCTGAGGTAGTTGACCAAATTGGCAGAAAAGACGACAAGCCAGTCTATCACTGGGGTTGACTTTAAATTTAAATTTCAAACTTCCCTCATTTTCTTGTAGAGCCCACTGTTTCACTATTAAGTGAACTTTATGATGTGCGGTATCAGTTCCTTGATAAGTCTTCAGTTTTCTAGTCTTCAATCAGAGCTTGTTGATGATGAAAAGATTGTGAACGTGATGATTGAAGTTTGTAGAACACATTAGCTTTAGTGTTTAACTGATAACTTCACTCCAAGCATACTTTTTGAAGTTCAGTGCTACTTTCTGAAGTCTTTGAGTCTTAGTTTCTTGTACTGGTTGATTTTCTTCAATCTGTTAGGCATGTATATGCTCGATTTACGATATGATTATCACTGCCATTTAGTTCTCATCTCTTAATATGTGATAAATCATGTTTACACATATAAAGTGAAATTCTCACTTAATGGAGCCATGTTATGCTAATGAAAGAACATATTTGCTACTTCAAGAAACTCAAGATAGACATTAGTCATTCTTCAAAATATTTTCCTTAAATTGGTTTTATTGTCATTCAAAACATATTACCTTAAACCTTTCTCAATGGTTCTGGAGCTAACAATCCCCTTCTTTTTGATGATGACCAGCTAATTTAAAGAAAATCTTTTAAAGAAATCTTGAAAGAAATATTACAAAAAATGTAGTGTGATAATCAATATTCTTTCAACTCATCACAAGATGTGATTTTCAGGAAGTCCTTTTCTTAAGGCATGACGTGGATAAGATCAAAAACATTTTATAGCTTTAAGTGACTTAAATCATAGTTGTTTTGATTGTCCATGAAGTTTTGAAATTACTCAGCGTACTTTTTGAGAAGTATCAAGGCAATATGGAAAAGAATATCATCGTTTAAGCCCTTTTTGCAAGAACAACTTGATTTTCAGTCATTAAAAAAAACTTTTTGGTGGTTCACCTGCTTGAATAATAGACAAGTAATACTTATAATATTTCATCTTGATTAATTTTCTTATTCAGCACATCTTTGTGCAAACTCATTTTTGAATCATATGTTCATATTTGTATGAAAAAGATGCATCAAAGCATGTGAGAGGAGAATACAAATAGACTGATATAGATGTAGTTTTTGATGCTTAAAGAAACCTTAAAATAAATATTATCAGCATATGCGAGAAGAGGTTTCTGAAGCTCAACAGGGACCAATCCCAAATATATCAGAGCAAAAGCAATTTTGAGCTTGTGTTGTGAGTTAAGAAACTTTTCACTTCCACATCAGAGCACCAAATTTTGTAAACCAAAGCTTAAAAACATGTGACATGCTTTTCAAGTAAGCTTGCACAATAATACACACACACATACACACACACACAAACACATACAAAACACAACATAACATGTATCAGAGCATAAGCAAAACATTTATCGGAGCATTAAGCATAGTATGTTCCATAACTTGAGCATACAGAAGGAGACATTGATATAATGAGATATCAGATCAAGCAAGTAAAAGATCATTCATTCATCAGAGCAGAAGAGAAATATCAGAACAGTTGAAATAAAACTAAATAATACTTGAGTAACAAAACAAAAAGATTATGTTTAATCATAAAAGCAAAAACAAAAAATAGATGCTAAAAAAAATCTATGAACGGCTCCCCCTCAACATACTCCCCTTCTTTCTCAGTACAATATTTTCTTCTCCTCCTTTTGGCTTCAGCAAAAAGGAGGTGTACTAAAAACCAGGAACACCATCATCAACCTCGGCACCTAACTTCACAAGGAATTTCCAACAATAGTGCTTCATGTCTTCATGATTGAGCCTCCAACTGATCCAGTCGATTTTTGATGAAGTGCTATTCATGCAGCAGTAGTTGAAACTCTTGTAGCTTGGCTACGTTGCTAGTGTAGGTTGGCTTGATGAAAGAACATCACCCTAAGTCGAAGATGGATCAGGTACAATTGAAGTGGGAGGAGGAGTAGGTTCTTTAATAGGAGCAGGGATTGAGTTTGCAGCCGAGGTAAGTCAGTCTCAGGGACTGTACTTATTTTTTCATGCCTTGATGATTCTGACTCGGAATCTAAAGACTCATACGGAGATAAAGATTCTTTCATGTGAGAGCCTAAGGGTTCAGAGATAAAAGATGATCTTTGTTCTTCCTTATTTAGCCCTTGTCCTAGCCAGCGATGTCTTCTATATCCATGTGTCAAGTCAATCCTTATCATGACTTGGAAGAATCAAAATTTTTCTCAAATTCTTTAGTGTCCTCTGAGCTGCTCTCAATCTCTAACACGATCCTTTTTCTTTTTCTTTCCCCCTCCTTTGTATCCTTAGCAACGAAGTTGAGTAGTCATCTTTTATCCTCTGGCTTTATCTCTTGAATCCAGATGTGGCAACACCTGTAGGTTTCCTTAGGGTTTTGAAAGAATTGAAAGAGTACACGATACCTTCCATATACTCATACCACTCATTGACCAATGGCTAATGCAAGTGTTTAAAAATCTTAGTCAATAGAATCCTATAAGGAACAACACCATTCCTCTTTTTTTCTAGAGAGATGGTACTTAACATATAGTCAAAGACCAGTCTGGGCAAGTTTACCCCTCTTTTTATCATCAGACAAAAAAATAACATGCAGTTTATCCTCACTAGTAGATGCGTGCTTCCCAGTCTTGGGCATAGAGAGAATTGGATGAGGGTGAAAATTTGTGCTGCCTTGGAATTCAACATGGCTATAGTAATCTTACCAGTTAGTGTTTAGGAGAGTCTGTGACACATCTAGAAACTCTTCAATTGGAATTCTAAGAGTCATGAACTAGTATTCTTCATATGAGCATCTGATTCCCTCGTCAGGAACATTGACGATGTTTGAGAAGTCAATAATGCTTAGCTCCAAGTTAGTGCCTCTAATATAGGAGGACATCACAAATTCTGACACTTGCACTAACTGGGAATAGAAAGTTGTGAACATCCCAGTAAAAACCCGATCAGTGAGGTTGAGGAAACTTTCCCATCCTTAGAAGGAGATAACTTCTAGTAGGATCAGAACTTAGGTCATTAGTTACCTTCCTAGCTTTTTATCAGGAGCTATTGGCTGTTGAGAAAAGTTCCTGGTATAGTGCTCCTAATGCATGGGTTCATTAAACATGAAAGTGTTCCTATTTTAGTGATGCAACCAGCATGGTGTTTTCCTTCAACCATTGATGGATATGTTTATGAGAGCAAAAGGAAGGTTAAAGCTGGAGAAATGTTTAAAGGTAAGGATTTATGAGAATAGGTTTCAGTTACAAGGAAGATAGTATGAGAGGAGATGAAATGATTTTGGTTACAGTTTTTCAAGGTTGAAGATGAGGTGAAGTGTGAAGTGTAAGGAGTGAAGGTTATTTAAGTGATGTTACGTGATTGACTGAAAGTGAAACAACATAGGAGAAAGTTACTCAAAAAAGTGAGAATTATCTCATCTTTTCCATCCTTCTTCAGAAAGAATGGTTGCTGACTCTTGAGATTACTTTCTGAAGTGGTTACTTTCTGAGCTTCATTTTTCACTTTCTGACCCCTCAGAGTTTCACTATGTTTTAACCATAAACTCATCTTCATATTTTGAACTTTATCAGATCATATATTCCCTATTTTCTAATCTTGAACTCTTCTGTCTGATCATCCCATCTTCTTTCTGAGCTTGCAAACTGAAACTCTGATCTTCAATTTGATTCATGGTCTTGCAAATTGATGTCTTCTTTTGGGCTTCAGTTTAGAGTAATGAAGAGAGAGAATACCTAGAGATATTTGTATGAATACTTATGCATATTAAAAAACCTTTAAGTTTAAAAGCCTTTTCAAAGCACAAAGCAATCTTCAGCTAATGGTTTTGTGAATATATCAGACACTTAGTCCTTGGTATTCACAAACATTAACTCAACATCTCCTTTTTGAACATGATCTCGAATAAAATGATGTTTAACATCAATGTTCTTGGATCTAGAGTATTGGATAGGATTCTTAGCAAGATTTATAGCACTAGTATTATCACAAAAGGTAGGGATCTTAGAGTACCTCAGGCGATAATCTTCTAACTGTTCTTCATCTACAATATCTGGGTGCAACTGTTTACAACCGCTACATATTCAGCTTTGAGAGTGGAGAATACAATTGTATTATGTTTCTTACATAACCAAGTGATCAAGCTTTTTCCAAAGAAACAGCAGCACAACCACATGCTCTTTCTTTCTACTCAATCTCCAATGAAGTTAGCATCATAGTGTCCTACAATCTCAGAAGATGTACCTTTCTCATACCAAAAGCCGAGATTAGTAGTACCTAATAAATATATAAAAATTCTTTTAAAAATATTTAAGTGTGATTGCTTCGAGTTAGATTGAAATCTTGCACAAATTCCTAAACTTAAATGAATGTCTGGTGTATTAGCTGTAAGGTGCGGCAGTGAACCAATCATTCCATGATAATTGCTTTCTGACCTTTTCACCATTCTTATCAACGTTAATGATCTGAGATGGATGCATGGAGGTTCTCATTGGTTTGGGTTGATCCATGTTAAATTTCCTTAGGAGCTCCTTTGTATACTCTTGTTGATGGATCAAGGTTCCTTCTTTTTGTTGTTTTATTTGCAAACTAAGGAAAAACTTGAGTTCACCCATCATGCTTATCTCAAATTCACTCTGCAAGAAAAATTTTCACAGAGAGAATGATCAGAGACGTCAAATATAATGTCATCAACATATATTTGAACTATTAGAAAGTGATTATCTTATTCAAGAGTTAAAGCAATAGTATCAACTTTACCTCTCTTGAACTCATTCTTCAGTAAGAAAGTACAGTCTGTCATACTAAGCTCGAGGACCTTACTTCAGGCCATAGGGGGTTTTTGTCAGCTTAAAGACATGGTTGAGAAGGTTTTCATTCTCAAAACCAAGAGGCTACTTCACATATACTTTCTTAGAGAGGAATCCATTTAGAAATACAGACTTAACATCCATCTGGTAAATAGTGAATCCCTTGAAGGCAACAAAAGCAAGTAGCATTCCGATAGCTTTTAGCCTAGCTAGTAGTGCAAAGCTTTCATCATAATCAATTCCCTTTTGTTGATTATAACCTTGTGCAACTAATCTTACTATGCTCTTGATGACCTTGCCAGCTTCATCGAGCTTATTCCTAAACACCCACTTTATATTGATGATAGTCTTTCCTTTCGGTCTTTTACCAAGCATCTAGACTTTGCTTTTCTTGAATTAGTCCAATTCTTCTTACATAGCATCCACCCAACTTTGATCACTCAAAGTCTCTTCAATGTATCTAGGTTCGATGGTGGAGATGAAAGCACAATTTGACTTATTTCTAAGGGATGATCTGGTTCTCACACCTTTAGAAATGTCTCAAAGAACTCTGTTATGAGAAACTGCCTTGTAGTTTCTGTAGCTTTGAGGTTGTTCAGCTTTTCCTTCATGTTCAAAAATACCACTTTCTAGTTTCTTTGGAGTTCTAAGCAAGCTTACTGAAGTGCTTATGTTCTGGAGCTTACTTTCTGATGGTTTGGCTTTCATCTGCTTGCTTTTAGACATTTTCTTGAGACTCATTTTCTAAATACTTTCCTCCAGTTCTTCAAGATCATCAGGAAAGTCTTTATTGAGTTTCTTGAACTTGATGTGAATAGTCTCTTCAATGCATAGTATTTTCTTTTTGTATACTCTGTAAGCTTTAGAGACAGAAAATTAACCTAGGAAAATGTCATCATTAGACTTATGATCAAAGTTTGCAAGCTTGTCCCTGGTGTTAAGGATAAAACAAAATGAGCCAAAGATATGAAAATATGAAATATTAGGTTTTCTACTCTTCCATAGTTCATAGGAAGTCTTTTTGAGAATTACCCTTAGAAAGATTCTATTTTGTATGTAACAAGAGGTGTTCACTGCCTTTGCCCAAAAATCTTTTGATAATCCTCTTTCTAAAAGTATTGTCTTGGCCATTTCCTGTAAGCTTCTATTTTTTCTTTCAGCAATCCCATTTTGTTGAGGAGTTCTAGGTGCAAAAAACTCATGAAGGATACCATGGTTTTCACAAAACTCTTTGAAAGCATGATTCTCAAACTTCCTTCATGATCAGATTTGATAGAGATAACTTGGGAATATTTTTCTATGCAAATACGTTTTGCAAACACTTTGAATTTTTTAATCACCTCATCCTTAAAAGCTAAGAAAATGACACATGTAAATCTAGAGTAGCCATCCACTATGACAAGACAATATCTTTTCCCAGCAAGACTTGCAGTCTTGGTTGGTCCAAAGAGATCCATATATAAAAGCTCAGGTGGTATAGTGGTTGAAACCATGTGCTTATTATGGTAAAAAGCTTTGGTTCGCTTACCTTTTTCACAGAAATCACATATTGAATCCTTATCAAATATAATTTTTGATCAGTCTTTAACTAGCTCTTTCTACGAAAGCTAAGAAATAAGTTTCATATGAGCATGCCCAAGTTTTTATGCCACAATCAATTTTCATCCATGAAGTATTCAAGGCATTTTACATCTTGATCTCATAGATCATCCAAGAATTACACATATGTGTTATCATGCCTCTTACCAGACATAACAACTTGTCTTGAAGTGGGACCAACTATCTTACATGCATGAGCATTAAAAATAACAATAAACCCTTGGTCACAGAACTGGCTAATACTTAATAAGTTGTGTAAGTAGAAAAGCATACGAGAAGGGGGGTTGAATCATGCTTTGGTTTTTCTTTCCTATTTAGCTTCTGAAAAACTTAATCAAAATACTTTCAAGCTATGAACTTGAAGTGCAGTGGAAACATCATTAAAAACATCAGAAAGTGACCTTTCTGAACTAAGAAAGTTAACTAAATGCATAAAAGAAAGCTTTCTAGAAGAAAGACAGTAATTAAACAGAATGCAATAAATAAATAAAAGATGAAGGAACAGAAAGATACTACTGGTTCTACCAACCTGCCTACATCTAATTTTCAACAATAGTTGAGTTCCACTAAACTTTTCTCAAACTTGAGAAAGAACAAGGATAATCCTTACAATTGCTTTCCCAAGTTCTCACATGTGACCAGTAGACAAATGGTATTGCTTCTTCTAAGCAACACACTTGTCATGTGAGGTGCCCAACTTACACTGCAACTTTCATATAGTGTTAGAAACTACACATCAACAGGTAAAATACCATACCTGTAAAATAGATATTACCTGAAATTAAATTCTGAGTCTAAAATTTTCATTCATAACCATTTCCAACCTTAATACTATATCCTCTCCGTCTTGGCCATCTCTGAAGCCCAATTCTAAGGTTTTGATGGTCCCAATAGCCCTATGGGATGTACATGGTTACTATTCACTTTTTTTTTTTTTTGCATTTTCCTCAAGTTGTTTTGATCTCGACTAATTCTATGATAATCATAAAATTCTAATTAATAAAGTCTAGTAAAATTTTTGAAATAATTTTTGGGATGTTACAATACCACCCTCCATAAAAAGAATTTTACCCTCAAAATTCTAACTCAACATTCTCATTCCTAGTACGTCTGTGGTTTGCCATTGGTTTCTGAATACACCGACATATGGATAAGATTGAAAGCATGACTTATCTACATGGTGGAAACATAGCTAGTCCATTCCCCAAGGTCCTACAGGGATGAACTACTTTGATACCATAATGTAATACCCTCCCAAGTATAATATCATCCTTAAGCCATGACAACAGACTCAGTAGTTGTTACGTATATATTAGTAGACCTTCCTTAAATATTTATAACAAATTCTTTTGATTTGTGAAATAATTGAGTTGCTCTACCAAAATATGTAGAAAGATAACATAATATTTATTCATTTTCAAATTCAAATACAAAAAAAAACCTCTTCTATGAGTTTCCATATACATTGCTCTATTTATATAATTATAAATACATATACATAACAAATAAAATTGATAAGAGACTTCAACTATCGAGGTACTACATGTCAGTTTCTTCTATGGCGGTAGCTTCATATCTTTCCTGAGCAATCTAGAGATGACACGGGAACACAAAACATACGGGTGAGAATTCTAAAATTCTCAGTAGGGCATCCCCAAAACATATACTAAAAATCCATGTCATTGTCATCGCCCCAACCACTTCGATTTATTAAGAAAATGTGATCATATATACATATTAAAGGTTCATTTTAAAGTTCTAAAATCACCTTTCCGAAATGGACTCCTTTTATTATTAAATCTCATAACATGCATATATCATCATATAAAGCATGTATTATTCAGTTCTCAACTTAAACATATTGGTCTCAATATCGATGCTAAAGTCATTCACTTGGCACATAAGAGATAAAAAAAGCTACTTAAAACAATTTCTACTTTAACTGTCTTGGCCCTTGACTATTGTGGCTTTAACCATTCTATGGGTAATAGACTGCTTTTTAGGACTAAACCCATTTCGATACACATGGATCTTCTGAGCCCATTTGTATACGTAATCCTTGGATTTTCTCTCTAATTCACACATGGATCTTCTGAGCCCATTCCTGTACATATGGATCTTCTAAACTCATTCCTATACATGATATTGGATTTTCTCTCCAATTCACAAAGATCTATTTCTAGCTAGGTTTGCCCCCTGACTCAATTCAAGGGTAGTCAGGTTTGCTCGCCGACTAACTGGATTTCCTTTCCAGCCCGATAAGACATAATCTCATGCTTTGCTCGCATGTATAAGTAATTGTAATAAGTATTCACAATCTTGTGCACATAACATCATTAATAAAGTCACATAGTATAAATGAGATCAAATCATAAATACTTTGGCATTTCTTTAACCAATCATGTTTGCTGCCAGAATTTCGATTCTAAGAGAAATTCTAGATAAATGATCAAACATTATTAGAACATAGTAAAGCTATTTTTTAGAGGTAATTCAATGTGTTAATTAAGGCCATGTAGAAATTTCAAAGCATGTAAAGGTTTCTAGCTATATTTATAAAATTTCACAATTTCAAAGGTCAGAAATACATAGTTTCAGCCAACAGCTATAAGTCTCAATTTTTCTATGCTATCAGATGAACCCTGAACTTTGTACAAAAATTATAGTTGGACCCCCAACATCATGTAAAAATTTCAGCTAATAATTTGATCATTTGCTAGGGTAATAAATTAGACAAATTCAATACTATAAACTGGACTAGCTGGACAGAACCCCTCGACCTTTTTGGTTTTCCATTCTTTAAATACTAGCAAAAGTGATTAAGAAGACCTAAGAAAATTACTAGAAACTCTTCCATATGTTAGCTTCATCATATAAAAATTTCAATTCATGATCATGTCTCTAAATCAGTGAGAAAAATCACAATATTTTTTAATAAAAAGAGTTTCCTAACATCATCAAAACTCTCTACCAAAATTATTACATCAATATTCATATATTATCAAGTAATGAAATAAAAATTTTCAGACTCAATCCATCAGTAAATTTCATTGTAAAATTTGAAAGAAAAGATGGTAAATAAAGCCCTACTTGTTGCTAGAAGTCTTTAGTCTTGTTTTGATTCTTCCAAGTGTTTCTCTAGTAACTCTTCAACCCAAAATCAGCCAAACCTTCCTCTAGGATGGCAATATATAGCTACCTCTTGATGGTGTGGTAAAAAAGGAACCCTTGGAAGAAGGTTGATTCAAAGATTTCAAGTGATAGTCTTGTGTTTGTGCTAAATCTATTAATGCTTAATGTTGTGGCTTAAGGTTTTTGTAGGTTTATGATGATTTAGGGAAGAAAAGAATGAAGAGGAAGCTAAAAGGAGCATGGCTAAGAATGCAAGAGGAAACAAAGATAAAAAATCTGTAATCTTATATCATTTATGTGAAAACATGTGTTATACTTAGTTACCATAAAAATTATTTCTTTAAATAAAAAGGATGAATTTTGTAACACTCTTATTGGCCCTTTATAAAGACAAATAGTGTGGCTTCTTCTGAGCCACACACTTGTCATGTGAGGTGCCCAACGTACACTGCAAGTTTCATATGGTGTAAGAAACTACACATCAATATTTTACCAAATGGGTAAAATATCGTACCTGTAAAACAGATATTACCCAAAATTAAATTTCGGGTCTACAATTTCATTCATAACCATTTCCAACCTTAATCCTATATTTTCTTAGTCTTAGACATCTCCGAAGCCTAATTTTGGGGTTTCAATGGTCCCAATGGGCTTGCGGGACATGCATGATTACTATTCACATTTTCTTTTCTTTGCTTCTTCCTCAAGTTGTTCTTACCTTTACTAACGCTATCAAAATCATAAAATGCTAATTAATAAAGTCTAGTAAAATTTTGAAATAATTTTTGGGGTGTTACAACTGCTTAGCTTGGAGAGGCTGGTGAATAACTACTTGGTTTGTGACAATAGGTGTTGTCTACTGATCACAGGTTAGAGTTTGGGAAGGCTATTGTAAAAACTATCTGGTTTCTTTCTCGAGTTGAGAAAGGTTTAGTCAAACTCAATGGTGGTTGCGAACTAGATGTAAATAAGTTAGCTGAACTGTATAAAAATATATGTGCAAGTATCTTCTTCTCACTTATCTTTTTTACATTCGTTACTTTGTGACTATTTGTTTATATTTGCTTAAGCTTATTTTTTTCTCATACCGTTACTAACGCAGTACTTCAAAAAGTAACTTTCTGAAACCTCCAATATTGTTTCCACTACACTTCAAGATAAAAGCTTGATAGTATTCTGTTTAAATTTTCAGAAGCTAAAAAGACAAAGAAGCGAAGTACGATTCAACCTTCCTTCTCGTGCTTTTGTATCTACAAGTGGTGTCAGAGCTTAGTCCTCTAAGAAGTTGAGCAATCTAATGACTACAAAGGACAAAGATCCAAGGGATAAATGGCACAAAACATTGGTCACGAATTTCAGCTTGGAGAGGTTGGTGCAAAACTACTCAATCTGTGGCAGCAGGTGATTTCTGAAGGTCACAAATGAGAGCTTAGGAAGGTTAATGTAATGACTATCTATTTGCTCTTTCTCAGGTTAAGAAAGAGGTTATTAGTAGAACTTCAATATTTGTTGAGTACTAGATGTAAGCAGTTTGACCAAACCAGTATAAAAATATGTGTCTTATCTTTCTCTTCTCAATCTCCTTATATTTACCTATTGTGTTTTATTCATAAACTAATTTTTTATTCTCGCCATTCTATTGTTTATTTTTGTGATAAACATTTATTAACCAGCTTCAGAAATTTACTTTCTAAAATCACTAACTATGGTTCCGCTGTACTACAAGTCTTGTACTTGATAGTATTGGTATTTTAGCGTTTCAGAAATGCAAAAGGAAGGAATGCATGATTCAACCCCATTTCTCGTGCACTTTTACATCTAGAAATGGTATCAGAGCCAGGCTTCTAAAGGGTTGAGCAATGCAATGATTGCAAAATGTAACATCCTAATTTTTAACCCAATACTCTAGAACATATTTAGGTTAATCGTTAGGCGGTTACGTCATAGTCTCCTTTTTACTTTAAAATACTTAGCGGAAATACTGGTAAAATTTTTTTTGAATTTATAAAAGCAAAGTGAGAGCCGCGCGACACGATAAGCAATAAAGCATGGATAGAAATAAAGCAAACATCTCTCAACATCATAACATAGGCAAGTAAAGGCACATCACAATAAAATTGAAGTGCATAATTATATATAATATGATATGCCCACTTATGTAGAATGGGACTTAATTTAGTACAACTGGAATAGAAATACATGGAAAACGAAAGTACAACAAAGGCATAAAAAGAAACTCTCTTAACTCTAGTGCGCCTACAAACAGATAGCCTTAAGACAAAAGGAGGCTATCCAAGCCTAGTCAAAGCTCGGGCACCAGAACGCGACGGTCGTCTTCTACTGCGGGCCTCTTTGGAAAGGAGGGATGTATCCGATCCACTGGGCTATCTCGACCGGGCTGGCTATGCACTGCATCGGTCGAGCGTGAACTGCACGGCGGGGAATCATCCTCACCCATCCTCCACGTACCGGCTGAACGACAGAAGCCTCACTATCCTCCCCAACGTCCATTGGCACAGTGGGGGAGGATCCCTCGGAAGGTACCTGAGTGGCACAGTCCTCTGAAGGGTCCATCTCGGAGAATGATGAGGGCGAGCGGGGCACATACTGTGGGTAGTCCCAGATGGCAGAAGTTGTCGGTAGGATGCGGCGGATCCGCTCCTTTCGAGGGCGTGCGCGCTCAAACACGAGGTCATCGCCGAAGGGTGAGACAGGAGAGAATCGATGGCTATGTACGGGGTGACTAAAGGGCCGTCCAATGAACATAAATATACGAACGACGCAGTGACCCACAAAAAGGTATGACCTGTGATCCGGATCATGATGCACCTCCCACGTTGGGGTGTCTACAAAAATCATGAACGTTGCCATCTGAAGACGTGACGGAGGAAAAGAGATAGAGGGAGTGAGAATCTTGCTAAAGAATCTCAATAGGGCCTCCTACTACCTAGGTGTCATCATCTATGTCCTCAGGAACCTTGGGTTTCGTATACAAAATAAGTGAACATGCATTAAGTCCATTTTTAAGTTTTAAAAACATAATTAGCCAAGGTCCATTCATTTTAGTATGATTTTTAATGACATGGATGCAACATATTAAAGAATGTATGCATGGTTCTACTTAATGCAAGAATAATAATCATAACATTAAGAACATCATAATAGTGGCATAAAGTGGCAATTAAATTCTCATATGGGAAACTTTGTGACATAAACATCATACTTTACTTCCTCATAGGCCACCCTAAAAGGCAATCGTTCTGGGGGTGCTCGGCCGAACCGGTGTCACCCAGCACGTGTCACATCTCTAGGTTATGAGCTCATACCTTAACTAGTCATCACTGGTTCTTACTTATCAATCCTGATAAGCGTAACATAATCATAAACTTAATCCCGACTTATCCAGTACGGGCTAGGGGGCATTTCTTGGGGGTGCTCGGCCGAACCGGTGTCACCCAAGAATTCATCTTAGCACCGATGTCACATGAGTTCTCTGGAGGTGCTCGGCCGAACCAGTGTCATCCAAGAACTCATCTTAGTACCTCATAAATAAAAATCTCATAGGTTTTCAAAAACCTTCTAAGTCCCCAAATTTGTCAGAAATTCGGCGGCATAACAGCAGCATGCCGAATTTCTTCCAAATTTTACTTTATGCCACATAAGTCAATTAAACATGCATCCTTCATCATAATTCCATACATTCACATAATCATTCTCATACGTTCATAGGCAACTTTGAAAATTCATTATGCTCTTGGTCCTACGGTATCTTATGCATTGACCCTTACGGGCCTTAAACTTGTGATGTAATTAATCTATCATTTTCTATCAACCTCGTATGCACCTAAGGATTCTCTTCTAACAAATATTACTAACATTTATGCTCTTTAATAAATCTGGGCAACACCATTCTTTAGGGGGAGCAAAATTATAAACTTACAATTACGTGGTTCTAGAACTTATGTCTTATACCCTTTCTCGGTTCCGTCTTCGCCTAAGGCGCTATTAATTAGACCTAAACCAATTATGAGGCATTCCTATGTCTAAGAACTAATTATAAACCATATTTACCATATTATGAGGTTGCTGGACAGATTCTAAAGATTAAATGTTCTAAGAGTTCTAGAATTGCGATTTTACGGTTTTCTAGTTACTAGTTTCTCTATAGATGCTAAAATTCAATCCTACTTCAAATGTAACCAAATTTTTCATGATTAAACAATCCTAATCTGATTATATTCCCATTGTAATAGTTTGGGCAGTATCCAAAAATAAATGGGTTAAAACTATGCTAAATCTTGACTTTACGATTTTTCTAGAAAGCTAGTTTCTCTCCTATCATGCCTAGAAATGTTCCTACCTCATCATATATAGTTTTCACACATTCTAACACATCAAAACATCATCATATGGTAGAAAACTCATCATGGAAGAACCGAAACATTAAGTCCCAAAAAGATGCATAACTTGATATTTCTAAAGCATATAAGTTGCTAGTTTCTCTTAGAATCATTTCTAGGACTTCTAAACTCTTTTGCAAACCATTTTATTTTGTAAAAGAGGCTAAAAACATCATTAGGTCAGTGACCACTTGACCCCTCCTTAAAAGAGAATTAATTTTATAAATCTTATTTAGTCTTAATCTCATAAGGTTCATGAGGCTTAAAGAAAGTCGTAAAACTTAGATTGTTGGCCCTCGTAGCTAGATGAAACTCATTCCAAGGTCATCATCACTACATGACCAAAATTATGCATTCAAAGAATGTTCCCACATAAAACTTTAACTTGAGATAAAATGGGAAAGTCTTTGAGCTCTAAGCTCCTTAAGTGATGACATAATTTAAACATGCTATGTACCTCATTTTTATTCTTCATTACAAAGTAGAGTGAGAGCTTAAAGTAAATATGTAAGACTTGAAATATAAATATGCAAGACTTAAAATAAATATTCCATGCAAGTTTATTTCTTTATTTTAGTGCTCTAGGCCCAGCAACAATCGACTTTAAGGCCGAAATAGAAAGGCTTTGAGATTTAGTTAGGTGATAGTGCAAGTTCTCATTTTAAATCTTTACGTTCTTTAGTGATGAAAAGTAAATATGCCAGACAAGAATGTAAATATGAGGTGCACTCCATTCTTTATCCTTTAATTTTAAGTGATGGCTTGGAAAATAAATATGAATGCAAAGCTCAAAGCAAATATGTAATGCATAAGCTTGAATTTAAATATGAATGCTAGTCCATTTTATTTCTTGTTAGAGCTCATACAAGACTTTAAAGGAACTTAAACCTCAACCCAAACTTATCATGACAAGATAAAGTAAAGACAAGAGTGAACCTCAAGTGTTCTCTAGAACACAAAGTGCCTTTTCTTGGAATGAGGTCATAAATAACATTTTTATTAAAACTCAAGCTCTAGAGGCCTCATTGTGATGAACACATAGTCATCATCTAGAAGCTTTCATCATCAAGCCATTGTGAATCTCATTGGCCAACATGGCTGAAAATTTGGAGAAAGAAAAGGAAAGGGAACCGAAACTTTTTAAGAAGAAAAGGAAACATTTGAAACTCTAGAGACCATGATCTTGATGATGCATTAACACCAACATCATGAGTCCTCATCATTGAGTTCATGCAACCATTTTAAAACATCATCAAAGTTAAAGGTTTCAAGGTTCAAGAAGAAAGAACTCAAAACATCTTTAACTTAAGAACAAAGATCAAGCTTTAGAGATTGTTCAAGTAATGGACATCATCATCATGAAACCTCATCATCAAGCTCTCATTCCCTTGTCTTCAAAGGCCCATGGCCGAAAATGGAGTAGAAGAAGGAGAGGGAAAGAAGTTCTAAAAAGACTCAAGAGAGACCATAAACACATAACTAGAGTAAGAACTTTAACAAAGGAAATACTTTGAAAGAAAATCCCTACCAAGTGATTTGATGATTGGGATGAGAGAAGTGGATGAAGAACTTGAAGAACTTGAACACTTGAACTTGAGAGAAAAGACAACTTTGAAGTGCTCTTTGAAAACTTACACTTAGCAAATGAACCCAAAATGATGCAAGTTCACCCAAGCATGCTATTTATAGAGAAATGAAACACATGCAAGGTGCAAGAGGGAGGAGGGAGTTTCGGCCAACATGAGCAGCCCCAAGAGTTCCATGAGGTGAGATGTTGTGATTTTGAGGCATGGTGAGGTATGGTTCAAGGTATGGCTCAAGCATGGTTCTTTGAGTGAGAAACAAATCAACATGTGATGTAATTGGAGGAAGAGTGGCCGAAACTTGCATCAGCCATAGGGGGATTTCTTGCATTTTAATTGTGATTTAGAGTTGTGTTTAGGTGTATCTTTGATTAGGATTAAGATTAGGAATTTGTAAGAAAGTGTTTAGGTGAGAAAATGGATAATCAAGGTTGTCAAAACAAATTTAAGGAGTGGTCTTGCATCATTAGTGAGTTATAAACTCATTTTAATGTATAAACAATTCTAGACACAATTCTTTGATTTAAGGAATTGGAGAGAGAAAACACTATTCAAGATTCCAAGAGTGGAATCTTGAGTTTTAGAAAAGAGATTTAAATTTAATCTAAGCAATTTTAGGTTCTAATTAATTTTAATAGTTTATTTTGACTCTAGATTAATTATGGAAATTAATTAATCTTCAATTAGAACCTAATATTGCTTAGGTTTGCTTAATCACATCATTAAGCTCAAAAACACTATTCTAGGGGCAAAATCGTAATTTTGCACTAAAACTGCCCAAGACCACCGGGACTTAAACAGATGCCTCTAAACACTTGAAAATACCTTTTTAATCCTTTGGGAAAAGTTTCAGGCTCAAACAGTACCTTTACCCGCGTAAAATGCTATAGGGGTATTTTGGTCATTTTGATCCAAAACTGCAGAAAATGAGACTTTCGCCTTCGAAACCATTCAAGGGTCATTCAATCCCCTTCAAACATTGAGTTGGCCCTTCGAGGACCGCCGGGTCGGCCATCCTCAAATTCCAGGCCGAAAATGACCTTAGGGGCATTTTGGTTATTTTCCGCTCAGACATAAAATCGGGGCGTTACACAAAAGACAAAGATCTGAAGGACAAAATAGCATACATCCTTTTCACAAGATCAATCTATCAACTAATCATCTTTTGTTGATGAGATTCAAGGATATGGCACAATTCATTCAAATGATGAAAAGGATTCCGAAGAGACTCGTGGACAAGAACATTACAAAGGAGAGAAAGTTAAGTTGTTCCACCAAGTCAAGTCTCTATTCATGTTACATATGTATTGCTTGTTACATATGGAAGGCTATATAAATAGACTGTACATGATGTTTGAAGATCTTAAACCATCTTAAGATATCCTTGATCCCGAGGTTGTCATATCAAATTCAATGCAATGCTAAAGCAATGAAAATTGCTAAAACTTCATTTGAAGTAGAAAAATCTAATATTGATATCTGAGAATGAATATGGAGATTAGATCTTTGTCTATGAAATATATCAAAAGTCTGTAATGACTAAAACAAGGAGACATTAATCTCATGAATGACAGATCACGACAAAGATCTTCTTGAGAAAGCTAATCTACATATCACAGAAAGCTTTGACATCATGTATCAGGAATACCAAGCCTAGTGCTTAAAGTATATATCCCTATGTAAAGAAGAAAAATGTGCTAGATTTCTAGAAAGATGTGTTAGGAGATTAAAATGTGCTAAAACTTGATGCCATTATGTGCTTCATGAACAAAGAACATCAACAAGAGATAAGCAACATTAATGACTCTGCATCTCATCTTTCTTATAATATTTTATCTGCTTCATGTGATGAGTTGCTAGATGTTTATCAAGCGTATTCTTCTATATATCTCAAACCAGTCAAAGAACTCTTAAGGTTGCCATGAAAACTTGAGAAAATCAAGCCTAAAGCTAGAAAGATGGAAGTAAGATATTCTCCAATGAGATCTTATTCTTCTCAAGTTCCATATATCTAAAGCCTCCAAAAGGTCATATGAAAATGTCAGAAAGTTATTTCTAAATTATTGAAGAAGACTTCATGGCTTCTAAAAGATCTAACCTGTAACATTTGACATATTTAAAAAAAACTTTATTTTTGTGAAAATTGTCAAACTTTATAGTTTCTGAAAACTAGTCTGCGATATCCAGAGGAAATAAAAGATGTAAAAGCTATGCAACTTTATCGATTATATTAATCTTCTATTTCTGCTCTTCATGTTGTATGAAGAGATACCTTCCTCATAAATTATTCCTGAAAAGGTGTAACATCCTCCCAAGTACAATATCAGTCTTAAGTCATGACATTGGACTCAAGAGTTGTTACTTATAGATTAGCAGACCTTTCTTAAATATCTATAGCAAGCTCAATTGATTCATGAGATCATAGTTCTATTAAAGTATATAGCAAGAAAACCAAAACATTTGCATAATACAAAGTTAAGTACACAAGGGAAGCTCTTCTATGAGCTTTAACACACCTTTTTTCTCTAACATATATACACACATATCCATCCTACTAAATACAATATCATAAAAGCATTAACTACACACTATTGCACTTTCAAGTTCTTTTACATAGTAGCCTCTCGGTTCTCTGCATCAACTTGGAGATGACATGGAAATGCAAAAATATAGGGGTGAGAATTATACAATTCTCAATAGGGTAACTCCCCAAATACACAATCATAGTGTCACCGTCATCGCCCCAGCCACTTCTTTATTCAGAAAAAAGTGGTCATGCATTACACAATAACGGTTTGTTTTTAAAGTTTCAAATCATACTTCTGAAGCGGGTTACTTTTAACATTCACTGACTTAATATACACATGCCATACTACACAATGTCATATACTGCTGACTTTCCACTAAAACATATTGGTATCAATATCAATACTAAACTTCTTCACTTGGCATATAAGACAAAGGATTACTTAGAAAATTTACTTCTTCAACTTGCCTTGGCCCTCAACTAATCATGTCATATCTGAGCGTTACGTACCACCGTCCCTAACGTGGTAATAATGGGTAATAGACTACTTTTCAGGACTGAGCTCATTCCTATACATGATCATTGGATTTACTCTCTCCAATTCTCACACAGACCTATTTCTAACTAGGTTTACTTTCCCCGACTCAATTCAAAGATAGTTAGGTTTACTTTCCCTGACAGACCGGATTTACTTTCTCCAGCCCAAGGATTATAAATCTTATGCTTTTCTTGGTAATTAGGGTCACTTTCCCTAACAAACTGGATTTACTTTCTCCAGCCCAAGAAACATAATCTTATGCTTTTCTTTCGCATATGAGCAATTGTAATAAGCATTCATATCTATGTGTGTCTAACCTCATTAATAAGCTTACATGCTCAATTATTCATATTCATATTCATGTGCTCATGTCATACTAGTACAAGATGCCATTATTTCATTAGTTCAAAGCATCAATTTATTTTCAGCACAATGGTAGATTTCATATATTTGTAGCACAATTTAATATGCAATTCAAACCATCAAATCGAAGACTATAAAAATTCTCAATGACACCCCAATGTGTCCACAAGGTTCCGTAAAAATTTTATAGTAAAAAGAGTTCTCTAGCTCTGTTAACAAAATTAGACAAATTTGGTGGTCAGAAACCACTAATTCTCAGCTAAATTCCCTAATTTTTAACTCTAGCAAATGAAACCAGAAAATTGGGATACAAATCCTAGTAAAACCTTAAGATGTCTCTAATACCCTGTAAAAATTTCAAAGAAAAAATCAATCATTTGCTATAGTAGCAAAAATAGACAAATTCGCAGCTTCAATTCCAATTGTTCAGGCAGCATAGGTATAATTTCAATTCTTGATTTTTTAAACATAGCAAAAGTAACCAGAATATTCAAAATTTTTACTGAAGATATGTTAACTACATCATATAAAATTTTCAGCTCAATATAAAGCCTCTAACTAGGTCAGAAAATTTGTGAACAAATGCTGCCCTGTTGAAATCCAAAAATCCAGCAAATCAATTCAAAATCTCTCTTGATAAAAATAATTTTTTCACAACACCAAACACTCCACAAAATATTATCAACCAATAACATTAGAAATTTTGGACAAAACCAATCAGAATTTTCAGAATAATTTTTGAAACAAAAGAGAACAAATAAACCCTACACTTGGAAGCTAATGTCTCTTTGTCCCTTGTATGCTTCAAGATAAATGTTCTCCACCCCAAAGCCCTTGAAACATACTCAAACCCTCCTCTAATCAGTGATGAGTGAGGTATTAAAGTGAGGTTTGGGGATTTTAATTGGTTATAGTTGTAGAGGTTGAAGTATAGAACAATTTTTGTGAAGGAAGATTTTGATTTTACCAAGGTTTGGCTTAGGATTTTTTGAGGTTGAAATCAAGGTTTTGATGAAGAAGGAAATGGAGGTTTTGCTATATGCTTGCTGGTCGAGGCTGAAAATTCCTTCTTGGAAAAGAAATTTGGTCATATATATCTTGTAATAAATGCTAGAATTTTTTATATTATAACTAGATAAATCCTAATCTAAGAGAATAAATTGGATGGTTATGATTCAATCTTGTAATTCAAGATTAAACCTTAGCCATTTATTTAGTTTAAAGAGATAAGGTCATTCTTTTTGTAGAGAACTAATTAGTTTTTAGTGTTAGAAATCTCACACCAAAATTTCACTAAACGGGTGAAACACCGTACCCGAGTAGTCTAATATTACCTGAAAATTAATTTTAAGCATAAAATTTTCATTTAAAAATATTTCTAACCTTATTTCCATGTTTTCCCAATTTCGGGCACCTCCTGGTCCCGAATCTAGGGTTTTAGCTGTCCTGGGGGGCTTGCGGAGCTCGCAAAATACTATTCATAATTTTTTTTTGCATTTGTTGAGTCGTCTTTATCATCACTACTTCTGTCAGATATTTGAAATTATAACTAACAAAGTCCAAAATAATTTTTAAAATAATTTTTAGGGTGCTACATTACCACCCACCTTAAAAAGAATTTTACTCTCAAAATTCATTTGAAAACAATTTCAAAAGACCAATTCATGAATCAATCAAGGAATTCACACATAGTTCAAATAATTCAATCAAACCCTAAATATTCCTACCTTAGATAGGAATTTTAGGTGGTGACGTCCTCTTAGCACTTATGGTGAAGACCCTACTCTAGTATTATGGCTTTATAGCTAGTTTTGAGTGCTTATCTGGGCACTCCCAAATCTTATGTCCTGGTTTTTAATAGCCATAGCACACATTTTGTCCAGCCAAGCAAGCTTTATTCCCATGATCTCTTCCACATTTTGGGCATGAACTTGATTATTGTTGTTTATCCTTATGTGGACTTGGTTGAAACTACTTCTTCAAGGGCGGGTTATCCTCATAGTCTTGGTCTTCGAGTGGCAGTTTTTTGTTTGAAGTGTTCTTAGTAGATTGAATGATTGCTAACTTCTTGTTGGAGCCCTCGACACGGCGGCACTTGTTTACCAAGGTTGCATAAACCCAGATCTCTAAGAGACCTACAGCAGCTTCGATGTCCTTACGTAACCTTCCTTCATACTTCATGCACTTCCAAGCTTCATCTGGATTACGCTAATAAATAGTAGAAAACTTGTAAAGTCCCTCAAACTTGGCTATGTATTCTGCTACACTCATGAACCCTTGCTTGACTGCCATGAACTCCAACTCCTTTGCATTTCTTACCGAAGCAGGGAAGTACTTGTAGTAGAAAGCTTCCTTGAAGATATGTCAAGTGACTTCTGTTTGAGAAGCTTCAAATAATCCCTTGGTGCCGACCCACCAAAATTTAGCATCTGCTTCTAGCATGTAAGTAGCAAAAGCCACTTTTCAAGGAAGTATAGAGAAAACCTTCTCCATAGCCTTGATTCATTCTTCTGCTTTATTCGAATCAAAAGCTCCTCGGAATGGTGGAGAGTTTGCCTTCCTAAACTCAGCAAATTTCTGGTATTCTATGTCCACTTCTGCTCTTCCAGGATTCCCAACCGGATTTCCTTCAACATGTCGGTCCAACCTTTCCATCATCCTGTTAGCTACTATAGCTTGTTCTCTCACGACAGCCGCTATCTCAAGGAAAGTGTCCATCATGCCCACTTTGTTTCCGGCACTGTTCCTAGTATGCTAATTTGAAGTCAACGGTTCCTGTCACACCAAACAAGAATTATTGAGTTGATCAGGCTCAATACCAAGCTAAGTGTGGCAACAACCCACAACATTCCTAACCAGCAGTCATACACATATATAGAGTTATAATACATGACATTTACTAAGGAAGCATAGCTAGTGCATTCCTCAAGGTCCTACAAGGATGAACTGCTCTGTTACCATAATGTAACATCCTCCCAAGTACAACATCAGTCTTGAGCCATAACATTGGACTCAAGAGTTGTTACTTACAGATTAGCAGACCTTTCTTAAATATCTATAGCAAGCTCAATTAATTCATGAGATAACAATGTCATAGTTCTATTAAAATATATAGCAAGGAAACCAAAACATTTGCATAATACAAAGTTAATTACACAAGGGAAGCTCTTCTATGAGCTTTAATACACCTTTGTTCTCTAACATATTTACACACATATCCATCGCACTAAATACAACATAATAAAAGCATTAACTACTACACTATTGCACTTCCGAGTTCTTTTACATAACAGCCTCTCGGTTCTCTGCATCAGCCTGGAGACAACACAGGAACACAAAAATATAGGGGTGAGAATTATACAATTCCCAGTAGGGTAACTCCCCAAATACACAACTATAGTGTCATCGTCATCACCCCAAACACTTCGGTTTATTCAGAAAAAAGTGGTCATGGATTACATAATAATGGTTTGTTTTTAAAGTTTCAAATCATACTTTCAAAGTGGATTACTTTTAATATTCACTCACTTAATATACACATGCCATACTACACAATGTCATATACTACTAACTTTCCACTAAAACATATTCGTATCAATATCAATACTAAACTTCTTCACTTGGCATATAAGACAAAGGATTACTTAGAAAATTTACTTCTTTTACTTGCCTTGGCCCTCGACTAATCTTGTCACATCTGGGTGTTACGTACCGCTATCCCCAGCATGGCAATAATGGGTAATAGACTGCTTTTCAGGGCTGAGCTCATTCCTATACATGATCATTGGATTTACTTTCTCCAATTCTCACACAAACTTATTCCTAGCCAGGTTTATTTTTCCCGACTCAATTCAAGGGAAGTCAGGTTTACTTTCCCAGACAGATCGAATTTACTTTCTCCAGCCCAAGGATTATAAATCTTATGTTTTTCTTGGTAGTTAGGTTCACTTTCCCTAACAAACTGAATTTACTTTCTCCAACCCAAGAAACATAATCTTATGCTTTTCTTTCGCATATGAGCAATTGTAATAAGTATTCATATATACGTGCGTCTAACCTTATTAATAAGCTCACATGCTCAATTATTCATATTCATATTCATGCACTCATGTCATACTAGTACAAGATGCCATTATTTCATCAATTCAAAGCATCAATTTATTTTCAGCACAATGGCAAATTTCATATATTTGTAGCACAATTTAATATGAAATTCAAACCGTCAAATCAGAGGCTATAAAAATTCTCAATGATACCTTAATATGTCCACAAGGTTCCATAAAAATTTCATAGTAAAAAGAGTTCTCTAGTTATGTTAACAAAATTAGACAAATTTGGTGGTCAGAGACCACTGATTCTTAGCTAAATTCTTGAATTCCCTAATTTTTAACCCTAGCAAATGAAACCATAAAATTGGGATTAAAAATCTTGGTAAAACCTTAAGATGTCTCTAATACCTATAAAAATTTCAATGGAAAAATCAGTCATTTGCTATGGTAACAAAAATAGACAAATTCGCAGCTTCAGTTCCAATAGTTTAGGCAGCATAGGTACAATTTTGGTTCTTGATTTTTTAAACATAGCAAAAGTGACCAGAATACTTCAAAATTTTTATTGAAGATGCCTTAAAACATTAACTACATCATATAAAATTTTCAGCTCAATCTAAAGCCTCTAACTAGGTCAGAAAATTTATGAACAAATACTGCCCTGTTTAAATCCGAAAATCCAACAAACCAATTCAAAATCTCTCTTGAAGCAAACCAATCAGAATTTTCAGAATAATTTTTGAAACAAAAGAGCCCTATACTTGGAAGCTAATGTCTCTTTGTCCCTTGTATACTTCAAGATAGATGTTCTCCACTCCAAAGCTCTTGAAACACACTCAAACCCTCCTCTAATCAGTGATGAGTGAGGTATTAAAGTGAGGTTTGGAGATTTTAATCGGTTATATTTGTAGAGGTTGAAGTGTAGAACAATTTTTGTGAAGGAAGATTTTGATTTTACTAAGGTTTGGCTTAGGATTTTTGAGGTTGAAATCAAGGTTTTGACGAAGAAGGAAATGGAGGTTTTGCTGCATGCTTGCTGACCGAGGCTGAAAATGCCTTCTTGGAGAAGAAATTTGGCCATATATATCTTGTAATTAATGCTTGAATTATTTATATTATAACTAAATAAATCCTAATCTAAGAGAATGAATTAGATGGTTATGATTCGATCATATAATTCAAGATTGAATCTTAGCCATTCATTTAGTTTAAAGAAATAAGGTCATTCTTTTTGTAGAGATCTAATTAGTTTTCGATGTTAGAAATCGCACACCAAAATTTCACCGAACGCGTGAAACACCATACCCGAGTAATCTAATATTACCTGAAAATTAATTCTAAGCATAAAATTTTTACTTACAATTATTTCTAATCTCATTCCCATATTTTCCCAATTTCGGGCACCTCCGGGTCTCTAATCTAGGGTTTCATTGTCCCAATGAACTGCGAGGCAGTAAAATACTATTCGCATTCTTTTTTTTGCATTCGTTGAGTTGTCTTCATCATCACTACTTCTATCAGATATTTGAAATTATGACTAATAAAGCCCAAAATAATTTTTAAAATAATTTTTAGTGGGTTACAAAAGGAATTCCATTAAAAAGGTTGGAGAATCACTTTCTTTGAAGCTAACCAAAAAGGACCCAAGGAAGTATGAGTGCCAAAAATCAAATCCTTTTCTTGTAGGAATATCTGAAATGTTTCTTTGGTTGAAGTTTCATGAAACAAACAGATGTTGATTATTCCAGATATCATATTCTGAACCTGAGAGTCATTATATATCTTGAAGGATAATCTTCTCAAAAACTCTAAAGTATGATGATAACAAAGGCTTAAAGAAGATCTTGCTGACAATATCGATGATCGTAAGGAAAGCCATGAGAAAATTATATCTCAAGGAAGTTCCAGAAAGCTAGCAGGTGAAAGCCAAATCATTAGAAAGTAGGCTTTAGAACCTCAGCTCTTTAGAAAGTATGCTCGGACCCTTTCAAGATGATCAGAAAGTAATCTTTCTACACTATGATATGAGCAGTATGAAGATGACATAGAAGCTAAAGGATCTCAGTGTATAGAAATTACATGAGAATTTTTAATTTAAGATGGTTTTCTATTGTTTAAGTTCATGGAGTGACTCCCTAGGGCATAAGAACCAAGTCATCCCCTGATTATGTATCGACTGCACTTTTATTGCCACCTATGAACCTAAATGTTTTGAAAAAGGCTTTGAGTAGTCAAAGATAGTAGAAGCTATGCTGAATGCACTAACCAAGTTTGAGAGAAAAGAAAAGTCTGCACAACATGTTGAAACATCATCATATGTACAAAAAAGATATTCAAGGATAATCTGGACAAGCTGACAGCATCAGCACAAGCATGGCTGCACAAAGGCTAAAAGAAAAAGAACAAGTAATGCTACAATCTTTGCATCCACAGCTGAAAGACCATCTCTTGAGGTACCGCTTTCACCTGTCCTATAAGATAATATTAGTGTTACTTGTCTTATCAAGAATCCTTTTAGCACTCTAAATTTGCATTTTTGTTTGTGGAATCCTTTTTATGTGTTATCTTGTTTAAAAATAGAGATATGAAGTTATAGATATGATTACTGAAGACTATGTGTCAAGAAGTATTCATAAAATCTATTGCTAAAGATCTCTTAAATGTTTTTTTGTTTTCTTAAAAGCCTTCTTCTCTTCTAAATATTTTCACATCTACATAAGTATTATGCATAAAACATCTTCGGGGATTCCTTCTTCATAACTCCCTTCTGAAGATCTAGCAAAGCCATCAGAAATCATCAGACAATATATCCTCTTGAAGACACTACATATTAGTTTACAAGATTAGAGAATCAATAGGTATGTCAGATGTCAGTTTGCAAGACCACAGATCTTTGTGAGGAACAGTTTATCAGCTTACAAAAATAGAAAGAAGAATTTAAAAATAAAAAAATGATGGATATGTAGGGGCATATAATCCAGTGCTGAAAGATGAGCTCATGATGAGTTTATAAAGTTGCTCCAGAGGATCAGAAAGTAATTTGCGAGGTTTAGAATGTAACTCCTTCAAAAAGTGATATCAAGAGTTAGAAAACTCCTTTTCTGAAATAAGAATAAAAAGGCAGGATAATTTTCACTCCTTTGAGTTTCTCTCTCCTACATCTTTTCACCTTCAGTCATGTTACATCTCCTTTAAACCTCATGTCTCACACGTTACCTCTATCTTTATCTTCCAAAATACGCTTCCTCAAAATGCTTTTGTTTCCTCCTAACCTTAAACTCTTAATCATTTCATCTTCACATATATCCTTCTGTAACCTCAATCATCCCATCTTTCAAACCTTTTTTCTTTTACCCAAAACTCCTAATATCCTTCTATGTTTCCTTATTTTTTTCTCTTTCTCTTTTTTTTTCTTCTACCTTTGTGCCCTATCTTTACTATATCTTTCATACAAACCTTATCCTATATGGCTGAAGGAAAGACTGCTCTAATCAAATTGCCAATATGGGAACATTAATCATGCTTGATAAACCCGATCATCAGCAACACTACACTGACAAATTCTCTCAATGGCGAATTGTCCATGGGAAAGGGTTGGGATAGGAGTTGATGATTCAAGTTCTTACCCTGATGTAAGTTGTCTCCTTCCAACGATGGGTAAGGTTTTTAAACATCATAGACAAAGTCTTCACTGGAATGGTCACGGCATTCTATTCACAACTGGAATCAATGCTTGATTCCCTACTGATCACCTACATCAGAAGCACTCACATGACTCTAAGCTTAAACCATCTTTCCCATATCATTAATGCTCCTAATGAAGATATCAGTTGCTCATCTAAAAGATTAGTTCACATTCCTTGGAATATTAGCAAAAGATGTCTCTAGTTGTCCTCACAAACTCTACCTAACATCAACCTGGCAACATAACCACTGCCATGCTAAACTCCAATGCATGCCAAGTCTTTATCTTATCCAGTTCTTTCTACTTCCAAGGTTAAACAGTATGCACTTATTAATTAGAATATGCATGTTGCATGTAACACCCTAAAAAGTATCTAAAAATCAATTTAAACTTTATTAGACATAATTTCAAAAATCTGATAGTTTCAATAATGATGAGGATGATCTAATGGATTTGAAAAAAAAATGAATAGTAACTTAAAGGCCTTGTTGGTCCGTCGGGACAGTCGAAACCCTAGAATTGGGACTCAGAGGTCCCCAAAACTAAGAAATTATAGGATTAAGATTAGAAATAGTAAGGAATGAGGATTTTGTACCTAGAATTAATTTTCGGGTAATATTTGATTATCCGGGTATGGTGTTTTACCCGTTTGGAAAAATTTCGGTGTGCGATTTCTAACACCAAATCACAATTTAATCTTACAAAATGACAATGTCTACCCCTTTAATGTCAAGTGTAAGGCTAAGATTTAATCTTGATTAAATCTTAGCCATTTATTCCTTTTTTATTATTAGAAAAATATATATCTTTGACTACATAAATACTATCTTTACTTCAAGATAAGAACAATGCCACCAAGCTTACCTTTGAAGCTTTCACTCTCGGCCATGCATAGTGAACTAGCCACCCTCCATTGTTCTTCACAAAAAACCATGAAAACTTGATTTCAATCCCCCAAATTCCTAACCTACACTTACTAAAATCATAAATTCCCTTCACAAAACTTACTAACTGATTAGAATTTGAATCCATCAACTTTTTCTACTTTGAGAGCTCATCATATGCTGTGTAAGGAAAGTTTTGGTGTGGGTTAGAAGGCTTTAAAGTGAAAAAGATCAATTTGGAGCATTCTTTGGAGCCAATATCTCTAAAGCTCCAAAAAGTAGGATTTTTGAACCTCTTCTTCTTCAAATCATTTTTCTATTTTTAATCACTGACTTAAATTGATATTTTTTATTGTATTGGTTGATAATATATGGATATTGATGTATTGATTTTGGTGGAGTGTTTGGATAATGTTAGAAATCCTATTTTGGTAAAATAAGTTTTGAATCATATGCTGAAATTCTCAGATTTGTACTAGTAGGTTATGAATTATGATTTTTTTGATGTATTTGATGTATTTGTAGATGTTTTTATGAGCTATAAAATCATATGTTGAAGCTAACATCCTAAGGTAACTCCATAATTTTTCTTGGGTTTTAAACATGATTTTTACTATTTTATAAAAATCAGAAACCAAGACTGTTGTTGAGTTGTCTGGACAGCCAATTCTAAAGCTCCGAGTTTGTCTAATTTTGTACTACATCAAATGATTGAATTATCACTTGAAATTTTCAAAGGATATTTAGGACATATTGAACTCCAATCTTGAAGTTTTGTATGATTAGTTATAATCATTTGATAGGGTAATAAAATTGGAACTTTGGCTATTGTCTGTAAATAAGGGTTTCTAACCTCCGAATTTGTCTAATTTTGTTAGCATAACTAGAGAACTCTTTTTGCTCAAAAGTTTTTATGGAACCTTGTGGACACATTGAAGTGTCATAGTTAATTGTTTTATAGCCTTTGAATAGATTGTTTGATGTGAAAGTTAATTGGTGCTACAAGGGGGTGAAATCTGCCCATGTTCTCTATTTATGCTAAGGTGTTATATTGGTGACATAATGACATTTGGTCCAAGTGTGATGTATACGAATGCATGCTACTGACTTTAAGGATTGGTTTGAGGCATGATTGGAATCATATTGTGAATAAATGTATATATGTGCCTTATGCATGCATTTGGAAAAAGAAAAGTGAATGATACATATATGTGGTAAAAGAGAATATTTGAACTTTAATTGTGCATGTTCTGACATATGGAAAAAACAGAAACAAAAGTTAAGTTAAATGAAGGGAAAGTAAAAAGAGGAACTTCCCTAGCATGCATTTTGACATATGTAGAAAATAAAAATAAGACCTAAGTTAAATGAGGGGAAGGCAAAAAGAGGATCTTCCCTCGAGATATTATGAGTCAGTAGACATATCAGGGAGGAATAGATCTATGTATGATTCAAAAAAAGGAAAAAAAATAAAGTGACCATATATAGGATTGAGCTCAGTTCTGATAAGCAGTCTATTTCCTTTGTATGATGTGATCCTCTATAAATACCTATTAGATATAAACTAAGTCTTTTCTATGTTGATGAAAAGAGAAAAATGCACTAAATTGAGTCTTGTAGCATGATATAAACTAAGTCTTTCCTATGTCGATGAAAAGAGAAAAATGCACTTATTTAAGTTCCATAGCCACAAGAGAAAACTAAGGAAATTCCCTTGGTATATCCAGAACAAGTGATGATGATTTCATTAAAGATTTCGGCATTTATCATATGCATATGCATATTAAGTTGAATTGTCTGCCTAGGATGATTTACTAGGTATTTGAACATTGGGCTATATATGCATTAAGTGATTGATCTCTAAAAGCTACCCACTTCGGAAGTATGATTTGGAACTCTAAAAATGAACTATTGTTATCAAATGCATGATTACTTTTTGTTTGTATAAACCAAAGTAACTGGGGCGATGATGATGACATCATAATTGAGTTTTTGGGGATTTATCCTACTGAGAATTGTATAATTCTCCCCTTATCTATTTTGTGTTCCCACATCATCTCCAGGTTGATCCAGTGGACTATAGGGTTGTTACACGAAAGAACTTGGAATTACATTTGTTTAGTAGTTGATACTGTTACTATGTTATATATAGTCGCAGGCATATGTGTATGTAAATGTAATAGAAATTGTATATTTGTTAAAGCTTCATTATTTAATTGACTTGTATCTTTATTATATATTTTAATAGAATTATGCTTAGTTATTACATGAGTTAATCGAACTTGCTATAGATATTTAAGAAAGGTCTGCTGATTAATAAGTGACGACTCTCGAGTACGATGTCATGACTTAAGGATGAGGTTGTACTTGGGAGGATATTACATTACTGTTCTGTCTATTGACAAAACGGAAAGTAAACTTCCTAAACTCATTTTTGACTATATGATGAGTGTCATTTATCCTGAAAAGAAGAAAACTGCTGAAGTTCCTTATCGGATTCTATTAACCAAGATCTTTGAATACTCGTATTACCCGCTGGCAAATGAATGGTATGAGTATATAGTTGAAACAGAATTTGTCATATCTTACTTTGGCACTCAGAGGAAACCTATCGATGATGCCACTTCAGAGAGAAGGGATGCAAAGAGACGTGCAATCAATCTAGACAGTAGTTCTAAAGACTCTGTGAAGCCTATGTCAAATTCAAGACCCAGCGATAACACCATTCCATTATCAAAAACTTCAGGATCTAGAATTGATTAAGGCAATAGAATTCAGATACATGATGATGTATCCTCTCTAACCTTTAAGATACAATAGTCAAATGATAATATAGGAAGTGTGGTTCCTGAAACCATCTTTACACCTGCTAGTGATTCTCTTCCTCCCCATACTGAATAACTTTTCACTTCAGTTCCACCTATATCTCAATTAGCTCAAGATCAAGGTGGTGATCAACCCTCCTCTACATGTCATCAGGTTGCACCTCCTCCAAACTTCACCTATCCCGGAATAAGGAGCTTATTGACAAACCAATAGCTTATTTCTGACAAACTGGACAGTCTGGAAGATAGGTCCTACAATCATGACGATCTATTGTGACAGATTATCCAAAATACTTCTAATATTCTACACGAGCTAAGATGCAAAGATTGAAGATGATGTCCCTGGTTTCTTAGCACATTCCCTTTTTGATGATGCCAAAAAAGGAAGAGGATGTGTTTTAAAGAAAATTGTGATGGATGGAATTCTAGGAAAATACTATGGATTCAGAGGAAGCTATGCTATGGTATGTAGGATTTGTTGAGAAAATCAGAGGGAGTCTTATGCTGAGGGGGAGCTCAGAGATTTTTTATCTAGTATGCATTTGTCTTGTTAGCTTTTCTATTTCTTTTTGTAAATCTCTGACATTTAGAGTTTCATAGAGTTATATATAAATAGTTTGTTCTTCCCTTTTTCTTATACCTTGTTTTTTATGCATATATGATTTATGTTTTTTTTTATTAAGCTCTAATTTATATCGATGTTATTTCTACACTCAGCTAATTATATATCTCCCTGTTAGATGTTTGCCTTTTATCTCCTATACGTACGCTTTGATCTTATTATTCATATATACGCTAGATATTAGCTTACATATGGTTTATGAGACCCTAGGCAAAGTATCTTTAGGAGCACAAGTTATTTGTTCTTCTGATATTAGTTTTAATGTGCTGAGCCTTCATATGTATGATGAGCTTAATCATTTTCTTTATTTTTAAACAAAACACATTATCCTTAACACATATATGAGATGTTTCTAAGGAGGCAAGTCTTCAGAAACTCACACTCTCATGTTCTTAAAATAACTAAGATCAGTTGACAAGCTTCAAAACTCTATCGAAGTGTACTGTGTTAATGTGTAAAAATGTGTTTTTCTTTGACAAAACCTGTTTTTAAAAGATTATATATCCTTTGTTTTGAAAATATCTTTTCATGATCTGATTTTTATGAGAATAGTTTCACAGCTCAAATGCAAAATCTCATCCTTGCAAATTTAGGGATTGATCATTAATGAGCTTCAGAAACCTCGCATAGCAGTATATTGATCTTATCCTTTTCAAGGTTTCTCTAAGCATCAGAAACTATATAAACATTAGTTTGTTTTTCTCCAAAATCACCAATGCTCTATTACGTTCATCATATATCTTTGAGCATTCCTTTTAAAATTTCTTTTGGATAAAGATGTATTGAAAACGGATCTAATCAAGATAAAACATCATAAGTATTACTTATTAAGTTTTTGAGCATGAACATCTTACGAAAGTTCCTTTCCTTTGACAAATGATGAAACTGGTTGTATATCCATAGGTTAAACATCTTTCTTTCTGACATCTGCTCTAATATCATTTTAGAAAGTGCGTTAAGCCTGTTTTATGCTTCAAGCGAAACAACAACAGCTATGATTAGAAGTTACTTAAGGCGAAAAATGTTTTTATATGATCCATATCATGCCTTAAGAAAACAACTTCCTGAAAATCTCTTTTATTGATAAAATTGAAAGAATATGGACTATCATGCTTGTATTTCCGTAATATTTCTTTTATTATCTCTTCAAAAGATTTTCTTCGAATTAATTTGTCATTATCAAAAAAAGGGAGATTGTTACCTCTAGAACCCTGTTTATAACATCCTAATTTTTAACCCAATACTCTAGAACATATTTAGGTTAATCATTAGTCTATTACATCATAGTTTCCTTATTACTTTAAAATACTTAGCAAAAAATACTGGTAACTTTTTTTTGAATTATAAGAGCAAAGTGAGAGCCGCGCGACACGATAAGCAATGAAGCACGTAAGGAAATAAAGCAAGTATCTCATAAATATCATAACATAAAGCAGGTAAAGGCACATCACGATAAAACTGAACTACATATATATATGATATGATATGCCCACTTATGAAGAATGGGACTTAGTTTGGTACAACATGAAACGAATACATCTAAAAAGAAAATACAAAGGAAAGTGTGACGGAAAGCATAAAAGCAAACTCCCCTACCCCAGTGCAACTAAAGGGATAACCTCTAAACAAAAGAAGGTTTATCCTCATCTAAGTGGTGTATGCGCTAGCCTGGGTACTCCATCGGTCATCCGCTACCTCCTACTGACGTCCATCCCGCGAGCGAGGCACATACCTGGCAAACTGGGCTAGCTCCTCCGACGTGTAAAAATGAAGTGGGGATCGGGAGTGACGCCCACAATGTGGCCGCATCTCCGGTCGTCGTGCTAGCTGAGGCTGAGTCACGGTATCCTCACTACCCTCTCCATCAGTGGTGGAGTGGGGGCAGAGCTCTCACTGTACAGATGGCTAGGTGGGTCCTCCGACGGGTCGGTCTCTGAGAAGTACGTCTAGGGCACATAGTCGAGGTAGTCGTGCATAGCTGAAGCGGCGGTGTGCATGCGGAGCACTCTTTCGTTGTGCGTTCGTGCGCGCTCAAAAACCCGCTCATCGTCGCCATAGGGTGCTGTTGAGCGAAGGGTCGTCCAATGAACATGAAGACACGAACTGTGCACTGACCCTCAAAATGGTATGATCCGTGCTCCAGATCATAGTGCACCTCCCACGTCGGGGTGTCCACAAAAACCATGAACGTCACCATCTGAAAACGTGACGGAAAGAAAAGATAGAAGGAGTGAGAATCTTGCTAAAGAATCTCAGTAGGGCCTCCTACTACCTAGGTGTCATCATCTATGTCCTCAGGAACCTAGGGTTTAGTGTATAAAATAAGTGAGCATGCGTTAAGTTCATTTTTAAGCTTTTTTAAAATATAATTAACTAAGGTCCATTCATTTTAGAATGAATCTTAATGTCATAAATGCAATATAGTAAAGGATGTATGCATGGCACTACTTAATGCAAGGACATCAATCGTAACACCAAGAAGCATCATAATGGTGGCATAAAGTGGCAATTAAAATCTCATGTGGGGAAAACTTTGTGACATAATCATCATACTTTACTTTCTCATGGGGCCACCCTAAAAGACATTCATTCTAGGGGTGCTCGGCCGAACCGGTGTCACCCAGAACGTGTCACATCTCTAGGTTATAAGCTCATACCTAACTAGTCATCACTAGTTCTTACTTATCCCTTACCGAAAAGCGTATCATAAATAAATCCTGACTCTCTAATACGGGCTAAGGGGCATTTTCTTGGGGGTGCCTAGCCGAACCGGTGTCACCCAAGAATACATCTTGGTACCAATGTCACATGAGTTCTTTGGAGGTGCTCGGCCGAATCAGTGTCATCCAAGAACTCATCTTAGTACCTCATATCTTATAAAGAAAATCTAATAGGTTTTTCAAAAACTTTCCAAGTCCCCAAATTTGTCAGAAATTCGACAACATAACAATAACATGCCAAATTTCTTCCAAATTTACTTTATGCCACATAAACATATAGAACATGTATCCTCAATCATAATTTCATACGTGAACATAGTCATTCTCAAATAAAACATATATTCTCATGTAACATAAAAGCTCATTATGTTTTTGAACTTACAGTATCTTATGCTTTAACCCTTACGGGCCTTAAATTTGAGGCGTCATTATTCTATCGTTCTCTATTAACCTCTTATGCACCTAAGGGTTCACAACTAATAATTTTTACTAGTATTTATGTTTATTAATAAATCTGGGCAGAATTACCTCTTCATGATTACGGGGTTCTAGAACTTACGTTTTAGACCATTTCTCGGTTCCGTCTTCGCCTAAGGTGCTATAAATTAAATTTAAACCAATTATGAGGTATTCCTAAGTCTTTGAACTAATTATAAATCATGTTTACTACATTATAAGGGTACTGTACAGAATCAGGAAATTAAATGTTCTAAGAGTTCTAAAATTGTATTTTTACGGTTTTCTAGTTGCTAGTTTTCTCTATAGGTGCTAAAATTCAATCCTACTTCAAATGTAACCAAATTTTTCATGATTAATCAATCTTAAACTGATTGTTATCATAGTAAAACAGTTTTAGCATTGATTAGGATTGAAGGGGTTAAACGCACGTTAAATTCCAACTTTACGGTTTTTCTATGAAGCTAGTTTCTCTCCTAACATGCATAGAAGTGTTCCTACCTCATCATATATCATTTTCATACATTCTAACACATCAAAACATCATCATACAGCAACAAACATATCAAGGCAGAACTGAACTGTTCAAGTCCAAAAAGACACATAATTTGACATTTCTAAAATATATAAGTTGCTAGTTTCCCTTGGAATCATTTCAGGACTTCTAAAACTCTTTGCAAACCATTTTATTTTACCAAGAGGATAAAAATAACCTTAGGTCAGTAACCAATTTAATTCTTCTTTAGAAGGGGTTTAAAATCATAAATCTTGTTGGTCATAACTTTATAAAACTCATCAAGCTTAAAGAAAATCCTAGAACATAGGTTGTTGGCCCTTGTAACTAGATGGAACTCATTCCAAGCTCATCATTATTACTTGGAAAAAATTATACATTCAAAGAATGCTTCCATATTAAACTTTAACTTGAGATAAAATAGGCAAGTCTTTGAGCTCTAAGGTCTTTAAGTGATGAGAAAATATAAACATACTATGCACTTCATTTTTATTCTTCATTACAAAGTAAAGTGAGAACTTTAAAGTACATATGCAAAACTTGGAAATAAATATGCAAGGCTTAAAATTTAAATATGCAAGACTTGAAATAAATATGCAAGGCTTGAACATAAATATGCAAGACTTGAAATAAATATGCAATGCAAGTTCATTTCTTTATTTTAGTGCTCTAGGCCCAGTAACAATCGACTTTAAGGCCGAAATAGAAAGGGTTTGGGAATTAATTAGGTGATAATGCAAGTCTTGTTTTAATCTTTGAGTCCTTAGGTGATGACTTGAAAATAAAGATACAAAGCAAGAATATAAACATGAGTGCAACCTCAAAATAAATATGCAAGTTCATTTATGTCTTATTAGAGCTCATTCAAGACTTTAGAAGAACTTAAACCTTAACTCAAACTCATCATGACAAGATAAAGTGAGGTCTAGAGTTCTTAGAACTCAAGATAACATTTCTAAAGAATTAAACCACAAGTGAGCTATATAAAATTTTTATAAAAACTCAAGCTTTAGAGGTTTCATTATGGTGAACATAAAGTCTCCATCTAGAACTCTCATCATCAAGCTATCATATTGGACCACCCAAGTTGGTTGGCCGAAACCATGAAGGAAAGAAAAGGAAAGAAATCGAAATCATAAGCAAGAAAAGATCCATTTTGAAACTCTAGAGACCATGATCTTGATGATGTATTAATACCAACATCATGAGTCCTCATCACTGAATGCACTAACTCATTTTAAATCAACATCAAAGTTAAGAATCTCAAGGTTCAAGAAAGAAAGAAACTAAAAACACCTTTTGCTTAAGAACAAAGATCAAGCGTTAGAGGTTGTTCAAGTGATGAATGTCATCATGAAACCCTCATTATCAAGCTCTCATTCCTTTGTTTTCAAAGGCTCATGGCCGAAAATGAAGAAGGAAGAGAAGAAGAAAAGAAGTTCCAAAAAGATTCAAGAGAAACCATAAAACACATAACTAGATTAAGAACTTAAATGAAAGAAACACTTGAAAGAAAATCCCTACCAAGTGATTGGAGGTTGAGATGAGTGAAGAGGATGAAGAAGTTGAAGAACTTGGACACTTGAACTTTGAGAGAAAAAGAAAACTTTAGAGTGCTCTTTGAAGACTTCCACTTAGCAAATGAACCCAAAGTGATGCAAGTTCACCCAAGCATGCTATTTATAGAGAAATGAAACAAATGAGGGGTGTTTGGGGAGGGAATGGCTTCAGCCATTTACAGTCGTAAGGAGGAGAAAAATATCTTCTTCAAGGCATGGTGGAAAGCATGGCTAGGTATGGGTTCAAGTATGGGTCAAGCATGGTTTTTTAAGTGAGAAACAAATTAACATGTGATGCAAATGGGGGTGATGTGGCTGAAAATGCATCAGCCATGGGGGAGGATTCCTTGCATTTTAATTGTGGTTTAGAGTTGTGTTTAGGTATATTTTTTATTAAGATTAAGATTAGGAGTTTCTAAGAAAGTGTTTAGGTGAGAAAATGGGTAATCATGGTTGTCAAGACATGTTTAAGGAGTGTTCTTGCATCATTAGTGAGTTATAAATTCATTTTAGTTCATAAACAACTCTAGACACAATTCCATGATTTAAGGAATTGGAAAGAGAAAATACTATTCAAGATTCCAAGATTGGAATCTCGAGTTTTAAAAAGAGATTTAAGTTTAATCTAAGCAATTTTAGGTTCTAATTAATTTTAATAGCTTATTTTGACTCTAGATTATTTATGAAAATTAATTAATCTTTGATTAGAGCCTAATATTGCTTAGGTTTGCTTAATTACATCATTAAGCTCAAAAACACTATTCTAGGGGTAAAATCATAATTTTGCACTAAAACTGCCCAGGACCACCAGGACTTAAACAGATGCCTCTAAACACTTGAAAATACCTTTCTAATCCTTTGGGAAAAGTTTCAGGCTCAAACGGCACCTTTACCCGTGTAAAAACGCTATAGGGGTATTTTGGTCATTTTGACCTGAAACTGCAGAAAATGAGATTTTGTTTCTGAAATCACTCAAGGATCATCCAATCCCCTTCAAACATTGAGTCGGCCCTTCGAGGATGGCCGGGATGGCTTTCCTTGAATTCCGGGCAGAAAATGACCTCAGGGGCATTTTGGTCATTTTCCTCTCAGACAGAAAAATCGAGGCATTACACTGTCAATGTGTGCTTAATTGTTTTGAATGATAAAAAATCCAATTTAAAGAAAATGCTTTGAAGAACGACTAATGTTTCTCTTGAGTTATAAAATTATAACAGGTTTCTATTGTTTAGTAAGAACAAGACTTACTCAAATGAGAATATATTTCACTATGCATGTATAAACATGTTTATCTCATGTTACAAGATTTATATTGAAATAGAAGTGAAATTATATCCTTATCCAAGCTTTGATAGTTAACGATCAGAAGAAGTTTTCAACACTACAATAAACCAAATCCTGAGACTTCAGAAAGTAGCACTGGACATCAAAAAGTAAGCTTACATGAAGATATCAAGCATTCTCTAAAGACCAATTGTTACATTATCTTTAATCAGTACAATCGCAAATCAATCATAATAAAAAATGCTCAGATTGAAGATCAGAAAGTGAAGATTTCATCAAGGAACTGATTGCGGACGTCAGAAAGTTCACTTCACTGTGGAGCACAAAATGCTACAGGAAAAGGAGGGAAATTTGAATTTTGAATTTCAAATTTTTAAGTTAAACCCAGTTTTAAACTAGTATATCATCTCTTTTGCCAAATTGATCAACCACCCGAGCTTTTGGAAGGAAGAGTTCAGAAACCATGATCAAAAAGTGAAAATGTGATTTCTCAGGAGCATTAGAAACCCTAACTATACAACGGCTTCTGAAATCGATGTGATAGACTGTCAACTTACTCTTCTAGACTAACTTTCCAAGACACAAACGAATGATCTACATGTGCCACTTGGAAAACTGATCAAGGCAATGGTCATAAAAGAAGACCACTATAAATGGAGATGTGGTGCTTAGAAGCATATGAAAGATTTGATTTTTCAAGAGAGGAAACTCTGTAAAAATCTCTTCTCACTTCTTGGTAGATTCAATATATCATGTAATCAGTTTTTATTCTTGAAGTGTGAGAAAATGTTCCTTCTACATTCTTAATTAGATTTATGCTCTTCCTAGGGAAAAAGTGATAGAAGGAAGTCATTCAAGCTTTCCTAAGAACTTTTCATGTATATGTTAAGGAAACTTGAGTATAGGTTAATATGAATGGCAACCCAAACTCTTAACCTTTATATCCTTGATCAAATAGTGATCGCTATGAGATAGCTTGAAGAGGCCACTGTGTAATGCGACAGTAAAGTGTTCTTACTGATCACGGTTTAGCTTGAAGAGGCAAGTCAAAGACTACTTGCAGTTTGGAGAGGCTGGAGAGACTACTTGCAACTTGGAGAGGCTGGAGCAAGACTACTTGTAGCTTGGAGAGGCTAGAGTAAGACTGCTTTCAATGTGATAATAGAGGTTGCTACTGCTCATAGGTTGCAGCTTAGAGAGACTGGTGTAAGACTTCTCATTGTAGCTTGGAGAGACTAGTCAAAAACTACTTACAGCTGGGAGAAGCTAGGGCACGACTACTCTCAATGTGATAGTAAAGATTACTACTGGTCACGAATTTCAGCTTGGAGATGCTGGTGTAGAACTACTCAATCTGTGGCAGCAAGTAATTTCTGAAGGTCAAAGATGAGATCTTTGGAAGGCTAATGTAAAGACTATCTATTGGCTTTTTCTCAGGTTAAGAAAAAGGTTATTAGTGGAAACTCAACATTTATTGATTACTGGATGTAGGCAGTTTGGCAGAACCAATATAAAAATATTTATGTCTCATTTTTCTCTCCTTAATCTCCTTATATTTAGTTGTTGCATTTCATTCATGCACTGATATTTTGTTCTCGTTGTTCTATTGTTTATCTTTGTGATAAACATTTATTAATCAGCTTCAGAAATCAACTTTCTGAGATCACTAATTATGTTTCCGCTGCATTACAAGTTCCGCACTTGATTTTTTTTGTTTTCTAGTGTTTCAGAAATTCAAAAAGAAGAAATATACGATTCAACCCCTCTTTTCATGCACTTTTACACCTACAATATACTCATCAAACTTCAAGGTAGCAACCACCAGAGCATGAAATTACAATCATCAACAAAGTGAAATATAATAAGATAAAAAGACAATATGAGGGAAAACGTAAAGAATACCTTGGTTGCCTCTTCCTTCCCTTGCAAGTTAGGTATCTTGCACCTCCAAGTTAATGCTGCCATGGTCACCAACTACCTAGCAATGAATATTTTAATCTTGATCCAAGGAAAGAAAAATCCCAAAATAGAGCAACCAATTGAAGAAGAAATTCTTCAAAAATTCATTAAAAAAATTCTTTTAACTAAATATGATTAATACAATAATAACAATTAAAGGGGAGGGGGAAAGGCTCTACTGAACAACAAGAAAAAGAAATACCATAGCCACCCATAGGAAATTATTCCTACAAGCAATTCACAACACAATTCTAAGCCGTGAGTAAGTTGAACTGATGCACGATCCTTCGATCCCAACCTAATCTTAAGTATTTAATTATATCTTCATTATCGAAATTCTATTGTATTCAAGTGGTGTAATGTATTCTAGGCATAATATAGAAATAAAAAATAGTCTTTCACAATGAGGGCTCACTATTATTGATGATGCAAGCAACATGATGGAAGGTAGGAGTGAATTGGGGTTGTGGCGGAGGGCGTCAATGTTGTTGGAATCAAGGACGGAGGGTGCCAAATTTGGGGACGGAGGGTGTCGGATTTGGGGACAGAATGTGAAAACAATGCAAGGGTTAAGGGTTTTGTAAAGGGTCACGCAAGGGTTGAAACAAACAAGAGAGAGAGAGAAAGAGAGAAAGAAAGAAACCTCTTACCCATTTTAGCTGAGAGAGAGGTGGCACTACATTGTTCACTTTGAGAGAACATTTTTCTTTGGTGGTGGCCGAGTCTTTTTGGTACATACTTTGGGAGAAGTCTTTGAAAAAAAAATGGCAAAATAGGGAAAAATAATTTGATTGTGGGAAAGAAAAAGGTGTTGGCGCCATCTTACTAATCCAATATATCGGGGAATGGTTTTTATATGTAGTCTATATTTGGTAGACAATAGCAACGGTTTTTATGCGTTATATGGACAATAGCTAAATAACTGTAGCCTAATATAAAAACTATGCAACGGTGAAAAAATCGTTGCTTATACACACTGAGAATACGGTTTTATTATGTTGCAATAACATTCTTTATAAATTGAAAGGTTATAACAACAGTAAAATAAACCGCGGCAATAGGTCCTTTCAAGTAATGGTTTTTATTATGTTGCCAAATTTGGCGTTGTCATAGCTATAAATTGTTGTAGTGCATTAAATATAGTATCAAAGATTTAGTAATGTAGACCTGAAAAATATAAATCAAAGCTATAATTTATAATTGTTTTCTTTGCAACTACATATATTTGACATATAATTAATCTATTACCTATTATTTCCTCAGCAAATAGGTAACTAAATTGATAAATTAGAATTAATTAAAATCAAGTGTGTTATGGTCTTACTGGAACATAATATATCAATTTCATATAACTTCAATGATGTTTTCATCTATAGTCCACCAATACTCATGTATTACATCATACGGCATCTTAATTGTCCTTGAATGAGATTAAGAAACTTTTAAAATGTAATAAGCAATTTATTAAATTTAATGATTGGTATTTGAACGTTAAAATTGTAACAGCCTTCTATTTGCCTTTTTTTTTTCTAATCTAAAAAGGTTTTCATTGAGATTATATATATAATTATGTTTTTAAGTTTTCCTTTTATAATTTTTTTTAATTAAATAACAATATTTTAAAAGATACTAAGTTATTATGATGATACTTTTTCCGTTATTAGGGGAAGGTCTGAGGAGGCACCAAGAGCTTATCATTTTATTTTACATGAGCTGTATTTTATAATTTTTATTAATCAAACATTTATAAAATATTTTTATAAGCCACCAATGTGGTGAACTACTCCAAAAGGTAACCACATACATTAATATTGTAATCATGGGAGATGAATTAACATGAAAGCATTTAAATTATATAAATGCATTAATTTAAATCAACATAACTGGAGCTTTATAATGATGAGAGAATGTTGTAGTAAAATTTCAATTTTTTTCAAATTTATAAAAATTCTGTTAGCTTAAATGTGTTGTAGAAGATATTATTCATTTATATTAACTTTGTTGGAATCAATCAGTGTGTGCTTGAATTAGAATTCTTATTAAAACCAAATGAATTAATTTATATTGCATTTATTATATAGTGGTACCTTTCAATATGACATAATGTAAAGAAATCAAATTATTATAAAGTAATTAAACACCTATAATTTTAAATTTAAAATGACTTATTAGTTTTAATTTGAAATTGAAATATAGTAAATCTTATGTAAAACAATAATATTATTTAGCATTCCACTCTATCTTCCTAACAATGTTTGAGTTACCAAGTAAATGAATTTCAAAATAGTAGAGTTATAAATTTAGCAATAACTTGAATATACTTATACTTCATTATATATATTTATATATTGATCATAATTATATTGCTCAGGAACATAAATCTCTATTAGGAGTGTGCAATGGAAAAAGAATTTTTATCAATATATTCGTACCATATGTAATTTATAATCATCACAACAAATTTCTATAAAAGTTTATTTAAAATTTAATCAATTACCAAAAAATTAACAAAACCGTGCAACACACGGGCATAATTTCTAGTTATACATGAATTTAGACAATTGAATTAATTACGACTTGATTATTACTTTATGATGACATTTTTCAAGGACATGACCTTTATGCTCTAAAAGTGCCATGATGACAAAGACCAATTCACATATCTGGATTAAAAATTAATTAAAAATAAACTTAAGTTTGACCTTTTTAGGAATTAATATTTAGATTGATAACTTTATAGTTTAAGAAATTGTTAAGATATCATTTTATTCATTTGCTTCAAACTTATTTTAATTCTTATACACTATATGTTTATTTTTAAGTTTATGTTGTAATTTATGTCTTACGCATTTTGTTTTGTTTATTTAGTTGCTTTATTTTATATTTTATATTTTACTTATGATGGTTTGAGGTTACTATTTTTATGAGTTCTTATTTATTTAGGTTCTGTTTATTACTTAAATCTATGTATTTCATGTTTATTATGAAATTATGCATTTTATGTCTGTTAGGAAACTACGCATAATAACAAGAGAATAAAGAAAAGAAAACATTTAGAAGACTTGTCGCTAACCATAAGAAGGCAGAATAGAGATGTAAGGTCATTTTATGTTATCTAACTTGCTTAGTGTGATACAAATGTCTCATTTTGTTATCATGATGTTTAAGTGTAACACCAGAAAATGAGAATTTCTTAAAAAAAAGAAGGTCTTCGAGCGTGAGACAAGCACACACAAAAAATTGAAAGACTAAAGGAAAAAACATCATAATCATAACAAGACTTGCATAGCATGCTCTAATGATTATATTATGATATTTAATTATGTTCTTATAAAGATGCGTTGCTATCTTTATTTTTGTACGTATGAGGCTAAAACCACTATAACTCAAAAGTTTTAGAAGTATTCATTTCCTATTGAGAATTATTAAATATAATTCTCATCTATAATTTTAATGATTTCAAATTAGCCAAATAAAATCATGGGAAGATAGAATGCTCTCGCTACTATGGGCATATGGACTCACGATTGGATTTTCTATCATAACCTTTCAAATGTTTGGCCTGTAACAGTATTTTTAAATACTCATGCTCTACACTTTGTATGTACTTCTAGAAATGCCATATTTCCCAATGCAAATTTATGCCATGATGAACAATAATTGTATAAAAAACTTTTACATTGTTAATGTATTAAAATTAAATTCTTATTCTATTACAGTTTTACTTTTGTGATTTTTTATTTTCATAACATGTAAAATATCAAAATTTATAAAACATTTTCTTTTCTTAAACATTATAATAGTTCTAACTTCTACTTTTGTTATAATAAATGTAATGAACATTGAAAAAATTACCAAAGTAGTAACTTTTTATGAATCATTTATTGATAAATTTCAAAAAATGATAATTAAAATATTAATTTGTAACAATTATTATAACTTTTTATTACATATAATTGTCTTTCATATTAAATATTATATTATTTATTATAATTGTAAATTTATTAATTTTTATTAATTTATATATTTTTAGTATTTTTAATTATTTATTTAATTAAAATAATATCCTTTTTTAAAAATTATCTACCATTTTGATAAACAAAAGTAGTAATGATAAAAGTTAGAACCATGGAAATGTGTAATAAAATTATTTATTACTTAATATAATAGTTATGATTAGATATTAAGAAATGATTAGATAGAAGTGGTTTTGATGTATAAAAGTGATTATGATAGATGTTGGAACTATTATATTAATATTATTTAATGTGTGTTACTTATTTTTAAAAAAAATAGTATTTATTTATAATTTTGATATTATTTTAAATACTATTTAACTTATACATCTTACTTATTTAAAATACTTATTATTAATTTTTCAATTAAAACAACTCTTAATATAACTTATAGAATATATTTGGTTGAGGAGTAAATTTTCGTGGATAAATTAATAAAACTTTACACCTCATTTTTACCTTCCAACCAAACACATTTTTAATATTATTTATGAGTTTAATTTCAAAGTATTGATAGTATAAATGAGTTTTATGTTATTAATTAATAGAAATTCAAGAGCATGACAAATTAGGTGAAAAGTTATAAACTAATATTTTATTTAGGTTATCCGTGTATTGAAATTAAGCTCATTATTTATTTTTTAATTATTTTTGTGGTGGGGATCCATTTATATTAAGTGTAAGTCTTGTACACTTACACTCTTATATAAACTCTTTATAGAAATTAAATTAAATTTATCCAACTGTTAAATTATGTGATATTATATTGACGATCAAACATACTAAATTTCAGAGAAATCGAATAATAATAGACATATATCATAATGATTGATTTTTGCTAGTATCCTTAAAAATATTATTCGTTGAAATAAAGTGGCATGATAAAATATCAAACTATTTTCAAATTTTATAAAATTTAATATATTTGATTTACTAAATAAAAACTTTGAATTTAATGGTTTGATTAATGAAATCTTATATCCATAAAAAGTTATTAAAAGGTGTCAATATACCAAGTTCTACATCTAGTATAAATGGATCTCATCATATTTTTATTATTTAATACATGATTTATAAAAAAAAAATTAGATCATGAAAGAGAATACACCAATCGTATCTTCAATAAAATAGGGTAAAGTGTAAATTTTTAAAACTTATTGGTGAAGTATTATTTCTTGATAGAGTAATTTTAGATGAATAATAAAATTATATAATAAATATATGTCATATATTTTATCATTATTAGATACAATAAATGTGTGAAATAAGTGAAAATTACCTATCATATCTAATAATTATATAGTGTATGATGTGAATTGGTTGGATAATATTTTTCTTCTCGATACGTGAAGGAAGCCGAGTGAATTTTACTTAAGATTTATATTTATGTATTTATGAAACTCTCGATTAAATTACAGCCATTAATTCAACGGGCAACGGTACCCAAAGTACTGAAAGAAAACATTGAATCCAGCAAACATTACTGTAGGAATACGACCTGCAGAATCTTCTTTGAATTTTAAATCCATGGTTTCAAACTAAAGAAGACTTCCAAACAGCCCTAATAACAAGATATCAATTATTTTATTATTATTGAATAGAAAAATAATTTTAATTTTTTTTTATCAATTTATAATCATAGATTGAGTATTTTAATTAAATATTAATATTTAAATCTTGAAATAGCGATGCTCCAATAACCAATTATCACTCTGCTGCTTCAAATTTCAAACCCATTCCTCTGCTCTCCCTTCTCCATGCTCCATGGCGCACAAACAGAGTGCCAAACGCACCCGTGCTAGCAAAAAGCCCGTTTCCAAAAAGCTTCCACCACCCTCTTCTCCTCCTCCTTCTGAAAACGAAGAAGAAGAAAAAGACCAACAACAGAACCTTGAATCTCCTCTTCCTCTGCCTCCACATGCACCTTCCCCTAAGCAATCGAAGTCGAAGAAGAATAAGAAGAAAGAGAACGAGAATGAGAATGATGATGAAACCGAAGAGAAAGAGAATCGTGCGCCTGCGTTGCGCATGAACTGGAAAGTCGAAGACGAAACGGCCATTCTGAAGGGCATGGCCGCTTTTAAGGCATCGACCCACCACGACCCTTACAAAGACGCCGAGGCTTTCATTGATTTCATGAAGGAATCGGAATATTCGCTTCCAGAAGCTTCCATTGTCCAGCTGAAGGCCAAGATCCGAAAGATGAAGTCGAAATTCGCCCGTGGCATCGAAGGGCACGAGTTCAAGGAACTCGCGAAGAAGGTTTGGGAACCAGAGAAGAATACAGAGTGTGAAGAAGCAGAACAGGAACAGGAACAGGAACAGGAACGGGAGCGTAGCTCAAAGCGTATGAATGGGAGTGGCAGTAAGAGAGGGCGATTTGCTGAGCCGGAATGGGAAGAGGGGCAGGAACGTGATGACGATGATGATGACGATTCGAATGGCATTATTGGAAATTGGAGTGAGGTGTTGCCTGGGGTGAGCGAAGAGGTTCTGAACAGGGCGTTCCACTCGATTGAGGCGTCGGAGAGGGCTGAATGGGTGGCGAGGTGGGAGAAACACAAGATCGCTGAATTTGAGCTTTGTCTGAATAAGACAGAGCTGATTAGGGATTTGGCTAGGCTGATGTGGGGGGCATACAAGTCATCTAACAATTAGGTTCTCTAGGAGCTGTGAATGAGTGAATGAATGAAGAAGGTGATGATACAAATGTCTTCCAGTGGGGGTGAGGGATTTTTTGAGCTGTATAAACTGTGGGCTTTTGTTAACAGCAGGTTGTTTATTTAAAATATTTTGGTCCAGGAGTGCCTTTTGAACTTGGTGCAATGAAAAATATCATTTTGGCCCTTCCAGAGGGTAGCTTTTTAGGTTGATGCCATTATTATTTATTCCTTTTGATTTACTTTCATGCTCTCGATTTTACCCAATCAAGAGGAAGTACTGTATTTTTGGAATGGAGTTTAGTTTCAGTTATTTTCCACCCTCTGTTGATTGGAGAGTAATTGCTCCTTGATCATTAAGTTAGCTAATACCTTTTTCTTCTGGTGATTTGTTGTTTTTGTTCTTCTGTTCTAAAATGGGAATGATACTTCTATTGATACAAATGTAAAATGTTTCAGGGTAGATGACCAGATGGTTGAATCATAAATGATAGAATCATGGCGAATATGAAATTTGGGGAGAATCGCTGTGGATTTGATTTGTATTCTTGCTGGTTATACTTGTTAAAATCTTGTTTGTTTAAGAGTGCTTGGTCTTGACTCTTGATCTTTCAATTGGTTATGCTTAGTAAGCCCGTGTTAATGATGCTGATTTATAAATTACACTTGCTATGATTTACTTAAGATTGTTTTCAATTAGTTTCAACTTTCAATTGTTTGGAAGCCAGCCCTTGTTAGCCACATTAGTCAAAACATAGAAGAGGGTGGACTATTGATCTGATCCTTAAGACTGAGAGACTTTGATTTTGTGTCAGATTTCATCCACACAGGGAGCAATGGGTGCCAAACCACCACAGCATCCCGAATTTTAGTGAGATACACAACAATAAAGTACACATTTTAGTAGAATATCCACTAAATGTTTGGTACCTGGGTGGTTTGTGATAACAAATCAAGAAATGCTAAACCAACTGAAAAAACATAAAGACAACGGATTATGCAATGAAAGTATGGTCTACTGTAAAATGTTTTGGTTCTTTAGGTGCATTTTGCTTGTCATTGCTTACAGGTTGTATGCATGCCATGGAAGATCTGAAAGAACTGGAGTGATCTCTTGATAGTAGATTTCTCACCTTCAACCCTTACAGGTAACCTTAATATCCAAATTCATAATTGGTATTATCATAATTGTTGTGCATGCCATATTTTCATCAAAGAGATTTGAATTATTAAGTTGTGGTTTTGAATCTCAAATTCCAGCACTACTTGACCAAATGAAATGTTTGAACACTAACAGTTGGTTTAGGGTACTCGGCCAAGGGAATTTGGAGCATTATGCTTTTAACGTGGTCAGTTTATATATGATCAGTTGGATACGCTTCATTACCACTCATAATAGTTAGGTCACTCCTATCCTTGTGAATCATCTAGATTTCCTCATGTTTCACCCTTGCTTTGTATCACAAATGTCACCATCAACTACCTTATTTTCACTTTAATCTATGAGGTGAGCTCCAGTTTGTTTGAAACTCTTCCCCTTCTGTATATCATAAATGTACAGTTGTCCTGTCTAATGAAGATTTTTTCTAGACCAAACTTCAATTTTGGCCCTACGGGGGTTTTTTTTCCCCACTTTCTGTTTTATCTGTCTGTTTTGTTATGCTCTAGTTCATATGCGATGAAAAGAGTTTAGTTAGAATGGTTATCTTAATTTGATTACCTTCTTTCTAGCAAGGATTGCATCTCACATTCTCATCCCAGCCAAGCTCATCAGGAATGCCTCAAAATTTGGAAGGGGAAATGGTACCTTGATGAATTTGCTGAACTTGGGTCTTGGCATTGATCTCTTTGAAGCTTTTTAGAGGGACAGGAAGTCCCAACAGACTAATAATCACCATAAAATAAATATTAGAAGAGAAAAGAGTAAGGTGGTGTTCGGTTTTTGAAAAAAATATCAGTTTTTATTTTCTGAAAGTAGTTTTCATTTTCAATTTTTGAAGTTTTAGAAAACATGTTTGTTTTGATTATGTGTTTTCTATTTCCAAAAATTGAGAACATTGAATACTTGTTTTGTTTGTTTGTTTTCAATGAATTAAAAACTTTTGAAAATAATTTATATGAACTTCAAAACACATTTCCACTCTTATTTTCTATTTTCAGTGAAAATGAAAACTGAAAAGACTCAAACCAAACAACCTCTAGAGTTTAGGTTTTTCATTTTTTAGCTAAAGTACTAGCACAAACTGTCCCACACCCTCTCCACTACCACTCCCTAACAAGTGAAACGAAGCATTTTTAATAGGAGTGATGAATTTAGAATAGTAAGTTTCAGTTTCTTGCTGGTCAAAATGCAACTCAATTCGGCTATTAATTATCCCCACATTCAAAATTTTGTTGAAACATGTAAACAAATCATTCACCAAGAGTTCCTTCACTGTTACGAACTAGCCAAGTGCAATCACGATATCAAATGCGACCGAGAGAAAATATGAGCTTAGTGAAAGTTTCAGGGGCCGATCGCAAAGCAATATATAAGACCATAAGTTGTGGATACAATGCTGCCGTTCAATAGCCAACATAAAAATTAAACATCGCAAGAGGTCCCACCGGGAGTCGAACCCAGGTCGCTGGATTCAAAGTCCAGAGTGCTAACCACTACACCATGGAACCTGCTTGTGTTCCAAAGTTTCTAAATATTATGTTATATAACTAACATTTAATTTTAATATTTTAATCATATCAAAATTCTTTCACAACCCAACCCTAAACCATGACCAACAGTTAGCAAGCTTTTGTCCCTCAGCAAACCTAACACCTGCCTCTTGGGGATCAGACATCATATTCACTAAAAATCGGGCTTTTCCCAAAATGTCATTTCCTCAAAATCACCTGATAGACAAACACACATTTATATATAGTTCTAACTGTTCAAACAACTGTGCACAATATAATTCATCTAGGCTCGTCACTCATATCCAAGTCATACAGATCCGCTACAAGGTTTGTACAACTTAAGATACATAACAACCCACAAACGACAATAGAACCCTGCTTGTGTATACACCAAGCTTTACAATAGGACGTACAGGTCCACAACAAGGTTTGTACAACTTAAGATGCATGATAACCCACAAACCGCAATAGGACCCTCCTAGTGTATACATGAAGCTCTACAAAAGGAATTGGCCACACTTGGCCTTACACCAGTAACACAAACACACTCTCAATTGGATGGGCTTACCAAAATTGATGACCACAAGAGTCTTACTGAGTTAGTGGAACAAGTTTATTCTCGATACCTAAATATGGAAAGAGAGAGACAAGCATGGAGTGAGTTTACAATTCACTAAGGGATCAAAGTGCGCATTGGGTGGCATGCGACAATTAACTAAGAAAGCTATACACAATTTTATGCCCATACATTTTTCTAGGAATCCATGTGTAAATGACAAGGAAATTAACTGCTCCACCCGAAGTGGGTAGATAACTTTTTGTAATAGAAATATGTAAAATATTTTGAACATGTTTTATACATATATCAATTTCTAGACAATCTCCATGGGAAATCAGAAAATCACATCAAACCATTAGAGAGGTATCAAATATAGAATCCCTGCTAAGGGGCCCCCAATCACCTGTTCCTATTAATGCCATAATCCAGTTCACCACTAAGCAGTTCCCAACCATTGGCTTCAAGGAAATTACATCAAATCCGGTCTATCACTGAATAAGTCCACAACCATTCGATCTCATCGTAACCATATAATACTGGGCATGTTGGCTTACATGCCATGTTAGCATCCACCCTACTAACGAGGTTCAATGAGGTACACCAAGGTTAACGTAGCGTGGTCGTTAGCTTACAGTTTCTGTTTACGACTCCTGCCCATAAAATCTTTCTTTTTCCTATTACGGTTCAGTTTAAGTATTTTTTTTTTTCTAGTTCAAATCACATGGTTCATGTTAAACCCTTCCACCTATGTCGAGTCATGGAGTTTCCCTGTTAACTTGTCAAAATAATATATTATCATAATTCATTAATTTGATTGAATAAAATTTAAATAATAATTTTCATATTATTTCTCAGGCCTAGTAGATGACATGATACATAAAATCTTTCATTTAACACATACCACTATTAGAAACATATAAGAATTTTGCAAAACTTCCATGACTTAACTATGAGTCAACCCACATTATAAAAGCATATAAATCCAGCCTGAATGCATTCAACACTAGTTTAATATGTAAACATAACTACAAACACACAACAAATTCTTTCACAAAGCATGGAACAAGATCAAAGGGTCACTCCTCTTAGACAACAGAGCCTAACAATTGCTCTTTGCATGAATCTAATAGTACAAAATCTATCTACTTATTATTGTAAATCATAGTTAATAATAGCAACCTCCATCATCCAACACTTGACATTCATTTAGCAATTCTTTTTAGTCAGCAAATGGCACAAATCCATTGGACAAAGTGTCCTCCATATAGTGCTTTGATTAAACTTTTCTCATACGCTTCTCTCACTCCTATTTAACAAATCATTTTGTTCCTTTTTTAAATCTGAGCCAATTGCTTTTCCCTCCCATCTCAACCAATGAAATTATATCTATTCTTATTTTTCATTTAAATTGGACCAATAATAGACTAAACATTAGTTCATTGATATTAATATCTAATGAATAAATTATATTTTTTTTTATATTTGTTGTTCTTACCTAGAAAATCAATAAGGGTACAGGTGTCCTCTGGCGTTTGTGCGAGTAGAGGTAAGGTAACTGCAAAGACACTCTAATAGTCAAATTAATGAAGAATGAGGCATAGAGTGATTAAAGAGTAGTATGTTATACCTAGTGGTGTTAAACCTCTTATATAGTGAGAGGTGATCCCATGATAAGATATGAGATAATCTTCCCTGAATAGTGGAGATATTCCTAGGATTTAGTAGAGATTAGATATATTCTGTATTTTTAGGAGATATAAACTAATATAGGAGATTCTATAGGATAATGGGAGATATCAAATAATCTGGTAGTCAATCTAGAAGGCATCCCAGTTGAGATTCGTTGAGAATCTATGGGAAGTGGACGATCTATGGGACCCCTTGGTTGAGTTCTCCTAGATTGGGGTGAGTCTTGGGCCCATATTTTCAGCCCATAACATAGCCCCCAAGTTTGGTCATAGGTCGAGTAGCTGGTATTGAGGTGTCATGACCAAGGAATGTAACCCGAGAACTACGTGTTGAGCTCAAATGAGTCGACTTGTTATGTGTAGCTTAGTGCTGGAATTGAGGACCTCAAGGTGCAGATGAGAGACAGGGCCATGAGACTTAAGCAGAGCATTCGACTCCATGTGACAAACACTATAGTAGTTGCAAAGCAGTGGATCACGAAGAGGATCACTAGGTTAGAGCAGCAGATGGCAGGACAATCTCAAGAGGATTCTGATGATGGTGATGGAGCTGATCCTGAGGAATCTGACCTGGATTCCAGCAAGGAGGACCCAAATGAGGAGATCTTCAAGGAAGAGGCTTCAGACGATGATTGAGGACTTCTTTGAGTTTATTTCTTTCACCCTTCTCCACCTTTTTGCATAATTAATTTTGTAGCACTAAGGCCAGTACATCATTTAAGTGCAGAGCTTATTTGTATAGGTGCATGGAACTTTATTTTTATTTTATTCTATAATGTTTTTTATCTAGTTATCTCTAGTCTTTTGTAGTGTAGGGACTTGTATGGTGTGGCAGAGGAACACCTTTTATCTTTCATCTTAGCATCTTTATTTTATTTTACATTAATTCTCTTCTCATGTATTTTGTGTGAACTTAAGTCAATTGTGTAATCTTTTTTCTCTTCTTCTAGGTTGTAAATGTCTTTCTAAAATAATTTTTTTAAAATATAATACCAATAATATATATATGTATATAGTTTATTAGAAGTTAGGATTGTAAGTTGGTTAATGAGTCGAGTTAATCAAACATCTCCTTTAATTTCAAGGTTGGCACTTGGTTTGATCTCTTAGCATATTCAATTTTCATCTTGAGTAAATGAAGCATTGGATTAATTTTGGGATTGATTGATTGGTTATTGGAATTAGCTTGTTAGCTTTTGAGCTTGATTAATGATTACTTGTTAATTAATTGCTTATTTTTCTGGTGTGCACACTCACATTGTTTGTCATGCTAGAGCTTGCCTAATTCTCTTTCAAAGCATTTTCATCACTTTGCATAGCCTCTGCATGATTGAGGGTTTCATTTTCTTTGTTAACAACTTAGCCTAAGAAAAGCCCACCCTTTGTTTTGGGATCCTTTGCATGAACCCCTTTGAGCCTTTAACTCCCCTTTCTTTATTTGAAATAGCACATACATGCCCTTAAGTAAAAAACAATGATAAATATCTAACTTATGTAATGCCCTGATATTTCTCCTATGTACAAATGACCAAAATATCCCTGAGGTCATTTCTACTCGGAAATTAAGGAAAGTCAGTCTAGGCAAACCTCGAGGGAATGTCTTAGTGCTTGAAAGGGATTAATTGTGTTCTGTGTATTGTTAGAGATGAAAATCTCGATTTCTGGTTTTTTCACGCAAAATTACCAAAATATCCCAGCGGCTAATTAACATAGAATTAATTGTCAACTGGGCCCGGATATCACCCGGAAGTTGGGAGTGTCATTTTTAAGAGATGTCTAAGACTTGTTGAAGCCCGGGTGGTCCTGAGAAGTTTTCTGTAAAATGATCGTTTTACACCTGATTAAGCATCTAATGAGCTTAATCATGCAATTAATGAAACCTAAGCAATATTAGACTCTAATTAAAGATTAATTCATTCTAATAATTAATCTAGATTCAAAATAATTAAATGAGGTTAATTAGGGCCTAAGATTGCTTAAAGAAATTCAAAATCCTTTTCTTAAATCAAGATTGTGTCATATCAAAAGAAATATTATTTTCTCTTTCCAATTCCTTAAATTAAAGAATCAAAGGTGTGATGGAGAATCTTGTTGAATAGAGGTTTGACTCCACTAATTGAGCAAGACAACATCCTAATCTTGTCTTGCATGGCCTCAATTTCTTGTTACTAGCCCAAACACTCCGTTAACAATTCCTAACCAAGTGCCAAATCAAATTTATTTATAAACACAATTCCTAATTACAAATGAAAGAAAATATCTTCCCCCCCTTCATGCCTCCATGATGGCCACCCATACCTTTCTTATAGCCACCCATACCTCTCATCACACCCTCACATGTGTCTTTATATACAACACATACTCAAAGAAACATACAAACTCTCATTTCTTCTCATCCACTTTTTTAGCCAAGTCTTGTGTCCAAAAAAGTGCTCTCAAATTCTCTCTTCTCTCACCTCTCAAAAACTTCTTTTTCTTCCTCCACCATTACAAGAACCACCCTCCACCACCACCTCTCAACTTCAAACCACCATAAACCACTATCAAGAAACATAACCTTTCCATCCCTAAGCATCAAAGCTCAAGAAAACCCTTCCTCTCTTTTCTTTCCTTTGGCTAAAATTCTTCTTGCCTCAAGGAGAAGATTTTCTTCTCATTTTCCTTCACAAAGCTCAAGCTTTTCCTTGCAATAAGAAGATACCTTGGTAGGGATTTTTATGTTGCACTCTTCTTCTTTCTCTTGTTCCTTCTTTTTTAGTTTTGAGCTTCTTCTTTTCCTCCATTTATTTTTGTTTTGTTGTTGTTTAATGGTTAGAAACCATGGCTTGTTGATGAGGATCCTTGATGTATGTTGAAAAGCCATCAATTGTTTGACTTCTAGAGCTTAAGGTTTCATTATTTGGTTTTAAGAGTTTCTAGCAAATGGAATATTTTGATTTTGTCATCACTCGATTTTTATGGGTTCAAGGCTTACCTCTTTCAACTTAAGGTTGATCGGTGTTTTAGAGTTTACACTCTAAATAGGAGTCTTGATCTTAAACCTTAAAGAATTAAATAAAAATATGTTGGGTTTTCCTTTGATGGTTTTCTTTTGAGCTTGATGATGAGTCTAAGAAGACAAGGTTCTTGGAACTACAATGGTGAGAGACTCTAAAGCTCATGCCCATTGAGTAAGATTGATCGGTGCTTTAGAGCTATCACTCCAAATAGGAGTCTTGAGCTTAGAACCTAAAGAAGTAATAAAAGGAAATACATTTATATTTATGTTTCAAGTCTTTGCATTTCATATTTACATTCAAGTCTTGCACCTCATATTTATTTCCAAGTTGTCACCTAAAGCTTGAACATAAGAAATGAACTTGCATTCCATGTTATATTTCTTGTCTAGCATGTTTATATTTCAAGCCATCTCCTAAACTTAAAGATCAAAAATGAACTTGCATTCTCATGTTTAATTTCGAGCCTTGCATGTCATGTTTAATTTCCCTTGCCATCACCTTATTATACCAAGATTAAAATGGGGCGTGCATTGGGTTGTTTAAATTTGTGTCATCACCTAAAAATTTAGAGCTCAAGGCTTACCCCTTTTAATTTACTTATGAATTTTGGTTGCATGGGCATTCACCTTTGTAGAGGTGTTTTGATTTCAAAAAGAAAGTAGAATAAGGTTCAAAATGGTTTTAGAAGGGAAGAATAACACAAGGAATGTTCAAAACTTGAATTTTCAAACTTTGAAGTTACTGGTAATTGATTACAAGGGGATGTAATCGATTACCAGAGTGATCTACAATACCCGAGTAAGAACTTTGGCCTCAGTAATCGATCACAACATCATGTAATCGATTACACAATGTTCCAAGAAACCCATAATATATTCCTGGACTCTAGTAATCGATTACCATTCCATGTAATGAATTACTCAGATGTTCTTGAGGCCTAGAATGCATTTTTAACCACGGTAATCGATTACAAAGCTCATATAATCGATTACCAAAGCCTCAAACCTTCTTGTTTTGAAAATTTGAACTATGTAATCAATTACAAGGCTCATGTAATCAATTACGAGGCTCATGTAATTGATTACCAGATCCTGAAATGTGTGAATAAGTATTTCTCCACTTGAATGACACGATTTGGTGATCTTGCATGCTTATTCTTGGATTATGAACATGATGACTTATAGTTGGATGAATATATATTATGTATATCCTATAAGCATAGCATGTGCATTAGCTGAGCCTGGTCCTTGATTTTCAGCACACTAATAGGAGCACATTTATTGTTATATTGGAATATGATATGTTTAAAGATATATGTGTTGAAGGTTATGCATGCTCATCACTTCACAAGTATGGTGATGTGAAACCCCGTGGATATCAAACACCCGGAAACCCCAACACATAATTGATATGGAAGATAGGATTGAAAACCAAATAAAATATCATAAGGGAATCATTCTACCTTGTAATCTCCTATTCAGCTTCCTGATGCAACAAGGTAAGGGAATCACTCAACCTCACTTGTACACACAAAGTTTCTGAAAAGAAACTAGAGTATTTCATTCAAAATCAAAACTGAGTCGGTGGTTACTAAGTTTGGAGGTATTTATACCTCTTATTTAAGTTAAACTAATTTCCTAACCCTACTAAAATAGGCCCAAATCATTATCCTAACAATTGGGCTTAACAAACATAAAACAAAACAAGTTTAGAGACATTTAAAAATTTAAACTAATAAACTAAAATAATCAAACTTGGCCTAACATGACCGAAATATCTTGTCAATGCAAGTTCACTAATAATAATATTTTAGGTTGCCCATAATTACCAATAGGAGTCTTGACTAATTCTTGATGCATCTCTTTAACAAATGATTTAGTCAAGTCTTCAAAATTGTCTTGAATATTTTTAGCTGACGCCCTTGTGATAGGTCCCACGGGTATGCTACAATTCTCAGTTGTTTTTCCAATGCTACAATTCCCAGTTTGCTCTCTGAAGCTCGTACATATGGTGTGGCATGATGATGCTTATTTGATTGAGATGCATGAATTACATGTTTATGAGCATGATAAGTTGAATAATGATTTATGATTGCATTCCATCTCTAAAAAGAACATGCCATGGATAAGAGGTATAAAACTTGGGAAATGATCCTCTAAGTTTGTATCAAAGTTGGTCATAGGATCGTTACGAGTGGCAGGTCACGTCGTAACCTTGCAGGTGCATTTCGCAGAGCTCATGTCTCTCGAAGATAAAACCGTGTGGTGCCTAAGGGGACAGGGGTCCTCATGTGCCAAACCGGGCCGTTACAAAGGTTATGAGAGGAAATCCGAGTAAGCTGCATATTCATAATAAGAAAGGCAAGGAAGTGATGTGTTTCTCCCCTTCTATTACCCCATGTTAAATCTAGCGACGACTAATTAGGTTGAGCTAATCCTAGGCGATCGTTATGTTGGTTGGTTTTGGTGATGATTGTAAAATCACCGGGGAAATTATGTTGGTTGGCTTTTGGTGATGACATGAGAGGCTAGAATTAATAAGAAAGGAACTTGCAGATTTCATTCATGAGAAAGTAAATTACCATAGGTTCTCCTGCCTTCCCATGTATGTTACATGATGTATAACTCATCACATTTCCCTATCATGCATCCATTTACTTACCACTGTTTTAGTTCTTTAACTTATCTATGTGTTTAGCCTTATCTTGTGCTTGAACTTACGCATTGTTGATTTATGTACTGAGACATTGCCATGCATACATGAGATACCTATTGCATTCATGCATTAAGACTCATGCTAAAAGATACGGGCCTCGATTAATGGTATTTGAAAACTTAACAAATGAATCTTATTTATGCCCACTACTTTCATAATTAAACCCGAGGTTCCTGAGGACGATGAAGATGACACGTGTGTGGAGAGGGAAACCCTATTGAGATTCTTGCATAAGTTTCTTACTCCCTCTATCTTTCTTTCCATTTTCGTCTTCAGATAAGGTTAACGACGATGTCCGTGGACTACCTAAGGTGCCGACATAGAAGTTGCATGATGGTTGAGATCAAAGTGGCACAGTGAAAGCAGGAACATAGTCTTTCACAACCTTAGTAGTTGTCTCGCCTTCGTATAAGCCCGTAACTTAGCCACGAAGAGTTTAACTACATCATAGTTATGTTTAGTTTTTAAATTGTTGTATGCTCGACCTCTACAGGTGGGCTCAGTATAATTGATGTGGCATCATTATGGAATATTCCTATATCATCACTATTATTATTATTTGTCTTGATACTTGAAGTTAATGTTATGATATGACGATGTGGTTAGTTTATGCTAGACTCTATTATGTTCTGTACGTATGATATATGATGAATAGTTATATAATATAATTTACATGTGAATGGCCGATAGTTTGGTTTTTCAGAAGAAAAAAACAATGAGTCGTATTTTCCATATACTTATTTTCAAAACCCAAAATTAAGTAAAATTCTGAAACGAAAGAGTAACAATTAACGATTAACCATTATGCATCCTAGATGTATTGTATTAAAAGTTAGGGCATTACAACTTAAGGCCTTGGAAAGTATTAGTGGATTTTGTTTGTGCTAGAATTGAAGTATGGGGGAAGCCCTTGAACCAATTGTGGAAAATTAAAAAGGAATCCATGAAAATAGTAGGTGAATTGGTGAACATGGTTATAAATGTGCATATTTTCAAAAATAAATAAATAACATATTTTAAAAAAGTCACCAATTCAGCACTTGTATGCAAATAAATGGTTGCAACTTTGTGTTTAAGGTCGCATTATAGTGGAGATCTTGGGAGTTATAATTGGTGTGATTTTGGCTTTTCTTGCACAAATTCTCAATGTTTGGCACACACATTTGCTTTCCTAAACCTAAGTTTAGTTCACATCTCCCAAATTTTATCTTACCCCTAACCTTAGCCTCATTATAACCCTTAATAAGACCTCTTGATGCATGTTTGCTTGTGTTTGAGTTATGGTGATTGAGATGAAGGGTAAGTCTATGGAATGGCAATGCATTGTGAAGAAGTGTTTGAGTGTCTCATGCCCTTATACGCTTGAGTGAATTAAGCAATACATATCCCTGTGAGGATCCAATCCAATCATTCATGTTATATTTTGATCCATGTTTGTATGAAATTCTTGTGTTATTGATTGAGTATGCCATATTAAAATTTTCTGTCCTTGCATGTGTTGACCAGATTCACTTCATCACTTTCCAATCTCGACTTCTTGTAGATATTTCTTCTCGTTTAATTTCACTAGTAGAGTTCCCTTTCTTTCCTTTCACTTTTCCTTTTTCTTTGCTTGTTTCTAAGCTCCTTGTATAAGGACATGCAATTGCCTAACTGTGGGGGAGTTGATGAACACATATTTTACATATAGTTTTCCTTTTACACTAGGTAGTTTTGCATGAAAATTGTGTAAAATTCTCATCATTTTTTTATAGGAATTTGCAACTGAATCCCTTACACTCAATGCCTGAATATGACCTTGATTTGTTAGCTTTTTGCAAATTTGATTTTGTCATTGACAAGTTCTCTTACTTTTGCAAAGAGATTTATGGATTTTAAAGGATCGTCTTTGAGAGTGTAATGTAGAGTTAGAGCTTGGGAGCATGCTTTGAAGAAAAATAGTCAAGAGGAGGCTTTGGAGTCAAGAGGAGAAGATAAGCACTGACAGCATCACCGCAGCAAGTTTTGGTCACTTTAGCGAGCCTGATTATTAAAGAATCCTCAGGAGCCAACACAACATCACTGCAATGAGTTTTAGTCACTGCAGCAACCTGCATAGAAAAGTAGCCATTAAAGAATGAATATCACTCACTACTGTGGGCTTTGGTCACTACAACAGGCTTTGTGGCCCAAGTCAAAATTTCAAATATTGTAATTTTTTACCCACTTGGGCCTTTTTTTTAGCAATTTTGAGAATAATGTAATACCTGTATGCTCTAATTTTGATGTACCTTTTGCCATTTGGGGAAAAGAAAACTATGTTTAGGAGAGGAAGCTCTGTCTTCTCTCTTCCTTCTGCTTCTTGAATAACACTCACCTTTGTTAGCTCCAATACCTTTTGAGTTTATTTATTTTGATTGACAACAAAGTCAATTTAAAGAAAATGTTTTGAAGAACATCTAATGTCTCTTTTGAGTGCCATGTAAAATCTAGCACCTACTGTTCTAGAAGCTAATGCTACTACACTAGATCAGAATGTTCCTTCCCTAGCCCACATGTTAAATGCTAATGTTGCTAAACTTCACTGTTCCTGCAGTCTTCACTTCCATCCCTGCCACATCTGGAAATGCTCATGGACAACCATCCTTGCCCCCTTCTAATGTACAAGATGAAACTAGGGATAACTCACCAAGATTAGGGGACACGATACCTCTAGACATTCTAAAGCCATCTCCCAGACCTAATCCTGCGCCTATCAATCTACCACTGTCTTTCTCAATAGAAACTTCAGCAAGCTATCAAGTCATCCTGCAAAATCTGAGAGAGATTTTTTCTAAATAGAATAGGTTTGAAGCACCTTTGGCTGCACATGGTGCTTAGCTGAGATAAATGGAAAATCTACAACTTTAGATGTTTCATTGGATGCAACGTGTGTTTCCTAGCATACCTCATTTTTTATGATGCCAAAAAAGGGAGAAGTGAAGTTTGAAGAAAATTTGTGCTAAAAGGAACTCAGGGGGAACCTAGAGAATTCTTTTCTATTTAGCATGTTTTTCATTTTTTGGCATTTCTTTTGTATATCCCTGAACATGTTTTATGTTCATATAAGCCTTTTGTTTCTTCCTTTTTATCCTTATCTCTTTATGCCTTTTATATCTTCTTTTGCTCATGATGTTTGATGCATACATACTTATTATGCTTCATGTTTGTTTTATCTTAAGGTCTGAGTCATATGATACTCTATCTAAGCTAAGCTAATCATATATATCTCTGTCAAATGTTTGCCTCTTATCTTGAATGCGTATGCTTTGACATGTTTATTCATATATGCTAAATATTAGCTTATATGTTTTCTGTGATTAGTCTTGGCCAAGTATCTTTAGGAGCACAAGGTGATTGTTGCTCTGATACTGGTTTATAAGATGAGTCTTGATATACATGATGAGCTTAATCATTTTTCTTTTTATTCTTTACTCACATAAGAGATGGTTTTCTAAAGTTTTGTGTATAACTTAATCAAAGTTTGGTTGTATATAGTTTCTGACTTGTCTTTAGAAACTTACACTTACACATGTTAAAAATACCAAGATCAATTGATAAGCTTCAGAAATCTCTTGAAGAGTAATGTGTTTCATTTTTACAAAACCTGGTTTTAAAAAGGATCATATATCTTTTGTTTGAAATTTTTTCATGATCTGGTTCTTATGGGAAAGTTTCATAGCTTAGTCCAAAAAGCTCTTTCTTGCTTATTCAGGGATTGATCCCTATATGAGCTTTAGAGACCCTACATAGCAATATGTTGATCCTATCCTTCTTATGGTTTCTCTTAGCATTCGAAACTACATAAGCATTAGTGTGCTTTTCAAAAATTACAAATGCTTTGTTTCATTTATCATACCTTTGAGCATTCCTTTCAAAGTCTCTTTTGGATTAAGACTTACTGAAAACAGATCTAGCTAAGATAAAATATCACAAGTTTTACTTATTAAGTTTTCAAGCATGAGGATCTTAGAAAGTTTCTTTCTTTTGACAAATGATCAAGCTGATTGTTTATCCATAGCTTAAACGTCTTTCTCTTTAACATCTGCTCTCACAACATTCAGAAAGTACGTTAAGTTTGTCTTATGCTTAAAACTAAACAACAACAGTCTTGATTAAATGTCACTTAAGGCTAAAAAGTTTTTATATGATTCATATCATGCCTTAAGAGAAAAAACTTCCTGAAAATTTATGTTCATGACATATTGAAAGAATATGCATCTCACATTTACTTTTCTATAATATTTCTTTCAATTATCTCTTCAAAAGATTTTCTTCAAATTGGTTAGTCATCATCAAAAAAGGGAAAATTGTTAACTCCAGAACCCTTTAAGTTTATTTGTTTTGATTGACAACAAAGCCAATTTAAAGAAAATGCTTTGAAGAACGACTAATGTCTCCTTTGAGTTCCATGTAAGATTATAATAGGTTTCTATCGTTTAGCAAAAGCAAGGCTTACTCAAATAAGAATATATTTCACTATACATGCATAAACATGTTCATCTCACATTATTAGATTTGGAATAAAATAGAAGTGAAATTACCAAGCAATTTTTAACTAACAATGAGAAAAAGTTTTCAACGCTACAAGGAACTAAGTTCAGAGACTTTAGAAAGTAGCACGGGACATTAGAAAGTACTCTCAAGATGAAGATATCAACCCATGTCCAAGAGCAACATGTTACTTAATCTTCAATCATCACAATTGCAAAGATATAATCAGCAAAGAAGATTTGATTAAAGATCAGAAAGTGAAAAACTCTTCAAGAGACTGATTGCGTATATCAGAAAGCTTACTCGTGAGTAGAATAAAGAGTGCTACATGAAAAGGAGGGAAATTTGAAATTTGAATTTCAAATAATCAAGTCAAACCCAGTTTCAAACTGGTACGTCATCTCTTCTGCCTTTTTGATCAATCATTCTAGCTTCATGAAGGAGGAGTTCAGAATGCTTGCTCAGAAAGTAGAAAAGTAGTTTCTAAAGAGAAATCAGAAAACTCAACTTTACAACAGCATCTGCAATCGATGTGACAGATCGTCAACCTTTTCTTCTAGCTGTTTCTTTCAAGACACAACTGATAATCAACACGTGTCACTTGAAGAACTAATCTATGACAATGGTCACAAATAAAGACCACTATATAAGGAGATGCTAAGCTTAAAGAACAATGAGAGATTTAAAGGTTCAATAGAAGAAACTCTGCAAAAATCTCTTCTCACTTCTTGGAATATTCAATCTTTATTATGCAATCAGTTTTATCCTTGAAGTATAAAGAAAATCTTTCTTCTATATTCTTAATTAGATTTATGCTCTTTCTATGGAAGAAATAGAAGAAGGAAGTCATTCAAGTTTTTCCTAGGAACTTCTATGTATACGTTAAGGAAACTTGAGCGTAGGTTAGTTTTAGTAACAACCTAAACACTTAACCTATGTATCCTCGATCCAGTAGTGATCACTGTGAGATAGTTTGAAGAGGCTACAGTAAAACTACTTACAATGAGATAGCAGTAGTTGCTGTTAGTCATTGTTTGGATTAGAGAGGCTAGTATCAAGACTATTTTTAACGTGACAGTAGAGTTTGCTACTGCTCACGGTTTGGCTTGGAAAGGCTAGTATCAAGACTACTTTCAACATAACTGTAGGGGTGGCTACTGATCACGAGTTAGCTTGGAGAGGCTAGTATAATACTACTCGTGTTAGCTTGGAGAGGCTAGTACAATACTACTCGGTTAGGCTTGTGGAAAGAATACTCAACTTGTGTCAATCTCTGAGTTGATCTGCTGACATAAGTGAGAGCTTGGGAAGTCTAATGTAAAGGCTATCCAACTTTACTTTCTCAGGTTGAGAAAGCTGTTTTGAATAGAACCTCAATGGTAGTTGAGTACTAGATGTAGGCAGGTTGGCCGAACCAGTATAAAACCCCTTGTGTCTTTTCTCTCTCTTTTTGATCTCTTTTATTTATCTATGTTGGATCATTTTACTTACTTTTGATCCTATATATCTTTATTGGTTTCTGTTACTTCATTTAATAAAGAGCATTTTATTTAACAAAGTTTAGAAATCTACTTTCTGAAACAACTAACTATGTTTCCGCTGCACTTCAAGTTTTACACTTGATGGTTATTTTTTCAGAAGTTTCAGAAAACGCAAAAAAGATTAATGCATGATTCAACCCCCCTTCTCGTGCAGATCTTAACCTACAACCTTTACATCATTTTAGTGAAATTTCCTTGCCTTATATTTAAGTTCTTTTAGTTTCTAATGTCTTTTTGCCTTGTAACCTCTTTTATGGAGGAGTAGTTTGTGTGCTAGCTCAAAGGATTCAAGAGCTAGGGTTTATACTTTGAAACATTCGGTTTTTTTTAATGAAATGCTTGGTGTAATTTTCTTTCTTCTCTTGTTTTCTTCTTCACTCATCATGGCTCTTGAATTAACATGTATGTTGAGTGAGGACTAGTTGATTGAATATTGGAAAGTATTTAATTGACTAAGAAGGTAAAGTTGATCCTTGATTTAGGATTAAGCTATGGTAATATGTGCTTAAACTAGCTGATGCAATTAGGTATTGTGATAGCAATTAACTAAGTGTATGTGTTATTACTTGTGAGATGACTCGTATTGTATACCACTATATTAGTGCTCTAGTATAGCTCAATTTGGAATTCATTTTCCTTTTAAACTTGATTTTGATAACAGCTCTCCATCACATACCTTTTACTTCCACATGTGTTTACCTTTGTGCAATTATTATCAATCATCATCTACAATCATTAACTCTTCTAATATGATAATTATCATTCATTTTTGAACAATCATCACACTATCAATTTTCAATAACATCATTGAGTCATTTGTTTTTATCATCATGTCATTCATTTCATGCATCATATGTCTTTCAACTTCCATCCCTCATCACAATTAAGACATGCATTTTCATAGTCGGATAAAATATGTATTCACATTTTTACTGGTTCCTTACAAAGAAAATACTGAAAGCTATAAATTTTTATATTTTCTAGTAAAAATCAAGTAAAGAAAGGCAATTATAAATGTCATATTTTGTCGTGGTCATTTTTGTATATAAATGAAAAAAATTAAAAAAATAACAAAAAATCTTCTGCACTTTAAAATTATTTATTTATTTATTTTTAGTTAGCTTCAAATCAGTTTCAATTTTAGTTCAAATTGTTTTTTATCTATATCAGTCAACATCCCAATCAAATTTTTTTCAATCAAAATCTCAATCAAATCTTTTTTCAATTTTAATTGCGAAATCTCAATAAGTTTTGGTCAATAATTCTCCAATCAGTTACACAAACATTATATAAATAAGCTAACAATCACACAATTGGAGGAAGGCAACATCAATATCATTCAACCTCCTTCAAACTTTACCCTAGAACTACCACAACCAAACCCTACCCAAAGCCAATCCTTTTCCCCTTTCACTCCACAAAACAATCACCATTCACCAACAACTCATCATCATCACAAAACCATCAACAACAGAACTTCGTGAGTCTAATAGCCTCTTATTAACACCACATTGTTGTCATCACAATTCCTAACCCTTACTCTGCAAAATCATTGTCCCTAGTGACAACTTTTCACTAGCACCCCTTCCATTACAATTCATTTATTCACAACATATCATCATCAACCAAAAGCCAAACTCATCGCAGCCCAAATTGAAAATGGAACCCTACTTTGAACTATCCCAAACATACACATCACAACCCCTTATCCTTATTAAACATCACAGCCATCATCCTTCCTCATCACCATTCTTTATCATTTACCTACAACAACCCAACACCACAGCCACCCAATTAGAACCCCTAACCCACATATCACCATAGTTTCCTCTGACCCCATAAAAACCACCACACTACCTCGAGAAGCCTAGCAGTAGCCTTACTGGCTACACCACCACCGTGAAGCTTACCCAGTGCTGTTGTGCTCACAGCCAACATGTGAACCAGAGAATGCATCACGACACATCATCTTTACCCATACCACTTCCTTAATCTGTTGGAACTGCTGCATGTCGGGGTCCCGTCAGAGAGCCCCACTGATAGCCTCCCTGTCGTTGGCACTACACAGCGTCGACTTCTTCCTCATTGCTACTCTGTGCGTCGCCACCACCTTTAACCTCTGCCTTTAGTTCCATTTTTTGTTTTACAATAGTTTGGGGGAATTGAGATTAAGTTTTTTTCATTCGAAAAAGTGAATAACATTCATTCACTTAGCACACCAACTACCTGTAGGATAAAAAGTGAATAACATTCATTTACTAAGTGAATAACAAGTAAATAACATTCCCTCACTTTGGCACGCCAATTTACTATAGGATAAATAGTTAAGGACAGCCCACAATTGCATAGGCCCATTGGCCAAATAAAAACCACTACGTTAAGTGATAAAGAAACACCCCACTAACAGCCCAAGGTTTTGTTTTGTTTTGGGGGTCAAGTCCTTTTTTTATTTGGGTTTTGTTTGGTTTGTTGTTTGAGCTTTGTTATTTTGTAATTGGGATGTCTTGGGCTTTTTTTTATCTAGGCTCTGTTAATTTTATTTTTTATATTTTGAAAAAAAGATGTCTTAAGTATTTTAGTTTTTGGGGTTTTCAAATTATTTTTTGAAATCCGTGCAACAATCAATGGTTGTGATTAAGAGATGGATGCCTCTTTCTTCCCTATTGAATCACAAGAATGTAATGAGTATCCTAATGCTAACTTGAATCCTATGTAAAACCATATTTCTTTTGAATGATTTGTTCGTCAATTTTTTTTTTCGCAAGATCAACCAACACACATTTTTCTTTCTTTCTCTTAATTAAAATACATCAAACACACAAGCACTTTCTACAAGAACGATATGGCTTTGAGTTCCTCATTGTATCAGAGAATATGTTGGCGTAACCAACAACTATCAAGCCAAAATTAATTCTTAAATTCAGTTCTCTTTTCTTATTTTTATTTATTTTACTTTTGTACATAGTTGTGATTATTTTTAAGAAAAAATAAATATTTTAAAGCTATAAACTAATTTGCATAATGAGCTCTAGGATAACTATATTTATACTGATGTATTAGAAGTGCAGTAGAATCCAATTTTCACTCTTCACTAATTAAAATTAGACTCCTTGACTCATCTTTTTCGAAAGACCAATTTTGATCAAATTAAAGGTTTTCCAATATACCCATAATTAAAATTAGTGATGAGTCCATTTTTAAATTTATTTCTTTTAGGAATAAATTTTTATTGTCATTTTGTTATATCGTTCTTCGAGAACATTGTGACAATGAGTATCAATGTATAAATAATTAGTCAAAGTAGCTCTATAGGCTGAACTTGACTCATAAAATATGATGCTTTTTGGACCTATAGTCTGAACACCTAAAAGGTATAAACCACATGGGATATAAATAAGTATCTATATTGAAAAATAAAGTTATGGATTGACGGAAAAAAAATAAAAACCAGATATGCCACCGTTACCGGTCTTTCTCTTCAAATGCAGAATTTGACCTTTGATTTCAATAAAGAATCTTGCCATTATTGTCATACACCTCTTATTTTTCTTGAGCGATTTAAACTAAGAGAATAATAGAAAAGAAAAGAAAGAGAAATAAAATTTTGGGTTTTAGAGAGAAGAAAGCATCTGACTCCCAAGCTTGGAGGCAGTTAGGTCCCGTTTGGATAAACAATTTATTTAAACTTTTACATAAAAGTAACTTTTAAAAAGTAACGTATGAATAAGTTATTTTATATTTGAATGCATAATAAAAAAATTTATTTTTAGTGTTTTAGAAAATGCTTTTTAAAAAACTAAATATTTTAACTTCTTAAAAAGTATTAAGAATTATATTTAGAGTAATAATAAGTTGTTTAACTAAATAGAACAAAAATAAAATTGTAACTTTTAACTTCCTAAAAGTTAGAAAAAGTTATAAGTTGTAGTATTCAAATAGACCCTTAATATAAGGATTAGAAATTCAACTAGTATATTGAATTCAAAATTGAAAACATGATTTTGAATTTGAAATTTAAAATTTTGTAACTAATTATTGATTATATGAAATGTAATTATTTAAGATTCAAGAATATTTTTTTTATAAAATTAGAAATTCTAGAAAAATGACATGTGGCATTGCATTCATTGCCTATGGTTTTGAAATATTATATTTATTAGATTATATTTATAGTTTTAGAGGAGGGATCTGTTAATATCAGTGTAAGACTTGTTCCAGTTATGCCTTCAATAACTTTTCATAGAATATATTTTTTATCAATTCAACTATTGAATTATATCATGCTGATTGTTTATTAATTCCAAATATTAAAAAAAATGGACACTTGTAAGGTTTTGATCAAGTAGTTTTTATTTATATATATTTAGGAAGTATTTATTATGTTAATTTCTATGTATTCAAAAATTGTATTAAACAAATTCAAATTGATGTAAAATTTTATAAAGAAGATCTATATCATATAAACTTTCAACTCAACAATAGGTTTTATAAAAGGTTTCTTCAATAAAAAGTTACTGAATGTGTAAGATATAAGTCTTACTCTAATATAAATGAATCTTTGCTCTAATATTTAATATAATTTTTATAATCATTCATTGAATATAACTTTTAGATCATGTTGATCTTTTATGCCAATTTTATTTTTTTGAAAAAAATAGCATTGTCTTTTTTGAATATCATTTACTAATAAGAACATATCAAATAATTTTTATTTTTATATATTTAAGAAGTATTCATTCCATTAATTTTGATGTGTATAAAAAATATATTAAATGTTTTTTAAATTAATATAAAATTTTATAATGAACTTTCAAACTAATATTATATTTGTCAGAAATTGGTTCAATAAAAATGTTGCTTAATAGTTCAGAGTTTAATTTTTATGCATTGTTAATATAAAATAGTTTTATATTTATAGTTTTACACTGACAACTAATTAAGTACTACCACATAAGTAAAAATAGATTGTCTTTTAGATAATGAGTGTGAAAGTCAGTAATTTTTACTTATGCAACAACTTCTGATTGGATGTCAATGATAGTACATAGAAATTAAACTAATTAAAATTTGTGTCTAACTTATAGTTTAAGCGTAACCCAAAAAAACTTATAGTTTAAGCTAATCTATTCACTTTAAAAATATGGATTTAATTGGTATATACTAATAGCATAAAGATCTTTATACTGTCAATCAATACAAAGCTGACACATAAGTTATTTAATAGTTAACTCTAATTCATGGTTTAAAAAACTACCCATGATTGATGATTTGTTTGTTTGTTGACAAACATTGTATTACACTGTTAGTGCATGCCAATTAAACAGTAAAAACATGCCTTCCAATATCATGTTTTCATTATTAAATTAGTTATCGAAGAACATAAATAATGGGAAAAAATTTTGGATCCTCCTAGTGGAAGAGAATTTCTTTATTCACTTAGATCTTATACCATTCAAATGGTTTGGGACTTAGGAGTAGTAAAAAGTGAGGGATCCATAAAAAATAGATGATGATGATAGGTGAGGGAAGCAAAAGTTTCTTCACGAGGATGATAGGTGAAGGAAGAAAAAGTTTCTTCCGACGAGGAGGAAAGAATTTCTCTGACTAGTTATTATGGAAAGGCCAAATTGATGCTGCTGACCAGTTTGGGGTTTTAGTCATTAATATTTGAAATATGTTTTGGCATAAAGAACTGGCAGGGATCTGCTATATAGACTGGCCAGGAAATTCCATGCCTTGTTATGACTTAAGAGTCAGATTTGAGGTATAAGGCTATGAAAATTTAATTCCTGATCAATGTCACAAGACATAGACCCTGCACATGTGAAGAGACCCAAAAAATATGATGTAATAGATGACTGGTGTGGTTAAATCTTTTCTTTGAACAAGACCAGTCTCTTTTACAACTTGAGAAAAGAATGACTTGCGTTATAGTTAATTCACCATACCCTCATTAAATTTCCAGTCTGATCCCACTCTTCGTTCGAGAGAAAAATTTTGCAAAGCCATTTCGAGTCTTCTCAGAACTGGCATGGTTCGGCAGGGCCGCTGATGAAGTTGATGTAGACGACAAAGGTGGCGAGCTTCCTTCATTTTTGTTAGGGCATGGTGAAGAGTTCCCATCAGCCAACCTCGAAGAATTGGGATCTCTTTTGGGCGAGAATGTGTCATTTGAATGCAACTTCCACATCTCTCCACTGGCTCGCGCAACAATTGATGGACTTGGAGGAATGCTAGCAGTGTCAATAAAGAAGTCCTCTAGGGTAGCCAGGGACTTTAACTGATTCCCCAGGGATGCTATTGTTTTCTGGCACTCAGCAAGTTTTCCGGCTGCCAATGCTAGGTCCTCCTGGTATAGCATAAGATCACATGCATTACATGAGTTGTATAGAGGGAAGGTCAACTTTGCTCTCTGAAATTATATGCGTGGTTGATTTTGGTCACTAAACTTAAGAAAGTATAATTTTAGCCCTTGAAATTTCAAAAAGTAATTCAACTTTAGTCCTTTTGGTGATTCAATTTAGTCCTTAGGAATAGTCGTACAAGGACTAATTTGATTCACTTTTTGAAATTTCAGTGACTAAAGTGATACTTTATTAATTTTAGGGGTTTAAGTGAATCACGCATACAATTTCAGAGATCAAAGTAAACCTTCACCCGAAAGAATATGACTAATTGCTCACTATTTTGTACATCAGTACACTTATAGAACATTAAATATAGATCTTAATGATGACCAACCTGCTTAATCTTCTTTTCTCCATGTGAACTGTTTGTTGACCTGAGTTTCTCTTCCTGCTTCTTCCTTTCTTCTAGCTCCTCCTCCAATTCCTTACACTTCATTACTATTTCTTCTGACATAGCCCTCTCCTTGTCAACCTCTGCTTCTAACAAGTCGATCTTTGCAGATTTGCCCTTTAGCTCTTCCTCCAAGTCCTTACACTTATTTGCAATTTCATCCGACACCGCCCTCTCCTTATCAACCTCTGCTTCTAATGAATCAACCTTTGCAGATTTTCTTTTTAGCTCTTCCTCCAAGTCCGTACACTTCATGGCGATTTCATTTGACACAGCCCTCTCCTTATCAACCTCTGCTTCTAATATGTCAACCTTTGCAAACAACGTTTGAGCCTCCGCCTCCATGCTGACTAGGTGATTTTCTACCAATTGTTTTGATCTGTAAGCATTTTCTAGTTCCTTTTGCAGCTCCTCCAATTTCTTTTCTGCCTCCCTCAACTGAAGTTGTGACTCCTCAATAGATTCTTCACTTTTTATCAAGGCTATCTCTAGTTCAGCCTTTTCTGATTCAACCTTCTCTAACTTCTCTTTTAGTTCATCCATTTGCTGATTCATGATCTCAAATTGTGCTCTGAGAGAGCTTTCTTCATTAATGCATTGATCGGCAACAACTGACTCCCGGACAATGGTTCCATTCTTAGACTCTGACATCGCAGCAAGTTGTTCCATTTCAAGAAAATCGTCCATGAGATCAATTTTAACAGAACTGGATGGAGTTTGTCTGCATTTTTCATTCTTGAACTGATCAAGCTCAGCAATCAGTGCGGAAGCCCATGAGTCAGAACAACTTGGCTCACACTTGTTCAGCTCTGAGCCACTCATCTTCTGGGTCTCAAGTTCTACTGCGTTGAGTCGCTCCCCGCTGTCTGATTGACTATCGGTGAGAGATTCAACACAAAATGAGGATGAAACATTGGATTTATGATCATTAACTAAGGAAGCTTTTGAAGCCATGCTCTTCAGTCTGCGGCACTCAGCCTCAAGCTTGGCTACTTTCTTGATGCTTTCTAAATGCTGCTTGCTGGCTGTCTCAGCAGCTTGAGCACTTAAATCCCTCTCAATTGTCCTAATTTCAAGCTCTTCTGATTGAGCTAAAAGCTCATGCCTGAGAGCCATGTTCTCTTTCTCCAAAAACTCAACCTTGTGACACAAGTCAAGATCAGTAGAAGACTTGGAAATAGAAGCGTCTAATTTGCTCTGGAGCTCAGCAACTTTGCTCTCAAGTTTATTTTTTGCTGATTCCAAGTCATGAGTTCTCTCCACTACTGCATCATGGATATTCTCTTCCTGCTCTTCCCTCGTCTGTCTTAGCTGCCTAACACACTCCTTAAGTGCACCGTCTAGATGGGTGACTCGATCTTTCAAAGCTGAATTCTTGTGAGTGACTGCTTCAAGTTGCTTCTTCAAAATTCCCACTTCACTTTCCGCCTTTTCCCAGCCTAGATCAATGAAAATGGCCCAAATTAAGAGATAATCTAATAACAAGAGAGAGACAGAAAGAGAAAGAGAAAATATACCCAGGAATCATACAAGAAATCATCTTCTGATAGATCACATGAGCCCCTTAATCCATATACCATTTAGATGAAAATTTGACTGTAATTTCTATAAACCCTCTTGAGTCCTAACCCTCTCATATGAAGAGGAACTGAGGAACTTATTGTGTAGTTTGCCAGTTCAATAGCTGCTGAATTTTAATCCATATCCAAATTCCAAGGAAGGATGGAATTGTAATAAAAAAATATTGTATAATCGGTGGTTATTTCTGAAATTACACAAAGCAATAAAGGGATCTACCGATCTATAACAACATTAGATTGTACCTGCAATGGCTTCTTCAGCAACTTTGGCATGCTGCTTTACCAAGTCTTCTTTGGCACTGACATTCACAAGTGCTGCAGATAGCTTCTCTGACATATTCCTCAACCCATTATTTAGATCCCCTTCCTTTACATCTTTTATATTTTCATTTTCTCCAGTTTTGTCTTTCTCTGATGAATCATCCTTTATGATGCCTGTAGAAGGTAGAGGTTTTGAGTTGACTTCCTCAGGCGATTGTGCATCAACAAACGAGCAATTGTTAGCATCTTCAGCCCAGGCCACCGATCTCGAGGTGATATCAGGAGACTGGTTGCTTCCCTTAGGAGATTCTTTTGATGCCTCCTGCTTTCAAAGACACAAAACGAATAGGATCGTCAGGGAAAAAAAAAAAGAAAAGGATAAAATTTGATGGCAAACTTTCTTCTGTTTGTCAAGCAGAGAAGTTTAAAATACATTCTTGAATAATTAATTCCAACGAGGTGAAAAGCATAAATAATATGATATCTATGCTTAGATTACTGTTTGGCAGAGAAGTTTAATATACATCCTTGAATGCACCCAACATAAATCCCTTTTCAGAACAGCTACTAGACATTGGCTATGCAAATGAGAACTTAATTTCAAATACTAGAGCATGGCTGCACGAAACTTGAATCATCAGTTAGCCATGTCTTAAGGTCATTTATTCAAATAATTCATGTCAAAAATAGAAATAGAAATATATTTTATTCTTTGCACTTGGGATTAGGGAGACCCTTTAAGCATCATCTTCCACTAATATCATTTCACCATCATTAAATTAAAATTAGTCATGGAACCTGGCTTTACAGAAAGAACTTTTTACTTCATTACAACTCTCAAGTGGTTTTTGTCACTCATTTTCCAGCACAATTGATGCATCTATTTTTATCTCAGGTGAGTAACTGTTTTTTTTTTTTATTAACTAAATGATCGGCGAGGAAGCCAAAGCCTCTAGGATCTGGAGTGTTAAACGGTGCGGCTCCTCCCCAAGAGAATTCACCAAGTTTCAAACCCCTGACTTTGTGGGTAAATCTTGTTCAAGACTCAACTCACACTTACACTTCCACTGAAGTAACTCCCATTGGGTCTTACGTGAGGACTTTAGACTACACAAAACAGGAGAGAGGGTAAAGCTCAACCGTTGAAAACTCTCTTATGTTGCCAGTTTAAATTTATCTACTCACAAGTAAGGAATCTAAAGTTTACCCTACAAGAAAGGAATGAAATTATAACCCAAATCCTGTAACCAGTGCTAGTAAGATATCCAAAACATCCCTAATATTTTAAGAAGAAAACCAAAGACTAAACAAGTCCTAGATTATTGCCACCCAATTTTGATCCTGATCCCGGATTGTTTTACCATACCTGTTCATCTGAGTACCTCTCAGAATGAGACGACACAGACCCTGAACTTTCTGTTTCGCCAGGGCTCTTCTCTGAAGACTTCCTCTTCCATAACCATCTCTTCTTATCCATCATTGGGTCTAACAATCTAAATTAAGCTTGAAAATAGCGGTGTGTTCATCTGCAGACATTAATACCCAAAATGTTCATAAGCTCAGTCAAAACAACCTCAAAATAACACTGTCCAAATTTTCCTAGGTATATAATAAAGAGAAAATATGAACAAGCTGTAGCTGAATATTCAGCTTGCTAAAGAACAGAGTCTTCCACTCCAACCATCATGCCCTAGCAGAAACCCAGAAACACACTTCCTATTCTACAATCCCATTAATTGGGAAAAGAAAAGAAAAGAAAAGAAAAGAAAAATATAACTTTGCTTAATAACAATTTCCACCAGCTTTGCTTATAATCCGTCCCAAACTCACAATGGACAGAGAGATTATATGAATAGAAGAATGAACTTTAGCATGACCGAAACCAGGTATTTAGATGAAAAAGAAGAAATCATGTACCTCCATTACCATGGCAAAAGACACCCCAAAAGTTCTTGAAACCCATTTTTTTGGTACACAGCATTTGAAATTTAAAACCCAATAGCTTAATTTCATTTTTGTAGAAAATTTACAGAACCCAAGGTAATGAAACAGTAGCTTGTTGCAGACAAGGGATAAAAAGGTTAAAAAAATTTGAAAAGACCCTAACATGACACGAGTTACCAATTTCAGCTACTGGACTGAAAATTCCTAAAACATTACCAACAAAAATATAATGTATAGCGAAAAAAAAGAAACTTTAATGGCACAACTACATATCAGTCAACATTTAAACAACTGCTACTTAAAAAAATATATATATTGAGAAGCCAGATCAAATACCTTGTGACTAGTGATTGAGGCCAACTCAACCAAACTAACCTACAGGAATAGCTGGAAGCCAACAATTAATGGAAGCTGAGGATAGGCTCAGAATACAGAGTACTGAGTAGAGATTTTAATTAGCGGATGGTAAAGGAGACAGAGGTAGTAAATGAAAACAATTAAATAATGCTAGTAATAGCTAAATGGGGAGGGCAAAATCTGTAGAATGTCACAGTAACAGTGAGCATTCAGAAAGGCAGCAGCAGCTATAGCGCACAGGCAGAAAGCAGATACATGGACGGAGTTAGGGGGTTTCTATTTCTTGTTTGTTTTGCCTGCTTTTTTCATTTCTTTATTACAACATTTTCAATTTGGTCTATAAATATGTACATGTACATGACATAAATTAGTTTTTTAGAATTTAAGGTTTGAAATTGGTCTCTTTTCACGGTCTTTGCATAGCATTTTTTTTTCAATTTTTTAATTGTCTTAGAAATCAATTTTAATCTCTCCATCCTCATATAATGGATCAATTTAAGTATTTAATTTTTTTCCTTTTTCAAATATAGAAAAGCAAGCCCATGTGAATTGAAGATGTGTCAGAGTTGTGAAATTCAAGGGTGGGGGTGTGTGTGCTGTGTGGTGTTTGTATGAGTGGGGTGTGTGAGTGTGACCGCAACACTTTTTCAGCTTTTCACGAAAATGTTTTTAATTTATTTGGTTTTTTTAATTTACAAAATTTGAACCTTGAGCTGCAATTGTTCCCGCCCATCGACCACGACATATGCAATCATCGTCAATTTTCCTTCATCTTGTGTGCCTCCAAATTCCAGTTTCTAACGCCGACTCTCAGTTTGTTTTTTCCTTCTTGTTTTTACTTGGAATTTCTTTTGTTTAACGCTCCTTCTTTCGTTCGGCCATTTATGGCCCTTCCACGGTTTTTGACTGTGATGCAATGGTGTATCTTTTTGAGGTATTATAGAGACCAGGAAACCTGCATTTATATAAACACTCCATAATACCCTGTTTCTTGGCTGTGTTCAATTATATTTGACCACTTGACAATTAAGTAAAATAAATAATGGGGTAATAAACTGCGTCTGCACTGCATGTAATTTGTTTGAAATTACAGGAGATCCGTATTCATTGCTACCCTGTTCTCTATAATTGTTTGCTTGCTTACTACTCATTGCAACTTGGGAAAAACTGGTTCTCTCTTTGAAACGAAATTAAATGTATCGGTCGGGATTTGAGGGTAAAATGTAGAATCCCCAAATTGCTTTAACGGCATTTTTTCGATTTTGTAAACACTCTGACACAGTCTGACATGTATAGTGAATCGACTTAAATCGATTTGATGTACTTTTTAATTATTGATTTGAATCGATTTGAGGATGTCAGATTCAACAGCAATCACCCAAAATCAAGTGAAATCGATCTGAAAATCATACTATTATAAATAAGATCACTCTATGCTCATTCAATATAAGCAAACGGACGGAAACAAGAATTGTTCACCGAAGAAATTGAGTGGCAAAATGTCAAAGAATCATGTAAATATTCTTGTTCATTATAATGGAGAGATTGTAAACACAGCAGAGGGTGAGACATTTATAAGTGACAATCAAGCTTGATTGGTTGTCAGTCCACCAATTAGTCTATTAGCATTGCAGAGCAGAATATTGAAAGAGTTTGATGGAAACAACAAGCAAATTGCATACTATTTTATAGGATGTTAGTAGATATTGGGCTAAATGGGATCCGACATAGAAGGTTTCACAATCGAAAAGATGAGCACATAAGCCATATGTTTTCTTATTTTCACTCATTTTCCGATGTTCGAAGAATATATCTATTTGCAGTTAAATGCTACAGCATCCGAAGAGGCATGCAGGTCTGACCACATAAAGTTTCATTGCAAATGCATAAAGTTTGGCAATGGCTGTAATTAGAGTATATGTGTGACACTTCAAACAAAATTGCGACTATGAGAAGTGGTGCGAACTATCGCTATTCGTAACAAATTAAAAATTATTAAAGTACCAAAATTACACCAAAAATTTAGTTAGGGTGCAATCCAAGTTGTCTCACAAAGAAGTGTTCAAATTGATTCAAGAAGTTTGAGGGTTTTTGACGGTGCTCGGAACAAATTAAATTTGAAAAATTATAATAGCGAGAATTACCTGTACAAAGATTCCTTCAGATCAAGAATTGTTCAAGTATCAATTCAAAGGATAAATTTATGGTAGTGGTTACTTTCATCAGTTATCTTATCACACAAAGGGTTTGGCTAACATATGAACTAGTAATTCACGATCGTGATTTTATGAACTTATGCCAGTCTGATTACCAATTACAACAATATCATTCCTAATAGAGTTAATTTCAGCCCCTTACCAATTGCATGCAATTAAATCAATTGACTCAACACCCCAATGGTATTTAGATTATGCAAGCAAACGAATATACAATCAACAACTCTTAAAAATGCAATCACAATAATTTTCGCAATTGATATTAAAAAGAAAAAGCAAATAAGAAAGAAAAACTAACCATGAATTGCAATTGAAATTGGGAACCTCAAGAACAAACTTGATCCTCAGTTATATCTGTGCAAGGTAAAGAGATTACTCCCCCATAGGGGGAGTTTCACAATAAATGCTGAAGAAAAGCATAAATTACAACACAGAAAATACCAAAATCCAACAATGGCTAAGAACCCTAAAACTAGAGAGAGTGTGAGAGAGAGAGAGAGTTCAAAAAAATATTTAAAAACTAAAACTCAAACTAATGCCTCCGTTTCGGTTTCTAATTGTGCCACTAATGCATGTCAAAAACGAGTTAAAATTCAAATGCTATAAGGTTATAAGGTTGAGTTTGAAGTAAAGTGTAAAGTATTAAATCCCACTAATGGCTAAATTATTCTTTCTAGTAACAGGCATGACAATACTTATATGTTTTATCTAGATAATTTACTAGATCAGGATGTAAAATGCTTGGCATCCTTTTTGGATGAGATGTGGCTGTAGCAAAAAAAAGCTTGGTCATGCTCATATGAGATTGATCTTAGAGATATCTCATAAAAAGCCACTTAATGGTTTGCCTAAGATTAGTTATAGCAAGGACTCAACTTGTCATTTATGTGATAAAGGAGAACAAACCAAAAGCTCCTTCCATAGTAAAAATATAGTTTCAAGAAGTAGATCATTTGAGCTTTTATATATTGATTTTTTTGGACCAACTAGAACTTCTAGTTTGGGTGGAAAGAATATGGCTTAGTTATTGTGGATGACTACACAAGATTCACATGGGTTTCATTCTCCGTGCTTACAGGATGATGCTCATGAAGGCTTCAAAAACCTTTTCGTAAAGAGTTCAAGATGAAAAAAGTCCTTCAATTATTGCTATCAGATTAGATCACGGTGCTGAATTTGAAAACTATGCTTGAAACATTTTGTAATGAAAATGACATTTTTCACAATTTCTCATCTCCTAGAACACCTCAGCAAAATGGGATTTGCGGAAAAGTGTATATTTTCTTATTCAAATGAGGGATTTACAAGGCCAATTAAATAGGCCAGATACACACCTATACAATTAATTCTATTCCTAAATTAGAAAAGGAAAATATCTCCTCTTAAAACAGAAATAAATTATAGATATGATTTACTTAATAAAAGATAGAAATCAAGCTATATCAAATCGAATAAATACAAACAGTTTCCTTAATAATCAGGAAATCAACCTTCCCCCCTTCAATCTAGGTGATAGATGTCTATTATGCCCAGATTGGATCTTAGACTATCATAGCTTGGCTTTGAGAGAGCCTTAGTTAGAATATTTGTTGTTTGTTGAGACGAAGGTGTGTACAAAAGACATGCATCCCCATTGTCAAGCTTCTCCTTTATGAAGTGGCGGTCAATTTCCACATGTTTGGTCCTGTTATGATGAACAGGGTTCTTGGCAATACTAATGGCTGCTTTATTGTCACATAGAACTTTCAAAGTGTAGTCCAAAGGTATTTTAAGCTCCTTGAGCATCCTTTGGAGCCAAATCCCTTCACAAATGCCATGGGACAGTGCCCTAAACTCAGCTTTAGCATTACTCCTAGCAACCACAAGTTGTTTTTTGCTTCTCCATGTGACAAGGTTTCCCCACAAATATGAGCAATATCCAGTTGCGGATTTTCAGTCCTCCATGGATCTTGCCCAATCTGCATTTGTGTACACTTCCATATCTCTACTAGAGTTCTTTGTAAAGTGTAGACCTCTGCCTAGATTTCCCTTTAAGTATCCAAGGATTCGGTTGATTGCCTTCATTTGGGTTTCTGTGGGATTGGTCATAAAACAACTTGCCATACTTACTGCAAATCCAATGTTAGGTCTGGTATGGGATAGATAGATTAATTTTCCCACAAGTCTTTGATACCTATCCTTATCTATAGGAGGGCTTTCCTTCTATCCATTCCTTCTTGATGATTCTATTGGGTGCTAGCTAGCTTGCTTCCCAACATACCTGTTTCCTTTAGGAGGTCAAGAGTATACTTTCTTTGGGATATAGAAATCCCATTTCTTGAGCGGGCTACTTCCATCCCTAAGAAATATTTGAGTTTTCCTAGGTCCTTGACTTCAAATTCCTCAGACAGACGCTCCTTAAGGCGTTTAGTCTCTTCACAATCATCCCCTGTGACAATAATATCGTCAACATAGACTATAAATAGTTCCATTTTACCTTCTAACGAGTGCTTGACAAACATGGTGTGATCAGTTTGACATTGTATATATCCATCTCCTCTAACAACCCGTGTTAGTCTCTCAAACCATGCTTGAGAGGATTGTTTAAGGCCATACAAGGACTTGCAGAGTCTACAAACTTTGTCGGAAGTTACTAGAGTTTCAAGTCCCGAAGGAATATTCATGTAGACTTCTTCCTCAAGTTCTCCATTGAGGAAAGCATTCTTGATGTCCAGCAGGTGCAAAGGCTAATCAAGGTTCACAGCAAGTGATAGGATAACATGAACTGAGTTCATTTTGGCTACTGGGCCAAAGGTCTCTTCATAGTCAATGCCATATGATTGTGTGAGCCCTTTAGCTACAAGGCGTGCCTTGTATCTATTAAGACTCCCATCTACATTGTGTTTAATGGAAAAAAATCCATTTGCACTCCACTGTCTTCTTTCCTTGAGGTAGGTTCGAGAACTCCCATGTACCATTCTTTTCCAGTGCTTGAACTTCTTCCCTCATTGCAGCAACCCATTTGGGGTATTGGAGCCCTGTATGTCCTTAGGTACTTGAATGCTATTCAGGGCTGTTACAAAGGCTTTACAGTCTTGGGCTAAATTATCATAAGATACAAAATTTTCAATTGGGTGTTTAGTGCAAGACCTCACACCTTTTCTAACAATAATAGGCAAATCAAGATCAGTAAGTTCTTGGCTAGGAAGGGCAGAATTTAAAAGACTAGGAACTGTAACATCCCCTGCTGCTTTATGGATTGAGGACTGTCCCCACAAACTAACACGGGTCTTTTCAGCATGCTTTGTCCTTACTCGTACGCTCTCTAGGAAAACTTCCTAGGAGGTCATCCATCCCAAAATTACTCTAAGTCAAGCACGCTTAACTGTAGAGTTCTTTCAGTTTGGGCTACCGAAAAGAAGATGCATCTTGTTGGTATAGGTAGTACAAATCAATTCATAAAAGCCCTTCTTAACTGTATAGTCTTATACCTATACAGTCTCAGGATCCCTCTCATTCGGGTGTGTAATCGGTTCATTCATGTACCCCTCCGCTTTCGAAGTCTGCTAGAAGCCACTCCTTATCCGTGCCTCCTTGCACCAGCGATCACTCCCCGACTTTGCAATCCCTGGGCGTTACAGGAACTGTGTTCCCAGGGGGTTTTCTTCAAGCTCTGGTGTTGGGGCAGATTCTTGACTCTGCCATGGAGTAATGGAGGATTCTGGTTGCTATTTTCCAGCCTTCTGCCTCCTCGAGTACACCAAAAGAGGGTTGGTTATTGGTTGTTGGTTCTTTGGTTCTTTGGTTACGCTCTCTGTGGTTCTTTGGTTCAGATTTGCTCCAGCCTCTGCAGTTTTAGTGGCAGTTTCAGGGGCTGTTTCAATGGCAGTTTCAATGGCTAATGTTCCTCCAAAATTTTCAAAGTTGACAGTATCTCTGAACCTCCAAAGCTGAAATTTGTCACCATCCCTCTTTTTCTCCCCGTGAATTTCAGTGTTTGGGTAAAAAAGTTGATTCTCAAAGAAGGTGATATCCATGGAGTGGTAGAATATTTTGGTGGAGAGAGAGTAGCATTTGTATCCTTTTTGGTTTAGAGAGTATCCCAAGAAAATGTAGGGTATCGAGATAGGATCAAGCTTGCTACGGTTAGGTTGGTGGTTGTGGACAAAGGCTGTGCATCCAAAGATTTTAATTGGAATTGATGTGAGGAGGCGAGTATAGTTTTGGCCATTAAGTTTGTGACCAGTTATTGGGAGTGTTGTTCCCTCAACCGTGCTGGCTATGGTTGTGCCACCTGTCTCTGATTTAGGGCTCCCTTCTGATTTTTTGTGAACAATGACCATGGTGAGTGGAGGTAAACAGAGATGGTTCAGATCAGTGCTCTGATACCATACGGAAAAGTGTATATTTTCTTATTCAAATGAGGGATTTACAAGGCCAATTAAATAGGCCATATACATATACAATTAATTCTATTCCTAAATTAGAAAAGGAAAATATCTCCTCTTAAAACATAAATAAATTATAGATGTGATTTACTTAATAAAGGAAAGTAATCAAGCTATATAAAATCGAATAAGTACAAACAGTTTCCTTAATAATCAGGAAATCAACAGGATTGTTGAAAAGAAGAATAGATCACTACAAGAAATGGCCAGAATAATGCTTTAAATCATTTTATAAAGTGGTTTATCTAAAGTTTTCTAGGTAGAGGCTATTAACATCTTTTGCTATATTCAAAATCATGGTTTATCATACTTTGCTGAGGTTTGGAAAGGCAGAAATCTAACATATCATACTTTCATAGCTTTGAAAGTGAGTGTTTTATCCTTAGCACTAAGGACAAGCTTGCGAAGTTCAATCCCAAAATTGATAATGGTATCTTTTTAGTATACTCTCCTATTTCTAAAGCCTATAAGTTTTGCAACAAAAGAACCAAAGTGGTTGAAGAGATAACCCACATCAGATTTAAAGAATTAAAGCATGATCTGGATCAATAGATGAAGTTTCTAGAAGATGCTATTGACAATTTGAACCTTGGAAAAACTCAAATTTCTACTTCAAGTGAAGCTCTAGAACCAACTAATATAGAACCACTTTTTGATCCATTACATGATGAAGATGTTTCTAAAGGACCACCAGAAGTTTCTGAGGAAAATCCCAAAAGATCAAACTATATATGATTTTTTGATTTGAGAGTTGTTTCTCAAAATCAAATATTTGGAGATGCTTTTCAAGGTCTGAGGAGCAAATCTTCCTTCATAAAGGAGCAAAACTACGCTTTTCTATCAAAAATCAAGCTAGAATATATTGAAGAAGCACTTATTGATGAGAGCTGGATTGCTGCTATGCAAGAAGAGCTAGACCACTTTAAGAAAAGCAAAGTTTAGACAATGATTGAGAACCCAAAAGGGAAATCTATTATTGGAACAAGATGGATGTTCAAAAACAATTTTGATGAAGGCAAAAAAGTTATAAGAACAAAGGCTAGACTAGTTGCTCAAGGCTATAATCAACAATAAGAGATTAATTATGATAGAACCATTGCACTGATGGCTAGATTGGAAGCAATAAGAACGCTGTTAGCTTTTGCTGCTCACAAAGGCTTTATTCTCTATCAAATGGATGTGAAGTATGCTTTCTTAAATGGATTTCTTTTAACGAAGTTTATGTTAAAAAACCTCCAAATTTGAGAATGAAACCTTCTCTAACCATGTATTCAAGTTAACAAAGGTTCTCTATGGTCTAAAGCAAGAAGCTCTAAGAGCTTGGTATGATAGGTTGATCTCCTTTTTACTTGGAAATGGGTTTAGAAGAGGTAATGTTGATATTATATATTTTTTTATTCTTCATTAGAAAGACTTCTATTTGATTGTTCAATTTATGTTGACGATATTATTTTTTATGCTACTGATCATTCTCTCTAGAAGAAATTTTCTAAGCTAATAATAGGAGAATCGAAGTTCTTTCTGGGATTTCAAATCAAACAACAAAAGGATGATATCACAATGTATCAAGGGAAATATACCAAGCACCTTCTCAAGAGATTCAACATGGATAAGTCCAAATCTACAAGCACTCCCATGCATTCTTCTCAAGTTGTTGATATTGATGAAAATGGTGAGAAAATTTCTAAGAAACTATACAGAGCCGTGATTTGATCACTTCTTTATTTAACAGCAAATAGATTCGATATTTAATTAAGTGTAAGAATTTGTGCTAGATATTAACCTAATCCCAAACAATCCTTAATTGATTCTATATTTGTATCACCAAAACTACTTGAAGACCGAAAATTGATAAAAAGAAATATGAGATTGGGAAGCTATTCGTAAGTGTGGGTCATACCTATAGCAAATGGTACACATGTGCACACGTAGTAAAACATCATGATGATGGTGATGATGGTGCTAGTTCGTGGCTTATGCTCAGGTTTCAGGAATAGTACCTCGCTTATCCCTTTTTAGCTTTAAGCTCAAATCATGTCATTCTCCAACACTGGCGTTTAAAATGGCATCGAACTGAAAAAGTGAAAAATGGCTCTGCACACGGCCCCAACTTTCTTGGTGTTTAACACTGATCAGATCCACAAACCAAATGCCGTGTATGACCCACCTCGTGCTTGAGTGGAGTGGCCTTCTATTATTCGCCGAAACAATCTTTAGCCGAAGAATTACTGTCTTACATATTTGCCTCAAATACAAGTTTGTCCTTGATATCAAAGTTCCTGAAACCTATATCCCTCCTCTTCACCATACAAATTCACAGAAAACATTTGTACCAATCCCTTCAAAGCAGTACTGTTAGTTAAGGACATCAATACCACCGCCGGTTGCTGTGGTTAGTTGCAACCTATTGAAAGATTCCTTAAATCACCATAAAAATAATAATCAACACGGCGAACAAAATAAAGGCATCCATTATTATTGCATCTCCATCTTCAACTGTTTTCTTCTTTTTGTATCTTTTCAGGTTAGGATCTTGTACAGTGCTTCCGTTAGCAATTTCATGCAAAGCTTCTATACTCTTCTAAATGTACAATGCCTGTTTTGCCCTATATAAAATTCTGATGCTACATTTTCTTTTTCATGTCAGCTTGCTTTAAGCCAGTGGAGACCACATGTGAGAGAAGCTCAAGACACAGTCTTCCCCTCGAAGGAACTGCATCTGCATTTATATTCCTAACGTGGTTCCATGGTCTTACACTGGCGTGAAGGCAACGCATATGTGTGGATCATAACTTTGGATTCTGAGAAAACAAATATAAAGCATTAGGCATTGCAATGCTTCTCAAAGCAATTTTAAAAGGTAACAACGGAGCTCTTTTTTTATTTTTAGTTAAATTTTTAAAATAGTCTCTTCTTGGTCTTGTAGAAATTATCTAGCAGAATAGGCCCATAAGCTATTCAATATTTGTCATGAGCCATGACCGTGGATCAGTCACTGCTTGGGCCTTCACAGTTTGTTTTTGGTCCTTGGCTTTTAAGTTTAGACTATTTAATATGTCCATAGTCAGTTTCATATGGGCTCGACAAAGTCATGAACAACTACAGAGTACAAAATCTCAAACTTTTATGACCAAAAACATTAAGCTTTTCAGACCAAAAATAGTACCACAAGCCTTAAACATCCCAGAGGGCCGTATTGCTTGGATTATCTGGCCTCGTGCATTGAGACCCCGCCAAAAGTAAAGATTTGCCAATGCAGGAAGATACAAGTTTTGAGAAACAATAAAACCCAAATAGAGTACATCAGGACAATTTTTTTCTGATTTAAATGTTCAAATTTGATCAACAAAAGGTTATGAGTTATCTGATTCTAACATAATAACAGTTTTAATCATGTTATTAAAACAAGTTTGTCTGTTTATAAAGCAAGTTATTAGTTTTGACTACTAATCATTTAATCAATGAATGTTTATCAACTAACAAAACTAGAGCAAAGTAGCAATGATAAACATGGATCTGTGTGTCATATGAGGTAGGTTGGTTTAGATTGAGGCCCAACGTGTATCCAACCCAACAGTTTTGTTTTTTGCTTTTAAGAAAAAAAATAATAACTGGGTTATGTAGTCCATCGAATTGGGTTGGATGGTATACAATAATGTTATTTGTACCATTAAAAAGTGGGTACGCCACTAGTACACCCACACCGTGAGCATTAGAGGTGACAGTGCCCTTCACGCATCCTAATTCAGTGTCTCACCGCTTTTAGTAGTACAAATAACATTATTTTTAGTTTTTGGTCGTATTACAAAAAAAAAAAAAATAGTATTTTAAAATTATTTTTTATTTTTTCTTGCTTTTAGTTTCTATTGATATCTATTCCTCAAACCAAAAAACTGAGAAACTATTAACATAATTTCTTTTAAATATTATTTTGCATTTTCGGAAACTTGACAAAACAGCTTTTTTCTAGTTTTTCAAGAACATATGTTTGGTAATAAAAGTATAGAAATAGATTATGATCAAAAATTAATAATTTCAAGCTATAAAATAGTTTACAATGATAAAAAACTTTTAAAAAAATTATATTATAACTAGAAAATAATCATTTTGAAATTATGTTACTTAAGTTTAATCTGTTTAACTCATGAACTAAGTGAGTTGGTATGATTTATTCAATTTTTTAAGAAAATCCAACTCTTTTGTCTCATAAGATACAAGAACCACATATTCATATATATGCGTTCTACATTACCAAAAAATATATATGCTCTTTACCCACACAAAAAATGAAAAAGAAAACTTTCAGGTTTATCCTCTCACCCAATGGCTCACCAACCCTTTTCACTCTTTTATTTTGGTTTTTGAACGAATTTAAGGATTTTTATTTTCTTTTATTTTTTTTAAATTATTTGAAGAGCTAACCCACGTAACCTACAAATGGATTCAATATTTTAGCTCATAACCCCCAATAGCATAATTTTAAAACTCAGATCGGTGATCGACTCATTATGTCTAAGATCATTTGAGTTATTAATTGAGCAGTTGAGCAGGATTTTATTAAATTATTATATTAAAATATAACTTAATGTCATTATATATATATATATATATATATATATATATATATATAATTGATTGCACATAAAAACATAATAACAAGATTGGCTTAGTGGTTGTTGCACGTGCCTAACTCCTACTAGCGCCCAAACCAAGCTTCGAATTTCACTAGGTGCAATTTTTGATAATTTTCAACATTTCACATGATGACCTCTTAGTGTATAATATATATATATATATATATATATATATATATATATATATATATATATATATATATTAAATGCAACATAAATAATGAGAAGCATCAATAGCATAGTGGTAGGGGCGCTACTCACTCTCTTTGAGGGTGGGGGTTTGAATCCTTGGATGAGAATTTTTGCAAAAATTCCCTCATATTGGTGTCGGTTCACTACCGGTTCGATAAAAATCGACCGGTTGAACTCAGTTTTGATCAGTTCTCGCCGGTTTAACTGCAGAACCAGTCCAAAGGTAGAACCAGACCGGCCAGGTGACCGGTTCACTGATTTTCCGGTCGAACCGGCTGGTCCGGTCCGATTTTCAATACTATGCCCAATAGGCCAAACCTGCATGAGCTAAGCTGGTCCACTTTAGTTCAACCTGTGGTAATGAATTGTATATGACATTGTTAAGATAATCAAATCGGTCCGACCGGTTTGATCGGGAACCGGTCACCTAGCTGGTCAGGTTAAGTCCAAAATACTGGATGGAGTCAAAATCGGGAAAAATCGGGAACCGGTCTGACCGGGCCTTTTTTTTTGCAAAACTTAAATTTTTTTTTTGTTCTAAAACTTAAATATTGATATCTTATGGCAATCATAGAGTAAAAACTAAAAAAAAAATGGAACCAAAGAAGGACATTAATAAAAATTATTGAGTTATTGTTCTCCTCTCTCCATTATTCGTGGACTACTCACATAAACCTTACTAATTACGAACAAGTATTGTTTTCAAATGCCTTATGATTATATTATAAGGTTGAGACTAGAGAAATTTTATATAGATTATGTTTATTTTTATAGACCTATGAATATTTTTTTTATTGATTATGTTAATGTTAATGATTTAATATATTTATTTATATTCTAATTAATCATATGTATATATTTATATATATTTTTATTATATTCTGGTTGGACCTCAGTTGAACCAATTGGACCTTTAAATCTTTGAACTAGTACCTTGACCGGTTCGATACCCAGTCCGATTTTCTTTTCCTTGGTATATGAAAAAGGACATTTTGGAAATCATAGTTGAGAAACAGGGAATGCTGAATAATTTTTTGGTGTGTAATTTACATGAAAAATCCTTATAAATAAATTATTTTTATTTTCTTGTAGCAATTTACTATACAAAAGTAATCTTTTTCACACAATCTAAATAAAATACATTATCTTAAAATCACTTTTTACTTGATATATTCAAACATAAATTGAATCTCATATATAATCGATTATATAAAAAGGTGATTAAACAAATAAGTAATCATGAAAAAAAAAGTTTTAATCTTAAGCTTTCTGAAACACAAAATAAATAAATAAGTAAGATAAAAAACAAAATAAAGATAATACAAAGAATATCCGGATCACTGTACATGGTGGATATGTCAAACCAGGATTTGTCCCCTTCAGATATCCTTGTCCAGATCACCCCAGCAGCTGGGTGGCATCCTAAGTTTAAATTGTGGTGCGAATGAGACCTGGGCAAGTGTTCCAAACAAGTTAGACAAGTGTCCTTTGTCTGTAGCTACCCTTGCTTCTGAATTGCAAAAAAGCATGCAACATCACAGTTCCGACACATAGTAGACTCAAAACAGACAAATAAAACCACAAAAAGAGGGAGTAATCCAACTAAGCGAGTCTACTAAAGTTTTGATCCTGGAAAGGAAAAACCCCAGAATTATGTGTCACCTCCAGATCAAAATATTTTCACCATAGCCACATATGGTAGAGGAGACGTGGGCACTCTTGTTGCCTTTCATCAACTCCTACACCACATCCACGTCCACATCCCACTAAAGATGGCAGTCCCATTTTACCATATATTAGAAAACTAGCTTGTATTAATTTTTATGAGCATATAGACATATAATTAGATCATAGTGAAGCAGCTATCCTGCTAGAGTTTCACTATACTGAAGCCATGGCTCAAACCATGACGCTCATGTCTAGTGTCATTGCTAGCCATTCCTTTGATTTGAAGAGAGACTCTTTGCTCCAACTAAAGAGTCAAAGATTAAGGCCTAAGTTCTCTCATCTCCCGTTCAACCCACTTCCTTCAACTTCTTTTTCTTTTTCTTCTTCTCGGACACTCACAACTCTTGCACTCTTCAAAACAAAGACCAAGGCCGCCCCTACTCCTAGCAAGGTACTTTTTTTTTTTCCAATTTTGAAACTTCCTTTTATTTTATTTTCTTCAGCTATCTGAATTTGGTGCCACGTGATCTATGCAGGTTGTGAAGTCCAAGCCAAATCCAAAGATTGAAGATGGCATTTTTGGGACTTCTGGAGGTTTTGGTTTTACTAAGCAGAACGAGCTCTTTGTTGGTCGCGTTGCCATGCTTGGTTTTGCTGTGAGTCCAAATTTCCTTGCTTAGCTCTATCAGCTCCACTGCTACATGATCTTCTGTTATTCTTAACACATCAATTGTTTTCATGGCTACAAAAATCGGTCTTCCACACACACTTAGGTTATGTTTCGGTTTGACAAAAATAAATTTAATATCTTTGATCTTCTAAAATTCTTCTTCAGTATCTTAGGACACATAGCCTCGTCTGGACAACATCTCGGAAATGAATTGAAACCATTTCAGAATTGAATAAGATTCGTTTTTGTAATTTATAATTTTTTAATTAAATCTTTATTAATTTATAATTTGTAATTTCATTTATATATGTTCTTTCATTAAAATCTTTATGTTGCATTTAAAGTTTATTTTGATTACTAATAATACTAATTTATCATATTTTTGACTTTTCATATTTCTCATTTATACCTTCTTTAATTTTGATTTATTTTTTATTTATAATTTCATTCATTTAATTATTATTTACTACTAATTATATTTTGATATTAATTTCGACATGTAAACAGTGTAAAAGAGTTTTTTTATTACTGTTATCCAATCAAATCTATTTTTTTTTATGATTTTTCAAATAATAGGAGTTGAAAGTAACTATTTTTGTCATTATATGATTAAATGAATGTTACTACAAGAAATTTATACTTAAAAGAACACTTAGTTTTAGGTACACGTAAAAAGCGCTGCTTATGCATATATAGACAACACTTTTTCTAAATGTGTTGCTTTCGATATAGCAAAGACTATATTTTTTTAAGTTAAGACATCACTTTTTGAAGCATTGTTATTCACATGTGGTCAATTATCAAAGGCAACACTTTTTAACAAAAGGATATATTTTTAAGCTAATGCATTACTTTCATAGTGTTGTCAAAGCAAGTATGGTCAATTGTTTAAGGTAACACTTTTAAGTAGAGAAGACAATATTTTTTTAGATATTAAAGGCAACACATTTAAAGAAAGTGTTGCCTATGTGTACAAAAAGTAATACTTTTCATATGTTCCAAAAAATAAGTTTTAGGCTAAATTTCTTGTAGTGTGTAAAATTTTTTTATACTACCGGTGTATTTCAATTAAATCCTTATATTTTGAACCTTCATATTTTTTATTTATTTACATAATTTACTTCTTTAGTCATGCAATTTTTATTTTAATGTGTATTTTAAAATAAGAAGTATATTGACAAGCGCATAGTTCAGCTAATCTAGCTTAATCTAAGGTCTTGAGATGGAGAGCTTTACCACTTTAGTAGTCCTATCGATGTTTAGACAAAACAAAAAAGAAGTATAAAATGTTTTAGAATCGTATATAGCATTACACAATGAACTAAAACCCAACGAATTTGAGAACAAATTATTAAAATACGAATAATATTGAGTCAAATATTATTTTATTATAGTAAAACACAATAATTTTTTCATTTAATTTATTTATATAAAACTAAAACCTAAAATTACACAAAAACTAAAATTCAATTAATAATTTTAAAATTTTATACAAAAATCTTTTTCTTTGGTACTTTAAAATATTATAATTATATTCATATTAATTTATATTATTATATTCAAAAATTAGTATAGTATTTTTATCGAAATAATCAATGCTTAAATATATGTTTGGTTCCTAAAAGGTAAATGAAATTTGGTTTTAATCCCTAAAAGAATTGTTCCATTTCTAAATTGTTTGGTTTTCATCTCTGTCATTAGTCTGTCTCTGTTACATGCTGAGTTAGCTATTGACACTTGGAATAATGATATAACACGTAGGATTAGTGGTTGTTATGTAGAATTGGATGGATAATATTGTCATGTGTTAATTAGTTCAGCATGTGTCATAAACAAATCACCAAGGACTAAAACTAAATAATTTTGCAAATATTTGGACCAAAATTAAATTTTCCTTTAGAGACCTAAACCAAAATTCAATTATACCAAAAATATATTTAAATTAGTCATTAAACTGTAATTCTGTCAAATATGAATAATGTTAAATACATTAATTATTTATTTACTATAAATTTAATTTAATAATATTTAATTTATATCATCCCTGCAATGCACGACATCAAATAACTAGTAATATAATATAAGCCAAGCCATGGTTTGCTGCATTTTCAGGCATCATTGTTGGGTGAGGCAATTACTGGGAAGGGAATCTTGGCACAACTGAACCTGGAAACTGGAATTCCCATTTATGAAGCCGAGCCTCTTCTCCTTTTCTTCATCCTTTTCACTCTGCTTGGAGCCATTGGAGCGCTAGGTGACCGTGGTAAATTTGTTGATGACCCTCCCACCGGACTGGATAAGGCAGTCATTCCTCCTGGCAAAGGAGTCAGAGCTGCTCTGGGTCTCCGTGAAGGAGGTAACTCTGATCCCACAATATCCTCTTCATTAGTATTAGAAGATTAAAGTGTTAGTAACTTGGCAAGGAGGTTCCATGTTAGTATCTAAATGAATTAACTGTGGATCATAAAAGTGAAGAAATACTTTCTCTGGTTTTGGGTTCAAGCGCTAGGTATGGTATAACCTGGGTTGAGAGAGCTATACTTTCGATATAGGGTCGGAAATGCTTGAACATAATTCTATCTGAACAGAGGATACCTGTGGAAGAAAAGTAAAAAACAAAGAATAAAAATGAAGAACTTAAGTGCTTTGGTAAAAGTGCTTTCAATCAAGATGTGTCGTCGGACGGACTTATTCATGTGATTTCTCTTTCCAATTTTGACGTCATTATAACTTCTTATGCAGCTGAGATAAATTAGAACCAAATTTTTTTTGCGTTGAATGAATATCGTTTAAGTTGCTCTCTATAAAATGTATATATAAGAAATCATAAATCTAGATCGGCTGTAAATTTGTAATTCTGATGAAGATTTTGGGTGTTTTGGTTTTGTATTTATCAGGTCCTTTATTTGGATTTACGAAAGCAAACGAGCTCTTTGTTGGGCGGTTGGCTCAATTGGGTTTTGCTTTCTCTTTGATTGGCGAAATTATCACAGGAAAAGGAGCTCTGGCTCAGCTGAACATTGAGACTGGGGTGCCCATCAATGAAATCGAACCCCTAGTGTTGTTCAGCATTGTGTTCTTCTTCTTTGCTGCTTTAAATCCTGGAACTGGTAAATTTGTTACGGACGTGGAGGAGGATTAATAGATGTTGACCTCTTTGTTGTACTCAAAATACTTCCATGTTATATAGGCCCAGTGAAATCAGTGATTTGAGGTACTAGTAAAAGGTTCTACCCCTATCTTTTTCTGCATAGATGCATTTAGAAAAAATTGAATTGTCCAAATCCAACCAAAAGACGTGATTTACTGAGTATTTTCTTATTTTGATCCATTTCTCAAACTTAGAACATTGAAACTTATTAAGGGGCAGCTGTTCTGCATTTTCAGCTCTCAATTTCTTGGGGAGAAAAAAAAAATAAGTTCTTAAACTTTTCAACGAGTTTCAATAGAGCAAGCGAGGGCTACGTTCTAGTGAAGACGGTGCCCATATAAATATATAATCCACACCCAACATTTCTGCAGCCTCTCTCCCAAGCTAGCAAGAGGCCAGAACGAATAGCTAAAAGCTTTGCCAGGAGATTCCCCACCTATGTTGCCCAGATACGGGTATCATACCCAGCACGGGTACGGGTATGGGATAAGGCAATTTTGTGCAATAGTGGGGTACGGGAACGCCAATAGTTAAAAAAAAACAAAAAATAAAAATTTCATATAATAAAATCAATACTTTTAACATAAAACAACTCTAAATTGTTCAACAATCAATTTTACATTCTAAAATAAAATACTACAATACTCAAACCAATGTTAAACATAAGAAAGGTATAAATAATAGAAACCACAAAGACCCCACTACCTCACTGGAGAGAGCCTTCCAGTAGGTTGCACGCTGCTACGGCCATAGACCGTAGCTCGCGCGCCGTTCCGCTGTAGGTGGCTACAAGGTCTCGTCACTGAAAGGTTGCTGCTTCGTCGTTCCCGTAGCTGCAAGGTCTCGTCACTACTCTGCTGTAGGTCACATCGTTGCAAGGTCGCTGCTCCGCCATTCGTCTCTTGGGGTTGCTGCTCCGTTGTTCGGTCATTGCTCTTGGCCGTGGTTGGTGTCGCCGTGACGAAGAAGTAGAGAAGGGAGAGGTGATGCTGAGGAAAGGAAAAACTAAGGCTGGCTATTGTGTTAAAGCCAAAGGGGTTGGGTTTCTAAATGATGATCAGTGGCCACCAACAAGCTGAAGGAAAAAAAAAATGAAAATCCAAAACGGTTGTAGTTTGGTAAAATGGCATATTCATATGTACCTCGTTGTACCCAACCGTACCCAAATTTTTTTTTCAAAAAAAAAAAAAAGCAAAGGAGCGATGGGTATGTATTTATGTGTACCTATGCGTACCCAGCGCGTACCCGATACGGATACTTTTCCATTTTGCACACAATCGTGCTTCAGATTTCCCTACAAAACCAATGGAACCAATGAAGCCAACTAGCTAAGTTCTATATACATGTATTTCTTTCATACCGTAAACTAATTCCTTGCGTCTTAGATTCAATTGGATTCAAGAATCATTCTTTGAAACTTGAAAAAAAACACCCCTCTAATTAAACCACCAAAACTAGTAGCCCCCGGGTTGCCTCTTGAGCTGCCATCTACAATAAGTTTCATAACCTCCTTTACTAGGCCAAATCCATCTAACCATTAACCCGCTGATCAAACGCATCATCATTGTTAGAGAGGTGGATAAAGTCATGCAGGATGTGTTTAAGAACAACATGATTTGGCTAGTAATTACTTCTCATAACCTCCTCACACCTACTCCTCCAAATCTTCTAGATTGCCATAAAACGGAGGCGTTACCGTTAAGGGTCATAATATGCATAATCCAACCTGGTAAGTCTTGGGGGCATAAAACTCATCAGTTGTGAAACCCAATGGGTTATTAGCACAAAGATGACGATCAGATCTCATGGCATTTGTAGGCAGCGAGTCCCGAAGAGAGCCAATTTAAAAGCTTGCATTTTTAAAGAGATGGGAGCTTCCTGGTCTAGTTCCAGTGTTCAGATTTGGTCGTCGTACTACCATGATATGTTGGAGTGAATAGTATCTCAATCTCACAGTGTATTTACCACCCAAAGCCCCCAACCAAACAATGAAATCGTGGACATTGGGGTGAAGCCATATCCGATGATGGGAAACTTGATCCAGGATCTCTTCTGCCAAAAGGGTAGAGAGGCGTTCCAGATGCCACGCTTCATTATAATACACGTCTGAAACTTCTAATGGTGTATTTGGTTTTCTAATGGTGTATTTGGTTAAAGAGGTAAAATTGAGAGTAAATTTTCTATGAATAGACTTCGTGTGTAATTATACACATACAGGTCATTTGTTAAAAATTTCTCTCTTATTTTACCTCTCAATCAAACATATCCTAATAGTTGAGTCAAGAACTTGGGGATATGTTATTGCTACTCTCAATAAACTTCAGTTATGTTATTTGTATTCATAGGGTATGACATATCATGCCGACTCACACCTCATTTATCATTCGATGAGATGTGGATCTTATTCAATGATAAATGAGATGTGAATCGATACGGTATCCCTCCTCCATAAATACAAATAACATTTTCCTTAAGCTGTTGCTATTTCCACTCACTAAACTTTGGTTAAATTTACCTAAAATATCTTATACGCTCTTTGTAATTAAAATATTGTCTACTATTAGTTTTAGTTTTAATGAATCTCAATATTATCAACTTTTTAAAATATTTTTTCAATATACCGTTACTTTGTTGAAAATTTCAATTTTTTCTCATTCTGTTACCATACATATTAAATGGAATTTCTTACATCAAAATTAATAAAGATATAATTGTGTCTTAAAATGATTACTCCACGTAAACTTTTTTTTAGTATAACAATACTACTATATTTTTCTACTTTACATTACATATCATATTTTATTCTTTTTATTTTAATATTGTAAATACATATAATGAGAAATGAAAGTAAATTATGTTGTTGGATGTACAACTGTACGTACATAATATTATTCAACCATATAGTATGCTTACATAATTTAATCTAAAATATCAAATAAACATATTATACTGATATTTGTGGTATTAGTCACTTAATTTAAATTTAGATGAAACTATTAAATTGGTCCATCTAAAATTTCATGTCAATCAAATTCATCCCTGTAAAAAAAAAATTCTTAAATTGGTCCCTACAAAATTGAATAGTCGGCTAAATTAGTCCCTATAAAAAAAACTCTCAAATTAGTCCCTGCAAAATTGAATTATCGAACAATTTAGTCCTCTTACCTAACTTATCAGAGGGACTAATTTGGAAAATTATTTAATTTTGTAGGAACCAATTTGAGAGATTTATTTTTCAGGACCAATTTATTCAACTATTTAATTTTTTATGGACCAATTTAAGAGTTGTTTTTTACAGAGATCAATTTAGTCGATGCGAAATTTTAGAATGGTCAAAATGGGTTTTTGTCTTAAATTTATTTCTTAGAAATTAAGGTAACAAATACATATTAATTTTTTTATTCCATAACCAAGGTATCCATCGTCGATTACTGTGACTAATCTTGCACTGACTTATAGACACCTCAGGGTTGAACAACTGGTTCGGAGATTTAAGGTTTTTTCATACTCAAAGTTAGGGATCGAACTCCTGATATTTGGTTAAGAGTGAATGAGTCCCTTCCACTCAACTACATCCCGGGTTAAATACATATTAATCTTCATTGCAGAAGTTATAATAATTTCTGGTCAAAGTTAATGAATATTTTTGCAAGAGATACAGAATGCAACCTAAAATTAAAACAGTAGGAGAGATAATCAAATGTTGGTTACATAAAATTAAAATGGCTATAGAAATAACCCAATGGTAGAAGCTATATGACGAGAACTCAATGTTAGAAAAACAGAATAAACTGGAACAATTTCGAAACGGTGGGCAGCGACCAACATATTTGGTGGGGCGAGAATGGGTGAAGAAATATGGAAGTTAAAAGATTAAAATTGTGGGCAGGGACCAACATATGTGCTTTAACGGAATGAGCAAAAACTTAAATTTGTAACAAAGCAAAAAGAAATCACAAAAACAAAAGTAAAATTATATTAAAAAGATATTTTAAAAAATTGATAACATTGAGATCTATAAAAATTAAAAGTAACAATAGACGATAATTTAATTACAAAAGAGCATAATAAGAATATTTTAGGTAAATTAAAAGTTTAGTGGGTGGGAGTGGCAATAACAGTGGTCTCTCCCAAAAATTTGCACACAGAGGACCAAGTGGCAGACCAGCTTGCCTTGGACCTAGGGTTCCAACTGGAAGGATGCATCCCTAAAACCCAAATGCAACAAGAAGCCTTTTCCAAGGGTTGCTAAAGTTAGTTCAAGGATTGACCATGTGGAGTTGCCCCTTTTATGATTTAGCCCTTCATTTAGAAGATCGGAGAAAACCTGAAGCCCATAAATTTCTCTTAGAAACTTGGGCCATAACTTCTTTTGGTCCACATTATATGTCTCCACCAATTTACCTGAAAACACCACATTTGTGTTTCTTGCCTGATGAAGGCCCATGCCACTGTCCACCATAGGTTTAGTCACTGCGTCCTAATTGACAATATTAAGACCTTTATTGTCAAAACCTTTCTAGAAAAAGTTCTTTATAATTTTATCTCTTTCATCGTAAAAACTTCCACCATACTTTTGCCCAAGTAATTGTCCGGTTGTCCCTGCTTTGTTTAACATATTCCTTTTCCAAGAACTAGGTATTTGGCTCATTTTATCCAAAATGATCAAGAAGTCTTCTTTTTTTTACACGCCCATGGAGAAGAGGGAACTCTAGATACCTCCCCAAGTTGAGTCCAGGCAACAGAAAGTTTTTCCCGGCCTTCTTTTCTCTAGAAACATTACAAATACCGTGACCTTCGAGGCCTAGAAATATCTTCAAATTGATTCAAAACTTCCATCACCACTCTAAGTTAGGATGATTTAGCCTTTGTATTATATATGCGCGCGCGCGCGCGTTGTGTCCAGAAAAAGGGAGAAATGGCCAGACCATCTTTAGTCAATTTGCTGGTCTCCAATTGCCTCTCTTCACTCTATCCAAGATCATCATGGACAACTATTCCACGCACGTGACAAATAGGTAAGGAGATATAAGGTCACCTTGAGAGATACCCTTGTTTGGTGATAAATAAGAGAGATGTCACACAAAACATGATCCCTAGAAATTTTAATTTACAAATAACAAATGTTCTAAAATCTTTACTGTTTATCATTGGTCTAATTCTCAATATGACATGTGACAAATAGATATTATAATTGAGATTAGATGCAAATATTACCTAGAACAATAGAGATTGATGAGTCTTGAATGGAGGCTATCACCTACCTCTCAAATTTAAAAATAAATTTAATACTAAGTTGCATAAAAAATATAGTAAAGGGCACAGCCTAGGCCATCTCATAAAGAGACCTAATCACTTAGTTGGGAAAATTGGGGGTGTCGAAGAATGAGATTTAAGAAATTTAAATTAAAAGATAATAGTAATAGTGAAGAAAGCACTGATGCAAGGTATTCCTAAGATTGGAAATTAATTATCATTGATCAAATATTAAACCCATTGGTGGCTATTAGTAATAAATTACTGTCAATTCTACTGGTGATCAATCGACCTTTAGAATTTGACCAATGCAAATAACTAATAAACGTGATCTCAATTTATTTAGAAATCATATTATTTTAATGAACCAATTACTATAGTCTAATCACAAATCAGAAAGTTAATTATAATGTTCTCCCTCAAACATAAATTAATGGATCTATCAATTTATGCCCAAAGGGTTTCTTAAATGACGATCGTCAATTTAGTTATCCCAATAAAGATTATAGCAATCACTACAATAATTATAAGAATAGAAATTGCAGAATATTAAGAAAATCAATGTATTTAATATCAAAATGGGGTCTCAAACATCATCCAATCCATCCGGAAACCCTTACACTAGTAAAAAATCTACTATTCTAACTTTGGAGGATTACAACAGTGAAAATAAATTGAACCTGAAAATAATAACAATAATCCTTATCACAATCTCCAAGACAAAATACCCTCACTAATGGAATCCCTAAAAGAGAGAAGAATAGAGGAGAAGAAGATGGAGAGAGAGATATAGAGAGAGAATAATAACAACCTAAAGTGTACTGCCAAAACTCAAACAAAAACTAGGGTAAACAACTATGTCACTCCTTTAAATACCACTCTCTAAAATAGCCCAAACTGGGGCCCAAAAATAGATTAGTGATCTATCAGTCCGCTATAGCACTGTAGCACTCACCAGAATGATGAGACCCAAAAATTGATAGTTGTCACTCTGCCGAGCATTGCAGTGCTCACTCGAGAGCGAGCTTCCATGATTCTGCTCCTTTTCAGTTCCATGCTACTTCCCAAGAGTTCCAAGCCTTGTTCTTTTTTATTTTGCACTTGATTCAAACTCTTGTACTCAAAACCATACTCAAAAAGATAAGTCAAACGTGACTGGGTGTAGTTACAAATTATTCCCAAAATTCAGTGCAATAGTCAATGATTCTATTAAAATCACACAGTGAGGAATAAGTTAAAATCTTAATTAATCACATCAATAACACATTAAAATTCATGCAAAAAACTAAGGTTTAGAAGTAAGATAAATTATATAAATACCCCTTATCAAACTTCCCCACACTTAAGCTTTCACATGTCCTTATGTGAAACTAAGATTCAAACCAACACATGGATGAGAAGCAGTATACAAGGACTACACTAGACTCCTAACACTAAAAATGCATGTTACATGAAAATAAATGACAATACATCAATCTAGTGAACCTAGGCACAACAGTAAGCTTTCACACCAACAATTAAGAGAATTGTAACAAGTAAGACATGAACATGAAAATAGCACACCGAGTAGAATTTACATTCATGATGCATGGACCAAGTAAATAAAAATCCTCTCAAGGTTAGTAGTTGCCACTCATTCACTCAAGTGTTTAGGGTTATGATGTACATTCAATCACCTCAAATGAAAATGCATTACCATACACTACCACAAAATAGGTCTTTCATGACACTCAACTCAGGCTGTTGTGAAGAAGGGTCGTCACTCACCATGACATAAAGTATTTCCCTGCGGTTAAAAGAACTGCCATCGCTTCCCCTTCCTCAATCTCTATTCCTTAGTGATTTTGGCAATCAAGGTCCCTATAGCCTTGCCCGTGGTTTTCATCCTTCTCTCGCTCTCGCTCTTAGTCTTTATTGCTTTCACTCAAGATATGCCTTTAAAATCCCCAATCTTCTTTGAACCTGGACTCTCTCTCTCTTTAGATCTATCATGCTCAAGGTCCCTCTTCCTTTCTTTTCTCTTGGAACAGAGGAAACCCTAAACCTTAGCACCCACTCTACCTGGAAGAAGAAGAACCTGAACCCCGAGAAACAAAGAGTGGGTTTTGGAGAATACTAGTGTCAAGCCTAATTGCTTCTTCTTCTGCACCAACTGTTTTCTTACTTGTCGGCCAACTTCCCCACCACTTACTTCTTAGGGGTTCATTTTTTTCCCTTTCAATTCAATTCTCAATTTCATTCACAATCGCACTTTGGTTTTCTTTTTCATAATCCACTCTCTGTGTGTGTCCCTGCGAGGTGTATGTGTGTTGAGGAACAAGAAAAAAGAAGAAGGAGAAGAAACAAAGAAAGATGGTGTCTGGTTTAGGGGTATGCGTGAAGAGGGTGGTGGTTGATACGAGGCACCACATGCTGGTTTGGCTAGCTTCGATCATGGTGAAGGAGCTTTTGAACGGGCATAGGGTGGTTGTTGAAAAGGTACAAGGAAATCTGCATCTCAGGTGGGCTTGTAAGGTAGAAGATGAAGTACATGAGGTTTCTCCACAAGCGCATGAACACCAAGCCCTCCCATGGCCCCATCCACTTTCGTGCCCTTGCAAAGATTTTTAGGGGCATTGTTCGTGGGTATCCCCCCTCTCTGTGTGACTGTGATGGTGTAAATAATTATGGGGAATGCTCATTCTTTCAACATTTGTTGTTTTTAGTTTTCTATTTTGTATGAATGAAATAATTGCCAGAAAACTTTATTTATTTTTTAACAAGATTGTAGTTTAGGTTAATAGAATCTTGTAGAGTTTGGTTGCAATGAAGGGATTCTTTATTAGATGATCTTGGAAAGTGATTGGTTTTTCTAATATTGTGATTCTGCTTAGATCCAAAAGTTAAAGATTTGTGTTAGTATTTGGTTGATAAACTTATTAATGGCTTTTGAATAACACTGAATAATGTGAAAGTCTAAAATAATCTGATTTTGAAGTGTTAGTTACAAATGAGGTTGTTTGAATTAGTTAGATTATGCAATGAATGCTGGTGCTAGTGTTCTATTAGTTTATAGCTATATGCTTACTTCTGCTGAATCTTTAACATTCATCATTGAAAATACTTAGGAAGAGTATCTCAAAAGTCTCAAATTATACAATAATATCATATTTGCTTTGTGGTGAAATTCTTTGATATTAGCTTCTGAAATTCCTATCTTTACAGAATGATACCACACAAGACAAAGCATGGGGAAGTGGCACTTGCCTGTTTGAAGGTTTATGAGGGAATTCCTCCTCCATAAACTTGATCTTTGAACTATTTTTCCTTTTTCTTTTCCAGAGATTCTATTTCCAAGAAGTTGTTCTAAATAACAATGCCTTATATTTTGTCATTTGTGAATGTTTAATTCCATACTTACCATGGAAAAATCATATATATTCACATGCTTTTTGGATTATTGTTCTATAGTTCTCTAAAAATAAACGTTAGTTGTTTAGATGCATGTATTAGCATGTTAAAGTGTGAGTGAGTGAGTGAGTAAGCCATTGAGTTCCCATTTTCAAAGTTATATTGTTGGGCTTTTCCCAAAGGAGCTTTTGTGTTGTTCATTCAAGCATTAGACCCACACAAGATTGATACTTTGAGGCTCAGCAATGGGAAGTTATTCAAATGAATATTTTAGCCATGTGTTTTGTAGTTCATAAGTTAAATATCAGTTGGCACATTGATAAAATGTATTTGGGATTTCTGCACAAGTATAAATAATGGTGGTAATAAGAGTGCTAATACATATGTAAATGGTATTTCTTTGTCCTTGGTGTTTCTTATTGGCATAGATAAGTGATCAAACTTTTATCTCATTCATTTCATAGATACTAGGTTCAACCAATCCTATTGGAAATGAAAGCAGAACTTTGAGTTCTTTTTCATTACCTTTTCCCTTGAGTGCTTGCTCATTAGCTGTATGGTTTGTTTCCTTTGTCAAATTTACATTCTGCATAATTTGTAATGAAAAAATGGATCATTAATTTGATGCCATACTGCTGTGCTTGGTGAAGAAAAGTTTCCTTGCCATGTCAAAAGCTAAGCTTTATGTAGCAAATTCTTTCACATGCTTTTTGGCAGAGGGCCCTTTGGTGATGTTTGGTTAGCAATTCATTATAAGTCAAGTGAGGATTATGATGAGTAACGTGAAGAACTTGCAATTTTTTATGTTCTGTAAGATATTTTGCCTTTGGTCATTTTACTTATTCTTTCTATGTTGTTGCAAGATAATAAAGATTTGCTTATTTTGTTCTTTTTATTTTATGATTTTCTAAGAAGTTCAAATGTTTAAGACATGTAAGATATTATGTTTTATTATCTATTTTGAGATTTCTTTTGTTATTATAATTAATGAGTTCCTGTTATTTAAACATTCTCCATGTTTGGACTTTTTAGATGGTTGGACGTAATTGTTGTGGGAAGAAGTAACTGTAATAAGAATAATGGCAAAGAATAAAAGAAAAAAATTATTTTTTTTGCTATTTTATACTTAGCGATGATTCTGAACTGTCGCAAGATTTTTATATATTTCTAAGCGATTTCTTTGCGGCGGTTTGTAACCGCCTCCACAATTTTTGGGAATATAAATCTATTATTTTGTGGTGGTTACGAACTGCCGTGATCTTCTCTGTTAATTTTCCACCTAGTTTTTCATGGCGGCTAAAAACCGCTGCTATGGGTGCACTGAAAGTTTGCGGCAGTTATTCCAGTGGTTGGTTAGAACTACCACCGTTTGACTTGGCGACAGTTTACATGGTGGTGGTTTTGAAACCGCCACAAGTTGGAAATTGCAGCGGTTCAAACCGCCACTGAAGGTAAAAACAATTGTCGCAAAATTCATTTTTCCTAGAAGTGATAGGCCTGCCACGGATCTTATTCTCAATTTTGTCACACACACATGCATATTGAATCAAGAGATCTTACCTTTGGTTGAAATGAGGCTTAGGTGAAAGTGGATAATTATATAGGCCAGTGACCTAAACCTCCAGTCAAAGGAGAACAAATATATACACAAAGAGCATAAGTACCTAAGGGTACATTTTGTTCAAATTAATCACAATTACATGCCTTTAATTTCAACATGGCACACCTTCAACCAACCTTTTTTGAGATTTTTTTTCTCTTTCATCCTTATTTATTTATTTTCTTCTTGGTGTGCTACTTGCTGAATTTATTTTTATACACATTGTTTCTCCCTCATACTTAAATTGGGGCATGTTCTCATACTCTCCCTCACACTTATACTCAAGCACATACAAGAAATATACAAATGCTTTTCTAAGCCTAAAAAGTAGGAATTTTCATGGTTTTTTACTTTTGGCTATGGATATACTAAAACAAAAGAATGGGCAAAATGGCTCAAAGGGGCTAAACAAGGAAACATGCAAAGGGTGACTATATGGGCAAGTGGGTCTAAACAAGAAAAATGCCTTAATCATATTCAATCATGCACATGGAAACATATTTTCAAACAAGATCCTAAGTAAGTTTTAGAATGCAAATCCAAAGAGGGAAACACACACGAACAAATAAAGATGACACATGATAGTCCAATTAAGAAGACTCAAAATCTCATAGGTAAAAGTGCATGTATTTAATTCAAACAACACAATGAATCCACCAAAAATGCAATACAAAATAGTCAATGCGAAACAAGTCAATAAAGTGCATGTGGCGTGAGCCTATACATGTGACCTCTAAGGTGCCAAAAGGATGGTGTAAAATACAAATAAAAAGTAAATATGATGAAATACTCAACTAAAATTAAAATAAATAAACTACAGAAAAATAAAAGGGAAAAGTATAGAAAAACATCATGGTGGATTGTCTCCCACCTAGTACTTTGCTTTAACATCCTTAAGTTGGATGGTCAGGACCCTTATGGAGGGTATGCGGCTTCAACCCAAAGATAGGCCATTTGAGCTCCTAGATCCATAGGGGTTTCAAAGAGGTGCATTAGCCAGTACCTATCAGTGTCATACTGAATCATCCTGGAATTCTTTAACTCAATTGCACCATCAAGGTGCACATGGATGACCAAGAATGGTCCTTTCCATCTAGACTTTGGTTTTCCAGCCATTAGTTTTGACTGTGACTCATGCAGTAAGATCCACTACCCTTCACAGGACTTCCTTCCCAATATGGGTGGTTCATGAAGCACCTGGCAAACCGATCACTGCTCGCCGGGTTAAGTATCTGTGTTTGAAAACTTGGGACATTCCAAAATAACAAGCATATCATATCCAATGGAAGAAGAGAAAGTGGAGAAGGGGAGATTTGGATCCTTACAAAACAAATTACCAAAAGCATCATCAACTAAAGAGTCAATGACATCAATGCCAAACACGGTGCATTCCTCATAGGGATACATCATTGCATCAGATAAACAAAATTGGACCTTCATGTCTCCACACTCCATGGATAATATGCCAGCATAAACATCAATGATGGTTCTAGCAATTTTCAAAAATGGTCTACCCAAGATTAATGTATATTGGCTGGCATTATTGTCATTTTCCATTTCAAGAACATAAAAATCAGTAGAGAATATTAAATCACTTACTTATACTAGGACATCTTCTAATACTCCCTTTGGCTTAGTGATGCTACGGTTGGCAAGCTAAATTTGCAACCTTGTTAGCTTGAGCTCTCCAAAATACAAGGACTGGTAGAGAGACTTAAGGCATAACATTGATGCCAGCTCCAAGGTCAGCTAGGGCCTTCATGATGTGCAAGTTCCTAATAGTGCAAGAAGCATAAAAGGTGGCTGGGTTCTTGCACTTGGTTAGTAAGTTGCTTGGCTTGATAATAGAGGAAGGATTTACTCCCATAGTCACCTTATCCTCCCCACTGCCCTTGATCTTCCTCCTAGTGGTGCAAAAATCTTTGAAGAATTTTGCATATTTGGAAATTTGCTTGATTGTATCCAATAAAGGTATGTTTTACTTGCACTTTTCGAAAGGTTTCTATTGTGTTTGGATCCAAATCTATAGTAGTAGCCTTCTAGATTGCATCATCTGTGGGAATGGCAATGAGGGAGTGAAATCTGGAACATGTTTGGGTTTTGTAGAGCGTTGCAGCACTGTTTGAGCGTTGTGGGGCTTAACATATGGCTCTTCAGTGCTACACTCATCCTCGGCTGAGTGGTGCGGCACTCACCCAAGGGGTCTTTTGTTCCCAGATCACCAGTGGGGTCATCATCATACTCGATTGACAGCTGCAGCGCTGTTTGAGCACTGTGACACTCAACAAAAACCATATCTCGCCTAGTTTTCTCTTTTGCTTTCTCCTCTACAGGCCCTATTCTTTCTAGAATTTTCATACCAGACCTCAAGGTGGTTGGACAGACATTTCCCCTTGGATTTGGCATGGTCTGAGAGGGCAATTGAAGGCTGGGACTTGTTGGCTTTGATTATTTTTTATGAGTTACCACCTCTTTCAGCTGATCATTTTCTCTTTCGATTTCTTGTATTTGCTCCATCATTATCCTCATTATCACTGTCATAGTGGGGTTTAAAGATAGAGGTGTAGGGAGGGCTGGTTGCCTCTGATGAGGTACCATGTACTTTTGCTATAAAGGTTGGCCCTATTGTTGAGAATTGTCTCCTTATTTCAGATTGGGGTGGTTCTTCCAGTTGAATTATAAGTGTTCCCAAATGGGAACTGGTTTGCCTGATTCTTTGGTAGACCCTGGAATAGGCTTGTTGCTGTTACCCTAGTGGTTGATTCATCTTACAAGGCTGGGCACATATCTATGTAATGTTCATTGGAAGTGCAAATGCCACAAACCATAGGGACCACTGGAGTTACTGCCTGGCTCACCATTAATTGCTTTATTAACCCAGAGAGTGCTTGTAAAGTCTAGGTTAACACTAGGTTCTCTGGTTGGCTCACTTTATGAATGCCTCTAGTACTTGTGGTTACCTTGGAACCAAATTGCTAAAAATTTGCAGCCATGTTCTCAATCAAAATGTGCCCCTCCACTAGCAGCATCTATCATACATCTATCAGCAAGTACCAACCCCTTATAAAAGTACTGAAGGAGGAGTTACTTCAGAATCTGATGGTTGGGGCAACTTGCACAAAAGAGCTTGAAGCACTGCCAATATTCATGTAGAGTCTCATCAGTCTAGTGGACTTCGAAGATCTTTTTTCTAATTGAAGCTACTCTAAAGGCTGGAAAATACCTCTCTAAGAAAAGACTCTTTATTCCAGTCCAGTTATTTACAACCCAACCCCATTAGGAAAGTTAAAGAATGAATTTTATGCTGCACCCTTTAGGGAAAATGGGAATGCTCTCAGTTTAACATTATCCACCTCTATCCTATTGGGTCTCACAGCTTCTTTAGGTGTTAGTATGGGTCTTCTCTAGACAGGCCATAGACCTTGGGCAGAGCATAAGCCATGTACCCCTTGAGCTCAAAGTCATTGTCAAGCTTAGGGCATGTAATTGCCAAGGGCTGATGGGTAGAATCAGGAGTAGTGAGCTCCCTGAGTGTATGTTGGCGCTTTCCCATATTTTCTGTATTACTTGAAACACTAAATAGAGGATCAGAACGCTTAGATGGTTATGCTTGTTGACACTTTTCTTGTCTGATTTTTCTTAAAGTTTTCTCAGTCTCAGAGTCAAAAGGGATCAAATTTTCAGCAGATAAGGAATGCTTCATACAAGGGAACAACCAGTTTTTTTTTCTGTAGAATAAAATAAACAGTAGAAAATACAAACAATAAATAAGTAAAAATAAAATAAAATAAAATTGGAATAAAATGAAAATATAAAAAATAAACAACTAAGTTTTAATGTCTTCCCAGCAATGGCGCCAAAATTTGAATGGAGGCTATTGCCTACATCCTCAAATTAGAAGATTAATTTAGTGCTAAGATGCACTAAAAATATAGCAAAGAGTACAACCTAGGTCGTCTCTCAAGAAGGCCTTATCAATTAGTTGGAAAAAATTTGGGGGTTTTGAAGAATGAGATTTAAGAAATTAAAATTAACGGATAATAGCAAAAATGAAAAAGGCACTAGTGCATGGTATTACTAGGATTGGAAATTAATTATCATTGACCAAATATTAAATCCATTGGTGGCTATTAGTAATATATTACTGGCAATTTTACTAATGATCAATTGACTTCTAGAATTTGACCAATGCAAATAACTAATAAATGAGATCTCAATTTATTTAGAAATCACATTAATTTAATGAACTAATTTGCAATATAGCCTAACCGCTAATCGAAAAATTAATTCTAATATTCTCCTTCATATATAAACCAATAGATCTATCAATTTATACCCAAAGGATTTTCCTAAATGATGATCACCAATTTAGTTATCCCAATAAAGATTATAGCAATCACCACAATAATTATAGGAATAGAAACTACAGATCATTAAGAAAACTAATGCATTTAATATTAAAAAGGGTCTCAAATGTCATCCCAATCCATCCGAAAACCTTTATACTAGTAAAGAAATTTACTCTTCCATCTCTAGATGATTACAATAGTGAAAATAAATGGAACGTGAAAATAATAGCAATAATCATTGCCACAATCTCCAAGACCAGACATATTTACTAACGGAATACCTAAAAGAGAGAAAAATAAAGGAGAAGAAGATGTAGAGAGAAGATAGAGAGAGAATAATAGCAACTTAAAGTGTGTAGCCTAAACTCAAACAAAAATTAGGGTAAACAACAATGTCAATCCTTTAAATATTGCTCTTTTAAATAGCCCAAATCAGGGCCAAAAAACATATTAATGATCTGCTAGTCCGCTATCGCACGAGTGCTGCAGTGCTAAATGAGCACTGCAACACTTATCTAAGAGCGAGATTCCACGATTCTACTCCTTTTCAGCTCCAAGCTACTTCCCAAGAATTCTTAGCCTTATTCTTGACATTATACACTTGATCCAAAGCTCTTGTGCTCAAAACCATACTCAGAGACACGTCAAATGCAATAGGGTGTAATTATAAATTATTCCCAAAATTCAATGCAATAGTCAATAATTCTATCAAAATTACACAATGAAGAATAAGTGAAAATCGTAATCAATCACATCAATAACACATTAAAACTCATGCAAAATGCTAAAGTTTTGAAGCAAGATAAGTGGCATAAATGCCCCTTATCAAGTCCATGGTTATCTGATTCCTTTGATTGTGAGAAAAACCAAGTAGCAGAGAGAATACTCCTCCTATCACCTCTTCAATTCCAAGATACGTGCTCTATCTCAGTTGGGCAACAGCCACATCGAAGTGGTTAGGAGTAGGGCCTCTCTGATTAGTAATAGAATGGGTCAAACCTACCCATTATGGATCAGCCTATTTACAATAACAAAAATATATCCACTTTCAACAAAAATTAACACAGTTAAGCCCAATAACAAAAAATTAATCATAAAATGGGCTACACAATATGATCTAATATTTTTGACATCCAATTAATCTGGAATCAAATAAAAACTATAATAAAATATGATTTATATCAGTCCACACATATAAAATATCCAACATGATCTACTCAATAGTAGGGCCAAGAAAACCAAGCTCATGAAAATTTGATTCAAGAAAACCTCAATCAACACGATCATAAGCTTTATGCAAATCAATTTTTAAAGCCAAAATATCTCGACATCTTTTAGACATCCACAAGAAATGGTTAATCTCTTGAGCGACAATAACATTATCAAGCACACTGCACCCCTAAATGAAACTGTTCTGAAGGGTCACAGTAAGTCTTGAAGAAATGACTGAATCTTGTTAACAAGGGCTTTAGTGGTCAATATATACACTACATTGCATAGGCCAATCAGGAAAAGCTAGGAGAAATGGGTGGGTGGCTCCACTTTAGGAGTAAGAACATTAGTGTCTTAGCAAATCTAGGTTCAAAAGTCCTATTTAAAAATCATTCTTTACAAGCATCCAATCATCATCCCCGTATGCCAATATTTTTTGAAAAATAAAGGTTGAAAGTCATTAGGCACTAGAGCTTTTTAAAGCTTTCATGAATATTGCCACACATCCTCTTTAGACACCATTTGAGTAAAACTTGTGTAAGCCCTAGGGGCAAAGGAAGGCATAGATAGGAAGATGTCATTGCGATGTAAACAATGACAATGGGAAACAAACAACTTTGTAAAGAAGATAAAAGCTTTCCTTTGAGAATAATAGCATTAGTACACCAAATGTCCCCCAACACATGATGTTAATCGATTCTATTCTGTCTTTGTATAATGACTGAACAAGTATGAAAGAACTTGGTATTTAAATCACTAAAGCAAACCCACTAATCTCTAAACTTTTGAAACCATAACATCTCTTTGTGTCTCAAGGCATCATTATACTTTTTTCACAATTGTTGTTCAAGATTGCAAAGATTGTAAGAGTATGAAGCTTTCACTTCCTTTGGTGCTCACAATTCAGGCTTTACGTAACCTTTTTTTTTTAAAAAAATTACCAAGGGTTTCTTTATTAAAAGTTAAAGAATTCTCCTTATTCATCATCAACTTATCACAAATAGACATAGTTTCTCTATGTCAAGCCTTCCTTACAACCTAATAATTGTATGGATGTGATGCCCACATAGCTTCAAACTTAAATGTTCTTCAAACCTAAATGGTCTTTCACCTCTCATTCCTTGAAGGTCCCTACAATGAAGAAGAATTGGACTATGGTTGAAGTAAAAATAAGGGAGAACTTCAACACATGCCTGGGGGAACTTTAAGCTTCGATCATAGCAAGCAAATGCTCTATCCAATCTCTTCAATATCATAGGTTGGCCATCTTAGTTTTACTTACAAGTAAAACTACCCCTCACTACACCTGAATCAATTATATTGCACTCACTAAAGAAATAAACAAATGCACAAGCCTGAGATGTCACAACACCTCTAACCTCCTTAGAACTGATTACTACATTGAAATCCTCAACTTTTATCCTAGGAGATTCAAAATTTCTTTCAAAACTTTTATGTGGTCCTGCAACAATGCTCTAATAGTTGGAGTAGGACCAGTATACACAAATGACCAAATCCAATCCTTACCGTTATTACCAAAACAAATAGAGATAACTTGGTGCGTTAAATCCACAACCTTTGCTTGAATATTCACAATATTGGAAAGGACCCAAATACTTTCAGAGTGGCCTTTAGCCTCTTCCATAGCTATTGCACGGTACCTTAATTTATCCCAATGCCATGAGTCGATTTAGACCGTATAGGGACATAAGGACCTGTAGCCCATAGAAGCTCCCCAATAAACATGTCATGCATATATAATTTTCATTCCAAAATATAATTAAATCTATTTAGTAAAGGAGTTCTGTAACGCCCTAATTTTTACTGCTATGTGAAAATTACCAAAATGCCCCTAGGTAATTTTTACACGTAATTCGAGGTCAAATAATCCTCAATAAAGGAATATGATATTAGAGAAATATCATAGGAGACTTGATTAACGATTCGTGTGAAAGTCACAAACCCCGATTTTTCTGTACGTGTAAAATGACTAAAATGCCCCTGAGGTCATTTTTATCTAGAAATCAAGGATAACCAATCTAAATTATCTTTGAGAGGTTAATTTTATGCCTGATGGGGATTATATGTGCCTTAGAGGTAAAAATCTCAATTCTCAATTTTTACCGTAAGTAAAATTACCATTTTACCCCTGCAGTAATTTTACATGAAATTATTTAATCTTTGAATTCGATTTTCACCAGAAGGTTCAAAATGTCTATTTAAGGTATAATTTGAGAATGTCTAGTAATTACAAGGAGTTTTTTTTTTATGTGAAATTATCTTTTTACCTCTAGTTATACCAAATAAGTTTACTTGTGTAATTAAGGTAATGTTAAAAGCTCCAATTGAACTCGAATTGATTATATTCATTAACCTTGGGTTAAAAATAATTACTTGAGGTTAAAAATAATTACCTAAGGTTAAAAATAATTACTAGAGGTAATTAGAGCCTAAGGATTATTTAGGAAAATTTAATTTCCTTTCTTAATTACAAAGAACTCATGAAACCTATAATGTTAAAGATTAGGGTAAATGTAATACATTTACTTTCTTTACCTTGAGTTTAAAATTTAAATTACTAATTGATTTTCAACTCAATTGAGATTAACTCTATTATTAAAATAAAGATTATCTTTTTACCTAGTCTTGAGTTATCTTACACACCTAGTTTTACCTTTTAAACAAAATTACCAATTTCTAAATCTACCACCTAATTAAATAAGCTATCCTTGTGTCCTACCATGAATAATAAATGAAATTTTGTCCCCCAAATTCCTTGAATCAGTGTGACATTCCATGCTTCATATGATGCTTATATTTTAAAATTTCATTCAAGGAATAATGCACTACATCATGCACCTCAAAGACATGTCCTACCATGAATGAAAAAAATAAAACTTGTCCCCCATGATAGCCTTGCAAACTCACGGATTCTTCCTCCTCCATCACCTTGATATTTTAATTTTTTCTTTAACAATAAGACACATACAACACTCATTACATTACCACTTACTTTGTTAAAGTTGTCTTGCACTTTATTTGATCAAAAAAAATTCTGATCACATTGCACATGAGAAGGCCACGGTTTTCAACTCCTTTCCACCATCACAATTTAATTTTTATAAAGCCTAAAGCACCCTAAAACATATCATATCTATAGTATATGTTCTTTGACTTGTCTTGCAACCTTTTTGAGCAAAAATTATGATTGTATTACAGCTTATATGCATCAGCCTCCATACCCCCATAATGCCTCCATTTTATTTTATTATCAAAGAATTAAGCACTCAAACAACACCATGACCATACCATGTGATCTTTGAGTTGTTTTGCATTATTTTTGAGCAAGAATTCTGATCACATTTCAGCCCATATGCAGCGTACATACACCCTCCAAATGCCTTATAAAGATGTGATTTTCCAAGGCCTAAATGCACACACAAACATTCCTAGCCCTAGCATTTTCTTACTTGATAGTTTTCTTACTCAAAGTTTGCTCAAAGTTCTCTAATTCTCTCAATACTTCAAGCTTTCTTCTTCTTCCTCATTCCCACTCAAGAGACTCCATACCCAACCTCTAATCAAGTTCTAAACATCAAGCATACACATTTCAACCATAAATCAACTCCTAAACACATAACCTTTCAATTATCAAACACAAAAACACAAGAAAAATCCTCCCTCCATTTGCTCTAATCTTGGCCAAATTTCAAGGACATATTTTCTTCTTCTAACTTCTCTAAAGATCAAGCATTACCTTTTGATAACAAGAAACAACTTGGTAGGGATTTTATTTCATGTTATTTCTCTTGTTCTTTCTTTATATTTTTGATTTTTATGATTTGATTATGACCATGGCTTGATGATGAGGAATCATGGTGGTGGTTGTGAATCCATCATTTAAATGAACTCTAAAGCCCAAGGTTTAATTCTTGATGTTAAAAGATTAATAAAGGAATTACTAAGTTTTGAGTTTTAAGCTTAACAAGATATAAAAATGAACTAGCATCCATATTTATGTTTCAAGTTCTTGCGCATCATATTTAAATTTCAAGCCTTGCATAATCATATTTATTTTCAAGTTTATCGTCTTAAATCTTAAAGATAATAATATGAATTTGCATTCTCATGTTTAAATTTCAAGTAATGCATTTTATGTATCAAGTTATCACTAAACTTTGAAGATCTAAAAATAAACTTGCATCTTCATATTTATATTTGAAGTATTACATATCATGCTTATATTTCCAAGTTATCACCTTATAATGATAAAGATTAAAAATGGATTGCATAGCATATCTATGATTCTTGCTATCACCTAAATCTCTAGAAGCTCAAAACTTACCTCTTTAATCTTAAATAGGAATTCTTATACTTAAATTAAGTTAATTTCAGCCTCTTGATGTTCTTGGTATTAAGATTCATTTATTTTATTTTTAAGGCTTTGATCTTGTCTTTAAATTACTTAAATAATTCTTGTTAGAGTTAGAAATCCAAAAATGTTAAAGATTGTGCTTTTCTCAAGCTTTTTGATTTAAAAATTATGTTACTGACCTGACTTAAATAAAATGGTTAGAATACTATTTTATAAGGTTTGAATGTGTATAATGTAACACCCTAGTAATTAACCAGATACACCTAGGTTGAATCTGATTAATGACTAGACTTTACTCCTTGCTTTGGTTCTTTCTTCATAATTTGAAAATACTTAGTGAAATTACGAGCCATTTTTTTTTTTTAAACACATAATTGAAAACGTGAGCCGAGTACAACGTGAACGAGTAAGCGGAGTATAATAAGACGTTTAAGAATATATCACTTAGGCTCCATCATATAACATCCATAAGCACATTATAGCATATATTTACATACAATAACCTCACTCAAAGGGTGGGTTATGTTCATACATCATTATCTTATGCAAACCCATAAAAGAAAATATACATAAGGAAATACATGCCCCTAAACTAGATAACTCCATAAGCCGGGAAGGTTATCCTAAAACTAGGGTGCATGATCACACATAAATCTACTAAGAACCCTCTATGGCCACTGTCCTGGAAATGGGGGAATAAATTCGATCCACTGATGAGCTCCCTCGGGAGGGGACACACGAGATGTACCAGGCTGGGGTAGCATGGACCGCCTTCTTGCTAACCTCGGCTGAACAACTGTTTCCTCACTACCCTCTCTTACACGTGTGGGAGTAGGAGCAGAGCTCTCAGAATATACATGAGTAGGAGTGTCCTCTGAAGGATCAGTTTGAATATCTCGCCTCGGAACATACTGGAAATCCATGGACAGCAGATGAAGCGGGATAAGAACGTAACATCCTTTCATCAAGTGGACGTGCATGTTCGAAAACCATTTCATCACCATAGGGAGAAGTAGGAGAAAATTGATAACTAGGGACAGGATGTGCAAATGGACGACCTATGTAAATAAAAACACGAATCAAGCACCTTCCTTCAAAATGATACGAGCGATGCACCTGATCATAGTGAAATTCCCAAGTAGGGGTATCAACGAACAGGACGAATGTCGCCATCTGAATCTGGAGACAATGACGGAAATAAAGAAAAGGGAGTGAGAATCTTGCTAAAGAATTCTCAGGAAGATACTTCCTTCTACAGTGTCATCATCAAAGTCCCCAGGAACCTCGGGATTATTCTAAAATAGTGAGCATGCAAAGATTCATTTTAAGTTCGGACAAATACTTAACCGAGGTTCGTTAATTTTTAATCATGCGTCTTATAATGCATCATAATCTTAACATGTCATATTTACAATGAACTTTTCCTTTATCATTACATCATTTTCCTCATCATCATTATCAAATAACATGCATAAAAGAACGTCATATAATATTAGCTACACGTGGACATAGTGCACATATTTCATTTCTTTAGTGCCTTAGGTGACTTAAAATCTTATCATCATCATTATTTTCCTTAGGCCACCCTATACTCCACCCTTTTGGGAGTAATTTAGGTTATGAGCTCATACTTTACTAGTCGTCACTAGCATATACTTATCCCTTTTGATAAGCTAAAGTCCCGACTCTACCCTTTTGAGAGAACGGGTTAGGGGGCTAAAATCACCTTTTCACCACCTATAGTCTGATGGTTCCAAAGGATCATTTTCTTATAAGTTTAAGTCACCATTAAATCTTTGCATGTTATATCATAATACAATTCATAAACATCATAACATTTTCTCATTTATAGTCTTAAGATAGAATAATATATATCAACTGTAATCATGCATATGGGAGATTCCTAGGAAAGAGAGGTGGTTCACAATGGACACACTTAAATACCAAGTCTTTCCTTAGCCAGAACCTTTCCAAATTACACTTTTACAATGATACACTTTCTTCTAGCAACAAAGGTAAATTTTACATAATAAAGAACATTTCATGTATAAGCATTCTCATTATTTGCAACAGCAACTATAACATGCAAGCCAGGAAATCATTCAATAAGCATCCAATCCTTACATAGAATTATCAATTATAGAACTAATTAGTTACTAAACCAATTATGAATCATTCTCTTAACAATAAACCATAATTATCACAACTTCAATCATATCAAATCATTATCACACATTGATACTAAACTCAGATCAGTGGCCGAATCATGAACCTCATGCAATTACATAGAATCATATTTTAAGTGCATATAAAATACTAGTTCCGCATAAAATCCTTGCAAAGCCTTAAAACTCATTTAGAAACTAGTTCTTTTGTCAAATTTGGGAGGATCTTCACAATTAAAATTCTCACTTAAGATAAAAGGAGTAAGTCTTGAGCTTTAGAGATTTAGGTGACATCTTAGAATTATAAACATGCTATGCAACCTTATTTTAATCTTATCTTTATAAGGTGATAGCTTGGAATTGTAAACATGATATGCAATTCCATTTCTTTATCTTTAAGATTTAAGGTGATGACTTGAAAATTAAACATGATGCAAGAACTTGAAATATAAACATGATACAAGAAACAAGCGGCGTGTAATCCGCACAGACCAGAGAGAGAGAAGAGAATATTAAGAAACCTGAGCGGTGAGTCCGCACAGACCAGTAGAGGAGAAGAGAATTATTATTACATCTTTTAAGCTCCAATCTCAAGACTTTTTAAAGAATAAATTCTTTAACTCCAATAATCATATTTCTTTGCTTGTGATACATGGGCAAGTCTTTGAGCTCTAGGATCTTTAGGTGATGGCATAAAATAAACATGCCATGCGTTGATTCTTTTAGCCATTATAAAATATAGTGAGAGCATAAATTAAATATGAGATGCAACCTCTTTATTATCTTGAAAGATTAAGTGATGACTTGAAACATAAACATGAAATACAAGCTTGGAATTTAAACATGAGAAATGCAAGTTCATTTATTCATTCTTGAAAATTTAGTGATGACATAGAAGGTAAACATGGTTATGCAAAGCATAAACTTAATCATGGATGCAAATTCATTTTGTTTCTTTACTAGAGCTCCTTCAAGACTTTAAAAGAATTATAAATTCAACCCAATACATATCTTAACAAGAAATAAAACATAAAAGGAAAATACATCTTTCAAGTTCTAAACTAAAAATCTTTGTTTTAGCATCATAAAGCATTATTCTTTAAAGTTTTGCATCAAGTGGAATTTTCAAGCTTTAGAGGCCTAACTTGTGATGGATTTACAACCCACCCTCAAGGTCCTCATCATCAAGCCATCATCTTAGTTCCACCTAGGCCATATGGTTGAATTGGTTAAAGAAAAATTGAAGAGGAAAACCAAAATGAAAAGCTAAGGTAAGTTCATAATTTCATCATTTTGAGCTAAAAACACAACTCCTCAAAGCATAGAAATAAATTTAGAAACTACTCCCTACCTAATCTGAGTTGAAGAAGAGGAAGAGAACTTGGTTTCTTGAAGTGAAATGAAACAAAATCTCTTTGAAAAAATTGAAGAAAAAATTCAGCCAAAGAGGAGGAAGAAAGAAAGTTTTTGGTGCTCTTAAAAACTAGTTATGAACCAAGCATTCCAAGACCACTCAAGCAAGCCTATTTATAGAAGATTTTGAGGCTTCTAATTGGCCAAAATGATGAGTTAGTGGACAAAATTTTTCAGGAGAAATAAGGGAGGAAAAATCATTTTAGACAAAGTTGTATGAAATTAAGGAATTATGTCTCTTATGGTGACATTTTGGCATTTTGTTTTAGTGCAACTTTTGGCAATAATTCAGCTGCATAATGGCATCAATAATTTCATCCATTACAGCCCAAAGAAGTGAAATTTGTGTGTTCCATGCATTATTTAGGTGTAGGCAAGGTATTCATGTGATTTAGAGAATTTACGGTTAAGGGTTTAAGTGAATTAGTAAGCAATTTGGGTGTTTTTGAGCAATTTTGGGTTCTAATCAATCTAAATACATAATTTTGACTCTAGATTAATATTTAGAATTTAATAAGTTTTAATTTGACCCTAATATTGCCTAGGTTTCGGTATACGAATAAAAAATCCCGAAATTCGCAAAACTGCCCAAAAACAGGGGCAAAATCGTACTTTCACTTAAAAACTGCCCGAGGCCCCCCGAGCTTAAGCAATGGTTAATCATGGCTTAAAAACACATTTTAAAACATTTTAGTGAGGTTCGAGCTCAGTCGCACGCGACATCGAGTTAAACAGCAATGTAGCTGCTTTGGTCATTTCAAGGCGTCGAATTCAAAATTGAGATCCTTCTGCTCTATTAACACACATAACACAAACAATCCCTTATTATCCTCAAAATATCCCCTTGAGAATAGGTGGGGCCCACGATCCTCATTTTCTGAGTAAAATAACTTCAGGGGCATTTTGGTCATTTTATACGTACAGAAATTCGGGATTTGCTACTCTCGCATGAATCGTTCCTAACCTCTCTTCTAATGTTATATTCCTTTATTGAGGATTGTTCGGCCTCAAATCTTATGTAATAATTACCTACGGTAATTCGATAATTGAGTAATTTCTAATAACAGTAAAAATTACAGTAAAAATTGGGGCGTTACATATAAATTACTTATAATTGATGTAAGAATTGTTTTTAGCATTTTTGAGATAAACTAATAATTAGAAAGGATCAAAATCGAAATTTTATAAAGCTTTAGACAATGAATTTTCTGGATTAATTCCTCACTAATTTGATAATGATCTTATGGTTTATATACATTAGAATTATTAGTGTTTGATGTATGAATTGTTTTTGGTATCTTAGAGGTTGAAAAGAATAATTACAAGTATTAGTTTTGACCGATTCATAAAATGCGAAAAGTTATGTTCTAAACTATCAATTATGTAACTTTTTGATTCAAAGGATTTTAATTAGAGTAAATAATGATATCTGACGTGTATATGTGTTTAGAATACCATTTATGATGTTTAAAGAAAGTTTTAGAAGTATTGGCTTTTGATAAGTGTCAAAAATTAGTAACTTTGTGCTTTGACCCCTAAAATATGTTAAATTTAGTCCATGGCCCTAAAAGGTTTTTATGATGAGTTTGAATGGTTTATAATAGTTATATGTCTCTTGAAATGTATTGGTTAAAGTTAAGGATCTTTAATTTATGAGTAGATGTTAAAAAGGGGTAATTATGTTTTGACCCGTAACTTTTGAGAAATTGTGATTTGACCCTTTGGGACTTAAATGTAAATATTGATAATTTGATGAGATGAATGTGATTGATATTCTTGTGATGGCTATGTTCATATATTGAGATTTATATGGCTAATGGATATATGCAATGAAATATGATGCATGTTTATGTGATTTGATTTATGGCGTGTTATGGTTATGTTTGATTCATTGAGATGCATAAGTTCGTGAAGTTTGTGAGCATGAAATATCAATGATAAGTTATTCATGTTTGTATCTATATATATCATGCCAAGATTTAAAGTGACATAAAACACATGTAAATGATCCTCTAGACTCCCCGAATTAAAGGTTATGAGAGGTGATCCGAATAGGAAGTGATCCTTTGGACTCCCCGAATTAAAGGTTATGAAAGGTGATCCTAATGCCCTCTATCCTGTACCTTAAGAGTCAGGAATTTAACTTATCAAAAGGGATAAGATTATGCTAGTGACGACTAGTGAGGTATGAGCTCATAACCTAGAACTCTCGAGAAAAGAATTATAGGGCGGCCCCCAAGGAAAAGAGAATAAAGAAGTTTAAGTCACCTGTAAGAATGATGATCATGATGTTCTTTATATCATATGCATTGTTTTATGGATTTTATGATATTATGTATATGATATTGACATGTATCCATGACTAATATGTTCCATACATGACATTAAGATTCATGTTAAAAGATACAGGCCTCGGCTAATGATATTTAGAACTTAATAAATGAACCTTATATATATGTTCACCATTTTCATAATTAAACCCGGGAGTTCCCAGGGACGATGACGATGACACTTGTGTTATAGTATAGGAAGCCTCTGAGATTCTTGTATAAGTTTCTCATCCCTTTTCTTTTCCGTGTCGTCTCTAGACATGAATGATGGTGTAGTTCGTGATTTGTCTTGAGACTAGACGAGGAGTGTAATGCCTCAATTTTTACTGCTATGCAAAATGACCAAAATACCCCTAGGTCATTTCTACACAAGATTTGAGGCCAAAATAGTTCAGGCCATCTTCAATAGGATATTTTGATATTAGAATAACATTATATGGTGATTAAATAGCAATATGTGCAAAAATCGCGATTTTCAATTTTTCAATGTACAAATGACCAAAATGCCCCTAAGGTCATTTTTGCCCCGAAATCAAGGATGGCCAGTCCAGGCTATCCTCAAGGGGTTAGTTTTATGCTTGAAGGGGATTATGTGTGTTGTAGATGTGAAAATATCAACTTCAATTTTTTTTACCGCAAGTGAAATTACCAAAATACCCATGTGATAATTTAACACGAGATTAAGTAATTTCCGAACCTAGTCATCGCCCGGGAGTTCAAAATGTTTATTACATGTGTAATTTGATATTTGAAAATGTTCGGGTGGTTTCGGGGAGTTTTTGTGTGAAATTACCATTTTGCCCCTAATTAACAATAAATGAGCTTATTTACGTAATCAAATAAACATAGGCAATATTAGGCTCTAATTAAAGATAAATTAATTTTATTTATTTATCTTGAGTCAAAATAATTATTTGAGGTAATTTTAAAGCATAAGATTATTTTAGAAAAGATTGTTTTTCTTTCTTAATTAAAAAGGGGTTCTTAAGACACATAATAGGAAATTAGTGTATTAAATTTCGTTTCTTAAAAATAAAATATATTTTAGATTTTTTTTTTATTACTTCAGATTATTTGCACTAAAAATTCCACTACATATGTTGGCCATTTAATTTTGTAATGGAGCACCTTAAATATTTGATTATTAAGCACTTGCTTTAGTTTATCAATTTCTTTTCCACTAACAATTTCTTTTTCTCAAAAATAAAATATATTTTAGATTTATTTTTGTTTTATTACTTCAGATTATTAGCACTAAAATTTCCACTATAAGTGTTGGCCATTTAATCTTGTCTTGAGGAATTTTAAACTCTTGATGGTTAAGCCACTTACACTAATTTATCATTTCTAAACCATTACAAATTAAATACCCATCAAATATATGTCCTACCACTCACAAAAATTGAAAAAAATACTCCCCATTATAGCCATTAATGTAGCTGCCTCACCCCCCAAAATCCCTATAAATATGTGTTTTTCCAAGCCTAATTCACATACAAACATTCATTCTTACCATTTGCATTTTTGGTTGTAGTCTTGCTCACAAAAATTAGCCAAAAATCCTCTCTTCTCTCTCTAAATACAAAGCTCTCTTCTTCTTCCTTCTCCACCTCCAAGAGACTCCATTCTTGATATCCATCCAAGTTCCCAAGCTCAAACAAACACATACATACCATAAACTAACCCCTAAGCACCTAACCTTTCCATATCCAAACACAAGAACACAACAAAAATCCTCCCACCATTTCATCTTCACTTGGCCAAATATATACCATCACTAAGATCAGATTTTTGTCGTTGATATCTCATACAAGATCAAGCTCTTGCTTTAATTAACAAAGAAACAACTTGGTAGGGATTTTATTTCATGTTCTTTCTTTTGTTCTTCCTTTATATTTTCGATTTTTATGATTTGATAATGACCATGGCTTGATGATGAGGAATCATGGTGGTGGTTGTGAATCCATCATTTAAATGTCCTCTAAAGCCCAAGATTTAATTCTTGATGACAAAAGATTTCTAAAGGAGTTACTAAGTCTTGAGTTTTAAGCTTAATAAGACATAAAAATGAACTTGCATCCATATTTATGTTCTTGCATATCATATTTATATTTCAAGCTTTTCATAATCATATTTATATTCCAAGTTATCACTTTAATTCTTGAAGATAATAATATGAACTTGCATATTCATATTTACTTTCAAGTTAAATCATAAATACCTAAGAATGAATTTGCATCTTTATATTTATATTTTAAGCCTTGCATTTCATATTTATATTTCCAAATTATCACCTTATAATGATAATAATAAGGTTACAAGACAAGTTTATGATTCTAGTTATCATTTAAATCCTAAAGTTCAAGATTTACTTGTTTTATTTTCAATGACAACTTTGATCATGGACACTTCTCATCTATTTATTTTTGGCACTTATATAATTCTGATTTAAAGCTTGATATACTTTATTTTTAGGTATGATCTTGTCTTTAAATTTGTACAAAGAAATTTTGAAAGACCTAGAAATTATAAAGGATTAAGAATACGGTTTTTCTCATGATTTTAAATGCTAAAATTGTAGTATTCTGATCTAATCTTTTAGAACTGGAAAGGTTACTAATTTAGGATGTTTAGATGAGTTTAAATCACTAATAGTTATTGTAAAAATTATTTTTGGTACCATAGATGCATAAAAGGGTAGTTACAAGTGTTAGTTTAGGCCGTTTTGCAAAATGCAGAAAGTTCTGTTTTGAACTATCAACTATGTTATTTCAGCCAAATGATTTTATTTAAAGCTACTAATGATGTTGAATGTGTCCATGAGTCCAAAATACCATTTATGAAGTTTATATAAAGTTTTAGAAATTTCGGTCGTCGTTAAATATTAAAAACAAGCGATTTTGCACTTTGACCCCTAAAATGTATTGAAATTTGGTTTCTGGCCTTAAAAGGTTTTTTTATGATGAGTTTATAATGGTTTCTAATAGTTATATGTCTATTAAAAGTATTGGTTAATGTTAAAGATCTCTAGTTTGTGAGAAGGTGTTACAAAGGGGTATTTGCATTTTGACCCGTAACCTTTGAGAAATTGTGATTTGACCCTTTGGGGCTTAAGCGTAAATGTTGATAAATTTGATGGCATGAATGCGGTTGATATCTTGTGAAGGCTATATTCATGTGTTGAAACTTATATGGCTTATGGATATATGCAATGAAGTATGATGCATGTTTATGTAGTTTAAGTTATGGTATGTTATAATTATGCTTGATAAATTGAGATGCATGATTCCATGAAGTTTATGAGCATGAAATGTTAAAATGATGAGTTATTCATATTTGCATCTCTATATAACATGCCAAGGTTAAAAGTGACATAAGACACATGGAAATGATCCTCTAGACTCCCCGAATTAAAGGTTATGAGAGGTGATCCAAATAGGAAATGATCCTTTAGACTCCCCGAATTAAAGGTTATGAAAGGTGATCCTAATGCCCCCTATCCCGTACCTTAAGAGTCGGGAATTTAACTTATCAAAAGGGATAAGATTGCGCTATTGACGACTAGTGAGGTATGAGTTCATAACCTAGAACTCTCGAGAAAAGAGAGAATTATAGGGCGGCCCCCAAGGAAAAGAATAAAGAAGTTTAAGTCACCTGTAAGAATGATGATCATGATGTTCTTTATATCATATGCATTGTTTTATGAATTTTATGATATTATGTATATGATATTGACATACATCCATGATTAATATGTTGCATTCATGACATTAAGATTCATGGTCAAAGATACGGGTCTCGGCTAATGATATTTAGAACTTAATAAATGAACCTTATATACATGTTCACCATTTTCATAATTAAACCCGAGGTTCCTGGGGACGATGACGATGACACTTGTGTTAGAGTCGGGAAGCCCTACTGAGATTCTTGTATAAGTTTCTCATCCCTTTTCTTTTTCCGTGTCGTCTCCAGACAGGAATGATGGGGTAGTTCGTGATTTACCCTAAGACTGGACGAGGAGCTACGGAGATAGTTTCCTTTGGATATTTAAAGTGATCGTATCTTATTTATCAGTTTGTATTCTATTAATGGATATACATTAATGTCCTTACATTTAGAGGACATCACTATTATGATATTATTATTAATGTGTTATTCGAGTTTATGTTATGATTGTATTATGTATTTAACTGTTATTTGTCTCTAACATCTCTTACACAGGCAAGATGAATGACGCTAGATACTTAGAAAGCGCGGCTCATGTTTTGGTATTTAAGTTCAAAAAAAAAATTTACCCATATTTTCACTAAAGTATTTTCAAGAAGTTTGAATTAAGATCTGGAACAAAAGAGTATCAACTAATAATTAACTTAAATGCGTTCTAGGCATGTTGAGTTAAATATTAGGGTGTTACAAGGAGCTACGGAGATAACTTCCTTTTGGATATTTGCCTTTAGAGTGATCGTATCTCAGTTATCAGTTTGTATTCTATTGATGGATATATATTGATGTCCTTAAGTTTACAAGACATCACTATTATGATACAGTTATTGATATGTTATTATTATTTGAGTTATGTTATGTCATGGTTGTATTATGTATTTACCTGTTATTCGTTTCTAATATATCTCTTACGCAGGCAAGATAATGACGTTAGATATTTAGTATGCGCGACTCACGTTTTGGTATTTAAGTTCAAAAAAAAAAATTTACCCATATTTTCACTAAAGTATTTTAAAGAAGTTTTGAGTTAAAAACTGGAACAAAAGAGTAATGACTAATAATTAACTTAAATACGTCCTAGGCATGTTGAGTTAAATATTAGGGTGTTACAAGTTCCATCATAAAATCATTTTCTAATATCCACAAAACATAAGTTATTCCAGCACACAAAACCAGCATTTCATCAAATCCTTTAATTTTTGTCCTTTCCAAGACATAAGTACATAAACCATCTCATCACATAACCAAAATAATGCGTAGTCTTGAATCCTGTCTGTACAACTATTAGAGCACTCAACTTATAAATATATATCACTTTACTACAAAGTAAAACTCACCATAAAGAACTCATAACTATTACCGAGGAGTTTGGGAGGTATTTAAAGTAGCAGTTATATATGAAAGGTAAAGGAGAGAAATGGGCGAGTCATCAAACTGAGTGGGTGGATTTTCACTCATAAGACAACTAAGAAAATACATACCTAATGATGTATCAAACATAAATATTTATTTTTCATACGTAAATACATAATCATAGCATAATAACATCATTCTTGTAAGAAAACATATCAAATGCTATTATGAGGAAATTAGGGAAGGAGTAGAAATCTAACTATGTAATAGTAGGTGATATTGGGTTTCTCCTAAACATGAACATCTAACTAATATAAAATGGTCCTTCGTGAACTGTATCTCACATGGACAAGCTATGGACACCTAACTAAGTTTTATTATGTGTAATCTGAGTAAAAATGGGTGATTTCCCCTTGTGAGCAACATGGGATATTGTGGTTAATGAATTCACTCCCATTAACTCTCATTTATGTTTCCCTTTAACTCCTACTTAACATCATGCACTCATGTTCATACTAAAAGGGGTTTATAACTTAAATCTCAAAATGATCACTCTAAATAATTCAATACTTCATGTTTAATGATTTTAGTAAATCATGTCTACACCACATCTTTGAATAAATCATATTCAGGGCATAAAAATATATCTAAATAGCATGCAAGAGTCAATAATGGTTTAATGTATTTCCAAAATGTGAATTTCATGAAATAATCAAAAAATCATAATTTTTCTAAGCTTGACATAATTCATAAATTCATGCACAAATCATTTTTCAACCTCTAAAATCATGTATGATAATTATAATGCTAGGAAAATAAATATAATTCCTTAAAATGGGTCGTGAATTTAAACTCACTCACTGTGAGGGGCTGGGTACATAGTGTCACCACCAACTTGACCTTGGGAGTTAGGAATGATGCCAACAACTACCATAGGACTAAAAACAAACATAAACAACCATAAACCCATGGTAGGATAGATTTGGGGAAGGAAAAATCATGCCAAATTCATGCATGAGAAAGCCCTAATTCAACAATAAGGAAAGCATGGAAAGAACATGGTGAAGAGTGAAGGGAACACTTACCTTAGAGGATTAAAAGGGAGATGGGGCTTAGATTTTGAGTGAAGGGAGGGGTAGGAATGGCCTTGGGAGGCTCAAGGTTCATATTTAAGGTTAGAAAATCAATTATGATGTTTATTGATAGAGTAAGAGTGTTTAAAATGAAACTACGTCATTTCTTGGGGTTTTGTAATATCTAGGGCTTATAGCAAGGGGACACTTGCTACAGAAAGTCTAGAAAAGCATGGCACATCCTGGGGCATTAATGCACTGGTTATAGCGAGTGGGATCTCGATATTAGGAGTCTTTCATCATTTTCTCTGATCTATTTTGGGGACTTTTTTGCTATGATTAGGGATATATTAAGATTATATTGGACTTAACTAAGTACACGTGGTCATAGGACATCACATACTTTCACTCTTAAAAGAGATTTGGTCTCCAAATTGAAACTTGTATACCTTGAGACTCGAAGGGGTAAGGATAGTTGTTCTTCATTACATCTTCCATTTCCCAAGTCGTTTGTTCGGAGTAGCTCCTATATCAATTTCAGTGAGGCTATTTTCTTTGAGCAAAATTTCTTAATTTGTCTATCCATGATGGTGGCTGACTCCTCCTCATAAGATTGGCTTTCATCAACATGAACCACTTGTGGTGTGAACACATGAGACTGATCGGGTATGTGCTTCCTGAGCATGCTAAGATAAAACAATGGGTAAATGACTGATAGGCTAGAAGACAGTGCCAATCTACAGGTCACCACTCCACTCTTCTCTAGAACCTCAAAGGGACTGATATAATGATGGCTCAACTTTCCACAATTATCAAACTTCACAACTCCCTTCATGGAAGATACCCGTGGAATTACGTGATCACCTACCACAAACTTCAAGTCTCACTGACAATTATCTGCATAGGATTTCGGCATGGTCTAGGTAGCTAACAACCGTTCTCTCATAAGATAAACATTCTCTAAGGTTTCTTGAACTAGGTTTGAGACTAGGGACCTTGCTTCCCCAAGCTCAAACCATCTAATGGGAGACTTGCAATGCCTCCTATACAAGGCTTTGATTAATTCCATCTGGATACTTTCCAGGTGGCTGTCTTTGCAAGAGAACTCATCAATCAACAGCAATTGGTCACATAAACTCCCACCAAAATCTAAAACACATTCCCTGAACATGTCTTTTAAGGTCTGGATCGTCCTTTCTAATTGGTCATTTGGCTGGGGATAAAAATCAATGGTCAAGTCCACCTATTTACCAAGAGTTAGTCATCTAGAAACATGAACTGAACTGGGGACCTCTACCTGATATGATCGATACTGGCACAACATGAAGTTTGACTGCCTTGTCCATGTACAATTGGGCATACTATATTGTATTGAAGGTCTTCACTAGTAAGAAGTGCATTGACTTGGCTATCATGTCTACTATCACCCAAATGGGATCAAACTCCTTTATAGTCCAACGTAATCTGACTGCAAAGTCCATCATTATCCTTTCTTATTTCCATTTGGAATCCTAGTCTATTGAAGCAACATTACAAGTAGTTGGTGTTTAGTTTTAACTTGCTGGCATACTAAACGCAGTGACACAAAGTCATTGACATTTCCCTCCATGTTTTCCCACTAAACAAACTACCATATTGATACATCCTAGTTGATACAATGAGTAGGATACACTATGGGGCTTTTCTATAACCTTTCTTTTTAACTTAACCACATCGGGCAAACATAAAAGGTCTCCTAAGCATAATCTTTGCGACCATCCTTTATTAGCTTGATGAAATTAAAGATCCCTTCCATGTTTGCCATGATATGTTCCACCATGGTTGACTAAGCCTTGATGTAAGCAAAAAAGACTCATGTGTTATTGAGATCGAACTGAATTCCCTCAGCATCCAACTTATGGATATCCCCTACCAATAGTTGCTTCACTTGGGCTATATGAGCCAAACTATCCATAAACATCTTGGTCAAAGCATCTTCTATAACATTTACCTTGCGTAGATGATAAGAGATTGTGCAATCATAATCCTCAAACAACTCCAACCACCTAGCCGCCTCAAATTCAGGTCATTCTATTAGAATGTGTACTTCAAGTTTTTGTGGTTTGTGAAGATCTCACAAGTCTCTACGTATAGGTATGCTTCCAAATCTTTAAGGTGAAAACCATTTTCACCACTGCTCAAGCTTTTTGAGCTGTTAAGATGTATATATAAGCCATAACTTGGCCATGGTGCATAAGGGCACAGTCATATTCAAGCTTTAAGGCATCACAGAAAATCGAAAAGCCTCATGTTCTTGAATGTAACACTAACACTAGTGATATGCTCAAATAAGTCTTGAGCTTCTGAAAGCTTTCCTCACTAGCCTTTGTCCACTTAAACCTAACATTATGATGTATTAACATGGTCATCGACATGGCAATCCTTAGGAAATCCTTAACAAACCTCATTATCTCACCAACCCAAGGAAATTATGAATCTCATATACTGTCAAAGGTCTAGGCTATTGTTATACAGCCTCCACTTTCTTTGGATCCACCAAGATATCATCATTGGACATTATATGCCTAAGGAATGTCACTTGATCAAGTCAAAACTCACATTCATAGAATTTGGCATACAATTGATTCTCCCTTATCATATGCAAAACTATCCTTAGATGCTACTCGTGCTACTCCTTTCTCTTAGAGTACATTAGGATATCATTAATGAAGACAATCACAAAGTGGCCAAGAAAATTCTTAAACCCCTTATTCATCATATCCATGAAGGGTTGTGGGGGATTTGTCAACCTAAAGGATATCACCAAGAACTGATAATGTCCATAACAGGTTCTTAAAGCTGTCTTGGGTATTTCTTCACCCTTGATATTCAATTGATGGTAACTGTAACACCCACCCTACTATAGTGCTATGCTCGAGTTATAACATCACAGTAAGTATGTCGTTACTGATAACTTACCCTCTATATGTCCTTCTACTTTTTCTTATCTATACGAATTATATACGTATGAGTTGTAATAAATATGAGCCTTGGACTAAAACTATACTAACTTGTCGCAAATCACAATCTTTACAACGTAATAGTCAACGTATAGAAATAACAGAAATGTAATGCGTATGCTCAGAAGTCAGTTACACGATAATTTACATTTCATATCACATCCATAGTAAGTTAAGTCATACTATTTTACTATATACGTTCACACCTAATTACATATGTATTGTACATAACCCTACCCTGGCCCTCGCAGTGACCACCTAGTCCGGGTTAGGGCCTATCAAAATACAACCGACTATATACAGATAAGCTAAATCCCTCGGTCAATGGCTCATCAAGAGGTCAGCTGTAAGAGCCTATGATAGTCAAACGATATGAGGGACCCTATGCAAACGTAGGACTCATACTAGTAGTAGTGAACGGACGAGCAAACAGTACATAAACACGGATACGGGACTCAGCGACTAGGTACAGTGACCCTACCTCCGGGTCATAATACCACTGCAATTCAGGCATCTCAAGAAAGAGCACGATCGAGGCCATCTATATAAAATACATCATACAGCAGGGATGAGAATCAATGATTCCTAGTGAGAAATACACCAGTCTATTACTCAATGATATTCAACTTAATGCAAGATAAACAAAGTAACTTCAGTTATTTATATAATGGTCTCGTTAGTTAATGTCATTATTTCTTGTGACTTAATTTTATTAGATAATTTTAAACTTAATGGTAGAACTCATAGGACTCTTGTAATATACTTCTCTTTCGATTGTGCTGTCAACTATGCAACGTTGTCATGTTACAACCCGATATAGTTCACTAGATGGAGTACGTCTACTACATCTTATCTAGAATAGCCTTGCTATTCTCAATACATCCCTTTCCCTATAACGATGTAACGCCGTTGCGATTAGAAGTTGATATAGTTCTAAGGGCGTAGTATGTCTACTACTACTCGTGAATCCATGAGCTTACCACTAAGCAAATTACATCGCACAAGATTTATTTTCTTAAGTTTTCTTTCTTTGTGTGCACTTTTATCATTTGTACAAAAATTCTCTTAAATTCTCTTGAATATGTATAATGTCTCTCTTTAACTTTTATGAGATATTTCCCATAACATTTGGTATACTATTGTGATGTTTTTCTGCAAAGTCTACTAGGTTTTTATTAGATTTTATACCATTAAAATTTTTGTTACATCCCTTAGTTAGCAATAATTCTTATCAATTTTTCCAACCATTGAACCAAGTTCCCTACGATGGATCTCAAATTATTTCTACTGTAAATTATTATTCCTTATCTTGAAGATACAAGTCAAGTTTTGCTGCCACTTTTCAAGCTTTGATTAATATGTATAGCAAGATCACATAACCTAAGAACTAATGCTATACAATTTTAGCACCAAAAAGTTCCAGCACATAACCACTTAGAGCATCTATTATATCATACAAACCAAGAACTAATGCTATAAAATTTTTAGTACATAAAATTCCAGCACACCAAAAATTCCAATATACAAGATTTCATCATAGTCCAAGCATTTATAAATTCTGAAATTCTAAAATAAAATTCATGTTCCAATATGCATAATCTCATCACAACTTAATCCATCACAAATTCTAAAATTCTGGTTTCAAATTTTCAGCAACATAATCCAAGCAAAGTTCAAGCACTTATCTTAACAAAATAGCTAAACATCATGAAGTAAAAGACTAGAATAATTTCCTACCTTCCTCCTAGCTTTGTCTCTAATTCTTTTTATTTATCAAGCCTCAAACCCCTTTCTTTTCAGCCCCAATTTGTGCTGCCATGTGAACCAAGTAAGAAAAAAAACAAAGTTTTCAATTGATCTTGATGTAGAGAAGATGTTCTTGAAGTAATTTAGATGCTTACCTAAGAGTATCCTTTACAGATATGATGGTTTGATGGAGTTTATCCAAAGAGAAAGTTTTGAAAATAGAGAAATGAAGAAGGAAGAAAGCAACAAAGAAGAGAAAATGAAAAAAAGTAGGCTGTGAGTAAAACCGAGAAGAAATGAGATTTCTTTTCCTTTTTCCCATTTTATAATCTTGTTAACTTGGAGAGAAAATAATGGAATTGATATTTCCGTATCAATTTGCCTTCTACCGGTATTAGAAATATCTATATTTATTTGATTATTCTAAGTAAAAATTTATTTAAGATATGATAATATCCATTAATTGAGCCAAACTCAATGTTTCAGTATACCAGTTATTACTATTTCGGTGTATCATTTTTTATCATATCAGTAGCCAATTGGCATAAAAAAACTTTACTGGGTAACATTGTCATTTTAACCTTATCTTAATTTTTTATTTTGTCCTAATATCATTCATAAGATCTCATCCTATATTACTAATTAAAATATTATTATTTCTAAAGTTTTAATCATATTAAATTAATTTTCATTTTTTTTACAGAATCCTTATATTGTTCTGATCCTAACTGTGTCGACCAAACTTTTTAAAATTCCTATTGATTATTCACAATTAATTATATTAGCGGAGGAAAATACAAATAGGCGAGTCGTTACAGTAACTGGATTGAAGGTTAATGTTTGACAAACACATCGCATTATGAAGCCAATCAAATAAGTCATCAATGTGGGGCAATAAGTACTGGTTCTTAATTGTTACCTTGTTTAGCTGCTCATACCCTATGCAAATCCTCATTTACTTGTCTTTCTTATAGACAAAGAACACTGAAGCACCCCTAGAAGAAGTACCTGGCCGAATAAATCCTATGTCCAACAACTTTTGCAACTCCTCTTTTAACTCCCTTAACTCAGTTAGAGCCATGGGATACTAGGGTTTAGAGATGGGTCTCACTCTAGGCTCAAGCTGTCACGTTTTTTATATAAAACTATAAACAACTTAGAGAGAGAAAGTAAGGTTTTCTTATCCAAAATAAAATGTGGAGATTGCTATCCTCTATATGAAAGTGTAAAGGCTAGGTTAGCAATTATACATACACACACACACACCCTCTAACCCTAATGCTTTATCACTATCAGACCCCAATCCTTCATTTACGAGGCATAACTACTTGGTCAACAACTTATCAAACCATAACCTCCTTCTTCCATTCCAATTTGCCCTTACTCTAGTGACGTTATGAAGCTCCCAAGCTTTTTTCCACTTGCACCAAAATCAACTATTCATTTCCGAGCTAAGAAATGCCCAAGCCTTCTCTCCGGTGACAATTTGAACCTCTTAAGCTTTCTTCCACTCTTACCAGAACCAGTTGTTCAACTAATAGTCACGAGCCAAGAAGCATCAAAGTCCTTACTCTAGTGAATTTTCAAATCTCTTAAGCTTTCTTCTGCTTGTGTCAAATTCGCACTTTTGATGTCAAGTTCCATTCTTGTATTGGTAGATCCCAAACCCTCACTTTTCGATTAGTTGAAATTTTAAGGTTTTTCTTCAGCTAATGGTTCTTTTACTCATCATTTTCTTATGAATCAGTCTTTTTTATTCTAATTTATTTTCTTTAGCATCAATTTATGAGTATCTAGATTTATTTTTTTCTACTATTATATGCTTGGATTTTTAATTTTTGTTAAATTAACATATAAATTTCTTTTCCTGATACGTGATAATGCATATACTTTTGTGTTTGTGACTATTAGTGCGATTTGATGTTGTTTGTAGATGAAGTTTTGGTTGTCAAGTTGAGTTTAGTCAATTTTTGAGACAAAGTAGTATGAATGTAGAGATGCTTGATTTTTTTTTCAATTAATTTATGGCTTGCTCTCTTTCATTTGAATTTTCAACATTTTCAAACGGAAGCTAATGCTCTCTTTAATATTCAACATTTTCAATAGAATATTCTTGATTTTGTATATGGCACAGTACATGACAAGCATGTGCCTACCAAGACTCCATCTCCTTCACATGACATAAGCCATTTTTCCTCTTCCCTTAGATGCCTTAATTCATATATGGAATCCCATCTAGTACTGCAACCATCAACCAGAAGTGTAACATCCTAATTTTTAACCCAATACTCTAGAACATACTTAGGTTAATCATTAGTCTGTTACTTCATAGTTCTCATTTTTACTTTGAAATACTTAGCGGAAAATACGGGTAATTTTTTTTTTTGAAATACAAAGTGAGAGTCGCGTGATGCGATATAACATGTAACGGACAAAACATACATCTCATAACGTCATAGCATAGGGCACATAAAGGCACATCATGAGAAACACTGAATATCACCTCATATATATATATATATATACTTATATATATAACTTGCCCACTTATAAGTGTGGGACTTAATTTAGTACAAAGGAATACATGAAAGATAATACAACATAAACATAAACATAAACTACTCTCCTATCCGAGTGCATCTAATGGGATAACCTGAAATCAAAAGAAGGTTTATCCCCATCTAAGTGGTGTGTGCTCTAACCCGGGCCATCCACAGCCTCCTACTGGCGACTATCCCTCGAACGTGGCACGTAACCAGGGAACTGAGCAAGCTCCTCTGGCGTGAATAGGCGGAACGGGGCTCGGAAGTGACCTCCACGGCGTGGCCTCATCTCCGGTCGTCGTGCAAGCCTCGATTGAGTCACGGAGGGCTCGCTACCCTCCCCAAGGTCCATGGGTATGGTGGGGGAAGATCCCTCAGAGAGTACCTGGGTTGCCGAATCCTCGGAAGGACCTGTCTCCGAAAAAGACGACGGGCAACGGGGCACATACTGGGGGTAGTCTCGAACGGCGGACGTGGACGGTAGAGTACGGCGAAGCCTCTCTTCTCGGGGACGTGCGCGCTCGAACACCAGGTTATCGCCAAAAGGTGAGACGGGGGAGAAACAATGGGAATGTACAAGGGGAGTGAAGGGTCGACCCATGAACATGAATACTCTAACCGTGCATCGACCCACAAAATGGAACGACCCGTGGTCCGGGTCATGGTGCACCTCCCATGTCGGCGTGTCCACGAATACCACGAACGTCGCCATCTGAAGACGTGACGGAAAGAAGAGATAGAGGGAGTGAGAATCTTGCTAAAGAATCTCAGTAGGGCCTCCTACTATCTAGGTGTCATCATCTACATCCTCAGGAACCTTGGGTTTATTTTCGTGGAGGCAAGTGAGCATGCATCGAGTTCATTTTAAACTTAAAATATACTTTAGCCAAGGTCTATTCATTTTAAGATGATCTTAATGTCATGAATGCAACATAATAGAGAATGTATGCATGGCGCTACCTAATGCACATGCATAAATCATATCGTCAAGCATCATCATACTTAGTGGCATAAAGTGGCAATAGACATATTCATATGGGACAAACTTAGTGACATAATCATAATCATGAAACTTCTCTTCCTCATAGGCCGCCCTAAAAGACAAGCGCTCTGGGGGTGCTCGTTAACCTGGTGTCACCTAACGTGTCACATCTCTAGGTTATGAGCTCATACCTTAACTAGTCGTCACTAGTTCTTACTTACCACTTAACGATAAGCGTATCATAAATCATAAATCCCGACTATCTGAGTACGGGTTAGGGGGCAATCCTCTTAGGGGTGCTCGGCCGAACCGGTGTCACCTAAGAGTATAAATTGGTACCAATGTCACATGAGTTCTATGGAGGTGCTCGGTCGAACCGGTGTCATCCTAGAACCCATCTTAGTACCTTAATTTTCAAAATCTCTTTAAGTCCCCAAATTCATCGGGAATTCGGCGGCACAATGGCATTACGCTGAATTCCTTCCAAATTTGCTTTATGCCACATAAACATATATCCTCATGAATTCCTCATATGAATAACATCATCAACATTTACATACCATATGCATCATCATAGAACATTCAAACGCTTACCCTTACGGTAGCTTATGCTTTGACCCTTACGGGTCTTAATCTTGAGATATAGTTTTCTAACATCCGTTGCTCATATTTTATGCACCTAAGGGCTCATAATTAATCATCATTCCTAATCCTCATGTTCATACTCAAATCTAAAAAGCATAGGGCAGAATTTCTAACTTGTGGTTACGGGATTCTAGAACTTACGTTTTAGACCCTTTCTCGGTTCCGTCTTTGCCTAAGGCGCTATAAATTAAATCTAATTCAATTATGAGACATTCCTATGCTTAAGAACTAATTATAAATCACATTTATCATGTTGTAACATTGCTGGACAGAATCCAGAAAACTAAATGTTCTAAGAGTTCTACATTTACATTTTTACGGTTTTCTAGTTACTAGTTTCCTTATAGGTGCTAAAATTCAATTCTAATCCAAATGTTACCAAGTTTTTCATGTCTAAATAATCCTAATCTGATTATGTTCCCATTAAAATAGTTTGGATAAGTTCCAAAAACAAATGGGTATAAACTATGTTAAATTCTAGCTTTATGGTATTTCTAGTTAGCTAGTTTCTTACCTATCATGCATAGAATCGTTTCTACATCATCATATGATATTTTCACACATTCAAACACATCAAAACATTATCATACAGCCACAAGCTCATCATGACAGTACCGAAAACATCTAACTTCAATAAGAGAACTAAATTGACATTTCTAGGTACATAAGTTAACTAGTTTCTCTTGGGATCAATTTAGAATTTCTAGAACTCTTTGCAAATCATTTTAATTCATCGAGAGGCTAAGAGAAGTCTTAAGTCAGTGACCAAAATATATTTCATCTTCTAAGAGGGAATAAAGTCATATCTCATGATAACATAACCTTGTAAAGATTGTAAAGCTTTTAAGAAAAACTTAGAACATAGACTATTAGTCCTTGTAGCTAGATGAAAACTCATTGCAAGTCCATCAACACTACTTGGCCGAAAACATGCATTCAAGGAATGCATTCACATTAAACTTTAACTTGAAATGAAATGGGCAAGTCTTTGAGCTCTAGGTTCTTAAGTTATGACATAAAATAAACATGCTCATGCTTTTTATTTTTAATCTTGCTCACAAAATAAAGTGATGACTTAAATTAAATATGCAAGGCATAAACTTAAACGTGCAAGCTTGAAAGTAACTATGCAAGGTTCAATTCTTTATTTTAGTGCTCTTGGCCCAACAACAATCGACTTTAAGGCCGAAATAGAAAGGCATTCGAGAAAATTAATTAGGTGATAATACAAGTTCAATTCTTTATTTTAGTGCTCTTGGCCCAACAACAATCGACTTTAAGGCCAAAATAGAAAGGCTTTGAGAATTAAATTAAGTGATGGTGCAAGTTCCATTTTAATCTTTATGTTCCTAGGTGATAGCTTGAAAGTAAAAGTACATAGCAAGAATGTAAATATAAATGCAAGCATAAAATAAATTATGCAAGTTCATTTTATCTTTCTAGAGCTCTTAACAAGACTTTAAAGAAACTCAATCCTCAATCCAAACTCATCCAACCAAAGTCAAGTAAAGCTTAGAGTTCCTAGAACTCAAGATAACATTTTTAGAAAATCAAAACATTGAACATGTAGAAGAAAAGGAAATGGCCGAAACATTCTAGGCAAGAAAAGGAATTTTTGAAAACTCTAGAGTCCATGATCTTGGTGATATATTAACACCAACACCATGAGTCCTCATCATTGAGTTCATAGAACCATTTTAAAACACCATCAAAGCTAAAGTTCTCAGGAGTTCAAGAAAGGAAGAACTAGAAACATTTTTGCTCAAGAACAAAGATCAAGCTCTAGAGTTTGTTTCAAGTGATGAACATCATCATGAAACTCTCATCATCAATATCTCATTTCTTTGAACTTCAAGGCCCATGGCCGAAAATGAGAAAGAAAAAGGAGAAGAAGAGAAGTTCTAAAAAGAACCAAGAGAAACTATGAACATAAAGCTAGAACAAGAACTTTAAAGAAAGAAGTACTTGAAAGAAAATCCCTACTTGGTGTGATGATCTTGAAGATGGAAGAAGAAGATGAAGAAGATGGAGAACTTGAAGAACTTTGAAGACTTGAACTTGAGAGAAAAGGAAGCTTTGAAGTATTTCTTTGAAAACTTACTCTTTGCAAATGAACCCAAAATGATACAAGTTCACCCAAGCAAGCTATTTATAGAGAAATGAAACAAATGAGAGGTGCATGGAGGGGGAGGAGCTTCAGCCATCAGATTGGAGGGATACCATGAGTTCCATGAGGTGAGATAATGTGGTCTTGAGGCATGGTGAGGTATGGTTTAAAGTATGGTGAGGTATGGTTCAAAGTATGGCCTCAAGCATGGTTCTTTGAGTGAGAAATAATTCAACATGTGTGGTAATTGAGGGAGAAAGGCCGAATGTGCATCAGCCATGGGGGGAGGATTTCTTGCATTTTAATTGTGGTTTAGAGTTGTGTTTAGGTGTATCTTTGATTAGGATTAAGATTAGGACTTTGTAAGAAAGTGTTTAGGTGAGAAAATGGGTAATTAAGGTTGTCAAGACATAATCAAAGAGTGTTCTTGCATCATTAGTGAGTTATAAATTCATTTTAGTGCATAACCAATTCTAGACACAATTCCTTAATTTAAGGAATTGGAGAAAGAAAACACTATTCAAGATTACAAGAGTGAAATCTTGAGTTTTAGAAAAGAGATTTAAATCTAATCCAAGCAATCTTAGATTCTAATTAATTTTAATAAATTATTTTGACTCTAGATTAATTATGGAAATTAATTAATCTTCATTTAGAGCCTAATATTGCTTAGGTCTGCTTAATTACATCATTAAGCTCAAAAATACTATTCTAGGGGCAAAATCGTAATTTTGCACTAAAATTGCTCGGGACTGCCGGGACTCAAACAGATGTTTTGAAATATGTAATAACATGGTTTTAAACCTCTAGGGAAAGTTTCGGGCTCAAACGGCCCTTTTACCTGCGTAAAACGCTATAGGGGTATTTTGGTCATTTTGACCCGAAACTGCAGAAAATGAGACTTTCGCCTCCGGAACCACTCAAGGGTCATCCAATCCCCTTCAAACATTGAGTTGGCCCTTCGAGGATTGCCGGGTCGGTCATCCTCGAATTCCGGGCCGAAAATGACCTCAGGGACATTTCAGTCATTTTCCACTCAGACAGAAAATCGGGGCGTTACAAGAAGTAGGTGCCGCAACAGGAGGTTGAGCGATCCAAGTTCATTGTGATGAAGGTCGAGCAGGAGTGTCGCATCGCAATCATCTATGTTGAAGGTGAGAGCGAGGTTGCCAAGCTGATCTCTGACGCCTCTGCGACCTCCAGGGAGGTTGCTTCCACTCTCGCCAAGTCCCTTATTGTGGCTTATCTCCCTAGTGGAAAGAACTTGCTCATGGCTCTTAGTCCTTGTTGTTGAAGTCATGTAATGTGAGCAGTCTTGTTCTCTTTATTTTTTCATTTTGTGTTGTGTTCCCTTTTGTGAATATCTTTCTTTGCATGAATTTGATTGTGTTTTCACTTGGTCGATTTGCTAATTGTTTGTCTTGATTTGCAATTTTTTTTCTAGGCAGTGAAAAAGAAAAAAAAACTGAGAAACTAACATTATTTTGGGTGGTGGTGATGATGGATAATGAATTTATGTGTTTTGGGATTGAAGGATGAGACTCAGATTCTCCTTTTGTCAAACAAGAGGAAAGATAGGAACACTACAAGAAAAATGGTATTTAGCGGCTTTTTTTTGGATTTTTGGCGGTTTGTAACCACCACAAAATCATTTACCGGTGGTTTAGTAAATCGCTGCTGATAACAATGTCCTTAAACCATTTAGCAGCGGTTTGGAGCAACTGCTGGAACGACCACCACCAAGGTATATTTCTTGGCGGTTTATTTTGCGACAGTTTCTTGAATTTAGTAGCGGTTTAAAACCACTAAAAAATCCTTCTAATAGTTGGGGCTCTTTTTTGAGGCGGTTTTCCTTATATAGCGGCGATTTGAAACCGTTGCAAAATTGATGGTTTGAAATGGTTGAGAATGTTCACCGTTGTTGCATGAGTGTTGGAGAATCCTTCTTCATCAAAAGCAAACCAAAGTTGGCACTTCCTGGGAAATAAAGGCAAAAATTTATTACAATTATTGGTTATATATATAGAAAAAAAAATCATTGAAAAAAATAAAAAACTTGAAAGCTGCTAACAAATCTATTAAGTCCATCAAATCAAAGAATACAAAAAAGAAAAAACTAAAGCTTGAAAGGAATTCCACAACCTATTTCACTTTTTTTTCTTAATTTTCCAAAACATGCATATAAGGACAAACCCATCTTCACAAACCAAAGTAGATTGAGCTCAACAGAAAATGCAATACAAGGTCTTTGACTTCTAAATAGATTGAGGAGGGCCTTGGCTTAAACACACAATAAAATCCATCACCTCTGTTTTGAAAGAGTAGAAATAGAATAAAAGGCAACTAGAATATAGAACCATAAAGAAAGAACCATACCTTTTCTTTGGCCTTTGGGGTGCCTAACTGTGATAAAGCTATTAATGGTAGGACAGCTCCTTCCTAGGGCACCAGATGGAGGAAATGATGGCTAGATGAAGGAGAAACTAATCTTAAATAAAAGGGGATGGCGGCTCGACGGAGGAGACAGGGCCACATCCAGGATGGAGATGGAGAGGCCGGAGATGAAGAAGCCGCATTACTAGTTGGAAAAGGAAAGGCAGCATTGCTGAACAAAGACGATGAGACCGCATTGCTGATGGAATCTAGAAGGAAGACAGCAGCTGTCGGTTGGCTGTGGAACCGACTGGCTAAGAGCAACCACCGTTAAGAGTCCATGACTGAGAGAGAGGGAAGATAAGAGGGGCACTTTGAGAGTGAAAGAGTGAGAGAGGGAAGCTGTCTTTAGGTTTTACCTCAAAATTTTAATTTTTCATACTTTTTCAATTCTAGGTGGTTAGATATAATTGAAATTACCAGGAATTATTAAACCACCTTAATTTCAACATTAACGCTGCTAAATAATTAAATTTGCAATGGTCACTTCAAACCGCAAGGAAACATAGAATATAGCAGTAGTTATTGAATCGCTAATAAAAAACTACCACTAAGCAGCGTTTTTCTGGTAGTAAAAAGAAAGTGAGCATGACTTCTTCTTGACCTTCTATTCAAATGTCTGGTTCAATTTCTAAAAACATTGTCACCACCTCATTATTCCATAAGAAGAAGAAGAAGATTGATGGAACGCAAAAGCAGGCATAGAAACATACATATATTGAAAGAGAGAGAGAGAGAGAGAGAGAAGTTGAGTTTGTTTGGTGTTGTTGTTGTTGTGGATGCATGGAGAGCTATTTCACAATTTGAGAGAGAGGAAAGAATCACGGGTAGCAAGCAACTCACTGAGCTAGAGAGAGGGAACCAGGAAAGTGGTAATCTTGTTCAATACCCAAGAAATGTGAAATGAAAACCCAGGAAAACGGTAATCTTGTTCAATTCCACGTTACCCCATTAATCATCATATTTTTGTAACGGGTGATAGGGCCACGGACCCAATTAAATATTTTTTCAGGATATGGATCCAATTGAAAACTTATAAAATATAGGAATCCAATTCAAAATTTGATGAAACTATAGGGTCTGGCAGATTAATTAAACATTTTAGTTTCTATATCTAAATTAAATATTTTATTTTGCATCAATATCTATTTTTAAGAACAAATCGAAATGTTAAAATATAGATATTAATTGTCTAAAGCAAGACTATAAATTAGTAAGTATAAGGTATATGTTATACTAAAAATATGTTATACTAAGTTAGGAATAACATTTACTAGGAAAAAAATAAAAATATTATGTTAAGTGTTAACAATTAGGTGTATAATTTTACACAAAATAAAAGTAATAACAAAAAATATACCAAGGTGGAGCATTTACACATCATCGGTCTCTACTAACCCAAACCCTTCTATAAATATATTGGGTGGGGAAATGGTAAAAGAGCAAGAATCAAATTGTGAAAAGTGAAGTGATTTGAGTGTAATGGGTGATTGTGTTAGGAAGGGTGTGATGAGAAGAAATAAGGAAGACAAAGAACAGAAGGAAGGAGAAAAAGAGAAAGAACAAGCCGCAATAAATGAAATTTGGAGTTTTCTTGGATTAACAGGTTATTGTTATGCATCCAAGAAGGGGCTAGGTTTTATTTTAATGCAAAAGGGGAAAGTTGTGGCTTATGCCTCTAAGCAACTTAGGTATCATGAAGAGAACTATCTAACTGTGACTTAAAGCTAGCAACCATAGTGTTTGCCTTGAAAATTTGGAGATATCATTGTATGGGGTGAAGTTTAAGGTATACAGTGACCATACGAGTTTGAAATATCTTTTTAGCCAGAAGGAATTAAATATGAGAAAAAGGAGATATGGATGGAATTTTCAAAAGACTATAATTTTGAATTGAAATATCATGCTGGCAAGGCTAATGTAATGGCCAATACCTTAAGTAGAAAGTCCTTACACATATCTCCAATGATGATAGAAAAGCATAACTTGTTGGAGGAATTTAGAGATTTGAAAATTTTAGTGCCCCTGCAACCTCATTACTTGCATGCCAGTGAACTTGGAATAGAATGTGATTTGAAGGACTAAGTGAGAAATGCCTAAGAGAATGATAAGTTTTTAAAGTCTCCTAAGAGCAAGACTCAACTAGAACAATTTGCACATATCAACCTTGATGAAAAAAGAGTTGTAATGTATAAGGGAAGGTTATATGTGCTAAATAATGAAGAATTGAGGAATCAAATTTTGTTTGAGATACATTGTAGTAAGTTCACCATGTATCTTGGAACTAAAAAAATGTATCAGGATCTTAAGAGATTATTTTGGTGGAATGGAATGAAATGAGACATAGCTAGTTTTGTAACTAGGTGTCTTACTTGTCAAAAAGTTAAAATAGAACACCAAAAACATGCATAATTACAACAAACTTTGAATATTACGGAGGGGAAATGGGATAGCATATCAATAGACTTGCTTGCAGGATCACCAAGAACTCCTTTAGGCTATGATACTGCATGAATAATTGTAAATAGATTAATTGAGTCTATCCATATCTTGCAAATAAAGACTGGTTGGCCATTATACAAGTTGGCTTTGAGCTACATCCAGGAAATCATTAGGTTGTATGGGGTACCAACTAGCATAGTCTCTAATAAGGATCCTATATCTCCCTCAAAATTTTAGATAGCCTTACAAGATGCCTTAGGTGCTAAACTTTACTTTAGTAAAGCTTACCAGCCTCAGACAGATGGTCAAATAGATAGGACCATCCAAACCTTAGAGGAATGTTAAACCATGCATGTTACAAGGAAGTTGGGATACTCACCTACCATCAATACAGTGTTTCTACAATAATAGTTATCATTCAAGCGTAGGCATGGCACCATTTGAAGCTCTATATGGTAGAAAGTGTAGGCTACCCTTGTGTTGGTTTGAAGTAGGAGAAAAAGGTTTATTAGGACCTGACATAGTGTAACCAATCATAGAGAAGATAAGGTTCATTAGGGAAAAGCTACTCATTGCTCAAAGTAGAAAGAAAAGTTATGCTGATAAAAGAAGGAGACCTTTAGAATTTAAAGAAAGGGATCATGTCTTTCTTAGAGTCACTCTTACTAATAGAGTTAGCAAAGCCCTTAAATCCAAAAAATTAAGCCCAAAATTTATTAACCCGTTCTAAATTCTTAAAAGAGTAGGACCGGTTGCATATCAAATCGCACTTCTATCCAATCTTTTAAATTCATATTGTCTTCCATGTATCTCAACTCATAAAGTATTATTTTGACCCTTTATACTTCATAGAATATGTAACAATGCAATTAAGAGATTATTTAACTTATGAAACTAAACCAATAAAAATCATAGATAGATCTATTAAAAACTTAAGAGGAAAAGAAATTTCTTTAGTCAAAGTGGTTTGGAAAGGATTATCAACAGAAAAGTCAACATGGGAGCTAGAAGATAAGATTAAGAAGACTTATTTGGAATTTTACCAAGTAGGATAATGAATTTTGGGGAGGAAATTCCTAAAAAGATGGGAGAATTATAACATCCCCTTTTTCATAAAATAATTTGTGTGATAATAATTTTAGTTTCTATATCCAGATTAAATATTTTATTTTTCATATGTGATTATTTTGCATTAGTATCTATTTTAAGAACAGATCAAAACCAAAAATATAGAAATTAACTGTTTAAAGTAAGACTATAAATTAATAAGTATAAGCTTGTATTATGGATTGATGATTGTCCCCACAAACCAACAAAGGTCTTTTCAGCGTGCTTTGTCCTCACTCACACGCTTCTTTTAGGAAAACTTTCTAAGAGGTCACCCATCCCAAAATTGCTCCAAGTCATGCACGCTTAACTATGGAGTTCTTTAGTGATGGCTACCAAAAAGAAGATGCATCTTGTTGGTATAGGTAGTAAAAATCAATTCATATAAGCCCTCCTTAACTGTATAGTTCCATACCTACACAGTCTTAGGATTTCTCTTATTCAGATCTGTAATCGGTTTATTCATGTACACCTCCACTTGGAAGTCTGCTAGGAGCCGCTCCTTGTTCATGCCTTCTTTGCACCAGCAATCACTCCCTGACTTTGTAACCGGGCGTTACATGCCCATCAGCTTCTGCTTGGTTCGTCTCGAACCACACTGTACTAGGAGAGGTGCAGGCTCTGATATCATTTGTAACGTCCCATGTTGCTTTGTAGATTGATGACTGTCCCCACAAATCAACACGAGTCTTTTCAGCATGCTTTGTCCCCACTCACACGCTTCAAAAAATTTTCTAGGAGGTCACTCATCCCAAAATTGCTCCAAGTCAAGAACGCTTAAGTATGGAGTTCTTTAGTGATGGGCTACCAAAAAAAAGATTCATCTTGTTGGTATAGGTAGTACAAATCAATCCATATAAGTCCTCCTTAACTGTATAGTCCCATGCTTACACAGTCTTAGGATCCCTCTCATTCGGGTGTGTAATCAGTTCATTCATGTATCCCTCCACTTAGAAATCTGCTACGAGGCTCTTCTTGTCCGTGCCTTCTTTACACCAGCGATCACTTCTCGACTTCGTCATCGGGCATTACATGATAATGTAACATCCCCCCAAGTACAACATCATCCTTAAGTCATGACATTATACTTAGGAGTTGTCACTTGTAAATTAGCGGACCTTTCTTAATTATCTATAGCTAGATCGATCGAATCATGTATTAACTAACTCGTGGTTCTATCAAAAATATATAGCAAGAAACAACACATTTATTTAATACAAGCCAAGTAGGAAGCTCCTTTATGAGCTTTAGTTTAGATCTACTATTTACTATATTTATAGACATATATATAACTAAGTACAGTAGATACGAGTTTCCACAACTAAACTACAGAAATTACAATTTAGTCTTTCTTGTAGTTGCTTCACCATTCTCTGGAATCAACATGGAGGCGACATAGGAATACAAACAAGCAGGGGTAAGAATTCTGAAATTCCCAGTAAGGTATCCCCAAAATGCAAAATCATAATGTCATCGTCATCGTCATCGTCCCAGCCACTGTGGTTTATTAAGAAAATGTGAGCATGCAACATATATCAAAAGTTCATTTTAAAGTTCAAAAACCATTCTTCCGAAGTGGGTTTCTTTTATTATTCAATCACCTAATTTGCACATATCATACTACTTAACATCATATAAACCATAAACTGCTAACTTACAACTTGAACATATTGGCCTCAATGTCGATACTAAAATTCTTCACTTAGCACATAAGATAAATGACTACTTAAAACAATTTCTACTTCAACTTGTCTTGACCCTTGACTAATCTTGTCACATCTAAGTGTTACATATTGCCGTCCCCAGCGTGGCAATAATGGGTAATAGACTATTTTTCAGGACTGAGCTCATTCCTACACATGATTGTTGGATTTACTTTCTCCAATTCTCACACAAACCTATTCCTAGCCAGGTTTACTTTCCCCAACTCAATTCAATGGTAGTCAGGTTTACTTTTCCTGACAGATCAAATTTACTTTCTCCAGCCCAAGACAGATAATCTCTTGTTTTTCATCAGCTTTACTTTTCCTGACAGATCAGATTTACTTTCTCCAGTCCAAGAAATGTAATCTTATACTTTTCTCTCACATGTACATAATTATAAGGAGTATTCATATCTATGTGTGTCTAATCTCATTAATAAATTCTCATGTGCAATTATTCATATTCATATTCATCACAGTTGAATGAAGTTATTATATCATTAGTTCAAGGCATTCTCACAATCTCAGCATAATGGCAGATTTTTACTTAAGCAACACAATTTTATTTACTTGGAAAACCCTCAATTCAAAGGCTACCAAAATTCTATATGATACCTCAATGTGTCCCTTAGATACTGTGAAAATTTTAGAGCAAAAAGAGTTCTCAACTATGTTAACAAAATTAGACAAATTTGTTGGTCAAAGACCACTTATACTTATCTTGGAACCAGAATCTCATAATTTTTAACCCTAGCAAATGATTGAATAAATTCAGAACAAAAATCATTACACTTCAAGATGTTGTCAACATCCCATAAAAATTTCAAGGAAAAATCAATCATTTACTATGGTAGCAAAATTAGAGAAATTTGCAGCTTCAAGACTAGAAATTCAGGCAGCACATATATAATCTCGGTTCATGATTTTTTTTCAGGCAGTTAGAGTCTTTATCATCCCCCACGAAAATTCTCAGAGTTGCCTTAGGATGCTAGCTTCAACATATAGTTTTTATCGCTCATAAAACTACATACAATTGTGCCAAAAAATTCATGAACGGCCATTGCTAGTAGGAAAACCGAAAATTCAGCAAGTAAGGTTTAACATCTCTTTAGCAAAAATGATTTTTCCACAACAACAAACTAATCCACCAAAGCAAATACATCTATATATATGTATAATCAAAGAATAGAACCAGAAAACATCAATTTTAAACCATCAAAATCTGTAAAAAATATAATTTTGTTAAACAAGACAACAAACCCTATTTTGCAAATTTTTAGAGCTTTATACTTCAAAGGTGTTCCAAGGGATTTTCTCTTCACTTCAAGGACTCCTAATCAAGCCCCAAACCTCTCTTAGGCAGTGAGGAAGGGATATGTTAAGGTGAGGATTAATGGAGAATTAAAATTTTAATCGGTTAGATTTGTAGGTTATGATGAGTAGAACAAGTTTGGTGAATGAAGTTTATGGTTTTAGTGACTTTGGGCTAGTCTTTTGAAGGATTGAATCAAGGTGGAAGCTCTTAAGAAAAGAAAAAATGGAGGCTGTCCTCCTATGGCTGAGAATGTGCATTGAAGTGATAAGGTTAGATATTGTATTTATCTTGTAATAAAGTGTAAACATCATGCAATGTAAATGTGTAAATCTTAAATAAAGAAAGTAAAATGGAGGGCTAGGATTTGATCTTGTATTGAATGGATATACATTATCCATTTATAATAATTAAACTATCTTTCGGTGTTAAAAATTACACACTAAAATTTTACTGAATGGGTAAAACACCGTACCCAAGAAGTCAAACATTGCTCAAAAATTAATTCCATGCATAAAATCTTCAATTCTCACTAATTTTAACCTTAACCCTCCTTTTTCTCAGTTCTGGGCATCTCCTGGTCCTGAATCTGGGGTTTTGGCTATCCCGATAGGTTCGCAAAGGCCGTAAATTACTATTCACTTTTTCTTTTACAAATCCGTTGAACCATTCTCATCATTGCTAAAACTGTTGGATTTTTAAAATTATGATGAATAAAGTTCAAATTAATTTTTAAATAATTTTTTGGGTGTTACAAAACTCAAAATGTTATAATAAGTTAGGAATAATATTTACTAGAAAAAATATATTATGTTGAGTGTTAACAATTAGGTTACAATTTTACACTAAAAGATAAAAGAGTACAAAAAAAAACTACCTAGGCAGTGCATTTACGCATCGCCCCTCTATAAATATATAGGGTAGGGACATGGTGAAAGGGCAAAAATCAAATAGTAAAAAGTGAAGTGATTTTAGTGTAGTGGGTGATTGTGCTAGGAAGGTGTGACAAGAAGAGATAAGAAAGAGAAGGAAGCGCAAAGAGAGAGAGAGAAAGAGAGAGAGAGAGAGAGTAAAATCAATGTACTAGAAGCTCAATATATTCATCTGTTTATAATAACCAGGTAGAAAATAAATTTATTTTTATGCAAAATAAAACTATTGTTACATTTATTAATTATTATTACGTTATAGCCTCTTTATATTAAAGTTGCTTACTATTAATTATAATTATAATTTTATTTTATCATTCCTTTATATCTATGAATAATTATGAACACAAACATTGATTAAAAATACTAATTACTTAATTAAAAAGATTCTCTTCACTTCATACCAATCCTGTCAGTTTACAACACTTCAGTTTCTTCTTTTTATTTTTTACCACTTAATTATGAAGATTCCTTTCTCTCCTCTTTGATCCAGTGCAGACTACCGCCACTTTGGTTTCTTCTTTTTATTTTATATTTTTTATATTTATGTTGTCTATTATTTAATTCAAGTTAGTTTAATGTTCTTTTTTTATTTACATTGTTATCTATTGCAAATTATTTTTATCATTATTCTATTTTAGGATTTATCATATTATTTATATAATATTATATTAAGTTAAATTGTCAATATTTATAGTAATTTCTACAAGGGATATAAATTAGAGGTAAGATATAATTAAAATCTGATTTTAAAAATAAGTAAAGGTTATCTTAGATGGATTTAGAATATTAAATTAATCATGACTTTATAATGACAATGATCAACTCATGGACCTTGATGAAAATTCAAAAGAAAATTTAATAAAATTTATCTTACTTCTAGTCTCTTTTGAAATTAATATTTAGATTGACAACTTTATGATTTGATAAATTTTATCTTGATATTACTTTATTATTTGGTCCATTTTATATTATTTTGGTGCAATTTATTTATCTTAAGTTTATGCATTAATTTATATTATGTGCACTTTATTTAGTTTTATTTTATTAGTTAAATTTATGCATTTCATACTCATTGTGAATTTATACATAATGATAAATAAATTAAAAATAAAACATTTAAAAAAATTGCCACTAACCGCATAAGGTAGAGGGACAGAGATGTAAGATCCTTTTATGTTACATACCTTGGTTATTGTGGCATAAAAGTCTGACTTTGTCGGCATGATGCTAAAGATCAACACAAAAAATAGGAATTTCCTAAAAAAAGACCTTTGACTATGTGTGAGGTAAGCAAACAAATAAAAGTAAAACTAAAGTAAAAAAATCATAATTTTAGTAAAATTTGCATGACATGCTCTACATGGCATGCTCTACATGGCATATTTTATGATATGATATTCGATTAAATTCATATAATGTTATTGTAGCTCTTGTATTTTTTATGCAAATACAACTAAAACCAAACATAGTTCAAGTGTTCTAAAACCATTCATTTTCCATACAGAACTTTTCAATTCTCATTTCTTTTTATTTTTATTTTTTGTAGTTTCAAATTAGCCAAGTAATACCCAACGGAAGGCAACTGTTAGAAACTTATGGATTTATGTTTAATTAATGTGTTATGGTGGATTTTAGAAATATCCAGTTTGTAATTAATGGCATTATGTACTCATGTCAGAACCCTCTGCTTGTACTCTTTTTAATTAATTTTAATTGTTGTGCTTCATATGTAAGTTAGGTTCATATTATTAGCTTTAGTATGAACGACTATTACATCTTGCCAAGACCATTATCATGCATGAATATCCATTGAGTGCTCTAGAAGATATTGCATTGAGCATAATTTTCAAACTCAACCCAGTGCTCAACTCGGCCAAGGCACCAGGTCAATGGGTCACTAGTTCAACTAGTGGGTTACTGGTTAAATCAGATATAATTAAAGAAATTAAAAATTATAGAATCGAAAAGAACATTGCATACCTTAATGATGCATACACAATGTAAAATATAAATAATATTAGCATATATAGGTCATAACATGCATATACCTCAGTGTTACATACACAAATATTATATTAGTGATGCCATAACAACATTTCTTCAGCTTGATTTATACCAAAAATATAAATAAATAAATGAAAGAAAGAAAGAAAGAAAGAAAAAGGAAGGGAAGAAGAAAAGGAATAAAACTTACAATGATCTCAATAATGACTCTAGGTTATTGAGGGGTTTGCAAGGAATGCAAGGATTTAGTAAAGGCTACAACCAAAATACATGGAAGGATTAGCAATGGAACCACACAGTCAAGAGGTTTTCATGTTGGAACTTGGAACCTAGAATGCTACAACGAAAAAGCCTTCACAAGTGCCAGACTCAAAGCAATGTTGCTGAGGAAAGTTAAGTACTGAAGCCCCATATCAGGTGGGAAGCAAAAATAAAAGCTATTTGTTCTATTATAAAAGAAGAAGGTTGTAATCAATTTTGGCATATAGGCTTCAATCTGTCTACAAATTGGACTAAAAAATATGGGCTCAAATTAATTTGAAGAAGTTAAAAGTTTCAAAAACATGACTTGGCTAGTTTGAATAAGCAAGCCAAGAAGGAAATTGGGCATTTTGCTGTGAGTCAATTGCTTGTTTGATCCTTTGGACAACTCAAACCAGCTAATAGATCGGTTCACTGATTTACTGGTCTGACCGACCAGTCTGAGTCGATTTTTAAAACATTGGCATTGGGGGGATATTCTTCTTCTTTATAGCTTTCATTTAAGGTGCCTAGTAGCAACACAATCGGGAAAGACATCCTTCAATAATATGAGGATGAAAAGCTCAAATCAACTTTGTTATTAGAGCAAAATGGAAGTAGGGTGCAATTACAATAGACGCGTGGACTTCCAACCAAAGCAAAGGATATATGGTTGCCATGACACATTAATTTTATTCTTATTTATTTTTTCGTTTTGTATTATGGGTAGGTTTTGATAAACTTTTAGAAAAAATATTTTTTAATTGATCTTTTCTAAATAAGATATTTTTAAAAAATAAAAGTTATTAAATGCTTGGATGCAAAATTGATTTATATTTGGATATAATATTAAAGGATCATCCCCTTTTTTTTTGTAAACATTGAAATATCTTCCTTTACCCTCAAACAAGTGAACAACTATTTTATTTTATAGAAAAAATTTTCTTTATGTTATAAAAAGGATCTTTCTGTGGATGATAAAAATTATAGTTTATGAAGAAAGATTTTTTGATACCTTTTCTAATGATGATGCTTTTGCAAAAAAGTTCTACACAAACGTATAAAAAAATCAAAGATCTTTTTAATAAAAAATATTTTTTATTAAAACAAATACACACAAATGAACACTATATTAAAAATATCATCATATTTTCTTTTTCAACTAAATAAAAAAAATATTTTCCATTTTTTTATTGTTTATTCTCTCATCAATCAAGTATTAAACAAATATTTTTTTTCTCTTCTCTATTTACCTTTGACTATGATTATATTAACGCCTAAATTCCACCGATAAAATCTTTTCAGATCCCCCATATAGTACGTCAATAATGACTATGGTCGCCTCTGAAAGGACATGTTGTTCAAAAGGAACCGTATAAAATTGTATTTGATGTACCCAAAAGAGAAAAAACTGCATTTCTTCTTTTGGTCGCGAAGAAGCTGCATTAAAAATTCTTGCTTTTGGAGAAGTACGATGAGACAAATGAAAGGCCCAAGGTTTATAAAAAAAAGAAAACCAAAAACACGAAAGAAAGAGAGCCAAGTAGAATTCCATTGGCAACCTTTTTCTCCTAAAATTTATTACGCAGCTGCCGACTTCATCCGTACACGCGTCCAAAAGATAACAATTACCTCTTTTTTTTCCCTTTGGATTAGAAGACAACCATTAACCCAATTCGACAATTTCCGTGTCAGCAAACCAAAATATGTAATTATAATTACTCTTTTTCGACATATAAACCATTTTTATATTATACATAAAAGTAAATTAATTAAATTCATGTTTTTTCTTGTCTCATGTAATAAAAAAAACATATAAAACATAAGTTTTTTTTACCAAAAAAAATAAAAAAATGATTATATACCCATTTATAGGGATAGTAAAATTAATTATCAATAGACACTCATTTTTTATTAAAAACAATACATTAAACAGCCTCACATGTTATAAAAATAATATGTGAAAAAGTGTCACGCATTACATGAATTTTGCATTGATAATATGTTTGTGGGTGTCAATGGAGAAAAGATAATATGTGACACGCTATCACGTTTTTATGAGCAATACAATTTCCGAGAACCATTGATCTCCCACTGTGTTTTGTCAGTGGAGTGGTTGGAATACATGAGGTTATTTCGCGTATTGCTTACAATACATCTCTTGCAATATATCTTAAAGTTTCACGTATTGCATTGGGCTCACTCTAACAAAAAAAAATATGCTAGTTTGCGGACAACCAAGAGTAATCCAGAAAATCAAAAAGCAGAAAGGGAATTTGAAACCCATTTGGACTTTTTTAATAAAAAATAGTTTTTAATACATTATATTTTTATATTTTTCCATATATTTGGATAAATTTTTTAAGAAAAATGTTACTTAATGTCTAAATGGGTGTAAACACCATCACATTGTGAGAAAAGTGATGGAGAGAAAAAAGTCAAAAGAAAAAGTAAGTAGTGCACCTATATATTTTAATTTGTGAGTAGAGTATTTGAGATGAATAAGTATTAGAATATCATTGCTTTTTTTAAAAAAAAATAAAAATAGAATTACTAGAAAAATAAAAAATAATATTTTTTGATACTCTAGAATTTTCATCTTTTAAAAAAATATCTTTTTTATAATATAAGAAAGGTGTTTAATACTAAGGGTGTATTTGGTTAGGGAGTAAAATGAGATTTTTTTATAACATAAGAAAGATGTTTAATCCTAAGGGTGTGTTTAATACTAAGATGTTTAATCCTAAGGGTGTGTTTGGTTGTTTAACACATGCAACTCATCTAGGTAATTTTTATCCTCATTTTACTCCCCATCAAAACACACCCTTAATATTAAATATCTTTCTTATGTTATAAAAAAGATTGTTTTTCAAAAGATGAAAATTCTAGTTGGTCGAAAAAAATTATTTTTTATTTTTTCTAGTAATTCCATTTGTACTTAAAAAAAGTAATAATATTCTAATACTCATTCATCTTAAACACCTATTCACAAAATACATGGGATCTACTACTTACTTTTTCTTTCAACTTTTTCTCTTTTCATCACTTCTCTCACAATGTGATGATGTCCACATTCATTTAGGCATTAAGTAACATCTTCCTTAAAAAAATTATCCAAATATATATAAAAAAAAAGAATGTATTAAAGAAAAGTCCAAACAGTTCCAAATTCCCTTTCTGCTTTTTGGTTGTCTGGATTACTCTTGGTTGTCCATAAACTAGCACATTTTTGGTTAGTGAGCCCAATGCAATAAGTGAAATTTTGAGACGTATTACAAGAGACATATTGCAAGCAATACGTGAAACAGCCTCATGTATTCCAACTACTCCATTGGCAAACGCAGAGGGAGCTTAGTGATTCTCGGAAATTGTATTGCTCACAAAATGTGATAGTGTGTCATGTTTTATCTTTTCTCCACTGGCACCCGCAGACACATTATCAGTGCAAAATTCATGTGATACCTGACACTTCCTCATGTATTGTTTTTATAATATGTGAGACTGTTTAACATATTACTTTTAATAAAAATCGAATATATATTGGTAATTAATTTTACTACCGGTGTAAATGAGTATATAATATTTTTTTGGTAAAAAAGCCTAAAACGTAAAAGTAAAAATACTTTTTCATCACTAATTATATATTTTTTTTATAAAATAATTAATAATTTATTAAAATATGAAATCATTTATATTTCAAAAATAAAAAAAATAACTTATGTTATGAAATGGAGTGAGTAATGCTAATACGAAACAACAAATTGTTTTGCCTATTTCACGTTACCAACTTTTTGAGATTTTTAATTTGTAAATATATGTCAGATTTATCATATAATTTTTTTTTCTTGTGCTATCTTTAATATAATCAGTTGATTGACTTTTTTAATTAATTAATTTTTTATTTTTTAAGATATTTACTATTGATAACAATAATGAGTAATCCTTTCAAATCATAATTTTTGGTTTGGCAGAAAATTTGTAATCTTTAGTAGGAATAATTTTATTTACCTACACAATTTTATATTATTAAAAAAATTGATCATTTTATTAATCTATCAGCTTTTTTTTTAAAATAATATTATTTTGATTTATATTTTATAAGATACCGTATCAATATATTCATATTTATTATTAAATTAAATATAAATAATACTTAATTTAAATTTTATATTTAATTTAATAATAAATATAAATGTATCATTTTAATATTTTTAAAATATCGGAGTTAGAATAATATATATATATTTTTTTAGAAGGGCAAGATGGATTGAAAAAGAACAATCCCACATGCCTTCGCTGTCGCTTCTTGGACCGCCACTTTCGTGCTAGTGAAACGTTTTCTTTCTTCAAGTACAGTCCCTCACTCCCTCTTAAAACTGCGTCGTTTGGATCTCGTTTTCGTTCTGTTTTCAGTGTTCCGGTGCCGTTTTTGTTTGGTCAAAGGCGTGGTTCCGAGTCGTTCGGGACACGTTGGTTCTTCCAACGATTCTAATCATCCAAAGAAGCCATTTCGCGTAATTCGCGTCTCTTTGTCTCGCTCCTTGTTACCACGGTGGGTCCTCCACGTTCCGCCGCCACCGTCACCGTCACCGTCGGAGAATAATTGATGCCCAAAAAAATGGATAATTCGGCGTTAAACAGAGACGGTCACTTTTCCCGAACTTCTTACTCCTCATATTCTTCCTCTTCTCGGAGGGACGTCCGTTACAGGTTCACTTCATCTCTCATTATTCCTTTTGCTTTCCAATTTCCATTAATCGCAGAATCTTGTTTTTGTTTTTGTTTTTGTTTTCCCACTTTCCCATTAAACTCACTATTAAATTCATGCTTCTTTTTTTTTATTGTAATCGAATTGTTTGATTTTTATTTTGATTTTGATTTCTCTTCTAGCCCGAAGCTGAATTTGTGTTTGCGAGGTTTTGGAAATTTATGCGGTTAATTATCCGAGTTGCCGATCATGATAAGGGTACCTGAGCTGTAACTGGTTATAAAATTCAACATATCATAGGTAATTACTAATTAAGCATGATAGTAGCTCACTAACTTGCATTATTAAGGCGCTTTTCAATTGTTAAGAGATTTAGAGGGAATTTTCTCGATTGGTGAATACAACATTAGATTGGGTTAAATGACGACTCCAATAGAAGTATAGAACTTTACTGTGTTCGAACTTCGAACCGGAGAAGGTTTATCTGAATCATTATCCTCAGTCCAGAGGATACAAAAATGCCTGTAGGAATACTGTAGTCTAAGACCAAAAGATTGGGATTCAATGTCGCTTTCGTGACTAGGATTTACATGACCATTCTGGAAACACACGTTATAGTAGTTGATTGCATAACGTGGCAATCTTTGATGCTTATACTTTCCTTTTATTGTGAATATAAGATAAGATTGGAAGTTAATTAGGGTGCTTTTGGTAATATTTTTCGGAGAGGTGCACTAGCTTATGAAAAACGAGTCAATTTTTTCTGTTTGGTAGACCAAAAAGTTGTGGTGTTTTTGCTCGCGGCAATTAAAAGCCAGAGATGCTCTTGCCTCATGGGGTGCTTTTCAAAATTAGCTTTGAAATTCAAAATACTAATATGATCTTACTCTAATTAATGGCAATAAATGTCAATTACACTATTTAATATCTATATCTATTATTGTCATTTTGAGTATTTGGAGCATATTTACCAAACACTACCATCGGGTTCTACTTATTGAGAGCAATATTTGCAATATTTAATCAAACGGTGCTACTATGATTTTTTTATAGCAAACCAAACCAAGCATTAGTCGTCATGCTTCTGGTGATGTCTGTACAAGATACTTTGTCCTTTTCCCTTTCTCCGCATACACTGCTATGAAATGCAGTGGCTACTTTGTTTCTCCTTGATTGTTATCGATGACTATAAAAGTTCCATTGGATTTTGTTTTTCCTTGGTCTTTTTCTTGTACTTGTTACTATCAGGAGATTTTTTGTAGACCAGGTGAAAATTGGAGCAGTTTAGAGCATAACCATGTACAGTGGTGACTCATTCTTTGAAAGGTTGATTCATATTGATGATTCCATTTCATGGAAAAGGAATGGCTTGTTTGGTCTTAATACCATAGCATTTGTAAACGTCTACTAACTTCTTTTGGGTTATATAGGTGAGGAATATATTGTTTTAAAGAAACAGTTTATGCTGTTTACCATGTTGTATGAAGTTTGAAGCGACTTTGATGGTTAAATGTTCATAAAAGATGATAGGTACGTGAGCATTATTTATCTTTTTCTGGGTACATACACATGAACCTTATGCTACACTCAAATTGTCACAAATAGTTTGCTCAAGCTGTATTTGGATTTGAGAGGGCTAAGCATTGAAGGGACAATGAAACAACTCAAATAGAAATGGAGCTACTTAGCTTCCTCATTAAGTTCTGAGTTCTTGGGCAATTTCTTTTACTAGTATGATATTAATTTGCCAATACTTGATTGATGGTTGAGTGTTTGATGGTTTGGATGGAACAGCATGTGAAGTGCGGAATGGGAGACAAGGGTACCATTGCATTCCCCTTCATTGATAAGAAGCCATAGATTTATTAGTTACACAACAAAATCATTTTAACATGATATGTTATGATGATAGCCAAGTCTTTCTTTGCCTAAGGGATTATAGTCTAACATCCAAAGGGAGTAGGGATACCCTGGAAGAAAATGATAGCCCCTTCTAATATGTTTGTCAATATGGTTGATCATATATTCATATCAATACATTGAAGATTGGCAATATTTTGATTATGTACACTTGAGGAATCTGCTTTTTTGTCCCAGTAACAATGACTTTTCTCCTTTTATGTTCGGCAGCTGTGGCCGTTGTGGTTATGAACTAAACCTATCCTCATCAAACCGGAACACCTCATCCATCGGATCTAAATATGGGAAGTCCATAAAGCGAGGTATTATATCATTCTTCAATATTGATGATAGCAGATTTACCCAAGTTGATGAAATTCAATGCGCGCCTCATTTTTCCAAGCACTCGTGGGGTTTGTTTCGCCGAAGAACTAAGCTTCTTTGTCGCAAGTGTGGCAACCATATTGGAAATGCACACAATGGTTACACTTCATCATCCATCTCTCTTGTGCCTGACACAGCAGAATCATTTCCTGGCACCGAAGTGCCAAGTCATACAAAATATGACATTCGCATCCGTGCCTTACAGCCTTCATCTTCCGAAGAATCTGGAATCCCTGTGTTTGATTGAAATACCTGGTAAAAGTTGTACTAAACTTTAGTTTATTAATATATGCAAAGTTCTGGTTTGACATGGTTTTGGTTTTCCTCCTCTTAAATGTGATTAATAGCCGCGTCTGAGGAGTTGTAAGAATTGAACTGAACCGTAACTTATAAAGGTCATAGGTGTGACATTTGGTGAAGTTATTAACTTGGCAATAAATCGAGATATGATAGTATATTACAATTTACACATAAATCGTAACACTTTAGTAAATTTTTTCTAAATTGCACTACTTCATAGTAAGAAAACTTATCGGGAGGACATTGAGCAAATTTGTCGTTTCTGCTCCCTTTTCTTACACTAAACATTAATTAAGTTGCACTTCCTCCATGTGAATTGAAAATAATAGAGAAGTATAAATTGAAAATTTTATTTGTTTTAGATCGTCAAGCCTTTATGCTAATATATAGTATGTTTTGGGTTAGTGTTTGACAATTTCTACATGATGATTTGGGTGTTTATGGACAGAAAATCAAACATACAAATGGTAGTTATATTTTTAATTAATTGTCAATATCAAGTAATCAACATGTGATTGCGAAAACTGATTAGTGGGTGTGGAAAATTCCCACGTCCCAATATTGCAACTATACCTGTTCTTGTCGATCAATGGAACTTCAAATATGTATTATTTATTTGTACAATTTTTATACAACGCATCTGTGGGAAATCACAATTTTTATTATTAATGTGGGTCTTACCAGATTCAATGATGATAAATTAAGTGTAAAAAAGTTGTATAAATAACATATCTCATTGATTAGCATCAGCAGCACTATAAAATTTTCCTGATGTGCAGTGATAACCCAACTTAAACGGGAAATATACAACAGAGGAAAGAAATAAAAATAAAAGTAAAAATAAAGACAATATACAAGAGTCAGCTTGTAATTTCGGTGTCTAGAACCCTGACGGACCTGGCTGTTCTGAATAATGCCTTTACTTCGTTCCCCTTTTTCTTTCTTTACTTCTTAATAAGTTACATTTGAAAAAATTATGGTATGTTGAGAATATTTATTCTAATTTTTTATATGTATATATAAGATTAGGAGAGGTAAGTGCAGTATCCCATTAGGACAAGAAAAGGCCCCAAAACCTCTTCAACGATTTCTGGCATTTGTTCTATTTTGAAGAGTAAGTTATTTACCATTATCATTTTTATAAGAAATTATTTTTTAAGAGATTCTAAGTCCCCATGGCACTCCTTTCAAGAAACAAAATACCGAAACAAGAGCTCATGCAAGGGAAATTATTAGATTCATATAAAAGGTAATTATAAGGTGGAATTTAAATTTATGGATTCATTATAAATCCCTTATTTTTAGTCATTAGATGATTATTATTTTTATTAGATGATTTGATCCAATAACTAATAATTGGGGGTTCATAATAAACCCAAAGATATGATGGACTTTAAATTTTTGGGTCAATCATGGATTACTTATTATTAACTGTTGGATTATTATTATTTTTATTTGATAGTTTAATCCAATAATTAATAATAGGGGTCAATAATGGATCTAAGAATAAGAGGTCCACTATAAACCTACTAATAATAAAGTAGAACTCAATTCGACACATACTATCTATGGCATTCTAATAATTTCTCCCTAGTGTAATTGATAGGAGTCAACTCATAGGTATAGAAATAAACAATAATGTTATTCCAATACTCAATTTTTTCAAACATCTAAATACCCTACTCATAAATATATAAGTTCCACAACTTATTTTTCTTCCAATTTATTTTTTTTTCATCACTCTTCTTACACAATCATGAATGTCTGTGCCTATATACGTGTTGAAATAACATTTTGTAGAAAGAAATTGCTGTCACAAAATTATTTGAAGAGGAATAATACACAACCATCAGAATGCTTACACCAAGCTAGATGACAAAATAAATGTATGAGATTATATAACTACAGAGGGGCAAAGTAGGAAGAGGAAAAAAGAAAGGAAAAGTAACGTCATTCTTTCTTTCACAACATGTTCTCTCTCTCTCTCTCTTGTTTCTCTCGCTTGCCCAAAAGCTTTCATTTGCTTTCTTTCTTATGTTTTTCTCTTCGTTTTTCATCGTCCACGGGAGGAAAAAGAAGAAGGAAAATCAAAATTTATTGGTAGCGCATAAAACTAATTCTCACGGATGAATCTTAGTTCATTCCATTTGATTTCTTATATATGTTTGTGGTTTATGTCTCAAGAAATGAATGATTTTTTTTTTCAGTTTTTTCAGTAACAAAACGAATTGAGAATGACTCTGTTAAAAGCTGAGATTTGCTATTATTGTTGAAAACTTGTGTTAAAAAATTGTAAATAGGTGTTACGAAAAGTTGTAAACTAGTATGTAAAAAGTTGTAAACCATTGCATAAAAAGTTATAAACCAATTAAAGACACATACTAAACAAGTTATTGAAAACTAAAGTTGAAAAATTATAAACGCATGTTATGAAATGTTGTAAACCAATATGCAAAAAAGTTAATGTTATAAATCAATATGCAAAAAGTTATAAACCATTATACAAAAAGTTATAAACCAGTAGCAAAATATTGTAAACTAATTGAGGATACATACAACCAAGTTATTGAAAACTGGAGTTGAAAAATTATAAATGCGTGTTAAGAAATGTTGTAAACCACCATGCAAAATGTTGAAAACCATTGCACAAAAAATTGTAAACCAGTAGCAAAATATTGTAAACTGATTGAAGACTCTATGTTTTCACCTATTCAAACTCTTAAATAGTATTTATATTAAACTATAAAATTTTTAAAAAATATTTGATTATGTAAACCAAATTAAATTTAGCAAACACAACAATCTTATTACTAAATAAATAAATATAATTGTCATTATTAGACTAATTAACATAACACTCGATTAAAATTAAATTTTACAAATAAATAAAAATTAAATTTTATTAGGATATTATTTAGTCCTATTTTATATTCATAAAATTATGAATTTTATTGATATAATATTATTAGTATAGTTTTCAAATTTTTAAATTTTCTATTTGATCTAATTTTAAAATCTTTAAATTTAGATTATGTCTTTAAGAATGATGTTATATGTACGTGTGAATATATATAAATGATCATACTTTTTTAATTATATTTATAAAAAAAAATTAAGCACCAAATAAGAATAATAAATATATTACTAATGACTAAAATTTAATTTAATTATTATATTTAGGTCTATTTTATATTTATAAAATTATAAAAACATAAAGTCCTCAATTGACTTACAATATTTTGTTACTTGTTTATAACTTTTTATGCAATAATTTATAATATTTTGTATAGTAGTTTACAACATTTCGTAACACGCATTTATAATTTCTCAACTCCAGTTTTCAACAACTTAGTTAGTATGTGTCCTCAATTGGTTTATAATATTTTGCTATTGATTTACAATTTTTTGTACAATGATTTATAACATTTTGCGTGTTGATTTACGATATTTCATAACACACATTTATAGTTTTTCAACTTCAGTTTTTAACAACTTATTTAGTATGTGTCCTCAATTGGTTTATAATATTTTGCTACTAGTTTATAACTTTTTATGCAATGATTTATAACTTTTCGTAATACGTATTTATAATTTTTCAATTCTAGTTTTCAATAATAACAACAAATCTCAGCTTTTAGTAGAGTTATTCTCAATTCATTTTGTTACTGAAAATACTGGAAAAAAAATCATCCATGTCTTGAGACATATACCACAAACACATGATAAATCAAATAGAATGAATTAAGTTTCATTCGTGAGAATTGGTTTTGTGCATTACCAATAGATTTTGATTCTTCTTCTTTTTCTTTCTTCTCTTAACATGAAAAATGAAGAGAGAAATGTGAGAAAGGGAGAGAAAATAAAAACTTTTGGATAGGAGAGAGAAACAAGAAAGAGAGAGAGCGAGCAGATTGTGAAAGAAGGATAATGCTATTTTTTCTTCCTTGTTTCCTCTTTTTACTTTACCTCCCCATAGTTATACAATTCTATATATTTATTTTATGATCTTAGTATAAGTGTTTGGCGTAAATATTATAATGTACATTGTTATTCCTCTTATCTGAAAATCGTTTGCACGTGGAACACGGCTTTGGGACACATTGGAAAAGTCCAGCTTTATTTATAGCACGCCATATCGCCGACCGTCACCCAAAGATCCTTCTTATCACCCCTTTGTGCTTGGCTGAGTTAATGTCCTCGGTGGAGTTTCCTGCAACTACAAAGTTCCACAACTCACACATGGCATTTTTGATGCTTTTGTTTGTTGCTACCACAGCACTGAATCCTGTATTAGCAACAAAAGGTTGCGATTTCCCCGCCATCTTCAATTTCGGTGACTCGAACTCGGATACTGGTGGCTTGGCCGCTACGTTTATTGTACCAACGCCGCCATATGGAGAGACATACTTTCACCGACCCGCTGGAAGGTTCTCTGATGGCCGCCTCATCATTGATTTCATAGGTAAATTGGTATTGTTTTCTACTTTTAATCCAGTGTACATGTCAATATCTGAATTCTGAACAAGAAGATTATTTAAACATATGACTGGGTGTCCCACACAAGGAATTATTGAATGTGATAGATAGGTGATGGTGAATAGGCATCATCATCCTATTCAATGGACATTTACTCTTGTATATCAAAATACTACTATTGAATTCCAAAAAATATCTGTGCCTCATCACGCATATTCTAATTATAATCTGAGTTATAATTTGTGAGTTGTTTCAGCCAGCCTATCCTTCCGAGGTTAGAAAATCTTTATTCATGTCCGTAATTAAGGGCGAATCACTTATGATGATGAGAAAGAAAAACATTGAGCATGCTTGGTTTCACTTTTTATGATCTGTATTTTTCTATTATCAGAATATTGTGAAATAAATCATGAAAATATAGAAAATGAAAAAAAATTATTATTTTTATTATTTTTAATTTACAAAATTATAAGGATAGGAAAAAGTAGAAACGATAAGCAAATAGGCCGATATAGATACAGCAAGTGGGAAGGAAGAGGTCTAAAAATTTACTTTATTCATGTTCCTAAAAGCAAATGGAAGGTCTACATTATATTTTTCAAAATTTAATTTCATTAAAACAATTATATATAATTAATATATTTTGTAATAAAATTAATCTTAAATTCCTTTCAAATTAAGATTTAATTTTGATACATAGTGTGTAAAAAGTTTTACACAATTATCCAATATGTAATGGGATATCAGTAAATATAGTTTAAATTCTATCTCACTATTTGAAAAGTCATTTAAATGAAGAGATTTAATTGGATGACAGTATAATTCTTTTTTTAAAACTTCAAAATTATACCCTTAAAAATATTATACATTTTGTGAATTTTAAAATATTTTTATTTTGAAAGTATTTTCTCTCTTAAAAAATTTATTTATATATATAGCATAATTATATTATTATTATAGTCTTCTCATTAAAATAATAGGTAAATATAATACTGTGAAACCTTAATAAAAGTAAGACAATAAATTATATTATCGTTTCGTCAAAAACCTGGAGAATCATAAAATACAAGTAGTAAAGGATTTTGAAAGATTACTACATCTTCAAATATCTTTCTTTATTGAAAGATAAAACTCTTAAAGGTGTATTTGGTTAAGAATAAAAATAGGCAGTAAATTTTATAAATAAATTTTATATATAAAATAAAATTTTCAACTTTTATTCCCAAACCAACCAAAATAAAAAAAAACGACGCAGATGTTTCCTCCCCACCTTTTTTCTCCATCTTGGATAAGGCAGAGCAGGAAGCTCACAAACTAGATAAGGCGGCCGGTAGCCACTGATCTATAGTAGCAGGTCAAACACGCATTTAAACTCGTCTTGATAATTATAAGCATGATTGTTTTTCAGTTTGGACGATTAGAATTGATTTTGTCCCCAATAATTGATTCTAAAATTTTTTGATGTTATTTGGTTGGTAAAGATTAAGATCAATTCTTGCTTTTAGAATTGGTTATAGAAAAAGTGAAAAATTCTTTATTTTTCTTGAATCAATTTTAGAGTAATTATTAAATAAAAATCACTTTACTTTAAAATACCCATATGCACAATGGCAGCCATGAAAATCTTGGATAACTCAAAAATATCCAGTCAAATTCAACTACTCCTAGAAAGCATCTGCACAACCACTACTTTAACTTACTCCTTATTATACAATGTGCGAGTAAATATGTATGTTATATTCAATTTATATTAAATTATTATTTTTATATATTGATTTAATAAAATCTGATTGATTGAACCAATGATCTAGTGACTCAATATCTTAACCGAGTTAATTATTTACGTGGTTCTGAAAACTGTGCTATATTTAATGTGCAAATTATACACAAGGTTTCCTTATAAACAACCAAACAAGGGAGATCGCTTAAAAAAAAAAATAAACAAAGAAAACAAGGGAAGTGGGTTTAATTTAACAAACAAGAATATTGATAGCGTAAGACACTCTAAACATCGAGAAAAATCAGTATAATCATCCTATAAAAGCTACTGATTTCATGAAAGTGGCCAACTTATATTAAGGGAAAAATTATACTCTATTTCTATTGCACTATCCTTATACCGTATCTTTTTTTCAAAAAACAAGAAACACATATTAATCCTCTTCTTTTTATCAAAATGATGTAAGTAAATAATATAAATAATTAGTGTGAATATATGAAACTCGTTATTTTAATATGAGGGTATGCTAGTTTACTACCAGGAAACTGTATTTGCGACAATTTACGAATGCTCAAATTTTTTGTCTATCATTTAATTACTTCATATATCTTGTTTTTAGATAAATTAATTGCTACATATATTTCATAATACATTTCACTACAAATGTGTAACTTGTGACATTTAAATTAGGAGTTTAATTTCTATGCATTTCAAATGAGATAATTTGATTGGATAATCTTATATTAAAATTAAACTCTTAAAATATTTGATTAAACAAAATAAGAAGGGTAGAGATGGAATGCCAACATATAGTGCCATAATATTCTGTAGTAGAATTTTCAAGCTAGTAAGCCTGAGGCGGAATCTAATACTAGATTCAGTAATTTAATGTTCTAGTCATTAACCAATTCACCATCAAATGAAGGATTTAATTCCAACTTCGATCCGCAACTATGTATGTTCAGCACAGTGTCTTGGACTCCCCTATCTCAGTGCATACCTTGATTCCTTGGGGACCAACTTCTCACATGGCGCAAACTTTGCAACATCAGCATCAACTATCAGACCCCCGGCCAGTATTATACCTCAGGGTGGATTCAGTCCTTTCTACCTTGATGTTCAGCACACTCAATTCAAAAATTTCAAACCCAGAACACAATTTATTAGACATCAAGGTGATGAAGCAACTTCTGTTCATTATTCACAGATATCCTTAGGTGCTTCTGAGTTGTAAGTAAGGAATGTTTAGTTTGTTTTTGTTCTATTTTCCATTGCAGGAGGCATATTTGCAAGCTTGATGCCTAGAGAAGAGTATTTTACTAAAGCTTTGTACACATTTGACATCGGTCAAAATGATCTTGGTGCTGGCTTTTTTGGTAACTTGACTGTGCAGCAAGTCAATGCTTCTGTACCTGATATAGTCAATAGTTTTTCCGAAACTGTCAAGGTAGTTTTAATTACCCCCTTTTTAGATGTTTTATTATTATTATTTTTTTATAATTAATTCATTGTTCTATACTGATTTACTTGGTTATCAAGAACATATACGATTTGGGGGCTAGATCATTTTGGATACACAATACAGGACCCATTGGCTGCCTCCCTTATATTTTGGCCAATTTTCTCTCAGCCGAAAGAGATAGCTATGGTTGTGCAAAGCCATACAATGAAGTAGCTCAGTATTTCAACCAAAAGTTGAAGGTAGCAGTGGCTCAACTACGCAAGGACCTTCCGCTGGCTGCATTTACATATGTGGATATCTACTCTGTAAAGTACTCTCTCTTCAGAGACCCAAAGAAATACGGTAAGCCAAATACAACTATCCCCGTCTTCATATTCTTGTTCAAAAGCCGGCCTACAATGTATATCACTGGTTGAGTGCTTTATTGATGTGTAGGATTTGAGTACCCTCTTGTTGCTTGTTGTGGCTATGGAGGGGAGTACAACTACAGCGATATTGTTGGATGTGGAGGAAGTATAGTGGTCAATGGCACTGAAATTTTTGTGGATTCATGTGAAAGACCATATATTAGAGTGAACTGGGATGGCATCCACTACACAGAGGCAGCTAACAAGTTCATCTTCAATCAAATCTCTACTGGGGCTTTTTCTGATCCACCCATTCCCTTGAATATGGCATGTGATAGAAATTCCATTAAAAATTACTAAGAGTTAACTTCTCAACCATCTGTATCAGAAATAAAGCATATACTTCCATGGGAAGTTTAGAAGATTTTAGGGGATAAGCGCACATGACAGTGTCATATAATAAAACTTAAACAGAAATTCGCTATTGCTCTTACCTAGAAATCTAGTAAGAGGCAGGTTCCGCTTGATGTTTGTACAAGTGGGAGTGGGACACCTGTAAAGACACTCAGATGCTCAAGTCGGCAAGGGTTTAGGTGTGGAGTGGCAAATGTGAGAATTGTATTTTAAATCATACATGGAGGCTTAGAGCCTTTTTATATAGTGAGGTGACCCTGTGGATAAATCCAGGGAGGATCTTCCATGTGTTTCCTTGAATAAGGAGATTCCTGTATGATTTAGAAGACAATGAATACATTTTGTATCAGTGGGAGATATATTCTTGATTTGTGTTATTTCCAAATTGTATAGAATCTAACTATATATATGCTCGATCGCAAGGATCTAGGCCAAATCAGTGGAAGATCACCGAAGGTACCATATCACAAGGCCAACTCGTGGGTCCTGTAATTGAGTTCTTTGAAGGTGGGTTGAGGTCTCTGACCCATATTTCTGGTCTAATACATAGCCCTCGAGTTCGCTCGCAGGACGGGTTGTTGGGGTTTAAGAGTTTGTGCCGAGGACTATGTATCAAGCTCAAATGAGTCGAGCTATTATGCGCAATTTTGATACGACTTTTGGTTTCTTCAGTGGCAATTTGTGGGAGATGGTGTCATGACACGTGTCATGTTATGAATGGTGGGAAATCATGTCACATTTAAGTGGAGATCGTGGGTCGCATGTAGACGGTTAGTTGAAGTGATTAAGCCCAAGTCGTTGGATGAGATAAGCAATCTGGATGTGTTTTTGAATGGAGGGAACATTGCTCTCAATTGGATAAGCTTGATGATGTTTCTTATAGGTTTGGATTGAAGGAAAGGGACTCATTTTGATCAAAACTTGCCTTTTTGCTTATCGAAAAGGCATCGTGACGAGAAAAATTTATTTAAAAATCGTAATTTTCAATTTAATTATCAATGGTTCAATGTAGTCGCCATCGATTTTATGTGGAAAAATTGGAAAACCATTTTAATATAGCAAAATTGATCTTTTTAAATGAATTTGGGCTTATGAATCTACTTATAATTAGGGAAGGGTCAAAAATTTTCCCCTGCACTCCAAATACATGAGTCTTAGTTATCCCCAAATTGTTGTGCAAGTTAAATGACAACTTTAATACTTTTATTTTTCCCAAAAAAGAATTAAAGTCTAAAATCATTTCTAAAATTTAATAAAAATATTTAAAATATAAAATTTAATTTTGACTTGATAGAAAAAGGAAAATTTGCTCCTAGTTATCCTTTGATACAATAATAAGAAATTCAAAGTCAGGTTGTTCTTCGAAAAAAATGATTTGTATGTTGAGTTAATTTTAATTATTAAAAAATGATTTTTCTTTTCTTTTATTTTGGATATAGTAAATACACTCTTGCATAAGATTTAGGATTGTACAAGTTATACAATAAACCTTACAATTCTTATAACCCTTCAGGATGGTTAAACCATATATCAATGTCGTAAATTCGTTGCGTGGATTAAAAAATATATTATTTACCGAAAGAGAAAAGCCATTTATTACTAATGATTACAATATTGATAAAACAAAAAGAAAAACCAACATTTTGTTTTTATCCTCACCATCATTTTCTTTTCGAAGAGAGCCCAAAACACATTTGATCAAAAGACAAGGAAAAAATAGAGGATTAGTCAAATAAAGCATAACAAAAAAGGGTTAAAAGTAAACAAAAAGGAAATGATTAATAACGATTTTCATAAAAAGAGGATAAATAACGACACATAATAATAATAATAATAATAATAATAATAATAATAATAATAATAATAATAATAATAATAATATAAAGGAAGGAAAAATGTGATTACCCAACACCAGTGTTCTAAATTGCAGTTGCGATCGCAGGCATAACAGCTACTGCGATGCGGATTGAGGCTGTTGCGGTGTGATTTTTTTTTTGGCACAAAATACTAAAATAAAAGAGGTATAACAATGGTAGCACATGAAAAGAAAGGTCCCCACATATTTGATATAAATTTATGTTATCAACATATTCAAATTAATTTTTCCTTTTCAATCATATAACTCACCCATTAAATAAGAAAAAACACGCAAACAATAAGGAAAAACCCATATACTTCATTCATTAAAAACAATTAAAAAAGATATTTAATCTAAATATATATTTTGTTGTCGACGATCTAAATAATTTTTTGACAAAACTACCAAATTCATCCCTCTAAAATTTCATGTTGATCAAATTAGTCCCTATAAAAAGAAAACTCTCAAATTGGTCTCTTCAAAATTGAATAGTCGACCAAATTAGTCCCTAAAAAATAAATCTCTCAAATTAGTCCTTTAAAAACTCTAAATCGGACAAATTGATGCTTACAAAACTGAATAATCAGTCAAATTAGTCCCTCTGATAAGTTAGGTAAGGAGGACTAACTTATCTGATAATTCACTTTTGCAGAGACTAATTTGAGAGTTTTTTTTTGTAAAGACTAATTTGTCTGACTATTCAATTTTACATAGAGCAATTTGAGAGTTTTGTCTTTACAGGACCAATTTGGTCGATGCGAAATTTTAGAGAGACGAATTTGGTAGTTTTATCTAATTTTTTTTGGTCGGGGTCGAGGGCATATTTGGGAGGGGGGTTGAGCACCCTCCAACTCTGCTGGGTGCTCAAACCCGGGTGCACCATTCAATTGAGGCAAGTGCTTTTATCAACTAAGCTGGCCTCGATGTGCTGACCTAAATAAATTTCAAACAACCAAAAATGTTGGAAAAAAACAAAGAAAGCTTGCCTAAGCCCACCCAACAAACCACTACAGCACCTTTAAGCAAAGAAAGAAAAACGAAAAAAGAAAATTAAAGCAGCACCTCACCCCCTTCCCCATATGCCACTTCTAGAGTCTTCCTTTTCTCTCCTCCTTATCTTTCCCAAACAAAAGAAGGGTGCTCAAGCTTAATGTTCGACCCTAAAAAAAGAGCACCCCCACCACCATTTTTTTTTTCACAAAAGTCTAGCATAGCTTCGTTCCCTTTAACCATTTGTAGAACTCTCTTCGGCCTAAATCTCCCCTAACCCCATCCTCACTTTCCTTGTTAGTTTTCTTCTGTCCTTTGAATTGCGAGGTCAAGGTGCAGATATGCGAAAAGGAGATGAAGACTAGAAAGATTAGAGAGTTATTGATTTTAGAGTCTTAGAATGGCTAAATTTTCCCTTTCTTTTTTGCTCTGTTCTTTGAATTTTATCAAAGCCTGAAATTTGCTTCTTTTCTATATTGGAAGAATGGATGGGATGAATAAGAATGAGACTGAACTGATTTGGCAGGTTGGTTGCACTCTGATGCAGCTCGATGTTACGATGCGATTTTCCCAGAGATTTCTAATCAAAACGTAATTGCGGTGGGATGCGGTTGCAGACACCGCTGCATCCACAATATTACAGCCACATCAGCTGATGTGATTCACAATTGGAATCACTGCCAACACTATTTGACCCAAGGCTGAGTGATCAACACTTCAACAAGGAATTGGGTAGCAGAGCAACAATGGTACTCGGCATAAGCTAACAGTGATAGTGCGAATTGGTTGTGGCAGGTTGTAGAGATGATGTGGCCGTGGTTGTGGATTTGCTGTGGTACAAAGTAGTTATCACGAGCAGAGGCAGAGGTTTTGCGACATCGTGAATATGAAGGCAATGGTCTTGGTTTATAGGGCAAAGTGATGGGGGGTTGTGGGGTGGTGGTTGTGGCTCACAGAGTCATGGCGGGTGGTGTGATGGTGATGGGCTTTTATGGATGAAGGAAATGATATTTTTTTTTGTTGCGAATGATTCCCCTTAACTCTGACTATTTATACACATTTCTAACCCTAAATAAAATTAATTACAGATTGTTTGATTTGATCCTACTGACATTAATTGAAGAAATTTGATTTTATTTGGACCAACTAACACATCATGATTGGTACTAGTTTAAGAACAAACAATTAAAAAAGATTTGATTAACACTAATTAAAACACAAAATCAATTTGAAAAGTAAACTCATGTCAATTGACTAAAAAAAAAAATCTGAATTATTATTTGTTTATTTTTTTTAAAAAATCAAACAAAACAATTTTTTTATGACCCAATCAAAAATTAGGTGCTAACAACACCCTTTTTAAATGTTTTATTATTAGCTATTTTTTTAATTAATTCATTGTTCTAAACTGATTTACTTGGTGATCAAGAACATATATAATTTTTGGGCTAGATAATTTTGGTTACACAATATAGGACCTATTTGTTGTCTCCCTGATATTTTGGCCAATTTTCTCTTGGTCGAAAGGGATAACTATGGTTGTGCAATGCCATACAATGAAGTATCTCTTTATTTCAACCAAAAGTTGAAGGAAGCAGTGGCTCAACTACTTGAGGATCTTCCTTTGGCTGTATTTACATTTGTAGATATCTACTCTATTAAGTACTCTCTCTTCAGTTATCCAAAGAAATACGGTAACCTAAATAAAAATATCCTCATTTTCACAGTCATGTGCTGAAATCGGCCTACAATGCATATCACTGGCTGAGTATTTCATTGATGTATAGGATTTGAGTATCCTTTTGTTGCTTGTTGTGGATATGGAGGGGGTGTGCAATTACAACAATATTGTTGGATTTGTAGGAAGTACACTGGTCAATGTCACTAACATTTTTGTGGATGACATCCACTACACAAAATCTAACTAACGAGTTCATCATCAATCAAATCTGTATAGGGGCTTTCTCTGATCCACCCATTCCCTTGAATATGGCTTGTGATAGAACTTCCACTAAAATTTGCTAAGCTTTAACTCTTCAATGATCTATATTAGAAATAAAGTGTATTTACAAGCTATAAGTGGATAAATGCACATGACAATATCATATAATAAAACTTAAATGGAAGTTTGCTATTGTTCTTACCTAGAAATCTGGTAAGGGGCAGCTCCTCTTGATGTCTGTAAAAGCTGGGGTGGGATACCTACTAAGACACTCCAATACCTAAGTCAGTAAGGGTTTAGGTGTATAGTGGCAAAGATGAGAATTGTATTTTAGAGCCCCTTTATACAGTAAGGTGACCTTATGGATAAAATCGAAGAGGATCTTCCATGTGTTTCATGAATAAGAAGATTCCCGTAGGATTTAGGATATATTGAATGCATTCTATATTGTTAGGAGATATATTCCTAATTTGTGTTATTTCTAGATTATAGAGCATCTAACTATATTTGCGCCTAATCGTGGGGATCTTGGCAAAATCATTGGAAGATCATGGAGAGGGGATACCATATCAAGAGGGTGATTTGTGGGTCCCGTATCCAAGTTCTTCAAAGGTGGGCTGAGGTCCCTAGACCATTTTTTTGGTCTAGTACATTGCCCCCAAGATCGTAGGCCGAGTTGTTGGTGTCTAGGCATTTGTGTTGAGGTGCACATGCTGAGGACTATTTGCCGAGCTCAAATAAGCCAACCTGTTATGCATACTTTTTATGCGGCTTTTGGTTTCTTCAATGGCAGTTTATGGGAGATCATGTCATGATACTGTTGCATCATTAATGGTGGGCAATCATGTCACATTTTAGTGGAGATTATGGCTCGTATGCAGACCATTAGATCAAAGTGATTTGGCATAAGCCGTTGGATGCTATGAGCAATCTAAATGTGTTTTTGAATGGAGGGGAACATTGCTATCCGTTCAATTAGCCTCGGGGTGTTTCAAATAGGTTTGGATCGAAGGAAAGGGATTTATTTCAATCAAAACATGCCCTTTTGCTCCATTATGTTACTCTTTTGCTACTCAAGTGCTCATTACCTAGATTCAAGCTTCCTTCCAACTTTTTTATGCAATTTTAATTGGTTAATTCAACTCTCCTATTTCTCTTTTTCTTTTGTTTAATTTTTTACACACGAAACCTTAGGGTAGATGATGTAATTTCTCCCATTGGTTCTTATTCCTTTTTGGGAGCATTTCCTCTTTCTGAGCCCTATTTCGCCCTGCTATGTTTAGGTTTTTATCAATGGCTAATGGAAATGGTGTGTGTAAATCAGGGAAAGGGAAAGCCATGGTTGACAAGGTAGAGTATGACCCGTATGGTTAGGTGGATACCAGATATCTTCTTCTAGGGAGGAAAAAACAGACTGCGTGCCTTGTGCCCTTAGTGAAAATGGTCTATTTCTATAAAGAGGGGCAAAGTGCTTGACTTTATTTTTATGTATGATAATATCTTGAGAAACTAGGTGTTAGGGTTCCTTTCACCCTATTTGAGGATGGGTGTTTGAATAAGGTGAATGTAGCCTCTTTTCAATTGCAACCAAACAATTGGGTTTTTGTTTGGGCTTTTGAAGTTCTCTTCGAAATGGTTGACCATAATCCAATGTTGGGATTTTCTTTTATTTTTTCATAGTGAAAAGGGGGTTGAGAAGGTGTGAATACTCGATTTTGTTCGGCCCTTAAACTGAAAATCCTAAAAATTGACAAATTTTTAATAGTTTGTAAATAAAGATCATCATCACTTTTCACCCATGGATTGTCACATTTTTTGTTTTTACATCTCTTGTGAAAAATAAAAATAAAAAAATAAAAAAAATCCAAATGAAAAATAAAAATACCAACCCATGCTTTTTTTTTGAATGAATCAATTTTTTTATAAAAAAAAGAGAAAAGCCCAACTAGTTTAGCCCGTTTCCTTTTCTCTGATTAAAAAAAATAATAATGATAAGAAATCAATACCAATGGCAGGCACAATGATCTTCCCTCCACTTCCTGAGTAATGATGATGTCCATTCCACTTCATAAGCCATGATCATGTCTCTCCCTTTACAGATTGAGGGAGACCCTATCACCAACCTGTACTCAATAATGGTGAGGACCTGCATAGGAACAACCATTGCCATACAAATCCATCATTAAGAGAAGAACGAGGGATTCAAGAGGAGAGCAATCGGAAATACTGAGAGAATACACATTGAGAGGGATCACCTATAAGCTAGAGACCATCAGCTAGAAAAATTCAAAAGCAGTTACATAGATACAAGCCAGAATCATCAATACAATTAGGAATAGGTATAATTTTATCAATGTCATAAAAATAAAAATAAAAATAAAAAGAAATGGAGGCCACAGCCTCCCTCTCTCTGCCAAGCACCGCCGCGGCCTCCCCTTTTCCCTATCCTCATCTTCCTCTTCTTCCCCTTCATCATCATCATCATCCTCCCATAACTTCCCTTCTCCACCTCCCTTTATCATCCTTTCTTCCACCATCATCACCTCTCGAACCACCACCAATAGCCACAGCCGGTTCATCCTCCCCTCAACACAACCATCATCATCAAAGCGAACCCCAACCTCATCCCTTAGCCGTGAAACCTACACTGCCACCATCATCAGTCACGACTCCCTCAAAAACCCATAACCACCGCCATGAACTCAGCCAACCTCCACAAGCCACTGTGAAGCCACTATCTTCCCCATCGAACCCGGCCGCTGTGCACCACTCGGCCACCGCCACCCTTCCTCGGTCCTTCATGGTTCCAGACCATCAGATCGGCCTATTCCCATCCATCGTCACTGGAAAGCACCACCATTAGCGCTACGCCTCCCTCTTGTAGCCTGCACAAACCACCACACACCCTCCTTCTCCGATCTGCCTGGCCTGACCACCACCGCGTGACTCCTCCCTCTTATCGCAGGTTGCGCCGCCATCCTTTTTGTCGCCGTGACCTAGCAGTCTCAGTCCATGGTGGCGCGGCTAATGCTCCCACCACTTCCCTCATGATCTCACTCTTACTCTTTTCTCATTCTCTCTCTGTGCTTCTTTTTTTTGCTTTCAGAAAATGTGAAGGCTTAATGAGTGAATGTGTGTGTCTACGTGTTGAAGGTGAGAGAGGGAGAGAATTCAGTAAGTGTAACATCCTAATTTTTAACCCAATACTCTAGAACATAATTAGGTTAATCATTAGTCTGTTACGTCATAGCTTCTTTATTACTTTAAAATACTTAGCGGAAATACTGGTAAATTTTTTTTTGAATTATAAAAGCAAAGTGAGAGCCATGCGACACGTTAATTAGTAATGCACGAAAGGCAATGAAGCAAGCGTCGCATAGCAACATGACATAAGCACATAAAAGCACATCATAATAACATGGAACTACATATTTATATAGTATGCCCACTTAGGTAGAGTGAGACTTAGTTTAGTACAACATGAGTAATACAAATAAAAAGGAAATACAGGAGAAAGTACAACGGAAACTATAAAAGCAACTCCCCTACCCAAGTGCAACTAATGGGATGACCTCTAAAACAAAAGAAGGTTCATCTCCATCTAAGCGGTGTGTGCTCTACCCGGGTATTCCATCGGTCGATCGTCACCTCCTACTGACGTCCATCTCGCGAGCGAGGCATATATCCGGGAAATTGGGCGAGCTCCTCGGGCGTAAAAAGGCAGAACGGGGATCGAGAGTGACCCTCGCGATGTGGCCGCATCTCTGGTCGTCGTGCAAGCCGTGGCTGGGTCACGGTGTCCTCACTGCCCTCCTTCATCAGTGGTGGAGTGGGGGCAGAGCTCCCGCTATACGGATGGGTAGGCGGGTCCTCGGATGGGTCGGTCTTCGAGAAGTAGGTTCGGGGCACGTAATCGGGATAGTCACGCATGGCTGAGGCGGCAGTATGCATGCGGAGCACTCTCTCGTTATGCGTATGCGTGCGCTCAAAAACCCGCTCGTCGTCGCCGTAGGGTGCTGTCGAGGAGAAGCGATGGGTATGCACGGGGTGAGCGAAAGGGCGTCCTACGAACATGAAGACTCGCACCGTGCATTGTCCCTCAAAATGATATGACCCGTGACTCGGGTCATAGTGCACCTCCCACGTCGGGGTGTCCACGAAAACCACGAACGTCGCCATCTGAAGACGTGACGGAAAGAAAGAGATAGAGGGAGTGAGAATCTTGCTAAAGAATCTCAGTAGGGTCTCTTACTACCTAGGTGTCATCATCTACGTCCTCAGGAATCTTGGGTTTAATAAACAAAATAAGTGAGCATGCATTAAGTCCATTTTTAGGTTCTAAAACATAGTTTAGCCAAGGTTCGTTCATTTTAGCATGATTCTTAATGTCATGGATGCAAACATATTAAAGGATGTATGCATGGCTCTACTTAATACATGAACAATCATCATATCCTTAAGAACATCATAATAGTGGCATAAAGTGGCTATTAAATTCTCTTTGTGACATAATCATCATAACTTCCTCATAGGCCACCCTAAAAGACAAGCGCTCTGGGGGTGCTCGGCCGAACCGGTGTCACCCAGAACGTGTCACATCTCTAGGTTATGAGCTCATACCTCAACTAGTCGTCACTAGTTCTTACTTATCAATCTCGATAAGCGTAACATAATCATAATCCCGACTTATTCAGTACGGGCTAGGAGGCATTTCTTGGGGGTGCTCGGCCGAACCGGTGTCACCCAAGAATTAAATATTGGTACCGATGTCACATGAGTTCTCTGGAGGTGCTCGGCCAAACCGATGTCATCCGAGAACCCATCTTAGTACCTTATAAAAATTTCATAGGTTTTTAAAAACTTTTTGAGTCCTGAATTTGTCAGAAATTTGACGACATAACTGTAGCATGTCGAATTTCTTCCAAATTCTTCTTTATGCCACATAAGTCAATCAAACATGCATCCTTCATCATAATTTCATGCATTCACATAATCATCCTCATACTTTCACGAGCAACATTAAAGATTTGTTATGCTCTTGGTCCTACAATATTTTATGCTTTGACCCTTACGGGCCTTAAACTTGTGATGTAGTTAACCTATCATTTCTTACCAAACATTTATGCACCTAAGGGTCCTCTCTTATCAAATCTTATCATTTATTTATACTCTCTATTAAATCTGAACAATATCATTCCTTAGGGGCAGTGTTATATACTTATGGTTATGAGGTTCTAGAACTTGCGTTTTAGACCCTTTCTTGGTTCTGTCTTCGCCTAAGGCGCTATAAGTTAAACCTAAACCAATTATGAGTCATTCCTACATCAAGGAAATAATTATAAACCATGTTCTCTACATTATAAGGTTGCTGGACAGATTCTAAGAATTAAATGTTCTAAGAGTTCTAGAATTGCGGTTTTACGGTTTTCTAGTTACTAGTTTCTTTATAGGTGCCAAAATTCATTCCTACTTCAAATGTAACCAAATTTTTCACGATTAATCAATCCCAATCTGATCATATTCCCATTAAAACAGTTTGGGCAGTGTCCATAACTAAATGGGATAAGACTATGCTAAATCTTGACTTTACGGTTTTCCTAGAAAGCTAGTTTCTTTCCTAACTTGCAAGGAAATGTTCCTACTTCATCATACATAATTTTTACTCATTCAAACACTTCAAACATCATCACATGGCAGCAAACACATCATGGAAGAACCAAAACATTAAGTCTCCAAAAGATACATAACTTGACATTTTTTTTTAAAACACATAAGTTGCTAGTTTCTCTTGGAATCATTTTCAAGATTTCTAAAATTCTTTTGCAAACCATTTTATTTTGTAAAAGATACTAAAAACATCCTTAGGTCAGTGACCACTTAATCCCTCCTTAAAAGAGTGTTAAATTTATAGAACCTTGTTGGTTTTGAACTCAAACAAATTCACGAGATCTAAAAGGATTCTTAAAACTTGACATATTGGTCCTTGAAGCTAGATGAAACTCATTCCAAGTTCATCATCACTACAAGGCCGAAATTATGCATTCAAAGAATGCTCCCTCATTAAACTTTAACTTGAGATAAAATGGGCAAGTCTTTGAGCTCTAAGATCTTTTAAGTGATGACATAATTTAAACGTGCTATGCATTTCATTTTTATTCTTCATTACAAATTAAAGTGAGAGCTTTAAGTAAACGTGCAAGACTTGAATATAAAAATGCAAGGCTTAAAATAAAGTTGCAAGACTTGGAATATAAATATGCAAGGCTTGAAATATAAATATGCAAGTTCATTTCTTTATTTTAGTACTCTAGGCCCAGCAATAATCGACTTTAAGGGCGAAATAGAAAGGCTTTGAGATTTAGTTAGGTGATAGTGCAAACCTCATTTTAAGTCTTTACGTTCTTTAGTGATGAAAGGTAAATATGCTAGACAAGAATATAAATATGAGATGCACTCCATTCTTTAGCCTTTAACTTTAAGTGATGGCTTGGAAATTAAATATGAATGCAAAGCTCAAATTAAACATGCAATGCATAAGCTTGAATTTAAATATGAATGCTAGTTCATTTTATGTCTTATTAGAGCTCATACAAGACTTTAAAGGAACTTAAACCTCAACCCAAACTCATCATGACAAGATAAAGAAAAATAAGAGTGAACCTCAAGGGTTCTTTAAACACAAAGTTCTTTTCCTTGGAATGTAAACATAAATAAAATTTTTATTAAAACTCAAACTCTAGAGGCCTCATTGTGATGAACACATAGTCATCATCTAGAAGCTCTCATCATCAAGCCATTGTGAGCTTCCTTGGCCAATATGGCCGAAACCTTAAAGAATGAAAAGGAAGGAGAACCGAAACTGTTGGAGGAGAAAGGAAATATTTGGAACTCTAGAGACCATGATCTTGATGATGCATTAACACCAACATCATGAGCTCTCATCATTGAGTTCATGTTAACCATTTTAAAACATCATCAAAGTGAAAGGTTTCAAAGATTCAAGAAGAAAACTAAAAACATCTTTAACTCAAGAACAAAGATCAAGCTTTAGAGATTGTTCAAGTGATGAACATCATCATGAAACTCTCATCATCAAGCTCTCATTCCTTTGATTCTGAAGCCTCATGGCCGAAATACAAAAAGGAGTGGAAGAAGAAAAGAAGTTCTAAAAAGGATTCAAGAGAAACTATGAACACTTAAAGAAATTAAGGACTTTAAATGTAAGAACTCTTGAAAGAAAATCCCTACCTAGTGATTAGGAGGTTGGAATGGGAGAAGAGGATGAAGAATTTGAAGAACTTGAAGACTTGAACTTGAGAGAAAAAGGAAGCTTTGAATTGTTTCTTTGAAAACTTACACTTTGCAAATGAACCCAAAATGATACAAGTTCATCCAAGCAAGCTATTTATAGAGAAATGAAACAAATGAATGGTGCAAATGGAGAGGGAGGCTTCGGCCATGCAGAATGGAGGGAGCCCATGAGTTCCTTGAGGTGAGATAGTGTGGTCTTGAGGTATGGTTCAAAGTATGGTGAGGTATGGTTCAAGGTATGGCCTCAAGCATGGTTCTTTGAGTGAGAAACAATTCAACATGTGTGGTAAGAGGGAGAGAGGTGGCCGAAATGCATCAGCCATGGGGGGAGGGTTTCTTGCATTTTAATTGTGGTTTAGAGTTGTGTTTAGGTGTATCTTTGATTAGGATTAAGCTTAGGAGTTTGTAAGAAAATGTTTAGGTGAGAAAATGGGTAATTAAGGTTGTCAAGACATAATTAAAGAGTGTTCTTGCATCATTAGCGAGTTATAAATTCATTTTAGTGTATAAACAATTCTAGACACAATTCCTTGATTTAAGGAATTGGAGAGAGAAAACACTATTTAAGATTCCAAGAGTGAAATCTTGAGTTTTAGAAAAGAGATTCAAATCTAATCTAAGCAATCTTAGATTCTAACTAATTTTAATAATTTATTTTGACTCTAGATTAATTATGGAAATTAATTAATCTTCGTTTAGAGCTTAATATTGCTTAGGTTTGCTTAATCACATCATTAAGCTCAAAAATACTATTCTAGGGGTAAAATCGTAATTTTGCACCAAAACTGTCCGGGACTGCCGAGACTCAAACAGATGTTTTGAAACATGTAAAAACATGGTTTTAAACCTCTGAGGAAAGTTTCGGGCTCAAACGGCACCTTTACCCGCGTAGAACGCTATAGGGGTATTTTGGTCATTTTGACCCGAAACTGCAGAAAATGAGACTTTCGCCTCCGGAACCATTCAAGAGTCATTCAATCCCCTTCAAACATTGAGTTGGCCCTTCGAGGACTGTCGGGTCGGCCATCCTCGAATTCCGGGCCGAAAATGACCTCAGGGGCATTTTGGTCATTTTCCACTCAAACAGAAAATCGGGACGTTACAGTAAGTGTGTAGGTGAATGGTACTTGTGCGAGTGCGTGTCATCTTTGTGGGAATTAGTTATATTTGTGTGTGTGTCGGAAGGGGATGGGAATTAGATTAAGTTTGTGTATGCACGTTTTAAAATTTGTCTCAAAAAGGAACAGTAGATTTCGTGTGTATTAGATTTTATTCATTTATGTTTTTTAGCTTATGTGTTGGGTTTAGGATTTTTGTTAGTGTTGGTTTTCTTGTTAATTTTTGGGCTTATTTATTTGGGTTTGATTTAGTTGGGGTCAAAACAAAAATAGAAATAGGGTTTTTATTCATTTTGGATTTGAATAAATAATTAAGTATTTCACTTCATTAAAATTTCATTTAGTTAATTAATTGATGAATTTTTTTTTATAGAATTAACTTAGCCATTATGACTTATTAATTCTATATTTTGGAATATTTTAGCTGTAATAGCTTGATATTTCAAAATTTCATTTTTACAAAATAATAAAATTAATCAAATTTTTTTTCTATAGAACTATGTGACTTAGAATTCCCTATTGCACCAGGGGATACGTAGGATTAGGCAATTCCGATCCCTATCAAGTCAAAATTAACTTTTCATAATTCATTTTATTTGTAAATTTTTTTTTCTTGTACATTTTCTTTTTTTTTTTACTTGTAAATTTTTTTAATGCAAGTTTTGTATTTTGTTGTATTTATAAATAATTTATCTAATAAATTTTTTTTGAAAAATTTTATTTAATATTCACCTATGTGGGGAATTTTAGATAAATGTTAATTTAGCCGTGGCGACTTGTTAACTCGATATTTTGGGTATTTAAGTTGTGACAGCTTAATGATCCAAAAATTTCCCTAAAAATATTTGTTTTTCTTTTATATTTGTTTTTTTATAAAAATATAAAAAATAATTTTTTTATCTTATTTGTAAATACTTATAATTTATATTTATATTTTTGATTTAAATTTATTCATTTATTTGTCAAAAATTTTATTTCAAATAAAGAAGTTAATTTAGTCTTGACGGCTTGTTAACTGGATACCTTGGAGCACCTAAGTTATGACAACTTGTGTTTTCTTTTCTTTCTTTATGATAAAATAAAAATAAATATTTTTGAAAGGGTTATTATTTAATTTGCATAGTTAATTAAAGGTACCGTCTAAGGATGGGTGTATTAGGGGTGCGTAGGATTAAACTTCTACCCTTCTCTATGCATAACCGACTCTCGAACTCAAAACTGGTTTCAAAGATCATTTTTCAAAATGAATGGGTTTTTCCATGTTTTCTCAAATTTTAATAAACTTGGTGGCGACTCCATTTTTTTTCAAACAAACTCTTTTTTGCCGTCCCCATCGCGATCCCGATTGTGACAGAAGGAGACTTGGGTGTCTTTTAACAGTTTGCCAAGGAAGAAGTTATTGGCTGTGTTGACCTCTAATTTCAAAAAGTTCAAGGATAAGTTCTAGAAGTTGAGGTCGATAGAGTCTGAGTTGTACGTTGAAGGTAGCACGAGAAATACGTTGAATCATGCTTATTACTTCTTTTTAGTTTACAAAACATTCAATAAAATCTATCAAGCTATTAGCTTAAAGGCAATGGAAATATAGTTAGCTGCCTTCAGAAGGTAACCTCTAAATCAAAAGAAAATGCAGGAACTTCAGAAACCATATTAAAAATACTTTTTCAAACAAATGCACAACTCAAACAAATATAAAACCTTAATGATAAAGAGATAAAAGAAAAGGAAATGTTACACAGTGTCTTTATATTGATTCAGCCAAACATTGCCTACATCCAATTCTTAACAACCTGTTGAGTTCCATTAAAAACCCTTTCTCAATCTCGAGAAAGTGAGATAGTCTTTGTATAGTCTTCTGAAGCTATTTCTAGTGAGTAGTAGCTCCAATTTGCTCTCACACTAAGTAGTCTTTGTACTAGCCTCTTCAAGCTAACCTCATTTTGGTCACTACTAAATCAGGGTACAAAGTTTTGGTTTTGGTTGGTTCTCTCCAACAAAGAACATTCAAGTTTTTCTAGGAGTAAAATAATGTGTAAACTGAAAACTTGAGAAACTTCTTTTTAAATTCTTCCTAAGAAGAAAATGTTATCTAATGCGAATAAGAAGATTTTGTGTAGCAAAAACTGAATACAAGAAGTAATAGATGAACTTCAAGAGTGTATTAAAAAAATTTAGGGTTAGTTGTGCAAAATCTCTTCTTGAATGAAGATCTCATCCTTTTATACTTGGATTTTAACTATGACTGTTTCTTTTTTATTTTCCTTCCTTTTGACAAGTGTTAATCTTCTTTTTATATCCTAGTAATTGTCTTCTAGAGGAGTAGCTGAGCTGTGTCAAAGTTATCCTCGTAGGTGTAGAACTATTGTCAATTGTGGTTTTTGAATGAAGCATCAGAAACAACTTTTACTTTTTGAATATAGTTTCTGAACTTTTTCTTGTACAAAGTGAAGATTTTGACCAAGTACAAAAGCAATGTCTCACTGTCAATACTTTTATGAAAGTTTGCTAAATTCGAATTTCAAATTTCCTTCAGTTTCTATTGACTCAGTGCGGTTTCTAAAAAGCATGTGCTTTCTGATGTATCTTTACTTTTTCTAAGCTTAGTCTTGATCTTCTAGGCTTAACTTTGAGATTGATAATAATCTTCTCAATGTATAGAGAGTTTTCAGAGTTCATATCTATCTTGATTGAAGATTATGATCATGATATACTAGTGAGAGTTTGATTTCTCCAATGGATATTTTACTTTCTCAAACTCTATACTTGTTTTTTGATGTTTGATATGCTTTCTTGTGTCTCTAACATATTTTAGCTAACTTTTTGAACTATTTTTTACATCATTAAAACTTTGAATCACTTTGAATGAGATCTTAATCATGTTAAATCATCATATTGTGAAAATATGTCATTAATTGAGCTTATATGTTACGAGAACTAATCTTGTTAAGCACTATAAAAACTCAACCGAAATGTTAGTCCCTTTTTCAAAATATTTGTCACGCAAAACTTAAGCTATAGAGCTTTCTGAAGGGTTCTAAAGCTAAAAATCTCCCCCTTTTTGACAATGACAAACCAAATTTTGAGAAAATCTTTTGGAGAACACTTTCAAAGAATTTTTAGGGATAAAGCCTTAAATATTCTTCCTAAAACTTGGTAAAATTTTGTCTTACAACTTAGCCTTTCAAAAGTAACTTTCTTAAGGTTTATCATTGTGAGATAAAGTTTTGTTTAAGTCTCTCAATAACCTTTAAGAGCATGTATTAGGACTGATTTAATATAAGAATCTAAGTCAAATAGAATCAAAGCATTATTAAGATTAGAATTGAATGCATAAAGGTATCAGAGCATAGAAATTATACAGTGATAATCTTGTGTCAGAATTATAACTCAAGCCAATTTTCTCCAATTTTTCAGAACTAGCACTTGTAATAGAGAATCAATATCAGCTTTCATGTATATAAGTAAGAAAACAGGATTATATAACTGAAATTGATATGAGTATAAGCATTTATAGAAACCAATGTATCGGAGCATAATGTTATCATAACTCCAAATATATTAGAGAAATGGGATAACAGTTGTAATGATTAGAACATATGTGTTAAACATAAACATAATTGTTCATGGCTAGTTTTTTGAAACAGCAAAAAGAAAATCAAAAGAAATAATATACACATATGAATTATGAGCTTTCTAAAGGGCTTTTGACCCTTGACACAGTGCAGCATACAAAAGATTTTTTCTTTTCTTCCTTTCTCCTTTTTTTTTTGTCATCAGCAAAATGGTGTTTACTTAGTCATCCCATTATTGGCCTCCTCTTCTCAATCCAAGAAGAATTTGCTATAGCAAATCTTCATAACTTCTAAATTATGCTCCAAGGACTCTGTTAGAGGCTTCCACTTTGTCCAGCCTAGCAGCCATATCTCTCTGGTAATGCATTAGCAAATGGACCTTAGTGAGATGCGGTTGATACTCTTGTTGAGGTTGAGTTTGGTTTGGCAAATGAATAGTTGGTGCAGAGGCTGTCTTAGGTGCAACTTGTCCTTCTGGAATATCTAGGGGAATAGTATCCCTAGACTCGTGTGATTTCTAAGCTTCGTCTGGTTTAGGTTTAGTAAGATCAACTATGGTAACAGGAGTACTGGCAATATTAGTGGGATTGGGAGTATCATCAGTAGTAATAGCTTGACTTCCTCTTGTAAGAGCCAAGTTCTAAGGCTTCATCCTCCTCCTCCAAAGATGTAATCCTAATGGATAGTAGAGGATGAGGCATGTTCTTCAAAATGATGGTAGTGGGTGGCTTAGCAGGTTGTTCTTCCTCAGGCTCCTCAATAATGAGGTCCAAAGCATGAGATAGCTCACTCATGTACAACTTTAGCTCTTCAGAACCCTCCCCTTTAGGGTGTAACTCTTCTTCCATGATCTTTGAAATAGATTTTAAAATCTAGTTCAGAGTCATAGAGTCTTTAGCACCTTCAGGTGTGGTTTCTAAGACCTTTTTCTCAGCTTCCTTAGGTTCAAGAGCCACTTGTTCAGTTTTTGTAGAGGTTATTTTTTTCAGCCTCAGAAGCTACTTTCTTAGCTTCTGTAGAAGTTTCTTTCTTAGGCTCTATTGATTCTTCAATGGCCTTCTCAAGTGTAGCAAATGCAGCTTTAGGAGCAGTTGTAGACTCTATTATGGATGTGGTTTCTGAAAAGGCTCGACTCCTTGGGGGTGTAGCAGAGATAGGGAAGGATGTGTACCCAAATTATTAAGTCATAGGCCTTGAAGGTTGATCCTTGATGACCCCAATGTAGATTGAAAAGTGCACAAGAAGAAAGATTGGATCGTGCTTTCATTTTTCTTTCTCTGTTTTTGAAAAATTTTAAACATGGACTATCAAGTGTTCACTTGAAGTGCAGCAGAAAGAATGTTAAAGAGTATTAAAAAGTGACTTTCAGAACTAAGATAAAAATAGAAATGAATTAAAACCAATTTTCAGAAACACGTTGAATAAAATCACAAAGCAGAAAGTAAAAGAAATGAAAAAAAGAAGAGAGATACTTCTTAGAGAGATATTATACCTATATCCAGTTCTTAACAACCTGTTGAGTTTAACCAAATCAACTCTTTCTCAACCCTGAAAAAGTTAGATAGTCTTCTCAAACTATTTCACGTGACTAATAGCACACTCTATTGTCACTCCTAAGTAGTCTTTACTAGTCTCTCTAAGCTAAACTCACAATGATCACTACTGGATCATGGTACAATGTTTTTGAAGGTTGGTTCACTCTAACTATCAAACACCCAAGTTTTATCAGAATAAAACGGTGTATGAGCCCCTTATCAAACTCCCCTACACTTAAGCCTTCGCATGTCCTCATATGGAACTAAGATCAAACCAAGGGATGGATAAAAAGCAGTAAACAAGGACTACTCTAGAATCCTAACCTAAAATGCATGATGCATATAATTAAATGACAATACACCAACCTAATGAACCTATAGGCACAACAATAAGCTTTCACACCAACAATCAAGAGAATTACAACAAGCAATGTATGATCAACAACATAACACACAAGGTAGAATCCATATATGATGTATGAATTAAATACAAAAATCCTCCCAATGTTAGTGTTTACCTCGCATTCACTCAAGTGTTTTGGGTTATGATGCATACTCAATTACTTCAAATGAAAATGGATTATCATAGACTTGCTACAGGTCGCATTCTTTATTTTGTCATACACATATGCATACTGAATTAAAAGGACTTACCTTTAGTTGTAATGGGGCTCGGGTGAAGGTGGATAAAAATATAGGCCAATGGGGTTAAACCTCAAGTCAAAGGAGAGCAATTTCATATACCAAAAGCACAAGTGCCTAAGGATATACTTTGTCCAACTAAACACAATTACAAGCCTCTCTTTTACAATGTGGCACACCTTTAACTAAACTTTTTTTTTTTCCATTTTTTTTCAAACTTGTATTTTTCCTCTTTTTTCTTTTTTTTTTTGTGTGCAACTTATTGAATTTTGGGCACACATTGTTCTTCCCCTACACTTAAATTGAAGCATTTCCTCATGCTCTCCCCTACACTTTTGCTTAAGCACATAGAGGAAATGCACAAATGCTCTCCTAAGCCTAAAAGGTTAGAAATTTTCATGGTTTTTCACTTTTGACTAAGGATGTGCTAAAATAAAAGAATGAGCAATAAGGCTCAAGAGGGCTAAACAATGATAACATGCAAAGGTTGGCTGTATGGGCAAGTGGCTAAAAACAAGAAAGATGCCTCAATCATATTCAAACATGCAAATGAAAACATATTTTCAAACAAGACCTTAAGCAAGTTCTAGAATACAAATCCAAAGAGGGAAACATACATGAATAAATAAGGATGGCATATTATAATCCGATCAAAGAAGCTCAAGATCTCACAGGTAAAATTGTATGTACCCAATCCAAACATACAATGAATCTACTAAGCATGCAAGACAAGATAAAGTCAATGCCAAGCAAGTCCATAAGGTGTGTGTGGTGTGAGCCTAGACATGTAACCTCTAAGGCGCCAAAGGGATGGTGCAAAATGCAAATGAAAATAAATATGATGCAAGAATTAAAACTAAAAATGACAAAAAATAAAATGCAGGAAAAATAAAAAAGAAAGGTAAAGAAAAACCTCACGGTGGGTTGTCTTCCACCCAACACTTTGCTTTAACGTCCCTAAGTTGGATGGTTAGGACCCTCATGGAGGGTGAGCAGCTTCAACCCATAGATAGTCTGTTTGAGCCCTTAGATCTATGGGAGTCTCATGAAGGTGCATCAGCCGATGCCCTTCAATTTTACACAGACATCCTAGAAAATTCCAGCTCAATTGCACCATAAGGCAATGTTTGGTTTGTGTCCCGGGAAACAAATACAGGGACAGAGATAGAAATACAGTTACAGTGGAGACGGAGACATAAAAAATATTGTCCCTATATCGTGTTTGGTAGACAGGGACAATACAGACATTTGACCGGCGTTGACGACCGTTGATCGGGCGTTAACGACCGTTGATCGGGCGTTGACGACGATTGACCGGGCATTGACCACCATTGACTGGTGGCCGCTGATGTTGACCGGTGGCCTGACCACCACTGGAGAATGCTATCTAAGGGGTTAAATTTCTATCTCTGTGTTCTGTCTTTATTGTCCCCACTTTTTAGAGGGATAGAAATACAGAAAATTTCTATCTTTGGGATAGAAAATTTTTTCGTCCCCGTACCCCATATCTGCTACCAAACATTATACAGGGACAGTTTATCCCTATATTTGTGTCTCGGGACACAAACTAAATGCCCCTTCAGGGTGCACATGGGTGGCAAAGAATGGTCCATTGCATCTAGATTTTGGCCTTCTAGCCATCAGTTTTTCTCAAGGGCTCATGCAGCAAGATCCATTGCCTTTCACAAGGCTTTTTACCTAGCATGGGCAGGTCATGGAGCACCTGGAAAACTGATGACTACTGCCTGGGTGGTGTGCCTGTATCTGAAAACTTGGAACACTCTAAAATAGCAGGTGCATCATATCCCATGGAAGAAGAAAAAGTAGGGAAGGAAGGGTCTGGGTCCTTACAAGCATCGTCAACTAAAGAGTTAATGACATCAATGCCAAACACGAAGTGTTCCTCATGGGGATGTTTCATAGCATCAGATAAGTTAAAATTGAACTTTCAGGTCCCCATACTCCATGGATAATGTGCTAGCATGAACATCAATCGAGGCTCTAGCATTTTTCAAAAATGGTTTTTTCAATATCAATGTATACTGGCTGGCATTGGTGTCATTCTCTATCTCAAGCACATAAAAATCAATAGGGAATATTAAATCATTTACCTGGACAAGAACATCTTCTAATACTCCCTCTGGTCTTGTGATGCCGTGGTTGGCTGGCTGAATTTGCAACCCGGTTGGCTTGAGCTTTCCAAAGTGCAAGGACTAGTAAAGTGATTTAGACATAACATTAATGCCTGCTCCAAGGTTAGCTAGGGTTCTAGTGATGTGCAAGTTCCCAATGGTACAAGGAACATAGAATATGCCTGGGTCCTTGCACTTGGTTGGCAGGTTGTTTGGCTTGTTAATGGAGGAAGCATTGACCCCCATAGTCACCTTGTCCTCCCCACTGCCTTTTGTCCTCCTCTTATTGGTGCATAGATCTTTCAAGAATTTTGCATATTTAGGAATTTGCTTGATTGCATCCAATAGGGGTATGTTTTCTTGCACCATTTTAAATGTTTCCCAAGTTTCAGAATCTAATTCTGATAAAGCAGACTTTTTGGGTTGGATCCTTTGTGGGAATGGCAATAGGGGGAGGAATTCTGGAGCTTTTTCAGATTCTATGGAGTGCTGCAGCATTGGTTAACCGTTGCAACACTCACTCGAATGCTCTTCAGGCTTGTCTTCAGCTTGCTCCTTTTCCTGAACAGGCCTAGTCACTCCTACAATTTTCGTTCTAGGCCTCAGAGTGATTGCACAAACATTTCCTCTTGGATTAGGCACTAGTTGAGATGGTAGCTGGGCAGTTGGGGCCTGCTGGCTTTGATTATTTTTCATCTGAGTCATTTCCTCTCTCAGCTAGGCATTTTCTCTTTTAATTTCCTGCATTTGCTCCATCATCATCTTCATCATCTCATTCATGGTGGGTTCTAAAGTTGGAGGTGTAGGAAAGGCCTGTTGCCTCTAATGAGGTGCCAAATACTTCTGTTGTAAGGGTTGGCCCTGTGGTTGAGAGTTATTTTCCCATTTCAAATTGGGTTGATTCTTCCAGCTGGAGTTATAAGTATTCCCAAATGGGAACTGGCCTGCCTGATTATGAGGTTGACTTTGAAAGGGGTATGTTGCTGCTACCCCAGTGGTTGAGTCATCTTGCATGGCTGGGCATATATCTGTGTGATGTTCAATCGAGGTCCAAATGCCACAGACCATAGGAACTACTAGAGTTGTTGCCTGGCTCACCATCAATTGTTTCATAAGGCCAAAAAGCTACTGTAAAGTCTGGGTCAACAATGGGTTCTCTGATTGGCCCACTTCATGAAGGCCTCTAGTAGTTGTGGCTGCCCTGGAACCAAATTGGTAAAAATTGGCAGCCATATTCTCAATCAATGCACAGGCTTCTTCCAGTGTCTTATCCAAGAGTGCCCCTCCACTTGCAGTATCAATCATGCACCTATCAGTAGGTATAAGACCTTCATAAAAGTATTAGAGGAGGAGTTGCTCTGAAATTTGGTGGTTAGGGTAGTTGGCACATAAGAGCTTGAAATGTTCCCAATACTCATGGAGAGTCTCATTTGACTGGCAGATGCCAAAGATATCTTTTCTAATAGAAGCCACTCTAGAGGCAGGAAAATACCTCTCCAAGAAAAGCCTCTTTATTCCAGTCCAGTTATTGACAACCCCATCAGGAAGGTTGAAGAACCAATTTTCTGTTGCACCCTCAAGGGAATAGAGGAATACTCTCAGTTTAACATTATCCACCTCTACCCTATTAGGTCTCATGTCAGAACACACCATATGAAGCTTCTTCAAATGTTGATGGGAGTCTTCTCCAGACAGCCCATGGAACTTGGGCAAAACATGAACCATATACCTTTTAAGCTCAAAATCCTTGTCTAGCCTAGGGTATGTAATGGCCAAGGGCTGCTGGGTGAAATCAAGAGTAGTGAGCTCCTTAAGTGTCCTGTTCCTATCTCCCATGTCACTTGTATTACCTGTAACACTAAATAGAGGATCAAAATGCTCAGATGGTTCCGTTTGTTGACACTTTGCCTGTGTGATTTTTCTCAAAGTTTTCTTAATTTCAGAATCAAGAGGTATTAAATTTTCAATAGACAAGGAACGCCTCATACAAGGGAACAAATTTTTTTTTCATTTTTCTTTTGCAGAATAAAATAAATTGTAGAAAATAAAAATAGTAAAGAAATAAAAAATAAAATAAAAACTGAAGATAAGAAAAAAAATAAAGAAAAAAAATAAACAACTAAGTTTTAATGCCTCCTCGGCAATGGCACTAAAATTTGATGTGAGCTGCACGACTCACAAATAAATTAAAATTTATAAAGTATTAAGTTGCACTAAAAATGTAGTAAAGGGCACAGCTTAGGTCGTCTCTCAAGGAGGCTTCAACACTTAGTTGGAAACTTGGGGGTTTTAAAAAATTAAAGCAATAACTTAAATTGAAAGATAATAGCAATAATAGAGAAGGCACTAGTGCAAGGTATTCCTAGGATTGGAAATTAATTATCATTGACCAAATATTAAACCCATTGATGACTATTAGTAATAAATTACTAGCGATTCTACTAATGATCAATCAACCTCTAGAATTTGACTAATACAAATAACTAATAAACGACGATCGCCAATCTATTTAAAAATTACATTGATTTAATGAACCAATTGCTATAGCCTAACCGCCAATCGGAAAGTTAATTTTAATATTCTCCCTCAAACATAAACTAATAGATCTACCAATTTATGCCTAAAGGGTTTCCCTAAATGACAATCGCCAATTTAGTTATTCCAATAAAGATTATAGCAATCACCACAATAATTAAAGGAATGGAAACTACAGAATATTAAGAAAGTCAATGCATTTAATATAAACAAAGGATCGCAAATGTCATTCCAATCTATTCAGAAATCCCTACACTAGCAAAGAAATCTACCTCTCCATCTTTGGAGGATTACAACAATAAAGATAAAAGAACTTGAAAATAATAGCAATGATCTTTGCCACAATCTCCAAGATAGAGCATCCTCACCAATGGAACCTTTAAAGAAAGAAGATAGAAAGAGAAGAGAGAGATGTAGAGAGAGAATGAAAAATTCCAAAGTCGTGTGAGTCCTCTCGTCGACTTGTGTTTCTTTCTTTCTCTTTTTCTTTAAATGGCTTCACACAGAGACGCAAAATCAAGCCCAGCTGATGTGGCCCATAAGCTCTGGGATCGCCTGGGCGGTTTTGTGAAGCATTTGAGAGAAACGTGACCCTCTGTTCATTGACTGGGTGGTGAATAGTATGCATCTAAGCCTATTGGGAGGTCCAAAATGTTTGAATTAGCTCTTTGGCCTAGAAAATAAAAATTATAGCTCTTTGAATAAGCTTTTCAATGCCATAAGAATCACCTCAATCAGACATCTGTAGCTCCAGATATTGCAAAAATACTAACTAGAGGTCAAGTTGGACCGTATCAGAACATCAGCAACCTTTAATCTTGCAACCCGATTTTCACCAAGATACTCTTAGAACTGGGTTTTGGACTGAATATGAAAGTTGTAGAGGGCTTCTTGAGCTTTCCAAAATATCTTTATTTGTTTTAATCCAATGAAAGTTGTAGAGGACTTCTTGAGCTTTCCAAAATATCTTTATTTGTTTTAATCCAATCCCTTATTCTTAACAATTAGATTACATCCAAAGCTCTTGTAATCAAGACCATACTCAGAGACAAGTCAAACGCAACAGGATATAATTACAAATTATCCCATAATCAATGCAAAAGCCATCAATTCTATGAAAATCACACAATGAGGGATAAATTAAAATTCTTATTAATTATATCAATAATACAGTAAAACTCATATAAAAAGCTAAGGTTTAGAAGTAAGATAAGTGGCACAAATGCCCTTTATCAAGACCTAGGTTGTGCCCTTTACTATATTTTTGGTGCAACTTAGCACTTTATAAATTTTAATTTGTTTATGAGTTGTAACAGCATGCATCAAATTTTGGCGCTGTTGCTAGGGAGACATTAAAACTTAGTTATTTATTTTTTGCTTTATTTTTTTCTCTAGTTTTTATTTTATTTTTTTAATTCTTTACTGTTTTTATTTACTACAATTTATTTTATTCTGCAAAAAAAAAAAGAAAAATCCTTGTCTTTTGGAAATTTAATATCTCTTGATTCTGAAATTAAGAAAACTTTTGAAAAAAATCAGACAGGCAAAGCGTCAACAAGCGGAACCATCTGAGCATTTTGATCCTCTGTTTAGTGTTACAGGTAATACAAGTGACATGGGAGATAAGAACAGGACACTTAGGGAGCTCACTGCTCCTGATTTCACCCAGTAGCCCTTGGCCATTACATACCCCAGGTTGGACAATGATTTTGAGCTTAAAGGGTACATGGTTCATGCTTTGCCTAAATTCCATGGGCTGTCAAAAGAAGACCCCCATCAACATTTAAAGAAGCTTTATATAGTGTGTTCTGGCATGAGACCCAATGGGGTAGAGGTAGATGATGTTAAACTGAGAGCATTCCCCTTTTCCCTTGAGAGTGCAGTAGAAAATTCATTCTTCAACCTTCTTGATGGGGTTGTCAATAACTAGACTGGAATGAAGAGGCTTTTCTTGGAGAGGTATTTTCCTGCCTCTAGAGTGGCTTCTATTAGAAAAGAGATATCTGGCATCTGCCAATCAGATGAGACTCCCCATAAGTATTGGGAACGTTTGAAGTTCTTATATGCCAGCTACCCTAACCACCAAATTCCAAAGCAACTTCTCCTCTAATACTTTTATGAAGGTCTTGTACTTGCTGATAGGTGCATGATTGATGCTGCAAGTAGAAGGGCGCTCTTGGATAAGGCACTGGAAGAGGCCCATGCTTTGATTGAGAATATGGCTACCAATTTTCAGCAATTTGGTTCTAGAGCAACCACAATTATTAGAGGCCTTCATAGAGTAAGCCAGCCAGAGAATCCATTGTTTGCCCAGACTTTGTAGCAACTTTCTAGCCTTATGCAGTAATTAATGGTGAGCAGGTAGCAACCCCAGTGGTTTCTAAGGTCCGTGGAATATGTACTTTAAATGACCACTACACTAATATGTGCCCAGCATTGCAAGATGACTCGACCACTGGGGTAGTAGCAACATACCCCTTACAGAGTCAACCTCAGAGTTAGGCAGGCTAGTTCCCATTCGAGAATACTTATAACTCCAGTTGGAAGAATCACCCCAATTTGAAATGGGGAAATAATTCTCAACAATAGGGACAACCTTCACAGTAAAAGTACCGGGCACCTCATCAGAGGCAACAATCCTTCCTGCACCTCCTTTATCAGATCCTACTATGACTGAGAAGATGAAAATGATGATGGAGCAAATACAGGAAATTAGAAGAGAAAATGCCCAATTGAGAGAGGAGGTGACTCAGATGAAAAATAGTCAGAGCAATAGGCCCCAATTGGCCAGTTACCCTCTCAAACTGTGCCCAATCCAAAGGGAAATGTCTGTGCTATCACTCTTAGGTCTGGGACAAAAATTCTAGAAATGACTAGGCCTGTCCAAGAAAGGGAGCAAGCTGAACACAAGCCTAAAGAGCATTCAGGTGAGTGCTGCAATGGTCAACCAAAGTTGCAGCGCTCCACAGAATCTACAAAGGTTCCTACAGATGATGTAATCCAGGAAGGTCACTGCATTAGATTTGGATCCAGACACACTAGAAACCTTCTGAAAAGTGCAAGTGAATATTCCTTTATTGGATGCAATAAAGCAAATTCCTAAATATGCAAAATTCTTAAAAGATCTTTGCACCAATAAGAGGAAGACCAAGGGCAGTAGAGATGACAAGGTGACTATGGGGGTCAATACTTCCTCTATTATCAAGCCAAACAACCTGCCAACCAAGTGCAAGGACCCGGGCACATTCTATGTTCCTTATACCATTAGGAACTTGCATATCACGAGAGCTCTAGTTGACCTTGGGGCAGGCATTACTGTTATGCCCAAATCACTCTACCAGTCCTTGCACTTTAGAGAGCTCAAGCCAATCGGGTTGCAAATTCAGCTGGCCAACCGCAGCATCACAAGACCAGAGGGAGTATTGGAAGATGTTCTTGTCCAGGTAAATGATTTAATATTCCCTGTTGATTTTTATGTGCTTGAGATGGAGAATGACACCAATGCCAGCCAGCATACATTGATATCAGGGAGATCCTTTTTGAAAACTACTAAAACCTTGATTGATGTTCATGTTGGCACATTATCTATGGAGTGTGGGGACATGAAAGTTCAATTTAACTTTTCTGATGCTATGTAACATCCCCATGAGGAACACTCCGTGTTTGGCATTGATGTCATTGACTCTTTAGTTGATGATGCTTATAAGGACCTAGACCCTCCCTTCCCTACTTTTTCTTCTTCCATGGGATATGATGCACCTGTTCTTTTAGAGTGTTCCAAGTTTTCAGATTCAGGTATACCACCTAGGCAGCAGGCATCAGTTTGCCAGGTGGTCCATGACCAGCCTATGTTGGGTAAGAATCCCTGTGAGGGGCAATGGATCTTGATACATGAGCCCAGGGAAAAACTGATGGCTGGAAAGCCAAGGTTTAGATGGAAGGGACCAGTCTTGGTCACCTGTGTATACCCTGATGGTGCAATTGAGCTGGAATTTTCTCGGATGACTCGATGTAAAATTGAAGGGCACCGGCCGATGCACCTTCATGAGACTCCCATAAATCTAAGGCCTCAGACAGCCTATCTGTGGATTGAAGTTGTTCACCCTCCATGAGGGTGCTGACTGTCCAACTTAGGGATATTAAAGCAAAGTATTGGGTGGGAGACAACCCACCGTGAGGTTTTTCTTTACCTTTCCCTTTTATTTTTTTGCATTTTATTTTTTTTTCATTTTTAGTTTTAATTCTTGCATCATATTTATTTTCATTTGCATTTTACACCATTCCTTTGGCACCTTAGAGGTTACATGCCTAGGCTCACACCACATGCACCTTGTGGACTTGCTTGGCATTGACTTTATCATGTGTTGCATGCTTGGTGAATTCATTGTGATGATTCAATTAAATACATGCACTTTTACCTGTGAGAGTTTGAGCCTTTTTGATTGAATTATAATATGTCATCCTTATTTGTTCATATGTGTTCTCCTCTTTGGATTTGTATCCTAGAACTTGCCTAGGGTCTTGCTTGAAAATATGTTTCCATGTGCATGCTTGAATATGATTGAGGCATTTTTTTTCTTGTTTATAGCCACTTATCCATATAGTTATCCCTTGCATGTTACCATTGTTTAGCCCTTTTGAGCCTCATTGCCCATTCTCTTCTTCTAGCACATCCTTAGCCAAAAGTGAAAAACCATGAATATTCCCAACCTTTTAGGCTTAGGGGAGCATTTGTGCATTTCTCTTATGTGCTTGAGCATAAGTGTAGGGGAAAGCATGATGATACGCTTCAATTTAAGTGTGGGGGAGCAACAATGTGTATCCCAAATTCAGCAAGTGGCACACAAAAAAAAAAGAAGGAAAAATGCAAGGTTGATAAAAAAAAATTCAAAAAAAAAGGCTTGAGTTGAAGGTGTGTCATATTGCAAAAGAAAGGCATGTAATTGTATTAAGTTGGACAAAGTATAGCCTTAGGTACTTGTACTCTTGATGTATGTAATTGCTCTCCTTTGACTTGAGGTCTAACCTCATTGGCCTATATTTTTATCCATCTTCACCCAAGCCCCATTACAACAAAAAGTATGTCCTCTTGATTCAGTATGCATATGTTTATGACAAAATAGAGAATGAGACCCGTAGCAAGTCTATGGTAATGCATTTTCATTTGAGGTGATTGAGTGTGCATAATAACCCAAAACACTTGAGCGAATGAAGGCAAACACTAACCTTGGGAGGACTTTTGTACTTGATCCATACATCATATGTGAATTCTACTCTATGTACTATGTTCTTGTTCATGTCTTGCTTGTTTTAATTCTTTTGATTGTTGGTGTGAAAGCTTACTGTTGTACCTTTTAGTTCATTAGATTAGTGTATTATCATTTAATTACATCTATAATGAATTTTAGGTTAGGAGTCTAGTATAGTCCTTGTTTACTGCTTCTCATCCATGCCTTGGTTTGATCTTAGTTTCACGTGAGGACATGTGAAAGCTTAAGTGTGAAGGAGTTTGATAAAGGGCATTTGTGCCACTTATCTTACTTCTAAACCTTAGCTTTTTACATGAGTTTTACTGTATTGTTGATATAATTAATAAGGATTTTGATTTATCCCTCATTGTGTTATTTTCATAAAATTAGTGGCTTTTGCATTGATTAAGGGATAATTTGAAATTACATCCTATTGTGTTTGACTTGTCTCTTTGAGTATAGTCTTGTGTATAGGAGCTTTGGATCAAATGCAATAGTCAAGAACAAAGGATTAGATTAAGACAAATAAAGATGTTTTGGAAAGCTCAAGAAGTCCTCTACAACTTTCATGTTCATCCCAAAACCTAGTTCTAAGCGTACCTTGGTAAAAATCGGGTTACAAGATTAAAGGTTGCTGATGTTTTGATGCTGTCCAACTTGACCTCGAGTTAGTATTTTTACAATATCTAGAGCTCTAGATGTCCATTGAGGTGATTCTTATGGCATTGGAAAGCTTGTTTAAAAATCTACAACTTCTATTTCTAGGATGAAGAGCTAATTCAAACGTTTTGGACCTCAAAATAGGATTGGAAACATACTATTCACCATCCATGCGGTCAATGACTTTAAAGATGAAATCTTGAAGATGATTAAAGAAATGGAAAGATGATAGTTTGAAGAGAACTAGTTGTGGTTACGAGAAAGGAAAGTGAAACGGTTATGTGTTTGAAATTAGGAGAAAACAAAGTGGTTTGAGGAACCGTGTTTAGGAAGATGAAGGTAGAGGTGACGTGTGAGTCATGGAGTTTAAAAGAGATGTGACATGATTAAAGGTGAAGTGACGTGGGAGAGAGAAACACAAACAAGTGGGAATTATCCTCCCTTTTTCTTTTTATCCTTCTTTCAGAAAGAGAGTTTTCTAACTCTTGATATCACTTTCGAAAGGAGTTACTTTATGAACTTCATGGTTTACTTTTTGATCCTCTGGAGAGACTTTAAAAACTCATCATAGACTCATATTCTCATTTTGGATTCTATGCTCCCATACAACCATTATTTTCTTATCCTCACAATTTTTCTTTCTGACCAACCCATCTTCTTTCTGACCAACACATTTTCTTTCTAAACACAATGTCTTCTTTCTGATCGACTCATCTTCTTTTTGATCTTGCAAACTGATAAACAGTGTCTTCAAGATGATATAACGTATGATAATTTTTGATAGCTTTGCTCGATATTCAGAAGGGAGTTATGAAGAGGGAATCCTTAGAGATGTTTTACGCATACATGCTTATGCAGATGTGAAAACATTTAGAAAAGAAGAAGGGTTTTACGAAAACAAAAAGACATTTAAGTGATCTTTATCAATAGATTTTATGAATACTTCTTAGCACAGAGTCTTCAGTCAGCACATCTACTACCCAACATTTCCGTTTTAAAACAAGGTATAACATAAGAGAATTTTGCAAACCAAACTTGGATATAAAGTGCTGAAAGGATTCTTGATAAGGCAAATACCACTGGTATTAACTGAGAAGATAGGTAGAAGAAATACCTCAGGAGATTATCTTTTAGCTAGATCCTTATCCGCAGCATCTGGGTGTAAAGATTGCAGCATCAATTGTCTTTTTTCTTTTAATCCTTATGCAGCCATGCTTGCTCTAATGATGTCAGCTTTATCCAGATTGTCTTTGAATATCTTCTTTATACTGATGATCTTTCAACATGTTGTGTAGACTTTGCTTTTCTCTCAAACTTGATCAGTTCATTCAGCATAGCTTTCACCCAATTTTGACAAATCGAAGGTTTTTAAAATTCAGGTTCATAGGTGGTGATAAAAGCACAGTTGATATGTAAGTAGGGGATAACTTGGTTCTCATGCCCTTGGGATTCACTCCATGAATTTAGACAATAGACAACCATCTTAAATCAGAAACTCTGATGTAGTTTCTATACATTGAGACCTTTTAGCTTCTATGTCATCTTCATACTCCTCATATCGTAGACAAAAATATTTCTTTCTAATCATTTTGAAAGATCCGAGCATACTTTCTAAAGAGTTGAGGTTCTGGAGCCTACTTTCTAAAGCTTTGAGTTTCATCTGCTAGCTTTCTGGAACTTCCTTGAGATATAATTTTCTCATAGCCTTCCCTAAAATCATCGAGATTGTCAGCAAGATCTTATTTAAGCCTTTTCCATCATCATACTTGAGAGTTTTTTGAAAAGATTATCCTTCCAGATATATAATGACTCTCAGGTTCATAACATGATATCTGGAATGATCATCATTTGTTTGCTTCTTAAAACTTCAACCAGAGAAACATTTTAGATATACCTACAAAAAAAGGATTTGATTTTGGTACCCAAACTTCCTTGGGTCCTTTTTGGTTAGCTTTAGAGAAAAAGATTCTCCAACCTTTCTAATGAAATTCCTTTTCAGGAATCATTTGTTAGAAAAGTATCTCTTCATGCAAAAAAGAAGAACAGAAATAGAAGATAGATACAATAGATCAGAGTTTTTGAAATATATCAGATGTTACAGGTCAAATATTTGAGACTAACCATTTTCAGAAAATAGAGTTTTGGAATTATATCAAATGTTACAGGTCAAATCTTTTTAGAAGCCATGGAGTCCTCTTAATAAATTCAAAAATAACTTTCTAACATATTCACATAACCTTTTGGAGACTTCAATTTTATAGAACTTGAGAAGAAGAAAAACTCCTTGGAATATATCTAACTTTAAGCTTTCCAGCTTCAGGCTCGATCTTCTCTAGTTTTCATGGCACCTTTGTGATTTCTTTGACTGGTTTGAGATATATAGAAGAATAAGCTTGAGAAACTTCTAGAAATTCATACCGTAAAACAGTTAATACATTATATAAAACAGATGAGATGAAGATACGTTTACCTCGCTTATCTCTGTTGATGTCCTTTAGTTATGAAATACAGAATGGCAGCCAATTATAGCACATCATGATCTCCTAGCACATCCTTTTTCTAGATGTCTAGCACAAACTTCTTCTGTGTATAGGAATATATCTGTTAAGCTCTAGACGTGGAATTCCTTATACATGATGTCTATTTGTATTGTGGTAAGTAGATAGCTTTCTCAAGATAATCTTTCTCTAGTGTTGTCATTTATGAAATTGATGTCTTCTTGTTTTAATCGTTAGATACTTTTGACACTTTTGACAGATAGAGAGATCTCATCTCCATATTCAATCTCTGATATCAATATCAAATCTTTCTATTTCATAAGAAGTTTTAAGCAATTTTCATTGCTCATTGCATAGAATATGAGATAACAACCTCAAAAACAAAGATTTCTTAAAACATTTTAAGATTTATAAACATCATGCACAATCTGTTTCGTACAACCTTCCATATGTAACAAGCAATACATATGTAACATATTCAGCTTCAGCTTAGAGCATATATGAATAGAGGCTTGACTTGATAAAACACCTGAACTGTCTCCTTTGTAATGTTCTTGTCCACGAGTCTCTTTGGAATCCCTTTCATCATCTGAGTGAACTGTGCCATATCCTAGAAAATTCATCAACAAAAGATGATCAGTTGATAGATTGATCTTGTAAAGTGGATGCATGTCATTCTGTCCCTCAGATCTTTGTCCTCTGCAATCATTGGATTGCTCAACCCCTCAGAGGCCTAGCTCTAATACTACTTGTAGGTAGAAATATGCACGAGAGGGGGGAGGGTTGAATTGTGCATATCTTCTTTTTGCATTTCTAAAACACTAGAAACCAAATACTATCAAGTGTGAAACTTGTAGTGCAGTGAAAACATAGTTAGTGACTTTAGAAAGTAGATTTCTGAAGTATTGTTAATAAACATTCATCAAGAAATAAATAACAGAAAGATAAGAACATTTGTTCAACATATAAATGAATAACGAGACACAACAGAGAAGAATAAAGAAGATCTATGAGAAAAAAAATGAGACACAAGTATTTTTATACTGGATCGACCAATCTGCCTATATCCAGTACTTAACAAATGTTGAGATTCCACTAATAACATCTTTCTCAACCTGAGAAAGAGCAAATAGATAGTTTTTACATTAGCCTTCCCAAGCTCTCATCTGTGACCTTCAGAAATCACCTGTTACCATAGATTAAGTAGTTCTGCACCAGCTTCTCCAAGCTGAAACCCGTGACTAGTAGCAACCTCTACTGTCACATTGAAAGTAGTCTTGCTCTAGCCTCTTTAAGCCGCAAGTAGTCTTTGACTAGCCTTTCCAAGCTAAAATGAGTATTCTTGCACCAGCCTCTCCAAGCTGAAACCTGTGACCAATAGTAACCTCTACTGTCACATTGAAAGTAGTCTTACCCCAGCCTCTCCAAGCTGCAAGTAGTCTTTGACTAGCCTCTCCATGTAAACCGTGATCAGTAACATTGTAAGTAGTTTTACAGTAGTCTCTCCAAGCTAGCTCACAACAATCACTACTAAATCGAGGATACAAATTGCCACTCAAACTAACCTATACTCAAGTTTCCTTAACATATACATGAAAGGTTCTTAGGAAAACTTGAATGACTTCCTTCTATCTCCTCTTCTCTCAGAGCATAAATCTAATTAAGAATGTAGAAGGAAGATTGTCTTACACTTCAAGGATAAAAACTAATTACATGATATATTGAATCTACCAAGAAGTGGGAAGAGATTTTTGTAGAGTTTCCTCTCTTGAAAAATCAAAATCTCTCATCGACTTTTAAGCATAGCATCTCCATTTATAGAGGTCTTCTTTCCTGACCATTTCCCTTGATCAGTTCTGTAAGTGACATATGTAGATAATTCGTTTGTGTCTTGAAAAATTAGTCTAGAAGAGTAGGTTGACAGTCTGTCACATCGGTTGCAAAATCCATTTTATACTTAAGGTTTCTAATGTCCAGTGCTACTTTTTGAAGTCTTAGGACTTGGTTTCTTGTAGTGTTGAAATCTTCTTCTAATCGTTAGCTATCAATTTCTTGGATAAGGATATAATTTCACTTCTATTTCATTTCGAATCTCATAACATACACATGCATAGTGAAATATATTCTCATTTGAGTAAGTTTTGCTTGTGCTAAATGATAGAAACCTGTTATAAACTTACAAGAAACTCAAGAGAAACATCATTCGTTCTTTAAAGCATTTATTTTAAATTGGCTTTGTTGTCATTCAAATAAATAAGCGCATATTGATAGGGTTCTGATGCTAACAATCTCCCTTTTCTTAAGGATGACAATCCAATTGGAAGAAAATCTTTTGAAAAGATAATGAAAGAAATACCATGGAAAAAAATAAACATGATAGTCCATATTCTTTCAACTTTATCACTAAAAGAGATTTTCAGGAAGTTCTTTTCTTAAGGCATGATATTGATCATATAAAAATATTTTTGGCCTTAAGTGACTTTTAATCATAGCAATTGTTGTTTTGCTTGAAGCATAAAATAGGCTTAACGCACTTTCTGAAATGGTATTAGAGCAGAAGTCAAAGAGAAAGATGTTTAAGCTATGGATATACAACCATCTTGATCATTTGTCAAAGGAAAGGAACTTTCTGAAGATCTTCATGCTTGAAAACTTAACAAGTAATACTTGTGATAGATCTATTTTCAGCACTTCTTTATCCAAAAGGATTTTGAAAGAAATGCTTAAGGATATACATAACAGAGCATTCGTAATTTTGAGAAAAATACACTAATTCTTATATAGTTTTTGATGCTCAGAGAAACCTTAAAAGGATAAGATCAACATATTGGTATTCAAGGTTTCTGAAGGTCATTAGGGATCAATCCCTGAATTAGCAAGGATAAGCTTTTGCAATGAGCAGTGAAACTTTTCCCATAAGAATCAGATCATGAAAAGATGTTTATAAAACAAAGGTATATGATCTTTTAAAACGAATTTTATAAAAAGAATATAACACATATAGTCATATCAACATAGCACACTTTGAGAGAGTTCTGAAGTTTGTTAACTGATCTTGTAAGCGCGAGTTTCTGAAGACTTGTTAGAAACTATTTACAACCATACTCTGATCAAGTTATGCACAATACTTTAGAAACATCTTATATGTGTGGTAAGGATAATGTGTTCTATTGAAGTTAAAGAAAATGATTAAGCTTATTATATACATCAAGGCTCAGCATATTAAAGCTAGTATCAGAGCAACAAACAGCTTGTGCTCCTATAGATACTTTGCCTAGGCTAATCATGAAACATATGTAAGCTAATATCCATCATATATATGAATAAACAGGTTAGAGCATACGCATAAGAGATAAGAGGCAAATATTTGATCGAGAGATATATGATTAGCTAAGCATAGAAAGATCAACGATATGAATCAGAGCTTAATAAGAAAAAAAAAACATAAATCATATGTGCATCGAAAACAAGGTACGTTAGAAAAGAGAAGAACAAACTATTTATATATAACTCTAAAACTCTAAACTCTAAATGTCAAGGATTTACAAAAAAAAAAAAAAAAGATAGAAAAGCTAACAAAAGAAATGCATGCTAGACAAAAAAATCTCTGAACTCCCCCTGATTTTCTCAGCAAAGTCCTCATACCATAGCATAGCTTCCCTTGAATCCATTAGCTTCATCAGCAAATGATTTTCTTCAAAACACATCTTTTCCCTTTTTGGCAATGTGCCTGGAAACAGACATTGCAGCATTTGAAAAATCTGAAGTTGTAGATCTTCTATATGTCTAAGATGGACACTATGCTCTAACAAGGTTGCCTCAAATCTATCCTGTCTGGAGGAAATCTTTCTCAGATTTCACAGGATGGCCTAATAGCTTGCTGAAGACTCAATTGAGGATGGAGGCGGCGGATTGATAGGTGTAGGAGTAGCTCTAAGAGATGGTTCAGGAATGTCAAAAGGCACAGTCTCTCCTGATTTAGGCGAGTCAACCTGAGTCTCATTTTGTGCAGCAACTGAAGGTGGAGGAGATAGAGCATGACCATTTGTAGAAGTGGCAGAAACAAAAGCAAAGGCAACAGGAATAGGGGAATGCTCATCAGTAACAGCAACAATATCAAGCGCCTGAGTTGTGGATGGAGCAATAACTTCTTAAGTAGAAGAAGAGGTGTCTTGAACCAGCATAGAGGCAGCCGCTTCATTTACTAAAGATGCTAAATTTTCTGATGTTCTGTCATCTTCTTCCTCTATTGGAGAAATATGGATGGAAGAGGGAGGTTGCGGTACCATAGGAATGAGAGCAGAACATGTTATATGATCCTTTTCATCAGGTTCTTCAATGATAGGCTCCAACTGAGATTCTTAAGCTATAGACTTGGAACCAGATATAGCATTTAGTCTAGTCTTCTTGCTATTTAAAAAGTTTTCATCTTCTTCAAATGAAGATATTTCTGCTTGTTCTTCTTCTGCTTCTTCTTTCTTTTCAAGATCATCAACCACAGTTACATAATACCCCTTTGCCTGATATTTTTTAACTTCCTACAGTAATATGGTGACTTCTGACATACTCTTGTGCATCTTTTTGCACCTTAACCTAATTTTCTTCTTGCTGATGACTTTCTCAAGTTTGGTCATAGCTTGTGGTGCTTGAGAGACTGCCTCCTTTCTTATTTCTGTCCTTCTTTCATAGGGTTAGATTAAAAGGATATCCTCTTCTTCAGATTCACTCTCAATGATGACAACTTTTCTTTTCCCTTTTGCCTTTTCTTGGTTGGATTTAGACTTCTGGGAGGCCTCTCTGGCTTGTTCACTTCTTGCTCTGGGGCTTTGCCTTGTTAGCTCAGCAATTTTAAGGGTTGATCTCTTTCTCGAAGTTTTGAAGGAGGAAGGTGCAAAAATGGTTCCTTCCAAAAGCTCATAGCTTTTGGTGAGAAGAGGGAAGTCCAAACATTGAAGAACCTTGGTCAAAAGCATGTCATCAGGAACACTTGTAGTTCTTCATGTCTCCTTTGTTGCTGCACTCATCATGTAATCCAGAATGAGTATAGGCAGGTTTACTTTTATTTTTGCTAACAAGCAATAAAGAAGCATGCAGTCCATTCCAATAAGAGCATTTGTACTGCCAATTCATGGAAGGATAAAGAATTGAACTATTGTGTACACTTTTCTTGCCTAGTACTCAGCATGGCAGTGGTAATTTCACTAGGCTTGTGAAGGATGGAATCAATGAGATACTTGGACACATCCCCTTTATTTACACTAAGATATTTGGCCCAATTTGGTAAGGATTTGCAATGATCCCATCACATAGAGCTTTGATAATCCTGACAAGTCCCGAAGTTGTGGTCTTGATGGAGCAATCGTTGATCATACCTCTGACATAGGATTGTGATGGTCTCTCCATATGAGAATAAAATCCATTAACCAACCGCGGGATGATTAATTCATTTATTTCCAGAAAATTCTCCCACTTTTGGAAAGTAAAGACTTTATCAAGAATGATGATTTCTTCACGTAGGACTTTTCTCAAAGACTTTCCAGGTGCCATTTTTCTAGAAGCAAAGAATTTTTCATAGTGATCCTACATACTAGCGTTATCATACATATGAGAAGATAATTTTATAGAGATAGATAAAGCCACACTCTTTTCTTTTGCCACTGGAGCGGTATATGGGTATGTTTGTGAGGAAAAGGTTGAAAGATGAAATCTTGAAGATGATTAAAGAAAAGGCAAGAAGAGGGTTTGAAAAGAACCAGTTGTGGTTACCAGGAAGGAAAGTGAAATGGTTAAGTGTTTGAGGTTAGGAGAAAACAAAGTTGTTTGAGGAAGCGTGTTTGGGAATATAGAGGTACAGGTGATGTGTGAGTTGTGGAGTTTAAAAGAGATGTGTCATAATTGAAGGTGAAGTGACGTGGGAGAGAGAAACACAAACGAGTGGGAATTATCCTGCCCTTTTCTTTTTATCCTTCTTTCATAAAGAGAGTTTTCTGACTCTTGATATCACTTCCTGAAAGAGTAACGAGTTACTTTCTGAACTTCATGGTTAACTTTTTGATCCTTTGGAGAGACTTTACAAACTCATCACAGACTCATCTTCCTATTTTGGATTCTATGCTTCCAAACAACCATTATTCTCTGATCCTTGAAACTTTTCTTTCTTACCAACCTATCTTCTTTTTGAACATAACGTCTTCTTTCTGATCGACCCATCTTCTTTTTGATCTTCCAAACTAATAAACAATGTTTAATGATTTCTAATAGCTTTGCTAGATCTTCATAAGGGAGTTATGAAAAGGGAATCCTCAGAGATGTTTTATGCATACATACTTATGCAAATGTGAAAACATTTAAAAAAGAAGAAAACTTTTATGAAAACAAAAAGACATTTAAGAGATCTTTAGCAATAGATTTTATGAATACTTTTTGGCACAGAGTCTTTAATAAGCACATCTACTACCCAACATCTCCATTTTAAAATAAGGTATAACATAAGAGAATTTTGCAAACCAAACTTGGATACTTGAAAGAATTCTTGATAAGACAAATACCACTAGTATTAACTCAGAAGATAGGTAGAAGAAATACCTCAAGAGATTATCTTCAGCTAGATCCTTATCCGCAACATCTGGGTGCAAAGATTGCAAAATCAACTGTCTTTTTTCTTTTAATCCTTATGCAGCCATGCTTGTTCTAATGATGTCAACTTTATCTAGATTGTCTTTGAATATCTTCTTTATACTGATCATGTTTTAACATATTGTGTAGACTTTGCTTTTCTCTCAAACTTGATCAGCACATTTAGCATAGCTTCCACCCAATTTTGACAACTCAAAGCTTTTTCAAAACATTTAGGTTCATAAGTGGTGATGAAAGCACAATTAATACATAATCAGAGGATGACTTGGTTCCCATGCCCTTGGGAGTCACTCCATGAACTTAGACAATAGAAAACTATCTTAAATCAGAAACTCTCATGTAGTTTTTGTACATTAAGGCCCTTCAGCTTCTATGTCATCTTCATACTGCTCATATTGTAGATGGAAAGATTACTTTCTGATAATCTTGAAAGGTCCGAGCATACTTTCTAAAGAGTTGAGGTTCTGGAGCCTACTTTCTGAAGCTTTGGCTTTCATCTGCTAGCTTTCTAAAATTTCCTTGAGATATAATTTTCTCACAGCTTCACCTAAGATCATTGAGATTGTTAGCAAGATCTTCTTTAAGCCTTTTTCATTATTGTACTTGAGAGTTTTTTTTGAAAAGATTATCCTTCAGGATATATAATGACTATCAGGTTTAGAACATGATATCTGGAATGATCATCATCTATTTGCTTCTTGACACTTTAACCAGAGAAATATTTTAGGTATACCTGCAAGAAAAGGATTTGATTTTCGTAAACTTCAACCTAGTTTGGAACTTATCTTGATAAAAATGATTTTCTCACAATATCAAAATACTCCACCAATACAAACGCATCTATATCTATGTGTAACCATACAATAGAACTAAAAAAATCAAATTTAAATAATGAAAAATCTGCAAGATACAAAAACCCTACTTTTGGAGCTTTAGGGCTCTTGGCTCCAAAGGATGTTCTGAAAATGAATTTTCCTCACTTTAAGGCCTTCCAAATAGCACCAAACTCTTCCTTGAACAGTGGGGTATGAGATATCAAAGTGAGAAATGGTGAGGAATTGAAATTCCAATCAGTTAGCTTGGTAGATTTTGATGAGTAATATAAGTTTAGTAAAAGGATCTTGAGATTTTAGCAAGTTTAGTTAGTATTTTAGGGATTTGAATCCTTTTTTAGGTTGTTTCACAAGAAAGAAATGGAGGCTGAAATGTTCTTGTTCTTGGCCGAAATGTTAGTCTTGGAGTGATAAGGTTTGGTATCTTGATTTTATCTTGGTTAGATATATTATTTATGTAGTCAACTGTGTATTTCTTTCTTTCTAAAAAGAAATAATAAGATGGATGGTTAGGATTTAATCTTATTAGTCAAGATTGGATCTTAATCATCCACTTGGTTTAACTGGATAGACACTATTCAATTCTTAACGACTAAGCCATCTTTCAGTATAAACATTGCACATCGAAAGTTTACCGAATGGGTGGAACATCGTATTCAAGAAATCAGAATATTACCTGAAATTAATCTCGGGACTAATAGTCTATCCCGATCCTTATCCTATCTTTACCTTGTCCCGGGGGTCTCTTGGTCTCGAATCCAAGGTTGCTAATGCGCCTATAGGCCGTAAAGTTACTATTCACACTCGAGCCTGAATTTTTTTTTCTACTTGTTTGTTGGGTTATCCTCATCATCACTACGCCTGTCAGAATATTGAAACTCTTGTTAATAAAGCTTCAATTAATTTTTGAATAACCTCATAGTGTTACATTTCAAAACATTTCTAAGCAAAACGAACTTATTAAAACTTCACATATCACTTTAAAACACCTTTCACTGATTAAAACTTTCAAAAACTCAAGTGAACAACTTATAACACAAAGATTCAAACTTTCAACCGATTAAAACTTTTAAAAACACAAATGAACACATTAGGACATAAAAGCTTGCATTTTTAACCGATTAAATCTATAGAGAAAAACCAAAAAACACATTGGAATACAAAAGCTTGCATTTTTAACCAATTAAATCTTTCAAAAACACCAAAAAACATATTTAAATACAAAAGCTTGCATTTCCAACTGATTAAATCTTTCAAAACATCAAGGAAAAACTTCAATCATAAAAGCTCATGCTTTTAACTTATTAAAACTTTCAAAAGGACATTTAAATGACATGTCATATAGACAAGCAACTTTCACTGATTAAATTCAAGACTTGAGCTTTAGAGCCTCATTTGTGTCAATTTGAACCACTAGCTAGAGAAACTCATTATCAAACATCTATCTTGAATGAACATAATAGAAAAACAAAGAAAGTAGTAGAAGAAGCCTAAAAACAAGAAGAAATCCCTACCAAAGTTTGAAGTTTAGGGTGATATGAAGAAAATAAAGCTCCTTTAAGAATGAGGAGAAGAAAATCTCCTCTTGAAAGGCTGATGTTGGGTGTGAGCTATATAGGGGAAAATGAGAGATTCTATGAGCTAGATGACACTTGGGTTGAGTGTTTAAGGTAGTATTTGAGGCAAGGTGATACAAGAGATCATTATTTTGATGGAGGTTTAATGGTTGGCATTGAGGAGAAGGTGAAGAGATAATAAGAGGGTAGAGAGGATTTTTGGAGAGATTTTTATTTTTTTGGGTAGGTAAGTATGTCTTAAGAATTGTGTTAAAAAAAATAATATGATGCGTGCAAATGGGGAAGGGTGTCATTTTCAAGGAACCTAGGGGGTAGTAGTAGGAATTTTTGTGATGTCATATTAGGGATTCTAGAAGGATACTAAGAATTAGAATAATTAAAAAGAAATTAAAATTCAAAATATCTTGCAATTGTACAATGCTCATTTAAATATAAATAAAAAAGAAACAAAATATCTCCTCCTTACAGAAAAAGATAAAAGACATATAATGAATGCTACCTCACTAGCTTTTCATCTTTCCTCTTAATTAAACATGATTAAAATTGGATTAAGTTGTTTTAAAAGTCTCTATAATTTTATTTAATTTTTAATTAAATTTTTATAGTTTAAAAATTCATAACTAATTCTTTATATAAATAAAATTTTATAATCAAATCCTCGATATCAATGGCAGTTACAAAAATTTGGTGCTAAGAATATTTCAAGAATATTCTTTATTCTTCTAGGTCACCCTTAGCCGATTTCCTCCACCACCCACATTTAGTACCTGAGATGCAAAAAAATAGGAAAGAGGCTACCCCCATATTTACATCAATATAGGCATGTCATTCCACACCTCTCATCAAATCACTCACGAAAGCAAAAACATCCATCAAGATAACTCTGCTGCAACATTCAGGTGCAAAAATCTGCACTTGCACTTCAACGTTTCAACTTGCGGCTCTTCGCCTTAAAGGAAAAAAAAATGGGACATTGAAATGTTGAACGCGTTACATTAAATTTTGCCAAAAAAATTAGAAAATAAATGAACAAAAGACAATTCACAAGCAATTAAACAAGGAGCGTAACAAAACACAAGTTCAATTAAAATCCATTATCAATAAAAAAAAATTTATAATCCATTACAAAACATTATGGACAAAAAAAAAATGCAAGAGCTTTCTCTTCATTTCTCTTACCTCCAAATCTAGCAACTCGATTCTCTCTTCGTTGAGCACAATGGATCCATTGTTGGAACAATAAAACACCAAGAATTCATCGGAGGCAAGGGCACAAGACACCGTTCCTCCACCGCCAGCTCTGCTACATTCGTCGTCAATTCCGGCTTGACGATGGAATCGGTGTTGCTCCTACTCTCGAGCTGAATAAATGCCCACTGTTAAGAATTTTCGCTCTTCATTACTACTTCCATTGTTGTTGTTGATCTCCTTTCTCTTTGGAGTTGGCGGCGATGACGCGGCAACTCCCATGGCTAACGCAGCTCCATTTAATCGAGCGGATTCAGGTGGTTGTGATTGCAAGACTGGAGAAGTGATGTGATTGAAGAAGTTGATGTGCATTTAGAGTACGCTATAATGATTATTAGGTGTATTGATAGTTTATACTAGTTTTAGATAAGGATTTCTATTTTATACAGATTAAACGGAAGGTGACTACTCCGATACATACTCCAGTTAATCCCTATAACGAAGTTGATGTATAACCACATTGTAAAATTGCGGCTAAATGAAAAATTTATTGTGGCTATCACCACTTCCCTTATCTTCTCCTGTTGGACACAAATGTACCCATTCCCCTGTTTCACTATATTTTAAATTTATATTTTTTAATTTTTTATTATTTTAAAAGTTGATTGGTCCAACTTCTATTACATGTATAGTTCTTTTTTATTTTTTTTTCTTTTGGTTGTTGTGATTTTTATTTTGATAATTTTAATCGTTTTTAATATTTATTTTTTAAGTTTAACTTTTTAATTCTTTTTTTTTTAAGTTTAATTGTCTTCCAAATTTGTTTTGTAATATTTTTATATTTTTATTCAATTTTATTTAGTATTACTTTTTTATTTTGTGATAAGTTTAATTAATTTTGACTTGCAAATTTTTTTAATTTTTATTTTTTTGTTTAATTGTTTTGTCTGAAATCTATTAAGTTAATAGTTCTATTTTAATTTTTCACTTTCATATTATTTTATTCTATTTTTTTTAATTTGATTATTTTTTATATTTTATATTTATATTTTTTATTTTTTATTTTTTTTGGAAGTCGGTTAGCCCAACTTCTATTAAGTGTACAGTTCCTTTTTATTTTTTTTTCTTTTCATTGCGTATATTTTTTAATTTTGTTTTCTTAAAGTTTAATTGTCTTCCAAATTTGTTTTATAATATTTTTATATTTTTATTGAATTTTCTTTCATATTACTTTTTATTTTGTTATAAGTTTAATTAATTTTGACTTGTAAATTTTTTAATTTGTTATTTCAATTTGTTATTTCAATTTTTTACTTTGTTTTGTTTTTTTATTTTTGTTTAATTGTTAAATGTGATCTCTGTAACAGGATAGTAATTTTTTCCTATTATAAAATAATTTTTCAAATAATTTTTCAATGGTTGATGCCATATTACAACCTGATGTTCCACCTTCCCTGCATCAACGTGTGGCTCTCTTCCTACGTCACATGCCCTGTTTGTCACTCCAATCTCACACAAGATCCTGACCAAGTCGAGGTTTGGTTAGCCACCACCGAGTTAGGCAGTGGATGAAAAAAAAACATAGCGGAAGGTTCTAGAAATAGAGCATCGGAATAGTGTATCAGTTGTAGTGGTGGCCAGAGCGAAATTAAAGGGTGCCTCGGTGGCGCATGAGGGAGTGAGGAGTGGTGAGGAGGATAAAGGGGCGAGGGAAATTGAGTCAAAATTGAAGCTTTTCAGGAAAGGAAGGGAACATGAGTCAAAGTTTAGCCACATTAATTTTTGTTTAGCCACATTTTTGAAATGTGGTCAAATATCAACTGTAGCATAGGAATTGACTTTCAACTGCGTATAAGAATCACCCTAAACAGAAATGCTAATTTGACCACTAGTTTGGGTGTCTTGTACAGACATTGTATAACACTATAGCAGAGGGAAGGAGGGAACACACATGGAGAAATTAAAAGAAGAACACTATAGTAAATCCCAAAACTTTATTTTCTCTCTTCATCTTCATTTCCATTTCACGCTCTTCACTTTACTCCACCCTCTCCATTTTTGTTTCCCTTTAGTAAGAAATCCCAAAACTTCATTTTCCCTCTTTATCTTCATTTCCATTTCATGCTCAATCCCCTCTTCACTTTATTCCCACAGCACCCTCTTTATTTTTTGTTTCCTTATACTAAGAACAGTGCATTCCCTTGGGCCTAACCCAATGGTACCCACTTGAACGGCAATCACTTGAACCCATATGCCCTCAAGCTCATTCTCCCTCTCAAATCCGCTCTCAAGCTTAAGCTCACTGAAAAACCTAAGCTCCTTCTTAAGCTAGCTGAAAATCCATGTCCCTTCTAGCTCTAGCACCACTCTTCCTTGAACCCATTCTTTGAAGGTCACTGAAGCTCTTGGTTTCTCTCTGTTAAGCTCTCAATCACTGAAGAGCAATGAAGGTCATGCTCCTCTGTCCCCCGCTTAACCTCTCGGTTTGCTTTGGGTTCCCTTGTCGGCCACTCAAGCTCTCGGTTCCCTTATTCATCACTGAAGCTTTCAGTGTTCCTTTTTCAAGGCTGCAAAAAGAGTAAGGGTGTTTAAGGTTTCCAGTTTGTGCATGTGATTGTGTGTGTGTGTGTGTGTGTGTGTGTGTGTGTGTGTGTGTGTGATGTTTATTTTTTGAACCATTGGGTAGTCATTGATGTTCTTGTTAGGTTGATAAGGTCTTTGTCATAAAACATTGCATATTAGAGAGAGCTTAATCTAGTTGTATTTTTCACTACAATGATGGTTGTGTTCCTGACTTTTGTTTTCGTTGATGACTGTGTTGTTGAGTTTGGTTGAGAGATGCCAATTTATCATTGTGCACAAAATGCTTAGGCTGAAAGATTGGTTTATGTTGCTGTGCTAAATTTGTAATTGTATGCTTCTTGTAATATTTCTGTGAATCTGTGACATATGATTGGAGTTAAGTATTTTTGCATAAAGTATATTTTAATCTGGTTCCTAATTTATTTGCAAAAGATTCTAGAATTGCATAACTAGAAGGGACAAAATAGATACTCATATGATTTTGGGATATTTAGTTTGATGTATGACAAATGGATCCATGTATCAATAGGCCAGAATGATATTGTTTGGTAGCCAATATAGTCAAACCAAGCTTTGTTTCTTTATCACCATGAATGAATGTGTTATTTTTTGCTGTTTTAGCTAGATGACTCAATCCTTAATACCAAAAATTTTTGTAGGACAAAAAAAAATCAATAAACTAGCTATAGATCCCCCCAGTGCTAGAGAATTTGAGAGACCATTAAACTCTCATGCCAGATTAAATTATCCTGGAGATAAGAGCTCTGTAAAGACCTAAGTCAATGGTTCTCAGTCCCCCAAACTAGAAGGCCCAAATTATTTTGAAAGTGCATCATCATCCGTAGAAAATTTGAGCCTTAAAGTTTGCATACAGCTTTTGCTTACAATGTAAAATTTGCTGAGGGGGGCTATGAATCTCCAACAACACTAAAAATATAGATGGGAATATGCCCAAAATTTTACACTATTAATTAAGGGGCATTAGGACTGTCAATTTATATAGATTGGCATTGTAAATATATTTTCATTGCTACATTTTGTTGAGTTATGTTGTTACTCTGATTTTGCATTTTATGTAGAGTCTTTTTATGGCAAGACCTTTCATTTATTGTTTATTCTTATCTTAGATTTATGATACAGCAAAAGGTTAAAAGACTATCTTTTTTTTTTTATTTTTTTACTTTCATTTACAACTTATACTCTCACATACAGTCTAGCTGGCAAATGGATAAGACTTTTAAGTTGATATTAATTGTGTGAATTTATACACACACATGGTGTTTATTAAACTTTAAAAAATTATATGTAATGGTATATATGAATTACTAGCGATGGTGGGAAAAACTTTTTTGAAGAAACTTGTATGATTACTATCATTTTGTAACAATTACCAGCGACTCATGCCAAATTGCTAGCATCTGATACTTGAATTCAAGGCAAATTCAATCATTTTAGCACGTGTCATTTGTATTTGTTGTTGATCCTCAAAAAGGGCTACATGCTAATGAAGTCTTTAATTAAGATGAGTAAGACTCATGGGAGTCAAAAAAAAAATTTCAAAAGACCCCGCAAGATTACTAGCGTTTTTCCATAATTACCAGCCACTTTGAATGCGGTACCAGCTGTGCATGCCAAATTTGTTTTAGGAAACCCTGCAGGGTTACTAGCATTTTTCCATAATTACCAGCTAATTTCAATGTGTTACCAGCTATGCATGCTAGATTACCAGTGTCTAAGAGTCCTATTCAAGAGGAATTCTAATCATTTTAGCACAAGTGTCATTTGTATTTGTTCGTGTTGGTCCTAAAAAAAGGGCTACATGTTAAGGAAACCCTTAACTAAGTTGAGTAAGACTTATGGGAGTGGGAAAAATATTTTTTCAACAAACCGTGCAGAATTACTAGTTTTTTTCAATAATTACCAGCTACTTTGAAAGAAATCAATAGCGATTATGCCAAATTACCAGGTTCTAGCAGTCCTATTCAAGGGGAATTCTAATCATTATAGAACAGGTGTCATTTGTATTTGTTGGTGTTGGTCCTAAAAAATGGTTACATGCTAATGAAACCTTTAATTAAGTTGAGTAACCTGCATGGTTACCAGCAAATTGAAGAACTTACTAAAGGGAAATTATCAGCATAAGAGGCTAAGCTATCAGCATAAGACGCAAAACAGATGCTGGTAATTTTGCAGTATTCACTAGTAACTCTTGTTTGAAAGTGCTAGTAAGTTTTGGAAAAAGCTAATTATCAAGCTGGTCTATTCAAATTTTTGTTTTCAACTCTGTTAAGATTTACTCAACTTAATTAAAGTATTCTTTATCCACTAGCCCTTTTTTTGGACCAATACAAACAAATACAAAATGACACTAATGCTAAAATGATTATGTTTCCCCTTAAATTGGATTGAGATATGCTAGTAATTTTGCATGAGTAGCTGCTAATTATTCTATAAGCACTGGTATTACTGTTAAATGCTAGTAATGCTATAGTATCTTCTAAATTTTTTTCCCCAATCTCATAAGTCTTACTGAACTTGATTAAAGGCGTTCTTAGGCAGTAGCTTATTTTTGGGACCAATACCAACAAATAAAAATGACACTAGTGCTAAAATGATTAAAATTTCGTTTGAATTGAACTGATAAATGCTAGTAATTTTGCATGATTCGCTGATAAATATTCTTAAAAGCACTGGTAATTAATGCTAAACACTAGTAATGTTGCAGATATATTCTAAATTTCTTTCCCCAATCTCATAAGTCTTACTCAACTTGATTAGAGGCTTCTTTAGCTTGTATCTCTTTTCTGATACCAATATCAACAAATACAAATGACACTAGTGCTGAAATTATTAGAATTTCCCTTGAATTGGACTATGAGATGCTTATAAGTTGGCATAATTCGCTGGTAAACTGTCTTTCCAAGCGTTGGTAATTATTGGAAAATGCTAGTAACCCGTCACTTTGCAAGTCTCTTAAAAAAAAATTTCCACTCCCATATGTCTTCATTTAATTATATATTTCCTTAGCTTGTACCCCTTTTTTAATATTAATACCAACAAATAAAAATGACACTTGTGCTAAAATGATTAGAATTCCCTTTGAATTGAATTGTTAGACACTGGTAATTTGGCATGATTTGCTAGTAACTCTGCTCAAAGACACTGATAATTAATGGAAAATACTAGTAATCCTGCAAGTTTCTTCAAAACAAATCAGAATTGTGCTATCAGATGCTGGTAATAGTCCAATTCAAAGAGAAATCTAAAAAAAATGCTACAAGCTAAGAAAGCCTATAATTAAATTGAGTAAGACTTATGGAAGTAGGAAATTTTTTTAAAAAAAAGACTTGCAGGATTACTAGCATTTTCCAATAATTATTAGCGCCTTTGAATAGAGGTACCAGTGAATCATGCCAAATTACCAGCTTCTAACAGTCTAATTCAAAGGGAATTCTAATCATTTTAGCGCAAGTGTCATTTTTATTTGTTGGTATTGGTTCTAAAAAAAATGATACAAGCTAATGAAGCCTATAATTAAGTGAGGACTTATGGGAGTGGAAAATTTTTTTCTGAAGAGACCTGCAGGGTTACTAGCATTTTCCAATAATTAACAACACTTTGAAAGACAGCTACCAGCAAATTATGCCAAATTATAAGCATCTAACGGTCCAATTCAAGGGAAATTCTAATAATTTTAGCACTAATACTATTTTTATTTGTTGGGAATTCTAATTATTTTTGCACTAGTGTCATTTTTATTTATTAATATTGGTCCCAAAAATGGGCTACAAGCTGTGAAACACTCTAATTAAGTTCAGTAAGACTTATGGGATTAGAAAAAAAAATTGGACTAGATATGCATGATTACTAACTTTTTCATAAAATTACTACCATTTTTAAACTGAATTACTAGTGTACCATGCCAAATTACTAGCAGTGGGCAATCTAATTCAAGAGGAATTCTAGTTATTTTAACACTTGTATCATTTATATTTGTTGGTATTGGTCCCAAAAAAGGGCTACAGAGTATAATAGTAGGAATTGGCACCAAAAAAGTTTAAGAGACTATGTGAGCCTTTTAATAGGTTGAGTAAGGCATATGGGATTGCAAGCTTCAACTTCAATTCCTAAAAAGATTTGTTAACAACGAGTAAAGTAAATTTTCATCAATATTTCATACATTATATCTACATAAAAAAAATCAATGGCATATTTGATTGCACAATTAACTAGTTTACAATTGATAACTCAAGATTTTCTTGTTGCACCATTCACTACAACCTATCTTAGATAACATCAATCAATATTGTCCAATAAAATAAACTATCTTTAATAGGGTAATCATAGAGCTAAGAAATTCAAAAATTACACGCATCTATGAACCCTAAGGGCTAATAGTATTATGTTTAATCCAACATCCTCAATAAATACAACCTAAGCCTTCTTTATTATTGGCATGATCCAATCACCATAAAAGTTAGCATCCAAATTTGGAATTATTTTGTACATTGGCTCAGCTTGATGCTACTTCGCATTTATAATCATCTCTTGCCCATAAGTTAGGGCCTTCATCTCTACTCTCCTTTTCATTACCTCTTGAACTTCAGCATTTGTTAGCATATCCATTAACTTATCCTTGTCCTTCAAAGTCAACAAGACAAAGTTGATTATATGTTAGATTTCCAGCTACTAGAATAATGAATCACAATATACACACAATTAAAGATCCACAATCTAACTCATTGGTTGGAACATTTGAAGCTGCAATTTTTTTTTTTTAAAAAAAGAACCTTTAAGGATTAAAAAGTGTCACAAGAAAGTAGAAAACAAAAAAAAGCAAACAAGAAAATTCCTAATAATTTCGTTCTTGTCACAATAAGAAACTAATTTGATACTTTCTAAATACAATGCCTTGGAGTTATCAATTGAAAGAATGACTAGCAACACTAGAATTTTCAACAGTTGACGAAAGCGTGTTAAAAGACAAAGCTACCGTCAAATGGTGTTCGATCACAACACAAGATTATGCATGCAATGAGCTTCAAAAGCCTTGTATTGCAGAAAGTATAGGTTCAAAGAGACAACAAAATGAAATCACTTAAAAAGGTAACTTAAAAATTGCTAACTCTAATCCTGCAAACTCAATAGGTTCAAACAAATGCCATTTCTACATAACAGACTACCTTAGTTATTGAAATATGAAAGAGCTTTATGATGCAAAGTGAGGCCTAATCTTGTGTCATCCATCCTTGCATCCATCCTTGGATGAATTAAACTCAAGAAACTTAACCATTGCACATATTTTCAATATTCAATACATAACACACTAGGAACAACCAACCTTAAAAAATTGAATACAATTAACACAAAAGAAAAGCGTTCTTTCCTTAAAAAAACCTGATCAAAACAAACTTACCCACAAGAAGTATAAAATACAGATCAAAAAAGGACTCAATGGTAGAATTTCTTACCAGGTAAAAACAAAAGTGTGGGGGAGTTTTCCAAAGGAGGACCACTTTTAATAGGGCTAAACCACTTTGGAGGGCTACTATCATCACCCTTGTTCATCTCCTTGGTGGTAGAGAAGCAATATTCCATAATCTAAGTCCCATAACCATCATCTCAAAGTGGTGCCAAAATAGTATCATTGCCATATTCTTCTCTTCAACTCCATGATACAACACCTAAAAATTCTTCTTCTCTTTAAGCGCCCAAAAAGAAAAAAAGATATGCTACTAACTTAAGCACAAATACTGTTTCAGAACTTAAAACATTAAAAATAAGCATATAACAAAGGAAAAACAAAAAAAAAAATGTTACCCATGCAGTAAACTTAGAATGGGTTTAAGTTTTAACAGAATAAAAAGTTTATAGAAATCAATTGGGAAACAAATATATAGCATCCAGGGAAGCTAACAAACACTAAATGATCAAACTTTAGACTAAAAATGTATGCTTTAGCATCTTGATTTGGGTTGAATTTGAGCATGCCCATAAGTCAAGGAAAAGCAAGCGGGATGAGCGATAAATAGAAGAGAAAGTGAGATGGGAGATACAGTGATAGAGATAAGAGAGGTGTTGGAAAGGGATGTGATTTTTCAGCCGGAGAGGGAGTATGGGTTTGAGATCAGAGAGAGCTTGAGCTTGAGGGTGGATTTGAGAAGGAGAGTGCTCTTGAGGGCAAATAGGCATGGGGTGGTTGCTGCTTGAGAGGCGGAGAGGGTTATCGGAGAGGGTTATCGGAGAGAGGGAGGAGGAACTATTTAGTTCTCAGAGGAAACGAAACAGAGGAGGGGGAGAGTAAGTGCTGCATGAGGGGAAGTGGGTGAAAATGAATTTTGGGTTCTTCTATGGTGGACTCATTTTTTATTTCCCCATCAGTGCATCCCTTCATTGCTCTATTGTGTCTGCGTATGAGACACTCAAACTAGGTGTCAAAATAGCATAACTGTAGATTAAATAGTTTTAATGGAGGTTTGTAATTTTGTAAGTGATTTGATGAGAAGTGTGGAATGATACTCCCACATATTGATATAATGTTCAAGGCAGTTCTCTTTTTTGTTTTCTACATCTGAGGTACTTAACGTGGGTGTTGAAGGAAAGGGGAAGAGGGTGATGGAAAAGAATAAAGAATATTTCTAGAATTTTCTATTTAGCACCAAATTTTTATAACGACCATTAATGTCTGGGATTTGATTTCAAAATTTTGTCTAATGTAAGGACTCACTTTTAAACTTTAAGCCTATAAGAACTTAATTAAAAATTCAGTTAAACTATAAGGACTATCAGAATAGCTAAACCATAAAAGTGAAATTATACTTTACCTAATTGTTTACAGGCTAGAATTAATTAAAGACAATCAAGTTATCTTTAAATTAATTAATTAAGATAATTAATCCAAATTAAGCATATTTATCCTTAATTAATCTCAATTAATTTTAATTAGTACTAATTAGATGATAATTAGTCCATTTAAGCATCATTACACATCGTAACTCATCGAAAACTCATGTATTCCCCATCAATCATCCAACTAATCCTCTAGTAATGATCGAGACTAGTCATCCATAGTGCCATACAAATTTTACCATACGAGTGTTTTGATAATTTTACATAAGAATTAAAAACGGGGATGCTACAATTAATGTAAAATAAGTTAATTTTCCCGAATGGAAATTCATTTAAAATTAATATACTTTTATAATGAGTTTTAACGTTTGAATTCCTTTTTATAAATACTAAAATTAAATTGATTGTGATTTTATATTGACTTCAAATTATATAATGATCAGGTTTACTTTATTAAGATTTAAGAAGTACAAGAGAATGACCACTCAGAGAGAATAATTATTCAATTTTATTTAGTAGTCAAAATTATTCTTAGCAAACTAACTATTGTTGACATCTAAAAAATGAGTGATAACTATTCATGACAAAAACCATGTGGTGATAAGAGCTACACCTATATATAGCTATATAATTTAATGGATAAAAAAATTTTATTTTCAAATTATATTATTTTTTTATTTTACCAATAATATATTATCATATAGAAGATAATATTACATATTTAATTATTATTTTAATTTTAATTTTCAATGTAGTAATATATGATTGTGGACATGTTTCGGAGGAGGTTTCCATCCATGATTTATCATCCACGTGTACCACGCTTGGTATTCAATCATTGAAGCCTGCCTTTCAAGGGGGTCCATTCGTTAGGCATCTATAGAGCCAGGGTTATCTTTTCTTGCTTGGCGTGTTAGTTTCTCCAATGGAGTTTCACAGCACTGCCAAGTCTAAAATATCCCTTGTGTCATTTTTTGTGCTTGTATCTAGTGTTGCTTCTTTACTGAACCCTGTATTGGCCATAAAAGACTGTAATTTCCCTGCTATCTTTAACTTTGGTGCTTCAAATTCGGATACTGGTGGAGCGGCTGCCTCCGGCCTTTTAGTACCAAAGTCACCAAATGGAGAGACCTTTTTTCACAGACCGACTGGAAGGTTCTCTGATGGCCGCATCATTCTTGATTTCATAGGTAATATTATTTGCCTATTTCAATGCTAGTTTACTGGTCTAATGTCTTAGATGGGGCTTCTTTTTTCCAATTTTTTTTTTTCAGTTATTCACTTCAATTGATCTAGTAATTGTTATATATTGTACTTAATGTTACAATCACATAACATCCAGAAATTTCATCCTTTTCATTCATGTTCCTTTATATGTCCTTTTTTTTTTTCGCTCTTCCGTTTTTACCGTTAACGGTTGCGTTGTAGTTGCATCTATGTATGTAATACCACAGGCCTTCCCATTCATAGGATGCTTCCCAATTCCCATTATTCAACACAACTTAAAAAGGATGTTTAAAATATCTTACTCTAATAAACAAAAAATGTTTAAAATATCTTAAACACACATGACCCAGGTCTCCATGTCCTGCCCACTTAATTATTGAACCTTTCCGGCCCCACACTATGCCATTTGTCAGTTGTCACCCATTTCATTCATATTGCAGTGAACAAATCATTTTCTATCTTCTTGCTATCGAGGGGTGGGTGTGGGCATACCAGAGCTGTGTGGGGAAGAAAGAGTGGGTGTCCATTCTCAATAGATCTTCCACCGTATTCTTTTGAGGGAGAGACTGACTGGAGCCTCGACCTTAGTGGCTTCATAGACCTCTGGTGAACATAGTGGTAGTGATGTGAAAAGTGTTCTTGGAATATGCTAAAATTTTCAAGCTCTAATTTTTGTTTTCGGTTTTGATGCAATAATGGTACTCCATGTACAGATATCTGTGAGTTGTGGGAGGGAAGAAACACTAGATTTGTGCATTCAATGATGAGAAACAGTTCCAGCAATTCAAGAAATAACAAATAGGGAGGAAGAAAATAACAAAGGCAAATAAGTTATTTTGTTATTCTATTTTATTAAAATATTAGTAAGTGATCATGCGGTGGCAAACTTCAAAGTCCCCATGTGAACTTGCCGTACTTAATGTTAAAATTACATTGAGAAATTTCATCCCTTCCATTCATTTTCCTTTATTTGTTTTTTATTTTTTCGCTCTTCCGTCTTCACAGTTAAAGGGCGCTTTGATTTTGAGAGTTATGTGAAACTACCTCCTCTGCATCATCTTTCCGGTCCACGCTTGCGTTGTAGTTGCACCTGGTAATTTGATCCTTGATCAAGCATTACTCAACCACCTTGTATTTAACAAATTGAATGAGGGTAGAGGTGGTATACAACATAAGGGCTTTTTAACCGAAAAGGAAATACTTATTTACAGATTTCCCTCCATTCAAATACTATTTATCAATATACACTAGATTTTAAATTAATGTAAAACGACTCATAAATGGACCAATTGTAACATATAAATTGTTTGACTATCAAGGGATTTATTTGATGATATGTTGAACAATGCAACGATTTAATGCAACACACGGAAGTATGTGTCACTGCTAATTTGGCAGCTCGCCTATCACACACGCTCGCTCGCACCAATGGTTACTTCTTTTACCTTCTTTCTCCTCACTTATTACGAGCACAAACACCAATACCAAAACTAGAAATTTCTCTCTCTTCGTACATGTAATTTTTATGTGAGGAGTGATATATAATTATTATCATATTTATATCATATATTTATATTAAATTAAAAATTATAAATTAATGTATAAAAAATTATAAATAAATTTATAAAAAATTTTTACATATAAATTTATAACTTTTTATATTTTGACACATAACTTTTTTAAACTTAATTTATAATTTTTAACTTAAAATAAATATACAGTATAAACATGGTGATAAACATTTATTATTTTTCTTTTTGTTTTGTCCCCTTTCTTTGCTTGAAACAGCAAGGATAGTGCATGCTCCTAAGTCCTTTCGTTTGCAGCTTTGGCCTACATATCCATATCAGGAAATAATAAAAATAATAACATTTTAATACATTATTATTTATTACTATTTTTGAATAAGCCCTTCTCTCTTTATTAAAATAAGGTAAATTGTTGCCGAAATAAGCATCTACATACTGAAAAAGAATTAATTTATCTTACATTTTTAATTATGAGATATCATAGAATATATATTTTAATTTATTTTATATAAACTATTAGTATCGGTCTAAAAAAGTTTTACATGCATGTCAAATTGTGTATTATCATTGTGCATTAAAATTAAACTTTTTTTTTTGAGAAGCTATTTTATATATTTTTTTTAGAAACCAACTTAAAGATATTCATATCAGAAAATAATAAAAATATCAACATATTTATATTTTTAGTTTGCAGCTTTGGCCTAAGGCTGAATCACTTTCTACATTAAGCAATTTGATTTGATTAATTATCATCAACAAACGAAGGATTTTATTCCAAGTTTGACTCGTGATTTCAATTTCAGCACAAAGTTTTGGACTCCCCTATCTCAATGCATATCTGGATTCCCTGGGGACCAATTTCACACATGGTGCAAATTTCGCAACGGCAGGGTCAACAATCAGACCCCCTCCCAGTGTTTTGCCTGAAGGTAGATTCAGTCCTTTCTACCTTGAAATTCAGTACCTTCAATTCAGAGATTTCAAACCCATGACAAAATTCATTAGAGATCAAGGTAAGTGAGGACTTCATACTCGTTGACATCTTCTGGTTATTCTGAGTTCTAATTAATCACACGGTTTTGCTTGATTTTGTTCTATTTTTTCCCCCATAGGAGGCGTATTTGGAACATTGATGCCCCAGGAGAAGTATTTCTCTGAAGCTTTATACACATTTGATATTGGTCAAAATGATCTTACTGCTGGCTTTTTTAGTAACATGACTTTACGGCAAGTTAATGCTTCTATACCCGATATAGTCAACAGTTTCTCAGAAAATGTCAAGGTAGTTATTTCAATACCATTTTTAGATAGTTATCTGTTTAGCTGATTTCTCAGTTTCCTGTTCTAAATTGATGAAACTTTGTAATCAAGAACATATACAATCTGGAGGCTAGATTTTTTTGGATACACAACACAGGACCACTTGGATGCCTCCCTGTAATTTTGACCAGCTTTCCATCTGCTGAAAGGGATGACTATGGTTGTGCAAAACCATATAATGAAGTAGTTCATTATTTCAATGAGAAGTTGAAGGAATCCTTAGTTCAACTTCGCAAGGACCTTCCCCTGGCTGCAATCACATATGTAGACATTTACTCTGCCAAGTATACTCTTTTCAGCAACCCAAAGAAATACGGTGAGCCAAATAGACACCAAAAAGGAAAAAATGACCACATTATTATAACATTAATCTGTTGTCAAACTCACCCTACAATGTGTGCCACTAGCTGAAAGTTTCATCATCCTGCAGGATTTGAGCTTCCACTTGTTAGTTGTTGTGGCTATGGAGGGAGGTACAACTACGACGATATGGTTTCTTGTGGAGGAACCGTTGACCTCAATGGCACTAAAATTTTTGCAGGTTCATGTTATAGACCATCAGTTCGAGTGGTTTGGGATGGGATCCATTTCACTGAGGCTGCTAACAAGGTCGTATTCGATCAAATCTCTACTGGAGCCTTCTCAGATCCACCCATTCGCTTAAATATGGCATGTCGGAGAAATACTCCCTCCGTTCCAGATCAAGTACCTATTTCAATTTCCTTCTACTAAAAATAGTTGTTTACTTAACAAATTTAAGTAGTGCTAATTATTTTTTTAATAATTTCTCTATTAAATATTATTATCTCATTAAATATTATTGGTGAAGGAAAGAAAGGAAATTGGTGTATTGAAAATATATAAAGATAATTTAATAAATTATTCTTAAACTTTTTTAATATTGATATTTTTTTGAGCATTTTCTCAATTCTAACAAGTCTTTAAAAATGAACAATTATTCAAAGGTAACAAATATTACTTAATATTTAAGGTAAATTACACTCACCTCCTTTGTTATTTGTGGAAATAAAACACATTCCCTGCTAGTTGTCCAATCTATACTTTCGCTTCTTCTAATAGTCAAATTTTAACCGTATTACCTCACCATCAAATTTTAAGTTGAATTTCCAAAAATATCCTCACTATTTAATTTACCTTTGTCAGATTGTTGACTTTTTCAAATTCCTCTCTATTCTTTTGATTCATCATCTATTTGTAGGCAGAAAAGCATGTGAGAAAAGGAGTTAAATTGTGTTTCGCTTCTCTTGATCCTTTTAGCTTCTACAAACTTAAACCAGATACTATTAAGCTTTAAGCTTAAAGTGCAATGGAAATAATATTAGAGGTCTCAAAAAGTTACTTTCTGAAGTACGATGTTGGTAACAGAACAATTAATAAGAAAACTTTAATTAGAAATAAACAAATAATCACAGAACGGCGAGTGTAAAAGAGATAAGGGAGAGAAAGATACTAGTTTGGCCAACATGGCTACATTCAGTTCTCAACCACCGTTAAGTTTTACTAAAACCTTTTTTAACCCAAGAAAAAAATTGGATAGTCTTTATAATAGTCTTTCCAAGCTCTAACCTGTGATTAATAGACAACCCCTACTGTCACAAATCAAGTAGTTATTGACCAGTCTCTCCAAGCTGAACCAAGTAGTCTTTGACCAGTATCTCCAAGCTAAATCAAGTAGCATTTAACCAACCTCTCCAAGCTAAACTATGACCAGTAAACACCTCTATTATCACATTGCAAGTAGTTTTTGACTAGTTTCCCCAATGTAAACTCACACCAATCACTATCGGATCGAGGATAAAAAGGTTTGTATTCAGATTTACAACACAAACTAACCTACACTCAAATTTTCTTAAGATATACTGTGAATGACGTGGGATAACTTGAATGACATCTTCCTAGCTATTCTTCCTTGAAAGAACATATGAACGATGAAGGAATGTACAAAGAAGATTTTTACAAACAAGAAAACTGATTATAAGGAGTATTGAACATTACAAGAAGATGAGAAATTTTAACAGTATTTTTGCTCTTTGTGCAGCGTCTGTCTATTTTCTTTCAAATTTGTGCAGCATTTGTCTATTTTCTTTCAAAGCACAACATCTTTATTTATAGATGGTCTTCACTTATGATCATTGCCCATGATTAGTTCACTAAGTGACACATGTTGATCATCTGTTTGTGTCTTGGAAAAATAATTTAGAAGAGTAGCTTGTCTGTTTGTCAAAGCTGTTGCAAAAACTGTTGTAAAAATGAGGTTTCTGATGTTTCTTTAGAAACTACTCCTATTTTCTTCTATAAGCTGGGATAGTTGACCAAGTTGACAGAAGAGATGACACACTAGTCTATTATTCGGTTTGACTTTTGAAATTTGAATTTCAAATTTCCCTCTTTTTATTGTAGAGTACACTGTTTCACAATTAAGTGAGTTTTCTAATATGCGGTATTATTTTCTTGATGAATTTTTGGTCTTCCAGTCTTCAATCAGAATTTGTTGATAATAAAAATATTGTGAATGTGATGATTGGAGATTGTAGAATATATTGGCTTCAGAGTTTAATTGAAATCTTCATTCTAGGTTTACTTTATGAAGTCCAATGCTACTTTCTAAAGCCTCGAGTCTTGGTTTCTTGAGCTAAATGTTTTTCTTCAATCCATTAGACATGTTTATGTTGGATTTACGATATAATTATCACTTTCATTTAGTTCCCATCTCTTGATATGAGATAAAATATATTTGCACATGCAAAGTGAAATTAATCTCGCTTAAAAGAGCCATATTATGCTGATGTAAGAACCTATTTGCTAATTCAATAAACTCATTGTAATATCCTCCCAAGTACAACGTCATCCTTAAGCTACGACATCGTGGAGCGTACTTATAAATTATCGGAATTTTCTTAAATAACTATAGCAAATGCGATAAGATTGTGTAATAACTAGCGTAATTTGGTTAAAATATATAATAGAGAAAGACAACATTTATTGAATACATAGCTAAGTACAAAAGGAAGCTCTTCTAAGAGCTTTAATACATATACGTTCTTTATTATATTTACATACATATAACTCCAACTAAGTACAGTAATTTAAAAATATCAACTATTAAACTACTGTAATCCTGAGTTCTTTCATGTAGCAGCCGCATCATTATAAAACACATAGGGGTGAGAGTTATACAATTCTCAATAGGGTAACTTCCCCAAAAACTCAACCATAATGTCATCATCATCGTCATTGCCCCAGCCACTTTGGTTTATTAAGAAAAGGTGACCAAACATTACATAATAATGATTCATTTTTAAAGTTCCAAATCATATTTCTGAAGTAGGTTATTTTTAATGATTAATCACTTAATGCACACATATCATAAAGCTCAAACATATAATTAATAATCCTAATCAAGAAATTAAATATGATATGAGTATGCATATGCTAAATATAGTGAACTTATTTCAAAGTGACCTAGTTTTACTTGTGGCCATAGAACTCAACTCGGTGCATTTTTCTCTTTTCATTGACATAGGAAAGACTTAGTATATGCTCGATGGGTATTTACTATGGATAACTCCACAATGAACAGTTTATACCACATGATATTTATAGTGGTTCACACCACACTGAGAAATAGATCGCTTATCAAGTCGAAACCATTCCTATACATGATCATTGGATTTACTTTCTCTAATTCTCACACAGATCTAAGGAAAGTTCATCTTTTTGCCTTCCCCTTTATCTCTAAGGAAGTTCCTCTTTTTAACTCCCCTTTTATCTCTAGATAAGTTCCTTTTTTTGCCTTCTTCTCATTCTGCTTAAGTCTTGTTTCTATTTTCTCCATATGTCAGACCATGCACGAGTGAAATTTATACATTCTTTTTTCTCATATAATTGCATCATGCACTTTCTTTTCTGAAAGGCATGCATAAGCCACATGTAAGCATTCAATCACAAGTAATTCTCATTTTTACCTTATAATTCAATCTTCAAATTGGCTAGCATGCATTTATACTCATCATACTTAAAGCAAGAGTCATTATATCATCAAATCAATACTTGAGTTCATTTCGGCACAAATACAGCATGTTGGTAGAATTCATGCCTAAGGAGTATGATTTATTATATCTATCAAACATCCATTTCAAGGGCTATAAAAGTTCTCCAAGATACCTCAATATGTCCACAAGACCTGTAAAAATTTCAGAAGGAAAATCCTTCTCTAACTTGTTTAACAAAATTAGACAAACTTGGTGTTCTCAAACCACTCAGCCTCAGCTCTAACCAAAATCTCATAATTTTTAACCTTAGTAAATGATTGAATAAAGTTAGAATAAAAAGCATGGTTATAGTTAGAGGTGTTATCAACTCCCTGTAAAAATTTCAAAGGATAATTCAATCATTTGCTATGGTAACAAGATTGGACAAATTCACATCTTTAATTCCAATAGTTCAAGTAGCATAGGTACCAGTTCAGTCCTAGATTTTTTTAAGACAGTATAAATAGAAATCAAAGCTCAAGAAAATTCATGGAACTAGCTAAGATGTTAGCTTCAACATATAATTTTTATAGCTCATAAAAATACCAACAATTCACCCAGAAAATTCGTGATTATCTGCTGCCTAGAATAGAACCGAAAATCCAGCCTGCATATTTCAATTTCTCTTTAGCAAAAATGATTTTTAACATCATCCAAACTCTCCACCAAAATTAATACATTAACATCCATATATCATCAACCAATAAAACTAGAAATGCCAATTTAAATTAGTGACTGAAATAGAAAAACAGATTAGAAGGAAAAGAGATTTAAAAACCCTACTTTGGTATCAAATGAACCCTTGGCTCTAAAGTGCTCCAAGATTAATCCCTTCTACTTCAAAGCTCTCAAATCAACCATAAATCCTTCCTAAATTAGTGAGGTATTAGATAGCAAGGTAAGGATTGGTGAGGAATTCAGATTTTAATCGGTTAGATTTGTAGGGATTGAGGTGTAGAACAAGTTTTATGAAGGGAGTTTAGGGTTTTACCAAGTGTATGTTAGGCGTTCAGATGCTCAAAATCATGATTTCAAACTCGTTGAAGGAAAGAAAATGGAGGTTGGCTATTTCACTTTTCATAGCCGAGAATGAAGAAATGAATTTATGAGGTTAGGTGAGTTATGTATATCTTATACAAGTTGAAAGCTTTTCTTTTTAATATAAAATCTAATGTCTTTATAAAAGAAACTAAAATGAAGGGATAAGATTTAATTTTGTTAGTCAAGATTAAATCTTGGCCATCCACTTGGCTTTTAAAAGATAAACATTATCATATTATAAAGATTAAACTGTCTTTCGGTGTTAGAAATCGCACACCAAAATTTTACCGAACCGATAAAATACTGTGCCTGGGTAATCAAACATTGCCCGAAAATTAATTTCAGGTATAAAATCTTTATTTCTACCTATTTCCAAATATAATCTTATAATTTCTCGGAATCTCAGAGTCCCTAATTACAGGGTTTTTTGTCGATGGGCAGTGAGGTTACTATTCATATTTTTTTTACTACAAATCCCTTGGACCGTCTTCATCATTGCTAAAATTGTCAGATTTTTGAAACTATGACTAGTAAATCTTAAATTAATTTTTAAATAATTTTTAGGGTGTTACACTCATGACAGATATTAGTCATTTTTCAAAATATTTTTCTTAAATTGGCTTTATTGTCATTCAAAACATATTACGTTAAACCTTTTAGAAGGGTTCTGGAGCTAATAATATCCCTTTTTTTGATGATGACAAACCAATTTGAAGAAAATCTTTTGAAGAAATATTGAAAGAAATATTACAAAAAATGTAGCATTAAAAACAATATTCTTTCAAATTATCACAGAATGTGATTTTCAAGAAGGCATGATATGGATAAAAGCTACTAGTCAATGGAGCTAACAATCTCCTTTTTTTTCTTAAGGCATGATATAGATAAAAGTAAAAGCATTTTATAGCCTTAAGTGACTTAAATCATAGTTGTTTTGATTGTACATGAAGATTTTGAAATATCTCAGCATGCTTTCTGAGAGGTATTCGGGCAGAATAGAAAAGATATCATCATTTAAGACCTTTTTACTAGAATAGCTTGATTTTCAGTCATTAAAAAACTTTTTGAAAATACATGTGCTTGAATAAAAATCAAGTAATACTTGTGATATTTCATTCTGATTAATTTTCTTATTCAGCAGATCTTTATCCAAACTCATTTTCGAAACGTATACTCATGTTTGTATGAAAAAGATGTATCAAAGCATGTGAACGGAGAAAACTACTAGACTTATACATATGTGTTTCGAATACTCAATAAAACCTTAAAATAAAGCTTAACAACATATTCTACTCAAGGTTTCTGAGGCTTAACAGGGATCAATCCTACTTAAATCAGAGCAAAGCGATTTTGTGCTTATATTATTATTTGTAAAACTCTTCATATAGGTATCAGAGCATGAAATATATAAAGCAAATCTTGAAAACAAATGTCATGCTTTTTAAGTAAGCTTGCATATCAGCACACACACACACACACACACACACACACACACACACACACACATATATATAGCAGAATACACCATAACATATGTCAGAGCATAAGCATAACATATATCAGAGCATTAATCATAATATATTCCATAACTTGAGCATACATAAAGTAACATTGATGGAATGGGTTATCAGATTAAGCAAGTAAAGGATCACTCATTCATTAGCATAGTATGCTTGATTAGCTTACGCAAGATATATATCATGAGGTAAGCCAAAGCAATGGTAATAGGGCCAAAAATAGGCCCAAAACAAATTAAAAGAAATAAAGCAAAAAAAAAAAAGATATCAGAGCAATTGAAATAAAACATAAATTGCACTTTAGTAACAAAAAAAAGCTAAAAAGATTAAAAAAATGCAAATGCTTAAAGAAAAAAATTTTCTAAGTCCCCTTTTCAGCTTGCTCCCCCTGTCTTTCTTAGCACAAGATTTTATTCTATTTTATTCTCCTTTTTTTGACATTAACAAAAAGGAGGTCTACTGGAAGCCAGTAACAACATCATCAGCTCAGCACCTGACTTCTCGAAGGATCTCCAAAAGAAGAGCTTCATGTCTTCGAAATGAAGCTTTCAGTTGATCTAGGTGATTATTGATAAGGCATTGCCCATGCAACAATAGCTAAACTTTTGCATAGCTAGGCTGCGCTGTTGGTGCAGGTTGGCTGGTGAGTGGTCTGCATTCTGAGCTAGAGGAGGTTTTGATATAGATGGAGCGAGAAGAGGAGAAGGTCTTCAAAAGAGGCAGCGGCCTAAGGCATGCCTATCTTAGGATTTTCTTTGCCTCGTGCCTCCTTTGAGGATACATCTTGAGAATCTGATGTCTTAGATGAGTAGGAAGATTCTTCTTCCCTCTGCTTGACTCTGATGATATGCACATTCTCTAATGTTTTAGAACTTGATTTTTCTTCAAATTCTGAAAAATGTGGATGACTAAGAGGGTTTTCCTCCTCATTTTATAATCACTTCAGGCCTTTTACTACCCTCATAACTATTTTCAAGAATGATTATTTTTCTTTTCTTTCTTGTTCCCTCAGCTTCTTCAACAGCTTTTTCAATGGCTACATCTCTTATTTTTAGGCTTTGTCTCATGACCCCAGATATGGCAACGCTTGTGGGTTTCCTTAAGGTTCTGAAAGAGTACATAGTACCTTCCATATACTCATACCACCCATTTACCAAAGGGTAATGCAAGTTTTCAAAAATCTTAGTTAACAGAATCCCATAAGGCACTGTAGCATTTCTCTTCTTCTCTAGAGATATGGCATTCAACATGTTGTCAAAGACCAATCTAGGCAAGTTTACTCTTCTTTTTGTTAGTAGACAGAAAAGCAACATGCAGTCTATCCCCACTGGTAGATGTGTAACACCCGGTGATGAGGGTAGGAGTGATCACCAGTATAAGAAAGCACAGACAAGGAGCGGCTCCTGGCAAGGCGGCTCCTGGCAAGGCCTTTATGCGGAAGGGTACATGAATGAATCGATTACACACCAAAATAAGAGGGTCCTGAGACTATGTAAGTATGAGACTATACAGTTGAGGATGACTTATGAATTGATTGGTACTACCTATGCCAACAAGATTTATCTTCTTTTCGGGAGTTCATCACTGAAGAACTCCACAGTTAAGCATGCTTGATTTGGAGCAATTTTGGGATAGGTGACCTCCTGGGAAGTTTTCCCAAGAAGCGTGTGAGTGAGGACAAAGCAAACTGAAAAATTCTGTGTTGGTTTGTAAGGACAGTTGTCAATCAATAAAGCAGCATGGGTTGTTGAAAGATGCGTGCTTCCTAGCCTTGGAAGCAGAGAGAACTGGATGAGGGTGAAGACTTGGCATGTCCTAGAGTTCAACATGGCTATAGTAATCTCACTAGGGTTGGTGTTTGGGAAAGTCTGTGAGGCATCTCGAAAGCTCCTCTGTTGAAACTCCAAGAGTCGTGAACCAGTCTTCTTTAGAGGAGCATTGAGGCCCTTGTCAGGTGCATTGATAATATTGGAGAAGTCAGTGATGCCTAACTCCAAGTCAATGCCTCTGATGTAAGAGGTCAGCACAGACTTGGACACTTGCAACCAACTGGGAATAAAAGGCCGTGACCATCACAATGAATACCTAGTCAGTAAGGTTAAGGAAACTTTCCTATCCCTGGAAGGACATAACTTCCAGTAGAATGAGAACCTGGGTCATCAGTTTTCTTCTTAGCTTTTTCCTAGGAGCAACTATCCATTGAGAAAAGTTCTGGGCATAGTGCTCTTGATACATAGGTTCATCAAACATGAGAAATGTTCCTATGTTAGCAATACGACCAACATGGTGTTTTCCTTTAACCATTGTTGGAAGAGAGGGTTAAGTAAAAAAAGTTAAAGCTTGAGAGGATTGAAGGTTAGGGTTTGTGAGAGAAAGCAAGTGACTTTGGTTGCAGGAATAAGGGTTTGAGAGGAGCTGGTTGCAATTATGGGGAAGAAGTTTTGAGAAGAGAAGAAACAGTTGAGGATGCGTGTTTGTAAGTTGAAGATGAAGGTAATGTGTGAAGTATGAGGAATGGAGTTATTTAAGTGATGGGTCATGACATGATTGAAAGTGAAGTGACGTGAGAAAGAGAAACTCAAAAGAACGGGAATTATCTCGCCTTTTCCATTATTCTTCAAAAATAGTGGTTTCTGACTCTTAAGATTACTTTTTGATGATGTTACTTTCTGAGCTTTACTATTCACTTTCTAACCTATCAAAGGCCCACCATGTTTTGATCACAAGCTCATCTTCATATACTGAATATTATGAGGTCATATATTCTCCATTTTCTGATCCTCAACTCTTTTTTTCGGGATCATACCATCTTCTTTCTGAGCTTGCAAATTGAAACTTCAATCTTCAATCTGATTTGTGGTCTTGCAAACTGAATTCTTCTTTTGGGCTTCAGCTCGGAGTTATAAAGAGAGAGTACCTAGATATGTTTGTGCATGAATGCTTATGTAGATTAAAAAACCATTAAGTTTAAAAGCTTTTTCAAAACACAAAAACGATCTTCAGCTAATGGCTTTGTGAATATATCTGACACTTGGTCATCATTATTCACAAACATTAACTCAACATCTTCTTTTTGAACATGATCTCAGATAAAATGATGTTTAACAATGATATGCTTGGATCTAGAGTGCTAGATAGGATTTTTAGCAAGATTAATAGCACTAGTATTATCATAGAAGATAGGGATTTTGGAATACCTCAAGTGATAATCTTCTAGCTAGTTCCTTATCCACAGCATCTGGATACAGCAATTCACAACAGATACATATTCAACCTCGACAATAGAGAGTGTGATTGTATTGTGCTTTTTACATGACCAAGTGAACAAGCCTTTTCCAAAGAAATAACAGCAGCCACTGGTGCTTTTTCTCTGTAGTCTATCTCTAAAGAAGTCAGCATCATAATAACCTACAATCTCACAGGATGTAGCTTTCTCAAACCATAAGCTAAGGTTAGTGGTGCCTGATAAATATCTAAAATTTCTCTTAACAGTATTTAAGTGTGTTTACTTCGGGTATTGGAATCTAGCACAAATTTCCACACTTAACTAAATGTCTAGTCTACTAGCTATAATGTACAGTAATGAACCAATCATTCCACAATAATTATTTTCTAAGACCTTTTCACCATCCTCATCAGCATCAATGATTTGAGATGAATGCATGGGGGTACTCGTTAGTTTGGCTTGATCCATATTAAACTTCTTCAAAAGCTCTTTTTCTTAATAGATCAAGGTTCGATCCTTTTACTGTTTTATTTGTAAACCAAGGAAGAACTTGAGTTCAACTATCATGCTCATCTCAAATTCACTTTACATTAATTTTGAAAACTTTTCACAGAGAGAATGATTAGTAGAGCCAAATACAAATGTCATCAACATATAGTTGCACTATCAGAAAGTTATTATCTTGTTCAAGAGTAAAAAGAGTAGTATCAATTTTACCTCTCTTGAACCCATTCTTCAACATGAAATTGTTGAGTCTATCATACCAAGCTTGAGGAGCTTGTTTCAGACCATAGAGAGTTTTCATTAGCTTGAAGACATGGTTTGAAAGGTCTTTACCCTCAAAACCAGAAGATTATTTCACATATACTTCCTCAGAGAGGAATTCATTTAGAAATGCAAACTTAACCTCCATTTGGTAGAGAGTGAATCCCTTGAAGGCAGCAAAAGCAAGTAGCATTCTGATAACTTCAAGCTTAGCTACCGGTGCAAAGGTTTCATCATAACCAATTCCCTCTTATTGATTAGAACCTTGTGCAGCCAATCTTACTTTATTTCTGATGACTTTGCCATCTTCATTGAACTTATTTCTAAACACCCACTTTGTACTGATGATAGTCTTTCCTTTCAGTCTTTCAACAAGCGTCCCGACTTTGCTTTTCTCAAACTGGTGTAGTTCTTTTGCATAGCATCCACCCAACTTTGATCACTCAAAGCTTTTTCAATGCATTCAGGTTCAATGGTGGAGATGAGAGCATAATTTGACATATTTCTAAAGGATGATCTGGTTCTTACACCCTTGGAAATGCCTTCAAGAACTCTATTATGAGAAACTGCCTTTAAATTAGAAACTCCCTTGTAGTTTTTGTAGCTTTCATATTCTTCAGCTTCTTCTTCATCTTCATATTGCTTTTCTTTGTGTTCAGAAATGCTATTTTCTGATTGTTTTGGAGTTCTGAGTAAGCTTTCTGAAGTGCTTATTTTATGGAGTTTAGTTTCTAAAGGTTTGACTATCATCTGCTTGCTATCAGAAGTTTTATTAAGACTCATTTTCTCAATACTTTCTTCTAGTTCTTCTAGATCATCAGCAAAGTCCTTCTTGAGCTCCTTGAACTTAATGTGAATAGTCTCTTCAACATATAGCATTCTCTTATTGTACACTTTGTAAGCTCTAGAGATAGAAGAGTAGCCTAGAAAAATACCATAATCAGACTTAGGATCAAACTTTTCGAGTTTGTCCCTGGTGTTAAGAATAAAACATGATGAGTCAAAGATGTAGAAATATGAAATGTTGGTTTTCTATACTTTCATAGCTCATAGGGAGTCTTTTTGAAGATTGGCCATAAAAAGATTATGTTTTGTATATAGCATGAGGTGTTCACAGTCTCTACGTAAAAGTCTTTTGATAAACCACTTTCTAAAAGTATTGTCCTGGTTATCTCCTACAAGTTTCTATTTTTCCTTTCAGTAACCCCATTCTATTAGGGAGTTTTTGGTGCAGAAAACTCATGAAAGCTGCCATGATTTTTACAAAACTCTTCAAAAATATGATCTTCAAATTATCCTCCATGATTAGATCTGATAGAGATGATTTGAGAATCTTTTACTATGCATATACATTTTGCAAAGACTTTGAATCTTTCAACCACCTCATCCTTAAAAGCTAGGAAAATAGCCCATATAAATCTTAAGTAGTCATCCACTATGATAAGATAATATCTTTTTCTAGCAAGACTTGCAGTCTTGGTTGGTCCAAAAGGATCCATGTGTAAAAGCTTACGTGGTTTAGTGGTTAAAACCACATGCTTATTATAAAAAGAAGCTTTGGTTTGCTTACCTTTCTCACAGAAGTCACAAGTTGAATCCTTATCAAATTTGATTTTGGGTAGGCCTTTAACTAGCTCTTTCTAAGAATGCTCAGAAATAAGCTTTATATAAGCATGGCCAAGCTTCTTATGGCATAACCACTTTTTATCCATGGAGGATGCGAAACATTTTACATCTTGATCTCTTAGATCATCCAAGAATAACACATAAGTGTTATCATGCCTCTTACCAAACAAAATAACTTGTCCTGAAGTGGGACTAACTATTTTGCATGCATGAGTATTAAAAATAACATTAAAGCCTTAGTCACAGAACCGGCTGATACTTAACAAGTTATGAGCCCAACTATTAACAAACAAGACATTAAAAATCTGGTGAGAATCATCCTTACCAATATTTCCTATGCCTGTGACTTTGGTCTTACTTCCGTTAGAAAATTTTACTGATCTAGAGTTTTTGGGCCACAGATTTCTAAATCACCTTCTGGATCCGGTCTGGAGCAACCATTGTCCATGTACCACTTGTTATCAGGTTCCACGTGCATTCTCAAGCAAACCTGCAATAAACACAGTTTTTAATTTAGGCACCCAGACTTTGTTGGGTCCTCTTATGTTAGTCTTTTGAGAAGGAGATTTTCTAACCTTTTTGACACACTTCTTTCTTATGAAGCACTTCTCAGGTGAATGTCCCTTCTTAAAATAGAAAGTACAAAAAACCTTGTTCATTACTTTCTTAAATATAGTTGGTTTCCTTTTCTCATATAATTCCTCTTCATGCCCCAACCCGGTCTTTTGAAAATATGGCCTCTGACCTCCAAGCAGTAGATTAAGATTCTTTGATCTATCTACCATTTTTTAAAGGTTAGATTTAAGAAGCCTTGAAGTTCTTTCTAGCTCATAAATGACTTTCTAAGTGTTTTCATTTTTACTTGAGACTTCAAATTCTAAGGAATTGAATTTTGCATTTAAAACTTTATTTTCTCCTTTGAATTCTTCATTTCAAGCCTTAAATTCTCAACTTCTGTTTTGGTCGTTCCAAGTTCTAAAATAACTTTTTGATGTTTTCTCTTTAGGTTGAGATAGTAAGAAGAAAGAGTTTAGAAGTCCTCAAGCAACTCTTCATATAAAGCTAGAAGTTCATCATAAGAAAGGTAAGAGTCAGAGTTGTTTACCTCAGGTTCACTTTTTGATGAATAACCTGCCATGAAGTATAGGTTTGCAACACCTAGCTTCGTATGATCTTCAGATCCTTCCTTCTCTTCCTCTGATTCGTTCCACGTGGCCAGCATGCTCTTTTTCTTGAATGCAAACTTCTTTTGTAGAACCTTGAGTTTTGGACATTCTAGTTTGAAATGTCCCTTCTCCCTACAGTTGTGGTAGGTGACACTTTTCGACTTCACCTTGTCTTTTTTGTCCTTCCTAAGGTTGATGCTCCTTCTTCTATTTATCTTGCCTTTCTAGGCTTTTGACATATTCCTCACCAGCATGGAGAGCTCATCTTCATCTCCATCGTCTTCTTCTATCTCATTATCAGACTTTTCCTCTTCATCAAAGGTTTTAGTAAATTTCATTGCCTTAGCTTTATTTGACTTCTGATGAGACACATTCAAGGCCATGGACTTGCTCTTCTTGGTGGATTCACCATTTATTCTAGAGAACACTACCTCATGGATTTTAAGTGACCTAATGAGTACATCCAGACCGAGAGTTTGAAGGTCTTTAGCTTCCATAATGGCTGTGACCTTAGGTAGCCATTTGGCAAAAAAGCTTCTTTGGATCTTTCTAACCATTTCAGAGTTAGAATATATTTTGCCTAATCCCTTTAGTTGGTTTATGATATGCATAAACCTTGTGGTCATTTCATTAATATTTTCATGATTTGTCATTTTGAACATCTCTTATTGATAAACTAGCATACTGATCTTTTTTTCTCTTACTTGATTAGTGCCTTCATACAACATGTGTAGCCTATCCCATATTTCCTTTGCTGTGTCACAAGTAGGTACTTAGCTTTTGAGTTCAGTTAAACTTTGGCCTTGTATTGCTCTATGCACCTACTCCAAGGGACTTCTCCTGATGTTGAAGGTGCATCATTTGTTCCTAGAACTTTATCCATTGGAACATAATCTCTTTCTTGTATAATCTCCTATAAATCAAGACTTATGTATTTTATGAACAACTCCATTTTCTCCAATAGGCATAATCTCCAAAATCAAAGAATGACAGTCTATTGATGGAGTGTCTTTCTGCTATATGAATATTATGTGCCATATGTCCCTCGGATCTTTGTGCTTTATAATTGTTAGAATCTCAATCCCTTAGAGGCTAAGCTTTGATGCCACTTGTAGGTAGAAAAGTGTACGAGAAGGGGGTTGAATCGTGCTTCACTTTTCTTGATCCGTTTACCTTCTAAAAACTTAAACAAGATATTATCAAGCTTTAAGCTTGAAGTGCAGCAAAAATAATATTAGAGGTTTCATAAAGTTACTTTCTGAAGTACAACATCAGTAACAGAACAGCTAAAAAGAAAAGCTTTTAGCAGAAATAAATGAATAATTAGAAAATAGTGAATGTAAAAGAGATAAGGGATAGAAAGATACTGCACAGGTATTTTTATACTGGTTCAACCAACCTACCTACATCTAATTCTCAACCACCATTGAGTTTCACTAAAATCTTTCTCAACCCGAGAAAAAAACTGGATAGTCTTTATAATAGCCTCCCCAAGCTCTAACCTGTGACCAATAAATAATCCTTACTGTCACAAACCAAGTAGTTATTCCCTAGCCTCTCCAAGTTGAACAGAGTTTTCTTTGACCAGCCACTCCAAGCTAAACTGAGTAGTCTTTCACTAGTCTCTCCAACCTAAACCATGACCAGTAAAACACCTTTATTGTTACGTTGCAAGTAGTCTTTGACTAGCCTCTCTATGCTAAACTCATACTGATCGCTACCAGATCGAGAGTACAAAGGTTTGTGTTTAGATTTGCAACTCAAACTAACCTACACTCAAGTTTCGTTAAGATATGCTGTGAATGACCTGGGATAACTTGAATGACTTCTTCCTAGCCATTCTTCCTTGGAAGAACATATGAACGATGAAGGAATTTAGAAAGAAGATTTTTACAAACAAAGAAACAGATTACAAGATGTGATGAACTTACAAGAAGAGGAGAAATTTTCACAGCGGTTTTGATCTTTGTGCAGCGTCTGTCTCTTTTCTTTGAAAGCACAACATCTCTATTTATCAATGGCCTTTACTATGATCGTTGCCCTTGATCAGTCTTCCACGTGACATGTGTTGATCACTTGTTTGTAAATTGGAAAAGCAGTCTAGAAGAGTAGCCTGTCTGTTTATCAGAGCTATTATAGAAACTGTTGTAAAAATGAGGCTTTTGATGTTCTTTCAGAAACCACTACTACTTTTTGAACATGATTTCTGAACACTTTCTTCTAGAAGCTGGGGTAGTTGACCAAATTGGTAGAAGAAATGACATGCCAGTCTATTATTGGGTTTGACTTTTGAAATTTGAATTTCAAATTTCTCTCGTTTTCTTGTAGAGTGGACTATTTCACTATTAAGTGAATTTTCTGATGTGCAGTATCATTTTCCTGATGAATTTTCCATCTTCTAGTCTTCAATTAGAGTTTGTTGATAATAAAAATATTGCGAATATAATGATTGAAGATTATAGAACATATTGGGTTTCAAGTTTGACTGAAGTCTTTATTCCATATGTACTTTTTGAAATCAATGCTACTTTCTAAAGTCCCGAGTCTTAGTTTCTTGAACTGAATGTTTTTCTTTAATCCGTTAGACATGTTTATGCTCGATTTACAATATAATTATCACTTTCATTTAATTCTCATTTCTTAATATGAGATAAAACAAGTTTGCACATGTAAAGTAAAATTAATCTCGCTTAAAGGAGCCATATTATGCTAATGAAAGAACCTATTTGCTAATTCAAGAAACTCATAATAGACTTTAGTCATTCTTCAAAATATTTTCCTTAAATTGGCTAACATTCTTCTCATCTTATCACCCTACTCTTACCTACTCCCAGCCGATTCAATCCAATACATGCTTCATCTCTTGATATGGTTACCAAACTAACTGCATTAAACTTTCTGTTGTTGATTATTATTCTTTTTTCCACTTAGCTTTACACTTACTTACTTGACCACAATCTCTACTTCCACTTGACCACACTTATTCACTTGAAGAATCTTCTCCACCCATTTATTTTGCTAATGCACCTGATTTAGTAATTTAAAAATAAAAAACTACTTCTTTTGGCTTATATTATTGTCTTGAGATTAGGTTTGTTTTAGTTTTAGTTAAATAGTATGATACCCACGCACTCTTACACCTGCTTTTTGATCTATGTGAGTAATGTTTTAAATTGCGGTCGCGAATGCGGTTATGGTTGTGATTACAGAAAATGCAGACATCACAATGGTTATTAAAACTTTGATGCGATTCGATGCGGCCCGTTATGATTCTGATGCAGCCCATTGTAGCCCTGATATGGCTGCATTGTAGTTACATTACAGTCAATTTATGTGCAAATTTGTCACACTACAATTGCGGTCTGATGCAGTTGTGCTGTGAATCGCAACCGCAATATTGTAGTTGCATCACATGATGTGATCTACAATTTAAAACCTTGAATATGAGTAATGTGATGATTATGGTGTGGAAAAAAAATTTGAAACTTAGTTAACCATGTGGATAAATTTCTAACCCTTATTGCCACATGCTAATTAGGACTCTGCATTCGGATTTACCACTTCTTTGGTCACTAGTTAGGGTCCACTTTCATCATTGTGCTTCTCCTTGCTCATTGTCATGCTTCTTGTATTGATCAAGCAAGTGAAGAGAGAATTAGGAATTTACATTTTTAACAACTAAGAGAGGGTGTGTATGGGTAATTTTGTGAGTTCATTAATTAGGAACCCCTTAATATAACATAAATGTCATTATGTTAAGTTTACTAATGGTGTTCCATTAATAGGAAGTCTACGTGTAATATAAAAACTTAAAATTTGACAATATGAAGGGATGTGAATATAGGTTGGACAACTAGATAGAGTATGAGTTGCATTTTCGTAAACCTCAAGGAAGGAGAATGTAATTTACCCTAATATTAATGACCTTTAACTGTTTGTCCATTGTAGTGAAGCCATTTGTATAATAAATAAAAGGTGTATTGGTGCTTTAGCAAAATTTAACTTTCAAGATTTTTTTTTCTTCATGTTCTCATATGCAACTATAAGGTTATTGATCAAGATTATGAAAATTGGACCGAACCTTGAATTCGATGAGGTATTGATTTAGAAGTTCAAAGGTTCAACTAGTTCAATTAAGACTTCAATTGAAATATAATAAAATATATCTCATAAAATAACTAAAAATTACATTACACATTAACAGCCATACAACAAAACAGAATTCATACTTTAATAAAAAAAAAAGTAGATTCATATATAATTACATATATTTGTATATAATTAACGCAATCCATATATATATATAATTGTTTTTGTCAACGTTGCAGTCCTTTTATTTTCAAGGTTGCATTAAAAAAATGGCCCAAAAGATAGCTTCACCCAATAATCCTTGCCCATGAAAAAACCTATCTTTATTCCTTCTAGCTACTGCAACAGCATCGACGTGCACTACTGCTTCTCTTCTATTGCTTATCTTCCCTAAAGCAACAAGCCAACACACTATGTTCATTGTAACGCAACGCGGGTGCCTAGGACATATGAACAAACTCGCGGCAAGCTCCAGTACTAGCAATGACAATGCAGGTGGTGGTCACAGAGGATTCTGTGGCAGCAATGCAACCTTCTTCTCCATTCATTCTTTTATTTATTTTTTGTTTGGAACTCATTTAGTTGCCAAACTGTAGAACTGAAACTGTTTAAAGTGGTTGGTCGGTTTTTGACCAACTTTCCCTGTTTTTGACTAGTTTTTCCAGCAACCAATTTTTCACCCATGACCAAACCTAAAAAAGGTCCAATTGCCAGTTCAACCAGTCGGATCGGCTAGTCTGGTCCAGCTTTCAAAACACTGGCATTCTATCATTTTCTTCTCTTTGTTGCTTAATGTTTTCTTTATTTAATATTTGCTTTTTTTTGTTCACCAAAAAAGCACAATTTTTTAATTTGCTCCTTCTCTCAATAGCAATTTCTCTACCATTTTGGAGATTATTTTGGTTTTCTCTTGTGAGTAGTTTTATTTTGATAATTTAGCGTATGACAGATATTCTGATTTATTTATAAAAGAAGCATAATCACAAATTATTGATTAGTTTCAGAGTGTCGAAAATTTTATTTTTTAAGGTTTTACTAATGAATATTCTAAGAGCATTTGTTAATGATTCAATATAAAAAGAGTTTCAAGTTGATAAACTAACTTTTACACTGTTACCTATTAAAATCTTTTATTTGCATACTTTTTCAAATAACAGATGAAAAATTCAAATATCAAGTAGTTGGTGCATAGAAATTAAATTTATATAAAAATGTTTGATTAAAAAAACAAAATTTTTTAAGTGTTGAATATATTAAATGCAATATAGGCTTCAAAATATTTTACTTTTTGTTAAGAGGCAAGAATTATCTTAGATATATTTAGATTGATTTAGTTTAATATTAATTTGATTTTGTTATTATATATGTTATGATTTTATACTGATTTATTTTCTTTATTACCTTGAGCCTATAAATAGTATTAAATATAAAATCATTAATGTAACACCCTAATTCTCTTTAGAAATTAAATAAGGTTTTATTGATGAGAATTTTAAGATTTTGATAGATGTAGAAATGATGAGAAGGATTCAAGGAAGTAAATATATATATATATAAATAGTATTTTGAACTGCCAGGAGACAGTGAAACCTAAATTGGGATCGGAGATGCTCAAAATTGAGAAATTATATGATTATGGTTAGAAATAGGTAGGATTAAAGATTTTATACCCGAAAATATTTTTCGGCGATGTTTTTCTTAGATTACTATTTGTTTCACCAGTTAGGTGAAATTTTGAGAGTGCAATTCTAGTCAAAAACTAGTTAGATCTCTACAAAACAAATGAACCTATCTCTTTAAATCAAATGAATGACCAATTCAAGATTGAATCACAACCATTCATTTTACTTTATTGGATGATAATTATCTAAATATATATATAATATTCATACGAATTACTATAAAATAAACACAACCAAAATTAGCTTCTTTAAGAAGCCATTCTCAACCAACAAGGGAAAACCAAAACCAGCTGCATTCCTTCATAGCCAAGAGCTTCATCTTGGTTTTAACTTCCATATATACTAGCCTAGAGTATTTGAAATCAAAACTTTCCTTCATCAAAGTTGTTCTACCGCCCAAAGCTCTAATTAGCATTGAGTCAATTCTAATTCTCTATCAATTTTCACCTTGGTTCCTCACTCCCTCATTGCCTAGAGGAAATTTGGTGTGTGATTAGGAGCTCTCAAGGTGAAGGGATGTCAAGTAGAACACCTTTGGAGCAAAGAACTCAAAAGCTCTCAAAGTAGGGTTTAATTGTTCTCTTTTATTTCAAAATTTATTCTGAGAAAAATCAAGAACCGAATTAGTGCTCATGCTGTCTAGGTTTAGATCGAGCGGGAAAAATTGTATGATTTTATTATCATAATAAATGAGTGATTTCTCTTTCGAAATTTTTACAGGAAGTTAACAACATCTTGAAGTATAACTGTAATTTTTATTTTGAGCTGATTCCATCATATGATAAATTTAAAAATTAGGAGATCCTTGCCCTAGGCTGTGAAAAGGTGTGCTGTGACCACTAAACTTGAAAAATTTAATGACATGGTTATAGAACTCTAACTATTATGAAATTTTTACAGGGTCTTTTAGAGACATTGAAGTGTCATAAGGAATTTTTGTGGCTTGTGAGTTGGCCTTTTGATGTGGAAAGTAAATATTGTTTCAGGAGTAGTAAATCTGCTGGGGTGTTTAAATGGTGAGAATGTCTTAAATCAATGGTAGCATGGTATTTGATTCAAGTACATGGTAGATGTATACATGCTATATATTTAAAGAAATGCTTATGAGATATGGAGGAGACTCCAATGGAATTAAATACTTACTTGTGATGTAAAAATGCTATTGAATAAGAGAAGTACATGATGTGAGTATTATGGTGGTAAAAGAGAAAATATGACTTATAATTGTGCAAATTTTTAACATATGGGGAAAATAGAGACAAGGCTTATGTGGTTAATGTGGGGAAGGCAAAAGTAAGAGCTTCCCTGGGAATGTGATGAGTCGGTAGACGTATTGATATATAGGAATGAGCTCATGTCCTAATAATCAATAATTCTTGTGGAGTGATTCCACTATAGATACCACTTGATATGAGATTAAGCTTTCCATATGTTAATGGAAAGAGGCAATTGCACTAAATTGAATTCCAGGAGTTGCAAGAGAAAGACACTTGATTACTACCCTTTTGCATTCGAATTTATATGAATTATGCACATTGGTATTTATGCATATAATTTAGCATGATGAATTCAATCTGAATGAATTTACTGGTTATATTATGTTCACCTTTGAGGGAGTACCCTACTGAGAATTTTATAATATTCTCATCCCTATGGCTTTATTTATTCTATATTATTCAGATCCAACAGATGCCATCATTAGTGTTTTACCTTGACTCGCCGCAATGGGTGTGGCATTATGATCCTGCCCTTGACTCTCTTTATGCCGTGGGTTACTCGCAAGTCTGTGTTTATGTGTTTTTTGGCCGTTCCTTTAGTGCTTCTGTATTTATAGCTGACTTTGACCCTGCTTTCCCCTATGATGGTGTTCTCTCATAGCATACCTAGTGATATTTGATACCCCGCATGCACCGCTAGCACCCCCTCCAATAGATGATCCCTCTTTATCCTTGTCTTCAAACTCAGACCCATTGGAGGGTCCTGACGCACCAGGCGGAGGTGAGGCTATCATACCAATGGCCAATGGTTTCATCTAGTAGGACTTGAGATCTTCAGGGACTCCTGACATATATGTAGTGGTAGTTTAGTACCAGTGACCCGCTAATCTGCAGATTGATCCTATTAAATGTTGTGAGATCCTTTTCTGTTTGTATAATGTTTTGCTAGACCTCGACTCTGAGCAGGTTAGATTAGACACTGGAGGTGTTCCTTTCTTTTGTGAACTGAGTTCCTGATTAGCTTAGAAGTTAACTAGTGTAGTATCAGTACAATATACATATTGCAAAATTAAAAATGATGTTCATATATGTATATACGAGTTTGGCGATATATGTATCTAAACATTTGATTTCTTTTTTTTTTCTTCGACTAGTATAGATTATGAATGTAAGTAATACTTTTCTAATTACTATGTTAACGCTCGAGTAAAACATGGTAATTAGGGGGGTGTTACAATTGATCTTCCATAATCCAATAGTTTAAGATTTTAGGAGAGATAATTTTATATCTTGGTATTAGAGTCATGACACCCACTTTAAAACACCATATTCTTCTACTGCTCTGTGAATTTTAGGAACTCATTTTTCTTGATTTTCCTAAAACATATTTCTTTTTTCTCTCCAGGATTTTCTCCACTTAACTTTGCTATTATGCTCTGCTACCTCCACCTTTGCGCTTCGCTCCCTGTATCTCCCTGCTATGTCGTCCATGTCTCTGTGACTTTGCTTCCACCTTATTCACCTCAAACTTGTCTCTTTTTTGGCTTTTGCCCAAGTCCATCTCCATTCCCATATTCCACACAAGCCCCATGATTCTTAATTTCGTCCAAGCCCCCAGCATTTTCTTGGTTTCACTGAGGCCCTTTGCAACACTTGCATCCCTTGCCTTGTAATAAGATTAAAGCTCAATGAGCTTTAGCTTGAGGGGGGCAGTTATGCTATTCCAACACCGCATTTGGGTGTCTATACAGAGACACTATATAAATAAGGTGGCATCCATATGTGAAGATAAAAATTTGGGTCTATGATAGGAGTGCTCCTTTTAGAGCCAAAAAAAATACAAAATAGATTCCTTTCCCAACAAAATAATTTCTCCCAATCAACCCTCAGAATCCCTTCCCCCAAAATTAGCATAAGCTTCCTGAAGCTCACTTTCCCTTATAAACCCATTCCCACCTCTTGCTTTCGACATCTCTCTCACTCTTTACACCTTTCTCTCTTGAACCCCCTCTATTAGTCTGTGCTTTGTTCATGTAGCTGTTAGCTGTGCCACCATTGGCAATCACATCTTTGTTGTCTGCACCATGGTCTATGTCTATCATCAATGGTCTTTGGTAACTCCCTTTTCCTGTGTTAGATGATGGTCTTCTCCGATTTTGTTAGGTTCTTTTTGCTAGGTAGTGGTTGTGTTCTAACATCTCTATTTCTCTTTCGATTTTTTTTTTGGCATTCCCAAAATAGTCAGTATAACTCCATATTTTCTCTTACATTGTGAAATTGTGAGTATCACTATTACTGTCTCTGCTTCCTAGAGTTACTGAAATATCCTACAAATGAGTTGAATATGACACATTCCAATTTTTATTATCTAATTCCTCTCTTTTAGGACCTATTTGTGAAACTGTTGCATGATATGATACAAGAACATATGGTCTAGACTTTAGATAATGTGATGCTTGTTCCTTTTGGAAGATTTCTCAAAACATTTTGGCTGGTTTTAAAGAGTGAAACATCCTTTATCCTGTATATTCTTTCTCACACTTGATCATTAGTTTTTCAATTCCCTTTTAAGACCAACCCAATTCCCCTTTAGAAATTGTCCTAGAATTTTGGTTCATATACCTAGCCAATTTATCCACTATGATACATTTTAATCTTATTTAAGAAAAAAGCAAAAAAAAAAAAAGTCTAGCTTATTGGTTATTCTAGTCTAAGTAAGAACTGAGTCTTAAGCAAAAAACTCAAGTTGATGCATTCTATTCTTGGTTGGTTAAATATAAAGTAGTGGAGATGGTAAGCTACCAAAGTGATCAATTTAAATGAAAATATCTTTGCTATTACAAGTCAGAGGTTCAAAGGGAACTTATGGTGCTGATGCATTTCCTTTGACTCGGAAGGGACATGAGAAATTGAAAGTCATAGATAAAAGGAAACATGAAGAAGCAAATGTGGAGGAATTATTGGTACATAAAGGACAGGACTTTCTCATCACTGAAATTCTAGCTATCAAATATGGGAAGTCAGGGTCACAATTCACATAATATTTCCTATTCTTTTTTTTGGGGGGACAAAAGATAGGTGATTAAAACACGACGAGAAACATTATGGGACATTACAATGAAGTGTGAAAAAGGAAGATGTGAATGAAATGTGATTATTTTTTTATTCTTAGTTGTGTTATAGGACTAGAACAGATAGGTTATTTGATGGAATGTTAATTGTTGCCAATTGTCTGTATGTTTAGTAGTATATGGTAGAAGAAGATTTATTGTGTTTGGTATTCTAGAATCAACATGTGCCATCAAATAAACTAAACTATGCAGTTTAATTTTACTTATCATGTATTTAGGATTTTACTAGTAATTTTGATCTTGACTAACTTGATATTAATCTCTTTATTCAGCCTATCCTCCTATTTACAATCCATTGGGTAAATGGAGAAGTCTTTCAAGTTGGTATTAATAATGTATGTGTGTGCATATGTATACAAATAAATGATGCTTATTAAACTTTAGAAAATTATTTGTTATGCTATATATCAATAACCAGGAATGATTTTGTTTCCTTTTGAAGCTATTTTTGAATTGGAAATTAAAGCAATGTTAAACTTGTTCAAGAAGATTGGAAAATACGTTTGGTTCAAAAAATAGAGATAGGGACTTTGGAAGACTTATGGTAAACTTTGTAGAATATATTGGATTCGAAATAATTAAAAGGTTGAAAGAACTTGTATGGTTACTAGCGCTTCAAAGAAATTAGTAGCTTATTGATAAGAAATTACCCATCTAAAAGCCAAATTACTAGCCACCTACAGTCTATTTCAAGTGGCATTCCAATTGCCCTGATGTCATTTTACTTCGTAAGACTTGGTCTAAAAAATTACTAGCTAGGGACTTTGGAAGAAATAAGATAACCTCAATAAAATATATTGAATTGGAAATACTTGAACAATTACCGCACATTGATGAGAAATTACCTGTGTAAAAGGCAAAATGACAAGCTATATTTAGTTTATGTCAGTTGTTTTTCAATCACTTTAGCCCTAGTATTATATTTTACTTGGTCGGACTTAGTCTACAAAATAGGGTCAAGGACTTTGGAAGACTTAAAATATATTGGATTGAAAATAATTGAAAAGTTGGAATATTTTGCACGATTACCAAAGCCTGGAAAAAAGTACCAGTCCACTTATGGGAAATTATCTTTGTCTTAGGCCAAATTACTAGCTAGCCTGAGTCCATTTCAAGTAGTCTTCTAATTACATTAACCATAGTGTCTTATTTTATTTGGTACGACTTGGATTAAAAATAAGGCTAAGGACTTTGAAAGACATATAATAATCTCAATAAAATATATTGGATTGGAAATAATTAGAGTTGGAAAAATCTGCATGACTACCCATGCTTCTTGAGAATTGCTCATGATTTAATAAGAAATTATTTGCATGCAAGACAAAATTATCTGCTACCCACAGTCCATTCCAAGTAGTCTTCTAACCACTTTAGCCCTAGTGTCATATTTTACTTGGTTGGATTTGGTCCAAAAAATTATGTTTATGGATTTGGAAGACTGAGAATATATTGGATTGGAAATAATTAAAAAGTTGGAAAAATCTGCATGATTACCCGTGCTTCCTGAGAATTACCCCCAATTTAATAAGAAATTATTTGCATGCAAGACAAAATTATCTACTACCCACAATTTATTCCAAGTAGTCTTCTAACCACTCTAGCCCTCATGACATATTTTACTTGGTTGGATTTGGTCTAAAAAATTAAGCTTAGGGATTTGGAAGACTTAGAATATATTGGATTGGAAATAACTAAAGAGTTGGAACAATGTGCCTGAAAAATTTACCAGCAAATTGTTAAGAAATTACTTGCTCGAAGACAAAATTACCTGCTACCCATAATCCATTTCAAGTAGTCTTCTAATCACTTTAGCCCTAGTGCCATATTTTACTTTGTTGAACATGGTCTAAAAAATTAGGGTTGGAGACTTTGGAAGACTTAGAATATATTAGATAGGAAATAATTAAAAGTTGGAACAATCTACACAAATACCAACACTTAGAAAAAATTACTAGTGAATTGACAAGAAAATACTTGCATAGTATATCAAATTACCAGCTATGCACTGTCCATTTCAAGTAGTTTTCTAATCACTTTAGCCCTAATATCATATTTTACTTGGTAGGACTTATTTCATTTATCAGTCTATCTAGAGATTGAAAAATTATATTTGAACAATATAAGGATGATATTGCTCATACCTTATGTTTAAATTAGATATCGTGCGACAAAGGATTATGAGATAATCTATTGGGTAAGTTGATATGGACTTTTAATTTATTATTACTTGGGCTAGTCATAATGTTCTTGCCATAGACCACTTATGGCTTGTAGGTGTGATAATAGGATTAAGCATACTACTAACATAGTATAAACCTACTGGATATCACACCAAGAATGTAGTGAATGAACTGCGATTATTTTTTGAATTTGAATTATATATATGTGTGTGTGTGTGTGTGTGTGTGTGTGAGATATATTATTTGTATATTAAAATTCATAATTCTATTTTATATTATTAGATAATATAAATTTGAAATTTGATTTTATATATATATATATATATATATATATATATATACACACACACACACACTAGATATTATGCAATCAGATTTAAAAAGATTTATTTTTAAATTCTGAAAGATATTTTTAAAGGTGAAGATCCTTTTCCTAATTAGTTAGGAACATGTATCTCTTTATAAATAGAAGAGATAAGGGTTTCAGTTGGTGTGTGACACAGCTTTTAGAAATCGAAAAACAAATCAAAACCCTACAACTGTGATTTGGGATCACAATGAGCTAGCACTCTGAGTAATTCATGATCGTTCGTGTGTGGATACTAGCAGAGGGCAGTCGTTCATTGAGCAGTGTCTATGGTCCAAACACAACATTCGAGTTTTGTAAAGCACACTTCAAAGTACATAACTTGATCTGTATCTTTCAACTAATCAAATCACATGCATCCAGTTTTGGGTTTTGCAATAAAATTTTAATTTTCGCTGCACTATCTCTGATGTACGATTACACAAAAACCCTATAGTGGTATCAGAGCCGCTTGTGATTTTTGATCAGTTTGAATCTATCATTATTGATATGTATGCTTTGGTATGAATCGTTTATGTATGTATCGCGATACATGGGAGAACAATGGTATGAATCTTTGTGAGAACAATTTGTTTATATGTGATATAGACGAAATTGATCATTTCTTGGTATATAAGATACATCGAAACTAATTTTGTCAATTTGATTGACATATATCGCTATTATTGAATGCGATTTGAATCTATGTAGGCTTATTTGATCAAATGAATAACAATTCAATGTGATTGAATTGATGTTGATGAGATTAGCACATTCGTTCCTCAAGAACCCTAAAATCACAATTTAGGTAGAATGTTATTTGTAACACCCGGTGACGAGGGCAGGAGTAATCACTAGTGCAAGAAGGCATGAACAAGGAGTGGCTCTTGGCAAAGCCTTTAAGCGGAGGGGTACATGACTGAACCGATTACACACCCGAATGAGAGAGATCCTGAGACTGTATAAGTATGGGACTATACAATTAAGGAGGGCTTATATAAATTGATTTGTACTAGCTATACCAACAAGATGCATCTTCTTTTCGGTAGCCGATCACTAAAGAACTCCACAGTTAAGCATGCTTGACTTGGAGCAATTTTGGGATGGGTGACCTCCTGGAAAGTTTTCCTAGGAAGTTTGTGAGTGAGGATAAAGCATGCTGAAAAGACTTGTGTTAGTTTGTGGGGACAGTCGTCAATCCATAAAGTAATAGGGGATGTTACATTATTGATGTGATTGGTAATGAGATTTTAGGCAAGGGCTCAATGCATTGAAAGATGGACCACTCTGGCTTAATGAGCCAGGGTGGTCAATCATCAGGGCCCACTTAGGGCATCCCCTCAAATCCTTTTTCAATAGCCCAAACGCGGGATACTCCAAAATACAAGGGGCACGAGGAATGGCTTCTCCAAGGCAAGTCCAAGCACCTCGCATTGGAGAAGTTGAACAGGCACAGCCCCGAGGTCGAAATGAGTGAGAGATGAGCGCGTTATCAATGCTGGACATAGTACAAGTTCTAGAAGGATATCCTTAATGATATTTTGTCCATTTCATGCACTACAACTCAGCTCTAGAATCACCTATTTTCGACATATTCGATTAATACAAATACGAAAAAGGAAATCTTTCATGAATAAGCTATTTTCATTCCAATTATCTATTTCTTTTTTTTTTTTCACTCATTTGGGCAGGAGTTCCTTTGTATGTACCCACCCCTAGGCGCTCAATCCACCGTAAAGAAAAGAGGAATGAACCGCCCAAAAGACCCACCATCCATACACCAGAGAATGCTCTCAACATAACCCCACATTAAAGAAGATGAAGCATACCATGTGATATGTTCTAAGAAGTTTAATATGAGATGAAAAGAACGGGAAGGGAAGAAATTTCAACAATATGGTTGACCAAAAAAAATTTGTGGGGGATAAGTGGCCGATAAAATAAACAATTGGAACGGGGGAGGTTGTGATTGAACAGAAACCTACCTAGTATTTGTCTACGGTCTAAAATGCCATTATTATTATTATTATTATTATTATTATTATTATTATTTGATAAACTACGGGGCTGAAACGCCCCAAAATATGCCATTATTGATCTCTATCAGGTTGTACAAAGCTATACAGCAACTTCGTCTTCAATGAGTTTTGACAAGCAAGAAAAAGTGGCTCTTAAAGGTTATTTTGACTAAGGATCAATGATGGACCTTTTAACGTGTAGCTAAAGAAACTATAGAGTAAAATTAGTTAATTAGGTGAACTGTTGCTGATGTACGTTATCATTTGTCGTGGACGAGTTTGCTTTGTGACTGGTAGATGAGAGGGTAGAATTACAATGAGGGGTCCTTATTGCTACTATGTTTTTCCAATCACATGAAGCTATATGATGTTTGTGCAGCTGCAATCTAATACGCAGCGATATACCGGAGGAGAACAGGCTTTTCTATGGATATAAATAGCAAAAAATGATTATATACACATCTATCATATTTTAAATTTTATGTATACATACATATATATAGTTTTTTATATTAGAGAAATCAGTTAACTGTAAGTTGATTTTAAAATATAAAAATTCAAAGAAAATAGATACTACTTGATCGATTTCTATATATCATTTAATCTAAAGAAATTGGTTTAGTAGTAGGTGATTTCTAGCTTCACCAATTCCCTTTCATTTCTTCCCTACTCCTAGCTTGACCAATTTCCTTTTATTTCCTCCCCCTCCCAGTATCAAATGCTCACTCCCTCTCTCTCTCTCTCTCTCACAAATCTAATTAAAAAAATAACTAAATAACAAATCTAATTAAAAAAAATTACTATTCTAAATAAAATATTTTTTCTTTACCTAATATTTATATTGTAGTCTAACTATAATTTTAACTAATCTAATTAATATATACAACTAAAATAGGTTTGCGATGCACTAATCATTCTAGAACAACTAAGAAATCAAATTAAAATAAACAAAATTGCTAATTATAATATTTATTGATTTATTTTCTAAACATGTTCATCAATCTAATTAAAATATATTATTTACAAAACATGTTATAGTATAATCTGACAATAATATTTATTAGTCTAATTAAATTAAATTATACTGATAAAATATGCTTAAGGTGCACTAATCTCTCTAAAATAACTAAATAATCTATTTAAAAATAAATAATTTCTAATCTAAAAAATTTAAGTTAGTATTTTAGTTAAGTAAATATAGTTAAGTAAATATAAATATTTCAATAAAATTTATTGAAATATTTTAGTTAAGTAAATGTAGTATACTCATGTTTTGTAATTAGATTAGAAATTGTTTAGATTAGAAATTTTAGTTAAGTAAATATTGCAATATTGCACCTTAAATTTTTTAGATTAGATATTTGTTATTTTTAAATAGAAATTCTGTAACATGTTTTAGTAAATAATATATTTTAATAAGATTGATGAACATGTTTAGAAAATTAGTCAATAAATATTATAGTTAGCAAATTTGTTTATTTTAATTTGATTTCTTAGTTGTTTAGATAGATTAGTGCACCGCAAACCTATTTTAGTTGTACATATTAATTAGATTAGTTAAAATTATAGTTAGATTACAATATAAATATTGGATGTAGAAAAAATATTTTATTTAGAATAGTAATTTTTTTAATTAGATTTGTTATTAAGTTAGTATTTTTAATTAGATTTGTGAGAGAGGGGAAGTGAGCATTTGATACATGGAGGGGGAGGAAATGAAAGGAAATCGGTCAAGGTAGAAATCACCCGCTAAATCAATTTCTTTGGGTTAAATGATGCACAGAAATTGATTAAATAGTATTCACATTTTTGAATTTACGTATTTTAAAATCAACTTGTAGTTAACTGATTTTTCTAATATTAAAAAATAATATATATACATATATATAAAGTTTAAAAAGTGACAAATGTGTATATAATTTTTTTTATTTATATCCGTAAAAAAGCCGAGGAGAACATGCGCGTGCAGCATCAACCAAAAAAAAAAAGAAGTAGATGCAAAGAACTTAAGGATAAATCATTAAATGTGAAGTTATCTCAGGATGGGTCGGATCAGGGGGTGACTGGTAGTGTATGGAAGTGTCCCCTAAAATTTTTAGTTTCTATTGATATATTGTTCATATTTTTTAATTCAAATCCCCCGCCCCCCCACCAAAAAAAAAAATTCCGCTTAAAAAATTTTATTTGGTTAATTTTTATCAAGATTTTTATTTAACTAGATAGTTAAATATTATACTAAATAATATTCTATTTAAATATACATGTTTTTCTTGAATTTTAATCATAAAATATTTATTGTTTTTACATACGGCAACTTGTATTTAATTTTTAAATAAAATGAAAATTACTAAGATATATTTTTTTATGTGAAATTAATTGTTAAGTTTTGGTAAATCAGTCTAACTTCGCCCTGGGTCGGATGTGGACGCTCAACTACTATAGCCGAGACAATGCATAAAGTCTTCAGCTTTCTCCACATAGTGCCTAGTATATTTTCAGCAAATTGTACCTGCCACTAGCTATCTTCTTTCTAAGCTTGTCTAAAGTTTTGCATTAGAACATTTATAATATTAATATTTTAGAATCATTTGAGAAAAAATTTTACACATGTTGCAATGAGAATATTTTAAGATCCATATTTTTTAAAAATTTATTCATTAATTTTTTTTAAAAAAAATAAAACTGTAATTATTACATATTATTACCATATCATTAATAATCATCCGTATTTAATAATAGGATTGTATTACATTAATTAAATATATTTAATTATTACGATGCTGAAATCATGAATTATATTGATAAATTAATTTTATAATTTTATATTAATTTCACATCTAAAATTTTTATATTTGATGAGATGGTGGTTTTCTTTTGAATACTATTATATTAAATTTATGAAATTAAGTATATAAATAATAAGAAAGATGTAAAATATATGCGTTAGGTTATATCATTTACCTTTTTTATTAACAAGAAGGTTATGATAATTTAATTATTTAAAGGAAAAATATTTTTTTGTGTCATTAGTGATGACATTATTTGATTATATATATAGACTAATATAATAATTTGAAGACCAAGAATATATCAATTCAATAAAAAAAAATTATATATGTACACAGGTGAAAATGAAAATCTTGAGATTCCCTGGGATGGCTATAAAATTATACTTTTAATAACCTCTGAGCTCTTGCAAATAATTTTGGTAATTTTATATTTTAAAAAATTTGAATGAATTTTTTTAAAAAAATAATCATACAATTTATGACAATTTTGATAATTTTATACTTTAAAAGATTTGAATGAATTTTAAAAAAAATTTAGTATTGAAAAAAATTAAAAAAATTGGAGAAGATTTTAAAAAGAAAAAAATGATTGAGATTTATCAGAATCTTATTTATAATTAGAAGTTATTAATGATCAAAATTTTATATAAAATTTGTTAATTATATAGATCTACTATACTAATATTTTAGACTCATTTTATAAAAACTATTACACATATCATTTATATAGTGATTTAGGCTTCACATGTCATTCATACAGTGATTTAGACCTCACTTTTTTCAATCCTTATGTCTAAAGAATTTTTTAAATTTAATTTATAATTCACTTATTAATTATTTTTCATATAAAATAAAATTAGATATTACAATCATCAAAGAATCAAATATTACAATCATTAAATATTATAACTTACACTAAGAGAGAATCTATGTTAATATAATTATGGTGTACAATTAAATTAAGAACCATTAATAGCCTCACATTATGCAAGTAATATAAAAAATTATAAAGAAAATATTTTTAAAATAAATAAACTTTAAAATCAACACTTTTTTAAAAGAAAATCTATAATGTAGATTGCTAATCTAATCGCTAATTGATTAATTTTGATATGATAATAATTTAAAATTTAATTTATACCAAATTTACTTTTAATCAAATATTTAAGGCACATTATAATACTAGTATAATAATTAATTCTTAATCAAATATGATAATAATTAATATAATACTAATATTTAAGACTTATTACATAAAAATTCTTTCATGTGTTATTTATAGAAAAATTATACCACACCTTTTTCATAATCTTAACACTTAAATTAAATTTTTAAATTTAATTTACCTTCTAATTATTAATTATTTTTTCTAATTATACCTTCATATCTCTTTACCATTAACAAAATCAATATAAAAAATAAAAAATAACATAAGCAAAATTATAATTCAATTTATTATACTATACAAATTTTATATATATAAAATTATAGTATTAACGATAACAAACATATTATAATTGTATTGCATTAGTAGTATTTTTTATTATAGATATTTATGTTTTGAAGTTCAAAATATTTTTTAAAATTTTTAATTTTAAATTTTTTTTAATAAATCCATAAATATCAATATAGATTAAAATCTTCACAAATAAAAATATGACTCATGACTCGATGCATACGGTAATGTATAAGAAAATTCTAAATAAAGCATGGACAGAAAATTTTATAATTTCAAATTTAGAACTTTCGAAAATCATAATAAAAAAAATTATCTATCTACATGTATCACTATATTCTATTTATTTTTTTACAACTTAAACATTCAAATCTATCAATTCCATAATTTTTTTTCATACTAATTTTTTTGAAAAAAATATCTTCAATTTTTTAACACTAAAATATTTTAAAAAATTAATTCTACAATTTACACATCTTTAATAATGATATTAAATATTTATTAATTTTTAAGAAGTAAATAATTGTATTATTTTCTATTGAAAAAAATTATAATTGATATACTACTCTAATAATTGAGATTATATAAATTAGAATTATAAATAATTTTTTACTAATCATTACACATTAATTATAATATATATTTTAAAATTGATAATTTAATTTATTAAAGGATGAACACGGAAAGGACATGTAATTAAAATTATATAAATTAAATTTATGTATTATTTTTATTAATTAGAAAATATATTTTTATATGTTTAAATTAAATATTTTAATTTACTAAAAAGATATAAACTGCTAGGAATGATAAAAAAAATAAAAATGGGTACACACAAGAATAATCCAATGGGGACAAAAATTGACATATATTTCATCTTCATAGAATGATCTATGAGGGCTAAATCTCCGTTTGAGAAATGGGATAGGGACAGGAATAATACATCTTTATTTTTTAATTATTTTTATTATATTTGTATTATTTATATATTGTTAATTTTAATATAAATTATATTTCACTAATAGTATTTGTTATTATGAATATTTATGTTTCAAATTGTAAAATATTTTTAAAGTTTTTCTGTTTTTGAAATATGTTAATAAACCCTTGAATACCATAGGGATTCAAAATCCTCAGCGGAAATGGAAAATGGAGACCCATAAGAGGGACAGTAATGGGGATGAGAGATAAAATTCTAAACGTTAATATGAGGTGTGGGACATATCCCCTTTCTCATAGATACTTATTGTCATCTCTATAAATGGCTCATGATATGGTAAAATTATTCATTTATTCTATTTTTTTATTCAACAATTTTAACTTTCAAAATGTATAAAATTTTCATAAAATAGGCTCTTTATTGTTAGTTATAGGTCATCTATCAAGATATTTTCAATCCTATAAACATGACATTCAATATAAGATATAAAATAGAATGATACATTTATATTTTATCTACTTATTTAATTATTTAACTATTAACTTATTTTTGAGATAAATTTATATACTCAATTTTCTATAAGATATATGTAATTATTTAATTATTTTCTCCACTTATTTAACTATTAAATTTATTTTTTATAATGATCAAAAAATTATTTTATAATTTTTTTATTATACGGGTCAAACGATTAATTTATTAACATAAATAAGTTTTTTTTCCCTTTAAGAGCACTCATTAAAAAAATTTAAGACTAATAAGTTTTTTTTAAAAAAAAATTAGAGTACTTTAAAAGTTTTTAATGTATTAATAAATTTAAAAGCTCATTACTTTAATTCTTTAATGAGCATTCTAAGGGTACTTATTTATTTAAAAAACCCAAATAAATAAATCTATATTTCTTCTCTTGAAAGGCAACTCATTCGCTGCAGCATAATTGAATTTTATAATATTCAAAAAGTATTATTAAAAAAAATATTATTAAATTATAAAAAGCGTGAGTGTTGATATTTACATTTACAATATGTTCATTAATATTATATTTAAATCATATTGATAAAGAGATTTAACAATACTTATTATATTTTTAGTAATTGTTTTAGGCCTCGTTTGGTATATAGTATAAGATATAATAGTATTAGCTAATACTATAAAGTCAATTTTTATCACATGTTTGGTGTATGATAATATAATGTTGTATGGTTAAACCATTTTTATTCTTTAACTATAAGATTAAGTTATTAGGTCCTAAATTGCCTAATAATACCTGATAGTATTATTTTTACCAATTAATTCCAAATTAATATTGACTTACTCTTTTTTGTCAATGACCCCTACCCACCGCCGGTCATTGCCTATCTGTTGTTGGTCAATACCCGCCCGCCGTTGGTCACTAGTCCCACTCGTCGATTGTCGATCGCCGCCTATCACCCCCTAGTTGCCCTCGACTCCTCATCGGTCGCCTCCCACCTACTCGCTCGTCCACCGCCAATCATGTGACACACTAAATAATGGATAATATAGAAACTAACACGATAGATTGCTTATATTATACTACTAGACCTTGTACTATTATGTCTAGACTATCATGTCTACTACTATCGGGTCTTATCCTATACGATGCATCAAATAGTGTCTTAGAGTTTAATTTCTATGTACTGATAGTGTATAACTTTCTTACTCTATCATCTAATTATGCCTTGTCACATCAACAAAAATGGTTAAGTTTCACACCCACTACTTGAAAATTCATAAAATTAGAATGATTTAATTGGATGACAATGTGAAAAAATTTTACGCTATCAATGCATAGAAATTAAACTCATAGTTTTAAATATTGTAGTTTAAATAAATATTGCTAAAAATTAAGAATATAATAATCATTAGATGTTCATTTACAAGTGTACAGGTCTTAAACCACAATATAAGATAAAAAAATGTCTGAAAGGCAAAAATATGATAGTAGTTATATAAGAATTATTAGAAATAATAAGCACATTATATGCCTTCTCATCTTGCTAATAACTCCTGGTTTATAGTGTCCATTAATGTAACACTTATTGTTTTTAGAACCGGACTGATGACTGACTCAGTTAAGGCACTGGGTCACTGGTTCAACCAGTGGGTCTTGGTTGAATCAGAGTTAATTAATTTAATATATAAAAATATAATTTAATATAAACAGATCTAATATATATATATATATATAATTATTGTTACAAAATAACATACAAATCTAGTTGGCACAGTAGTTGAGTGCTCCCCTTCCATTCCAATGGGCAGGGGTTCAATCCCATTGGTTGGAATTTTGGCATTTTTACCAGAGCTAGTTCACTCATTAGTTTCATGGCCAATTCGATTGTCCACCCATTGGTTTAACCAGGTTTTGACCGATGTACACTGTATATATGTATTCAATACCTAAGGGAAAAGCCATGGGACACTTTTTGTATATACTTGTATATGGTATCATCAAAAGGTTCCATCGATCCCTTCCTCTGCCCTAGCTTTCTAGTTGTGATGCATGTGAACAATTCCTTCACTATTTCTTCCGTAATCGGTATTCGCATCCATTGCTGGCCACCACCTCTAGCTGTCTCATAAAGTGCCAACTGTTAGCTCCACAACCCTTTGCGCTCATGTGTTTTGAATGACAACAAAACTAATATTAAGAAAATACTCAGAAGAATGTCTAATATTCTCCTTGAGTTTCTTGACAAAGCTTTACAGGCTCTTTCGTTTGCATAATATGCACTTAAAACGAAAATTCACATGTGTAAACATATTTATCGCATTAAAAGAGATTTTGATTAAATGAAAGTGAATATTATATCATTTAAAGAAGTCATACATGTTTCACGGTTGAAAGTGTATTATATCAAGAACAAGAAACCAAAATAAGGAACTTAAGAAAGTAGCATCAGACTTCTGAAAGCACGCTTCAAAGGAAGAAATCACATATCATATGAAGTCATAGTGATCTGTGTTTGATCAAACATCTCTCTCATAAATGTTTAGTACATCAACGAACAAATGCTGGTAGTCACGAAGATTCTTTCTTCATCAAGGAAATGATATCAAAGGTTAGTGTCATGACTCGACTTGGGAACGTGACCGGCACGTGAGGAATCTCATCCCCACGTAAGTCTCGAAACTTCTGAGTCTCTCTATATGCATAAAATAATATATATTTTGATTCTGAAATCTTATCTTCATCTAAATCTCTATTTAAACTTCATGTCTGAAATTATAAAATAGAAATACTTGTTATATGAAACTTTGTAAACATCTTAATCATGCTTTGAAAACCAATTTAACATGTGAACTAAATCTTAAATATATCTCTAGTTTATTGCATAAACTCTAATCAAATTCTACAATGTCAAATCCATATTTGTGAACTAGAAATATACATAACTGTTCAAATACTGAAATTAAATACATAATTGAAAAAATAATGTATGGTTCGGATCCTGCCTGCATATCTACTGGAGCACTCTATTCTAACAAGACTCTAAACTAAATCTTACTCCAAAGTAAGACTCACCACTGAGAACGATGACGTCCACCAACTGAAATCTGAGCAATATCTGCACTTACAACTATAAGAAGAAAGGGAGAGGGATGAGTCAATGGACTCAGTGAGCGAACTCTCAGTTGTCACCTACGTGGAACAACAACAAACGTATATAGATATACATGCACTGGCAAAACATTTCCAATATTTACATAATATAGCTACTCTAGGAAAAACATCTTCCATTCCACAAATTCATAAACAAGCATCTCTAAAACCATAATCTGTCACAAACCATTTGATATTCATGTATATAATCTCGTAGAAAATATATCTCTATATTCAACAATTCATAAGAAAACGTCTCTAAGTTCTTATTCTAACAAGGAAATCATTTCTCGCACATATAATATCTCTTAAATCAATGTTCTCGTAAAACATTGATAATCTCTGAAAATCATTAATACTCTTTGAAAACATAAGCAACAGTAATCTACTGGAGAAATAAGAATCTCTACTCTATGGTTCTTCAAGAACCGAAAATGTTATGCTCTATGGTCTATCAAGGATCTAATACAGAAAATAGGTTCCATTCTCTGCTCTATGATATTGTCCTCTTGGAACAAATGGTGGCAAGGTTAACGATCAAAGTTCAGCTGTTAATTCACTGTTTATTTCTCTATAGCTACCGTTTGGTCTTTAATTCAATAAATATATTGTTTTCTCTAAATCTTTATTATATACTCTAATCTGGTATCAAACTCTTTCATTCATCAATACTCTATTTCCTAAAATCATCAAGATAATTCATAAAATCTCTAGATACAATCATACTCATATTCTAGCTCTTTATTAAACCATTTAAATATAAAACTCTTGAGATTGTAAAAAAAAAAATACTCTAGATTCATATAACTCTAGCAGCCTAACTTTTGCATAACCATGATTATGAAATCATGCCCAAAGGATCACCCACTTGCAGGCATTCTGATTTCAAGCTCACAGAATATGTATCTGGCAATCATTACGAATCATACCGAATTCCATATTTTTGGAATATCACAAAAACTGAATTTATAAAATCTTATTTCTCAAGAAAACCTCTTTTCATAACTTGATAACTCTAATATCAACTTTGATATAGCAAGGTTCAAAATTGTAAAATCTCTAACATTTATACATAGCATCTCTATTTGGCATATTTGCCAAAATATCTTAACTGCTTCTCTAAAATCATATTTCAAAATCTCTAGTCTTGAAACATAAAGGTATCATTGTCACGACCCGACTTGGGCACGTGACCGGAATGTGGGGAATCCTCATTCCCACATAAGCCTCGTGACTTCTGCGTTTCTCTATATGTATATTTTACTATAAAACTGCTTGCAAAACATCATTTCATCTCTAATAAACCATTGGTTCCATGAAACATAAACATAAACGAACTTTAACACAAATCTGTAGAGTAATATAATCAATCATTTCCATTTCAACCACTAAACATATTACTGGGGTTCAAAATCCATGAGTTGCTCACTATACAAAATATACATGAAAACTATAATCATGTAGATACAAAATAATCATGATAAAATAATGCTAATCAATCTCTATGGTTCAGGACTCGGCCCGTCATATAACTGGAGCACTCTATCTCTTGACAAAAAAACAAAATAGAGTACTTCACACTAAGTGAAGCTCACCAATCAATGAATCTCCACTGCGGGCCTGGAGATGGAATAGGAGAACCCGCAACGTCTACAACACCTGTAATGGGAAAGGGAGAGGGTGAGTTTCATTTAAACTCAGTGAGCAGGTCCTCACCTATAACCCTCTCATGGGACGACCAAGAAGATAAATAATCATATACAAATACAGTTGATGCAATAATCTCTGGAATCATACGAGTACACATGTGAAAGTAAAAGCTCTAAATAGAAATTTCTCTGAAATTATAATAACAATACTCTATGAGAGAAATAGGAATCTTTACTCTATGGTTCCTCAAGAACCGAAATATTATTCTCTATGATCCATCGGGGATCTAATGTGGACATCTAAATAGGTTCCGTTCTCTGCTCTATGAGATTGTCCTCTCGGGACAACTTGGTACCAAGATTAACGATTGAGGTCAGCCATTAACTCGTTGTCTGTTTCTCTATAGCTAACGTTTAGTCTATAAACCAATGAACATAATATTTTCTCTAAATCTTTATTCTAATGTTTCTCTAAGCACAACTCTATGATTCGTAAATCGTTCGTTCAAAATATTATCATGAAAATCTCAATTCAAAAAAAATAATAATAGTAATACTCTTGCCCTTGTGATAAAATCACTTAACAATAATGGTCCAATGAGTTTGTAATAAAACAAATATTTCATGCTCTAGTTGAAATTCGCCATTTCAATAATTATAACATATCAATAGAGACTCTAAGCTCTTGAAAACTCTTTAAAACCATGCAATTAATATAATTTGATGGAAATTAGCTCTAATGACCAACATAAGGGTCATGGGTTCCAAACCCACTCACCTGGAGGGGAGGGAATGGTGATGTCAACTCCAATGGAGCTCCGGGGAGAAGGAATGGCACCAACGTCTGCCATTGGAGCCACAAAACACAAGATTAGTCTCCGTTAACCATTAGATTACTCAAATCTAACTCTGACAACATTGGGGCAGCACCCCCACTTAACAACAATGAAGACAAATAATAAACCCAAAATCTAGGATACAAAGTGAGAAGGATGGAGACAACAAAACCCATGAATCTCACGTTTAATCTCTTGGAGGAAGAAGGATTGAAGAGGATTTGTATAAAAAGAGAGTTCAAGGTGTGTGTATATGTGTGCTTCAGCTTTTGTTTTCGATTTTGTGAGGGGGGAAGCCCGATAGGGCTTTTAAAGGGGCAAAAAAACAAACGGGGTCATTTTTCTGATACTATGCTGGCACGAGTTGTTTGTTGTAGCGAACCATCACTCGTTGCAGCGAGCATAAAGGCTCGTCTATTCGCTGCAGCGAGATAAGCTCGCTGCAGCGAACCTGTTCTGCATAATTTTGCAGAACCTGGGTTACAACTCGGTTTCTGCATTCGGGGCTAGTCCGGCTATCCGGATGGGCGCTGGGGGATCCTAGGGCAATACGAAACTTGCCCACGGACACGTGTACCTCGGGTATTACATTCTCCCTCGCTTAAAAGAGATTTGGTCCCCAAATCATAAAACATACCTTGAGGAGGAAAAAGATATGGATACTTAGCCTTCATGGCTTCTTTGGCATCCTAAGTGGCTTCCTCGCTAGAGTGGTTCCTCCAGATGACCTTCACTGGGGCCACTTCCTTCGAGCGAAGCTTCTTGATTTGCCTATCCATGATAACGAATGGTTCTTCCTCATATGATAAGCTCTTATCAACTTGAACGGCTTGTGGTGTGAGCACATGAGATTGATCTGGCATGTCTTTTTTGAGCATACTGACATGAAACACTGGATGTATCTCTGATAAACTGGGAGGCAGTGCCAACCTATAAGCCACTGCTCCAACTCTCTCTAGGATCTCAAACGGGCCGATATAGCATGGATTCAACTTGCCTCGCTTACCGAACCTCACTACACCCTTTACGGGAGACACCCTCAGAAACACGTTTTCACCCATATCAAACTCTAGATCTCTATGCCGGTTATCGACATAAGACTTCTATATGGACTGAGCTGCCAATAACCGTTCTCTGATCAGTTGAACTTTCTCTATAGTCTCTTGTACCAGATCTGGGCCTAGGGCCTTAGCTTCCCCAAGCTCAAACCACCCAACTGGAGATCTACAGCGTCTACCATACAATGCTTCAAACGGTGCCATCTGGATGCTAGCTTGATAATTATTGTTATACGAGAACTCTATCAGTGGCAAGTGGTCACACCAACTCCCACCAAAATCTAGCAAGTAAGCTCTGAGCATGTCCTATAAGGTTTGGATCGTTCTCTCTGATTGGCCAACTGTCTACGGATGGAAAGCTATGGTCAAATCCACTCGAGTGCCGAGAGCTTCTTGAAATACTCTCCAGAACCTCAAAGTGAACTGAGACCCTCTATCTGATATGATCGACACCGACACTCCTTGAAGCCAAACAATCTTGTCTATTTAAAGATGAGCATACTGAGCTGCACTGAAAGTCGTCTTCACTGGTAGGAAGTGAACAGACTTGGTCATCCTGTCCACAATCAACCATATGGAATCAAAGCCTCTAGTGGTCCAAGGCAACCCAACTACGAAGTCCATGGTTATCCTCTCCCACCTCCACTCTGGGATCTCTATCTGTTGAAGCAAGCCGGCAGGCCTTTGGTGCTCAGCCTTAACTTCCTGGCACACCAAACACCATGCCACATAGTCGCCAATGTCTCTCTTCATTCCTTCCCACCAGTATATCTGTCTGAGATCTTGGTACATCTTTGCTGAACCGGGATGAACAGAATATGCCACATTGTGGGACTCTTCCATCACTCTTCTCTTTAACTCCCCCACGTCGGGTACACATAAGCGGTCCCCAAAGTGTAACACAACCTCCGCATCCATAGAGAACTCAGGGCTCTCTCCTCTGCGTGCATCCTCCACTAGTTGAACTAACTTGGGGTCCTCCCCCTGCCATGCCTTAATCTGCTCCACCAGAGTCGACTGGGCCCCAATGTGAGCAAGAAAGGCTTTAGACTCATCAAGCCCAAACTGGACTCCCTCTGCCTCTAACTTGTGGATCTCTTCTATCAACGGCTGCCTCACTGGCACTATATGGGCCAAACTGCCCATGGACTTTCTACTCAGCGCATCGGCTACCACATTAGCCTTACCCGAATGATAAGATATGGTGCAGTCGTAGTCTTTCAACAACTCCAACCACCTATGCTGCCTGAGATTCAGATCTTTCTATTAGAAGATATACTTCAAACTCTTGTAATCAGTAAAGATCTCGCATGTCTCTCCATATAGGTAGTGCCTCCAAATCTTCAAGGCAAAGACTACCGCTACCATATCTAGATCATGTGTCAGGTAGTTTTGTTCATGCCTTTTAAGTTGCCTAGATGCATAAGCCACTACTTAGCCATGCTGCATAAGGACACAACCAAGCTCGACTCTAGAGGCATCACAGAACACCGAGAAACCTCCTGTACCCGAGGACAACACAAGAACAGGAGCCATTGTCAAATAGGTTTTAAGCCACTGGAAACTCTCTTCACAAGCATCTGACCACTGAAACTTAACATCCTTCTGAGTTAACTTGGTTAACGGTGCCGTTATCCTCGAGAAATTCTTAACAAACCTCTGGTAGTATCCTGCCAAACCCAACAAACTACAAATCTCTGACACTGTAGCTGGCCTCAGCCACTGTTGAACCGCTTCAACTTTCTTTGGGTCAACCAGGATACCATCCTTGGACACCACATGCCCAAGAAACGCCACTTGATCAAGCCAAAACTCATACTTAGAGAACTTGGCGTACAACTGGTTCTCCTTTAGGGTTTGCAAGACAATCCTAAGGTGGTGCTCATGCTCCTCTTCACTCCTAAAGTACACCAAGATATCATCAATGAAGACAATCATGAAGTGGTCTGGGAATGGTTTGAAGACTTTGTTCATCAAGTCCATAAAAGCTGCGGGGGCATTAGTTAACCCAAAAGACATCACTAAGAACTCATAGTGTCCATAGTGTGTCCTAAAGGCCGTCTTAGGTACATCTTCATCCTTGATTTTCAACTGGTGATAGCCTGACCTTAGGTCAATCTTAGAGAAACACCTAGCTCCTTAGACCTAATCAAACAGGTCATCAATGCGTGGTAAGAGGTACTGGTTCTTGATTGTAACCTTATTCAACTGCCGGTAGTATATGCATATCCTCATAGACCCATCCTTCTTCTTAACAAGCAACACCAAGCACCCCAAGGCAAGGTACTCGGTCGGATGAACCCCTTATCGAGCATTTCTTGCAACTGATCCTTCTACTTTTTCAACTCTGTGGGAGCCATCCAATATGGGGGTATAGAGATGGGCCTAACCCCAGGCTCAAGCTCTATCCCGAACTCTATCTCTCTCTTTCTCTGGTGGCATCCCGAGTAGCTCCTCCGGAAAGACATCAGGGAACTCACAAGCCACCGGCACTGACTTTAAGCTTGGTACTTCTATATCCATGTCTCTAATTGAAGCCAGAAACCCATAACTTCCTCCATCTATGAGCTTCAAGGCGCTCATGGCCGATATCAAGCTAATTAGGACCGAGCAACTGGTACCCTTAAACTCTAAAAGCTCGCCTCCAGGAATATCAAACTTTATGGTCCTACTGTAGCAGTCCACCATGGCATGACATGGTTCTAGCCAATCCATGCCCACAATGACATCGAAATTTGACATCTCTAACAAATGGAGGTTAGCAAGCGCCTTCATCCCTCCAACCTTAACCTCACAATCTTTATAGACCAACTATATTAAAAGGGGTCCCCCCAAGGGTATCCCCAAAAATGGCTTCTCTATGGTAGAAGCAGGTTTCTCGAACCCTGTAGCAAAGAATGGGGATACATACGAATATGTAGACCCGAAATCAATCAATGCAAATGCCTCAAAGGAGAAAACTCTAATGATACCTATGACAACATCAGCTAAAGCTGCTACATCCTGGCGTGTGAGAGCAAACAGACAGGACTGTCCCCCTCCACCTTACCCTCTACCTCTGCCACCCGGACCTCTACCTCCAAGGCGCCTGCCCCCAGCACCTCTGCCAGTTGGAGTAGACAGGCCACCCTGGGTCCCTGACTGATAAGACTGAGCTGATACAGTGGGGTTCGCCAACCCCTGGCTAGATGCTCCTGATCTGAACGGACACTTCGCAAGCTTGTGGATTTGCTGGCCACAGCCATAACAAGCGAACGTGCCAATCATGCACTAGCCATCATGTTTCCTCCCACAAGTCTGACACTGACGGAAGCTCTAAACTGAACCTTGGCCTCTAAATTGGCTACCACCTCTGCTCTGACTATGGGAAACAGCAGGCCTGATCGGGGCAGACTTTGAGAAGGCAACTCTGCCTGACTAGGATCACTGCTGACCCTGCTAGCCAGGTCCTCTGCTTGACCTAGCTCCCCCTGAGAAAGAACCATGTGTCTTGGCCTTCTTGCCAGAATCTGATACAGCTCTCTTCTCTGCTAAACCAGCCTCTATCACGATGGCTGTATCTACTATCTGTGCATAGTCCATGGTGCCGACGTGTGGCTGAAGATTAAGAAACATATTCTGGGGCAGTCCCTGAATGAACTGCCTAACCCGCTCTATCTCAGATGCCAACATACTAGCAACTGCTTGGGCTAAGTATGTGAATCTCTCCTCATACTCCGTAACTGACATGTCATGCGTCAGTCGGAGCCTTAAGAACTCCTCAACCATCTAAGCCCGACAGCTCTCTGAAAAGTATCTCCTCAGGAACACTGCTCGGATTCCCCCTAGGAAGGTGGCTCAGAGTCACCACGCCCCTGAAGGAACTCATCATACCATATACCAACCTGGCCTCCCAGCTGGAAGCCAGCCAACTCTACTGCCCTCTTGGAAGAGCAGTGGATAACTTGATGATCTTCTCTACCTCTCGGAGGAACGTCTGAAGATCCTCCGTCGTGAGACGCCCTTGGAAGGTAGGTGGATCTAACCTCCTGAAGTGCTCTAACGCCAAATCATCTAGATCTCTAACTGGTGCTTGAACTGGGGGTGTCTGGACTGGTGGTGGCTAAATGGGAGGTGTCTGGACTGGGGGTGGTTGAGTGCCAGCCTCAGTCTGCCTGGTTAACGCCCTAGTGAGGGCTACCAAAGCCTACTCTAGTGTCCTGAAATAGGCCTCTGAAATCGTTGATCCACTGCTACGACGGTGGCGGTGAGAAGAAGAAGAATGACGTAGAGAAGGCATACTGAATCTAAAAGAACAGAAACATAAGGATAAGACACAGATCTTGAAAGGAAGGCAAGACTCTAGCTTTGAACTTAGACATGACCGACCACTCTAAAAGCCTCAAGTAATGCTTTGTTAATGCAAATAGGTGAGCTTCCATTTACAAAAATGTTGTGCTACTTGTGGACACATGCTCCAGTGACGTGCAGGGAAACCAGGCTCTGACACCACTTTGTCACGACCCGACTTGGGCACATGGCCGGCACATGGGGAATTCTCATTCCCACGTTAGCCTCCTGACCTCTACATTTCTCTATATGCATATTTTAATATAAAACCATTTGCAAAACATCATTTCATCTCTAATAAGCCATTGGTTCCATGAAACATAAACATAAACGAACTTTAACACAAATCTCTAGAGTAATATAATCAATCATTTCCATTTCAACCACTAAACATATTACTAGGGTTCAAAATACATGAGTTGCTCACTATAGAAAATATACATGAAAACTATAATCATGTAGATACAAAATAATCATGATAAAACAATGTTAATCAATCTCTATGGTCCGGGACCCTGCCCATCATGTAATTGGAGCATTCTATCTCTTGACAAAAAAATAAAATAGAGTACTTCACACTAAGTGAAGCTCACCAATTAATAAATCTCCACTGCGGGGGTGAAGGTGGAATAGGAGAACCCATAGCATCTACAACATTTGTAATGGGAAAGGGAGAGGGGTGAGTTTCATCTAAACTTAGTGAGTAGGTCCTCACCCATAACCTTCTCACGAGACGACCAAGAAGATAAATAATCATATACAAATAATTAAAATCAATTGATGCAATAATCTCTAGAATCATACTAATACACAAGTGAAAGTAAAAGCACTAAGTAGAAATTTCTCTGAAATTATAATAACAATACTCTATAAGAGAAACAGGAATCTTTACTCTATGGTTCCTCAAGAACCGAAATATTATTCTCTATGATCCATCGGGGATCTAATGTGGACACCTAAATGGGTTCCGTTCTTTGCTCTATGAGATTGTCCTCTCGGGACAACTTGGTACCAGGGTTAACGATCGGGGTCAGCCGTTAACTCGCTGTCTGTTTCTCTATAGCTAACGTTTAGTCTCTAAACCAATAAACATAATATTTTCTCTAAATCTTTATTCTAATGTTTCTCTAAGCACAACTCTATGATTCATAAATCGTTCGTTCAAAATATTATCATGGAAATCTTAATTCAAAAAAAATATATAAGAGTAATACTCTAGCCCTTGTGATAAAATCACTTAACAATAATGGTCCTATGAGTTTGTAATAAAACAAATATTTCATGCTCTAGTTGAAATTTGCCATTTCAATAATTATAACATATCAATAGAGACTCTAAGCTCTTGAAAACTCTTTAAAACCATGCAATTAATACTAATTTGACGGAAATTAGCTCTAATAACCAACATAGAGGTCATGGGTTCCAAAACCACTCACCTGGAAAGGAGGGAATGGTGACGTCAACTCCAACGGAGCTCCGAGGAGAAGGAACAGCACGGCACCAACGTCTGCCATTGGAGCCACAAACACAAGATTAGTCTCCGTTAACCATTAGATTACTCAAATCTAACTCTAACAACATTGGGGGAGCACCCCCACTTAACAACAATGGAGACAAACAACAAACCCAAACTCTATGATACAAAGTGAGAAGGATGGAGACAACAAAACCCATGAATCTCACCTTTAATCTCTTGGAGGGAGAAGGATTGAAGAGGATTTGTGTGAAAAGAGAGTTCAAGGTGTGTGTATGTGCTTCAGCTTCTATTTTCAATTCTGTGAAGGGGGAAAGCCCGATAGGGCTTTTAAAAGGGCAAAAAAAGAAATGGCTCATTTTTCTGATACTGTGCTGTCACGGGTTGTTTGTTGCAATGAACTATCTTCGTTGCAGCGAACCATCACTCACTGCAGCGAACTTTCTTCGCTGCAGTGAGCATGAAGGCTCGCCTGTTCACTGTAGTGAGAAAAGCTCGCTGCGGCGAACCTGTTCTGCATAATTTTGTAGAACCTGGGTTGCAACTTGGTTTTTGCATCCGGGGCCAGTCCGGCTATCCGGATGGGCGCCAGGGGATCCTAGGTTAGTACAGAACTTGTCCATGGACACGTGTACCTCGGGTATTACAATCATAAACCTTTAAAACCTGTTTGATAAAATAGCAACTTATCACATCATACATTCTTGTAATAAATCTGTTAGGCTTGCACATAAAACCTCTCTATATCACACAATATGTCAATCATGGTCCCATGATTTTTCAAACACATTTTTCATGCCATACTCAAAATCATAATCCTTGGCTACTCGCCATACTTGTAAATCATATATGTATGTATATATATATATATATATATAAATCATAATTTTATCTCTAATGTCATATTTGACAATCATTATGCACCAAACATAATCATAGTGATAAAACTAAGGCTATAGAATCAAACCCACTCACCGTTTGGGGCCGAGAGTATATGGACACCACCAACTTGACTTCCGAAGCATGGAATGACACCAACAACTGCCATAGAGCAACATTGAATCAAGATTAATCTCCGTTAATCTCTAGATCACTCTAACACAACTCTAATAACATTGGGGAAGCACCTCTAATTGATAACAATGGAGAAAAATAACAATCTATAATAAGGGGAAGGAAGAACACAAAGGAAACTAACATAAACCAACAATAATCATTTACCTTGGATCTTGATGGAAGAGGATTTGATGCTGGATTGAGTGGAAGAGAGTGGGGAAGGGTTTGAGGATGAAGGGTTTTAGAAATGGGGAGTAAAATCCCGAGTTTGGGGTTTAAAAACCGATGAAGGGGCTTACTTACGTGAAACGTCACGTTTTGCACTATTTGTGCACTGTTGACACCGCTATAGTGGTTGATGACTGCTACAGCGGTCCTGCCTCACTGATGACTGCTATAGCGTTCTTAGACCACTATAACAGTCCCTAGAACCTCAAACACACTGCTGTCACACACTGTGACTGCTATAGCGGTGACAATTCACCTAATTTGCTGCATTATGGGTCCTTTATACATCCTGGGACTTCCCGGCAATATGGGTAGATCCTAGGGGTCCCTGAGACAGTATGGAACTTACCCAATGACATGTGTACCTTAGGTATCATATTCTTCCCCCTTAAAAAGATTTGGTCCCTAAATCTGAAGTTGCATAAGTGGAAGATCAACAAAATGGCACACGTAACTCGTTCAGGGTTTCAAGGATGGGCCCGAATGCCCGAAACACTCTGAAATGATACTCTAGCTGCATAAACTGATACTCTGGCTACACTAGCTGTTACTTTGGGAGAAACTACTGTTATTGACTCAGCTTAGGTAGAGTTGGGTCAGCTAGTATTCGATTTGAACTGCTATCCTCTTGGCCCTGGTCTCCCCTATATTCCCTGGGCAGGGGATCCGTTACTTCTCTTCAATTCATGGGCCGTTTTCCTATTCAATGGCCCGACACTCCCATTATAAGAGACGTTTCCTTTATCGGGATGGAGGGGAGGGGGAATTCTTATGCTCTTTCATATCTAGATAGTCTTGCTACATAAGGGTCCGACCTTCGAGTATATAGGCTAGTCGTGATTCTAAATGTTGCTGAGGCATGCTTCTAATGGAGTGGCCCAGTGCGAACCGGGCTTCTCGAGGGTCCAATTTATTTTGACCATAAGGTCGGTGTATGACCAACCAGTCCAACTGCCATTCTGAAGGTCACTACTCCATTACTCTAGCTGAGGGTGCTAGTTGTCACATCTGGGCGGCTTCGCCATCGAGGGTAGCCCTTCCCATCACGGTGACACTGGCTTTGATCATGACACTTACACCTAGCGACTTCACCTCTAAGAGCAGCCCTTTCCACGGTGCGAGCCCTGGATGAGCATTTATGCTTTGCCACCTCTTGTGCACGTGAGCTCACAAAGATAGGGCTAAACGAAACTCCTGTCTTTGCTCTGGTTCTCTTTCTCTTGTGTATGACATCAACAGATACCATAGGGACTCCCAGTCCTTGGTTTCTAAACTTTCTCACTCTCTACGAGCATCTCATGCATGGAAAACAAACTGCTCTATATGCTCACATAGAAATATGCAAAACAACCTTCCAAGTCATGCTCATCAACTACGTGCCTATACTTCTAGCATCAATACATGCAACACATCAATCACATCCATCATATAGGCCAATCAAATGATCATAGCTTGCTCTAAGAACTCTAAAAATCATACCACAATAACATGCTTTATTAATTCCTATGAACTACTTTTCCTGCCTCTTGACCCTTAGTCCTTAACCAAACTTCTTCAAACATAAAAGCATACAATCAAACATTCAACCATATCTGCACATCATATAAGTTCTTACAATGAAGACAAACAACCTACCTCTTGCCTATCAACATCTTATTACTAAATTACCAAGCCATAGCTTAAACTTGACTGATTTCATTTAAATCTCTTTCATCTAGCTTACATGCATAAGTACATATGAGTTCTTCAAGTTACTTTAATCATGTTTCTATAACACTATCTCAAGCAAAGCTATCATGCAAACAAATGAGATTCTATTTCATGTTACACAACCCTTTTTTTCGAAAATATCTCATCGTAAATCAACCTAGCTATTCGCTACGGGCATAAAACAGACTGTATAAGAAACTTGTACTCAAATATCATAAATCTCATTTAAGTAAAACATATTCTCAAATTCTCTTTTCCATAAAACAAGCTAACCGTGGTAATGCAAAGTTAACAAAACTTTGAGAAAAAGAAAATCCTTTCATCTAGAATTTGCATAACTTTGGCCAATAGCCCCAAGTATTCATATAACTCCTTTCAAGGTACTAACAAAGTTCTCAAACCACATGCTTAACAAACATAAACATATCATTCATTTACCCAACTCATAAAGATAACAAAACATGCTGGATTATCATAAGAACATGCAAAACCATGTGCCGAGGTTCTAAATGCCATACCATGCGCAAGTATTCTCTAGTTCAAATTTTCAATCTATGGGTTCAAAACTAACTATCCATGTGCTGGCTTCAAATCAATGGAACTCATCACAGCAAACAGTAAGCATGAAAAACCCATTACTTTGCAAAAACATTTTCTAAACCTCAAGTTTTCCTTATTCTACTTACACAAGCACATGTACTCAAAAAAGAAATGGCAGGTAGTAGTCAAGGCAAAGATGCAACTCCTATGTGCAATGATCCTAGAACAAGCCTAGTAATTCATATCATGTTGCTCACCTATTGGGCATGCATATTATACTCATGGCATACAAAGGCACAAGCTTTAACACAAATCATATAGTAACATATTCAAAAACATGACGCGTAAGATGTTCATGGCATCCAAGGTTGCTCCAAATAATTTAACACATCATAAACAAGGCATCAGTCCTACAATATGCCTATATGCATGAATTATGCTTTCATTAGGATTCTACCCACTAACTCTAGGTCACTCTCACGCGAACTCTCTTCCTCATGTGAACTCTCTTCCTCTGGATATCAACTTTCCTATTCTTTGGCTTGTAACCCTCTGAGATAATAGGAAATAATTCCTCTTGTGCTCTCTGTGACTCTATTCTTAGCTGGTGGGTGTGCCCACAGGCTCTGACCTCCATGGGATTTTCACCCCCTAACAAACTAGGTGTAACCAACCAGTCCACACTGAACTTTGCCATTTTGGTTGGCTATTGTCTTAACCTCTTCATGATAATGGGACACATCGGAGAGGGCACTGAAAGGGGTGGCCTTGGCCAACGGTACCCTCAATTGATCTATGATTGAGCTAACTTTTTCTTCTTTTGCTTCCTCTTAATGCACTCCATCTTGGACGTGCTTTCTGAGTATCTCTGACATGTTCAAGGTGGCCTACTCGAGATGCCATACACAACTAGTACAACTGACATGGTGCTGCTATGGCGACGATCATCATCAGGTGGTGTAGCACACCCGAAAAGGAAAGATAAGGATAGAAGGTTAAATCAAGAATTTCCAAAGAAATGACAAAGACTCTAATTGAACCTTGACATGACTGACTCCCTTTAAAGGCCTCAAATAATATCACGTTAGTGTAAATGGCCGCAGTTCCATTCACATAAATGTCATGCTACTTGTGGATACTTGCTCCAATGCCATGCAGGGAAACCTAGTGCTCTGATACCACCTTGTCACGACCCGACCTGGGAACGTGATCGGCATATGAGGAATCTCATCCTCACGTAAGTCTCAGGACCTCTGAGCCTCTCTATATGCATAAAATAATATACATTTTGATTCTAAAATCTTATCTTTATCTAAATCTCTATTTAAACTTCATGTCTGAAATTATAAAACAGAAATACTTGATATATGAAACTATGTAAACATCTTAATCATGCTCTGACAACCAATTTAACATGTGAACTAAATCTTAAATACATCTCTAGTTTATTGCATAAACTCTAATCAAAGTCTAATTTCAAATCCATATTTGTGAACTGAAAATATACATAACTGTTCAAATACTGAAATTAAATACATGATTAGAAAAATAATGAATGGTTTGGATCCTTCCTGCACAATCTACTACAGCACTCTATTCTAACAAGACTCTAAACTAAGCCTTACTCCATAGTAAGACTCACCACTAAGAATGATGGTGTCTAACAAACTGAAATATGAGGAACATCTACACCTGCAACTATAAGAAGGAAGAGAGAGGAGTGAGCAACAGATTCAGTGAGCGAGCTCTCACCTGTCACCCACATGGGACAACAACAAACGTATATAGATATACATGCACTGGCAAAACATTTCCAATATTTACATGATATAGCTACTCTAGGAAAACATCTTTCATTTAACAAATTCATAAACAAGCATCTCTAAAACCATAATCTGTCAGAAACCATTTGAAGTTCATGTATATAATCTCATGGAAAATATATCTCTGTATTCAATAATTCATAAGAAAATGCCTTTAAATTCTTACTCCAACAAGGAAATCATTTCTTGCACATATAATATCTCTTAAATCAATATTCTCTTAAAATATCAATGATATTTGAAAATCATTAATACTCTCTGAAACATAAGCAATAGTATTCTACTAGAGAAACAGGAATCTCTACTCTATGGTTCTTCAAGAACCGAAAATGTTATGCTTTATGATCTATCGAGGATCTAATGCAGACACCTAAATAGGTTTCATTCTTTGCTTTATGAGAGTGTCCTCTCGGGACAACTTTGTACCAAGGCTAACGATCGGAGTTTAGCCGTTAACTCACTGTCTATTTCTCTATAGCTATCGTCTAGTCTCTAATTCAATAAACATATTATTTTCTCTAAATCTTTGTTATATACTCTAATCTGGTATCAACCTCTTTCATTCATAAATACTCTATTCCTTGAAATCATCAAGATAATTCATAAAATCTCTAGATACAATCATACTCATACTCTAGCTCTTTATAAAACCATTTAAATATAAAACTCTTCAGATTCTAAAAGAAAAAACTCTGGATTCATATAACTCTAGCAACCTGATTTTAGCATAACCGTGACTATGAAATCATGCTCAAGGGATCACTCGCTTGCAGGCATTCTGATTTCAAGCTCACAGAATATGTATCTGGCAGTCACCACAAATCATACCGAATTCCATATTTTGGAATATCACAAAAATTAAATTTATAAAATCTTATTTCTCAAGATAACCTCTTTTCACAACTTGATAACTATAATATCAACTTTGATATAGCAAGGTTCAAAATCATAAAATCTCTAACATTATAACATAGCATCTCTATTTGACATATTTTCCAAAATATCTTAACTGTTTCTCTAAAATCATATTTCAAAATCTCTAGTCTTGAAACAGAAAGGTATCATGAAACTTTAAAACCTGTTTGATAAAATAGCAACTTATTACATCATACATTCTTGTAAGAAATCTCTTAGGCTTGCACATAAAACCTTTCTATATCACATAATATGTCAACCATGGTCCCATGGTTTTCCAAACACATTTTTCATGCCATACTCAAAATCATAATCCTTGGCTACTCGCCGTACTTGTAAATCATATATACATAAATCATAATTTCATCTCTAATGTCATATTTGACAATCATCATGCATCAAACATAATCATAATGATAAAACTAAGGCTACGGGATCAAACCACTCACCATTTGGAGCTAGGAGTATGTGAGCGCCACCAACTTGACCTCGGAAGCACGGAATGCCACCAACAACTGCCATAGAGCAACATTGACTCAAGATTAATCTTCGCTAATCTCTAGATCACTCTAACATAACTCTCTAACAACATTGCTCCCCTACTTGACAACAATGGAGAAAAACAACAACCCATAACAAAGGGAAGGAAGAACACAAGGAAAACTAACATAAACCAACAAGAATCACTTACCTTAGATCTTGAAGGAAGAGGAGCTGATGTTGGATTGAGTGGAAGAGAGTGGGGAAGGGTTTGAGGATAAAGGGTTTCAGAAATGGGAAGTAAAATCCCAAGTTTGGGGTTTAAAAAGGGGTGGAAGGGCTCACTTATGTGAAACACTACTTTTTGTACTATTCATGCACTGTTGACATCACTATAGCAGTTAATAATCGCTATAGCAGTCCTGCCTCACTTATGACTGCTATTGCGGTCCTAGATCGCTATAGCGGTGACAGTTCACCTAATTTGCTGCATTATGGGTCCTTCATACATCCTAGGACTTCCTAGCAACATGGGTAGGTCCCAGGGGACCTTAGGGCAGTACGGAACTTGGCCAATGACACATGTGCCTTGGGTATCACATTCAGAAAGCTCACTTTCATTGAAAAGAAGAAGGAAGGAAAATATTAGAATTTCAAATTTGAAATTGTTTATGGAAAAGTTAAATTTTGGTGTCAAAACCGGTTAATCATCTCTTCTGCCAATGAAATCAACTATCAAAAGATTCTAGAAGAGTTCAGAAACCATGATTCAGAAAGCAAGAAGTAGTTTTCTGAAGAACATCAAAAACCTCATTTCTCTCACAACAATTTCTGTAGACTGATTTGACAAAGCAGAAAAGGCTACTCTTCTATACTTTCTTTTAAGACACAAATAGATGATCAACACGTGTTCCTGAAGGTCCATTTGAAGGAAACAGTCTCATGGAAAAGAACTTTATGTTTAAGAGATGCTAAGCTCCTCAATAGACAGACTTAACATTGAACAAATTGAGTTGAATCGCTGCAAAATTTTCCTTCATTTATCTTTTGCTTCTTTATTTGAAAATCATTTCATTGTACATTAAATCTTCTTTCTACACTACAAAAAAAGGGCAAATTGTGGCGGTTATTTTTGCAAATTACGGCGGTTTTCAACCGCCATTTTTCACAGTAAGGGCGGTTCTCCAAATCGCTGTAATTACCAATGCCATTCGGTTAATTACGGCGGTTTCCTTTCGACCACCACAATTCACATAGGCTAATTACGACGGTTTGAAATCGTCATAACTTTCAGTCAAATTAAAAAGTACATTGTTAATTATGGCGATTATGAACCACCGCAAGTTTCAACAAAATTAAAAAAAATTATTAATTATGGCAGAACCACAGTAACTTGCAGTGAATTTTTTTTAAAAAAAGTCAATTATGGCAGATTAAAACTGCCATAATTTGCATTCCAATTGATAAAAAAGTAATAATTCCTTTCATTTTAATAATAATGCCACATAATTTAATAAAACCAACTTTAGCTTCATATTAAACAACTTATAGCATGTGAACTCTCATCAATATGGCCTCTATCCTTTAACCTCTACTACAATAATTTATCTTTGAAATAGTTTTCCATAGCATCTTAAATTCTATAAGTATACTTCTTCTTGCCTTCAAAAACAACACAAGTCATTGAACAATCACTCAGTACCCCATCAAGCTTAAAGATATTAAGCAGAAAGTGTTCTTTGCTACTGAGGGAAAGACATATTCTATGATACACTTCCTCCTTCCTTCAAAAAGAAGACAAGTCATTGAACAATCACTTAGTACCCTATCAAGCCTAAAAGCAATAAGTAGATTTTTTTCTACAAGGCTTAACAAGTAATTAAAAGGTATTAAGGAAGGTCTAATTTGACTTGCCACAAAAGTAACAGGGTCTCCCATTTCAGCTCGATCAAGGATCAACCACAGCAGATCAAATCTTGATAGTAGGGTAGGGGGAAGATTAATATTTTCAGCTGGAGTTCTCCATGATCATATCTTCCCCTTCATAACAAAATATGGATAAAATTAGATGTCAGGAAGCATAGGGTGTAGGTCTATAAGATTATCTACCACCCACCAATTGAAATGAAATAATACCGAAATTTGGATTAGACTGCGGCAATGATCCTTGCATTCAGTGATGTAGTGATCCCAACCTTGGCAATGCTAACAGTCTATTGTTCCATAACTTCATGTATAGTTGTTCGATCCGAATCATCCATCTTGTCAAACTCATCAATGGCACATATGCCCATATCTGCTGGCACCTGAAATTCAGAATATTCGATCATAATCTGCAGTAATAACTGGAAGCATACTAGTATTAGTAAAAGGGAGAAAAAAGTACAAATTTGGTTTTACCCACAAATTAGTAATATTGTCATGATTTTATAAAGGAATCAACTAGTCTTATCTAATAATACCTGATGTTTTCTACAAAGGAAATGGTCCACTGAACACATTTGGTTCACTTTATACAAACAGTTCATTACCTTCATCCCATCTTTCAACTTCCGATGTGGAGCACCAACAAGGAGAAGAAAGCGATTAACTTTCTTAATATCTTCATGTCCAAAAATCTTAGGAGCAAGTGATCTTGCCAACTTATTGTAGATGTCACCATCTCAAGAAGGGCTGCTACTATAGCTGGCAAAGATAATTTTTGATAGCTATAAAAAGGAGACCAAAATTCAAGAAGGGGTGGAGACAATCGGTTTTCTAACTCAAAAAAAAAATTTCATCACCATTTTCATCTCAAATATTTTTGCAATACACAAGGAAAAAAATCAGCAAGAATTATAGGTAAAACATATTTTTCAGTCGTTAATTCATTTCCTAGTGTATCTATTTTTCAATGTCCAGCAAGCCTATACCCATTAGCAACCAAAAATCTAGCAAAAGCCATTCACAACAATCAATCTCAGCTAAACAAAGATCAAACCCCGGAAACCCAAATTTAGTCCATACAATCCATCATCATCAACAATCCAATTCAACTTAAAAAAATCCCAGATCAGCGTCATATCAGTTTTTTTTTCAAAGAAAAAAGGAAAAGGATGTGGAAACCAAAGGGGAAGCTGAAGCCACCGCCCCCATCACAGCTGCTGGCGAGTTCAACCACCACTGCGCCTTCCATCATCATCCTCATGTCAACCCATACTTGAAAATTTCCATTCCATAACCAATATTCAGAGAAATATCTTATTGAAAGGAAACCAAATAAAAAAAAAACGAGCGACAAGAAAAGCCGGCGGGTGTCACTGCTGCCGCCTCAACATCGTGCCGAACTCCCCTCACCACCGCAACCACCTTCCTTAGCCTCAAAGGATCGTCGATTTGTCCACCGCGAACCAGCCAAGTCGCCGATCTGCTCACGTCGGTGTGCGGCCTGTTAGCTCCGCCTTCCTCTGTCGCGACCTCCGCTTGACCTTCTCTGCGCCGATCCACCTTTAGCCCGCTGCACCTCTAGATCCACGGTCGCGAAGCTCGGCCCGACTCTTTCCCGCCGCTACTTCTACCGGGATCTCTCTCTCACTCTACCAGCCTTTCGCGAGCTCTGCCGTGCGTCTCGCCGTCCCCTTCCTCGCAGTGGCGGTCGAGCGGTTCTTCCTAATCGCGGCCGTGTGGCCTCTTCTCTACGGCGACCGCACTGTCCCTTTTCCCCTTTCCCTCACTTCTTGCTATCCCTCTTTCTCACTCTAGATTTCTCTCCCTAATGCCCTCTCTGATTTGCTTTCTCTCTCTCCTTGTCGGTCTTCTTTTCTTTCCTTCCCTCAGTGTTTTTCTTTAGTGTGTGAGTGAATTAGTGACATAGTGGGTGAATGTGTCCGCGTGAATATATTTGTGTTAGTGAATGAATGTGTGTGTGTGTCCGTGTTAGTGTGTGCGTGCATGCGAGCCTGTTTGTGTGAGTGAAGATGGGGGTAGAATTAAGAAATTAAATCTGTAAAATTAGTTTAAGTAAAAAATTTAAAATAGGATTTTTTTTTAATTATATTTTGTTTTTATATTTTAAGATGGTATTGTTATCTTTGTTGGGTTAGATTTCGGATTTATTTGTTTAGATTTGGGTTTACTCACTTAATTAGTATTTAATTTTTAAATTGCTTGTTTGGGTTTGGTTTAACTTGGTTTCAAAATTAAAAAAAGTTTTTTGGTTATTTTGAGTTTAAAATAAATACTTGAATAATTTTCTTTAAAAAATATTTTATTTTTTCCTTCTTTCTATATTATTTAAATTCTTAATTAAATTACTTAACTAACACATTCTTTAAAATTAGTCCTTTTTAAAATTTTGAAAATTGATGTATAGCAAAGCACAATAAAATTTGAGTTAGAATCTAAAAGTTTCACAGTAAACAAATGATTTATAAACCATATGTGTGTTGTGTATATATATATATATATGCTCGATGAAAAATTTGCTCGAGTTTTATCAACTATTCAGATTTTGTTTCCATCTTCAAAGGAATACAAATACAATTGTTGTAACAAAATAAGTTTCAAATTCAATTGAAATTAACAAAAAGCATAAAATGTGCTTTATGTACCATAGTTCACTATTTTTATTAGAAAATTACAAAAATCAAGAGATAATTAATGTATCCTTTTAGAAGAGATGACGTTTAATTTGAGTTTTTCATCCTTATTTTCTGAGCTTCATGCCCAACGAAATTTTAGTTATTTTTTAAATTTTTTATTGATATGTATATGTTACAAATATTAAATAGTATAAATAAATAAATATTTCAAAAATTAAAAGAAATTGTGACATATATAATTAAATATTTTACCATATCACCCATCTATCTAAACTCAAAATTAAATAAAATGACTAATTTTGAGGATTACTATACTTTAAGTATCTAATTAGAAGATTTAGAAGTTAAAGTATCTATTTATAATTAGTTAAAATATTAAAGAGTGGAAATGCTATTTTTTCCCTACTTTATTAAAAAAGTACTAAAAAAATAAAAATTGTTGATGTAAATAACAGTTCAACACACTTTGCCATAATTTCTGAGCAGTAATGTATATGCCATTTCTGTCACTGAGATTGTAGCGGTTACGAAAACCGCCGTAATTTACTGAAAATTGTGGCGGATTTTGGGAACCGCCCTAATTTCACCGTCACAATTCACAAATTTTTTTGTAGTGCTACACTTCATAGATCATACGTTCTTCCAAGGAAGAAAATATAGAAAGAAGTCATTCAAAATTCTTCAAGTTCTCTTCATTGTATGTCCAAAGAAATCTTAAGTGTAGGTTAGTTTGAGTGGCAACCCAAACATTTAACCTGTTTATCCTTGATCCGATAGTGATCAGTGTGAGATAGCTTGAAGAGGCTTATAAAATACTATTTGCAATGTGACTGTAAAAGTGTCATTTATAGCTTACGGTTTCAGCTTGAAGAGGTTGTTGAATAACTACTTGGTGTGTGACAATAGGGGTGTCTATTGGTCACTGGATATAGCTTGAGAAGGCTACTAAAAAGACCATCTTTATTCTTTCTCTGGTTAGAGGAAGAGGTAATGAAACTCAACGATTGTTGAGAACTGGATGTAGGCAGATTGGTTGAACCAGTACAAAACTTTTTGTGTTGGTTCTTCTCTTCTCTTTATCTTCCTTTTTATTTCCATATCTGCTTATGTTTCAGTTTCAAGTTTTTGAAAAGGTTTATATACTTCTTTCCTTATTTACTCAAGTTCAAAAAGTTCGCTTTCTGAAAGTGCTTAATGTTATTCTCAGCTACGCTACAAGTTCATCTTGATAACCTTTTTATACAGTTTTTCAGATCTTCAGTGAAGGGAGAAAATGTTAAAAACACGATTTAACCCCCCTTTCTCGTGTATTTTTCTACCTGCACCAACTGCCCAACCCTACCAACCTGTCACCTTCTGTTGCCACACGTACCTTCGTGAGTGGTGGTCTTTCTTTGCTAACTCTGCCACTCACTGGTGAGTTTAGGAAGTAGTACATCTACCACCCATCGCCCTTCTCCAGCAACGTTGTAAATCAAGCATCTCCCGATTATTCTCCCATCTGGTCACTTTTGACCGAAGGGCAAGGTCATCGTGACCAGTTGGTCAAGATAGCCATTAATTGCCCTTTTCCCCCGAGGATCAACCTAAATGGAAGTATATTAATGCCTCATTGCCTCTCTTTACAGTATTCTATGGTTCTCCATTGGTGCCAAGCTACGTCAAAATATCGCTCTTTGTGCATATGCTATAAGGTTTGGAATAAGGCCAAGAAATTGTATTCGAATGATGCCAATCCATTATACAATATTGTCTTTAATCTTATGGTTGTAAAGAAGGATGACATGAACATGTAAAGTTATTTGAGTAAACTTGAAACATTGATGGCTGAATTTGATGCACTTATGTCATTTACTAACGTTACAGACAAACATGGTGAGCAACGTAGCAAGTTCTTTATGGTTCTTTCCTTTGTTGGTCTTCCACCCAAATCAGACTCTGTTCGCAATCAATTTCTGTCAAGCCCATCTATTCCCTCATCTAATACTATTCACAACAGCTGTTGCGTCTCTCCGCACCTCAACCGTTTATTCCACTCGCAGCTTCTATTGACTCTATTGCATCGGTTTCTCAAACTAGCCAAGATGGTGGATGTGCGGGAGGTCATTATGGTGTTAATCATTACTGTCTTCATTGCACTTATTGCAAATGCTTTGGCCACATTGAGGATCAATGCAAAATAAAAGCCAATCAACAATCTCAGTTTATGAATGTTGTTCAGCTTGCTCTTTTTGACTCCGTCAACTAAGGTTTCTTTCTCTCCCATAGAGTATAATAAGTATCTTCAGCTTAAAGCGACCATGCAATCCACTACTCTGGTCGCCTCGACCATGGTTTTTTACTCCTTTATTTCTCAGTCTTCTTCCTTTGGAGCTTGGATTATTAATTCTGGTGCCTCTAATCATATGTCTGGTAGCAAATCTCTTATTTCTCACCTCACTTATATCGATAACTTGCCTAGTATTACATTAGACAAATTAACATTTTTTCTCACCTCACTTGTTATCTTGGCTAATGATTTGGTTCTTATATATATAAGATCAGGGTACCAGAGATATGATTAGAGCAGTACACAAGTCTCATGGATTACATCACCTCACCCAATCCGCATCCTCGGTTGCCTATTCTGCTTTTGTCTTTCTAGCAATCAATCATCAAAGATTCATAAATTACATCTTGCGGTTCCTCCTTTGTCTAAAGTATCCCCTTTATATCGTGAGTCTTGCCAATTAGGAAAACACGTCCAAAGTACTTTTATGTAAGAATTAATAAAAGAGTTGCATCTCCTTTGTCCTTAGTTCATTTAGATATTTAAGGTCCTAGCAGGTGACTTCAAGTTTAGAATATCAATATTTTGTTGCTTTTATTGATGAATTTTCTTGCTATACTTGGCTATTTTAAACAAAAAATAGTTCTGAGCTGTTCTTTATCTTTCTTAAGGTTTTCATTGCAAAATTCAAACTCATTTTGGTATTCCAATTAAAATTTTGAGAATTGATAATGCACGGGTATATCTCTTATTCTTTTCAGTATTTTTCTCACTTCATATAGTATTCTACATTAATCATCATGCGTCCAACCCCCCCCCCCCCCCCCCCAACAAAAAAAAAACATGATGATGTTTCTGAAAACAAGAATTAACATCTCATCAAAATTGCTCGCATCTTCATGGTTGACTCCAATATGCCATTGTGTTGATGGGGTGATTTCATTGTCACTATATGTTATCTCATAAATTGCATGCCCCTATCTATCCTCCAAAATCAGGTGCCTTATTTATTATTGTTCCCACAACAAGATCTTTATTCTCTTCCACCCTGTGCCTTTGACTGCATTTGTTTTGTCCAGGACCTTGACTTATGCAAAGATAAGTTGATTGCCAAATCTTTGAAGTGTATTTTTCTTGGCTATTTTAGATTACATAAAGGTTACCATTGGTATTCTTTGGACCTTTGTCATTATCTTTTTTCCCATAATGTCATATTCCTTAATTTGAAGCTTGTCATTTGTTTTCTTCTGCTTCTGATGTGTCAATAGATCTTTCTCTTGTTCTTGGTCCAACTCCTATCTTGGTTCTTCCCTAGCTCACTAATCAAAGGTGTCCCCGTCAATGTCCTATAGATCATCCAATTCTACATGATTCTTCCATTTCAGTTCATAACCCTCCCGCTCTGTCAGCCTCTCCTACTTCGTCGCCTGTATTGGAACTTCCTATTGCATTATGCAAAGGTATCAAGTATAACATCCCAGTTTTTCTATGTTTCAGATGAATCAGATGTGACAGGGCGTGATGGTGGCATGTGCACCCTCAGTGGCCATGCGTAAGGTTGGAGAAAGGTGGATGGCGTGACGAAAGCAATTTTTGTTGTTGGTGGTGATAAGGAAATTGAAAGGCAAGAGCTTTTGGGTCAAATCACATGCTCCTGCTCTCATGGGCTCATGGCCAAAGCTAACACCGCCTCATTCTTTTTCTCTCACATTGGTCCGAAGATTTATTTTTGTGTTGAATGGGTGTAGCCAAAGGATTGAAAAAGTGACACTTTCTCTGTGTTCTACATGGGGGAATATGTCAGGGAAAAGAGAGAGAAAGAGAAAGGGAGGTAGAAGATAAAGGTTTAAAGATAACTGTGATATTTATTTTTATTGTCATAATACCTATAACTATAACCACGTGGTTACAAACTCACCAATTCCACAAAAAAACTTGTCCATAAAACTTTACATTCACACCAAGAGTATGTTTTTACACATAAAGTTTAATCATAGAAAATTTGTACTTATTTTTACCCTTCATCCAAACATATCCCAAGTAGTAAACCCAACCCTAGGAAAAAGGGCGGATATGGGTGGAGGAGATCAGAAAAAGCTAGCATTGTTTTCACTTTCTTAAGGACTGCTTCAATCCAAGGTCATCCTCTTTGTTAGCGTTCTCATCCAACCGGCCTTTCTCACCTTCACCCCTTCCACCTTGCTCCCGACACGGCACACACCACCTTTGGTGGACCTCTTGCATTGGATGAGATGGACCAGGTACCCTACACGCTTTCGCCACCTAATCACGTTATTTGATTTCCCATGCTCTATCACGCTCTTGGTCTCCTTGATGTCCTTGTTTGGGATCTGGCTGTCATGGTCCCAGCACACCTTCTTGTTGCACTCTATTGTGACCTTATTAATAGAGTTCTTTTCCCAAGAGGCCATCCCATTTTCTTCAAACTTGATTGAGATGAATGAGTCTGAAAAATTTAAAGCCAACTGATCTAGCATGTCAGTGTGATTTGTAGGTACCAAGAAAAAAACTCTCACACACGTTCAAAAGAAGGTGGAATCCTTGACTAGTTGAAAAGAATAAAAGAAGTTAGTTAACAGAGGAAGCTAAGATGTCTACTTTGGGTTTAAACCTTAAGAAAACACTAGGCATTCAAACACTTTGAAAGGAGTCATTTCATTTTGTTTCATTCAATAACTACCTTAATTTCTGCCAAAGAAGTATTTTTCTAATTACATGACATTACCCAAACTGTAGAAATTCACGCAGTATTTTTGCACTTATACCGACACTGTATGTTGGACCTGAAGTCTTTAAGAAATTAAATTCATCAGTGTAATAGATTTGCACTAAATAAATTAATAATGTAACACAACTACTATTGTTGCGTGTATCTTACACATTTTATTGTAGAAGGCTCAATATTAATACATCAAGTTAACCCATTTTAACCTTCGCATTTCCACCCACCATTCTTTAATTTTGTCTCGAGCATCGAGAGTGAAATGGAGGAAAAATTTTAATGTACTCACACATCTAAGACTTCGTTCTTTGGTAAACTTAAAAAAGAATGTTAGTAAGATACACAATAAATGAGTATGTATTCAATAAAAATTGATACGATCCACTTTATTGTGAATATACCTAAATATAATATACTATATTTGTATCATTGCACGAATCTCTCTAAATAGACATTGTACTAAGTCAATTAAAAGTGAGCTCGTCACTTCTTTAAACTTAGGGTAATTTATAGTGATGACCTTCATTAAGTATTGACCTCTCATGAGATTTAGTATAATTATACACGATATTTCTTTATTTTATAAAATTATTACTAAGACACCATGCAGTTTGTTGAAATTACATTGGTATCCTCTATAAATATTAATTCATTAATTTGAGTTAAAAAAATAACATGTGATAGATATATGATTATTAAAGATCAAATTATAATTTTTAACAATATTTGACACACACACACACACACACACACACACATATATATATATATATATATATATATATATATCTCAACTAAAATATTAAATATAATTATAAGCTTCATTTTCATATGATAAAAAATATTTTATATAATCAATATATTAAATATTATCAAAATATTATAATTTTATTATTAATAATTATTTATATGTCACATATTATCTTTTTTATTATTTAAATTAATAAACTAATATATATAGAAAAGATCAATGTAATTTTATTTAACCTTAAGAAGTAACAATTTTGCAAAATAAAAGAGTATAGAGTATAATTACACTAAATATCAGAGGATGTTTGAAAAGCTTACTCTAAAACTTATTACTTAGGGGGCGTTAGTTTGACGTTATATTAACCTATTTCAAGAATAATGGCTTACAAATGATTTGATCTTATATTTGTTACAAATTTTGCAAAAGCATTCCCGAATATCAATTATTGTTGCAAAAAATATGTTTCCATGCTTCAGTGAGGTTTTATTCACATGACTAGAGAATAATAGATATTCAGCATAAATACTAAAATAACCCCAATCATTTAACTTCCCCGTATTTAATAACTATTTGTTTAACCAGTGGGATGATAATAAAAACTAATTTGTTAACCATTGAAAATAAATAATAATTTATTTAAATATATTTTATAGAAAATTGAGTATATAAATTATTTTAAAAATAAATTAATAGATAAATAATTAAATAAATAAATAAGATATAAATATATCATTTTATTTTATATCTTATTTTAAATATAATGTACTATTTATAAGGTTAAAAAAACTCTTAATAGATGACCTTTAACTAAGAATAAAAAGGTTATTTTATGAAAATTTTCACATTTCAAAAGTTGAAATTATTGAATAAAGAAAAAGAATAAGTGGATAATTTTATTATATTATGAGTCATTTATAGAGATGACAATGGATATCCATAGGAGAAGGAACATGTCCCTCGCCTCCTGTCCCCTTTTAGAATTTTTCCTCTCATCCCTATCATGAGTCTCCCTTTCCCGCAGGAATTTGAATCCATACTAATATTCATAGGTTTATTTAAAAAAATCCAAAAGAGAAAACTTTTAAAAATATTATATATATATATATATATATTAGTGGATATTTAAATAATTTATATAAATAGAGAGTTGACGAATTTCCATAAGGCAAGGATCTCATTCCTCGTCCCTGCCTCATTTTACAAGTAGGGACTCTGCCCTCATCAGCCATCCATAGGAAGGCTAAACCCATATCTCATTCTCGTCCCCATTGTGAGTAATCTTCATAGTTACCCATTCCAATGATTTTTAATTTCATCATCCTTATCCATTTATATCTTTTTAGTAAATTAAAATATTATAAAAATATATTTTCTAATTAATAAAAGATAATAAATAAATTTAATTTATGTGATTTCAATTACACTTTCTTTCCTTCTACATCCTTTTAGTAAATTAAAAGTTTAATTTTAAAATATATGTTATAATCAATGAGTTATAATTAGTAATAAAAATCATATATAATCCTAATTTATATCATCTCAATTATTGGAGCAGTGTATCAATTATATAATTATTTTCACTTAAAAATTAATGAAATTATTTAATTTAAAAAAATTAATATATAATTAGTGTCATTATCAAAAAAGTGTAAATTATGAAATTAATTTTTTTACATATTTTAATATTGAAAAATCAAAGTGTTTTTTCCAAAAAAAAATAATATTGAAAAATTGTGTAATTGATAAGTTGCAAAATTTAAGTTACAAGAAATTAATAATTACAATGCAAATAAAAATTTAAAAACTTGATTTAAATAGAAAAGTTGAGAAAATAGCATGACATAAATTTCTTTATGAATGACACATGGTTTGAAATGAGACTAAATTATTAGTAGTATAGATAAATATAGATATTTAATAATATTATTAAATATGTTAGGGATATTTCGAAAATTATAACATATATTTCTAGGAATATGTATTATAAAACAAAATAATTTTAAATTTATTTCCAAAAATATCATCAAATAATCTCATAAGTGTTTAATGGTAAACAAATAATTTTTTAAAAATATCCAAAATATTATTTTTAAGTATAATATTTTCAAAAATATTATTTCTATTTCAACCCTCAAAACAAACTTATATTAAGGTTCTACGCTTGATATCCACTCGGACTCCCATCCATTCCCTTTCTTACCCGGCACGACCACACACCATTCACTTCTCTTTCTCGTCCTAGGGTAGGCCACTCGGCTTTTTGAAGCCTGCCATAGGCCCACCTCCTCAAAAGTGGGGGGAAAAATCTTTCTTATTCAGCCTTGCATTTTAGGCACCCCACTATAAGTAGCTAGGTCCTGGAACAATTGCAAGAGAGAGGTTTATCTTATATATTCTTTTTATCTCGTATTAATTGTCGCTTTTGGTATTGGTACAGTTGATTTTTGAAAAAATAAAAGTAAAAGATAAAAAATTTTCATTACTCTTTTTCACTCTCCGTTAAGTCTTATTCATTCATTTTCTCTGCAAGTGAGATAAAATGGATCAAATAATTAAAAGTTTATCAAAAATAAAAAATGATAATTAATTTTTTTATAAAAAAACTAAAACCACTGTTGAAATGGAGACTCCCCAGAGATATGAAGTTAAATATCTATTAAATATCCTATTACTTTTAAAATATTTATTTATTTTCAGATAATTTTATATTTTTTAAAATATCTATTAAATTTATATTTTAATAAAATATCAATTATTTTCTTTCAATATTACTTTTCATTAATTTCATATTTTTAAAAATTTCATTTAATATTAGCTTGAATAGATATATTAGTCCATTCAGGGGTATAAGTTTAATTAGTTGATGCCAATTTTCTTGAAGCTAGTGTATTAGACGTACACCTACATATTATACTATCTTGATCAATAATTAATGCACGATAGACGTTCAAGACATGAATGACATTTGCCCAATTTGTTTTGTAACCTAAATCCCCACCAGATCATAATCTTGCGACATGTATTTTCTGTGTCATAATGCTCTTGTCGGTAGCATATGACTCCCATACGCCACGCAAACAAGAAGAAAAGAATGAAAGACTTGACAACCCTCACCTCATGTCAATTAAAACTTCAATTCTTAAATACTCTTAAAATACATTTGATGTGTACGCCATGAATATAAAGGAAATAATGAGTACGCTATGAATATATAATTAAGCAAAATTATAAAACACGCGTTAAATATGTTTTAGGAATATGAAAAAAAATTCCGGTGTCAGGGGGCTTCACCCCATGTCATGGCCCTCTAAGCAACGACGCTTATCTTAATTTCGTCATCAACAGTATCTAATCTAGCACATGATGACACGCACACATGCAACTCTAAATCACCTCCAAGAATGAAAACAAATCATGAACACCAGCCCTTAATTTCATCCACCTCATCATGAACAAGGAGCAAATGAAGAAAGTGAAAAAACAAAAACAAAACAAAAAATTAAAAAACCCACCAACGCCCACACTCTTACCCACGTCAAACAGAAAACTCTTTCTTTTTCATTATTATATTTATTAGTAAGCACAGAGGAAGAATAACGATAAGAACGTGAGTAAAATTTGACATTAGCAAGAAGCAATATGTAAATTAAGCTATAAATTACCTTCTGGACTGGGAGAGGAATGGAAGTCACAGTTCTCAGGTTTCAGTTGCTGGGATTCTGGGCGATTGAAAAGTGAACCCAAAGCGAAGATCTTGTATAGAGAAGCTGATGGGTTCCTCAGTATGGAATTTTGAAGCCTGTGTGAAGATTTGGAGGCACAGTGGCCTTGTTTTGCGGCCAGAAGGAGGAGTCTCTCATTCAAGCACATGGGGCACACCCCAAGAACTACTTGTTTTGGGTGGAAGTGGCAGCACGAGTTTTCCTCATTCTGTCCATTTTCGTTCATGCTTGGCAGTTAAGGAGTTGGGAGAGGGGAAGGCTGCCGAAGAATGCAAAGAAAGTGAAAACCCAGTGTGATGGGAACTAATTAATAAATATGTAAGGTATTTTTGAGAAAGTGTGTGTATGTCTATGCATCGCTATAGATACCGGTGTGAGATTATGTGGATAAAAAAGGAGTAATAAAAAGAGAATAAATTAGGAGAAAAAATAAGTAATAAGGTGAAATGTTGGGTGCTCTAGTGTTTGAAATGTTGGGTGTTGGAATAATAAAATTATTTTATATATAGTTAAAACGGTAATGATATTTTGACACTCAAAAAATAAATATCTATTTAAATATCTACTTTATAACTATTAAATGTAATAATAATCCCATTTATCCTTAACATTTCTCGTATTCTATACTTATAAAATGGAGTGTTAAAATATTTTACTTTAGTTGGAATCGTAATGGAACATCACGAGTATATGGGGCCCCACCAGATGTGGAGCTTGGACAATGTAATAGGGTTCAGTTGCCCTGTATGGTAATCAGCACGACAGTCATGTAATGTAGTGGGTTGGGGTATCGGCGATTCAGATTTCTTACTGAGATAAATGCAATAAAACTGCCGCATTTTACTCCATCTGATTTTCAGGTTAAAAGTTCAGGAAAACACTACACCATGGTCCGTAACAAAATTTGTTTATTTTACATTAAATGCTATACGGTGAACAAAAACAAAGAAAAAGCAGGCTTCTTACCCGAAAAAAAAATCTAATTTGTCAATTAAGCCGTACAATTTTCGACTAGCTACTAGGCTTAAATTTTTGGGATTATATATTTGACATGTTGAGTTTTAAGGATGGTATTTCCGGCCCCCTGTTAGCCTTGTTTAGCAAACTAGTTGCATGCAATGCGGCTAGCAACTATTCATATTATCAATATTCTAAAAATCGGAGTGTGTGTTGAACTGAATAAGATCTCGATTTAGAGGTTTAACCAATTCAACTTGAGATTCAATCGGGAGTTCAATCGGGATATAATAGATATATAATAAAATTTATATTTATATACACATATAAAAATATAAAATGAAATAAATATAAAAAAATGACTGAAAATTACATTTCACATTAAAAGCTAGGGAAGTAAATCAATCTGCACTATTAATATTTAAAAACAATTAACAGGAAACTTCTAAAACATGTTGGAATTCAAAATTCTAAAAAATTTACCAAAAAATGAAACTATTCAAACATGTGATATAAAAGTTAAAACTACTTATTGGTGAATGTTCTCAACAACCAAACTAATTTTTAAAATTTAAAATTTGATTTTTATAAAATCAAATTTTAAATATTAGTTACAATAAAATTAGATTTTAGATGGATAATACCTATTTGATAATTAAAAGATTGGTTGCTGATGATCATGAAAAATCAAATATGTAGATAGAATGAGATTGAATTTGAAATACATTGTCTAATATCAATTGTTTCTTTTAAAATTATTTTTTTATCTAAAATAATTTCAGTTTGAAATTATCTAAAAAAAATTTTGAAATAGGTTTAAAATTAAAGAGTGCATTTGTTTCAGATTTTGAAAAAAAATGATTATGAAAGCTAAATTTTATATATAATTGAATAGCTAAAAATTGATTTTTTTTTCATAAGCTACTTATTTTAGATCCTACAAAAAAACTGAAAATTGATTTTTTTAAAGTTTCAATTATTTTTTAAAATTATCCAAATATACGAAAAATAATTTTTTTGGATGAAAAAAGTGATTATTAACCAAAATAATCACAAATAAACGCACCCAAAATTTCGTAAGAGAGGACTTAGAATCAAATCAAATTATAAAAAAAAACCTCGAGAAAATAAATCATCAATATAAATAATCAAAAACCGAATATGAATATAAAAAAATTGATTTCAAACCTAAAACTACAGTGAACTATTCAAATAATAATTGAAAATAGAATATAAAGAGACAAACTTAAGGCCTTAATTATAAAGCACCTTTATTTAAGGACTTGATAGGTATTGATTTTATTTTAAAGTTGTTTATCAACAAGTGTTTGGAAAGATTTAGAATCAAGTAAGTTATATTACATATATACTTTTGATTTCCATTTTAAGAATAATTATTACAATTCATTAATGAAATTGATCATACTAAAATTGATAATATTTTCTTTTACATTAATGTAGCTTCTAAAGAAGAAACAAAGACTTTGATGGTGCTATTGTTAGCTCCTGAACCCTATCAATATGCGCTAATCAGTTTTGAATGACAACAAAACCAATTTAAAAAAAATACTTTGAAGAATGATTGATGGTTGTCTTGAGTTTCTTGTAAGATTATAATAGGTTTTTATCATTTAGCAAGAAAAAAGCTTACTCAAAAGAGAATATATTTTACTCTGCATATGTAAATATGTTTATCTCATGTTACGAGATATGAACTAAAATGGAAGTGAAATTATATCCTTATTCAAGCAATTGATAGCTAATGATTTGAAGAAGATGTCAACGCTACAAGAAACCAAGTGCTGAGACTTTAGAAAGTAGCACTGGATTTTAGAATATACACTTACATGAAGATATCAAGCAATCTCTGAAGACCAGATGTTGCACTATCTTCAATCAGTACAATTGCAAATCAATCATCATTAAAATGCTTAGATTGAAGATTAGAAAGTGAAGATATCATCAAGGATATGATACCACACGTCAGAAAGCTCACGTTACTATGTGGAGCTCTAAGCGTTACTAGAAATAGAGGGAAATTTGAATTTGAATTTTGAAATTCAAAGAGTTAAATTCCGATTCCAGAACCAGTCAATCATCTCTTTTGCCTTTGTAGTCAACTATTCCAAGTCTTAGAAGAAAGAGCTCAGAAACCACGGTTCAGAAAGTAAGAGTAATTTATGAAGAACATCAGAAACCTCAATTCCATAACGGCTTCTGCAAATTGATCTAATAGACAGTCAGGCTACATTTCTAGACTATCTTTTCAAGACACAAATGGATGATCAACACGTGTCCCTAGAAGAATATATCATAGACAACGGTCACAAAGAAGACCTTCCATAAATAGAGATGTTGTGCTCTAATGAAATAGAGAGAGACTTCACACTCAAAAATAAAATTCTGGAAAAATCTCTCCTCATCTCTAGTAAGGTTCATTATGTAATCAGATTCTTTACTTGTAAAAGTTCTTTCTTCTACATTCTTAATTAGACTTATGTTCTTTCTAGGGAAGGAGTGATAGAAAGAAGTCACTCAAGTTTTCCTAGGAACTTTTCATATATATGTTAAGGAAACTTGAGTGTAGGTTAGTTTGAGTGGCAACCCAAACACTAAACCTTTATAGCCTTAATCTAGTAGTGATCGTTATGAGATAGCTTTAAAAGACTAATGTAAAACTATTTGCAATGCGACAGTGAGGTGCTCTTGCTGATCATGGTTTAGCTTGGAGCGGCTAGTCAAAAACTACTTGCAACTTGGAGAGGCTAGGGCAAAACTACTCAATTCAGCTTGGAGAAGTTGGTGAAGAATTACTTTCAATGTGATAGTAGAGGTTTACTATTGATTATGGGTTTAAGCTTGGAGAGGCTGGGAAGAATTACTCGGTTCAACTTGGAGAGACCGGTCAAGAACTATTCAATCTGTGGCAGCAGGTGATTTCTGTTGGTCACAAATGAAAGCTTGGGAAGGCTAATGTAAAGATTATCCATTTGTTCTTTCTCAAGTTAAGAAAGATGTTTTTTAGTAGCACCTCAACATTTGTTGAGTACTGGATATAGGCAGTTTGGCTGAACCAATATAAAAATATTTATGTCTCATCTTTTTCTCTTTGACCTTATTTATATTTCTCTGTTGCGCTTTATTATTAAATCATACATTGAAAAAATGTTCTTGCCATTTTTTTTATTTTATGATGTATGTTTATTAACAAAGCTCCAGAAATCTACTTTCTAAAACTACTAAACTATGTTTCTGCTTACTACAAGTTTTATACTTGATAGTATCTTTGTTAAAAGTTTCAGATAAGTAAAAAGAAGTTATGCATGAATCAACCCTCTTCTCGTGCACATTTTTACCTACGGCTATGTTGTACATGATAAATACCATTAATCAGATAATATTTTCTTTCTTTATTAGATTAGTTACTTTTATTATTATATTGTTATGTTATTAACATCTTTAGTATTTTTATGCAATACCTTATTAATATGGATATTCCATAAATTAAAATTATCCTTTTAATTTTATATGTCCCTACTTATTGTTTTGTATATTGCACGAGTTACAATATTAGTATAAATTCATAAAGGTCTAAAATGCATGTGATCAATTATAAAGGTCTAAATAATAATAGTATGAATGATACTAAGGTAAATCGTAAAATTACTTTAAAGTTTATTGTTATATCTTTGTTTGATTGTAGTCTATTTATATTCCATGTACATCTAATAGAACATTTTTTCATCAACTATTAAAATAAATAAATAAAAGAGCGGGTTTTAGTTTTTTCTTTATTATTATTTTTTAGCTTTAGACTGAAAAAAAATGTTTTAGTTTGAGGAAGCCTAAAGTTAAACCTAGCCCAAAAAACTTCAAAAGCAAAAAGCCCTAGATTTGTTACGTAGTCCTTTGTTGTTATCTTTGCAGCTCTATACCACTTTACCGTGAGGAGCTTCATGCTTACCTCACTACCAGGAAAAGGCGGGATATTGATGGACTTTACAAACAGTCACTAATCCATTGGTAGTTACCAACAAAAATTTCAACAGGTTGGCACATTTTTGGAAATAATTGTGTTTGTTTCACTCAATCAGCGATAAATGCTAGTGCCATCTCACGCTTGTTGACGCGCATAGTGTCCACGGGTTTACCAATGGGTATTTAATAGTGTTTTATAAATTATTTTTATCAAGTATTACCAACGAGGTAACTGACAGGATATTTAACATTATTTTTTTTATTTTTGGTTAATATATAACTGATGGGTGAATAATAAAAATTTATAAATTATTTTTATCAAATATTACCGATTGGGTAACCGAGTGGATATTTAACATTTTTTTAATTTTTGGTTAATATATAACTGATGGGTTTACCAATGGGTGTTTAATAAAAATTTATAAATTAGTTTTATTAAATATTACCTACCGGTTAACCAATGGGCATTATTTTAAAATTATTAATTATTAAATATTACCGACAATAGTACCGATGGGCATTTGAAATTTCAGTAGTTGCCATGCAACCTTTGTTATTTCAATGCGTCTGTCGATAAACCCATCGGTAATTATTGGAGACCAAAACACACCCTTCCATTAAACATATACCTGTCAATAATCTGCGTATTTATGAAATTGTGAGCCTTCTTCTTCCCCCTTTCGTCAGCCCCTTTCTCTCTCTTCACTCTCTTTATAAATGCCGCCACTGCCTACTTTGCTATCATGCAACGCCGCTTTGTTTTTTTTATTTGGTTTACTTTTTCCGTTAGTTTGTGGGTGTCCATAGTGTTGTGTTTTGTTACACTAGGGAGTAATTATGGTTGTTATTTTGTTAACATATGAGTTTTGTTTGAGGGTGGTAGCGATTGTTGATTTTGCAATCGGTTTGGCATTCTTTTTCCGTATCTTATTTTATGTTTTCTATTTATATAATTGTTTTGATTTAAAATTTCCTTATTTGATTTTTAGGATTGGATTTGGTTGGATGCCAAGAGCTTTCTCACATTTTGTATTTTTTGACTACTATAGAGGTTAATAACTAAATCCTTGTTATTTATATCATTCAATGGTTTAATATGTATGTCGGATATATAGAGACTTATGTTTTATAGGATAGAGTTGTAGGAAATGGGGATTGCATAACTGGGGGAAAGAGTATAAAGGTCCTTCCCCAACTTGTTTACATTGTTTGGTGTAGGATTCTTTGCATTTGCAGAGATTATAGGATGCATGTTATGAAGTTATAAGGGGATACACAATAGAATGTTTTTAGGATTATGTGAATTGTATGTAATTATTAAAATGTAACTGTTTCACTATATCTATTCTGTTGTTGATCTTTATGATAATATCTATAATTGTTGTATTGACTAAAATATGTAATAATGGAAGCTCCTAATTTAAGGGGAGATACTGTCAAAATTATGTTAATTTTTTTTGTAGGAATAATAGATTAAATAAAAGTAACTATATTTAAAAAAACTTAAAAGCTAGTTGAATGTGTTTTAAAGATCAAGTAAAATAAATATCTTATGATGGAAGCTGTTAATTTAAGTAGAGATGCTGTCGAAATTTTATTAACCTTTTTTTCAGGAATAATAGACTAAAAAAAGTAACTATATTTAAAAAAAAAAACTTAAAAGCCAATTGAATGTGTTCAAAAATAATAATTTAAATAAAACTTACAGACCAATTGATTCTGTTTTAAAGACTAAGTAAAATAAATATCTAATGACAGAAGCTTCTAATTTGAAGGTAGATACTATTGAAATTTTGTTAACCTTTTTTTTAAGAATAATAGATTAAATAAAAGTAACTATGTTAAAAAAAACTTAAAATCTAATTGAATTTGTCTAAAAATAATAATTTAAATAAAACTTAAAGAGTAATTGAATGTGTTTTAAAGACCAATTAAAAGAAATATCTAATGATGGAAACTCTTAATTTAAGGGGATATGCTGTCAAAATTTTTTCAGAATATTTATTAAGAGAATAAGATTAGAAGTAATTGTATTATGAAATTATTTGAAATTTTCTGATTTAATTAATATTTTTTTGTGGACTTTTTAATTGTTTCAGTATGGCTGGTAGAGGCAAAGGCCAACCTTAGAAGTCAGTTTACCCACCACCCTTTCAGCCATCGCCCCTCCCACCATCTCAGCCACTGCCTCTTCCACCACCTCCCTTTCCACTACTTCCACCTTCTTTAGGATGATACCCACTCCTGAGTATACCGGCCCCTCACGTCCCCTATATTCATACTCACAATCCACTCATATCAGCGACCTCTCCCCTAGCCCTACCACAGCCTGGACTCCCAGTGCTGTATCTGAGTAGACTCGGATACAGGCACGGGACACAGATAGGAGGCCCCTCGAGCCAGATGGTAGGCCACCGTCGGATGGTAGACCACTCCCGTAGATTAGGCTTAATGTTAAAGACAGGTAAGTTAACACATATTTTTTATTACATTATAAGTTTACATTGCTTATGATATTTAAAATATTTTGATTTTTTTATTTATTTTATCTATGTAATATTTTTCATTCATTTGCATTGGCTCACCATAGGATCACGGAGGTTATAGAGAATCGGTATTACCATCCATGGCCCACATGGACTGACATCCAACAGATGTCAAGGAGTCGTGCTAGAAGGAGTGGAAGGTAATTTTATGATTTATTCACTTTTGTTAAAATATGTTTATATTATTTAATTATATGCTTATATATAATCAATTATGTTAAATTGTTTGTGAAAAAATCTTTTTACATTCAACCCGAGCATGACCCTACAGTTAAGAGGGCTTGAAGGATTAGGTTCTCCAAGCGGATGCGGGATATGTTTTATGATATCTATAAGGGACACATGAACAGCTCGGGCTGAATGATGCCACCCTTGGTGAGCTGTAGTGCCACTGGGCCAACGACCCAACCTTCAAGGGTAGGTTGGATATGAGAAAGACAAATCAAACCTCACAGAAAGGTGGGTCGCTGCACACTGGTGGGTCAAGCACCTAGGAAGGGACTCGAAAGTGTTTGCAATTCTTTAATCCTTTTATATTTTATAATAATATTTACTATATTTCAATTGTGGCAAATACTATGTTTTTATGACTAATTTGTTGTGCTTATTTGTGCAGGTGAGGGAGTTAAGCCGCCCTCCAACATAGGGCAAGCTATTTTGAGAGACCCACACCCGCATAGTAGGGAGTCTGGAGAGATCTGGTAGACCCTCGCTCTGAGGCGACTTATGTAAGTTTGAATTTAGACATATCTTTACTTAATTTTTATTATTATTTTCATTTATCTTTTTTATAGTTATTACTTACAATGCGTTTTATCTTTTTTCCTTTGTAGTGTGAGTTTACAGACCTCTGAGAGCAGGCACAGACCCAGTACCAGACCTAGATGGCTGAGGTTAGGCCCGATGCTGACATTCCTCCTCCTCTAAACGAGGAGGATGTCTAGGCCCAGGTATTTGGCAGCCCTTACAAGGGCTGCATATATGGGATAGGGTACTACCCTAAAAGTATATTCCTGTCCTTCATCGCTGGGTCAGCTACTGGGATGATGCCTTGTGCAACACCCTAATATTTAAACCAACACGCCTATGACGCATTTAAGTTAATTATTAGTTATTACTCTTTTGTTCCAATTCTTAACTTAAACTCTTGGAAATACTTTAGTGAAAATATAGGTAAATTTTTTTTTTTGAAACTTTAGAAACAAAACATGAGTTGCGCATGCCGAATAAAAGTAACGTCATTCGCCTTATGTTTAAAAGGTAAGAACAAACCATAAGCACACATAAAATACAACAACACATATATCATGGACATAATCATATATATATCATCAATAATAACTATTCCACCTTACGTGCCCAAAATATACATATGGAGAGTAGCATCATTCCCACCAATAAAGGTTGGGCCAAGTACAGTCATCCCAAAATGTACATGAATGATAAGTAGATGGAAACTAAAAACAAACTAATAAAAGCCTCTCCTCCTACTACTCTTATTAGGGGGGCCTAGAATATATAACCTCTAATAAAAAAACAAAAAACAAAAGAAGGCCATCCTCTCAACTAAAAAGCATAGGCGTTCCAAGAGGTTCATCCCTGACTCCTACTGTTGTCGGTCCCGGGAGGAAGGAAGGTATCCGATCCAACGAGCCAGCTCATCAGGTGTGACAAGACGACCAATAGGTTGGACGTAGGCACATCGACTGGGTCGAGTGGCTCCTCTATGGATAGATGTAGCTCCTTTCAATAACTGCATGACAACAGCCTCTCCGTCGCTACCACCTCCCATCTCCATAAGAACGGTAGGGGTAGAACTATCAGAAGAAAGTTGGGTGGGTGAATCCTCTGATGGGTCTAACCAAGGCTCAGTGGGGCGAGGTAATGATTGTGGTACGTAGACGGGGATGTCGCGAATGGATGATGCAGTAATAAGGGTGTGAGGGAACTGCTGAGTATGCGAGCATGCACGCTTGATGGCAAAGTCGTCCGTGAAGGGAATAGCAGGGGAGAACCAAACTCTAGTAAAAGGATGCACAAAGGGATAGTCCAAAAACACGAACAAGTGGACGGTACAATGATCCATGAAATGGTATAACCGGCTGACCGGGTCATAGTGCATCTCCCATGAGGGGGCATCAATGTAGATTGTGAAGGTAGCCATCAATCTTTGAAGACGAGACCAAAAAGAAAGAAATAAGGGATGAGAAACTTATACAAGAATCTTAGTAGGGCTTTCACCTCTTATCATGTGTCATCATCTACGTCCTCAGGAACCTCGGGTTTCATTATGAACATAGTGCGCATATATATATATATATATCTAATTCATTTATTAAATTCCAGATACCATTAATCGGAGGCCTGTACATTTTAGAATGAATTTTAATACATGAATACAGCATACTAAGTCATGAATGCATATCAATGCCACAAGCAAGATATCAAAAGAATCATATTAACTAGGCATAGCATATAGAATGTAAATCCTTTTGACATGATCTTTCCTCATTAGTCTTTTAGGTGATTTACATTTCTTGTTCTCTTTTCCATGGGGCCACCCTAATACTCTCCTTTTAAGAGTTCTAGGTTATGAGCTTATACCTAACTAATCATCACTAATCTACACTTATCCTCTCGATAAACTAATTCCTGACTCCCACAATGCGGGATAGGAGGCATAGGAGCACCTTTCATAGCTTTTAATTCAGGGAGTCTAAAGGATCACTTTTTTGGATCACCTTTCCTAACTTTTAATTCAGGGAGTCTAGAGGATTATTTCCATGTGTTCTATGTCACCTTAACCTTAGCATGTTATTTAGAGATGCAATACATGAATATATCATAACTTATCATTTAACATTTCATGCTCAGAAAACACTTAGGTCATGCACCTTAATTATTTAAGCATAATCATAACATCCCACAATTCATCATGCAATTGATTACATAAGCATGCATCACATTCTTTACATATCCATAAGCATATCATCAATCAATATCTTATAGCAGTAAATATGATCTTACCTAGTATGCCAGAAATCAAGGACCGGACTCAGCTAATGCATATGCTATGCTTAACAGGACATATACAACTACTAGAGATCATCATTGACATAATTTAAAAATCAAGCACGCATAGTCATCAATTCATATTACTTTGCATAAACTATTGGGGATTGATCCCAAAGGATGTATCTCTTTAAAACACACTTATTTGCATATTTCTGGGCCTCATAATCGATTACATGAGTTGGTAATCAATTACGCAATCCAAATTTTCAAAACAAACAACATTCAGGTTGTTGGTAATCAATTACATTGGCTGTGTAATCAATAGCAGAGTCAAAAACTCATTCTAGGCACCAAAAACATCCTGGTAATCGATTACCAAAGTCAAAAACTCATTCCAGGCACCAAAAATCATCTTGGTAATGGATTACAGTGTGTGGTAATCGATTACCAGCAACTCTAGAAGTTGTAAAACTAAAGTTTGAACACACCTTAAGTTGCCCTTTTAATCTAAAACTATTTTAAAACATCATTCCAACATTTCCTTTGAAATCATACTCATATTTTCATAACCCGAAACAAACTCTTCATTAAAAACAATTACATTCTTTAAAATAACAAATTCTTTATTAAAAATAATTACATTCTTTCAAATCAAATTTTCTGTGTACTTCATAGGAACAAGATTCAAGCCTCAAAGTAAAACTTACCACAAGACCCAAATCTTCACATGGCCAATATATATATATATATATTAAAATGTGTTTATGATTAAAATTTTCATTTAAGATGAAAGAGGTAAGTCTTGAGCTTTAGAGATTAGGTGATGGCTAGAATTATAAACATGCTATGCAAGTCTCATTTTAATCTTTATCATTTTAAGGTGAGAACTTGAAAATATATATATATAATGTGCAACACTTGAAATATAAATATGAGAATGCAAGTTCATTTTAAGTCTTTAAGGTTTCGATGATAACTTGAAATATAAACATGAAAATGCAAGTTCATTTTCTTATCTTCAATATTTAAGGTGATAAAATTGAAATATAAACATGATATGGAAGACTTAGAATTTAAACATGAAATGCAAGAGCTTGAAACATAAACATGAATGCAATCCATTTTTACATCTCATTAAGCTCCAAACTCAAGACTTTTAAACAATGAAACTCTTTAACCCTAATCAGTCTTCCAAAATAGAAGCGAGCTTTAGAGTCCTGGTTCCAAGAACCTTATTTCTTAGACTCACCATTAAGCTCAAAAGAAAACAACCAAGGAAAACTAACAACATTCCATTTCTCATATTTTTTTGAAATCAAAAATCAAGCCTTGAGCTCTAAAAGTCAAATATATGATCGCAACACAACCAACATCAAAAACCCGCATCATCAAGCTATGGTTTTGATCACCAACTAATCAACCAAAATCGAAAAAGAATGGAAGAATAAGAGAAAGAACTCAAAAATAAAATCCCCACCAAGGATGTTTTCTTGTTGCAAGAGGAAGCTTGATCTTTTTGCAAAGAAATTGTAACACCCCAGGTTTTAAATAAGAGGATTAGAATTTTTTTTTCGAGCTAAAAACAGTGCCAGTCACCTTTCCTTATCATTCGGGTCTTGGATTTCTCTAAATTTAGACCTTACACGTCTTTGGAGGGCTCTATGATAAAGCCAGTCTTGGGATCAAAAGTCCTGGTAATGATTCCCTAGAGAAAAATGAGTTGAAAAGTGATTTTTAATGAATTTTATGAAACTCTTAAACATTTTGTTTTTGGCTTCTGAGTTTACAAAATCATAAGAATTTTTGAATTTGAACTAAAATCTAAAATTTAGATTTTGATTTGTTTAGATTTTGATTTTTTTGATATTTTATTTGAATCCTAATGGGGGGTATTTCCTTGTTTGCATTTATGTTTTAAAGTTAATGGATTTTGGAGAACATTCTGGAGAGTGCTACAGCGTTAGGGAACAGTAAGGCATTGCAGGGGACGATTTTATGCTCTCTGGGCGGTCAACAAAATTATAAAAAAATGCCTTCTTTAGGATTCCAGACCACTCCACATGACCCCTCCAACCCCAAACACCATAAACCTCATCTCTCAACCTCTCTTCACCCCAGAAACTCCATTTTCTTCCAATTTCTTCAAGTTTAACCTAGGATTTTCCATTCTTCAAGCTTAAAGGTATGTTATCTAGCTAGTTTTGCTTCATTTCCTTTAAGTTTTCCTTCTTTGAGGGTGGTTCTCCATGCTTCTCAAGCGAAAGAAGTTTTCTACCCTCTTAGAGATGGATTCTTAGGTATTGAAGAGGCTTTGGAGATCAATCTAGAGTTTTGCCACTTCCATGTCAGATAGTGGTGTCATCTCCCACTTCTAAGAGTCCTGTTGGTGTAAGTTGTTTACCGTTCACCCCACTAAGTGAGCGGGTTTGCATCTATAATCTGTATGTTATGCATTAAAATTATTTTTATAAAGATATCGATTACTGGTTGAGTTTAAAGATTTCTACAAAGAAGTTTGAGATTTTTATTGGTTTATGTGTTTTAGAACTCCTGGTGTTAGAGCATGAAACTGGTTTTTGATAAAACTCATAGGACCATATTTGTTATACTGATTTTATGTAGAATTGATTATTTATGTAATTGTTAGAGGCTTTTATAATTGTTTTCATGGATTCTGAAACTGGTATATATATATACATATATATATATATATGTGAAATGGTTTTATACCTAGATATACAGTTTAGAGAAGAAAATAGACTTATGATTGCAAGCCTTGCTATTTTGAAGCATGATATTGAGTTTTTTAATCACGAAAAGCTTGATAGTTGAGGTATGTTTGAGATAATCAATCAAAAGGTTTTAGAGCTTGGATTTTCATGAGATTCAGAACAGTTGACGGCTACATACTCTGTAGAGGTATGGAATAATAAATGTCTACACAGGGTGATCCCTTGGATATGATTCCATAGCCACGGTGATGCTAAGGTCAGACTGTTAGAATCAGGTAGATTCATAGCTCTTAGAGTATCAGAGTTTATTATTGGTAAAGGATGATCTAGAAATTCAGACATAAAAGGATTTTAGGGCATGAATCTTTGTGTAACTTAGAATAGTTGGCGGATACATATTCTGTGGACTTGAAATCACCTTGTATGATTTTATAGTCACAACTATGCTAAGGTCAAACTGTTACAGAGTTATAGGGATTTAGAGCTCATAGAGAATTAAAAGGTTTTAAGGATATTTTCAGATATGGATGAATGTATTTACTTTAGTTAGAAGGTAGCTATAGACAAACAGGCTATGTGTTAATGGCAGTTAATCCTTTGACCTTGGTACCAAGTAGCCTGGGCTAGAGATTATAGAGATTTATATCCAGAGATTACAGAGAATTTATTGTCACACTGGAAATAACAATATGTAACGCCCAGATGTGACTAGAGATTTATATTCAAAGTTTTGAGACCAGTCCACGAAGGATGTGATTCACGAGGAACCATTAAGATCTCAATTAGGGACCCTTGTTCATGAGAAACTAAGTACCCACAGAGCAAAGATTATTGTTTCTCTATGAGGTAGTACACCATGAGTTTAAATGATTTCAGGTATGAAAGTAAGATAAGAAAATTGTTTTCAAATTATATAGAAGATTGAAATGTATATATATACTATGAATACTTTTGAGTATTATTGATATTATTATGGTTTCATGCATTGTTCTTTGGTGTGCCATGAAAGGGGGTTTCAGGTGGGGATTCACTTACTGAGTTTTGGCAACAAAATTCACCCTTTTCTCTCTTTCCTTGTTATACAGATAGAGCAGTTGTCATGGATTCTCTTCAACCCCTTTTCTCCTAGCAGCACTAGACTTCAGATGGTGAGTCTTATTGTCATTCTGGTTTAGAGTGTCCAGTGTAAATGCAGGCCAGATCCTGGACCTTAGATCATGTTTTTGCATTTACCATACTATGATGGTATACTTGTATTTTGTATTTAAAGCCATATTTGTATTAGTTTAATGGACTTTTGAAATAGGGTGACTTATATTCTTATGTGACATTATGACTTGAGACCTCAAAGACAGATTATGAAAATGTAGAAATGACTATTTCAATCATTTTATTATTTTGAATTTAAAGAGCAAGTGATTTATATGTAAAAAAAGAGAAATTTTTTTATTTTCATTGTTTTTATGAACAAAGCATGCATATAGAAATATTTAACAGGTCACGAGGCTTGCATGAGAATAGAATTTCTCACGTACCGATCACATTCCTAGATTGGTTCGTGGCAAAAATTAGCAAACAAATATTCCCTTGGAGAAAGAATGGATTTGGCCAAGAGGGAACAAAGTGGGAGGAGCATTTTTCTTGTGGTTTTGTGTTTAGGAATGGAAAGGAGATGTGTTTGGGAGTTGATCTAAGGTGGAGGTATGGTGGTTTGAGGTTGAGAGGAGGTTGAGGATGGAGTCTCTTGGAAGTGGAGGAAGAAGAAGAGCAGAGTTTTTGAGTTGAGAGAGAAGAGAGAGTTTTTGGCCAAACTTTTTGAACTAGAATGCAATAAAAAAGAAAATGGTCAAGTGAGAGTTCTTTGTGTTAAAGAAAATTGAAATATGAAGGTGTAAAGGGAGGAGGCTGGCCGCAGCCTTCCATGGCCATTTGGGGGGAAATTTCTAATTTTCATGTGGGTTAAGACTTGGATTATAGATATATTTGATTAGGAAATGAGTTAGGAATTGGTAATTAGGTGTTTGGGCTAGTAACCAAGTGTTTAAGGTTTTTCAAGACATAATTAAGGAGTGGTCTTGCACATTTAGTTGAGTTAAGCTGAAATAGTCTGAAATTCAAACTCCAACATGTTTTCTAATCTTAGGGAAAAAGAAAGAGAAAATACTATTTGCCCATGACATCACATAATGTCTTAGATGCTCCTTTGATTAAGAAAGGGATTTGAACATCTCTAAACAAACTTAGGCCTTAATTAACTTAAATAATTATTTTGACTCAAGATTATTAGATAAAATTAATTTATCTTTAATTAGAGCCTAATATTACCTATATTTCCTTAATTACTTAATTAAGTTCATTTAGCACTAACTAGGGATAAAAAGGTAATTTCACACAAAACTCCCCGGGACCACTAGAACTATTCCAGATATCATGCAACACTTGTGATTAACATTTCAAACTCTCGGGTGATGACCAGGTTCAGTCGTTACTTAATCTTGCATTAAATTACCTCATGGGTACTTTGGTAATTTCATGCAATGGAAAAACCAGAAATTGAAGTTTTCACCTCTAATATTATCCATAACACATCAAATCCCCTTTAAGTATTAGACTAATCAACCATCCTCGATTCCTAGGTAGAAATGACCTCAGGGGCATTTTGGTTATTTTGCACATAGGGAAAATTTGGGCATTATATCCTGAGGGAGCTTGTACATGTTCTCAACTAGGAGCTATAGCAGCAGGAAAGTTGATCCAACAGCAGCAGGAGTAGCAGGAATAGTTCCTTCAATAACTCTGGGAGCAGTAGGAAGGGTGAGCAGCTATGGAGCAAGAGCTGAGAGAGATTCGAGAGCTTAAGCTTTCCTTGGAATGGTAGCAGTAGGAGAAAGCAAAAAAGAAGAAGGTTCAGTTCTGGAAGATACAACAGAAGATCACTGCAGATGTGATGACCTTCTTCTGGGACATGAAAGTTTCGGGATCCTCCAACTCCAGCAAGACACTCCCTAGATCCCATTTTCACATATTCCACTCCCCTCCATCTCTGAGGGCCACTTACAGTCGAGTGGCTAACAATGCCGATGACGATATTGACGCCTAGGAGTTTAGCTAGTTTTTATCTAGCTTCTTTTTTTTCCATTCTAGATATATTTTACATTTATTGTAATTTGTATATATTTTATTGTCATAATTTGTTATTTTATTTAATCAATTTAATTTATTAATTTTATTATTTTCTTATTTAATATCAATTTAATTGATAATTAGGTTATTATGTAAATAAATAAATAATAAATTACAAATCACTTAATAATTAAACAGGGAAATTATAAAAAAATTAATTTTTTATCGAAGGGTTTGACCCATCGGTAATAAGTAATATTTTTAAAATAAATTTTCCAAACATCAAAATATCATCGGTAAACCCGTCAGTGATGGATGGGAAAAATCATTTTATTTATTTCATTGTCCGTCGGTACAAATAAATAAACCAGTCAGTATAAATATGTCTTTGAAGACCATTGTGACGCTTTTTATATATTTGTACCGACGGCTATTTATTTTACTATTCGTTGGTACACGCGTTGAAAACAACTGACAGGTTTTTTCTACCATCGGTAATATTCATCAATGGCCTAAAAACCGATGCCCTTATACTCGTCGGTAAAAATGCTACCCGTCAAAAAACCCATCAGTACATGTGTCGGTTTCCCGTGCTTTTCTTGTAGTGCATCCACCTCCTATGCAAAGATGATTCGCTTCAAGCAGTCATGATATCAAAAGAGAAAAAATTATAGCTGTCATCCCTTGGCAGCACCCTTATTCTTTAAGCTCTATGCATTGTGTATAATTTCTTATTGTTAACATAGTAAGAAGTAGAAAGCAGAAGTTAAATGCATAGAAACAAAATGCCTAGATGCAGAACACAAAATGCAGAAGCAAAACCCGGGTGGCACGGCTTGTGGCAAGACGAGGAACATTGCTCTCAATCTCATCTTCTCCTTAAAGTCATTAGACCGCACAAACCGGGTCGGGTTCGCCTACTTAGCTAATTCTCAGGTAGTTCATATCGATCAAAGGTGGTTTTCTTAACCACCGATTTTGAGAACTAAGTTGAATCTGACATAGAATTGGTTCCCAGTTCAACCGATAAGACTAGCCGATCTGGTTTGGTTTTCAAAATCTTGCATATTACATGCAACTAGTTGTTGCTAAGCATGGCTAGTAGTAAGATGGCAAAAAAAATAAAAACAACTTCAAAAGCCATGATGAATACAGGCACATCTCGGCAAATCTTCATATAGAGGTAATTTCTTAGTCTACTTTAATTTAAATATTTTTAAGTTTAATAATTTTAGTGTAGAAATTTAATTTTGATTGATTTAGTAATTTAGTTAATTGTACAAAGTTACATTTTAATTTTGTTTAGTTAAAAAATTTTAGTATAGTTTAGTAATTTATTTTCGTTTATGTAGTTTGAATTTAATTTTGTTTAGTTTTGAAATTTAGTTTTGATTTATTATTAAAAAGGAGATTTTATTTTGATTTAAGTAATTTTTTTTGGTTTATACATTTTAAATTTTGTTTTGTTTAGAAATTTTAATATAAAAATTTTATTTGAATAGACTTAGGAATTTAGTAATTTCATTTAGTTTATACATGTTTATTTTTTTGTTTAGTCTTTTAGTTTTGTTATTATTTTAGACATTTTGAATTTTATTTAGTTTACAAATTGCAATGTAAATTAGTATTTTAGTCTAAGTTATGCTCTTCCCATATTCAGCCATACCTGCTACAAGCTACGTTTTGACATTCTTCACGGGTTCTCTTTATGAGTATGATAACACAATGATTTCAGCCTTCATTGAGCGATGGTGGCCTGAGATGTACATGTTCCACCTAACTAGAGGAGAAGGCACCATTACTTTATAGGATGTAGCATTCCATCTTGGACTATGAGTGGATCCATCCATGAGTAATTGCATGGGTTCACGAGATCTATATCTTGGTCAAAACATATAGGACATTTGCGATAAATTGTTTGGGAGTGTACCACTTGAGAATTACCATAGGTACTACTCATATACAATTGCCATCAATTGGCTTAGGGATTCAGTTGTGTAATTAGGTCTATAGGAGATTGATGTCCAAATCATATAGGCAGCATGAGCATATATACTAGTGATGATTAGCAGTATGTTTCCTCCAGGAATGTTAGCTACTGCAATGCATTTCATATATCTACCACTACTACATGATTTTGACGAGTGTGGGAAGCTTAACTAGGGTTAGACTATGTTGTCCATATCATACCATGGACTGATCAGAGCATGTGGCATGCATACCATAGACCTTGCTAGATGTCTAAACTTGCTACATCATGGATATGATTAATAAAGGGCATTTATGTTATTTATCTTGTTTCTAAATCTTAGCTTTTTGTATGAGTTTTAATGTGTTATTAATGTGATTGATTAAGATTTTGATTTATTCATCATTGTGTGATTTTGATATAATCATTGACTATTGAATTGAATTTTGGAAATAATTTGTAATTGCACCTTGTTGCATTTAACTTGGCTCTGTACTACGATTTTATGCATAGGAGCTTTGGATCAAGTGCAAAATATCAAAAGGGATCAAAACTAAAATTTCTGAAAGTTTGTGGATCAAAGTGTAAATTTCTCATTTAACATATTTTCTCAAAACTAATGATTCTCAAAATTAACTTGCATTTTTAAGAAATTAATCTACACTTTTAAGAGACTTATACTACTTAAAAATCACTTAAAATCATCATAAAAACCATTTTGGGCCATTGACCAATTTTTGTTAGATTTTAGGGGTCAAAGTGCAAAGTTTTCACTCTTTGACCCTTAGTAAATGCCAATGCTTCTCAAATTATTCTTAACATCATAAATGGTATTTTGAACACATGGGCACATTTTAAATCATTATTAACTCATATTAAACTTATTTGGCAAAAATTCCTATAATGGAAAGTTCATGGTACAACTTTCCGCATTTCACAAATCTATCCAATCTAACACTTGTAATAATTCTTTTTGGCACCTAGGATGCCAAAAATAATTTTTACAATAATTATTACAAAATTTTAGGCACGTGAACAGTGCTTAATAGTACTAAACAGTGGCATACAATGTCATAATTGAAATTTCAAAAAGCTTTGAAAATTAAATTTTTAACTCTTTCTAGTTACTAGTTTTTCCTAAGATGCTAAAAATAATTTTTAAGCATGTGAACAGTGCCAAACAATGTTGAAAAGTGCTGAACAGTGGTGAACAATGCAAAAACTAAAATTACAAAAAGCCTTAGAAATTATATTTTTAGTCCTTTCTAGTTATTATTTTTTCCTAAGATGTTGAAAATAATTTTTACAACAATTACTAATATTTTTTAAGCACATGAACAGTGTTAAATAGTTTTTAACAGTGTTGAACAGTGGTACACAGTGTCAAAATTGAAATTACAAAAAGCTTTAGAAATTACATTTTCAGTCTTTTCTTGTTACTAGTTTTTCCTAAAATACTAAAAATAATTTTTATAACAATTATTAACATTTTAAAATCTTGTGAATAGTGTCAAACAGTGATGAACAGTGTGAACAGTAGCAGACAGCAACAGAGATTGAAAAATTCAAAAGCTTTGAAAATTATATTTTTCACCCTTTCTAGTTACTAGTTTTTTCCCAAAAGCTATTATAAGACATTTAAAACACTTGAACTCATTTTATCCCTTTAAGAAATTAAATATTAATATTAAAATAGTGGCAAAACTTAGAATTTCATCAATAAATTTTATTTACTTAAAAATCATATTTTTGCTCTTTTTGAGTTTCCAACTCTTTCAAAATTCCTTTGTACACTCTAGACACAAGGTTCAAGTTTTAAAACAAAATAAAACCAACTTCAAACCCAATATTCTTATATGGCCAAAATGTATATATATGAATATGCCTCCATAATCAAAATTTCCATTTAAGACAAAGGGGCAAGTCTTGAGCTTTAGAGACATAGGTAATGACTAAAATCATAAACATGCCATGCAATCTCATTTTAAGCCTTTAACATTGTAAAGTGACAACTTGGAAATATAAACATAAGATGCAAGCCCATTTTTAAGTCTTTAAGATTATAAGGTGATAACATGAAATATAAATATGAAATGCAAGACTTCGAAATATAAACATCGATATGCAAGTTCATTTTTAAGTCTTTAAGATTATAAGGTGACAACTTGAAATATAAACATGATATGCAAGGCTTGAGACATAAACATAAGATGCAAAACATGAAACATAAACACGAATGCAAGTTCATTTTTATATCTCATTATAGCTCAAAAACTCAAGACTTTAAAGAGTAAAACTCTCAACCCATTAATCTTAACAAAATAAGAGTGAGCTTTAGAGTTCCTCAACTCCATGATTCTAAGAACCTCATTTCTTGGACTCACCATCAAGCTCAAAATAACCAATGATAACAAACAAGCATTCTTTCTCCCTTTGAAAACAAAGATCAAGCCTTGAGTTCTAGAGGTCAAACACATGATGGTCTCACAACCATCATCAAGAACACTCATCATCAAGATATGGGCTTTATCAAAACCAAACCAAAACTCAAAAATAAAATCCCTACCAAGTGTGCTTCTTGGTTGAAAATGAAAATTCTTGACCTTTTGTGAAGAAAAGATAACACAAATCCTCTCTTAGAGTAAGGCTATGTTTTAGCCAAAGCAAGAAAAAAAATAGGAGGAAGGATTTTTTTTGTTAGTTTGATGTGTAGAGATGAAAGCTTATGTGATTTAGGGAAGATCTATGGTGGTGGTGTGTTGGTTTGATGTTTGAAGCTTGGATATGGAATAATAATAGTGGTTGTTTGAAGATAAAAGAGAAGAAGAAAAAGAGAGCTCAAAATTAGAAGGAGCAAAAGTGTTTTTTACACAACTTGATGGACAAGTCTTGGCCAAAAAAGTAAGTGGAAGAAATGAGAATACGAGTGGGAATGTGTCGAAAAAAATCAACATATGAGAGAGGAAATGGAAGGAATAGCTGCTGGCCATGTAGAGGGTTTGGAGGGAAAATTTTTGTTTCATGTGGGTGTGGAGATTAGGGATTTTGGGTAATTTTGATTAGGGAAATGGTTAGGAAATGATAATTAGGTATTTCGATTGGTAATTAGGTGTTTAAAGCTTTAAAGACAAGGTTAAAGCGTGGTCTTGCATGTTTAGTTTGGCTTAGTGGAAGTGATGGAATTGATTCTGAGAAATTGGGGGTTTTCAAAATTGTTAATGGCAAATTAAACCAAGAAGAAATTTAATAAGAGAAATTACCTGCACAAAGGTTCCCTTGGATTAAAATTTTTTCAGTCATTGGTTTGAAAGGTAAAATTGTGGTAGTGGTTGCTTCCTTTAAAAATCTTAACACATAACATATAATTCTACTTAACGGTTATACAATCGCACTTCCCCTAAGGGTTTCATTAACATATGAACTAGTGATTCACCAACGTGATCCTATGAACCTATGCCAGTTGACTACCAATTATGGCAACCTAATTTCAACGAAATTAATCCCAATTCTTTACCTAATGGATAAACACCACATTAAAGGAACAACTCCAACAAAAATAAATTACAATAATCCACACAATCAGTAATTGAAAGAATTGACAAAGGAAAAAGGGAAACCAACCACAATTAGTGATAAAAGTACGAGAATCTCGCGAACAAATTCAACCTTCAGTCACCAATGCGCACGATAAGGGGATTACTCCTCCATAGGGAGAGTTTCATGATCAATGTTGAAGGAAAGCAATAAAAATTACAATAAGAAAAGTACCAAAATTGACTAAGAACCCTAGCCTAGAGAGAGAGTGAGAGAGAGAGAGAGAAGCTGAAAAAAAAACCAAAATTCTCAAAGAAAGCGTGAATGAAATCCATCTCCTAGTCCTCATAAATGTGAGCCACTTGCTTTCCCGTGTGTGTTACTATTTTCTCCAAAACGGGGCCCAATTCGGCCCAAAACAAGTGAGTATACGAACAGCATGTCATCGTGTGAGCGTTGCATCGCTCATCAAAATGGGCTTTTCCAAGGCTTTTCAAAACGTGTCTCCTACGAGTGTTGCAGCGCTTTTTAGCACTGCAAAGCTCACCCGAATTGGTGAGCTCATGCATTCCTTCTTTCTCTCAATCCAAGCACCTGTTAGACAATTCCCAGTCTTCCCTTTGACACTTGCACTCAATCCAATGCTCCTGTATACGAAAACCATACTCGAAGAGGCAGGTTAAATGCAACAAGGCTCATTTTCCTAATTATTCCGAAAAACAGTGCAATTGTCACTAATTTCTTAAAATTGTGCAGTGAGGTGAAAGATAAGAATTACTGTTATTTTCCTCCAAACACACCAAAAACTCATGTATAAAGTCAAGGTTTAGAAGTTAAATAAGTGACATAAATGCCTCTTAGCACTTAGCTTGATTAATTCAAAATTCAAATGCCAACATGCCCTTAATCTTAAGGAAAAGAAAGAAAGAGTGTACTTTTATCCCCTACTTTTGCTTTTTGGTCTCATGAATCATGTTTAAATAAGAATGAGATTAAACTTTCCCTAAACAACCTTGGGTCTTAATTAACTTCAAATAATTATTTTGACTCAAAATACATAGATGAAAATAATTTATCTTTAATTAAAGCCTAATATTGCCTATATTTCCTTAATTACTTTGATTAACCTTAATTTGCACTAACTCGGGGTAAAATGGTAATTTTAGACAAAAACTCCTCGACACTTCCTGGGACTCAATTAACATACCCAATTCCTAGGTGATGATCGGATCTAGATGTCACCCAATCCTGTATTAAATTAGGTTAAGAACATTTTGGTAATTTTGCACATGGAAAAAACTAGATTAGTATCTAAGATTGCCTATATTGCCTTAATTACTTTAATTAAGCTTAATTTGCACTACCTAGGGATAAAATGGTAATTTTAGAAAAAAACTCCCCGGGACTTTTAGGACTCATCTAGATATCATATATCTCCTGTAATTAACAAATCCAACTCCCAGATGATAATCAGGTCCGGTCATTATTCAATACTGCATTAAATTATCTCAGGGACATTTTGATAATTTTACACATGAGAAAAATTAGGAATTGAGGTTTTCATATCTATTGTCATCCAAAACATATCTAGCCCCCTTCAAACATCAGACTAACCCCATGAGGATAACTGGGATTGGCCGTCCTCGATTTTTGAGCAAAAATGACCTTAGAGACTCATTTTGCAGACGGAAAAAATTAGGGATTGTGATTTTCACATGAATAGCTATCTAAACCACATATAATCTCATCCTAATATTAAATTATCCCATTGAGGATGGCCTGGATTGGTAATTCTCGATTCTCATGCAAAAATGACCTCAAGGGCAATTTGGCCATTTTGCACAATAAGAAAAATCAGGGCATTACAAAAGGAAGTGAGTGGAAAATCTATTGAGATACTTAAGGAAGAGAGAGATAATTAAAAAGAGTAATTTTATGAAGGGCGTGATAGGTTGCATTCATGCAACCTTTTTCTCTATAACTTTAGGCATATTGCATGATTTTGTATGCTAGAATGGGCGACATTTGGTAGATTTGCATTTAGTTCTCATTGAGTATAATTAGTTGAAATCATGGACTACTAGAAATCCACGGGATACCAATAAGAGTTACGAACCCATTGGTAACTACTAATGGGTGTACTGATAGGTTAACACTTTTTTTTATTATTTAGATTTCTATTGAAAAAATAGACGACAACCCATTGGTATACCCATCGATAGTGCTTGGCACAGTCATGTGTCATTTGGTGTGAACACTTTCTAAGGGTTTACCAATATGATAGGGTGGATATTTATTCTATGCCCAAGGATATATGCAAGCATACCATGTGGGGCGAATGATGTATCAATGGATACCAATGGATATAATTTTTTGAATTTTACTTTTTTAACTTAAATTTTTGATTGGTATACCGACGTGCTTATACTTTAATAAATTTTATTTTTACAATTCACATTATTGGTGGGTTAATATTAAATTGAATTTTTATTTTTATATTGGTATTAATTACTGATAGGTTTATATCAAAATAAATTATATTTGTTTCAAGCATATTAACGATGGGTTTATCGATGAATATTAAATTAAATTATTTTATTTTTAATTACTGATGGATAATCCGATAGGTTTTGGAATTTTTTGGGACACTGGTGCATGTCTCTTGGGATTTCCTGCAATCATCGGTAAGGCCATTGATAATTAGTGAGACTTAAACCACATCATCTCATTTAATGGTTACCGATGGATTTACCTATCAGTAACTTGCGTAAATAACCCAAGATAGAAGCCTTCTCCCTCACTTTGAAAAATACACCTTCTCTTCTCTCTCAATTTCTCTGCCACCACCACTGCTGCCGGAGCCTTTTTTCGTTAAACTAAGCTCACCATTGCAATCTAGCTATGTTTCTTACCATTTTAATCAGTTTAGCCTTTTGATTTGGCTTAGTTTTTTCGTTCATTTTTGTTGCAGAAAGTGTTGGTTTTTAGTGCATTGGAGTTGTTGTTGTTGTTGCTATTTTGTTAAAGTAGGAGTTCTATTAGAGGGAGTACTAACGGTGTTTGCTGTAGAGGCTTTTGGTTAGGTTTTTTCCTCTATTTGTATTTTTTATTTTTGTTTTTCAATTTTATAAATGTGTAAAATTAAGTGTTTATTCATTTTCTATTTTTAGGATTAGATTGGGTTGTGTGTTGGGAGCTTTTTATTTTTCGTTTTTGCACTACACTAAAGGCTAGTAACAAAACTCTTGTTATTTATGTGATTTAATATATATATATAAGCTAGAGACTTATGATTTTAGGATAGAATTATAGGAAATGGGGATTACATGACAAAGGGAAGGGCATTGAGGTCTTTCCCTAACTTGTTTGCATTATTTGATATTAGTTTGTTTGTATTTGTCGAGCATGTAGGATAAACATGTTGTGGAGTTATAAGAGAATGTGTTCTAGAATGGTTTTTAGAATTATGTGAATTGTATACAATTATTAAGATATAATTGTTTAAATATGCTTGTTATGTTGTTGACATTTAATAATGTCTCTGATTGTTTAATGCACTGAATTAATTGGTGATGGATGCTCCTAATTTAAGCAGAGTAGTTGCTATCAAAATTTTGTGAAATTATTGTTAGGGCAATAAAATTAAAAGTAATTGAATTAAAAATATTTAAAGACAAATTGAGTATGTTTAAAAATAATAATGTAACATCTTTAAAAAATTGTAGGGTTTACAGTTACTTACATTTCGTTCAAACCGACAATGGATGTATGATAGATTGCATTGTAATAGAGGGGGGATTAAATTGGAATTCTATAATGATGTTAAAGAATTTATGAGGATAGCATGTCCGATACAACAGTTCATGGATGGAAAAGTTTGGTGTCCATGTAATCAGTACAAATATAGGAAGTATTTAGATGATAATACCATAATGGTTCATTTGTAGAAGTGGGAATTCATGATTAGCTATTGGATTTGGACTGAGCATGGAGAATTAGTTGATGCAAGGAATCAAGCAAGTATATTTCAAATTGGAAGTAGTTCTAGTGGGGTTCATGTAGCTCAACACAATGTGGGTAATATGTCTTAGGAGGATAATTTGTGTAAACATCAAGAGATGCATTATTCTTAACTTTTATGGAGGTTTGTATGTATTCAAGTTGTTATTAGCAGTTCAGATATTGGCCATTAAGTCTGAAGGGAAACAAAGTGAAAACTCTTTCGATCAGTGAACTACTAAGTCCAAATCTCGATGTAATTCCAAAAGATTTTTATCAAACTAAAAAATTAGTTTCTATATTTGGGTTGAATAAAGTAAAGATTGATTGCTATTTGAAAGGTTGCATGCTTTATTATGAAAATGATGTTAAATTGAATGAGTGTAAGTTCTGCCATAGGCCTATGTTTAAACCTATGAGACCTTATGCATCAATAAGCTCGACTTCTTATATGAGGTGGGACAGTAAAAGTTAGAGAGGTGACAATGTGATGACTCACCCATCACATAATGAAGTATGGAAACATTTTGATAAAAAATATCCCGAGTTTGCCTCTGACCATCTTACCTACCACTGCTTCCACCACCACGCCTGCCAACACCTCTACCATTGTCCCTACCACCACCACTTTTTACTTCTGGATGATGCCCATTCTTGGGTATGTTGGGCCCCACCTCCTATCTATAGTAATGACCCCTGCCCTAGCCCTACCACTACTCCAACTACCAGCCCCACACCTCATCATACCCCTGCTTCCTCAGGTGGGTCACAAACACGAGACTCAAATGGTAGGCTGCTTGGGCCAAATGGTAGGCCACTAGGCCCAAATAGTAGGTCGCTCTGCCAGATTAAGCTGAACGGTAAAGATAAGTAAGTTTAAACATGTTTTTTATTATATATTTTAATTTTAGATTGTATGTGATATTTAAAATATTGTCATTGTATTTAATTTGGTTTATCTATATAATAACTTCCATTTTTTTACTAAGGGTCGCCACCAGATTACGGAGGTTTACAAAGCAAGTATAACCACCCATGGCCAACCTGGACCAACATCTCGAAAGATGTTGAGAAGATATGGTGGCATTAGTGGAAGATAATGCTATAATTTATTCGATTATATTAAAATCATGTTTATACTATCTATATCCTTATGATTATTCATATGTTGTGAGTTTTATAAGCAAAGGTTCTTTTACATGCTGCCAAAGCATGAGGCTACCATCAAGAGGGCTTGGAAGATTTGGTCCTCCAAGCGCTTGCAGGACATGTTTCACAATGTTCGCAAGGGCCATATGAGCAGCTCTTGGCTAAATGATGCCAACCTCCTCTAGTTGCAATGCCATTGGGCATTCGACTTGAATTTCAAAGACAGGTCCGAGAAAGGCAAGACAAACCGGGCTTTAGAAAAAGGAAAAGCATTACACATTGGTGGGTCGATCACCCAGGAAGGGACCCGAATTGAATTGTATTAAGTAGTATGTTATTATGATTTTAGTGTATATTTTTATTCAAGTTAGGAAGTTAAACTGCCCTCCAAACTAAGAGGAGTTGTTCCGAGAGACCCACATTTGAAAGGGTGAGAGGGGGAAGACAAGAGAGGTGTCAATCGACTTTCACTCTAAGACGACATACGTAAGTTTGAAATTGAACCTCTTACTATTTAATTTTTATTACTTCTTCATTTATGTCATAATTTTTACTTACAATATGTTTTATCTTTTTTTTCTCTGTAGCATAAATATACAAAGCTATGGGAGCAGGTACAAAGCTAGTATTAGACCCAGCTAGTAGAGGTTGGGCTCGATGCTGACATCCATCCTCCAAATGAGGAGGATATTTAGGTCCAGATAGTTGGCAGCCTTTACAAGGGTTGCATGTATGGGATGGGGTATTACCTTGATTATAAGTCTCCATCCTCCACCATTGGGTCAGCTCCTGGGGATGATACCTTGCGAGAGCATGTGTATGCCATAAATAAGGAATTGCAGTAACAAGCCCAACTTATCCAGCAATAGTAAGAGCAGGAGGTACAACTTTTCCACCAACCCCAGGAGTAGACAGCAAGCCTAGCAATAGTGGAGGAGGAACTTAGAGAGATCTAACAGCTAAAGCTACACATGGAAGGGCAGCAATAATAGAAAACCAAGAAAGAAAAAATTATATTCAAGAAAATGCAAAAGAATATTAAAGTCGATGTGATGAGGTTCTTCAACAACATGAAGACTTCATGATCCTCTAGCAAGAAGACCCCCAAGATGTACCATGCATTACTGAGGGCTTCTCATCTGATGATGGCGAGGGCTCTAACAGGTCAGATGATCCCGATGCCGATGAGGTTGACTTCAGCTAGTCTTGTTTTTTTTTACCTAGTCAGTTGGATATTTTTTATATTTATTACACTTTATATTTATTTTATTCTGATACTTTATTTATTTACTCTATTACATCATTACTTTGTTTATTTAATTATCATTTCATTATTTCCTTATTTCATATCATTTTAATTTATAATTAAATTATTATATAAATAAAAATAAATGAATAAGTGTCAAACAATTAGGTAGTTTATATAAATTCTTCACATATAGCAATGTAATTAGTCTCCAAAAAAAAGGAAAAAGTTATCGATGAGTATACCTATGAAAATGAATGCATTTTTTTGAATAAAAATAAAATAAATATTGAAAACTTGTTAATAAACCCATTGGTAATAATAAAACACTTGTCAATAACAAATAAATAAAATATATTTTTATTTACAAAAATCGTCGATATAAATAAGATACCCATTGGTAATATTATTTTTCTGATGACCTTGGTGGAGCCTTTAATACACATGTACCGGTTGGTTATCTTATTTTGTTCCCATCAGCATGGCCATTGGCTTACCAATGGATGGTGTTACCTATTGGTAACATCCTATCGATAAACCAAAAATCGATGACTCATACCCATCGTAAGCCTGTCGATATCACGCTTAAATCTTGTATTGATGGTTAGTTGCACCATTCTAATGAATAAATGTGTTTTGGAGCTTCCTATGTTTTTAATCCTTTCTTGTGAGTGTTATTTGATTGCGAGAACTCCTCATGTTGGTGCATGAAGACCATAGAAAAGCTTGGAGCAATTTAGAGTCGCAGCAATATCAGTACAAATTGCTATAATGCTCTATGACTGCTATAACGGTTAGTAGAGAATGATTTCATGATGTAGCAAAGGCAGGGACCAGTATAGCAGTCATCATAGAAGAGTTTAGGAGAAGTAGCAAAGCATACCACTATAGTAGTGTACATCCATTACAGCAGTCATGCGAGGCCTTGCCTAGTTTGTCAGTGTGTCACTTATTATCCGATGGCCCTAATTTTTGGTATGTAATTAACACAATATAAATATTCTTTTAGGTCAGAACATTGGGGACATCTTCCACATTCTCTCTACCTTCTCTCTACTATCTTTTTCTAGGATTTTCAGTGATTCCAATCTTCATTTTTGTATCTGTTTGGGATTTTGATTATGCTTTTCATCATTTTTTACTGTAATCCTTCACCCATGGAGGAGTAGTTTTTCTACCTAGTGTAAGGATTTCAAAGAATCATGTTTTAGGACTGCCAATATTTTAATGCAATTTATGGTTTAGCTTTCCAATCTTTCTTCCTCTTCTCTTTGTTATATTTTTCTATTGATTGAACAATTATATTTGTAAAAGTCAACACTAATTATGTGTATGTTTATGAGTGTGAATATCATACATAGTTAGGGTGTCAATTGGGAATAATTTAATTAATAGTTTGAAGTATGCTTAAATGTAAAGAGAAGTGGAATTAATTTTGATAAGAATTTGGTTATTGTAGTTGCTGTTTAAGTTGGGATAATCACATGGGGATTGCAATTGTAGTATCCTACTATTTATGTTAGCCAAACTCTTGGTCGTGCAATTGTGCAACTACTCATTAAAATTACATAATTGATTGTGTGATTGTGAATTAATAAAAATAACCACCTAAGTGAATTATTCTTTGAAGTCAATGATAATGTAATCCTAAATCTGCAAGAACTCTTTGTATAGGTAATTTATTTAATTGATTTTCTTCCATTATGTTATTATTTTTTGCAATTGCTCAACAAAACCCCCAATCTTTCAATTAACTAGTAACTCTTTCTTGTGAGAATACCTAAGTTGTGTTATTTACTTCATTGTTTTGTGCAACTTACTACTTTAATAATTTTGATTTGATTGTGAATCACAACAGCCTGCATTAGGGCACCAAAATTTTCCTTACATTAATCCTTTGTTAATTATTTTCTTAATCTATGTGCACAATTAAAATTAAACAATTATTTAAAAACAAAGATAGTGGACGATAGTTGAAGTTAACAAATAAAATTGGATCATTTGAATTTGTTGTTAGATAAAAACAATTATAAATAAAATAAATTCCTTTTATATTAATTAAATCTTATTGATTAAATATTGTTGACGATATAAAGTAATTAAAAGTGATTGTCTAATTTTAATTTGAATCCTCATGCACTTTAATTTGCTTTCTACAATGTGAATTTCTTATTTGTAAAATACTAATAATTATAATTGTGTTAATCATCACTTTAGTTCATGACATTTCTCTCATGATTTATTTTAATCTCTGACTTTTAAAATGAATCACTTTGGTCCTTGATATTTATAAACATGAATCAATTTAGTCTCTCCGTTTAGGGGTGTACAAAGGATGAGTTGGGCCACATTGGACCAAATTAATCAAAATCCGATCCAATTTTTAGACGAAGTCATTTTTTAAAACTCGAACCAACTCAACGATCACTTGATAAATGACTAGGTCAAACCGGATTAACTCTATTTTTAAATAATCTATAAAGATTTTGATATTGTACATAGTAAAATTATAATGTTTTACATGTAAGAACCAACATTTAAGGGATATTTTGAGATACATATTTCAAAACAAACTATGTGACTATAAAAATAATATCAAGTTATCTAAAGCATATTAATTAAAGTAAAAACTCTTACAATTTATCACTAACTATTATAAAAAAAATGTGATTATCAAAGAATTTTTGACTTCGGACCAAGCTAAACCAACTCAAAACATGACCAACACCCGGCTTAAAAAGTGTACCGGGACAAATTTAATAACCCAAACCCAACCTAATAAACTTTGGGTTAGGCTGGGTTAGTAGGCTGGGCCAAGTCTTGAGCACTCTTACGTTCATTCATATATATATATTAACCCTTTGTCAAATAAGTGATGACATATCACATTAAGTGTATAATGATACTTTAAATAACTCATTTTAGTCCTCTTACTTTGAGCTAACAAAATTCAACAAGATACTTCCTCCCCTCCTTTTCTTCGATCCCTTCCACCACCAACTTCTTCTCCTCATTCTACCACAATTCACAAGATTGAATTTACAAGATGGTAGAGATGTCTTTGCAAACAATAACATGTAAGGCGATTAAGTTAAAACTTTTTGTGTAGTAACTAAAGTCAAAATTGATCAACATATGGAGAATGAAATTATATTTTATCCTAATTAAAAATATGATTCCTTATCTTTTATTAGGTTTAGTTCTTTTGAAGTAAGAAGTTCACTTCAAAACATAAAGCATAAATGACTGTTAATAACAAAATTCATTACTTTGAAGTATAAACTATTACTACTTTAGGGATGTCCAAGTTCTAACCAGATTCTAATAATACGTCATAGATAGAAATTTATTTGAGCTTGATTTTGGATCCAAGTCTTAAACTCAATATATTTTTGGAGTTGAGCTTGAGGCATTTGTTGATTTGGGAGACTGAGGAATATAATATATTTTTAAATATTAATAAATCATAAGATTTTTGTTAATGCATTTTGTAAAATGTAATATTATTTGGGTATTTTTTTAACTGTAATATTATATATGTCTTAATTTATTTTAGAAAATATACAATACAATATTTTTTTTTATTTTTTGCCTACTTCTTTTAACTTATATGAGTTAACTATGTACACTATTAAAATTTGTTTGTATTGTGTTAATATAAAAAATTGTGCATATTATCTAGATATCTCGCAGACTGTGTGGAAATTAGCTGGGTCTTTATTTAGATGGGGTCATGTCTAAAACTAGTCCGAGTTAGATAAAACATGTCCTAAGCCAAAGTTAAGGAAACCTAACTTTGTTAAATGATAAGGAAGTTTGTTAAATTTTGCTAACTCAATGTAGGAGGATTAAAATGACTTAGTTTATGAAATGTCAGGAACTAAAATGAGTCATTTAAATCTACATTACATACTTGACATGTCAACACATAATTGACGGAGGAGGGTTAACGAATATAAACGGAGCAACTAAAGTGATTCATGTTTATAAATGTCTAGGATCAAAATAACATATTTTTAAAGTCAATGACTGAAATGACTCACCAGAGAAATGTTACGAACTAAAGTGAGTATTAACTTAATTATAATTGGTATATAATATTATTTTAATGATTATAATAATAAAAATTAAATTACAATAATCTCCCTTGAGGTTTAGCATAATCACACTTAGCACCATTCTATTTTGTAGGACTATCACTAATCTCCCTTAAGGCTCACTAAAATTATCCTAACCTCCACTATAGATACTATTTCATTAATTTAAGTGACATGAAAAGATAATATGATATATATATATATATATAATTATTAATAATTAAATTATAATATTTTAGCAATGTTTACCACATTAATTGAATGAAATATTTTTTTATTATATGAAAATAAAATTTATAATTATAACTAATGATAAAAAAAGAGGTATTTCAGTTAATATATATGTTAAATATGGTCAAAATATTATGATTTTGTCATTAATAATTATGTATATATCTCATTTATCTTTCTTTGTCATTTAAATTAACGAATAAGTATTTGCATGTGATGTCAGTATAATTTTAATGAATCTCATAGGAGGTTTGTAATAGTTTAGCAAAATAGAGAGGTGCCGAGTGTAATTACACTATACCTCAAAGGAGGTGAGTGTAAATTACTCTAATAATAAGAGCCAATAATTGGTAATAATATTAATAATAATTATTAAATAATATTGACAATATTAACAATTAATATTAATAATGATTTTTAATTATTGTTAATACTTATTTTATATAATAACTAGCGGGATTGATAGACACACACATTTATTAAATTTAATATGAATTTTCTGCAAAGATGATTAATTAAAAATTAATTTAAACATATAAGTAATATAAAAAATTAATATTAAAAGTTGTTGCATAGTTTTGTATGTAATAGTAGAAATTATTGAATTTAATTATGACTATGGTGTTTAAAATTATTTAAATGTGTGTAGACTTGAAAAAGAAATTCAATATAATTTTGAGACACAAAAATGTAATTATCAACACAATCCTCTTTATATATTGTATAGCTTGATATTATTATCATTAATCTTAATTATTATAATGGTAAATAGCAATTAATAAATAGTCATCATATTAATAATAATAATTTAAAGTTGTCATTGTTAATAATACTTATTATTATTGTTATTATTGTTATTATTATTATTATTATTATTATTGTTAGTAGTATTATTATTATTAGTAGTAGTAGTAAAAGACATATATCACATATAATAATTTTTTAATTTAATTTTGATATATTAATAATGTAAAAGAGTTTTATACTATTATCCAATTAGATTTTTCTTTTTATATTACTTTTTAAGTAGTGGGGTTAAAAAATAACCTTATTTACTCATGGTATTATATAATTAGTTGAATGTGTAAAACTTTTATACTCACAGTATATTCCAATTAAATCCTAATTTTTTTTTATTTTTATATACCAGACTCTGCGTTTGTAACATTACCAACAATTTCAAGCTTAGCAATATTTCTAAGTGATAATCTAGACAACTAACAATTTAAGTGATAATCTAGATAAGTAACAATCTTGTCAGATAATGTGTCAAAAACATCAAATAGATCATACTTTGTTGAAAAAGGAGAGATTTATTTCACGTCATGTCTATTTATAAAACACCAAAGTAATATCACATTTTAATTTTGTGTCTATATCAAAATTTCAAAGACGAATATATGAGATCTTAATTTTCAAGAATACATTTGATTTTAAAAAATCTTTCAAACAACTTTTATTGGTTTCCAATCCTTCTAATCCAACCTTTCGTGCTTTTCATGCGAAGAAGTTCCTTATTGCCTTTTTTTCGCGACGAAAGAGGAATCAGAGAGTCATGAGTTGATCAGTTCGATAATTAATCAGAAAATATCAGAGGCCTAAAATATATTTAAGGAAAAAAGACATAACAGCATTTGTTACACGCATTTTACTTTCGTAATCAGGATAAACAGGTGGTTTTGGACTTCTGGCACAAAACTTCTGCAAGAACGGCAAGAATTGGCAAATATGCAGAATTCAGAGATAAATCATGATGGGAAAATTTATACCAAAAAACAAAAAGGTCCAATACATTCGACCTTTCATCATCCCTGCTTCAGCAAATTCAACATTTTGGCCATCTGCACGTAATAAGCCTCACTATGCATGATGAACGTAACTTAGCATGGAAAACGAATAATTATGGGAAAAAAATTAACAAAGATACAAAACCTCTCCGCCCCTCGCCTCAAACGCTGCCCCAGGAACAAGAAAAGGAAGCAATTAAATGGAAAAGGTGCAAAAGGTTCAGTGGCTTCTTTCACCGGGTTCAGCAACTGGATCTAAGTTGCTCGTTAGCCTATGAGGCATATAACTTCAGAAGTTCTTCATGGAATGCCTTTCTGATAGCCTCCCTCTTGAGCTTGAGAGCAGCAGTGACTAGGCCTGACTCAGGAGTCCATGGCTCAGAAAGCAATTTAATTTTCGCAGGAATCTCAAATTTCTCCAAACGAGCCTTCTTCGCTTCCTGCAGATAAGTTCACAAATTGTAATAATAAGAAAAGGAATTTAGCCGGGCATCCATGGGAAAGGTTTCGATTTTCACTCAGTCTTCCAGAGGGTGGGAAAAAACCTTTCAAATTCAGTTTCATAAAACAGAAAATGCCAAAATTTAGGGGTGGTGTGCAAATGAGTTTCACCCCTTTTTAATATATTGGACATCAATTTGATCCCTCAATATTTAAAACTGACATCAACTTAATCTTACCAATGTACATTTGGATATTAATTTAGCTCAGATTAATGGTCGTTTTACACTATGAAGAATCAAGTTGATCAAAAAAAATCTTTGGAGGACCAACTAAATTTTCTGTACATCCATTGAGGAACAATTTAAGCATTTACTGTGAGAAACAAGAAAGGAACTACGGTGCATGAACAAATCATTCTGATGCTTTTTCCAATGTGTACATGTTAAATTTAAAAATTATTTTTTCCGACTTGTAAAAGTTGAGAGTAAAAAAAAAAAGACAGCAGATTTGGGATTTGTTTTAAACTTTCAGGCAATTTTTACTAATGGAAAAAAAAAAGGAAAAATGAGCAGAGGGTGAAGTTGATACATGATATCATGGAAAACAAACATTCTGTTTAAATTTTTAATTCAATATAGGCTATGGCCGTGTCTTAACCATTTTTACAATTGTGTCTTCTGTCCCACGTTCATTGAGTCTTTGTCTGATTTATAGGTGTGGAGTAATTTTTATTCTGACTTTGGATGTAGCATTGACGTTAACCTCTAAAGTTGCCTTGGTTAAGTTACAAATATACTCAAATGAAAAAATTCAACTCTATATTGTGCACTATTGACTCAAACAATGTGCCTTCTTAAAAGTGAAAATTAATTCCCAAACATTACCAAAGTGGGACGACTACGATGAGAAAGGCAATACCTTTACAAGTGACGCATGCACCTCCTTCACAGTTTCTTCTTCCGTGCACAGTTCCGAAATATCTGAATAAACAATCCCTTGCTTTGATGCCCAATCTTCCAATGTGGACGGAGAAACCACCACAAGTGCCACACAGTAACTATGAAAAGGATCAGCATGCAACATGATATTGTCCACAAAGGGACTGACAATAAGGACTGCCTCAACCTGTAAATAACAAATTAGTCATAAGGGAAAATTGTGAGTGGTGCATTTCGGGTGGATCCTCACTTTAATCCCAAAACTTACATGCGCGAATCACTTTAATCCTTAAATTAAGAAATTAACCTTTTAGTCTCAACAATGGTCAAACATAAGTCAAATTAATCCTTAAAATACAAACGAATTAAATTAGTCCATCAAATACACCTCATCAAATCAAATTAGTTATTTAAACTTAAAATAATGTTACTTTTAGGCACTATGTTGACTCGCTTTAAAATGTGAGAAACAAACTTGATTTATTTGCATTTTAGAATTAAATTGACTCACATTTTGCAATTTCAAAGACTAAAAGATTAATTTCTTAATTTTAGGAACGAAAATACTCACTAGCAATTTTTGGGACAAACGTGAACATTCACACAGTGCATTGCACAAACTAATATTCATACCTTTCCCAAGGAGACATATTCTCCATGTTGCAATTTAACAATGTCCTTTTTACGATCAATGATTTCAAGGCAACCATCTGAATGAAATCTCCCTATGTCACCGGTGTAGAACCACCTCATTCCTCTTTCATCAACCTTTAATAGCAAAGATGCAAATGTGAATTCATGCAATCCGAAAAAAAAAGCAGCAAATAGAACTTTCATCTTCACTACGAAAAACACACAACACAACAATGGAAAATTAGAAGTTCTATCTTATCCCATCTTACTTTTTTTTTCCCTCAAGAAAAAAATCAAAAACTAACATGAACCCATACCTTGTATGATTCTTTTGTCTTCTCTTCATTTTTGAAGTACCCAAGTGTCACATTTGGGCCACCAATTACAATTTCACCACGGGGCATTGGTGAGTCATTAGTTAAATACCCACCTTCATGCCAATTGATGAGCTGAGTGACAAAATAAATATTCATATAAGAAATATTCATCTTTTTTTGGATACCACAAGAAAAAGCAAACTGCCACAGTAAGATAATCATAGTAGAAAAAGAAATTACTTAAGATTGTAGCCTCCCTCACATTTCACCAGTAAAACAATGCAGAAAGACTAACAACTTTTTACTCATCTCCATTTCTAAAGGATCTTGAGGAAGAGTGATAGGATCAGTCCCTCAGAGGTAACAATGATCTTTATTGATGACGGAGACCTTAGCAATTGCCCAAGGAATCCCTAGAAGGGTTACAATTCGCGGAGGAGGAAAGAGCCCTCTACTCTGCAACACATCAAGAACTGAATGAATGCCCCTCTGAATCCTATTGTTCCTCTTTTATACTCCTATTCTCCCTTCTAACTGGTTTTCCCGCTCTTTCTAACTGACTCTACAGTTATCAGCTGCTGTTATTTTCTCCTAACTAACTCTAACTAATGCTTCCTTCTCTCATATACTTTCCCGTATCTTGCATCTCTATCACTACCCCCCCTGGAAATTCACCTTGTCCTCAAGGTGAGCATCAGGGAATTGTTCCTGCAACCTGCTCAGGTCCTCCCAGGAGTTGTCATGCGCTGGCAGATGCTTCCACTGTACCAGCACCTCTTTGTGGCCACTCGGGGAGTGTCTGACCTGCAGCACCTGTTCTGGTTCCGTCAGCAGAACTCCTTCTTCTGATAACCCTGGTGGTAGGTTGGCTGGCTGGGCTTGTGGGGGCAGGGCCTTCTTCAGGCGGCTGACATGGAATATGGGGTGGAGTTTGCAACCCGGAGGCAGCTCTAATCTGTAAGCAACAGGGCCTATTTTTTCCAGTACCTGAAACGGGCCATAAAACCTTGGGCTGAGCTTCTCGTTTACTTTCTTGGCCAGGGATTTCATGCGGTAGGGTTGTACTTTGAGGAATGCCCACTCGCCCAGCTCAAATATCAACTCCCTGCGATGTTTATCTGCATATTGTTTCATTCGCTGTTGTGCTAGGGCCAAATTTGATTTGAGCTCGGCTAGGACTTCATCTCTTGAGGCCATGAGGGACTGGACTTCCTGGACCTTGGAGGGGTAGGTTTCTCCTCTAAACAAAACTGGTGGGGGTCTGCCATATAACTCCTGGAATGGGGAGAGCTTTGCTGACGCATTAAAGGTGGTGTTGAACCAATATTCGGCCCAAGACAACCAATCAACCCATTGCTTGGGTTTAGAACCAGCGAAACAACGAAGGTATGTGGGTGGTAGTCAGTGCTATACTTCAATTTAGTACCCGCCGAATGGAATAGTTCAGACCAGAACCGGCTGAGGAAGAGAGGGTCTCGATCCGAAATAATAACACAAGGGAATCCATGCAAGCGAACAACCTCCTTTACAAAGAGTTGTGCTACCTCTTTGGCTGAATATGGGTGTGATAGTGGCAGGAAGTGTGCAAACTTAGTGAGCCGATCGACCACTACCATGATGGAGTCCTTACCTTTTGCACGGGGTAAACCCGTGATGAAGTCCATTGAAATTTCTGACCAGACCTGGGTGGGTATTGGCAACGGTTGTAGCAACCCAGCAGGAGATAAGGCCTCATATTTGTTGGTCTGGCAGATTTGGCAGTTTGCTACATAAGACTTCACTTGTTGGCGCATTCCCCTCCAATAGACAGCAGCTGCTAGCCGTTTATAGGTTCTGAAGAATCCCGAGTGGCCTCCAGATGGTGAATCATGAGATTCTTCTAGTAAAGTAGGGATTTGGGATGACTTTTTTGGGATGACTTTGCACCCTTGGTAGAACAGCTTGCCCTGTTGTAGGCTATAACCAAGTAAGTTTTGATTCCCTTGGGACAGGCCACGGATTATTTGCTGTAGGTGTTCATCCTCTCCCACTTCAGCTGCGATCGTGTCCCACATGTTCATTTTCATGACAGAGATGGCTTGGTAAAGCATCTGGCGCGAGAGTGCGTCTTTCGAAGCCTGGTCGAAATTGAATTTCAAAATCCAGTCCAAGGAGTTTTGAAGTCCACTTTACTTGATCTTCCCCCAATGTTCTTTGGTCAGTTAAAAATTTCAGGCTTCGGTGGTCAGTCATGATGATAAAATGGCGGCCTAGTAGGTAGTGGCGCCACTTCTGGACTACAAATACAATCGCCATAAGCTCTCTCTCATATGCTGATTTCTGCTATGCCCTTTGGGATAGAGCCTTGCTTAGGTAAGCGATTGGACGCCCTTCTTGGGATAAGACAGCCCCCAACCCATGGCTTGATGCATCAGTTTCCAAGACAAATGGTTTGGAGAAATTGGGTACAGCTAGCACAGATAGTTCAATCATTGCCTGTTTCAGCGAGTCGAATGCTTGTTGTGCTTTTTCTGACCACTGGAAGGCGTCCTTCTTTGTTAAATCTGTGAGCGGTTTGGCTAGAACCCCATAGTTCCTCACAAATTTCCGATAATATCCTGTTAGTCCCAGAAAACCCCTCAAGGATTTGAGATCTTTGGGTGTTGGCCACTATCGCATGGCCTCTATTTTTCTTGGGTCTGCTGCCACGCCTGAAGCAGATACCATGTGGCCTAAATACTCCACTGTTAGGACACCAAAATCACACTTTTTTCTATTAAGGATGAGTTTCTGTTGCTGTAATACCTCAAAAACAGCAGTGAGATGTGACGCGTGGGATTCCTCATCCTTACTGTATATAAGTATGTCGTCGAAGAATACCAACACAAACTTCCGGAGGAAGGGTTTGAGGATGTCATTCATGAGGGCTTGAAAAGTAGAGGGGGGATTGGTGAGCCCAAATGGCATGACTAGGAACTCATAGTGTCCCTCATGAGTGCGAAATGCTGTCTTCGCAATGTCCTTGTCCACCATTCGTATTTGATGGTAGCCAGATTTGAGGTCTAACTTGGAGAATATGGTGGCACCTGTCAGCTCATCCAGCAATTCATCGATGACAGGAATCGGGAACTTATCCGGTACCGTGATCCGATTTAGTGCTCTATAATCGACACAAAATCTCCAGCTGTTGTCCTTCTTTTTCACCAATAATATGGGGCTCGCAAAAGGGCTCACGCTTGGCCTGATTATACCAGCATTTAGCATCTCCTGGACTAACTTTTCGATCTCATTTTTTTGATAGTAGGGATAACGATAGGGTCTGATGTTGGGAATCGGTGCTCCTTCCTAAAGAGTAATGGCATGGTCATGATTCCTTGGGGGAGGCAACCCTTCCAGGGGTTCAAAGACCTTAGGGTGGTCATCCAAGACTTGTTGTACTGTTGTTGGTGTTGTTGTGGTATGGGCTAGCTGGGTAGCTAACGGCCATAATTGCACTACAAAGCCCTGTCCTTCTTGCTCTAATTCTCGCAAGGCCGCCCTCAAGGCGGTACCACCGTAGCACAACTCCGGTGCTCCTGTAACACCACCCAGCAGCCCTCCATTTGAAATGATAACCTCGACTTGCCAAAGTTAGTTAAGGTGTCCCCTAATTTATCCAACCAAGCCAAGCCCAGTACTAACTCCGAATTATCCAGGGGAAAAATATAAAAATCTTCTACCACTTGGAGGTTGGGGAATTGAATGGTTACTTGAGAGCATTTCCCTTTGCACAGCCAGTACGTTTCTCCAAGCCACTGTGACCACAAACGCCGCTTTTTGCAGTTGTAGCACCGCTTCTTGCGGTTGTAGCGCCGCTTCTCTAACAAATACGGGGCAGATGAAATTATGGGATGCTCCAGGGTCAATTAGGACTCTCACCTTGCGCTCGGCTACTTGACCCCATGCTCTAATTGACCTAGGTGATGGGCTCCCAGCCATGCTTTTGTAAGATAGTTGCGATTCTTTGTAATGGTTCCCCACGTCCTATGACGTCGTGCCATTCATTTTCCCCGCCTTCTTGTTCTTCCTCTAGTATCATGAATCTGAATCCTTTGTTCTTGCAAATGTGATCTCTTGTGTACTTTTCGTCACAAGTGAAGCATAGGCCCTTTAATCTTTTGTCTCGCATCTCTTCATCTGAGACAGACCGAAATCCTATGCGACGTCATCTATCGTTCTCGGACCCTCGCGAGGCAGCTTTTCTATCATTGCTCGGCCCGCCATTGCTCCCCTCTACTCATCGACAGGGAGAGTGTTTACCGCTTCCCATCGCTTATGGTCCCTCCTTTATCAATGGAGTTTCCTCTAGATACTGGAAAGTCTCGAGCCCAACTTTTCCCCACAGTATTGGGCCCAATTTAGTCTCTGGCCCAAGCCTTGTTTCTTACTTCAATTAACTCGGCCATTTCCATCATATCATCAAGTGTATCGAAATGATGTAAGTCGAGTTTAGAACTTACCTCTTCCTTCAAGCCGTTGATGAACAGTCTGTCCAAGAATCGTTGCTCGCGTGTCTTCAACGTGCTCGCTAGCTGCTCGAATTGGTGGCGGTAGTCGCGCACCGATCCGGTTTGTTTCAGCGCCATTAGCATTGTGAACGGGTTGCGAGCCATCGGCAGTTGGAAGCGTTTCACCACCGCCAACCGGAAACGTTCCCAAGAGAGCTCCGTTGTGGTTGTTTCCCACCACTTGAACCACGTCAGGGCAGGTCCTTCCACCGCGACTTTCGCGACGGCCAACCAATCCTCCATCGGCACACTGCAGATCTCGAAGTATCGATCAACGCGATCGATCCAACCATATGCGTCTTCGCCATGGAACAAGGGAAGATCGATTCGCCTCCTCAGTTCCGAACCTCCGCCGCGACGATTTGCGGAGGTCTCATCCTCACATCAAGTCATTGGGCCACCGTGCGTGGCGATTGTGATGGGTGTGATGGCGGTTGCGCTCGACCTGCTCCAAGCGTGTCTCCACTTGCGCGATTCTCTCTCCTATACCCGCGATCGACTCCTCGAATCGTTCCAAGAATGCATCAAATTCCGCTTCCATCTTGGATTTGCGCACCATGCGATTCCCAGGGATCCAAGACTACTGATACCAGTTGATAGGATCACTTGCTATGAGATTTAACATGAGGAAATAAGCCATCAAATACTCTAGCTTTCACTTCGCTCACTACCTGTTTTGTATCTCTACCCTAATTGGTAGAACTCTCTGAAAATTTTTTGGACATGTGTCTAGTGTGTATGCAACAAAGTGATAATAAATAAATCCAGGGATCTAAACTTAACATCTCTCACTGAAACCATAATAAATTCCCAACAGCAACAAAAGCCTGAATTGTAAAGAAGGCACTGATTTTTTTTGTCAATATAAAGTTTTAACCAATATGATGGTTATGGAATATCTTTAATGAGAAATGTAGATTAACTGTGCATATGTGCGTAAGAATATAAGCTGCAAGGAGAAAATGCTCTAAACTATATTACAAAATTAAACCCATATAAGTTTCACAATAAAGAGCAAAAGTTTCATTTATTTGTGTAAGAACCTTGGAATTAGGCTACTGAGAGTGGGGACTGGCTCGAGGTGAGGGTAGATTGCAAGAGGTCATTGGTTCAAACTTCCAAGCTCCCATGGTATTCAAAACAAAAAAAATGTAAAAGGGTAAAGTAGATGTGATCAATTATTACCTTAATAAATGAGCATGGAAGAGGTGGTCCAACACGACCAACGGATGTATCATCAACATCAGAGAATGTACCGCCAGCACAAGTCTCTGTAAGACCATAACCTTGACCTATTGGAGCACTGGAAATGACAATCCAATATAAATGTGTCAGAAAAATTAATAAAGACAAAAGGGAAAAACCAAAAAAAACAAAATAAGTACAAGAGTAAAGCTAGTAATATGCCCTTTGCAGAACATTCAACTGTAATCTAGTAATATATCCTTTAGAAGGCCACTCAACCCATAACAGCAATAGAAGATGACTTTCCAAAAGAAATATGCAGACCACCAGAGAAATTTGAATTATAGTGGATATCAACTTTTCAAGCCCAATTGTAGCAACTCACTCACCGGTCATAACAGGGAAGAGCAGTAGACATTTAAACTTTTGTAGCAACTTTCCCTATTTTGACTTTTGGTAATACAGCAATCACTCATTTTACAATAGTATTTTCTCCAAATTTACCTCTTTCAATTCCAGTTTCCGTACAAAAGCAACAACTATAATACTCCCAATGCTGGTAAGTGGGCTTTTATTGACCCAATGCTCAATGGGCATCAAAGAATAAATAGTCGAAACAACAAACAAGTGTAACTTTCACTAAAGAGCGATTATCTTTATGTACTAAGAATTTCACTTCAATGTTAAAGATAGGATAAGTTTTAGAATATCTATGCATGCTGTAATTTGGCACCCATGGTTGGAGAGGAAGGCCAGAGTCTTCTAGGATAATTCATTGGACATGCAGAGAGACTGGCTATGTATGCTTAGTCAATGAATCTTTCTTGTTTAGTCTGGATTTTGTGCCCTTAATGATTTTGGGTTTCTTTGAGGTGGATATCTTCTCTTTTTTTGGCTAATCATATTTCTTCTTTTGTTTGAAAAGTGCACAATATGTATATATCTTGACAAGACTAACCCAAGACAAATATTGATGAATCTCTGAGTATCAGCAGAGAGAGGAGCACCGCCGGATAGTATAAAACGGATACGACCACCCAAAATTGCTCGAACTTTTCTAAACACAAGAAAATCCCAGAGAGCCTTCTCCAAGCCCCAAGCTCCAAACCAGCTACCATTGACTGCATGCAACCTCCGTGCATATGCTAAATCAAACAACTTCTTAGATAGTCCTCCTGTAGCATTTACCTGCATTGGCAAGCTTAATTCTTCATTCTTGCTCCACTGACTGTGTAAATAAAAGTCAGGTTTCATGCAACTACCTCACTAACACACACATGATGCTATTGATGCATGAAGTATAGGAGAGTTATTCACATGATTCACAAATCAGAATACCTTCTTGAGCACTCCATCACGGACACGATCAAGAATTGCTGGTACAGCCGCCATTAAAGTTGGCATCAACACAGTAGCATCCCCCTTTGTTCCTTTTTTAATTTTGTTTGATGTATCAGTTATGGTCAAAGGAGATCCATATCCTATAGCACTTCCAACAGCTGCAATCAGATTCTACAATGTATTCTAGTTCGTCAAAACATGTAATAAAGGAAAACAGGGGAAAAAAAATTAAAACAGAATGTCCTTAGATGGAAATATGTATTCAATACTTCAATCTATTCACAAAACTATATCCCAATACCTCAGCTGCTAATTCAAGGATGTGAGCCATTGGTAAGTATGCTAGATATACATCATTTCTCCCAAGGTTAGGAACAATTGTCATTACAGCAGATACTGTTGCTAAGACATTGCAATGAGTCATCATCACACCCTGTGTAAAAGAAAGAAATCAATCAAAGAAATGGTACAACAATATAAACGAGAGAATGAAAATCAAAAAGGAAGGAAAATAGAGCACAAACTATGGTCAAACTAAGATACTATTTAGCACTTTCAATCCAGTGAAATGATTTTAAAAATTGATACTGGAAGGAAGAGCTACACATCTCAGATGCTTCCAACCTTAGGTAATCCTGTACTTCCACTTGTATACATTATAACTGCAACATCTGCTGGAAGAGGTAAATCAGCATCAACAGGATTTTCTCTACCAAGTCTCTCGACATCTGCAAAGGAAGTGATGGTCCAGCCGTGCTCAACAGATAAGGCATCAGATTGGACATCATCATCCATGCATATCACACGTTTCACTGAGTCAAGTTGTCCCCTAATACGTACAAGTGTCCTCAATTCTGTTTGCCCACATATCACTGTTGTAACCTCTGTCTGGCACAGACTTTGCATGTGAGTTCATAACAAAACAAAAATAATGCCAAACTTTGAACAAGCTATGGCTAAATTAACAACTACATGAGACAGTTGAGTTTCAATCATTAAATAAATTTTAAATACCATAATTTTAAGAAGTAGTTTATACAATGACATTTGTTATGGCATGTCCTGTAGTATGCCTTAGGTGATGCATCATACATACAAAGGTGATGCAAGTCTACCAATCAACTAGATCATTATAATGGTGAAGGAAGCATAAGCAGGGTAGCACTTACAAACACATTCCGGGAAGAAAGGTGTTAGAATTAAAAGAGACAGAGAGGAAAACATAAACCTCATTCAATGAGTGACATAAAGCTTCCTCTCCCAACGATGCATAAATAGTCACTACTGTCACATTTCGCCTGAAGCAACCCTGAGAGAGGGAAACAAAAGTCATAAGAAATAAAATAAATTATGGCCACCGTTAAATTAGACTTAATAAATGGCTCAGAAAAACAATCCAAATCTTTCATAGCCTACAACACTTAATGATGAGTTCACTACTGATTAATAATGTGTATTGATCGGTTAACTGACTAACTCATATATCAACTAGTCGATACACTTTAACCAATAAGGAAGGTGCAAGTTTTGAGATTTCCGAAAAACTCCCAGAAAAATTGAAAAATGAAAGAAAAAAAAAAAGAGGAGTTCTAACAACTTATGGCCTTACCACATATTCAGAAATATTTATTATTTTTTATCAATTATTTTTACTTACTAAAAATAAATAATGTGTATCAATTAGTTAATGAACAAGTCAGTCAATTTATCTCAGCTGAAAAAAAAATAAAAATAATTTTTAGTCAATCAACAATTGATACGTATCAACCATTAATTGACTTATCAATAACCAATGAAAGGAGGGTGTACGATTTGAGGTCAGGAAGAAACATCTTCCCAAATTAAACTGGCACGCCATTTGAATTTGAAAAAAGAAAAAGATTATCTTAATTAAAAATATTATTTTTTATTAAATTATCTTGATTACATATTAAAAAGTTTTTTAAAATTTTTTAAATATTAAGTACTTTTATTTTTCATTTCATAATTTTTATCTCCGCTTCAATATTGTTAAAATCTAGACTGACGCCCTTAACAAATCTGCCCATAAAGAAAAAAAATCCGTTAATAACAATGCAAACGGGATACCAAGCAATCAGCCGCACTAGAAGCAAGCTAAAACCACACGCCAATCTATCATGCAAATCAAAATTCAAAGTTTGTTAATATTTTTCCTCGACTTAAAATTACTTGAACAACCATTACTTCAAATAAATAAATATGAAAAAATCCACCACAAAAAAAGATTAAATATGAAAAAAAATGAAAGAAACAAAGAGAAAAAAGGATGAAGCATAAGACCCAAAAAAAAAAAAAACCTGTAGCGCAATGAACCACTCTTCCCTGGTATCAGCAAAGATGGCAACACGCTCTTCCTTCACATGGCCCATCCTTGCCAACCCAGAAGCGAAGCTGCAAACGGCTTCGAACACTTTGGCGTACGTGAGCCACTCATACTCTCCCAAGTGAAGCTTCTCGAAGGACCTTCCGTCCTCGGTGGTCACCATCTCCCTCGATATCAGCCTCCGCGTCCCAAGCAGCAGCCTCTCCCTGTGGCGCCGGCACGCCTCCTCGAACAGCTCCGCCAGCGTCGTCACGCCATCCCACGCCGTCTCCACCAGCGACTCGAACCGGCTGTTGCGGACCGCGAGGCCGCGCTCGCCGCCCACTTCGGCCGGCAAGGCGCGGCGCTTCTTGGCTCCGTTGGCGGAGTTGCGGACTACGAGGGTGACTAAGAGAGGGACTATGACGCCCACAATGTAGGGAGTCATGGATTGGTCAGTGTATCGCCGTCGTTGATTCCTATGCCAACTGAATTTTGGGCGTGAGTTTGGGGTTGAGTTGGTGTGACTTGTGAGACAATGAGAGAGAGAGAGAGAGAGAGAGGGGATTTAATAGCGGATTTGAGAGAAGAAGAATTATTGCATGTCACGCCATTTAACTATGTTATTTACTCCTTCCATTTTTTAATTATAGTCCTTTAAAATTTTAACATGGAGACTAAAAAATACATAAATGATATTGATCTTAAAAAATATTTAAATTGTTAAATTATTTTATATAAATTTTATTAATTTTTTATTTTTTTTTCAATTATCAATAAAAGATAAAATAATATAAAATAATCAATTTTTTTATTAAAATACTAAAATCATAATCAATATGAAATAATTTCTTTTTTAAAAGTAAGTATAATTAAAAAATGGAGGAAGTACATGTTAATACCAATTATAGTTATAACATAATTTTACGCGATATATATATATATATATATATATATATATATATATATATATATAACATTATTATAAAATTAATATTTTTATATTATAATAATTAAAAAATTATTCTAACAATTACTTCCTCGTACTTTTTTGAAAAAAATCCTTTTCTCTCTCAAAAAATTTGATCTGCTTCGTACTGTACTTAATTAACCTCCTTGGTATATTATAGAATAATAGTATTATTTTGACTCATATTTTATAGGACATTGTGTCGATACACTCTCATCAATCTTTGAATTGGACATGGATTCAATTTAGTTTGTGTCCCGCACCCCATTCAATAATGGATATGAGTGTGTCGACACGATATCCTATAAAATATGAGTCAAAATAACATTTCTCATTATAGAAATATATCTATCTCTTTTTAATAAAAAATATACTTTTATATTTATTCATATTCACGTTAGCCTAAGTTAATGAGCCACACTTTTCGAAAATTTGATAAAGATTCAAATTTTGGAAACAACAATTTATTGAAATGTGAAATGGTGTTTTGATTGTGACAGTATGAGGTAGTGATACTCAAAAAGAAAAAAAGGAAAAAAACCCTCACAGTAACAATTTAGCATGCCTTAATATTTACCATAATTCTGTTGATTTTACTTATGTTAATCTTATTAAGTGACGGAACATATGAACATTTTATATTATTTATTATCATTTTTTTAAAAATGACAACAAATAATATAAACTAAGAATATGTATTATTGTTAATTTAAATTTAAAACAATGTTCACAGATAAAATAAGCATAATTTTACGCCAGATTGTAAAACTACTAAAATAAAATAAAATTCGAGAAGAGATTTATGGGGGTGACTGGTCATAACGAGGAAGAAGTGAACGTTGGACTTTCAGTTGTGAACGAGTTCCCCAACTTGGCTTTTTTGCTTTCATGTGCTTGGCTCTAGTTATTCGCTTTGCTCTGTGTTTGTCGTCAACGTTGCTTAAATTTGGTAGTTTGGCAGGTTTGGGTTGCCAGTGGAAGACTTTGATGCCAATGCCATATGACTGAGGGAGCATAAATAGGACGGAAGAAATAATTTGTTTAGTGAAAAAAAATAAGAAATTGGTATTTCATATAATAATAATAAGAAGAAGGAGAAGAAACTAGTATCTATGAGGTGTAAAACTAGAAGAATTGTGGTTCAGTTCTGTTGGTGAGTGTGGGCCCCAAGGACTGATTCTGGAAGAATACATTTCTGGCGATATTGAGATGTGGTGCATGAGGAACCAAAGCCATTTTATCGACACGTCATCCCTTCGCCTTTGTGCAAATTTTATTTACCATCTACTGAATTCTCAAGGACTCATTATGAGACGGGCAACCGCCGAATATTTGGGGAAGACCCAAATCCAATCTGATTAATGTATAGCCCTTCCCTACTTGTCGTATGATCCATTCATTTTTTTCTCTTTTTTTGGTTTTTTTATTTTTCCTTTAGGTTAATGGCCCAACTATTCGCCCAACATCCATGTTAATTTCATTTTCGTTTGTAAGATGTTTACAACACATAGAGTGAGCCACGTGGATGATAGAGTAACATATACGTCAGATGAAGCTCATCAGAAACCTTGGACCTTCACTTCCCACAAGCCACAACTCTATGTCCTGCCTTAGCCCCCTTTCTTTCTTCTCTTATCATAGATTGTCAGTGCTGCTGGCGCCACCAACCATAAAGAATGGATCCAGTAGCAAAAATGCATGGGGAGAAGGCTGTGACATCATTAGACCACCACCACACCACCATGCCTCTACTCACCTTGCCAATTGCCCACTACACAACGGCCATCGAAGATCCCATCCACTAGAACTGCTACTACTTGCACCGCTCACACGCCACTACAGAGCAGCTACCACACCCCACATCTATCTCCCTTGCCACCACTTCTCTCCCTATTTGAAGTAAAGGAACCACAATGTCGACGATTTTCTGGTGAGTCTTCCTGTTTCAACTGAAACACCTCTGTATTTGCTTTGTGTGCCTTTATTCTATTTTGCTACTGATTTACCATTTTTATGCTATTTCTGATCTAGGTTTTTGTTAGATATATGTATTGTGGATTTTGTGTTGACACAGTTAGGGTTTGTTTGATTTTTCTTACATTGGAACTCTAATTTTGGGTTTTAGTTTGCAGTTTGCACCAAGCGCACCCTATGAACCCTATGAACCTATTTCACGATTTTCACATATGGGTATTTGATTTTTTTTTTTGTAAAGATTTTGTGCTCAATCTAAAACCTTCCTTTATTTGAAGTGATCTATGTTAAATGGTGATTAGTGTTGATTCTAACTTAATTTGGATTTGTGTGCCAATCATTTGATGTTATCGTTGATGGCATTGAGAAGAGCATTGTCCAGGCCCATGAAAATATCTACCCACGATCAATATTTGTCAATAAGTGTAAGGAAAAAAATCTACATTCCTTATAAGATAAAGCCTTTTTATTTCACAAATTTGAGAGGATCGAGTTCATTTTATATAGGTTCTTTACTAACCCTGTTATTCTTTCTCTTTTGTTTTGTTATTCTACCTGCTACAAATTTCCTTGATGGTGTATAGAATTTCTTTTTGTAATTTATTTGTCTAGGGAGCTAAGCTTGAATACCTTCATGCACATTGAACTTTCCTTCTAAGGAGATGAAGACAGTTTTGATTTCTTTGGTATATGCAAGTATGTTGTCATGTTGGAGCTATAGATTATGTCAATTTCATTACATCTGAGAAATTACATTTTTTCCAATGAGTTGGTGTCATAGATCAATTACTGATGCATTAAGATATTGAGATATTTTTATATGCATTTAGAGGTTGATTAAGCTTTTAGTTTTCATATTAATCTAAATACAAATTGGTTAGATGAGTTTATCCATAGATTATGTAACAAACTAATCTTGCTATTCAGTGCATTCCAAAGGTTTTGCTATTCAATGCATTCCAAAAGTTGGGCTTCTTATTCACCATCTTCCTTTTATGAAACATAACAGATGCTTCAGGGAGCGCACCAAGCAACACTCCTAACAACCATTGAGCTTTAAATGTGGGTATCTATAATCAATTATTGATTTATCTATGAATTACCTTTTTTCATCCTCCCTTTTTAGTTGAATGCTTTTTAGATAAATTTGAGCTTGCCCATTTTGTTAATTGTCTTATGGTCTTAAACTATGAAATCAGATACTTTTGGAGGAGTTCCCTCCCTGCTCCTCTCTTTTTGGGATTGAGAATATGCTTTTTTGATTAATTTGAGTTTGCTTCATATTGTTAATTGGCTTGCTTTATGGTCTAGAACTATGTAATTTGAGGCTTTGTGAGGCATATTACTTTTTTTTATAGTGAAAGTTATGCCTTTGATGAATTTGAGTTTACCCTATGATGCTGCCAATTATATAGCTTTATTTTGTTGGAAGCATGGGAAATGTTGATTTGGCAATTGCAAACAAAGCTATTATTTTGGATTTAATGTCAAAATGCTAGGCTCCGTGAAATGCTGTGCAGAGAATAAAGCTGCTAAGATTAGATTATATAGAGTCATTTATGACTTAATTGAAGATGTGAGAAATTCAATGGAAGGGCTCTTGGAGGCTATTGAGGTAAATCAACATATAGTTGAGTGTGTAACTTCTCAGCTTAGATTAGCGTGTGAATGCTTTTATTTGAGTACACTCCTGGGCTTCTATTCTCTTTTTTTAGTTTTCAAGTTCATGTTGTTGGTTTATTTAATGGCTTTCATCATTTTTTATTTATATACAATCTTATTTATTCTATTAAGTTTTTTGTGCAATTTGATTTAAAGAAAAACATTTTTGGATTCTAAGGTTTTTTTCATTATACAAGAACCTACAATATCTTCTACTCTATACTTGACTAAAGATTATGTTGCCACACTAATGTACTTTAACTTCTGGAATAATATAAGGGGTTCTAAAGCCAAGTCTTAAGAATAGAAAATATTCAAGACAAGACCATGGTTTTAATTTATTCATGGTTCAAACAGGGTAAGTTGCATTTGCCTTTGAAGTTTAATTTGTTACTAGATTCATTTATTAATTGTATTCCTTTAGGTCTGACAAGGTTTGCTATATTACCATCCTAGATTGCATTACCTTCTAAGCAAATTACAATACAACTTGATTGCATTACAATATTATGATTGATTTATATATCATGTTATCATAGCAATTGTTACTCCAATCAGATCAATCACTTCACATATAATCTAATGAAAATTCTTGTTCATTGTTGATAAGTGGATTATTAAATTGTATTATATGTAATTTATGAACTACTATAACTATCTTAGTGTTTGTATAGTTTGTGTTAAAACCTTGGATTTTGTGTAGTACTCATACCAATGCATTCTTAATGCATGCGTTAGGAGTTTTAATAAATATGATCTAAATTGTTAAGTAATTTCATTTTGTATGATCCGTGCATTGAATGGGTTGTAGATTAGTGATACAAAATACCAACACCAAATACTTACATCACACTATCCAACAAAAGTGGCTTATGTATATTCCTTGGATACAAAGGGGCAAATTTGGCAAGCAAAGAAAAAAAAATCAAAAACCCACCACATGTGCACATTTGGCAGTCTCTCTCCCTTTTCCTCTTTCAAAATAGAAACCACCATAACCCTACCTCTCCCACATTGAACCCCTGTCACTATCTAGTCTCACTTGATCAAACAAGCCACAAAAGCTTTCATTTTTCCCATTCCCCCCGTCATTATCTAGTCTCACTTGATCAAACAAGCCACAAAAGCTTTCATTTTTCTCATTCCATATCTTGACCCATTGTGAGTACATTTAGCAGCGATAGTGGTTGTGTTTTGTTGCTTTTGGCATTTGTACTATAAGTAGTAGAGAGTTACATTTTTTTACAGAAGGTTTACTTTATTTGGTTTAGGATTTACAACTTTTCGTGATCTGGTTTATATTATTTTTTCCTAAACGTGTTTAATGGTTGTGCTCATTTGGCTTGCAAATTTTTTGAACTTTTTAAAACTTTTTGAACAGGTTCAGATTTTTTTGAGTATGGTTCACTGGTTTTTGTGTAGTAGCTATTTTCGAAACTGTTTAAATTTTTTTGTCTAGGGTTTAAGGTTTTTTGAGAAAGGTTTACAACTTTTTATGCATGAGTTTACAACTTTTTGTGCATGAGTTTATAATATTTTATGCATTTGTTTACAACCATTTGTCCGATTGTTTACAACTTTTTGTACACTAGTTTACAACTTTTCTACACTGGTTCATGACTTTTTATGTTTTGGATTTGCTATTTAATGAACAAGGTTTACAGTTTTTTTTTGCACTGGTTTACAATATTTTGAACAATGTTTACAACTTTTTTTATGCTAGTTTACAACTTCTTTGTGCATGGTTTACAACTTTTCGTGTATTGGTTTACAACTTCTTTGTGCATGGTTTACTACTTTTCATCCATTGGCTTACAACTTTTGGTGCACTTGTTTATAACTTTTGGTGCATGGCTTACAACTTTTGGTGCACTGGTTTACAACTTTTTATGCATTAGTTTACAACTTTTTGTCCATTGATTTACAATATTTTGTGCATTGGTTTACAAATTTTTCTCCACTAGTTTACAACTTTTTGTGTATTAATTTACAAATTTTTGTGTTTTATAACATTTTGTTCATTAGTTTACAACTTTTTCTCCACTGGTTTATAACTTTTTGTGCATTAATTTACAACATTTTGTTCATCGTTTAAAACTTTTCCTCTACTAGTTTACAACATTTTTTACATCGGTTTACAACTTTTTGTGTATGTATTGACAACATTTTGTGCATCAGTTTAGAACTGTTTGTTCACTGGTTTACAATTTTTGATTCACTGGTTAGACGTGTAAGTGTACTGCAATTATGGGATTTATTAATATTTCATACAATTGTTATTTATGTTAGTTTGTTGCCTTGGCCATAATTAACGATGATATTGTCTGAGTTGATTTTTTGGTTGTGTTTAATGTGAGGTGCAGCATGTATTCAATAGCCGATGCTCCCCTAATATGCTTGTTGAGTTGTGGGATAAGAGTTTAACTGTCCCTCAAAAGAAGGTAGTTCAAGCAATGGCCTTTGAAGGCCTTTTTGAACTGAAAATGAAGCAACAGAAAAAAAATAGGATCTTCATCTTGGAGGTGATAAAGGCATTCGACCATGTGAAGTGGTGCATCGGCTTCAAGGATTGGTCCATACCTGTTACGGCCGATCCTATAGGTTTAGTGCTTGGGCTTCCTTGTTCTAGTAAGTGAACTAACTTAGTAGAAATGTTTCATTTTTTTTTTCATTTTTCAAATGTAAGGATGAGTTAGTACATTATGATTACATGAAAGTTTTTTCTATGTAAAGGTAGGGAAGTTAGGCAAAATGCATCAAATGAGGATATGGTAGATGTGGAAGAGTTCCATAAGAAAATTATCAAGGAGTTAGAGATAATCATTCGGGAAGGCACGATAGATGATAGATTTAAAAGAGCCTTCATCTTTTATGTCCTGTGCACATTCTTTTGCTTGATTATGAAAGGTACAACAACTTTGAAGTTACTGGTCCATGTGGTTGATGTTGATGACCCCACAAAATACAATTGGGGTAATCGTTGTTGACACCTTAGTTGATAGCGTGAACGAATACAAAGGTAGGAAAAGGGGAGGTGAGGTCTATTGGAGGGTGTGTCTTCTTCCTTATGGTATATCTCATTGATGCAAGTTTATGTATATAATTAGTGGTGCAAGGACAATTCAATTAATTAAATTTTTGTTGGCTTTGAACAGGTTTGTTACCTCCACTCAACATTTGGCTCACATTTAGGAGATAATGACCCTCCACTCGTCAAACACTAGACGAATGAGGCTGCCCAAGCTCACTTTGATAATTAGAAGAGGGATGGGGAGGTACATTAGTGCTAACCTTTGTGTATTGTAGTACTTGTTGGTAATTCACAAGGTAAACATAGATAAGTTCTGTGAATGAGATTTAACCCCTTTTTCTACACCCTAACAAGTACTGTGTTGATGGCATTGTGAAGGAGTTTTTTGACACCCACTTTGAGTATGAGGTATTTGGATTTGCTTGAAGGAGATAGCTGTGTATATTTTTATTTGGAGAATTTGTCCTTACATACCAATGGTTTAAATATAAATAAACACGTTGAATTGTTTGTATACATGAGCTTAAGGAAATGATCAACAAGGTCATTAAAATAGTGTTGAAGTAGCAAAAAGAGATAAAGGAGGGGAAGGTGACCTCTTAGTCACAGAAGGCTCCTTCTTAGGCAAAGAAGGTTTCTTCTTTGGCAAAGAGGTGCATGTTGCACCAGTTTAGTCTCCCGCTCCAGCAAAGAAGGCCCAGTTGGGAGCTTTTGCCAATGATGATTCCATTAAGGACGTTGGAGGTACTTTGAGTGAGGGCTTAGTTACTATGAAGGAGCACTTCTACCTTGAAAGTTTTTCCACAATAAGTGCATATTATGTTCTTGTTTTGTTTATGTTAATTTTATTTGATGGAAGTGGATAGCATGTCATAGGTTGGAGTTTGTATCATATTTTCATGTTTTGGTGTGAAGATATAGAGGAGACACACTTGGAGGAACATGGAGATATGGAAGGTAGTCCTTCCTAAGTGCGGTTGATGATCATGTCCAAGGATGTTACCTTGTCCCCTCGGAGCATAATGTTTCCATCTGAGGTAATTGGAATTTTTTATAATGGTTGTGTAGGCTGGTTTGTTCACATTTTTTATGTGGCCTATGTATCACATAATGTGTATATCCATTGCTTAATGATGTATTGTGTGCTTGTTTAGGAGACGGATGCGTTGATTGTCAACCCATTATCCATGCACAGGGCAGGACAAGTTTTGGCTTTAGCTCAAGCTCTAGCTCGCGCTAACAAGTTTGAGGTTCCAGATACAGTGGCTGATGCGGTGTATACTTGCTGCATGATGAACCATAGCAGGCGTAAGAAAGGCAAGAAATGCAATAATATAGCCAAACAAGATGAGTAAGTCCACAACAGAATATACATTACGATGGTTTGGAGTTAGTTTAGAATTGGTTTACATGTTTAATGATTACGGTTTACAACTTTGTATGAGATGGTTTACAATTTTTTGTCCTTCTTTGCAACTTTTTGTATTGGTTATGTTTTTCCTGCATATGTATTTACATGCTCTACTGAACATGTTTAAAAGGTGTTTGGAATTAGTTTACATGTTTTATTATTATGGTTGACAAATTTGGGTAGGTTGGTTTGTAATTTTTTTTGTACTGGCTTACAACTTTGTCTGGGCTGGTTTGCAACTTTTTGTGTACTAGTTTATAACTTTTTATTTATTAACCTTCTTTGTTTCATCATTGGTTAGGGAAATTGTCAACATTGATGGATATTTCCTCTACTGCGACGAGGTTAAAACTCTAGCAAGGAGAGAATGGATAAGCAACTTTATACAAAATGTGTATATGACCATGTTTTTCTTTATGATCATGCTGAGCCGCTTATGGTTACTGGTCTTATCCTTTCATTGTAGGTTTTTTCCTTTCATGCTGGGTACCTTAATTTTTATGAGAATAAAAAGGCGAATCCTAGCAGATTCTATCTGAGTTCTTGGTTTGCAGTATTTAGTAATGAGGTTGGTGAACTTATATGTTTAGGGATATGGATATGAATGTTTTTGGTTATGTTACTATAGGAAACAATCACTCACGATGTAGAGAAGCACAAGGAGGCGGAGGCCCACCTATTGGACCCTGGACTATGGAGGTCATATTTTGATGGCAATCTGTCAGCCTGCAATCGGGTATGGTATTTTTCTAAGTCCATGGTAAGATCATTTGCCTTATTTAATTTTTAAGGATAAAGTTTCATGAGTGCCAGTGCATTGTTATTAAACGGTATTGTAGATATTTGCTCCTTGTGTGTATAAAGTGAGACAGAGATGTGCACAAGAAGGGGGTTAAATCGTGTATTGATCCTTTTTCGCATTTTGTAAAGCTTTTGAAAATAATAACTATCAGTGTAAAATGTAACACCCTAAAAATTATTTAAAAAATTAATTTGAACTTTATTAGACATAATTTAAAAAATCTAACAGTTTCAATGATGATGAGGACAATCTAATGGATTTGTAAAAAAAAAAAAAAACTTGAATAGTAACTTGCCTCGCTGAGACAGCCAAAACCATAAAATTGGGACCCGAAGATTCTCGAAACTGAATAATTATAGGATTAAAATTAGAAATGGGTAGTAATAAAGATTTTATACCTGAAATTAATTTTCGGGCAATGTTTGATTACGCAGGTACGGTGTTTTACTTTTTTGGTGAAATTTTGGTATGCGATTTTTAACACCGAAAGTTAATTTAATCTTTACAAAATAAAAGAGCTTATCCATTTATATCAAATGAATGGCTAAAATTCAATCTTGAATTACAAGATTCAATCCTAGCCATCCATTTTTCTTTCTTGAATTAAGAATGATTCAATTATATGTTATAATATTCCTACATTAATTGTAAGATAAATATGACTTCATATATTCTCCATGAAGCCAAAAGGAGTTCGGCCATTTGCAAGAAGAACCATCAGCTTTCTCTTCTTTGTCCATGAGCACCAAACTTGCATTCAAAGCACATAAACACTAGCTTAAACTTGTCAAAACCACAAACTTCCTTCATCAAAGTTATTCTACATCTCAAACCTTATAATTCTAACCGATCAAAATTTTAATTCTCCATCAATTTTCACCTTGGTTCCTTACTCCCTCACTGCCTAGGGGAGGTTTGGTATGTGATTAGGAGTTCTCAAGGTGAAGAGAAGTTCAGTAGAGCATCCTTTGGAGCAAAGAACTCCAAAGCTCTTAAAGTAGGGTTTTTCTTTGGCCTTTTTCTTTCAAACTTTTTCTGAGAAATTCTAACTAGATTCAATTCCAAATTTCTCGTTATATTGGTTGATATTATGTTGATATTGATGTATTAATTTTCTTGGAGTGTTTGGATGAAGTTAGAAAATCATTTTTGTCAAAAGAAATTTGGACTAGACTGTTGGATTTTCGGTTTGGCTGCAAACAGAGAAATTTTGTGAATTTTTAGACATATTTGTGGTTATTTTTATAGCTGGAAAAATTATATGTGGAAGATAACATCTTAAACTAATTACATGAATTTTCTTAAGTACTAATTTTAAGGGATACTACTTAAAAAAATTAGAGACCGCAATGGTACTTATGCTTTCAAAATTATTGAAACTGAAGCTGTAAAATTGTATAATTGTGTTACCTTTGAAAATTTTATAGTAGGTTGAAAACATGTGGAGGTGTAACCATGAATTTTATTTTGAATTTATTCAATCATTTTCTATGGTTAAAAATTATGAGAATCCTGGTCTGAGCTGTGTATGCATGGTCTCTAACTACCAAACTTGTACAATTTATTTAACTTGGTTAGAGAACTTCAATTGCTGTAAATTTTTTATAGGACCTTTCAGAAACATTGAGGTATCATGGAGAATTTTTATAGCCTCTGAGTTGATTATTTGATATGAAAAATAAATCTTGCTACTTAAGTGAAAAATCTAGGGTTTTGCTTTACTGTTTTCAGTTTTAGTTTTAGTTTCAATTTTAGTTCTGTTTGTGAAGGAAAACTAAAAAATCGAAAAAATTTCAGTTTTTTCAGTTTTTCCTTTACAAATATGGAAAACTGAAAACTAGCGAAACTCGAAAGCTGGAAAATGCAAAGCAAGCAATTTAATATTGTGTTGGAAAATGAATTGATACTTTGAATTGACTAAATAATGGCATCTTGTACTAGTATGATATGAGCACATGAATATAAATATGAATAATTAAGCATATAAGCTTATTGATGAGGTTAGGCACACATAGATATGAATGCTTATTACAATTGGTCATACGCGAAAGAAAAGCATAAGTTTGCATTTCTTGGACTGAAGAAAGTAAATCTAGTCTATCAGGGAAAGTAAACCTGATGAGAAATATAAGATTATGTTTCTTGGACTAGAGAAAGTAAATCCAATTTGTCAGGAAAAATAAACCTGTCTACCAAGAAAAGCATAAGGTTTATGTATCTTGGGATAGAGAAAGTAAATTTGGTCTGTCGGGAAAGTAAACCGGACTACCCTTGAATTAAGTCGGGGAAAGTAAACCTAGTTAGGAATAGGTTGTGTGAGAATTGGAGAAAGCAAATCTAATGATCATGTATAGGAATGAGCTCAGTCCTAAAAAGTAGTCTATTACCCATTATTGCCATACTGAGGATGGCGGTACACAATGCCTAGATGTGACAAGATTAGTCAAGGGCCAAGACAAGTTAAAGTAGAAATTGGTTTAAGTAATCTTTTATCTTATGTGCTAAGTGAAGAATTTTAGTATCGTTATTGAGGCCAATATGTTTAAGTTGTAAGTTAGCAATGTATGGTTTATATGATGTTGAGTACTATGACATGTGCAAATTAGGTGATTGAATAATAAAAGAAACCCACTTCGGAAGAATGATTTTTGAACTTTAAAATGAACCTTTGATATATGTTGCATGCTCACATTTTCTTGGTAAACTGAAATGGCTGGGATGATAACGATGGCATTATGATTGTGTATTTGGTGAGTTACCTTACTAAGAATTATATAATTCTCACCTCGATATTTTTGTGTTCCCATATCTTCTCTAGGTTGATGCAGAGAACCAAGAGGCTGCTATGCAAAAGAACTTAGAAGTGAAATAGTGTAGCAGTTAATGTTTTTACGATGTTATATTTAGTGGAATGGATAAATATGTAAATATGTTAGAAAACAAAGGTGTATTAAAGCTCATAGAAGAGCTTCCCTTATGTACTTAACTTTGTATTAAACACATGTTTTGGTTTCTTTGCTATATATTTTAATAGCATTACGACATAGTTATCTCGTGAATCGATCGAACTTGCCATAGATATTTAATAAAGGTCTGTTAATTTATAAGTAACAATTTCTTGAGTACAATGTTATGACTTAAGAATAATGTTGTATTTGGGAGGATGTTACAAAATGGTATTAGAGCAGTTCATCCTTATAGGACCTTTAGGAATGGACTGGCTATGCTTCCTTAGTAAATGTCATGCATTATAATTCTATATATGTGTATGACTATTGGTTGGAAATGTTATAGGTTACTGCCACACTTAGTTTGGTATTGAGCCTGATCAACTCAATAATTCTTGTTTGGTGTGATGGGAATCGATGACTTCAAATCAGCGTACTAGGTGTGGAGCTGGAAATGAAGCTGATATGATGGATACGTTCCGTGAGATAGCCGCGGCAATAAGGGAACAAGTGGCAATTGCTAATCAAATGATGGAAAGGTTGGGCCGTAATGAGGAATAGAACCTGGCTGGTAACCTTGGAGGGAACGAGATGGATGTAGAATATCAAAAATTTGCGAAGTTCAGAAAAGCAAATCCTTCGCCTTTTTGAGGAGATTTCAATCCAAATAAAGTCGAAGAATGGATTAAAGCCATGGAGAAGATTTTCTCGATTCTTCCTTGCACTGAGACCGAAAAAGTGGCTTTTGCTACTTACATGCTGGAAGCTGATGCAGAATTCTGGTGGATTGGCACCAAGGGATTGTTTGAAGCCTCTTAGATTGAAGTTACCTGGGAATTTCTTAAGGAGGCCTTTTATCACAAGTGTTTTCCTGTTTCTGTGAGGAATGCAAAGGAGTTGGAGTTTATGGCACTCAAGCAAGGATCCATGAGTGTAGCAGAGTACACAGCAAATTTGAAAGAGCTTTGCAAATTTTCCACCATCTATTAGCATAATCCTGATGATGTTTGGAAGTGCATGAAATATAAAGGAAGGTTACGTGAAGACATTGAAGCTGCTGTGGGACTCTTAGAGATAAGAGATTATGAAACTTTGGTAAACAAGTACCGTTGTGTAGAGAACTTAAATAAGAAGCTAGCAATTGCTCAATCTACTAGGAGCACTCCTAATAAAAGGTTGGCCTTTGAAGACCAAGACTATGAGGATGACCCGCCCTTGAAAAAGCAGTTTCAAACAAGTCCACATAAGGATAAACGACAACAACAGTCAAGTTCATGCCCAAAATGTGAAAGAGATCATGGTAATAGACCTTGTTTGGCTAGATAAAATATGTGCTATCACTGTGAAAAGCCAGGATACAAGATTTGGGAGTGCCCAGATAGGCCTTCAAAATCAACTACAAAGCCACAACAACAGAATAGGGTCTTCACCATAAGTGCTGAAGGGACGTCACCATCCAAGAATTTGACCTAGGGTAGGAACGTTTAGAATTTGATTAAATTGCTTGCTTGATATATGAATACTATCTTTTAAAAATCATTTTCAAATGAATTTTGAGGACAAAATTCTTTTTAAAGTGGGTGATAATGTAACACCTTAAAAATTATTTAAAAAATTAATTTGAGCTTTATTAAACATAATTTAAAAAATCTAACAGTTTCAATGATGATGAGGACAATCCAAGGGATTTGTTAAAAAAAAATGAATAGTAACTTGTCCTGCTTGGATAGCCGAAATCATAGAATTGGGATCCGGAGGTTCCCGAAAATGAAGAAATTATAGGATTAAATTAGAAATGGCTAGTAGTAAAGATTTTATACCTGAAATTAATTTTTGGGCAATGTTTGATTACCTGGTTATGGTATTTTACCTATTTGGTGAAACTTCGGTGTGTGATTTCTAACATGAAAGCTAATTCAATCTTTACAAAATAAAGGAGTTTATCCATTTATATCAAATAAATGGCTAAGATTCAATCTTGAATTACAAGATTCAATCCTAGCCAGCCATTTTTCTTTCTTGAATTAAGAATGATTCAATTATATATTATAATATTCCCACATTAATTACAAGATAAATATGACCTCATAACTTCTCCATGAAGCCAAAAGGAGTTCGGCCATTTGCAAGAAGAACCAGTAGCTTTCTCTTCTTTGTCCATGAGCACCAAACTTGCATTCAAAGCCCATAAACACTAGCCTCAACTTGTTAAAACCATAAACTTCCTTCATCAAAGTTGTTCTATATCTCAAACCCTATGATTCTAACCAATCAAAATTTTAATTCTCCATTAATTTTCACCTTAATTCCTCAATCCCTCATTGTCTAGGGGAGATTTAGTGTGTGATTAGGAGTTCTCAAGGTGAGTTCTCAAGGTGAAGAGAAGTCAAGTAGAGCATCCTTTGGAGCAAAGAGCTCAAAAGTTCTCAAAGTAGGTTTTTCTTTGGCCTTTTTCTTTCAACATTTTTTTGAGAAATTTTGAATGGATTCAATCCTAAAGTTGTGGTTATATTGGTTGATATTATGTTGATATTGGGGTGTTAATTTTATTGGAGTGTTTGGATGAGGTTAGAAGATCATTTTTGTCAAAAGAAATTTGGACTAGACTGCTGGATTTTCGATTTGGCTGCAGATAGAGAAATTTCATGAGTTTTTAGACATATTTGTGGTTATTTTTATGAGCTGGAAAAATTATATGTGGAAGATAACATCTTAAACTAACTACATGAATTTTCTTGAGCACTGGTTTTAAGGGATACTTCTTTAAAAAAACCAGAGACTGAAATGATACTTATGCTGTCAAAATTATTGAAACTGATGCTGTAAAATTGTATAATTTTGTTACCATAGGAAATGATTGATTCATCCTTTGAAAATTTTGTAGGAAGTTGATAACATATGGAAGTGTAACCATGAATTTTATTTTTAATTGATTCAATCATTTGCTAGGGTTAAAAATTATGAGAATCCTGGTCTGAGTTGAGTATATAAGGTCTCTGACCACCAAACTTGTACAATTTATTTAACTTGGTTAGAGAACTCCAATTGTGTGAAATTTTTACAGGACCTTTTAAACACATTGAGGTGTCATGGAGAATGCTTATAGCCTCTGAATTGGTCATTTGATATAAAAATAAATCTTTCTACTTAAGTGAAAAATCTGCTATTGTGCTGGAAAGTGAATTGATACTTTGAATTGATGAAATAATGGCATCTTGTACTAGTATGATATGGGCACATGAATATAAATATGAATAATTGAGCATGTAAGCTTATTGATAAGGTTAGGCACACATAGATATGAATGTTTATTACAATTGCTCATATGTGAAAAAAGCATAAGTTTGCATTTCCTAGACTAGAGAAAGTAAATCCGGTCTGTCAGGTGAAGAAAGTAAATCCGGTCTGTCGGGGAAAGTAAACTTGACTACCCTTGAATTGAGTCGGGGAAAGTAAACCTGGATATGAATAGCCCTATGTGAGAATTGGAGAAAGCAAATCCAATGATCATGTATAGGAATGAGCTTAGTCTTGAAAAGCAGTCTATTACCCATTATTGCCACGCAGGGAATGGCGGTACGTAACGCCCAGACGTGACAAGATTAGTTAAGAGTCAAGACAAGTTGAAATAGAAATTGTTTTAAGTAGTCTTTTATCTTATGTGCTAACTGAAGAATTTTAGTATCGATATTGAGACCAATATGTTTAAGTTGTGAGTTAGCAATATATGGTTTATATGATGTTGAGTAGTACGATATGTGCAAATTAGGCGATTAAATAATAAAAGAAATCCACTTTGGAAGAATGGTTTTTGAACTTTAAAATGAACCTTTGCCATATGTTGAATGCTCACATTTTCTTAATAAACTGAAGTGGCTGGGATGATAATGATGACATTATGATTGTGTATTTGGGGGGTTGCCTTACTAAGAATTATATAATTCTCACCTCTATGTTTTATGTTCTTGTGTCGTCTTCAGGTTGATGCAAAGAACTGAGAGGCTGCTATGCAAAAGAACCCGGAAGTGCAATAGTGTAGTAGTTAATGTTTTTATTATGTTGTATTTAGTGGAATGGATATGTATGTAAATATGTTAGAGAATATAGGTATGTTAAAGCTCATAGAAGAGCTTCCCTTATGTACTTAATTTTGTATTAAACACATGTTTTGGTTTTCTTGCTATATATTTTAATAGAATTACGACATAGTTTTCTCGTGAATCAATCGAACTTGCTATAGATATTTAAGAAAAGTTTGTTAATTTATAAGTAACAACTTCTCCAGTAAGATGTTATGAATTAAGAATGATATTGTACTTGGAAGGATGTTACATAAAACTTGAAGTGCAGTGGAAACATAGTTAGTTACTTCAAAAAATAGATTTCTAAACCTTGTTAAAATAAAACGCTCTTTATTAAATGAAGTAAAAGAAAGAAATAAAGATATATATATATATATATATATATGATCAAGAGTAAGTAAAAAGATCCAGTAGAGATAAATAAAAGAGATCAGAGAGAGTGAAACTAGACACAAGGGATTTTATTCTAGTTCAACCAACCTACCTACATCCAGTACTCAACAACCATTGAGGTTCCGTTCAAAATAGCTTTCTCAACTAGAGAAAGTAAAGTTAGATAGTTTTTACATTAGCCTTCCTAAGCTCTCATTTATGCCACCAGACTAACTTAGAGACTGACACCAGTTGAGTATTCTTTCCACAAGCCTCTCCAAGCTGACATGAGTAGTATTGTACTAGCCTTTCCAAGCTAACACGAGTAGTATTGTACTAGCCTCTCCAAGCTAACCTATCAGTAGTCACCCTTATAGTCATGTTGAAAATAGTCTTGACACTGGCCTCTCCAAGCCAAACCGTGAGTAGTAGCAACCTCTACTGTCATATTGAAAGTGGTCTTGACATTGACTTCTCTAAGCTAAACTGTGACTAGTAGCAACCACTACTGTCTCATTGCAACGAGTTTTACCTTAGCCTCTCCAAGCTATGGCTCATGTTAATCACTAACGAATGAACAAAACAAAGGTTTGTGTTTGGGCTGCCACTCAAACTAACCTATACTGAAGTTTCCTTAACATACACATAGAAGTTCCTGGAAAAAACTTGAATGACTTCCTTCTTCTATTTCTTCCATGGGAAGAGCATAAATCTGATTAAGAATATAGAAGGAACATTTTCTTTACACTTCGAAGATAAAACTGATTACATGAAAAAGATTGAATATTCCAAGAAGTGGGAAGAGATTTTTACAGAGTTTCTTTTCTTGAATATTCAAATCTCACATCTGTCTTCAAGCTTCGCATCTCCTTTTATAATGGTCTTTCTTTGTGACCGTTGCCATAAATCAGTTCCTCAAGTGACATGTGTTAAATATCAGTTGTGTCTTGAAAAGAACAGCTAGAAGAGATGTTGATAAAACTGTCACGTCGATTCTAGGAGCTGTTGTAAATATGAGATTTCTGATCTTCTTTTAGAAATCACTTTTCTACTTTTTGAGCTTGCATTTTGAACTCCTCCTTCATGAAGCCAAGGTGATTGATCAAATAGGCAGAAAAGATAACGTACCGGTTTGAAACTAGGTTTGACTTGATAATTTGAAATTCAAATTTCAAATTTCCCTCCCTTTCCTGTAGCATTCTTTGCTCCACTCATGGGTGAGCTCTCCAATATATGCAATCAGTCTCTTGAAGAGTTTTTTCACTTTCTGATCTTCAATCAAATCTTCTTTGCTAATTATATCTTTGTGATTATGATAATTAAAGATTAAGTAACACGTTGCTTATGGACATATTCTAATTTCTTCACCTTCAGTGTACTTTCTGATATCCCATACTACTTTCTAAAGTCTCTGAACTTGGTTCCTTGTAGCGTTGAAAACTTCTTCTCATTGTTACCTATCAAAAGCTTGGATAAGGATATAATTTCACTTTCATTTCATAACAAATCTCATAACATGTTTACACATGCATAGTGAAATATATATACTCATTTGATTAAGCCTTGCTCTTGCTAAATGATAGGTTCTTGTTATAATCTTACAAGAAACTCAAGAGAAATATCAGTTGTTCTTCAAAGCATTTTCTTTGAATTGGTTTTGTTGTCATTCAAAACACATGAGCGCATAAGGTTCTAGAGCTAATAATCTCTCCCTTTTTGTTGATGACAAACCTATTTAAAGAAAACTTTTTGAAGAGATAATTGAAAGAAATATTACAGAAAGGTAAACATGATATGCATATTCTTTCAATATATCATAACGAGAAATTTTCAGGGAGTTCTTTTTCTTAAGGCATGATCTGAGTCATATAAAAACTTTTTAGCCTTAAGTGACATTTAATCAAGACTGTTGTTGTTTTGTTTTAAGCATAAGACAAACTTAATGTACTTTCTAATCGTTGTAAGAGTAGATGTTAAAGTGAAAGACGTTTAAGCTATGGATGAACAACTAGCTTGATCATTTGTCAAAAGAAAGGAACTTTTTGATGATCCTCACGCTTGAAAACTTAACAAATAAAACTTGTGATATTTTATGTTAGCTATATCCATTCTCAGCAAATCTTAATCTAAAGAGACTTTGACAGGAATGCTAAAAGGTATGAAAAACGAAACGGAGCATAATTTTGAAAAGTAGACTGATGCTTATGTAGTTTCTGACGCTTAGAGAAACCATAAGAAGGATAGGATCAACATATTCCTATGCAGAGTTTTTGAAGTTTATATAAGGATGAATCCCTGAATAAGCAAGAAAGAGCTCTTTTAATTGAGCTATGAAACTTTCCCATAAGAACCAACTTATGAAAACGATGTTTTCAAAGAAGAAGATGTATGCTCCTTTTTAAAACAGGTCTTGTAAAAACAAAACACATTACTTTTCAAGAGATTTCTGAAGCTTGTTAACTGATCTTGATCTTTTTAACATGTATACACACAAGTTTCCAAAGACAATTCAGAAACTATATATAACCAAACTTTGATCAAGTTATTCTCAACACTTTAGAAAACCATCTCTTACAAGAGTAAAGGGTATGATTGAAGACAAGAAGACACAAGAATCATCAAGGAAACGATACTACACATCAGAAAGTTCACTTACAGTGATACAGTGCGCTCTACAAGAAAAGGAGGGAAATTTAAAATTTAAATTTGAATTTGAAAAGTCAAAACCTAGTGTCAGAACTAGTGTAGCATTTCTTTTGCCATAAAGGTCAAATATCCCGATTTCTAAAAGAAAAAGTTCAGAAACCACATTTAGAAAGTAAGAGTAATTTCTAAAGGGACATCAGAAACCTTAACCTCCCAATGGCTTCTACAACAACTTTGACAAATAGACAGGCTACTCTTCTAGATTGTTTTTTTCAAGATACAAATAGATGATCAACATTTGTCACTTGGAGATTTGATCAAAGGTAATAGTCACTAGGAAGGCTATCTATAAATAGAGATGTTATGCTTTCAAACAAAAAGAGATTGACACTGCACAAAGAGCAAAAACTCTATAAAAATTTCTCCTCATCTTGTAAAGCTCATTACATCTTGTAATCATTTTCCTTGCTAATAAAAATCTTCTTTATATGTTCCTTAATTGTTCATATGTTCTTCCAAGGAAGGATAGCTAGAAAGAAGTCATTCAAGTTTTTCCTAGGTCTTTCATTATAAATCTTAAGGAAATGTGAGTGTAGTTTAGTTTGAGTTATACACCCAAGCATAGACCTTTGTAACCTTGATCTAGTAATGATCGATGTGGATTAGCTTGGAGAGGGTACTTGCAATGTGACAGTAAAAGTGTTTTACTGCTCAAGATTTAGCTTGGAGAGTCTGGTCAAAGATTACTTGGTTTAGCTTAGAGAGGCTAGTTAAAGACTACTCGGTCTAGCTTGGAAAGCTGTTCAAAGACTACTCGGTTCAGCTTGGAGACACTGGTGAATAACTACTTGGTTTGTGATAGTAGGAGTTGTCTACTGGTCACTAGTGAAAGCTTGTGAAGGCTATTGTAAAGGCTATCCTTGTTTTTTCTCTGATTTAAGAAAGATTTAGTGAAACTCAACGGTTGTTGAGAATTGGATGTAAGCAGGTTGGCCGAACCGGTATAAAAACTTTTATGCAGTATCTTTCTCTTTTCCTTTATCTTTTATTTATTTACTGCATTAAGTATATTTATTGTGTTTCCTCTGGAAAACTTTCTTTTCCGCATTTAGTTAACTTTCTTAGTTCAGAAAGCTCACTTTCTGACGTCTCTAACACTGTTTTCGTTGCACTTCAAGCTCAGCTTGATAGTACTTTAACAAAGTTTTTCAAAAACTAAAAAGGGAAAGAAAAAGCAAAGCACGATTTGACCTTCCTTCTCGTATGCTTTTCTACTTACAAGTGGTATCAGAACTTGGCCTCTAAGGGGTTAAGTATTCTAACAACTGTAGAGGACAAAGATTCAAAGGACAAATGGCACATAATATCCATATAGTTGTAGGACACTCCATCAATAGACTGCCATTCTTTGATGGTGGGGATTATGCCTATTGGAGAAATCGAATGGAGTTGTTCATAAAATACACGAGTCTTGACTTGTGGGAGATTATACAAGAAGGAGATTTTGTTCCAATAGAGGAAGTTCTAGAAACAAATGATACACCCTCAACATCAAAAGAAGTCCCTCAGAGTAGGTGGATAGAGCAACACAAGGCCAGAGTTTAGCTAAACTCAAAAGCTAAGTATCTACTCATGTGTGCACTGAGTAAAGTTGAATATGACAAAATTATCACTTGTGACACGACAAAGGAAATATAGGGCAGGTTGCACATACTGCACGAAGGCATTGATCAGGTGAAAGAAACAAATATCAGTATGTTGGTTCATCAATATGAGATGTTCAAAATGACAGATCAAGAAAATATTGATGAAATGACCACAAGATTTATGCATATTATAAACCAACTACAGGGGTTACGTAAAAGATATTCTAAAGGTCACAGTCATCAATGGTTAGAAAAATCCAAAGAAGCCTCCTTACAAAATGGTTACCTAAGGTCACAGTCATCACTAAGGCAAAAGACCTCAAACTCTCTATTTGGATGCACTCATTGGGTCACTTAAAACCCATGAGATAGTGCTCTCCGAAATGCATGGTGAATCCAACAAGAAGAGCAAGTCCATGGTCTTAAAGTCATCTAATCAAAAGCCAAACAAAGCTAAGGTAATGAAAGTTACTGAAACCTCTAATGAAGAGGAAGAAGCTAATAATGAGACAGAAGGAGAGGATGTGAACGAGCTTTCCATGCTGGTGAAGAAGATGCCCAAGGTCTGGAGAGGCAAGATGAAGAAATGAAGGGACATTAACCTTAGGAAGGATGAAAAAAGTAAGGTTAAGCTAGAAAGGGTCAATTGCTACAACTATGGAGAAAAAGGACATGCCAAACTAGAATGTCCTAAACTCAAAGTTCCACATAAGAAGTTTGTGCCCATGAAGAAAGGCATACTGGCCATCTAGAGCTGGAGGAAGAAAAAGAAGGATTGAAAAATCAGGAGGAGATGGATATTGGCAACCCATGCTTCATGGCAAGCTATTCATCAGAAAGTGAGCCTGAGGTAAACAATTCTAACTCTGATTTTTCCTATGATGAACTTTTATCTTTATATGAAGAGCTACTTAAGGATTCTCAAAACTCTTTCTTCTTAATATCTCAACCTGAAAAAGAAACATAAAAGAACTATTTTACTACATAAAATGGCCAAGACAGAAGCTGAGAATCTAAGGCTTGAAATAGAAAAACTGAAAAGAGAAAACAAAGTTTTAAATGTAAAATTCAATGCCTTAGAATCTGAAATTGTAAGTAAAAATCAAAACAATCAGAAGGCCATTTTTGCTCTTGAAAGAACTTCAAAGATTCTTAAATATGACATAGAAAAAATGGTGAATGGATCAAAGAATCTTGATCTAATATTTGGGGGTCAGCGTTTCAAAAGACAAGGTTGGGATATGAAGAGGAATTTGATGAGAAAGGAAAATCAACTCTCTTTAAGAAAGAAAAGAATAAAGCTTCTTGTACTTTTTGTTTTAAAAAAGGACATCCACTTGATAAATGCCTCATGAAAAAGAAGTTCATCAAAAAAGATAAAAAACCTCCTTCTCAAAAAACTAACTCAAGAGGACCCAAGAAAGTCTAGATACCTAAAATAAAAACTGTGTTTGTTGCAGGTCTACCTAAGAACACACGTGGAACCTAACAACAAGTGGTATATGGACAATGGTTTCTCTAGGCACATGTCTGGATCCAAAAGGTAATTTAGAAACCTACGATACAAAGACTCTGGATAAGTAAAATTTACTGATGGGGGTAAGGCCAAGGTCACAGGCATAGGAAATGTTAGTAAGGATGATTCTCATCACATTTCTGATGTCTTACTTGTTGATGGTCTGGCTTACAACCTATTCAGTATTAGTTAGTTCTATGACGAAGGATTTAATGTTGTTTTCAATGTTTTACATGTAACATAGTTATTCCTACTTCAAGACAAGTTGTTCTGGCTGGTAAGAGGCATTATAACACGTATATGTTATTCTTAGATGATCTGAGAGATCAAAATATAAAATGTCTCACATTCTTCACAGAGGATAAGTTGTTATGGCATAAGATGCTTGGGCATGTTCATATGAAGCTTATTTTTGAGCTTTCTCAAAAAGAGCTTGTTAAAGGCCTACCAAAAATCAGATTTGACAAGGACTCAACTTGTGATTTCTGTGAGAAAGGTAAATAAACCAAAGCTCTTTTCTATAATAAGCATGTGGTTTCAACCACTAGACCACTTGAGCTTTTACATATAGATTTCTTTGGACCAACCAAAACTGCAAGTCTTGCTAGAAAGAGATATTGTCTTCTCATAATGGATGACTACTTTAGACTTACATAGGTTATATTTCTAGTTTCTAAGGATAAGATAGTTGAAAGATTCAAAGTTTTTGCAAAATGTATTTGCATAGAAAAAGATTTCCAAATTAGCTCCTTCAGATCTGATCATGGAGGAGAATTTGAGAATCTTATTTTTGAAGAATTTTGTGAAAACCATGCCATCTGATGCGAGCTGCCACTTCCCATAACAAATTAAAAATTATTTTTGTAACATCCTAATTTTTAACCCAATACTCTAGATCATACTTAGGTTAAACATTAGTCTGTTACTTCATAGTTCTCAATTTTACTTAGAAATACTTAGCGAAAAATACGGGTAAAAATTTTTTGAAATAAAAAGTGAGAGCCGTGTGATGCGATAAGCGGTAAACCATGTAAAGTAAAACAATTATCTCACAACATCATAACATGAGGCACAACATGAACATCATTGAATATCATCTCATATATATATAACTTGCCCACTTATAAGTGTGGGTCTTAATTTAGTACAAGGGAAATGCATAAAAGAAAATACAACATAAGCATAAACATAATCTACTCCCCTACCCGAGTGCATCTAATGGGATAACCTCTAAACAAAAGAAGGTTTATCCCCATCTAAGTGGTGTGTACTCTAACCGGGTACTCCATCAGACGATCATCACCTCCTACTGGCGTCCATCTCGCGAACGAGGCAAATATCCGGGAAACTAGGCGAGCTCCTCGGACGTGAAGAGGCGGAACGGGGTTCAAGTGTGACCTCCACGGCGTGGCCTCATCTCCGGTCGTCATGCAAGCCTCGGCTGAGTCACGGAAGGCTCACTATCCTCCCTAAGGTCCATGGGTATGGTAGGGGAAGATCCCTCGAAGGGTGCCTGGGTTGCCGAACCCTCGGAAGGATCCGTCTCCGAAAAAGATGACGGGCAATGGGGCACATACTGGGGGTAGTCTCGAGCGGCGGACGTGGATGATGGGGCACGACGAAGCCTCTCCTCTAGGGACGTCGCGCTCAGGCGAACACTAGGTCATCGCCAAAAGGTGAGGCGGGGAGAACTTGATGGGAATGTACAGGGGAGTGAAGGGTCGACCCATGAACATGAATACTCTAACCGTGCATCGACCCACAAAATGGAATGACCCATGGTCCGGGTCATGGTGCACCTCCCATGTCGGCGTGTCCACGAACACTCTGACGTCGCCGCCATCTGAAGAGCGTGGCGAAAAGAAAGAGATAGAGGGAGTGAGAATCTTGCTAAAGAATCTCAGAGGGCCTCCTACTACCTAGGTGTCATCATCTACGTCCCTCGGGGAATCTTGGGTTTATTTATACAAAATGGTGAGCATGTATTAAGTTCATTTTAAACTTTAAAATATATTTTAGCCAAGGTCCATTCATTTTAGGATGATCTTAATGTCATGAATGCAACATAATAGAAAATGTATGCATGGCACTACCTAATGCACATACATAAAACATAACATCAAGCATCATCGTACTTGGTGGCATAAAGTGGCAATAGTAACATTCATATGGGACAAAACTTAGTGACATAATCATAATCATGAAACTTCTCTTCCTCATGGGCCACCTTTAAAAGACAATCGAACCGGGGGTGCTCGGCCGAGCAAGTGTCACCCGAGGCGTGTCATACATCTAGGTTATGAGCTCATACCTTAACTAGTCGTCACTAGTTCTTACTTACCACTTAACGATAAGCGTATCATAAATCATAAATCCCGACTATCTAAGTACGGGTTAGGGGGCAAAACTCTTAGGGGTGCTCGGCCGAACCGGTGTCACCTAAGAGTATAAAATGGTACCGATGTCACATGAGTTCTATGGAGGTGCTTGGCCGAACCGGTGTCATCCTAGAACCCATCTTAGTACCTTAATTTTCAAAATCTCTTTAAGTCCCCAAATTTGTTGGGAATTCGACACGATGGCATTACACCGAATTCCTTCCAAATTTGGTTTATGCCACATAAACATATATCCTCATGAATTCATCATATGAATAACATCATCATCATTTACATAACATACATCATCATGGAACATTCAACCGTTTATCCTTCTACGGTAGCTTATGCTTTGACCCTACAGTCTTAATCATGAGGTTTGGTTCTCTAACATCCGTCGCTCATATTTTATGCACCTAAGGCTCATAATTAAACATCACTCATAATCCTCATATCTACATATAAATCTGAAAAGCATAGGGTAGAATTCTTAACTTGTGATCACGGGGTTCTAGAACTTACGTTTTAGACCCTTTCTTGGTTCCGTCTTCGGCTAAGGCGCTATGAATTAAATCTAAATCAATTATGAGGCATTCCTATGCTTAAGGACTAATTATTAATCATGTTTATCATGTTGTAAGGGTGCTGGACAGAATCCAGAAAAGTAAACGTTCTAAGAGTTCTAAACTTGCACTTTTACGGTTTTCTAGTTACTAGTTTCCTTATAGGTGCTAGAATTCGATTCTAATCCAAATGATACCAAGTTTTTCATGTCTAAACAATCTAAATCTGATTATGTTCCCATTAAAATAGTTTGGATTAGTTCCATAAACAAATGGGTCAAAACTATGTTAAATTCTAGCTTTACGGTATTTCTAGTTAGCTAGTTTCTTACCTATCATGCATAGGATCGCTTCTACATCATCACATGATATTTTCACACATTCCAACACATCAAAACATCATCATACAACATCACACTCATCACATCAGAACCGAAAAAATTTAACTTAAATGAGAGAGTTAAATTGACATTTCTAGGTACATAAGTTAACTAGTTTCTCTTGGAATCAATTTAGAATTTCTAAAAACTCTTAGCAAATCATTTTAATTCATCAAAAGGCTAAGAGAAGCCTTAGGTCACTGACCAAAACATATTCCATCCCCTAAAAGATAATAAAATCACAACTTGTGATGACATAACCTTATAAAGATTTGTAAAGCTTTAAGGAAAACTTAAAACATAGACTATTGGTCCTAGTAGCTAGATGAAAACTCATTGCAAGTCCATCATCACTACTTAGCCGAAATTATGCATTCAAGGAATACATTCACATTTAACTTTATCTTGGAATGAAATGGGCAAGTCTTTGAGCTCTAGGTTCTTAAGTTACGACATAAACTAAACGTGCTCATGCTTTTCATTTTTAATCTTGCTTACAAAGTAAAGTGATGACTTAAATTTAAATATGCAAGGCATAAACTTAAGCGTGCAAGCTTGAAAGTAAATATCTGAGGCATAAACTTAAGCGTGCAAGCTTGAAGGTAAATATGCATGGATTTCAATTCTTTATTTTAGTGCTCTTGGCCCAACAACAATCGACTTTACGGCGAAAATAGATAGGCATTCGAGAAATTAATTAGGTGATAATGCAAGTTCAATTGTTTATTTTAGTGCTCTAGTCGCAACCACAATCGACTTTAAAGTAAAATAGAAAGGCTTCGAATTAAATTAAGTGATGATACAAGTTCCATTTTAATCTTTATGTCCTTAGGTGATAGCTAGAAAGCAAAGATGCATAGCAAGAATGTAAATATGAATGCAAGCATAAAATAAATTATGCAAGTTCATTTTATCTTTCTAGAGCTCTTAACAAGACTTTAAAGGAATTTAAACCATAACCCAAACTCATCCAAACAAGGTAAAGTCAAGCTTAGAGTTCTTTAAACTTAACATAATATTTTTAGGAAATCAAACCATGAAGCTTAGAAAATTTAAGGAAATGGCCGAAATCTTCAAGAAGAAAAAGGAACATTTTAAAACTCTAGAGTTCATGATCTTGATGATATATTAACACCAACATCATGAGTCCTCATCATTGAGTTCATAGAGCCATTTTAAAACATCATTAAAGCTAAAGTTCTCAAGAGTTCAAGAAAGGAAAAACTAAAAACATTTTTGCTCAAGAACAAAGATCAAGCTCTAGAGTTTGTTTCAAGTGATGAACATCATCATGAAACTCTCATCATCAAGCTCTCATTCCTTCATTCCCAAAGGCGCATGGCGAAACATAAAGAAAGGAAGAAGGAGAAGAAAGAAGTTCTAAAAGGAACCAAGAGAAACTATGAACATCAAGCTTGAAACAAGAACTTTAAAGAAAAGAATAGATCAAAGAAAATCCCTACTTGGTGTGATGAACTTGAAGATGGAAGAAGAAGATGAAGAACTTGAAGAACTCCAAGAACTTGAAGAACACAAAAACTTTGAGAGAAAAAGCTTTGAGTGTTCCTAAACTTAGCAAATGATCTAAAAGTGGTGCAAGCTCCTCAAGGCATTCTATTTATAGAGAAATGAAACAAATGGAGGTGTGAATGAGTGAAGAGGTTTAGGCCATGAGGTGCAGATTGGAGGGCATCCCATGAGTTCCATGAGGTGAGATAATGTGTTCTTGAGGCATGGTGAGGTATGGCTCAAAGTATGGTGAGGTATGGTTCAAGGTATGGCCTCAAGCATGGTTCTTTGAGTGAGAAAATAATTAAACATGTGGCCAAGAGGAGTGTGCTGGCTCTAAATGCATCAGCCAAGCGAGGAGAGTTTCTTGCATTTTAATTGTGGTTTAGAGTTGTGTTTAGGTGTATCTTTGATTATGCTTAAGATTAGGAATTTGTAAGAAAGTGTTTAGGTAAAGGAAATGGATAATTAAGGTGGTCTAGACATAATTAAGGAGTGGTCTTGCACCATTAGTGAGTTAAATCCTCAATTTAGAGTCTAAACAACTCTAGACACATTTCCTTGATTTAAGGAATTGGAGAGAGAAAACACTATTCAAGATTCCAAGACTAGGAGTCTTGAGTTCTAAAAAGGGATTTAATGTTTAATCTAAGCAATTTTAGGTTCTAATTAACTTTAATAAATTATTTTGACTCTAGATTAATTAGGGAAATAAATTAATCTTCGTTTCAGAGCTTAATATTGCTTAGGTTTGCTTAATTACGTCATTAAGCTCAAAAACACTATTCTAGGGGCAAAATCATAATTTTGCACTAAAATTGCCGAGACCACGGGACTTGAACAGAGACCTCTAGACACATGAAAACATGTTTTTAAACCTCTGGGGAAAGTTCCGGGCTCAAACGGCACCTTTACCCGCGTAAAAAAGCTATAGGGGTATTTTGGTCATTTTGACCCGAAACTGCGGAAAACGAGATTTTCGCTTCCGGGAGCATTCAAAGGCCATTCAATCCCCTTCAAACATTGAGTTGACCTTGAGACCAATGAGTTGGTTACCCTCGAACTCGGGTCAGGAAATGACCTCAGGGGCATTTTGGTCATTTCCCTCGGACAGAAAAATCGGGGTGTTACAATTTTAGTTACTAAATTATACCAAAAAGTAGTTAGGGTGAAATCCAGGTCATCTCAAAAACAAGTGTTTAAATTGATTTGAGGAAATTTGGGGTTTTTGAAATTGTTTAAAGCAAATTAAATTGAAAAGAATTCTAGTAGGAAGAATTACCTGCACAAAGGTTCCTTTGGATTAAGAAATGTTCAATCATTGACTCAAAAGATAAAATCGTGGTAGTGGTTGCTTTTATTAAAATGTTAACACAAAATAATGGCATAATTCTGCTTAACAGACATACAAACGCACTCCCGCTAAGGGTTTGGCTAACATATAAACTAGTGATTCATGATCGTGATTCTATGAACCTATGCCAATCTAACTACCAATTATAGCAACCTAGTTTCCAACGAAATTAATTACAATCTCTTACCTAATGGATAAATATCACATAAAAGGGCAACTCTCAAAAATACAATTGTGATAATCACATAACCAATATTTAAAAGAGATGACAAAGGGAAAGGAAAACTAGCCACAAATTACGATAAAAGAACAAGAGTCTCATGAACAATCTCAATCTTCAGTCACCCCTGTGAATAGTAAAAAGATTACTCCTCCATAGGGGGAGTTTCATAATCGATGTTGAAGAAAAGTGATAAATTACAACCCAGAAAATACCAAAATCCAGCAATGACTGAGAATCCTAACCTAGAGAAAGTCAGAAAATTCTAGTGAGAGAGAGAATTTGAAAATATTCAAAAACTTAAACTAAAAACTAATGACACATTTAGGTTTTTGATCCCCCCGTCTAATACATCACAAAATGAGTTATATTCCAAATGCTTCAATAGAGAGGAACAAAGTCACTAATGGAATAGTTGACAGCTGGTGCAGGAGTCCCGATTTGAACACAAAGTCACCTCCTTGGTCAAGGTAGATGATCGTCAATGGTTGGTAATTCAAGTCTTGGGAAGTGAACTCCTTCAAGGTCCTGTTATTTTTACCATGTTTCCTGAAACACTAGCAGCAGGATCAGAAAGTTTAGGAGAATAAAAAGAAAAATTATTGTCAAATTCCCTAGTTGTATCAGAAGAAGAATGGTTGCCTATACTAATTCTCTCCCTCGCAACCTTCCTAAGCCTTTTGGCAGTTTTCTCAATTCCCGAATTAATCGGTAGGATGGGAAAATTAGGAAGGAAGCAAGTCATAAAATTAAATTATAGCAATGATCCAATACACCAGGGAATAAAGAAAAGATAAATAAAAATTAAATTAAAGTGAACTGAAATATATTTTTTTTCAAAGAATAAAAGCAGAAATTAATAAACAAAAGAAAAAAAATAAAATAAAATAAAATAAATAAAAAGGAATTAATTAAAACAAGAAAAAAAATCAATCAACACCATTTCTCGGGTAACGACGCCAAAATCTGATGCGAGCTGTCGCTACCCGCAACAAATTAAAAATTATTTTAGTTACTAAATTACACCAAAAATGTAGTTAGAATGCAATCCAAGTCGTCTCATAAGGAAGTGTTCAAATTGATTAGAGGAAATTGGGGGTTTTTGAAATTGTTGAAAGCAAATTAAATTGGAAAGAATTCTAATGGGAAGAATTACCTGCACAAAGGTTCCTTCGGATTAAGAAATGTCCAATCATTGAGTCAAAAGATAAAAATGTGATAGTGGTTGCTTTCATTAATATGTTAACACACAACAATGGCATAAGTTTGCTTAACGAACATACAAACGCACTCCTGCTAAGGGTTTGGCTAACATATAAAATAGTATTTCACGATCGTGATTCTATGAACCTATGCCAGTCTGACTACCAATTATAGCAACCTAATTTCCAATTTAATTCCAATCCCTTACCTAATGGATAAACATCACATAAAAGGGCAACTCTCAAAAACACAATTGTGATAATCACACAACCAATATTTAAAAGACATGACAAAGGGAAAGGAAAACCAGCCACAAATTGCGATAAAAGAACAGGAGTCTCATGAACAATCTCAATCTTCAGTCACCCCTGTGAATAGTAAAGAGATTACTCCTCCATAGGGGGAGTTTCACAATCGATGTTGAAAAAAAGCGGTAAATCACAACCCAGAGAATACCAAAATCCAACAATGATTGAGAACCCTAACCTAGAGATGGATTCAAAAAATTCTAGTGAGAGAGAGAAATTGAAAATATTCAAAAAATAAAACTAAAACCTAATGACACAGTTAGGTTTCTGATCCCCCGTCCAATACATCTCAAAACAAGTTATATTCCAAATGTTTCAATAGAGCGGACCAAAGTCGCTTGGGAACGTGGAAGCGATATCACTTATGACCGCTATAGTAGTCCTGCCTCTTGACTCTCAGATACTGCACCAATTCGCTCTTTGACAATCGCTATAGCAGTCCTATCCTGCATAGTTTGTGTCTAAGTCCTTTGTCAAAGCCCTTGAGTCCCGTTCCTTGCTTTGGCACACCAATGGGGAGTTCCTGTTACTCAATAATGCTCGCACAAAAAGGTTAAAAGTATAGGCAACTTCCAAATACAATTATTTGCTTGAAAATGGTGTTAAAAGCCATGAAATTACTCAACAATGCAAAATGAAAGCAAAGTCTAAATTCACTAATTAAACATTAACTTAACACAATTCAAATGCAAAATATTCAGAGTTAGTGTAACATCCTCCTAAGTACAACGTCATCCTTAAGTCATAATATCATACTCGAGAATTGCTACTTACAAATTAGAGGACCTTTTTTTAAATATCTATAATCATTTTGATTGATTTGCAAGATAACTAGGTCATAATTCTACTGAAATATATAGCAATGAAACCAAAATATTTGTTTAATACAAAGTTTAGTACATAAAGGAAGCTCTTTTATGAGCTTTAACACACCTTTGTCCTCTAACATATTTACATACATATCCAATCCACTAAATACAACATAATAAAAGCATTAACTACTAAACTATTGCACTTCCAAGTTCTTTGGCACAGTAGTCTCTCGATTTTCTGCATCAGCCTAGAGACGACACGGGAACACAAAAATATAGGGGTGAGAATTATACAATTCTCAGTAGGGTAACTCCCCCAAACACAATTATAATCTCATCGTCATCGTCATCGCCCCAGCCACTTCGATTTATTAAAAAAAATGGTCATGCATTATATAATAACGGTTTATTTTTAAAGTTCCAAATCATACTTCCGAAGTGGGTTACTTTTAACATTCAATCACTTAATGTACATATACCATACCACTCAACGTCATATACTACTAACTTTCCGCTTAAATATATTGGTCTCAACATCAATACTAAACTCCTTCACTTGGCATATAAGACAAGGATTTCTTAGAAAATTACTTCTTAAACTTGCCTTGACCCTTGACTAATCTTGTCACATCTAGGCTTTACGTACCGCCATCCCCAGTGTGGCAATAATGGGTAATAGACTGCTTTTCAAGACTGAGCTCATTCCTATACATGATCATTGGATTTACTTTCTCCAACCCCAGAAACAAAATCTTATGCTTTTCTTTCGCATATGAACAATTGTAATAAGCATTCATATCTATGTATACCTAACCTCATTGTTAAGCTCACATGCTCAATTATTCATATTCATATTCAGGTACTCATGTCATACTAGAACCAAACTACCATTACATTATCAATTCAAGTCTTTGGCTCATTTCCAGCAATTGGGCAGATTTCACACCATTGTAGCACAATTTTATTTACATATCAAACAATGAATTCAGAGGCTATAAAAATTATCAAGGACACCTCAATGTGTCACCAAGGTCCTGTAAAAGTTTCAGGGTAATTAGAGTTCTCTAAATATGTTAACAAAATTAGACAAATTTGGTGGTCAGAAACCACTCAACCTCAGTTCAAGAACCAAAATTCATAATTTTTAAACCTAGCCATTGAACCCAGAAAATTCGAAATAAAAATCCTGGTAAAACCTAAACATGTCCCTAATACCCTGTAAAACTTTCAAGTGATAATTCTATCATTTGGTATGGTAACAAAATTAGCAAAATTTACAGTTTTTGTTCCAACACTTCGGGCAGCATATGCTTAATTTCTGTTCTTGATTTTTCTAGGACAGTTTGACTCAAAATAAAATCCCAAGAAAATTCATGGGACTAGCTAAAGATGTTAACTCCAACATATATTTTTTTCAGTTCACGAAAGCACCTAAAACAAGCCCAGAAAATTCGTGAACAAATACTGCCTGTACAAAAACTGAAATTCCAGCAACATGGTTCAAAATCTCTTTTAACAAAAATGATTTCTAACATCATCCAACCTCTCCACCAATTTAAACACATCACTATCTATCTATCATCAACCAATATATCCAGGAAATTCCATCCAATTCAATCAGAAACAATCAAAACAAAATTGGAAAGAAAAGTGAGTAAATAAAACCCTACTTTGAAAGCTTTTGAGCTTGATACTTCAAAGGATGTTCTAAGTGATCTCCCTTCACTTCAAGACACCAATTTCAGTCCTAAACCTTCCTTGGGCAGTGGGGAAGTGAGGTATTAAGGTGAGGATTTGAGATTTCAATCGGTTAGATTTATAGGGTTTGAGATGTAGAACAAGTTTTGTGAGAAACTCATGGATTCAACAAGTCTAGGCTTAGGAATTTGAGGTTGGAAACAAGGTTTCAAGGTTTTTGTAAAGAGGAAAATGGAGTTCTCTACCTTCTCCTTGTTGGCTGAGACTAGAGGTAAGGAATTAATGAAATTAGGTGAGTTGTGTTTATCTTATAAGGTGATGAAATCATTATTCTAATATAAAGCCTAAGCTTTTAATAAAAAGAAAGTAATATGGATGGCTAAGATTGGATATTGTTACTCAAGATTGAATCTTAGCCATTCCTTTAATTGAAATGGATAAGCATTCTCTTTTTGTAAAGGTCAAACTAGCTTTCGATATTAGAAATCGCATACCAAAATTTTACCGAACGGGTAAAACAGTGCACCCGAGAAATCAAACATTTCCCGAAAAATATTTTCGGGTATAAAATCTTTAATTCTGCCTATTTCTAACCATAATCATATAATTTCTCAACTTTAGGCATCTCCGGGGCCCGATTCTAAGATTTCGACTGTCTCGGCGGGCCTGTGGGGCCTACAAATTACTATTCACATTTTTTTTTATACAAATTTGTTGGATCATCTTCATCATTGTTCAAACTATCAAATTTTTTAAATTACAACTGATAAAGCTCAAATTAATTTTTAGATAATTTTTAGGGTGTTACAGTTAGGATGTAAAATGGATGCATAAATGCAACCCATTAGCATCTTTCACAAGTTTTCTACACCTAGAACTCTCCAGCATGAGGTAGCTAAAAGGAAAAATTGAAGGTTGCACAAAATGGCCAGAACAATGCTTTTAGAAAGTGGTCTATCAAAAAGTTTTTGGGTAGAGGATAAATACCTCTTGCTATATACAAAACAGAATCTTTCTAAGGCCAATTCTCAAGAAAACTCCTTATAGAAAACATAGCATTTCATATTTTTACATTTTTAGTTCATCATGTTTTATTCTTAACAGTGGGGACAAACTTGCAAAGTTTGATCCTAAATCTGATGATGGTATTTTTCTAGGCTACTCCTCTGTCTTTGGAGCTTACAGGGTATATAATCAAGGAATGTTATGCATTGAAGAGACCATTCACATCAAGTTCAAAGAGCTCAAGAAAGACCTTGCTGATGATCTCAAAGATATGGAAGAAAATCTTGAAAAAAATGAATCTAAAGGATACTTCTGATAGCAAGATGATGAAAGCCAAACCTTCATAAAGTAAGCTCCAGAACATAAGCACTTTAAAAGTTTGCTCAGAACTCTAAAGCGATTAGAAAGTGATATTTTTGAACATGAAGAAAAGCAATATGAAAATGAAGAAGAAATTGAAGAATCTCAAAGTCACAGAAACTACAAGGGTGTTTCTAATTTAAAGGCAGTTTCTCAGAACAGAGTTCTTAGAGACATTTCCAAGGGTGTAAGAACCAAATAATCCCTTAGACATATGTCAAATTGTGCTTTTATCTCAACCATCAAATCTGAATACATTGAAAAGGCTTTGAGTAATCAAAGTTAGGTGGATGCTATGCAAGAAGAACTAGACCAGTTTGAGAAAAGTGAAGTCTGGACGCTTATTGAAAGACTGAAAGGAAAGACTATCATTAGTATAAAGAGGGTGTTCAGGAATAAGCTCAATGAAGATGGAAAAGTCATCAGGAACAAAGCAAGATTGCTAACAAGGTTATAATCAATAAGAGGCAATTGATTATAATGAAACCTTTGCACCAGTAGCTAGGCTTGAAGCCATCAGAATGCTACTTGCTTTTGGTACCTTCAAGGGATTCACTCTCTACCAAATGGATGTTAAGTCTATATTTCTAAATGGATTCCTCTCTGAGGAAGTATATGTAAACCAACCTCCTAGTTTTGAGAGTGAAGATCTTCCTAACCATGTGTTCAGGCTGAGGAAGGCTCTCTACGACTTGAAACAAACTCCTCGAGCTTGGTATGATAAATTGAGCACCTTGTTGCTGAAAAATGGGTTCAAGAAAGGTAAAGTTGATACTACTCTGTTTACTCTTGAACAAGATAATAACTTTCTGATAGTTCAAATATACATTGATGACATCATACTTGGCGCTGCTGATCACTCTCTGTGAAACGTTTTCAAAATTAATGCAGAGAAAAGTTTAGATGAGCATGATGGGTAAACTAAAATTCTTCCTTGGTTTGCAAATAAAACAACAAAAGGAACCTTGATCCATCAAGAAAAATATACAAAGGAGCTTTTGAAGAAATTTAATATAGATCAAGCTAAACCAATGAGCAACCCTATGCATCCATCTCAAATCATTGATGCTAATGAGAATAGTGAAAAAGTTTTAGAAAGTAATTATCATGGAATGATTGATTCACTGTTGTCCTTTACAGCTAGTAGACCAAACATTCAATTTATGGGAGTTTGTACTAGATTTCCATCTAACCCAAAGTAATCACATTTAAATATTGTTAAAAGAATCCTTCAATATTTATCAGGTACTATTATTCTTGGCTTATGGGATAAGAAAGGCACTTCTTGTACAATTGTAGGTTATTGTGATGCTGACTTCACTGGAGATAGAGTTGAGAGAAAAAGCATTAGTGGTTGCTGCTATTTCTTTGGAAAAAGCCTGATCACATGGTCATGCAAAAAACATAATACAATTGCTCTCTTTACTGCTGAGGCTGAATATGTAGCTACTGCAAATTGCTGCACCCAGATGCTGTGGATAAGGAACAAGCTGGAAGATTATCACTAGAGGTATTCCAAAATCCCTATCTACTATGAAAATACTAGTGCTATTAATCTTGCTAAGAATCCTATCCAGCACTCTAGATCCAAGCACGTAGATGTTAAGCATCATTTTATTCGTGACCATGTTCAAAAAGGAGATGTTGAGTTGATGTTTGTGAATACTAAAGACAAAGTGTCAGATATATTCACAAAGCCATTAGCTGAAGATGTTTTTGTGTTTTGAAAAGGCTCTTAACTTAATTGCGTTTAAATCTGCATAAGTATTCATGCACAAACTGTCTCTGGATACTTTCTCTCTCTATAACTCCAAAGCTAAAGCCCAAAAGAAAAACTCAGTTTGCAAGACAACTTATCAAATTGAAGATCAGAATTCTAGTTTGCAAGTTTAGAAAGAAGATGGGTTATTCAAAAAGAATATAGGATAGTCAAAAAAAAAGAGATGAGGATCAAAAAATGAAAAATATATGGTGTCACAGGATTTAATATATGAAAATGAGCTTATGATGAGTATGTAGTGAGTCTTCAATGGGTCAAAAAGTTAATAGTGAAGCTCAGAAAGAATGCCCATTAGAATGTTCTCTCAAGGGTTAGAAACCACTCTTTCTGAAGAATGATGAAAAGACAGGATAACTCCCACCCTTTTAAGTTTCTCTCTCCCACATTACTTCACCTTCAATTTGTCACGTCACATCACTTAAATAACCCCAACTTCTCATACATCACCTTTCTACCTTCATTTTCAACCTTAAACATACTACCTTAACCATTTCATCTACTCTCATACTCCCATCTCTATAACCGCTACCTCCTCCTCTCAAACCTTCATTTCCTGCAACCAAAGTCACTCGCTTTCACTTACAAACCCTAACCTTCAAACCCTTTCAAGCTCCAACCTTTTCATTCTATCCTCTTTACCTATCAATGGTTGAAGGCAAGCTTTTTGACAATCGTATTGCTAACATGGGGACACTTCTCATGTTTGATGAACCGATACATCAGCATCATTATAAATAGAACTTATCTCAGTGACCAATAGCCCCTGGCAAGAGTCTAACATAGGAGCTCATGGCTCAAGTCCTCATTCTTCTAGAGTTCATTGCCTTCTAGGAATGGGAAAGGTTTCTCAGCATCAGTGATCTTCTATTCCCAATTAGTTCAAGTGTCAGAATCTATACTGAGTTCTTACATCAGAGGCTATGATATTGAATTGAGCACCATTGACTTCTCCATCCTCATCAATGCTCTTGATGATGGGCATAGATGCTCCTCTGAAAAAGATTCATGAGTCATTGAGTCCCAGTAGAGGAAGTCTCCAAATGTCTTACTGGTTCTTCCAGGTACTATCCTGATGAAAATACAACACCCCTTTTGAACTCCAATGCAAGGCAGGTCTTCACCATCATTCAATTCTCCTTACTTCCAAGTCTAGGAAGCATGCATCTCCTAGTAGGGATGGACTACATGCTACTCTTCTGTCTACTAACAAAAAGAAGTATAAACTTGCCCAGATTGGTCTTTGACGACATGTTGAGTGCTATTTCTCTATACAAAAAGAGAAACACTGTTGTTCCCTATGGTGTTCTATTGACTAAGATCTTCGAGCACCTACACTACCAGCTAGTAAATGAGTGGCATGAGTATATGGAAGGTACTATGTACTCGTTTAACTCTTTGTGAACCCTAAGGAAACCCATAAGATGCCATAACTAGTGTCAGGAAACAAAGTTTGAGAATAAGAGATGCAACCATTGAAAAAGCTATGGAAGTATCTAAAGGAAGCGAAAGGACAAGAAAAATAGTCATTCTTGACGACAACTTTGACGATAGCCAAAGACCCGAAGTGATTATCATATATGGCAGATCCCTCTCATTTATCCACATTCTCAGAGTATGAGGAAAAATCAAGCTCAGCAACACTGAAGGGAAAAAGTCCTCATCCTCATCTAACTTATCAGATTCTACAAAGGATTTTTCAAAGGAGATGCAAGGCAACAAAAATACAAAAATAGGCTCACTTCAGGATTTCGCCTCTCCTCTTCTTACTCCATCTATATCAAAACCTCCTCCACCTCAACTGTACCTGATCTATCTCTTACTAAGGGTAGTGATCCCTCATCAAGCCAACCTACACAAGCAGTGTTGCCAAGATACATAGAGATTTAACTCTTGCTGCAAGAACAACGCCTCATCAACAACAGGTTAGATAATGTGGAAGCAATGTCACCAAGGAATGAAGCATTGTTATTGGATATTCTTCATAAGGTTAGGTGCCAAGGCTGATAATGGTTCTCCTAGATTCCAGTACACCTCTTTTTGTTGATCACAAAAGAAGGAGAAGAAATAGAAGAAAATCTTGTGGTGTGAAAAACAGGGGGAGTGTGTTGAGGAGAAGCCAATTCAAAGATAATCTTTTTACCATCTGTATATTTTTTTTACTAAGAATAATTTCTATTTTTTCATGAATTTTAATTTGCTCTGATACTTATCTTTAGTTTGACATAATACAATTTGTTCTATGCTTGCCCTATAGGGGGTGATATATATATATCTTGCTTAGATAATCAAACATCTTGTGCTAATGAATGAGTTTTTTAATTTGTTTAATTTGACAACTCATTACATAATTTCTGCACTTAATGCTCTAATACTTGACTTTTAATGCTCTGATACATGTTTCGTTGATGCTCTAATACATGTTGAGTGTGCAAGTTTACTTGAAGAGCATGTCATTTGTTTTTAAACATTTGATTTATAAAATCCCATGTTATGATACCTATGTAAAGAGTTTCCTAAACTCTAAATATATGCTCAATATTGCTCTTGCTTTGATTTTATTGGGATTAATCCCTATTGAGCTTCAGAAACCTAGAACAATGTATATTGTTTCTCTTTAAAGTTTCTTTGAGCATCAAAAACTGCATAAGTTTCAATCCTTGTTTAGTTTGCTCAAAATCTCTGATAAATCTCTCATATATATACGAGCATCCATTTCGAAAAATAAGCTTGGATAAAGAAATGCTGAATAAGGAAAGTTATCAAGATAAAACATCCTAACTATTTCTTGTCAATTATTCAATCACATAGATCTTCAGAAAGTTTTTTTGGGACTAAAAATCAAGTTGCTTGTATAGATAAGACTTAAACGATATTTCCTTTGACATAATACTCTGATAACTTTTAGAAAGTACTCTAAGCTAGTTCAAAATTCATGAAAAATAACAACAGCTATGATTTAAGTCACTTAAGGCTATAAAACATTTTTCTTATTCATATCATACCTAAAGAAAAGAACTTCTTAAAAATCACTTTCTATGAGTTGAAAGAATATTAATTATCATGCTATACTTTTAGTAATATTTCTTTCAATATCTCTTCAAAAGATTTTCTAAAAATTGGTTTGTAATCATAAAAAACGGGGAGATTATTAGCTCCAAAACCCTTCTAAAAGCTTTAATGAAATATGTTTTAAATGACAACAAAGCCAATTTAAAGAAGATACTTTGAAGAATGATTAATGTTTATCTTGAGTTTCTTGAAGTAGCAAACAGGTTCTATTGTCAGCATAACAAGGCTTATTTAAGCGAGAATAATTTCACTTTACATGTACAAACATACTTTATCTCGTTTTAGGAGATACGAACTAAATAAAAGTGATAATTATGTCCAAATAGGAGCTTAAAATGCCTAACATTTTGAAAAAAAGCAACCAACACAAGAAAGCAAGCTTTGGGACTTTCGAAAATAGCACTGGACTTTAGAAAGTACACCTGAAATGAAGATATTAATAAAATACTAAAGCCAAAGTGTTCTACTATCTTCAATTATTACACTCATAATGTTTTACTCATCAACAAGCTCTAATTGAAGGCAAGAAGACCCAAGAATCATCAAGGAAATGATACTACACATCAAAAAGCTCACTTATAGTGATGTAGTGCGCTTTACAGTAAAATAAAGGAAATTTGAAATTCAAATTTGAATTTGCAAAGTCAAAACTCAATGTCAGAACTAGCGTGACATCTCTTTTGCCATAGTTGTCAAATACCTCAGCTTTTAGAAGAAAAAGTTCAGAAACTACATTTAGAAAGTAAGAGTAGTTTCTAAAGGGACATTAGAAATCTCAACCATGCAACGACTTTTACAATAACTCTGACAAATAGACAGGCTACTCTTCTAGACTATTTTTTCAAGACACAAATGGATGATCAACACGTGTCACTTGGAGACCTGATCAAAGTCAATTGTCACAAGGATAGAGATGTTGTGCTTTCAAACAAAAAGAGACTGACACTGACAAAGAGCAAAAACTCTTTGTAAAAATTTCTCCTCATCTTGTAAAGCTCATTACATCTTGTAATCATTTTCCTTGCTCGTAAAAAACTTCTTTCTACGTTCTTTCATTATTCATATGTTCTTCCAAGGAAGAATAGCTAAAAAGAAGTCATTCAAGGTTTTCCCAGGTCTTTCATTGTAAATCTTAAGGAAACTTGAGTGTAGATTAGTTTGAGTTGCAAACCCAAACATAAAACTTTGTAACCTTGATCCAATAGTGATTAGTGTGAGCTAGCTTGTAGAGGCCAGTCAAAAGACTACTTGCAATGCGATAGTAAAGTGTTTTACTACTTACAGTTTGGCTTGAAGAGGCTAGTGAATAACTACTTAGTTTGTGATAGTAAGGGTTGTCTACTTGTCACTAGTGAGAGCTTGGAAAGGCTATTGTAATGACTATCCTTGTTCTTTCTCTGATTTGAGAAATGTTTAGTGGAACTCAACTATTGTTGAGAACTGGACGTAGGCAACAAGTTGGCTGAACCAGTATAAAAACTCCTATGTAGTATCTTTCTCTTCTCCTCCATCTTTTATTTATTTACTGCATTCAATATATTTACTGTGTTTCTTCTGGAAAAATTTTTATTATGTGTTTAGTTAACTTTCTTAATTCAGAAAGCTTACTTTCTAACGTCTCTAATGCTGTTTCTACTGCACTTCAAGCTCATAGCTTGATAGTACTTTGATTAAGTTTTTAAGAAACTAAAAAGGGAAAGAAAAAGCAAAGAACAATTCAACCCCCCTTCTTGTGTGCTTTTCTACCTACAGTTAAGTCATTAATAGAAGGAAGTCCTTTATGTCTAAATTTTCCATATAGAGGATTTTCATGCATATATACAACTAATCATACAATACATTACAAGAAATAAACTTAGAAGTTTTAACTTCATGATAATCTACCACCACCACATACCAATTGCTTCCTCTTTTTCCTCTCCTTCTTTTGGTGCATCTACAGTGATTTTTGTGCTATTCCATCTTGAATCAGTTTCTTTAATAAACAGCTTGTACCATATTGCTCATTCTTTTTTAAGATTATTCCACTAATTTTTCAATTGACTCGTGTCATATTTCCTTGCAATTATCCAAATAAACCGAGATATAACATCTTTTCAATCTTTCTTTGTAAGGGTGGTTCTATTGCAGTCCTTCTTTATAGCTTTATCCAAGCATGCTTTGATAAAATGTTTAGTTATCTTCGTGTCCCATGTTGTTTCATTATTACTTATTGTTCTGTTGCAAGAAATATACTAATTTCAGATACAGAAATGCTAATTTGATACGTGGTTTGGGTGTTTGGGTATAGCTACCATATACAACTGTGGAGGGGTCACTGTGGGGTTTAAAATTTTGGTCCACTATATTCCAGCCAGAAATGAAAAAACTTGCCCCCCTCTCTCTTCCCTCTCTCAGCAAAACTTTCCCCTGTTCCCTTCTTCCTCTTGCACTCCACTCTCCTCCCTCACTGCATCCTTGAAACTCAAAGGCAACTCACATCCTCCCCTACCTCCAGGCTAAACAGCTCATTATTATTTGTTGGAAAAGCCCCCACCACTGATTCCATCCTCCTTGGCGTGCCACCCTCCTTGTGTATTGCAGAACTGCCAATCTTCCCCCCACCGGCTCGAACCCTCCTTGGCATCCCATCCTTTAAATCCCCTAATTTGCTTTCCCCACCACTGCTTCCACCCTCTTTTGTACTCCAACCTTACTGGCATTGCAAAACCCCTAATACTCCTTCCCTACCACCAGCTCAAATCCTCGGCATCCCATCCTTCAGAACCCCCTATCTGTTTCCCCATAATTGGCTCGAACCTTCTTCAGCATCCTACCCCTCAAAACCCCCAGTTAGCTTCCTTCACCACTGGTTCCACCCTCATCGGCATTCCATGCTCGTCGGCATTCCGCCCTCGTCTTCAATTTCAGAATCCACCCTCCTTGGCAACACGGTTTATGTCTATCCATGGTTTATTCCCTTCCTTTACTCCTATACTTTGTTTTTACTTCTGTCTTGCAAGTTTGGATTTTTGACTAAGGTAGAATGCATGCCATTTCAAAAAGGTTGCAACTTTCTTTCATAATACCATGTACTGCATTCTACTGTGTTTAGTTTGAACTTTGGTGCTACTATTGTGGATGTGGTTAAATTGTGTGCACTTAATTTGAAGTGATAGCTAAGTTACTATAGGTGACAGGAATGTTAGTGTTAAGGTGTTCATTGTTTTCCAAATCCCTTAGCAAGTTTTCATGTATAAGATGCTGAACTTAACAGTTAATCTGGCCAAAATGAAGTGAACATTCCTTCAAAACTTATCTCTCATTGCCTAGCTACACTGCTCTTGATCTAGGTAAATCACATGACTATTGGATTTGCTGCTTACTACAAACAATTTCATGGTCAATCTCCTCTCATTATTTGCTGAAGCTATCATGGTAGTGTGTACTATGTAGTTCAACAAGATCTGACTTTTATGGTGACCACAAAATTATTTTTAGGGTTATTTTGTGTAATCTTATCCAGTGCTTTGTCCATTTATTTAGTTGATTTATTTTATCTTTTTCTTCTATATTTTTAATTTTATTTCATGCTTTTTTTGATGGTGCTGAAATCCTTGTTTTGGGATTGAAATGTTATTGGAAAAGGCCAATTTGTGGGATTATATTTCCTGAGTAAGATAGTCTTCTTCATAAGGTAAAGGCCAATTTGCATCCCTGGCTGAAAATCCATTTTACTTAAGAAGTTGGTATTCCAAATAAATTATATCTTATTGAAAGATTTAAAAAGTTGGTATATTCTACATAATTACTAGCAAATCAAAGAAATTATCAACTTATGGAAAAGAACTGATGAGCGGAAGAAGCCAAGTTATCAGCTATTCACAGTAGATTCCAAAATGACTTCTAATCACTCAAGCCATTGTATCATATTTTACTTGGTAAAACTTGGTCCAAAACATAGAGCTTAGGACTTTGGACGACTTACCTCATCAGGAAAATATATTATATTCGAAATAATTTAAAAGTTGGAATAACCTTCACGATTACCAGCAAATACAATAACTTTACCAGCAAATATATTCGTGGACTATCTGTAGTTGGTAATTTGGCATTATACGCTGGTAAGCGCTAGTAATTATTAGATAAAGCTAGTAATCTTGTAGGCCTCTTCAATTTTTTTCTCTAATCACATGTCTTACTTAACTTATTTAAAGGCTCCAATAGCCTCTAGCCCTATTTTGGGATCAATACCAAGAAATAAAAATGACACTAGCGCTAAATTAATTAGAACTCCCATTGAATTGGACTGCCAATTACTGGTAATTTGGATATAGTATGCTGGTAATACCTTTTGAAAACACTGGTAATTCTTTTCAAAAAAAATTCCCAATCCCATAAGTCATACTCATTTCCCATAATTTTTCAATTACAAGATTATTAGCTTTTTCTCAGGCTTACCAGCAGCTTTAAAAAGAATTACCAGCGTATTATCCCAAATTACCAACAAGGAGCAGTCTAATTCAAGGGAAATTCTAATCATTTTACCCCTCATGTTATTTTTATTTGTTGGTATTGGTCCCAAAAAAGCTCTACAGGCTATGGAAGACTTTAATTAAGTTGAGTAAGACTTATGGGATTAGAAAAAAATTGAAGAAACCTACATGATTATTATCTTTTTCTCATAATTACTAGCGCCTTCAAAACGAATTAGCAGCGTACTATGCCAAATTACCAGCAATAGACAGTCCATTTCAAGGGGCATAAGGCCAAGTTACCAGCTATTGAGAGTGGATTTCAAGATGACTTCTAATCACATAAGCCTTAGGATATGTCTGCAACCAACAAATAAAAATGACACTCATGTTAAAATGATTAGAATTTCCCTTGAATTGAACTATCCATTACTAGTAATTTAGCATGATGTAACACCCTAGTAATTAACCAAATACACCTAGGTTGAATCTGATTAATGACTAGACTTTACTCCTTACTTTGGTTCTTTCTTCATAATTTGAAAATACTTAGTGAAATTACGAGCCATTTTTTTTTAAAAAAAAAAACATAATTAGCGTGAGCGAGTCTGGCGTGAATGAGTAAGTGGAGTATAATAAGACGTTTAAGAATATATCACATCATATCACTTTAGCTCCATCATATAACATCCATAAGCACATTATAACATATATTTACATACAATAACCTCACTCAAAGGGTGGGTTATGATCATACATCATTGTCTTATGCAACCCCATAAAAGAAAATATACATAAGGAAATACATGCCCCTAAACTAGATAACTCCATAAGCCGGGAAGGTTATCCTAAAACTAGGGTGCATGAACACACATAAATCTACTAAGAACCTTCTATGGCCCTTTGTCACGAAATGGGGAATAAATCAGATCCAGCATGAGCTCCCTCGGGAAGGGACACACGAGATGCACCAGTTGGGGTGCATGGAGCGGCCTTCTTGCTAACCTCAATTTGAACAAGCGTTTCCTCACTGCCTCTCTTGCGTATGGGAGTAGGACGAGCTCTCAGAATATACATGAGTAGGAGTGTCCTCTGAAGGATCGGGTTTCAGAATATCTCGTCTGGGAACATACTGCAGGAAATCCATGGATAGCAGGATGAGCGGGATAAACGTAACATCCTTTCATCAAGTGGGCGTGCATGTTAGAAAACCATTTCATCGCCATAGGGAAAGTAGGAGAAAATCGATAACTAGGGATAGGATGTGCAAATGGAGCGACCTATGTAAATAAAAACACGCACACCTCCCTTCAAAATGATTTGAGCAATGCACAGGATCATAGTGGAAATTCCCAAGTAGGGGTATCCCAGCGAGCAGGCGAATGTGCGCCATTTGAATCTGGAGACAATGACGGAATAAAGAAAAGGGAGTGAGAATCTTGCTAAGAATTCTCGATGAGGTACCTCCTTCTCTGATGTCATCATCAAAGTCCCGGGAACCTCGCGATTATTCTAAAATAGTGAGCATGCAAAGGTTCATTTTAAGTTCGGACAAATACTTAACCGAGGTTCGTCAATTTTTAATCATGCGTCTTATAATGCATCATAATCTTAACATGTCATATTTACAATGAACTTTTCCTTTATCATTACATCATATTCCTCATCATCATTATCAAAATAACATGCATAAAAGAACGTCGTATAATATTAGCTACACATGGACACAGTGCACATATTTCATTTCTTTAGTGCCTTAGGTGACTTAAAATCTTATCATCATCATTATTTTCCTTGGGCCACCCTATAATCCACCCTTTTGGGAGTAATTTAGGTTATGAGCTCATACTTTATTAGTCGTCACTAGCATATACTTATCCCTTTGATAAGCTAAAGTCCGACTCTACCCTTTTGAAAGAAACGGGTTAGGGCGCTAAAATCACCTTTCACCACCTATAGTCTGATGGTTCCAAAGGATCATTTTCTTATAAGTTTAAGTCACCATTAAATCTTTGCATGTTATATCACAATACAATTTTTTCTCATTTATAGTCTTAAGCTGGAATAATATATATCAACTATAATCATGCATCTGGGAGATTCCCAGGAAAGAGAGGTGGGTCACAATGGACACGCTTAAATACCAAGACTTTCCTTAGCGAGCCTTTTTCCAAATTACACTTTTACAATGATACACTTTCTTCTAGCAACAAAGGTAAATTTTACATAATAAAGAATATTTCATGCATAAGCATTCTCATTATTTGCACATGACAACTATAACATACAAGCTGTGGAAATCATTCAATGATATCAAGTACTTAATAAGCATCCAATACTTACATAGAATTATCAATTATACAACTAATTAGTTATGCACCTAAGGGATTTATTACCATCCTTACGATTATTTATAGGCCTTAAGAACACTATTAAATCAAATAGGGTAGCATAGGTAGTAAGTTGTTCCTAAGGTTTCTGGTATGCTAGAAGTTTTGTTTTAAATCATTTCTTGTTACCCGACTTTCCTATGATGCTGAAATTAGTTACTAAACCAATTATGAATCATTCTCCCTTATTTAAACATAATAAAACCTAGTTCTTATCGTTGCTAAAGATTCTGGATAGATTGCATAAATTTCATTCCCTAGAGTTCTAGAAATCTTGTTTTTACGGTTTTCTAGTTGCTAAGTTCATTTTTAGTGTTAGGGATCAATCCTAGTCTAATTGATACCAAATTTTCGTAACTAATCCTAGACAGAATTATAACATACTAAAATAGATTTGGCATTGGCTAAACTTAAAGGGGTCAAAAACTAGGTAAATTCTAGCTCTTCGGTTGTTAGGAGCTAGTTTTATCTCTATCTAACATGCGATGAATCATTCTCTTAACAATAAACCATAATTATCACAACTTCAAACATATCAAATCATTATCATACATTGATACTAAACTCATATCAGTGGCCGAATCATGAACCTCATGCAATTACATAGAATCATATTTTAAGTGCATATAAAATACTAGTTCCCATAAAATCCTTGCAAAGTTTTAAAACTCATTTAGAAACTAGTTCTTTTGTCAAACTTAGGAGGATCTTCACAATTAAAATTCTCACTTAAGATAAAAGGAGTAAGTCTTGAGCTTTAGAGATTTAGGTGACATCTTAGAATTATAAACATGCTATAACTTTATTTTAATCTTATCTTTATAAGGTGATAGCTTGGAATTATAAATATGATATGCAATTCCATTTCTTTATCTTTAAGATTTAAGGTGATGACTTGAAAATTAAACATGATGCAAGAACTTGGAAATATAAACATGATGCAAGCTGGAGGCGGTAATCCATGAAGGACGATGGAGGAGAAGAGAATATTAAGAAACCAGAGATGTAGTCACTTGCAAGGACGATGAAGGGAGAAAATTATTATTACATCTTTTTAAGCTCCAATCTCAAGACTTTTTAAAGAATAAATTCTTTAACTCCAATAATCATATTTCTTTGCTTGTGATACATGGCCAAGTCTTTGACCTCTAGGATCTTTAGGTGATGGCATAAAATAAACATGCGATGCACGTTGATTCTTTTAGCCATTATAAAATAAAGTGAGAACATAAATTAAATATGAGATGCAACCTCTTTATTATCTTGAAAGATTAAATGATGACTTGAAACATAAACATGAAATACAAGCTTGGAAAATACATCTTTCAAGTTCTAAACTAAAAATCTTTGTTTTAGCATCATAAAGCATTATTCTTTAAAGTTTTGCATCAAGTGGAATTTTCAAGCTTTAGAGGCCTAACTTGTGATGAATTTACAACCCACCCTCAAGGTCCTCATCATCAAGCCATCATCTTAGTTCCACCTAGGCCATATGGCCGAATTGGTTAAAGAAAAATGAAAGAGGAAAACCGAAATGAAAAAGCTAAGGTAAGTTCATAATTTCATCATTTTGAGCTAAAAAACACAACTCCTCAAAGCATAGAAATAAATTTAGAAACTACTCCTACCTAATCTGAGTTGAAGAAGAGGAAGAGAGAACTTGATTTCTTGAAGTGAAATGAAACAAAATCTCTTTGAAAAATTGAAGAAAGAATTCAGCCAAAGAGGAGGAAAAAAGAAAGTTTTTGGTGCTCCTAAAAACTAGTTATGAACAAAGCATTCCAAGACCACTCAAGCAAGCCTATTTATAGAAGATTTTGAGGGCTTCTAATTGGCCAAAAAATGAGGAGGTAGTTGGCGGAATTTTGCAGGAGAAATAGGGAGGAAAAATCATTTTAGACAAAGTTGTATGAAATTAAGGAATTATGTCTCTTATGGTGACATTTTGGCATTTTGTTTTAGTGCAAATTTTGGCAATAATTCAGCTGCATAATGGCATCAATAATTTCATCCATTACAGCCCAAAGAAGTGAAATTTGTGTGTTCCATGCATTATTTAGGTGTAGGCAAAGGTATTCATGTAATTTAGAGAATTTACGGTTAAGGGCTTAAGTGAATTAGTAAGCAATTTGGGTGTTTTTGAGCAATTTTGGGTTCTAATCAATCTAAATACATAATTTTGACTCTAGATTAATATTTAGAATTTAATAAGCTTTAATTTGAGCCTAATATTGCTTAGAGTTCGGTATCTGAATCAAAAATCAGAAATTCATAAAGCGCCCAAAAACAAGGGCAAAATCGTACTATCACTTAAAAGCTGTCAGTGTACCACGAGCTTAACCAATGGTTAATCATGGCTTAAAAACAAATTTTAAAACATTTTAGTGAGGTTCGGGCTCAGTTAGCACGCACATCGGAGTTAAAGCAACGAGCGTAGGCGTTTTGGTCATTGTGTCGAACTCAAAATTGAGATCCTTCTGCTCTATTAACACACATAACACAAACAATCCCTTATTATCATCAAAACATCCCCTTGAGAATAGGTGGGGCCCACGATCCTCATTTTCTGAGTAAAATAACTTCAGGGGCATTTTGGTCATTTTATACGTATAGAAATTCGGGATTTGCGACTCTCGCATGAATCGCTCCTAACCTCTCTTCTAATGTTATATTTCTTTATTGAGGATTGTTCGGCCTCAAATCTTATGTAATAATTACCTACAGTAATTCAGTAATTTCTAATGACAGTAAAAATTGGGGCATTACACATGATACGCTAGTAATTCATTCTTATAATGCTAGTAATTCTGTGAAAAAGCTAATAATCATGTAGGTCTCTTAAAAAATTTTGTTCCTAGTCTCGTAAGTCATACTCAACTTAATTAAAGTTTTCCATAGCCTATAGCGCTATTTTTGAACTAATATCAACAAATAAAAATGACATTAGTGCATAAAAGATTAGAATTCCAATTGAATTAGGCTGCCCATTGCTGGTAAATTGGCATAATATGTTGGTAATCATGCGAAAAAGCTAGTAATCATGTAGATCCCTCCGAAAACATGTTTTTCCAATCCCATAATTCGTGCTCAACTTAATTGAAGTCTTCCATAGCCTGTAACCCCTTTTTTGAGACCAATATCAATAAATAAAAATGAGACTAGTGCTAAAATGATTAGAATTCACTTTGAATTGGATTGCCTATTGCAAGTAATTTTCACAAAATCCTAGTAATTTTTTCCAATTAAGCTACTAATTATATGAAAAAGCTAGTAATCCTACTAGTCTCTTCAAAAGAAAATTTTCCCACTCCCATAAGGTTTTCTCAACTTAATTAAAGGTTTTCTTAGTATATAGCCCTTTTTAGGACAAATACCAACAAATACACATGAAACTAGTGCTAAAATGATTAGAATTCCCCTTGAATTGAACTATTAGAAGCTGGTAATTTGGCATGTATCGCTGGTAATGTTTTTCAAAAGTGTCGGTAATTACTAGAAAATGCTAGTAATCCAATATATCTCTTCAAAAAACAAAATTCTCTCTCCCATAAGTTTTCGTCAACTTAATTAAAGTATTTTTTTAGTATGTAGCCTTCTTTTAAGACTAATACCAACAAATAAAAATGATACTTGTGCTAAAATGGTTCAAAATTAGATACTGGTAATTTGACATTCTTTGCTAATAACTTGTTTTGACAGTGCTGGCAATTTTAAAAATGCTAGTAATTCTACAATTCGCTTCAGAAAAAATTTCCCACTCTCATAAGTCTTCCAAAGTCCTTAGTTCTATCTTTTGAACAAGCTTATTTTCCAATCCTCTTGAACAAGTTTCACTTTGGTTTAATTTCCAATTCAAAAATAGCCTAAGAAGGAAACAAAACCATCATTGGTAATTCATATATAGCATAACATATGTTTTTTAAAGTTTAATAAACACCACCTGTGGGTATATATGCACGCACACATAATTAATATCAACTTAAAAGACTTATCCATTTCCCAGCTAGGTTGTAAATGAGAGTATAGGTTGTAAATGAAATTCAAGAAAACCAACTATAAATACAAAAGAATTTAACTTTAATACACTCACTATGTATTAAAAATATATATATTATATTTGTTTCAACTTCCTACACTTTGTTTAATACTACGAATAACGAAGACATATATTACTTAAATATACTTGTATGATAATATTGAAACTGTTTGTGGCTTTGTGCTTTGTGCCTAGTTATGATAATCTTGGGTTTCCTGGTGCACCTCTCAACTCAATTTGTGATCTCTACAAACAAATAAAAAGTAACATTAAATCATATGACAGGTAACATAAAAGTAAAATCATGTCCCCTTAGAAGAACTTCTGTTGCAGCCTCAGCAGCTGCTTTTCTTTGTTTCAATCTCAGCCATAATGGCATTAATTTTTCAGCTTCATTAAGTGCTTGCCAACACCTAGGGAAGAATAATGCTCACATAATACAAAACAAAATAAATAGAAAACAACTCATGTCTCCTTAGATGGGCTTTCAATCTCAGCTACAATGGCATGAATTTTGGCTTTTTCCAATTGATGCAGGCCATGCACCTTAGTCATCACAGCAACTTCAATGTTCTTGCCTCTACTCTCAACGACCTTATTTCATGTGCCAACAAGGAAAGGTCATAAGTGAAGCATATTCATAGCATCCAGCTCCAAATATATAATGATCATGTAACATGCATAGAAAGAATTGTAAATTGAGACTAAGTGTGTTTACTTGAGCAAAAGAAAAATAATGTGCCACATAGTTTGCAGGAACATCTATCAATTCAACCCAACTTTCCCAGTTAAGTATATGAATGTGTATCAATTCAGTCTTATATGCAAGTGATTTATCTTCCTTCTAATTGCAACCAATTGCTTACTTATGTAAAGGTTTCTTTTAACTCATTACTTTGCAAACACATGGAACTAAAAACTTCCAGCCCCCCAAGCCATTGAGAGCATTAAAAGACAAACATATTTCCTTAAGCTTTTGCAAGAAGAAAGATCTTCATAGCAAAGGGCCTAGATAAATAATAAATTCTAGTTTGCTTCCACAAACACTAAAAGAACAAATGAACTCACATCAAGCAATGCTCGGAATGCCAATTTTACAGTTTTTTCACTAGAAGTTTCCTTGTAGTTCTTCTATAAGAACTCCCGGATAGAATTTGAGTGTCTACCAGTTGCATTAGCTTTCCAAGCTGAGAATGTACTAGAGGGATCTGTTTGGTACAAGGATGGTGGACTAGTGTATGGATCAAAGCCAACAATCAAGGTTGAAAAGCCAAAGGGTCGAACACCACCACTTTGTGTGTACTTTTGTTAAAAACAGGCAATGTATTATAGGTGTATTAAAGTTAAATGAGACTTATCCTTTTGTGTTTATAGTTAGTTTTTTTTTTAGTAGTTTCTCAAGAAACATATTTCATAGTTCCTAACCATCACTAGCATGAAAATAAAAATAATCATCATCTTAGCAACAGCATTCATATCACTTGGGTCCTAGCAACCCGTAAAACCATCTCATATTATAAAGTACATGGTAATTTGCACCACAGATGAATTATGCATACAGTAATTTGCTTCAGCAAATTTCCTTTATGAAATTTAAATGGAATTAATTAATCAAGTTAATTAAGCCTTCTAGGCAATCACAACAATGCCCACACTCAAGTGAAATCTAGTTACAAAATTCTAGAATCTTTTGCAGATGAACTAGCAACCAAATTAAAATATAATCTCTACACAAATACTTAACTCCAATCATATGTCACAAATTCACAGAAATATTGCCGGAAGCATACAATTGCAAATTCAGCACAGCAACATAAACTAATCCTCCAGCCCCAAGCATTTCACACACAAGGATAAATCAGCATCTCTCAACCATAGTCAACAACGCAATCATCAAGGAAAATAAAAGTCAAGAGCATAACCAACATTGCCATGACAAATACACATAGACAAGAGTCTGACATGCTAAAATGTGCTTAAGATTTAACTAAAACCCAACCATAATAGCAACACCAAATTTCAAACCAAATACAGCATGATGAAGTACATAATAATAGGACAGAAATTTTCAACCCTTTGAAATAGCATGTCAAAGAAAATTCTACTTTACTCCAAAATCCAAACTTGCAAGATAGAAGCAAGGACAAAGTATAGGTGTAAAAGAAGGAAACATTATTTCCAAAGGATATGATTGTTAAGAATGAAATGAAAATGCCCAAATACACTGAACCTCTTGTGTCCTGACTAAACCAAACCGGGAATGTAATATAGAGATGTCAAAAGGGGGAGCCAAGATTAGGTTTGTGAGCTTGATGAGCTTACACAACAGTGGGTTTGTGAGCTTCAGGAACTTAGATTAGGGTGGGTTCAAAAAGGTTGATTGAGAGGTGATAGAGAACAGAGGTAGTGAGCTAGAAGAGGATGGTTGTAAAAGGTGGGACGCTAATGTGGGTTCGAGCCGGTGGTAGGGGAAAAGGATTAAGAGTTATGGAACGCCAATGAGGGTAGAGGATGGTGTAGCCGGTGGTAGGGTACCGAATTGGGGGTTCTAAACATTCGGATGCCAAGGAGGGTTCGAGCCGATGGTGGGAGAACAAGGATTGGGGCTTCTCCAATTGCAACAAGGAGATGTATGGCTGGAGGTAAGAAAGGGTGTGAGCTGCCTTTGAGTTTCAGGGATAATGAAGTTAAGGAGGAGAGTGGAGTGGAGGAGGAAGAAGGGGAACGGGAACAGAGAGGGAGGGAAGCCAATTTGGAGAGGAAAATTTTTTTCATTCCATCCTTCAGTATAGTAGACCAAAATTTTAAACCCCACCCATGAAGACTAAATAGTGATATGCAGTGGCTGTACAGGACACCCAAATAGAAGGTCAAAATAACATTTCTGTTTCAGATATAGGCATATGAAAGTTTCAAACATGAGACTTTTCTTTTTCTCTCTCATAGATCATACAATGGTCATCCACATAAACAAGAAACAAAAAAAAGCACCATAAAACATATCCACCTAGCATCACAACAAAACAATTTGGTGTAGTTCCATACATACTCAAAGCATATTAGAACTAAGAAGCCTAAAGGCAATAAGTTCAAAATCAGCATAGTAAACACACTGTCTCAGATAACATTATACTAATGCGAAAAAAATTTGAGATGAATATACTAATGGAAACTTTATCTACTCCTTTCAGGAGTTAAATTTATTTAGGCACCTAACTTCTTGATGTACACAGAGACAAAGATTAACATACATGTATGTAGTATTGCAACAAATAACCCACTACAATTCCAAACACCTTCAAAATAGATTGGAGAATCAAGCCTCTTCAGCGTAGTATAAAACAACAGTACCAGTATGGGCAGCAAAAAGAGAGATAAGGATGTCATGAAAAGTAAAAGGAAAATTATTTATCTAGTAACATTTATATAATTATGTGGCATTTAGAAACGAAAGGTTGTAAATTGTAAAATGATATTCCATGCATGGTAGGGCAGAAAAATTTTGATAAGAAAAAATTGCATAAAAAATATTTAAAATACCTTTGCACTATATATATATATATAATATATATATATATATATATATATATATATATAATATTAATATTTTAAACTCCTATGAGGAAAAATTTTTCAGGTGTCGCAATGAGAATGATTTAGAGCTCACAACTTTTAAGAAATTAATTATTAATTATTTTTTTGAAAAAATAAAACTGCAATTATCACATATTATTAAAATTTCATTGACAATCATAAGTATTTAACAGTAGGATAACACTACAAAAATTTATACTAATAATAATTCAGTGGACTAAACAATGAAGTTTTGACAAGTGTCACACTTTGAGTGATTCTTTTTTCTTATGAACTTTTAAATTTCAAAGGGACTAAATTTATACATTTTAATTTTAAAAAGTGACATTACGTTTAATTTGAATTTTAATAACTAGAAAAATAAAAGAGGAGTAATTGAAAGAAATAAAAACAAAAAGGAAAATATATTTGGATTTAACTTTATGTCCGTTAAACTTTTTTTAAAAAAAACTACAAATTAGGAAAATAAATTCAATTATTCTATTTAAACATTCAGTGTAAAACACTATTTTTTTTAGAAAACTGGTTGTTTTAAAGACCTAAATGATTTGGTTTTAAAAGAATTATTTAGGTACAATATTTAGAAATAATAATTTGATTGGTTAATGATAATTTTCAGGAAAAAAAACCCAAGTTATCTACTATCTACTATATTAATAATTTAAACTCATTTCCAAGAAACTTTAATATGTGTAATTTTTAGAGTAATTTTTTAAGGCCCATAATTTTTATAACTCTATTATTAATTATTTTTGGAAAAATTACCTCCATGTCTCTCCTTCATTATCACAACATGAATATTCTACATTACACATTGAATTTCAAACTATTACAAGTCTTAGTTTAAATCATAAAGCTCATCAATATGCCAATAAAATTATTTAACATTAAAATATTAACAAATAATGAAAACGAAACATATATCAATATATTATATATCATTAAAATATTAAATATTAAAATATTATAGACAAATGAGTTTTCTGCTATAATCGATTTTGGTAGATTATGAGTATTTTTTAAAGGCTATATTTAAAAAATGGCTTTTGGTTATGAAATGACAATGAATTCAAAGAGTTTAGTGTGAATGAAATTAAAATTAAAAATTTTGCTATTACATTTTCGATCAGTTTAGATTTGGGTTTCTCTATTTTCATTGTTTAGGGTAAAGTAATAATTTTTTTGCGAAAAAAATGAAAATGGGTTTTTAATAAATATGTTGATTTATTATAATTTTTAGTTAAAAATATATAAATAAATTATATCCATAAAATTAATTAAAACAACTAATCAATTATGATGGACATTTATGTTATATGATCAATTAATTAAAATAATCAATCCAAGGTCATATCAATTTAAATTGATCCATATTCTTTCAAATTTAAAACTACTTTTACACAAGCATAATTTTTGGAAACCATAAGCATGAAGCAATGATTTTATATGATATGATTTTTAACATTTATTTAAGTGTTTCCTTTTCGAGAAATGGTCTCATCTAATTTACACTACAAAATGTAATTTCTATATATGCTATCAAATATCAAATAAATTCTAATTACATTAGTATTTTAATATGAGATGTCAGCATATTTAGTGAATTATGACTTGAATATTTTAATCATTATATATTAATTTTTTTCCTTTATGTTGAAGTTCAAACCCTCATATTCTCCTTCACTTTATTTGTTCTTTCTTTCTGTTTTGTTTTTAATTGTTATTTTTTTTATTTACAATTTTTATGCTTATTCTTTTACCGTCATCACCTTCATTTTTCTCTTTCTTCTTCTCTTTTTTGCATTATTCTTCTATCATCTACATTCTCCTTCTATATTTATATATGTAATATATTTTTCATTGCAATCATTTTCATTCAATTTCCCTCCTTATTTAATGGATATTTGGTTTTTTAGTTGCAATTGAATGACTTCACATCTCCATATTCCTTTTAGTTTTTGCTTTTATCTTTCTTACTGTGGATGGATACTGTTTTCAACTGCTATGTCGTGGCTATATATAATAAGTTGTAAGGAGACTATCATCTTTTTTTGTATTGTTGTTATTGAATGAAGTGATGATATGTGAGCTTTTGCTTATGAGCGCTTTCTATTCTTTTTTTCCCTTCATGAGAAGAAGGAGTCATTTGATTAAGAGCTTTCTCTAGAAGAAAGTGCCTTCAGAGAAGGATAATGCATCATGACAAATGAGGGAACTAATAAGGCAGTTAGAATAACCATTGTTTATAAGTTTCTTCTTATACGATTATTAGAATGATAATGGCTATTCTTAAACTTTATTTTAATTTTTTTTTTATATGAAGTTATTTATTTTAAATTTCTTTTTCAAAATAATTTCACTGCATTTAGCATATGCAGAATCATGTCACATTTAAATGCTTGATTAGGATTATTTAATATGTGTTGAGCTTTGTGATATATGTGCACTATGTGATTGATTATTAAAAGCTACCCACTTCAGAAAGATTGATTTTGAACTTTAAAAATAAACCTTTGATAAATGTTGTGTGCTAACATTTTCTTAAAAAATCGAAGTGGCTGGAACGATGGCAATGACATTATGATTGAGTTTTTGGGGAGTTACCCTACTGAGAATTGTATAATTCTCACCCCTATATGTTTGCATTCCCATGTCATCTATAGGTTGATCCCGAGAATAAGGAGGCTGCTTTATGAAAGGAAATCAGATTTGAAATAGTTTAAGGCTAAAGTTTGTATCGATTGTACTTAGTCATATGTTTATGTTTGTATTTATAATAGAGACCGGATGTATATGGAAGCTCATAGAAAAGTTTCCTTTTTTACTTAACCTTATAATCAATAAATGTTTGTTTCTTAGTCATATATATTAATAGAACTATGATTTAGTTACTTCATGATTTAATCGAACTTGCTATAAATATTCAAGAAAGGTCTGCTAGTTAATAAGTAATAACTCTCAAGTACGATGTCATGACTTAAGGATGAGGATATACTTGGGAGGATGTTACATCACTTCACCTTCAATTAGTTACATCACATCACTTAAATAACCCCCACTTCTCACAAGTTACCACTTTATTTACCATCTGCCTTCCATCTTGTAACATCCTAATTTTTAACCCAATACTTTAGAACATATTTAGGTTAATCATTAGTCTATTACGTCATAGTTTCCTTATTACTTTAAAATACTTAGCGAAAAATACAGGTAAATTTTTTTTTGAATTATAAAAGCAAAATGAGAGCCGCGTGACACGATAAGCAATAAAGCACGTAAGGAAATAAAGCAAGCATCTCATAAACATCATAACATAAAGCAGGTAAAGGCACATCACGATAAAACTGAACTGCATATATATATGATATGATGTGCCTACTTATGAAGAGTGAGACTTAGTTTGGTACAACATGAAATGCATACATCTAAAAAGAAAATACAAAGGAAAGTGCGATGGAAAGCATAAAAGCAAACTCCCCTACCCGAATGCAACTAAAGGGATAATCTCTAAACAAAAGAAGGTTTATCCTCATTTAAGTGGCGTGCGCACTAGCCTCGGTACTCCATCGGTCATCCGCTACCTCCTACTGATGTCCATCCTGCGAGCAAGGCACATACTCGGCAAACTGGGCGAGCTCCTCCGACGTGTAAAGACGAAGCGGGGATCGGGAGTGACTCCCATGACGTGGCCGCATCTCCTGTCGTCGTGCTAGCCGAGGCTGAGTCACTGTGTCCTCACTGCCCTCTCTCATCAATGGTGGAGTGGGGGCAGAGCTCTGGCTGTACAGATGGATAAGCGGGTCCTCCGACGGGTCGGTCTCTGAGAAGTATGTCTAGGGCACATAGTCGGGGTAGTCGCGCATGGCTGAAGCGGCGGTGTGCATGCGGAGCACACTCTCGTTGTGCATACGTACGTGCTCAAAAACCCACTCGTCATCACCGCAGGGTGCTGTCGGGGAAAAACGATGGGTGTGTACAGGGTGAGCGAAAGGTCGTCAAATGAACATGAAGACATGAACTGTGCACTGCCCTCAAAATGGTATGATCCGTGCTCCGGATCATGGTGCACATCCCACGTCGGGGTGTCCACAAAAAGCACGAACGTCACCATCTGAAGACGTGACGGAAAGAAAAGATAGAGGGAGTGAGAATCTTGCTAAAAAATCTCAGTAGGGCCTCCTACTACCTAGGTGTCATCATCTACGTCCTCAGGAACCTTGGATTTAGTGTATAAAATAAGTGAGCATGTGTTAAGTTCACTTTTAAGCTTTTAAAATATAATTAACCAAGGTTCGTTCATTTTAGAATGAATCTTAATGTCATGAATGCAATATAGTAAAGGATGTCTGCATGGCACTACATAATGCAAGGACATCAATCATAACATCAAGAAGCATCATAATGGTGGCATAAAGTGGCAATTGAAATCTCATGTGGGGAAAACTTTGTGACATAATCATCATACTTTACTTTCCATTGGGGCCACTCTAAAAGACATTCGTTCTGGGGGTGCTCGGCCGAACCGGTGTCACTCAGAACATGTCACATCTCTAAGTTATGAGCTCATACCTAATTAGTCGTCACTAGTTCTTACTTATCCCTTACCGATAAACATATCATAAATAAATCCCGACTCTCTAGTACGGGCTAGGGGGCATTTTTTTGGAGGTGCTCGGTCGAACCGGTGTCACCCAAGAATACGTCTTGGTACCGATGTCACATGAGTTCTTGGAGGTGCTCGGCCGAATCAGTGTCATCCAAGAACACATCTTAGTACCACATCTCTTTTAAAGAAAATCTCATGGGTTTTTCAAAAACTTTCTAAGTCCCCAAATTTGTCAGAAATTCGGCAGCATAACGGCGGCATACCGAATTTCTTCCAAATTTACTTTATGCCACATAAACAAGTAGAACATGTATCCTCAATCATAATTCCATATGTTTATATAATCATTCTCAAATAAAACATAAATTCACGTGTAACATTGAAACTCATTATGCTCTTGATCCTACGATATCTTATGCTTTGACCTTTACAGGCCTTAAACTTGAGATGCAATTATTCTATCATTCTCTATCAACCTCTTATGCACCTAAGGATTCTCTTCTAACAAATCTTACTATCATTTATGTTCTTTAATAAATCTGGACAGCACCATACTCCAAGGGCAGAGTTATATATCTATGATTACGGGGTTCTAGAACTTATGTTTTAGACCCTTTCTCGATTCCGTCTTCACCTAAACCGCTATAAATTAAATCTAAACCAATTATGAGGCATTCCTATGCCTAAGAACTAAATATAAACCATGTTTGCCATATTATGAGGTTGTGGACAGAATCCAGAAATTAAATGTTCTAAGAGTTCTGGGATCACACTTTTATGATTTTCTAGTTACTAGTTTCTCTATAGGTGCTAAAATTCAATCCTACTTCAAATGTAACCAAATTTTTCATGATTAATCAATCCTAAACTGATTGTTATCATACTAAAACAGTTTTGGCATTGATTAGGATTGAAGGGGTTAAACACATGTTAAATTCCAACTTTACGATTTTTCTATGAAGCTAGTTTCTCTCCTAACATGCATAGAAGTGTTCATACCTCATCATATATCATTTTCACGCATTCTAACATATCAAAACATCATCATACAGCAACAAACACATCAAGGCAAAATCAAACTGTTCAAGTCCAAAAAGACACATAATTTGACATTTCTAAAGCATATAAGTTGCTAGTTTCCCTTGGAATCATTTTAGGACTTATAAAACTCTTTGCAAACCATTTTATTTTATCAAGAGGCTAAAAACAACCTTAGGTCAGTAACCAATTTAATTCTTCTTTAGAAGAGGATTAAAATCATAAATCTTGTTGGTCATAACTTTATAAAACTCATCAAGCTTAAAGAAAATCCTAGAGCATAGGTTGTTGGCCCTTGTAACTAGATGGAGCTCATTCCAAGCTCATCATTATTACTTGGCCGAAATTATACATTCAAAGAATGCTTCCATATTAAAATTTAACTTGAGACAAAATGGGCAAGTCTTTGAGCTCTAAGGTCTTTAAGTGATGACAAAATATAAACATGCTATGCACTTCATTTTTATTCTTCATTACAAAGTAAAGTGAGAACTTTAAAGTAAATATGCAAAACTTGGAAATAAATATGCAAGGCTTGAAATTTAAATATGCAAGACTTGAAATAAATATGCAAGGTTTGAACGTAAATATGCAAGACTTGAAATAAATATGCAATGCAAATTCATTTCTTTATTTTAGTGCTCTAGGCCCAGCAACAATCGACTTTAAGGCCGAAATAGAAAGGCTTTGAGAATTAATTAGGTAATAATGCAAGTCTTTAATCTTTGAGTCCTTAGGTGATGACTTGAAAATAAAGATGCAGAGCAAGAATATAAACATGAGTGCAATCTCAAAATAAATATGCAAGTTCATTTATATCTTATTAGAGCTCATTCAAGACTTTAGAGGAACTTAAACCTTAACCCAACCTCATCATGACAAGATAAAGTGAGGTCTAGAGTTCTTAGAACTCAAGATAACATTCCTAAAGAATTAAACCACAAGTGAGCTATATAACATTTTATTGAAAACTCAAGCTTTAGAGGTTTCATTGTGGTGAACATAAAGTCTCCATCTAGAACTCTCATCATTAAGCTATCATGTTGGACCACCCAAGTTGGTTGGTCGAAATCATGAAGGAAAGAAAAGGAAAGAAACTAAAATCTTGAGGAAAGAAAAAGGAAGGAACCGAAATCATAAGCAAGAAAAGATCTATTTTGAAACTCTAGAGACCATGATCTTGATGATGTATTAACATCAACATCATGAGTCCTCATCACTGAGTTCACTAACTCATTTTAAATCAACATCAAAGTTAAGAATCTCAAGGTTCAAGAAAGAAAGAAACTAAAAACACCTTTTGCTTAAGAACAAAGATCAAGCTTTAGAGGTTGTTCAAGTGATGAACATCATCATGAAACCCTCATCATGAAGCTCTCATTCCTTTGTTTTCAAAGGCTCATGGCCAAAAATGAAGAAGGAAGAGAAGAAGAAAAGAAGTTCCAAAAAGATTCAAAAGAAACCATAAAACACATAACTAGATTAAGAACTTAAATGAAAGAAACACTTGAAAGAAAATCCCTACCAAGTGATTGGAGGTTGAGATGAGTGAAGAGGATAAAGAAGTTGAAGAACATGGACACTTGAACTTTGAGAGAAAAAGAAAACTTTAGAGTGCTATTTGAAGACTTACACTTAGCAAATGAACCCAAAGTGATACAAGTTCACCCAAGCATGCTATTTATAGAGAAATGAAACAAAATGAGAGGTGTAAATAGGGAGGAAAGCTTCGGCCATTTACAGCCATGGGGAAGAGAAAATATCTTCTCCAATGTATGGTTCAAGGCATGGTGGAAAACATGGCTCAATATGGGTTCAAGTATGGGTGCAAGTATGGGTCAAGCATGGTTCTTTGAGTGAGAAGCAAATCAACATGTTATGCAAATGGGGGAGGAGGTGGCAGAAATGCATCGGCCATGGGGGAGGATTTCTTGCATTTTAATTGTGGTTTAGAATTGTGTTTATGTGTATCTTTGATTAGGATTAAGATTAGGAATTTATAAGAAAGTGTTTAGGTGAGAAAATGGATAGTCAAGGTTATCAAGACATGTTTAAGGAGTGGTCTTGCATCATTAGTGAGTTATAAATTCATTTTAGTTCATAAACAACTCTAGACACAATTTCATGATTTAAGGAATTGGAAAGAGAAAATACTATTCAAGATTCCAAGATTGGAATCTTGAGTTTTAAAAAGATATTTAAGTTTAATCTAAGCAATTCTAGATTCTAATTAATTTTAATAGCTTATTTTGACTCTAGATTAATTATCAAAATTAATTAATTTTCGATTAGAGCCTAATATTGCATAGGTTTGCTTAATTATGTCATTAAGCTCAAAAATACTATTCTGGGGACAAAATCATAATTTTGTACTAAAACTGTCCGGGACCACCGGGACTTGAACAGACACTTTTAAGCACATAAAAACATTGTTTTAAACCTTCAGGAAAAGTTTCGGGCTCAACGGCACCTTTACTCACGTAAAAATGCTATAGGGGTATTTTAGTCATTTTTACTCGAAACTGCAGAAAATGAGATTTTTGCCTCTGAACATTGAGTTAACCACTCTAGGGCCATCTAATCCCCTTCAAACATTGAGTTAACCCTTCAAGGACTACCAGGCCGGCCATCCTCGAATTCCGAGCAGAAAATGTCCTCAGGGGCATTTTGGTCATTTTTCTCTCAGATAGAAAAATCGAGGCGTTACACATCTAAAATCCTAAGCTTCAAATTGCTTCATCTACTCACAAACCTTTGTTTCTCATAATCTCTCTTTGCTTCAAAGCTTCAACCTTTGATATTCCATCACACTCATTATTCAGACATGGTCGAAGGAAAGCTTTGTTCAGGTCGTATTGCTGCAATGGGAGCACTTCAAATGTTCGTTGAACTGATGCATCAAGACCATTATGAGGAAAACTTCTCTCGTCGTCCTATAGTCCCTGGAAAAAGGTTAATTCAGACACTGATGGCTCAGGTTCTCATCCTTCTGGAAGTCATTTCCTTTCAAGGATGGGAAGGGTTTCTTGACCTTACTGATCGAGTTTTCTCTGGGATGGTCACTGCCTTCTTTTACCAACTGGTTCAGGTGACCGACTCTGTGCTAACCTCATACATTAGAGGAGTTGATATAGAACTAAGCATCATGGATCTCTCAAACATCATGCATGCTCTTGACAAAGGTCTTAGATGCTCCTCTGAAATAGATTGGTTCACAACCCTTAGTGTTTCAGTAGAAATGGTCTCCAAATATCTCATCAGTTCCCCAAGATATCATCCGAGTGAAATCACTACAGCATTGTTGGACTCAAATGCAAGGCAATTTTTTACAATAATTCAGTTCTCCTTGCTTCCTCATTTAGGTAGCACCCACCTATTGGTTGGGATGGACTATGTGTTACTTTTTTGTTTATTAACAAAAAGAAGAGTAAACTTGCCCTAATTAATTTGTGATCATATGTTAAGTGCTATCTCTCCTGAGAAAAGGAAAACCACTGTTGTTCCTTATGAAATTCTACTGACCAAAATCTTTGAACACATGCATTACCCTCTTACCAATGAGTAGTATAAGTTTATGAAGGGTACATAGTATACCTTCAAATCTTTCAGAACCCTAAGGAGACCAACCGATGCTGCTTCCTCTAGTGTCAGAAGACAGAGTTTAAGAATCAAATATGTGGCGGTTAAAAAAGCAGCCACAGAAGCTGAAGGTAGAAAGGGCAAAAGGAAAATAATCATTCTTGAAAATAGTTTAGATGACAGCAAGAGACCTGAGATAATAATCAGATATAGGGGTTCACCCTGTAATCATAGCATGACCTCATATTCTAAACAAGAATCCTCTTCCAAGATGGAAACATCTTCAAAGAATGACTTTACCACTGCTACTTCTTCTCTAAGGGCAAAACACCTCTTGCTTCGCCTTTACTTATTCCTTCTGTTCAAGGAGTTGACCCTTCATCAAACCAACCACCACCACCAGCATAGCCAAACTACATAGAAGTTCAACTGATATTGCAAGAACAATGCCTCATTAACAACTGTTTAAACAATTTAGAAGTCATGTCTCGAAGGCATGAAGCGTTGCTCCTGGAGATACTTCGTGAAGTAAGGCGTCAGGGCTAATGATGGTGCCACTCCTTTCTTTTTGTTGATGACAAAAGGGGGAGGAGAATATTGAAGAAAATACTTTTGTACTGAGAAATACAGGGGAGTTTGAACTGAGGGGGAGCATATTCATACATTTCTTTTAGCATAATGTTTATGAACATTTTATGATTTCTTTTTTTGTTTCTGCATTGATACCTTCTTAACTGTGATTTATATATATTAGTTTCTATTGCTTATATCTACACTTTGATTAAAAATTATGCATGCTCGATCTGTTTTGGTTTTAATTCATGCGCTTTCTTGAAAAGGATAGTTGGTCAAAGACATGCTGAAAATGGGTCTAATCAAGCTGGTTGTATATTCATGACTTAAACATTTTCTTGTTAACATACTCTTTGATACCCTTCAGAAAGTACATAAAGCCTAACCTAAGCTTCAAGTTAAAACAACAACAACTATGATTCAAGTCACTTAAGGCAAAAAATGTTCTTTTTTTTGTTCACATCATGCCTTAAGAAAAAGAACTTCCTGAAAATCACTTTTAGTGATAGAATTGAAAGAATATGACATATCATGCTTATACTTTTGTAATATTTCTTTCAATTATCTCTTCAAAAGATTTTCTTCAAATTGGTTTGTCATCATCAAAAAGGGGAAATTGTTAGCTCCAGAACCCTATGCGCTTATTTTTTTGAATGACAACAAAGTCAATTTAAAGAAAATACTATAAAGAATGACTAATATCTTCCTTGAGTTTCATGACAAAGTATAACAGGTATTTCTAGATTGCATAATATGTACTCGAAATGAGAATAATTTCACTTTACATGTGCAAACACGATTTATCTCATAAAAAGATATTGTGCCTAATAGGAAGTGAATATTATACCGTACAAAGTAGGCATACATGCCTCATGGATGAAAGAAAATAAAATCAAGAACAAGAAATCAAGGCAGGGGTCTTCAAAAAGTAGCACTGGACTTCAGAAAGTGCACCGAAATAGAAGAAATCTCTTAGTCCATGAAGCCAAAGTGTTCTTTCAACCTTCCATCTCTGATTCATAAAGACTAGATCGTCAACAAACAAGTGATTGAAGAAAAGAAGACTCATATCTCATCAAGGAAAGGATACCGAAGTCCAGAAAGCTTACTCTTAGCAAAATAGTGTTTTCAAGGAGAAAAAAGAGGGAAAATTTGAATTTCAAAATTTGAATTTGCTTTTGAAAAAGTCATATCCCGGTGTCCAAACCAATCAATTATCTGTTCTGCCTTAGAAATCAACTATCAAAATGCTCTAGAAGAAAAACCATGGTTTAGAAAGTAAGAAGTAGTTTCTTAAGGATATCAGAAACCTCTTCTTTCACAATGGCTTTTACAAGCTGATCTAACAAGCAGGCAGGCTATTCTTCTAGACTATCTTCCTAAGACACAAATGGATGATTAACATGTGTCCTTGGAAGATCTGATTCAAGGCAACGGTCTCAAGGAAGACCTCTATAAATAGAGATATTGTGCTCCTCAAAGTGACAAGACTTAATATTGAAAAATAGAGTAGAAATGCTGCCAAGTTTTCCCTTCATCTCTTTGTAAAATTCTTCATTATTTATAAATCATTTCCTTGTGTATAAATCTTCTTTCTACACTTTATAGATCATATGTTCTTCCAAGGAAGAAAATGTAGAAAGAAGTCATTCAAGATTTTCCAAGATCTTTTTATTGTATATCCAAAGAAATCTTGAGCGTAGGTTAGTTTGAGTGGAAACCCAAACATATAACATTTGTATCCTTGATCTAGAAGTGATCAGTAAGAGATAGCTTGAAGAGGCTTATTAAGGATTAGTTGCAACATGACCGTAAAAGAAGTTAGCTTTGAGAGGCTAGCATAATACTACTCGGTTTAGCTTGAAGAGACTGTTGAATGACTATTTGGTATGTGACAGTAGGGGTTGCCTACTGGTCACTGGACATAGCTTGAGAAGGCTACTAAAAAGATTATCTTTTTTCTTTCTCTGGTTGGAGAAAGTGTTAGTGAAACTCGGCAATTGTTGAGATCTGGATATAGGTAGGTTTGGCCAAACCAGTATAAAATCCCTTGTGTTGGTTCTTTTTTTCCGTCATCTCCTTTTTATTTCCATATTTGTTCTTATTTCAGTATCTATTTTGAAAAGGCTATCATATGTTTCCCATTATTTGCTTGAGTTCAGAAAGTTCACTCTCTAAAGTTTTTAACGCTGCTTTTCGCTGTGCTACAAGTTCAACTTGATAGCTTCTTAATAAAGTTTTTCAGATTTTCAATGATGAAAGAAAAGTTTCAAACACGATTCAACTCGCCCTTCTCGTGTGATTTTCTTTGTACAATCAGCACGTGAGAGATCACATTCTCACGTAAGCCTCATGACTTCTAAGTCTCTCTATAAGCAAATTTAAACATAAAATCCATTGAAAATATGCATTTATTTTCTACATACAAATCACTTGTTCTTTAAAAGTACATATAATTACAACTGAAATCTCATAATCAAACTCTAAATGTTCGTAGTTGTAATACACAACATATATACTGAGCTGTTACGTGCAAAATAAACCATGGAACTATTATCATGTAAGTACAAATCCAAAATATAATCATACTATGCAAAATGTAAATTATGTTCTATAGGTCTGGGATTCCTGCCTGCAGTAACACTAGAGGTCTAAGCTATAACAAGAATGCTTCGCCCTATTAAAGCTCACCAATTGAACTCTACTACAGCAAGGAAGAAGATGGCTGAGATGTACATGCAGTAGTTCATGTATTTGTAATAGGAAAAATGATAAGGGTGAGTTTTGTGCAAAATCTAGTGAGTGAATTCTCACCTACAACCCTCACTTCATGGGACACTAAGGAATAATGCATAAGATCATAATAATACCAATAAAATTCTAAACATTTCATATACATATAATCAAAATCATTATTTTCCATAAATTCTAAACAACAGTACTTTAATAGAAAAATAGAGATCTCTGGTTATGCACAATATATGTGACATGATAAAATCTCTTGTTATGTCTATCATTCAATGCATAACAATTTATCTGCTCTATGGTTCTCAAAGAACCAGAATGAGGACACCTAACTAAGTTTCATTCTCTACTCCATGAGATTGTCTCGAAAGACAACTTGGTACCAAAGTTAACGATCAGTTATAGTCGTTAACTCATTGTCAATTTCTCTATGACTATTGTCTAGTCCAAAATCATAAACTAGTCTTTTCTCTAAACTCTGTGTCCAAATTTTAGTCCAAATTCAAAAGCTATATCATAGACATAAATCACTTTCATGTTTCATTCTAACAGTCACAAAAGTATCCAATAATCACAGTCACCATCAATTCCATATAAAATCAGTTTTACAATAATGGTCCCATGAGTTTTCTCAAAAATATATTTCATGCTCTTAAAATAGTACAAAACATGATATATCAATAGTAATCTCAAATCTCTTTACAGGAATCTATAAATTATGCATAAAGCCATGTTTTGATGAAAATATCTCCAATGACAACATATCGATCACATGTTTGAACCCACTCACCTGGAGGGGTAAAATATACAGGAATAACACGAACAGGACTCTGGGAAGCAGGAATGACACTAGTATCTGTCATTGAAGCAATAAAACTCTAGATTAACCTCTATAATCCCTAATTAACCCAAGTCCAACTCTAACACAATGAAAGAACATCCTACCCTTAATGGACATGAAAATCAGCATACCAACCCCAAGAACGAGGAAGAATTGAAGAAAAAGGAAGTAAAACTAGCAAACAACTTACCTTGAACTTGGAGGATGAAAAAGTCAAGTTAGATTTGAGAGAAAAAGCAAAAAAAATAGAGTTTTGGGGTGAGAACAGGGTAGGGGAATGAAGTTCTTCATGTTTTGGGGGAGGGGGGTGAAGGGTATGTGTTTTTGGTTTGAACCCCGAAATAGGGTTTTTATAAAACCTTAATGAGCACTGTAGCACTCATAGAGAGTGTTCTAGAAGAGCACCCTTGCTGCCAAGCCATTGCAATGCTAAATTGAGTGCAACAACACTCTCCAGAGTGCTTATTTTTCTTGTCCTCACCGCCTAATCCTTTGTGGCAGTTGCAACACTCATTTTAGCGCTGTAGAGCTCTCCAAAATGGTTTTTCTCAAAGTCTTAGGTTATAAATTGAGTGGGACCCTCCAACAATACTAGTGGGTCCCAAGGGATCTCGAGGCAGTATTAGACTTACCTAGGGACATGTGTACCTAAGGCATTGCAACAGAGTCCATATTTGTTAAGCAGGATAGGGATGGGGATTGAGGCCCCCGCCCTATGAAACCTACCAATTCCTTATTTATATAAATGATTATATATATATAAAGAAAACCTTAGCACACATTCTTTTTTTTAATTATCTTTATTGTATTTGCATTATATATGTATTTTCATTTTTAATTTAAATTATGTTGCATTAGTACAATATTATTATTATGGATATTTATATTTTGAACTTCAAAGCATTTTTAAAATTGTTCTCTTTTTAGATTCAAATCCGCTCGGGAGGGGGGAAATAAGGACCAGTGACGGGGATGGGCAGTGAGATGAAAGGCCAAATTCTAAATGGGGATGGGGAATAATAGGGGACATACCCCTCTTTCATGAATACACGTTGTCATCCATATAAATAGTTTATAATATAGTAAAATTATCTATTTATTTTCTTTTATTATTCAGCAATTTCAACTTTCAAAATGTGTAAAATTTTTATAAAATAGGATCTTTATTATTAGTTAAAGGTTATCTACCAAAGTTTTTTAACCTTATAAATATGATATTCAAAATAATATGTAAAATAGAATTGCACATTCATATTTTATTTATTTATTTAATTATTTAACTATTGTCTTATTTTAAAAATAAATTTATATAATAAATTTTCTATAAGATATATTTAAATAAATTATTATTTATTTTTGATAATGACAAAACAAACTATTTTTTATTATCATTCTGTGCATCGCACAGGTCAAATGGCTAGTATATAAATATTATGGAAATGCTTAAACCCTAATCGAGGGGAGTTACAAGGAAATAAGAGAACTAGGAACAACCAAACAAAACATACATGCCCAAGTATGTAAAACCATAACAACAACAACAAAACAAAAAAACCAAAGAAAAGATCTAGAAACAAGGAAACCCACAAAAACACCTCCACACATTATTTCTAACTAATCCAACATCCTCTGTAGCATTAGCGATTAGGTTCACACTAATTGTAGGCAAAAATTTAGCAACCAAAAGAATCCATAATCGTGGGCATAACTCCAACTCAAAATTTGCTACCATAACCAAATCAGAACAATAGAATACCCAAAAAGAAAGTGCCCACATCCAAGAAGAATAAGAAATAAAGTACATACATTATTTTGAAAAGTCACCTCCACAATATGATTTCAAGCATCCATTTCTCTAATTTTATTCTACTTTAATACTATTTATTACTCACTTTTACACCTCTTCCTCTTTTGTTTTCGGTGTCCTCTCCCTTTAGATTCACTCTGTACTCACTCAAAGCGCACACAAAACATCTCAACTCAAAATATGTGTAGTGCCAAGCAGAAGGCAGATCATGGATAAATGGGCCGTGGTCTTTGAAGCAGCTGACCTACTGCACTATTGCATTATGAAGTCACCTAGGTTGGAGACTTAGTTGAAGTTGCAACTTTTTAGAGATTCCTAAACATGATGTGACAACCTTTGACCGGGTGTGAAATTATGGCATTTTATTGTTAATAGCCATATTTTTGTAAATTGATCACAAAAACCATACATTGAGTAATACAAAACTAAAAGCCAACTTTTTGGAAATTTTCTCACACAACTTGATACAATGGCTTAAATGCTTGTTTTCAGTTCTCTCATAAAAATCTCTTTTCACTCTCATAACTAATCACTCATTGATAAGCCATATTTTATAAAAATATTTTGTATGTTGATTTTTTCATAAAACATTGTTAGAAAACCAGATTAAATTTTGCAATCAAATGCAACCTTAAGTTCAACTCATTCTAGCATTGAACCAAAATCATAACTACAAAGTCACATGGACATGTTTTTCAAACAACTTCTTCAAGTGTTTTGGGCTTGGGGGGGGGGGGGGGGGACCTAAAGTATATGCAATTTATTACATTAAAACAATAACAATTAAGTCACGTGCCGATTTGTCAAATAACCTCCACAATTAGAGGACATTCGCCTCCCTCAAGGGAAGGGGATAACCTTAGACTAATCAATCAAATATTGCTTAATGTGTATCAACTGGACACTACTTAAAAACGAAAATTATGCTCAAAAATAAATGTAAAAGTTTACTTTGGCCTCTAAAATTGTAAGTGTGCCAAACTTTAGTCCCTGAAATTTTGAAATTAACTCTTTATTCCCTGAAACTTCATTTTATAGGTCATTTTAGTTCCTAGTCAAATAAATGTTAGTCAACCATTACTATTCAACTAACGTTTGGCACTAGATCAAAATAGGTTCAAATTAGTGCCTGAAATTTCTAAATGTATTAAAATAGTCCTTGAAATTTTCTAAAATATATCCAGAAGGTACCAAATATCAAGGTTCTTCTCTTTTATTTCATAAAATCTAAATTGTCAATAATTTTTAAACCCACTTATTTCTCTCTTATTTTAACCCCCTATTTAAATAGTCCAAATTTTAAATATTCTAAACACAATTAAGAGCTTGACTAGTCCAAATTTGAGTCCTTCCTTGCTTAACTAACATTTAGCTACATTTCTTGGAATGAATTGAGCTCTTAAATATGAAAAATAGGATGCAGGGGAAACATTATATTATCAAACATAAATGAAGTTTATCAAAAGGCTATTTGAAACCTTTTAGTTGCAATTTGGGAAGGAATTTGGTATCAAACTAATTTAGCATGACAAGGAAAAGAAGCTTTACTCCTATGTCAAATGTACCTGCAAACCATCTCACATGTGACAAGCTCTAATCGAGCTCAAGTAGAGGATTATGTCTCTCATTTCACATCAATGATAGTGGATCATAAGGAACCACTGCCTCTTAGAGTGTGCAAGTGAATAATGATGGTGCCACTTTCACAGATGAAGTTACATATGGACTAGGAGCTATTATTTACGATTGGCATGGCAGGTTCGTTGTACTGAAAATGAGGAATATTTTGGGGATGTTGATGCAAATAGGACAAACACAACGGCATCGATTTAGAATAAAGTATTTATGCTCACTTCTCCTCCCAACATGTATTTATCTTTATGGGAGATTAAATTATTTACCACTTATCTAACAATAACAATTTGTTAATGATACATTCTCTTCTCATTGTTATTCTATATGAGAAAGATTTTTGTCTAGTTATGGTGTGAAAATGAAAGAGAAATAATTGAGTTTAATAAATATTGAGATGTAGATTTTATGGAGCAAAATAGGAGAAATTTGAGATTTGAAACTTTTTTGATATATTTTAGAAAATTTTGGAAACTATTTTAACACATTTGGAAATTTCATGGACCAATCAGATAGGATCAACATGCCATGTGTCACTTAACATATCACAACAGCTAAACAATGACGGTTGATTATTATTTGTTTAACTAAGTACTAAAGTGACTTATAGAATTAAATTTCAAAGATTAAAATGTTAATTTCAAAATTTTGAGCATTAAGCACACTTATAATTTCAGTGATCAAAGTAAACCTATACTCATCCCAAATATTCCTGAAAACTCTTGCTCCCGTTGAGCTATGTTGTATCGAAATGAATTGGGACCATCTGCACTTGCATTCATAGACCTTTTGGTTCGAGAAATCAAAACGAGATCGGTAAACCAATTTTTCCATTTTTTTTCCAAATTTGATGAGTGCTGATTAATCGTGCTCTCACTATAATTCTATGATTCAGATTTTCATTTACCATATCCTACCTTTGAATTCCATACTAAAAATTTGCAATCGAATGGGCATCATCACAAAGAATCAATTTAATGCACTTTTGGCACACCTATAGATGCACTATATCAGATTTATATTAGAATTCTGATGATCTAGACAAATTGACTACATGTTCCTAGCGAATATCACTGTTGTTTTTTGTTTCGAATCTTGCATATCAATCCTGCAAGAGGTCTGAACCCAATTTTTTGAACTAATCACAAGTTTTTTTTTTTTTTGGTAACATAATCACAAGTATTCTATAACCCCAAACCACGGGCTCGGACTCCTCCAAACACTACCTGTCACCTCAACTTGAAGCTAGAGGAGACAAGGAGGAAGTAGCATCAGAGCACACACCAACAAAAAATTAGCAACCAAAACTTACTTAAAATTACAAAAACCAATTCAACAAGTTTCACATTCTATTCCACAAGATTTTTTATCCTGTAAAAGTACCAAAATCTTGAATACACAGCTTCAACTAATATACCGCAAAAACGATAGTGCCTCAGAGCTCTGTATGATGCTAAAACGGAAAGAACCTCCTCAATTGACTCCACAAACAGTCAAAAAAATTGAAATTATTTTTCTTTTACACAATTTTGAATCTTTACAGCCATAAAATGCTAATATAGCTTAGTTTGGTGCTGTTCTTCCATTCGTTTGATCTTGTTGCTCATGGGGTGCATTCCCAGAAAACATTTCCATCATATGTCTAAAGGCACCAGTTATATCCTCAGGCATTTGTTCAAAGTCTAGACTAACATTTCCCCCAATTCTTATTTCAGGTTCATCAGCTCCGCTGGTATTGGTATCTTGTGGCATTTCATGAGAATGCGACTCATGATGATATGCATTTGTGACATTTGCAGCCATGCTCATGAACATGCTTGCAATATCATTCGGGTTAAATGGCACTGAGGTAAAGGGCGGTGGCTCTGCATGGCTTCTTGATCCTCTTGCAGATTGGTTTGGGAATTCTTGAGATGATCTTGAATTCTTTAAAGCACAAAAAATGGTTAGTTGAAGGCACCGTGTTTCAGCAAATTACAGTCAGAATGCTCAACTGCAGTATCATAAACAGAAACCTTCGACAAGAAAAAATATTTCAGTCACCTATGCTTATAATAGGTGATGATGCTACAAAAATATTTCATAGTCACCTATTGCTTATAATAGGTGATGATGCTACACTTCACCAAAATAAACAACCTGTTTTCCTCATTAATTAGTAAATTACAGGAGTACGTAAATAATTAACATGCCATGAACATGCATCAATCAAAACTGCATGTGCAAGTGAAACATACCATCACTGACACCAATTGAAACTTCGGAGAAGCGCACTTAAGAGAGCTAACAGGCTAAACTACACTCTCATATTGCATGTTTGTGTTCACTGTGACAAGCAACTGCTACAATAAATTCATACAGAACGGACTGAACATAAATTTACGAGGAATGGATAACCAGATGATTTAAAAAAGAAAAAAAATTGACGAAACTTTATTAGAAGAAAAGGAAAGAGTACTGGGACAAACTTCAAATGCCAAAAATTTACAAATAGGTCCACATCAAGATATCGTATGTTTCTCGGAGAAAATCTAGTAACATGGAGGAGTAAGAGACATAACGAGGTTGCCTAGTCAAATGCAAAGGTTGAATTTCGAGATATAGCACAAGATATTTGTGAGTTATGGATGAAAATCAGATTATCATGATGTGAGAATAAAATATAAAGTTCCTATTCATGGGCCCATTTGGTTAAACTTATTATACAAGTATGTACTACTTCAGAAGTAAAATAAGCAATAGTAGAAATAAAAATTTATTTTATGTATGGATGTGGTTGAAATTGAGGGTTTTAGATAGTGGAGAAAGAAAAGAGAGAGAATAGAAACTCAGTAATACGAAAGTATATTTGATATATTGTGTTGTTGTTGTAGTACAATAAGGTAATCCTATTTATAAGGTAAAGATAAAATCTAATCATAATGACATAATCAACCTAAATAAATATAAATCAATCTAAGAAATGATATAAAATATTCTAAGATATTAATAGATATTTTCTTATTTCTAACACTCCCCTCAAGCTAATGCTTACTAAACTTTAAGCTTGTTACAATTAAACCCTTAAAACATCAAAGAATCCCCAAGAAAGACTAGCAAGGCAACTCAGAGATGCTGGATACGTCTGAAAAGATAATACAACAACACAACTGGAATGACACACAACTTGAATAACTTGTTGGATAATTGCAAGACTAGGAAAAGAAGAGACACACACAGCTATCAGCGTTGGGAGAGACGCAATGAAGGCAGTGGAAATTCCCTATACATGCAACGATAGATCGCAAGAACAACATATGAAAGCCTTGAATAGTTGAAAGATTAGAAATCCAAAGCCGAAAGAGCATAGCATCGGCGCGACTGAGTGAGAGACAAGTATCACTATTGGCAGGATTCACAATAGGAGGTTGGTAGGGAGCACAACCTAATATTCATCATTCACAAGTCACAACCATGGATCACAAGTTGGGGTAGAATTGGAAATAAGAAAAAAGTGACGTCCTCGAAGAACACAGATCGCGAAACAAAAGACAGATCCGAGAAGAGGAGAGCAGTGCGAGTCAAACGACGACGACTAGAATGGAGGTCGGACACGCGGCCAAAAGGATCGGCAGCTGAGAACACCGTAGAAGGAAGGAGCGGCACGTGGGAGCACGTGACAACAGATTTGGAGGCACGGTTGGTTGGGGTGGGCCTCGCAGGGCAAGGCGAGGCTAGTGGTGGGGTCGGTGCTGTGAATCGGCACCGGGAAAGCTCACCGACGGCGGAGGAAGGCAGTGGACAATGGTTTTCTTACTACTGGAAGCGACACACAGCAGGGAAAAAGTGTTTCCATGCGTGGCTTTCAAGGATTGGTTGCGCAGGAGGTGAGCACGGTGGTGGGCTCTCTGGCAGAGATCGACACCGGAACAAGGTCGCCGAAGACAGTGCCAAGTGGTGGACGATGATTTTCTAATCCCTGGAAGTGACACACAGCAGAGAGAATTGATACACTGCCAGAGGAGTTGACACGGCGAGAAGGAGAATAGAAAAGTCGCCGGAAAAGTGGCCAGAAGCAAAAACAACAGTGGTTTGATGTTTGAAATTTCTAAAAAGCAAGAACACTATCAAACCTAAAACAACATTGAAGGGCTTGACAGGTAGAACAACGACAGGATAGAATGAAGAGTAAAATGGCAGAGATACAGTATAAGTGAGTTCCAAATTAGTGGAATCTCTGCAGCGGAACAATGGACACAGGTCATGGTGAATGATACCGCTCTGATACTATTTTGAAATTGAGAGTTTTAGATAGCGGAGAAAGAAAAGAGAGAGAATAGAGACTTAATAATATGAAAGTATATTTAATATATTGTTTTACTGTTGTAATACAATAAGGTAATCCTATTTATAAGGTAAGGATAAAATCTAATCATAATGATATAATCAACCTAAATAAATATAAATCAATATAAGATATGATATGAAATATTCTAGAATATTAATAGATATTTTCTTATTTCTAACCGATGTAATTATAAAAGTACTTTTAATAATAATTAAAAGTTGTTGAACTGTTTGGATGTAATAACTATGTAAGTATTTATCTTATTGAATTACAATTAAGGACATTAAAATTCAATTATCAATTTAGACAAAAATCTATTTTTATACATAACAAATATTTTTTAGAACATATCATTAATTTATATTCTTTATTTGTAATTTAAATTATTTAATTAATTATATAATTAATAAAAAACTAAGGTTAATAAAAAAATTATTTTAATAAGCATCTCAGATTTATAGATAAAGAGTATATTAATTTATTATTGTCATTATTGCTATTATTATTGTTATTATTATTGTTGTTGCTGGTGCTGCTGCTGCTGTTTAGGGTTTACGGGTACCTTATATAGTTAATATTAAAAAGGAGGCGAGGATATCTTTTGTCATTTTGACAAAAATATCAACGATATTTCTGGAAACATGATTAACATATCTATTGTGTCACACTTTCTCCCTTTTATTGCTTGTGATTTGGGGAGAAGCAACTTCGTATCTGCTATTGAAGAAAGCAGAAAAACTGGTTACTTTTTGCTTTGGTTTCTCTTGAGAAGCACAAACAACACTAGAAATTTTAGAAATACACATTTTGCCGCAAAAAGTACTTCGGACCCTCTAGAAGTGCAACCAAATGCACCCAATATGTTCTATGAAACAAATCAGCCACTATAATTGCACATGATTCAGTTCTACATGAAAAGACCAAATACATCAAGATGCACCGGCACTTTAACAAGAAGAAATCAGACAATGAACTGAAAGCCACAGGCATGCATTCCTTTAAGATATCAGTTGACAGATGTATTAACTAAGGAGATGGATGTCCACAGAGCAGTTTCAGTTTCAGTATCATACTAGCATGCAGGGAACGATAAATATCTTGAAGGGGAGTGTTGAGCATTAAATGACTGACAAATCTTAATTAGAAGAGATTTGTTGGGATTGCCATGTGAGATATTGTAGACTACAACTAATTGATGCTGGATAGATTTTTCCTTTTATTCCTATAGGATAGATCTGTTGCCTGTAATTTGATCTTATTTAAGCAGGTCAATATTAGGCAATAATCACCGGATCTAGATAAATATTGTAAACTATTGTACATCAGTTTCATCAAGGAATAATATTCAGTTTCTTTTTGACTGTATCTCCTTTAATTGACTAAGATATGAATAATACCTGATTTTTTGAAAAAAAAACAGAAAAAGAAATGATGATAATAACAATACCTCATTGTGATGTGCATGATGTTGCTCTTCTATCAATTTTTGCTCAGCCGCCTATGGTTAACAGCATTATGACCACATAGAAGAAGTAATAAAAGAATCACAACAAAAAAGAATAACAGAACAAACCTGAATATTTTCTTTAGCAGATTCATTATTCAGATCCAACTGCAAGGCTGCAGAGATACAACTTGTTAAGGCTAAAACTCAAGTTCCTTGCAGATTCAACAGATTTAACACTTCATTCCAACCAGCTTGGAACCAACACTCATAATATGATAAAACAATAATGATGTGACAGTCTGTATACAGAATGATTTTCTAACTACAATTCTGATGAATACAAAATGCATTTCAGAAAAATCATTTCATTTGACTATAATGTTTACGTTGAAATTGAGGGTTTTAGATAGTGGAGGAAAAAAAGTGAGAATAGAGATTTATAGTAATCTTAAAATATATTAATATTATCTGTTGTGATTGTAATATAATAAGATAATCCTATTTATAAAGTAAAAATAAAATCTAATCATAATGACATAATCGACCTAAATAAATATAAATCAATCTAACATATGATATGAAATATTCTAAGATATTAATAGATATTTCCTTATTTCTAACCGTTTACAACATGTTCCCAATTTCCCATGGATGTAGGATACTCAAACTGTGTTAGGGATCCAATGTTTGGGCTGGTTTATTCTAGGAAGAGGAGGAGGGGTGTGGACCGAGGTTCAGGCCCAATTGTACAAAGCATAGCAGAGAATTAGCAGCACAGTTAGAGTTGTACAGCTGTCAGGTGGTTAGAGAGTTAGTAGTAATAAAGTAGGGACAACCGATTGGGGCCCTTGCTTAGTCATTTGATTGTATCTTGGGGTCAGAACTAAGGCTTTAGAATTCCTCAGAGTGAGAGGGATTCCTCTGTATCCTTTTAGGGGATTTTACACTTTGCAAAGGTTCCTTAGTCGATAAATACACACATTTTCAGTCAATTTTTTCTTGATTCCAGTGTTCTAACAGCAAAATGAAGCTAATCCATTAAGAAGTTTGAGAAAAACTGTCTTCAAGTTTTGATTAACATTGCATTAATAAAGTGATGGGTCTCAACCAGTTTGCTATGGTTTTTAACAGGAGGCAACAAAAAATCCAACATTCACCGGAGAAGTCCAGTAAATACAAAACAGCTTATAATAATGGATGACACTGGTGAATACTTTACTAACCTTTTTTGAACCCTTTGTCAATAGCATCTTTGTAGTTTCCTTGTGCATAGTATGCTGAACCCAGACGATTGTATGCCTTGCTATAGTTTGGATCAATCTCAATAGATCTAAGACAATCTTGTATTGCTTCAGAGTATTTGTTAATCTGAGTGTAAGCAGCTGCCCTGATATGAATCAAAATAATAAGCAAAATGAAGCTTTATCAATTAAAATGGGGCCCAAGGTATTCTGAGTCAAACAACTGTCTTAAAACGTAAAATGTTTTCTTAAATTTGAACCACACAAAGAAGGATAACATTTGACACACAAGAGACACATTATATTGGGTGTTGGGGTCCACCATTACTGCTTCTACCCTCAAACTCAATCTTAATGGGTAAGGGTATACATTGAATCTAAAGGACATTGGCCAAAAACAAGTGGCTCATCACTCGAGTTTCCATGAACTCTCATAAAATCCCTCCCACAAAAGCTAATGCAGATATCCATAGTTCGTGTATTTACTCCACAATAATGTTGATCTTCAGAACATTCCAGGGAAAATTTCACACAATTATCCAAGGCAGCACAATATAGCAAGTTTACCTTCTAATATAATTTGCTACCCCACAAAAATCCTAGCATTACTTTGAACAATGCCGTGAAATCCAAACAAATACAAAATGGAGGCAGAACTTTTTGCTTAAAAATGATAACATTACCTCCAAACCTCTATCAAGGCTACCCTAAACTAATATTTCAAGAAAGTATATTACATCAAATGAAAATGAAAAGCACCAACATTTCTTTGAGAAGACTAGTATGTTAGCACTCCAGATCAGAACTACACATGCAGTGATTTACCAATTATAATTAACAATATATTTGAGGAACAGTAAATGTTAGGATCCATTAGTTAGAGATTAGTTAGGGAAGTCAGTCAGTGAGGGGATTAGTGAGTATAAATAAAGAGAAGTGGGTGTTAGAGTGTCTAGTGAATTCATTAGTATCAGTTAGAGAAAGACTGGAGACTCTATACTCTCCTAGGGTTCATTCTTGCATCATTCCTTAGGGATTCTTAGTATATCACCAAGGGTTCTCAGCAATAAACACATACAGTCATTTTCAGTCCTAACAATTGGTATTAGAAGCTTTGTCTACCCTGGAAGCGAGCTTCAATGGCTGTGAAATTGGAGAAGATCATCGAAGCAATCAAAGCAACTCTCATGGAGTTGTAGAACCATAGGGCAGAGGACTACGAGCGCAAGGAAGAGGATTGTGGGCGCCATGAAGGTTTGGTAGCTTCGATCACGGCAATGGCGGAATTGTTGAAGCAACTTAGTGATTGGATGGAGATAGTTGAAAAGGTGGTGGAGAAGGAGAACGAGCACGATTCTCATTCCCACTCAATTCTTAAATGCGATCAACAACAAGGTGATTCACATTGCAATGGGTCTCCGTGCAATGACTTTCAGCACAATGCCAGCCACTATGTGCAACAAGGCTTTCGCGATGAGGGTTAGGGTCTTATGGCGGGGAATCAACGCAGCTAAGGGATACAGCAGTGGTAGCGAATTGACGTACCCCAATTCCAAGGCGAGGATGCATATAGTTGGGTGGATGCAATGGAGAGCTACTTCCAAATTAGGAAATTACTACCTCTGTAATGGCTCCATGTCGTGAAGGTAGCAATGGAGGGCAAAGCCCTAATTTCGTTCCGTTGGTGGGAGGAAGCAACACCAGATCCGACATGGGGAGCATTCAAGGATGTTGTAATCAAACGGTTTCAATCGAAAATAGTGCAAAATCCCTTTTAGATTCTCTTAGAAATCAACCAAGAAGGTTCGGTCTGGGAATATCGGGAGCAATTCAAGCTCTACTTCAACCCTCTCAAGATCAAGGAGCATCAATATTTCCTTGGTTTATTCATCAATGGATTAAAGCATGAGGTAAGAGCTGAACTCAAGCTCAATCAATTTTCTACTTTAGATGAATTGATGAATCTTGCGGAGTTGGTAGAATGTAGGAATAACATGTTGCAAAGGAGCATGTGTTGTCCTTTCCCCAAGTTAAGGGGTAATGGTGGAACCAATAGCAGAAGAGATGGTAAAGGCCCTTTTTCGGGTAGTGGAGGACTTTCGAATGGCGTCCAAAGTCAAAAGGAGGATGGCAAGGAAGGTCTTGGGCAGGCTACAAAAGGATTCAAACAATTGTTTGGTGAGGAGTATAAGAATAGAAGAACAAAATGGATGTGTTTCTACAGTGAGGAGAGATTTATCGCACACCATGTCTGGCAAAATAAAGGGTTTCAGGTCATGATATTAGAGGAGGAACAAGGAGGTTTGAGGGAATCGGATTGGCATGATGCGGTAGAAGGATTAGGGGGCACAAGCCCTAAATTGTACCTGGATTGTAAAAGTATGACAGGGCAAGGTCCTCCAAGATCCGTTAGAGCTTAGGGACGAGTTGCAGGATATAAAGTAAGAGTGCTCATTGACTCAAAAGCCTTTCACAACTTTCATCTGCCCTTTCTTGGTGACAGAAGCCAGGTTAACAGTTCAAGAGGAATCTGAATTTGTGGCGACAGTGGCCTCAGGACAGCAAACCGAGGGAAAAGGGAAGTGTAACAAGGTGACTATTCAATTCCCTAATTTTGAAGTCATTGAATACTTTCACATATTTTCCCTTGGACAACTCAGAGGTGTTTTTGGGATTGGCATGGTTAGATACGTTGGGGGATACTCTCACCAACTTTGGAAAGTCTAGATTGACAATTAGAATGGGAGATAAGTGGGCAGTTTTGCAAGGTGCACCAGAGCTGTGTTATAGGGGGACTACTTTGAGGGCAGCCTTGAGAGAGCTGAAACAAGAGGGCCAAGGATTTGTGGTGCAGCTTTGGCCAGTTGTAATCTAGTTAGCAAACACCACAGTAACCCCAACAGTAGTGCAACAGGTCTTGGATGCTCATCCTATGATTTTTGAAACATTGGCCGGATTACCACCCTTGAATAACCATGACCATGCAATAACCTTCAAGGAAGGAGCAGAAATTCTTAACCTTAGACATTACCACTACCCCCATTATCAAAAAAATGAAATAAAAAAGATGGTAAAAGAGATGCTGAATGCTGGAATTATCCGGCCTAATGGATCCCTTTTGCTAGCCCCATTTTGTCGGTCAAGAAAAAAGACAACAGTAGGAGATGTTGCGTGGACTATAAAGCTCTTAATCGGATACTGTCCCCAACAAGTTTCCCATTCTTGTAATAGATAAGTTTTTGGATGAATTGACACGTCTGCCACGTTCTCAAAGCTTGACTTGAAATCAGGGTATCGTCAAATTAGAATGGTTGAGAGGGACATTGAGAAGACAGCATTTTGCACTCATGAAGGCCACTATGAGTTGCTTGTAATGCCATTTGGCCTCCCTAATGCCCCTTCCACCTTCCAAGCTCTAATGAATGATATCTTAAAGGCCCTTTCTTAGGAAGTTTGTATTGGTATTTTTTGACGACATCCTTGCATATAGTAAGGATGAGGATTCTCATGCTGCCCATCTCACGGCTGTTTTTAAGGTTCTGCACCAACAGAAACTGGTCCTCAACAGGAAGAAATTTGACTTTGGGGTCATCAGGGTGGAGTATTTGGGCCATATTGTGTCAGCCAGGGATCCAAGAAAAACAGGCCATGAGACAATGGCCAAAACCTAAAGACCTAAAAGCCTTAACAGGTTTTCTTGGGTTGACGAGTTATTACCGGAAATTTGTGAACTAGGGTACACACTGATTTGACCAAGAAGGATGCTTTTCAATGGTCTGGTGCTGCCCAATGAGCATTTGATTCCTTTAAACAAGCAATGGCTGAGCTACTAATACTAGCAGTCCCTAATTTCTCTAAACCATTTGTCTCAGAGATCGATGTGTCAAGTCATGGATTGGGGCTGTGTTGTCCCAAGAGAGGAGACCAATTGCCTACCACAGCAAGGCACTTTCTCCACAAGCTCAGCAAGAGTCTGCATATGAGCATGAGTTGACGGCAATCGTGTTTGCTGCCCAGAAGTGGTGTCACTATCTTCTGGGCACCCATTTCATCATCATGACAGATCATAAAAGCCTGAAATTCTTCACAAAACAGAGGTTATGTGGGAAGGATCAATTGAAGTGGACTTTGAAGCTACTGGGATTGGATTTTGAAATTCAATTAGGCCGAGATTAGAAAATAAGGCAGCGGATGCACTATCTCAATAAATGCTGTATCAAGCCATTTCTGTAGTGCAAGCTAGTATGTGGGAAACTACTGCTGCAAAAGTGGAGGAAGATGAGCACTTGCAGCAAATTATCCACAACCTTACTCAAGAGAATCATGATTTTCCCAGGTATAGCCTACAGCAGGGTCGGTTATTTCTACCAAGGAAGAGTTGATATTCCAAAGAACTCTTCACAAATTCCTGTTTTGCTGGCTGAATTTCATGACTCACCATCCGGAGGCCATTCAGGATTCTTTAGAATGTATAAACAGCTGGCTGCAGCCTTGTATTGGAGAGGGGTGCGGCAACAAGTGAAGTCCTATGTAGCTAATGGTCAAGTGTGCCAAACCAATAAATGAGGCTCTGTCACCTGCGAGGTTGCTGCAACCACTAGCGGTACCAGCTCAGGTTATGTCAGAAATATCCACGGACATCATTTCAGGACTTCCACGCACTGAGGGTAAAGATTCCATCATGGTAGTTGTGGACTGCATTACCGAATTTGAGCATTTTCTGCCCATCACACTCATATTCAGCCAAGGATGTGGCACAACTCTTTGTTAAGGAGATTGTGAGGTTGCATAGCTTTCCTTCAGTCATTATCTCAGATAGGAATCCCATCTTCCTTAGCCGTTTTTGGTCTGAGTTATTTCAAGCGATAGGGACCAAGCTAAAGTATAGCACTTCTTGTCATCCACGAACAGATGGTCAAAATAGAGGTGGTAAAAACTACTGTTTAGAGACATATCTCCATTGCTTTGTTTTGTTCTAAACCCAGGCAGTGGGTTGATTGGTTATCATGGGCAGAATGTTGGTTTAATACCACATTCAATGCATCCACTAAGATCTCTCCTTTCCAAGCTCTATATGGAAGACCACCCCCGGTTCTATTTAAGGGGGATACCCACCCTTCAAAGGTCCCTGAAGTGCAGTCAGTGGTGGCTTCAAGGGATGAGGTATTGGCTGACCTTAAGTTCAATTTGGAAGTGGTGCAGCAACGAATGAAGTATTATGCTGATAGGCATAGGAGGGAGGTGAATTTCAATGTGGGAGATTGGGTGTTTTTGGAGTTTCAGCCCCACCACATGAAATCAGTGGCTGAGAAGCCTAATGAAAAGCTAAGCCCTCGATTTTATGGCCCATTTCAGGTGCTTGACAAGCTTGGGCCAGTATCTTGTAAGTTGGCCTTACCAACTGATTGCAACCTCTACTCTGTTTTCCATGTCAGCCACTTAAAGAAGGCACTTCCCCCATAAGTGCAACCATTTGAACTTCCAGCAGGACTGTCTGAGGAGGGAACTCTGCAGGCTGTTCCCAAGGACTTGCTGCAAACCCGCCAATCTCCACAGAGTGCCACTGAGGTATTGGTAAAGTGGAAAAACCTCCCATCGCATGACAACTCATGGGAACTACTAAGTAAGCTGCAGGAACAGTTTCCAGGGGATCACCTTGATGACAAGGTGATTTTGCAAGAGAGGTTGTGCTAGGGACACAATGTATGGGAGGGTCTATGAGATGGGAAATAAACAAGGTCATAACTGTAAGGTAGTTAGAAGGAAATGACAGCTGTTGAGGTGGTTAGTTAGGTGGGAAATACAGTTGGAGGGAGATAAAAGGAGAATAAAAGAGGGAAAGAGAGTGAGGGTGTCTAATCATTTGTACACTTTTGTGAGTTGGAGAACTCACATTTCCTGTGCATTTCTGTACCCGATTCTACGGTTCTTGCTGATTGCCAAAGATTCCCAGTTCAATAATACACACTCATTCAATCAGTGATATCAGTTCTAACAGTGTAAGCCCACAGGAATACCTGTTGCAGTAATAAACAGCACTCTTTTCATGCACTGCAATTGCACAGTTATACAACTCAATAGCATCAGGGTATTGCTTGGATTGCATTGCCTTGTTACCTGAGTGAAAACCCAATTTCAAGTATTAAATCATCACGAGAAGATATACCGATGCATAGATCCAAATTTAAATCAATTAAATCACACCAATCTACAGTGTGATATAAAATATTTCTGGCAGAGAATTGTTATACGAACACTACAGATGAGTTATAATTTTCTTTTGATAAAAAATGCACTGCCTGATTCAATTCTCACCGGCAAGCAGATACCGACAATGTATGTCATTGTGTGTGCATGCATGTATGTAAGAGAGAGGGAGAGAAATCAAACTTCCAGATGTCAATCAAAGTCAAAGTCATTTGTCATACCTAATGATTTTAGTGATTCAGCCAAATTCTTCAAATTAAACTCCAGACAACCAGATCTTTCCATCTCCTATATAACAGCAAAATTTCTTTCATCAGAATTAAACCGCATTACTAATACGGCACTTGGAAACCCTAGGAATTCAATTCTATCAGGGAATTGAATTGAATTCCATGTTTTGAAAACAACTTAAATGAGAGAATTGAATTCTCATAGAAATTGAAATCCAATAAAACTAAGGAATTGAAATCAAACCCAAATGGGTGTGATTTGGCGTGGAAATTGAATTTCAACGAATGAAAGTACCAAAATAACCTTACTTGAATATAATGTTTTGTTCCCAATCTATTAATAAAGAATAAAATAGTAAAAACAGTTAAATTAATTCATTTTTAGACCCATTCCAAATCAAGGAATTAAATTCAATTATTTAATTTACTGACTCATTCTAAACATAAAAATTCAATTCAATCCCTAACAGAATTCAATTCTTAATGGATTTCAATTCAATTCTATCTCATTAAAGGTTTCCAAACGCCCTATAAAATTTTGGTTTTTGTTAGAACCCATCAGCCCAATGGCATTGATTGATTCATGCATGTAATCAACTTCACCTAATAAGATAAGGCTTGCCTATGGTTGTTAGAGTAAGCAGATAGAATAGGGAGAAAATAAAAGATTTATATTAGCAATAGTAATAATAGTAGAAACAATGAGCTGCATATCATCTACTCATCTAGGATACCAACTGACTTAAGTATCTAATGAGAAAAAGGCATATCTCATTGTATGAAACAGTTAATGCTATCTGATGAATTTAAAGTTGCAGAAATGTAACACAAGTGAGAAAAAACTGTGTAAGTGTTGAGAACCATCAGATATGCAATTCAAGGGGAATAAGAAGCGTCAAAGAAATATCAACGACAAAGAAAAACTAGAAGCGGTTACGTGGCAGTCCCAATGTGACCCGTTATATTTTCTTTTAGTTAAGGATTTTATTGGAACAAGCTTAAAGCTTAAGCTTAATAAGCTTTGCGTGAGGGGAGTGTCAGAAATAAATTATCTAATAATATCTCTATTACATCTTAAAATATCATACAATAGTTCATACCATATCCATATCTTAGAATATTAAAGAATATCTTAAATGATCTCTTTGGACTAGTTTCAATATTTTCTTATACTTTATGATTTGTTTCTTTATTTAATTAAGATTAGGATTCTAACACTATTAGATTCTAACACTATTATAAAATATGAATCGGGATTGGTGTTTTGTACATTATATAACACCACATTACATAAAAAATATACCATATCAATATATTTTCATATTATTAATAGTTTTACTTAAAAGCATAGTTATCAGGACCGAACCAGACAGGCCGATTCGAATCAAAAACCAGTGAACTGGCCACAGAACCGTGTCTACGAATCACTTAAACCATGCATGCCTGATAAATCAAAAACTCCATTCGCAAGAATTGAACCCTATATGAGACAAGGAAGATGATTGCGAATGGGCCTAAAGTTAGATTTATTTTTCCCTTGTATTTCCAAAAGTTTCCATGTTCTTTCCTACCTTAGGTTTCTTGTAATCCTACTAATATTGATTTCGAAATATGGCATAAGCATCTTGGACTTCCAAACTCAAATGTACTTCATGATTTGCTAAAATCTAGTGTTCTTGGTAATAAAGAATCCCCATCTCTTAGTACTATTCAATTTGATTGCAATTCTTGAAAACTTGGTAAAAGTAAAATTCTACCATTTCCAACTCCTCAGTCAAATGTAAGACAGGCTTTTGATATGATTTATGGGGGATGGCACCTGTTATAGCTCATCACAATTACTTTGTCATTTTTATTGATGATTATAATCGTTTCACATTGGTCTATGTTTTGCCCTCAAAAGATTAAGTATTTTCTACTTGTAAATTTTTCCATGCCTATGGGGGGAGTACACATCTCATTTATTCCAAGAATCCTTGCAAATAAATGGTATTTTATCTCAAAGGTCATGTCCTTCCACTCCCAAACAAAATGGGATGGCTAAAAGGAAAAACCATCTTCTTGATGTTGTCCATACCCTTGTGTTGGAATCTTTTGTGCCATCTCGATTGGGGTGTGATGCTCTCGCGACTGCTGTCCACCTTATCAACAGCCTGTCTTCTCTGTCATTAAACAATGATTCTCCTTTCTCACAATTATTTGGACACTCACCCACTTATTCTAACCTTCACATCATTGGTTGTGTTTGCTATGTCCATTTTTCCACACAATAACGCACCAAGCTCATAGCTCCATCTGTTAAATGTGCCTTTCTTGGTTACTCTACCCACCAAAAGGTTTTCTATGCTATGATGCATATCTATATCAAATTCAGGTCTCGAGGAATTTCATTTGTCAAGAAAATGCATACTTTTTGCAACTAACCATGATATGGTGAGGCTATCTTTACAATCAAGATATGGCTGCATTCAACTTTCCACATGAAAGAAAGATCTTGGCCACCTCACTTATTTCTTGGGGTTAGAAGTCCATTATCAACAAAAAGGCATCTTTGTAACTCAACACAAGTATATTCAAGACCTCATTCAATTAATTGGTCTCACCAACACAACCGTTGTTGACACCAGCGTGGAAATTAATGTGAAATGTAGATAAGATGAAGGTGACCTTCTAGAAGACCCAGCTTTATACCAAAAACTAGTTGGTAGCCTTATCTACCAAACCATCACACAACTTGACATCTCTTTCGCTATCCACATAGTTAGCAACTTCATTCAATCCCCTCAGCATTTCCATCTGTTAGAAATAAGAAAAGATTTAGTAATATCTCCATTATATCTTACAATATTTCATATTACATCTTAGATTGATTTAGATTTATTTAAGTTAACTCTATCATTATGATTAGATTTTATCTTTAGCTTATAAATAGGATTATCTCATTGTATTACCACATCACAATATATCAAATATACTTTCACATTATTAAGTCTCTACTCTCTCTCTCTTTTCTTCCTCTATTATCTAAAACCCTCAATTTCAACATGGTATCAGAGCAGTATCATCTACCATGACTTGTGTCCATTGTTCCGTTGCAGAGATTCCAGTAATTTGGAACTCACTTGTACTGTGTCCCCTCCTATTTTTACGTTTCTTTCTATCCCACCATTGTTCTGCCTGTCAAGCCCTTCAATTGTTTTTTAGGTTTGACAGTGTTTTTGTTTTCCAGAAAATTTCAAACATTAAACCATGACTGCCTCAACTTTCGGCCACTTTTTCGATGACCTTTCTGGTCTCCTTCCCGCTGTGTCAACCCCTCCAACAGTGTGTCACTTCTCTCTGTTGTGTGTCAATTCCAAGAGTTAGAAAACCATCATTCACCACCTGCCACTGCCTCTAGCGGCTTTTCCAGGCACCGATCTCGGTCGAAGAGCCCACCACCATGCTCGCCTCCCCCTGCGCAGCCGATCCCTGAAAGCCGCACACAAAAACAGTCAAAAGCCGCTATTCATCGCTCTCCGCAACTCCTTCTTCCTTGTTGGCGAGTTTTTCCGGCGACGACTCCGCCTCTGACCCTACGTCCCCCAACGTCACCCCTCCATGCGTAGCCCAACCGCAGTGGTCCGGTCCCGATCTGACCATTGACACGCCGCCACACCCCTCCACTGCTCTCCCCGACAATGTTCCCCCGCGTCTGTCTCCACCACTGCGGTGCTCACGACGCCTACCCTTTCAGGATCCGCCCGCCTTTTTGCCATCCGTGCGCTTTGTAGACGTCATGTTTTGGAAGATACCGCTTCTGCCCTTGTCCTTTTGTGACCCATGACTGTGAATAATGAATACTTGGTTGTGCTTCCTACCATCCTTCTATTGTGAATTATACCAATGGGGATATTTGTCTTCACTCAGTCATGACGGTGATATGCTCTTTTGCCTTTCGATCTCCAATCTTTCAATTGTTCAAGGCTTCCATATGTTATTCTTGCGATCTATTATTGCATGTGTTGGGAATCTTCCAGCCTTCATTGAGTCTTTTCCGGCCTTCATTGCTAGACCATTTACAGCCTTAATTGCTGTTTGGAAACTAAATTGATAACTGTGTGTCTCTTCTTCTTCCTAGTCACGCAATTCTCCAACATATTGTTCAAGCTGATGGTCATTCCAGCTGCCTTATTATGTTAATTTTTTTAGACGTATTCAGCATCCTTGAATTGCCTTGCTAGTCCTTCTTGGAGGTTCTTTTATATTTTAAGCATTTAATTGTTACAAGCTTAAAATTTAGTAAGCTTTAACTTGAGGGGGAGTGTTAGAAATAAAGAAATATTTAGTAATATCAGCATTATATCTTAGAATATTTCATATCATATCTTAGATTTATTTAGATTGATTCTATCATTATGGTTAGATTTTATCTTTAGCTTATAAATAGGATTATCTCATTGTATTATCACATCACTATATATCAAATATACTTTCATATTATTGAGTCTCTACTCTCTCTTTTTTCTTCCTCCATTATCTAAAACCCTCAATTTTAACACCACCATTCAGTAGTACATTGCATTATTAGATATCTACTTGGCAACTGCAATTGTGGGTACTTCTTCCCTGTTGGTTCCTCACCACTACTCCAAGCCTACAGCAATGTTGATTGAGCTAGATGTCCAAACACAAGGAAATCTACTATTGGCTCTTGTATGTTTGTAGGCGATGCTCCAATCTCATGGAAATGCAAGAAACAAGACTTAGTCTCTAAGTCATCCACTGAAGCAAAATATCGCGCCATGTCTATAGCATGCTCTGAGATTATTTGGTTGCATGGTATTCAGAGCTTGGTTTCTCACAAGCACAACCAACTCCACTACATGCTGATAATACAAGTGCCATACAAGTTGCAGCAAATCATGTTTCACCATGAATGAACAAAGCACATCAAAGTTGATCGTCACTCCATCCAAGAAGCCTATGACCTTAGAGTTATCACTCTCCCTCATGTCTCCACAACTGCTCAAATCCTTGACATCTTCACGAAATCATTGGCACATCAGCACCATAATTTCCTAGTTAGCAAATTGATGCTTGTAGATTTACCAGCATCAATTTGAGATGGGATGTCAATGGAATTAATTGGCAGAAAATTTGGCCATTTAAACCAACAGATTCTATGGGAGTCAAATACAGATATAATTATACAATTATGTATTATCTCCTTAATTAGGATAGCACAGCAGTAGGATAGAATTTATAGCAGTTAGCTATTTTTTAGGGCATAAAATCAGTTTGCATTACTGTATTTATATCAGAATTCTCCAGGAGAAGAACACAGTTTTGACCTACATTTTTCAGTGTTTAACACTATACTTCGATATTGTTTCTTCTGTTAAACAATTACCCTATCCCACTCACTGTGGGATAGCTTATATTGTGAAAAGGTATCGATCTGACCAGATAGGAAACCAAATTAATTGGCAAAGGCTCCTCTGAACACATGCATCATCATTTCCAAAACACCTCCTGCAAATATAACTCTGGCCATCAAAAAATGAACTTTTTTTTTTGTGTTTCTTCCTTTCGATCTAAAATGCTCTGACATTGGTCCCCATCTTCCCACCCCTCTATAATCTCTTTGACAGTCAAGCTCCACCACCATTTTTTATGCAATGTTATATTCATAGACTGGTACAGTACCATCCATAGAATTGCAAGTTGAGATCAATGGAAGTTCCAAAGCACAAACGTTACATCTATTTTCGAGTTGCACCCTGTTGAGAGTCTCTAGGTCTTAGAAGGATAAGAATGGTCATTAAGTCTTATTGTAAACTAAAGTGTTAGTTTAATCTTGTGTATATATATGTGATGATTGAATAGTAATAATAAAAGTTCAGCATTCTATCAATCGGTTCCTCTCTTGTTCTTCCACACTCTTAACACAACCTACTCAGTCAAGTTGCTTAAGTCACCAGGACACAGCAAATAAACTTTGCAAAGAATCCCAACTTGCAACATATATAAAGGAGCATCCGTCAACAAAAGGATCACCCTACAATGATCATCTCGTGGCTATTGAGAATGAATCAAATCAGATGGTTCTATTTCTCAATCTTTTCAACCTTGGTTCCATAGGAGCAAGTCATAAAGAATGAGAAAAATCGGTCATTACAAGTAATTATCAATCAATAAAAAATGTTTCACAAGGTTAGGATAATACTTAGACCTTTTCTATTAAAGCTACAAACCAATCAAACATTGGGTTCTGACTTCACCTTGATGATTTTAATTTATTTTTGCCTTTTCCTTTTGGCTAAGTGGAAAAGAATGTATATCAAGACACAAGTAAACCAATTGTAACTGTAACACAATTACAACAATAGTATAGTATTAACATTTTGACCAAAGGCAGAAATTTATATCTACACCCATGTACAAAGCAAAATCATATATTTGAAGCAAACAAACAAGTGGATTTTGAGTTTCAACATCAAGTGGAAATGATACATATGCTTATTTATATTATAGTTTGCCATACCTTGACAGCATCATCAAACAAACAAGATGCTTTCTCCAGTTGCATTGGGTCATCACTCCCATCAAGATTCGTTCTAAAATAGTGATTTTTCTCCAGGGCAGCAAAGAATTGTCCACAGAGTTCATCTTTGGATACTGCTGTCAAATATGACAAAATATCAATGTAACTTCATTAACCGCCTTAAGTATACATCAAAAGTTCAATTATTTTATGAACTAAATTCAAGATTCCATTTGGACTAGATCTAAATAGGACCTCAGCTACCATACCCAAAAATTAGAGGAACAATCCAATTCTAATTTTTTTGGCCACAAATCCATTTGAAAAAGCACTCTGATAGTAACTTGTATCAGGAAGTAAAGTAAAAAGAGCATAATAAGAAAACAGAGAAAGAAACCTGTATGTATATTAATAACTAATAGCATCAATGTGGTGGTAGCTAATTATGCTTGAAGCAATGAAAATACAAGAAGCTAAGAAATAAAGTGATATGGCTCTTCAAGAGGCCAAAACTTGCTACCAATGGTGATGCCCATTATACCTTCCTCACTCCCCTAATATCCCTCCCACTAAATCTGCCATATATTCTCTCTCTCCTTTAGTGCCACCTTAATCAACCAAATTAGTTACAATACCAGCTTCATTCTGCTGAGAGTAAAGTGGAGTGAACCCCATTCTTTCTTTTTGTCTCATAAGTTTAGGCAAGTGATTGGAGCACTCTAACACACACCCCCTATGAGGAGGAGGATTTCTCATCATCCTATCTCTTTCTAATCATCTTCTCCTTGTCTTACATATATAACCAACTTTCCTGAAATCCGAAGAACAATAAAACTATGGTACAACCTTAGTACCTTACCGTTGTTAGACCAAGACGTAATTTAAGGAATCAAAAACCAAAACCAAAAACCAAAGTAAAGAAAAACCTTTATTAAGGTATTCTATCTCAGAGATGACACAATTAAGCAACCAACATGTTACTTTAAACCAATAGCTCCCCTGGCCCATGCAGAGTTGATTTGAGTCCTTACCCAGTAACCTTAAAATAAATCATAATTATGTTAACTAAACATATTAAGAAACTGTTTTTCAAAATACATTATGGATCTTAAATTTTGTCTTCAATAAATCTCACTGCCTAAAGAAAGAAATAAGTTCATTAAACTTGTCTTGCAAAAGTATAGCCTTCAACAGGACAAAGTACAACAAAAGAATTTAAATTTTACAGAATTATAAACTTTCCCAGCAAGAATAGACCTCTCATTGAGAATCTCGATGTCATAAATAACAATAAACAGTAAAAATATACTCAATGTATGTAGATGAACTTATAATCACTAAAATTTGAAATAAAATAAAGGGGACAGACTAGCCTACCGAAAGTGTGAAGGCCCTGTGTCCAATCTTCATCCTAACCAAGTTATATATCATGAAATAAAATTAGAACCACAAACCAAAGTTCAATAAGAAAGTAGAAACAATATAAAACCAATTTATAGCACGATGTACTGCTAGAACAATGAAAGCAAAGTGGATATATCAGGAAATATTCAGTATCAATATAACAAGAAGTAGTTTATGACTACCAAATACTTTTGAGAAAATCCAAAACTCCTTCAACACACTAAGATGGCTACAATAATCAGCTGACTTGGTCCTCCAATAGAATAACAGCAAATCAACCATATATGCTACAAACTACAAGACTATATTTTGATGGAAGAAGAAATTTATTGAGATAAAGAGAAAGAATCATAAATTCTGAAGGACAAGGAATCGTCCTAAAAAATAGAACAAAATAAAAAGCAAACAAGAAAACAATGAAGAGCAATGTAATGTAGCTTTCTACCCTCAACCTATCATTTAAATAAACCCCAAAAAAGGCCATGCCCATTTCAATCTTGCAAAACTCCAAAACAACATGTAAGTAGTCAGAAACTGGTCTAACAAAAATTTCTTGCACAAGATCGGAAGATATCCTCCCACACATTAGGGAAAGAAATTTATCCAGCCGAGATGATATTGTAGGGCCCCTATTAACGGACCAAGTAACGTTAGCATTAGCGAGGGAGGTTCCTTTTAAACCACAATTCCGAATAAAAGCATAGAAGCCTTGAATACTTGAAGTAAACGTCCCTCCACCTAGCTTCTCATTGGACAATATCACAACAATAAAATCACCACCTACACATCAAAAATTGGCCCACCTACTTGTACCTCTTCATCAGAAATTGGTCCCACTACCTATGACAACCCAACATTCACCAAAAGTGCCAAATAAAGAGTGCCATAAAGAAATGGCAGCAGAACAATGTAAAAACAAATGTATAGAATCCAAGCAAGCACGACTCATTACACACATATGAGGAAAGAGAGTTTTATGTGGCCTGTGAAGATGGAAAATGTCATTTGTGTTAATTCTATTTAGGACCTCAGCCCAAATAAAAGACTTGAACTTGGAGGGAGCCTTCAACTTCCACAATGGTTTATCAAGAAGAAAAGTATACCTATCCAAAAAATGAGAGACTAATAGGAAGAAAAGAGTTTTACACCAAAATTACCCAAAAGAATCAAGGGACCAAATTCTTTTATACAGGTGAGAAGACATATGAAACTCGAGGTGGTCAAAGAGGGCATCCACTTCACAATATTCCCCATCATTTGAATTATAACAAAAAAAAAAAGAATGTTCTATGAAAAAAACCAAATGATGGATAATATAAAAATTGTGCATAGGATATTTACATAAAGAAGAAAGACAACATGGACATGGAACAACACAAGTAAAAGGCACAAAAACTAGGTCCTGTTAAATTGAGCAAAAACATCATGTGAAAACTATTAGACTCAGCATAGTTGAATGGTTGAGCATATGGCTGTTAAACACTCAACGCCTCCTTTTTTGGGGGAAGGTGAGTGTATCCCATATATGTTTTTAATGAATTTCTATATAATAGAATAGCAGCACGCCAACAAAGATTCTTATTTCTGCATCCGTACTCTCTTAACGGTTGACAACTGAAGGGCTGCAACTTAATGGCAGGTGTATACCTAAAGGTTTCTCTTGTCCTACACTAGTACTGAAAGAGTGGATACTCACGCAATTTCATTGTTTCCCGTGTAAAAAATTTCCAAAATATGGCTGAGTTGGATGCCAAAATTAAGGAGGTAGTTGTACTTGTCCAAAAACTGAAGTAGAAAAACTAGAAATTTTTCTGATGTATCACATGATGGTCACCCACACGTTGAATAATAATTATTCAAGAAAAGTGTTGAGTGTGAAGAAAGACAAAAGCAATCTTTAAGCAATTATAAAACTATGGAAAACACACACACTCCCAAAACTTAATTAATCAATGCATAAGCCCGCATAAACGGTCCAAAATTGAAGTTTAAGAGTCAACAACAACTGCAAAAGCTTTTAGATTTAACAAAACTGAATTGGCATGACAAAACAAAATGAAAGAATACAAGGAAAGAGGGAATTAACCCGAGATTTCGATGGCTCGGAATGATCTTTAGTATGGGCTGGATTCTTGGCAGAGAATGAAGTGGAAGCATCCAGAGGACCAGTGTCTGACCAAGCAGTTTCACGTTGCTTGTTTGCTTCTAAGGACTTGAATATGTCAATCAGTGAATCAGGTTCCGAATCACCATCTAAAGGAGATGAGTTGAGCTTAAAAGCCTCTGCCAAACACTCCCTAGCAACATCAATCCCCTCAGCATCAACCCCAGGGCCTGGTTCAACTATTCCACATAAAGCAAATTAGAGGTTATTCACTGCAACCAATAAAGTTTTGCAGTGGCTTTATCGAAAAGGGATTCTTGCTGCTTAGTGAGCAGTGCAAAGGAAAAAAGCGTGTGAGAGAGAGAGAGATATATGAACACAAAAGCAAATACCAGAGTTGAGGAAGTGCAAGAAGGCACGAACTATGCGACGAGAGAGAGGGGAATCGGTGGTAAAGTCATTGCTGTGAGCCATATCTGAGAGAAAGAAAGGATGGGGGATGGCTTGAAGGTGAAATGAAGCTAGTAGACGAACGTTTTGCTCACTTCGTTCTCAAGTTGTTAGATGCTTCGCGAAAGTTCGGAGAACTGACAGCGCTCCACAGAGAATCAAGCTGTAACTAGTCTGCACAGACGAATACGTAGCTTTTTCTTTTCATTTTTTCAGGTGAGCCAGACCAATACGAATTTACTGAGACATTTGAGGAGCTGTAAAAACTGAAAATTGTTTTTAGAAAAGCAAACGGCCCTTAGGGTCCTGTTTGTTTTGCCTGTTTTTAATTTTCAGTTTTCAGTTTTCAATTTTCTGTTTTGTGAAGGAAAAACTGAAAAAATTGAAAACTGAAAATTTCAGTTTTCAGTTTTTCCTTTACAAATCTGGAAATCAAAACCTAAAGCTAAAACTAAAAATCTGAAAGAAAGCAGTTAAACCTTCCAATGAGAAGTAAATCACACCTACGCTCTGTGGACCCTAAATCAATATACACCTCCCTTAATTATTTAATTTGGGTAAAATACCATTCTCCATTTAATAGATAGGATTATTATACTTCCTCTTCTTTATTTCAAAAGCACAGAGTAATTATTTGTTAACGCACTATAAGCCAATGTTTGCTTTGAATCCCAAGACATAAATATAGGAATAGATTATTCCTGTATCATGTTTGATAGTAGAGACGGGGTATGGGAACAGAAAAATTTTCTGTACCTCCAAAAAGTGGGGACAATAGAGACAGGACACAGAGACAGAAATTTAACTCCTTTGTGGGAAAAGTGGAGAAAGTGGAGATAATAATTTTTATGTCTCTGTCTCCATTGTTCCTATATTTCTATCTCTGTTCCTGTATTTCTGTCCCATAACACTAACCAAACGCTACCTAATAGATGCAGATGGTGATTAATATGCACGGATGGGGAAGATTGTTATTGTACAAGCATATTCTAAAAGTCTATAGTGGGGAATAAAGCACTAAAAAAATTTTAAAAATAATGAAAGAAAATGGAAAACCAGCTAAATGAATTTCCCTCATCTACAAAACTCTTAGTGCTTTCAACGCATCTTTCCCATATCTCCTTGAACTGTCTCTCAAAAGCACTCCTTTACCCTTATGAACTCTCCCTTCCGTAACCTCACTCTCTCTCATCCTTACCTCCTTCTTCTACTTCTTCAACCCTATCCTAACCATAGCCGCGCCATAACGCTACCATCACACCTCTTCTTCTTCGTCTCTGATAACTTATGGAGTTGCCATGTCAACATCTGACTTCGTTCTTCTCATATTCTCCTTCGTCACCATTCTTCTGCTCTGCAATATATGTAATTGACTGGATAGTACATAATTAATTACTCAAGAAAAGATGAAAAGAACTAATCTTTTGTGTATTAATGGAGGAGTTCAAATTCCACTAGGGAATTCAACCCCTGAATTATTATACAAGTATGAAAAATTGAAAAGAGAAAAAAAAATGGGAAATACACTAAATCTCTCTATCTTTATTCCCAATTTTGCCACTATTCTTTCTAATATATCTTAGCGATGTGTGAGTTCCTAAGAGTTTCACAAGTAGAACTAAATACAATTTATTTTTAGTCCTCTAGTGTCTTATTTCAAACTTGGATATTTAGGGCATGTTTGCTTTGCATTTTCCAGTTTTCAGTTTTCAGTTTTTCAGATTTGTAAAGAAAAATCGAAATCGAATTTTCGCTAGCTTTTTCAGCTTTTTCCTTCACAAACTGAAATCAAAACAAAGAAAGAAACAGCTCTTAACTTTGTTATTTGAGACTTGTAACATAATAAGATACATATGAGATACAAGGGATATACCATGTAGTTTATGGGACATAGAAATATTTCCCCTAATTGTTCGTAGTAAACTTTGAATGCCTCATTATTGCTTAATTCATTTAGTACTACATTTGAAGAAATTTTGGGTTTTTGGCTATATTATAAAACCTTAAGGGGTGGGAATGCTAGTTGCCTATTTTATACACTTTTAAGCTTAAAATAAGATATAGAACCTTGGTGGATCAAATAAATAAGAAAAATTGTACTATATATATTGTTTACTCCCTAACTACTTACTAATAACGTTATCATTGTAAAAAAAATTGACTTGATTAGAAGTATTATTATAAGTATGTGAAAAACTAATACTTGAATACTTATTTAGATGTTTATTTGGCAACAAGTGCTTAAGAAAACTAATTGGAGAAGAAGGAAGGAGTGGAACATAAGCATTTGCTGGTTTTGGTGAATTTGATTTAAGTATCTTGTAGATCATTAGGAAATGCTGGATTTCGCTTTGCTATTACTCAAACACTTATGTTTGGTTAGCCTTTGTTTGGTCGAGTTGTGATACCTCAAGTACACGTGTTGTTGGACAAGTCCAATACAGCCCAAGGGTCCCTTGGGACCCACCCATATTGCCAGTAAAGCCTCAAATGTCTAAAGAACTAAGGGATGGAGTTTGGGGTGTTGTTGCTGCAAAGTTCTACAAAGCAGGCTCACTGTAAAATTCTGCAGAGCAACCCATGTTCACTACAGCAAGTGGATGTTTCAACAAGCTGGCTGAAGCAAGATTTACTCACTACAGCAAGCACCTCGATGTCAGTATTGTAGCGAAATGATACAGTTTTGGATTAATGAGCTTCCGTACCTTTATAAACACTTCTTCTTCGAGTTTCTCTTCCAAAAATCGAAGACCAATCCCTTACACCCCATTTCTCCCTCCTTTCCTCGAATCTCTCCAATCTAGTCTCCCTCCAAGATCTAAGGTAAGTGATTGTTGTTGGTTTATGTTAGTTTCTTCCATGTTCTTCCTTTCCCATATTGTGGGTTGTTGTTTTTCTCTATTATTGTCGAGCCGGGATGCTCCCCCAATATTGTTAGAGTTGTTTTAGAATTATCTAGATGTTATTAGAGTTTGATCATGAGTTAATGTTACTCTATGGTAGTTATTGATGTTATTCTGTGCCTTAGAGATTAAGTTGGAGATGCCCATATAATGTCGACCCCAAACGGTAAGTGGATTTGATCTCATAACCTTAGTTTCATCATTATGAGTATATTTCTTGTATTTTGGTTGTGAAATATGACATTTGAGATGAAGAAAAGTATACAATATGATTTTACATCATTATGTTAAGCTAGCAAAACTATGATTTATGATAATAGCATGAAAAAATTGAGTTTTTTTAAAACCATGGCACCATAATTACTATGTTGTGTCTTATGGAAATTGTTCTACATGTTTGAGAGAGGTTTTGTTAAGAAAATACATATTATAGTAAGATAGCTATTTTATCAAATATGTATTCAGGAATTTCTTTGATATCGCTACGTATTCAAGTTTTAAGATTTCAAACTATGCTTTTATTATGTCCAAAAATCAGATATTTATACATGTGGAGAAATGTTCATCAAAGTATGCTTAGTTTCATGAATAGAAGTGTCGTTATGAAAATGTCAATTATGAATCATGGATTTATGATATTGCTATGCCTTGAGACTTGGAATTTTAGAAATTGTTTTATTGAAACATTAAGTGGAGCTATGTTGAATAAAGTATGATTTATCTTTATGAAGAAATATGATATGATGGTTTTAGAGCTTTCATGATTTAGAACCTCAATGCTTTGGACTATGATTTTAAAATTATCAAGTATATAAAAATATGTTAGCTTAAGATATGAACTTAGAGCTTCATTTTTATGGTACTAAGAGGTACGAAATTCAATATAATTCTTACCCAAGGTTCTGAAAACCAGACCGGACATCAAACTGAACGGGATACTGGTTCAGAGGTTTAGAGATCCAATTGGTTCAACCAGGGGTTTAACCAGAATATAATAAAATACACATTGATATAAATATATAATTATTTATAATGGACTAACTAATTTTTTAAATAAATATAATTTTTTATTAATAAATAAATAATGAAATTCTATTAATTTCTCATGTATAAAACGAAAAACATGAAAAACCTCGTCTAGTATGGTAACAGCGTCTTCTTTTTGAGTTTATAGGCAATTAGAACTTCCATTAGGTACCTGCACATAATAATAGTAACAAAACCAAAATTAGTTTTATCCCATCAATTTAAAAGGCCCAATAACTAAGCCCAAGGTCCCAGCCCAACAATTAAACATACCCTAGCACACATATACTACTCTTTTCTCTTTCAACAGTAACATAACGCAAGAGTGGCTACTACAATGGTTCTTTTTTCTTCTTGTAGCAATAACAACGCATGAAGAGAAATAGATCTGGTGGCTACGGTGTTCACTCCTCCTCTTTGAAAATAAATATTCAATTGTTCCCTTTTTGCTTAGTGGTTTGAATTGAGCCATGGAGACCATTTTACAGTGGTTGTGGTTACAAATCCGGGAAGCTTAGTGGAAGGTAGTCCTGGAAAAAGTGGTGGTGGCTAGCAGCATAGCCCTCTCTCGTGGTGGTAGTGTAAGAGTATGGTGGCAGTTCAATTTTCTTTTTTTTTTTTTGAAATTGGAAGGACCACCGAACCACAACAACCAGTCCAATTCACCGGTTTTCTCGATTTTTGGTTGGTTTGACTGTTTTTGGACGGTTTTAAAATCTTCAATTTTTAGACCAAGCTCGGACCGGAAAGTGGTCCTATTCCCAGTTCAATCGGTTGAACTGACCAGTCCAATCCGATTTTCAGAAGCATGTTCTTAGCAACTGTCAGATACATATTCTGTGGGCTTGAGATCGGATTGTCTACAAACGGGTGATCCCTTGGGCATGATTTTCACAGCCACAATTATGCTAAAGTTAGATTGTTAGAGTTATATGAATCCAGAACTCCCAGTGTACTAAGAATTTAGGGGCTTTGCTTCGCTAGGGATGGAGTACCCATTTTTTCAGCTATGAGTTCTATTAAACTAGTTTAGATGGTAAAGATCAGGAAACAGACAGTCAGTTAACCGCTGTTATGAGATCATTAATCTTGGTACCAAGTTGTCCATCCAAGGATAATATCACCACTCAACATACACAGAAAATGGGACTTGGTTAGGTACTCTCAGCTTGTCCAATAGGGACTGGTTGATTTTATAGCTTTTGTTCTTATATATGTATCTATTCAGCTCAACAAATACTGTTTCTATAGGCTCTGTCATACTTTAGTTAAAATGATTTCATGTTGCTTGTGAGTTTACAATTGTTTGTTTATGAATTTATGAAATGACAAATGTTTTCTTATATAGCCATATATTTAAATATCAAATGAATTATGATTGTTGTATGTATGGTATTATATGTATATTACTTGGTTGCCCTATGTGGATGATAGGTGAGAGCTCACTTACTGAGTCCATTAATTCACTCTTCTCCTTTCCTCTCATAGTTGCAGATACAAGTTTAGTTCCAGTCAATTTGGTTGACGTAGTTTTTCCCAGTGGTGAGCCTTATTTTGGAGTAAGGCTTAGTATAGGTTCATGTTAGTATTAGAGGGCTCCAGTAGATGTGCAGATAGGGTCCAAACTACGCATTATTTTCAAACATTGTATTAGATTTCAGTATTTGAAATAATTATGTATGTGTTTTCAGTTTACAAATATAGATTTAAAATGGTAAAGTTGATTTGAGGTATGTAACAAGCCAGAGAGGTAATTGTGACTCAGTTTTCAAGTGTTAAGCAGATTTTTAGATTTAAGATTTATATTATATGTTGAAACAGTTATAAATCCATGATCAGTGGACTCGGTCAAGATATTTTCAGAGTTCAAATATTAAATACTTCCAGTTTTACGAATTTAAATATTGTGTTTTAATTAGAGAAAACGGTAATGATTTAGAAGAAAGATCATATTTTAAGTACAATATTATATATTATCCACATTTAGAGAAACATGTCACCCGGTAGGCTTATGTGGGGATGAGATTCCTCATGTGCCGATCACATTCTCAAGTCGAGTTGTGCCACGAGTGAGAAAAAGCCAACGGTACTGAAACTTTTACTCTACTCTAGGAATATTTTTTCCTATGATTATGCATTACTACATTCATGTTGATATCTTCTACATTCAGCCCATTGCTCTCCATTTTTATTTATTGTAACTACTTAATTTTCCGAATGAGTACTTCTTAGTAGGAACATTTTGTTGACTATAATGTATATGAACAAGCAGTTGCTATGTACTTCCTTGGTGCAAGTAGTAGTAACAATAGAGCTAATGGCTATGCTGACACTTCACTGGTAAAGAAGGAGAAACAATAAAAAAAAGAGAAGAAACAAACCTAAAACAACATACTGCTCCATTCAATTGAATACAAGTTAAGTCTTTGTCTGGATTGGCTTGGAAATGATTAGTAAGCATGTGGACAATGTCTTGCTTATTGCTTTTGAACGAAACTCTTATATTTTATGATGTGGTCTTAGTAAATACTTGTGTGTAAGAATAATACAATTATTTGCCTTTAACATGACTTTATGTCTAAAGTAGAATTAGAATAACTCAATTTTCCATAAAGATGTGCTCTCTGAACATGACTGGATAGAAAATGAATAGTGTCTAATGAGTTATTCTATTAACTTAATTATTAGCACTAAACCTTGTTGTTTTATTCTTCTAATAATAAAACTTAATTTCATCACAAAATAGAGTGAATGATTTAGAATACCTTCACATTTCTTTTGCAAACACAGCACATGCTTATTGGGAATTTTCTTTTATACTCACTTAATCTTTCTTCAATTTCCGATATGCATAGGAACATTGTATACACTTGGATGGAGCAAGGGACTCAACTAGCTTTCATTTCTTAATGAATACAATAGTTCGGTTGTTCAACAGAAGGCTGTTATTGAACTTATTTATTGATTAATTTATGTGGTTGGAACTTATTTCTTTCGACAATGGAACACTATAGAGCTTTGTGTTTGAATTTAGATATTTTCATCATTTTATCGAGTACTATTAGGAAAAATTTCAAGTCACAAAAATAGAATTCACTAATATTTTTGAGTTATTTACCAATCAGTTGCAAAATAAAAATGAAGTCAACAATGTTGGCACTAATCGTCTCTTGTATCTAGACATACTCCACCAATTTATGGAGCCAACAAGTCCTCTTGAATTTGTTATGTAGTCCAAATTTATACAAAAACCTTATTACTTTCAAGATTCAAAAGACTGGATCATTTGTCTACTTTCAACTATTTTGACAATTTACTAACTTTTTAATCTAAAATCACTAGCAGTTTTGATCCATTTATTAGCCATTGGCAGAAAGAAAACTTGAAGTCACAAAGTGATTTTAGCACTAAGGAGCCCTCTTAACTTGCTTTCTAAACTGTATCTACATAAGAATCCTAATATTTCAAAAATTAACAAACTGTGAAACATTACTAACATTTGAAGCGAGTTACCAACAATTTCAACTAAGGTTACCAATGTCTGCGAGCTAGTTACCAACTTAGTGCATGAAAAACTTCAAGTCCCTTTGCTATTGTAGCTTTGCTTGCATCATTTTGTTAGACGCCCTCTATCAATTTGTATTACCAAGGAGCCCTCTTAACTTGCTCACTAACCCAAATTCATATAAGAATCCTAATATTTTGAAGATTAAAAAAATCTAAAACATTATTGGCATTCGAAGCAAGTTATCAATATTTGAACTAATATTACCAACATTTGTAAGCTAATTACCAATTCAATGTAGGAAAAGTGTCAAATCTCTTTACCATTGTAGCATTGCTTGCATGATTTGATTAGATTCCTTTCACAAATTTATAGTACCAAGGAGTTCTCTTTCTTGCTAGCACGAATTCATATAATAATCCTAATATTTCAAAGATTAACAAAATTTGAAATGTTAATAATATTCTAAGCAAGTTACCAACATTTTAAACCACATTACTAACACTAGCGACTCGACAGGCACGACCTTTTTTATTTTCTGAAAATTACTATAATTAGTGTTAAATATTATATATGGAAACTTTGCCTTAATAAAATAAATATTTTAATATAATTAATAAAAATTTACATTTTAAATGTTAAGCTTTGTGTAGCCGCATTTTCTATTTTTTAGGTATTTATATAATTAATTTTTAAAATTTATATTTTTTATTATTTCCAAGAGATTGTGGAAAGAAATGGTTGGGATTCGAGTAAAATCTAAGGAAAAAGAAATGAAAGAGTGAAACAATATTGAGATGTGCACAATCAATAAAAGTTGGAAATTGCCATGCATTGAAAAAACAATGAAGTTGGAAAATATCACCAAAGATGGGAAACATGGGGAGCAAAGTGGGAAAGAGAGTGCTATAAATTTTTAACAAATTAGTATATATTTCAATATAAACTATGTTTTCAAACTTAAAAATGGATTCCAATTCAATTAGAAGACACAAAAAATAGTTATCTATTGAATTCTCTTTATATAATGGTATAGATTTGTGAGCCAATTACCAGCATAGTATGCAGGAAAATTTTAAGACACTCCTTGCATGATACAATTAGGCTCCTTTCATTAATATTTAGTACTAAGGAGTTATCTTAACTTGCTTTCTATCCAAAATTCACATAAGAATTCTAATATTTTGAAGGTTAGCAAAATTTGAAACACTACCAATATTCTAAAAGAGTTACTAATAATTTGAACTAACGTTACAACCAATATAATCAATAGCTCTTTTTTTTTAACAGTGTCAAAAATCATAAATATTACAAACCCAAACTCTACCAAATACAATAATCCAAAGGTTGAAGGACAATAAACAAAATACAACCAAACTACGCAACAATCGTCTTTAAAATAAAATAGAAATTGATACATGGACTTAACACAAAAGCAAATAAATTCAAATTTAAATATTCATAGAATCATTAATCTTCATATTTCTTCAAGTTGGTAATGAGTATTAAAATGTTAGTAATTATTTATCAAAATGTTGGTAACTATTTAAAAATACTAATATCTGTTCAATTTTTAGGTTTATATTAAAGGAAATAGAAATATTATGAAAAATGAGTCAGAGAACTTATTTAGAGGACTAATGGGCTTTTATGAATTGATAGATTTAGTCTAAACACAACATCTAATTTGTGTTCACAAACACTAAAGTGATTCAAAAATTTTCCTGAAAGAAGTTGGCAATTGGTCCACTGACACAAATTTTCCTGATTCACAGGGAAAAGGTTCAAAATTCGCTAGTTTCTTTTCTTTTTTTTTCATTTTCTAAATGTTTCTTTTATTATTTTTTAAGCTCTTCACTCCATCGTATGCCTTCATAATGATGGTGCATAATAAGTATCTCTTCTATGTTAGCTCTAGAACCCTTTGAGCTTATTTGTTTTGAATGACAACAAAGCCAATTTAAAGAAAATGCTTTGAAAAGTGACTGATATCTCTATTAAGTTTCTTGTAAGATTATAATAGGTTTTTATCGTTTACCAAGAGCAAAGCTTACTCAAATGAGAATATATTTCACTATACATGTATAAACATATTTATTTCATGTTATGAAATCTGAAATGAAATAGAAGTGAAATTATCAAAGCAATTGAAAGCTAACAATGAGAAAAAGTTTTCAACGTTACAAGGAACTAAGATCTGAGACTTCAGAAACTAGTACAAGACATTAGAAAGTGCAGTCAAGATGAAGAAATCAACTCATATCCTAGAGCAACGTGTTACTTAATTTTCAATCATCATAATCGCAAAGATATCATTAGCAAAGAAGATTGGGTTGAAGATCAGAAAGTAGAAAACTTTTCAAGGAACTGGTTGCGTATATCAAAAAGCTCAGCACAAAATGCTACAGGAAAGGGAGGGAAATTTGAAATTTGAATTTCAAATGTTCAAGTCAAACACAGTTTCAAACTGATACGTCATCTCTTTTGCCTATTTGATCAACCACCTTGGCTTCATGAAGGAGAAGTTCAGAAAGCATGATTGAGAAAGTATAAAAGTAGTTTCTAAAAGAAGATAAAAAAACTCAACTTTACAATGGCTTTTTGCAACCGATGTGACAGATCCGTCAACCTCTTTTCTAGCTGTTTCTTTCAAGACATAACAGATGATCAACACATGTCACTTGAAGAACTGATCAATGGCAACGGTCACAAAAGAAGACCATTATATATAAAGATGCCATGCTTAAAGACCATAGAGAGATTTGAAGATTCAAGAAAGGAAACTCTGTAAAAATCTCTTTTTACTTCTTGAAATATTCATATTTATCATGTAATCAGTTTTATCCTTAAAGTGTAAGAAAATCTTCCTTCTAAATTCTTAGTTAGATTTATCCTCTTCCTATGCAAGAAGTTAAAGAAGGAAGTTATTTAAGTTTTCCTAGGAATTTTTTATGTATATGTTAAAGAAATTTAAGTGTAGGTTAGTTTGAGTGACAACCCAAACACTTAGCCTTTATATCCTTGATCAGGTAGTGATCACTATGAGATAGCTTGCAGAGGCTATTGTAAAACTACTTGCAACACAACAGTAATGGTTGCTACTGATCATAGTTTGGGTTTGGAGATGCTAGTATCAAGACTACTTTCAACGTGACAGTAGAGGTTGCTACTGGTCACAGTTTGGGCTTGGAGAAGCTAGTGTCAAGACTATTTTCAACGTGACTATAGATGTTGCTATTGATCACGGGTTAACTTAGAGAGGCTAGTGCAATACTACTCGTGTTAGTTAGGAGAAGCTAGTACAATACTACTCATGTTATCTTGGAACTTTTCATATATATGTTAAGGAAACTTGAGTGTAAGTAACCTTTGTATCCTCGATCCCATAGTTATTGCTGCGAGATAGCTTGGAGAGGCTGCTATAAAACTATTTATAATGCGATAGTAGTGGTTGCTATTGATCATGGTTTGGGCTTGGAAAAGCTAGTGTCAAGACTACATTCAACGTGATAGTAGAGGTTGCTACTGGTCACTGTTTGGGCTTGGAGAAGCCATGTCAAGACTACTTTCGACATAACTGTAGAGGTTGCTACTAATCACGGGTTAGCTTGGAAGGCTAGTACAATACTACGCATGTTAGTTTAGAGAGGCTCGTACAGTAGTACTCATGTCAGCTTGGAGAGGCTAGTACAATACTACTCGATTTAACCTGTAGAGGCTTGTAAAAGAATACTCAACTTGTGACAGTTTCTAAATTGGTCTGCTGGCACAAGTGAAAGCTTGGGAAGGCTAATATAAGGACTATCCAATTTACTTTTTCAAGTTGAGAAAGTTGTTTTCAATGGAACCACAACAGTTGTTGAGTACTGGATATAGGTAGGTTGGTCGAACTAGTATAAAATCCTTTGTGTCTTTTCTCTCTCTCTTTGAACCTCTTTATATTTCTCTATTGTGCCTTCTATTTATTTGTAAGCCGATATATCCCTTTTGTTATTCTATCATCTCTTTTAATCATGAACATTTTTATTTAATAAGGTTCAGAAATCTGCTTTTTGAAGCTATTAACTATGTTTCCGTTGCACTACAAGTTTCACACTTGATAGTATTTTTTTCTAGAAGTTTCAGAAAATGTGAAAAGAATTAATGCACGATTCAACACCCTTCTTGTGTACATCATCACCTACATCCTAGTCCGTACATATGTGTCTACATATGAGTCGACTTTGTGCATTTAATTATCAGTTCTCTTTAAATATTACTATCCAAAATGACCCAATCAATAACCTCTCACTAGTTATCTTTATCATAAGCATTTTCAAATTTTGTTAATATTCAAAATATTAGGATTCTTACCTGAATTGGGATTAGTGAGCTAGTTAGGAGAACTCCTTGCTACTATAAATTGATAAAGGTAGTACAATTGAATAATGCAAGCAATGCTATAATGGCAAAGAAACTTGAAATTTATCATGCACTAAGTTGGAAATTGGCTTTTTGATGTTGATAATGTTTATTAAAATATTGGTAACTTGCTTCAAATATTGCTAATGTTTTAGATTTTGTTAATCTTTGAAATGTTGGGATTCTTATATGAATTTAGGTTGATGAGCAAGTTAAAAGGACTTCTCGGTACTATAAACTGATAAAGGAAGTCTAATTGAATTAAGCAAGCATCGCTAAAATGCCGAAGGAACCTGAAATTTTTCATGTACTAATTAAGTTAGTAACTAGCTTACAAGCGCTGGTAACATTAGTTGAAAATGTTGACATGTTTCATATTTTGTTATTCTTCGAAATATTAAGATTCTTATGTAGATTTGGATTAGACATAAAGTTAAAAGGACTTCTTGGTGCCAAAAACCACTTTGTGACTTCAATTTTTTTTTTTTGCCAGTGGTTGGCAAGTGGCTCAAAACTGTTGGTGATTATAGTTTGAAAAGTTAATATGTTGCCAAGAAAGTTGGTAAATGGTCAACTCTTTTGATTCTTGAAATTGATAGGAGTTTTGTACAAATTTAGAATATATAACAAAATCAAGAGGACTTTTTGGCTCCATAAATTGCTGTAGTGAATCTAAATACAAAAGACAATTAGTCATAAAATCACTTTATGACTTCATATTTTTTCTACAAGTGATTGGTTAATGATTCAAAAATATAATGTTAGTGATTCTAGTTCAATAAGTGCCAAAATGGCAATGTGACTTGAATTTTTTCCTAATAGTGCTCAATAAAATAATGGAAGTTCCTAAATTCAAATGCAAAGTTCTACAGTGTTTCGTTGTCAGAAGCAATAAGTTCAAACCACATAAATTAATCATTAAAAATCGAAATATAACCAACATAATCAATAGCCTTCTGATGAACAAAGTAGAAAATCATAATTATTTACCAAATGTAAAAACCCCAAGGTTTGTAGGCAATAACCAAAATACAACTAAACTATTGTATCCATTAAGAAAATGAAAACTAGTTGAATCCTTTACTCCATCCAAATGTATTCAACATTCCTGTATATATTGAAAATTGAAGAAAGATTAAACAGCCACAAAAGAAAGTTCCCATTAAGCATGTGCCAAGTTTGCAAAAAGAAATGTAAAGGTATTCTAAATTTGAATATGTACCTTAAAGAAAAAGAAGATGCATATTATGTTAAACAAGAATAAGTCATATGAGAGTCCTTTGGACTTGAAGTTTGGACAATGCACAAATTCACTCTATTTTATGTTGAATTCAAGTTTTATTATTAGGAGAATGAAACAACAAGGTTCAATACTGAATATAAAGTCAGTAGAACATCTCATCTAGCAGCATTTCAGTTTTTATCCAAGTCATGTTGAGAGAGCACTTCTTTATGGAATACTTTGAAGTTTTTCAACTAGCTAGGAAGAAGGTTATATTGAGTTACTCTAATTCTACTTTAGACAAGGAGCTATGTTAAAAGCAAACAATTGTACTATTCTTACACACAATTATTTACCAAGACCATATTATAAAATATAAGAGTGTTGTCACTAACCAATTTAGAGGTTTGTGAACAATGCAAATGATAGAAAAAAGAATAAATGAAAAATATTTTATTTAGTAGCAACAAGCAAGACATTGTCCACATGCTTACCGATCATTTACAAGTTAATATAGACAAAGAGGCAACTTGTATTCACTTGAAGGAGACAATATGTTGTTTTAGGTTTGTTTCTCCCTTTTTTTTTAATTTCCTTCTTCTTTACGTGAAATGTCTGTAGGTGAAGATGTACACGAAAAGGGAGGTTGAATCATGCATTTGATCCTTTTTCATTTTCTGAGGCTTGTGAAAAGATTACTATCAAGTATAAAACTTGAAGCGTAGCGGAGATATAATTAATGGCTTCAGAAAGTTACTTTCTAAACCTTATTAATTAAAACACTCGGTATAGCATAAAGTGAGCAGGATAAAAATAAAATTGATAATAACATAACGAAGCAATAAAAGAAAATAAAAGATATCAGAGTAAGAAAGAAGGACAGAAAAGATTTTATACTGGTTCGGCCAATATGCCTACATCCAGTACTCAACAACTGTTGAGGTTCCACTATAATAACAACTTTATCAACCTGAGAAAGTAAAGATGGATAGTCTTTTCATTAGCTTTCCCAAGCTATCATCTAAGGATTTCAGAATTCACTTGTAACCAAGGATTTTGAGATACTATCCTCTCCAAGCTAACATGAGTAGTCTTGACTCTAGCCTCTCCAAGCCAACCTGTGACTGACAGGCAACTTCTTCTGCACATTGTTAGTAGTCTTTGCCCAGCCTCTCCAGGCTGCAAGTAGTCTTGACACTAGCCTGTCTAAGCTCAACTGAGTAGTCTTGACACTGGCCTCTCCAAGCCTAATTGTGATTGACAGGCAACTCCTTCAGCACGTTACAAGTAGTCTATTCTCGGCCTCTCCAAGCCGCAAGTAATCTTTCTCCAGCTTCTCCAAGCTGCAAGTAGTCTTTGACTAGCCTCTCCAAGCTAAACCATGATAAGTAAGAACATCTTACTATTGCGTTGCAAGTAGTTTTACCTTAATTAGCCTCTCCAAGCTATGTTTCACTCTGATCACTAACAGATAAAGGGTACAAAGGTTAAGTGTTTGAGTTGCCACTCAAACAAACATACACTCAAGTTTCCTTAAAAATGATACATTTTAAAAAGATCTTGGGAAAACTTGGATGACTTCTTTCTTCTACTTCTTCTAAGTGAAGAACATAAATCTATCTAAGAATATAGAAGGACGATTTTATTTCACTTCAAGGATAAAAACTGATTACATGATAAGGATTGAATAATCCAGGAAATGGGAGGAGATTTTTGTAGAGTTTCCTCTCTTGAATCTTCAAATCTTTCTCGGGATTTTTCAAGCTTAGCATCTCTTTATATGATAGTCTTTCTTTGTGACCGTTGCTATAGATAAGTTCTTCAAGTGATGCGTGTTGATCATCAGTTGTGTCTTTAAAGAAACAGCTAGAAGAGAGGTTGACAAAACTGTTACATTGGTTGCAGAAGCTATTGTAAATGGACCTTTCTAATCTCCTATCAGAAACTACTTTTTTACTTTCTGAGCGAGCTTCTGAACTCCTCTTTCATGAAGCTAAGGTCATTGATCAAAAAGGTATAAAAGATGACGTACCAGTTTAAAACTAGGTTTGACTTGATAATTTGAAATTCAAATTTCAAATTTCCTTCCCTTTTGCATTCTTTGCTGCACTCACAGGTGAGCTTTCTAATGTATGTAATCAGCCCTTAAAGAGTTATTTCGCTTTCAAATCTTCAATCAAATCTTCTTGATGATGATTTCTTTGTGATTGTGATGATTGAAGATTAAGTAACACATTACATATGGACATATTCTAATATCTTCATCTTTAGAGTACTTTTTGATGTCCGGTGCTATTTTCTGAAGTCTTTTTCCTTGGTTTCTTGGTCTTGACTCGATTTCTTGCAGTCCTTAAGCTAAATCTCTTCACACGAGATAAAACATGCTTGAACATGTGTAGTGAAATTATTCTCGATTCAAGTCCATTTCTATGCTTTGTTTCATAAGTATGTATACGTGCTTTGCTTGAAATAACATTCACTTTCTATTTGCCTCAATCTCTTCCCATAAGATAAAGCATGCTTGCACATGCAAAGTGAAACATTTGTTCTTGCTTTAAGTTTGTAACATACTTACCAGATTTGACCTGTCATACTTTGTCAAGAAACTCAATAGAGACATCAGTCATTCTTCAAAGTATTTTCTTGGAATTGGTTTTGTTATCATTCAAAACTTATTAGCATAAGGGTTTTGGGGCTAACAATCTCCCCCTTTTTGATGACGATAAACCAATTTGAAGAAAATCTTTTGAAGAGATGATTAAAAGAAATATTGCAGAAATGTAAACAAGATAAGCATATTCTTCTAAGATATCAGAACAAGAGATTTTTATGAAGTTCTTTTTCTTAAAGCATGATGTGAATCATAAAAACATTTTTAGCTTTAAGTGACACTTAATCAATACTGTTGTTGTTTTGTTTTAAGCATATGACAGACTTAAGCGTACTTGCTGATCATGGTGAGAAAAAATGTTAAAGAGAAAGACGGTTAAGTTATAAATAAATAACTAGCTTGATTATTTGTTAAAAGAAGGAACTTTCTGAAGATCCTTATGCTTGAAAAAATTTTAATAAGTAATACTTGTGATACTTTATCTTTGCAAGATCCATTTTCAGCAAGTCTTATATCAAAAGAACCTTGAAAACAATGCTCAGAGGTATAAAAGAAGGCGAAACGGAGCATTCGTAATATTTGAAAAGCAAACTAAAACTTATGTAGTTTCTGATACTCAGAGAAACTATAGGAGAGATAAAATCAATACACTGCTATCTAGGATTCTGAAGCTCGTATAGGGATCAATCCTTGAATTAACAAGAAGGAGCTTTTGATCTGAGTTATGAAACTTTTCTCATAAGAAACAGATTATGAATAATGTATTTTTCAAAAACAGAAGATGTATGATCCTTTTTGAAATAGGTTTTGTGGAAAACAAAGAACATATTGCTCTATGAGAGATTTCTGAAGCTTGCTTATTAATCTTGGTATTTTTATTATATGAAAACGTAGGTTTCTGAAGATGAGTCAGAAACTATATATCCAGACTTTGATCAAGTTAAGCATAGAACTTTAGAAAAGCATCCCTAAAGCGAGTTAGGACAAAGAAAACCAAATAAGCTCATCATGTGTATCAATACTCAGCTTATAAAACAGTATCAGAGCAATAACCACTTTGTGCTCCTTAAGATACATGGCCAAGACTAATCACACTTGAAAACATAAATCCATATTCGGTGTATATGATCAAACATGGCAATGCATACGCATTCAAGATAAGAGGCAGATATATGTCAGAGATATATGTGATTAGTTGAGCTTAGGTAGAGTATGATATGAATTAGAGCTTAAGATAAAAACAATACATGAAACACGATAACAAAAATGCATAAAAAATAATTAAGATAAGATAGATATAAACAAGACACATTATAACTGAAGAAGATCATGAACAAAGAAACTTTTATAAACAAAAATTATGTTTTAAAGATATTCATAAAAAAATGCAAAAATAATTTTTTGGGCTCCCCCTCAGCATATGCTCCCTCCCTTTGAGTTTCTCAGCACAGTCTTCATATCAACATAGCTCCCCCTGAATCCTTAGGCACAGATTTTCTTCAAACGCAAACTTCTCCCCCTTTTGGCATCATCAAAAATGAGGTGTGCTAGGAAACTACAAACCCCATCTCCAGTCTCTTCGTCTTAGGTCTTGAAGAATGTCGAAAGTATTTTGAACAATCTGCCGCAGAAGATCATGATGATTTCTAGACCTTTTTTCAAGATGGCGGGATGTTTCTTCCAGACTGTCCAATTTGGTGGAGATAATCTATTGATTGTCCAGCAGTCTCCTAATTCTACGATAGTGATAGTTTAAAGGAGGTGCTGTTTGACGACAGCCAGAGGAAAGTTGATCACCACCTTGATCTTGAGCTGGTTGATACTGGGGTGGAAACGTAGTGAAGGGTTGTTCAACATAAGAAGGAGAAGAGTTATCAGTAAGAGCAAAGATGGTTTCAGGAACCATACTTCCTGTATTGTCACTTGATGATTGTAGTTTAAAAGTTGGAGAAAATATATCATCATGTATCCTGATTCTACTCCCTTGATTAGTTCCAAATCTTAAGGGTATAGATAACAGAACACTGTCACCACTGGGTATAGTATCTGATAAAGGCTTTGTCAAATCTTCAGAGCTGCTGTCTAGAGTGATTACAGGTCTCTTTATACCCTTTTCCTTGACAGTGAGATGTTTGGTGGGTTCTTTTAGAGTTTTGAAGTAGATATGGCATAATCAATTCTGACCATATACTTAAACCATTCATTTTTCAGAGGATATTTCACATACTCAAGTACCCTAGTCAATAGAGATCCATAGGGCATAGAAAATGAAGAATCTCTAGAGGCATAACTAATCATATGATCCAAGATTAGATGAGGTAAGTTAACTTTCCTTTTAGATAGGAGACAGAACAACAGCATGCAATCTATGCCTTCCAGAAGAGGCACGGTGTTGAGCCTTGGAAGTAGAAGACACTGAATAAGAGTAATTCTTGTATCTGTATGAAGCATATCAATAGATATGTTCCATGGTAAAAAGCTTGAGTGTCCAATGAGACTCATGGAAACTTCTTCAAGCGAGATCCTAAGAGGAATACACCAACATTTTTCGAAAGAACAAATAAGACCATCATCAAGAGCGTGGATGATATTGGAGAGATTGGTTCTACCAACTTCGATATCAATGCCTTTGATATATAAAGTTACTACAGAATCAATTACTTGAACTAGTTGCGAGTAAAAAGCAGTTACCACTCTGGTGAAGATTCTATTTGAAATACTAATGAATTCTTCCCAACCTTGGGAAGAAATGACTTCTAGTATAATGACAACATAAGCCATTAATTCATAGCTTAGATGTTTTCCTAGGGCCATTTGTCAATGAATGTAGTTATCAGCATAATGTTGTTGGTGATAAGATTCTTCAAACATGAGGTCTTCCTTGGTCAACAAAATTTTCTCCGAGGTTCTTTCCTTCAACCATGTTAACATGAAAGGTTAGAGCTTGAAAGGATCTTAGGTAGAGGAAGGATATGTGATGAGAAGAAAGATGAAATAGTCAATAAAGAAGTTAGGGATGGAACAAAATGGGATCTTTGAGAGTTGGAGAAAATGAAACAGTTTGAGGAAGCGTATATGAGAAAATGAGTGTTAAGGTGAAAATGAAACGTGGGGGTTTAAAGGGATATGACATGGCTAAAGAGAAGGCGATATGGAAAAAGAAACTCTGACATATTAGGTGAAAAATTCTGCCTTTTTATCCTTCTTTCAGAAAGAGAGTCTTCTGACCCTTAATTCACACTTTTTAAAGGAGAGGCTTTCTGAAGCTTCATGGTTTACTTTCTGACCCTAGATGAACTTCCATATCTTATCCCAGGTTCTTCTTCTTGATCTAAGCTCAAAGTCTTCAAACTAAGCAATTGATTCCTTTCTTATCTGTAGATTGATACATCATACTTCACAGAGAACTGTGACCTTACAAACTGACTTCTAAGACGCATGATGGTAGATTTGATCTTGCATTCTTGATATATCATAGTCTTCAGGAGGATGCGTATATAGATGATTGCTTGATCTTCAAAGGAGAGTATAGAGAGACCACCTAGAGATTTTTTATACAGGAATACTTATACAAAAAAAAAACTTTAAAAACTTTTTCAAAGACTGAAACAACCAAGATATCCTCAGTTATAGATATAGTGAATACATCTTGATACACAATCTTCAGTAAACACATCCATTTACTAGTCATCTCTATTTTATAAGCAAAAAGATATTTTTTACAAACATACTTAGATAAGAAGTGCGGATTAGATTCTTGTAAAGATAGATACTGCAAAAAAAAAGTTTCAGAGGATAGGAAGGCAATTTACCTCAAGAGATGGTCTTGCACTCGATTCCTTGTCCATAGTATCTGGGTTTAATGAACTTGGCATGCATTGGCCTTTCCTTTTTGATCTTTTCTCCTTATATATATTTATTTGCTCTGATGATATCAGATTCATCCAGATGATCCTAGATTTTTTCTCAACAAGGATGATGATGTCTTGATCATGAAGTGTAGACTTTGCCTTTTTCTTGAGCTTGGAGAGCACATTCAGCATAGTTTCTACCAAACTTTGACAGATCAAAGCTTTTTTAATAGATATAGCTGACATGGTGGTGATGAAAGCATGATTAATAAGTATCCAAGGATTGATTAGACTTTCATAACCTTGGGAATACTTTCAGATTTTTAACAACAAAAGATAATTTTTAAAGACTGAAGTATCATGAAGTTACAGTGCATCCAAATCATTCAGCTTCTGTGTCTTCTTCTAACAGCTCATGTTGTTTATTAGAAAAATTTCTTTTCGATTATCTTGAATGGTCCGAGCATAATTTTCTGAAAGACTAAGGTTCTGGAGCTTATTCTCTGAAACCTTTGGCTTTCATTTGCTAGCTTTCTGAATATGCCTTGAGATACAAAATCTCAGGATATTCCTCAGCACAAACAAGATTATTAGCAAAGTCTTTCTTAAGCTTTTTCTTTATTATTATCATGAGAGATCCTTGAAAAGATTAACTCTTAGGAACTATGACAACACTTAGAACCAGAGTCTGATATCTGGATGGATCAACATCAGAGTACTTCTTTTGATATTTCAAGCACAGAGATATATTAGAAATACCTGCAAGAATGAAAAAGACTTTTAGTACCCAGACTTTTATGGGTCTTTATCAACTAGTTTTAGATAAAGAGATTTTTCAACCTTTTAAAGGGAAATCTTTTTCAGGATTCGTTGGTCGTGAAGGTACCTCTTTAAACATATAGAAATAAAAGAGAAGCAATGTATATATATATATAACGCTACATAGATTTTTCTTTTGATGTTTCATCTGTATATCTCAATCCAGTTTCTTTGAAACAAAAGATACTGACCATTTCTTACAAAAATATGGTTTTTGAATATGTCCGATAACACAGGTCAGATCTTGAGATGCCATGAGGTATTCTTCAGGAATTCAAAAAAAAATTTCTGACATGATCATATAGCTTCTTGGAGGCTTCATGTAATTGAGAATAGTAAATTCTCTTGGAGTATTTCTTTCTCTCAGCTTTCCAGCTTTGGATTAGACTTTCTCAAGTGTTCACGGCAACTTTTTTGAGTTATAAGATCCTACGAGAACTTGAATGACTTCCTTCTTTTATTTCTTCCACCAGAAGAACACAGATCTACCTAAGCATATAGAAGGAAGATTTTCTTTACACTTCAAGGATGAACGGAGTACATAATAAAGATAGAATATTCTAGGAAGTGGGAGGAGATTTTTGCAGAGTTTCCTCTCATCAAATTTTCGAATCCTCTTCTCTATCTTCTTCAAGCTTAGCATCTCTTTATATCAAGATTTTTTCTTTGTAACTGTTGCTATAGATCAGTTCTTCAAGTGACATGTGTTGATCATCAATTGTGTCTTGAAAGAAACAGCTAGAAGAGAGGTTGACAGAACTATTATATCGATTGCAGAAGCCATTGTAAATATGAGTTTTCTAATCTCCTATTAGAAACTACTTCTCTACTTTCTGAGCAAGTTTTCTGATTTCCTCCTTCACGAAGCTAGGGTCGTTGATCAAAAAGGCAGAAGAGATGACGTTCCAGTTTGAAACTGGAATAGACTTGACAATTTGAAATTCAAATTTCAAATTTCCCTCTTTTTCCTATAGTATTCGTTGCTCCATACAAAAATGAGCTTTCTGATGAGCGCAACCAGCTCTTTGAAGAGTATTTGACTTTCTAATCTTCAATCAATTCTTTTTAAAGATGATTTCTTTGTGATTGTGATGATTGAATATTGTGTAACACATTGCATATGGACATATTCTGATATCTTCATCCTGAGTGTACTTTCTAATGTCCCGTGCTACTTTCTAAAGTCTTTTTCCTTAGTTTCTTGATTCTTGATTTGATGCTCTTCAGTCTTTAAGCATTTACACATTCTTGGCATGAGATAATGATCACTTCGTTTAAAACTTAATCTCTTTACACGAGATGAAACATGTTTGTACATGTGTAGTGAAATTATTCTTGATTCAAATCCATTTCTATGCTTTGTTCCATAGGTATGTATACCTTCTTTGCTTGAAATAATATTCACTTTCTATTTGACTCAATCTTTTCCCATAAGATAAAACATGTTTGCACATGCAAAGTGAAACATTATTCTTGCTATAAGATTGTAATATACTAGTTGTCAAGAAACTTAAGAAGATAATAGTCATTCTTCAAAGTATTTTCTTTGAATTGATTTTGTTGTCATTCAAAACATATGAGCACAAGGGTTCTGGAGCTAACAATCTCCCCCTTTTTGATGATGACAAACCAATTTGAAGAAAATCTTTTGAAAAGATAAAAGAAAGAAAATATTGTAGAAAAGTAAACAAGATAAGCATATTCTTTCAAGATAAATGAATAAGAGATTTACAGGAAGTTCTTTTTCTTAAGGCATGACATGAATCATAAAAACATTTTTTAGCCTTAGGTGGTATTTAATCAAGTACTATTGTTGTTTCGTTTTAAGCATACGACAGTGTTAAGCGTACTTTATGATCATGGTGAGAATAGATGTTAAAGAAAAAGATGGTTAAGCTACAGATAAACAACCAGCCTGATCAAATAAAAAAATGAACTTTTTGAAGATCTTTATGCTTGAGATACTTAACAAGTAAATCTTGTGATACTATATCTTGCAAGATCCATTTTCAGCATGTCTTATACCTAAAAGAAAAAATGGAAAGAAGGCTCAGAGGTATATAAAAATGAAGCAAAGCATTCGTAATTTGAAAAGCAAACTGAAACTTATGTAATTTCTGATGCTCAGAGAAACCATAAGAGAAATAAGATCATATATAGCTATCCAGGTTTCTAAAGCTCATGTAGGGATTATTTCCTGAATCATCAAGAAGGAGCTTCAAAGTTATGAAGCTTTTCTCATAAGAGACAGATTATGAAGAACATAAATATTTGAAAACATAAGATGTATGATCTTTTAGAAACAGGTTTTGTGAAAAACATAGAACAAATTAGCTCTTCATATGTGTCAATACTCAACTTATAAAAACAATATCAGAGCAACAACCACTTTGTGCTCCTAAAGATACATGGCCATGACTAATCACACAAGAAAACATAAACCAATATCTAGCGTATATGATCAACCATGACAAAGCGTACGCATTCAAGATAAGAGGCAGACATATGTCAAAGATATATATGATTAGCTGAGCTTAGGTAGAGTATGATATGAATTAGAGCTTAAGAAGGAGATAAAACATGTATCAGAATGCATGAGATAAGAGAGATACAGAAGAGCTAAGAGACATGATCAAGAAAACTTTAATAAACAAAAAAATGTAGTTAGAAGATATACAAGAAAAAAATGCTAAACAAAAATTTTTTCCGGGCTCCCTCTTAGTATATGCTCCTCTTGAGTCCTTGGCAGCAGCACATCCTTCACATCAGCACAACTCCCCCTGAATTCCTAAGGAGGCACGGATTTTCTTCAATCTCTTTACTTCTCCCCCCTTTTGGCATCATCAAAAAGGAGGTGTTCCAGGAAGCTACAGACATCGTATTCAGCCACTTCGCTTAAGTTCTTGTAGGATATCAGAAGTATTCTGAACAATCTGTCGTAATAATTCTTCATGATTCTGAACCTATTTTCCAGGCTATCCAGTCTATTTGAAATAAGTTGTTGATTATACAGCAGACTCCTTATGCAAGGATAGTTGTAGCTTGGAGGAGCTGTTATCTGATAGCAACTAGAAGAAGGTTGATTTGCACCTTAATCTTGAGTTGATTGAGGTAAATATGGGCCAGAAAAGAAAGGTTGTCCAGAACGAGAAGGTGGAGAGTCACTAGCATGTGTGAACACAGTCTCAGGAACTATACTATCTGTATAATTTTCAGATGATTGTATTTTCTAGGAAGATATATTATCATGCATTCGAATTCTACTCCCTTGATCAGTTCTAGATCCTAAAGTTTTGGATAAAGGAATAGTATCTCCACTAGCTTTAGTATCTGTCAAAAGCTTTGTAGAATCTTTAGAGCTATCATCCAGATTGATCACACGTCTTTTTGCATCCTTTTTCTCTATATTTCTCTGAATCTCAAAGTGAGATATGACAGACTTAGTTGCAACCATATACTCATACCACTCATTTTCCAGCAGATCATATAGATATTCAAAGATCTTGGTCAGCAGAATCCCATAAGAAGCAACATCAGTTTTCTTCTTTTTAGAAGAGATTGCGCTTAACATGTAGTAAAAAGTGAGCTTAGGTAAAATTACTTTTTGCCTAAACATTAGGCAGAAATGCAACATGCAATCCATTCCTACTAGAATGTCCAAGTTTTCTAACCTTGGAAGTAAAGAAAACTGGATGAGAATAAGGACCTGTTGTGCTTGAGTAATTAGCATAGAGGGGGTTATCTTGCCTGGGTAATGTCTGGGAGACCCCGTGAGACAACTGGAGACTTCCTCTACTGAAACTCCAAGAGATGTAAACCAATCTTCTTCAGATGAGCAACTGATACCTTCATTTGGAGCATTGACAATATGAGAGAGATCATTTATGCTCGGAGTCATGTGAGTATCTCTAATGTAAGTGATTAGAAGAGAACCTAACACTGGTTCTAGTTGGGAATAGAACGCCTTGAACATTCCAATGAAAACTCTGTCTATGATATTTAGAAACCTAGTTTATCCTTGAAAGAGACTAATTGCATTAGAATAAGAACCTAACTCATCAGCTTCTGTTTCAGCCTTTTTCCTAGAGCGACTGGTCGCTGAGAATAATTATCAGCAAAATGTTTTTGGTCCACATGATTATTAAACATGAGAAGCATTACCATGTTAGAGGTGTGGTTGGAGTAGAGCTTTCCTTTAGCCATAAGGATTAAGGTGTCAGAAGGATTTATTTTGGCACACAGAGATGGGGGCAGAGACTGAAGAGAAGTATGATGGAGGATGGAAAAAAATGAGATCTTGAGAGTTGGAGAAGACGAAACGGTTTGAGGAAGCATATATGTGAAGATGAGGGTTAAGGTGGAAATGAAATATAAAAGCTTAAAAGGATGTGACATGGCTGAAGGTGAAACGATGTGGGAGAGAGAAATTTTTGATAATATCGACTAAAAACTCCTGCCTTTTTATCCTTCCTTAGGAAAGAGAGTCATCTGACTCTTGATGTCACTCTCTGAAGAATTTACTTTCTAAGGCTTCAGGATCTACTTTCTGACGATCAAAGTAATTTTAGTAATTTCTCCTGAGTTCTTCTTTTAGCTCTAAGTACAATGCCATTGCTCACAGATCCTTAAAACTTTCTTTCTAACTAAACAACTTTCTTCTAAACACTTCTTCTATTTTTTGATTGATCCATCTTCACACATGTTATCTTGATTTCTTTCTAGCTTTATAAATTGATATGCTATTCTTCACAGAAGTCTGTGGTCTTGCAAACTGACTTCTAAAAAACATCCTTGTAGACTTGATCTTGCAAACTGATTTTCTTCTGTTTTTACAAACTAGTATACGTCACAGATAACTGTGGTCTTGCAAACTGATATGTAGAGTTTTCAGGAGAATCTGTACCATGATGAATTCAGATTGCTTTATTTGGTCTTCAGAAAAGAGTAGTGAAGGAAGAGACCACTCAGAGAGTTTTATGCAGAAATGCATATGCATGTATGAAAACTTAAAAACCTTTTTAAAGATAGAAACAACCAAGAGATCCTCAGTTATAGATCTTGTGAATACATCTTGACATGAAATCTTCAGTACAAATGTCTATTTACTAAGCATCTCTGTTTTATAAGCAAAAGATATTTTTCACAAACATACCTTGATAAGATATGTTGATCAGATTCTTTTAAAGATAAGTAGCACAGTATAGTTTTAGATAATAGGAAGACAACTTATCTTAAGAGATGATCTTACACTTGATTCCTTATCCGCAGCATCTAGGTTCAAAGAACCTATCATATTTTAGCCTTTCTCTAGTATAGAAATACTTGCCCTAATGATACCAGATTTATCCAGATAGTTCTTGACCTTTCCTCTTGAAAAATGATGATGATGCCTTGAACATGATGAGTAGACTTTGCCTTTCACTTGAGCTTGGATAGCACATTCAGCATAATTTCCACCAAACTTTGATAGTTCAAAGCTTTCTCAACAAATATGTAGATATTATGGTGGTGATGAAAGCATGGTAAATAGATATTCGAGGAATGACTTGGTATTCATATCCTTAGGAATACTCTTAGAACTTAGACAATAGAAGATTATCTAAAAGACAGAACTTTCAAAAAGTTCCTGTACATACAGGTCTTTCTAGCTTCTATGTCATTTTGAAACAGCTCATGTTGTTTATCGAAAAGATTTCTTTCTGATCATCTTGAAAGGTCCGAGCATAACTTTTTGAAAAATTGAGGTTCTAGAGCTCATTCTCTAAAGCTTCTGGCTTTCATCAGTTGCCTTTTTGAAGATACCTCGAGATAGAAAATCTCACGATATTTCTTAGTATAAACAAGATTATCTACAAAGTCTTTCTTAAGCCTTTTTCTTTAATATCACCATGAGAGATCCTTGAAAGGATTGATTCTTTAGGAAATGTGGCAACAATTAGAATCAGAATCTGATATCTAGATGGATCAACATTAGAGTACTTCTTTTGATGTTTCAGGTAGAGAGATATATCATAAATATCTGCAAGAAGGAGAATGACTTTTGGTACCCAGACTTCCATGGGTCCTTATCTGTTAGTTTTTAGATAAAGAGATTTTTCAACCTTTTAAAAGAGAAATCCTTTTCAAGATTCATTAAACATGAAGGTATCTCTTTAAACACAAAAAAAAACATTTATATGTATGTATATATATATATATATATATATATATATATATATATATATATATATATATGATGAAGTTGCATAGAAGTTTTTCTTTTGACGTTTCATCTGTATATCTCAATCTAGTTTTTCTGAAGCAAAAGATACTGACCATTTGTTACAAGAACAAACCATGTCTTTGAATATCATATTTTACGATGCCATGAGGTTTTCTTCAAGAATTTTGAGAAAAGATTTCTGATATGATCAAATAGCTCCTTGGAGGCTTCATATAACTTGAGAAAGGTGAACTCTCTTGGAGTATTTCTTTCTTTTAGCCTTCCAACTTTTGATAGACTTTCTCAAGTGTTTATGGCAACTTCTTCGAGATATAAGATAGATTGAGATATGTAGATAAATCAACTTAGAGTCTTTCTAGCAACTCAAACAAAATGAAAGAGATAGGATGCAGAAACATTTACCTCATATGTCTCTGATGAAGCTCTTGAGATATGAAGCACAAAATGGTAACAGGTTTTAACATGACAAGACTTTTGTGACAAATATTTTCAAGATCATTAGCATATTCTTCCTTTTTTAGAGGGATATATTGGTAAAGAGTTGAACAGATTCATGATGTGAGACATTGTTGCTGTAAGCAGCAGTTCTTTCTCAAGATAGTCTTTGTCCTGACTTGATATTTGAGAGATTGATGTCCTTTTGATATAGTCATTTTAGACTTCAGACATATTTGACAGATAGAGAATCCAATCTCAAGTAATGATATCAGATCTACTTCTCTGAGAAGCTTTTCGGCAGAAATCACTGCCTTGACACGGTAAGATATCTGACATGGTATAGATAGGATCAAAGATATCTTGATGCACATTGAGTTCCTTTAACATCATGAGCTGATGTCTCATATAGCCTTTCTTATGTAACACATAGTACATAAATAGCATGTTCAACTATAATTCATGGCTTGTATGAATAGAGAATTGACATGATTATGAGATAGAGTCTTTCTCTCTTTGAGAGATACTTGTTAGCAGGTCTCCTTTGAATCCCTTTCATCTAAGAATTAATTATGCCACGTCCTTGAGTTTCATCAACAAAGAATCTGCCATTCTATCCTTTGGATCTTTGTCTTCTGTAATTGTTGGATTGCTTAATCCCTCAGAAGCCTGGTTTTGATACCACTTGTAGGTGAAGATATGCATGAGAAGGAGGATTGAATCGTGCATTGATCCTTTTTCATTGTCTGAAGTATCTGAAAAAGATTACGATCAAGTATAAAACATGAAGTGCAGCGGAAACAAGGTCAGTGGCTTCAGAAAGTTAATTTTTGATCTTTATTAAATGAAACTCTCAGATTTAAAAGATATAGCGTAAAAGATGCATGGTAGAAATAAAACTGATTGATAAGATAATGAAGCAATGAAGGAAAATAAAAAAGATTAGGATAAGAGAGAAAGAACACAAAGGATTTTATACTGCTTCGACCAGCGTGCTTACATCCAATACTCAACAACTATTGAGATTCCATTATAATAACAATTTTCTCAACCTAAGAAAGAAAGGATAGTCTTTACATTAGTCTTCTCAAACTATCATCTAAGGATTTCAAAAATCACCTGTAACCAAAGATTTTGAGTAGTTCTGTACTACCCTCTCCAAGCTAACATGGGTAGTCTTGACTTTGGCCTCTCCAAGCCAATCCGTGACTGACAAGCAACTTCTTCAGCACATTGTTAGTATTCTTTCCCCAACCTCTCTAGGCTGCAAGCAGTCTTGACTCCAGCTTCTCCAAATCTAACTGAGTAGTTTGTTCCAGGCCTCTCCAAGCCTCAAGTAGTCTGTTCCAGGTCTCTCCAAGCTTCAAATAGTATGTTCTCGGCCTCTCCAAACTGCAAGTAATCTTTGACTAGCCTCTCCAAACTAAATTGTGATAAGTAAGTCCATCTTACTATCGTATTGCAAGTAATTTTACCTTATCCTCTCCAAGCTATGTCTCACTCTGATCACTAACGGATCAAGGATACAAAAGTTAAGTGTTTGGGTTGCCACTCAAACTAACCTACACTCAAGTTTCCTTAAAGATGATAAATTTTAAAAGATCCTATGAGAACTTGAATGACTTCCTTCTTCTACTTCTTCCACCAGAAGAATACATAAGCATATAGAAGGAAGATTTTCTTTACACTTCAAGGATAAACTGATTACATGATAAAGATAGAATATTCTAGGAAATGGGAGGAGATTTTTATGTAGTTTCCTCTCTTTGAATTTTCTAATCTCTTTCTCTACATTCTTCAAGCTTAGCATCTTTTTATATAAAGATCTTTTCTTTGTGACTGTTACGATAGATCAGTTCTTCAAGTGATACGTGTTGATCATCAGTTGTGTCTTGAAAGAAACAACTAGAAGAGAGGTTGATAAAACTGCCACATCGGTTTTAGAAGCCGTTGTAAATATGAGTTTTCTGATCTCCCATCAGAAACTACTTTTCTACTTTCTAAGCAAGCTTTCTGAACTCCTCCTTTACGAAGCTAGGTTCATTGATCAAAAAGGCAGAAGAGATGATGTGCCAGTTTAAAATTGGAATAGACTTGACAATTTGAAATTCAAATTTTAAATTTCCCTCCTTTTCCTTTAGCATTCGTTGCTCCATACAAAGATGAGCTTTCTCGTGAATGTAATCAGTTCCTTGAAGAGTAGTTGACTTTCTAATCTTCAATCAATTCTTTTTAAAGATGATTTCTTTGCGATTGTGATGATTGAAGATTGAGTAACACGTTGCATATGGACATATTCTGATATCTTCATCTTGAGTGTACTTTCTAATGTCCCATGCTACTTTCTGAAGTCTTTTTCCTTGGTTTCTTGATTCTTGACTTGATGCTCTTCAGTCTTTAAGCATTTACACGTTATTTGCACACGATAATGATCACTTCGTTTAAAGTTTAATCTTTTCACACAATATGAAACATGCTTGTACATGTGTAGTGAAATTATTCTCGATTCAAGTCCATTTCTATGCTTTGTTCCATAGATATGTATACATTCTTTGCTTGAAGTAATATTCACTTTCTATTTGACTCAATCTCTTCCCATAAGATAAAACATGTTTGCACATGCAAAGTGAAACATTATTCTTGCTATAAGATTGTAACATACTAACTAGATTTGACCTATTATACTTTGTCAAGAAACTCAAGAAGACATCAATTGTTCTTTAAAGTATTTTTTTGAATTAGTTTTGTTGTCATTCAAAACACATAAGCACAATGGTTCTGGAGCTAACAACAAAGACCAACAAGGAAGAAGACCTACAAAGAAGAAGATATGTGGAGGAGAAAACCAAGGAAGAAGAAGAAGCAGGGACCACATTTGCATTAAAGCTTGCATCATTTCCAGATGTTAGTGAAACCAAAAACAAAGAAAAAAAAATCAAAACTAAAACAAGAAGCTAGAAACATAATTGAACAAGAAACCCAAAAAAACTGAACTAGAAAATATTACCACGAGGATAACTTTTCGAAAATCTTACATTTAACCTAACCTACATTCCTATTTAACCTAAAGATCACGTAAATCAGAACCCCAAGACCCTTTTACAGCTAGCAACCACCCAAACCACCACCATCATCATCGAGCCATCACCCTTGGAAACTAATCCACAGTTGCGAAACACAACCCATCCTACTTCATAAACACAGCCGCAAGACCCTTTTCTGTCACAATGCCCTTTGCTTGTATAGCCCTTCACCGTTGCGCCTGAGACCTTATGAATTCGGCTGCCATTGTGGGGAGCCCAACGCAGAGCCATGGCCTCTCGCGGTCTGCGAAGTCTAGTTGGTCAGATAAGAGTAAGGTTCGAAGGTTTAGGGTTTGCTTTTCATTTGGTATGTCTAAAGGGAAGGATGTGTGTGGGTCTTCTTCCCAAGTCCTTTGTAGGTCACGGTCTTCTTCTTCCTAAGTCCTCCGCTGGTCGTGGCATCGCGGGTCTTGTCTTCCCCATCTTTGCGGTTTTCGCGGTCAGAGGGAATGAGTGTAGTTAAGCCTTCTCTTAAGATAAAGGATTGTATTTTATTGTGAATTTTATTATAATAATCTCTCCTAAACTAAAACTTTAAATTTTAAAATTAAAAAAATACATAAAATAATTATTTTACTCTTGCTAATTTATATCATGTTTCTATTATATACATTTCTCTTCACCACTTACCACCAAAACCCGAATTCCATATTTATTTATTTATTTCTTGGATATGAATGTTTAAGCCTAATTTAAGAGAGGAGGGGGGAGAGGGAGAGTAATCAAACAAAACAAAACCACGGCTCAATATCCTAACCAATGCAAAGCATATTATTGGCACCATCAACCTCCTTTTTTCTTCCTGTGTTGCTCGCACCATCACCTTTACCATGAACTCTATCGCCAGCCACCATTTCCATTGGCGGCCTCCATATCTATCTGCCACCACCTGCTTGTCAACAGTGACGAAACATGACTAAAAAATTAGGGGGGTAAGAGTGATTCTACGTTATCTTGACTCTTAACCATTGATTAAATAATTTTTTAACTTTAAATGACATTCACAATGGTAAATAATTTACAAAACTTATTTAATACATATAAGATGCATTTTGAATTAAGAGGATTTTTATGCATACTAATCAGGAAGATTTATTATTTCTTGATAAAAATGTTAATAAAATAAATTTTAAATTTACTAATATGTAAATAAAATGTCTTGATGAAAACATAAAACACATAGAGAAAATTTTAGTGGACTCTTTTCTCTTAGAAATTAGAGAACAAAAAGGTCTTGAATTTATTATGTATTAATGAGTTTTTTGCCTTTCATATAACAAGATATATTAATTCTCTAATAATCACACTAATCACATATTATTTTTTAAGAGAGATAATAAATATGTATACGTATAAAGTAAGTACAAATTATTAAGGGGGCAGCCCTAAAAAAGCTCTGCTACTGTTACCCAAAAAGAACAACAAGAAGGTCGAGACTTAGATAGAAAGAATGAGAAATATGAGTGGTGAGGTGAATATAAAGTATGAGTGAAATTAATTTCACAAAGATGTAATTTTTATAATAGAAAATTAAAATAGAATTTTGTGTGGTTATGGTTTGATCTTGATAAAGCTGGAAGGTGCGGCCATTTTCTTTGCCATACACTTGTCAAGTGTATGGTGGAGTGGAGAAACTTGCTCTCTAAGCTTCATGCTATGGAAGAAATTGTGCGTCGAAATTTTACTGAATAGATGAAATATTGGCTCCAAAGTGAAATTAAAATTAATAAAAGGTCAAGATCTGTTAAAATCACTGTTAACCTAGTGAGTCGAGTTTAATCTTGATTATCTCTTAATGTATTATATTTTTTTTCAAAATTTGATTTTCATCTCTTGGTAAATTTAACATAATTACATATTTCTTATTTAATATTTTAATTAAATAATTATTTTTTAATAATATGATAAAAAATATAATAATGAATGAGATCATATGTATTGAATTTTTAATCAAACCTAATCTAGCCTCTATAGACTTTGATTGAATTATCCATCACTTCGATATAGAGGAGTGGTTATGATTGATAAATTTAAGTAATATGTTGCATACCCTAAACAACAAATAAGACCATCACATATAATATTATTAGCTTATCTTACCATGTTTAATACAACAGGCCAAACGTATTCGTTAGGTTGAGGATTTAACACTAGAGTAGAAGCTATAGCTATTAGTCAGGGTGCGACTTTTTTTACTTAAGCCCATAATCAAGTGCCATGTATGGTTCGATTTGATTCCAACCCGATTTGGGCATTGTCAAGGTAGGATTTTGACTTATAACCAACAATCCTTTTCTTAACATCTATTGTTTGCAATTTGTGCCTTTATAAGAATCAGGTCTCTAACCTGATCTAACTCCGACCCACCTGGCCTTGCCAAGCAAAATGTTGGCCTACAACCAACATCTCCTCCCAACATATGCCAGCAAGTTGTGTCATTCCAAGAATCAAATCGATGAGCTTGGCTTAGGTACCACATGTTGGATCAAGTATTTTATCACTAGGCCAGAAGTTATAGCTATTAGTCATGATGCAACTCTTTTACTTAAGCTTATTACCAAGTATCGCAGTCTAATTTGACGTTGACCCCATTGGGCCTTGCCAAGGTAGGATGTTGACTCAACTAACAATATCCTTTGTAAAATGGCAATGATCGTAGATTTTGTAAACTAATAGAGTGAGTGTCATTTCTTGACATGGGAACGAGGTTAAGAGTGTTTTACTCATAAATCGACTCTCCTTAATTCTGAAATATTTTCATTTCATTATTTTAGTTTTAAGATTAAATACATTTCTCCATTCTCTACGATGAGAAATATCTATCTATTATGTGATGATTAACAAGGTAGGCTCTACTAAGGTCATGGGTAAATCTCCTCTATTAATTAACAAGGTTAGTCCTACTTTGGGTCTCAAATAGTGTAATCAATTGTGAAAATATGACATGATCATGTGAAGTTCCTACTTAGAGAAAGAAAAAGGCTAGATTGTCCCTTAGGGCACGTGGCTTGTTCTGTTTTTGCCTTGGCTTGTCCTAGCAAATAAGTCAATTTCATGCATTTTTAAAAGTAGTGTTACTTAAAGAGGTCAGGTTCAAGCTCTTTATGAAGCCTAATAAGCTTGACAAGCCAACTATTTTTACCTATATATAATTATAATTTTAAACTTTACCTAAGGTTTGAATCTTGGTCCCAAGGATATTTGGAGATCTAGAGATTACTTACCACCAAATCAAACTAGCTAATTATGCTACACATATCTAACAAGCTTCCTTTTATACATTGTTGGCACCTAAAATATTTAGGAATTAACTAAGTCCAATTATTAATTCCTAAGTGTTTATGCTAGTCGAGGTTAAGGAAGATCAAGAAGACTCGATCAATTGAAGATCATTAGCTGAGAGGAGGAAGAAGATTGAGTGGGAGCTTTTAGTGATTTCCCGATTTGGGAGTTTAGGAAGTTGAGAGGTTGAATGTGTGGGAGAGGAAGAAGACGATGAATAGTGGCAGATTGAGAGATGCAAAGAGTTGGTGGGAAAGGTAGGTATGAAATTTCCTCTCATTGCATTTGGCCACTATTCCTTTTCTTTTTCCTCGTGCACAGCCAAACCTTCTTCTACCATGAACTCTAATTTTCCCCGCAGCCCATTCATCCATTCTTCCCCTTCCATCATTCGATTACTTCTAATTCTCAGGACCCCACCATCTTTTTTGTCCTAGTCCGCCTATTGTATTGTCGTTGGAGTGTGTTGCTATATTAGCAATAATCTCGCCTCTTTAAATTTGCATCACAAATATTCCCCCTTTCCCAAAAATAAATAGCTGCATGAAATTAAAAATTGGATAAGAAATTTGAATTCAAATCCTTACATTTTGCGATTATATAAACCAGTGCAGAATGTTTTTTTCAAACTATTCACTCACTCTCGAATACTTTAAAATTCAATTGAATTTTCTTCTTCATACCAATATTACACAACACTAGCAGGTCAAATATTTGTTTGGGCGTGTTTTATTGGGAAGTGAAAAATGGAAGAAAATTTTCATTTTAAGCGTTCCTATGAAAATTGCTACCTATTTTTACCTGAATGATTAACTGAAACAAATTCATACTATCGCATCTTACCGTAAATATAAGACTGAAACAATACTTTAAACACATGCGTAAAGCGCTAAGTAAACGTGTATACACAAACGCTCCATTTACTCTATACTAGGGGAATAGTGGAGTATGTAAAAGATAATGACCAACGCCTCAATTTCGGTATTGGACAAAGCGAGATGTATGTTGCTATGTGAGCAAAACTGCTACATTTGAATGCAATATTTCATTATCAAGACGCTATATCACAGAACTTCGAAAGGCTTTTTTTAAAACCTTTCCAGAATCAAAGAAGAAGATTACAACGAGTTAAAATCGAGTCCCAAAAACTTGAGCTGCATAAATCTTGCATTGGAATTATCACATAATGTCCGTTACTGAAGGCGGAAACACAGCATGATATTTATACTCTCCTCCGTCTTGTTCTACGGGCCTGGAAATAAACAAAGAAGTTTCAAACAGAGGCAAACAATAAAACATGAACGGGAAAGAGTACGGGAGGGTTCGCGCAGCTTGATTTCTTTTAGAATAAAAGTTTAGCTAAAGGCAGCAAAAAATACCACGGCAAGACTTGAAGCACATGCGTTTGTATTGACAACTTCTGATGCTGATGACTCCATGCATTTTCCACTTCCAATCACACTTGCTGCACCAAGATTTGCTACATCATTAACAGAAATTTCGTGAGGATGTGCAAAACAAGTACAAGTAAACTCTTACAAACCATTATGAATTAACAAGTAGCAGAAAACTAATTACTACTGCAGTAATGATCATTTTGCAGGTTTATGGAGCCCCCATCATATTTGTAGGTAATGTTTTGTCTGTGTTTATCTGTAGCAAGATGCGAGCTTAATATAAATCAGCATTGAGGGTAGTTGGGACTGCGACACGAAAGCTATTTTTCTATGTCAACAGATGGAAAGGAATTCTAGTTTAGACAACCTCTAGAACAGCCAATAGGGTTACTTCAATTTATGGGGTGTTCTGCAAATGCGTTTTTTAGAGCTTGTAACAGGGCTTAATCTTGCAGGAATACATCCTTCCTTTTTCTGAGGATAGGATACCAAATCCTTTATGTACAAGAAAAAATCGAATTAGGCAACAAATAGGTTTTAAGGATTTGTATCCCCACACGGATCAAAAGTTTAATTTTAATCCACAAACATATTCAATTACATATTGTATAAATGAATATCAATACATCAAACTCCCATTATTTTGACATAACTTACTCAGTTCCAACCCAAATATTGAGAACCACCAAATTAATTGGCTTGATAGGCCTTCATACAAGACCTGGCTGTTTTTAAGAACCCAGATCTGCATATTTCCCTTAATCTTATGTATCAATTAACTGGCGTTTCACCATTCTTAGCAGTTGTACCCCTAAAACAATTCTTCAGACCAACTAATAACCCACACAGTTCCTGGAAAGAGTTCAAGTGCTTCCTGCTAATTAGATTTGACCGGACAAATAACTGGAAGCAGATGGGAATAATTTTGACAAACAAAAACTATTGATCACCAGGAAATGGTAGATGAAACATCTTCCGCCTCCCCCACTACACATAACCATTGTTGATGTGGGTTGATTTATTAATTTTTCACATAGATAATCATAACTATTGTATCAGGATTATAATAGATAGTTACCAAAAATAAGATTTGTATTCCAAATTCATTGTACATTGTGCAATAAAAATTAACATGTACTAGTGCTGAATATTTCTCTCTCCAGCAATTCACTCAAACTCTAGAGTTGGTATCAACAGCTTAGAGAGAGACAACACCAGCCTGAAGGACCTAGGCAACACTAGAGAGTGAAAGACGGCCACGTTGTGGCTGGTGAAGACTGAAGACCCACTACAGAAAAAAGAGTCGAACTCAGTATGACACTATAATTATATTCCTTAAATTGTGGCATGATTATATGGTTTTAGAGAAGGATTCAAAGATTAAAGATTATGGTTGATCTTACTAAGTATGAAAATGATGATTTTCAACTAGAGCATGAAATATATGTTTTTAATGTTAACTCATTGGACCATTATTGTCAAAGTGATTTTTATTAGAGAGCTAGAATATGATTGTGACTTGATTAAAGATAACTTACCACGATGATTTCAAGAGTAAAATAATTATGTATTATAGAGTTTTATGCTTAGAGGAATGTCATAACAGAGTTTTAGAGAAAAATAACATGTTCATTCAATTAGAGACTAGACAGTAGCTATAGAGAAATAGACAGTGAGTTAACGGCTGAACCTCGATACCTCGATCTTTAACCTTGGTACCAAGTTATTCGAAAAGGGCAATCTCATAGAGCAGAGAATGGAACCTAGTTAGATGTCAAAAGGCGCTAGCTAGTCAGTGGCCAGAATGATAGCCCGAAGCACAATCAAATGCAACAACATTGGCACGTCTGGCTGAGAATATAGATTGTGAGTGAGGGCGCATCCATCTTCAATTCACAATGGCGTTGCTGAGGTTGGGCCGCAAAGGAGGCGACCCAAGTAGTGTCACCGGCCAGAAAGCTTCCGGAAGAAAATATTGCCGGAAGCAGACAGTGCTGGCTGCTGGTGAAAAAACAGCAGCTGATGTGGACGGCTGATGGTTGACTTTGAAAGTTGCTGTTACTGATGGATGAAAGTGACAAAACCTATCTTGGAATTATTGGGAATATTGGAATTAGCATATGTAGTTAATGAGGTTCATGTATCATTGGTAGTGATTGGAAATAGCTCAAACCTATTATGATAGTCTTGTAAATAGGAATAAAAATTCGGACGTAGATAGAATCTCAGGTATACAAATACCCCTTTCATGTTGAATAAAAATTATCAGGAAAATTCAGTCTCTCCATACACTGTTCTTTAAACATACACTTGCAGGTACAATTACAACAATACTTGTGTATGTCGATGACATCATTATTTAAGGTGATGATTTGGTAGAAAAAAAGTTTCTGAAGAAAAGATTAGCATTTGAATTTGAGATGAAGGATCTTGTGAAACTTAAGTACTTTCTCAGGATTGAAGTTGCCTACTCCACGCTAGGCATTTTTATTTCTCCAAGGAAATGCGCTTTAGATCTTCTCAAAGAGATTGGGAAACATGGATGCATGGCTACAGGTGTTCCCACCGAGCAAAATCATCAAATAGGAAGTGAAGAGCAGGGGTTTTTTATGGAAATAAAATGAAAAAAAACATATATTACGTGTTTCCCCCGTTTTCTAGTTGTTTACACATATGTCCTATTTTGATTTTCATAGAAGTCGACTCAACCCGATTTCCATGATATATAATTATTTTTGCTTTAAAAATACTAGTAAAGTCGATTGTAGTCGACCTTATTACTGCATAAAGTCACATAATGTCAGGTTCTGTCTGTGGGGAAAACATATAAAAAAGTCGATTTGAATCGACTCTGTACTGTTCAAACCAACTTTTTGTTAGCATGTCAGGTACGAAACTGAAGTCTATTTAAATTGACTTCTACATTACACAGAAGTCGATTTAAATAGACTTCAATTTTGTACCTGACACGCTGACAGAAAGCTGGTTTGAACAATACGCAGGTGGTTCTAATTTAGATAGACACTGTATGAATGCTGTCATGAAAAGCACCCGCAATCTTCCCATTACAGCCATAGTAAAGTCAATAAATTATCGCCTTATTGAGTTATTTGTCAGAAAGGGGACAAAGATAGTGACTGAGATTGTGACTGTGATATGCACTGTTCACCCAAATTTTACACATCAAGCAACTGCTGGTCTTCCTTAGCATCATCTGCTGCAAGACTAGGCGCCTCCTCTTCATCATTTTCCTCATCTTGGTGCTCCACAATAAAATCAAAATCCCGAAGTGGGCTAACTTCTACTAATGGCTGTGGATTTAACAGTAACGACTCTTCAACTTGTCTCACAAGCTATGCAAAGCTAGGAGAAGCCAAGTCATCATCTCCTGCATATGAGCTTTGCATATGATCACATGGCACTTCACGGGACAAGGATGCATTAGGTACGGCTACAAATGATGCACTTGGAGCTGAATTTCCAGAGCTTAAAGAAACATCTTGGAGTTCGACAAAGAGATCTATTGTGTGAACCTCACTAAACGTATGAAAATAAGCAAACATGTGATTGATGTGCTCGTCCTTCCGAATTCAAAACATTTTATATCGAATACCATTTGGCCCGATATCAACCGACATCTTATAAAATATTTTTCCTATTTGCTTGTTGTTTCCCTCATACTCTTCCAATATTCTGCTCTGTAACTCCAACAAACTAATAGGTGGACGGACAACCAACCAAACTTGATTATTACTACATAATGTCTCACTCTCCACAGTGTTTATAATCTCACCCTTATAATGGATAAGAAAATGAACATAGCTCTCTGTCATATTCTCGTCAAAATTTTTTTTGAGTCATTCACTTTCTCCGCTCTGTGAACTTAGTTCGGACTTGTATTTATAAACCAGTAGGAGTGAAAAGTCGATTAGAACCGCCTGCGTACTGTTTAAACCAGCTTTTTATCAGCGTGTCAGGTACGGAACTAAAGTCTATTTAAATCAACTTCTGCACTACACAGAAGTCTATTCAAATCGACTTCTGTGTAATGTAGAAGTCGATTTAAATAGACTTCAGTTCTGTACCTAACATGCTGAGAAAAAGCTGGTTTGAACAATACAGAGTCGATTCAAATCAACTTTTTTGTATGTTTTCACCATAGATAGAACTTGACATGATGTGACTTTGTGCAATAATAAGGTCGACTACAATCGACTTTACTGGTATTTTAAAAGAAAAAAACAATATATCGTAGAAATCGGGTTGAGTCGACTTCTATTAAAATCAAAATAGGACATATGTGTAAACAACTAGAAAACGGAGGAAACACGTAATATATGTTTTTTTATTTTATTTCCGTAAAAAACCCTGAAGAGTAGAGTCCCAAGGTTGATAATGTTGAAATTGAGGGTTTTAGATAATGGAGGAAGAAAAGAGAGAGAGTAGAGACTCAATAATATGAAAATATATTTGATATACTGTGATGATATGTGATACACTGAGATAATCCTATTAATAAGGCAAAGATAAAATCTAAATATAATGATATAATCAACCTAAATAAATCTAAACCAATCTAAGATATGATATGAGATATTCTAAGAAATACTAGACATATTATTGGATATTTACTTATTTCTAACACTCCCCCTCAAGCTAAAGCTTACTAAGCTTTAAACTTATTATAATTAAACCCTTAAAATATAAAAGAATCCAAGAAAGACTAGTAAGGCAACTCAAGGATATTGGATATGTCTGAAAAGATAACACAACAAGGCAGCTGAAATGACCATAAACTTGAACAACTTGTTGGATAATTGCACGACCAGGAAAAGAAGAGACATACATAGCTATCAACGCTGGAAGAGACGCAATGAAGGCAATGGAAATTTCCTATGCATGCAACAATAGATCGCAAGAATAGCATGTGAAAGTCTTGACCAGTTAAAAGATTGGAGATCCAAAATGAAAAGAGCATATCACTGTCATGACTGAGTGAAAAAAAAAATTCACCACTGGTATGATTCACAATGGAAGGTGTTAGAATCTGTAAATATCTATAATTAGGGAAAATATATCTTTGTAATTATTGTGTATTTATTATACATTGCCTATATATACCTTTTCCGTTGTGTAGTTTAAACACATGGATTCATCCTATGATTTTCTCTCTTTCTCTGTCTTTCAACATGGTATCTAGAGCCTAAGAAAGAAAGAAAACCCTATTCTGTGCTGTCAGGAGGGCCCATTGTCCTTCGGTGAATTTTTTTTTTTCCAGCCAAACCGTGTTTCTTTTCTGGTTTGCTGCCTTTATTTCCCTCCGTGGTGCCTCCCTTCTCCAAAACCGCCACTGTCCGCAGCGTTTCAGGGCCGCCGGCGACTTTTCCGGCGTCGAATCCCTCCGCCGACCAGCCCCCGGCCTCGCCTTCCCCTCCGCGGCCGAACCCCGCCGACCACACCTCCGGAGCTGCCCTCACGCGCTGTCCGCGTGTTCTGCGCTTCTTCCAGCTACCGCACCTTCCAGCGGCGTGTCCAGTCCCCTCTCCGGCCGCCGCTTCTTGTGGTGGATTCGCGCCGCTCTCCTCATCCCGGATCTGGCCTTGTCTTCGCGATCCGTGCACTTCGCGGACATTCCTTTTTTTGTAATTCTGGTTTTGCCCCTGCTTCCTTGTCTCCATGGCTGCCAGCAACTCTTCATCTGATGATAAGGGTGTTCCAAAGGCTGATCCTCCTATTTTTGCTAGTTATGTCAGTGTGCCTCTTTCCACTGACAAATTCGACGGCAATAACTATGATACTTGGGTATCCGACATCAAACTTTGGTTGGCAGGGCAGGACTATGTTGACCACCTCACCACGAAGGCTGTAGACATCCCGGTGGATGGGCGACCCCGCTGGGTCAGGATTGATGCCTAGCTGTGTAGCCTTCTCAAGTCCACTATTGCTCCTTCCATCAAACAAATCTTTCGGGCCCATGTCACTTGTGAATCCGTTTGGGCGTAGGCAAAGACCCTCTTCACCAATGACACTCAACGTCTCTATCGTGTTTGTTAGGATCTCATGGGTGTCATTGCTCCTTGCCAGCTTGATGGTTCTATGTCCTCTTATTTGGGTAAGATTCACGGTGCTCTCCATGACTTCAATGAACTCTTGCCCCCTCCTGATACCCCGGCGAAGGAGTTGGAGCAACGTAGCTCCTTCTTTATGCTCTTGGCCCTTTATGGCTTACCTTCAAAGTATTCCGCTACTCGTGATCAGCTTCTGGGATCACCGACTATGCCTACTCTCTCCACCGTATCTGCCTCTCTCCTTCGGGTTCCCGCCAAGCCACCGGCTGAGTTGCTCCTTCCTCCGGCCTCAGTTGATTCCTCTGCACTTGTCACCCAGGGCACCAGTCGTGGCCGTTCTCGGAAATCCCGACTCAAGTGTGACCATTGTCATAAGCCGGGCCACACCATTGATCGCTGTTAGTATTTGCATCCTCATCTGCGCCCTACTATTAATGTTGCCCAGGCCGGTGTTCCTACTCCCTCGGACTCCCTTGCTCCACATCCACCGTCTTCAACTGACTATGCTGATTTCCTAAAGTGGTTTGAGCACCGTCAGAACTCTAGTCCCAGTGCCTCTGTAGCACACACTGGTAATCAGAACTCTAGTCCCAGTGCCTCTGTTGCACACACTGGTAATTCTATTGCTTGTCTTTCTCAGTCAGCCTCTTTGGGTCCTTGGGTTCTTAATTCCGTCGCCACTGATCATATATCCGGTAATAAAGTTTTATTTTCTACACTTTCTACTTCTGGGTATTTATCTACTGTCACTTTGGCTAACGGTTCTCACACACGGTCTCACGGGGTGGGCACTGCCCATCCCCTTCCTTCTTTGTCAGTTGATTCTGTCCTTTATATTCCTGGTTCTCCATTCAACCTACTCTCTATTTATTGGTTAACTAAAGCCCTTAAATGTATTATTTCATTCACTGAAGATTCTGTTTACTTGCAGGACCGAAGCACGGGACGGATGATTGGCATCGGATGTGAGTCTCGTGGCCTTTATTGGCTCCGCCCCCCGTCAAGTGTTTGCTCTCTCACCACTGATCCCTTCACCCTCCATGCCCAGTTAGGTCATCCCAGCCTTGCCAACTTGCAACGTATGGTGCCTAACCTGCCCAACCTTTCCAGTTTACCTTGTGCGTCGTGTCAACTTGAGAAACACACGCGGAGTCAATTTCCAGATAGTGTTAGTGGTTGAGCTGCGTCTCCCTTTACTTTAGTTCATTCAAATATTTGGGGTCCTAGTCGCAAAGTGTCTAGTTTAGGATTTTGTTATTTTGTTACGTTTGTTAATGACTATTCTCGTTATACGTGGTTATTTTTATTGAAACACAAGTCTGAATTGTTTTCTATTTTACTAAATTTTATCAAAAAATAAAAACTCATTTTGGTGTTCCTATTCGCACTTTATGTAGTGATAATGCCAAGGAATATTTGTCTCATGATTTTCAAATTATTTTAGCATCTCATGGCATTCTTCACCAGACGTCCTGTGCTCATACACCTCAACAAAATGGGGTTGCTGAGCGCAAGAATCGTCATCTCATTGAAACCATACGTACACTTCTCCTTCATCATCATGTACCTTTTCGTTTTTGGGGAGATGCCGTTTTAACTACATATTATTTAATTAATCGCATGCCCTCTTCTGTTTTGGGCTACCAAGTCCCCCATTTAATCTTATTCCCCCATGACCCCTTGCATCCCCTTCCCCCGCACGTTTTTGGGTCCACTTGCTTTGTTCACAACTTAGCTCCTGGTCTTGACAAACTTTCTGCACGTTCATTTAAATGTGTTTTTCTTGGTTACACTCGGTCTCAAAAGGGTTTTCGGTGTTTTTCTCCTACTCTGCGTCGTTATCTTGTCTCCGCAGATGTCACCTTTTTTGACACTATTCCCTTCTTTGACCCATCTCACCATTCTCCCTCTCCTGCTTCTGAGGAACTCCCCCTTCTTGTGCTCTCTGTACCTTTGCCACCCCTTTTGCCTACACCTACACCTACACCTACACCTATACCCCGCCCCCTTCAGGTCTACCATCGTCGAGCCCGTCCACTAGCTGAGCCTATCCCACCTCTGACACCCATTGCCCCTAACCCACAACCACTGCCTGCTCCCGCTCCTTCCTTCGAGCCTGTCTTGGCTGATGTGGACTCTCATCCGGTGCTTGATCCTCCACCGCCTTCGGTCCTATCGGTTGCACCTGATCTTCCCATTGCCCTTCGTAAAGGTATTCGCTCCACTCGTAACCCATCTCCTCACTATACTGCCTTGAGTTATCACCGTCTATCTTCTCTACATTATGCTTGTCTGTCTTCTTTGTCTTCTGTGTCTATTCCTAAGACTACAGGCTAGGCCTTCTCCCATCCTGGGTGGAGATAGGCTATGATTACTGAGATGTGTGCACTTCAGGACAATGGTACTTGGGACCTGGTAACTCTCCCTCCAGGAAAATCTGTGGTTGGTTGTCGGTGGATTTTTATAGTAATTGATCTTCTTAAGGCCCGTCTTGTCGCCAAAGGGTACACTCAGATTTTTGGTTTGGATTATGGTGATACATTCTCCCCTGTTGCCAAGATGGCTTCTGTTCGTCTGTTTCTCTCGTTGGCTGCTATGCGTTGTTGGCCTCTTCATCAGTTGGATATTAAGAATGCCTTCCTTCATGGTGATCTTGAGGAAAAGGTTTATATGGAGCAACCTCCTGGGTTTGTTGCTTAGGGAGAGTCTTCTGGCCTTGTTTGTCGTCTTCGCAAATCATTGTATGGTCTTAAGCAATCTCCTCGGGCTTGGTTTGGAAGGTTCTCCACTGTGGTTCAGCAATTTGGTATGACTCGGAGTGAAGTTGACCACTCTATGTTTTATCGTCATACTCAGAAAGATTGCACCTACCTAGTTGTGTATGTTGATGATATTGTTATTACAGGAAGCGACACTCAGGGTATAACACAGATCAAACAACACCTATGCAAGCATTTCCAGACCAAAGACCTTGGCAAACTCAGAACTTCCTGGGTATTGAAGTAGCACAGTCCAAAGATGGCATAGTTCTCTCTCAAAGAAAATATGCTGTTGATATTCTAGAGGAAACAGGTTTACTTGCTGCAAAACCCGTTGATACTCCTATAGATCCTAATCTCAAGCTCCTACCAAATCAGGGGAAGCCACTATCTGACCCTGGGAGATATAGACGATTGGTTGGGAAATTGAACTATCTCACAGTTACTCGTCTAGACATTTCTTTCGCAGTAAGTGTGGTTAGTTTCCTAAACTCACCATGTGAAGCTTACTGGGATGCTGTTATACGTATTTTGAAGTATGTCAAAGGAGCACCAGGCAAGGGCCTTATTTATGAAGACAAAGGGCATATTGATATAGTTGGGTATTTTGATGCAGATTGGGCGAGATCCTCTTCTGATAGGCGTTCCACTTCCAGGTATTGTATACTTATTGGAGGTAATCTCATATCCTGGAAGAGTAAGAAGCAAACTGTAGTGGCGCGGTCTAGTGCTGAGGTAAAGTACCGTGCAATGGCCTCAACCACATGTGAACTTATCTGGCTTAAGCAACTTCTCAAAGAACTTCAATTTGGGGAAACCAAGCACATGACACTTGTTTGTGACAATCAAGCCACTCTGCACATTGCCTCAAATCCAATTTTTCATAAGAGGACCAAACACATTGAAGTTGATTGTCACTTTATCAGAGAGAAGATTCTATCTGGAGACATCGCCACACGCTTCGTCAATTCAAATGACCAACTGGCAGATGTTCTCACCAAATCATTGAGAGCCCCTAGAATAAGTTACCTATGTAACAAGCTAGATGCATATGATCTATATGCCCCAACTTGAGGGGGAGTGTTAAAATCTGTAAATATCTATAAATATCTATAATTAGGGAAAATATATCTTTGTAATTATTGTGTATTTATTACACATTGCCTATATATACCTTCTCCGTTGTGCAATTTAGACACACGGATTCATCCTATGATTTTCTCCCTTTCTCTGTCTTTCAACAGAAGGATAGTAGGAAGCACAACCAAATATTCATTACTCACAGGTCACAACCATGGATCACAAGCAAGGGTAGAATCGAAAATAAGAAAAAGCTGATGTTAACGGAGTGCACGGATCGCAAAACCAAGGACAGATCTAGAAGGTGGACAGCAATGCAAGCATGATGACGGGCAAGGTTGTCGGAGAAGCCATCGGATGCGCAGCCAAGCACAGCGGAAAGCGGCGGCACGCACAGCAGAAAGCGGCGGCGAGTAGCTGGTCTCGCAAAGAGAGAGCGCGCTTGAGAGTGCGTGTTTGCTAGAACGAGGACACGACCACTAGGGGTGGGCCGCGCAGGAGGAGGCGAGCATGGTGGTGGGCTCGTCGGCCGAGATTAGCGCTGAGAAAAGCCGTTGGAGATGGTGGCAGGTGTGGACAATGGTTCTCTTACTGTTGGAAGTGATACAGCAGAGTGAGGGAAGGTCAAGACACTGCCGGAGGGGTTGAAGGAAAAAGCCGCTGAAGGCAGTCGTAGGTGCGGAAACCGGAAAAGTGGCTGGCAGTAGAAACAGTGGTGGTTTAATGTTAATTTTCTAGAAAGCAAGAACATTGTTAGACCTAAAAAAAAAAATGAGGGGCTTAATAGACAGAGCAATGGTGGGACGGAAAGAAAAGTAAAGATAGCGGGGGACACAGGACAAGTGAGTTCCAAATTAGTGGAATCTTTACAGCGGAACAATGGACACAAGTTATGGTGGATGGTATTGCTCTGATACCATGTTGAAATTGAGGGTTTTAAATAATGGAGGAAGAAAAGAGAGAGAGTAAAAACTCAATAATATGAAAGTATATTTGATATACTGTGATGATATGTGATACACTGAAATAATCCTATTTATAAAGCAAATATAAAATCTAAACATAATGATAGAATCAACCTAAATAAATCCAAATCAATCTAAGAGAAGATATGAAATATTCTAAGATATAATGGAGATATTATTGAATATTTCCTTATTTCTAACAGATAAAACACAAAATCAGAGGCTAATGAGAAGATTGATATACTTGACTAACACCAAACCAAACTTAGCATATGTTGTTAGTTTGGTTAGCCAATTCACACATGATTCGAAGGTGAGACACATGCAAGCAATAGAAAGAATCTTGTAGTAATTGAGGGCTACACCAGGGAAAGGCTTGTTATTTAAATGCGGTGACAAGCTTTCCATGGAAATCTATACTGATGCTGATTATGCTGGTTCTATTGTTGATAGAAGATCAACATTAGGATATTGCATGTTGTTGGAAGGAAACTCGGTCACTTAGAAGAGTAGAAAACAAAATGTGGTTGCTAAATCAACTGCTGGGGCTGAATTTCGAGCAATGGCACAAGGGGTGCGTGAACTTTTGTGGATGATTATTCTTGGTGACTTGAGAATAAAGCATGAGGCTCCTATGACGCTATTTTGCAACAACAAATCAGCCATTAGTATTACGCATAATCCAGTCCAACATGATAGAACCAAGCACATTGAGATTGACTGGCATTTTAAGAAAAGTTAGACAAGGGATTGATAACCACAAAAGATGTTCCTTCATGTCAGAATTGGCAGATGTGTTAAGTAAAGGTCTATCTACAAAGCAATTTCAAGAACTTACATGCAAGCTAAAAATGATAGATATTCATTCACTAGCTTAAAAAGGAGTATTGAGATATCTTGTATTATTTCATAGATTTATTCTCTTATTCTTTGATTTATTAGCATAGACACGTTACACATATTAGCATCCTAAAATAGGAAAATTATTATACTTGAAAAAGAAACTTGAAGAAAGGCTAGGAATTATGGATACATCTTTTGGTATAGAGAAAGATACAATTTATAGGCCTATTGTAAGGACTACCTAATAAATGTGAAATATACTATCTTACCTAACCATATCTACTATATCCATCTTAATAAATGCTTACCTAACCATATCTACCATATCTATCATAATAAATGCTAACCATATCTATCATAATAAATGTTATATCTATTATAATAAATGATAAAGACAAAAAACATAAATGTATAATACAATTCAACACCCCCCTCAATTTGGTGAATGAATATCTATCATTCCCAGCTTGCGTGTAATCTCCTGAAATCGCTCTGCGAGTAGGCCCTTAGTCAACAAATCCGCCAGCTGTAACCCGTAAGGAACATGTATAGTGGTTATAAGTTCACCATTCAACTTCTCCTTGACAAAGTGTTGGTCAATTTCAATATGCTTCGTCCTATCATGTTGATAGGGTTATGAGCAATGCTAATAACTGATTTATTGTTACCTAACATCTTCATAGGAGGCTCATATTTTATCTTCAAGTCATCCAAGATAATTTTTAACCATAGAAGCTCGCAAATTCCTTGTGACATGGCACGAAATTCTGCCTCCACACTTGATCTTGCAACAATATTTTGCTTTTTACTTCTCCAAGTCACCAAATTTCCTCTAAAAACATACAATATCCTGATGTTGATCTTCTGTCACTAATAGAGCCTGCATAATCAGCATCAATGTAGACTTCTATAGAAAGCTTGTCAGCACTTTGAACAGCAGTCCCCTACTAGGTGTGGCCTTAAGATACCATAATATTCTTTCAACTACTTGCATGTGTCTCACTTTAGGATCATGCATGAATTGGCTAACCACACTCATAGCATAAGCCAAGTCTAGCCTAGTATGGGCCAAGTATATGAGTTTTCCTACCAATCTTTGGTATTGTGCCTTATCAACATTGGAATTCTCCTCTTCACTTCCCGTTTGATGGTTTTGTTCAATGGGCACACTAGTAGCTTTGCTCCCAAGCTTCCCAGTCTCTTTAAGTAGATCTAGGATATATTTTCTTTGAAAGATAAAGATGCCTTGCTTAGAGTATGCCACCTCTATTCCAAGTAAGTATTTTAATTTTCCTAGATTTTTCATTTCAAATTAAGCAGCTAACTTCTCCTCCAAGAGGTTCTTCTCAACTGGATCATTACCTGATACAATGATATCGTCCACATACAAGAGGAACCATAAGTTTTCCTCCAACTGTATGTTTAAGGAAAAGAGTATGGTCCCCTTGACTCTGCCTATATCTAAGTGACATCATGGTTTTTGCAAATCTCCTAAACCATGCACGAGGATACTGTTTCAACCCATACAAAGCCTTTTTTAGCCTGCATACCTTGTTTCTTCCACTGGTGACATTGTATCCAGGAAGAATTTCTATGTAAACTTCTTCCTCTAAGTCTCCATGTAAGAATGCATTCTTCACATCGAATTGATGCAAATCCCATCCAAAATAAGCTGCAATGGAAAGGTGTTTAGAGGAGACAAAAAGAGAAATAGGATGCTTAGTGGAAGTTCTTTTTTCTTTTCTCAAGGCAATCGGTAAGTCATCTAGGTTAGATCCATAAATATTGGAAGAATCAGTTTCTTCAGTACTTACCACAGCTTCAGAGTCTTGAAGTTGCTGCTAGATCATATTGGGTTTATTTCTTCTTTCATACACTAAAAGTGGTTTCTTCTGAGCTTCCTTAGGTGGTGTAATGGAAGAACTAAGTCTTGGGAACCAAATGTAGTAGTAGAGGACACTAACTCTTGGGAACCAGAGGGAGTTAACTTCGTGATGATGGGAAAGGGAGAAAGGATTGAGGAAGAAAAGTGTCGGCTTCTACTAGACTCTCCCCCTGAGGCAGAGGACTAAAAACGACTCAGTTTCACAAAATATAACATCCAAAGAGACAAAGAAACGACGACTGGATGATTGAAAATATTTGTATCCTTTCTTGTTAGGAGCATAACCTATGAAAACACATTTGATGGCCCTAGGATCAAGTTTAGTACGATGTTGACGATACACATGGACAAAGGCTACACATCCAAAAACCCGAAGCTGTAAACTTTGCATAATTGGAACAGAGGGAAAGTAAGACAACATAGATTGTACATACTGACATTACCAAGGACCCGAGAAGACACCCTATTAATTAGGTAGGTAGCTGTTAAAACCGTTTCACCCCAATAAGAGCTAAGGACAAACATTTGGAACAGAAGAGCGCGGGTAACCTTTAGTAAATTTCTATTCTTCCGCTTTGCCACACCATCTTGTTGAGGAGTATCAACACATGTAAGTTCATGAATAATGCCATGCTCATTCATAAAATTACAAAACTGTTGATTCACATGTTCCCTACCATTATCTAAATGTAATCGTTTAATGGATTTTCCAAACTGTGTTTTAATCATATGATAAAATTGAACAAAGAGTTGAAAAACTTCAGATTTATCCTTCATAAGAAAAAGCCAAGTGACACGTGTGCAATCATCAATAAAAGAAACAAACCATTTTGTGCTAGAGATATTAGGAATAGATGCAAGACCCCAGACGTTAGAATGAATAAGTGTAAAAGGTTCATCACTTTTATTAAAATTAGATGGAAATGAGTCAAATGACACTCGGTGGTGTTTAGCAAACTGACAAACTTCATAAGAAAAAGACTCAACTGACTCCTTTAAAAAAAGAGAGGGATACATAGATTTTATTAATTGAAAAGGAGGATGTCCTAGATGCCTATGGTGTAACCAAATTTGTGATGCTTGAGATTTTGAATTTGCAGTATAATATAAGGCTAGTATCTTCTGTTTACTATCACCTTCAGCTAGTGCATTAAGGAGTTATAACCTTCTTTGTTCCTTAGCAACTTAAATTGTCCTCCCCGTAGCAAGATCCTGAACAACACAATGTGAATGGAAAAAAGTTACAGCACAGTTAAGATCTTTGATAAGCTAATGAACAGAGATAAGGTTACTGGTGAGTTGGGGAACATGAAGGACATTATTTAAGTGTAAAGAAGGGTGAAGAGAAATGCTATCAAATCCTGCAACTGAGGTTTGGGAGCCATCAGCTACAGTGATATGGCGTTTTTCAAAAATGGGAAGGTAGGAAGAAAAATGAGCGGTTTTAGAGGTCATATGATCAGTAGCACCAGAGTCAATGATCCATAAATCCTTACATTTAGTATTAGATGCATGAAAAGATTGAGAACAAGGAACCTTACCAGACAAGGCTAAAGAGTAAGAGCCAGAAGACTTACTAATAGAGCTTATGAGAGACCGTAAGTGTGTAAGCTCCTCCTTACTAAGGGTAGGAACTTCATCATCCACTTGAGGAGAGGGGGCATTGTCTGGTGCAGCCACAAAAGCTTGATTACTTGGCAGGCTGCGAACTCCTACTATGCGACTAAGAACTTTGTCTTTTTTGTGAAATTTAAAGCAAGTCTTTTTAGTATGCCCAGACTTCTTGCCATTCCGCTACGCCATGCAGGTCTCCATGGCGCCGTCATGGCCACAATTTAACAACATTGTCATAGAGTTCCATAGCCATGTCATAATAAGAGAATCCTCATTATCCCAAGCCTCAAAAGTAGGGTCGTCCTTTTCAGGAGGATTTCCCTCAATGTGGGACAATTTCCAACGACCTTTGAGAATATGCCGGATAATTTGAGCCCACTGCAAGTAGTTTTTTTTTTGTTCAAATGGTAAGTTGGGTGCAAAACAGGAAGGTCACTAGGATTTAAAGGTGGTAGATGTAAAAGTAGTGGAGGTTTTAGGTTTTGCCATGGTGATAGAGTGGCCGGAGGATGGTCGGAGTAAGTCAGAAAAAGAAGGGCGGCTAGAGGTTTGTAACAATGACCGAGAGGAACAAACAATAGGAAAAAATTTTGGAAAAAAAAGAAGGATAAATAACTACAGCAATTAAGGCTGTAAATGTTCAACAGTGAAGGCTGAAAGGCAACGGAAAAGTGATCAAGCTCCCAGATCGGGAGCTCTGATACCAACTTGAAAAAGAAACTTGAAGAAAGGCTAGGAATTATAGAAGTGAAGTAATTCTTTCTTACATCTTTTGGTATAGAGAAAGATACAATTTATAGGCCTATTGTAAGGACTACCTAATAAATGTGAAAGATACTAACTTAACCATATCTACCACATCCATCACAATAAATGCTTACCTAACCATATCTACCATATCTATCATAATAAATGCTATATCTATCATAATAAACGATAAAGGCAAAAAACATAAATGTATGATACAATTCAACATAAGATAGTAATTACTATTTATTGTCTATTGTCTATATATTGCAAACTGCTTGTACATGTTATTCTTTCCAAGTGTGCTAAGGTAATTAATAACAACATTAGGGTCAATAGGTGACCTAACATATACAAACATTAGTTGCCCATTCAATAAAATTGAAAGCAGCACAGAAATAAGTATCAGCAATACGATCCACTATCTGGTTTCCACAATACTCACCATTTTCCTGGTTCAATGATGTTCCTTCTTTGGCTGCTAGGCCTGCTGTTGCAGTAGTAATTTTCTTTATACTACTGAGAGAAGATCCTTCCCCAAGATCACTGCAACATGCAATGCGTACTCTTATGGAAAATAAAAGTAAAAGAGAAAAAAATGACATGTTAAACACGTCATATTAGCAAATGGAAGGAGTCCCTGCTGAAAATGTTATAAGCTGTTCAAGAGTCGAGGCAATGAAAATAGCAAAAATGCCACAGAAACTATTATTAACATGAAGGAGCAAATAATAGTAATGTCAGATATTGTATGTTATTTAGTAGCTGCACTTCAATAGGAAATAAATAAATAAAATGACATATATCAGAGTGGTTTCAACTTTCAACTTTCAACCATATCCAACAAAAACCAATTCAGTCGTGCCCAAGAATCTTCACGGTAGTGATAACAAGTCTAATGTTAAGGACGTTTCAGGCAGAACATCAACCAAGTATATCGAAATTCCAAAAAAAAAAAGAAAATAAAATCACTGTTGCAAAAATCTCAGCACTACCAAAAACAAAGGGAGAGAATGCTAGATGACATAACTCGTAGGAAGAGGGACAATTAAATAAATATAAAATCAGCTAGCAGGAAAAAAAAAAAAAAAGTCATGGGAGACATGCTAAACGTGCATCAGTAGAGTAAGTAATGTTTATCCAAGTGTACTTTAGAGCAAAAACCAGACATGCTACATTCTGTTTAGAGCATAAAAAAGAAACTCGTCAGCTCGAAGCAAATATCAATCACTGCTGATGAATAAAATTTGTATAAATAACAAATCACAATGCTTTCAAACATTCATTTCCCACAGAAGGCTTGGACAATTTTGGCAGAACACATCTTCAAAGTACGATGAAAACTTTCACATGATGGAAAACTAGTTAAAACAGGCCATTGCATTTAAAAACTGATAGCTTTCAGGCCTTTGATCTGCACTCCACTTTTGGCTGCTTAATTTTCTGCTTAAAAAATAATGCTCAATTTGCCTTTACAATAGTTAAACAAGGAATCATAACTTTGGGAACATAAGAAGATGAAACACAATTCAATTCATCACTCATGGTACACAGAAACAGATGGAAGAACAAAATACTTGTGCAAAAGTTTTGTGGGAGTAACCGGGGAGTTAATTATTTGAAGAAGACATCTGCAATGTCAGCCACTGCAGGACTCTTATCTTTGATTTTCTTTTATGTTTACTTTTAGTTCATTTAGATTTGTTAAATAACATAAATATCACCCAAAAATAATTTACTAGTTGGGTACATTAACTAAGATCTTTTTTGAGCATGACCAAATGAAATTTGAAAACAATTTCCTTATAAAAAATAGAAAATACTAGAAAGTAAATGTTATCAACAAAAACTCACCAGTGGGAGAAATTTTTATTTGAAACATCTGCCAGTATATGATGCTTCTACAACAAAAAGTTAAATGACATTCATCAGAACTGTTTACACAAGTAACATGCTTAGGCAACATAACAATAATAACAGGGTAAATGATGGGGTAAAAAAAACAGTCAAAGCAGATCTCAAGACAGGGGACACAGTAATCCTGTCTTTTAAAAGAGACTGTACTTGGCAAACTTTGATACCCAAAGCTCTTGATGTCAAATTTCCCACACAATATGTAATGCAATGCTTGCTATTCCAGTTGCATTCGTGCCCATCTGATATCCCAATTATTAGTTAGTTCACTCATAACTGAAGGCGCAAGTGATTCCCAAATTTTAAACTAATAGTGGTAGGTTCATAAATGGTTTATATTTGGACCATAACCCCATCTACATAAGTCCCTCGCGCTTAAAGATTGGACAAAGAACAAGCCTATTGAAACCTTATGCAGAAAATTTTAATTTAAATAGAGAATCGAGGTGAAAAGTTTCAAGACTCTAGTTTTATGAGCTGAAAAATTTGAGTCACCCTTCCTTGAAATTGCACGATGAAACCACAGGGAACAAAATTGAGGAAAACTGTAGAAAGGTATTTTCTATTTTCTTGGAAGAGATTACACAGGCCAAATAAATAGGCCTAGGAAGAAACTGTACATCTGATCCTATTCCTTAATTAAAGGAGGAAACAATCTCCTCTTAAGTGAAAGATAAAGTCAAAGATATCGACTACTTAATTCCTTAATTAAAGGAGGAACAATCTCCCCTTAAATGAACGATAAAATCAAAGATATCGACTACCTAATAAGGGGGAAAAAAAATTCTATTCTTCCTAATCTAACAAAAAGGATTAAAACAAAATAATATAGATTAGAAAATCCTTCCTAATATAAATGCTAATTACCAACACTCCCCCTCAAGCTGGGTGGTAGATGTCTCCATGCCCAGATTGGACCTTAGAGTCTCATAAGTGTTTTTTGGAAGTCCTTTAGTCAGAATATCTATAGTTTGCTGACTTGATGGTGTGTACTCTAGACTAGCAACCCCGTTTTCAATCTTTTCTTTTATAAAGTGGCGATCAATTTCCACATGTTTGGTTCTATCATGATGAACCGGATTCTTGGCTATGCTGATGGCAACTTTGTTGCCACATAGGATCTTTATAGGGTAGTTTGAGGACATTTTGAGCTCCTTAAGCATTCTTTTGAGCCATATCCTTTCACAAATACCATAGGACAATGCTCTAAACTCTGCTTCAGCACTGCTTCTTGCAGCTGCTGGTTGTTTTTTACCCCTCCATGTGACCAAATTTCCACAAACATAGGAGTAATAACCTGTGGTAGATTTTCAGTCATTGACTGACCCTGCCCAATTTGCATCAGTGTACACCTCAATGCCTCTATTAGAATTCTTCGCACAGTGTAGTCCTTTACCTGGAGTTCCCTTGAGGTATTGGAGGATTTGGTTTATAGCCTTCATGTGATACTCAGTGGGATTGTTCATGTATCGACTCGCCATACTCACAACAAAGCCAATATCAGGTCTTGTGTGAATCAAATAGAATAGTTTTCCCACAAGTCTTTGGTACCTATCCTGTGGTTGGAGCACTCTCTTCTTCTAACCCACATTTCTTTACTGGATCCATTGAAGTGTCAACAGGCGTACATCCTGTTAGAATATGTGAATATCTGTAATTAGTAATATCATATTTGTAATTAGGGAAAATATATATTTGTAATTATTGAGTATTTATTGCTCCTTATCTATATATACTCTCTCTGTTATGTAGTTGAAACACACGGATTCATTCTATGATTTTCTCTCTTTCTCTGTTTCTCAACATGGTATCTAGAGCTTAGGAAAGAAAGAAAAACCTACTCCGTGCCGTGTTTCTCTTTCAGTTTGCCGCCTTTTCCCCTCCACGGTGCCTCCTTTCCCTCGAAATAGCCCCTATCCGCTGCCTCTCACCGCCGCCGGCCACTTTTCCGGCACTGAGTCACATCGCCAACCCCACCCCCAGCCTTGCCTACCACTACGCGGCCGAATCCCACCGCCCGAACCTCTGAATTTGCTGTCACGCGCTCCCACACGCTGCTCCTCCCTACTGTGCCTTTTTCAGCTCCGCGACTTCTGTCAGTGCATGGCGACGCGTCCCATCTCCAATCCGGCCGCCGCTCCTTGCGTTAGACTCGCGCAACTCTCCTCTTCCCATATTCACCCTCTACTTCGCCATCCATGCACTTTGCAGAAGTCGCATTTTGAAAATACCACTTCTGCCCTTGTACTTTTGTGACCCATGGCTAGAGTTAAGTATACGGGCTGCGATCCGCGGATCAACCTGTTTGACTCGCAACCCGTATGAAAATGGACCAGAAAATTTTTAGCACGTCAACCCATGGACTTTTTTGGCCCACTCCGCCTAACCTACGGGCTAAACGGGCTTGGCCCGCGGATTTCCAGACCAACCCGCCTAACCTGCATAAAAATATAAAATGCCCACTTCTTAAGCCCAGTCCATGGACCATACTAGGCTATGAATGTGATTGTGAAGTCCAAGCCCAAGTCAAGGGACGTTACTGGCCAAAAAGTGAAAGACATTACACATTAGGGTTGGGGTTGGGGGTTGCCTTCAAAATCACAACATTAGCGCTTAGCACAGCATAGGCAGTAGTGCCATCTGCCCATCTTTCTCCTTCTCAACTCCCCCACTCCGTGTCTCTGAACCCACGCCCTCTCCTTCTCCCTCTCGACTCATTCACTCACGTGACTGGTGAGTCACGCCGGCCATGACGTGGCCTCTGCCTTCACCACGCCGGCATTGTTGTTGTGTTCTGGTCGCGACAAGACACCAAGGAAGGGCGACGATAATGCTACTGTTCCTGTTCCTGTTCCCCTTAGCTCAACTTCCTCAACCCCACCACTTCCTAGTGGTTTCACTTCAGATGCTTCCTGTTTTTAACCCCTTTTTGTCTATTTAGGGTCTGGTAGCGCTGCTGATCATATTCCTATTTTAGTTGAATTGAGAATCAACGTGGGGGAATGAGTATACTTTGTTTGGTTGAACTACGAACCTTTGTTTAGTCTCTAACTTTGTTATGATTTTGGAATGGTTAATCGGAGATGCGGTCAAGAATGAAAGGAAAAAGGAAAAAAAAAAAAAAAGAAAGCTAGTTCGTGGGCCGGTTCGCGGGTTGGTGCATGGGCTTTTTGTTTGGCTAAAAATGCGGACTGGTCCACGGATTTGCAGGCTTAGGCGGGGCGGATGCAGACTTGACAAAAGGTTAGTCCATTTATAAAGCGGACCGGTCCGGTCCGGTTCGTTTAATGTTGGTCCATCACGGACTGGGCTAAACGGAGAGGACCGGTCCACATACTCAGCTCTACCCATGGTTATTGGCAACTCTTCTAATGATAAGAGTGTTCCCAAGGGTGAGCCTCCAACATTCACTAGTTATGTCAATGTGCCTCTTTCCACTGACAAACTTGATGGTAACAACTATGATACTTGGGCATCAAACATCCAACTTTGGTTGACAAGACAGGACTATGCCGACCACCTCACCACGAAGGCCATAGACATCCCGGTGGCTGAACGCCCCCACTGGGTTAAGATTGATGCCTAGTTGTGTAGCATTTTCAAGTCCACCATTGCTCCTTCCATCAAACAGATCTTTTGGGCCCATGTCACTTGTGAATCTGTTTGGGCACAGGCAAAGATCCTCTTCACCAATGACACTCAACGTCTCTATCGTGTTTGTCAGGATCTCATGGGTATCATTGCTCCTCGCCAGTTTGATGGTTCTATGTCATCTTATTTGGGTAAGATTCACAGCGCTTTCCATGATTTCAATAAACTCTTGCCCCTTACTGATACCTCGTCGAAGGAGTTAGAGCAACGTAGCTCTTTTTTTATGCTCATGGCCCTTTATGGTTTACATCCCAAGTACCCTGCTACCGTGATCAGCTTCTGGGCTCGCCGACTTTGCCTACTCTTTACATGGTGTCTACCTCTCTTCTTCGGGTTCCCCCAAAACCACCCATTGAGTTGCCCCTTCTTCTAGCTTCGGCTGATATCTCTACTCTTGTCATGCAAAGTACCAATCGTGGCCGTTCTCGGAAGTCCCGCCCCAAGTGTGATAATTGTCAGAGGTTAGGCCACACCATTGATCGTTGTTACACTTTGCATCCTCACTTGCGCCCTTCTGTTAATGTTGCCAAGCTAGTGTTCCTGCTACCTCGGACACACCAGCCCCGCATCTGCCGTCTCCAGCTGACTATGCCGATTTTTTGAAGTGGTTTGAGCAACATCAAAACTCTGGTTTTGCTGCCTCTATTGCACACACTGGTAATTCTTTTGCTCGTTTCTCTCAGTCGGCCTCATTGGGTCCTTAGGTTCTTGATTCCACCGCCACTGATCATATCTCCGGAAATAAAGCTTTATTTTCCACTCTTTCTACTTCTCGATATTTACCCATTGTCACTTTAGCCAGCGGTTCTCACACACAGTCTCACAGGGTGAGCACTGCCCATCCCCTACCTTTCTTCTGTCCTTTATGTTTCTGGTTCTCCATTCAACCTACTCTATTTATTGGTTAACCAAAGCCCTTAAGTGTGTTATTTCATTCACTGAAGATTCTATTTACTTGTAGGATCGGAGCACGGGACGGATGATTGGCACCGGATGCAAGTCTCGTGGCTCTACCGGCGTCACCCCCCATCAAGTGCTTGCTTCCTCACCACCGATCCTCTCACCCTCCACGCCTAGTTAGGTCATCCCAGCCTTGCCAACTTTCAGCGCATGGTGCCTAGCCTGTCCAAACTATCTAGTTTGCCTTGTGAGTCTTGTCAACACGGGAAACGCACGCGGAGTCATTTTCCTGATAGTGTTAGTAGTCAAGCTGCGTCTCCATTTACTTTAATTCATTCAGATATTTGGGTTCCTAGTTGTACGGTATCTAGTTTAGGATTTCATTATTTTGTTATATTTATTGATGACTATTCTCATTATACTTGGTTATTTTTACTGAAACACAGGTCTGTGTTGTTTTCTGTTTTTACCAAATTTTATCAAGGAATAAATCCCCATTTTGGTGTTCCTATTCGCACTTTATATAGTGACAATGCAAAAGAATATTTATCTCATGATTTTCAGCATTTTTTAGCATCTCATGGAATTCTTCATCAGACATCCTCTGCTCTTATACCTCAACAGAATGGGGTTGCTGAGCACAAGAACTGTCATCTCATTGAAACAACACGTACATTTTTTCTTCAGAATCATATCCCTTTTCGTTTTTGGGGGGATGCTGTTTTAACTGCATGTTATTTAATTAATCGCATGCCCTCCTCTGTTTTGGGTTATCAAGTTCTCCACTCCATCTTATTTCCCCATGACTCCTTGCATTTTCTTCCCCCACACGTTTTTGGGTTCACTTGTTTTGTTCACAGCTTAATTTCTGGTCTTGACAAACATTCTGCACATCTACTTAAATGTGTTTTTCTTGGTTACACTCGGTCTGAAAAGGGTTTTTGGTGTTTTTCTCCTACTCTGCGTCATTGTCTAGTCTCTGCGGATGTTACCTTTTTTGACATTGTTCCCTTCTTTGAGCCCTCTAACCATCTCACCTCTCCTGCTTGTGAGGAACTCCCTCTTCCCAACGTCCCTATGCCTTTGCCAACCCTTCTCCCTGAGCCTACGCCCCATCCCCTTCAGGTCTACCATCGTCAGACCCGTCAGTAAGCTGAGCTCGTCCCACCTCAGGCACCTATTGTACCAAACTGTCAGCCGCTCCTCGCTCTTGTTACTTCCTCTGAGCATGTCTTGGCTGATGTGGACTCTCCCCCGATGCCCACTCCACCGCCTCTAGTCCTGCCCGTTGCTCCTGATCTTTCCCTTGCCCTTTGTAAAGATATTCGTTTCACTCGCAACTCATCTCCTCACTATACTGCTTTGAGTTATCATCGTTTATCTTCTTTGCACTATGCTTGTCTGTCTTGTTTGTCTTCTGTGTCTATTCCTAGGACTGTAGGTGAGGCCTTCTCTCATCCTAGGTGGAGACAAGCTACAATTGATGAAGCACTTCAGGACAGTGGTACTTAGGAACTGGTGTCTCTCATTCCGAGCAAATCTGTAGTTGGTTTTTGATGAATTTTTACAGTTAAGGTGGGTCCTGATGGCCAAATTGATCGTCTTAATGCCTGTCTTGTTGCCAAAGAGTACATTCAGAAATTTGGTTTGGATTATGGTGATACTTTCTCCCCTGTTGCCAAGATGGCTTCTGTTCATCTTTTTCTATTTATGGCTGCTATGCGTCATTGGCCTCTTCATCAGTTGGATATTAAGAATGCCTTCCTCCATGGTGATCTTGAGGAAGAGGTTTATATGGAGCAACCTCCAAGGTTTGTTGCTCAGGGGGAATCTTCAGGTCTTGTTTATCGCCTTTGAAAATCACTATATGGTCTTAAGCAGTCTCCTCGAGCTTGGTTTGGAAGGTTCTCCATGGTGGTTTAACAATTTGGTATGATTCGGAGTGAAATTGACCACCACTTTGTGTTTTATCGTCATACTTAGAGAGGCTGTACCTGCCTAGTTGTGTATGTTGATGACACTGTCATTATAGGGAATGACACTCATGGCATAGCACAGATCAAACAGCACTTGTGCAATCACTTCCAAACCAAAGATCTTGGCAAACTTAGACACTTCCTAGGCATTGAAGTAGCACAGTCCAAAGATGGCGTAGTCCTCTCTCAGAGAAAATATGCTGTTGACATTCTAGAGGAAACAATTTTACTTCCTGCAAATGCTGTTGATACTCCTATGGATTCTAATGTCAAGCTCCTACCAAATCAGGGGAAACCACTATCTGACCCTAGGAGATATAGAAGATTGGTTGGGAAATTGAACTATCTAACAATTACTCGTCTAGACATTTCTTTCGCGGTAAGTGTGGTTAGTCAATTCCTAAACTCACTATGTGAAGCTCACTGGGATGCTGTGATACGCATTTTGAAGTATGTCAAAGGAGCACCAGGGAAAGGCTTTATTTAGGAAGATAAGGGGCATACTGAGGTAGTTGGATATTCTGATGCAGATTGGGCAGGATCCCCTTCCAATAGGTGTTCCACTTCTGGGTACCGTATACTCATTGGAGGCAATCTCATATCCTGGAAGAGTAAGAAGAAAATGGTAGTTGAGAGGTCTGGTGTCGAGGCAGAGTACAATGTCATGGCCTCAACCACATGTGAGCTTATCTAGCTTAAGTAAGTCCTCCAAGAACTTCAATTAAGGGAAACCAAGCACATGACACTTGTTTGTGATAATCAAGCTGCTTTACATTGCTTCAAATCCAGTTTTTCATGAGGACCAAACATATTGAAGTTGATTGTCACTTTATCAGAAAGAAGATTTTATTTGGAGACATCACCACAAGCTTCATCAATTCAAATGACCAATTGGCAGATATTTTCACTAGATCATTAAGAGGTCTTAGAATAAGTTACCCATGTAACAAGCTAGGTGCATATGATCTATATGCCCCAGCTCGAGGGGGAGTGTTAAAATATATGAATATCTGTAGTTAGTAATATCATATTTGTAATTGGGAAAAATATATATTTTTAAATAGTATTTATTGCTCTTTATCTATATATACTCTCTTCATTGTGTAGTTGAAACACATTGATTCATCCTATGATTTTCTCTCTTTCTCTGTTTCTCAACACATCCCAACATACCAATCTCTCTGAAGAGATCCACAGTATATTTTCTCTAGGACATAGAAATTCCACTTCTTGAGTGAGCTACCTCCATTCCTATGAAGTAATTAAGTTTTTCTAGGTCATTTACTTCAAATTCCTTCGCCAGGAGCTTCTTGAATTGTTCGACCTCTTTATGGTCATCACTTGCGATGACTATATCATCAACATACACAATGAACAATTCTGTTTTTCCTTCTAAAGAGTGTTTGACAAACATTGTGTGATCTGTTTGACATTGAGCAAAATCATTTCCTTTGACAACTCGGGTTAGTCTCTTAAACCATGCCCTGGGTGATTGCTCGAGGCTATATGAAGACTTGCGTAGTCTGCATACTTTGCCTGCTATCCTTAGGTTTTCAAGTCTTAGGGGAATGTTCATTCAGACTTCTTCTAGCTCGCCATTGAGGAAGGCATTCTTGATGTCAAGTTGGTGCAAAGGCCAATCAAGGTTTGCTGCCAATGATAGAATAACTCAGATTGAATTTAGCTTTGCCATTAGAGAAACAAGGAAATTTTTTTTATTTTATTGAACAAGGAAACAATTTTTCCAAATACATGAAGTTTGGATGACCCAAGCGATAATGCCACAACATTACAGACTCAGCTTTGGGTAAGGTAGCTGCACAAGCAAATTTTGACACTTCTTGGTTATTCTTGGAGTCATTAACCTGTAGGAGATAGAGCCCTGCATATTCTTCAGCATTGCCAATCCTCTTCCCCGAATCTGAAGCCTAAAATTCACACAAATAATGTTGAAATTTAGTAATACAATTCAGATCTTTGGTCAGTTTGCTTATGGACAGCAAATTACAATCAAGATTAGGGACATCGAGAACATCCTTTGAGACGATATCCTTAGACAATGACTAATCCTTTACTAATCACTTTGGAATGAGTACCATCTGCAATTTGGACAGTGGAATTCTCATGACAAGAATAATACTTGTTGAATGTATTAATGTCCCCTATCATGTGGTCAGAAGCTCCGAAGTCCACAATCCAATTTGATGTTCTTTATTTGCATGCTGAAAAGGCTTTTAGATAGTTACCTTTCTGTGCTAAAGAAGCAGATCCGCTGGTGCTCTCTGTTTTCATGGTTTGCTGAAGGAGTTTGTCATATTTCTATATGCTCCTTGCTAAGAGGGCTGGTTTCAGGTGCAGCTTTTTCTGTGGTCTCTTCCAGTGTGTGGAAAGATGCTGTGTTACCGCTGGTTTCTTTGTTTTAGGGCTTACCATCTGCTGGTTTTCCACGGAGAAACCAGCATATGTCCTTGGTATGTCCAGTCTACTTGCTACGTTCACACCAAGGCCTGATTTTTTTCTGCTAGTGGTTTGGCCGTGACCCCTTTGCAGCCAAGGCTAAGCTTTCAGATGGTTGAACAGCGTTGGAGCCTCCCGGCGTAATCTTCTTTCGGCTTTGCTCTCTTCTGACCTCAAAGAAGACTTCTCGAATCTTTGGAAGGGGTTTTTTTCCAAGTATCCTTCCATGTACTTCATCAAGATCTTTATTGAGTCCAAGGAAAAATTTATAGATTAGCTCCTTTTCCACAAGCGAGTTGTATTGCATGTTGTCTTCTGTGCATCTCCATTTGACCTCCTCATAGATGTCCAACCGCTGCCAATATCGAGTAAGGGTGTTAAAATATTCTGTAACAGTTGAATCACCTTACCTTAAGTCATGAATAAAACTCTTGATCTCAAAGATGGCTGACATGTTGTCCACATCTGAGTATGTGTCTTGTGTTGTATCCTATATTTCTTTTGCAGTACTGAAATACATAAAGTCTTCTCCAATTTCATTTGTCATGGTGTTCAACAACCAAGACATCACCTGGCTGTTCTCCAATTTCCAGGTTTTGAGTTTGGCCTTATCTTTTTCTGGTTTCTTGGCTTCACCAGTTATATATTCATCCTTTCCTTTTCCTTGGAGGAAGAGATGGACAGATCTGGCCTATTGGGTGTAGTTTTGGCCATTGTGTTTATGGCCAGTGATTGGAAGGTTTGTTACCTTGATTGGGCTAGCTAGGACAGCGCCGCCAGTCTCCATCTTGGCTTCTCTTTTTGGAATTTCGCCTTTGTCAACCATGGGACAAAGAGGTGTTTTAGTGATGGTTCAGATCAAGCTCTGATACCATGTAGAAAAGGTATTTTCTATTATCTTGGAAGAGGATACACAGGCCAAATAAATAGGCCTAGGAAGAAACTGTACATCTGATCCTATTCCTTAATTAAAGGAGGAAACAATCTCTCCTTAAATGGAAGATAAAGTCAAAAATATCGACTACCTAATTCCTTAATTAAAGGAGGAAATAATACCCCTTAAATGAAAGATAAAGTCAAAAATATTGACTACCTAATAAAGGAAGAAAAAAAAAATTCAATTCTTCCTAATCTATACAAAAAGGATTAAAACAGAATAATCTAGATTAGAAAATCCTTCCTAAAATAAATGCTAATTACCAACAAAAACAATAAAGCTAAAAGCTGCCATGTTAAGATACAAGACATGTGCTCAGCATTTAATCCCTGCTAAGATGCTACGTATCATTTTGTATATTTTGTACAGATGTTTTCTTTATGGCCAAAGATATGTAGCTGATATTTGCACCATAACTTGAGATAAAATCATTAGGCAATGATTACTATTCATTGCTAATGGTTGTGTATGTCTATATATTGTAAACATTTCGTATAGCATGATCATTGGAAATAAGAGCTTCCTTGCCAGTCCTTATTGCTGGAACTTTGAAATCTTTTACAGCTTTAGTTGCTGTTTGGAAATTGCTGCTCACCTCTCTTTTATCCCTGAACCTTGCTTACCTTTTCTGCTCTAATTTTTCCCATTTTTCAATGCAGTTCCTTCCATTCTCGCCATTGCCTCCACACCTACCACCTTTTCCGACCAACCGAATGTCCAACCCCACTACCTGGTTCGCCTCACTGGAGTATAGTCCATTTGTTGTTGCAAGCGCCCACACACCTGCACATGACTCCACATGTCATTCTTTCTCCAATGCATGATGGCGCGTGGCATCATCTCTTTGGACGTGCTCTCATCTTTGATTGTCGCTAACCACCGCCAACCTACTTCAAGCCTTTTTTCAATGGATCAAAACTCCAAAGCAGGCCATTCTTTTACCACTCTCTTGCAATGGCCACAACAGGAACAGTTGCACCCCCTCATCTAATAAGAATTTAGTTTCTCATTCTATTACTGCATCTAGTATTGTTCCTGAGGATTTATAGACAATTGACTCTAGTGTGACTGATCATATGATCTTTGGTTACCTAAAATTTTAATCCTACAATCCCTTTTCAATTAAACATCATACCATTGTAGCTGATGGCTTTCATATCACAATTGCAGGTTATGATACTATTGCTCTCACTCTTTTCCTACACCTAAAAACTGTGCTTCATGTCCCTGACTCTATCATACCCTTTCTTCAATTCATAAACTTAACAAAGGTAACCTTTTTCCAATCTCATTTTGTCATTTAGGACCTTTGCCCCAGAGTCCTTCCTTCTTCTTCTACCACCTCAAGAATTGATACGTCCCTATGGTTCCCACTCTAACTCTACACAAGAGTTAGCATCTTCTCCTGCACTCAGCTACAGAAATTAACAAATGCACTAATTCCGGTGTTTCATAAAAGGAAACCTGAAATGTCTAATAGCCAAGAATCTAAACTAATGGTAAGTACTAAAGGATCTAATTCTGTTTCAATGATGATCATTTGAATATTTGTGAGCCTAATCCAGATGATTTGCATATTCCATTGCAAAAAGGAAAAAGGACTTGGCCAAGTATCCTATGTCTCAATTTGTCTCTTCCAATCACATTTTCCTGTAATACCCGTTTCACTACAATCATTGATTTCAACAAATTCCAGCCTCAGTAAAAGAACCATTAAAGGTGAGATTTGGGTTCGAGTCATAGATTAGGAAATGAGTGCATTTAAAAAGAATGGAAGATGGGAGATTATCGAGAGATCAGAAGGTAAAAGACTAGTGAGATGTAGGTGGACATACATTCTAAACAATCAATCTATGGCACATTTGACTTATATAAAGCAAGGTTAGTTGCAGAGGGGTATACACAGACCTATGAAATGGATTATGAGGAGACACTTTCCTCGATAGCAAAGATGAGAACTATAAGAATCTTCCTTTCTCTTGTAGCTCATTTCAAAAGGGAGTTGCATCAATTCTATATTGAAAAAGCTTTCTCGGTTAAAAAAAGTTTACATGGAGGTTCCTCCTGGGTATAACGAACAAGGTATGTAGATAGAAAATGGCCTTGTATGGGTTAAAGCAGTCTCATGCTTGGTTTGGGAGATTCACAAAAATGGTGTGCCTAGGAAATAGGCAAAGTAAACCATACACTTTTTTTCCATCCTTAAGAGGTAAACTTACTATCATACTTGTGTATATTGATGACATTATTAGATCAGGCGATGATTTGGCTAGAAAAAAACTTCTAAAAGAATGGATAGCTGACGAACTCTATATAAAAGTTCTTAGGAAACTAAATTACATCAATGGAATTGAGGCTGCCAACTCCAAACAAGTTATCTTCATTTCCCCAAGGAAATATGCTCTAGACATCCTCAAGGAGACAAGGAAACTTGGCTGCACAGCTACAAGTGTTCTGACTGAGCAAATCATTGAATAGGAAGTGAAGAAGAGAGCCCCAAAGTTGATAAGGCATTGTATCAAAGTTTAGCAGGGTGATTCATATATTTGGTACATATTGGAACAGACTTGGCATATGTTGTTACCGTGGTTAGTCTAGTCAATTCATGCATGACCCAAAAGTTAGACACATGCAAGCAATGGATGAGATCTTGCAATACCTTAAGCCCACACCTGAGAAGGGGTTGTTACGTAAAATGGGTGAAAGCTAACCATGGAAATCTACATTGGCGCTGACTATGCTTGTTCTATTATTGACAAAAAATTAACATCAAGATAGTGCACGATTTTCAGATGAAACAATAACTTGGAAGAGTAAGAAACAAAATATCGTGGCTAGCTCACATATTGAAGCACAGTTTTCAGCTGTGGCACAAAGTTTGGGAGTAACAATGGATGGAAACCATATTGGATGAACTAGAGAGTAAATATGAAAATCCCATTAAGATGTTTTGCATCAACAAATTAGCCATTAGCATTGCTCATAATCCTATTCAATATGACAGAACAAAGCACCTTGAGAATGACTAACACTTTATTAGGAAAAGTTGGATAGTGGATTGATAACCACATCACATGTACCCTTAGGACACTAGTTGGTAGATGTGTTCACTAAAGGCCTACCTACAAAACAGTTCCAAAAACTCACTCCCTATCAAAGGAATGATAAATATAAATTCCCCACATTGAGGGGGAGTGTTGAGATACAATATAATTTTGGACATTTTGTACAGACCTTTTATTTATGCCCACAAATATGTAACAGATATTTGGACCATAATATACGATAGAAATCACTAGGAAATAATTACTATTCAGGGTATGTTTGGTTGGGGCGGAAGATGGGGGTGAAAACTTTCATGGATATGGCTTTACATGTAAACAATCCTAAATGTCGGTCTAATACCTCCCTGACACATTATTTTACAAAGGTTAATTAGAGAGTTGAATTGGTTGGCCTTTGATATTAATTATGGTAGTAAGGTTAGTAGACTAGTAGCAAAGGTTCTTTACTAATATTTTTAGCTAGACTGATAGAGAGTTGGATAGTAGAGTGTAGTGTAACAAAGTGAAAGAGACCTTGTTTAAAGCTACCCCAAATGCAATCATGCTTTGTGAAACTAAATTGTAGGTTTTGGGTGCTTTGGTTATTAAGGACCTTTGGGAATAAAGATTTGAGTGTTTGTCTTCAGTTGGGCATCGGGAGGTTTGACGTTTATTTGAGATACTTAATCGGTTTGCACCCAAGGTTCATTATATCCACGTAAACATTTCCGGGTCTGTTTTGCTAGATATCAAGGGGAGAGCTTCTTGGTGGATTCCCTTTTATGGCTCAAAGAGCCCTAGGCTGCGCTCTCTCTAGTGGGATGAGTTAGGTTTCCTGCATGGTTTTTGTGGATCACGTTGGATCTTGGGTGGAGATTTCAATCTATAAGGTCACCATCACCATTCTTGTTCTATGAGAAATTTTAATCGTTTTATTGAGGAATGTAGCCTCATTGATATTCCTTTCTCCAATGCCAAGCTTACTTAGTCAATGGTCAACTAGAAGACATTATACCTTGGTCTCTCAATCGGATAGGTTCTTCACCTCCTCTGCATGAGAGAATGCTTTTCCTGATTTGGTCCAAAAAAGTTTACCTTGTCTCGAGTCTAACCACTTTCCTATTTTGTCGGAATCTAGTAAGGTTTATGGGGCCCTACACCATTTAGATTTGAAACATGTGGCTTAGCCATCACTCTTTTGTCCTTTTTGTCAAGCATGTTTGAAACATGTGGCTTTTCTATCACAAACAATACTAAGATTTTAGTTTCTCAGAAAATGATAGAAAATCAACAAAGTGGGAGAGAATGAAGTCTCATTGATAAAGAGAGTTTTAAGAAACCGAAGCTGATACATCAGAAATTTTACTAATATTAACAACATATTATAAGATTGTATTTGCAGAAGTAGAATCTGATCCTCTGCATCAGGTTGTATGATACAACCTAAGCTGCATCCTAAGTATCTGCTACACTAGCCTAGGTAGTAGGTACAACTGCCATATGATGTTGAGAGTTGAGACCTAACTATAACAGAACCTGTTGTTGGATTAGGTTCTGATCCTATGTTTCAGCTGGGCAGTAGAGTTGCTACACATATATCATATATGAGCTTTGTGCCTAGAAACTACGCAGCTTCAGCTGTGGTGGTTTGGCACCAGTGTTGAGCCTTGAGCTGACTTCTTGACATGCATAAACACTTACATGAATATACAAGTATGCCAAATATTATCAAATTACCCACCAACCTTTGAGCCACAAGAATCTTTCTTGTGGGTTCTAGTGCATTTGAAATGTTGAACAGTATCTTTGATACTCGTTGCAGCATTTTCCAATGAAGTAGTAGCAGCTCTTTTTGATCTACGGGTTGGCAAATGTGATTCTGCCTGAGAACCTTTACCGCTCACAGAATCACAAGATAAGAGCATGTTTGTCTTTGAAATCTTTTCACAATGTTTAGATTCAACTGCTTTTTGCTTGTCACTTGTAGAGCACTCGTGCAAACCAAGTGAGCCACAGTCAGATGAAGGCACATGCTTTCCAGATTTCTCTGAAGGAATATCTTGCCTGGCAGATTTAGCATTTGTTATTGCTCTCCGTGACACATTGTCCGGTTTGCTAGATGTCAAGTCCAGTACACTGTAAAAATTAACATTGGACTTTGCGACATCTTCTTGACCCTTGCGTCCATGCTTAGGAAGAACTTTTGCAGGCTGGCAGTAGAGGAAAACAAGTAATAAGAACAATGAATGGCATCAACAAAAAGAATTATGAAACATTTGTGGCCTATTTAGTAAGCACCAAATATACCTTCTGAGAACATGCCTGAGGGAAAGTAGATTGGAGTATATGAAAAACTCTACTTAGAAAACTTTCATCAGAAAAGGACTTAAAACATGTTGAATTAGCCTGCAGTTGACAGATTTAAAAAACAAAATTACGTGAATAAGACACATGAAATAGGCCATGTAAACAAAGAATAAAATAGAAGACTATCTGATTGAAAAAGACTAACAAAAACTCAGAAAACTTACATCATTCTTAGCAAAACGCACTTTATATAATGAGGAAGGCAGTAAAATCTGTCTAGGAGCTTGGGATACAGGTACTGCACCACGATTTAATGCATTTAAAGCAAACATCCCCATTTCAGCCAGTATATGCAGCTTCTGCATTTCATGAGACTTAAATAAAATTTATATACAACAGAAAGCAAGTGACTACTAAGGGACATAATGAAAATATTTTACAGCAGTGATCTGTGCATCAACAGCATCCTCAGCTTTTCTGATTGCTCGAAAAATACTAAATAGATATAAGACAGCATCATTAACAAGGTGCACATCACCATCAACAATAGTGACATCACCTAATGCCTGCAGGACAAAGAAGAGTGGACTACATAGAAGCAATCCACGTGTTCCAAGTTTTAGGACATTTATTCATATCCCATAAACAGTAAAAACCAAAATATGATATTGGATAATAGCAACACATTACCTACAAAGATCAGCATACAATTTTTCATCCTGACAACCTTCAACTGGAAAGTCACTATTCTGAGCAAGGACATGAATCAAGAAGACAACAATGTATGCAGGATAATCTATAATTGCTCCTTGCACAGCAGAATTTTGTTGTTTACGAGCAACAACACTGTAATCCTTGATAAATTCTGCCAAATATTTATAGCTCTAAAATGAGCAGTATCAGTAACCCTCGTTTAACACAGACATGCAACAACCAATAGATCTAGCATTAAAAAATGACATCATGAACAAAAGTAATAATTTGGAAAATGACAGCTTTCTTCTGGTATTATAATGAGGAAATGTAACTCTATTTAAGTCTGTCTGTAAGTCCCTGTGGCCATGGATAAAAATTTAAAACTTCACCAATTTCGGTTTAATCCTCTAGCTTCTACAGATATTTGTAGAGAATGCCTTAAAGAAAGTGCTGAATCCCTCCAATGGTAATACTTTCGCTTTCACTATCGGTAAATATTAAAATAAGACAGACAGATTTGAATGTTACATTTCCATTCCATGGTTTGCTTCAAAAATTCATTGAAGCTGCGAGCCAATTATTTTAGCCTTGGAAGTAGCTTGCCATTTTTGGACTACGTTGCTTAGGCCGTTAGTGGAGCACTGGATATACACCTAATTGAGGTCATTATGTCATCCCAATTTCCAGAGTTGAGACTGTTAGAATCTGTATATATCTATAATTAGAGAAAATATATCTTTGTAATTATCATGTATTTATTGCACATTGTCTATATATATTTTCTCTGTTCTGTAGTTTAAACACACGGATTTATCCTATGGTTTTCTCTCTTTCAACATGGTATCTAGAGCCTAAAAAAGAAAGAAAAACCTTACTCCGTGCTGTCAGGAGGGCCCACTGCTCTTTGGTGAAATTTTTTTTTTCCAGCCAAACCATGTTTCTCTTCCGGTTTGAAGCCTTTTTCCCCTTCGCGGTGCCTTCCTTCTCCAAAAGAGCCCCTGTTCGCCGCCTTTCATCGCTTCCAGTGACTTTTCTAGTGTCGATTCACAGCGCCGACCCGACCCCCAGCCTCACCTTCCCTTGCGCGGCTGAACCCTGCCGACCTCACCTCCGGACCTGCCTTCACGCGCCACCCTTTTGTTCTGCGTTTCTTCGAGCCGCCGCACCTTCAGGCAAGGCGTCTAGTGCCCTTTCTGGCCGCCGCTTCTTGGGGTGGACTTGCGCCGCTCTCCTCATCCCGGATCTGTCCTTGTTTTCGTGATTCGGGCACTTCGCGGACATCACTTTTTTTGTAATTCCGGTTCTGCCCCTGCCTCCTTGTACCCATGGCTGCTGGCAACTCTTCCTCTGATGATAGGGGTGTTCCAAAGGCTGATCCTCCTGCTTTCGCTAGTTATGTCAGTGTGCCCCTTTCCACTGATAAACTTGATGGCAACAACTATGATATTTGGACATCAGACATCAAACTTTGGTTGGCAGGGCAGGACTATGTTGACCCCCTCACCACGAAGGCTGTAGACATCCCGGTGGATGGGCGCCTCCGCTGGGTTAACATTGATGTCCAGTTGTGTAGTATTCTCAAGTCCATCATTGCTTCAGAGAACACCATGAATCTTACACAAATAAGAGGACATAGAACCATCAAGCTGGCAAGGAGCAATGATACCCATGAGATCCTGACAAACACGATAGAGACGTTGACTGTCATTGGTAAAGAGGGTCTTTGCCTGCGCCCAACCAGATTCACAAGTGACATGGGCCCGAAAGATTTGTTTCATGGAAGGAGCAATGATGGACTTGAGAATGCTACACAACAGAGCATCAATCTTAATCTAGCGGGGGCGCCCATCCACCGGGATGTCTACAGCCTTCGTGGTGAGGGGGTCAACATAGTCCTGCCCTGCCAACCAAAGTTTGATGTCTGATGTCTGATGTCCAAATATCGTAGTTGTTGCCATCAAGTTTATCAGTGGAAAGGGGCATACTGAAATAGCTAGCGAAAGCAGGAGGATCAGCCTCTGGAACACCCCTATCATCAGAGGAAGAGTTGCCAGCAGCCATGGGTACAAGGAGGCAGGGGCAGAACCGAAATTACAAAAAAAGTGATGTCCGCGAAGTGCACGAATCGCGAAAACAAGGACAGATCCGGGATGAGGAGAGCGGCGCAAGTCCACCCCAAGAAGAGGCGGCCAGAAAGGGCACTAGACGCCTTGCCTGAAGGTGCGGCGGCTCGAAGAAACGCAGAACAAAAGGGTGGCGCGTGTGGGCGCATGAAGGCAGCTCCGGAGGTGTGGTCGGCGGGGTTCAACAGCGCATGGGAAGGTGAGGCTGGGGATCGGGTCGGCAGCGTGAATCGACGCTGGAAAAGTCGCCGGCGGCAGTGAAAGGCAGCAGACAGGGGCTGTTTTGGAGAAGGGAGGCACCGCGGAGGGCAATGCGTCTCCCTTTACTCTAGTTCATTTAGATATTTGGGGTCCTACTCGCACAGTGTCTAGTTTAGGATTTCGTTATTTTGGTACGTTTATTGATGACTATTCTTGTTGTATGTGGTTATTTTTATTGAAACACAGGTCTGAATTGTTTTCTATTTTTACTAAATTTTATCAAAAAATAAAAACTCATTTTGGTGTTCCTATTCACATTTTATGTAACATCCCCTGTTGCTTTATGGATTGACGACTATCCCCACAAACCAATATGGGTCTTTTCAGTGTGCTTTGTCCTCACTCACACTTCCTGAGGAAACTTCCCAGGAGGCCACCCATCCCAAAATTACTCCAAGTCAAGCACGCTTCCAGGAGGCCACCCATCCCAAAATTACTCCAAGTCAAGCACGCTTAACTGTGGAATTCTTTAGTGATGGGCTACCAAAAAACAAATGCATCTTGTTGGTATAGGTAGTACAAATCAACTCATATAAGCCCTCCTTAACTGTATAGTCTCATATCTATACAGTCTCAGGATCTCTCTTATTCGGGTGTATAATCTGTTCATTCATGTACCCCTCCGCTTTCGAAGCCTACTAGGAGCCGCTCCTTGTCCGTGCCTCCTTGCACCGGCAATCACTCCTCAACTTTGCAATCCCCGAGCATTACACTTTATGTAATGATAATGCCAAAAAATATTTGTCTCATGATTTTCAAAAATTTTTAGCTTCTCATGGCATTTTTCACTAGACGTCCTGTGCTCACACACTTCAACAAAATGGGGTTGCTGAGCGCAAGAATTGTCATCTCATTGAAACCACACGTACACTTCTCCTTCATCATCATGTACCTTTTCGTTTTTGGGGAGATGCCGTTTTAACTACATGTTATTTAATTAATCGCATGCCCTCTTCTGTTCTGGGCTACCAAGTTCCCCATTCAATCTTATTTCCCCATGACCCCTTGCATCCCCTTCCCCCACACGTTTTTAGGTCCACTTGCTTTGTTCACAACTTAAGCTCCTAGTCTCGACAAACTTTCTGCACGTTCACTTAAATGTGTTTTTCTTGGTTACACTCGGTCTCAAAAGGGTTTTTGGTGTTTTTCTCCTACTCTGCGTTGTTATCTTGTCTTCGCGGATGCTACCTTTTTTGACATTATTCCCTTCTTTAAGTCATCTAACCATTCCACCTCTCCTGCTTCTGAGGAACTCCCCCTTCCTGTGATCCCTGCACCTTTGCCACCCCTTTTGCCTACACCTACACCCCGCCCCCTTCAGGCCTACCATCGTCGAGCCCGTCCACTAGCCGAGCCTGTCCCACCTTTGACACCCATTGCACCTAAGCAGCAGCCACTGCTTGCTCCTGCTCCTTCCTCCGAGCCTATCTTGGCTGATGTGGACTCTCCTCCGGTGCCTGATCCTCCGCCGCTTTCAGTCCTGCCGGTTGCACCTGATCTTCCCATTGCCTTTCGTAAAGGTTTGTGACAATCAAGCCGCTTTACACATTGCCTCAAATCCAGTTTTTCATGAGAAGATCAAACACATTGAAGCTGATTGTCATTTTATCATAGAGAAGATTCTATCCAGAGACATCGCCACAAGCTTCGTCAATTCAAATGACCAATTGGCAGATGTTCTCACCAAATCATTGAGAGGCCCAAGAATAAGTTACCTATGTAACAAGCTAGGTGCATATGATCTATATGCCCCAGCTTGAGGGGGAGTGTTAGAATTTGTAAATATCTGTAATTATCTATAATTAGGGAAAATATATCTTTATAATTATCGTGTATTTATTGCACATTGTCTATATATATTTTCTCCGTTGTATAATTTAAACACACGGATTCATCCTATGGTTTTCTCTCTTTCTCTGTCTTTCAACAATAAACATGAGAGTAAGACCCTGGACTGTGCACTTGAAGATAGCATTTCAATGGGGTGAAACACTAGAAATTTTACAAAGCACTTTCTTCATCTCTTGTGAGGCTAGCTTGTTTTCTTAGGGTGTGTTTGTGGTTTTCAGTTTGGAGGGGAAGCAAGAGAAGAGAAGGAGTTGGAAGAGTAACCTATCCTTCTAATAATATCTTTATTATATCTTGGGATATTATACAATATTTCATATCATAGCTTAGATAATCTCTTAAAATTGGTTTCATAATTACTTTTATTTCTTAATTTGTTTCCTTATTTATTTAGGATTAGTAGTATTATAAATAGGGATGGATTATTCATATTTTGTATCACACCACATAACATCAGAATATGTTGTATCAATATATTTTCATATTATTGAGAGTCGTTACTCTCTTTTTTCTTCCTTCTCTATCTAGAATCTACAATTTCAGCATAACCTTTAACCATTTGGTCATAGATGCTCTTAAGCAGGTCATGAGTTAGCTTTTGGGAGTCTAGTTAGGTCCAAATCTTAAGATGGAATCAAAGCCTGCCTGCTTTATGTTGAGCCACCCGCAAATGTCCAATCCTAGACATAAGAAGTGAGGCGGTGTTGAGTCCCACACCAGTTTTGGATAGAGCCATGATAGTCTTTATAAAAACATGGACATCCTTCCCCTATGAACTACCTTTTGGGATGGAGTTAGACCAACTATCTTAATATTGTTAGCTATAAACATTGCATATTGCCCAGAGATTCCAGCTTTAAAGCAACCACATTTCAAGTGTCTGTTGTAGGAAGATATCAAGGATCTAAGTTAGATGAATAATTCAAGCATTGAAAGAGGGGAATTATATCAGCAGAGACTAAAGCAAATGTTAGGTTAAAAGCTTGTGTTTTACACTAGACTATGAAAGGCTTTGCACCGAGTGAAAAACCCCTAAGCAGAGTTCATTAACCAAATACTCGAGTAAATTTAGTAAGAATACAACAACTAAAACTTGGCTCACTAAGTGAGTCGGTTACATGGATCAAACAACACCATATAGCTTTATCATATATCGCTATTCATGTTAAGACACTTAAATCTCTTTTGATTATTTCCCCTGTAGTTTTCCTTGGTCTTTCTCTATGTCATTTTATGGTTCTATCCTTCATTTGGTTTCCTCTCCTTATTAGGGCCTCTACATGTTTCCTCCAACCATGCCCAAATCACCTGAGCCAAGATTCTACCACCTTTTCTGTGATAAGTGCCACCCCAATCTTCTCTCAAATGCATTCATTCCTTATTCAATCATATCTTGCTGTGGCCACTCATCCATCGCAATATTGTCATCCCTGCCACATGTAGCTTATCTTCATGGTGGCCTTTTACCGTCCAATATTTGGTATTTTGGTCCCATACAACAAAACCGATCCTATGATTGCGTGGTAAAATTTACCGTTAAGCTTTAGTGGTACTTTTGTATTACCAATACGACCCAAAGCGCCTCTTCACTTTGACCATCCCGCTTGAATCCCGTGGTTAATGTCTCCATCCATCTCTCCATAACTTTGAGTAATAGAGCCTGCTAGAAATAAAGAAATATCTATTAATATTTTAGAATATTTCATATCATATTTTAGATTTATTTATATTTATCTAGGTTAATTACGTCATTATAATTAGATTTTATCTTTACCTTATAAATAGGATTACCTTATCGTATTACAATAACAACACAATATATCAAATATACTTTCATATTGTTAAGTCTCTATTCTCACTCTTTTCTTCCTTCACCATCTAAAACCATCAATTTCAACATGGTATCAAAGCGGTACCATTCACCATGACCTGTGACCATTATTCCACTACAAAGGTTCCAGTAATTTGGGACTCACTTGTACCGTGTCCTCTACTATCTTTACTTCTCTTTTTGTCCCACCATTGCTCTGCCTGTCAAGACATTCAATCCTTTTTTAGGTTTGACAGTGTTCTTGCTTTCCAGAAAATTTCAAACATCAAACCACTGCTGTTTCAACTTCCAGCCATTTTTTCGGTGACCTTTCCAGTCTCCTTCTCGCTGTGTCAACGCCTCCAGCAGTGTGTCAATTCTCTCTTCTTTGTGTCACTACTAGGAGTTAGAAAACTATCGTCCACCACCTGCCACTACCTCTAGCAACCTTTTTCCGGTATCGATCCATATCGGAGAGCCCACCACTGTGCTCGCCTCCTCCTGCGCGGCCTATACCTGAAAGCCGCGCACGAAAGCAGTCAAAAGCCATTGTTTGTCATTCTCCGCCACTCTTCACTACCAACGAGTTTTCCTGCGATGGTTCCAGCATCCAACCCTACCATTGGTATTGTCTCTCCTTGCACGGCCAACCCAAGGTGGTTTGGTCCTGATCTGACGTCTGACGCCCCATCACTGCTTTCCATGGTACTATTCACCCACCTCTGCCTTCGACGTGCAGGGAGGCAAGTCCAGCGACCATACCGACCGGCTCTACCACCGTTGTACTCGTGACGCCTTGCCCTTTCCAGATCTACCCAACATTTCGCCAACCATGCACGTTGCACACGTCATGTTTTGGAAAATACACTTCTGCCATTGCCCTTTTGTGACCCATGACTGTGAGTAATGAATATTTGGTTGTGCTTCCTTCTATTCTTCCATTGTGAATCATACCAATGGAGATATTTGTCTTCACTCAATCATGACAGTGGTATGCTTTTTTGGTTTTGGATCTCCAATCTTTCAATTGTTCAAGACTTCCATATGTTGTTCTTGCAATCTATTGTTGCATGTATAAGGAATTTCCACCGCCTTCATTGCGTCTTCTCCAGCGCTGATAGTTGCGTGTGTCTCTTCTTTTCCTAGTCGTGCAATTATCCAACAAGCTATTTTAGCTGCATTCCAGCTGCCTTGTTGTGTTATGTTTTCAGATGTATCCAGCATCTCTGAATTGCCTTGCTAGTCTTCAATGTAGATCAGTTTTTTATTTTCAGGCTTTAATTGTAACAAGCTTACAGTTTAGTAAGCTTTAGCTTGAGGGGGAGTGTTAGAAATAAAGAAATATCTATTAATATCTTAGAATATTTCATATCATATCTTAAATTGATTTATATTTATTTAGGTGGATCATGTCATTATGATTAAATTTTATCTTTACCTTATAAATAGGATTACCTTATTATATTACAATAACAACACAATATATCAAATATACTTTCATATTATTGAGTCTTTATTCTCTCTTTTCTTCCTTCACCATCTACAACTCTCAATTTCAACAGAATCCAAATATTTAAATTGTGTAACTTGTGGTATCATATCATCCAAAGTTTCACTTCAAAGTTAGAATTTGTGTCTCATGGCAAATTTGCACTTCATTGCCATGGTTTGGTAACATGGAAGGGTACATTCTGGTGGAGAAAGCGTATAAAAGGAACAATGTGAGTACACGTGGCAATGTGAGTTGTACAAAGCTAATACGATGGTGGAGTTCTCTTACTATTCCCAATAGGTCATCCCAATAGCTGACATGTGACTTGAAAGAGTTTTGACTAAATTGCTTGAGAGAAATTACTCCCAGCACTAGTATTTGCATACACAATGTAAAAGAAGAATCCCATACATTTAAGGATATGATAAGATAAATCCCATCAATAATTGGACTCCAATTAATTCCAATAATATTTTTGGTGCCAACAACCGTATCAACAATGTGAACAATAACTGACATCCCAATAACACAACAAATTGGACTTCAGAAATACAAATGCATAGGGAGGCAGATATGATATAATTGGAACTTATTTATAGCCTAAATATGGAACAACAATATAGTGACATGAACCTTCTTTTCTAAAAGCTTAAACTATTAGATAGAAGCACTTGAATAGTTATATGGGTGCATTTGTTTAGGGTTTTCAACCAAAAAAAACATAATAATCACTATCACATATTTGGATAATTTTTTTAAAATAATCATAATCTCATAAAATTTGGTTTACGGTGCTTTAATAGAAGCTGAAAATAGCAACTTTTCTCAACAAAATCTACCTTCAGCTATTTCAGTTATATAAAATTAAAGTTTTATAAACACCTTCCAAAGTGCTAAAACAAATACACCCTATATCTAACAAGCCCCCTCACAAAATGGTTATTGGGCTTGAAAGGTAGACATTGCACAAGCCCATTTTGCCTTGTGCTAAATTTGACCTTTTAATTAGAAGAATAGGAAGTAAAAAGGATCAATTTCTAGACTACTTGGGGTGCATTTGGATTGGCTTTCAAAAAAAGTGCCATTTTTACTTCACTATGTTTAGTAGAGCTTTTTATTTTAGGTTTAGATAGACAATTTGAAAAGTACTTTTAATTATTTAAAGCACTAAAAAGAATATAAAAACATTTTAATAGCCAAATTACATGAAAGGGAAAATGTTTATTCATGAGCTTACAAACAAGTAGGTTTACACAAGGACTTTGAACTCTATAGCAAGAAATCAATCGTCACACTTTGAACTCATTTTCTTTCATTCTCAGCAAAATTTATCATTTCTTTCTTCTAGCAAAACACTTTCTACATTAAATTTAACTGAAGCCACGTGGTTGGGCATCAGCATGGGAGTTGTGTCTCTTACAAGTATGAGTGGGAGTAAAAACGAAATTTTTGTAAGTATATAACAAAGGATAAAATTGTAATTACAAATAACAATAAGGGATAATTTTGAAAGATAATTTTATTAAAAACACTTTTATTGTTGCTTCTTTTTAGAAGTTGGATATCACTAGTTTTAAAAAAGAAAAGTTGTAACCAAAAAAAAAAAAAAAATCCAAACATCCTACAAAATATATAAAAGCACTTTATTAAGAAAAATAAATGTATTTTTCTTGCAAAGGCCAATCCAAACAAATTTGCTAGGACTAGATAAGAGGTAAGAAAAAAGAAGAAATTCCAGAGTAAATTCTTTGCATTTCACTATGTGATTCCTGAATAATGCGCTTAAGGAACCCTAGAATTTGGGGAAAGAATGTTTATCAATACAACAAGGAAGAGTGAGAGCCCCTCAACTCTCTAAGCCTAGTCTCGATACAAATGATCTAATTTGAAGGGCCAATGTTCTGTTACCCCCTTTCATACTCTCAGCCTTTCTCCTAACTTAGAAACTAATTTGACAACTGTCACTCTCGCCTAAGCCACAGTTGCCATTCTCAATGTTATTTACAAGCTACCTTCAAACAACAAAATTTACATTTGCTCCTTTTCTCTTGGTCTTCCTCCCATAGACTACTCAAAGAAAGGGTCCCTACAGCATTTTTGGTTATACAAGCTTTGATACCATGTTATGAATCATTTCTCCCAAAAACTTGAATTGTTGAGTAAAGACATATGAGTGGTTTTATATCTAACATATATCAATAAACCATGAACCAAAAAAAGAAGGGTGGCCCAATGCACCAGAATCCACTAGTGGAGTCTGGGAAGGGTAGATATACGCAGCCTTACCCCTCCTTTTCAAAGAGACTGTTTCTAGGATTTGAACCCACGACCTTCAAATCACAAGACAGCAGCCTTATCGCTGTGCTGAGGTTCACCCTCAAACCACGAACCAAAAGAGGGAAAAAAAAGGATGCAATAATCACAAGCATAAAAGACATAGACATACAAGATATTGCAGATCCCCAAAGCCTTCTGTCACTTCCAATGCAAAAGCACATGCAAATCTGATAGGCAGTTTATGCTTCTTCAACAACTTGTGTGTTTTGTTAAGAAATGAGCTCCTAACAAAAGAAGAGGAGTCCTGGAATATGAAGTAAACACAAAAAAAAAACCCAAAATAAATAATATATTAATGACTAATGAACCAATTGAGAATTACTGAAAAATTTAACAATGAAGACCCATAAGTAGGAACAATCTTGACATAGTGCAGAAATAAAGATACTAAATACCTTCTCATAAACAATTTTTATATTTCACTCTTGTTTTCCTTCATGCCTTGCTTTCAAAATCAGCCTAATTCTTAAACAATCAAGAGATTGAATATTTAAGGCTGTAATATCTAACAGTGTGTGGATGTTGAGATATTGTACAGATTTATTTCATCTATTATGATTCATATGATTTGATGTAATTATCTATAATTTAGGCAAATTAATATCTAACTTTTATTAGGCAATATGTCCATATACTGTAAAGCATTTTGTAGAGTTGAATCATAAAAAAAAATTATTCAGTACTATATTCTATACTTTCTTATTTCAATTTGGCATCAAAGCTTCCGATCTAGGAAACAACCTTCCCAATTTTTTTTCATTAGTATCTCCTTTGTCCACCACTGTTACCGCTGCCAGCTGCCTCTTCGACAACTTTTCCATCCCACCCACCCACCACCACCACAAAATTTTCTTAAGACTGTCATGTTCCCAAAAACTCAGCCCCAACTACTGTCAGACAGTTAACGAACCACCACCATCTCCTGCAAGTAGATCCACGCGCTAGAACACTAACCACGTGCAAGCACATTGCCAAAAGGTTTGGGCTTCCTTTCTCCTCCCAAAACGGACAAAACTAGTCAATTGGAAGTGATCTAGGCTCTACAACGCACCGAACATTCACCAAATATACCAAACAAAGCATTCCAAAAAAAGGCAGCCATAAAATAATACAAAAAAATAAATTAATTAATTAATTAAAGATTTTTGGTTGATGCTGAGCTAGCACTACAGAGTCTTTGGTCTTCGATCGGTGTTAATTCTATTAAGCATAGTTGCCCAAATAAAGGATCTAACCTTCGAGGGAGCTTTGAACTTCTATATGGGTTTATCGAGACAAAGAAGCACTGTTCAAATAATGGGTTAGGATTGGGAAAAGATTTACAAGAAAACACAATAAAGGATTCAACAGATCAAGACCATTTGTTTGGAAAAGGGGACAAAATGACCAAGTGAAGGAGACCCAAAAGAATTATGAACTCTAACGACTTTATCATTTACATTCCTCAATAAGTGGAAGTCTCAAGAGTAAGTGGAGTCTTGCAAATAATAAAAGTTTTGGATGAGTTTTGAGGAGAAGACAAACAATTAAGAAGCGAAAAAGCTATACAAAAAGAGGAGTCTCCTATCCGATCGTCCTCTCAAAAGATGACGGGGGTAGAATTGTCAAAGAGGGTTTTTACGTGCTAGACAACCCCAATCAACCCACCACCATTGTTTACTAGGCTTGTATAACCTGCAAGTTAAGTGGGTTCGAACCAAGTTGACCTGGTTCCTTAACATAAAAATCTATATATATATATATATGTGTGTGTGTGTGTGTGTGTATATATGAAGCCTTGTCCCTCTCTCCAATAGTGTGACCCAACAACATGGCCCATTCCACCCCTTTCTTTAGTTCACAACGTTTTTTTTTCCTCTAGGTACCAAATTTTTTTTTTTTGAAAAAAAAAAAGAAACACAACACAAAATCACATTAGCTCCCTTCTTCTTTATTCTTCTCCTTCAGACAAACCACCAAGGTTTCCCCTCACTGTTAATCATTCTTCTTTTACCTAGCACCAAGTTCTTTGTAATAGTCGTCTACATCCGTGTCCCTCCACTGTATTCACATACCTTTAACTGCTATCACGTTCATGCAGCTCCCCCCTACCGTCAGAGTGCGGCAGTAATACTTGCTATTGCTAAAGCTAGCAGCGTCTGCAAACTTTCCCTACCAGTACTTTGGGTTTGTGAGCTGTGAGTTTTGGATTGGGGTCATATTCTTGGTTCTAATCATGTTTGTTCTTTCAATGTTTGTTCAATATTTGTTTCATGGTACTAGGTTGGGGTTTGAGTTGTTTCTTTTTCTATTGTGGGGAGCCAACTCATTCATGCTCAAGAGGCTTGATTTGGGTTGGCATTTTCTTCACTCATTATTTTTTGTTTTTTCGCTCACAACCCATGGTGGGTCAACCTGAGTGAGCCGGGTTGACCCGCTTAAACGATTCCTTAGATACCTTCTCCACCACAAGATCCCAAAAACAAAGATATCTAGGATTACCATCTAGTGCAAGAATCAGGCTATTTCTTTTATTTGTACTTACTTTTGTAATGAGAATCTCTTATCCTCCTGTGTCCTTGGATTCTTCCTATCGTCATATTACTAAAATTTTTCATTTATTAAAAAAAGCCAAAAAATAAATATTGTTTATTATATATCTGAAAAAAATTACAGCCACTGTAATTTGGCTTCACTAATATTCTCCATTTTCACTTCTGTTTCAATACAAAACTACTATAAAGTGGCAAGTCAACCTACTTTCCTTACCCGCAGCATAATTTCAGATGCAGAAAGTCCAAAAAACAAACCTTTGCAATCAAGATAGTGTGACGGAAAATCTCAGGAGTTATATGCATGTCCCACTTCCTAGAGAGCCGAAGAACGGCCTTTGCCGCAGCTAATCTAACATGGGTCTTGTCATTTTCACTGACCATAATAAAATGAAACAACATTTTAGAAAGCGAGTACAATGCACAAATTTGCATTGTTCAATAAAATACACACATAAAGATAATCAGCCATACTGTTAAACACATGTTATAAGTTAATTGTTTGGATAGAAAAAGAAATCTGATCAAAGAGAAGAAAGAGTACAAATAAGGATAAGACATCCTCATATAGATACAAAAGTAACATCTAAGACCTAAGGGACTCACTATGTAACAAAGCATGTTAATTCCTTTATATATCAACTAGAGGAACACCCGTAAACCGACCAAGTGCAGAACACTAAAAGGATGCCAACAATTTGTCCTATCAGAAATAAAGTCAACAGTTAAAAAGGAATCAGGAAAACGAATTCCCTTCCAACCAAATGCACCAAAGCACTAAAGATTTGTTATAATTTCAATAATCACGATCATTACAAGGAAGTAAAACCTTGCTTATAAGTTCTTCAACAAAACAAAAAAAATTAACAATAAATTGCCTACAATAGATAATTTAGAAGTTAACTAATTACAAAATCTTTATCGGCAACCCTCATTCTATACAAAGCAGCTGATTCAGACAGATGCATAGAAAGGAAAAACGTCTAACCTAGTGGTGGTACATACGAAAAATTCAACAAAAATAAAGGCAATTACGTTAGAACCCATACCACGAACTTGTATCTGTAGTAACACAACTATCGCTTTCTTGTAACATTCTTGACAAAATGTCCAACAAATCCTTAATATTCCGTTTGACGTGGTTCCACTGATGAGGCAGAAAACTCTTTACCAGTGTTTTAAGCCCATAAATCTGCCAAAACATAAAATAAAATAACAATCATGCTAAATAAAATACAAAGCCATTGTCAAAGAGAGATGTGCATACACACACACACACATAGATATCAAGAAGAGGAATTGTGATATTGTATGACTTAGAACACAATGTCAAGTGGGTTTCTCTAAGTGATCATATAATCTTGAAATAACTATTAATTTTGACCATCAATATATAGTTTAAATTAATGGTCAAGATTTGCTACTCTCACAAAAAATCACTCCTCCCACCACATATGCCCTCATATTCATGTGTATACAATAAATAACACTTGGAAAACAGACTTGGAAAACAGAGAGAGTAGTTTTGTGATTCTCTCTCTTATTTTTTTTGTAAAGAGAAAGGTACAAATTTATACATACATTGTAAGACCCACATAATAAATGTGTAAACCTACCTAATAAATACTAACAGATACTAGCCTATACTAACAGATACTAGCCTACCTAAGCTTGTCCTATTATAATAAATGAAAAAGACTAAAAAAACAAATCTGTATGATATGTAATATTTCAACACTCCCCCTCAAGCTGGTGAATGGATATTTATCATTCTCAGATTGCATGTAAGCTCTTCAAACCGCTCTTTGGGTAGGCCCTTGGTTAACACATTTGCCAATTGTAGTCCAGAAGGAACATGTATTGTAACTATAAGTCCACTATCCAACTTCTCCTTGATGAAATGTCCGTCAATTTCAATATGCTTTGTCCTATCATGTTGGATAGGGTTATGAGCAATGCTAATAACTGATTTATTGTTACCTAACATCGTCATAGGAGCCTCATATTTTATTTTCAAGTCATCTAAGATTTTCAACCATAGAAGCTCACAAATTCCTTGTGACATGGCACGAAATTCTGCTTCTGCACTTGATCAAGCCACAACATTTTGCTTTTTGCTTCTCCAAGTCACCAAATTTCCTCCCAAAAACATACAATATCCTAATGTTGATCTTCTGTCACTAATAGAGCCTGTATAATCAACATCAGTGTAGACTTCTAGAGAGAGCTTATCACCATTTTTGAATAGCAATCCTCTTCCAGATATGGCTTTAAGATACCATAATATTCTTTCTACTGCTTGCATGTGTCTCACTTTAGGATCATGCATGAATTGGCTAACCACACTCATAGCATAAGCCAAGTCTGGCCTAGTATGGGCCAAGTATATGATTTTTCCTACCAATCTTTGATATTGGGCCTTATCAACACTGGAACTCTCTTCTTCACTTCCCATTCGAAGGTTTTGTTCAATGGGAACACTAGTAGCTTTGCACCCAAGTTTCCTAGTTTCCTTAAGTAGATCTAGGACGTATTTCCTTTGATAGATAAAAATGTCTTGCTTAGAGTATGTCACCTCTATTCCAAGGACGTATATCAATTTTCCTAGATTTTTCATTTCAAATTCGACAGCTAACTTCTCCTCCAAGATCTTTTTCTCAATTGGATCATTACCTAATACAATGATATCATCCACATATACCAAGAAAACCATAAGTTTTCCTCCAACTGTATGTTTAAGTAAAAGAGTATAGTTCCCTTGACTCTACTTGTATCCAAGAGACACATAGTGTTTGCAAATCTCCCAAACCATGCACGAGGGGACTGTTTCAAACCATACAAAGCCTTTTTTAGCCTACATATTTTATTTCTTCCATAGGTGACATCATATCTAGGAGGAACTTCCATGTAAACTACTTTCTCAAAGTCTCCATGTAAAAATGCATTCTTTACATCGAACTGATGCAAATCCCATCCACAATAAGCTGCAAGAGAAAGTAAGACTCTGACTGTATTCATCTTTGCTACAGGGGCAAACGTCTCCTCATAGTCAATTCCATGCGTCTGTGTACCCTTTTGCAACTAGTCTTGCTTTATATCGATCTAATGCACCATCTAACCGATACTTCACAGTGTGTATCCACCTACATCCCACCGGCCTTTTATCTCTTGGCTTCTCAACAAACTCTCATGTTCCATTCTTTTCTAACACTATCATTTCTTCATTCATGGCTTGAACCCAGTTCATATCTTTTAATACCTCTTGTACTGAGTTTGGGATTTGTATGGAATCAATAGCAACAATGAAACTTTGATGTTGTAAGGAAAGGTGTTTAGAGGAGACAAACAAAGACATAGGATGTAGTTCTTTTTTCTTTTCTCAAGGCAATTGATAAGTCATCTAGGTTGGGTTCACAAATAGATGGAAATGACGCAAGTGGTGTTTAGCAAATTGACAAACATCACAAGAAAAATGACTCAACTGACTCCTTTAAAAAAAGACATGGATACATAGACTTTATTAATTGATAGGGAGGATGTCCTAAATGCTTATGATGCAACCAAATTTGGGATGCCTGAGATTCTGAATTTGCAGTATAACATAAGGCTGGTGTCTTCTATCTACAATCACTTTTAGTTAGTGCATTAAGGAGAAAATATAATCTTTTTTGTTCCTTAACAACTCCAATCGTCCTCCCTATGGCAAGATCCTGAACAACACAATGTGAATGAAAAAAGGTAACAGCACAGTTAAGATCTTTAGTAAGCTTATGAACAGAAATAAGGTTACTGGCGAGTTAGAGAACGTGAAGAACATTGTTAAGGTGTAAGGAAGGGTGAAAGGAAATGCTACCAGACCCTGCAATTGAGATTTGGGAGCCATCAGCTACAGTGATGTGGCATTTTTCATAAAACGGAACGTAGGAAGAAAAATGAGATGTTTTAGAGGTCATATGATCAGTCGCACCAAAGTCAATAATCCATAATCCGTACATTCAGTATTAGATACATGAAAAGATTGAGAACAAGGAACCTTACCAGATGAGTTTAGAGAGCAAGAGCCAGATGGCTTACTAATAGAGCTTATGAGAGACCGCAAGTGTGTAAGCTCATCCTTACTAAGGGCAGCAATTTCATCATCCATTTGAGGAGCAGTGGCATTGTCTGATGCAGCCAGTAAGGCTTGATTGCTTGACAAGCCACGAAATGCTCCCATGCGGCTAAGAACTTTGACTTTTTCATGAAATTTGAAGCAAGTTTCTTTAGTATGCCTGGACTTCTTACAATAGGGACACCAACAATTATCTCGGGAAGACCTTGAAAAGGAAGAACGGGGTCATGGCTTGGCTGTCTTGGTAGTGACTAAAGCTGAACCACTACTGGATTTGTCATCAAACATAACTGCCCTATGGCTTTTCTCTCCCCACACAGTGTAGAACACCTCGGATATAGATGGGAGTCACTCTTTGCCCAAAATTTCAACACGAATGGGATCATATTCTGGGTTTAAGCCAGAGAGAAACTCAAAAGTCCCGTCCCTGTTAACAAAGTCTACCAAGGTAGAAGTATCCTTGCTATATTCCATTTGCAAGTTTTGATATTGGTCCAACTCAGTCCACAGACCAGTGAGAACACCATAGTAATTTGTTATCGACATCACTCCTTGCTTGGTGGAGAATATTTTCGTTTTCAACAGACCAATGAGAACACCATAGCAATATCTTGCATCGTGGAGGAAGTTTTGTTGAGTACATCCCAAACCGCACAAGAGGAAGTAAGAAACATACAATTCCAACTAATTTCAGGAATCATAGAGCTCCATAGCCATATCATAATAAGAGAATCTTCATTATCCCAAGCCTCAAAAGTAGGGTCGTCCTTTTGAGGTGGATTTCCCTCAATATGGGACAATTTCCGATGACCTTTATGAGTATGCCGGATAACTTGAGCCTACTGCAAGTAATTTTTTCCGTTTAGGTGGTAGGTTGGGTGCAAAAAAAAGAAGGTCATTAAGATTTAAAGGTGTAGGTGTAATAGCTTTGGAGGTTTTCAATTCTGCCATGGTGATAGAGTGGCCAGGGGCTGGTCAAAATGGGTCAGAAGGGGTTGGAAAAGGAAGCCAGCTGGAGGTGGGGTTCCACCCACCTTCATGAGCTACAGATGTAGCGGCACTTAAGGCTACGGGCAGAAGACTGTGCATCACGGGGTGCGTAACTGCAGCATTGGAGGTGCGGTTGGTGGGGGTAGGCCGTAGAAGGCGACGTGATTTGAATGGAATGGCTTGGTGGTCAGAACAGTGAGCGGAAGGGTGGCCGACAGCTGTAACAATGGCAAAGAAGGGAAAAAACAGGGGTAAAAAGACACCGGCTGTAACACTCACTGGAATTCACAGGTTGATCTGTTTTGGTTGATGATGCTCTAAATGAAGGCTTGAACCGAATCAGAGTCAATTGTGAATGTTGGAAAAACAAGCCAGCAATGAAGGCTGAAAAACAAATAAAAAACAGGCCAGCAATGAAGGCTGAAAACAAATACTCGTACAACCCAGCAAATGAAGGCTAGGAAAAAAACAGCGGAGAATGATCAGGCTCCCAGATCAGGAGCTCTGATACCAACTTGAAAAATAGACTTGGAAAACAGAGAGAGTAGTTTTGTGATTCTGTCTCCTATTTTTTCTGTAAAGAGGAAGGTACAAATTTATATATACATTGTAGGACCCACATAATAAATGTGTAAACCTACCTGATAAATACTAACAGATACTAGCCTATACTAACAGATACTAGCCTACCTAAACTTGTTCTATTATAATAAATGAAAAAGACTAAAAAGCAAATCTGTATGATATGCAATATTTCAACAATAACAAGAAAATCATTGAAACAAAAATAAGTTCACGAATAAATGACGATAACAATCTTGTTAAACAAAACAAAAACAAAAACAACCAAGAAAATAAAGAAAATCAATGGAGCAAACTGCCCAATCCCTTAACATATCTGTTAGCAAAAATATCATTAAAAGGGCCAAGTGGTGTACACAAATTAGAAGCACCAGAAACCTAATCTTATCCTCAAATGTTGTGCCAAAGTAAACACCAAGAAAAATGTGAGAGATTCACATGGATTGCAAATTACCACAAAAATTCAAGCTCTTTACTTCTTCCAAAACATTTGAATATAATAATCAAGAACCAATCAAGGGACCTAGAACACACAATATTCACTGAAATACAAAACAAGAAATTCCATAAACATATCACAGAAAGACAGTGTAAGAAGTAAGGAAGAAATAAACAAGCACCACACAATTATAAACAAACGATACAACAACCACCACCTAAGCCTTATCCCACTAGGTAGGGCTGGCAATAAAGATCATAGGACACCATAGTGATCTATCGTGTATCAGATTTATATTTAAATCATTTATTTTGGTGTCTCTTTCGATAATTTTGACCTATAGTTTTACTAGGTCTTTTTCTATCCCCAAAATAGTGGGTTGCCTTCCATTTGATCCACTCTCCATACTAGAGGCTCTACAGCTCTTCTTTGCACATACCTAAACCACCTAGGACAAGATTCCACTAGTTTCTCTATAATAGATGCAACAACTTTTTCTCTAATGCACTCATTTCTAATCCTATCTCACCTAGTGTGAAAATTCTAAATAAACGATAATGGAGCAAAAACTATTTACTAATAGATCAAGTAATGGCACTACCTAAACAACTGAACCCTAAGTCCCTAATCAAATCATATCATGAGAACTGTTAGCGATGTAAAACCATCAAGGAGCCTCAATCTAATAGCTTAAGCCTTTCAATTGAGAAATACTTGAAGACACCCATTCTTTTTTATAGAAAAAGATATTTTGTTGGAACAGAAGAAAATAGCTAAAAAGAGGACAAAACATCCTCACAAACATACAAAAACAACAAATAGGCATGTGTTTGGTTGGAGGTTAAACATAGAGGAAAATTTTTCATGGACATCAAGAGCCCATCCATAAAAATTTTATCCTCCTTTATACCCCCAAACCAAGCACAATCTAATACTCACAAATATACAAGAGCAACAAATAAGTGTGTTTGGTTGGGGGGTTAAAGGTAAGGGAAAGCTTTTCACGGATACATGGAGCAATTCACAAAAATTTTATCCTCCATTTTTACCCCCTAAACAAACACAACGTAAGTCCTACGAAGATAAAACTTGTAGAAAAGCAAACTGGCTAGATCCCAAAATCAACGCCTCTAATTGTCGGCATGTGCATCTAGCATGCCACAACCCAACCACCCATTCAAAACTTTGGCAATGAAATTCAAACTCATTTTGGCCATACTATTCACATTTTGCATAGGGATAATGCTAACGAGATTTCTTGTGCCCCACTAAACTCGTTTATGGCATCATGTGGCATGGTTATGGCATCACATGGCATGGTTCATCAATCTACTTGTCCACACACTGCACAAAAAAACGATGTAGCTAAAGAAAGGAAACACCACCACGTCAATAAGATGAATCATACTTTGATATTGAATGTTAATATACCTATACGATTTTGGGGTGGTGATGTTCTCATAGCTTGTTACTTAATAAACCGAATGCCATCTTCTGTTTTAAATAACCAAGTTCCTTATTCTCTTTATTTCCGAAGGAACCTTTTTACAATATTCCTCCTTGTGTTTTTGGCTCTACTTGTTTTGTCCATGATCTTTATCCAAGTCTAGACAAGTTTTATGCTTGTGCTATTAAGTGCATTTTTCATGGCTATTCTCATGTTCATAAAGGGCATCGATGTTATTGCACTTCTACACACAGGTTTTACATATCAGCAAATGTGACTTCCTTTGAAGAGACTCCTTACTGCACCTCACCAATTGAACAAGAAGCCGTCTCTCATGTCCACTTAATTTCTTCCTTTGACTCTTCTGTCTCTATCCCAGCAACCTTACATGAGCCAGAATCAAACAGTGCTTCTATGTCATCTCCTTCTCGTCCTTGTATCACTTATCAACGTCGACCACATCTAGAAACTCCAGAGAGTCTCATCACTACCAATTCAAGTGTTTCACGTTCTACACCAACATCTCCTCCTACTTCGGAACTACCAATTCAAGTGTTTCTCCATGGTGACTAAGAGGAGGAGATTTACATAGAGTAACCACCTAGTTTTTTGTTGCTTACGGTGAGTCTTAGTTTGCCAATTCCACAAGTCTTTATATGGTCTTAAGCAATTCACTCGTGCATGGTTTGGCAAATTAAGTAAAGTCTTGCAGGAATTTGGTATGGTTCGAAGTGAAGTAGATCACTCTATGTCTTATAAACATTCCTCCTCCAACAGGTGCATCTACTTGTTGTCTATGTGGACGATATTATCATCACAAGATATGACCATGAAGGTACTAATAAGGACCTAAAACAACACCTGTTTCAGCACCACCAATCTAAGGACTTAGGTCAGCTCCAATATTTTCTTGGGATTGAAGTAGCTCAATCAAGGACAAGTATTGCAATTTTTCAAAGGGAATATGCTCTTGACATGTTAGAAGTAATTGGGATGCTAGATTGTAAGCCTATTAACACCCCTATGGATCCAAATGTTAAGCTTCTACCATATTAGGGGGAGCCTTATTCAGATCCTAGCAGATATCGGAGATTAGTGGGAAACTTGAATTTTCTTACGATGTCTAGGACATACATATCTTTTGCATCAATACTGTAATTCAATTTCTTAATTCTCCTCGAATCTTGAAATATATCAAAGTTTCTCTTGAAAAGGGGCTGATTTATGAGAATAGAGACCACTCAGATATTGTTGCTTATATAGATGAAGATTGGGCCAGTTCTCCTAGTGATAGGTGATCAACTTCTAGGTGTTTTGTTCTCGTTGGTGGTAATTTGGCCTCATGGAAAAATAAAAAGGAAAATGTGGTCACAAGATCAACTACAGAAGCAGAATATCAAGTTATGGCCCAAACTACAGGCGAATTTGTTTGATTAAAAATCTAGTACAGCCTGCCCTGTACAGAATTAAAGTTATGTACAAATGGTCATATAAAACTTATTTGTGTCAAGCAAGCACCATTGCACATTTCCTCTACTCTCATCTTTCATGAGGACCAAACATATAGAAATTGAATGTCATTTCATCTATGAAAAGATTCTTCCTAGAGAAATCATTACCTCCTTTGTAAACTCCAATGATCAGCTAGCAAAACCTTCACCAAATCTTTTCAAGGTCCAAGGGTTTCATATATATGTAACAAGTTGGATACATATGACAAATATGCTTCAACTTGAGGGGGAGTGTTGGAATTTGCATTGGACATTAATAACCATGTTGGTTCATGTACACAGGGAATAGTTGTACCTAGGAAATATGCACCCTAACTTTAAATTATGCATTAACTCAATCAATTTTACGGCCCTTACTTTAAATCTTGTGATGCCCCAGCAGAAGATAAACATTCCCAATCCCTAAATCTGGACTTCTAAAGGTCCCTAATAACCAAAGTGTCCAAAACCTCCAATTTGGTTTCATGCAGCAAAACTATTGAGATGTCATTATTTTGTACAGATTTAGCTTATTTCCATTTATTAGAACAGATTTGATTGGCCTCAATTTAGGCTAGATGAGCAGTTGGTAATAATTACTAAATGCCTATATATTGTAAATCATCTGTGTACATTTTTCATTCTTCAAATATAATATTTAGTTTTACGCACATTACCTTTCAGGTAAGTATTAGAGCTCCCGATCTAGGAGCCTAATCACCTTTTATTGTCGTCATTGCCAAGGTAGCTAGGATTGAGAGTTATCTCATGGAATCGCTTGATCCCATGATTTTGATTCCTTTAAGCGATCCCAATGACACCCTCCAACTCACCACTATGGAATCGTCAGGGAAGATCACAAAATCGCTAGGAATATGCGATTTTCGCAAGTTGGCTTGTCCTATTTTCCCTCTCAACCCAACCATATTTTAGCTTCCAAAGAGATGAGAGAAGAAATAAGGAAGTAGAAGAAAGAAGACAGAAGCAGCCAAACAATGACTGCCAGCAATGAGCAAGCCAAAAACCATGGGCAACCAACAGTGAACAAGCTCAGAACCACGGGCAGCCAGCAATGAAATGGCAGAGACAAATCAACAAAGGGAAAGATTGAGAGAAGGGCTGCCGGTGGTGAACAAGCCCAAAACCATGGGCGGCCAACAGCAAAATAGCAAAGCCATTGACAAATCAAGATAGAGAAGGGGGAGAGAGGGGCTGATATTTGGGTTGGGTTTGTTTTTATTTTAGAGGCTTCATTTGTTTTAATTATTAGGCTTCAAACAAAAACTCTAAGAGAAAAAGAACTTGGGCTAGAGTTGTGTCTTTATTTTTTCCTTCTTTATTTTGCTTGATTGTGTCATGTTACATGCACAAATAAATTACATGGATGTAACATATATTTTTTTCATGAGATATTACAATCTGTGTTACGATTCAACAATTTATGATTCTATATCTCGCTATCCTAAGTAAAATCTCGATCCTAGCTACCTTGGTCATTTCATCTCCTTCCAACCTTCATTGCTGGACTTTTCGAAAATATTACGGTCTTAATTGTATTTTGGAAGTCTCAAATTGTTACAGCCTCCATTGCTCGTCACTGTTACAGCCTCCAATGCTACTGTTATTGTTATAGCCATCATTTGCCATCGTCTTTGTTAATCGTTGCTCGTATCCTGGATTTTTTTTCCCAATTCTTTTTCCCTTTTTTCAACCATTCAGTCACTGTTAATGCCAGTAGACCCAACTCCAGTCACTTTTCCAACCACCCACACCAACCACCAAACTCATAACCTCCAAATCAGCCTACACCCTAAAACCCAACCCTGAAAATTGTTGGATGCACTTCCACATGCAGCCTTTCCTCTGCGCGTGAACTCACACACATGACACAATTGAGGCGCATGATTCTAGCCAAAGGAAATATGGTCATATGGCGCATCCTTCTTTCCATTTAAAAAAGGTCCTTCATGTTCCCAAACTTTCCATAACCTTATTTTAATTAATAAACTTACCAAAGATACAATTTGCAGGTGACCTTTTTCCAATCTCATTGTCATTCAGGACCTTCCCACGGGGAAGACAATTGGAGTAGCTTAAGAACATGGTGGGTTATACTATCTCCTCAATGAGCAAGTTGTAGGTGGTTCCAGTCAGAAGTTGCTCTTTTCGTCTAACCAATCTAGCAACTAGTCATAATGATATACTTGGCACATACTAGACCAGATTTGGGATGTCTTGTTAGTGTTGTCAGTCAATTCATGCATGAGCCAAGGGAAGACAAATGCAAGCAGTTGATAGGATATTGCAATACCTTAAGGCCACACCTTGAAGGGGATTGTTATTTAAAAGAGGTGGAAGTCTATCTATGAAAATATACACTGATACTAACTATGCAAGTTCTCTTGTTGACAAAAGATCGACATCAGCTTATTGCTTGTTTTTGGAAGGAAATTGGGAGGGGAATGTGGTTGCTAGATCAAGTGTTGAGGCGGTGTTTCAAGCTATGGCACAAGGAGTGTGTGAATTATTATGGATGAAGATCATAATAGACGAGTTAAGAGTAAAATGTGAAGTGTCCATGAAGATTTTTTGTGACAACAAACCAGCAATCAGCATTGCCCACAATCCAATTTAACATGATAGAACTAAATACATTGAGATTGACCAACACCTCATCAAAGAAAAGGCCGACAGTGGATTAATAGCCACAACGCATTCCTTTAGGACTCCAGCAGGTAGACATGCTAACTAAAAGGCTTCCCATGAAATAGTTTCAAGAACTTACATATAAGCTGGGAGTGATAGATATCCATTCACCGGCTAAAGGAAGAGTTTTGAGACATCATGTATTTAAGAATATTATTTTGTACAGATTTAGCATCTCATTTCCATTTATTAGGACAGATTTGATTGTCCACAATCTAGGCTAGATTAGTGTTTGGTAATAATTACCAAATGCCTATAGATTGTAAATCATTTGTATATTTTCATTCATCACAAATAATATTCAGTTTTACCCACATTACTTTTCAAGTAAAACTATATCAAGAGTTGCTTAAATATAACCTGCTTCCCGCACTTACAATTCATGCTACTAGGTAACCCACTAACATTCTAACTACGAATCTTGATAAGATTTCCCACCTGCCTGCCAACTTTACCAACATTAAATGCAATTTGAAACTGAAAAAAATTAATATATAGACATGGGCCATGGACACAAAACACAACATGATACAAAATCATAGCCAGAGCTGACACGCACATTCACAGATATTTATTTAAAAGTTCAAACAAATTACATATGTATGTATCTTTTATACTACTTACAATTAAACCAGTATGACTAATAAATTACAATGCTTAAGTAATACCAAAACAAGATGTTCAAAAATTATTTTAACTATCAAATCTCAAGCCAGTATCTTCAGTTAAAAAAAGTACATTATTGAGGTGAGGGACTGCAGAAATAAGTTCATGAATTTAATGTGTTGCATGTAAACTCAACTCAAAAGTGTTCATGCTACAAAAGGAGACTGCAGACTATAAATTTAACAACTGTTGATTCCCCCTCCACTTCATAACTAAGACCAATAGTTAAACCGGCAATCTGATCATCTTTTGTGTTTTTCCTCCTTTTGGAATACATATTTACATCCAGGTAAACTACTGAATTCAAATGCACCATCAAATTCCTTATACTAACCTTTAATTGGCATGATTCGCAACATTGAGAGGTATTATCTAAGGATATCACATCTTGACCATCATCCAAGTGCTCCATCTAATAAAAGTGAAGAAGCTAAAATACCTTTGTAGAATATTGACCTTGTTCTGGTAAAAATAAATCAAGAAGCAAGACTATATGTACTTAAATTCAATTACTTGAATAATCTTCTGGTATATATGAAGTGTGATCTCTTCAGCTCTTGTTTCAAAGGTTGAAAGAGAGAATTGTGCAATACATCCTAGAGACTGCAAAATAGTTGGGAGATTCCACTGGCTATATAAAGAATCAATCAGTGCCTAGGTACCAAAAAAAAAAAAAATAGAGAGATAGTGTCAAATATAAATAATAAGAGTCAAATCACCTACTATTAACAGAATGCCCCAAACCAACAATAAAAGACAATAGACAGAATGATGTATCCAGGCATTCCAAGGATTCGCAATCTTAGCTCTGGGATCACAAAATGATATCCAGAGCGCTTTGATCTTTGATAAATCAATCACCACACAATATGTAAAATAACTCTTAATGCTATGTTAGCCATGAGGAAGAAAACAGAATAAGTATGCAGCCACGCATTTGAAGAGGGTTTATAATATACACACTTACAGAAATATAGAAATATTAAAAAAAAAGATTTTATTTTTTTATTATAATTTTTTTTTCTTTGTATATCATGAAATCATTTACAATTTACTCATACTCAGATCAACAAAATAAACATATAGTTAATTAACCTTAGATTAGTAACAGTTGCTATGTCATAGCAAAAAATCAAAGAATACCAATAGCAACCAACAAGCTTAAACTTTAACAGCAATAATGGTATGAATATACAAGCATAAGTAAAGTTCAAAAGTCAAAAGTTTAAAGATCCATAGATCTTGCTAGTATCATTTAATTTTGCATTTGATATTACGACTAGTTGTAACATTTTGAGTAATAGACAAATTCCATTAATCTTTTATTATGATTAAACCCCATTTGGTCCTTAGATGTTAAGAAAATCAATTAGATTTTGTAAAGATCAATGACATCAAATTAGTCCTAAAATGATAGTTTTTTTGTCATCCAATGAGATTAATTTTGTTCCAGTGAACAATAAATTTTAAGCTATATCCAGGTCAAAAATTTATCATTTGATGACAGAATTTATGTAGTAATCGTTGGAGGACCAAAACTTATATAAGTTTCTACTCATTCTATTACAATCTTAAAATCATGCAATTAGCTGTGCCTATAAGCATGCTTAGTTTTTGGTTTCTTTCATGAGTTATCAACTAATCATTGTATTTTATACCATTTTATACAATACAATCATAATGTCTGATAGCAACCCAAGGCTAAACTACTGAGGAGCATGCAAGGAGGAATTTGTGGAAGGGGGGGCTGGGGCTGATGCAGCAGGAAAATGAATAAAGGGGGCAACTTAGTTATGCCGAGGTGGCATAGGAGATTGAATTTGCTGAAATTTTGGGGCCAAAATGCTGCTATATATGAGGGGAGTGTGAGGAATGAACCAATGAGGACAGGCAGAAATTTGGAAAGGACTAGGGAGCCCATCAGGCTCTTACTATCTTACTTTTCTTGTTATTTTCATACTCTATTTCCGGATTTGAACGATTTGAAAGAGGATTCCCACTGGAATGCTACTTCACATCAATATATAGACAAGTATTTCACCTACTTCATTTAGCAAATACCAGGTTTCTATCAATGGTACTAGAGGCTCCTTATTAATTTATGTTGGGCCGTATTGCAAACACCTTGGTCCCAAAGTTTACTGATCCAACAAGGTAGTAGTTTTCAGGAAAAGCCATAAATAGATCCATCTATTTCTAGAACAAACTAACAAACAATTTGGGTCCAATTTTTTTCTTGAAGACAAATTTGGCTCTATTTGATGATACCCGAGCAATATAGGAAATAAATATTTGTTTCTTAGTTAGGCATTCAACATAATATTTGTCTTTCTCTACAAAAATTAAAATTATATTGCTGGAAGTGGTACCCACACATAACAATTGTACCTCGTATAAATTTAACAGAACGGATTGCTCAGAGCAGAAGGCAGCTATTGCAGAGACTGCAAATTTGGCCTGTGTGCGTGTTCCATCCAAGCACATTCTCTCAAGAAATGGATAAATATCACTGCAAAGTAAATACTTGCAAAGTTAGCATTGTAACCCAACTTTATTACTTTTTCTTTTTACAATCAAAGATTAATTCTACTTATAACCAAAGATTAGTTTACATAAAATCAAAACAGTCAATTCAAGGCTGAAATTTTTCCACTAGGTATATGTTTGGTTGGGGGGTAAAAATGGGATGGGAATTTTCATGGATAAGTTTCATATATAAAATTACACATAGGGTATATTTGCTTAAGGAGTAAACATGGAGTAAATTTTCCATGTATGAGGTATGCGTATAATTTTACATATAGAGCTCATCCATGAAAATTTATACCTCATTTTTAACCAACCAAATAGACCAATAAAAACAAAACTCGTTGATCACTCACAACCCTCAAATACCCCTTCGGATATGTTTCTCTCTCTCCTCTTGTGCCACCAAAGTGGCTTAGTTACAATTTCCCACCCCACTAGTTGTTAATGATGTGTTAGTCCCTCTTTTTTCTTCTTTCTCAAGTACAACACTAACTTCTTGGGCCTAGGTGAAGGTTGGGGTACTCCAACACTCATGAAAATTTCCAACCCATTTTTACCTCCCAACCAAACATAGCCTATATAGTAGAAAGTCAACCCCCAATAAATTCAACATTGTGATCGTAAAAGTAAATTTCTTAGATCATTTATCCAACTTTTCAATAAAGAAAAAGGTAGCCCAATGCACAAGACTCCCACCATATGGGGTCTGAAGAGGATAAATATACAAAGCCTTACCCCCACTTTGTGGAGAGGCTGTTTCCAGGATTTGAACCCGTGACCTCCAGGTCACAAGGCAGCAACCTTACCGTTGCGCCGAGGTTCACCCTCTAAACTGTAAAATGAGTATTACCATGAAAATGAGAGCATGACCTGTTTTCAAAAATCAACAAGCTAATATCATAATATGAACTTTGAAGAACCTACAAATTACTAGAAATGCTGAAACAAGATCCCACAAATTTCATGGGGAATCAGGGAAGTCACTCATCCTTTTAAAAAAGCATAATTGACAAAACTGCCAAGAATATAAAATGCTTCAGTTGCTTTAACCCTTACAAAATGATTACATGCTATAAAAATATTCTATGAAACAGTAATAATTTTGTGACAGCAGACTCTCTGAATGCTTAATCATATTAAAGCGTGGTTTCAAGTCTTTTGACATGCATATGAAACACATACACAAAAGAAACTACCTTATATTGAAAGAAATGTGAGAGCCTGCCCTTGCTACAACTTCAATCAGCTTGTCATTAACAGGACTTTTCTGCTCCAACAACATTTGCAACTGCTTTTCCAAGCCTTTCAGCATTGAGGGGAAAATTCTAACAATAGCCTGGTTCAAGTAAAATGTCAAAGGAACTCACTAAGAATCCAATACTATTACCAGGTTACTCTACGAGCAGAGAGGTTTTCTTAAATTTAACTACTTTGGTGAAAACAATCTAAAAATCTAAGTAACTATCAAATCATTCATATTGAAATCCTCAAGATTTTGTACTAAATACTTTGACATAAAGACTAAGACACCTAGACGGACATATCAACAGCATTTCAGAAACTAAATGGCCTAACTCTTAAGCTGAAATGCTGAATTATTTCTCTAATAAGCTGTACCAACCCCATTGACTACACTTTCACTTGTTTGATCCTGAACCTCTACCCATAATACAAAGGAGAAATGAACAACATGAATATAAAAATATTAAAACCTGCCTTTATAAATTAAATATAAAAACAACAACAACAAAGCCTCTTCCCACTTGGTAACGTCAGCTACTTAGATCAAACAATGTCACTGTATCCTAATATAAAACTTAAAATAATAATAATAATAATAATTTTTATGTGTGCATATAAATTCATTATTAAAAAAAAAAAGAGAAGATCCAATCATTTGACATGCTTTGAGGCCCTATTTATATGTTTTGTGCATTTGTTAGAGTTTACTCTTGGTGCATTTCAAGAATGTTTCTTGAATTTAATAGTTTTTCAAATTTTCAAAATGTTTTGAAGCATGTTTAAAACATTTCAATTTTCAAGAGGTCCAAAACATATAAACCTGCTTATTTCAACACCCTTCAATAATGCCCAAAATGTTACACAACAAAGAGAAATTTTGAGCAACAAGAAGGTAGGTGCACAATATGCACATCTATATCTAGCTGGAGTCCAATACAAATATGGCTACGGAAAGCACAAACCAGTGCTTCTCAGACAACCCTTATTTCATTAATGTAAGAAATTAAATTTCAGCATACAACAGTGAGAGATTTACCATGTCTACTCTATAGTTATTCAAGATTGAAGATCATTCATGTCAGGAGAGTTTAAACATACACATCAAAATGGGCATTGTGTCCCCTTCATCTAGATTAACTTTTTGAATGAATTAATTAAATCTTCAGATTAACAGTATATTTTGCTTTTACATTACCAAAGTTAACCTAGACTCCAAAACCAAAATAAACCTCCTATGAAAGTGATTATAGTCATTTTAATGTGTTAATCAAAAACATCATTAAAATAACAGGCTACCAAAAGCCATTTTCACAACTTTAGGCAAAACATCTCAATCTCAAGTAACAAAGGTTAATTACCCAAGGAATACAGGCCAATTAAGCCACATGCTTCATGCATGTATTCACTCCTGCAACACTAGATCAAAGCAAACTTTCTTTTCACTTTGGCTGCTCAAAATATAAACTTAATGCCATCAGTGAAGGGTGTAAACTATCTTGCATTTCTATACCCTTTTGGCTCATAAATTATGACTAAACTGCAAATAAAACATCATCAACCTCAAGTAAAATATTTTGAAGCAGCAAATATACAATAACAGGAAATTTTAATAGCATGAACGGATTGTGCTATTGGTTTTCAGGTTAGCTAACTTTCATGGAATGATCCACTGATCATAATGACACTCTTCAGTCTTGTCACAATAATTATTTGTCAAATGTAACAAAATTATCATTGAACAGGTCTTATGTAAATTCTAGCGCCTATTTCATATCCATGCAGGAAAGGTCAAATGATTGTATCCCCTCTCTCCAACAAAAATAGAAAATAATTAAATACGAGAAAGTATATAAAGACACACTAAGTTGCAACTTTTGTTACCAGAAGTAGTTTCGCAGAAGAATCCTCCAAGTGCTTATTTCCACTTTTGTTATTGCAAAGACAATCTAAGATACACTGCACATGCTCTGAGCTGAAAATGTTGTTTGAACATTTGGAGAACAGTTTACGAAGAAACTCATAATATGAATTGTTGTCTCCGATCATTACCAGCAGTTCACCCTGTGAAAGAAACTGTAAGGTACCTAGTACTCATGGAGCAGTAGTGAACTAAAATAGAACAATTGTTGAGAATTATATTCTGGAATTAACACAATGCTACAATATCAGTGTGATATTGAGCTTGAAGCAATAAATAACAAGATGAATATCAACAAGAAATGGTAAAACTAGGTATGGCACTTCAAGAGGCCAAATCTCTCCCAAGTAGCTCTTAGAGAGGCCACCACTCTCCCAAGATTTTCTCACTAATTTCCTGAATGATTCCCTCCACACCCCCTCCCCCTACAAATAACCTCCTCTATCAGAATCCAACAAAATCCTCACTTCACTCCACTTTCACTCTGCCAACTCAGCAATTGGTTATACAAGGGTGAGCCCCCTTACTCTCTCTCATCTCACATTTCAATAATTACAATAAAGCCCAACTATGTATTGGCTCAGTCCCTAACAATACTCCCCCCCTAAAAGAGTCAACTTGTCCTCAAGGTGATGAAGATAAAGGAAAACATTACTGTTGCCCAAATAAATGGACAAGTAGATGAAGGACTACACGCTTGCAGAGCAGGAAAGTCCTCCTGGATCCCAAGAGTCATGTAGAGGAATTTTCTGGTCACCATCACTGCCACTTAACCCTTTAATAGTGCATCCATCTGCCCTTGATTGCTCCTGGCTTGATTCTTCTTCCATGTCATTCACTAAACATTCAGATCCCTCAACAAAATAGATTTTTAAAGCAGGAAAATCAGGTACATTGACTGAAATTTCTAAAGTCACCTCCTCAGTTAATGATGGAGGGAAGCCTAGAGCCTCTTGAGTAGAATCATATAAGATGGGTTCAGCCATTAGTAACATAACATCCACATCACCATTCAAACCATAACACTGCAAGACTGTCTCCTGAAATCTTGAAGTCTCTGCTACTGTGGCCCTCAACTGATAATATTTGTTATCACCTCCAGCAATGGCCTTGCTTTCCACTAATGTAGCTGATTCAGGACCATTTCCAATTTCATCAATAACTAAGAGTTCCTCCCAATGAAGATGTTTTTGGCTGCATCTGTCATCTTAGAATAAAAGTCTTCCTCCCTACAAATTTCCCTTCCAAGGCTGTCTTGCTGAAGATCATTTCCCTAGACAGTAGAGAGGTCCAGCATACGCTCCCTCAAGCTGGGTTTGTCTCTTTTTTCAGATGCCCATTTGCTTGGGTCGTGAGCTACCCTCTTGGACCAATGGTCAGAAACTCCGTATTTTAGCAAAAGCCTTGGTCCCATGTCTATTCCAACTTTGTTGAAAATACTTACCTCATCAAGGACAATAATTATATCTAAACCCATTCGGCCTAACTTTGCAAGAAATGGACCGATTTGAGCTTGATCCTTTAATAACAAGCCCAAATCATACTCATAATACAAAGAGTGGACAAAACATTTAAATGGCTCCTTGAATAAAAATCCAAAACTCTCAAGGCCCTTGCTCTTTTCAACAGCTATTTTAAATGTAGAAAACCTTACCCCATGTATTTGGGCTTGGCCTATTGGGTCAAGCAAATGAATCACTTTTTTAATCCATCCACGTTTTCCTTTTCAGTCTTCTGCTCAGCATCCTTCTTCATTTGAGCCACCAGCCACTTAAAGAACTCCGTTACTGTGATGGGTTAGGTCTGGCCCATTGAAAGATTAGCAAATTCTCTAGCCTTCTCTTCTAATTCTAGCACATTCAGGAAGTTTCCACCAAGGAAACATGGTGCGGCCGTCTCTCACTTCCTTGTCGCCGATCAGTCCGCCTCCTGGGCGGCTCGCCGCCGATCGCCACACACGAGTCCTACTCTGGTGGTTTCAGCGGTGGGAGTTGGGTCAACAAAATCAAGCCCGAAATTCCTCCATCATTGCTCCCAACCCCATCTCTGTTATGGTCACCGTGGCCACAGGTTCCAGCGGTTTGGGCGACGGTCGTGGGTCGACCTGAATTTCCAAAACCCGAAGCCCCTCCACCGCCACATGCTCCCCTCCCTCCTTCTTCTCACTCACATCGCTGCCTGTGATGGTTCGTCTTGCGGCCATCTTTGGCGGCTTCTTCGGTGCAACAGTCGTCTTTGTTCCCGCCGATGAGGCTGAGTCCAATACTTTTGGCCGTGGGAGCTGAATTGTCATGCGCGAGAATCCCAGTTCCATCACGGCTCGTGTCCTCTTTGTTCCCGCCGATGAGGCTGAGTCCAGCCGATCCGGTGGCTCTAGCGGTGGAAGCTCGGTTATCATGTGCAAACAACACGCTTCAGTGAATCTAGCGGTTCCGGCGATTCCGGCGGTTCTAGTAGTGCAAGTGTGGCTGCTTGTTTCTGAGGCCAGAGCTTTCCGGCGATTGTGAGCTCTTCTCCCCTCTGCTGCTCACCCGCAGGATTCCATCGCACGTTCACTCCGGTCGGAGCTTCGCCCATCAACTGCTTGACCTCCTTTGATGGTTCTTATTCGTTCACGATCTTCAGCTCCAATGCTTCCTCAGATTTATGCGTATCCTCACCTTCATCCTCGGCTACTTCCTCCTCCTCTTCTACCGATTCCTTAATCTCAATCAAATCCGAATCCAGAAATTGGTGATTGATTTGGATTTCCTCTGGTTCAACATCCTTAGCTTCCTTTTCCTTTTCATTTTGCATAAATTTAAAAAATGATCGAACATCAGGAGGCCAATCTTCCACTGAGGATCTCCTTCTCCTCCTCCACCACCGATCTTCATCATCCTCCCAAACCAGTCGTCGACAACGCCGGATGTAGTTTTTTTCGCACTTGCTTTTTTTTTGTTCAGTAGATTTTGCTTCACCTTCTTCTTCTGCTTCATCTTCATCATCTGTTTCATCTTCTTCTCCCACTCAGACGCTGACTTCATAGTAGCAGCTCGCTTGGGTTTCGGCACAGGGCTCCCAAGATCAGGAGCTCTGATACCAATTGTAAGATACCTGGTACTCATGGAGCAATAGTGAACTAGAATAGAACAATTGTTGAGAATTATATTCTGGAATTAACACAATGCTACAATATCAGTGTGATATTGAGCTTGAAGCAATGAATAAAAAGATGAATGTTAGCAAGAAATAGTAAAACTAGGTATGGCACTTCAAGAGGCCAAATCTCTCCCAAGTAGCTTTTGGAGAGGCCAGCACTCTCCCAAGATTTTCCCACTAATTTCCTGAATGATTCCCTCCACACCCCCTCCCCCTACAAATAACCTCCTCTAACAGAATCCCACAAAATCCTCACTTCCCTCCACTTTCTCTCTACCAACTCAGCAGTTGGTTATACAAGGGTGAGCCCCCTTACTCTCTCATCTCACATTTCAGTAATTAAAATAAAGCCCAACTATGTATTGGCTCAGTCCCTAACAGAAACCAAACAAGGGACACATGGAATTGAAAAAAAGGTTGTTTAAACAAAAAAGCAAGAACCACACAGGGAACAATAATTATGAAAATAATGTTGGGTGACATGGCTAAATTTCCAGTGAGGAAATCAGCTTGATACTGGTATAATGGTTGAAAATAACAAACAGGCAAAGAAACCAAAACAAAACAAACAAAAAAAAACTGCACCGCCATTCCCTTCCATACAAAACACACATACACCTGAATCCCACAGAATCTACTGCTATTCTCTCTCCTATGCCACCTCAGCATAACTACCTTCCCTTTCCTTGTTTCCATGTTCATTCTCCCTTACCTGTGCTATTGGCCTAGGCCCACTCCTCCTCTTCATGTGTAAACCTTAGCAATCTTGGGATGAACCTAAGTGATCTTGGGCCTCCTTAATATTTTCTTCATGGACCTCATTCTCTACCTCCCCCATTTGACCACCTTCAACCGTGTTCCTCTATCAAAAACCAGCAGGAAATTTTTCATGGAGCATATATGGTCATTATCCCATTTGTCTCCACACTTGAAGCAAAATCCTCTCCTCTACCTACGTTGTAACTCTTCCTTAGACAAATGTCAAGTTCATCCCAATCTCTTCTCACCAGAGCTCTCGCCCTCTCGCATGTTCCCTCCTCCTTCCACATTGGTCCCAACATTGCCTCCTATCCGCCCTCACATTATAGTGTCACAAAAGCTCAAGGAACCTCGATAGCTCAAACCACCTCCCTGATGCCCTATCATAACCCCTCCATTCTTCCAAGCATGATTACTTTCTTCCAATTCCATCACTCGGTCAATGAGTCCAAAGAGGTTCCTAAACTCACTAAACTTCAACTCCACTTGTAATTCTTCCTTCAACCCATTGATGAAAATCCCCATCAACACTTCCCGATCTAGCTCCCTCCTTGTTCTAGAAATCAGCTCAACTTCTTGTGATATTCCATCACGCCGTTGTTCTCCCTCAATGCTCCCAATCATTGGTACCATGTGAGCTCAGTGCCTTCCAAAATCACCAAAACCATTTGCATTTTGTCATGATATTTTATCTCGCTCACCCAAAAATATCTCTCAACTTGGACTAGCCAATCGTATGCATCCTCCCCCAAAAACAAAGGCAATTACCATGCATTTGTAGATTAAGATAACATTCAACTGATATGGAACACTCTACACATAAATAATGTCCAACAAGCAACATAATCAAACAAACAAACAAAAAAAAAACATACTTGGATGGCTTGTCCAACCGTGAAAGTTTGTTCCTCCAACAATAGTTCAATGGATTTAAAGATGTTATTATCTTTAATTAGATTTAAATTGTGAAGGCACTCTTCAGCTTTGTGAGAATCTGGGAAGGATGCAGCCATTTTTTCAAACATACTTTCAATCTTCTGTTGTACTTCTTCAGAACCAACTCCCTGAAAATTTGTTATAAAACTCCATTATTTCCAAAATATCAATCATGGTCAAAAGGCATAACAGCAGACCACATGCAGCATTTTGATGCCAAGTAAGTTCATAGGGATTCATGATTAATTTCACAAATAAAATACCAGCAGGTTTTTTGCTTTTGATAAGAAAAAAAATAATTTATATTAGAAGAGAAGAATAGTGCAAAAGAGGATTAAAAATTCTCACAAAGATACTAAAGTAACAACTAAGGGCAATAAGGCTAAACCATGTGACCATACATGCCAATCCCTCAGATACACCATGTAGAAACAAAAATTGCCTGGTTCTCCATAGTCTTTCATAAGTGTGAATTTAGTCCAAAAAATTACACCATCAGAGTGGAGAACATATGATAAAATAAATACAATGCATGCATCCTAAGCAAAATAGCATTTCACCATTTTCTTCAAAGAATTTTGAAAACAAGCAACAATATGAAAACATAGTGATATTTCGTTAATTAATAATGAAAACATATCAGCTAAAAATATTTGAAAAAAAAAATCAAGTACCATCTAATATTTCAAAATAATCTTTGGCTTTAAGTAATGCACTAAAGTCAAGCAGGAATTTGGACAGCACCAAAATAGACACCCACAATTTCTATTCATCTCCTTTAATGAAACATGTCATTTGCAGCTTAATGCATTACCCAAGGCTCCAAAGTAATGAAACTCTCTAAGTTAAAAATGTAATGGGGCTGTATTAACTACAGACCACATAAACATCATGCCAAAGCATAAGTTGATGTTCAAGTGAGAAAACCATTACTTCAATGGACGAAGAATTTCAGCACCGGACGAAAAGCAAACTATAATCATTGAAATTCAATCATACTATCATAAGCATGTATATTGCACACAAGCTGACATCTTACTCTCAAGACCCTCATGGCTCTCCTACTGGTAAGGGAAATTCTTGTTCTATATATTCTATATAGTCATAAAGAAAATCAAGGCTTCAAGCTGCATAATTATCCTAATTACATAGGATTGTTTTAAAAGCTCCTTACTTTCCACCCCCCAAATCTGTCCCTCTGCACTCACAAGTAGCATGCATCTCCATAATCATTGCATATTAGTTTGCTTTTAATGTATCTACTGTACCAACTTTCTCCAGCAATATTTCAACAACTTTAATTAAGTAATCCAACTATCTCTGATTTCTGAACCAACATAGCACTCAATCATTGTAAATGTATTTGTACCTTCAATTTCCTCCTCATAGCCAAATAGGTTTTCATTTCATTTTGTAACCTGAAAACAAGAACAACTTGTAAATAACACTCCACTTTCATCCAGTTCACTACAGAGTGTTTGGTATTGGTACCTTCTCTTTTGAGTTAAAATAGCGTTCAAAGCCTTTTCATGAAGAGAACTGAAAAGAGAAAACATGTGTATCCAGTGCTTTGTCCTTTCCTCTACAGAAAGATGCTCTGGAAATAAATCATCAGCAAGAACAAACTCCACATTCTGTGACCTAAAATCAGATGAAATACATTTATATCAGAAAGAGAACCCTAATTTGGATTCATCTAGCAATCTAGAATGCATAAGCTCACCTGAATTCCCTACAATCTTTATCATAACAGAGCATCATAATTTTACATGGAATCTCTTCAAAATGATCACTGATTAGCATGCTGCCTTCAAAACATTTCCTGCAGTAATCTTGATATACTTCAATCAACTTCAGCATGGCCCTCTTTCTAACAGATATCTGAAAAGGCATCTTTAATGGTCAGGAATTCTATATTTTGTCCTTCAGCAGGAAAAAAGATTCAATAGCACATGCCTTTTTATCCCGAAGTCTTTCAGAGGCTTGAGATATTAGTTTGGATGGAACAAGTTTCAGGTTTGACCTGGTAATATCACAGGCAACAAGAACAGCCTGCATTCTCACTCGGTCATCAAAGTCCAGTAATCGACCTTCAACAGCAGCTGCTTGGTTGAAAGGTTATTAGGAGTTACTTGGATGAAAATAAGAGGGTATTTGATTCATGTACATAGAACCAAACTGCATAATATCAATAAATCAATAAAGAATACACAATGACAAGAATATCTGTTAAGCAGCTTACTGATAATTTCATGTGATTCTCTCCCATAGGGATTCGCCACATAGAAAGCTTTTGCACATTGTAGAGCACTAATTCTAACATCCACAGATTTATCAGAAAATCTTTTCAAAAACTCCACAAATAGATCATGATACTTCTGTGAAACATGCTGTTCAGGAAGCGCAAAAAGCTTCCCAACCAAATTAACAGCTTTTATCCGAACATCAACCTGATCAGCCTATGAAGAGGGTGCAGATTTTTTTATTAAAAAAAGTAAGAACATCAATTCAAATGGAAAGAAGAAAAAGAAGCAAGTCAAAAAATGAATGAAGGGGATATACCAATAATTCTTCAATTAAGCTTGGGATGACAGCAAGGAGCATCTGAGGTGCACACTGGAAAACTTTAAATATGATTTCATGGTAGAAATCTTTAAGGTCACCACCTACGGCATCTCTGTCATGTATACAAGATATTAAAAACCTACAAACTTGGCTGTTCAGCTCATCCTCTTGTGCACAAGTTTTGATGACTGATGCAGCAAGTTGATAAGCAGCAGAAGCTGCATCCTGCTGTTCAAAAATCAGGAAAAGCCAAGTGAGATAATGAAAGAATCTCTCTTTCATTTAACTTTACAGAGAAATGTGTTTTTGAAACCCAGAACATTTGGATGACAAAAAGAAAAACCCATACCGTCTACACATTACTACTACTCCCTTATTATGAGCAATTGCATTCTCAATTAAGCTGAACATCAAATTACATAGTAACTTTTGCACCTCCTTACAATGAACTTATTGTCCAACTTTACAAGCCAGGCATTAGAGAATAATGAAACCAGAGTATAGCATACCAATGACATCTACTGAAGCAAGCAACTGAAGCCTCAACAGAAGCTACTTCAGCTAATGCTACTTCAGCTGCTGTATGTGATTGTATTACTGCTAGTGACAGCCATATGACACTCTCATATGAAGGATAGTACAACTGTTAACATTCGATGACAGTTGTATCTACAGCACAGCCACGATGTTAGGTTGTATCCTAGGCAGCATAGACACTAGAGTAGGTTGTATCCAGGCGTCAACTAAAGAGGATCATTGTAAAGTTCTTAGTTGTACAATGTTTATGGGAGAAGATTTCGGTTCATAAATAAAATTCAAAATAGTTTCAAAGAAATAATCTCTCTCTCTCTCTCTCTCACACACACACACAAACACTCAGTTTCGTGACCCACTCTCTCTTTATTTTTGTAATAGTCACATTCATGCGAACGAAAAGGATAAATATATGAAAAATAAATGACACCCAAAATATTTCATCTTTAACCTCCATGATAATTTCCACAAAAAGCTTGTCTATCATAAAACATATTAACTAAGCTTGGGCATTAAAAAAAAAAAGGATCTTACTTTTTTTCCCTTTATTAGATTTCGCAAAATCACCTCCAACAGTTGCTGAGAAGCCTCCTCACTCTCATTCAATATGTTTAGCATGATAGATGACATTGAATAAATCAAACTATCATGGTTATCATCTCTGCAAAAAAGGGGTGAAGTAGATTAACTTTCATTAACTCTTCCATTATAATTAACAATAATAAAGAAACTGAAATTTCATGCTGCACAAGAAATAACAGATAAGGTCAAGTAACTACAAACACCCACCAACTGCTGCATTCCACCACTTTATAATATTGTTTAGACTTAAGAGAGTATGGATAATATATGAGAAAATAATTATGAGATACAAGCTATTCACTTTGTCACACAACTAGGACATTGTTAAGGCCATGCATGGATCAGACGAAAGTTAAGAGGTTTATTTCCCAAATTAAATAGCAAGCAAGGAAATCCAGAGAAACAGCAAAGCACAAGGAGGAGGGAGAAAGTGAAAGTAGATCTCAACCTCACAACAGAGAAGAAAGTATTGAACATCTCTACAACCAGGTCTACGCAGTCAATTTCCAGCATTAACACACAACACCTCAGCTGAGCCACAGTGTCCAATACTTTAACCCTTTTTGAAAAGTATGGGCTTGCAGTATCAGTGAGATCCGCAAACAAACTAATGATAAGTTTAAACACGTCCTGAAATCAAAATAAAAAATACATCTGCAATCAAAGTGCTTAAAAATATAACAGCCAACAAAAAAAATAAATAAACAAACCGATGAAGGACATATTTCAATTATCTTATGCAAAATCGATACCCTTAAATACTTGTCTTCAAAAGGCGGTTCAGGTGCCTTGATTCTAAAAAGCTCAGTGGCACAAATGGCAACCAGAAGCCTAACATCCTTATCAGCATGTCGAAGCAGGCCGCGAGTCAAAGCATTAGCCAGGGGCTTCAACTCAGCCTCTCGCTTCTTAGCATCTCGCACTTGTTCAGCGGTTCTCCGCTGAGGATACTGCTCTAACTTACACAAAGCTTTTGCAGCTTGCTGCACGACAGCATAAAACAACAACAACAAACATAAGCAAATAATAAATTAATAATAACTCTTCATGTAGCATAAAGCAACTTGGATTACTACCAACCAACCACTTGTGTTACAAAACAAGATCAAAAGGAGAAAAACTGAAATCAATTGAGCCGTAAACGAAAACGGAAAAAAAGCGTGGCATGCTTGCTCAAAGCATAGGTAGAGCTACAACATTCTGAAAGAAATTCAGAAATCTACTACAAATCGAAACCTAATCTAGTTCAACACACATGGAATTCGGAAGTAAACGAGGGAAAAACACGGACAAAAAAGAGTGCGAGACGCACCGTGTGGATTTATAAACGATTGGTAGCACCGATTTCCCATTGGCGAGAAACAAACAAGGTCAAGAACGCAAGATTCAGGAAAAAAAAAAAAAAGGAGAGAAGAAAGGAAGCATGCGTTGGTCAGAATGTGAGTTTGGAAGAGAATGAGGGAGGGGAAGGGTGATGCTTACTTGGAGCGATTTGACGATGAAGTCCTTGTTGGGACGAGTTCGCTGGGCGAGTTTAGTACCGATTTCGGAGAGCGAGGGCTCGTCCATGGGGATGCAGAGAAGTTAGGGAATGAGATGTTGAGCAGTGCAAGCTCACGAGGCAGGCACTGTCTTAGTGGGTTTTGAGTGCCTGAAATGGTTGTTGGGATTGGTGAGTGGAATGAGAATGCAATGGCCGTTTTGCTTTAGTTTTAAGCGCGGAGGATCCCGCCCTTGCACGCGCGTGAAGACCAATCGCCAAATGCCACGCCCAGTGTGTGGTATAGTAATTGTAATTGAGTTGAAGTCGGTATAGGCGTATGGAGCGCGCGCTGGGACACATTAGACCAAATCTAGACATGACTCGATTTTTAGATAACGTCATTTTTTGAAATTTGAATCCAACTTAATAAATTACCGCGTCAACCCCACTTTTAAACAACTTCTGTGAGATTTTGATATTATACATAGTAAAATTATAAAATTTTGTAAGTCAGAAATAAAATTTAAGAGATATTTTGATATACATATTTCTATAGTTTTCAAACTCGACTCGGTGCTCGACTCAACTAAGGCACCAAGTCAATGAATCATTGGTTTAATAGATTGAATTGGTTATAATTGAATAGATATAAAAATTATATAATCCAAAAGCCTTATTACATACCTTAATGATGTATATATGATATAAAATATAAATAGTGTTCTTACCATGAAACAGTTTTAAGGGTGCAAGTAGCTCCAACGTCCATGGAAACAGGGGGTGGGGTACCTGTAAAGACACTCCGATACTTAAACCAGTGAAAGCGTGAGGAATGGAAAGATGTTTATGTGATAGAAATTGTATCCTACCTGGGGGGCGATACCTCCCTTATATAGTGTAAGGTTACCCTCTGATAAATCTGTTATGATCCTCCTTAAGTATAGGAGATATTCCTGCAATTTGGTTAGTACTAAAGATAATGACAAGATATGATGAGATATGGAGAGATATTATATGGGATTTAGGGGACCTCTTTAACTAAATTCAAGGTAAATCCGTTAAGGATACTGTGTCATATGGCCGAGTAGTGGGACCCCGAGAGAGGGAGAGATTCAAATTGGACCGATCTCTGGGGCCTATAACTGAGCTCTTATGGACTGGGCCGAGGAGGTCGACCTATGTTTTTTAGTCCAGTACATAGCCCCCGAACTTGGTCATAAGCCAAGTGGTTGGTGCCAAGGTGTCATGACCCAAGTAGTTTGTTGAGGGCTACGTACCGAGCTCGAATGAGTCGACTTGTTTACTATTTGATGTGCCTTGGGCAAATTCCAATTATCTAATCATGCGGGCACCTTTTGGGTTGAGGACTTCATATTGAGTCCGAAAATTTTGTGTTGAGTTGTGAGTCTTTTCGGTTGCAGTTGTGGCAGTCGAGGGAGAATGTGCTATGACATGTGTCCTTTGGTAAATGGCGAGTAATCATTTCTCATTAATGTGGGATCGTGCATTTGTATTTCCTTCGTCAAATAAAAGTGATGAGTCCCCTACCGTTAGATGTAATGAATATTTCAGATGTATAATTAAATGGAGGGAAAATATTCCGTTCATTGGATAGGCTCGGTTTTAAGTAAAAAAGAAGGAGATAGGTTTTTGCGTTTTCATTTCTAGAAAACTCTTCGCTTCTCTCTTGTTTTTTTGGCATTCTTCACGTTGTAGTTAAGGGCTTCAAACCAACCTTTGGGATCTCGAATTCTTCTGTTTTCAATTGGTGAGTTTGGTTCTTCTTCTCTTCTTTTTTTATTTGATTGGTTTATTCTGTTCTGAACCTTAATGTGGTAGACTTTGCTGGTTGTTGATGTTTTCGGCATCTGTTTCTTTCTCCTAAGTTTTGTTCGTCATTTTGCTTTGTTTAGGTATTCATTGATGGCCAAAGGGAAGGGTCTTTCCACCTCTGATAAGGGGAAAGAGGTGATAGATGAAGCTAAGTATGATCCTTATTGATGAGTTAGTGGTGAGGTTAGAGAGTTAGCTTAGATTTTTAATGACGGAGAGTTTGTGCATAAATTTAGGAGGGCATGTTTAGTGTCATCTTCTGGGGAGAAAAAGTAGAATGTTTTCTATGTGGTGCCGAGGATAGGGTATGTAAATACAAGGAAGGGGATAGTGAGGTTGATTTCATTTATATGTACATAGATTTCTTTAAGAAATTGGATGTTAGGGTTCCATTTACTCGATTTGAAAAGGGTTGTCTAAATAAGGTTAATGCCGCCCTTTCTCAGCTTCATCCCAATAGTTGGGCGTTTATCCGGGCGTTTGAGAACCTGTTCGATATGCTTGGACAGGAGCCTAGTGTTGGTGTATTCTTTTATTTCTTTCAAGTTAAAGGTGTAGAAAAAAGGAGTTGGATTTCTTTCAACAATGTTCCTAGGAAGAAGTTGTTGTCTTTGTTGACTTTTAACTTCAAAAGGTTTAAGGAAAAATTTATTAAGGTTAGGTCGGTTGAGACTGAGTTCCCCTTTTTCCTAGATTCGAATGGCTTGGAGAGGTTTCCTCGGCAGAATAATCCTTGCCAGATTTCGAGGGTAAACTATAGTTCTGTACCCTGTGATGATCAGGTGGTGATTGATTTTCTGGAGGAGTGTGTGAGTCTAAACTCTCCACTGTCATGTGTGGTTTTATTGGAATGGGGGTCTGATAACGAGGGAGTCCTCAAACACATAGGTAGTATTTTGTTTTTTTCCTTTTAACTTGATCTTGCTTGTATGTTATTAATTTCTGTGTTTCCTTGCAGGCGAAATGGCTCCTAAACTTGGTCCCAAGCAGATAAGCGCTTTTAAGTCTAAGAGGAATGTGGCTGTGAATGAGAGTCGGGCTCTTCCTGTTTCTCCTAATGTTGGGTCGAGCTTGGGTACTCCTACAGCAGTTTGCTCATCCTGAATATGGAAACTTGATGGAGAGGGTGGGTATCCCTAGCCTATGTCGCCACTTGGAGATTCAGGGTCTTCGCCAGGCGGTGATTGCTCGATTTTTGGAGAGGAGTTATGGGGGTACTATTCAGGAGCTTGAGACTGAAAGGGTAGTCTCTAGCGATTTTAAGGCCGAGAAAGAAGAAGCTAAGGCCAAGTTGCCCGAAGAGATGAGGGGTTGGTTAGAGGCCAGAAAGCTATTTTAGGATAAGATCAACTCTCTTGTGGCCCGAGTCAAAATAGATGCTGATACAGCTGCTTTAAAGGTTCGAGAGCTTGAGACCGAGAAGAAATTATTTGAGAATGAGAGTGAGAGGTTGGCTGAGAAGACTGACAAGCTGAAGGGTCTTCAAGTTAAGGTTGACTCTTTGAAAGACGAGGTAGTTAAGCAGTACACGGCTGGCTTTGATTGGCCCCTTGAGCAAGTTCGATTCTTTTATGGGAATCTGGACTTGGCTCAATGTAGTCCCTCCAAGGAAGTCATTGATGGTGTGTTGGTCAACCATCTTGCTGATGGCGAGGCCGATGTGGGTGCTCAGATCGGAGGAGCCACTGGGGAAGGGGGTGATGAAGAGGTTCAGGTTGTGAAGCCTGTTCAGATCGTCCTTCCTGCTGAGACTGGAGCTCCTGTTGATCCTTGAGCCTTTTGTATTTTTGTTTATGTTCGGACATATGGTTTGTAATATTATATTTTCATGGTATAATTTCTTTACACTTGTTCTTTATGATTTCTGCAATGAGTTATCAAAGATATACTCGAATAACGATATGTTCGGTCAAATATAATTAAAAGGTATATGCTTGTGAAGTAGCTAGTACCTGGATGTCACCATTCGAAGTGCGTTTTTAAACTTTGGTTGTGTTGTTTTCCAGTGCTTTTTCACTATTCGATTAGGGCTGTGGTTAGCATAGCATGGTGATTTTTCATGCGCCTTTTATTACTCGGTTTGTATTCCGAGCTTTATGTGAGGTGTGGCGGCTTTTTAATGTGTCTTTACGACTCAAATGTATTGAGTTTTACTGTGAGTATGGCAGCTTTTTTAGTGCGCCTTCACGACTCAAATTTATCAAGGTTTACTGTGAGTATGGCAGCCTTTTTAGTGTGCCTTCATGACTCGAATGTATCAAGGTTTACTATGAGTATAGCAGTTTTTTTAATGTGGCCGAGGTTTTATAGATGAGCATCTATAGAGACATAATATGAAAGGTGAATACTATGCATCCAAAAGAAAAGGGATTACATTTAACTTTTTTCCACCTAGGTGTTTGGCTCACATCTGATCATGCCTCATTAAAACCTTTATTGGTAAAACCCAGTAGGATAAAACCCAACAAAGGAAAAAGAGTGCACCCATCGAATGTGACTTGAGACATCTATAGTCTAGCTAAAGTATTTCCTTAAGGACAAGGCATTCCATGTCCATGGCAGATTTTGTCCTGAGAGCTCAGCGATTTTGTAAGCTCCTCGGTCGACATCTTGGGTGATTCGGAATGGTCCTTCCCAATTCGGGGCTAACTTCCCTTCTCCTAGAGGCTTTCTTTGTTGTTCTAGTTTTCGTAAGACTAAGTCTCTGACTTGGAAAGCTCTTAGATCGAGCTTCTTGTTGTAAATTTAGGCTACCCTCTGTTTGGTTGCTTGTTCCTTGATGTGAGCTAGCTCTCAGTGGTCTTCTACTCTTCATTTTTCTTCGTTTGTTGTATTTGTAAATACTAATCGGTAGGCATTGGGTTGGGCGACCTCTACTGGGAGCATGGCTTTGCTACCAAAGACGAGCCTGTATGGTGTTTCTTGTATTGAGGATTGAGCAGTAGCATGATATCCCTAAAGAATCTCAGCGAGGTCTTCAGCCCAGAGGCCTTTGGCTTTCTTGAGCTTATTCTTTAAGGCTGTGAGGATGACTTTGTTAGCAGCTTCTGCTAGGCTATTGGTTTAGGGATGCTCTACAAAGGCAAAGATGTGTTTGATTTGGAAATTGTCACAGAGTTCCTTCAATCTCCGGTCTGTGAATTATGTGCCATTATCACTTATCAGTTCTTTGGGAAGTCCGAACCTACATATGATTCTTTTCCAGATGAATTTCCTGATTTTCTCTGTAGAGATTGTTGCTAGGGGTTTTACTTCGATCCACTTGGTGAAGTAGTCTATAGCTACTACCAAGTACTTGAGCTATCCTGGTGCAAGGAGAAAAGGACTGAAGAGGTTAATCTCCTATCTGTGAAAGGGCCAGCTGGCTTCAGAGAAGTGTAATGGTTCCGGGTGTTTCTGGGAGACTTCAGAGAATCTTGGGCATTTATCACATTTGAGCACGAAGTTTGTGCAGCCAGTTTTCATAGTGATCCAAAAATATCATGCTTGGAGTATTTTGGCAGTTAGAGCTTGGCCTCCAATGTGATTTCCATAGACTCCCTCATGTACTTTGGCCATGACGTCATTGACTTCATGAGGACCGAGGCATTTCAGGAGGGGGTGAGTAGCCCTTTTTAAATAATAATCTTCCACAACTGGTGTAGTAGCTCACCTGTCTTCTGAATTTCTTTTCATCGGCTATCAAGCTTGGAGTTTCTCCAGAGGTTAGGTAGTTAAGGAGTGGAGTTCACCAGTCTTGGCCTCCTACTTCTGTGTTGCAACTTTCGGATTGAAGGCAACTCGGTTTCTGTATTGTAACATTCACTAAGCTTGATTTGAATTTGTTGGTCTATGGCTCGTTGGTGCTAGTAAGCTTGGAAAGGATGTCAGCTCTAGTGATGTGCTTTCTAAGTAAATGTGTTACTTCGCATGAGTCCAAGTGTTGCATCAAGTTTCTTACCAATGTAAGATATTTTTCCAGGAGAGGGTCCCGGGCAGCGAAAGTGTCGGTGACTTGGCTAATGACAAGTTGTGAATTAGCTTTAATGATGAGTCTCTAGGCTCCGACTTCTTGGGCGAGCATAAGGCCTGCTATGAGTGCTTCATATTCTGCTTGGTTATTGTTGGCATGAAATTGGAACTGGAGGGATTGTTCAATTAAAATTCCTTCTCTATTTTCAAGAGTGATTCCAGTTCTACTTCCTTTGCCGTTAGATGTTCCATCCACATGTAGTATCCAGGAGCTTAGTTCTTGTTTTGGAATGGGGGAAAGTTTGGCGAGGAAATCGGCCAAGGCTTGAGCTTTGATTGGTCCTCTAGGTTGATATTCGAGGCTATGTTCTGAGAGTTTGATTGACCATGAGATCATTCTTCCTGCTGGTTCTGGTTTGATCAAAATTTGCTTGATGGGTTATTATGTTCAGACGATGATGTGGTGGCTCTGGAAGTATGGTCTTAACCTCTTTGCAGAAATCACCATAGCAAAGGCGAGCTTTTCGATCTTCTAGTATCTCTGTTCGGGTCCTTGGAGTGTTTTGTTCACAAAGTAAACAAGTTGTTGCTCTTTATCTCGTTCGGTTACCAGGACTGAGCTTACTGCATGTTCGGTTATAGATAAATACAAGAAAGAGGTTTCCCCGAGGTGGGGTTTGGTGAAAACCGGTGGTGTAGATAGAACTACCTTGAGTTTAGTGAAGGCCTTTTCACATTCTTCGAACCATTCGAATGATGTCTGTTTCTTTAGTGTTTTGAAGAATGGAGCTGCTCTTTCTGCTGATCTTGATAGGAAGCAAGATAAGGCTGCTAGTCGGCTTGTGAGCCATTGTACTTCCCTGAACAAGTTTGGGCTTCTCGTTTCTAGTATTGCTCGGCATTTATCAGGATTGGCTTCTATTCCTTGATTCGTGAGCATGAATCCGAGCAACTTCCCTCCGTGGACTTCGAATACACATTTTTCTGGATTCAGTGTCATGTTGTATCTTTACAATTGTCCGAATATTTCTTCCAGGTCATGAATATGATTTCTAGTTGCTGGGGTTTTTGCCACCATGTCATCAACATACACCTCGATGTTTCTGCCGATTTGTTGTTCAAAGATTTCATTTCTGAGTCTCTGGTATGTGGCTCCCGCATTCATCAGACCAAAAGGCATGACTTTATATCAAAAGTCGGTGTGCTCAGTGAGGAATGCGATCTTGTCTTCATCTTGTAAATGCATTCTAATTTGGTTGTAAACAGAATATGCGTCCATAAAACTTAGATATTGATAGCCAAATGCATTGTCAATGAGCTTGTTGATGCTGGGCAGTGGGTAGGAGTCTTTTGGGTAGGCTTTGTTGAGGTCGGTGAAGTCTACACACAAGTGCCACTTTCCTGAGGACTTTTTGACTATTACCACATTTGCAAGCCATGTGGTGTACCTAATTTCTTTGATGAAGTTGGCCTTGAGGAGTTTCTTGGTTTCTTCTAGAGCTACTTTTTGGCGTTCAGCCCTAAGAGTTCTCTTTTTTTGTGCTATTGGTTGAGATTTTGGGTCAACCATGAGTTTGTGGCTGATAACATCTAGGTTTATTCCTGGCATATCAGCTGGAGTCCAAGTGAAGAGATTAGCATTCCTTAGGAGTAAGGTGGTGAGCTCTGCTGATATGTTCGGAGGGAGGTCGGCTCCAATGAATGTGACTTTACTGGCTTCATCACCAATTTGCACTGGTTCCAAGTCGTCTGCAGGTTGGGGACGATTCTAGATTTCCCCTCTAGGATCGAGCTCAGAGATCAAAGGGGTCTAGTCAGTGTGACAAACATTGTGTATTTGCCCAGTCTTTAGCTTTTCTGTGGACCTTATCTTTAGGGATTCATTGTAGCATATTCTCGCTTCTTTTTGATCGGCATGGACTACTCCGACCTTGGATTCGGAAATCGAGAATTTCATGGCCAGATGAGGTGTTGAGACTACGACTCCTAGGGCGTTGAGTGATGGTCGCCCTAGGATTATGTGATAAAGACTACTGGCATCTATGACAAGGTATTAGAGGTCGACAGTTTTTGTTAGTGGTTCTGTACCGAATGTGGTCCTCAGCCACACATAGCCGAGTACTTTTACTCTATTCCCTGTAAATCTGACTAGTTTGCCGTTATATGGGAGAAGTGAGCTTTCAAAGAGCTGCATGCATTTGAAGGTGGGATAAAAGAGGATTTTAGCTGAACTCCCCTGATCCACTAAGACATTCCTGACTAGAAAATTGCCAGTAAGGATGGAAATTACAATAGCATCATGCAAGTTTTCATCAATTCCCTTCTAATCAGAATCTGAGAAAGATATTACCAGGTTTTTGGTCTTTGGTCTTGACGGATGTGATGTTCCTTCAAGTGACATGATGGCTCGGAGTGATCTTTTTCTTGCCGAGCTTGTTTCTCCTCCTCCTGTAAATCCTCCCACAATGTGATTAATAACTCCCCGGATTTTGTTTTCCTCAAGAGAGTGAGATTGTGTTCTGCTTTCAGACCTTTTGTGCCCTGGTGGGGATTCACTGCCTAATGAGGAAGGGCTGTGGTGTTTATTTTTTTCTTTCTCGAGCTTGGCCTCTTTTCTTTTCTTTCTCCTTGATGAATTGCTTCAGGTGTACTTGTCAGATGAAGCGTTCGATCTGATATTTCAAATTTTTGCACTTGTTGGTTGTGTGTCCTATGGTATTATGATATTCATAAACTTTGTTCTTATCTGCACCTGACTTTATTCTTATTTGCACCCTTTGGACCCAATCGAAGCTTACCTCTTATTGGTTTCATGAGTCGTGTAACACCCTAAAAATTATTTAAAAATTAATTTGGGCTTTATTAGTCATAATTTGAAAAATCGGACAGTTTTAGTAATGATGAGAACGGTCCAACGGATTTGTAAAGAAAAAAGTAAATAGTAACCTACGGGCCCTATCGGTCCGTCAGGACAGCTGAAACCCTAGAATTGAGCCCCGGAGATGTCCAAAATTGAGAAATTATAAGATTATGCTTAGAAATAGGTAGAAATAAAGGTTATACCGGAAATTAATTTTCAAGCAATATCTTATTACTTGGGTACACTGTTTTACCCATTCCAGAAAATTTCGGTGTGCAATTTTTAACACCGAAAGATAGTTAAATCTTTATAAAAGGATAATGTTTATCCTTTAGAGCCAAGTGTAAGGCTAGGATTTAGTTTTGGATTACAAGATCAAATCCTAGCCATTCATCTTGTTTTCTTTTAAAAAGAATACACACTTCATATTAAACAATTCTTACAACCTAATTTAATATCATTAAAAGCCATAAAACTTACCTTTGAAGCTTACAATTCTCGGTCATTTCAAAGAGCAAACAGCCACCATTGTTATCTTCTTCAGAAGCTCAAGTTTTAATTTCAAATCACCAAAACACTTGCCCAAAGTTCCTAAAACCACAAACTCTCTTCACAAAACTTGTTCTATACATCAAAACCTACAATTCTAATCGATTAAAATCTCTATTCTCCATCAATGCTCACCTTGACATATCACCTCCTTACTGCTTAAGGAAGGTTTGGGGCTTGAATTGGTGGCCTTGAAGTGAAGAGAAATCAATTGGAACACCTTTGGAGTATAAAGCTTCAAAGTCTTCAAAGTAAGGTTTGTTGTCTTGTTTAATAAAATTCTATTTCTTGCAAATTTTGATGGTTTAAAATTGATGTTTCTGGTTCTATTCTTTGATTACACACATATATAGATGTATTTGCTTTGGTGGATTAGTATGTTGTTGTAGAAAAATCATTTTTGCTAAAGAGAAGCTGAAATATGCATGCTAGATTTTCGGTTATGTTCTAGGCAGCAGATAATCACGAATTTTCTGGGTGAATTGTGGGTAATTTTATGAGCTATAAAAATTATATATTGAAGCTAATATGTTAATCTAGTTCCGTGAATTTTCTTGAGCTCTGATTTTGATTTATACTGCCTTAAAAATTTTTGTAACATCCCCCACTGCTTTATGGATTGACGACTGCCCCCACAAACCAACACGGGTCTTTTCAACATGCTTTGTCCTCACTCGCACGCTTCCTATGAAAACTTCCCAGGAGGTCACTCATCCCAAAATTGCTCCAAGTCAAGCACGCTTAATTGTGGAGTTCTTTCAGTTTGGGCTACTGAAAAGAAGATGCATCTTGTTGGTATAGGTAGTACAAATCAATTCATATAAGCCCTTCTTAACTGTATAGTCCCATACCTATACAGTCTTAGGATACCTCTCATTCGGGTATGTAATCGGTTTATTCATGTACACGTCAGTTGTGAAGTCTGCTAGGAACCGCTCCTTGTTCGTGCCTCCTTGCACCGGCGATTTCTCCTCGACTTCGCAATCCCCAGGCCTTACATGCCCACCAGCTTCCGCTTGGTTCGTCCCCGAACCACACCATACTGGGAGAGGTGCAGGCTTTGATACCATTTCTCGATTTGTGTGTGTCATCCTTATGCATGGGCTTTACGACTAGTAAAGCTCAAATTAATTTTTAAATAATTTTTAGGGTGTTACATTACCACCCATCTTAAAAAGAATTTTGCCCTCAAAATTCATTTGAAAACAATCTCAAAAGATATTTTTCATAAATCAAACAAGCAATTCAGTCAAAAGGTAATAATCGAATCCTAAAACGTTCCTACCTCTAATCGGAGGTTCAAGTAGTGATGTCCCCTCAGCTATTAGCATGCTTGTGTGGTGGCTTTCCTGCAAGTTTTGGATACCTCTCTAGACACTCCCTCATTATATGTCCTAGCTTTCCACAGCGATAACACACATTTTGTCCAGTCAAGCAAGGTCTTCCCCCATGGTTCTTCCTACATTTTAGACAATCTTGTCTTGTGGTTGATTGTTGTTGTGATTTATTCTCAGACAGATTAGGTTAAAACTGCTTCTTCTGGGGTGGAGCATCCTCATAATCCTGGTCTTCAGGTGCTAGCCTCTTCTTAGAATCATCCCTAGTAGATTTGGCAATTGCTATCTCCTCATTGGATTCCTCTACAAGCCGACACTCGTTCACTAGGATAGCAAAATCTTTGATCTCCAAGAGATTCACAACTGATTCAATATCCTCTTGTAGCCCTCCTTCATACTTCATGCACTTCCAAGCTTTATTAGGATTGCGCTGATAGACAGTAGAAAATTTGCATAGCTCATCAAACTTTTCCATGTACTCTGCTACACTCATAGATCCTTGCTTAAGTATCAGGAACTCCAGCTCTGCTGCATTCCGATTTAAGCTTTCCATTATCCATTTAGCCCTTGCAGCTTGTGCTCTCATATCTACAACCATCTTACAGAGAGTATCCATCATGTCATCCAGCTCAGCATTCCCGCTCCTAGTACGTCTACGGTTTGCCATTAGTTCCTTAACATACCAAACAAAAATATTAAGTTGATCAGGCTCAAAACTATGCTAAGTGTGATAGCAACCAACAACAGCACTACTAGACTGTCATGCATATCTAAACCCTAAATCCTATAATGTAGATAAGATTCAAGGCATGACTTATCTAAGATTTGGAAACATAACCAGTCCATTCCTTAAGGTCCTACAAGGATGAATTGCTTTGATACCATAATGTAACATCCCCTGTTGCTTTATGGATTGAAGACTATCCCCACAAACTAACACGGGTCTTTTCAACATGCTTTGTCCTCACTTGCACGCTTCCTAGGAAAACTTCCCAGGAAGTCACCCATCCCAAAATTGCTCCAAGTCAAGCACGCTTAACTATGGAGTTCTTTCAGTTTGGGCTACCGAAAAGAAGATGCATCTTGTTGGTATAGGTAATACAAATCAATTCATATAAGCGCTCCTTAACTGTATAGTCCCATACCTATATAGTCTTAGGATCCCTCTCATTCGGGTATGTAATCGGTTCATTCATGTACCCCTCCGCTTTTGAAGTCTGCCAGGGGCCGCTCCTTGTCCGTGCCTCCTTACACCGGCAATCACTCCCCAATTTCGCAATCCCCGGGCGTTACGTGAAAAATTTGGGTTTTTAGTCTATCAGGCAATCGTGTGACCATCCCTACCACATGGTTGTGGCGAGAACGATCCTCGACCGTTCAAATGACCAACCATCAATCAGGAGGAGGTCATTTGAACCATTGATCACGCTCTGATCGCACAGCCATGGTTCATCCACCAGACTTAAGTTCCTGTCTCCTTAGAACTCAAGGATACAGAGGTACGATCCTATAGAATAGATCTTGTTCAACTAATAATACCATGATACAATTCCTTTCTGATTGGATTAGCAACGAAAACACTTTACGTGTCTTAATTACATATGTGCCTCACCCATAATGTCATTCCTGCTCTAAATGAGACACATGATCAAAATCTTCTTTGGGAAATTTCATCCTCTAGTGAGTATCCTCCGTTATCAGCAAGCGAAGATAAAACATTCACTTTGGGCATGCTTCCGGCACTTGAAGAATGGTTGTCTCTTATGTACATGTTCAAGTTTCCCTCAGCATTTGCGATTCATCTTACTTCCACCTTCCCAACAATTCACTGTCGTTACATATTTGCATTTGAACATCACACCTTTCACAAAAGGGACAAATAAAACTTTACTAGGAGGTCACCAGCGAACCCACACAGCATTGTGGTGGGGACGTTAAGTCCCACATCGATAGGGAACAATAGTTAGCAAGCGGTTCTTTTATATAAAGGAGAGGATGGCTAATAGATTATTCTAATTGATAAAAGCCAAGTCACTTTAGATGTTGGGCTTCAAACTATTTACTAATTGGCTCGGAAAAATAATGGAGTCCAATAATTTATCAAGTTAAAATATTATAAAATTATTTGTTTTGAGTAAAAGATGTGACCCAGTCGTTGCTAGTTTTTATAGAAACCGGCCGATTTTGACCGATTCATTCCGGTCTGAATGATTGTCCAATCTTTTTCTTAACGTGGATCAGCTAGTTGACCGATTCACTGGTTTAGCAATCCAAACAGCCAGTTCAAGCTGATTTTTAATACTATGCATATTTCAAAACAAAATTGTCTAACTATAAAAATAATATCAAGTTATTCAGAATGTATTAATTTAAACATAAACTCTTATAATTGATCACTACTTGTTATGAAAAAAAATAATTATAAAAGAAATTTTAACTTCAGGTTAAGTGTAACACCCCGAAATTTCTTTAAAATTTTTTACTAGAGTTTATTAATTGAAATTTTATGATTCTGATAGGGCTAGTCAGGGTAAAAATAACTTGAGGAAGATGTCAAAAAACAAAAGTAAATAATTACTATGCAGGCCCCATAGACCCATCGAGACCACCGAGACCCTAGAATTGGGACCCGGAAATGCTCGAGACTAAGAAAATATATGATTAAGGGTAGAAATGGTCAAGAATGAAAATTTAAGACCTGAAATTTAATTTTCGGCAATATCTATTTTCCCTAGGTATGGTATTTTATCTTAGCTGTTGTTCCTGCTTTGTTATAAGAGGGTTAGATAAAGAATTGCGGGTAAAGAACTTTTTAAGGAAGCCAAGAACAAGAACAAAAGCTTTCAAGAGTCAAGTAGTGCTTTATTCATCTACTTTTCTTTCAAATTTAGTCTGGAAATTTTTGATTTGATTGAGCTTAATATCTTTTATTTTATTGGTTGATAACATATGAATATTAATGTATGAATTTTGGTAGAGAGTTTTGATGATGTTAGAGAATAATTTTCCCAAAACATGTGAAAAAAAGTTGCTGAATCTCGAATTTCCAGCAAGAGCTCAACTTACATGATTGTTATGACTGATTTAGTGACATGATCGTGAGCTGAAATTTTTATATGATGAAGCCAACATATGTAAGTGTTTCTAGATATTTTCTGGCTCATCTTAAGCACTTTTGCTATTGTTAAAAAATGGAAAACCAAACAGGTTAGGGTTTCTGCCTACACAGTCCAGTTTGTAGTACTGAATTTGTAAAATTTTGTTATCCTAGCAAATGATCGAGTTATTAGCTGAAATTTTTATAGGATGATGAGGACATATTGAGGTCTAACTCTAATTGTTTGTACAAATTTCTAGGTTCATTTGGTATGGTAGAAAAATTGAGACTTCTGGCTATTAACTGAAATTGTGTAATTTCTTACCTCTGAAATTATGAAATTTTTTAAATATAGCTAGATGCCTTTTTATGCTTTGAAATTTTTATAGAACCTTGTTAATACACTGAATCATCTTTGAAAAATAGTTTTTTTTTTTTGTTTTAGTGATGTTTAATAAGTTAGCCATAATTTCCTTCATGTCTAGAATTCTAGCAGCAAGCATGATTGGTTGAAGAAATGCCAAAATGTTTATGATTTGATCTCATTTATACTATGTGGCTTTATTAATAATGTTATATGCAAAAGATTGTGAACACTTATTACAATTGTTTATATATATATGAGGAAAGCATGAGATTATGTCTTATTGCGCTAGAGAGTAAATCCGATTAGTCAGGGAGTAAACTTGGCTACTTTTGAATTGAGTCGGGGAACAAACCTGGTTAGGAATAGATCCATGTGAATTGGAGAGAAAATCTAATATCATGTATAGGAATGAGCTCAGAAGATCCATATGTACAAGAATGAGCTAAGAAGGACCGCTTGTGAATTGGAGAGAAAATCCAAGGATTACATATAGGAATGGGCTCAGAAGATCCATATGTACAGGAATGGGTTCAGTCCTGAAAAGAAGTCTATTATCCATAGAGTGGTCAAAGCCGCAATGGTCAAGGGCCAAGATAGTTAAAGTAGCAATTTTCTTGAGTAATACTTCTTTATCTCTTATGAGCTAAGTGAATGACTTTTGCATCGATATTGAGACCAATATGTGTAAGTTGAGAATTGAATTGTACATGCTTTATATGATGATATATGCATATTATGAGGTTGAATAATAAAAGAAATCTACTTTGGAAGGATGATTTTAGAACTTTAAAATGAATCTTGATACATGATATGTGATCACATTTTCCTAATAAGTCAAAATGGCTGGGGCGATGACGATGACATGAATTTTAGTATATATTTTGGGGATACCTTACTGAGAATTTTAGAATTCTCACCTCTACATTTCCCATGTTGTCTCCAGATTAATCCAAAGGACAATGAGGCTGCTACATGAAGGTATCAAAATTGTTGTAGTTCAAAAGCTGAAACTTTTATCAATTTTACTTAGTTATATGTATAAGTTTGTAGATGTATTCGAAAACAGATGTATATGAAAGCTCATAGTATAGAAGAGTTTTTCTTGTATTTGAAGTTGTATAGTAATAAATATCATATTATTATGTTATCTATCTATATATTTTAACAGAATTTTTAAATTAGTTTTTACACAATTCGATCAACTCTGCTATAGATAATTAAGAAAGGTCTGCTAAATTATGAGTAACAACTCCTGAGTCTAATCTCATGGCTTAAGGATGATGTTATACTTGGGAGTATATTACAATGAGCCGGGCCAACCTGAAGCATGATCCAAATCTGACTTGAGAAGTGCACCAATTGAAATCTAAGGACCCAAACCCAACCTAATAAGCTTCGGCCCATGAAGGGTTAGTGGCCCAAACTGAGTCTTGAACACCCCGAGAAGTAAGCATGTGAATGGTTCATGTTGAATTTAATGGACTAAGGATTGAACTAAAGGATATGTATATGGTAGGTGATAATTAAAGCTGTGGTATTTGATTCTATGTGTCCTTATGGAAGTATGTTATGTTCTTATTAACTTGAATAAACTGAAGTGCATGAATAACATGCCCATGTTTGCTATGTGTATGGTTTTATGCATATGCATGCTTATTTTGGTATGCCTTCTGGAACAATAGGTAAAATGGCTTCCCTTAATGCTCCCATGATCTTGAAAGCTCATGTTTACTGATATCAAGCTTCTTTAAATACTTTTGTGTTGTGATGTTTTATGAGAATGATATGTGACCTGGTGATTATGTTTGAACCTTTGGATAGGGTTTTATGAGTACTCAATGTTTTTGGTAGATGTTTTACATGATTTTGGATGAAAGGATTTCTCAATGGAGTATGATAGCATGATTTACCTTGGGCTGCAACCTGTTGCCATGATTTCATGTGCTTGTACGATATGTGAGCATGATTTGATGTATTAAATCATATGTTTCAATTGAGGATTAGAAGTTTAGAGGCAACAAAAGTTATTCGCGAGGAATTAATAGTGCATCTTGTTATGCAGACTATTTTAGAATCCTACAGCATGTTATGTCTGTAGGTGAAGACGTGTACGAGAATGGGGGATTGAATGGTGCATTGATCCTTTTCGCATTTTCTAAAACTACTGAAAATAAATACTATCAAGTATAAAACTTGTAGTGCAGCAAAAACATAGTTAGTAGCTTCAGAAAGTAGCTTTCTAAACCTTATTAAATAAAACACCCACCATTAAAAGAGATAACATAAAAAGAGAATGATATATATAAGACCGATAGTAAGTTAACGATGCAACAAAGGTAAATAAAGGAGAGAAAAAGAGAAATGACACAAAGGATTTTATACTGGTTCGACCATCCTGCCTACATCCAATACTCAACAATTGTTGAGATTTCATTATAACAGCAACTGTTGAGATTTCATTATAACAACAACTTTCTCAACCTGAGAAAATAATGATGGATGGTCATTACATTAGTCTTCCCAAGCTATCATTTATGGATTTAAAAAATCACCTGTAGCCATGGATTTTGAGTAGTTCTGTACTAGCCTCTCCAAGCTAACATGAGTAGTCTTACTTATACTAGCCTCTCTAGGCTAACCCGTGATCAGTAGCCACCCCTACAATCACGTTGTAAGTAGTTTTGACATTGACCTTTCCAAGCCAAACAGTGAACTGTAGCAACCTCTATTGTCACATTGAAATTAGTCTTGACATTGGCCTCTCCAAGCTAAACCATGAATAGTAGCAACCTCTACTATCATGTTGAAAGTAGTCTTGCTCCAGCTTCTCCAAGTTGCAAGTAATCTTTCCCCAGCCTCTCTAAGCTGCAAGTAGTCTTTCCCCAGACTCTCCAAGCTGTAAGTAGTCTCTGACCAGCCTCTCCAAGCTATGTCTCACACTGATCACTAACGGGTCAAGGATATAAAGGTTAAGTGTTTGGATTGCCACTCAAACTAACCTACACTCAAGTTTCCTTAAAGATGATACATTTAAAATAAACCTGGGAAACAAAATCGACTTCCTCTTTTTACTTATTCCTTCAGAAGAGGATGAATCTAATAAAGAGCATAGAGGAAGATTTTTATGTGTAAGGAATTTGATTACATAAGAATAATGAACCTTACAGGATGAGGAGAGATTTAAACAGAGTTTCCTCTCTTTTAAGCTCAAGTCTCTCTTACTGTCATTATCATTTTCAGCATCACATCTCTCTATATATATAGCGGTCTTCCTTTCATGACTGTTACTTTTGATTAGATCTCTAAGTAATATGTGTTGATCATTAGATGTGTCTTGGAAGAGTAAGTGACAGTGACAGATCTATCACATCGGTTCCAGAAGCTGTTGTAAAATGAGATTTCTGATCTTCCTTCAGAAACCACTTTTTTACTTTCTAAGCTTTCTTTCTTTCTGAACTCCTTCTTCGTGAAGCCAGGTTAGTTGATCAAGTTAGCAAAGATATGACGTATAGTTTTGACAATTGGGTTTGACTTTGAGTTGAAATTGAATTTCAAAATTCAAATATTCCTTCCTTTTCCTGTAGCGTTCTTTGCTCCACACAAATGTGAGCTTTTTGAAGTGCACAATAGATTCCTTGATGATTCTTCAAACTTTTGATCTTCAATCAAATCTTGATGATGATCTTTATGATTATGATAATTGAAGATCAAGTAACATATTGCAAATGGACATATTGTGATTTCTTCATCTTGAGTGTATTTTCTGATGTCTCGTGCTAGTTTCTGAAGTCCCTTTCCTTGGTTTCTTATAGCGTTATAGCCTACCTCTGATCGTTAGCTATTGAAAGCTTCAATAAGGATATAATTTCATTTTTATATTATGACAAATCTTGTAACATGTTTACACATGCATCATGAAATATATATACTCATTTGAGTAAGCCTTGCTCTTACTAAACGATAGATACTTGCTATAATCTTACAAGAAACTCAAGAGAAATATCAGTCATTCTTCAAAGTATTTTCTTTGAATTGGTTTTGTTGTCATTCAAAACACATGAGCGTGTAGGGTTCTGGAGCTAACAATCTCCCCCTATTTGATGATGACAAACCAATTTGAAGAAAATCTTCTGAAAAGATAATTGAAAGAAATATCACAAAAATGTAATCAAGATATACAGATTCTTTCAATATAACATAACTATAAGCAGAAAGATACATGAGAAGGGGGTTGAATCGTGTTTTTCCTTTTTCTGCTTTTGCTGAAAACTTGAAAAACTAAACTGAAAGTGCTATCAAGATGAACTTGTAGCACAGTGAAAAGTAACGTTAAGTATGATCATAAAGCTAGCTTTCTAACTCTATTAAAAAGGTAAGATGACAGAGAGATTTTTGAAAGCTCAAAACTTAAAGAAGAAACTAAAACAAGTGATAAAGGAGAGAGAAAAAAGAACACAGAAGAATTTATACTGGTTGAACCAATCTTACCTACATCCAGTTCTCAACCAATGTTGAGTGTCACGAGTTCTTCCTCTAACCAGAGAAAGAGTCACGATAGTCTTTAGCCTTCTCAAGGTTTGTCCAATCGACCAGTAGACACTTCTACTGTCTCATAACAAGAAGTTCTTTACCAGTCTCTTCATACTAAACTGAGTAGTCTTGACCTAGCCTCTTCAAGCTAAAATCGTGATCAGTAAAACTCTGTTACTATCACGTTACATGTAGTTTTTAACAAGCCTCTTCAAGCTATCTCATACTGATCTTTACTGGATCAAGGCTACAAAGGTTACAAGTTTGGGTTGCCGCTCAAACTGTCCTATACTCAAGATTTCTTTGAATATATAATGAGAGGCTTCTAAAAATATTAAATGACTTCTTTTAATGAAAATTCTTCCTCAGGAGAAAATATGTTCAATGAAGTGTAGACAGAAGATTTTGTACAAGGAAAATAATTTACAGACAGTGAAAAACCAAAGAGGTAAGAAAAAAACATTTGACAGCATTTTTGCTCTTTTGTTCAGCATTAGTCTTTTTTTTTTTAAATGTAGGGCACTGCATCTCTAAATATAGAGGTCTTCCTTGAGACTATTGCCTTCAAAAAGTTCTTCTAGGGATACATGTTAATAATCTATTTGTGTCTTAGAAAGGAGGTCTACAAGAGCAGCTTTTCTGCTTTGTCAAGTCAGCCTCCAGAAACCGTTGAAAGATAAAGGAGATTTCTAATATTCTTTAGAGACTACCTCTTATTTTCTGAACCATGGTTTCTGAACCCTTTCTTCTAGAGCGGGTTGATATTTCTCTTTAAAGACAGAAGAGATGACTAATCGGTTCTGACATTGGGATTTGACTTTTCCATAAGCAATCTTGAATTTGAATTTCAAATTTTTCCTCCTTCCATGTGATGTGAATTTCATTATCTTTGAGTACTTTTTGAAACATGATACCATTTCCTTGGTGAATAAAGAGTTTTCACAGCTTCAATCATTTGTTCGTTTTGAGATATAAATATTCTGAATGTAATGAATGATCGTGGTGTGTCATGATTTCTTCATGTAGGTGAACTTTCTGATGTCCAAAGATACTTTCTGAAGTTTCAATAGCTCATTTTCTTGAGGTGTTGAAATCTTCTTCAATCATTTAGCCTTCAATGCTTAGATAGTGATATAACTTCACTTCTTAAATAGCTCAGATCTCTTATCATGAGACAAGCATGTTTACACATGCATAGTGAAGGTATATTCTCGTATGTATAGACCTTATGCTTTCTAAATGATAGAACCTATTAAATTCTTACAAGAAACTCAGAAAGAAACATCAGTCATTCATCAAAGCATTTTTCTTTGAATTGGTTTTGTTGTCATTCAAAACACATGGGTGCAAGGGTTTTGGAGCTAACAATCTCCCCCTTTTTGATGATGACAAACCAATTTGAAGAAAATCTTTTGAAGAGATAATTGAAAGAGATATTGCAAGAAAGTAATCAAGATAAGCATATTCTTTCAATCAAACAGAATGAGAGACATTTAGGAAGTTTTTCTTCTTTAAGGCATGATATAGATTTTGTAAAAAGGACTTTTTGATGTTAAGTGACTTGGATCATAGCTGTTGTTGTATTGCATGAAAGTATAGGCTTGATGTACTTTTTGAAGGTATCAGAAAAACATTTTAATCATATTTGAGCCTTGATTGAAATAACTAGCTTGATTTTTAGTCAAAAGAAGTGAACTTTCTGTAGTTCTTCTTGCATGAGACTTTAATAGGTAATACTTGTGATATATTATCCTGATTAGACCCTTTTTAGCATGCTTTTGACCCTCCATACATAACAGAACCAGCGAATGCATATAAAATAACAAGCAAGGGATCATTCATTAAAGCATGCATATGAGTAGAAGAAACAGAAATAGAATCATGAAAAGGATAAAAGATAAAGATAAGAAGTAAATGATAATGAAAGAGTTGTTAAAAAACACGATTAAAAAAAATTCTTTGGAAAAGGCTCCCCCCTTAGTTTGGTCTTTGTCTCCCCCTGAATTTCTCAGCACAATAAGATTTTTCTTCCATATTCTTCTCCCTCTTTTGTCATCAACAAAAGAAGTATGCTGTAAGCCAGTAGCACTATCATTAGCCCTGCCGTCTTACTTCATGAAGAATGTCCTGAAGTAATGCTTCTTGCCCGCAAGAGTTAGCTTCAAGGTGATCCAGCCTACTTTGGATAAGACATTGTTAATGTAGTAGTAATTGGAAATCAGTGAAGCACGACTGCTCAGCTGGTATAGGTCTGCTGGATAAATGGTCAATGCCCTGAGGAGAAGGATCATGAATGGTTGATATAGGAGGCTGTTTAGTCTTTGAAGGAGAAGCAGCAGTAGTAGATTCGCTTTCTGAGGATGTCTCCATCTCGAATGTTGAATCTTGTTTAGAATCAGAGGTCATACGATTGTTAGAGGGAGCACCTCCATATCTGATGATAATTTCTAGCCTCTTGCTGTCATTTGAACTGTCCTCAAGAAGAATTTCTTTCCTTTTGCCCTTTCTGCCTTCAGCTTCTGTTGCTTCCTTTTCAACTGCGGCATCCCTGATTCTTAAACTTTGTCTTCTACCACTAGAAGGAACAGCGTTGATTGGTCTCCTTAGGGTTCTAAAGGAGTTGAAGGTGTACTCGGTACCTTCCATGTTCTCATGCCACTCATTTGTAAGAGGGTAATGCAAGTACTCAAAGATTTTGGTCAGTAGACTCCTGCAAGGCACAATAGCAGTTTTCTTTTCTCAGAAGAGATCGCACGTAGCATATGATCAAACATGAGTCTTGGCAAGTTAGCTCTTCATTTTGTCAATAAATAGAAGAGTAAGATATAATCCATCCCAACCAAGAGGTGGGTGCTACCTAAGCTAAGAAGCAGGGAAAATTGAATAACAGTAAAGACTTGCTTTATATTTGTGTTTACCATAGCTGTAGTAATCTCGCTTGGATGATGTTTAGAGACCCTAGTGAGACAACTGGAAACCTCTTCTACTATAATACCAAGAGTTGTGAACCATTTTGCCTCAGTCAAGCATCAAATTCCTTCATCTGGAGCATGAGTAATGTTGGAGAGATCCATGATGCTCAACTCTAAGTCCACTTTTCTGATATAAGATGTTAGCATAGAGTCGGTTACTTGAACCAGTTGAGAATAGAAGGCAGTGACCATCCCAAAAAAGACTCGATTAGATAAATCAAGAAACCCTTCCCATCCCGAAAAGGAGAAGACTTCAAGAAGAACAAGAACCTAAGCCATTAGCACCTGTGTTAGTCCTTTTCCAGGTGCTATTGGACGTCGAGAGAAGTTTTCTTTATAAAACCCTTGATGTATCGTGTAACGACTTGCCTATTTGTATTTTCCTCTGCTAATATAATTAATTGTGTATAATCAATAAGGTTTTAAAAATTTTTGTAGGCACAGTTAAGATCAAAACAATATAAGGAGTTTATACAAAAAATGAAAATTTATTTAATGATATAAAAAAATTTAGAATAATAATATTTTAATCAGTAATATGGGATGAGATCTTATAAATGATATTAGGACAAAATAAAAATTAGAATAAGGTTAAAATAATAATTTTACCAAATAAAGTTTTTTTAATGTCAACCGGGTACTGATATGATAAGAAACAGTACACCAAAATAGTTATAACTGGTATACAAAAACATTGAGTTTGGCTAAATTAATGAACATTATCTTATCTTAAATAAATTGTTACTTAGAATAATCAAATAAGTATAAATAATTTCAATACTGATACAAGGTAAATTGATCTGCAAAAAGAAATAATTTTCCCTTAATACAACTTACTCTCCATGTAATGTTAATTATAAAAATAAAAAATGAAGAGAGAGTTCTTTCTTTGTAGACACATTCACTTTTCCTTTCTCCATTTTTTTCGTTTCCTTTCTCTTTAGAAAATCCATCAAACTACTCTTTATACAAACAATATTTCTACACAAAACTCTAAACTAGCTTAAGGACATATTCTCTACCTCAAGATCACTTGAAGACCTTTTCTTTCCCTGCTCTTTGGACCACCAGCAGCGCACAAAAAGGGGCTGGAAATAGGGGGCTGAGGTTTATTAGTAAGGAAAAACTAGAGAAAAAGCTTGGAGGGAGGTAGAAAATTATTCCAGTCTTTTACTTCACAATATTTGGCTATTTTGCTAAGATAAGTGCTTGAACTTTGCTTAGGTTATGTTGCTGAAAATCTGAAACCAAATTTTAGAATTTGTGATGATTAAGTTATAATGAGATTATGTATATTGGAACATGAGTTTTATTTTAGAATTTCAGAATTTATAAGTGCTTGGACTATGATGAAATCTTGTGTATTGGAATTTTTGGTGTGCTGGAATTTTATGTGCTGAAATATTTATAGCATTAGTTCTTGGTTTATATGATAAAATAAGTGCTCTAAGTAGGTATGTGCTGGAATTTTACATGCTGAAATCTTTATAGCATTCGTTCTTGGTTTGTATGATATAATAGGTGCTCTATGTAGGTATGTACTAGAATTTTATTGTGCTAAAATCTTACAGCATTAGTTCTTAGGTTCTATGATCTTGCTATACATATATTAATTAAAGCTTGCAAAGTGGCAACAAAACTTGGCTTGTATCTTCAAAATTTAGAAGAAATGGTTGTCCAAGGAATGATAATGTATAGTAGAAATAGTTTGAGATCCATCGCAGGGAACTTGGTTCAATTATTGGAAAAATTGATAATAATTATTGCTAATCAAGGGATGTAACAAAAATTTTGATGGTATAAAATCTATTAAAAGCTTAGTAGATTTTGCAGAAAAACCATCATAACAATATACCAAATGTTACAGGAAATATTTCATAAGAGTTAACTAGAGACATTATACATATTCAAGAGATTTTAAGAGAATTTTTATACAAATGATAAAAGTGCACACAAAGACAGGAAACTTAAGAAAATAAATCTTGTGTAATGTAATTTGCTTGGTGGTAAGCTCATGGATTCACAGGTAGTAGTAGACGTACTAAGCCCTTAGAACTATATCAGGTTGTAATCGCGATGACATTAAATCGTTATAAGGAAAGAGATGTATTGAGAATAGCAAGGCTATTCTAGATGAGATGTAGTAGACGTACCCCATCTAGTGAACTATATCAGGTTGTAACGTGATGGCGTTACATCGTTGACAGTACGATCCAAAGTGAAGTATATCAGAAGAGTCCTATGAATTTTAACATTAAGTTTAAAATTTTCTAATAAAATTAAGTCATAAGAAATAATGATTCTAACTAAGGAAACCATTATATAAATACCTAAAGTTACTTTGCTTATCTTGCATTAAGTTGAATACCATTGAGTTGTAGACTGGTATATTTTCCTACTGGGAATCATTGATTCTTATCCCTACTGTATGATGTATTTTATATAGATGGCCTCGATCGTGTTCTTTCTCAAGACACCTGATTTCCAGTGGCATTATGACCTGGAGTTAAGGTTACTGTACTTGTTCGCTGAGTCTCATATCTGTGTTTACATACTATTTGATTACCCATTTGCTACTACTATTGTGAGTCCTACTTTTGTTCCAGAGTCCCCGTTTTCTGCTTTTTCACTGTATATGACTCATCCACCACAGCCACCACAGCCTGCCGTCGATGCTGAGTCTGATCCTTCAGAAGACACATCTTCTGGTTCCTCTACTCCTTCCGGAGGTAGTGGGGCATGGCAGGGCTAGGCACTACTCTCCACTTGCTTAACTGATTTTGGTGTATCCAACTTGTTTATAGACATAGCATGACTTAGAGTCCCTCATACTATCTGACTATCATGGGCTTTTACGTCTGACCTTTTGATGAACCACTAATCGAGGGAGTTAGGTGTATCTGTGTATAGTTGGTTGTTTTTGTTAGGCCCTAACTTGGATTAGGATGTCACTGCAAGGACCAGGGTAGGGTTATTTATACTACAACTGTAATTAGGTGTGAATGTATATAGTATAACTGTATGACTTATCTTACTATGGATGTAATATAAGATGTAAATTATCATGTGACCGACTTCTTAGGATGCGCATTACATTTCCGCTCTTTCTATACATTGATCATTACGTCAAAAGGACTACGAAACGCAAAAAACTAGTTTAGCTTTAACACAAGGCTCTTAATTATTACAACTTATACGTATATATTTCATATAGTTAAGAAATTACAAATCTATAAGATAAGTTATGAGTAACGACTACTTACTGTAATGTTATGCTCAAGCATAGCATTATAGTAGGAGGGGTATTACATTTTGGTATCAGAGCAGTTCATCTTATTAGAGCCCAGGGATGGTCTAACTTGCTTCTAAAGCACACTCTCAAATTTTAGTGTGATGCAGGAGAGTCTTATCAATTGAGATAAGGAGTAGATTTTCACAAGCATGATTGTCTGCTTTTGAAGTATTTACGATTCGTCACACTTAGCTTTGTATTGAGATTGATCACCTCTGTAACATCCTAATTTTTAACCCAAAACTCTAGAACATATTTAGGTTAATCATTAGTCTGTTACGTCATAGCTTCCTTATTACTTTAAAATACTTAGCGAAAATACTGGTAAATTTTTTTTTGAATTTATAAAAGCAAAGTGAGAGCCGCGCGACACGTTAATTAATAATGCACGAAAGGAAATAAAGCAAGCATCGCATAGCAACATGACATAAGCAAGTAAAGGCACATCATAATAACATTGAACTGCATATTTATATAATATATGATATGCCCACTTGTGTAGAGTGGGGCTTAGTTTGATACATCATAAACAGATACAATTACAAGAAAGTACAAAGGAAAAAACGACAGAAAGGTAAAAGCAACTCCCCTACCCCAGTGCAACTAAAGGGGTAATCTCTAAACAAAAGGAGATCCATCCCCATCTAAGTGGTTTCTGCTTTACCCGGGTACTCCATCAGTCGTACGTCACCTCTTACTGATGTCTATCTCGCTAGCGAGGCACATAACCAGGAAACTGGGCGAGCTCTTCTGGCGTAAAGAGGCGGAATGGGGATCGAGAGTGACCCCCGCGACATGGCCGCATCTTCGGTCGTCGTGCAAGCCGTGGCTGAGTCACGGTATCCTTACTGCCCTCTCTCATCGCTAGTGGAGTGGGGGCGAAGCTCTCGCTATACGGATGGGTAGGCGGGTCCTCGGACGGGTCGGTCTCTGAGAAGTAGGTCCGGGGCACGTAGTCGGGATAGTCACACATGGTTGAGGTGGCGGTGTGCATGCGGAGCACTCTCTCGTTATGCGTATGTGCGCGCTCAAAAACTGCTCATCGTCGCCGTAGGGTGCTGTCGGGGAGAAGTGATGGGTATGCACGGGGTGAGCGAAGGGACGTCCTATGAACATGAAGACTCGCACCGTGCACTGTCCCTCAAAATGGTATGACCCGTGATCCGGGTCATAGTGCACCTCCCACGTCGAGGTGTCCACAAAAACCACGAACGTCGCCATCTGAAGACGTGATGGAAAGAAAGAGATAGAGGGAGTGAGAATCTTACTAAAGAATCTCAGTAGGGCCTCCTACTACCTAGGTGTCATCATCTACGTCCTCAGGAACCTTGGGTTTAGTGAACAAAATAAGTGAGCATACATTAAGTCTATTTTTAGGTTTTTAAAACATATTTAGCCAAGGTCCGTTCATTTTAGCATGATTTTTAATGACATGGATGCAATTATATTAAAGAATGTATGCATGGCTCTACTTAATGCAAGGAAATAATCACATCATTAAGAATATCATAATAGTGGCATAAAGTGGCAATTAAATTCTCATATGGGAAACTTTGTGACATAAACATCATACTTTACTTTCTCATAGGCCACCCTAAAAGACAATCGCTCTGGGGGTGCTCGGCCGAACCAGTGTCACCCAGAATGTGTCACATCTCTAGGTTATGAGCTCATACCTTAACTAGTCGTCACTAGTTCTTACTTATCAATCCCGATAAGCGTAACATAATCATAAACATAATCCCGACTTATCCAGTACGGGCTAGGGGGCATTTTCTTAGGGGTGCTCGGCCGAATCGGTGTCACCCAAGAATTCATCTTGGTAGCGATGTCACATGAGTTCTCTGGAGGTGCTCGGCCGAACCGGTGTCATTCGAGAATTCATCTTAGTACCTCATAAAAATCTCATAAGTTTTCAAAAACTTTCTGAGTTCCGAATTTGTCAGAAATTCAGCAGCATAACTGCAGCATGCCGAATTTCTTCCAAATTCTTCTTTATGCCACAGAAGTCATTCAAACATGCATCCTCCATCATAATTTTTCATGCATTCACATAATCATTCTCATGCGTTCACAAGCAACGTTAAAAATCCATTATGCTCTTGATCCTACAGTATCTTATGCTTTGACCCTTACGGGCTTTAAACTTGTGATGTAATTAACCTATCATCTTCTATAACCTTTTATGCACCTAAGGGTTCTCTTATAATAGATCTCATTATTATTCATGCTCTCTATTAAATCTGAACAACATCATTCCTTAGGGGTAGCATTATAAACATATAATTACGGGGTTCTAGAACTTACGTTTTAGACCCTTTCTTGGTTCTGTCTTCGCCTAAGGCGCTATAAGTTAAACCCAAACCAATTATGAGATATTCCTATGTATAAGGACTAATTATAAACCACGTCTACCATATTATGAGGTTTCTGGACAGATTCTAAAGATTAAATGTTCTAAGAGTTCTAGAATTGCGGTTTTACGGTTTACTAGTTACTAGTTTCTCTATAGGTGCTAAAATTCAATCCTACTTCAATTGTAACCAAATTTTTCATGATTAAACAATCCTAATCTGATTATATTCCCATTGAAACAATTTGGGCAGTGTCCAAAAATAAATGGGTTAAAACTATGCTAAATCTTGACTTTACAGTTTTTCTAGAAAGCTAGTTTCTCTCCTATCATGCATAGAAATGTTCCCACTTCAACATACATAATTTTTACTCATTCAAACACATCAAAACATCATCATACAGTAGCAAACTCATCATGGAAGAACCGAAACTTTAAGTTTCCAAAAAGATGCATAACTTGATATTTCTAAAATGTATAAGTTGCTAGTTTCTCTTGGAACCATTTTTAGGACTTCTAAAACTCATTTGCAAACCCTTTTATTTTGTAAAAGAGCTAAAAACATCCTTAGGTCAGTGACCACTTAACCCCTCCTCAAAAGGGTATTAAATTCATAAATCTTGTTGGTCTTAATCTCATAAACTTCATGAGGTTTTAAAGAAAATCTTAAAACTTAGATTGTTGGCCCTTGTAGCTAGATGAAACTCATTCCAAGTTCATCGCCACTACTTGACTGAAATTATGCATTCATAGAATGCTCCCATATTAAACTTTAACTTGAGATAAAATGGGCAAGTCTTTGAGCTCTAAGGTCTTTAAGTGATGACATAATTTAAACATGTTATGCACATCATTTTTATTCTTCATTACAAAGTAAAGTGAGAGCTTAAACTAAATATGCAAGACTTGAATTATAAATATACAAAGCTTGAATTAAATATGCAAGACTTGAAATATAAATATGCAAAACTTAAAATATAAATATGCAAGTTCATTTCTTTATTTTAGTGCTCTAGGCCCAGCAACAATCGACTTTAAGGCCGAAATAGAAAGGTTTTGAGATTTAGTTAGGTGATAGTGCAACTCTGATCTCATTTTAAATCTTTATGTTCTTTAGTGATGAAAGGTAAATATGCTAGACAAGAATGTAAATATGAGATGCAATCCATTCTTCATCCTTTAACCTTAAGTGATGGCTTGGAAATTAAATATGAATGCAAAGCTCAAAGTAAATATGTAATGCATAAGCTTGAATTTAAATATGAATGCTAGTTCATTTTATTTCTTATTAGAGCTCATACAAGACTTTTAAAGGAACTTAAACCTCAACCCAAACTTATCATGACAAGATAAAGTAAAGACAAGTGTGAACCTCAAAGGTTCTTTAAAAACACAAAGTTTCTTTTCTTGAGATGTGGTCATAGATAACATTTTTATTAAAACTCAAGCTCTAGAGACCTCATTGTGATGAATACATAGTCATCATCTACTAGCTCTCATCATCAAGCCATTAAGAACCTCATTGGCCAACATGGCCGAAAATGTGAAGGAAGAAAAGGAAAAGGAACCGAAACTTTTAAGAAAAAAAAGGAAACATTTGAAACACTAGAGACCATGATCTTGATGATGCATTAACACCATCATCATGAGTCCTCATCATTGAGTTCATGTAACCATTTTAAAACATCATCAAAGTGAAAGGTTTCCAAGGTTCAAGAAGAAAAACTAAAACATCTTTAAATTAAGAACAAAGATCAAACTTTAGAGATTATCCAAGTGATAGACATCACCACCATGAAACCTCATCATTAAGCTCTCATTCCTTTGCTCTCAAAGGCCCATGGCCGAAACAAGGAGGAGAAGAAGAAGAAAAGAAGTTCTAAAAAGATTCAAGAGAAACTATGAACACATAACTAGAGATGGAACTTAAATAGAGAAAATACTTGAAAGAAAATCCCTACCAAGTGATTTGGAGATTGGGATGAGAGAAGAGGATGAAGAACTTGAAGAACTTGAAGACTTGAACTTGAGAGAAAAAGAAAACTTTGAAGTGCTCTTTGAAACCTTACACTTAGCAAATGAACCCAAAATGATGCAAGTTTACCCAAGCATGCTATTTATAGAGAAATGAAACAAATGCAAGGTGAAAATGGGGGGTGAGGGCTTCGGCCATTACAGCATCATGGGCAGCCCCATGAGTTCCATGAGGTGAGATGTTGTGATCTTGAGGCATGGTGAGGTATGGTTCAAAGTATGGTGAGGTATGGTTCAAGGTATGGCTTCAAGCATGGTTCTTTGAGTGAGAAACAATTCAACATGTGATGCAAATGGGAGAGATGGCCGAATGTGCATCAGCCATGGGGGGAGGATTTCTTGTATTTTAATTGTGGTTTAGAGTTGTGTTTAGGTGTATCTTTGATTAGGATTAAGATCAAGAATTTGTAAGAAAGTGTTTAGGTGAGAAAATGGGTAATCAAGGTTGTCAAGACATAATTAAGGAGTGGTCTTGCATCATTAGTGAGTTATAAAATTATTTTAGTATATAAACAATTCTAGACACAATTCCTTGATTTAAGGAATTGGAGAGAGAAAACACTATTCAAAATTCCAAGAGTGAAATCTTGAGTTTTAGAAAGGAGATTTAAATCTAATCTAAGCAATCTTAGGTTCTAATTAATTTTAATAATTTATTTTGACTCTAGATTAATTATGAAAATTAATTAATCTTCAATTAGAGCCTAATATTGCTTAGCTTTGCTTAATTACATCATTAACCTCAAAAACACTATTCTAGGGGCAAAATCGTAATTTTACACTAAAACTGCCCGGGACCACCAGGACTCAAATAGATGCTTTGAAACATGTAAAAATATTGTTTTAAACCTCTGGGGAAAGTTTCGGGCTCAAACGGCACCTGTACCCGCATAAAAATGCTATAGGGGTATTTTGGTCATTTTGACTCGAAACTGCAGAAAATGAGACTTTCGCCTCCGGAACCACTCAAGGGTCATTCAATCCCCTTCAACACATTGAGTTGGCCTTTTGAGGACTGCCGGGTCGGCCATCCTCGAATTCCGGGCCGAAAATGACCTCAGGGGCATTTTGGTCATTTTCCACTCAGACAGAAAATCGGGGCGTTACAACCTCAATGTCTTTATTATGTGTGCCAGGAACTAATGGCTTCAGGTAGGCGTAGGACTAACAATAACCCTGACGGCATGCCTGATGAGAACACAGTAGCCTTTATGCATGATTTTTGGAATATGGCCCAGGCTGTTAGAGAACAAGCAATGGCTACTAATCGGATGATGGAAACATTGGGAAGACAAATGGGATAAAGGAATGATAATGGAAATGGCCATGAGCGATTAATGTTCTCAGAATTTCAAAAGGCAGGTCCACCTCGTTTTAGGGGAACTATGAACCTTGATATGGCTGAAGAATGGATACAAACAATTGAGAAAGTCTTTTCAGTATTGGATTGCTCAAATTAACAGAAGGTAATCTTTGCTACTTTTGTACTGGATGCTAATGCAAATTTCTGGTGGGTTGGAACACGGAGGCTCTTGGAGGGAGTTGGTATTGAGATTACTTGGGAGGTGTTCAAGGCAGCCTTTTACAAGAAATATTTTCCTATTTTTGTAAGGAATGCAAAGGAGTTGGAATTCCTGAGACTCGAACAAGGAAATATGACTATGCCTGAATACATAGCTAAATTTGAGGAATTATGTAAGTTTTCTACCATTTACCAGCAGAAGCCTAATGAGGAGTAGAAATGTGTGAAATATGAAGGGGGTCTGTAGGACGGATGGAAATTAGAGATTTCCCTACATTGGTGAATAAGAGCACTTTAGTAGAAGAATACTCTAAGAAGTTGACTATATCCCAAGCAAAGCAATATCATAATAGGAGGAATTTTGCATTGAAGGCCCAAGGTTTAAACATTTCCTCCCACCATGAAGGGATTTTCCTCACGGGAATGGAAAATGGAAGCAGTTGCAGAGGTCGATTACTAACAAGGAATGCCTGAAATGTGGGAAGCATCATGGTGATAAACCATGTTTATTTGGACAGAACGTTTGCTATCACTGCAGAAAGCCAGGTCACATGAGTGGAGAATGTCCAACTAGAGATTGACCACCTTTTTCTAAGCCACAACAACAGGGTCGCGTTTACACTATGAATGTTGAAGAAGCTACACTATCCGAGGAACTCATTCAAGGTACGTGCAGAATTAATCAAGAGTCCCTAATAGTACTATATGATTTAGGAGCCACACACTCATTTATATCTCTGAAATGTGTGCATTTTCTGAAATTGCCCATATTTGTTTTACCCTATGATTTGGCTGTCTACACACCTACTAATAGACCTGTAAAAACAAGTCAATTTTGTAAAAGCGTCCTTGTTCAAGTTGAAGGTAGAACATTCATAATTGACTTAGTCTGCCTGCCATTAGTTGGTCTCGATCTTATTCTTGGCATGGATTTGTATGATATTAAGATGCTATGATAAGACAGTAGTGTTCCCATCAGATATCCTTTTTGAACAAAAAGTCTCCATGTGTTTTTACCTAAATTCCTTAGAATTAGGATGTGAAAAGTCTAGTAGATAGGGATACGTATTCTTGATGACTAGCATAGCAGAGGGTGAATAGGAATTAGAAGAGATTCCGATAGTCTGAGAATACTCTGATGTATTTCCAGAAGATATACCGGAATTTCCGCCACGGAGGGAGGTAGAGTTCTCTACTGACTTGGTACCAGGAACGGGTCCAATCTCAATAGCTCTTTATCAGATGTCTCCTTTGTAATTAGTAGAATTGAAGAAGCAGATTGAAGAGTTATCGAGTAAACATTTTATTCGACCTAGTGCATCACCATAGGGAGCTCCTGTACTCTTAGTGAAAAAGAAGGATAGAGGTATGAGGCTATGTGTTGACTATAGATAACTGAATAAGGTGACGATTAAGAATAAATATCCTCTCCTAAAGATTGATGATCTCATGGATCAACTGAGGGGAATGACAGTATTCTCCAAAATTGATTTGAGGTCTGGGTATCATCAAATTCGAGGTCGGGAAGTAGATATTCCAAAGACTGCTTTTAGAACACAGTATGGGCGTTATGAATATACAGTGATGTCCTTTGGATTAATAAATGCCCCAGCTATTTTCATAGACTACATGAATCAAATCTTCCAACCTTATCTTGATAAGTTTATGGTTGTCTTTATAGATGTTATTCTCATCTATTCAAAGACCGAGGAAGAACATGAGATGCACCTCCGAACGGTGCTACAGATTCTGTGAGAGTGGAAACTGTACGCCAAGTTGTCAAAATGCGAGTTTTGGATTAAGGACGTAAAATTTCTTGGCCATGTTGTATCACAGGGAGGAATCGCAGTTGATCCAGCAAAGATTGAAGCAGTTCTAAAGTGGGAAAGGCCAACCACTATTACAGAAATTCAAAGTTTCTTAGGATGAGCTGGGTATTATAGAAGATTTATCAAAGGATTCTCCCAGATATATTTGCCTTTGACAAAGCTAACTCGCAAGAATACACCATTAACTTGGACGATAGAGTGTGAGAAGAGTTTTCAAGAACTCAAGCAGAGTTTGACAACGACACCAGTGTTGGCCTTGCCAGATCCACATGGTCCATTTGAAATCTACTGTGATGCGTCAGGAAGAGGCTTAGGGTGTGTTTTGTTGCAGAATAGAAATGTGGTGGTCTATGCTTCAAGGCAGTTGAAGTTGCATGAGGTGAACTACCCTACTCACGATCTTGAACTGGCAGTAGTAGTATTCGCTTTGAAAATTTGGAGACACCATCTCTATGGAGCAAAGTTTGAAGTCTTTTCTGATCACAAGAGTCTCAAATATCTTTTTGATCAGAAAGAGTTGAACATGAGACAACGTAGGTGGATGGAATTTTTGAAGGATTATGACTTTGATCTAAGCTACCATCCAGGAAAGGCAAATGTAGTAGCAGATGATCTCAGCAGAAAGACCTTGAGTATTTCTTGGATGATGATTGAGGAAACAGAGTTAGAAGAGACTTTCTAAAACCTTAAGTTGGGAATAGAAGAGAGGCCTAAGAATGTCTATTTAGGTCAAATTAGGATCACAAGTGACATCAAGAAGGAGATTTCACGAGCCCAACAAGAAGATTCAGAATTTCAGAAAACCATGGCCTTAGTTCAATCTGGGAAGCAGGCTGGGTTTGCCCGAGATAAAGATAGGATATGGAGGTGTCAAGATCGGATCTGTGTACCAAGAACGGGAAATCTTCATCTTGATATTCTATAAGAGGCTCACCAAGGTAATTTCTCTATACAACCAGGAGTCACAATAATGTATAGAGATCTTAAGAAGATGTTCTGGTGGCCAAAAATGAAGGTTGATGTAGCAGAAATAGTCTCTAAGTGTTTGACTTGCCAGAAGGTGAATATTGAGCATAAGAAGCCACCAGGTACACTACAACCCCTTGAAGTTCCAGGATGGAAATGGGAGGGCATTTCCATGGACTTTGTGACAGGATTACCTAAGACACCATCGGCATATGATGCTATCTCACTACACCAAAAAGGCAGTTTTGCAGCGGTTGATCTGCGGCGGTTCATCAAAACCGTCGCAAGATAAGTACTTCAAGGTGGTTTGGCAACCATCACCAATTAATGGTATATAGCGGCAGTTTCATGCTCACCGCCGCTAAATTATTGTAAGTGTAGTGGCGGTTTATGCGGCAGTCACACTTTATGTCAACATATTGCGGCGGTTTTACAGAACTGTCGCAAAAAAATTGTTCATTGCGCCAGTTAAAGCAGCAGTTTCAGCTAAAATTGCCTTATAGCGGCGGTTTTCCAGAACTGCCGCAAAAAAATTGTTCATTCCGTCAGTTAGAGCAGCAATTTCAATTAGAATTGTCTTACAGCGGTGGTTACAAAACCGCCGCAAAGTGCAAAGTTTGTTTTTATGTGTAAAATTCATAAATAACAGTGATATTTAAATCTAAGAACCCATAAATACTACCTAAACTCTTCACCATTAGACTAAGTCTAATAACTTCAATTTTAAAATTTTTCATATAAATATGTTAAAAATTAAATATTATATTTCTATTATTATTACTAGCATTGTGCCTTTATATATTGAGTCACATATTTTACTTTTATTTTTTGTTGTTTAAGTGATTAAATTTTGCTATAAATATGTTGTCACAATGTCTTAGAGCATGCCAAATGAGAAATAATTTTGTTTTAAAAGATTGATTAACACTAAATAAAAAAATTCTAAAGAAGATTTGATTAAAAAATAAAAAACAATTAAAAATATTTTATTTAAAAAATAATTAGAAAAATGATTTGATTGATAGAAATGACATTCATCAATTTTAATTTCATTTTATTCTCATTTTTTAAACATTTTTTAATTAATTTGAGTGAAACTCTAGTGTCTTACTCACTTGTTGCATACTCTTCATTATGTAATTAACGGAGAAGCGTTCGTAGTGTAAATCCCTCAACGACGCCATAACTAGCATGATGAGTAGCCCTCTTTGTGAACTCACAATCAGCATGAATAGCCTTCTCTGTGACTTCTCAATTAGCCATGAATAGTCCCTTTAGCAGCGCCATAATATTATATATTTCCCTTTCCCCTTTCTTGATCCGTTCTCTATACAATATTATGAAAATATAATCAGCATAATTTGAATTAATTTCACTTTATATTTAAAATAAACAAAGCAGATAATTTCATATTTTCCTACTTAAAAATATTAATTAAATTATCATACATATAAAAAATTTACTAATATATATTATTAACGATTAATATTTAATAAATTGATAAAATACTTAAATAATTAAATAATTAATTTTTCTATCCATTAATTTGATTACTCATAAATTTATAAAATCTTAACAGTTATCATTCTAAAATTCATTTTTTTTATTGACAAGTTGGATTTTTTTAATTTTATAACATAATAGTTAAATTTAAATTATAATTTTTTATTTTCACCCTTATTTTTTTAAAATGAAAAAAAAATTAAAGAAGTACTGATGGAGTGGCGCGAAGAAGGTGAAATATTTGTAAGCACAAGGGACCTCTCACCGAAACAAAATTGAGAACCTCACCAAAACGCAAAAAACCTCTCGTTCGTTTTGTGCTCTACGCCCATTTTGTGCTCTACGCCCATTCACCGTTCACCGTACGTCGTCGCCGTCCTCGCTTTCTCTCTCTCGCGCACACACACCGTCACCGTCCTCCATCATTCGCAGGTATCCCTCTCTCCCTCTCTCTCTGTTCATTTTCGTTTTCGTTCCTTCAAGGGTTTGGCCTCTTTGATTAATTATTTTTTTCAGTCCTCGCTTCCTCACACACCCTCGCCATCTCGTGGTCTCGCCTCACTCACACACACCGTCGCCATCTTCCATCATTCGCAGGTATCCCTCTCTCCCTCTCTCTCTGTTTATTTTCGTTTTCGTTCCTTCAAGGGTTTGGCCTCTTTGATTAATTATGAAAAAAATGATCCAATGAATAGCAATTAAGATATGGGTAATGTTAAGCATTGAATAGTTGATAATTTGATATGATCTCAAAGACAACCATTGAAAGAGAGAAACTTAGATAACTGAAAATTGAATCTTTTATTACAGTGTTGTGCCAGATGTAAAAGGTTCGTCAAAGAGCTTTCCAAAGCATGAGACACGACACCTTTCAGAGCACAAGGTGTGATATATGCTATAATAACATATATGTATCCCTCATTAACAATTCAAAATACTATGTAAACCCCATTGATAAGCACTTGCTTTCTAGTTATTTGTTTTTGGACTGATTGGCTTATTTTCTAGAATATTGCCAGATGTGCAAGATTTAGTCCTAATGGAAGGTTTGTTCCCACCGGTAATGCAGATACATCAATAAAGCTATTTGAGGTGCTGATTTATAGTTACATGTTTTGCTTTTTATCCAAAACAACAAGTTACATGTTTGCTTTTCCTTGGACACCACTTTCAAACTTACGCTTTCATTTCTTTGGCAGGTTTCAAAGATCAAGCAAATGTTACTTCCAGATACAAAAGATGGACCTGTCAGGCCTATCATACGAACATCTTATGACCACATACAAGTATATTTTCATTTTTCCAAGTTCGGTTGGATTAATCATGCAAAGAATGTTTCTTTTATTGCAAAATTTGTAATTTCGTATGATTAAGATTATGATTTGACATTTCCACTGATTATTGATGTCTGTTGACTTGGCTTCATGATGCTGTTGTGACTTCTAACATGCCAAATGCCTAGTTTGTTTGGGTTTGAAAATACATTATAATTTATATAGTTAACTACTAGTTTGAAAATATAATGATATTGAACATTGTATGCTGACTAGATAGGCATATACTTGGTCTGCATACCTGTTTCTGAAAAACAGAGCACCAGTCTATGCTGGTTAGCAAATTTACCAGTTACTCAAATCATATGATTTCTCTTTTATGAGATTTTTTTCTTTTCAATTTTATGTCCTTTCACCAAACTTTTGGAAACTCATGCTTTAAATTTTAAAATTAGTATGAAATTGATGAATTTACACAAAACATCAGAAGTCAACATGCCAACTCTTATCTGTATTTGTTTTAGTGCAGTATTTTTTTTTTGTTTAACCAAAATTTAGTTTGATGTAATGTTACGAGTTTTCGCATATACTTCTTTTCATTTATCCAATTGGAAATATACTTTGTAAATTACAAAGTTTATTTAATGATCCTGCGAAATTGTATGTGTATATTTGATTTTTTATTATAACAAAACTGCAGCCAATAAATGATCTGGATTTTCATCCAGAAGGTATCATCCTGATTTCTGGAGCCAAAGATCAAACAATAAAGTAAGACCTCTTGTAGTATTACTATAGCCTATTAGTTGCACTTAAGTCCTCTGTCTAAGCTGATGTTAAGGAATTTAATGGAAGGAGTAACATGTGCCTTTAATGCGATATTTAATGGCTAAATTGTAACTTTTTAAACTCCCTTTGTGTGTGAAAAGAAAATTTGCTCCTTTTAAGTTTTAATTTGTATCAGACAAGCAAAGCTCTTCTTCCCCAAATGAACAATTCATGGCTTCATGAACCAATCACCTCCCCATATATGAATGGAAAATTCAACCCAACCTTTCCCCAATCGAAATTCACAGGTTTGGTCTTGTACTACCAAGCTTTTCTGTTCATCCTATGATGCTTATTGATTCCACTTCAACAGAGACGTCTACACCACACTAGAGCCAATAACCATATCATGTTGAAAGGAAGCTTAATCAAATACAGAAAGGGTTTTTTTGGGGGAATTGACAGACTGCTTGATGCGGTTCATTGAGAGGATAGAGTAGGGAAATCAAATCCAACTTAAACGGTGTTGGCTACCATTAGCAGAAAGGGAGGTTGGTGTGAAGGTGTAAAAAAGAACTGTGTCATACTTAATTACCACAAAATGGGACATCAGCACTTTCCCCTTTCTTTTTTATTGTTTTAGTCCTTGTTATTTTGGAAAATGCTCTTTCAATTTGACATGCTGCTTTCAACCTTGTTCAGGTTTTTTGATATTTCTAAATCCAATGCAAAGAGAGCATACAGGGTTATCCAGGTTGTGCTATCCTATATTTCTATATTTAAGCTTTGGCAATGAGAAAGCAATCGTAAGAATCAAGTATAAACTTTTAGATTGTTGAATTTTGTTCTGCAGGACACACACAATGTTCACTCTGTTTCTTTTCATCCGTTTCTAATTTCAGGCAACAAACATAGGCTCACCATTAGAAGCAAGGCGCTCTTCGAAGGCTAGTTATGAACCCCAAAATGAAGGACCACCATCATCATCTAATTCTTAGTCTTTTTTCTTTAGATTACAAGTCTACTGATGTTAAAAAAATTTTATGTTAAGGATTTGTGTTTGCTTAGACCTTAGCAAGATAAACTTGCATTTTATGCATTGGTTTGTTCTTAATATCTTTTGAATTATATATTTGGACTAATTTGATTGAATATTTTTAAGGTACATTAATGAATTTGATTTTTAGTAATAAATAAATGGATTCAAAGAAGAATTACTCAAGTAAAGATAGTTTGATAATGTTACTAAGATTAAAACTTAAAAAAAATAATTCAGATATGCATTGATTTAGTAGTGACAATTCAAAAAACAAATAAATAAATTAGTTGTGACGATTTCAAACTGCCACAAATTGATTCAGCATAATGTTAACTAATAGCGGCGGTTACATAAATCGTCGCAATAATTTTAGCAAGTTCATAGGAATAAAATTGGTGGCGGTTGAAACCGCTGTAAATTATGGACGAAAAATAGTGGGAGCAAGTGGTGGCGGTTAATGAACCGCCGCTAAGCTTTTTTTAATAAAGTGATTTGCAGTGGTTCAACCGCCACTCAAACTGTCGCAAAATAACTTGCGGTGGTTGTTCCAGCGGTTGCTCAAAATCGCTGCAAAATGGTTGGCGACGCTCGAGATAGAGAACCGCCGCAAATTGTTAATAGTGGCGGTTTGAACTGCCACAAAACATGAAATGAATCGCCGCAAAACACCTATTTTGGTGTAGTGTCTAAGTTATAGTGGACAGACTAACTAAGTCTGCACATTTTCTACCTATCAGAGTCTCGTATTCTCTGGAAAAATTGGCTAAACTCTATATAGAGAGATTGTGAGGCTGCATGGCGTTCCTTCAACTATAATCTCAAACCGGGATCCGCAATTCACTTCAAGATTTTGGGAACTTTTCAGAAAGCTTTTGGAAGCAAACTTTGTCTAAGCATGGCTTATCATCCCCAGACTGACGAATAAACTGAAAAGACCATTCAAACACTGGAAGATATGTTGAGAGCATGTGTACTAGAACATCGTGGCAGTTGGGACAGCTATCTGCCACTGATTGAATTTTCCTACAATAACAGCTATCACGCAAGTATCGGATTGGCTCCTTATGAAGCTCTGTATGGACAGAAGTGTCAATCACCTCTTTATTAGTATGAATCAGGCGAGACTATCCTTTTGGGACTAGACCTCATCCGACAAACTATTGAATAGATAAAGAGGATCCAAAGTAAGATTTTGACTGCTTAAAGCCGACAGACTATTGAATAGATAAAGAGGATATGAAGTAAGATTTTGACTGCTCAAAGCCAACAGAAAAGCTACGCTAATAAGAGGAGGAGACCGTTAGAATTTCTAGAGGAAGATCACGTATTTTTGAAAGTTACCCCTATGACCAGGATAGGTAGGGCCATTAAAGTCAGGAAGTTAAATCCTTGCTTTATAGGTCCATTTCAAGTCCTAGGTCGTGTAGGCTCAGTAGCATACTGAATAGCTTTAGCTCCACATCTTTCAAACCTCCATGAAGTATTTCATTTGTCACAACTTTAGAAATACAACCCTGATTCCAGTCATATACTGGAACCTAAATCACTACGGTTAAGGGATGACTTAACTTTCGAGTTACCTCCGGCACAAATAGTAGATAGAAGCACGAAGCAATTTCGAGAGAAATATGTCTCTCTTATCAAGGTTGCATGAGGAAGAGAAGGATTCAAGGAGTATACATGGGAGTTAGAATCTAGTATGCGAGAAGACTATCCCGCACTTTTCACAGGTACTAAATTTTGAGGGCAAATTTTTCAAAGGGGGTAGATTGTAACGACTTGCCTATTTATATTTTCCTCTGCTAATATAATTAATAGTGAGTAATCAGTATGGTTTTAAAAATTTTGACAGGCACAATTAAGATCAAAACAATATAAGGATTTTATAAAAAAATGAAAATTTATTAAATAATATAAAAAAATTTAGAATAATAATATTTTAATCAGTAATATACGATGAGATCTTATAAATGATATTAGGACAAAATAAAAATTAGGATAAGGTTAAAATGATAATTTTACCCAATAAAGGTTTTTTTTTATGTCAACCAGGTACTGATATGATAAGAAACGGTACACCGAAATAGTAATAACTGATATACCGAAACATTGAGTTTGGCTCAAGTAATGAACATTATCTTATCTTAAATAAATTGTTACTTAGAATAATCGAATAAGTATAGATATTTTCAATACTGATACAAGGTAAATTGATCTGCAAAAAGAAATAATTATCCTTCAGTATAACTTACTCTCCAAGTAACATTAATTATAAAAATAAAAAATGAAGAAAAAGTTCTTTCTTCTTAGACACATTCACGTTTCCTTCCTCCATTTTTTTTGTTTCCTTTCTCTTTAGAAACTCCATCAAACTACTCTTTATACAAACAATATTTCTACACAAAATTCTAAACTAGCTTAAGGACATATTCTCTACCTCAAGATCACTTAAAGACCTTATCTTTCCCTGCTCTTTGGACCACTAGCAGCACACAAAAAGGGCTGGAACTAGGGGGCTGAGGTTTGTTAGAAAGGAAAAACTAGAGAAAAAGCTTGAAGGGAGGTAGGAAATTATTCTAGTCTTTTACTTTATGATATTTGGCTATTTTGCTAAGATAAGTGCTTGAACTTTGCTTGGGTTATGTTGCTGAAAATCTGAAACCAAATTTTAGAATTTGTGATGGATTAAGTTGTGACGAGATTATGTATATTGGAACTTGAATTTTATTTTAGAATTTATAAGTGCTTGGACTATGATAAAATCTTGTGTGTTGTAATTTTTGGTGTGCTGAAATATTTACAGCATTAGTTCTTGGTTTATATGATAAAATAGGTGCTCTAAGTAAGTATGTATTGGAATTTTATGTGCTGAAATCTTTACAGCATTAGTTTTTGGTTTGTATGATATAATAAGTGCTCTAAGTGGGTATGTGCTGGAATTTTATTGTGCTGAAATTTTACAGCATTAATTCTTAGGTTGTATGATCTTGCTATACATATTAATTAAAGCTTGAAAAGTGGCAGCAAAACTTGGCTTGTATCTTCAAAATTTAGAAGAAATGGTTGTCAAGGAATGATAATTCATAGTAGAAATAGTTTGAGATCCATTGCAAGGAACTTGGTTCAATTGTTGGATAAATTGATAAGAATTATTGCTAACCAAGGGATGTAACAAAAATTTTGATGGTATAAAATCTATTAAAAGCTTAGTTGACTTTTTAGAAAAACCATCATAACAGTATACCAAATGTTACAGGAAATATCTCATAAGACTTAAATAGAGACATTATAAATATTTAAGAGATTTTAAGAAAATTTTTATACAAATGATAAAAGTGCACACAAAGAAAGGAAATTTAAGAAAATAAATCTTGTGCAATGTAATTTGCTTAGTGGTAAGCTCATTGATTCACGGGTAGTAGTAGACGTACTAAGCCCTTAGAACTATTTCAGGTTGTAATCGCGATAGTGTTACATCGTTATGAAGAAAGGGATGTACTGAGAATAGCAACGCTATTCTAGATGAGATGTAGTAGACACACTCCATCTAGTGAACTATATCAGGTTGTAACGTGACGGGGTCACATCGTTGACAGTGCGATCCAAAGAGAAGTATATCAGAAGAGTCCTATGAGTTCTACCATTAAGTTTAAAATTTTCTAATAAAATTAAATCATAAGAAATAATGATTCTAACTAATGAAACCATTATATAAATACCTGAAGTTACTTTGCTTATCTTGGATTAAGTTGAATGTCATTAAGTAATAGACTGGTGTATTTTCCTACTAGGAATCATTGATTCTCATCCCTACTGTATGATGTAGTTTATATAGGTGGCCTCGATCTTGTTCTTTCTCGAGACACCTGATTTCCAGTGGCATTATGACCCGTAGTTAGGGTCACTGTACTTGTTCACTGAGTCTCGAATCCGTGTTTATATACTATTTGATCACCTGTTCGCTACTACTGTTGTGAGTCCTACTTTTGCTCCATAGTCCCTTTTTTTCTTTTTCACTGTATATGACTCATCGACCACAGCTTGTTGTCGATGCTGAGTCTGATCCTTCAGAGGACACATCTTCTGGTTCCTCTACTCCTTCCGGAGGTAGTGGGGCCTGGCAAGGCTACCTAGCTGATGTGCTTAATAGGCACTACTCTCCACTTGCTTAACTGATTTTGGTGTATTCAGCTTGTTTATAGACATAGCATGACTTAGAGTCCCTCATATTATCTGACTATCATGGGCTCTTACATCTGACCTTTTGATGAGCCACTAATCGAGGGAGTTAGGTGTATTTGTATATAGTTGGTTGTTTTTATTAGGCCCTAACCCGGATTAGGTGGTCACTGCAAAGACTAGGGTAGGGTTATTTATACTACAAATATAATTAGGTGTGAAAGTATATAGTATAACTGTATGACTTATCTTACTATGGGTGTAATATAAGATGTAAATTATCGTGTGACTGACTTCTTAGGATGCGCATTACATTTTCGCTATTTCTATACGTTGATTGTTACGTCGAAAGGACTATGAAACCTGAAAAACTAGTATAACTTCAATGCAAGGCTCTTAATTATTACAACTTATACGTATGTATTTCACATAGTTAAGAAATTACAAATCTATAAGATAAGTTATTAGTAACAACTACTTACTGTAATTTTATTACTCGAGCATAACACTATAGTAGGAGGGGCGTTACATATCGGATCTGTAAACATCTGAAAAGTTCCCATTTCAGCTATACATTTAGAAGAATGCTTTCCTTGAGCCATAATCAGATGATGGGAGGTATAGAGAAGCAAAGGTTAAGGCTTGGAAGAAGAATGAGGTTAACGAAGATGATGTTTTGTGAGAAAATGAAACGGTTGAGGATTTATATTTTTGAGGAGAAGTAATAACGTGTGGGGAGTGAAATTTATTTAAGTGATGTGATATAACTGATAGAAGATGAGGCGACGTGGGAGAGAGAAAGACTTAAAAGAGAGGGAAATATCCCGCCTAATCATTGATCTTTCAGAAAAGAAATTTTTGACTTTTGAGTTCATTTTCTGAAGAACTTTCTTTCTGATCTTTACTATGCTCTTTCTGATTCATCAATTTCCTATCTGCATATACCTGAGAATTCCGTCTTCTTTTTGAACTACTTTCTGACCTTTCGTCTTGCAAACTATCATCTTGTCCTTTTGGGCTTCAGTTTGAGAGATGAAAGAGAGAACCTAGAGATGATTTACTTTTAAAAAAAAAACTATGCAGATTTGAAAATGATTAAGTTTAAAAGCTTTTTCAAAACACAAAAATGATCTTCAGCTAGTGGCTTTGTGAATATATCTGACACTTGATCTTTAGTATTCACAAACAGGAACTCAATATCGCCTTTTTGAATATGATCACGAATGAAATGGTGTTTAATGTCAATATGTTTGGATCTAGAGTGCTGAATAGGAATCTTTATAAGACTTATAGCACTTGTATTATCACAGAAGATGGGAATTTTGGAGTACCTCAAGTGATAATCATTTAGCTAATTTCTTATCCATAGCATTTGAAAGTAGTAGTTAGCAACAGCTACATATTTGGCTTCAGCAATGGAGAAAGCTATAGTATTTTGCTTTTTGTATGACCATCTAATCAAACATCCCTTACAGATCCTGATTTTTTTTATCACAAATTTCTGAACCACCTTCTTGATCCGGACATGTGTTTAGAGCAGCCACTGTCCATGTACGATTTGTTTTCAGGTTCTATATGCGTCCTTAGGCACACCTGCAATGAATGCATTTTTCATTTTAGGTACCCATATTTGGATGGGTCTTCTGGAGTTAGTACGAAATGAGGACTGTCCAACCTTTCTGACATACTTCCTTTTCATAAAGCATTTGTCAGGTGGATGTCCCCTCTTAAAAGAATTTGTACAAGGAGGTTTTCTTTTAGCTTTATGAAGGAAAGTTGATTTTCCCTTTTTATCACGCTCTTCTTCATATCTCATCCGGTCTTTTGAAAATATGGTTTTTGACCACCAAGCATTAGATCAAGATTTCTTGATCCATTCACCATTTTTTTCAAGATCAGTTTTGAGAAGCTTTGAAGTTCTTTCAAGCTCAAAGATGACTTTCTAAGTGTTTTCATTCGTATTTGCAACTTCAGATTCTAAGGCTATAAGTTTTATATTTAAAACATTGTTTTCCTTTTTCACAACTTCCTTTTCCAACCTTAGATTTTCAGCTTCTAATTTGACCATTTTAAGTTCTAGAACAATTTTTTTGTGCTTCTTTTTCAGATTGAGATAATGAGATGAAAGAGTTTTAGAGTCTTCAAACAACTTTTCATAAAGCGATAAAAGCTCGTCATAAGAAAGATCAAAGTCTGCATTATTTACTTCAGAGTCACTTTCAAAAGAATATCCTACCATGAAGCACAGATTTGCAATATCTATTTATTCTTGATATTCTAATTCTTCATTTTCTTCATTTGATTCGCTCCATGTTGCCAACATACTTTTCTTTTTGGGGGGTGAATCTTTTCTGTGGACCTTTTGGACTTTGGACATTCTGTTCTGTAGTGTCCTTTTTCTCCACAATCATAGCATATGATGATTTCAAGTTTTGGCCTTCCTCTTTTGTCCTTTTTGAAATTGTTGTCTTTCTTTTTCTTTGCTTTTCCTTTCCAGAGTTTGGACATTTTTCTAACCAGTATAGAGAGATCATTTCCATCTTCACCATCTGTCTCTTCATCTATCTCATCCTCTTCATTAGAGGTTTGAACAACTTTCATTTCTTTAGTTTTGTTGAGTTTTTGGTGAGACGATTTTAAAGCCATGGATTTTCTTTTTTTACTGGATTCTCCATGCATCTCAGAGAACACCACCTCATGGGTTTAGAGACCCAATAAGTGCATCTAAGTTAAGAGTTTAAAGGTCTTTTGCTTCAGTAATAACTGTGACTTTGGGCAGCCATTTTGCTGGAAAACTTCTTAGGATCTTTCTAACCATTTCTGAGTTAGAATATCTTTTACCAAGATCTTTAAGTTGGTTTACAATATGCATAAACCTGGTGAACCAACTTGCTGATCTTCGTTTCCTTCACTTGATCAGTCCCTTCATGTAACATGTGAAGTCTATCCCATATTTCTTTAGCATTGTCACAAGAAATGATTTTGTCATATTCAACCTTACTTAGTGCACACGTAAGAAGATATTTAGCTTTTGAGTTCAGTTGAACTCTGGTTTTTTGTAGATCTATCCATCTACTTCTTGGGATATCTCTGGATACTAAAACTACATCATCAGTTCCTGGAGTTTCGTCCCTTCGAACATAGTCTCCTTTTTGTATGATTTCGTACAGGTCAAGACTTGTGTATTTTATGAATAACTCAATTTTATCCCTCCTATAAGTGTAGTCTCCACCATCAAAGAATGGTGGTCTTTTGATAGAATGCCCTTCAGCCATGTGAATATTGTTTTCACCCATGTATACTTCGAATCTTTACCTCTGCAGTCGTTAGAATGCTCAACCCCTTAGAGGCCAAGCTCTGATGCCACTTTGAAGCAGAAAGATACATGAGAAGGGGGATTGAATCGTGTTTTTCCTTTTTCTACTTTTGCTGGAAACCTAAAAAACTAAATTGAAAGTGCTATCAAGATGAACTTGTAGCACAGCGAAAAATAACGTTAAGTATGATTAGAAAGCTAGCTTTTTGAACTCTATTAAAAAGGTAAGATGGCAGAGAGATTTTTGAAAGCTTCAAACTTAAATAAGAAACAAAAAAATGATAAAGGAGAGAGAAAAAAGAACACAGAAGAATTTATACGGGTCCAGCCAATCCTGCCTACATCTTGTTCTCAACCAATGTTGAGTTTCACTACTTTTTCTTCCAAACAGAGAAAGAGCCATGATAGTCTTTCCAGTAGCCTTCTCAAGCTTTGTCCAATCGACCAGTAGACACTTCTACTATCTCACAACAAGTAGTTCTTTACCAGCCTCTTCAAGTTGAACTGAATAGTCTTGACCTAGCTTTTCTAAGCTAAAACTGTGATCAGTTAAACTCCATTACTGTCACGTTGCAAGTAGTTTTTAACAAGCCTCTTCAAGCTATCTCACACTGATCTCTACTGAATCAAGGTTACAAAGGTTACAAGTTTGGGTTGCCACTCAAATTGTCCTACACTCAAGATTTCTTTGAATATACAATGAGAAACTCCTAAAAATCTTGAATGACTTCTTTCAAGATAAGAAATGTTCAATGAAGTGTAGAAAGAAGATTTTGTATAAGGAAAATGATTTACAGACAGTGAAAAACCAAAGAGGGAAGAAAAAAAGATTTGACAGCATTTTTGCTCTTTTGTTCAGCATCAATCTTTTCTTTTAAAATGTAGAGCACTGTATCTCTATATATAGAGGTCTTCCTTAAGACCATTTCCTTCAAAATGTTCTTCCAGGGACATGTGTTGATCATCTATTTGTGTCATGGAAAGGAGGTCTAGAAGAGTAGCTTTTCTGCTTTGTCAGTTCAGCCTCCAGAAGCTGTTGTAGGATAAAGGAGATTTCTGATATTCTTCAGAGACTTCCTCGTACTTTTTGAACAGTAGTTTCTGAAACCTTTCTTCTAGAGTACATTGACATTTCTCTTTAAAGGCAGAAAAGATGGTTAACTGATTCTGACACTGGATTTGACTTTCCCATAAGTAATCTTGAATTTGAATTTCAAATTTTCCCTTTTTCCGTGTGATGTGGATTTCATTGTCCTTGAGTACTTTCTGAAGCATGATACCACTTCCTTGGTGAATAAAGAACTTTTACAGCTTCAACCATTTGTTCATTTTTAGATATAAATATTCTGAACGTAATGAATGATAGTGGTGTGTCATGATTTCTTCATATAGGTGAACTTTCTGATGTCTAGAGATACTTTTTGAAGTTTCAATACCTCATTTTCTTGAAGCACTGAAGTGTTCTTCAATCGTTTAGCCTTCAATGCTTAGATAATGATATAATTTCACTTCTTTAACAGTTCAGATCTCTTATCATGAGAGAAACATCTTTACACATGCATAGTGAAGGTATATTCTCATATATATAGACCTTATACTTGCTAAACGATAGAACCTATTAAATTCTTACAAGAAACATAGAAAGAAATATCTGTCATTTTTCAAAGCATTTTTCTTTGAATTGGTTTTGATGTCATTCAAAACGCATGAGCGCAAGGGTTCTGGAGCTAACAACAAAAAATTTTCAATGAGTTCTTTTTCTTAAGGCATAATATAAATCATATAAAAACTTTTTAGCTTTAAGTGAAATTTGATCAAAGCTACTGTTGTTTTGTTTTAAGCATAAGATAGGTTTAACATACTTTCTAATCATTGTAAGAGTAGATGTTAAAGAGAAAGATGTTTTAGCTATGGATAAACAATCAACTTGATCATTTGTTAAAAGAAAGGACCTTTTTGAAGATTTTCATGCTTGAAAACATAACAAGTATATACTTGTGATATATTATCTTGACTAGATCTGTTTTTAGCAAGTCTTAATCGAAGAAAAAACTTTGAAAAGAATGCTCGAAGGTATAAAAAAATGAAACAGAGCATTCATAATTTTTGAAAAGCAGACTGATGCTTATGTAGTTTCTGATGCTCAGAGAAACCATAAGAATGATATAATCAACATATTGCTATGCAGGGTTTCTAAAGCTCATATAGGAATCAATCCCTAAAACATCAAGAAGGAACTTTAGAACTAAGCTATAAAACCTTTCCATAAGAACTAGATCATGAAAGCAAGGTTTTTCAATAACAGAAGATGTATGATTTATTTTTAAAACAGGTTTTGTGAAAACAAAAGCATATTACTCTTCGAGAGATTTTTGAAGTTTGTTTACTGATCTTGGTCTTTTTATCATGTGTAAGCACAGGTTTCTGCAGACAAGTCAAAAACATTATACAACCAGACTTTGATCACATTATGCTCAACACTTTAGAAAATCATCTCTTAAAAAAAACGATTAAGCTCAACATGCATATCAAGACTCAGCTTAAAAACAGATATCAGAGCAACAACCACTTTGTGCTCCTAAAGATAGTTGGCCAAGACTAATCACAAAGAACATGTAAGCTAACCTCCAGCGTAGATGAATAGACGTGTCAAAACATACACATTCAAGACAAGAAGCAGACATATGTTAGGGATATATGTGATTAGCTGAGCTTAGATAGAGCAATGATATGAATTAGAGCTTAAGAAAACATGAAGCATGATAAATATGTATGCATCAAACACATGAGCTAAAGAGGATATAAGATAGGTATAAAAGATCATAAAGAGAACATGACAAAAGAAACTTATATAAACATAAAACATATTTAAAGATATACAGAAAAAGTTTTATGCTAAAAAAGAAAGCTAAAAAAATTCTGGGCTCCCCCTCAGTATATCTCCCCCTGAGTCCTTTGGTCTAGCCTTTGTATCAGTATAGCTCCCCCTGAATCCTATTCAGCATAGATTTTCTTCAAACAAAACTTTTCCTCTTTTTGGCATCATTAAAAAGGAGGTGTGCCATGAAACGAACGCTGCACAAAATGGTAATTTTGCACAAAAACTTCGTGGGACCGCTCGGGCTTAAACAGATATCATGCACCCCTTAAAAATAACATTTCAAACTCTCGGGTAAAGTTGGGGTCCAGTTGGCAATTAATCCTGCATTAAATTACTGTAGGGGTATTTTAGTAATTTCATGCACAGGAAAACCGAAAACTGAGATCTTCACTCCTATTATTACGCACAACACATATAACCCTCTTGAAACATTAAAATAACCCTTTGAGGATAGCTCGGGCCGACTGTCCTTGATTCCCAGGTAAAAATGACCTTAGGCGCATTTTTGTCATTTGAATACGAAGAAAAATCGGAGTGTTACATAAGGCGTTGTTTGACACACCATATAAGGCATGATATGATAAGCTAATATAATACGTAATAGCTTTATACATTATTTGATGCGAGCAACGTATTCTATAAGCTTATCTATCAAAAGTTCCTTATATGTTAAAATAATGGATAACTCAATCATGCTAAGGGAGGGAGGATAAAGCCTGATTAGCTTTTAATGTATAAGGTTTATTTTACTTATTAAATTAAATAATATAATAAATATAAAAAATATTAAAGTAAAATAATTATTATGAAATAATAAAATAATTATTAAAATAAAATAATAAATAATAAATGATTTAATAATTATTTTAAATACACAATAAATTTTATTTGATATAAAAATAAATTATAAATTATATACTATTAAAATATAAAAATAAATAACATGTGGTAAAAATTTAATTTAAAATTTAGTAGTAAATTAAACTTTAAATAATTATGATAAAAAATACTAGAAAACTATTAATTTAATAATTGTTTAATATTTATTTAAGTTAAAATAATTTTTAATTAATGATAATATTATATATTTTTAATAAATTTGAATAATTAACAAATATCATTACTTTATTTTTAATTTAATATTTACATATAATTAGAGTTATCTGTAAATAAATGATAATATTTTATACAATGTCATACCAAATACTGTATAATATTACCTATTTATCAGGTCTTATCCTATTATATCTTATATTATCGGGTCTTATCCTAGTAAGCATGCTAAACAGACCTTAATGCCCCGTTTGATACATTGTATAAGGCCTAATAGTATTAGCTAATACTATAAGGCCCATTTTTTATCACATATTTAGCATCTTACATGATAGTATAGTGTTATACGGTCAGACCCATTTTTATCCTATAATCATTGTATTAACTTATTAGGTCCCAGTAGGCCTGATTAAACCTGATAGTATTATTTTCCTGATAGTATTATTTTCTATTCCTCAATCCCAAATTAACCTTGCCCCTTCTTTTGACTACTCTTCCTAGCCGTCACTACCTCGCCTCCATCGCTCACTATCGCCATCAATCACAAATGAGGTCTGTGCTCGATCAAGTTTTCCCGATAATTTTTATAAGTTCGTATTTGTATTTCAACTTTTGTGTCCTGTTTTGATAACTTTTCTTATAGATGAGAATAGTATCAATACTAGAAACATCGATAACTTCTATATTCTTTTTCCAGGTGTTTGACTTTTGCATCAATATAAAAATAATCTTTCTTTTTTTTAATCACGTTACTATGTTTTGCACTTTGGTAGCATGTTTCCTCTGGATATTTGTAAGTCCATGCTTAGCCATAGAGTGTAACAACTTGTACATGTTCCCAATTTATTCTGTTTAACCAATGCTTTTGATAGCCTCCTGACATTACTTTAGATGCTTATTAAGGCCAATGCTTTTCAATTTTTTATCTTGTTTCTTCAATAGCAGTTCATATATTGAGTTAATCAGTGCTAGTTTTACTTTTCTTTTTTTGAATCTTAAAAACTCTTCACCTAATTTTAAATCAGGTAAATGGTTAAATATAATTTTTTTATAAAATGGCATCCTCATATTATAAATAAAGTTTGATATTATGCTTTGTATTAGAATTAACTGTTAGTTCCAGAACCCTATGTGCTCATTGATAGTTCCAGAACCCTATCATTTGCGTTGATGTATTTTGAATGACAACAAAACCAATTCAAAAAAAATGTTTTGAAGAACGATTGATTTTTCTCTCTGAGTTTCTTGTAGAGAATATAACAGGTTCTATCGTTTAGCAAGAGTAAGGCTTACTCAAATGAGAATATGTATTTCACTATGCATGTGTAAGCATGTTAAATCTCATGTTATGAGATCTAAATTGTTGTAGAAGTGAAATTATATCCTTATCTAAGCATTGAAGGCTAAATGATTGAAGAAGACTTCAACGCTTCAAGAAATCAAGGAAAGAGACTTCAGAAAGTAGCACTAGACATCAAAAAGTACACTTACATGAAGGAATCAAGCATTCTCTGAAGACCAAATGTTACACCACCCTCAACCATCGCTTTCATAAAGTTTGTATCATAAACAAAAAATGATTGAAGTTGTAAAGACTCTCTATTCACCAAGGAAATGATATCATGTTTTAGAAAGCTCTCGTATCAAAATAGTGAAATCTACATCACATGAAATGAGGGAAAATTTGAATTTCAAAATTCAAATTTGCTTACGGAAAAGTCAAATCTCGGTGTTAGAACCGGTAAATCATCTCTTTCGCCTTCAAAAGTCAACTGTCCAAATGTTCTAGAAGAAAAATGTTCATAAACCATAAGATCAGAAAGTATAAAGAAGTTTCTGACGAACATCAGAAATCTCCCTATTTCACAATGACTTCTACAAAGTATATGACAAAAAGACAGACTATTTGTCCAAGACACAAATAGATGATCAAAACATGTCCGTAGAAGATATGACTAAAGGTAATGGTCTCAAGGAAGACCTCTATAAATAGAGATGTAGTGCTCTTCAAAGATAAGAGCTAACGCTGAGCAAAAAAGCAAAAACGCTGTCAAGTTTTCTCTTCATCTTTTTGTGTAAGTTTTCACTGTCTGTAAATCATTTTGCTTGTACAAAATATTCTTTCAACACTTCATTGATCAAACATTCTTTTGAGGAAGAATTTTTGAAAGGAGTCATTCAAGATTTTCAAGATTTTTTCATTGTATATTCAAAGAAATCTTAAGTGCAGGTTAGTTTGAGTGGCAACCCAAACTTATTACCTTTGTTATCTTGATCTAGTAGTGATCAGTGTGAGATAATTTGAAGAGGCTTGTTAAATATTACTTGTGACGTGATAGTAACTGTGTTTTACTGGTCACAGGTTTAGCTTAGAGAGGCTAGTTCAAGACTACTCGGTTCAGCTTGAAGAGGCTGGTAAAAAACTACTTTGTGTGTGACAGTAGGGGTCTGGTCAAAGAACCGATGATGTACCCTTTGTATCCAAAGATATCTCGAGAAGTAGGTAAAGACCAACAAAAAACCAGAGTTCAGCTAAACTCAAAAGCTAAATACCTACTTACGTGTGCACTAAGCAAGACTAAATCTAACAAATTCATTGCATGTGACACAGCTACAGAAATATGGGATAGACTTCACATGCTACATGAAGAAACTGACCAAGTGAAGGAAACAAAGATTAATGAAGTAGTGCTTTAGGCCTAGATGCACTTATTGGGTCTTTAAAAACCCATGAAGTGGTGCTCTCTATGATGCATGGAGAATCCAGCAAAAAGAGCAAATCCATGGCTTTGAAGTCGTCTCATAAAAGAATCAACAAAGGTAAAGCAATGAAAGTTTCTAAAACCTCTAATGAAGAGGATGAGATTGATGAAGAGACAAATGGCGAAGATAGGAACAAGCTTTCCATGTTGGTTAGAAAATTTTTCAAACTCTAAAAAGGAAAAGCAAAGAAAAGAAGAGACATTAACTTCGGAAAAGACAGAAGAGGGAGGCCGAAATCTGAAGTTATCATTTGCTATGAGTGTGGAGAAAAAGGACACTACAAAACAGAATGTCCAAAGTCTGAAGGTCCACAGAAAAGATTCACCCCCAAAAAGAAAAGCATGTTGGCAACCTGGAGCAAATCAGATGAAGAAAAGGAAGAATCAGAAGATCAAGAAGAAATAGGTAGGATATTCTTCTGAAAGTGATTCTGAGGTAAATAATGTTGTCTCTGATCTTTCTTATGATGAGCTTTTATTGTTTTATGAAGAGTTGCTTGAAAACTCTCAATCTCTTTCCTCACATTATCTCAGTCTGAAAAAAGAACATAAAAAAACTGCTTTAGAACTTAAAATGGTCAAATCAAAAGTTAAGAATCTAAGGTTGGAGAAGGAAGTTGTGAAAGAAGAAAACAAGGTTTTAAATATAAAACTCATAGCCTTAGAATCTGAAGTTGCAAATACGAATGAAAACACTCAGAAAGTCATCTCTGAGCTTGAAAGAACTTCAAAGCTTCTCAAAACTGATCTAAAAAAATGGTGAATGGATCAAGGAATCTCGATCTAATGCTTGGCGGTCAGAGACCATATTTTCAAAAGCCGAACTGCAATATGAAGAAGAGCTTGATAAAAAGGGAATATCAACCTTTCTTCGTAAAGCTACAAGAAAACCTCCTTGCACTATTTGTTTTAAGAAAGGACATCCACTAGACAAATGCTTAATGAAAGGAAGTTTATCAAAAGGGCTAGACAACCATTTTCACAAACCAACCTAAGAGGACCCAAGATAATATGGGTCCCCAAAATAAAAAATGTGTTTGTTGTAGGTATGCCTAAGGACGTACATGGAACCTGAAAACAAATGGTACATGGATATTGGCTGTTCGAGAAACATGTTTGGATCAAGAAGATGGTTTAGAAATCTGTGACAAAAAAATTCAGGATGTGTAAGATTTACAAATGGAGGTAAAGCTAAGGTCACAGGCATGGAGATGTTGGTAAGGATGATTCTCACCAAATTTCAGATGTCTTGTTAGTTGATGGTCTGGCTCACAACCTTTTAAGTATTAGCCAGTTTTGTGACCAATTTTCATATGCTTCAAGGATAAAAACTGATTACATGATATATTGAATCTTTCAACAAATGGGGGGAGATTTTTGCAGAGTTTCCTCGCTTGAAAAATCAAATCTCTCATCGATTTTTAAGCACAACATCTCCATTTATAGCTGTCTTCCTTTGTAAATGTTGTCATTGATCAGTTTTCCAAGTGACATGTGTAGATCATCCATTTATGTCTTGAAAAGTTAGTCTAGAAGAGTAAGTTGATAGTCTGTCATATCAGTTGCAGAAATCGTTGTATAGTTAAGGTTTTTGATGCTTCTCAGAAATCACTTTCTTTCTTTCTGATGGTGGTTTCTGAACTCCTCCTTCTAGAAACTTGAGTGATTGATCAATTAGGCAGAAGAGATAATGTACCAGTTTAAAAATGGGTTTGACTTGAATATTTGAAATTCAAAATTCAAAATTTCCTCATTTTCCTGTCGCATTCTGTGCTCTACAGTGAAATCAGTTTTCTGACGTGCGCAATCAGTTCCTTGGTGAAAACTTCACTTTCTGATCTTCAATCCAAGAATTCTGATGATGATTGATTTGCGATTATGTTGATTGAAGATAGTTTATAACATCTGGTCTTCAAAAAATGCTTGATATTTTCATGTAAGCTTACTTTCTGATGTCCTATGCTACTTTCGATGTCCTGTGCTACTTTTTGAAGTCTCATGACTTGGTTTCTTGTAGCGTTAAAATCTTCTTCTGATCATTAGTTATCAATTGCTTGGATAAGGATATAATTTCATCTCGGATCTTGTAATACGAGATAGACATATTTACCCATGCATAGTGAAGTATATTCTCATTTGAGTGAGTCTTGTTCTTGCTAAACGATATAAACCTGTTATATTCTTATAAGAAACTTAAGAGAAATATGAATCGTTTTTTAAAGTATTTTCTTTAAATTAGTTTTGTCATCATTCAAAATAAGTAAGTACATATTAATAAGGTTTTGAAGCTAACATTTTCCTTACAAGAGTATAAAATATTATTATTATGGATAGGTTATACATAATAGACTCAGATAATATAAAAGATAATCATATTGTTAACATTTAAAACAGATACAGTGGCATAAAAATCACGTTGAGAGTGAAAGAGCTGCCTCCTCTCCTTCCTCCCCCTCCTCCTTCTTCTTCCCCCTCCTGCACTTCCCAGCTTCTCTTCATTTCTCGGGGCTCCAAATTAATTCGGGTCGGGTTTTGGCATCTGTGTCCCCCCCCCTTCCCTTTATTTGTTTTTTGTTTTTTGTGTGTTTTCTGAGAAGGGTGGTTGATGGAAGAGAGCATTGTTTGTCAGTGGAGCGTGTTCAGATCTCTTCTGGCCATCCTTCAATGGTGGGCCTTCAATGTCACTGTCATTATCATGAACAAGTGGATCTTCCAGGTTCCCTTTCTCTTCCTTCTTATTCTTCAGTTTTTTTTTTTTAAATTTTTTTCCTTTCCTCCTTTAGTTCTCTTTCCATCTCATTTCCATATCTAATTTTCTGAATTCATGTTTCATTTGCTTCTTTGGTTCCTTGTGTTTGTAGTCTGTTAAGATTCTGTTTTCTCCTTCCCGTTTAAAATTCTGTTTTCGAAACAATGAGGAGTGGTATTAGTATTCAGCATCATTTTCTTTCTTTTTGTTTTTTTTTTCTGAGTGGTGAAACCTGAATAACTTTATGATCTGTTGAGTTTTGATGGGATCCACCCATTATCATGCTGAAGCCTGGAGCTTGATATTCATTTATTAAAGTCCATGAATCAGGGAACTAAAGAAACTGCCAAGAATTTGTAATTTTGTACTTCTAGACTTTATTGGCTTAGTTTTCCATCTGATTCATAGGGTTCTGATTTTGTTCTTTGAGCTACACATGTTCCAAAAATGTTTTCTTTAGTGATCTACTTGTTCTTGGCCTTGTGTTAACATCATTATGCCTACTGTTGGTCTTCCAATTTTATGCGTAGATTATTTAGCAGGGCGTTGCATTATGCATGTTGAACTGAATGTGGATTTCTTGAATTTGATTTGCTCCCTGGGTGAGTATTAAATATAATTTGTAACTGTTGTTCTTTATGGTTGCATTTGAGCAGCATGCAATGCTTGGTAATCATTGCAGAATCCTTTTTTCTATTCTTTGATTTTGCAGTAAGGATTGAAGCATTAAATCAAATTATGCAAAATTGCGTATTGTACATGTCCTAGACCAGGACATAATTTGGATGAATTAAAGTTAAGCCAATCGTTGGTGTGTGTGATCAATTTGTGACGAATTAAATTTTGGCCTTAAAGCTTCTTGAGTAATGTCTAGTATTCCCCTCCAGGAAAGGTCCCCCAATATTCTTAAGTTGCATTCCAGGTTCTCAAAAACACATTTGAAAGAGAGTTATTCTTTGAAAAATATGTGTCGAATGAAACTCTTTATTGGGACTCAAATGGTTCTGATTGCCAGATTGCTTTGACCTCCTGTTCCATCTGCATAGCTAGTACCCCCAATCATCATACTAAAAACTTGTATGTACTATTATGGCAAATTCTTTGAAGTTTAAGTTGAAATATTCTCTTATTGCAGAAGTTGGAATTCAAGTTTCCCCTATCTGTGTCATGTATCCACTTTATCTGCTCAGCCATTGGGGCATATGTGGTAATTAAAGTGCTGAAGCTTAAACCGCTTATAGCTGTTGATCCTGGAGATCGCTGGAGAAGAATCTTTCCAATGTCATTTGTGTTCTGTATTAACATAGTGCTGGGGAATGTGAGCCTACGATTCATTCCAGTTTCTTTTATGCAGACAATAAAGTCATTCACCCCTGCAACGACAGGTAATACTCAATACTTGGTAACATTTCTTGACCCACTTGATGTTCAAAATTCAAGGACATTTTCATCTGATCTTAGTGAACTTGCACAGTTGTTTTGCAATGGATAGTCTGGAAGAAATATTTTGAATGGCGTATTTGGGCTTCCCTTATACCCATTGTTGGAGGGATTCTTCTCACATCTGTTACAGAGCTTAGTTTTAATATGTTTGGATTTTGTGCTGCCTTATTTGGCTGTTTGGCTACATCTACAAAGACTATTCTTGCAGAGTCACTGTTGCATGGCTACAAATTTGACAGGTGCAGAATTTACGTTTTTCCCCCTTTTTTTCGGGTTCTATCTTACCTTTATTTATTCTCTTTCTGGATTTTCCTTTGTTATTGATGGCTCCATAATACCTTTTAAGTAAAATAGCATTTATTAATAGGTATTAGGTACTTAAGAAATAAAATAAAATGTTAAATACATTTCAGATATTTGAGACATTAAATGGTTTCAGTTTTCATTTACTAGTTTCTGTTTGATACTTTGTTGCATGTGCCCTAAGTGTTTAGAACACATGTTAACAAAACCATTATTTTTAATCCCTGCATAGACTTTATTAGTCCTGGTTTTTTCCCTTTGTAAAGAAACAGAGCAAAGAAGTTCAGTAGTAGAGCTAACAACATTTTTGGGTGCTGCTAAGTTTGATCACAGCACCTGATACCAGCATTCATCAGGCATGACAACTTCATGCATATCAGCCAGATTTTTCTGGATTTTACATCAGAAAAAGGGCATGGGCATGTGGCTATTTTGTTTCGTGGACCTATTGCATGAAAGGTCCTCATTCTCACTAAATAAAGTCCCAAGCAACAGTTTTATGTAGCACTTGCACTTGAGAGAGTTTGACTGAATTGCTTGATAGCGATTACTGTCAGCACAAGTATTTATATATAGACATAATGTACAAGGAGAATCCCATTAATTTAGGGATATAACAAGATAATTGATAATTTGATATCTAATTTTAGTAACTATGTACACTAATAAGGACTCAAGCCGGTGCATATATATCAAGCTTGTTACATATGTAAGTTACCCAAGGGCTGTGGAGGGACTTAGTGAAGCTATCGGCTAATTGACTGTGTGAATGAGTCCAGCCTCTCCATGTTGTGTAGTTTACCTTGTGAGTCTTATCAACTTGGGAAATGCACTCGTACTCCATTTCATGATAGAGCCAAGTAGTCATGATACATCTTCTTTTGCTTTAGTTCATTCGGATGTCTGGGGTCCGAGTCGCATTGTGTCTACTTTAGGCTCCTGATTTTTTTCACTTTCATTGATGATTTCTCTCCTTGCACTTGGCTGTTTTTAATGTCTAACAAATCTGAATTATTCTCTATTCTTCAGTTCTTTTTTTTAAGAAATTAAAAATCAATTTGGGGTTCCTTTTCATACTTTATGCGGTGATAATGCTAGAGAATATTTGTCAAAAAAATTTCAAAATGTCATGGCTTCTCATGGCATTCTTCACTAAACTTCTTGTGCTCATACCCCTCAACAAAATGGAATTGGTTAGCGCAAATAACGTCACTTCATTGAAATGACCCGCATGGCCACACTCTTCTTCTTCATGGTCATGTTCATTTTCGTTTTTTAGGGGATGCTATTCTTGTTGCTTGCGATTTAATTAATTGCATGCCGTCCTCAGTTTTGGATAACCAAAGTCTTCACTCTGTATTGTTTTCCCATGAACCTGTACATTCTCTTCTTCCACATGTTTTAGGGTCTACTTGTTTTGTCCACAACCTTTCCCCTAAGCCTTTGATAAATTGTCTGTCTAATCTCTCAAATGTGTTTTATGTGGGTACACTAGGTCACAAATGGGTTATCATTGTTTTTCTCCTACTCCGCGTCGTTATCTAACTTCCACTGATGTCACCTTCTTTGATGACGCCCCTTTCTTCGAGTCTCCTACGATACACTCTTTGCCTTTGTCTGAGGTCTTACCCTTACCTTCCTTACCATTGTCTCCTGCACCTAGTGTCGCATAACCTTCTCCTATCCCAACACCTTTTCCCGCAGCTCATTTGGTCCAAGTATACCATTTTCGTGTCATACTCTAGCCACAATCTGAGGTAGATGCCTAACCATTGCCCATCCCTCCAGCTTCGCCACTCGTGGGCTTGTTACCACCTTCGAAACCTATTCAAGCTGATGTGGGCTCTCCTCGGGTGCCTACTCCTTCACCGCCTCTGGCCTTACCTCCCAGGCATCACTTTCCCATTGCCCTTCGTAAAGGTATCCATTCTACTTGTAACCCGTCTTTCCACAATATTGCTTTGAGTTACCATTGTTTATCTTCTATGCATTATGCTTGTCTATTTTCTTTGTCTTTTGTGTCTGTTCCTAAGACTACAGGTGAGGCTTTATCCCATCCTGGGTGGAGACAAGTTACAATTGATAAGATATGTGCGCTTCAGAGCAGTGGTGCCTAGGAGCTAATGTCTCTCCCTCCGGGTAAATCAGTGGTTGGTTATTGATGGATTTTTACGGTCAAGGTGGGTCCTGATGGCAAAATTGATCGTCTTAAGGCTTGTCTCTTTGCCTAAAGGTACATTCAAATCTTTGGTCTGGACTATGGTGATATTTTCTCTTGTGTTGCCAAGATGCCCTTTGTCTGCTTCATCAGTGGGATATCAAGAAAGCCTTCCTCGATGATGACCTTGAGGAAGAGATTTATATGGAGCAACTTCTAGGGTTTGTTGTTCATGAGGAGTCTTTTGGCCTTGTTTGTTGTCTTCGTAAATCTCTTTATGGTCTTAAGCAATCTCCTTGAGCTTGGTTTGGTAGATTTTCCATTGTGATTCAGCAATTTGTTATGAGTTGGAGTGAAGCTGACCACTCTGTGTTTTACCATCATACACCACGAGGTGATAGTCATGCAATAGTGCAAATCAAACAACATATATGTCAGTAGTCAAGCTCAGATAGCGCCACGGAGCGGCTGGCTTCTAAAATGTTGTAGTGGGATAGCGTATAGCGGGATAGCCATTATATTGAAAATAGAATTTTTTTTTGTAATTATACTGCATGTAAATATTAAAAAATAAAAAAGATTACCCATAATTTGCATATATTTATTATTAATAATCAGAAGTAATAATTTATACTTTTAAACATCTAATTACCATCAATTTAGTGAATAAATAACAAGTCAATGTAAAAGAAGTTTAGTAGCATAATAGAAAAAAATAAAACACAGCAGCAATTTGTTTATTTTTGGGTTCAACATCATCACCCTTACAAGAAGTTAAGCCTTGAAGACTTAAATAAAAAGCCCAATCCTATTTTAAAGAAGAAAGGAGTCAAATAAAGAAAAGAGAATAAAAGCCCAACCCAAATAATACTTTCCCAAATAAAGATTTCAAACTAACCATAAAATAAAAAAGGTTGTAGAAAAAGAAAAAAACAAAAGATTCTTCCTCAACATAAAAAAAAAAACTAACTGGAAGAGATTTAGCTACACTGCTATGGAACTCAAAAATTGAAAATGGGTGAACATGAAGTCACTATTGGTAACGACAAAGCTACATGGATGGTGAATAGAGAAGAAGGGTGACGAGCAGAATAGAGTAGGGCTTTCTGTCTTCACCCTAGAATCACAACTGCGACATTGCTATGTTGGTTGCGAATTGCCACTTTTCACGGCCATGATCTTCAAATGCTATTCTATGTCACAGGATGTGGTGTCACTCTCGTAGTAGTCCCTTGGCAATGCACTATAGCGCCGCTATCGCTTGCTATTGACTACTATATGTCATTTTTAGACCAAATACCTAGGGAAGCTTTGTGATTTCTTGGGAATTGAAGTAGCACAGTTCAAATACAATATCGTTCTCTCACAATGAAAGTATGGTATGGACATCCTAGAAGAAACAAGCTTTGGTGCAAGGCCTGTTGATACTCCTATGATTACTAATGTCAAACTCCTACCAAATCAAGGGGAGCCATTATTTGACTTAGGGTGATACAGAAAATTGGTTGGAAAATTAAATCACCTCATTGTCACTCGTCCAGATATCTCTTTTGCAGAGTGTAGTAAGTCAGTTCCTTAACTCACCATGTGAAGATTGTTGGAATGCTGGTATTCGCATTCTGAAGTATATCAAAAGAGCTCCTAGAAATGACCCTATCTATAAGGATAAAGGTCATATTAAGATAGTTTGGTATTTGGATGTTGATTGGGCAGGTTCTTCTATTGATAGGTGTTCCATTTCTGGATATTGTGTATTTATTGGATGCGATCTTATTTCTTTGAAGGGTGAGAAACAAAATGTGGTTGCAAGTTCTAGTGCCGAAGTGGAGTATCATGCCATGGCATCCACCATATGCGAACTTGTTTGGCTGAAACAACTTTCTTAAGGAATTTCAATTCGAGGAGAACAAACAAATGACACTTGTTTGTCATAATTAGGTTGCACTGCACATCGCCTCTAATCCAATTTTCATGAGAGGACCAAACACATCGAGGTTGATTGCCATTTTATCAGAGAAAAGATTCTATCTGGTAATATCACCACAAGTTTCGTGAATTCAAATGATCAACTAGTAGCTGTCTTTACCAAGTCTTTAAGAGGTCCTAGAAAAATTTATCTGTAAATATTATTATATTTATTAATCATTGTCTATATATAGCATACTCTGTTGTGTAGTTAAGACATGCAGATTCTTATATGTCTTTCTCTCCTCTTTCGCTCTCTCAACAATATATATCTTGAATTTAGAGTATGAAACCGGTAATTTTGTAGTTAAGCTGTCTGTGTGAAAGCATCCATGTAAGGATTTTTAACATCATCAACTTATGTGCTGAGTTTTCAACATTATTTCTTGTTTTTCCTTTCGTGCAGTAAATCAAAAAGAAAAGGGAAATTGTTGCTTCTAGTTAAATGGTGATCTTGATCACACCCTTTATTACCCGCATTTGTCCAATATATTTCGTTCTTTTCCATTTTTTTTTTGGCTTTTATTGGTTTTGCTGAATTGCGATGGCGTGAGTTTTCTGCAGTACATAGTCTAATTGTTCTTGTTTTGTATTTTCAGCATAAACACTGTTTATTACATGGCACCTTTTGCAACCTTGATCCTTGTGATACCTGCTATGTTACTCGAAGGCAATGGAGTTTTTGAGTGGCTTAGTACTCACCCATACCCATGGTCGGCCCTAATCATTATCTTCAGCTCTGGCATTTTGGCGTTCTGCCTCAACTTCTCCATTTTTTATGTGATTCACTCCACCACTGCTGTAACATTTAATGTTGCTGGAAACCTTAAGGTAAGATCTGTCTCGCAGATTCAAATGCTTCAAGCTACTATACTTTTTGGCCGTAACATCGAAATTCTTCATTCTTGTTTTCAATCAGTTCAATTCATGTATTATTTCAGAAATGGTTCATATTTTCCTTTTCCTATTTAATACCTGGAGAAACTCGGCTACATTGTCATTATTCTTGTAACACGCACTTTTTCTGTTTCATTATGCCATATTAATCCCATAATACATAGTTCCATTGAATTTCACACTTCGGCCTTGCAACTAAATCATAGAGCACATGAGTGGATTATCAATGCTAAGGTAGTATGATGGGGTGTGATAATGGTGGAACCAAACTGTGATGTCCTTAAAGTCATAGTTATTGTGTAATTTTCAATTAACCATAACCACAATCTTCTTGCAGGTTGCAGTTGCTGTGCTTGTTTCTTGGCTAATATTTAGGAACCCAATTTCATATTTAAATGCTGTTGGATGTGCTATTACTTTAGTTGGATGTACATTCTATGGTTATGTCAGGCATATGATCTCCCAACACCAACAGCCACAGCTCCCGGGAACTCCTCGGACACCCAGGACGCCTAGGAGTAAGGTGGAGTTGCTTCCTCTTGTAAATGATAAATTAAATGATAAGGTCTAATTGATTTAGCTACGTATGAGGTGTCTGGCCTTTAGAAAAGCAATAATAGCAAAAGGTACAAAAATATAAAAGAAAAAGTGACTTGGATGATTTATTCCGTTAATATATGCTTCTATTTTTCGGCTTCCAATCTTTCTTCTTCCTCTGTTTTTTTTATGTATTTATTTTTTTATGGCTCCCGGGGTGGGATGATTCAATTTCACTTTCAGTATGGTGGTTTTATGCCTCCATTTCTCTATTTTGTTTCCTGCTGTAGATTGCAGCTTGCATGCGATGATAGCAAATAGTGACGCGGCGAGACAAGACCCTTGAACACAAATGCCCACTTGCACCGAACACTCCCCTTTTCTGGGGCTTCATGAAATTTAACCCGTTTCCTTTCTGTTTCTAAAATTTATTTAGAAAGTCCTTGAATTTGTGAAATCATTATACTAATCTCTCTCAAGTTTTATAAAATCATTATATCGACCTCTTTTCTGTCGCACAATAAATAGTATGTGCAGGAAAGATCAGTGTTATTCAGATAAATATTGGAGAGTTGGGGTAAATTTTATCAAATCTCATGAGAAGTTAGTATAATTTTTTCAAAAACAAAAAAAACTTAATCCTTAATCTTGAATATAAAGGTAAAGTACATTTACCTTTCATAAATTTGTTGAAATTCAGCCATTCTCTCCTATAATTGTCTAACTTGCATTAATCTCTCCTATTTTTTCCATTTTTCAAATGAGTTATAAAAAATGCTTACACCCTCACGCTCAACCCCCTCCCCTCTTTCACACACCCCCTTTACTTCGCTCCCTCTCCTTCTCCCTTCCTTAGCCCCCCACTCCTCCCCTCTCTCTCATTCTCTACACTACAGTGTCCTACATGTGTTCATGTTACGTTGTAACTAGCAAGTGAACAATGAAAGACGGATTTAAATGCCAATTAATTTCAATTACAATTTTAGTTATTTAATTTTAAAAAGGAAATTTTGCAAAAGATATCATTCTTTTTTAGCTGGAAACAAAGCGAAGACACCCCACACCCATAACTTTTTTACTAGTTTCTTTTTTAAAAAAAGAAAATCCATTTTTTTTTATTGTGACTTAAAGGACAATGAGTGTGACCAGTGAGTGAGCAATGATCCAAAATTTAAGTTTATTTGTGGGTGCTTAAAATTTGATGAATGGAAGAAGTGGGTGACATCCTAGAATTTTGCTCGTGAGAGACGAATAATAGAAGATGAAGAATTGAGAATTTCATTTGGTTTGTCTATAGTGTGCTAGTTACTACGTTAGCCTATGGTGGGCCAAGGAATGGGGTGGGAGGAATAAAAGAGGAGAGCCTTAGGGAGAGAGGGTGAGGTGAGTAAATCAGACAACTACAAGAGAGATGAGTTAAATTTCAATAAATATGAGTATAATTTACCCTTAACATAATTATTTAACTATTTCTAGGGATGTTTGAATACAATTCCAAATCCCTTATTTATATAGGAGCTATGCTCCTTATATTTGCTGAAATAAGTAATATGAGACTAACAAGTAAAAAAAATAGAGTGCTGATAAGTGCACAATAAATATGCATAACAAACCTATGCTAGAAACTGATAACCATTAGATATGATAAGTAAATAAAATAAGTGGGAACCACTCATCATATCTAATGGTGACAAAATATTTAGTATAGGTTTGTTGTATGATTTTATTGTACACCAATTATTTTTCAAAGAAATAAAACTAGCAAGGTGGGAACAGTTCCTCTGGCTAGCATGTGAATGTGATGCACAAAAGTTTCAAAAGAAATAAATAAATTGGGATCGAGTTGTTATTAGGTTACTTCTATAATTATTTACTTGTTTCTGTGATGAAGGTACCAGAAAAAAAGAAGTGCCATAATTTAATGCTTATTTATAGCCCGTGCTTCAGTGGTCCTCCATCTTTAGGCGGTGGGCCGTGATAGATATTATTTCAACGAAAATTTTAAGTTCTGTACAATTTCCGGTGTTGATTCATTTAAAATTTGTAACCGTGAAGAATCATATACTTCAGAACAAAAAAAGGAGAAAAGAAAAAGGGATATTGGTCACAACAATGTCTTATCATATAACCAGATACTTTGTGGACTTGGTAGATGCCACTGGGTCAATTCATTAGTACAAATACGATGTAGTTAGAACCAGTTATAGAGAAGAACCGACAATGCAAGTTATTGAGTTCATTTTTTCTAAATTTAATCCTATTTTGTAAGATCTTAAGTAGCAGCTAAAGCCAAGATCTAAGCCAGTAGCCAGAAATTCTTTTGCCACCTTGTGCTGATGAGGTAGCCATTGGTGCCTTGACTTCTCTTCCTCACTCCTATCGTCAAGCACTCTGCCTTATTGATGCAATGCTCAGCGAATTCCTCTGTGCTGCTACTGCTACTTCCACACAGGCTGCAAGAAAAAGAATAAGAAAAGTTAAAAAGTAATGAGTTAAACTTTCAAATACTGATGAATTGTTTTGAAGCAAATAGAGTGATAATTTTATTAAGTTTTGAGAACTGAGATTGAAGGTAGGAAATTGCATATTTGCATTAGAGGATGGATGATTAGAATCTCACCAGCTGAGGAGAGGAGAAGGCTTCTTTTGGCCCAAGACCAAGATAGAAACCTCTAGCTTCTTCACTTGGCTCATCACAGTGGTCAGTTTTGGTCCTTGGATCACAAGTGCTTCCACTTCCACCTATGTCAAAACAATAGAGTATCAGCAATCTGCTTATTTCTTAATTTTTTCCTTTGGTTTAAAAAAAAATTGTTGGGGTTAGACAACTAAGGGAGAACGTGAAAAGAAAAGCTGAACAGCTGAGCGGTTCCCATTATTTCTCTGTGGAAAGTGAAAATAAAGAAGGGAATAGTGCAGGAAACTCAGACCCTTTTCCCTCTAAAGAAGAGAAAAAGTAAAACAAAATCACGGGCTAAAGAAATGTCCAAAAAAATAAGGAAAAAGAGAAATAAACAAAAATGAAAGGAGCTTCCCCCTCCTTTATTTTTGACCGGAAAAATATTAGGGTTACTTATTTAATATGAGACATCGTATCAACTTATTTCTTATTTATTAATGAATAGGATGTGATCCTATTTAAATAGGGTTTGTATTCTATCGAATAATTGATGAAAAAAGAATTGACAGGTGTTTTAAGTCAAATAAGTATCAGATAAAATAACTTCTTCGAACAACATTGAAGATTGAAGACTCTCAGACCAACCCGAATCAAGATCTACCAAGCTTCTGAATGCATGGAAAGGAAAAATAAAGAAAGTACACAGACTATGTTGAGTCTCTTTTACAGCTTGAAATGAAAGGAGAGTAAAATTAAGCTTACCCCAATTCATGAACTCACCTCTGGCTTGAAATCTTTGCAGAGGGAACCAAGATAGTTGACAAGATAGGTAGAGCAAGAAGATTCACTTCCCTTTTGTGGAGGGACAACATGAAGGAGAGTGAGCAAATCACCCTCATTTGCTACATGGGTGAGTGCCCACATCATTGCATGCTTAGAACATGAGTTGTGATCAACCAACACCATCACTCTCTTCTTCACTATCACCCCATTTCTGTCCTCATTCCCACAATTATTCAGCCCTTCCATTTGATTCACACTTGCCTCACACCCACCACCACTGCTGTCCTTGTCCTTCCCACTACTCCACCTACTTGATGTTGATCTCCACGCCTCCTTCACACTCAACTGCCTCAACATTGAACTCTGCATTGTCTCTTTGACAACCCTTAAGGCTAATAAATCCAAAAAGAAGTGCACACTATTATTTGCTTAATTGATGGAACAAGAGAGAAGGAGGCAAAAGTGCTACAGAGAGAGAGAGAGAGAGATGCAGTAGAGGTTAATGTGTGGGGGAAGTGGCGATGTTAAGAAGGGTTTAACTTTTGTGCAGATTGAAGTGTCACGGGAATCCTAGCTACTTTGTGGCTTTACTCTAACCATGATGGTGTGGCAAACAATAACAATGGTCTGTTTTGATGATGAAACAAAGGATCTCCATACTATCTTTTCAATCTATTCTGTTTCAGATTCTCTTGTACATTAGTTAGCAATAGTTTAATATCTTTTGTCAGGATTAACTGACTCAAAAATATTGTCTAAATAATATAAAACAAATTACCTACATAGTTTAATATCTTTATGATGGGTTACCTCATGCCACATGGCACATGATGCAAAGTGGTCCCATCTTCATAAAAACTTATCCAAAGCTCTAAATGCCATTAGATCTGTATATTGATGGCTTCCCAGAGAATATGGTTGCAACTTGCAAGCCTTCATGGGCAAAAGAATGGGGTCTAAGAACAATGTTTGCCTATACATAGTCCTCTTACTTTGTCACATCAATATGATGAAGTTTGATGCATAAGTAAATTATTATTGGTAGTATTGCAGTTTCTCCTCCTCTTGCATTATTACTCGGGTAAATGCTGAGACAGATCACTTCTACCAAAGCTTTGTCACAAATGGAGCTATTTGTGGGGATTAATTATCATCATTCAAGATTTGGTGTGCTATTTTTCTTAGCAGGAAGCTTCAGTTAGACATCCTCGGCTGCCAAATAAAATTGTTGAATGCCTTGGAGATCCGAGCTAATAGGCACGTGAGGCCATTAATGAAACATAATTGAAGTTTAGCATGTCGAAAATACAATAGACATACATAATTACCAACATCTAATATGCTAATCAAGAATTTCAGAAGATATAGATTTCCATAGGATCCAGATCCCAATAAATATTGCCATCACTATCAGTTATCATCCTTCTCCGTCGAGCTGATAATATGGGGAAATTTGGCGGGTAAATATATATAAGTAGGAGCAACCCTAGCATATAACGTAAGTGTTTGGTTACTGCTACAGGCAGAAATATATAGTTTTGTTTTGGAAACATTTAGTTAGTGATACAGGGATAAAAATATGGAGATATTGAAGACATAAACTTATTTGATAGTGAAAATATGAATAAGGGACAGAAAATTCTTTTATTACCAAGACAGGAAATTTTTCTATCCCCAAGATAAAAAAATACAAAATTTCTGTACTTCCAAAAAGTGGGAATAAGATATAAAGATAAAAATTTAATATTTTTTCTTTCAATAATACCTCTATATATATATATTTATTATTTATATCTCCATTTTCACTATCTTTATTGTTACTATATTGTTGTTCCTAACCTCCTACCAAAAGCTACCTAATAGATGTAGAAAAGAGAATATCAAAATTATAAGTACTTTTTGAAAAATATTTCATTTGATAAAAGCATAAAAAATAATTCTTATATAATATCCTTAATTCTTAATGAGTGCTTTAATTAAATAGAAAATTATTTTAATAAACAAAACATAACTACTTGATTTCTCTGCTTCTCAATTCTCATCCAATTGTCACCAGCGGTCAGGCACACAGTAAAGAATCCTGACGACACAGCCTACAATAACAACAATTTTGATAAAAAAAAATGAAGATAGTTAAAAGGCAGTACTTTAATTATTGTAATGCTGGTATGAAGATGATGGGGAAGGTGTCAGAAATTAGAATCTGGACCCCTCGTGAATGGGTCTTGTTTTATTGCTCAAGCACGACTAAGAAACTCGGGTTGCAATAAGTAATTGCACCCGGCTAGCTAGCTGAACCAACCAACTCTATTGTATGCACACACATTCACAAAAGAAAACTACCACTCATTCATTCAATCTGGGGAGCTTTCTAATTTTATCCGTCCTGAGTTATGGTCTTATGGACCACGATGATCCTTAAAATTTAGTCATAGGATTCAAATCGAATAATCGAAACAAAAATATTGTTATCATATAAAAAATTATATATTTATATTTTAATATTTTTAAAAAATGATAATATGTAATCCATTTTACCCTTACTATAATGTTTCTTTTCTCATCATCTCTTCCACTGCTGTCTCTCGATACCACTGCCGCTGCCTAGCACCATTTATTGTCACCACCTATCATCACCATTATCCTTTGGTGGCATAGTCTCAGTCATAGATGTAGAAAATTTGATTGGTGGGGACAAATTTAGCTCATAAGTTTATTAAATTTTTTTACCTTTTTTGTGTCTTAGTGTAAGGTCAAATTTAATGTAACACTGGGATCAATATATATTAGGTGGTGATCTGTTTATATCAGATATAAGTCTTGTACCAAAACTTACACTTTGTGCAAATGGATCCCCTGCCCAAACCACCCCTATGTAGCAATCCTTCATTTATGGAAGCAGGCTCAAACCTTTACCAATCACTCTAGTTTTGCATAGTCCTTTGAAGTATGCGCTTTGAGATAGTTGTTTGAAATTATAGAATATTTTTTGGTCCAAGATAATCAGTTGCAAGCTTGCAACATGATGAAAAAAACCAAAACGTTCATAGTGCAACTAGCACACTATACAATCAAGAGCTCTCAAAGTGGGTCAACCTAATGATTTAAGTTAACCCACTACAAGTCACGCACTAGAACATAAAAAATAAGCTGCCTCACTTTCATAGCAAGTTAAAAAAATATCAATTAGACTTAACTTTCTGGAGTTTGAATACGTTGATTCACCAAAAATTTAAAAATTGGAAAACAATAGAAGCCTTAATTTTGTTTTCTTTAAAAAATGGCTAGAACCCACAACAAAAATACAAAATCCACAGTGCATAAGACAAGGCCTATAGCATCTGACCCCATACCCTTAACCCACAATACAAACTCTTTTTAGAAAGTATCACCTAAGGCAATTGGCAAAGCGAGTCTAAGCCTTTGAGGCCATTAGCGAGGAAGGCTCCAACAAGTAGCAGTGGGCTCATGGACTCTAATACATGCACAACTGGGAGGAACAACTTTTACACACCCACTGCTAAAAGACAAAAGGGAGCTTGGGGTGCATCATGGACTCTAATAAAATTAGCACACGCTAGAACACTCTTTTTGAAAAACAAAACCCACCTATCACTCTCATCACTCTCCATTCACCTTGGATAGAAAAAGGCAAACCCCTCCCACACTCATCTCAACACTTCCCTTACTCAGTCATCACCGTGAGCCACCACCGTAAGGCACGCCTTCTCGTCTTCTAGCCTTCGCACCACCACCGTGAGCCATGCCTTCATGGCCCACTCTGAGCACCACCATTGTGAGCCAAGCCTTCGTGCCTCACTCTGACGCGATCCGATGGCATCAACAACATCTCCTTCACCCTCAGTTGGTGGTCCTGCCTCCCTATCTCCCTGACTCTCAGTTTCACGTTTTCCTTCCCAAATGACAGTATATTCCTCTCTCCGTCACTCTCAGGTTGCACAACACCAAGGTATTAGCCTCCAATTTTAGTGTTAGCCTCTGTTGTTGTAGATTTCTGGCTCTAGGTTTAAGCATCATCAAATCCTCCACAGCAAGCACCGAGGCCACAAGCGGTCGAATATCAATGATAGTAAGCAATGGATTTGTGCCTAGATTTGAAGTTGCTGTGATGTTTGCTTGAGAGTCTTGAAGTATTATGCTGCAATGTTTGCTTGGGAGTCATGACGTACTATTGTTCTTGGGTTTTGACATATTTGGTCTTGATTTTCTATCTCTTCAGAAGAGAGTTGTTTACTTAAAGTGCAGGATTTTCCACTATGCTGGAGCATTTGGAGTTGGGATAGCATGGTTTGACCTTGTTTTTTCCTTTCTGATGCAATTAATGTGTTGTTTTTAAATTCTAATTCTTCACACTTGAAGAAATCCATAGTTTTTGCAACTGTTTTCTTCATGTTTAATACATGGAATATTTTTTTGCACTTCGTTTGAAGTTTTTTTTGTTGTGATGTGGAGTCAGTGATTGTGTTGTATTCTTAGGTATGGAGATTGGATTTTGGAAAGAACATTTTGCAGTTCTTTATGCAGAGGATCGAAAGAGCAATTTAATTTCTTGAATGAGTTGTTCTTTTTTATTCTTAGATTGTTGGACTCCTTAATTTCACGTATAATGAACTCATGGATTCACACTTTTGCTAACTAGTCCAATATTGGATAATGACCAATCCCTTCCCTCATTTAAGTTCTCTTTCCTAACTCTGTCAGATTTTACATAGTGTTTTTCATTTCTTCTAGGTGATTAGCTGCTTGTGTTTCTTCGTTTGTTGCACTTTGGAGTCATGATTTGAATTTTCTCATCGTAAGGCCAAGGCCAATAAGAATAGCCTTTCCAAATGAACATGTAAAATCCTCACTTTATTAGTTGCATCTAAGAAGGCATTGGGAACTTTATAACTTAAGCTAAGAAGATTACTTTTGAATGGTACATGTTCTAAGAAAGCATTAGGAACCTTATAACTTTAGGTTTCACATATCATTTTATGCTAGAGTGCTAGACAAAGCATGAAACTATTCTTCAATTAAAATATAGGTTAAAAGGACTTGATCACAAAATTTTCTTATCAGTCGAAATTATAGAACATAAGTTATGAATTTTTGAAGTCATAAGATCTGCATAGCACAAATTTTGCAGCAGTAAATTTAGACAGTCATAACTCAAGCTACAGAGCATGGATTTAAGTGAAACCAATTTTAAATGAAAGATTAATTAAATTATTATCAAACTGGAAAGTTTGACTTTGATATGATTTTTATAGAATTAGTTATGATTTTTCAAACTTTGCTGCAGAGATTAGGATAAAGTGCAGAACTTCTTTTTTTTTTTAAAAGCATAACTTGAATTGTAAATATTGAAATGAAATGAGACTAAAGGGATATGAAAATATATTGTAAGTGGAACCTTCCCATAAAATTTGAGGATAAAAGGACTTGAATTCTTTTCTTGGTGAAATTTTGAAATTCCTAATATGTTAGCGTAAAACTAAGCCAACATGTGTATAAATGTGCATAACTTGAGTTATAGGTTTCCTAATCACTAGGGACTAAAACCAAATGAAAGAGCATGTGTAAAACCTTCATCCCATGAGTTGCTGATTTCTATTAAGACATCGATCTCCCTATTTTTAGGGAATAAGGATCATTAGACAGATTTGGTATATATATGCAAGGTTAGAAGAATGACTAAGCTTGATTTAGGCTTATGGAACTAAATTACCATGTAGACATTGATTTAAATTCTTATGATTTAATCTTTGCCCTTTTGACAGGGTATTGGTAGACATTCTTATGAATTCTTGTTAATTCCACTATTTTCTGATTTAATCTTCATATTTGACCATGATGAACTGTGTAGTGATATAAATGTTTATTGTTTATGGGTTATTACTCCGATTGTGAATTGTGGTATTTTGATGTTGTAATTGCAATTCATTGACTTCCTTTTGGTTCGTCCCTAATTTATAAATTTTATTTGTAGATTTTAAGCTACTGTGTGATGAAATGTGAATGACTTAAGACCATATGCATTAAAGATCAGATACTTACAAATGAAAGGACAAGTTAATGGATATGGTAATATATGCTGAAGTTGAAGAAGCAATCAAAAGGGGAGTAGAGACAAAGCCAAAATTCATGGGCAAGAAGTGGTTATAATTGTAAAGGAGCATCAAGCTTAGCCAATGCTCAAAATAATTCCAAGCTTAGTTGCTAACTTGTATGGTGATTAGATCATGCCATTAACAAAGGAAGTCCAAATTGTATTTTTTGAGGATCTTGGATTAAACATAATAGTATTAACCCATGGTTATCGTTGGTCTTTAAGAATTAACTAAATGAACCACTTGATTACATCCGAATTTGGATTTATTTATGTTATGGTGGATGTATTGACTAGTCATTATTTTCATTCGTTATTTAACAGCTAAAGCAATATCTGTATATGTAACATCCTAGTTTTTAACCCAATATTTAGGTTAATCATTAGTCTGTTACTTCATAGTTCTCATTTAACTTTGAATTACTTAGCGGAAAATACGGGTAATTTTTTTTTGAAATAAAAGTGAGAGCCGCGTGATGCGATAAGCGGTACACCATGTAAAGTGAAACAATTATCTCACAACATCATAACATGAGGCACAACATAGACATCCTTTGAATATCATCTCATATATATATAACTTGCCCACTTATAAGTGTGGGTCTTAATTTAGTACAAGGGAAATGCATAAAAGAAAGTACAACATAAGCATAAACATAATCTACTCCCCTACCCGAGTGCACCTAATAGGATAACCTCTAAACAAAAGAAGGTTTATCCCCATCTAAGTGGTGTGTGCTCTAGGGTACTCATCTGGTCGATCGTCACCTCCACGACGTCAGCCTCGTGAGCAGGCAAGTATCCGGAAGCTGCATTGAGCTCCTCGGGCGTAAAGAGGCGAGCGGGGATCGAGTGACTTCGCGGTAGCGCATCCCGATGCGTCGTGCAAGTCGGGGGTGAGTCACGTATCCTCCGCCCTCCTCATCAATGGTGGAGAGAGGCGAGCTCTCGGCTATCGGATGAGTAGCGGGTCCTCGGACGGTCCAGTCTCTCAGAAATGGTCAGGGTCGCGTGTCGGGATAGTCTCGCATGGCTAAGGCGGTGTGCATGCGGAGCACTCTTCGTCATGCGCACGCGACAAGCTCAAAAACCCGCCGTCGCCATAGGTGCGGTCGGGAGAAGCGATGGTGTGGGATGAGCGAAGCGAGCGTCCCTGAAACATGAAAACCCGCCGTGCACTGTCCCTCAAAATGGTATGACTGAAGTGGTGGTCATAGTGCACCTCCCATGTCGGGGTGTCCACGAACACTACGAACGCCGCCATCTGAAGACGTGACGGAAAGAAAGAGATAGAGGGAGTGAGAATCTTGCTAAAGAATCTCAATAGGGCTTCCTACTACCTAGGTGTCATCATCTACGTCCTCAGGAACCTTGGGTTTATTTATACAAAATGACTGAGCATGTATTAAGTTCATTTTAAACTTTAAAATATATTCTAGCCAAGGTCCATTCATTTTAGGATGATCTTAATATCATGAATGCAACATAATAGAAAATGTATGCATGGCACTACCTAATGCACATACATGAAACATGACATCAAGCATCATCATTCTTGGTGGCATAAAGTGGCAATAGTAACATTCATATGGGACAAAACTTAGTGACATAATCATAATCATGAAACTTCTCTTCCTCATAGGCCACCCTAAAAGACAATCGAACTGGGGGTACTTCGGCCTGTCACCCAGAACGTGTCATACATCTAGGTTATGAGCCCATACCTTAACTAGTCGTCACTAGTTCTTACTTACCACTTAACGATAAGCGTATCATAAATCATAAATCCCGACTATCTGAGTACGGGTTAGGGGGCAAAACTCTTAGGGGTGCTCGGCCGAACCGGTGTCACCTAAGAGTATAAAATGGTACCGACGTCACATGAGTTCTATGGAGGTGCTCGGCCGAACCGGTGTCATCCTAGAACCCATCTTAGTACCTTAATTTTCAAAATCTCTTTAAGTCCCCAAATTTGTCGAGTCGGCGCGACAATCCATTACACCAAATTTCCTTCCAAATTTGCTTTATGCCACATAAACATATAGTCTCATAAATTCCTCATATGAATAACATCATCATCATAAAACATCCAAACGCTTACCCTTACGGTAGCTTATGCTTTGACCCTTACGGGTCTTAATCTTGAGATATAGTTCTCTACATCCATCGCTCATATCTTTATGCACCTAAGGGCTCATAATTAATCATCATTCCTAATCCTCATGTTCATACTTAAATCTGAAAAGCATAGGGCAGAATTTCTAACTTGTATTTACTGGGTTCTAGAACTTACGTTTTAGACCCTTTCTCGGTTCTGTTTTGAAAAGGCGCTATATATTAAATCTAAATCAATTATGAGGCATTCCTATGCTTAAGGACTAATTATTAATCACATTTATCATGTTGTAAGGGTGCTGGACAGAATCTAGAAAATTAAAGGTTCTAAGAGTTCTACATTTGCATTTTTACGGTTTTCTAGTTACTCGTTTCCCCATAGGTGCTAGAATTCAATTCTAATTCAAATGATACCAAGTTTTTCATGTCTAAACAATCTAAATCTGATTATGTCCCCATTAAAACAGTTTGGAAAAGTTCCATAAATAAATGGGTCAAAACTATGTTAAATTCTAGCTTTACGGTATTCCTAGTTAGCTAGTTTCTTACCTATCATGCATAGGATCGCTTCTACATCATCATATGATATTTTCACACATTCCAACACATCAAAACATCATCATACAGCATCACACTCATCACATCAGAATCGAAAACATTTGACTTAAATGAGAGAGTTAAATTGACATTTCTAGGTACATAAGTTAACTAGTTTCTCTCGGAATCGATCTAGAACTTCTAAAACTCTTTGCAAAACATTTTAATTCATCAAAAGGCTAGGAGAAGCCTTAGGTCACTGACCAAAATATATTCCATCCCCTAAAAGATAATAAAATCACAACTTGTGATGATGTAACCTTATAAAGATTTGTAAAACTTTAAGGAAAACTTAAAACATAGACTATTGGCCCTAGTAGCTAGATGAAAAACTCATTGCAAGCCCATCATCACTACTTGGCCGAAATTATGCATTCAAGGAATACATTCACATATAACTTTAACTTGGAATGAAATGGGCAAGTCTTTGAGCTCTAGGTTCTCAACTTTTGACATAAACTAATCGTGCTCATGCTTTTCATTTTTAATCTTGCTTACAAAGTAAAGTGGTGACTTAAAATTAAATATGCAAGGCATAACTTAAACGTGCAAGCTTGAAAGTAAATATGCGAGGCATAAACTTAAACGTGCAAGCTTGAAGGTAAATATACATGGTTCAATTCTTTATTTTAGTGCTCTTGGCCCAACAACAATCGACTTTAAGGCCGAAATAGATAGGCATTCGAGAAATTAATTAGGTGATAATGCAAGTTCAATTCTTTATTTTAGTGCTCTAGGCCCAACAACAATCGATATTTAAAGGGCCGAAATAGAAAGGCTTGAGAATTAAATTAAGTGATGATACAAGTCCCATTTTAATCTTTATGTTCTTAAGTATAGAAAGTAAAGATGCATAGCAAGAATGTAAATATGAATGCAAGCATAAATTAAATTATGCAAGTTCATTTTATCTTTCTAGAGCTCTTAACAAGACTTTAAAGGAATTTAAACCATAACCCAAACTCATCCAAACAAGGTAAAGTCAAGCTTAGAGTTCTTTAAAACTCAACATAATATTTTTAGGAAATCAAACCATGAAGCTTAGAAAATTTAAGGTAATGGCCGAAATCTTCAAGAAGAAAAAGGAACATTATAAAACTCTAGAGTTCATGATCTTGATGATATATTAACACCAACATCATGAGTCCTCATCATTGAGTTCATAGAGCCATTTTAAAACATCATTAAAGCTAAAGTTCTCAAGAGTTCAAGAAAGAAAAACTAAAAACATTTTTGCTCAAGAACAAAGATCAAGCTCTAGAGTTTGTTTCAAGTGATGAACATCATCATGAAACTCTCATCATCAAGCTCTCATTCCTTCATTCCCAAAGGCCCATGGCCGAAACATAAAGAGGAAGAAGGAGAAGAAAAGAAGTTCTAAAAGGAACCAAGAGAAACTATAAACATAAAGCTTAGAACAAGATCTTTAAAGAAAAGTATACATGAAAGAAAATCCCTACTTGATGTGATGAACTTGAAGATGGAAGAAGAAGATGAAGATGATGAAGAACTTTGAAGAGCTTGAAGAACTTGAAGAAGAACACTAGAACTTTGAGAGAAAAGAAAGCTTTGAGTGTTTCCTAAACAGCAAATGATCTAAAGTGGTGCAAGCACCTCAAGGCATTCTATTTATAGAGAAATGAAACAAATGGAGGGTGCTCATGGGTGAAGAGGTTTCGGCCATGAGGGTGCAGATTGGAGGCTTTCCATAAGTTCCATGAGGTGAGATAATGTGTTCTTGAGGTATGGTGAGGTATGGTTCAAAGCATGGTGAGGTATGGTTCAAGGTATGGCTCAAGCATGGCTCTTTGAGTGAGAAAACAATTTAATATGTGTGGTAATGGAGAGATGGCCGAATATGCATCAGCCCATGGGGAGGATTAGTTTGCATTTAATTGTGGTTTAGAGTTGTGTTTAGGTGTATCTTTGATTATGCTTAAGATTAGGAATTTGTAAGAAAGTGTTTAGGTAAGGTAAATAGGTAATTAAGGTGGTCTAGGCATAATTAAGGAGTGGTCTTGCACCATTAGAGAGTTAAATCCTCAATTTAGAGTCTATACAACTCTAGACACATTTCCTTGATTTAAGGAATTGGAGAGAGAAAACACTATTCAAGATTCCAAGACTAGGAGTCTTGAGTTCTAAGAAGGGATTTAAGTTTAATCTAAGCAATTTTAGGTTCTAATTAACTTTAATAAATTATTTTGACTCTAGATTAATTAGGGAAATAAATTAATCTTCGTTTAGAGCCTAATATTGCTTAGGTTTGCTTAATTACGTCATTAAGCTCAAAGCACTATTCCAGGGGGCAAAATCGTAATTTTGCACTAAACTGCCGGGACCACCAGGACTTGAACAGGCCCTCTAGACACATGAAAACATGTTTTGAGACCTCTGAGGGAAAGTTAGGCTCAAACGGGCATCTTTACTCACAGAAACGCTATAGGGGTATTTTGGTTATTTGGACCCGAAACTGCGGAAAACGAAATTTTCGCTTCTGAAAGCATTCAAGGGCCATTTAATCCCCTTCAAACATTGAGTTGACCTTTCGAGGACGACCGAGTTGGTTACCCTCGAGTTCGGGTCAGCAAATGACCTCAGGGGCATTTTGGTCATTTCCCTCGGACAGAGAAATCGGGGTGTTACAGTATACATGTCATTTCAATTTGTCAAATACCTTTGAAATAGTTCCCTACTGCATTGTGAGGATAAGAGTCCCTGAATTTTAAATTTTATTCCCCTACCTATCACTAACAAATTGAAATCATATTCTATGACCAATAGATTTTCTTTGATTTTATTACAAAGGAGTGATAATGCAGTTTAAAAAGCTTCAACACATTTTCACACGAGATTACTATGCACTTTGACATGCTTCAACACACTTGCACATGGATTTACTGTTTGTTCACATGTTTTGAGAAACTTTTGGCTGAGATGCAGCAAACTTATAAGCTTTGACGAAAATTTATAAGCTAAAATCGAAAGACTTATATGCAAAACTGTCGTTCTTAATTGCCATTTTTTCATAGCTATATAATATATGAAATGATCTTTTAGACATGTCACTTTGTCTAAATAGGCATATTAGTGCACTCTGACATGGATTTACTGTGCGTTCACATGCTTTGAGAAGCTTTTGGCTGAGATGCAGTAAACTTATAAGCTTTAATCAAAACTTATAAGCCAAAATCAAAAAACTTATATGCAAAACTGGCATTCTTAACTTCCATTTTTTCACAGACATATAATATGTGAAATGATCCTTTGGACATATCACTTTGTCTAAATAGATATATTAGTGCACTCTGACATCGATTTACAGTCTATTCACTTGCTTTGAGAAGCTTTTGACTAAGATGCAGTAAACTTATAAGCTTTGACCAAAACTTATAAGCTAAAATCGAAAGACTTATATGCAAAACTGGCATTCTTAACGACCATTTTTTCATAACTATATAATGTGTGAAATGATCCTTTGGACATGTTACTTTGTCTAAATAGGTATATCAGTGCACTTTGACATGAATTTACTGTTCATTCACATGCTTTGAGAAGCTCTTGGCTGGGATGCATGAAACTTATAAGCTGTGAAACAAACTTATAGGCTGTGAAGTAAAATTATAGGCTAAAATAATAAAGACTTATATGCCAATGATGCACAGTTATAAACCTTACCATTATTTTGTGAAATGACCTCTTAGACATATAAATTTGTCTGAAAAGATACTGAAATGCATTCTGACATGATTAAACACACTTGCACATGGAGTTATGATGATTGTTGGATTCCATTGTTTGCAAGTTTTTTCTTTTGTTGTTCACATAAAGCAATTTAAGATAGTTCATAGAATTCAAATTGCTATAATAGTGGGTATAAACTACGAAAGGTACAAACCCCTAGGGAAGTCGTTTCACACGCTATACAACTGTGACAAATTGGCAACTAAGAATTCCATTTTTACATATAAGTCTTTAAAATTTTGCATATAAGTATTACTTATAGCTTATAAGTTTGCTCCAAACTAGCAAAGAGCTTCCCCCAAGAATGTGAGTGTACAGTAAAGAATGTGATAGTGTTTAACCATGTCAAAGTGCACTTCAGTACCTTTTCAGACAAACTTATAGGCTATGAGCAAAACATCTATGTAAAAATTTAAAGACTTATATGTAAAATTAGAATTTTTAACTGACATTTTAACACAATTGTATAGCATATAAAATGATTTTCTAGACATGTAAATTTGACTGAAAATGTTCTACAATGCACTTGACCAGTTGAAATAAGTTGTACTTAGGTATTGCATCAGCTAATAAGTATGGCACTTTGGCTGATAATATATATATATATTCACAAAATGCTGATAAGATTTGTGTTATGCTCATAAGTGGTTTAGTTTATGATATGGACATTTACTTTGCATGTGAATGTATAATAATCCTATGTGAAAGTGTGCCAAAGCATTTCAAAATACTTTATTACTCTCTTTTGAGAAAATCAATTGGCCATAGAAACCTATATTAGATACACCCCTTAACATATTATAGTTTCCCTTAACATATTATAGTTTTAAAATATTTGCCAAATTATCAACAAAAATAAACATAAGGTAGATAAAAAATGTTTGACTCATGATTGTTTGACTTGTCCATTGAATGTAACTATAGAGGATGAAATCGCCTGAACAAAGTGTGGAAAAAATGTTATTCACCTTATACCATTTGTGTGTTAGTAAACAAGTTATAATTGTTTTTCACCTAAACAGAACAAGAAACTAACGCTATTGCCATATTTTGTCTAAGCATATAAAAATACCAAATATGCTGATAAGTCTCGTGAAAAATCCACATAATTAAGTCACTTTGTTGGTCATTTTGTAGGTTTTAGAAATATAATAATAAATAACAGTAGCTATAACAATACTTTTCCAAAATAATTTTGGAAACATTCATAACTATATAAAGAAAAGAGAATAAAAACAAGAAAATGAACAAAAACTACAAAATGACTAGCAAATTGACTTACTTACATGCATTTATAAATGGACTTATCAGCATATTTGATATTCTTGCATGCACGGGCAGAAATATGGCTATAATATGCTTATGTGTTAGTTTTCTGCTAGAAATCATTTGAATTACAAATATCTACACCAATGCATACACATGCTACAAATGTCTATTACTTTTTATAATTCAAGAGAGAAGGAATCATATCTTCGGAGGGCACAAAACATGCCTATAAAAAATTATTCAATTTCATTACAATCTTCACGATAAATTTTATAAAATACTTATAAACAAAAACAAAGGGAAAAGCCTTTTTCTATTTTGAAGTTCATCACCCTATTGAAACTAAGAATACAAACACAAGCGTGGATATGCTAGCAGCCCAACTCTAAGAATACAAACACAAGCATGGATATGCTAGTAGCTTAACTCTTTTTTTTAATTGTAATAAGGAACCTTCATGGAGTCAAATCTTTTGCGAAGTATATCAGCTACACTTACAATCAATCAAGTTCAATGTAGATTAGAAAAATTGTGAAAGTTATCAATAAGTGTCAAATTATTTTATGCTAAATATGTATCAAAATTAATCAGATATTTTTGGAAAAAAAAATTATGAAATACAGAATTGATTTTACAAACTTAAGCCCAATGGACATATGAAAATAACTTTGAATGTTTCCTTTTCTCTATGGAGGCATGAGTAGAATCATGCTCTTATGCCTTAATTTTTCTTTGTAATTTTTTTCTTTAATTAGAAATTACTCAATTACCGAATTACCGTAGGTAATTATTACATAAGATTTGAGGCCGAACAATCCTCAATAAAGGAATATAACATTAGAAGAGAGGTTAGAGACGATTCATGCAGAGTCGCAAATCCCGAGATTTCTCAGACGTATAAAATGACCAAAATGCCCCTGAAGTTATTTTACTCAGAAAATGTGGATCGTGGGCCCCACCTATTCTCAAGGGGATATTTTGAGGATAATAAGGGATTGTTTGTGTTATGTGTGTTAATAGAGCAGAAGGATCTCAATTTTGAGTTCCGACGTGCGAAATGACCAAAGCCCCCCTGCGGCTGTTTTAACTCCGATCTCCGTGCCGACTGGGCCCGAACCTCACTAAAATGTTTTAAAATGTGTTTTTAAGCCATGATTAACCATTGGTTAAGCTCGGGTGGCCTCGGGCAATTTTTAAGTGAAAGTACGATTTTGCCCCTGTTTTTGGCGCTTTATGAATTTTGGGATTTTGATTCGTATATGAAACCTAAGCAATATTAGGCTCAAATTAAAGCTTATTAAATTCTAAATATTAATCTAAACTCAAAATTATGTATTTAGATTCATTACAACTTAAAATTGCTCAAAAACACCCAAATTGCTTACTAATTCACTTAAACCCTTAACCGTAAATTCTCTAAATTACATGAATACCTTGCCTACACCTAAATAATGCATGGAACACACAAATTTCACTTCTTTGGGCTGTAATGGACGAAATTATTGATGCCATTATGCAGCTGAATTATTGCCAAAAGTTGCACTAAAACAAAATGCCAAAATGTCACCATAAGAGACATAATTCCTTAATTTCATACAACTTTGTCTAAAATGATTTATTCTTCCTTATTTCTCCTGCAAAATTCCGTCCACTACCTCATCATTTTGGCCAATTAGAAGCCTCAAAATCTTCTATAAATAAACTTGCTTTGAGTGGTCTTAGAATGCTTAGTTCATAACTAGTTTTTAAGAGCACCAAAAACTTTCTTTCTTCCTCCTCTTTGGCTGAATTCTTTCTTCAATTTTTTTCAAAGAGATTTTGTTTCATTTCACTTCAAGAAACCAAGTTCTCTTCCTCTTCTTCAACTCAGATTAGGTAGGGAGTAGTTTCTAAATTTATTTCTATGCTTTGAGGGGTTGTGTTTTTAGCTCAAAATGATGAAATTATGAACTTACCTTAGCTTTTCATTTTGGTTTTCTTCTTCAATTTTTCTTTAACCAATTCAACCATATGGCCTAGGTGGAACTAAGATGATGGCTTGATGATGAGGACCTTGAGGGTGGATTGTAAATCCATCACAAGTTAGGCCTCTAAAGCTTGAAAATTCCACTTGATGCAAAACTTTAAAGAATAATGCTTTATGATGCTAAAACAAAGATTTTTAGTTTAGAACTTGAAAGATGTATTTTTTCCTTTTATGTTTTATTTCTTGTTAAGATATGTATTGGGTTGAATTTATAATTCTTTTAAAGTCTTGAAGGAGCTCTAGTAAAGAAACAAAATGAATTTGCATCCATGATTAAGTTTATGCTTTGCATAACCATGTTTTACCTTCTATGTCATCACTAAATTTTCAAGAATCAATTAATCTACTTGCATTTCTCATGTTTTAAATTCCAAGCTTGTATTTCATGTTTTATGTTTCAAGTCATCACTTAATCTTTCAAGATAATAAAGAGGTTGCATCTCATATTTAATTTATGCTCTCACTATATTTTATAATGGCTAAAAGAATCAACGCATGGCATGTTTATTTTATGCCATCACCTAAAGATCCTAGAGCTCAAAGACTTGCCCATGTATCACAAGCAAAGAAATATGATTATTGGAGTTAAAGAATTTATTCTTTAAAAAGTCTTGAGATTGGAGCTTAAAAAGATGTAATAATAATCTCTTTCTCCCTCTATCGGGTCCTGTAGCGGACTACCGCCGCTCCAGGTTTCTTAATATTCTCTTCTCCCTCATCTTGGTTGCATGGATTACCGCTCAGCTTTCTTGTATCATGTTTATATTTCCAAGTTCTTGCATCATGTTTAATTTTCAAGTCATCACCTTAAATCTTAAAGATAAAGAAATGGAATTGCATACCATGTTTATAATTCCAAGCTATCACCTTATAAAGATAAGATTAAAATAAGGTTGCATAGCATGTTTATAATTCTAAGATGTCACCTAAATCTCTAAAGCTCAAGACTTACTCCTTTTATCTTAAGTGAGAATTTTAATTGTGAAGATCCTCCCAAATTTGACAAAAGAACTAGTTTCTAAATGAGTTTTAAGGCTTTGCAAGGATTTTACAGGGGAACTAGTATTTTATATGCACTTAAAATATGATTCTATGTAATTGCATGAGGTTCATGATTCACACGATCTGGAGTTTAGTATCAATGTGTGATAATGATTTGATATGATTGAAGTTGTGATAATTATGGTTTATTGTTAAGAGAATGATTCATAATTGGTTTAGTAACTAATTAGTTCTATAATTGATAATTCTATGTAAGGATTGGATGCTTATTAAGTACTTGATATCATTGAATGATTTCTGGCTTGCATGTTATAGTTATGATACAAATAATGAGAATGCTTATACATGAAATGCTCTTTATTATGTAAAATTTACCTTTGTTGCTAGAAGAAAGTGTATCATTGTAAAAGTGTAATTTGGAAAGGTTACGGCTAAGGAAAGACTTGGTATTTAAAGCGTGTCCATTGTGACCCACCTCTCTTTCCCCGGGAATCTCCCATATGCATGGTTACAGGCGATATATATTATTCTACCTTAAGACTATAAATGAGAAAATGTTATGATGTTTATGAATTGTATTATGATATAACATGCAAAGATTTAATGGTGACTTAAACTTATAAGAAAATGATCCTTTGGAACCATCGGACTATAGGTGGTGAAAGGTGATTTTAGCCCTAACCCGTTCTCTCAAAAGGGTAGAGTCGGGACTTTAGCTTATCAAAAGGATAAGTATATGCTAGTGACGACTAGTAAAGTATGAGCTCATAACCTAAATTACTCCCAAAAGGGTGGAGTATAGGGTGGCCTAAGGAAAATAATGATGATGATAAGATTTTAAGTCACCTAAGGAAATGAAATATGTGCACTATGTCCACATGTAGCTAATATTATATATGACGTTCTTTTATGCATGTTATTTGATAATGATGATGAGGAAAATGATGTAATGATAAAGGAAAAGTTCATTGTAAATATGACATGTTAAGATTATGATGCATTATAAGACGCATGATTAAAACTTGACTAACCTCGGTTAAGTATTTGTCCGAACTTAAATGAATCTTTGCATGCTCACTATTTTAGAATAATCCCGAGGTTCCGGGGACTTTGATGATGACACTATAGAAGGAGGCATCCTACTGAGAATTCTTTAGCAAGATTCACACTCCCTTTTCTTTATTTCCGTCATTGTCTCCAGATTCAAATGGCGACATTCGGCCCTGTTCGTTGATACCCTACTTGGGAATTTTACTATGATCCGTCGCTTCGTATCATTTTGAAGGAGGTGTGCAGTTCGTGTTTTTTATTTACATAGGTCGTCCCATTTGCACATCCTGTCCCTAGTTATCGATTTTCTCCTACTTCTCCCTATGTCGATGAAATGGTTTTCGAAGATGCACGTCCACTTGATGAAAGGATGTTACGTTCTTATCCCACTTCATCTGCTGTCCATGGATTTCAGAGTATGTTCGAGGCGAGATATTAAATTGATCCTCTGAGGACACCCTACTCATGTATATTACCGAGAGCTCCGCTCCTACTCCCACACGTGTAAGAGAGTGGTGAGGAAACAGCTATTCCGGCCGAGGTTAGCGAAGGCCGTCCATGCGACCCCACTGGTGCATCTCGTGGTGTCCCTTCCGAGGAGCTCATCGGTGGATCGGATTTATTCCCCATTTCAGGACAAGGTGGCCATAGAAGGTTCTTATTAGAATTATCTGTGATCATGCACCCTAGTTTTAGGATAACCTTCCCGGCTTATGGAGTTATCTAGTTTAGTGGCATGTATTTCCTTAAGTATATTTTCTTTTATGGGTTTGCATAAGATAATGATGTATGAACATAACCCACCCTTTGAGTGAGGTTATTGTATGTAAATATATGCTATAATGTGCTTATGGATGTTATATGATGGAGCCTAAGTAATATGATGTGATATATTCTTAAACGTCTTATTATACCCCGCTTACTCGTTCACGTTGTACTCGGCTCACGTTTTCAATTATGTGTTTAAAAAAAAAAAAAAAATGGCTCGTAATTTCACTAAGTATTTTCAAATTATGAAGAAAGAACCAAAGCAAGGAGTAAAGTCTAGTCATTAATCAGATTCAACCTAGGTGTATCTGGTTAATTACTAGGGTGTTACACTCACTAACATGTTCTTTTCTTTCTTCCAGAACAATACCCCAACCAAAATTGATGAGGCAGCACAAAAATTATGTGCATCAAGTTGCATGAAGGACTTTTCCAATAGGGCAAATGTTATTTCCTCAAGTATGTTTTAAATTGTTCCCAATCATTTTGTGGAAAATGAGGCCAAAAGTGCCAAATCCTTTCAGTTTGGAGATGGACTTAATTCCTCAACTAACACTTTGTCTTGCTTGCACTCATAAACGTAAAAATGACTTACAAAGGCATAGATTATATGTTACGAAAGATGGCACTGGATAAGAAGACACCAACATTATATGTTTTTTAATTTGCATACAGATCATCTAATTAGTTAACTAATCAATTTATGCATGCTATACTAAATATTTTGGTGTTTTAATTTGCGCTATGTTTTAATTTGCACTATATTGTATAATCTAATTATCCTACATCACTATAGAGAAACTGAATTAGGAGCTAGTTTTCTTTAATCCTTCACATTTTATGCATCGCTAACAAACCAACTCCAACCCCCTCCTTCCCTTTTCTCTTTTTCCCCTTAAAATAGTACTTCCTTGGAAATGCCCTGCAACTGTGGTAAGTTCCCCGTTTTTTCCCAGTTCTAATTATTAAATTAACCTATATGCATTAATTAAACAAAATTCACTTTTTTTCACTCATGTTAAGAAGCCAGTGCCGCAAAAAATGACCATCAAATAAATCTAATTGACAATCCAGCCATCCAACATTAACAACTGAAGTAAACACACCAAGACTCCTATAATCCTTTCAGCCCTTGAAAAACAGACTTCATCTTACACATACAAAACACAACTCAATCTAACCTTACACAAGCATACACATACACACAAAATACACAAACAAGAGTAGCTTTATAAAGTCCAAAGCAAACAAGAGCATCATAATCATAGTCATTTAATTATACCATCTAAAATGCCTAGAATAAGAGCACAAATTGCAGCCGTCCTCCCTATCCACAACAATGCACTCTTTATCCTTTTACTGACACTCCTGCATACAAACCCCCACAAACATCAAAAACCACCAAAATTAAAAAAATAAAAATAAAAATAAGTCTTTTTGGTCTTTTTTCCCGCTTTTCTCAAACATGCTTAGTTGAAACAGAAATACTACATTAACAATTTTTAAATTGAGACAACAACAATGCGGTGAAGGAAATCTCACGTGAATGAGAATCAAGTGATCACATCTAATATTCCAGTATCCACCCATAATTCACTGGGGGAAATCTCATGAAAAATGTGAAATTGAAAGCAAAAAAGTTGAAATAGAGGAAAAAGGGGTAGAGGAATCACTAGCAACAAGTTGCAAAGGTGTAAACTTTGGAGAAGGCACAATGAGGGTTGCCGGAGTTTTGCCACCGCTGAGCTGAGAGGTGAGGAAGGCAGCGACTTTAAGCGGCCTTGAGTGACCTTGACGCCGTTGAGCCGGGAGTGAGGAAGGTGGCGACCTTAAGCGAGAGCGAGAACAACGATCGAGATTAGGGATTTAAGGGATTAGCGACTGGAATCAAGATTAGAGTAGCGCTAACGCTCGCATTAAGATTTGGGATTTGAAGCTCGCATAAGGAAATATTGATTGAGTGATTGAAAGAGAAATTTCATTGTTTGTTCCTTCCATGCAAAGCCATCGTAACTTACTACAAATAGCGACTTAGCCTATATCGAAGGAGAATGCCTACATCTAGCTTCTTCATTTCCATTTTCTTTATATTTCTCCTTGAATCAAAGGTAAATCAGATGCTTTTATATGTTCCTTTTCTTGTTTAGTGCAGAAATGGGAAACAAAAATCAAAAGAAAAAGGAAAGAGGGACATGCAAGAGAGAGATAGACTGATGAGCAGTGCAAAATCACTGAGAAAGAAAGGGACTTACGCTCACAGGGGAAGCTAAGAGCTTGGGCATCATAAGTTGGAGGATGATATATGACCGGGGTTGATGGATTGTGGTTGTACACAAGAGGCCTCTACCAAGTGATCTATTTTTTATTTTCCACCATGCACCCTAAAATTTTTAGCGCCACCGTGGCATACAGTGTGCAAAAGTTGTCCCAGCTAGTTGTTCTTCTAGCATTTCTTTTCTAATTTTATCCATCCTGAGTTATGGTCTTATGGACCATGATGATCCTTAAAATTTAGCCATAGGATTCAAATCAAATAGTCAAAACAAAAACATTTTTATCATATAAAAAATTATATTGTAATATTATGTATTTATATTTTAATATTTTTGAAAAATGATAATATGTAATCCATTTTACCCTTACTATAATGTTTCTTTTCCCATCATCTCTTCCACTGCTGTCTCTCGATACCACTGCTGCTACCCAGCACCATTCATTGTCACCACCCATCATCACCATCAAACCCGTCAGTGGCATAGTCTCAGTGATGGATGTAGAAAATTTGATTGGTGGGGACAAATGTAGTTTGTAAGTTTACTAAAAAAATTTACATTTTTTTATCGTAGTGTCAGGTCAAATTTAATGGAACATTGGGATCAATATATATTAGGTGGTGATTTGTTTATATTAGTTATAAGTCTTGTACCAAAACTTACAGTTTGTGCAAATGGATCCCCTTCCTAAACCACCACTATGTAGTAATCCTTCATTTATGGAAGCAGGCTCAAACCTTTACCAATCACTCTAGTTTTGCATGGTCCTTTGAAGTATGTGCTTTGAGATAGTTGTTTGAAATTATAGAATATTTTTTGGTCCAAGATAATCGATTTCAAGCTTGCAACATGATGAGAAAACAAATCAACGTTCATAGTGCAACTAGCACACTATACAATCAAGAGCTCTCAAAGTGGATCAACCTAATGTATTCAAGTTAACCCACTACAAGTCACGAGCCAGAACATAAAAAATAAGCTGCCTCACTTTCATAGCGAGTTAAAAAAATATCAATTAGACTCAACTTGCTGGAGTTTGAATATGTTGATTCACTAAAAATTTAAAAGTTGGAAAACAGTAAAAGCCTTAATTTTGTTTTCTTTAAAAAAATGGTTAGAACCCACAACAAAAATACAAAATCCACAGTGCATAAGACAAGGCCTATAGCATCCTACCCCAAACCCTTAACCCATAATACAAACTCTTTTTAGAAAGTATCACCTAAGGCAATTGGCAAAGCGAATCTAAGCCTTTGAGGCCATTAGCGAGGAAGGTTGCAACAAGTAGCAGTGGGCTCATGACATTGGAAGGGACACAATCGTGGAAGTGGAAGGAGGGGATGAAAGGTGGAAAAGATGCAATGATAGCATAGGGGATGCAAAGACAGCAAAGGGATGAGACATTGCAATTATTTTGAAGAAGAGGAGGTGTTGGTGGCACTAATGTAAAGGCAATGCTTAGTAGAAGAAGTGGAAGTAGTTGCTCCTTTTTAGAGAAGAAGAAAGAGCAACTGATGATCCAAATTCCTAAAGGGAAGAAGGAAATGTAGGTTGCTAAGGTGAGAAGGAAACATGGTTTAGGATTTGGGTAAAAATGTTCAAAATGAAAATCTAAAGAAGAGGGTAGTGGGTTGTGTAGGATAGAGAAGGACAAATAGTGAGGAATTTGTTTTTTAATGTTAAAGAACCGAGCCAACTTGGTTGGGAGCATATTGGAACCTATTTAAATGAGCTAAAATTTTTCCAGCCTTGCCCACCATTTTGATAGGTTAGGTCAATTTTGGTTGCGAACCGCATCCTACTTTCACTGTTCTGACATTATCCTCAGAATATCAAATGTGAGTTCGCACTAGGAAGGAGCAGAGGAGGTGAACATTGGGCAATGGTAGCTACTAGTGACATAGATTAAGAGTGGTAATACATGGACCTATTTATTGCTAGGGCCAACCAATGGCTGGTAGTTTAGAAAAGTTGCCAGTAGTTAGAGCTTTGGTGGGGTATGCAACAAACACTACTTAAGTAGAGCACAATGAAGAAGGGTAGGGGTTGGTCATAAGTCCTTTTTTTCCCCTTTCTTATGATGTCCATGGTGATGTACTTTACTTTATGCCTATTTTGTTGGGTCATCCTATAAAAATCAATGATTTAGGGCACGAAATCATCAATCAATAAAATGTTGGAGGTTACGAGATTATTGTTGTAATGCCCAGGTACATATGTCCTTGGACAAGTTTAATATGGCTCTAGAGTTTCCCGGAACCCACCCATGCTGCCGGGAAAGCCCTGGTGGTGTGAAGGGCCAAGGGATGAAGTTGGGGTGCTGTCGCTGTAGAATTCTACAAAACATGCCGCTATAGCAAGTTTTGGTTGCTGTAGAGAGGAGGCATGTCAGAAGGTTTGCTATAGTGAGAAATATTCACTGTAGAGAGTGTGAGCTTTAGCAGGCTTGCTGCAGCGAGCTTTTCACGTTGCAGTGAGTGGGCCCAATAATAGCATAGTGCAAAATGATGCAGTTTTATTTATGAGCCCTATAAATACCCTAACTCGATTTTTCCTGCTCCTAGAAGCAGAAACCCAAACCCTAATCCCCTTAAGGTGATCTCCTCCCCCTCCACTCTTATTCTCCATCCAATCCACCTCCTCCAAGCTTCAATTTAAGTTTGGTTGTTGGTTTGTGCTTCCTTTCCCCCTTCCTTTCATGTTCTATGGTTTGGGTTATAGTTTTCTTCCATTGTTGTCAAGTGAGGGGTGTTCCCCTAATGTTGTTAGAGTTATCTAGAGATTAACAGAGATTAATCTTGGGTTTATGTTGCTCTATGGCAGTTGTTAGTGCCATTCTAGGCTCTCCGGGTCAAGTTGGTAGTGCTTATATACTTTCGGCAATAAACAGTGAGTGGGTTCAAACTCATGACCTTAGTTTCATCATTATAGCTATGTTTTATGCATTATGTTTGTTATATATATGAAGTTGGAGATGAGATTATGTATGGACTATGATTTTACGAATTATAATAAAGTTAGTAAATATTATAATTTTGGCTATAGCATGAAAGAATGAGTTTTACAAAATCATGGGACCATGGTTGTTATGTTGTGTGTTATGGAAAAGGTTATATATGTTTGAGAAAGTATTCATTTAGAAAGTATGGTTTGTAGTAAGTTTTCCATTTTACCAAATATGTTTTATGAGCTTATGACATCAATATGTGTTCAAAATTTAGATTTCAAGCTATGTTTTTTTCAATATTCAGTTAAGATAATTATATATGTTAAAGAAATGTGAACAAGAGTATGATCCAACTTTATGAATACATATGTTATATGATTTGCATGTTTTATGATTATGAACCCCAATATCTTGCGCTATGATTTTAGATGTATCAAGTATATAGAAAGTTATGTTAGCTTAAGATTTAAATGATTTTATATATACTCAAGATTTTATGATTTCAAAGAATAGAGTAATTATGTATAAAAGAGTTTTGAACCTAAAGTGGAGTATATAACAGAGCTTCAGTGCTTTAACAGATTTTAAGAGTTTCCAGATTTTATGAATTAAGTGCAAACTAGTTTAGATAGTAGCTATAGAGAAACAACAGTGAGTTAACGGCTAGGAAAAATGATCATTAACCTTGGTACCAAATTGTCCTTAGGGAAAGTCTCATAGAACAGAAAATGCGTGTTCTTCCCCATACCCGTGTCTGGAGGAAAGGAACAAAACCTTGAGGGTAGAGCCGGTGTTTGGCACCCACAGAGGTTGAAGGGTGGAGCCCATGTCAAGCACCTATAGAGGATTAGTTATGTCATGGTTGACATGTATAACTGGACAGATATCCATGTTTCTCTATTAGAATACTATTAATTATATTTTCAGAGAATATTTGATTATATTACATATGTAAGAAATAATTTTCTTGTTGGAGTAAGAATTTAGAGATGTTTCCTTATGAATTTATGAATACAGAGATATATTTTCTATGAGATTATGTACATGAATATTCAATAGTTTGTGATTGTCGCATGTATATTGCATTATGGTGTATTCCTTGGTTGTCCCATGTGGGTGATGGATTAGAGCTCGCTCACTGTGTTCGTTGACTTACCATTCTCTCTTCCTCCTCATAGTTGCAGGTACAAATATTGCTCAGCCTCCGGTTTGGCAAACACAATCATTTCAGTGGTGGGTCTTACTTTGGAGTAAGGCTTAGATTATAGTCATGTTAGAGTAGAGTGCTCCAGTAGATGTGCAGGCAAGATCCGAGCCATGCATTATTTTTAGATTATGTATTTAGTTTCAGTATTTGGATAGTTATATATATATTTTTAGTTCACCATTATGGATATGAAATTATAAAGATTGAATAAAGTTTATGTAATAAACCTGAGATGTAATTATGATCCAGAGCACATGTTAAATCAATTTTTAGAGTATGATTAAGATAATTTTAGAGTTTCATATATCAAGTATTTCAGTTTTATATTTCCAGATATAAAGTTTAAACGAGTTTTAGATGAAATTATGATTTCAGTTTGAAAAGTATGTTATTTCATGCATATAGAGAGACTGAGAGGTCACGAGGCTTACGTGGAGATGGGATTCCTCACGTGCTGGTCATGTTTCCCAGTCGGGTTATGACAAAGGTGGTATCAGAGCATTACGTTTCCCTGCATGGTACTAGAGCAAGTGTCTACAAATGGCATGACATTTATATGAAGAGAACTATGACCATTTGCACTAATGTGATATTATTTGAAGCCTATAGGAAGAGTTAGTCATGTCTAAGTTCAGTTAGAGTCTCTGTCATTTCTTTGGAATTCTTGATCTAACCTCTTATCCCTACTTTCCTTTTCAAATGAGCTATGTAACAACCAAGTTTTTCCCTGTATAAAAATGTCAAAATGTCCCTGAGGTCATTTTCACCTGTGAATTGGGGACAGCTGGCCCAGACTATCCTCAAAGGGTCATTTTGATATTTGAAGGGGATTATATGTGTTGTGTGGAATAATAGGAGTGAAGATCTCAGTTTTCAGTTTTCCCGCGTGTAAAATTACTAAAATGCCCTTGCAGTAATTTAACTCGGGATTAATTGCCGACTGGACCCGGACTTTACCTGGGAGTTTGAAATGTTGTTTTTAAGGGGTGCATAATATCTGTTTAAGCTCGGGCAGTCTCGGGGAATTTTTGTACAAAATTGCCATTTTGTCCCTGATTAAGTGCATAATGAGCTTAATTGTGTGATTAAGGGAATATAGGCAATATTAGGCACTAATTAAAGATTAATTAATTTTAATTGTTAATCTTGAGTCAAAATAATTTATTGAAAATAATTAGGGCCTAAGATTGCTTAGGGAAGCTCAAAATCCCTTCCTTAATTTAAGACATTGGGTCATGTCATGTGGAATATTCTTTTCTCTCTCTAATTCCCTAAATTAAGGAAACCATGATGGGATTGGATTTCTAGCTAATAAAGTTTGACTCCCCTAAGTGAGCAAGGAAACTCTCTAATCATGTCTTGAATAGCCTTAATCACTTGCTTTCTTGCCCAAACACAATTAAAAATTTCTAACCAAATGCCTAATCAAATCTATCTCTAAACACAACTCCTAACACACATGAAATAGAGATATTTTTCCTCCCCCCATACTCGTACATGGCTGGCTACTCCTTCCCCATCACACCCTCACATTTCAATTTTTAAACACTCATATGCTCAAACGAAAGCCATACTTCATTCACTTTTTTGGATTGCAATCTTATCCAAAAATCTAGTATTGCAAATCCTTTATTCTCTCTCTTTTTAAGACTTCCTTTTTCTTCTTCCTCCACCACAAGAACCACTATCCTCCACCACCTTTCCACCTCAAGCCACCACAACACCACCATAGATCATCCATAAAATACTCAACCTTCCATTTCTAAACATAAGAGCTCAAGAAAAACCTTCCTTCATTTTCTTTCTCCCTTGGCCGAATTATCATTATTGCTCCAAGAGAAGATTTTTCTTCTCATTTTCTAATACAAGATCAAGCTTTTTCCTTGCAAATAAGAAAATATCTTTGGTAGGGATTTTGGTTTTGAGTTTTCTCTTTTTTCCTTACTTTATTGTTGGTTTTGTTGATTGGTTCATTGGATGAGTTTTCCCTCTTTTTCCTCTCTTGATTTTCGATTTATGTTGATGATTGAATGTTCAAAACCATAGCTTGATGATGAGAGTTTGATAATTGGTTGTGCTACCATCATATTCTTAACCTCTAGAGCTCGAGGTTTGATTTTTGGTTTAAAGAGACAAATGAGAAAAAGTTATTTTATTTGTGTTCTTGAGTTGTTTTTGTTTTGAGCTTGATGCTAAGCCTAAGGAATGAGGTTCTTGGAAACATGGTATTGATAGGCTCTAAAGCTCATTTCCATTTTGTGAAGTTGATTGAGGTTAAGGAGTGATTCTCTAAAAGTCTTGAGTTTGGAGCTTAAAGAGATAAAATGAGATGCATTCATGTTTATATTCCAAGCTCTTACGTCTTTTGTTTATGTTTCAATGTCTTGCATATCATGTTTACTTTCAAGTTATCACTATAAATCTTAAAGATAAGAAAAATGAACTTGCATTTTATATTTAAATTTCAAGTCTAGCATGTTTATATTTCAAGCCATCACCTAAGACTTAAAAATAGATTTGCATTCTCATATTTATATTTCAAGCTCTTGCATTTTCATGTTTAAATTCCAAGCCTAGCATATCATGTTTATTTCCAAGTTATCACTTTAAATCTTGAAGATAAGAAAAGAGAACTTGCATTTCCATGTTTAAATTCCAAGTCTTGCATATCATGTTTATATTTCAAGTTATCACCTAAATTCTAAAGCTCAAGACTTGCCTCTCTCATCTAAAATAGATGTTTTGATTCATGAAAACTTTGTGATATTGGAAAGTTCAATTTGGTTGAGTATGATTTTGAGAAAAAGGTTGGAATAATGTTTAAAATGGTTTTAGAATGAAGAACAACTTGAAGGATGTCAAACTTGAGTTTTTAAACTTCTGGGGTTTCTAGTAATCGATTACTAGCATGTTGTAATTGACTACTAGTATGTCTGGATGCTTGAAAATGAGTTTCTGACCTTGGTAATCGATTACCATCCCATGTAATCGACTACTAAGATGTTCTTAAGTGTCTAGAAAGTACTTTCAACATTGGTAATTGATTACATAGCCCCTATAATCGATTACCAAAAGCTCAAACATGTCTGTTTTGAAAATTTGAACTGTGTAATCAATTACCAACTTGTGTATCAATTACCAGAACTTGATATGTGTAAATAAGTGTGTTTCTACTTGAAATAATATGGATTAATGACCTTGTATGGTTGATCTTGAATTAAATGAATAATGATCTTTAGCATGACTGTACACATATATCCCATTAAGCATAGCATGTGCATTAGCTGAGTTCGGTCCTTGATTTTTGGTACACCGGATAGGAGCATGTTTATTGTTATATTGGATTGTGACATGTTTAAGAATATATGCAATAAATGTTATGCATGCTTGTGTGATCAATTACATGATGAGTTGTGGCATGATATGATTATACTTAATTAGTTGAGATGCCTGATTTGTAAAGATTATGAGCATATGTCGAATGATACACTATGACTGCATTGCATTCTTAAATAGCATGCCAAGGTTAAGGGATCCTCTAATTAAAGGTTATGTGAGGTGACTCAATATTGGCCCTCTAATATCCTTTAATTAAAGGATATGAGAGGTGAGCCATTACTAACCCCTACTCACCTCAAATTAAAGGTGAGCCAATAAAATGATATGTTCATGTTTGCATTCATAAGTGACATGCTAAGTTTAAGGTGACATAAAACACACAGAAATGATCCTTTTGTAATGAACCGGGCTCGGCGTAAAGTGATCTAGGGAAATGATCCTTCCGTAACGGGCTCGGCCTGACATAAGGTGATCCAAGGAGATGATCTTTTCATAATAGGCCGGGCCCAATGGAAAGTGATCCAATGCCGAGCCCAATTGAAAGTGATCCAATGCCCCCTAACCCACACTCTGGGAGTCGGGAATATGCTTATCAAGAGGATAAGTGTAAGCTAGTGATTATTAGTGAGATATGTGCTCATAATTTAGAACTCTCAAGAGAAGAGAGTATTAGGGTAGCCCCCACAGAGAGAAAAGAGAAATTTAAGTCACCAAAAGAATAAAAAGGAAGAGATCATGTCATGCTATTTATGTTCTTCATGTCATTTATTATTTTACACATGATTCCTTATAGTATGATGCATCTGCTATTGACATGTATTTCATGATATGGTATGATGTATCATGACATTTAGACTCATGTTAAAAGACATGGGCCTTGGCTAATGGTATTTAGAACTTAATAAATGAACTACATTTATTCCCACTATTTTGTAACAAAACTCGAGGTTCTTGAGGACGTAGATGATGAGAATAGTTATAAGGCAAAAACCTTATTGAGATTCTTATTCAAGTTTCTCATCCCCTTTTTCTTTTTTTCCATCTCATCTTTAGAGGAGGATGCTTCGTTCATGATCTCCGTTGACGCTCTCACTTGGGAGATGCACTTCGACATTGCTCATCAGTTGTACCATTTCGTGGGTCATTGTAACGTATGCCTTTTTGTATCCATGGAGCGTCCTTTTGCACACTTGGTCTCTAGCTTCCGGTTCTCCTGCCTCTCCATTCGGTGATGACCTCGTGTTTGAGCATGCTCGACCACGTGGGGAGTAGACTCGTCATACCCGTTCTGCTACTTCTGCCATCCGCGACTACCCTGACTACATTCCCCGATCTCCCCCTCACATGATGGAGTCGCAGTATAACCCGTCTGAGGATTCTGCCACTCAGTGTCCTTTCGAGGGTTCTGCACCTCCCGTCCCCATGGAGATTGGAAGCCATAGTGAGGCCACTGTGACCCACCTAGTGAGAGGATCTAGGGTAGCTATATGACCACGCCGAGGTGCCCACGCCTGTCCGGCTCACCATTTGGCTACACCCGATGAGTTGGCTGAGTGGATTGGCTGCCTCCCTCCCTCCTGGGAGCGACAATAATAGGGGATGTCAGTGGATCTCATAGAGCACCTGTGCACATGTTACGTAGATGATAGTCTTCTTTTGTTTTTAGAGGTTATCTACTTAGGCGTAGTGGGTAGGAGAGATCTTGGCTAGTTGTACATTGTCCTTTTCTTTTTATACTTTTTTATGGATGACTGTACTGTCCCAACCTTTAACGGTGGGCATAATGCTACTATCTTTAAGTATTTATTTTGTAGTATGTAATTTGAAACATCTATTATTGGTAATTTATGAATCCATGATGATGCTTGTGGTTATGGCTTGTGTTTATTCTTATCCATGTGTGTATCTATGATGTGTTTTAGTTTCTTTTCGATTTGTAAGTGAGACGGTTGGCATTGTTCCTTTAAGTTTGCACGGCTCACGTTTTTGTTTTAAGTTTCAAAAAAAAATTCACCTATATTTTTGCTAAGTATTTTAACAATCTAGAATTAAGAACTAAAACAAAAGAGTAATAACTAATAATTAACTTAAATGCGTCCTAGGTGTGTTGGGTTAAATATTAGGGTGTTACAAGCTATGCCACTTGATGATCGTCACCACAACACTAGCACCAAGTCAATTAGTACTAATTGCAGATGATGCCTTGTGCAAGTCGTTTCGATCTTGCCAAAGATAGTTAATGAGTACTTCAGAGTTGGATTGCATCAAAAAGGAGTACAAGTAGGAACTATTAGCATAGAAAGAGGTCAGCAGTGGGTATCACTGGCTAGGGCCACCCCTCTCAATGCTCTCCCCAACGTGTCCTATTATTGCATGATGAAGAGGTCAAGACAATAGCCAACTAGAATTGTAAAGTTTAGTGTGGACTGATTGGTCACACCCACTATGAGAAATGTGTAGAAAACCCCAGGGAGGTCGGTGCCTATGGGGCATACCCACCAACAATGAATGTAGTCAGAAAAAGCACAAAAGGAATGATTGCCCGTTGTTTTGGGGAGTTACAAGCTAGATAGTAGAAAAAAAAAACTTGATACCCTAGAGGTAGAGAGTTTGCATGAGAGTGACCTAGAGTTAGTGGATAGAATCCCAATGGGAGCGTGAATCATGCATATAGGCATATCATAGGGGTAATGCTTTGTTTTTGATGTGTTAAAATAGTTGAAGCAATCTTTGATACCATGAATGTCTTGTATGCCATGTTTCTAAAGAAGCATTTTTGCATAAATAATGTTTAGAGCTGTGTTCTTAGCATGATAAGAATATAGTATGCATTAAGAATAGAATTAGCCGTGTCATATAAAATGCCAGATAAGTTTTGGATGTCCTTTGTGATGTTGCATGATATAAGTATGGTATGCATGCCTAATAGGTGAGCAACATGATATGAATTGCTAGGCTGGCTCTGGGATCATTGCGGATATTAGTTGCATATAACTGCCTTGACTGCTACCTACTGTTTCTTTTCTAATCATATGCATAAAGTGAAGCATTGCAAGCTATGAGTGTTTTCTTGCCCATGATCAAGATCCACATGAATAGATCGTTAGAAGCTTTATCCATGCCTGAATGATTAGATCATCATGATAATTTAGAACTTAAAGGAAGGAGTAATAGGGGTGTATGACCATATGTGCATGTGTAAGTAGAATAAAAAAGACCTAATGTTTAGAAAATATTTTTGAAAAGTAATGGGTTTTTTATGCTTAGTGTTTGTTGTGTGAGTTCTATTGATTGGAGATAAGCATACGGATAGTTAGTTTTGAACTCCATAGATTGAAAAGTTGAACTAGAGAATACTTGTGCATGGTGCATGGTGTGGCATTTAGAACTCTGGTGTATGGTTTTGCATGTTCTTATGATGGTCCAGCATGTTTTGTCATCATTATAACTAAGGTGAATGAATGATTTGTTTATGTTTGTTAAGCATATGGTTTAGGAACTATGTTAATACCTTTGAAAGGATTTTTATGAATACTTGAGGCTGTCGGCCAAAGTTTTACAAATTCTAGAGGAAATGATTTTCTTTTTTGCTCAAAAAAGTTTTGTTAATCTTGCCTTACCATGACTAGTTTGCTTTATGGAAAGAGAGAATTTTGAAATGTGTTTTTCTTGAATGGGATTTTAGAGATTTGGATGCAAGTTTCTTAGACAATTTGTTTTATGCCCATAGCGAATAGCTTGGTTGATTTACGATGAGGTGTTTTCAAAAAGTTATGTAACATGGAATAGAATCCCATGTGTTTATATGATAGTTTTACTTGAGGCAACATTGTAGAAACATAATTAAAGTGACATGAGGAGCTTGTGTGAATAGGATGCATGTTCTTTTCCCCAAATCTCTGCATGTAAGCTAGACGAGAGGGATCTAAATGAAGTCTACCATGGTTAAGTCATGGCTTGGTAATCTAATAGTAAGGAGTTGATAGGTGAGAAGTGTAACATCCCTGCTACTTTATGGATTGACAACTGTCTCCACAAACTAACACGAGTCTTTTCAGCGTGCTTTGTCCTCACTCACACGCTTCCTGGAAAATTTCCCAAGAGGTCACCCATCCCAAAATTGCTCCAAGTCAAGCACGCTTAACTATGGAGTTCTTAAGTGATAGGCTACCGAAAAGAATATGCATCTTGTTGGTATAGGTAGTACAAATCAATTCATATAAGCCCTCTTTAACTGTATAGTCCCATACCTATACAGTCTCAGGATCCCTCTCATTCAGGTGTGTAATCGGTTCATTCATGTACCCTTCTGCTTTCGAAGTCTACCTGGAGTCGCTCCTTGTCCGTGCCTCCTTGCATCGATGATCACTCCTCGACTTCGCAATCCCCGGGCGTTACATGCCGACCAGCTTTCGCTTGGTTTGTCCCTGAACCACACCATATTGGGAGAGGTGTAGGCTCTGATACCATTTGTAACATCCCTTGCTACTTTGTGGATTGACGACTGTCCCCATAAACTAACACGGGTCTTTTCAGCGTGCTTTGTCTTCACTCACACGCTTCCTGGAAAACTTCCCAGGAGGTCACCCATCCCAAAATTGCTCCAAGTCAAGCACGCTTAACTATGGAGTTCTTAAGTGAGAGGCTACCGAAAAGAAAACACATCTTGTTGGTATAGGTAGTACAAATCAATTCATATAAGCCCTCTTTAACTGTATAGTCTCATACCTATACAGTCTCAGGATCTTTCTCATTCAGGTGTGTAATCGGTTCATTCATGTACCCTTCCACTTTCGAAGTTTGCCAGGAGCCGCTCCTTGTCCGTGCCTCCTTGCACTGGTGATCACTCCCTGACTTCGCAATCCCAGGGCATTACAAGAAGCATGATGTTTGTCATTATTGCATGAACTTATATGATGTGTAGATATGATTAGATGTTTGATTGTATGCTTTACGTTTGAAGAAGTTTGATTAAGGACTAAGGGTCATGAGGCAGGAAGAGTAATTCAAGGGAACCAATAAGGCATGTTAATATGGCATGATGTTTTAGAGTTCTTAGAGCAAGTTATGACTGTTTGATTAGCCTATGTAATGAGTATGATGGATGTGTTGCATGTATGGATGCTAGAAGTATAGGCATGTAGTTGATGAACATGATTTGGAAAGTTAAAAAATGCTGATAGAAAATAATACATATGAATGCCATCTTGTTTTGCATTTTTCTATATGAACATATAGAGCAGTTTGATTCTGATACACAAGATACATGTAAAGAGTGAGAAAGTTCAGAAATCGAGGACTGGGGGTTCCTATGGTATCAGTTGATGTCAGACGCAAGATAAAGAGAACTAGTACAAAGACGCGAGTGATGTTTAGCCCTATCTTTGTGAGCTCACGTGCACAAGAGGCGGGGGAGCATAAATGCTCATCTAAGACTCGCATCATGGAAAGGGCTACCCATAGAGGCGAAGCTGCCAGGTGTAAATGTCATGATCAGAGCCAATGTCACCTTGATGGGAAAGGGCTGCCCTCGGTAGCGGAGTCACCCAGATGTGACAACTGTCATCCTTAGCTAGAGTAATGGAGCAGTGGCCTTCAGAATGGCACTGTCTCCCAGAGTATCAGCCAATGTAGCTAGAGTATCATGTCAGAGTGTTTCTTCATGCCTATTCTTGAACCCCATGTAGTCTAGTTTTCCCTTTCTTTGATCTTCTAGTTATGCAAGTTCAGATTTGGGGACCAAACCTTTTTAAAGGGGGGAAGAATGTGAAGGGCCAAGGGATGAAGTTGGGGTCCTGTTGCTGTAGAATTTTGCAGAACATGGTTACATCAACAAGTTTTAGTTGTTGCAGTAAGGAGGCAAGTCAGAAGGTTCACTGCAGTAAGAAATATTCGCTGTAGCGAGCGGAACCGATGACAGCACAGTGCAAAATGATGTAATTTCATTTAATGAGCTCTATATATACCCCAACTCAGTTTTTCCTACTCTAAGAAGTAGAAACTCGAACCTTAACCCCTTTAAAGTGATCTCCTCCCCATCCACTCTCATCCTCCATCAAATCTACCTTCTTCAAGCTTCAAGGTGAGTTTGGTTGTTGGTTTGTACTTTCTTTTCCCCTTCCCTTCATGTTCTATGGTTTGGTTATGGTTTTCTTCCATTGTTGTCAAGTGGGGATGGTGCTCTTCTAATATTGTTAGAATTATCTAGAGATTAATAGAGACTAGTCTTGGGTCTATGTCACTCTATGGCAGTTGTTGGCGCTAGTCTATGCTCTCCAAGTCAGGTTAGTGGTGCCTATATACTCCCGGTCATAAACAGTGAGTGGGTTCAAACTCATGACCTTAGTTTCATCATTATAGCTATGTTTTATGCATTACGTTTCTTTTATATATGAAGTTGGAGATGAGATTATGTATGGACTACAATTTTACAAATTATAATAAAGTTAGTAAATATTATAATTTTGGCTATAGCATGAAAGAATGAGTTTTAAAAAACTATGGGACCATGATTGCTATGTTGTGTGTTATGGAAAAGGTTATATATGTTTGAGAAAGGATTCATTTGGAAAGTATGGTTTGTAGCAAGTTTTTCCATTTTACCAAATATGTTTTATGAGCTTAAGATATCATTATGTTTTCAAGATTTAGATTTCAAGCTATGTTTTTGGAATATTTAGTTAAGATAATTATATATATTAGAGAAATGTGAACAAGAGTATGACCCAGCTCTATGAATACATATGTTATATGATTTGCAAGTTTTATGATTACAAACCCCAACATCTTGCGCTATGATTTTAGATGTATCAAGTATATAGAAAGTTATGTTAGCTTAAGATTTAAATGATTTTATATATATTAGAGATTTTATGATTTCAAGGAATAGAGTAATTATGTATAAAAGAGTTTTGAACCTAAAGTGGAGTATATAACAGAGTTTCAGAGTTTTAGTGCTTTAAGAGATTTAAGAGTTTCCAGATTTTATGAATTGAGTACAAACTAGTTTAGACGGTAGCTATAGAGAAACAACAGTGAGTTAACGACTGGGAAAAATGATCGTTAACCTTGGTACCAAGTTGTCCTTAGGGGCAATCTCCTAGAATAGAAAATATGTGTTCTTCCCCATGCCTGTGTCTGGGGGGAAGGAACAAAGCCTTGAAGGTGGAGCCCATGTCTGGCACCCATAGAGGATTGGTTATGTCATGGTTGACATGTATAACTGGACAGCTAACCATGTTTCTCTATTAGAATACTGTTAATTATATTTTTAGAGAATATTTAATTTAAGAGATATTACATATGTGAGAAATGATTTTCTTGTTGGAGTAAGAATTTAGAGATGTTTCCCTATGAATTTATGAATACAGAGATATATTTTCTATGAGATTATGTACATGAATATTCAACGGTTTATAATTGTTGCATGTATATTGCACTATGGTATATTCCTTGGTTGTCCTATGTGGCTGATGGGTGAGTGTTTACTCATTGAGTCCGTTGACTCACCTTTCTCGCTTCCTCCTCATAGTTGCAGGTACAGATGTTGCTCAACCTCTGGTTTAGCAGACACAGGCATTCAGTAGCGGGTCTTAATTTGGAGTAAAGCTTAGATTAGAGTCATGTTAGAGTAGAGTGCTCTAGTAGATGTGCAGGCTGGATCCAAGCCATGCGTTATTTTTAGATTATGTATTTTGTTTCAGTATTTGGATAGTTATGTATATATTTTCAATTCACCATTGTGGATTTGAAATTATAGAGATTGAATAGAGTTTATGCAATGAACCTGAGATGTAATTATGATCCAGATCATATGTTAAATCGATTTTCAGAGGGTGATTAAGATAATTTTAGAGTTTCATATATCAAGTATTTCAGTTTTATATTTTCAGACATAAAGTTTAAATAGAGTATTAGATAAAATTATGATTTCAGATTGAAAAGTATGCTATTTCATGTATATAGGGAGACTCAGAGGTCACCAGGCTTACGTGGGGATGAGATTTCTTACGTGCCAGTCACATTTCCCAGTCAGATTGTGACAATTGTGTGTAGCGAATTTTGACCTGCTTAGTGGAGATAAACAAAGGCATGTGCTTTCCCCACTACAATACAATGTCATCTTATCCTTCCTATCTTTCTGAGGACTCCTTAATCGTCTAGTGAGCTAGATGGTGGAGAGCCTCCAAGTCATGTACCTATGCATGGTCGAGTTTCTTGATAAGAGGTCCTCCATATTGCAAGTTTTTTTTTTGGATGACTGAAAGATCTTGAGTTGACATAACACAAACAATTCCCCCACCTACCAAAGGATTTACATTGAAATATGTCACAATGGCACTATCATGTGTGGTAGACTAGCAATAGCTATTTGGAGTTGCTATAAGAATTCCAATTTTAACTTTTTACACTCAAGTCATGTCAAGGTTAATATATTATTGTGATGTTTTGGTCTTACAAATCTTTTGTTTTAAAATAAGATATAAGGAAAATACATGTGACTTTTTCTTAAAAATGTTTAATTGGAAGGTAAGCCTTGCACATCAGGCATAATGACTATTTATATAAGTTTATCACAATACATCCATAAAGCACATATAAATAAAGCATTATCAATCATGTTCCTGCATAGAACTCAACTATACATAGTAGTTCTTGGCCATAACATTGTTAGCTCTAGAACCCTATGCACTTATTTATTTTGAATGACAACAAAGCCAATTTAAAGAAAATGTTTTGAAGAATGACTGATGTCTGTATTGAGTTTCTTGTAAGATTATAACAGATTTCTATCATTTAGCAAGAGTAGGGCTTACTCAAATGGGAATATATTTCACTATACATGTGTAAACATGTGAATCTCATATTACGAGACTTGAATTGAAATAGAAGTGAAGTTATATCCTTATTCAAGCAATTAATAGCTAACGATAAGAAGAAGATTACAATGCTACAAGAAACCAAGTCCTGAGACTTCAGAAAGTAGCACAGGACTTCAGAAAGTAGCACAGGACATCAGAAAGTACACCCAAGATGAGGAAATCAACTCATGTCCAAGAGCAATGTGTTACTTAATATTCAATCATCATAATCGCAAAGATATCATCAGCAAAGAGGATTTGGTTGAAGATCAGAAAGTGAAGAATTCATCAAGGAACTGATTGCGCATATCAGAAAGCTCACTTCACCGTGGAGCATAGAATACTATAGGAAAATGAGGGAAATTTCAATTTTGAATTTCAAATATTGAAGTCAAATCCAGTTTCAAACTGGTACATTATCTCTTCTGCCTAATTGATTAACCACCCTGGCTTTATGAAGGAGGAGTTCAAAAAGCATATTCAGAAAGTGGAAAAGTAATTTCTAAAGAAAGATCAGAAAACTCAACACTACAATGGCTTCTGCAACCAATGTGACAGATTTGTTAACCTCTCTTCTAGCTATTTCTTTCAAGATACAACTAATGATCAACACGTGCCACTTGGAGAATTGATCAAGGGTAACAGTTACAAAGGAAGATGACTATAAATAGAGATGTTGTGCTTAAAGGTCGATGAGAGATTTGAAGATTCAGTAGAAGAAACTCCGCAAAAATCTCTTTCTACTTCCTGGAATATTCAATATATATCATGTAATCAGTTTTTATCCTTGAAGTGTAAGAATCTTACTTCTACATTCTTAATTAGACTTGTACTCTTCATAGGGAAGAATTGATAGAAGGAAGTCATTCAAGTTTCCCCAGGATCTTTTCATGTATATGCTGAGGAAGCTTGAGTGTAGGTTAGTTTGAGTGGCAACCCAAACACTTAACCTTTGTATCCTCGATCCAGTAGTGATCATTGTGAGATAGCTTAGAGAGGCTATAAAACTACTTGCAACGTGACAGTTAAGGTTGCTACTGATCACGGTTTAGCTTGGAGAGGTTAGTTAAAGACTACTTGCTACTTGGAGAGCCTGGAGCAAGACTACTTGTAGCTTAGAGAGGCTGGGACAAGACTACTTTCAATATGACGGTAGAGGTTGCTACTAGTCATGGGTTAGGCTTGGAGAGGCCAGTGTCAAGACTACTCGATTGGGCTTGGAGAGGCCAGTGTCAATACTACTCGGATCAGCTTGAAAAGGTGGTGAAGAACTACTCAATCTATGGCAGCAGATGATTTCTGAATGCCATAGATGAGAGCTTGGGAAGGCTAATGTAAAGAATATCTATTTGCTCCTTCTCAGATTGAGAAAGATGTTTTTAGTGGAACCTCAACAATCATTGAGTGCTGGATGTAGGCAGTTTGGCTGAACCAGTATAAAATCCTTTATGTTTATTCTTTCTTCCTCTCTGATCTTCTTTATATATCTCTATTGTATTTCTCTTTTTAATCATACGCTGATATTTGTTCTTGTCATTTTGTTATTCTCTTTGTTAATATCAATTTACCAATAATGCTTCAAAAATCTACTTTCTGAAACTACAAACTATGTTTCCGCTACACTACAAGTTTTACACTTGATAGTACTTGTTTTCAAATGTTTCAGAAAATGCAAAAAGAAGCAATGCATGATTTAACCCCCCTCCCGTGCATATTTTGACCTACAAGTGGTATTAGAGCAAGGCCTCTGAGGGGTTGAGCAATCCAATGATTGTAACACCCTAATATTTAACCTAACACGCCTAGGACACATTTAAGTTAATTATTAGTTATTACTCCTTTGTTCTAGTTCTTACTGTTAAAATACCTACCGAAAATACGGGTGAATTTTTGTTTTTTGAAATCTAAAACGAAAACGTGAGCCGCATAACTTAAAGGAACTACGTTGTAAAATACACCTAAAAAGCCGATAAGGAACTAGACTCACCATAAGCATACATGAATTAAAGTAAAACTCAAACCATAAACATCACGCAACATCATGGAGACTTTCATAGATAACGTCAGAGGTTCACATTACATAAGTACTTAATAGAATTATGCCCATCAATAATGGTTGGGATAATACAGTTATCTACATGTAAAAAGGGGACTAACAGTTACAACTAGCCAGGATCTCTTCACCCTCATGACAGAAGAAAGAAAGAGGGGATGAGAGTGATAGTGATATCATCCTCATGACAGTGCATGGGGCCTTGATGAGATCCTCGATCGCCTCTTACTGCTGCTCCCAAACGAAGTCATCGTTCTTGTAAGACGTGATAGAAGAAAAAAAGAAGGGATGGGAATCTTATAAAAGAAACTCAGTAGGGAGTTCACCTCCTAACAAGTGTCATCATCTACGTCCTCAGGAACCTCGGGTTTCTTTATGAAATAGTGGACATGCATAAGGTTCAATTATTAAGTTCCAAAAATTATTATTTGAGGTCCATCTATTTTAGAATGTGTCTTAATGCAGGAATGTAACATGACATACCATGACAACATAACTAACACCACAATTAAACATCATATGGTAAAGAATGCAAATTCTTTCTAGCATGATCTTTTCCTCATTATTCTTTTAGGTGACTTAAGGTTCTTACTTCTTTTGTTTGGGGGCCACCCTATTAATCTCTCATCTCGAGAGTTCTAGGTTATGAGCTCATACCTTACTAATCGTTACTAGCTAACACATATTTTCTCGATAAGCTAATTCCCGACTCCCAGAGTGCGGGATAGAGGACATAGGATCACCTTTTCCTGGGCCCAGCCCATCACAAAAAGGTCACCCTCCTAGATCACCTCTACGTCAAGCCCGGCTCGTCACGTAAGGATCATCTCTGAGTGTTTTATGTCACCTTAAGCTTAGCATGTTATGTTGAGATGCAAAAGCACAAACTTATCATATAATGTCACATGCTTTCATATTACTTCAACACATGTATCTTAAACATTCCAAGTGTAATCACAACATGCCACAATAAAAATTGATAGCCAAGTATGCAACATATTCAGCACATATATCCTCAAGCCATGTCATGAACCAATCATCTCATAAAATAAACATGCTCATTAGCCCTTAAACAGGTCAAACTACAAATTGGGTAAACCTAAATTTTGAGATTATTCTTTTATGCATCCAAGGGATTAATTATAATGATTTTCACTAATTTTTAACCTCATGAGCATGATTAAACAATGCTGGACAGGTTGCGTAGTATTTGAAATTAATCAATTTTGATGTTTTAGAAGTTACGTTTTTGACCCTTTTTCATTACCGATTTTTCCTAAGATGCTAGAATTAATTTCTAAACCATTTATTATGGATTCTAACACATATAGACATGACAAGACACATTTTTACCAATTAAATGCATGCTGGAACAAAATCTATATTTTCAATTTTTGAAAGCTTTAGAAACCACATTTTTTATTCTTTTTAGTTACTAGTTTTGCCTAAGGTGCCAAGAATGATTATCACAATAATCAATAATAATTTTTACACATTTAAACCACTCCAAACAGCATATATCAGGTCTGGGAATGCTAGAACAGAATTTGAAATTTAACTTCCAAGAAGCATGCAAAGTTGCAATGTAAGGCATTTCTAGTAACTAGTTTTTCTTAAAATTGATTCCTAGTTGAAGGAACATATTTAAAATCAACATGACCCTTTGGAAAAGTAAATGGAAAACCTTAGGTTAGTAACCATGCTCAAAGTTTTATTAACAAGATTTTATTCATGTAAAACATATTTTGACACCTTGGGAGTTACCATTTTTCTCAAAGGAAATTTACAAGACACAAGTTTTGAATTCTCAATGTAATGATACCACTATCTTAAGAACTTTATTTCTTTGAAAACCAAGACATATTTGTAATGACAATTATTCGTGAAACCAAAATCCTTGACTTGAAAGATAAACATGAACGCATTTTGCTATTTTCTTTAAGTTTTTGGCCCAAGACTCCTATTTAGAGTATCCACTCTAAAACACCGATCAACTTTAAGGTTGAAAGGGGTAAGTCTTGAACTTTAATTAGTTAGGTGATGACACAAATAAAAACATGCTAATGCAACCTTTATTTTAGTCTTTGACATTATAAGATGATGGCAAGGGAAATATAAATATGATATGCAAGGCTTGAATATAAACATGAGAATGCAAGTTCATTATTTTAGTCTTTACGATTTAGATGATAACTTGGAAAATAAATACGAATGCTCTTCCATTTCTTTCTTTTAGTGCTCAAGACTCCTATTTAGAGTAACCACTCTAAATCCCCGATCAACTTTAAGGTTGAAAATGGTAAGCCTTGAACTTAAGTTAATTAAGTGGTGACATAAACATATTACTCTATTTGTGCTCAACCTTTTGAAAACAGAATGGAATCCAAGACTTTGGGCTCTCAATGGTCTATCACATGAAGGTTTTACAACCATCACCAAGATCCATTATCATCAAGCCATGGTTCTAACATTTTATTAGTAACCAAAACCAAAACTAGAAAAGAAGGAAGAAGACCAAAACTGAAAATGAAAACATGATAAAAGAGGAAGATGTAACGCCCCAATTTTTACTGCTATGTGAAAATTACCAAAATACTCCTAGGTAATTTTTACACGTAATTCGAGGTCAAATAAACCTCAATAAAGGTATATGACATTAGAGAAATATCATAGGAGACTTGATTAGCGATTCGTGTGAAAGTCGCAAACCCCGATTTTTCTGTACGTATAAAATGACCAAAATGCCCCTGAGGTCATTTTTACCTAGAAATCAAGGATAACCAATCTAAATTATCTTTGAGGGGTTAATTTTATGCTGATGGGGATTATATGTGCCTTAGAGGTAAAAATCTCAATCCTCAATTTTTACCTTAAGTAAACTTACCGTTTTACCCCTGCAGTAATTTTTTCATGAAATTATATAATCTTTGAATTTGGTTTCCACCCAAACGTTCAAAATGACTATTTTAAGTATGATTTGAGATTGTCCAATATTTACAGGGAGTTTTTACGTGAAATTACCTTTTTACCCCTAGTTATACCAAATAAGTTTACTTACGTAATTAAGGTAATGTTAAAGCTCCAATTGAACTCAAATTGATTTTATTCATTAACCTTGAGTTTAAAATTAATTACCCAAGGTTAAAAATAATTACTGAGGCAATTAGAGTCTAAATTACCTAAGGTAAAAATAAAAATTACCTTTCCTTAATTATGAAAGCTCACAAAATTAGTGATATTTGAGATCAAAGTTAAGATTTCGGTTTAGGTAAAATCTTGTACATTTACATTTTCTTATCCTAAGCTTAGAACCTATGTTACAAAGTGATTTTTACTCATTTGAAATTAACCTCATTTACTAGTATGTGATTTCTCTTTTTACCTTGTCTTGATTTGTCCTAAACACTTAACCTTTTACCATTTTCACTAATCTATCAATTCCTAATCTTTTGTCTAAGTAAATACACATCTAATACATGATTTACCACTTGTAAAACATAACAAATCTGATCATAAAAGGACCAGAAACCAGCGGCCATCACACTCTCAATGGTGGTCATATTTCATTTTTTATTTCAAAGATTGTTGCACTACATCATTAGGCACCACCATGATACCAATACTTTATTGTTTTTCTTCAAGATACACCTCAAATACATGTCCTACCATGAATGAAAGAATAAAACTTGTCCCCCATTATTCCCTAAAGTAGCCGTGCCCTCCATGTTCTCATGTTGTACAAATTTTAAAATTCATTCAAGAATAATGCACACAAACACATCATAACATTACCATGTGTTCTTTTTAGTTGTCTTGCACATTTTTGGATCAAAAATTCTGATCATATTTCAGCCTAGGAGCAGCAGCCATACACCCCCCATAATGCCCCCATTTTATTTTATTATCAAAGAATTAAGCACTCAAACAACACCATGACCATACCATGTGATCTTTGAGTTGTTTTGCATTATTTTTGAGCAAGAATTTTGATCACATTTCAGCCCACATGCAGCGTACATATAGCCTTCCTTGGCCTATAAATATGAGCTCTTCCATTGCCAAAATGCACACATAAACATTCCTAGCCTTAGCATTTTCTTACTTGATAGTTTTCTTACTCAAAGTTTGCTCAAAGTTCTCTAATTCTCCCAATACTTCAAGCTTTCTTCTTCTTCCTCATTCACATCCAAGAGACTCCATTCCCAACCCCTAATCAAGCTCTAAACCTCAAGCATACACATTCTAACCATAAATCAACTCCTAAACACATAACCTTTCCATTATCAAACACAAAAACACAAGAGAAATCCTCCCTCTATTTGCTCTAATCTTGGCTGAAGTTCAAAGGACATATCAAGGACATATTTTCTTCTTCTAACTTCTATAAAGATCAAGCATTACCTTTTGATAACAAGAAACAACTTGGTAGGGATTTTATTTCATGTTCTTTCTCTTGTTCTTTCTTTATATTTTTGATTTTTATGATTTGATTATGACCATGGCTTGATGATGAGGAATCATGGTGGTGGTTGTGAATCCATCATTTAAATGAACTCTAAAGCCCAAGGTTTAATTCTTGATGCTAAAAGATTAATCAAGGAATTACTAAGTTTTGAGTTTTAAGCTTAACAAGATATAAAAATGAACTAGCATCCATATTTATGTTTCAAGTTCTTGCACATCATATTTAAATTCCAAGCCTTGCATAATCATATTTAATTTCAAGTCATCATCTTAAATCTTTAAGATAATAATATGAATTTGCATTCTCATGTTTAAATTTCAAGTAATGCATTTTATGTTTCAAGTTATCACTAAACTTTAAAGATCTAAAAATAAACTTGCATCTTCATATTTATATTTGAAGTATTACATATCATGTTTACATTTCCAAGTTATCACCTTATAATGATGAAGATTAAAAATGGATTGCATAGCATATCTATGATTCTTGCTATCATCTAAATCTCTAAAAGCTCAAAACTTACCTCTTTAATCTTAAATAGGAATTTTTATACTTAAATTAAGTTAATTTCAGCCTCTTGATGTTGTTGGTATTAAGATTCATTTATTTTATTTTTAAGACTTTGATCTTGTCTTTAAATTACTTAAATAATTCTTGTTAGAGTTAGAAATCCAAAGATGTTAAAGATTGTGCTTTTCTCAAGCTTTTTGATTTAAAAATTATGTTACTAACCTGACTTAAATAAAATGGTTAGAATGCTATTTTATAAGGTTTGAATGTGTATAAATTACTTATAATTGATGTAAGAATTGTTTTTAGCATTTTTGAGATAAACTAATAATTAGAAAGGATCAAAATCATAATTATATAAAGCTTTAGACAATGAATTTTATGGATTAATTCCTTACTGATTTGATACTGATCTTATGGTTTATGTACATTATAATTATTAGTATTTGATGTATAAATTGTTTTTGGTATCTTAGAGGTTGAAAAGAATAATTACAAGTATTAGTTTTGACCGATTCATAAAATGCGGAAAGTTGTGTCCTAAACTATCAATTATGTAATTTTTTTGATTCAAAGGATTTTAATTAGAGTAAATAATGATATCTAATGTGTATATGTGTTTAGAATACCATTTATGATGTTTAGAGAAAGTTTTAGAAGTATTGGCTTTTGATAAGTGTCAAAAATAAGTGACTTTGTACTTTGACCCCTAAAATATGTTAAATTTAGTCTATGGTCCTAAAGGTTTTTATGATGAGTTTGAATGGTTTCTGATAGTTATATGTCTCTTGAAATGTATTGGTTAAAGTTAAAGATCTTTAATTTATGAGTAGATGTTAAAAAGGGGTAATTACGTTTTGACCCGTAACCTTTGAGAAATTGTGATTTGACCCTTTGGGACTCAAACGTAAATATTGGTAATTTGATGAGATGAATGTGATTGATATCTCCTGATGGCTATGTTCATATATTGAGGTTTATATGGCTTATGGATATATGCAATGAAATATGATGCATGTTTATGTGATTTGATTTATGGCATGTTACGGTTATGTCTGATTCATTGAGATGCATAAGTTCGTGAAGTTTATGAGCATGAAATATTAATGATGAGTTAATCATGTTTGCATCTATATATATCATGCCAAGATTTAAGGTGACATAAAACACATGGAAATTATCCTCTAGACTCCCCAAATTAAAGGTTATGAGAGGTGATCCGAATAGGAAGTGATCCTTTGGACTCCCCGAATTAAAGGTTATGAAAGGTGATCCTAATGCCCTCTATCCTGTACCTTAAGAGTTGGGAATTTAACTTATCAAAAGGGATAAGATTACGCTAGTGACGACTAGTGAGGTATGAGCTCATAACCTAGAACTCTCGAGAAAAGAGAGAATTATAGGGCGGTCCCCAAGGAAAAGAGAATAAAGAAGCTTAAGTCACCTGTAAGAATGATGATCATGATGTTCTTTATATCATATGCATTGTTTTATGGATTTTATGATATTATTATGTATATGATATTGACATGCATCCATGACTAATATGTTGCATTCATGACATTAAGATTCATACTAAAATATACGGGCCTCGGCTAATGATATTTAGAACTTAATAAACAAACCTTATATATTTGTTCACCATTTTCATAATTAAACCCGAGGTTCCTGGGGACGATGACGATGACACTTGTGTTATAGTCGGGAAGCCCTACTGAGATTCTTGTATAAGTTTCTCATCCCTTTTCTTTTTTGTGTCGTCTCCAGACATGAATGAAGGTGTAGTTCATGATTTGTCTTGAGAGTGGACGAGAAGCTACGGAGATAACTTCCTTTTGGATATTTGCCTTTAGAGTGATCGTATCTCAATTATCAGTTTGTATTCTATTGATGGATATATATTGATGTCCTTAAGATTACAAGACATCACTATTATGATACAGTTATTGATATGTTATTATTATTTGAGTTATGTTATGTTATGGTTGTATTATGTATTTACCTGTTATTCATTTCTAACATCTCTCTTACGCAGGTAAGGTAATGATGTTAGATATTTAGTATGCGCGGCTCACGATTTGGTATTTAAGTTTTAAAAAAATTTACCCATATTTTCACTAAAGTATTTTAAAGAAGTTTTGAGTTAAAAACTGGAACAAAAGAGTAATGACTAATAATTAACTTAAATGAGTCCTAGGCGTGTTGAGTTAAATATTAGGGTGTTACAGAAGAACTTGTTCATCAAACCAACAACAACAAGGCCAACAAAATGAAATGAGGAACAAGAGAAAGAACAACAAAACCAAAATCCCTACCAAAGGTATTTTTCTTATTTGAAAGAGTAGATCTTGGTCTTAAAATGAGATGAGAAGAACAATTCCTCCTTGAAGCAAGGAAGTGGATTTTCGATGTGTCTTGGGATTGCTCTTGGAAGTGAAAAGCTAAGTGTTGAGATGAAAGATTTATGGTAGTTGTGTGGTGGTTTGAGGTGGGGTGTAGTGGTTGATGGTGGTTTTCTTTGAAGGAAAGGAAGAAGAAAAGCTAAGAGAGCTTGAAAGAATTCTTGAACTCAAGTTTGCAAGAAATGAGCAAATGCTGTTTGTGGCTTGCCTTGAGGTTGTATTTATAGAGAAATTTTAATATGTGAGGATGAAAATGTGGGGAGAGTTGCTGCGGCCTTCTTGGAAGAACTTAGGAGGGCAAGTTTCATCTTAATGTAGGTTAGAGGTAGATTTAATTAGGAAAATGGTTATGAATGGGTAATTAGGTGTTTTTGTTGATAATCATGCATTTAGGAATTTTAAGATCATGATCAAAGAATGATCATAAATATTTAAAGTTGTTAAGTTCATTTAGTTTGACTTAAACTCAATTAATTTGAATTTCAAAAGCCAACACAATTCCTTAAATTAGGGAATTGGATAGAGAAATCACTATTAATTATGACATGACATCATATCTTGGATTAAGAATAGGATTTTGAGTTTCCTTAATTAATCTTAGATTCTAATTAACCTCAATTAATTATTTTGACTCTAGATTAATTATTAAAATTAATTAATCTTTAATTAGAGCCTAATATTGCTTAGGTTTTGTTAATCATGTAATTAAGCTCATTATGCCCTTAATTAGGGGCAAAACGATAATTTTACAAAAAAACTTCTCGAGGCCCCTCAGGTTTATACCGACATCATATATTCCTTAAAAATAACATTCCAAACTTCTGAGTGAAGTCCAGACCCAAATGGTAATTAATTCTATGTTAATTAGCCGTAGGGGTATTTTGGTAATTTTGCTCAAAAATTGAGATTTTCACCTCTAACATCATGCATAACACAATTAATCCCCTTCAATCATAAAACCAACCTCTTGAGGTTAGTCAGGACTAACTGTTCTCGATTCTCGAGTAGAAATGACCTCAGGGGCATTTTGGTCACTTGTACACAGGGAAAAATCGGGGCGTTACAATGATTGCAGAGGACAAAGATCTGAGGGATAGAATGGCTTACATCCTCTTCACAAGATCAATCTATCCTTTGTTGATAAGACTCTAGGATATGGTATAATTCATTCAAATGATGAAAGGATTCCAAAGAAACCCATGGACAAGAAAATTACAAAAGAGAAAGTTCAATTGTTCCACCAAATCAAGCCTTTGTTCATATATGCCCTAAGCTAAAGTTGTATATGCTACATATGTATTGCTTGTTACATATCAAAGGCTATAAGAAACAGATTGTAGATGATGTTTAAAAAATCTTAAACTGTTTCAAGATGTCTCTGATCCTAAGGTTTTCATATTAGATGCAATGCAACGCTAAAGCAATGAAAATTGCTAAAACTTCTTTTGAAGTAGAATGATCTGATATTAATATATGAGATTGAATATGGAGATCAGATCTTTGTCAGTGGAAAATATCAAAAGCTCATAACAACTAAAACAAGGAGACATCAATCTTATGAATGACAAATCAGGACAAAGATTATCTTGAGGAAAGAATCTGCTTATCGCAATAAGAATAAATATCATGCATCAGGAATTTCAAGCTAGATCTTAAAGGACATATCCCTATTCAAAAAAGAAGAATGTGCCAGACATCTAGAAAGTTTTGTTAGAAAGTCTTGATGTGCTAAAACTTGCTGCCATTCTATGCTTCATGGCTAAAGAACACCAACAGAGATAAGTAAGGTAAATATTTTTGCATCTTATCCTTCTTATAATACATTTTCTACTTCACATGATGAGTTGCTAGAAGTTTCTCAATGCCATGAAAAACTAGAGAAGATCATGCTTAAAGATGGTAAGCTGAAAGTAAGATATACTCTAAGGAGATTTTGTTCTTCTCAAAGTTCCACATATCTGCAGCCTCCAAAAGTTCATATGAAAACATCATAAAATCATTTCTGAATTCTTGAGATGAGTTCATGGCATTTAAAGATCTAATTTGTTATATTTGACATATTTCATAAACTATGTTTCAGTGAAAATGGTTAGCATCTATAGTTTTAGAAAATTGGACTGAGATATATGAAGGAAACAGAAGACGAAAAAGCTATGCAACTTCATTTATTATATCTATCTTATGTTTTTGTTCTTCAAACTATATGAAGAGATACTTTCACAACAAATGATTCCTGAAAAAGGAATTCTATTAGAAATGTTGAAAAAATCTCTTTCTCTAAAACTAATCAAAAGGACCCAAGGAAGTCTGTACCAAAATCAAAATTATTTCTTGCAGATATATCTAAAAAGTCACTCTAACTGATGTTTCAAAAAACATATTGGTGATGATCATTCAAGATATCATGCTTCTAACCTAAAAACGATCATAGATCTTAAAGGATGATTCATTCAAGAATCTTTCAAGTATGATGATAGAAAGCTTAAAGAGGATCTTGCTAACTATCTCGATAATCTTAAGGAAAGTCTTGAGAAAATATATCTCAAGGAAACTCCAAAAAGCTCGCAGATTAAACCAAAACTTTAGAAAGTGAGCTCCAGAACCTCAACACTTCAGAAAGTATGCTCGGACCATCCAAGATGATTAGAAAGTAATCTTTCTGAACTTCTATATGAGCAATACAAAGATGACATAGAAGCTAAATAATTTAAATGTATAGAAACTTCACGGAAGCTTCTGTTTTAATGACAGCCTTCTATTATTTAAGTTCTTGGAGTGTCTCCTAAGGGTATAAGAATGAAGTCATCCATTGGTTGTACATCAATTATGCTTTCATAAGCACCTTCACATCTAAATATATTGACAAAGCTTTGAGTTGTCAAAGTCGGGTGGAAGCTATGTTAAATATGCTGACCAAGCTCGAGAGAAAGGAAAAATCTACACATCATGTTTGAAACATCATCATCTGTACTAAGAGGAAGTTCAAGGACAATCTGGATAATGCTGATATCTTCAGGGGCAAGTATGGCCACAAAAGAAAAAAAGGCTAAAAGAAATAGCACAAGTGATGCTAAAATCTTTGCACCCAGATGCTGTGGATAAGGAATCAACTGGAAGACCATCTCCTGAGGTAATTCTTTTTCATATCTTTTAAGATAATCTGTGTTATTTATCTTATCAGGAGTCCTTTCAATACTCTAAATCCTAGCTTGCTTTGCAAAATCCTTTCTTTGTATTATCTTGTTTAAATGGAGATGCTGAGTAAATAGATGTGTTTACTGAATACCTTGTTTCAAGAAGTATTCATGATATCTATTATTAAAGATCTCTTGAATATTTTTATGTTTTTCAAAAAGCGTTCTTCTTTTCTAAATGTTTTCATATCAGCATACGCATTCATGCATAAAACATCTCTGGGGTTTCTCTCTTTATAACTCCCATATGAAAACCAAGCAAAGTCATCAGAAGCTAGCAGAATTAATATAATCTTGAAGACTCTATATGTCAACTCACAAGAACAGCAAAAGTGTAACATCCCCTACTGCTTTATGGATTGATGATTGTCCCTACAAATCAATACGGGTCTTTTCAATGTGCTTTATCCTCACTTACACGCTTCCTGGGAAAACTTCCCAGGAGCTCACCTAACCCAAAATTGTTCTAAGTCAAGCACGCTTAACTATGGAATTCTTTAGTGATAGGTTACCGAAAAGAAGATGCATCTTGTTAGTATAGGTAGTATAAATCAATTCATATAAACCTTTCTTAACTGTATAGTTCCATACCTACACAGTCTTAAGATCCCTCTTATTTGGGTATGTAATCAGTTCATTCATGTACCCCTCTGCTTAGAAGTCTACTAAGAGTTGCTCCTTGTCTGTGCCTTTTTTGCACCGGTGATTACTCCCTAATTTTGTCACTGGGCGTTACTTGGCTACCGGTTTTCGCTTGGTTCGTCCTCGAACCACACTGTACTGGGAAAGGTGTAGGCTTTGATATCATTTGTAACATTCCCTACTGCTTTATGGATTAACAACTGTCCCCACAAACCAACACGGATCTTTTCAGCGTGCTTTGTCCTTACTCACACGCTTCCTGGGAAAACTTCAGAGGAAGTCACCTATCCCAAAATTGTTCTAAGTCAAGCATGCTTAACTATGGAGTTCTTTAGTGATGGGCTACCAAAAAGAAGATGCATCTTGTTAGCATTGGTAGTACAAATCAATTCATATAAGCCCTCCTTAACTGTATAGTCCCATACCTACATAGTCTCAGGATCCCTCTCATTCAAGTGTGTAATTGGTTTATTCATGTACCCCTCTACTTAGAAGTCTGATGGGAGCCGTTCCTTGTCTATGCCTTCTTTGCACCAGCGATCACTCCCTGACTTCGTCATCGGGCATTACATGCACACCATCTTTCACTTGATTCGTCTTGGAACGTCACCGTACTGAGAAAGGTGCAGGCTCTGACACCATAATGTAACATCCCCCTAAGTACAACATCATCCTTAAGCCATGACATTATACTTAGGAGTTATCACTTATAAATTAGCGGATCTTTTTTAATTATCTATAGCAAGATCGATCGAATCATGTATTAACTAACTTGTGGTTCTATCAAAATATATAGCAAGAAACAATGCATTTATTTAATACAAGCCAAGTACAAAAGGAAGCTCCACTATGAGCTTTAGTTCACATATACTCTTTACTCTATTTATAGACATATATATAACTAAATACAACATATACGAGTTTCTACAACTAAACTACATAAATTACAATTTAGTCTTTCTTGTAGCTGCTTCACTATCCTCTGGAATCAACTTGGAGACAATACGGGAATACAAACAAGCAAGGGTGAGAGTTTTGAAATTCCCACTAAGGTATCCCCAAAATGCAAAATCATAATGTCATTGTCATTGTCTCAGCCATTTCGGTTTATTAAGAAAATGTGAGCATGCAACATATATCAAAGGTTCATTTTAAAGTTCAAAAACCATTCTTCCAAAGCTGGTTTATTTTATTATTCAATCACCTAATTTGCACATATCATAATACTCAACATCATATAAACCACATACTACTAACTTACAACTTGAACATATTGGCCTCAATGTTGATACTAAAATTCTTTACTTAGCACATAAGATAAAAGACTACTTAAAATAATTTCTACGTCAACTTATCTTGGCCCTTGACTAATCTTGTCACGTCTGGGCGTTACGTATTACCGTCCCTAGCATGGCAATAATGGATAATAGACTGCTTTTCAGGACTGAGCTTATTCCTATTCATGATCATTGGATTTACTTTTTCCAATTCTCACATACAACTATTCCTAGCCAGGTTTACTTTTCCTGACTCAATTCAAGGGTAGTCAGGTTTACTTTTCCCGAGAAACCGGATTTACTTTCTTCAGTCTAAGAATTATAAATCTTATGCTTTTCTTGGTAGTTAGGTTTACTTTCCTTGAAAAACTGGATTTACTTTCTCCAGCCCAAGAAACATGATCTTATGGTTTTCTTTCACATGCACACAATTATAAGGAGTATTCATATCTACGTATGCCTAACCTCATTAATAAGTTCTCATGCTCAATTATTTGTATTCATATTCATATTTGTCACAGTTGAATCAAGTCATTATATCATTAGCTCAAGGCATTCTCACAATCTCAGCATAATGGTAGATTCTTTACTTAAAGCAACACAATTTTATTTACATGTCAAACTCTCAATTTAGAGGGTACCATAATTCTATGACACCTCAATGTGTCTCTTAGATATTGTGAAAATTTTAGAGTAAAAAGAGTTCTCTAATTATGTTAACAAAATTAGACAAATTTGGTGGTCAGAGGCCACTTATACTCATCTTGGAACTAGAATCTCATAATTTTTAACCCTAGCAAATGATTGAATAAATTCAGAAAAAAAATCATGGTTATATTCCAAGATCTTATCAACACTCTGTAAAAATTGCAAAGGGAAAATCAATCATTTGCTATGGTAAAAAAATTAGAGAAATTCACAGCTTCAAGACCAGAAATTCAGACAACACATATATAGTCTCGGTTCATGATTTTTTCAGGTAGTTAGATCTTTACCATGCTCCAACAAAATTCTTAGCATTGCCATAGGATGTTAGCTTGAACATATAATTTTTATAGCTTATAAAACTACATACAATTGTGCTAGAAAATTTGTTAACAAACACTGCCAGTAGGAAAACTGAAAATTCAGCAAGGTTTAATATCTCTTTAGCAAAAATGATTTTTCCACAATAACAAACTAATCCACCAAAGCAAATACATCTATATATATGTGAAATCAAAGAATATAACTAGAAAACATCAATTTTAAACCATGAAAATCTTCAAGAAACAAAATTTTATTAAATAAGACAACAAACCCTACTTTGTAAATCTTTAGAGCTTTATACTTTAAAGGTGTTCCAATGGATTTTCTGTTCACTTCAAGTTCTCCCAATCAAGCCCCAAACCTCTGTTAGGTAGTGAGGAAGTGATATGTCAAGGTGAGGATTGATGAAGAATTAAAATTTTAATCAGTTAGATTTGTAAGTTATGATGGGTAGAACAAGTTTGGTGAAGAAAGTTTATGGTTTTAGTGACTTTGGGCTAGTCTTTTGATTGAATCAAGGTGTAAACTCTTAAGAAAAGCAAAAGTGGAGGCTGTCTTCTTATGGCCAAGAATGTGCATTGGAGTGATAAGGTTAGATGTTGTATTTATCTTGTAATACAGCGTAAATATCATGTAATGTAAATATGTAAATCTTAAAGAAAGAAAGTAAAATGGAGGGCTAGGATTTGATCTTGTAATTCAATATCAAATCTTACCTTTACATTTGGATTGAATAGATACACAGTATCCAGTTATAATAATTAAACTATTTTTTCGTATTAAAAATCACACACCAAAATTTTACTAAACGGGTAAAACACTATACTCGAGAAGTCAAACATTGCTCAAAAATTAATTTCAGGTATAAAATCTTCAATTCTCACTAATTTTAAGCTTACCCCTTTTTTTCTCAGTTTCAGGCATCTCCTAGTCCTGGATCTGGGGTTTTGGCTGTCCCAATGGGCCCACGGGAGCCCATAAATCACTATTTATATTTTTTTTTACAAATCTGTTAAACCATCCTCATCATTGTTAAAACTGCTGGATTTTTAAAATTATGATGAATAAATTTCAAATTAATTTTTAAAGAATTTTTCGGGTGTTACAGTTGTCCCAAGAGAAGATTTGCTTTTTTCATTCTTTCACAAAGATCAAGCTTTTTCCTTGCTAACAACACAATATCTTTGGTAGGGATTTTTGTTTTGAGTTTTTCTCTCTTCTTCCTTTTCATTTTCGATTTAAGCTTTCCTTTTCCCCTCTTTATTTCTTTTGGTTTGGTTGTTGTTGAATGGTTAAAAACCATAGCTTGATGATGAGGATCTTTGATGTTGGTTGTGACACCATCATTTGTTTGGCTTCTAGAGCTCAAGGTTTGATTTTTGGTTTTCATGAGAAATGGTTGTTTTATTGTTGTTCTTGAGATGTTTTTGTTTGAGCTTGATGATGAGTCCAAGGGAATGAGGTTCTTGGAACCATGGTATTGATGAACTCTAAAGCTCATTTCCATTTTGTGGGGTTGATTGAGGTTAAAGAGTTATTCTCTAAAAGTCTTGAGTTTGGAGCTAAAAGAGATAAAATGAGATGCATTCATGTTTATATTTCAAGTTCTTGCATCTCATGTTTAAGTTTCAAGTCTTGCATATCATGTTTATTTTGAAGCTATCACCTTAAATCTTAAAGATAAGAAATGAGCTACATTTCATGTTTAAGTTTCAAGTCTAGCATGTTTATATTTCAAGCCATCACCTAAGACTCAAAGACTTAAAATGGGCTTACATTATCATGTTTATATTTCAAGCTCTTGCATTTCATATTTAAGTGTCAAGTCTTGCACATCATGTTTATTTCAAGTTATCACATTAACACTTGAGGATAAGAAAATGGACTTGCATTTCATGTTTAAATTTCAAGTCTTGCATATCATGTTTATATTTCAAGTTATCACCTAAATGCTAAAGCTCAAGACTTGCTTCTTTCATATAAAATGGATGTTTTGATCTTAAACACCTTAAGAAGTTGGAGATCTTGAAATGGACTTTATTGATGATGAATCTTAGCTTTTATCATGTGCAAAAGAGTTTTGAAAGATTAAAGAACTCAAGAGGAGTAAAATATGAGTTAGATTTTTAAAGAAATGTTAGAATGATGTTAAAATGGTTTTAGAATGAATGGATAACTTGAGGGATGTCAAAACTTGAGTTTTTCATTTTTTGGGGTTTCTGGTAATCAATTACCAGCATGATGTAATCGATTACTAGAGTGTCTTGAATGTTCGAAGTATGAGTTTTTGGCCTTGGCAATCGATTACCATCTTCTGTAATCGATTACCAACATGTTCTTGAAAACCCAGAATGTATTCTCTACACATGGCCCCTGTAATTGATTACCAGGAGCTCAAACTCACCTGTTTCAAAAATTTGAGCTATGTAATTGGTTACTATATTAAGTAATCGATTACTAGAACTTGAAATGTGAGAATAAGTGTGTTTCCACTTGAAATAACATGGATTGACGACTTTGCATGCTTGACCTTGAGTTATATGAATGATGATCTTTAGTATAACTTTATACATATATCCTATGAGCATAACACGTGCATTAGCTGAGCCCGTCCTTGATTTCCGGCATACTAGATAAGAGCAACTTGTTTAAGGATATATGCAATGAATGTTGAGCATGCTTATGTGATTGATTTACATGATGAGTTGTGGCATGATATAATTTTACTCAATTAATTGAGATGCATGATTATGACCATGATACATTGAATAATAAGTTATGATTGCATTGTATCTCTAGAAGAACATGCTAAGGCTAAGTGACATTAAACATATGGAAGTGATCCTCTAATAGGATTTATGTGAGTTGGGTCCATGAGAGGTGAGCCAATAATGACCTTCTGGACTCCTCTAATTAAAAGTTATGAGAGGCAAGCCAATAATGGCCCTCTGGACTCCTCTAGTTAAAGGTTATGAAAGGTGAGTCAATACTAGCCCTCTAGGTTCTCGGACTTAAAGGCTATAAGAGGTGATCCAATAAGATGATCCTATGCCATAAGAATGAAATGTTAAACAATAAGTTATGATTATATGTCACATGTTTGCATTTTGAAGTAATATGCTAAGAAACATAGGGAAATGATCCTCTAGACTCCCCAAATTAAAGGTTATGAAAGGTGATCCAATAAGATGGCCCTCTATACTCCCTGAATTAAAGGTTATGAGAGGTGAGCCAATAAAGTGATATATTCATGTTTGCATTCATAAATAACATACTAAGTTTAAGGTGACATAAAACACACGGAAATAATCTTATAGACTCCCCAAATTAAAGGTTATGAGAGGTGATCCAATAAGGTGACATAAAACACATGGAAATGATCCTTTGGACTCCTCGAATTAAAGGCTATGAATGGTGATCCTATTGCCCCCTATCCCATACTCTGGGAGTCGGGAAATTTACTTATCGAGAGGATAAGTGTAAGCCAATGATGACTAGTGAGGTATGACCTCAACCTACAAATCTCAAAGCAGAGAATTATAGAGCGGCCCCAAGGAAAAGAGAATGAGATGCTTAAGTCACTTAAAAGATTAATGAGAAAGATCATGTTGAAGAGTTTGCATTCTTTATTATATGACATTTGATTGTAGCATTGGTTATGTGTTCATGGCTTATCATGTTGCATCTTGTAACGCCCGAGGATGAAGTCGGGGAGTGATTACCGATGCAAGAAGACACAGACAAGGAGTGGCTCCTGGCAGACTTCTAAGCGGAGGGGTACATGAATGAATCAATTACACAGCCGAATGAGAGGGATCCTGAGACTATATAGGTATAGGACTATACAGTTAAGGAGGGCTTATATAAATTGATTTGTACTACCTATACCAACAAGATGCATCTTCTTTTCGGTAGCCCATCATGAAAGAACTCCACAGTTAAGCGTGCTTGACTTGGATCAATTTTGGGATGGATGACCTCCTTGGAATTTTTCCCAGGAAATGTGTAAGTGAGGACAAAGCACGCTGAAAAGACCCGTGTTAGTTTATGGGGACAGTCATCAATCCATAAAACAGCAGAGGATGTCACAAATAGTATCAGAGCCTGCACCTCTCCCAGTACGGCATGGTTCAGGGACGAACCAAGCGAAAGCTAGTGGGCATGTAATGCCTAAGGACGAAGTCGGGGAGTGATCATCGATGCAAGAAGACACGGACAAGGAGCAGCTCCTGGTAGACTTCTAAGCGGGGGGATACATGAATAAACTGATTACACACCCGAATAGAGGGATCCTGAGACTGTGTAGGTATGGGACTATACAGTTAAGGAGGGCTTATATGAATTGTTTTGTACTATCTATACCAACAAGATGCATCTTTTTTTCGGTAGCCCATCACGAAAGAACTCCATAGTTAAGCGTGCTTGACTTGGATCAATTTTGGGATGGGTGACCTCCTTGGAATTTTTCCCAGAAAACATGTAAGTGAGGACAAAGCACGCTAAAAAGACCCGTGTTGGTTTTTGGGGACAGTCATCAATCCATAAAGCAGCAAGGGAGGTTACACATCCTTGCATTAAGACACATGCTAAAATAGGCGGCCGAGGATTAATAATATTTAGAACTAATTAATTGAACCTTATACTTGCCCACTATTTCATAATGAAAACCCAATGTTCCTAAGGATGTAGATGATGACACTAGTTAGGAGGTAATAACCTTTCTTGTATAAGATTCTTATTCCCTCTTTCTTTCTTTCTGTCTCATTTTCAGAGTAGAATGGCTTCATTCGTGATCTTTGTTGACATGCCTACTTGGGAGATGCACTTCGACGCCGCCCATCAGTCATACCATTTTGTGGGTTGTTGTACTGTGCACCTTTTTGTATTCATGGAGCGTCCTTTTGCACATCTGGTCTCTAGCTTATGGTTTTCTCCTTCTTTTCTGTTCGATGATGATTTCATCTTCGAGCGTGCTCGTCCTCGTGGGGAGAAGACCCGCGGTACTTGTCTTACAGCTTCTGCCATCCGTGACTTCCTCGAGTACATTCCTCGATCTCCTCCTCACACGATGGATTTTCAGTATAACCCGTCTGAGGATTCCGCCACCTAGCCTTCTTTCAATGGTTCCGCACCCACCGTGCCCATGGAGTTCAGAGGCCATAGCGAGGCCATGGTGATCTAGTCTATGAGAGGAGCTAGGGTAGCTATGCTGCCATGTCGAGGTGCCCATGCCCTTCCGGCGCATCATTTGGCCACACCTGATGAGTTGGCTCAGTGGATTGGATACCTTCTTCCCTCGGGAGAGAGTAGTAGTAGGAGTGAGTTGTGGACTCTGGGGTGCTTGTGTACATGTCATGGTGATGATAGCTTTCTTTTTGTATCTTAGAGGTTATCTACCTTAGTGTACCCCAGTAGGTGAAGTGGGGAGGATAGACTATGGCTAGTTATACCTTATTATTTGCTTCTTATGTTTGTATGGATGATTGTACCGTCCTAACCTTTGATGGTGGGCATGATGCTACTATTCTAAGTATTTATGATATAGTATGTAATATGGAATATCTAATATTAGTAATATATGCCTCTATGACGTTGCATTATGATTAGGGCTTGTGTTTATTTTCACCCATATGTATCCATGATGTGTTTTAGTTTTCCTTATTGACTTGTATGCGAGATGAATGATGTAGCCCTTTTAAGTATACGCAGCTCACATATTCATTTTAAGTTTTCAAAAAAAAAAATTACCTGTATTTTCGCTAAGTAGTTAAGAATTGAAACAAAAAAGTAATAACTAATAATTAACTTAAATACATTCTAGGCGTGTTGGGTTAAATATTAGGGTGCTACAAGAAACTTCTTCTTTCACAATGGCTTTTGCAAGCTGATCCGACAAGCAGACAGGATATTCTTCTAGACTATCTTTCCAAGACACAAATGAATGATCAACACGTGTCCCTGAAAGATCTGATTCAAGGCAATGGTATGAAGGAAGACCTCTATAAATAGAGATACTATGCTCCTCAAAGATAGACGACTTAACCTTGAGAAATAGAGCAAAAAACACTGGCAAGTTTTCCTTTCATCTCTCTGTAAATATCTTCACTATTTTTAAATCATTTTCTTGTATAAAATCTTCTTTCTACACTTTATAGATCATACATTCTTACAAGGAAGAAAATCTAGAAAAAAGTCATTCAAGATTTTCCAAGTTCTTTTGATTGTATATCCAAAGAAATCTTGAGTGTAGGTTAGTTTGAGTAGCAAACTAAACATTTAACCTTTGTATCTTTGATCCACAAGTGATTAATGTGAGATAGCTTGAAAAATCTTATTAAAGACTACTTGCAACTTGACCATAAAAGAGTTCTTTACTACTCACGATTTTAGCTTGGAGAGGCTAGTGCATGTTGAATAACTACTTAATGTGTGACAGTAAGGGTTGTCTACTGGTCACTGGACATAGCTTGAGAAGACTATTGAAAAAATTATCTTTGTTCTATCTCTATTGGAGAAAGTATTATTGAAACTCAATGGTTTTTTAGAACTGGATGTAGGCAGGTTTGGCCAAATCAATATAAAATCCCTTGTGTTGGTTCTTTTTTTATTTCATTTGTTTTTTTATTTCCATATTTGTTCTTGTTTCAGTATCTATTTTTGAAAAGGGTATCATACGTTTTATGTTATTTGCTAAGTTCAGAAAGTTTACTTTCTAAAGTTTTTAATGCTATTTTTCGTTGTGCTATAAGTTCAACTTGATAGCCTCTTGATAAAGTTTTTTAGATCTTCAGTGACGAAAGAAAAGTTTAAACATGATTTAACCCCTCTTCTCGTGTGATTTTCTACCTACAAGTGGCATCAGATATTAGCCTTCAAGGAGTTGAGCAATCTAACGACTGCAGATGAAAAAAATCTGAGGAACAAATGGCACAAAACATTCATATTGCTAACAGTCGCTATCAATATTGCTATCAATAGACCACCATTTTTTGATGGTGGAGATTATGCATACTGGACAGACAGAATTGGGCTGTTCATAAAATACACAAGTCTTGAATTGTGGAAGATTATACAAGAAGGAGATTATATTCCAAAGGAGGAAGCTCCAGGAACTAATGATGCGCCCTCAATATCTAGAGAAATCCCAAGGAGTAGGTAAATAGAGCAACAAAAAGCTAGAATTCAACTAAACTCAAAAGCGAAATACTTACTGATAAGGGGCATTTGTGCTACTTATCTTACTTCTAAACCTTAGCTTTTTACGTGAGTTTTAATGTGTTGTTGACACAATTAATAAAGATTTTGATTTATTCCTCATTGTGTGATTTTGATAGAATTGATGACTTTTGCATTGATTTTGGGAAAATTATTGGATTACATCCTGTTGCGTTTGACTTGTCTCTTTGAGTATAGTCTTGAGTACAAGAACTTTGGATCAAGTGCAATTGTCAAGAACAAAGGATCGGATAACGACAAATAAAGATGTTTTGAAAAGTTTAAGAAGTCCTCTACAACTTTCATGTGCAGCCTAAAACCCAGTTCTAAGAGTATCTTGATGAAAATCGGGTTGCAAGATTAAAGGTTGCTGATGTTCTGATGTTGTCTAACTTGACCTCCAGTTAGTAGTTTCGCAATGTCTAGAGCTACGGATGTTCGATTAAGGTGATTTTGGTGCGTTGGAAAGCTTATCCAAAGGGCTACAATTGCTATTTCTAGTGTCGAGGCTAGATTCAATTTTGTCCACCGCTACAGCACTCATTGACTGCTGCAGCGGTCAATAGCACCTGAAAAATGACGTTCTTCAGCATGGCTCACTATTGGGCATTGCAGCAATCGTGCGATGAGGCAGAGCAGCTCGCTTAACCTATTTTTGGGCCCATTTTCAGCTATTTTAGAGAGCAGTATTTAAAGGATTGTTAAAGCACTTTACCCTAGCTTTTTACTCAGTTTTAGGCTGCCACTTTAGTTGCTATTATTCTTTCTCTACATCTCCCTCTACATCTTCTTCTTCTCTATTCTTATCTCTCTAAGGGATCCATTGGTGAACCTACTCTATCCTGGTGATTGTGGCAAGGATTATTGCTATTACTTCTAGGTTTTTTTTTATATTCATTGTTGTAATCCTCCAGAAATGGAGGATTAGATTTCTTTATTAGAGTAGGGATTTCTGAATGGATTAGGATGATGTAATGACCCATTTTTTTTAGTGTTATTGTGATAAAATAATTAAATGTGAATAATCTATAGGGATTTTGAAAATTCTGACAAACACAGTTATGATCACAATAAAATGATGAGTTTGTAAAAAAAATGAAAATTAATTTAATATTATTAAAAGTTCAATATAATAATATTTTAATCGGAGATATAGGGTGATATGAATGAGACCCTACAAATGGTATAAAGACAAATAAAAATAAGGATAAGGGTATTTATATATTTTAACCCGGTAAAGTTTATTTTATGTTGATTGGGTGCTTTCATCACCACCATGTTATCTTTATCTATTGAAAAAGCTTTGAGCTGTCAAAGTTTAGTCGAAACTATGTTGAATGTGCTATTCAAGCTCAAGAAAAAGGCAAAGTCTACACTTTATGCTCAAGGCATCATCATCCTTACTGAGGAGAAGCTCTAAGATCATTTGGATGAATATCATATCATCAGAGCAAGAAAATATACAAAGGGAGAGAATATCAAAAAGGAAAGGCCAAAGGCATGCCAAGCTCTTTAAACCCAGATGCTGCGAATAAGGAACCAAATGCAAGATCATCTTTTGAGGTAAGTTGCCTTCCCATCCTCTGAAATTTTGTGTGTGTGTTGTATCTATCTTTAAAAGTATCTAATCAGCACATCTTATCTAAGTATATTTATGAAAAATATCTTTTTACTTATAAAACAGAGATGCTTCGTAAATAGATGTGCCTATTGAAGATCTTGTATCTAGATGTATTCACAATATCTATAACGGAGTATCTCTTGGTTATTTTTCTGTCTCTAAAAATGTTTTTAAGCTATCACATATGCATAAGCATGACTGCATAAAACTCTCTGGGTGGCCTCTCTTTACTACTCCTATCTGAAGATCAAGCAAAGCAATTAGATTTCATCAAGGCAGTTAGCAAGGCCATAGTTATCTGTGAAGTATGATATGTCAATATGCAAAATCAAAAAGAAATTTGCCAAGTATGAAGACGGATCAATCAGATAGGAGAAGAAGTATTCAGAAGAAAGTTGTTTTGGTCAAACAAAAGAAGGACTTGAGGATTAGTAAGTAATGGCACTGTACTCAAATCTAGAAGAAGAATTCGAGATACGTTACAAAAGTTCCTCTGTTAGTCAGGAAGTAAATGCTAACGCCTCAAAAAGTAATTTCTTCAGAAAGTAAGTTCAAAATTCAAAAGACTCTTTTTCTGAAAGAATGATAAAAAGGCAATATTTTTTTTCTCTATGTCAGAGTTTCTCTCTCCACGTCGCCTCACCTTCAGCCATGTCACATCCTTTTAAACCTCCATGTTTCTTTTTCACCTTAACCCTCATCTTCTTATATACGCTTCCTCAAACTGCTTCGTCTTCTCCAACTCTCAAAGATCTCTTTTTGATTTTGTCCTCTTTTACATTCCTCTAAACTCTTCATCTTCCATCTCTAACCTCTTCATTGAACGTTTCATCTTTTACCCAAGATCCTTTCAAGCTCCAACCTTTCATGTTAACATGGCTAAAGAAAAGAACCTCGAAGAAAACTTTGGTGTTCTGGAAATACCCCAAATGTTTGAAGAATCTTATCATCAGCAACATTATGTTGATAACTATGTTCATTGGCAAATTGCTCTAGGAAAACATTTGAGCCACGAATTGATGGCTCGTGCTACCATTCTACTAGAATTCATTTCTTTCCAAGGTTGGGAAAAGTTTGTTAACATGTCAGATAAAATCTTCACCAAAGTGGTAACCGCTTTTTACTTGCAACTAGTTCAAGTAACTGATTCTATAGTAACTTCGTATATCAAAGGCATTGATATAGAAGTTAACAGTACTGATCTCTTCAACATCATCCACAATCCTGATGAGGGTCTTATTTGCTCAGGTAAAAAATGTTAGTTTATTCCTCTTAAGATCTCGCCTGAAGTAGTTTCCATTACTTTCATTGGATAATCAAGCTTTCTACCATGGAAAATATCGTTGACATGCTTCGTACAGATATAAGAAAGGTTCTCGCTCTTATTCAATGTACTTTTCTTCCAAGATTCAATAGCGGGGCTCTTCTGGAAGGCATGGATTACATGCTGTTGTCCTGTCTCCTATCTAAGAGGAAAGTCAATCTACCTCGTCTGATTTTGAATCATATGATTGATTATACCTCTAGAGATTCTATATTCTCTGTGCCCTATAAAATTCTAATAACTAGGGTACTTGAGTGTGTGGAATATCCTTTGGAAAATGAACAATTTGAGTATATGGTTGGAGTTGGATATGCCATCTTTCACTTCAAAACCCTAAAGAAACTAACCAAAAAGCTCGCTGTCGAAGAAAGGGGTACAAAAAGGCATGTGATCACTCTGGATAGCAGCTCAGAAGACTCTGCGAAGTATCTTTCAAACACAACACCTAATGGTGACATTATCCCCTTTTCTAAACCCTCAAGATCTGGAACAGACCAAAGAAGTAGGATCAGAATACATGAAGATATATCTTCCCTAACTTTTACGGGAAGTGTAGTACCTAAAACTATCCTACTGGTAACTCTTCTCCTTCTCATGCTGAATAACCCTTCACTATGTTTCTACCTCAATATCAACCAGCTCAAGAACAAATAGTGACCAACCTCCCTATGGTCGTCATCAGATAGTACCTCCTCAAAACTACAATTATCCTAGAATAAGGAGACTACTAGACAACCAACAGAATATTTCAACAAGATTGAACAATCTAGAAGAAACATCTCAAAATCTGAAAGAAAGGTCTCAAAATCATGATGATCTTCTATGCCAGATTGTTCAGAATACTGCTGACATTCTTCAAGAGCTAAGACTAAGAAACTAAAGATAGTGTTCCTAATTTCCCGGTACACCTCCTTTTAATGATGCCAAAAGGGGGAGAAGTGAAGATTGAAGAAAATCTGTGCCTCAAGGATTCAAGGGGAGCTATACTAATATGAAGGATGCGCTGCTACAGACTCAGGGAGCGTATATATTGAGGAGGAGCCTAGAGAATTTTGTTTTAGCATGTTTCTTTTGTATTTCTTTGATATTTCTTTGAACCATCCTTTTTTACTTATAAAAGTTTTTGTTATCTTGATCTATTTTAGTTATAATGAAGCTTAATTATATCCTTCTCGTCTCATATGTTCTGATGCATTTATTTTATCATGCTTCATGTTTTTTGTTATCTTAAGCTCTAATTCATATCATACTCTACCTAAGCTCAACTAATCACATATATCTCTGACATATGTCTGCCCCTTATCTTGAATGCATATGCCTTGTCATGTTTGATCATATATATGCTAGATATTGTTGTATATTTTCTAGTGTGATTAGTCTTGGCCATGAGCATAAAGTGGTTGTTGCTCTGATACTATTTTATATGCTGAGTAATGATACAAAATGAAAAGCTTATTTGTTTCTTGCTTTACTCTCTTTAGAGATTTTTTTCCTAAAGTTCTGTGCTTACCTCGATCTAAGTCTAGATGAATATAGTTTCTGACTTATCTTCAAAAACCTATGCTTAAATGTGTTAAAAAGACCAAGATTAGTGGGCAAGCTTTAGAAATCTCTCATAAAGTTATGTGTCCCTTGTCTTTCACAAAACTTATTTCAAAAAGGATCATGCATCTTCTGTTATCAAAAATTAACGTTCTTCATAATCTATTTCTTATGAGAAAAGTTTCGTAACTCAAAAGCTCCTCCTTAATGATTCAGGAACTAATCCTTATACGAGCTTTAGAAACCTGGATAGCAATGTATTGATCTTATTTCTCTTATGGTTTCTCTGCGCATCAGAAACTACATAAGTTTCAGTTTGCTTTTCAAATTATGAATGCTCTGCTTCATTTTCTTATATACCTCTGAGCATTCTTTTCAAAAATTTTCTTGTAAGACTTGCTGAAAATAAATCTTTCAAAGATAAAGTATCACAAGTTTTACTTGTTAAGTTTTTCAAGCCTAAGGATCTTCAGAAAGTTCATTTATTTTGATAGATGGTCAAGCTATTTGTTTATCCATAGATTAACCATCTTTCTGCTTAAAATCTGTTCTCACCATGATCAGAAAGTACGCTTAAGACTGTCGTATGCTTAAAATGAAATAACAGAAGTATTGATTAAATGTCACTTAAGGCTAAAAATGTTTTTGACTCACATCATGTCTTAAGAAAAAGAACTTCCTAAATATCTCTCATTCGGTTTGATTGAAAGAATATGCTTATCTTGTTTACATTTCTATAATATTTCTTTCAACTATCTCTTCAAAAGATTTTCTTCAAATTGGCTTGTCATCATCAAAAAAGGGGAGATTGTTAGCTCCAAAACCCTTGCACTCATGAGTTTTGAATGACAACAAAACTAATTCAAAGAAAATACTTTGAAAACCGACTAATGTCTCCTTTGAGTTTCTTGGCAAAGCATAACAGGTCAAATCCATTTAGTTTGTTACAAACTTATAGCAAAATAATGTTTCACTTTGTATGTGCAAACATGATTCATCTTATGGAAAGAGATTGACCCAAATAGAAAGTGAATATTATCTCAAGCAAAGCATGTATACATACTTATGGAACAAAGCATAGAAACAAACTTGAATCAAGAATAATTTCACTACACATGTACAAGCATGTTTTATCTCATGTAAAGAGATTAAGCTTAAAACGAAGTGATTATTTTCTCATGCAAAGAACATGTAAATGTTTAAGGACTGGAGGAAATCAAGTCAAAAGCCAAGAAACTAAGGAAAGAGACTTCAGAAAGTAGCAGGGGATATTAGAAAGTACTCTCAAGATGAAGATAGCAGAATATGCCCATATGCAACATGTTACTTAGTCTTCAATCATCACAATCGCAAAGAAATCATCATCAAGAAGATTTGATTGAAGATCTGAAAGCAAAATAACTCTTCAAGGGGTGATTACGTACATCAAAAAGCTCACCTGTGAGTGGAGTAAAGAATGCTACAGGAAAGGGAGGGAAATTTAAAATTTGAATTTCAAATCATCAAGTCAAACCCAGTTTTAAACTGGTACGTTACCTCTTTTTCCTTTTTGATCAATGACCTTAGCTTCATGAATGAGGAGTTTAGAAAGCTCGCTTAGAAAGTTCACATTTACAATAATTTCTGTAATCGATGTGACAGTTCTATCAACTACTCTTCTAGCTACTTTTTTCAAGACACAACTGATGATCAACACGTGTCACTTGAAAAACTGATCTATGGCATCAGTCACAAAGAAAGACCATTATATAAAGAGATGCTGAGCTTGAAAAAAGAGGGAGATTTTGAAGATTCAAAGAGAGGAAACTCTATAAAAATCTTCTCCCACTTTCTCGAATATTCAATCTTTATCATGTAATCAGTTTATCTTTGAAAAGTAAAGAAAATCTTCCTTCTATATGCTTAGTTAGATCTATATTCTTCTTATGGAAGAAGTAGAAGAAGGAAGTCATCTAAGTTCTTCCAGGATCTTTTAAAATGTATCATCTTTAAGGAAACTTGAGTGCAGGTTAGTTTGAGTGACAACCCAAACACTTAATCTTTATATCCTTGATCCGTTATTGATTAGAGTGAGACATAGCTTGGAGAGGCTAAGGTAAAACTACTTGCAACGCGATAGTAAGATGATTCTTACTTATCATGATTTACCTTGGAGAGGCTAGGGAAAGACTACTTGCAGCTTGAAGAGGCCAACAACAAACTACTTGCAACGTGCTGAAGGAGTTCCCTGTCAATCACGGTTGGACTTGGAGAGGCTAGTGTCAAGACTACTAGGTTAGGCTTGGAGAAGCCAGTGTTAAGACTACTTGCAGCTTGGAGAGGCTGGGCAAAGACTACTAACAACGTGCTGAAAGAGTTGCCTATCAGTTATGGGTTAGCTTGGAGAGTCTAGAGTCAAGACTACTCATGTTAGTTTGGAGAGGCTAGTACAGAACTTCTCTAAATCCTTGGTTATTTGTGATCTCCGAAATCCTTGGATGATAGCTTGGGAAGGCTAATAAAAATACTATCTTTCCTTACTTTCTCAGGTTGAGAAAGTTGTTATTATAGTGAAACCTCAACAGTTGTTGAGTCCTGGATGTAAGCATATTGGCCCAACTAGTGTAAAATCTTTGGTTTCTTTCTTACCTTAATCTCTTTTATTTTCTTTTATTAGTTATTTATCTTATCAATTGGTTTTATTTCTATCATGCATCTTTTACGCTATATCTTTTAATACTGAGAATAAGGATCAGAAAGTAACTTTCTGAAGCCAATAACTTTGTTTCTGCTGCACTTCAAGTTTTATACTTGATAGTTATACTTTTCAAAAGCTCCAGAAAACCAAAAAGAATCAATGCACAATTCAACCCCCCATTCTCATGCACATTGTAGCACCATAAAAATTATTTAAAATTGATTTGAGCTTTATTAGTCATAATTTCAAAAATTTGACAGTTTTAGCAATAATGAAGATGACCCAACGGATTTGCAATATATACATATATATATATATATATATATATATGAATAGTAACCTTGTGGGCCCACGAATCTGTTAAGACAGTCGAAACCCTAGATCTAGGACTAGGAGATGCCTAGAATTGAGAAAAGAGAGGGTTAAGGTTAGAAATAGTTAGAAATGAGGATTTTTGGCCTTGAATTAATTTTCGGGCAATATCTCATTGCTCGGATACAGTGTTTTACCTATTTGGTGAAATTTTGGTATACAATTTTTAACACTGAAAACTAATTTAATCTTAACAATAAAATAAAGTTATCCTTATTAGCCAAGTGTAAAGCTAAGATTTAATCTTGATTTGCAAGATTAAATCCTATCCATCTATTTTGCTTTCTTTCTTTAAGAATTATCCTTTTATATTATATTATAGTCCATCTTATTTATAAGATAAACATCACACAAATCTTCTCCAAGAAGCATGTAATTCTCGGTAGCAAAAAGGAACAACACAGCCACCATTTCTTTCTTCTTCAAAGAGCTTGAAACATGAATTCAAGCCTCTATTTTCCTAGCCTAGACTTAATAAAACCACAAACTCCCTTCACAAAACTTGTTCTACTCTTCATAATCTACCAAACTAACCGATTAGAATTTAATCCATCACTATTTTTTGACTTTGAGCCATTATACATCACTGCTAAAAAGAGGTTAAGGGGCTGTTTAGAAGGATTTTGAATGAAGAAAAACACTTGAGGAAGGTTATTCTAGGCAAGAAGCTATAGAGATTCAAGTAAGGTTTTATTTGTTCTCTTTTCTTTCCAATTTTGCTCTGATTGTTTCTAATTAAATTGGCTAGAATTTTCTAGATGTATTGGTTGATGATAGATAGATATCGATGTGTTTAATTTGGGGGAGAGTTTGGATTATGTTAAAAATCCTTTTTGCTAAAGAGAATTTGAAACATGCATGCTAGATTTTCGGTTCTATTCCAGGTAGCAATTAATCATGAATTTTCTGGCACCATTACAGGTATTTTTATGAGCTAGAAAAAATATATGTTGAAGCTAAGCTAGCTCCACGAATTTTCTTGGTTTCTGATTATGAGTTATGTAACATCCTAATTTTTAACCCAATACTCTAGAACATATTTAGGTTAATCATTAGTCTATTGCATCATAGTTTCCTCTTTACTTTAAAATACTTAGCGAAAAATATAGGTAAAATTTTTTTTTGAATTGTGAAAGCAAAGTGAGAGCCGCGTGATACGACAAGCGATGGAGCACATAAGAGAATAAAACAAGCGTCTCATGAACATCATAACATAAAGCAGATACTGGCACATCATAATGAAACTGAACTACATATATATATAATATGATATGCCCACTTATAAAAAGTGGGACTTAGTTGATACATGTAACACCCTAGTAATTAACCAGATACACCTAGGTTGAATCTGATTAATGACTAGACTTTACTCCTTGCTTTGGTTCTTTCTTCATAATTTGAAAATACTTAGTGAAATTATGAGCCATTTTTTTTTTTAAACACATAATTGAAAACGTGAGCCGAGTACAACGTGAACGAGTAAGCGGAGTATAATAAGACGTTTAAGAATATATCACATCATATCACTTAGGCTCCATCATATAACATCCATAAGCACATTATAGCATATATTTACATACAATAACCTCACTCAAAGGGTGGGTTATGTTCATACATCATTATCTTATGCAAACCCATAAAAGAAAATATACTTAAGGAAATTCATGCCCCTAAACTAGATAACTCCATAAGCCGGGAAGGTTATCCTAAAACTAGGGTGCATGATCACACATAAATCTACTAAGAACTCTCTAGGGCCACTGTCCTGGAAATGGGGGAATAAATCCAATGGAGTGATGAGCTCCGTCGGGACGGGACACACGAGATGCACCAAGCTGGGGTCGCATGGATGGCCTTCTTGCTAACCTCGGCTGAACAATTGTTTCCTCACTACCCTCTCTTACACGTGTGGGAGTAGGAGCAGAGCTCTCGGAATATACATGAGTAGGAGTGTCCTCTGAAGGATCAGTTTGAGAATATCTGGTCTCGGAACATACTGAAATCCATGGACAGAGATGAAGCGGGATAAGAACGTAACATCCTTTCATCAAGTGGACGTGCATGTTCGAAAACCATTTCATCGCCATAGGGAGAAGTAGGAGAAAATCGATAACTAGGGACAGGATGTGCAAATGGACGACCTATGTAAATAAAAACACAAAGCTGCAGCACCTCCTTCAAAATGATACGAGCGATGCAGGATCATAGTGAAATTCCCAAGTAGGGGTATCAACGAGCAGGGGCGAATGTCGCCATCTGAATCTGGAGACAATGACGGAAATAAAGAAAAGGGAGTGAGAATCTTGCTAAAGAATTCTCGATAAGGTACCTCCTTCTACAGTGTCATCATCAAAGTCCCCAAGAACCTTGGGATTATTCTAAAATAGTGAGCATGCAAAGATTCATTTTAAGTTCGGACAAATACTTAACCGAGGTTCGTCAATTTTTAATCATGCGTCTTATAATGCATCTTATTCTTAACATGTCATATTTACAATGAACTTTTCCTTTATCATTACATCATATTCCTCATCATCATTATCAAAATAACATGCATAAAAGAACGTCATATAATATTAGCTACACATGGACACACAGTGCACATATTTCATTTCTTTAGTGCCTTAGGTGACTTAAAATCTTATCATCATCATTATTTTCCTTGGGCCACCCTATACTCCACCCTTTTGGGAGTAATTTAGGTTATGAGCTCATACTTTACTAGTCGTCACTAGCATATACTTATCCCTTTTGATAAGCTAAAGTCCCGACTCTACCCTTTTGAGAGAACGGGTTAGGGGCTAAAATCACCTTTTCACCACCTATAGTCCGATGGTTCCAAAGGATCATTTTCTTATAAGTTTAAGTCACCATTAAATCTTTGCATGTTATATCATAATACAATTCATAAACATCATAACATTTTCTCATTTATAGTCTTAAGCTAGAATAATATATATCAAGCTGTAATCATGCATATGGGAGATTCCCGGGAAAGAGAGGTGGGTCACAATGGACATGCTTAAATACCAAGTCTTTCCTTAGCCGTAACCTTTCCAAATTACACTTTTACAATGATACACTTTCTTCTAGCAACAAAGGTGAATTTTACATAATAAAGAACATTTCATGTATAAGCATTCTTATTATTTGCAACAAGAACTATAACATGCAAGCCAGAAATCATTCAATGATATCAAGTACTTAATAAGCATCCAATCTTTACATAGAATTATCAATTATAGAACTAATTAGTTACTAAACCAATTATGAATCATTCTCTTAACAATAAACCATAATTATCACAACTTCAATCATATCAAATCATTATCACACATTGATACTAAACCCAGATCGGTGGCGAATCATGAACCTCATGCAATTACATAGAATCATATTTTAAGTGCATATAAAATACTAGTTCCTCGTAAAATCCTTGCAAAGCCTTAAAACTCATTTAGAAACTAGTTCTTTTGTCAAATTTGGGAGGATCTTCACAATTAAAATTCTCACTTAAGATAAAAGGAGTAAGTCTTGAGCTTTAGAGATTTAGGTGACATCTTAGAATTATAAACATGCTATGCAACCTTATTTTAATCTTATCTTTATAAGGTGATAGCTTGGAATTATAAACATGATATGCAATTCCATTTCTTTATCTTTAAGATTTAAGGTGATGACTTGAAAATTAAACATGATGCAAGAACTTGAAATATAAACATGATACAAGAAAGCTGGAGCCGGTAATCCGCACAGGACGAGAGAGGGAGAAGAGAATATTAAGAAACCGGAGCGGTAGTCCGCACAGACCAGAGAGGGAGAAGAGAATATTAAGAAACCGGAGCGGCGGTAGTCCGCATAGGACCAGTAGAGGGAGAAGAGAATTATTATTACATCTTTTTAAGCTCCAATCTCAAGACTTTTTAAAGAATAAATTCTTTAACTCCAATAATCATATTTCTTTGCTTGTGATACATGGGCAAGTCTTTAAGCTCTAGGATCTTTAGGTGATGGCATAAAATAAACATGTCATGCGTTGATTCTTTTAGCCATTATAAAATATAGTGAGAGCATAAATTAAATATGAGATGCAACCTCTTAATTATCTTGAAAGATTAAGTGATGACTTGAAACATAAACATGAAATACAAGCTTGGAATTTAAACATGAGAAATGCAAGTTCATTTATTCATTCTTGAAAATTTAGTGATGACATAGAAGTTAATCATGGATTCAAATTCATTTTGTTTCTTTACTAGAGCTCCTTCAAGACTTTAAAAGAATTATAAATTCAACCCAATACATATCTTAACAAGAAATAAAACATAAAAGGAAAATACATCTTTCAAGTTCTAAACTAAAAATCTTTGTTTTAGCATCATAAAGCATTATTCTTTAAAGTTTTGCATCAAGTGGAATTTTCAAGCTTTAGAGGCCTAACTTGTGATGGATTTACAACCCACCCTCAAGGTCCTCATCATCAAGCCATCATCTTAGTTCCACCTAGGCCATATGGTTGAATTGGTTAAAGAAAAAATTGAAGAGGGAAAACCAAAATGAAAATGAAAAGCTAAGGTAAGTTCATAATTTCATCATTTTGAGCTAAAAACACAACTCCTCAAAGCATAGAAATAAATTTAGAAACTACTCCCTACCTGATCTGAGTTGAAGAAGAGGAAGAGAACTTGGTTTCTTGAAGTGAAATGAAACAAAATCTCTTTGAAAAAATTGAAGAAAGAATTCAGCCAAAGAGGAGGAAGAAAGAAAGTTTTTGGTGCTCCTAAAAGCTAGTTATGAACCAAGCATTCCAAGACCACTCAAGCAAGCCTATTTATAGAAGATTTTGAGGCTTCTAATTGGCCAAAATGATGAGGTAGTGGACGGAATTTTGTAGGAGAAATAAGGGAGGAAAAATCATTTTAGACAAAGTTGTATGAAATTAAGGAATTATGTCTCTTATGGTGACATTTTGGCATTTTGTTTTAGTGCAACTTTTGGCAATAATTCAGCTGCATAATGGCATCAATAATTTCGTCCATTACAGCCCAAAGAAGTGAAATTTGTGTGTTCCATGCATTATTTAGGTGTAGGCAAGATATTCATATAATTTAGAGAATTTACGGTTAAGGGTTTAAGTGAATTAGTAAGCAATTTGGGTGTTTTTGAGCAATTTTGGGTTCTAATTAATCTACATACATAATTTTGACTCTAGATTAATATTTAGAATTTAATAAGCTTTAGTTTGAGCCTAATATTGCTTAGGTTTCAGTATACCAATCAAAAATCCCGAAATTCAAAGCGCCCAAAAGCAGGGGGCAAAATCGTACTTTCACTTAAAATCGCCGAGGCCACCCGAGCTTAACCAATGGTTAATCATGGCTTAAAAACACATTTTAAAACATTTTAGTGAGGTTCGGGCTCAGTCGGCACGCACTGATAAAGGAATTTTTAGGCATCTATTATTGTTTCATATTTGGCCTAATTTGCTTCTATATGTGTTTAATTCTGACAATTTAATTGAGTTTTGCATTATTGGGCCTCATTGGATTTAATTGTTGAAATTTGGCTAATTCTGGATTTTACACTCACTATGACCTTTCTGTATTGGACAGATTATTTTGGGCTCTAGAAATATCGGATTTGGGTGATCTTGGTGGCTCCTGAAAGCTGAGACCGAGATGCATAATTTTGGGTTTCACAGGCTTCATCAAATTCGGTCCGTTTCAAGGCTTAATTGGGCTTCCAAGTTCCGGAGCAAATGCTTAGGCGGGTCCAAGACCTTTCCTCACATAATTGGGCATATCTCACTCATTTCTGGTCCAATTGAGGCATATAATATGTCTCTGGAAAGCTTATCCAGAGAGGATTATCTTATCTAGATCAGATTTCGAAAATCTGGATAAGATAAGGTTAGTGATAAGAGGAAATTCGGGTAGGGCCATTGGATTGCCTATAAATTTCAGTTTCCTTTGTAATTCTGATATGAATAAACAACAAAGAACCAGAAACTTGTATTTTCGTTTTTCCTTTCAAACTCAAAGTGTTCATACAGAGCTTGCCAATGGAGATGTCCATGGAAGGCTAAACTCCTTTCAATCCCTGACATCATAGATAATCGGTTTGAATTCGGAGTTCCTGTTGTGTAAATCTTATCTTTGTATGTATGCTTTCCTTTTATGAATTTCGATTATGGATTTGGTTATTGAACATGATCATGTTTGAATTATATCTGATTAGATATAGAACTGAATTCGTTATTGAAATTGAAGTAAAGGTTGAATTACCGATCGGTTGTTCAGATTAATTCGAACTGCACGTAATTTGACATTCATTTGAATTGCGATTGTGATTTAAGGATTGTTGGGTGAAAACTATATGATTATATAGTTGATTCGGATTAACACAGTAGCATACAAATTTAACTCTTATGAACTGTGATGAATTCTGCCAAATGATCATGATGTCTGGGATTGATTCTTTGATCAAGTGAGTTTCTGTTTCTATTTCTGTTTCTGTAATCCTTTCATTTCACTCTATTTTGTTCTAAAATTCACAAACCCCCCCCCCCCCGCCTTTTAGTGTTATTAGTATTTACAGATCGATAACATAACTGATGTGTCCCAAGGAAGAATGACCTGAGTCTGCTTATACTACAAATAAGGGGATTTAGACTATTTTGATAGTGGACGCCACAGTTCATATCACGCACATCGGAGTTAAAACAGCCGCAGGGCATTTTGGTCATTTCGCGCGTCGGAACTCAAAATTGAGATCCTTCTGCTCTATTAACACACATAACACAAACAATCCCTTATTATCCTCAAAATATCCCCTTGAGAATAGGTGGGGCCCACGATCCTCATTTTCTGAGTAAAATAACTTCAGGGGCATTTTGGTCATTTTATACGTACAGAAATTCGGGATTTGCGACTCTCGCATGAATCGTTCCTAACCTCTCTTCTAACGTTATATTCCTTTATTGAGGATTGTTCGGCCTCAAATCTTATGTAATAATTACCTACGGTAATTGAGTAATTTCTAATGACAGTAAAATTACAGTAAAAATTGGGGCGTTACATTACTCCCCTCCTTAAAAAGAATTTCGCCCCGGAAATTCGTTACCTGAGAACAACTTGGGGTATTGTGCTTTCATGTTTGATTCCAGCTCCCATGTAAGTTCTTCGGTTTCACCCTGTCCCCATGCTACTTTGACCAGGGGTACAGCCTTGTTCCTTAACTGCTTAACTCCTCGGTTGACGATTCTCGTGGGTAGTAAGTTAAATGTCAGGTTATCTCTTAATTGTACATGTTCTGGCTCTAGTACATGACTCGGGTCAGATTGATACTTTCTTAACTGAGAGACATGGAAAACATCATGAAGGTTGGATAGTCACGGGGGTAGGGCTATACGGTAGGCTACTGTGTCCTACTTTGGTAAGGATTTCAAACGGACCAAGAAATCTGGGGCTTAATTTCTTTACTTTTATTGCTCGGCCTATGCCTGTGGTGGGGGTGATCCTTAGGAACACGTGGTCCCCTTCTTGAAAATCTAGCGGTTTTCGCCGCTTGTCCGCATAGTTTTGCTATCGACTTTGAGCAAGAAGAATCTTATCCCTAATCTTCTTGATTTGTTCCGTTGTTTCCCTCACAATATCAGGTCCGAGTAAACTTTGCTCTCCGGGTTCATACCAACATAAGGGAGATTGACATTTCCGTCCATAGAGGGCCTCATACGGTGCCATACCGATACTTGCATGATAACCGTTGTTATATGCAAATTCAATCGATGGCAGTGTACTTATCCCAACTTCCCTTTGATCTAAAACACATGCCCTTAACATATCCTCCAAGGTTTGGATAGTTCTTTCAGATTGACCGTCTGTTTAGGGGTGATAGGCCGTGCTTAGACACAGCTTTGAACCAAACGCCTTTTGAAAGGCTCCCCAAAATCGTGACATAAACCGCGGATCCCGGTCCGAGATTATCATCGACGGCACCCCATGTAACCTTACTATCTCCTGAATATATAATTGTGCTAACCTATCCAAGGAATAAGTCACCTTAATAGGTAAAGTGGGCTGACTTCGTCTATCGATCCACGATTACCCATATGGTATCGAGATTCAGTTGGATCTCGGTAATCCAGTCACAAAATCCATGGAGATACTATCCCACTTCCACTCAGGGATCGACAGAGGTTGCAGCATTCCAGAGGGTTTTTGGTGTTCAATCTTCACCTTTTGACACACCAAGCACTTACTCACCCATGTGCACACATCTTTCTTCATTCCAGGCCACGTAACATCTTCTTCAAATCTTGATACATCTTGGTGGCACCAGGATGAAGGGTAAAATGGCTCTTATGGGCTTCCTCCAAAATATCTTCTCGAAGGCCACCACTAGCAGGTACACATATTCGACCTTTAAACCTCCACAAATCGTCCATTCCTTGGGTAAAACCTATCAACTTTCCCTCTGCCTTCACCGCCTCTAAAGTCTCTTGAAACTCAAAGATCGCCCTTGAGCTTGAACAATCCTTTCTTTGAACTCACTTGTCACTCTAAGATGGCAAGCTCTGATGCCCTTAGTGGTCAAAGTCATTCCTAGGTTTAAGTCCCTAAATTGCTCAATCAATTCAACCTCCTTCACCATCAAACGGGACACTTGTAAGGACTTCCTACTCAAAGCATCAGCTACTACATTAGCTTTACCAGGATGGTAGTTCAATCCAAAATCATAATCTTTCAAGAACTCCATCCATCGCCTTTGCCTCATGTTTAGCTCTTTTTGATCAAAGAGATATTTCAAACTCTTGTAATCGGAAAACACCTCAAACTTAACTCCATATAAATGGTGTCTCCAAATCTTTAGAGCAAACACGACGGCAGCTAACTCAAGGTCATGGGTAGGGTAGTTTGTCTCATGTGGCTTGAGTTGTCTTGATGCATAGGCCACTACTTGCCTATCTTGCATCAATACACAACCTAAACCCTTTTTTGAAGCATCACAATACACCTCGAAAGGCACATTGGGGTCGAGTAACACTAAAACAGGGGTTGAGGTTAGCTTGTGTTTTAACTCTTGAAAGCTCTTTTCACACTCCGGGGTCCATGAAAAAGGGGTGTTCTTCCTAGTCAACTTGGTCAAAGGTAGGGAAATCTGGGAAAATCCTTTGATAAATCGACGGTAATAACCGGCTAAACCCAGAAAGCTCCTTACTTCAGTTACCGTGGTTGGTCTTTCCCAGTTTACTACCGCTTCTACCTTACTTGGATCTCTGACAATTCCTTTCTTAGATACTACATGCCCTAAAAATTGCACCTTATCCAACCAAAACTCACACTTGGAAATCTTGGCATATAGTTTCTTTTCCTTCAAGGTCTCCAGTACTATGGTCAGGTGGCATTCATGCTCTTCATGGGTCTTAGAATATATGAGAATGTCATCTATAAAGACAACTACAAACTGATCTAAATAGGGCCGAAAGATCCTATTCATGTAATCCATAAAAATAGCTGGAGCATTGGTTAACCCAAAGGACATTACTGCAAACTCAAAATGGCCGTATCGAGTGTGAAAGGCCGGTTTAGGTATGTCTTCATCTCTCACTCTAATTTGATGGTAGCCTGACCTCAAATCTATCTTAGAAAACACCACCGCACCTTTCAGTTGGTCCATCAAATCATCGATCCTAGGCAGAGGATACTTGTTTTTCACCGTTACTTTATTCAACTGCCTATAATCTACACACATCCTCATACTCCCATCCTTTTTCTTTACAAACAACACAGGGGCTCCCCAAGGTGATGCACTAGGCCTAACAAACTTTTTCTCCAATAAATCTTCCAATTGAGTTTTTAACTCGGTCAATTCTAATGGGGACATCCTGTATGGGGCTATGGATATAGGTCCACTTTAGGAAGCAATTCTATGTAAAACGCTATCTCTCTCTTGGGGGGAAACTCTGGTATCTCATCTGGAAATACTTCAGGATAATTTTTTACTATTGGTATCTCATCAATACTTTGCTCAAAGTCTACATCACTAGCGGCTAAGAAAATGTAACCTTTACTCTCACCCTTACCACAGTCCATTTCCACAGCAGTTATGTAAAGACTTATGGGTTTCTTAGGTTCAATAGGAGCAGGAAGAAAAAGTGATGGTTTTCTCATACAGCTTAACAGACACGGTTGGCCTCAAGCCAATCCATGCCAAGAATCACATCTAAACCTCGCATGGGTAAGCAAATAAGATCTAAAATAAAGGATCTATTATCTATAATAAAACTACAATCTAAACAACATTTACAAGTCCTAACGGGTTTTCTAGTCGGGTAGAAATAATAAGGTCAAAAGGAAGCTCAGTCATAGGTAAATTAAGGATTTTAACACATGAATGGGAGATAAAAAGAATGAGAAGCGCCCGAGAATCATATAGTACAATTAAGTCTTTACCATGCATATTACCCTTACCTTCCACGAGATTTCGTGACTTCGTTGTTTCTTCAGCATTAACAGTAAATACCCTTCCCTGGTATTGCGGCTTGGGATTGGGGGTTGGCGGGTTCCTTTCAGTGCATTCTCGGGAGTAATGACCTGGTTTTCCACACCGATAGCACACGTTTGTTCCGGCTCGACATGGCATAATCCCATGATTCTTGCCGCACTTGGGACATTCCATGGATGGGGCAGGCCGTAGTGGAAATCTTCGGACCTCTTTGTGGTGCTTTCCCTTTTATTGTTGTTATTGTTGTTGTTGTGATTGTTTTAGGGGTTATTGTTGTAGCGGTTGTTATTATAGCGATTGTTGTTGTTTGGCCTTCCTTGTTGAAAATTTCTTTGTGTCCCTTGTGGTCTTGATTGAGGGGGAAATGGAGGTCGATTCTGCGTCTTGAACTGGTGACCTTGAGGTGTCAACTTTTTGGTAATATTATCTGACTTTGGGGTGTTTAGTTTTCTCTGACCTTCTTCAATAATCCGACATTTGTTAACTAGGGTAGAGAAATCCCTAATCTCCAAATGTGCAATCGCCACATTAAGTTCCGCCTTCAACCCCGACTCGTATTTAATGCATTTCAGTACTCATCAGATTTCCTTGGTACATTCTTGAGAACTTAATGAGTTCTTCAAATCTGGCGATTATCTTGAGCCACATTCATATTCCCTGGACAAGTTGCATGAATTCAATGTCCTTGGCATTTCTAACTGACTCTGGAAAGTACTTTTCGTAAAAATGGACCTTGAATAGTTCCCAATCAATGTCCACATCGGTCATCTCCAGGAGTCTTCGAACACCGGCCCACCGTAAACCGCATCACCTCAAGCATATGAGTAGCGGCGACCTTTTGCTCCTCCGAGCATGGGACTACTGAAAGACCTTCTCAATATTCGAATCCATTCATCCGCAATATTTGGATTGATGTCCCTTGAAAACCGGGTGGGTTTGCCTTACGAAACTCCCGAAAGCAGGCATGTTCGTAATCTCATGTCCCTGATTCATATTGGCTTGACGATCCTGATCCATTCGTTCCATCATCATTCTCATGGTCCTTGCTAGGTCGCGGAGTGCTTCGGCTGTCTCGTTGTCGTGATTATTTTGTCTTTGCGCTCCTAGTCCGTTGTCGACGTGCCATTGGTCCCTATACACACAAAACAAAGAACACCGAGGTGATCGGACCCAATATTCCATGCAAAGTGAGCAAGTTACCATGGCACTTTCAACATACATGAGTCATGTATTTCTACTCCCCAAGCTCATCCTAATGATAAACATCTACACATGACGTCACTAACATATTATGCTTTAGAAGCATAGCTAGTCCAATCCTCAGGCTCCATGAGAATCGAACTGCTGTGATACCAAAATGTAACACCCTAGTAATTAACTTGAGATACACCTAGGTTGAATCGATTAATGACTAGACTTTACTCCTTGCTTTGGTTCTTTCTTCATAATTTGAAAATACTTAGTGAAATTACGAGCCATTTTTTTAAACACATAATTGAAAACGTGAGCCGAGTACAACGTGAACGAGTAAGCGGAGTATAATAAGACGTTTAAGAATATATCACATCATATCACTTAGGCTCCATCATATAACATCCATAAGCACATTATAGCATATATTTACATACAATAACCTCACTCAAAGGGTGGGTTATGTTCATACATCATTATCTTATGCAAACCCATAAAAGAAAATATACTTAAGGAAATTCATGCCCCTAAACTAGATAACTCCATAAGCCGGGAAGGTTATCCTAAAACTAGGGTGCATGATCACACATAAATCTACTAAGAACTCTCTAGGGCCACTGTCACGAAATGGGGGAATAAATCCAATCCATCGATGAGCTCCCTCGGGAGGGGACACACGAGATGCACCAAGCTGGGGTCGCATGGATGGCCTTCTTGCTAACCTCGGTTGAACAACTGTTTCCTCACTACCCTCTCTTACACGTGTGGGAGTAGGAGCAGAGCTCTCGAATATACATGAGTAGGAGTGTCCTCTGAAGGATCAGTTTGAATATCTCGTCTCGGAACATACTGGAAATCCATGGACAGCAGATGAAGCGGGATAAGAACGTAACATCCTTTCATCAAGTGGACGTGCATGTTCGAAAACCATTTCATCGCCATAGGGAGAAGTAGGAGAAAATCGATAACTAGGGACAGGATGTGCAAATGGACGACCTATGTAAATAAAAACACGAATCACAAGACCTCCTTCAAAATGATACGAGCGATGCACGGATCATAGTGAAATTCCCAAGTAGGGGTATCAACGAACAGACGAATGTCGCCATCTGAATCTGGAGACAATGACGGAAATAAAGAAAGGGAGTGAGAATCTTGCTAAAGAATTCTCAAGAAGGTACCTCCTTCTACAGTGTCATCATCAAAGTCCCCAGGAACCTCGGGATTATTCTAAAATAGTGAGCATGCAAAGATTCATTTTAAGTTCGGACAAATACTTAATCGAGGTTCGTCAATTTTTAATCATGCGTCTTATAATGCATCTTATTCTTAACATGTCATATTTACAATGAACTTTTCCTTTATCATTACATCATATTCCTCATCATCATTATCAAAATAACATGCATAAAAGAACGTCATATAATATTAGCTACACATGGACACAATGCACATATTTCATTTCTTTAGTGCCTTAGGTGACTTAAAATCTTATCATCATCATTATTTTCCTTGGGCCACCCTATACTCCACCCTTTTGGGAGTAATTTAGGTTATGAGCTCATACTTTACTAGTCGTCACTAGCATATACTTATCCCTTTTGATAAGCTAAAGTCCCGACTCTACCCTTTTGAGAGAACGGGTTAGGGGGCTAAAATCACCTTTTCACCACCTATAGTCTGATGGTTCCAAAGGATCATTTTCTTATAAGTTTAAGTCACCATTAAATCTTTGCATGTTATATAACGCCCCAATTTTTACTGTAATTTTTACTGTCATTAGAAATTACTCAATTACCGAATTACCGTAGGTAATTATTACATAAGATTTGAGGCCGAACAATCCTCAATAAAGGAATATAACATTAGAAGAGAGGTTAGGAACGATTCATGCGAGAGTCGCAAATCCCGAATTTCTGTACGTATAAAATGACCAAAATGCCCCTGAAGTTATTTTACTCAGAAAATGAGGATCGTGGGCCCCACCTATTCTCAAGGGGATATTTTGAGGATAATAAGGGATTGTTTGTGTTATGTGTGTTAATAGAGCAGAAGGATCTCAATTTTGAGTTCCGACGCGCGAAATGACCAAAACGCCCCTGCGGCTGTTTTAACTCCGATGTGCGTGCCGACTGAGCCCGAACCTCACTAAAATGTTTTAAAATGTGTTTTTAAGCCATGATTAACCATTGGTTAAGCTCGGGTGGCCTCGGGCAATTTTTTAAGTGAAAGTACGATTTTGCCCTGCTTTTGGGCGCTTTGCGAATTTTAGGATTTTTGATTCGTATACCGAAACCTAAGCAATATTAGGCTCAAATTAAAGCTTATTAAATTCTAAATATTAATCTAGAGTCAAAATTATGTATTTAGATTGATTAGAACCCAAAATTGCTCAAAAACACCCAAATTGCTTACTAATTCACTTAAACCCTTAACCGTAAATTCTCTAAATTACATGAATATCTTGCCTACACCTAAATAATGCATGGAACACACAAATTTCACTTCTTTGGGCTGTAATGGACGAAATTATTGATGCCATTATGCAGCTGAATTATTGCCAAAAGTTGCACTAAAACAAAATGCCAAAATGTCACCATAAGAGACATAATTCCTTAATTTCATACAACTTTGTCTAAAATGATTTTTCCTCCCTTATTTCTCCTGCAAAATTCCGTCCACTACCTCATCATTTTGGCCAATTAGAAGCCTCAAAATCTTCTATAAATAGGCTTGCTTGAGTGGTCTTGGAATGCTTGGTTCATAACTAGTTTTTAGGAGCACCAAAAACTTTCTTTCTTCCTCCTCTTTGGCTGAATTCCTTTCTTCAATTTTTTCAAAGAGATTTTGTTTCATTTCACTTCAAGAAACCAAGTTCTCTTCCTCTTCTTCAACTCAGATTAGGTAGGGAGTAGTTTCTAAATTTATTTCTATGCTTTGAGGAGTTGTGTTTTTAGCTCAAAATGATGAAATTATGAACTTGCCTTAGCTTTTCATTTTGGTTTTCCTCTTCAATTTTTCTTTAACCAATTCAACCATATGGCCTAGGTGGAACTAAGATGATGGCTTGATGATGAGGACCTTGAGGGTGGGTTGTAAATCCATCACAAGTTAGGCCTCTAAAGCTTGAAAATTCCACTTGATGCAAAACTTTAAAGAATAATGGTTTATGATGCTAAAACAAAGATTTTTAGTTTAGAACTTGAAAGATGTATTTTTTTTACCTTTTATGTTTTGTTTCTTGTTAAGATATGTATTGGGTTGAATTTATAATTCTTTTAAAGTCTTGAAAGAGCTCTAGTAAAGAAACAAAATGAATTTGCATCCATGATTAAGTTTATGCTTTGCATAACCATGTTTACCTTCTATGTCATCACTAAATTTTCAAGAATGAATAAATGAACTTGCATTTCTCATGTTTAAATTCCAAGCTTGTATTTCATGTTTATGTTTCAAGTCATCACTTAATCTTTCAAGATAATAAAGAGGTTGCATCTCATATTTAATTTATGCTCTCACTATATTTTATAATGGTTAAAAGAATCAACGCATGGCATGTTTATTTTATGCCATCACCTAAAGATCCTAGAGCTCAAAGACTTGCCCATGTATCACAAGCAAAGAAATATGATTGTTGGAGTTAAAGAATTTATTCTTTAAAAAGTCTTGAGATTGGAGCTTAAAAAGATGTAATAATAATATTGCTCCAGTTTCTTGTATCATGTTTATATTTCAAGTTCTTGCATCATGTTTAATTGTCAAGTCATCACCTTAAATCTTAAAGATAAAGAAATGGAATTGCATATCATGTTTATAATTCCAAGCTATCACCTTATAAAGATAAGATTAAAATAAGGTTGCATAGCATGTTTATAATTCTAAGATGTCACCTAAATCTCTAAAGCTCAAGACTTACTCCTTTTATCTTAAGTGAGAATTTTAATTGTGAAGATCCTCCCAAATTTGACAAAAGAACTAGTTTCTAAATGAGTTTTAAGGCTTTGCAAGGATTTTACGGGGAACTAGTATTTTATATGCACTTAAAATATGATTCTATGTAATTGCATGAGGTTCATGATTCGGCCACTGATCTGAGTTTAGTATCAATGTGTGATAATGATTTGATATGATTGAAGTTGTGATAATTATGGTTTATTGTTAAGAGAATGATTCATAATTGGTTTAGTAACTAATTAGTTCTATAATTGATAATTCTATGTAAGGATTGAATGATTTCCTGGCTTGCATGTTATAGTTGCTGTTGCAAATAATGAGAATGCTTGTACATGAAATGTTCTTTATTATGTAAAATTTACCTTTGTTGCTAGAAGAAAGTGTATCATTGTAAAAGTGTAATTTGGAAAGGTTCTGGCTAAGGAAAGACTTGGTATTTAAGCGTGTCCATTGTGACCCACCTCTCTTTCCTGGGAATCTCCCATATGCATGATTACAGTTGATATATATTATTCTAGCTTAAGACTATAAATGAGAAAATGTTATGATGTTTATGAATTGTATTATGATATAACATGCAAAGATTTAATGGTGACTTAAACTTATAAGAAAATGATCCTTTGGAACCATCAGACTATAGGTGGTGAAAAGGTGATTTTAGCTGCTAACCCGCTCTCTCAAAAGGTAGAGTCCGGACTTTAGCTTATCAACGGATAAGTATATGCTAGTGACGACTAGTAAAGTATGAGCTCATAACCTAAATTACTCCCAAAAGGGTGGAGTATAGGGTGGCCCAAGGAAAATAATGATGATGATAAGATTTTAAGTCACCAAAGGCACTAAAGAAATGAAATATGTACAATGTGTCCATGTGTAGCTAATATTATATGACGTTCTTTTATGCATGTTATTTTGATAATGATGATGAGGAATATGATGTAATGATAAAGGAAATGTTCATTGTAAATATGACATGTTAAGAATAAGATGCATTATAAGACGCATGATTAAAAATTGACGAACCTCGGTTAAGTATTTGTCCGAACTTAAAATGAATCTTTGCATGCTCACTATTTTAGAATAATCCCGAGGTTCCTGGGACTTTGATGATGACATTTGTAGAAGGAGGTACCCATCGAGAATTCTTTAGCAAGATTCTCACTCCCTTTTCTTTATTTCCGTCATTGTTTCCAGATTCAAATGGCGACATTCGCCCTGCTCGTTGATACCCTACTTGGGAATTCCACTATGATCCGTGCATCGCTCGTATCATTTTGAAGGGAGGTGCGCAGATTCGTGTTTTTATTTACATAGGTCGTCCATTTGCACATCCTGTCCCTGGTTATCGATTTTCTCCTACTTCTCCCTATGGCGATGAAATGGTTTTCGAATATGCACGTCCACTTGATGAAAGGATGTTACGTTCTTATCCCGCTTCATCTGCTGTCCATGGATTTCCAGAGTATGTTCCCGAGATGAGATATTCTGAAATCGATCCTTCAGAGGACACTCCTACTCATGTATATTCTCGAGAGCTCGCTCCTACTCCCACACGTGTAAGAGAGGGTAGTGAGGAAACAGTTGTTCACCGAGGTTAGCGAGAAGGCCGTCCATGCGACCCCACTGGTGCATCTCGTGTCCTCCCCGAGGGAGCTCATCAGTGGATCGGATTTATTCCCCTATTTCCAGGACAGTGGCCATAGAAGCTTCTTAGTAGATTTATGTGTGATCATGCACCCTAGTTTTAGGATAACCTTCCCGGCTTATGGAGTTATCTAGTTTAGGGGCATGTATTTCCTTAAGTATATTTTCTTTTATGGGTTTGCATAAGATAATGATGTATGAACATAACCCACCCTTTGAGTGAGGTTATTGTATGTAAATATATGCTATAATGTGCTTATGGATGTTATATGATGGAGCCTAAGTGATATGATGTGATATATTCTTAAACGCCTTATTATACCCGCTTACTGCTCACGTTGTACTCGCCTCACGTTTTCAATTATGTGTTTAAAAAAAAAATGGCTCATAATTTCATTAAGTATTTTCAAATTATGAAGAAAGAACCAAAGCAAGGAGTAAAGTGTAGTCATTAATCAGATTCAACCTAGGTGTATCTGGTTAATTACTAGGTGTTACATTTTGGTATCGAGCGATTCGATTCTCATGGAGCCTGAGGATTGGACTAGCTATGCTTCTAAAGCATAATACGTTAGTGACGTCATGTGTAGATGTTTATCATTAGGATGAGCTTGAGGATTAGAAATACATGACTATTTGTATGTTGAAAGTGCCATGGTAACTTGCTCACTTTGCATGGAATATTGGGCCCGATCACCTCAAGTTGTTGCTTTGTGTGTATAGGGACCAATGGCACGCCGACAACGGACTAGAGCGCAAAGACGTAATAATCAAGACAACGAGACAGCTAAAGCACTCCGCGACGTAGCAAGGACCATGAGAATGATGATGGAACGAATGGATCAGGATCGTCAAGCCAATATGAATCAGGGACATGAGATTCTGAACATGCCTGCTTTCGGGAGTTTCGTAAGGCAAACCCACCGGTTTCAAGGGGACAGAATCCAAATATTGCGTATGAATGGATTCGGAATATTGAGAAGGTCTTTGCTGTAGTCCCATGCTCGGAGGAGCAAAAGGTCACCTTCGCTACTCATATGCTTGAAGGTTATGCCGGTTTCTGGTGGACGGGTGTTCGAAGACTCCTGGAGACGACCGACGTGGACATTGATTGGGAACTTTTCAAGGTCCATTTTTATGAAAAGTACTTTCCAGAGTCGCTAGAAATGCCAAGGACATTGAATTCATGCAATTTGTCCAGGGAATATGAATGTGGCCCAAGACAATCGCCAGATTTGAAGAACTCATTAAGTTCTCAAGAATGTACCAAGGAAATCCTGATGAGTACCGAAATGCATTAAATACGAGTCGTGGTTGAAGGCGGAACTTAATGTGGCGATTGCACATTTGGAGATTAGGGATTTCTACCCTAGTTAACAAATGTCGGATTATTGAAGAAGGTCGAGAAAACTAAACACCCCAAAGTCAGATAATATTACCAAAAAGTTGACACCTCAAGGTCGCTAGCTCAAGAGGCGTAATCGACTTCCATTTCCTCAATCAAGACCACAAGGGACACAAAGAAATTTTCAACAAGGAAGGCCCAAACAACAACAATCGCTATAATAACAACCGCTACAACAATAACCCCAAAGAATAATCACAACAACAACAATAACAACAATAAAGGGAAAGCACCACAAAGAGGTCCAAAGAAGTACTTCCACGGCCGCGCCATCCATGGAATGTCCCAAGCGCGGCAAGAATCATGGGAGCATGCCATGTCGAGCCGAACAAACGTGTGCTATCGGTGTGGAAAACCAGGTCATTACTCCCGAGAATGCACGGAAGAAACCCGCCAACCCCAATCCCAAGCCGCAATACCGTGGAAGGGTATTTCTTTGTTAATCTTTGAAGAAACTTGAAGTCACGAAATCTCGTGGAAGGTAAGGGTAATATGCATGGTAAAGACTTAATTGTACTATATGATTCTGGCGCTTCTCATTCTTTTATCTCCCATTCATGTGTTAAAAGCCTTAATTTACCTATGACTGAGCTTCCTTTTGACCTTATTGTTTCTACCTGACCGAAAACCCGTTAGGACTTGTAAATGTTGTTTAGCTTGTAGTTTTATTATAGATAATAGATCCTTTATTGTAGATCTTATTTGCTTACCCATGCGAGGTTTAGATGTGATTCTTGGCATGGATTGGCTTGAGGCCAACCGTGTACTGTTAAACTGTTATGAGAAAACCATCAGTTTTCTTCCTGTTCCTATTGAACCTAAGAACCCCATAAGTCTTTACATAACTGCTGTGGAAATGGATTGTGGTAAGGGTGAGAGTAAAGGTTACATTTTCTTAGCCGCTAGTGATGTAGACTTTGAGTAAAGTATCGATGAGATACCAATAGTAAGAAATTATCCTGAAGTATTTCCAGATGAGATACCAGAGTTTCTCAAGAGAGAGATAGAGTTTTCCATAGAATTGCTTCCGGGTGCAGGACCTATATCCATAGCCCCATACAGGATGTCCCCATTAGAATTGACCGAGTTAAAAACTCAATTGGAAGATTTATTGAAGAAAAAGTTTGTTAGGCCTAGTGCATCACCTTGGGGAGCCCCTGTGTTGTTTGTAAAGAAAAAGGATGGGAGTATGAGGATGTGTGTAGATTATCGGCAGTTGAATAAAGTAACGGTGAAAAACAAGTATCCTCTGCCTAGGATCGATGATTTGATGGACCAACTGAATGGTGCGGTAGTGTTTTCTAAGATAGATTTGAGGTCGCTACCATCAAATTAGAGTGAGAGATGAAGACATACCTAAAACGGCCTTTCGCACTCGACACACCATTTTGAGTTTGCAAGAATGTCCTTTGGGTTAACCAATGCTCCAGCTATTTTTATGGATTACATGAATAGGATCTTTCGGCCCTATTTAGATCAGTTTGTAGTTGTCTTTATAGATGACATTCTCATATATTCTAAGACCCATGAAGAGCATGAATGCCACACTGACCATAGTAATCTTTGAGATCTTGAAGGAAAAGAAACTATATGCCAAGATTTCCAAAGTGTGAGTTTTGCTGGATAAGGTGCAATTTTTAGGGCATGTAATATCTAAGAAAGGAATTGTCAGAGATCCTAGTAAGGTAGAAGCGGTAGTAAACTGGGAAAGACCAACCATCAGAATCAAGTAAGGAGCTTTTTGGGTTTAGCTTGTTATTACCGTCGATTTCTCAAGGGATTTTCCTGCATTTCCTACCTTTGACCAAGTCGACTAAGAAGAACACCCTTTTCATGGACCCTGAGTGTGAAAAGAGCTTTCAAGAGTTAAAACACAAGCTAACCTCTACCCTGCTTTAGTGTTACCCGACCCCAATGTGCCTTTCGAGGTGTATTGTGATGCTTCAAAAAGGGTTTAGGTTGTGTATTGATGCAAGATAGGCAAGTGATGGCCTATGCATCAAGACAACTCAAGCCACATGAGGCAAACTACCCTACCCATGTCCTTGAGTTAGGCTTGCCGTGTGTTTGCTCTAAAGATTTGGAGACACCATTTATATGGAGTTAAGTTTGAGGTGTTTTCCGATCACAAGAGTTTGAAATATCTCTTTGATCAAAAAGAGCTAAACATGAGGCAAAGGCGATGGATGGAGTTCTTGAAAGATTATGATTTTGGATTGAACTACCATCCTGGTAAAGCTAATGTAGTAGCCGATGCTTTGAGTAGGAAGTCCTTACAAGTGTCCCGCTTGATGGTGAAGGAGGTTGAATTGATTGAGCAATTTAGGGACTTAAACCTAGGAATGACTTTGACCACTATGGCATCGAGCTTGTCATCTTAGAGTGACAAGTGAGTTCAGAGAAAGGATTGTTCAAGCTCAAGGGGACGATGCCGAGTTTCAAGAGACTTTAAAGGCGTGAAGGCGGGGAAAGTTGATAGGTTTTACCCAAGGAATAGACGATTTGTGGAGGTTTAAAGGTCGAATGTGTGTACACTGCTAGTGGTCGACTCCCAAAGGATATTTTGGAGGAAGCCCATAAGAGCCATTTTACCCTTCATCCTGGTGCCACCAAGATGTATCAAGATTTGAAGAAGATGTTACGAGTGGCCTGGAATGGAGAAAAATGTGAGCAGATGGGTGAGTAAGTGCTTGGTGTGTCAAAAGCTAAAGAATGATCTCCAAAAACCCTCTCCAATGCTGCAACCTCCGCCGATCCCTGAGTGGAAGTGGGATAGTATCTCCATGGATTTTGTGGTGGATTACCGAGGACCCAAATGAATCATGATACCATATGGGTAATCGTGGATCGATTGACGAAGTCAGCCCACTTTTTACCTATTAAGGTGACTTATTCCTTGGATAGGTTAGCACAATTATATATTCAGGAGATAGTAAGGTTACATGGGGTGCCGGCGACGATAATCTCGGACCGGCATCCGCGGTTTACGCCACGATTTTGGGGAGCCTTTCAAAAGGCATTTGGTTCAAAGTCGTGTCTAAGCACGACCTATCACCCCAAACAGACGGTCAATCTGAATGAACTATCCAAACCTTGGAGGATATGTTAAGGGCATCTGTTTTAGATCAAACGCGAAGTTGGGATAAGTACCTACCACTGATTGAATTTGCATATAACAACAGTTATCATGCAAGTATTTCCAGATGGCACCGTATGAGGCCCTCTATGGACGGAAATGTCAATCTCCCTTATGTTGGTATGAACCCGGAGAGCAAAGTTTACTCGGACCTGATATTGTGAGGGAAACAACGGAACAAATCAAGAAGATTAGGGATAAGATTCTTATTGCTCAAAGTCGACGTAAAAACTATGCGGACAAGCTGCGAAAACCGCTAGATTTTCAAGAAGGGGACCACGTGTTCCTAAGGATCACCCCCACCACAGGCATAGGCCGAGCAATAAAAGTAAAGAAATTGAGCCCCAGATTTCTTGGCCTGTTTGAAATCCTTACCAAAGTAGGACTCAGAGCTCACCGTATAGCCCTAGCCCCGAGTCTATCCAACCTTCATGATGTTTTCCATGTCTCTCAGTTAAGAAAGTATCAATCTGACCCGAGTCATGTACTAGAGCCAGAACATGTACAATTAAGAGATAACCCGACATTTAACTTACTACCCACGAGAATCGTCGACCGAGGAGTTAAGCGCTTAAGAACAAGGTTGTACTTCGTCAAAGTAGCATGGGGACAGGGTGAAACCGAAGAACTTACATGGAATGGAATCAAACATGAAAGCACAATACCCCGAGTTGTTCTCACGTAACGGATTTCCGGGGCGAAATTCTTTTTAAGGAGGGGAGTAATGTAACGCCCCAATTTTTACTGTAATTTTTACTGTCATTAGAAATTACTCAATTACCGAATTACCGTAGGTAATTATTACATAAGATTTGAGGCCGAACAATCCTCACTAAAGGAATATAACATTAGAAGAGAGGTTAGGAACGATTCATGCGAGAGTCGCAAATCCCGAATTTTTGTACGTATAAAATGACCAAAATGCCCCTGAAGTTATTTTACTCAGAAAATGAGGATCGTGGGCCCCACCTATTCTCAAGGGGATATTTTGAGGATAATAAGGGATTGTTTGTGTTATGTGTGTTAATAGAGCAGAAGGATCTCAATTTTGAGTTCCGACGCGCGAAATGACCAAATCGCCGCGATCAAGCTTTTTAACTCCGATGTGCGTGCCGACTGAGCCCGAACCTCACTAAAATGTTTTAAAATGTGTTTTTAAGCCACGATTAACCATTGGTTAAGCTCGGGTGGCCTCGGGCAATTTTTAAGTGAAAGTACGATTTTGCCCTTGTTTTTGGCGCTTTTAATTTCGGGAATTTTGATTCAGTATACGAAACCTAAGCAATATTAGGCTCAAATTAAAGCTTATTAAATTCTAAATATTAATCGAGAGTCAAAATTATGTATTTAGATTGATTAGAACCCAAAATTGCTCAAAAACACCCAAATTGCTTACTAATTCACTTAAACCCTTAACCGTAAATTCTCTAAATTACATGAATACCTTGCCTACACCTAAATAATGCATGGAACACACAAATTTCACTTCTTTGGGCTGTAATGGATGAAATTATTGATGCCATTATGCAGCTGAATTATTGCCAAAAGTTGCACTAAAACAAAATGCCAAAATGTCACCATAAGAGACATAATTCCTTAATTTCATACAACTTTGACTAAAATGATTTTTCCTCCCTTATTTCTCCTGCAAAATTCCGTCCACTACCTCATCATTTTGGCCAATTAGAAGCCTCAAAATCTTCTATAAATAGGCTTGCTTGAGTGGTCTTGGAATGCTTGGTTCATAACTAGTTTTTAGGAGCACCAAAAACTTTCTTTCTTCCTCCTCTTTGGCTGAATTCTTTCTTCAATTTTCTCAAAGAGATTTTGTTTCATTTCACTTCAAGAAACCAAGTTCTCTTCCTCTTCTTCAACTCAGATTGGGTAGGGAGTAGTTTCTAAATTTATTTCTATGCTTTGAGGAGTTGTGTTTTTAGCTCAAAATGATGAAATTATGAACTTGCCTTAGCTTTTCATTTTAGTTTTCCTCTTCAATTTTTCTTTAACCAATTCAACCATATGGCCTAGGTGGAACTAAGATGATGGCTTGATGATGAGGACCTTGAGGGTGGGTTGTAAATCCATCACAAGTTAGGCCTCTAAAGCTTGAAAATTCCACTTGATGCAAAACTTTAAAGAATAATGGTTTATGATGCTAAAACAAAGATTTTTAGTTTAGAACTTGAAAGATGTATTTTTTTCCTTTTATGTTTTATTTCTTGTTAAGATATGTATTGGGTTGAATTTATAATTCTTTTAAAGTCTTGAAAGAGCTCTAGTAAAGAAACAAAATGAATTTGCATCCATGATTAAGTTTATGCTTTGCATAACCATGTTTACCTTCTATGTCATCACTAAATTTTCAAGAATGAATAAATGAACTTGCATTTCTCATGTTTAAATTCCAAGCTTGTATTTCATGTTTATGTTTCAAGTCATCAGTTAATCTTTCAAGATAATAAAGAGGTTGCATCTCATATTTAATTTATGCTCTCACTATATTTTATAATGGCTAAAAGAATCAACGCATGGCATGTTTATTTTATGCCATCACCTAAAGATCCTAGAGCTCAAAGACTTGCCCATGTATCACAAGCAAAGAAATATGATTGTTGGAGTTAAAGAATTTATTCTTTAAAAAGTCTTGAGATTGGAGCTTAAAAAGATGTAATAATAATATTCTCTTCTCCCTCTCGGTCTGCGGACTCACATGCTCGGTTTCTTAATATTCTCTTCTCCCTCTCTTGGTCTGTGCGGACTACCGCCGCTCCGGTTTCTTAATATTTTCTTCTCCCTCTCTCGGTCCTGTGCGGATTACCGCCGCTCCAGTTTCTTGTATCATGTTTATATTTCAAGTTCTTGCATCATGTTTAATTGTCAAGTCATCACCTTAAATCTTAAAGATAAAGAAATGGAATTGCATATCATGTTTATAATTCCAAGCTATCACCTTATAAAGATAAGATTAAAATAAGGTTGCATAGCATGTTTATAATTCTAAGATGTCACCTAAATCTCTAAAGCTCAAGACTTACTCCTTTTATCTTAAGTGAGAATTTTAATTGTGAAGATCCTCCCAAATTTGACAAAAGAACTAGTTTCTAAATGAGTTTTAAGGCTTTGCAAGGATTTTACGGGGAACTAGTATTTTATATGCACTTAAAATATGATTCTATGTAATTGCATGAGGTTCATGATTCGGCCACTGATCTGAGTTTAGTATCAATGTGTGATAATGATTTGATATGATTGAAGTTGTGATAATTATGGTTTATTGTTAAGAGAATGATTCATAATTGGTTTAGTAACTAATTAGTTCTATAATTGATAATTCTATGTAAGGATTGAATGATTTCCCGGCTTGCATCTTATAGTTCTTTATTGCAGATAATGAGAATGCTTGTACATGAAATGTTCTTTATTATGTAAAATTTACCTTTGTTGCTAGAAGAAAGTGTATCATTGTAAAAGTGTAATTTGGAAAGGTTCTCGCTAAGGAAAGACTTGGTATTTAAGCGTGTCCATTGTGACCCACCTCTCTTCCCGGGAATCTCCCATATGCATGATTACAGATTGATATATATTATTCTAGCTTAAGACTATAAATGAGAAAATGTTATGATGTTTATGAATTGTATTATGATATAACATGCAAAGATTTAATGGTGACTTAAACTTATAAGAAAATGATCCTTTGGAACCATCGGACTATAGGTGGTGAAAAGGTGATTTTAGCCCCTAACCCGTTTCTCTCAAAAGGGTAGAGTCGGGACTTTAGCTTATCAAAAGGGATAAGTATATGCTAGTGACGACTAGTAAAGTATGAGCTCATAACCTAAATTACTCCCAAAAGGGTGGAGTATAGGGTGGCCCAAGGAAAATAATGATGATGATAAGATTTTAAGTCACCAAAGGCACTAAAGAAATGAAATATGTACACCGTGTGTCCATGTGTAGCTAATATTATATGACGTTCTTTTATGCATGTTATTTTGATAATGATGATGAGGAATATGATGTAATGATAAAGGAAATGTTCATTGTAAATATGACATGTTAAGAATAAGATGCATTATAAGACGCATGATTAAAAATTGACGAACCTCGGTTAAGTATTTGTCCGAACTTAAAATGAATCTTTGCATGCTCACTATTTTAGAATAATCCCGAGGTTCCCGGGACTTTGATGATGACACTGTAGAAGGAGGTACCCTACTGAGAATTCTTTAGCAAGATTCTCACTCCCTTTCTTTATTTCCGTCATTGTCTCCAGATTCAAATGGCGACATTCGTCCTGCTCGTTGATACCCTACTTGGGAATTCCACTATGATCCGTGCATCGCTCGTATCATTTTGAAGGGAGGTGCACAGTTCGTGTTTTTATTTACATAGGTCGTCCATTTGCACATCCTGTCCCTAGTTATCGATTTTCTCCTACTTCTCCCTATGGCGATGAAATGGTTTTGGAACATGCACGTCCACTTGATGAAAGGATGTTACGTTCTTATCCCGCTTCATCTGTGTCCATGGATTTTAGTATGTTCCGAGACGAGATATTCTCAAACCGATCCTTGAGAGGACACTCCTACTCATGTATATTCTGAGGGCTCTGCTCCTACTCCCACACCTGTAAGAGAGGGTAGTGAGGAAACAGTTGTTCAGCCGAGGTTAGCGAGAAGGCCGTCCATGCGACTCCCACTGGTGCATCTCGTGGTGTCCCTCCCGAGGGAGCTCATCAGTGGATCGGATTTATTCCCCTATTTCCAGGACAGTGGCCATAGAAGGTTCTTAGTAGATTTATGTGTAATCATGCACCCTAGTTTTAGGATAACCTTCCCGACTTATGGAGTTATCTAGTTTAGGGGCATGTATTTCCTTAAGTATATTTTCTTTTATGGGTTTGCATAAGATAATGATGTATGAACATAACCCACCCTTTGAGTGAGGTTATTGTATGTAAATATATGCTATAATGTGCTTATGGATGTTATATGATGGAGCCTAAGTGATATGATGTGATATATTCTTAAACGTCTTATTATACCCCGCTTACTCATTCACGTTGTACTCGGCTCACGTTTTCAATTATGTGTTTAAAAAAAAAAAATGGCTCGTAATTTCATTAAGTATTTTCAAATTATGAAGAAAGAACCAAAGCAAGGAGTAAAGTCTAGTCATTAATCAGATTCAACCTAGGTGTATCTGGTTAATTACTAGGGTGTTACATGTTATATCATAATACAATTCATAAACATCATAACATTTTCTCATTTATAGTCTTAAGCTAGAATAATATATATCAACTGTAATCATGCATATGGGAGATTCCCATGAAAGAGAGGTGGGTCACAATGGACACGCTTAAATACCAAGTCTTTCCTTAGCCAGAACCTTTCAAATTACACTTTCTTCTAGCAACAAAGGTGAATTTTACATAATAAAGAACATTTCATGTATAAGCATTCTTATTATTTGCAACAGCAACTATAACATGCAAGCCAGGAAATCATTCAATGATATCAAGTACTTAATAAGCATCCAATCCTTACATAGAATTATCAATTATAGAACTAATTAGTTACTAAACCAATTATGAATCATTCTCTTAACAATAAACCATAATTATCACAACTTCAATCATATCAAATCATTATCACACATTGATACTAAACTCGGATCAATGTCGAATCATGAACCTCATGCAATTACATAGAATCATATTTTAAGCGCATATAAAATACTAGTTCCTCGTAAAATCCTTGCAAAGCCTTAAAACTCATTTAGAAACTAGTTCTTTTGTCAAATTTGGGAGGATCTTCACAATTAAAATTCTCACTTAAGATAAAAGGAGTAAGTCTTGAGCTTTAGAGATTTAGGTGACATCTTAGAATTATAAACATGCTATGCAACCTTATTTTAATCTTATCTTTATAAGGTGATAGCTTGGAATTATAAACATGATATGCAATTCCATTTCTTTATCTTTAAGATTTAAGGTGATGACTTGAAAATTAAACATAATGCAAGAACTTGAAATATAAACATGATACAAGAAACTGGAGCAGCTGTAATCCGCACAGGACCAGTAGAGGGAGAAGAGAATATTAAGAAACCGGAGCGGCGGTAGTCCGCACAGGACCAGTAGAGGGAGAAGAGAATTATTATTACATCTTTTTAAGCTCCAATCTCAAGACTTTTTAAAGAATAAATTCTTTAACTCCAATAATCATATTTCTTTGCTTGTGATACATGGGCAAGTCTTTAAGCTCTAGGATCTTTAGGTGATGGCATAAAATAAACATGTCATGCGTTGATTCTTTTAGCCATTATAAAATATAGTGAGAGCATAAATTAAATATGAGATGCAACCTCTTAATTATCTTTAAAGATTAAGTGATGACTTGAAACATAAACATGAAATACAAGCTTGGAATTTAAACATGAGAAATGCAAGTTCATTTATTCATTCTTGAAAATTTAGTGATGACATAGAAGTTAATCATGGATGCAAATTCATTTTGTTTCTTTACTAGAGCTCCTTCAAGACTTTAAAAGAATTATAAATTCAACCCAATACATATCTTAACAAGAAATAAAACATAAAAGGAAAATACATCTTTCAAGTTCTAAACTAAAAATCTTTGTTTTAGCATCATAAAGCATTATTCTTTAAAGTTTTGCATCAAGTGGAATTTTCAAGCTTTAGAGGCCTAACTTGTGATGGATTTACAACCCACCCTCAAGGTCCTCATCATCAAGCCATCATCTTAGTTCCACCTAGGCCATATGGTTGAATTGGTTAAAGAAAAAATTGAAGAGGAAAACCAAAATGAAAAGCTAAGGTAAGTTCATAATTTCATCATTTTGAGCTAAAAACACAACTCCTCAAAGCATAGAAATAAATTTAGAAACTACTCCCTACCTGATCTGAGTTGAAGAAGAGGAAGAGAACTTGGTTTCTTGAAGTGAAATGAAACAAAATCTCTTTGAAAAAATTGAAGAAAGAATTCAGCCAAAGAGGAGGAAGAAAGAAAGTATTGCGTGCTCCTAAAAACTAGTTATGAACCAAGCATTCCAAGACCACTCAAGCAAGCCTATTTATAGAAGATTTTGAGGCTTCTAATTGGCCAAAATGATGAGGTAGTGGACGAAATTTTGTAGGAGAAATAAGGGAGGAAAAATCATTTTAGACAAAGTTGTATGAAATTAAGGAATTATGTCTCTTATGGTGACATTTTGGCATTTTGTTTTAGTGCAACTTTTGGAAATAATTCAGCTGCATAATGGCATCAATAATTTCGTCCATTACAGCCCAAAGAAGTGAAATTTGTGTGTTCCATGCATTATTTAGGTGTAGGCAAGATATTCATGTAATTTAGAGAATTTACGGTTAAGGGTTTAAGTGAATTAGTAAGCAATTTGGGTGTTTTTGAGCAATTTTGGGTTCTAATCAATCTAAATACATAATTTTGACTCTAGATTAATATTCAGAATTTAATAAGCTTTAGTTTGAGCCTAATATTGCTTAGGTTTCGGTATACCAATCAAAAATCCCGAAATTCGCAAAACTGCCCAAAAACAGGGGCAAAATCGTACTTTCACTTAAAATCGCCTGAGGCCACCCGAGCTTAACCAATGGTTAATCATGGCTTAAAAACACATTTTAAAACATTTTAGTGAGGTTCGGGCTCAGTGGGCACGCACATCAGAGTTAAAAACATTGAGTGGCATTTTGGTCATTTGGCGTCGGAACTCAAAATTGAGATCCTTCTGCTCTATTAACACACATAACACAAACAATCCCTTATTATCCTCAAAATATCTCCTTGAGAATAGGTGGGGCCCACGATCCTCATTTTCTGAGTAAAATAACTTCAGGGGCATTTTGGTCATTTTATACGTACAGAAATTCGGGATTTGCGACTCGCATGAATCGTTCCTAACCTCTCTTCTAACGTTATATTCCTTTATTGAGGATTGTTCGGCCTCAAATCTTATGTAATAATTACCTACGGTAATTGAGTAATTTCTAATGACAGTAAAAATTGGGGCGTTACATTACTCCCCTCCTTAAAAAGAATTTCGCCAGGAAATTGCTACCTGAGAACAACTCGGGGTATTGTGCTTTCATGTTTTATTCCAGCTCCCATGTAAGTTCTTCGGTTTCACCCTGTCCCCATGCTACTTTGACCAGGGGTACAGCCTTGTTCCTTAACTGCTTAACTCCTCGGTTGACGATTCTCGTGGGTAGTAAGTTAAATGTCAGGTTATCTCTTAATTGTACATGTTCTGGCTCTAGTACATGACTCGGGTCAGATTGATACTTTCTTAACTGAGAGACATGGAAAACATCATGAAGGTTGGATAGACTCGGCAGTAGGGCTATACGGTGAGCTACAGTCCTACTTTGGTAAGGATTTCAAACGGACCAAGAAACTGGGCTCAATTTCTTTACTTTTATTGCTCGGCCTATGCCTGTAGTGGGGGTGATCCTTAGGAACACGTGGTCCCCTTCTTGAAAATCTAGCGGTTTTCGCCGCTTGTCCGCATAGTTTTTCTGTCGACTTTGAGCAGTAAGAATCTTATCCCTAATCTTCTTGATTTGTTCCGTTGTTTCCCTCACAATATCAGGTCCGAGTAAACTTTGCTCTTCGGGTTCATACCAACATAAGGGAGATTGACATTTCCGACCATAGAGGGCCTCATACGGTGCCATACCGATACTTGCATGATAATCTGTTATATGCGAATTCAATCGATAGAGTGTACTTATCCCAACTTCCCTTTGATCTAAAACACATGCCCTTAACATATCCTCCAAGGTTTGGATAGTTCTTTCAGATTGACCGTCTGTTTGGGGTGATAAGCCGTGCTTAGACACGACTTTGAACCAAATGCCTTTGAAAGGCTCCCCAAAATCGTGGCGTAAACCGCGGATCCCGGTCCGAGATTATCATCGATTTACACCCCATGTAACCTTACTATCTCCTGAATATATAATTGTGCTAACCTATCCAAGGAATAAGTCACCTTAATAGGTAAAAGTGGGTCGACTTAGTCAATCGATCCACGATTACCCATATGGTATCATGATTCATTTGGGTCCTCGGTAATCCAGTCACAAAATCCATGGAGATACTATCCCACTTCCACTCGGGGATCGACAGAGGTTGCAGCATTCCGGAGGGTTTTTGGTGTTCAATCTTCACCTTTGACACACCAAGCACTTACTCACCCATGTGCACACATCTTTCTTCATTCCAGGCCACCGGAACATCTTCTTCAAATCTTGATACATCTTGGTGGCACCAGGATGAAGGGTAAAATGGCTCTTATGGGCTTCCTCCAAAATATCTTTTTCGGAGGCCACCACTAGCAGTACACATATTCGACCTTTAAACCTCCACAAATCGTCCATTCCTTGGGTAAAACCTATCAACTTTCTGCCTTCACGCCCTAAAGTCTCTTGAAACTCAAAGATCGTCCCCTTGAGCTTGAACAATCCTTTCTTTGAACTCACTTGTCACTCTAAGATGGCAAGCTCTGATGCCCTTAGTGGTCAAAGTCATTCCTAGGTTTAAGTCCCTAAATTGCTCAATCAATTCAACCTCCTTCACCATCAAACGGGACACTTGTAAGGACTTCCTACTCAAAGCATCAGCTACTACATTAGCTTTACCAGGATGGTAGTTCAATCCAAAATCATAATCTTTCAAGAACTCCATCCATCGCCTTTGCCTCATGTTTAGCTCTTTTTGATCAAAGAGATATTTCAAACTCTTGTGATCGGAAAACACCTCAAACTTAACTCCATATAAATGGTGTCTCCAAATCTTTAGAGCAAACACGACGGCAGCTAACTCAAGGTCATGGGTAGGGTAGTTTGCCTCATGTGGCTTGAGTTGTCTTGATGCATAGGCCACTACTTACCTATCTTGCATCAATACACAACCTAAACCCTTTTTTGAAGCATCACAATACACCTCGAAAGGCACATTGGGGTCGGGTAACACTAAAACAGGGGTTGAGGTAAGCTTGTGTTTTAACTCTTGAAAGCTCTTTTCACACTCCGGGGTCCATGAAAAAGGGGTGTTCTTCCTAGTCAGCTTGGTCAAAGGTAGGGAAATTTGGGAAAATCCTTTGATAAATCGACGGTAATAACCGGCTAAACCCAGAAAGCTCCTTACTTCAGTTACCGTGGTTGGTCTTTCCCAGTTTACTACCGCTTCTACCTTACTAGGATCTACAGCAATTCCTTTCTTAGATACTACATGCCCTAAAAATTGCACCTTATCCAACCAAAACTCACACTTGGAAATCTTAGCATATAGTTTCTTTTCCTTCAAGGTCTCCAGTACTATGGTCAGGTGGCATTCATGCTCTTCATGGGTCTTAGAATATATGAGAATGTCATCTATAAAGACAACTACAAACTGATCTAAATAGGGCCGAAAGATCCTATTCATGTAATCCATAAAAATAGCTGGAGCATTAGTTAACCCAAAGGACATTACTGCAAACTCAAAATGGTCGTATCGAGTGCGAAAGGCCGGTTTAGGTATGTCTTCATCTCTCACTCTAATTTGATGGTAGCCTGACCTCAAATCTATCTTAGAAAACACCACCGCACCTTTCAGTTGGTCCATCAAATCATCGATCCTAGGCAGAGGATACTTGTTTTTCACCGTTACTTTATTCAACTGCCTATAATCTACACACATCCTCATACTCCCATCCTTTTTCTTTACAAACAACGCAGGGGCTCCCCAAGGTGATGCACTAGGCCTAACAAACTTTTTCTCCAATAAATCTTCCAATTGAGTTTTTAACTCGGTCAATTCTAATGGGGACATCCTGTATGGGGCTATGGATATAGGTCCCGCACCCTAAGCAATTCTATGGAAAACTCTATCTCTCTCTTGGGAAACTCTGGTATCTCATCTGGAAATACTTCAGGATAATTTCTTACTATTGGTATCTCATCAATACTTTGCTCAAAGTCTACATCACTAGCGGCTAAGAAAATGTAACCTTTACTCTCACCCTTACCACAGTCCATTTCCACAGCTGTTATGTAAAGACTTATGGGTTTCTTAGGTTCAATAGGAACAGGAAGAAAAGTGATGGTTTTCTCATAACAGTTTAACAGTACACGGTTGGCCTCAAGCCAATCCATGCCAAGAATCACATCTAAACCTCGCATGGGTAAGCAAATAAGATCTAAAATAAAGGATCTATTATCTATAATAAAACTACAATCTAAACAACATTTACAAGTCCTAACGGGTTTTCCGATCGGGTAGAAACAATAAGGTCAAAAGGAAGCTCACCATAGGTAAATTAAGGCTTTTAACACATGAATGGGTGATAAAAGAATGAGAAGCGCCAGAATCATATAGTACAATTAAGTCTTTACCATGCATATTACCCTTACCTTCCACGAGATTTCGTGACTTCGTTGTTTCTTCAGCATTAACAGTAAATACCCTTCCCTGGTATTGCGGCTTGGGATTGGGGGTTGGCGGGTTCCTTTCCATGCATTCTCGGGAGTAATGACCTGGTTTTCCACACCGATAGCACACGTTTGTTCCGGCTCGACATGGCATAATCCCATGATTCTTGCCGCACTTGGGACATTCCATGGATGGCGCAGGCCGTGGAGGTACTGCTGGACCTCTTTGTGGTGCTTTCCCTTTATTGTTGTTATTGTTGTTGTTGTGATTGTTACTGGGGTTATTGTTGTTGTTTGGCCTTCCTTGTTGAAAATTTCTTTGTGTCCCTTGTGGTCTTGATTGAGGGGGAAATGGAGGTCGATTCTGCCTCTTGAACTGCTGACCTTGAGGTGTCAACTTTTTGGTAATATTATCTGACTTTAGGGTGTTTAGTTTTCTCTGACCTTCTTCAATAATCCGACATTTGTTAACTAGGGTAGAGAAATCCCTAATCTCCAAATGTGCAACTGCCACATTAAGTTCCGCCTTCAACCCTGACTCGTGTTTAATGCATTTCCAGTACTCATCAGGATTTCCTTGGTACATTCTTGAGAACTTAATGAGTTCTTCAAATCTGGCAGTGTACTGGGCCACATTCATATTCCCCTGGACAAGTTGCATGAATTCAATGTCCTTGGCATTTCTAACTGACTCTGGAAAGTACTTTTCGTAAAAATGGACCTTGAATAGTTCCCAATCAATGTCCACATCGGTCGTCTCGTGAGTCTTCGAACACCTGTCCACCAGAAACTGGCATCACCCTCAAGCATATGAGTAGCGAAGGCGACCTTTTGTTCCTCCGAGCATGGGACTACAGCATAGACCTTCTCAATATTCCGAATCCATTCATCTCCAATATTTGGATTCAATGTCCCCTTGAAAACTGGTGGGTTTGCCTTACGAAACTCCCCGAAACAGGCATGTTCAGGAATCTCATGTCCCTGATTCATATTGGCTTGACGATCCTGATCCATTCGTTCCATCATCATTCTCATGGTCCTTGCTACGTCGCGGAGTGCTTCGGCTGTCTCGTTGTCGTGATTATTTTATGCTGCGCTCCTAGTCTGTTGTCGACGTGCCATTGGTCCCTATACACAGAAAACAAAGAACACCGAGGTGATCAGGCCCAATATTCCATGCAAAGTGAGCAAGTTACCATGGCACTTTCAACATACAGTAGTCATGTATTTCTACTCCCCAAGCTCATCCTAATGATAAACATCTACACATGACGTCACTAACGTATTATGCTTTAGAAGCATAGCTAATCCAATCCTCGGGCTCCATGAGAATCGAATCGCTCTGATACAAAATGTAACACCTAGTAATTAACGGATACACCTAGGTTGAATCTGTTTAATCACTAGACTTTACTCCTTGCTTTGGTTCTTTCTTCATAATTTGAAAATACTCAGTGAAATTACGAGCCATTTTTTTTTAAACACATAATTGAAAACGTGAGCCGAGTACAACGTGAACGAGTAAGCGGAGTATAATAAGACGTTTAAGAATATATCACATCATATCACTTAGGCTCCATCATATAACATCCATAAGCACATTATAGCATATATTTACATACAATAACCTCACTCAAAGGGTGGGTTATGTTCATACATCATTATCTTATGCAAACCCATAAAAGAAAATATACTTAAGGAAATTCATGCCCTAAACTAGATAACTCCATAAGCCGGGAAGGTTATCCTAAAACTAAGAGCATGATCACACATAAATCTACTAAGAACTCTCTAGGGCCACTGTGCTGGAAATGGGGGAATAAATCCAATCCATCGATGAGCTCCTCGGGAGGGACACACGAGATGCACCAGGCTGGGGTCGCATGGATGGCCTTCTTGCTAACCTCGGCTGAACAACTGCTTCCTCACTACCCTCTCTTACACGTGTGGGAGTAGGAGCAGAGCTCTCAGAATATACATGAGTAGGAGTGTCCTCTGAAGGATCGGTTCAGAATATCTCGCCTCGGGAACATACTGAAATCCATGGACAGCAGATGAAGCGGGATAAGAACGTAACATCCTTTCATCAAGTGGACGTGCATGTTCGAAAACCATTTCATCGCCATAGGGAGAAGTAGGAGAAAATCGATAACTAGGGACAGGATGTGCAAATGGACGACCTATGTAAATAAAAACACGAATCACAAGACCTCCTTCAAAATGATACGAGCGATGCATCGGATCATAGTGAAATTCCCAAGTAGGGGTATCAACGAACAGGACGAATGTCGCCATCTGAATCTGGAGACAATGACGGAAATAAAGAAAAGGGAGTGAGAATCTTGCTAAAGAATTCTCAGTAAGGTACCTCCTTCTACAGTGTCATCATCAAAGTCCCCAGGAACCTCGGGATTATTCTAAAATAGTGAGCATGCAAAGATTCATTTTAAGTTCGGACAAATACTTAACCGAGGTTCGTCAATTTTTAATCATGCGTCTTATAATGCATCTTATTCTTAACATGTCATATTTACAATGAACTTTTCCTTTATCATTACATCATATTCCTCATCATCATTATCAAAATAACATGCATAAAAGAATGTCATATAATTATAGCTACACATGGACACAGTGCACATATTTCATTTCTTTAGTGCCTTAGGTGACTTAAAATCTTATCATCATCATTATTTTCCTTGGGCCACCCTATACTCCACCCTTTTGGGAGTAATTTAGGTTATGAGCTCATACTTTACTAGTCGTCACTAGCATATACTTATCCCTTTTGATAAGCTAAAGTCCCGACTCTACCCTTTTGAGAGAACGGGTTAGGGGGCTAAAATCACCTTTTCACCACCTATAGTCTGATGGTTCCAAAGGATCATTTTCTTATAAGTTTAAGTCACCATTAAATCTTTGCATGTTATATCATAATACAATTCATAAACATCATAACATTTTCTCATTTATAGTCTTAAGCTAGAATAATATATATCAATTGTAATCATGCATATGGGAGATTCCCAGGAAAGAGAGGTGGGTCACAATGGACACGCTTAAATACCAAGTCTTTCCTTAGCCATAACCTTTCCAAATTACACTTTTACAATGATACACTTTCTTCTAGCAACAAAGGTGAATTTTACATAATAAAGAACATTTCATGTATAAGCATTCTTATTATTTGCAACAGCAACTATAACATGCAAGCCAGGAAATCATTCAATGATATCAAGTACTTAATAAGCATCCAATCCTTACATAGAATTATCAATTATAAAACTAATTAGTTACTAAACCAATTATGAATCATTCTCTTAAAAATAAACCATAATTATCACAACTTCAATCATATCAAATCATTATCACACATTGATACTAAACTCAGATCGCTGGCGAATCATGAACCTCATGCAATTACATAGAATCATATTTTAAGTGCATATAAAATACTAGTTCCCCGTAAAATCCTTGCAAAGCCTTAAAACTCATTTAGAAACTAGTTCTTTTGTCAAATTTGGGAGGATCTTCACAATTAAAATTCTCACTCAAGATAAAAGGAGTAAGTCTTGAGCTTTAGAGATTTAGGTGACATCTTAGAATTATAAACATGCTATGCAACCTTATTTTAATCTTATCTTTATAAGGTGATAGCTTGGAATTATAAACATGATATGCAATTCCATTTCTTTATCTTTAAGATTTAAGGTGATGACTTGAAAATTAAACATGATGCAAGAACTTGAAATATAAACATGATACAAGAAACTGGAGCGGCGGTAATCCGCACAGGACCAGTAGAGGGAGAAGAGAATATTAAGAAACCGGAGCGGCGGTAGTCCGCACAGGACCAGTAGAGGAAGAAGAGAATTATTATTACATCTTTTTAAGCTCCAATCTCAAGACTTTTTAAAGAATAAATTCTTTAACTCCAATAATCATATTTCTTTGCTTGTGATACATGGGCAAGTCTTTAAGCTCTAGGATCTTTAGGTGATGGCATAAAATAAACATGTCATGCGTTGATTCTTTTAGCCATTATAAAATATAGTGAGAGCATAAATTAAATATGAGATGCAACCTCTTAATTATCTTTAAAGATTAAGTGATGACTTGAAACATAAACATGAAATACAAGCTTGGAATTTAAACATGAGAAATGCAAGTTCATTTATTCATTCTTGAAAATTTAGTGATGACATAGAAGTTAATCATGGATGCAAATTCATTTTGTTTCTTTACTAGAGCTCCTTCAAGACTTTAAAAGAATTATAAATTCAACCCAATACATATCTTAACCAGAAATAAAACATAAAAGGAAAATACATCTTTCAAGTTCTAAACTAAAAATCTTTATTTTAGCATCATAAAGCATTATTCTTTAAAGTTTTGCATCAAGTGGAATTTTCAAGCTTTAGAGGCCTAACTTGTGATGGATTTACAACCCACCCTCAAGGTCCTCATCATCAAGCCATCATCTTAGTTCCACCTAGGCCATATGGTTGAATTGGTTAAAGAAAAAATTGAAGAGGGAAAACCAAAATGAAAAGCTAAGGTAAGTTCATAATTTCATCATTTTGAGCTAAAAACACAACTCCTCAAAGCATAGAAATAAATTTAGAAACTACTCCCTACCTGATCTGAGTTGAAGAAGAGGAAGAGAACTTGGTTTCTTGAAGTGAAATGAAACAAAATCTCTTTGAAAAAATTGAAGAAAGAATTCAGCCAAAAAGGAGGAAGAAAGAAAGTTTTTGGTGCTCCTAAACTAGTTATGAACCAAGCATTCCAAGACCACTCAAGCAAGCCTATTTATAGAAGATTTTGAGGCTTCTAATTGGCCAAAATGATGAGGTAGTGGACGGAATTTTGCAGGAGAAATTAGGGAGGAAAAATCATTTTAGACAAAGTTGTATGAAATTAAGGAATTATGTCTCTTATGGTGACATTTTGGCATTTTGTTTTAGTGCAACTTTTGGCAATAATTCAGCTGCATAATGGCATCAATAATTTCGTCCATTACAGCCCAAAGAAGTGAAATTTGTGTGTTCCATGCATTATTTAGGTGTAGGCAAGATATTCATGTAATTTAGAGAATTTACGGTTAAGGGTTTAAGTGAATTAGTAAGCAATTTGGGTGTTTTTGAGCAATTTTGGGTTCTAATCAATCTAAATACATAATTTTGACTCTAGATTAATATTTAGAATTTAATAAGCTTTAGTTTGAGCCTAATATTGCTTAGGTTTCGGTATACCAATCAAAAATCCCGAAATTGGCAAAGCGCCCAAAAGCAGGGGCAAAATCGTACTTTCACTTAAAAGCGCCGAGGCCACCCGAGCTTAACCAATGGTTAATCGTGGCTTAAAAACACATTTTAAAACATTTTAGTGAGGTTCGGGCTCAGTCGGCACGCACATCGGAGTTAAAACAAATGAGGGCATTTTGGTCATTTAGCGTCGAACTCAAAATTGAGATCCTTCTGCTCTATTAACACACATAACACAAACAATCCCTTATTATCCTCAAAATATCCCCTTGAGAATAGGTGGGGCCCACGATCCTCATTTTCTGAGTAAAATAACTTCAGGGGCATTTTGGTCATTTTATACGTACAGAAATTCGGGATTTGCGACTCTCGCATGAATCGTTCCTAACCTCTCTTCTAACGTTATATTCCTTTATTGAGGATTGTTCGGCCTCAAATCTTATGTAATAATTACCTACGGTAATTGAGTAATTTCTAATGACAGTAAAAATTACAGTAAAAATTGGGGCGTTACAATACATCATAAAGTAAATACAACTGAAAGGAAAAATACAAGGAAAATGAAAATAGAACAAAAGGCATAAAAAGAAACTCTCCTACTCTAGTGCACCTACAATGGATAACCTCTAAACAAGAGGAGGCTATCCTAATCTAGTCAAAGCTCGGGCACCAGAACACAACTACCGTCTCTTACTGCAGGCCTCTCTGGAAAGGAGGAACGTATCCTATCCACTGAGCTATCTCTGCCGGGGTGGCTATACGCTGCATCGACCGGGCATGGGCTCCATGGTGGGGAATCATCCTCACTCGTCCTTCATGCATCGGCTGAGTGACGGTAGCCTCGCTGCTCTCCCCAAAGTCCATCGGTACAGTAGAGGAGGATCCCTCGGAAGGTACTTGAGTGGCAGAGTCCTCGGAAGGGTCCGTCTCCGAGAATGATGAGGGGCTGTCAGTGGGGTACGGCGAATTCGCTCCTCTCGAGGGCGTGTGCGCTCGAACACAAAATCATCGCCGAATGGCGAGGCAGGAGAGAATCGGTGAGTGTGTACAAGATGAGCGAAGGGTCATCCTACGAACATGAAAACGTGAATGATACAGCGACCCTCAAAATGGTATGATCTGTAGTCCGGATCATAATGCACCTCCCATGTCAGGGCGTCCACAAAAACCACGAACGTCACCATCTGAAGACATGACGGAAAGAAAAGATAGAGGGAGTGAGAATCTTGCTAAAGAATCTCAGTAGGGTCTTCTACTACCTAAGTGACATCATCTACGTCCTTAGGAACTTTGGGTTTAGTGTATAAAATAGGTGAGCATGCATCAAGTTCATTTTTAAGCTTCAAAACATAGTTAGCCAAGGTCCGTTCATTTTAGAATGGTTCTTAATGTCATGGATATAACATAGTAAAGAATGTATGCATGGTGCTACTTAATGCAAGAATGTTAATCATAATCATCAAGAAACATCATAATAGTGGCATAAAGTGGCAATTGAAATCTCATGTGGGAAGACTTTGTGACATAATCATCATACTTTACTTTCTCATGGGGCCACCCTAAAAAGACATTCGTTCTGGGGGTGCTCAGCCAAACCGGTGTCACCCAAAACGTGTCACGTCTCTAGGTTACAAGCTCATACCTAACTAGTCGTCACTAGTTCTTACTTATCCCTTACCGATAAGCGTATCATAAATAAATCCCAACTCTCTAGTACGGGCTAGGGGGCATTTTTTTTGGGGGTGCTCGGCCAAACCGGTGTCACCTAAGAATACATCTTGGTACTGATGTCACACGAGTTCTTGGAGGTGCTCGGCCGAACTAGTGTCATCCAAGAACACATCTTAGTGCCTCATCTCTTTTAAAGAAGATCTCATAGGTTTTTCAAAAACTTTCTAAGTCCCCAAATTTGTCAGAAATTCAGCAGCATAATAGCAGCACGCTGAATTTCTTCCAAATTTACTTTATGCCACATAAACAAATAGATCATGTATCCTCAATCATAATTTCACACGTATGCATAATCATTTTCAAATAGAACATATATTCTCATGCAACATTATAGCTCATTATGCTCTTGAACCTACGGTATCTTATACTTTGACCCTTACGGGCCTTAAACTCGAGATATAATTATTCTATCGTTCTCTATCCACCTCTTATACACCTAAGGGTTCACGACTAATAATTTTTACTAGCATTTATGTTCATTAGTAAATCTGGGCAGCATCATACTCTAAGGGCTGAATTACATTTTTATGATTACGGGGTTCTAGAACTTACGTTTTAGACTCTTTCTCGGTTCCGTCTTTGTCAAAGCGCTATAAATTAAACCTAAAACATTTATGAGGTATTCCTATGCCTATGAACTGATTATAAATCATGTTTACAGTATTATAAGGTTGCTGGACAGAATCAGAAAATTAAATGTTCTAAGAGTTCTAGAATTGCATTTTTATGGTTTTCTAGTTACTAGTTTCTCTATGGGTGCTAAAATTCAATTCTACATCAAATGTTACCAAGTTTTTCATAATTAAACAATCCTAATCTGATTATTGTCATACTAAAACAGTTTGGGTAGAAACTAAAAATCAATGGGTCAAAACTATGCTAAAACTTGACTTTACAGTTTTTTTCTGTTAGACTAGTTTCTTTCCTAACATGCATAGAAAGATTCCTACCTCCACACATATAACTTTTACACATTCTAGCATATCAAAATAGCATCATATAGCACCAAACACACCATGGCAGGACCGAACTCATATACATACATATCATGCATAAAATTTCATTTTCAACAAGCATAAGTTACTAGTTCCTCTTTGAATCGTTTTAGGACTTCTAAAACTCTTTTGCAAAACATTTTATCTTGTAAAAGAGACTAAGAACAATCATAAGGCAGTAACTAATTTAAAACACTTTTAGAAAAGGTTTAATTCACAAATCTTGTTGGTGATGACCTTATAGAATTCTTAAAACCTAGAAAAACTTTTGAACATAGATTGTTGGCCCTTGCAACTAGATGAAACTCATATTAAGTTCATCATCATTACATGGCCAAAATATACATCCATGGGAATGTCTCCATAACTAAACTTTAACTTGAGACAATAAGAGCAAGTCTTTGAGCTCTTAGAGTTTTTAAGTGATGACAAAAGTAAACGTGCTATGCATTCCATTTTATTCTTTATTGTAAAGTAAAGTGAGAACTTGAAAGTAATTATGCAAGACTTGAAAATAAATATGCAAGTTCAATTCTTTATTTTAGTACTCTAGGCCCAACAACAATCGACTTTAAGGCCGAAATAGAAAGGCTTCGAGATTAATTAGGTGATATGCAAGCTCTCATTTTATATCTTTAAGTTCTTAAGTGATGACTTGAAAAGTAAACGTGCTAGACAAGAACATAAACATGAGATGCTCTTCGTTCCTTATATTTAACTTTAAGTGATAGCTTGGAAGGTAAACATGAATGCAAAGCTCAAAAGTAAATATGCAAATGCAAAAGCTTGAATATAAACATGAGTGCAAGTTCATTTTATTTCTTAATAGAGCTCATCCAAGACTGTAGAGGAACTTAAACTTCAACCCAAACTTATCACAACAAGCTAAAGTGAACCTCAAGGCTCTTAGCACACAAAGTATCTTTTCTTGAAGCAAAGTCATAGACAACACTTTTATTAAAACTCAAGCTCTAGAGGTCTCATTGTGATGAATACATAGTCATCATTTCGAAACCCTCATCATCAAGCTATTATGTGTATTATTAACAAGCATGGCCAAAAATTTGAAGAAAAGAAGAGAAAAGGGGCTGAAACTATGAGCAAGAAAAAGAACCATTTTGAAGCTCTAGAGACCATGATCTTGATGATGTATTAACACCAACATCATGTGTCCTCATCATTGAGTTCATACACTCATTTTAGAACAACATTAAAGTTAAGTTTTTCAAGATAAAAAGGAAAGAAACTAAAAACACCTTTTCCTCAAGAACTAAGATCAAGCTTTAGGGGTTGCTCAAGTGATGAATATCATCATGCAATCCTCATCATCAAGCTTTCATTTCCAAGCTCACCAAAGGCCCTTGGCCGAAAATGAAATAGGAGTAGAAGAAGAAGTTCTAAAAGATTCAAGAGAAACCATCAAGTCAATGACTAAATAAGAACTTTTAATGAAAGAAACATTTAAAATAAAATCCTTACCAAGTGAAATGAGGTTAAAGAAGATGAAGAATGTAACGCTCCGATTTTTCTGTCTGAAGGAAATGACCAAAATGCCCCTGAGGTCATTTCCAAACCGGAAATCGAGGATAGCCGGCACGGCAGTCCTCGAAGGGTCAGCTCAATGTTCAAAGGGGACTGGATGATCCTTGAGTGTTTTCGGAAACGAAAAACCTATTTTCTGCAGTTTCGGGTCAAAATGACCAAAATACCCCTGCAGCATTTTTACATGGATAAAAGTGCCGTTTGAACCCGAAACTTTCTCCAAAGGTTTAAAATGATGTTTTCAAGTATTTAAAAGTGTCTATTTAAATCCTGGTGGTCCCGAGGAGTTTTTGTGCAAAATTATAATTTTACCCCCGGGATAGTGCCGTTTGAACTTAATGACGTACTTAAACAAACCTAAGTAATATTAGGCTCTAATCGAAGATTAATTAATTTTCATAATTAATCTAGAGTCAAAATAATTTAATAAAATTAATTAGGACCTAAAATTGCTTAGATTAAATCTAAATCTCTTTTTAAAACTCAATATTCCTAGTCTTGGAATCTTAAATAGTATTTTCTCTCTCCAATTTCCCTAAATCAAGGAATTGTGTTGGCATTAGATTCTTTGTTAATGGAATTTGACTCCATTAATTTAGCAAGATCACCTCCTAAACCTAGTCTTACAAGCCTCTAATTAACCATTACCTCACCTAAACACTTTCCTACAAATTCCTAATCTTGAACATAATCTAAAACACTCCTAAACACACTTCTAAACCATAATTAAATGGAAGAAATCCCTCCCCCATGGCTGATGCATTTCGGTCACATCATCCCCAAATTTCATCACATGTTTTAAATTTTAAACACACCTTTGAGCTATACTTTGAGCCATACCTTGAACCATACCTCACCATGCCTCAAGATCACAACATCTCACCTCATGGAACTCATGGGCTGCCTTAACCATGGCCGAAACCCTTCTCCCCCTCCTTGCACCTTTTACTTGTTTCATTTCTCTATAAATAGCACACTTGAGTGAACTTGAAATACCTTTAGTTCATTTGCTAAGTTTAGAGCACTCAAAGCTTTTCCTTTTCTCTCAAAGATCAAGAGTTCTTCTTCTTCATCTTCTTCATCCTCTTCAACATCATTTCACTTGGTAGGGATTTCATTTTAAATGTTTCTTTCATTAAAAGTTCTTATTTAGTTATGTTCTTGATGGTTTCTCTTGAATCTTTTAGAACTTCTTCTTTTCTTCCCATTTTGATTTCGACCTAGAGCCTTTGATGAACTTGGAAATGAGAGCTTGATGATGGGGATTGCATAATGATATTCATCACTTGAGCAACCCCTAAAGCTTGATCTTGGTTCTTAACGAGAAGATGTCTTTAGTTTCTTTCCTTTTTACCTTGAAAACTTAACTTTGATGTTATTCTAAAATGAGTGTATGAACTCAATGATGAGGACACATGATGTTGGTGTTAATACATCATCAAGATCATGGTCTCTAGAGTTTCAAAATGGTTCTTTTCCTTGCTCATGGTTTCGGCCTCATTTTCCTTTTTCTTTCTCTAAAAATTTGGCCATCATTGGTAGTTCAACATGGAAGCTTGATGATGAGAGTTTCTAGATGATGACCATGTGTTCATCACAATGAGACCTCTAGAGCTTGAGTTTTAATAAAAATATTATTTATGATTTTGCTTCAAGGAATGATATTTTGTTTACTTTAGCTTATTGTGATAAACTTGGGTTAAGGTTTAAGTTCCTTCAAAGTCTTATAAGAGCTCTAGTAAAGATATAAAAATGAACTTACATATTTATATTTCTAGCACCTCATATTTATATTTCAAGCTCTTGCATCTCATATTTACTTTTCTATGTCATCACTAAACTCTAACGATTAAAGAAAAGGACTTGCATTATCACGTTTAAGTTTCAAGCCTTGCATTGCACGTTTATATTTCAAGTCACCGCTTAAAGAACTTAAAGATTTAAAACGAGAGCTTGCATATCACCTAATTAATCTCGAAGCCTTTCTATTTCGGCCTTAAAGTCGATTGTTGCTGGGCCTAGAGCACTAAAACAAAGAATTGAACACGCATATTTACTTTGAGCCTTGCATATTTAATTTCAAGTTCTTGCATTTCATATTTACTTTGAAGCTCTCACTTTACCTTATAATGAAGAATAAAATGGAATGCATAGCACGTTTATATTTTGTCATCACTTAAAGAACCTAGAGTTCAAAGACTTGCTCTCATTATCTCAAGTTAAAGTTTGATTATGGAAACATCCCCAAGGATGCAAATTTTGGCCATGTAATGTTGATAAACTCAAAATGAGTTTCATCTAGTTGCAAGGGCCAACAATCTATGTTCAAAAGTTTTCCTATGTTTTAAGAGTTCTATAAGGTCATGATCAACAAGATTTAAATTAGACTAGTTGCGGCCCCAAGAGTGTTTTAAATTAGTTGCGGCCCATGATTATTCTTAGTCTCTTTTACAAGATAAAATGTTTTGCAAAAGGGTTTTCGAAGTCCTAAGACGATTCAAGGAGAAATTAACAACCTATGCTTGTTGAAAATGAGATTTTATGCACGATGTGTATGTATATGGGCTCGGTTCTGCCATGACATGTTTGCTGCTATATGATGATGTTTTGACATGTTAGAAAGTGTAAAAATTATGTATGTGGAGGTAGGAGCCTTTCTATGCATGTTAGGGAAGAAACTAGCTTTATAGAAAAACCGTAAAATTGAGTTCTAGCATAGTTTTGACCGATTAATTCTTAGCTTTTCCCAAAACTGTTTTAGTATGTTAACCTTCAGTTTAGGATTGTTTAAATATGAAAAACTTGGTAACATTCGATGTAGCATTAATTTTTAAAGCCTATAGAGAAACTAGCAACTAGAAAACCGTAAAAATGCAATTCTAGAACTCTTAGAATATTTAATTTTCTGATTCTGTACAGCACCCTTATAATGTAGTAAATATGATTTATAATTAGTTCAAAGGCTTAGGGATACCTCATAATTGGTTTAGATATAATTTATAGCGCCTTAGGCGAAGACGGAACCAAGAAAGGGTCTAAAACGTAAGTTCTAGAACTCCGTAATCTTAAAGATGTAATTCTGCCCTTAGAGTATGATGCTGTCCAGATTTACTAATGAACTTAAATGCTAGTAAGAATTATTATTTGTGAATCATTAGGTGCATAAGAGGTTAATAGAGAACAATAGAATAATTACATCTCCAGTTTAAGGCTCGTAAGGGTCAAAGCATAAGATACCGTAAGTCCAAGGATATAATGAGCTTTTATGTTACACGAGGATGTATGTTTTATTTGAGAATGATTATGTATACGTGTGAAATTATGATTGAGGATACATGTTCTAATTTTTATGTGGCATAAAATAAATTTGGAAGAAATCTGGCGTGCTGCTGTTATGCTACTGAATTTCTGACAAATTTGGGGACTTAGAAAGTTTTTGAAAAACCTATGAGATTTTCTTTAAAAGAGATGAGGTACTAAGATGTGTTCTTGGATGACACCGGTTCGGCCGAGCACCTCCAAGAACTTATGTAACATCGGTACCAAGATGTATTCTTGGGTGACATCGGTTCGGCCGAGCACTCCCAAGAAAATGCCCCCTAGCCCATACTAAAGAGTCGGGATTTATTTATGATACGCTTATCGGTAAGGGATAAGTAAGAACTAGTGACGACTAGTTAGATATGTGCTCATAACCTAGAGATGTGACACATTCTGGGTGACACCGGTTCGGTCGAGCACCCCCAGAATAAATGTCTTTTTAGGGTGGCCCCATGAGAAAGAAAAGTATGATGATTATGTCACAAAGTTTTCCCACCTGAGATTTCAATTGCCACTTTATGCCACTATTATGATATTACTTGATGTTATGATGAATATTCTTGCATTAAGCAGTGTCATGCATACATTCTTTACTATGTTGCATCCATGACATTAAGAATCATTCTAAAATGAACGGACCTTGGCTAACTATGTTTTGAAGCTGAAAATGAACTTGACGCATACTCACTTATTTTATACACTAAACACAAGGTTCCTGAGGACGTAGATGATGACACCTAGATAGGAGGTTGCCCTACTGAGATTCTAGCAAGATTCTCACTCCCCCTATCTTTTCTCTCTGTCACGTCTTTAGATGGTGATGTTCGTATTGTTCGTTGATACCCCCACCTGGGAAGTGCATTACGACCCGGAGCACCAGTCGTATCATTTTGAAGGGAGCTACACACTCCGAGTGTTTATGTTTTTGGGACGCCCCTTTTATTACCCTGTACATAGCCATCGATTTTCTCCGACTTCCCCGTATGGCGACGACATGGTTTTTGAGCGAGCGCGGACGCATAACGAGAGGGTACTCCGCACGTACTTCGCTGAGTCCGCCGCCCATGATTTTCCTGACTATGTCCCCCGATCGATACATTCGGAGACTGACCCATTAGAGGATCCACCCACCCATCCATACTCCGAGAGCTCTGCCCCTACTCCCCCGTTGAGGGTAGAGGGTAGTGAGGAGACGGTCACACAGCCGAGACTGGCTCGGAGGCAGTCCATGCATCCCTATCGAGGAGCTCATGTTCAGCCGTAGTGAATGCCCACTCCGAATACGCTTCACCCATGGATCGGTTATGCCCCGCCCTATCCGAACTACCAGCAGTAGAGGCACTCGAGGAGTGATAGTGTACACACCACATGTAGATTAGGATAGCTTTCTTTTGTTCAAAAAGGTTATCCATTTTAGATGTACTAGGGTGTGGGTGTTCTCTTTTTATGTTTCCATGTATTTCTATTTCAGCTGTATTTGTCCTATGTTGTACTAAACTAAGTCCCGCCTTCCTTGGATGGGCATAATATATATCTACTTATGCAGTTTGTTTTATTATGCTGTGCAATTACATGTTCTATGACAAGATGTTCATGATGTGTTTATTTGGATTTGTGTTTTATTCCTTTCATGGTTCATCGTGGTTCATCGTTCGTCATGACACACAGCTCTCACTTTGCCTTTACACTTCAAAAAAAAAAATTACTTGTATTTTCTGCTAAGTATTTTAAAGTAAAAAGGAAACGATGACGTAATAGACTAATGATTAACCTAAATATGTTCTAGAGTATTGGATTAAAAATTAGGATGTTACAAAGAAGATAAAGGAGTTGAAGAAGAAGAGCTCTTGATCTAGAGAGAAAAAGGAAAGCTTTGAGTTTTCTAGAAAACTAAAATTTAACAAATGACTAAAGGTGATTCAAGTTCACCCAAGTGTGCTATTTATAGAAAACAAAACATGGAGGGGTGAGTGAAGGGTGGCTTGGCCGTGAGGTTCATGGTCAAAGGGAGAGAAAATATCTCATTCAAAGCATGGTTCAAAGCATGGTGGAAGCATGGCTAGGTATGGTTTCAAGTATGGTTCAAGGTATGGCCTCAAGGAGTGTTTGAATTTTAAAACATGTGGTGCAAATGGGATGATGATGTGGCTGAAAATGCATCAGCCATGGGGGAGGAGTTTTCACATTTTAATTGTGGTTTAGAGTTGTGTTTAGGTGTGTCTTAGATTATGTTTAAGATTAGGAATTTGTAAGAAGGTGTTTAGGTAAGGAAATGGGTAATTAAGGTTGTCTAGACATAATTAAGGAGTGATCTTGCTTCATTAGTGAGATGGAAATTCATTTTATAATATAAACAATTCTAGACATAATTCCCCGATTTAAGGAATTGAAGAGAGAAAATACTATTCAAGATTCTAAGACTAGGAATCTTGAGTTTTAAAAAGGGATTTAGGTTTAATATAAACAATCTTATGTTCTAATTAATTTTAATAATTTATTTTGACTCTAGATTAATTATGGAAATTAATTAATCTTTGATTAGATCCTAATATTGCTTAGGTTTACTTAATTACATCATTAAGCTCAAACGGCACTATCCCGGGGGCAAAATCGTAATTTTGCACAAAAACTCGCCGGGACAACTGGGATTTAAACAGACACTTTTAAATACTTGAAAACATCATTTTAAACTTTCAGGGAAAGTTTCGGACTCGAACGGCACTTTTACCAGCGTAAAAACGCTGCAGGGGTATTTTGATCATTTTGACCCGAAACCGCAGAAAACAAATTTTTCGTTTCCGAAAACACTCAAGGATCATCCAATCCCCTTCAAACATTGAGCTGACCTTTCGAGGACTGCCGTGCCGGCTATCCTCGAATCCCGGTCAGGAAATGACCTCAGGGGCATTTTGGTCATTTCTCTCAGACAGAAAAATCGGGGTGTTACAAGTTAAACTGCCTGGAAAAAAAAATCATGAACCGAGACAATATAGGTGCTGCCTGAATTTCCGGTCTTGAAGCTGTGAACTTTACTAATTTTGTTACCATACCAAATGATTGAATTATCACTTGAAATTTTTATAGAGTATTAAGGATATATTGAAGTTCAACCTTGAATTTTTGTATGATTTTATATGATCATTTGGTAAGGTAATAAAATTGGGGACTATGGTTGTTGGTTGTAAATAGGGGGTTTCTGACCTCTGAATTTGTCTAATTTTGTTATTATAATTAGAGAACTCTTTTGCTCTGAAATTTTTATTGGAGCTTAGGGACACATTGGGGTGTTTTGGATAATTTTTATAGACTCTGAATTGAGTGTGTAATCTACAAATAAATTTTTGCTATAATAGCATAAAATTTGCCAAGGTACTGGAAAGTAAACTAAAGCATAGAATTGCTGAGATAATATACTTTAATTCAAGTATAATGTATGTGAATGCATGCTAGCAACTTAAAATATTGGTTTATGAGACGTGAATGAAAAATTATATTGTGAATAGATGCTTAATTCTAGTTTGATGTGTATGAATGCATACGATGGACTTTAAAGCTTGTTTTATGAGGAATGAATGAATGATATATATAGGTTTGAAGCATTATGAAATCAAAAAATTATGTTAATGCATATAGAAATGTGATACATGTATATGTGAGCTTGAGGATGATGTACGTACTAAGTGAAAAATGAAGTCCCCTTTTGAGCACGAAAAGTCCCTTTTAATCTAAAGAGCACGGTAGAGTCCCCTTTAATGTAAAAAAAGCACGAAAAAGTCTCCTTTGATATAAAAAGGGCACAATAAAGTCCCTTTTGATTTAAAAAGGACAGCAAAGTCCCCTTTGATATAAAAATGGCACGAAAAAGCTCCTTTACTATGTCAAGGGCACGAAGAGATCATTGCAAATTGCAATATGTATATGCATAGTTTATTAAATTATTTGTCTTAAATGAATGACTAGGATCTTGAATGTCATGAAACACACCTGTTAAGCGATTGAAAAAACTAAGGTGGCTAGGATGATCATGATGACATGGATTTTAGTACATGTTTTGGGAATGCCCTATTTTGTTCCCGTGTCATCTCCAGGTTGATCCTGTGAACAGCGAGGTAGTTGTAGGAAGGATTGAATTGGAGTTGTAGTAGTTTTGTAGTGGAAACTTGTATATGTTGTACTTAGTCGTATGTTTATGTCTGTATTTATAATAGACACCATATGTGTATTGAAGCTCCTAGAAAAGCTTCTTTTTGTACTCGAACTTATAATCAATAAATGTTTGTTTCGTAGTCATATATGTTAATAAAACTACGATTTAGTTACTTCACGATTCAATCGAACTTGTTATAGATATTTAAGAAAGGTCCATTAATTTATAAGTAGCAACTTCTCAAATATGACATTATGACTTAAGAATGATGTTGTACTTGGGAGGATGTTACACACATCTCCACCTACATTTACATTTTGACATAACTAACGTTGTTTCCACTGCACTTCAAGTTTAATACTTGATAGTTATCTATTAAACTTTTTAGAAAATGAAAGGGAAAGAAAAGCGACGATTCAACCCTTCTCGTGCATTTTCCTACCTACAACTTTATCACTACTAGATCAAGGTATAAGGACAAGATTTAAGTTAGTACTCTCCAACAAAGAATACTCAAGTCTTTCTAAAGATAACATATTGTTTGAGTGAAAACACTTCAAAGACTTCTTTCTAAATTCTTTCTAAGAAGAAAATGTTAGCTAATGATCACAAGAAAGAAGAATTTCAATACGGAAATTGATTAAGGAGAAAATGAACTTCATAAAGTATTAGATACTTTCAGAACTTGTTATGCAAAAGCTCCTTCACGTTTGAAGGCTTCATTCTTTTATACTTTGATTTTAAATTAGACTGTTGTCCCTTGATTTTGCTTCCTCTTGGCACATTTGATCTTCATTTTGTGTCGTAGGTATTGTCTTTTAGATGGGGTAGCTGAGCTATGTCAGACTGTCCTTGTTGGTGTAAAAACCCTAACATTTAGTTTCTGAATAATCCTTTAGAAATAACATTTACTTTCTGAACCTTTTCTTCTAGAATACGAGGAATTGTTCAAGTACAAAGATAATATGTCACTATCAATACTTTTCTAAACATTGACAAAATTTGAAATTCAAATTTTCTTCAATTTCTATTGACTCGGTGCGATTTTTGAAGTAAATGTGCTTTCCACACATTTTAACCTTCGTGTTGATCTTCTAAGATTGATCATGATCTTCTCAACTTGTGAGTATTCTCCATAGATAATAACCAAAGTGATTACTAATGATGATGATGATGATATAGTTATGAGAAATCCCTTTCTCAATCAGATATCCACTTTCTGAGGACACTAATCACTTTATGAAGATCTAGACTTATTTTTTGATGCTAGATGTTGTTTTCTCGCATGACTCACATGTGTTAGTTCACTATCTGAATTATTTTTCACATCATTATAGTGCTTAATCTCTTTGAATGAGATTTTAATCATGTTAAAACATGAAATTATGAAAAATATGTCACAAGTTTGAACTTACATGTTATGAGAAAAGTCATGTTAAGTGCTATAGAAACTCAACTAAAACATTAGTCCTTCCTTCAACACTTTCTACCAAAATTTGCTTTGTTGTCACTCAAAACATATTTAGTTACTGTTTTTTGAAAGGTTCTGGAGCTAACATTAACGACATTGATTTCATTAACCTAAGTATACTATGTTGCTTATGAGACAATCACCTTTTTCCCATATTTCAGAAAAAGGGACCTTATTGTGGTTCATGAAGGACTATTTTCCATTAGTTAGATGCCATTGTTCGTGAGGAACTAAGTTTCAATTTTTTTATGCTTAGAAATTATGTTTCCTCCTTAATTTCCTTAGAATGGTTTATGTTATGTCTTCTCACAACGATTATATGATTTGTTATTATATCATATTATATATGAAAAGGATTTTTTATTGTTGCATCAATATGTATGTACTTCCTCGGTGGTCTCATGTTAGTTGTGGATGAGAATTCACTCACTGAGTTTTAATGAACTCATCCCTCTTATTTCCTCCCCCTTATAGCTATAGTTGTAAATCCATTTATCGTTTAGACTCCACTTAAATAATCTTGCAGTTGTCTCAGTAGTGAGTTTTACTTCATAACAAAGTTTAGATTAGGATTATGTTAGAATTGAGTGCTCTAATAGTTGTGCAAATAGGATGCCAGACCATGCATTTATATCAAATATGTATTCAGTTATTTAATCATTTATATTTGGTTGTGGCCTAGATTAGATTTGTTTAATTTCATTTATAGTTTTCATGTTTGGAACAATTCAGTTTTATGGAATTATTCACTTAGATTTTATTTATAAAATTGATTATTATGTTTCAACTAAGATTTTGGAATCAAATTATATTTATCATGCATGTTAGCCACTCTTGGGGATCAATCGTTCCGTCATACTATTTTAGATCTATGGGTGGTTTAAAACTGGTAGGAATATTGTATCTTATGATTGGTTCATCAAAGGGGGTCTCAATGTCTTCATCAGTACTCAACACTGTAGCCATTAAACCTGAGGTCTCGGGTTCTCGGGTCGATTGATCCTCTTGTCGTGGCTTTACGGAGGACGTTAATTAGGAGTTCGATCGTTAGGATACGTTAGGTTGATGCGTGGTCGAGCTCACCAACTTCTCGAATGATATGAGTTCTCTTCGTAGTTACAACGTTCTTCATCTTCTTGACGAATTTCTCTCTGGCTTTCCCGAGCTTGGGCTTTCTCGGCGGCTCAGTTTTTCCTCCAGTTTGTAGATTCTTTGATCTTTCCTTCTCAATCTTCTCTCTGTCTCTTTAGCCTCCTGTCATTTCTATGATGCCTCTCCTCGTAGGACCTCTTCTTTTGAGCTTGCTCTCCAAGTTCGCCATTCTTGCCTTTTGTTCTTATAGCAAATGCAGCATTTCCTGGTACAAGAAGGTGGAGTCTTTGGGGACCTTGGCCATTGAGGCTAGTGGGACCCTTTGAGCTGCGGGGCAATCATTTTAAGGTTTACCTCTAGGTCGAGTTTAGGATCCCCAGTGGCGAAGGCTGGTTCAGATGCAATTGCACTGTTCGACGGGTATGTGTGCTTGTGAGCAGGCGGGCCGGGCCCAGCAAGGTTACAATGGGGCTACCACCTTCTGAGAAAAGCCTGTTCATGGTTTTGATTCGGGCCATAGCGATGGAACGAGGATGCCAATGGTTTAGCAGCTAAGATGGTGATGATGTAGGCAATGAAGGTCGGGTGGTTCTGGTGGCAGAGATGTAATGATAATCAAGCGGTGACGGTGGGGACGCTACATAGGTGATGGTGATCAGGTGATGAGGCTGGCAGTGATACATAATTGTATAGTGGTGAGTGGGTGGTGAGGATGGCGTGTAAGGTGTATAGTGGTACTAATGGTTGTCACTGGCAAAATCATCCCCAACAACAATGCCAATGTAACACTGCATTATGATGGTATTACCTTCTAGTGTACAAATGATAGTTCTTGGTGCGATCCCCCTTCCTTCAATGGTTGGAGCATCACGGGTGGATACCTGCAAAGAAACTCCAATGCCTAAGTTAGTGTGAGGAAAAGGTAAGGGGTGATTGGAATTAAATATGTTTACCATGCAGAATCTTCCCCTTCCTATGTATACTACTCAGATATATTTAAAAAGGGCAATTCTGTAGGTAAGAAAGTGCATGAGAAGGGGGGTTAATTCATGTTTTGCTTTTTCTTTCCCTATTTAGCTTTTGAAACACTTAATCAAGATACTATTAAGCTATGAGCTTAAAGTGCAGGGAAAACAATGTTAATGATGAACTTTTTGAACTAAGAATATGAAATAAACACGTAAAAGAAAGTTTTCCAGAAGAGACGCAGTAAATAAACTAAATGTAGAAATCAAATAAGAGATGAAGGAGAAGAAAAATATTGCTCAAGAGTTTTTATATTAGTTCGGCCAACCTGCCTACATCCAATTCTCAATAACAGTTGAGTTTTCTCTTACTAGAGAAAGAATAAGAATAGCTTTTACAATAACCTTCTCAAGCTCTCACCAGTGACCAGTAGATAACTCGTACTATCACAAACCAAGTAGTTATTCACCAGTCTCTTGAAGCTGAATCGAGTAGTCTTTAACCAGCTTCTCCAAGTTAAACCATGACTAATAAAACACCTTTACTATCGTGTTGCAAATAGTCTTTGATTAGCGTTTCCAAGCTAACTCACATCGATCACTACTGGATTGAGGTTATAAGGTTTGTGTTTGGGTTTGCAACTCAAACTAACGTACACTCAAGTTTCCTTAAGATTTACAGTGAAAGACCTAGAAAAACATAATTGACTTCTTTCTAGCTATTGTTCCTTGGAAGAACTTATGAACAATAAAGGATCATAGAAAGAAGAATTTTACAAGCAAAGAAAATGATTACAAGAAGTAATGAGCATTACAAGAAGATGAAGAGAAATTTTCATAGAGTTTTTAATTCTTTATGCAGCGTCTCTCTTTGTTTTCAAAAGCACAAATATCTATTTATAGATGATCTTCCTTATGACTGTTTGCTCTTGATCAAATCTCCAAGTGACACGTGTTGATCATCCATTTATGTCTTGGAAAAATAGTTTAAAAGAATAGCCTGTCTATTTGTCAAAGCTGAGCCGTTGCAAGGTTAAGGTTTCTAATGTCCCTTCAAAAACTGCTCTTATTTTCTAAATGTGATTTCTGAGCACTTTTTCTAGAAGCTAGGGTAGTTGACCACAATGGCAAAATAGATGTCACACTAGTTCTGACATTGGATTTTGACTTTTCAAATTCAAATTTGAATTTCAAAATTTTCCTCCTTTTCATGTATAGTGCATTGTATCATTATAAGTGAGCTTTCTGATGTGTGACATAATTTCCTTGATGATTATTGAGTCTTCTTGTCTTCAATCAGAGCTTGTTGATGAACAAAACATTACGAGTATGATGATTGAAGATAATAGAACACTTTGGCTTCAATGTTTGATTAATATCTTCATTTCAATGTACTTTCTGAAGTTTAGTGCCACCTTCTGAAGTCTCAAATCTTGGTTTCTTATATTGTTTCTTTTTCTTCAAATATTGGCTTCAATTTTAGACATTTTAAGCTCGTATATGATCACAATTATCAATTCCATTTAGTTTATATATTTTAAAACGAGATAAAGCATATTTGCAAATGTAAAGTGAAATTATTCTCGCTTAAATAAGCCTTGTTATGCTAATGATAGAGCATGTTTGCTACTTCAAGAAACTGAAGATAAACATTAATCATTTTTCAAAGTATTTTCTTTAAATTGGTTTTGTTGTCACCCAAAATACATTTCATTAAAGCTTTTAGAAGCATTTTGGAGCTAACAAATTCTAGGGCTGAGCTGGTGTGTACTATATACGAAATATCATTAGGGATGTCCTTTTAGAGTTCGTACGATGTCTAGCCCTGATGATGCACTCATCTCGTGCTTGTCCTAACCTCGGGGCGGTGTCGTTTCAGCTTCCCCAAGGATGTCCTCAGAATTATGTCAAAGATGCTCCCCTCATGCCATCGTTCTCGAGAGCATCCCGTGTTTGGTTTGTTGTGAATGGATTCCGAGGGCATCAGTGGGCACCGAGTACCAATTGCCTTGTGCGCTTGACAGATTTTAGGATCCGAGGTCATGGATCGTAACAGTTAGTAATGTTTATTATATAGTTTGATTTAACATTATTATTTAATTGATTTTCTAAGAGTAATTATCAATTGAACAAATAAAATAACATTTATTATTTGTGTAAAGTAATTTTATATTATCATCTAATTATATGTTATTATGTGTAAAAATTTTAAAATAATAAGAATAAAAGTTAAACACTTTTACTTATACAATAATAAATGATTGGATATTTGTGAAACACTCACATTAACAATGCACAAAAATTAAATTCAATTGAATAGAATAAAGTGATATGATATTTGTATTCTTTTATAATCTTCATGTAAAAGTGATCTTGATTGTACTATCCAAGAAGTATCAATGTTATCAACATCGCTTATCATATCAAAACATAAGGTGCATTTATTTCAAGTTACAAAGAAAATTATGAAACTTAAACTTTATACACAATTGAAAAAACCGAAAATTTGATTTTTTTTTTTTTTGAAAGCTACTATTTTTAATTTTTACAAAAAAAAAACTGAAATTAATTTTTTTTTTAGATTTTGATTTTCTTTTTTTGGTCAATTGAGATTCTGATTAGTTTTTGAAAATCTATCTATATATAAAAGTTGAATAGTAAACTCAATCGATAATATTTGTATTACAATAGTAAAGAATTTTTCCTCCAAAACTTGTACCAAATTATGATTATCCAATTTGCCAAGTATCAAGCTTTGATTATCATTGTATATGCTCAATGGCACAATCAAGTTCATATGTGCAAGTTTGATATAACCAAGATAATATATATTTAAATATAATATTAAATATTTTGATTTATTTTCAAACATCTTTTCTTGTTTTATAAAAAAAATTAATTTTAATACACTGACTGTATATAATTTTTCTGTACAATCATCTAAATATGTAATTACACATTAATAAATATGCTTGAATTCAAAAGAAGAAATTTAATTAGATAACAAGGTAAAAAAAATTTGTACTGTTAGCACATCAAAACAAAACTCTATAAAAATACATTTCTCTAAAAGATAAAAATTTATAACTTTTAAAAAAGGATTTTTCAATTAACCTTTTTAAATATGCTATTTTGAAAAAGTAAAATTCAATTTTTTTTTGTGTTTGGATATAAAATTAATTTATGTTTAGATATAATATTAAAAAATATTTATTTTTAAAAATCTTTTATATTATAAAAAAATTTAATTATAATATACTGACTATAAATTACCATATTTCTTAATTTTGTAATCATGAAAATCAAGAAATAAGGTTAGCTTTCACTCTACTACTTGAAAAGTCATGTCAAAGAGAAATATACTATTGTGTTGGACACTCATTTAGTGCCAAATTTTCTTCTAGAAATTGTATTTTCTTAGGTGTTATTTTGTTTGATGCATGTCATCTCTTGATTTAGATAAGTGATTAATATATTAACATCTTTTATTTTAAATTCTTTCAATTTATTTAATTCAAAATCGTAATTATTTTTCTTGATCAAATAAGAAAAATGGAAAGGGAGAAAAATAAGGAAAGATGATAATTTTTCTTTTTTATTTTTAAAATTTTTTTAATAAAACCATTTCAATAATATCCCATTCAAGTAAATTATGGAGATTTTTTATGTTTATGTTGCAAAGTATTTGGATTCTTTTTACCTTATAAGAGCTTATTATTTGCATACAAATATAGAAATCAAAATAAAAAAATATAATTAATGTAAATATAATTGAAATAAATAAAATTATTATATCAAATATTCTACAAAATTATTTTACATTTTTTTAGCTTGTTATGATATCTAAAACCTTACATAAAACGTAATTAAACTTATAGAAAAGATTATGTGCAGAAGAAAAAGGTTAACATTTTTTTTTCTACCAGTAAGTTAGTGTTCAGTTGCTATAAAATAATTTGTAAGCATAATTTTTTAGAGCAGATTATATGATACCATGTAGAACGAGGTGATGAAGACATTTTTAATAAATTCTCACTAAAATCATTAACATATCTCATTAATATTTATTATACTCGTAAATTCATATTTTGTTAGATTTTAAATTTTTATTTTATTTAATATGAATTTGAAGCCTCCTTTCCTCACTCAAGAAAGAAAATTGAGGATAAGGATGATGGATTTTTTTAAATTCATAAAAACTATTATGAATATTCACTTGAATGAATATAAATATACTTATAGATCCATTTTATTTAATATAAATTCTCAGAAATTTCTTTATTCAAAAAGAAAAGAGAATAGTAAAAGGATAAGATGATAAAATTTAACAATCAATTTAACATAACTATTTATTACTCATAAAATCTGTTTTAATAATATCTTTTTATCATTTCTCATGAATGCATTATCTTCTATTTTTATTAATTTTTATTGAAAAATACATGTTTACAATAACATCATGCACACAATGAATCATTTTTACAATTCCGAATCCTTTCGCTGCTCTAGTTTAATTTACAATCTCAGCCCATGATCAAATCAATCACAGGAGAAAATAAATCTTTCGGACCTCATCCTCTGCTAATCCTCAATGCATCTTCTAGCTGCCTGTACCTATCCAATACATCATAGAATCAGTGGCATTCTTATTCTTATTAAATCTACGCTGCAGTTTAATCATGTATAGCTGCATCCCACGTTAGCTGTGCATTGTGAAGAAATCTTTCTGTACAAATCACCCTCGCACACCAATAATATATCTTCAGGAGACAGCATCATTGTCCCTCTGCTCAAATTGTTAGAATCTGTAAATATCTGTAATTATCTATAATTAGGGAAGATATATCTTTGTAATTATTGTGTATTTATTGCACATTGTCTATATATATTTTCTCCGTTGTGTAGTTTAAGACACACGGATTCATTCTATGGTTTTCTCTCGCCTGCGTTTTTACCGGCGTAGTATCTAGGCGCAAACCAGGAAAGAAAACCTCTCGCGTGCCGTCGAGAAGGCCGCGCCCTCAGGAGAAATTTTTTGTTTTTTGGTCCCAAGCTTCTACATGCCCATTGTTTCCCTCCGCCCGCCCTTGGATCAGTCGTCGTTTACGGCGGCAACCTCACCGCCCGACCCTCGCCTCACCGTCTTGTGACCAACCCCGGCGGCGGCTCCATCCGGCGTCTCAGCGCTCATGTGACCTCTCTCTGCGGTGTTTTTGCGCGGCCGGCAGCGTGGCTGGCCGGCAGCGTCCGACGGCGTTCGACCAGCCGTCTTCTGCGTTTGACTGTGGCCCATTTCTCCTCTTCAGGATCGTCGCCCAGCCCGCGATCGGGTGCCCAGGCGGCAGCGTGACCTTTTTTAAAATTCCCGATGCCACTTTGCCTCCTTGTACCCATGGTGCAGCTCTTCCTCGATGATAAGGGGTGTTTCAAAGGTGATCCTCCGCCTTCATGAGTTATGTTAGTGTAGCTCTTTCCCGCGATAAACGATGGCAATAACTATGATACTTGGGCATCAGGCATCAAACTTTGGTTGGCGACGGGACTATGTTGACCACCTCACCACAAAAGTGTCCGACATCGGTGGATAGGCGCCGTTGGATTAAGATTGATGCCCAACTTTGTAGCATCCTCAAGTCCACCGTACTCGCTTCCATCAAACAAATCTTTGGGCCCATGTCACTTGTGAATACGTTTGGCGCGTGCCCGAGACCTCTTCACCAATGACACTCAGCGTGCATGCAGTGTTTGTCGAGGATCTCATAGGGTATCATTTCTCGCCCGGCTTGATGGTTCTATGTCCTCTTATTTGGGTAAGATTCACGGTGCACTCTATGACTTCAATGAACTCTTGCCCCTGGCGATACCCAGAAGGAATTGGAGCAACGTGGCTCTTTCTTTATGCTCTTGGCCCTTTATGGCTTACCTTTGAGTGATACGCTACTCGTGATCGACCACGGGATCGCGTGCCATGCTACTCTCTCCATGGTATGCACTTTCTCGCCGGGTTCGCCAAAACCAGGTGATTGCTCCTTCCTCCGAAGCCTCGATTGATACCTCTGCACTTTCGTCACCAGGTACGGTCGTGGGCGTTCTCGGAAGCCATACCTAAGTGTGACCATTGTCATAAGCGAGCCACACCATTGATCGTTGTTACTCTTTGCATCCTGCTAGCCTCTTTGTTAATGTTGCCCGGTAGGTGTTCTGCTCCCCTCGGACTCATCTGCTCCACAAACAGTCTCATTGACTATCTTTGATTTCTGAAGTGGTTTGAGCAGCGTCGGAACTTTGGTTCCCTTGCCTGCATTGCCTCACGGTAATTCTTTGCTTGTCTCTCTCGGTCGGCCTCTTTGGGTCCTTGGGTTCTTGACTCTGCTTGCTTGATCATATCTCGGTAATAAGGCTTTATTTTCTCGCTTTCTATACGGATATTTGCCCTTTGTCACTTTAGCTAATGGTTCTCACACTTTGAGTCTCCGCAGGGGTGAGCCGCAGCCAATCCACTTCCTTCTATATGTCGATTGATTACGTCGCTTTATGTTCTGGTTGCTCACTTCCAACCTACTCTCTATTTATCGGTTAACTAAAGCCGCTCAAATGTGTTATTTCATTCACTTTGAAGACTCAGGTTTATGCAGGCCGGAGCACGCAGGGACGATTGATTGCCGGATGTGAGTCGTGGCCTCTGTTAGCTCACTTTAAGTCAGTGTTTGCTCCCTCTGCTGATCTCTCACCCTCCATGCCCGAGTTAGGACATCCCGGCCTTGCCAACTTACAGCATGGTGCTAGCGACCAAACTCTCGGTTTGCCTTGTGAGTCGTGTCGGCCAGGAAACACACGCGTGAGTCATTTTCCAGATGGTGTTAGTCGTCAGCTGCATCTCCATTTGCTTTAGTTCATTGGATATTTGGGGTCTAGTCGCCTGATGTCTAGTTTAGGATTTACGTTATTTTGTTACATTTATTGATAGTATTCTGGGTTATGCGTGGTTGTTTTTATTGAAACACAGTGCGGTGTTGTTTCTGTTTTTACTACATTTTATGAAGAAATAAAAACTCATTTTGGTGTTCTATTCGCTTTACGCATTAGTGATAATGCAAGAATATTTGTCTCACGATTTTCAAAAATTTTTAGCTTCTCATGGGATTACTTCACAGACGTCACTGTCTTTCGTACCTATAACAAAATGGGGTTCTTTGGCGCCAAGAATCGTCATCTCATTGAAACCACCACGTACTCTTCTCCTTCATCATCATGTACGCTTTCGGTTTTTAGGCGTCTTTGTTTTAAGCGCATCTATTTAGTGTCGCATGCCTCTGTACATTTGGGCTACCAAGTTACGTTCCGTCTTATTTCCTCATGACCCTTGCATTCCCTTCCGCATGTTTTTGGGTCCACTTGTTTTGTTCACAACTTAACTCTGGTCTTGACAAGCTTTACTGCACGTTCACTTAAATGTGTTTTCTTGGTTACACTCGGTCTCAAAGGTTTCGGTGTTTCTCCTACTCTGCGTCGTTATCTTGTCTCGTGGATGTTACACGACACTATTCCTTTCTTTGAGTCATCTCACCATTTCCCCTCTCGCTTACGAGGAACTCCCTTCCTGTGACCCCTGTGCCTTTGCCACCCCTTTTGCCTACACCTACACCTCCACGCCCGCCCGCTTGGTCTACCATGCTTGCGCCGTCAGCGGTAAGTCTGTCCACCTCTACCACCCATTGCTGACCGCGATGTTGCTGCTCCTTCCTCAAGGCCTATCTTGGGCGATGTGGACTCTCCTCCGGTGCAGATCCTCCAGTGCCGGTCTGGGTTGCACGATCTTCCCATTTCCGCCCATAAAGGTATTCGTTCACTCGTAACCCATCTCCTCATTATCTGACCTTGAGTTATCACCAGTCATGTCTTCTCTACATTATGCTTGTTTGTCTTCTTTTGTCCTCTGTGTCTATTCCTAAGGCTGCGGGTGAGGCCCTTTCATCTGGGTGAAACAGGCTATGATTCTTGAGATGTGTGCACTTGAGGCAGTGGTACTTGGGACTGGTGACTCTCCACTCGGGTAAATCTGTAGTTGGTTGTCGGTGGATTTTTCTGATTAAAGTGGGGCTGATGGCCATTGGCCGTCTTAAGGCTCAAATCTTGTAGCCAAAAGGGTACCTGCTCAGTTTTTGGTTTGGATTATGGTGATACATTCTCCCTGTTGCCAAGATAAGCCACATTAAATCTGTTTCTCTATAGGTGCTTTATCGTCATTGGCTCTTCATCAGTTGGATATTAAGAATGCCTTTCTTCATGGTGATCTTGCGGAAGAGGTTTATATGGAGAGCAACCTCACAGGGTTTGTTGCTCGGGAAGTCTTACGGCCTTGTTTGTCGTCTTCGCAAATCATTGTATGGTCTCAATGTCTCCTCGGGCTTGGTTTGGAAGGTTCTCATTGTGGTTGTGATTTGGTATGACTCGGAGTGAAGTGACCACTCAGTGTTTTATCGTCATACTTCCCGAGAGAGGTTGCATCTACCTAGTTGTGTATGTTGATGATATTGTCATTCTGAGGGGCGACACTCGAGGGTATAACCTGGATCAAACAACACCTATGCAAGCATTTCGGACTAAAGACCTTGGCAAACTTCGGATACTTCCTAGGTATTGAAATGTAGCGGATCGAAAGATGGCATAGTTCTCTGGAGAAAATATCGCATTGACATTCTAGAGAAGCGAGGTTTCTTTGTAAAACCGCGTTGATACTCTATGGATCCTAATGTCAAGCTTCTACCAAATCGAGGGAGAATATCGACCCTGGAGATATAGGCGATTGGTTGGGAAATTGAACTATCTCCGCACGATTACTCGTCGGACATTTCATTCGCGATAAGTGTGGTTAGTCAATTCCTAAACTCACCATGTGAAGGCTCATTTGGGATCTTTGTCATGCGTATTTTTGAAGTATGTCAAAGGAGCACGGCAAAGAGGCGCTATTTATGAAGACAAGGCGTCTCTTGATATAGTTGGAGTATAGATGCAGATTAGGCGGGATCCGCCGATAGGCGTTCCGCCAGGGTATTGTATCTTATTGGAAGCAATCTCATATCTGGAAGAGTAAAAGCAAGCTGTGAGTAGCGCGATTACAGTCTTTGAGCGAGTGCGTGCATAGTATGGCCTCAGCCACATGTGAGCTTTATCATTAAGCAACTCTCAAAGAACTTCAATTTGGGAAACCAAGCACATGACACTTGTGTGTGACAATCAGCCATTACACATTGCCTCAAATCAGGTTTTTCATGAAAGGACCAAACATTGAAGTTGATTGTCCCATTGGGGAGAAAAGATTCTATCTGGAGCAATCATCACAAGTTTCGTCGATTGAATGACCAAGGCGAGATGTTCTCACCAAATCATTAAGAGGGCCTAGAATAAGTTACCTATATGTAACAAGCTTTGAGGTGCATATGATCTATATGCAGAACGAGGGGAGTGTTAGAATCTGTAAATATCGTAATTATCTATAATTAGGGAAGATATATCTTTGTAATTATTGTGTATTTATTGCTGCATTAATGCATATATATTTTCTCCGTTGTGTAGTTTAAGACACACGGATTCATTCTATGGTTTTCTCTCCTTCTCTGTTTCTCAACACAAATAATGCAGAGCACTCCGCGCCCTGCATTAAAACATTACACGATTGAGAAACGATTCAAGTGTACCTGGCTTTCCGGACAATTAAAAGACTGAAGTACCAGGAAAAAAGGAAAATAAAAAACACTGAATTTGCTTCACAGACATACATACCTTCGTCCTCTCTTCTTCTCAACACCTTGTGAAATGCGGAAACCTTCTGAAATTGAAATTTGGCGCAGTGAGGATAGATACTCATTGAAAGAAATTCCTTTCAATGCCAGTGATAATCTTGCAGGAACGATGGACCGGATCAAGTTGAACAGCGATGTTTTGTTTTCACTGCATTACAGGGTCCCAAGTAAGGTTGACAGAAAGACAACCCCTTTTTAGGAAATAAAACAAAAAAGTTCGTGTGTGGACAGGTGCAGAATTGCGTGTACTATCTATTAACATGAAAGCCAAGGCTAAATACCTCCTCTTATCATTTCCTGGTTTGTTCACCTCTAATTGCTTTTTAGAATAGTTATTCATGCTTTTCGTGTGGTTCTCTCTAGATAACTTCCCCAGGGCCATAACATCACTAGCAGAAGCCAACATCTCTGAAGTTAAATCTATACCGTCAGTCTCATAACCCAGCTTTGATCCCACATCTGATACATGTTTCGCATAAAAACAAAACCCATGTACAGCAACAGTAGACATCATCATTTGTTCATCATACCAACTAAATGTGGCTTCATCAGAAAGGAAAACTGGATGTTCCAGAATACCCTGCACATTCATTATTATCATAACGGAGGATTACGGAACAAGTTATGATAGATAGAATGGAGTCAACAAAAGACATCAAAATTTTAATTTCACCCATTAAAAGGAACTTACACATTGCTTTTGTTGGTGATTATGAAACAGCAAATCAGCTTCTGAAAATAGATTGCTCAGCCCACTAACAAGTTTAACAACTCGAACAGCACCTAGCTGTTCTGAGGATGCATGCTGTCTTAAATCCGTTTGACAATCACGAAGTTTCCTCCACAAATTTTGAACCGTATCTGTCTCCATAGATGGATTGGAGTCAACAAACACTGACTTCAGTTTAAAATCAACACCGATGCACTCATCTAGCACATTTTGCACAGTTGTAGTTTCTATGTTCTCATCTTGAAAATCTTGCACAGCTGCTTTTGGAGAAGATTCTGGAATTTTAGTATTCACTAATGGTTCTGAATTTTGAGCAAATTCGGCTGAGCACTGACGATCCTTGAAAGTCAATGGAGTGAACATATTATTCAGAAAAGCTTCAGCTGGATCAGGAAGATGGTGAGAAGGCACTGCTTCAAACATGGTCTCCGTTCCATTTTCAAATGCAGTCTCAGGAACAAATATTAATTCTGGCACACGGGACATATCAAATGAATTACACGTTTCATTTAAGCACGCGTCATCAGCTGTTCCTAAATACCTACACTGTTGCCCGTTTGAAACATCCATACCAGAACAAACTAGCTTGGAAAATGACATCCTCGTGTAGCTTTGATTAAGTTGAAACTTACAGGGAGATTCAATATTGCCTTCATGGGGTTGTCCCTTGTAAGCTTCAACATGCGCTTTTAGAAAATGTCCATTTGGATCCTTATCCACAGAATCAGAGGAAACCACTACAAGCTTCCTTTCGCTGTTTTGCCAAGAGGATGCCCCTGGGGTTCCAGAAAGAGTAGAAAGCTCAGAAATAGCATTATATTGACATTCAAACTCACTGCAATCAGCAATAGATCTATTCTTCTTAATCTTCCCTCTCTTCTTGGCCTCTACATGACTAGTCCTCATATAATGCACATCTAAATCATTTTCCCTTTTATTTGAGAGAAGCTCTTTCTTGACTAACCCAGGCAAGCATGAGTTTTCTTCCAGTATGGTTACTGCCTTGGCAACTTCCTTCTCAATGTGTTTGGATAACTCTGAGGGAAAACTCCACGGTATTATCTTTGGGAGTATCTGATGACCAGCCTCAAGATCAAATGGAAGTGGGCCATACACTCTCTGCACTTTCTGGTCTAGACAGTAAAGAAAGAGATCATAAGTTTCTGCAACCCATTACAATGGTAATAGGAATTGAAAATAAAAGCATACTCCAATATAAATTACCCAAAGCATGCTACATAAAAACAATATCTTCAAGTCATTAATTTTTGGAAGAGATCATAATTGTTGGCTCACTCTGTGAGCATGCTACAAGCTATTTGCTAACATGAATTAATGAAACTCAAAATTTGAACAATAATGGTTTTCTTGTAATAAAAATAGCCATACGATATTCACATGTGCAATAAACATATGCTGTGTGATACACCTTTTGTATATTTTTTGCTCTGGAGCCAGAATTGAAGTTGCATAGTGGTTTTACGAATATCTCCATTGCAAGACTGTATAAACCTCTCCAGTAAAAGAGGATTGATGTTGACTTGTTCTGTGACACAAACCTGCAGGTCATTCACAGAATACATATAAATTTTGCTTTCAATCTTTTCTTTTTTCATCAGTAGGGGATTTGTGGATCCTAAAGCACATACCATGTACAAATGGCAAAGCAACTGGTGTGGTGATGGCAATGAGAAAGAAACATCTAGTCTATCAAAGTTATCCGGAAGGCCAGCCTTAATGCCTGATATACAACAATGATATTGTCACGGATTCATATTGATAAAATCAATATGTTGAGAAAGAAAAGCACAATTGTAACAAGTCATCTCACTATTGCTTGTCAATATAATTGGCCCTTTTGCTGTCTGAGCAATGTGTTGTATGGCAGAAATACATCCACGATCTTCTGGAAAAAGGATGTCCACATCCTCAACTAGAATTAAAGTTTGTGCATTATCACATGGAAATACACAATTTTTGCATTGTAACCTTGGAGATGTTCCATCAGGACTATAAGATCCATCATCAGATATGGTTATCAGCTCAGTTACTCCATCATCCATCTCCTCAGCAACTTTTTCATTAGGCAAAGCTGGAGCTGGGGGTGATTTCACAGTTTTCTTCTGTGATATCACGCTGTGTTCCAATAACCTGAAAGAGATACATTAATTCAGACATCTTCATCACAGAACGGGCTGACAAAAAGACTTCTCACAATGAGTATTTCATTCTATTTAAATAAAATAAGGCAAACCATGTAACAAAGAAGTTTAGTCATAAATACTGTATTCCTTTGTTTTCATTTGCTTTTCTATTTCTCAGTGAAGAATGAAATCAAGAACCAGTCCAGTCCCACATTAAAAGTTTATCAAAGACATCTAGAGACTCAAACAACACTTTTTAATGCTTAGCTCATGCAAATTTAGATAATTTCTAGTCACTCACCATCCTGAACATTTAAAATTTGTCTCTCTTCAGTAGGATAATGATCCTACTAGAGCTTGAAAATATCCTATTATTTACATAAAGACCATTTACAGAGATATTTAGTTTGAGGCGGCAACAACTTCTAAAACAATGTGCTTTGTTGTCCAGCATACACTTCAGTTTGCATATAGCATTTATAAAAAGACATCTATATTCCCATGTTGAATGAAGTACTGATTGCTAGTGAAAGACGAAACACATCCAAACAATGGATACTCAAATAAACCAACGAAATGTTGCATGAAAGTGAGAGAACATATCTAGGGTAAATTACAGTCAGATAAAAGGACCCGGCTACAGATTATTTCAGTCACAATAGTTATTATCAAATTAATTAATAAACCTTTTAAACCCATGTGATCCAAGAGCATCTCCAAAATACTGCTTGACAGCAGTTCCATTTCGCCAGTCTGATGCATTAAGCTGTTGAGTGATAGCACAAGACAGTATGTTAGAGAGACCTATGTAACAAGCTAACAGTCTACATGGAAGCTCAGTTATAGAGTTAGTTACATGATATTATCTGATAGGGTCTGTTACAGTTAGTTACGTAGCTGTGGTTAACAGCTTGTCATATAAAGCTTGTATCAGAGCTTCATTTCAGTAACAAATTAGACGCTACAGATTCAGATTCTCTCATATTCTCTTAGATTTTCTGTCACTTTTGCACACTTTCTTTTTCTTTTTATCGAAGTCTGAGGCATAATCTAACACTTATAGAATGAAGAAGGCTGAAAACGAACCTCAAAGATAAGCAACAACAATAATTTATGGAGGGCCTAAAGAAATCAGAAGTCTTAAGTTAGTCATTTTAAAGCTTTGTAGTTGACTTCTACTCTTCTTTGTGAAGGCCAATGGTGTACATAGGATTTTTCCCCTTCCCTGCAGGTGATTTTGCAAAGGAAGTTTCCTAGGAGTGTAACACCCTTCCTACTATAGTGCTATGCTCGAGCCATAACATTACGATAAGAAGTCGTTACCAAGGATTTTTTTTTTTATGGCATTTCTTGATCATATGAATTATATACACATACATCGTAACAAATAGGAGCCTTGCACTAAAAGTAATACTAGTTTTTCGCATTTCGGAATTTTCCAACATATTAATCAACGTATAAAATAGTGGGACGAAAAGTGCATTCCAAGAAGTCGGCCACACAATAATATATATATATATATCAAACCCATAGCAAGTTAAGTCATACAGTTGTACTGCATACAACCAAACCTAATTACATTTGTATTATAAATAACCCTACCCTGGCCCTCGTAGTGACCACCTAATCTAGGTTAGGGTCTAACAAAAACAACAACCAACTACAAGCAAATAAATATACCTCCCTCGATCAGTGGCTCATCAAAAGATCATACCTAAGCGCCCAGAATAGTCAGTAAATATGAGGGAATCTAAGTCATCCTGTGCTTATATCTACAAGCAGGATACGCCATAGTCAGTCAAGTAAGAGGAAAGTAGTGCCCATTAGGCACATCAGCTAGGCAACCCCGCCAACCCCCACTATCTCCTGAGGAAGTAGAGGAACTAGAAGAACTCTCCTCTGAAGGGTCCGACTCTGATGGTGTGGTTGCTCTGAGAATTGGTGCGGCGGTGGTGGATGAGTCATATCTGATGGAGAAGCGAGGAAAGGGGACTGCAGATCAAACGTAGGACTCATAACAGTAGCAGTGAACGGGCAAGTGAATAGTAAATTAACATGAATACGAGACTGAGCGCTCAAGTACAATGACCCTAGCTCCTGGTCGTAATGCCATTGCCAATCAAGTATCTCGAGGAAGCACACAATCGAGGCGATCTTCCTCTAAGCCTTCTGGCACTTTTCTCTAGCTTTTCTTCTCTAATCCAAGCCTCAAACCCACCTTTCAGCCCCTTATATGAGCTGCTGTTTGGACCGATTTGAAGGGGAAAAACAAAGTTTTGGATTGAGTTTGATGTAAAGGAAGTGTTCTTGAACTAGTTTAGGTTCTTATCTAAGAGTATCCTTTAGAATATGGTGGTTTAATGGAGTTTGAAAGAAAAACTTGAAGATGTATGAAGGGAAGAAGAACAAAACGAGAATGTTGTAACCGAGAAAGGAGGAAAAACCATTTTCTTTTTTATTTATATATATATGACACTTACTTGGAGAGTAAGTAATCATAAAAGATAAATATTATTTGTGGATCAACTTGCCTTATATCAGTATTGAAAATACCTATATTTATTTGATTGTTCTGGATAGAAAATATCTTAGATCTGATAATATCCATAAATTGGACCAAACTTGGTGTTTCGGTGTACCGATAATTACCATTTTCGGTACCCAAACAACACCTAAATAATTTTATCAGGTTGAAAATATCTATTTAATATTATCCTTATTTTTATTTATGTCCTGATATCATCTATAGGATTTCATTCATATCACCCTATATCCCCAGTTAAAATATTATTTTAAATATTTAATAATATTTTTCCTTTTTTTTCTTTTTCTTTTACAAACTCCTCATATTGTTGTGATCATAACTGTGTCTGTCAAAATTTTTAAAATCTATGTAAATTATTCACATTTAATTATTTTATCACAAACAATACTAAAAAAAGCCGAGTCGTTACAAGGAGAGTTTTGTGGCAGTTGTGGTCGCTACCTTTTCTGTTTATTTGTTGGACTGTGTTTGTTTTCTGGTTTCCTACCGAGGTTTTCACTTTTTGACTTTGTTTCATTCAGCTTTGTGATTTCTTTTGGTGGATACCATATCCTCGTTCATACTCTCTCAGTCTCTCTCCTACATATCTAATAATATTTCTTTTCCTATAAAAAGAAAAACTGGTTTGAACTATAACATGATGCAACAATCTTTATACTATCATTCTTCGTAATGAGCAGGGAATAGTATGCATAACTAGAAAGTCTAGAAAAAAAGGAAATATAACAAGACATTAGAATAAATTCAATCTGGTTGATTAGTTGCTTTGCTTGATCTTTAGCAATGCTTTAAAAAAGAAAAAAGAAATAAACAATCAAAGGTGTACATTTACTGGATGCATGAGAGTGAATCAGCTCAAAATCAGATGGCTTAATATATTTATAGTGAATAGGATACCTCTAAAACATCAAACCCTTGCTCTTGGGCACAAGCATAGACCGCTGCAGACTTGCCGCTCTACAATATGACACACTAATGCTTTAGCCACCAGAATCAACAAGTGCTCAGACTGAAAATAGTAAACCTTGCAATGCAAATAATAAGTCTCTACAACTATGTTAAATTAATTCATGCCAAGAAACTTTTAGAAGGCACAAATTGAACATATTAGATTTTATACACAAACCTGTAAAACCAAAAATCCAAGTCAAACAATGGCAAATGGCAATCATTCCCTACTGCTAGTATTGATTGGGGAACCTTGACAATGTGTCAAGACTCTAAGAACAAGTACAGAGAATCTCTCTCTGTACTATTTGTTAGAATATGTGAATATCCGTAATTAGGGAAAATATATATCTGTAATTATTGTGTATTTATTGCACAGTGTCTATATATACTCTTTTCATTGTGTAGTTGAAACACAGATTCATCCTATAATTTTCTCTCTCTTTTTCTCAACATGGTATCTAGAGCCTAAGTAAGAAAAGAAACTTGAACCCATGCTATTGGGAGGACCCATTGTCCTCCAGTGAAAATTTTTTCCAGCCACCGTGTCCTCCTTTCGGTTGCCAGCTCCTGTTTTTTTTTTTTTTTCGGTTGCCAGCTCCTGTTTTTTTTTTTTTTTTGCCTCCCTGCTATGTCCTCACTTCTAGCCACTTCTGCCATTGTTCGCCGCCCCTCTTCACCGCCGGTGACTTTTTCTGGCAACGATTCCACCCTCCGACCCCACCACCAGCGTCGCCCCCCCCTACGCGGCCCAGCCGCGGTGGTCCGGTCCCGATTTGACCTTCGACGCACCGCCACACACCTCCACTGTCCTGCGCAGCACTGTTCACCTGCATCCCCCTCCACCGCGAGTGTAGGCGCGTCCAGCAAGCTTTCCGACCGCTTCCACCACCACCGAACTCGCAACGCCCTCCCCTTTCTAGATCTGCCTGCCTTTTTACCATCCATGCACTTTGCAAACATCATATTTTGAAAATACCGCTTCTGCCCCCGTACACTTGTGACACATGGCTACTGGCAACTCTTCCTCTGATGATAAGGGTGTTCCAAAGGCTGAGCCTCCGGCATTTGCTAGTTATGTTAGTGTGCCTCTTTTCACTAACAAACTGGATGGCAGCAACTATGATACTTGGGCATCAGACATCAAACTTTGGTTGACCAGACAGGACAATGCCGACCACCTCACCACAAAAGCTATCAGCATCCCAGTAGCTGAGCGCCCCAGCTAGGTTAAGATAATGCCTAGCTGTGTAGCATTCTGAAGTCCCACATCACCACAAGCTTCGTCAATTCAAATGACCAACTGGCAGATGTTCTCACCAAATTTATTGAGAGGTCCTAGAATAAGTTACCTATATAACAAGCAAGGTGCATATGATCTTTATGCCCCAGCTTGAGGGGGAGTGTTAGAATATGTAAATATTTGTGTCAGAATCTATGAATATCTGGAATTAGAGAAAATATATATTTGTAATTATTGTATATTTATTGCACAATGTCTATGTAGACTCTTTCCATTGTATAGTTGAAACACACGGATTCATCCTATGATTTTTTCTCTTTCTCTGTTTCTCAACACTATCCATACACCCTAAATCCTAAATCCTAAACCCTAAACCCTAATCCCCTCCAAACTCTCACTATTCTGTTATAGTTCTATTACAATTTCGCCCACAACTCAGCCCAGCTGGTTCCCTTTCCTATTCTTTCTGACATACATCTATCCATAATGAGGGTCCCTGACACTGTGTTACACTAGAGAAAATTTTAGAAGGCACAAACGGGAAAGTTAGCATTTTGTACACATTCCTTTAATCAAAGTCAGAATACAAAGAAAGACAAAGACAATTGTTCCTTACTACTACTAAGAAGCCTAATTAAATAGTGAATTTTTCAGAATATTTTATGATCATACAATGTTAAACAGAGGTAATCAATTATTTGTAAAGAGGATTTTAGGAAGAAAAAAATGTTCTATAGAGGCATAAAACAGCAAATAGAAACTGAGGAAATAATCAAATGATTGTTAGAGGGGGAAAGAATAACAATCATTAAAAACCTAAACACTAGTAGTTAGTAGTAAGAGAAATACTACAAGACTAAATATAGCTGTCTTATCTAGCTTTCAACATGCCAAAAAGAAATTCATGTGCATGAGCATAAGTTCTTTGCAAATAAATAGAATTCCATTCTGACACGATTTTGTAATTGTTTCATTAAAACCCACACAATTGTAACCTACAATGCTATGTTAGCTAGTCTCTAATTTGTTAAGAAACAATTCATTTTCATTCTCCATACACTAGATTTTCAACCATTAAACTATATTTAATGATTTATTAATCAAATAGCTCAAGATTTATGTGACAATAGGGTGTATGCTACAGTTTTGGCAAAATCTATTTCCACGCACCCCAACCGGTCCTGTAATTAAAAGAATGTTCCGCAGGGATTTGCCCTTATTAATATCTTCCAAATCATAGTCACTATCAGAACCATTATAATCATCATCATTGCCTTGCATGTCACTTTGACCCCTGTTAGAGGAATCCTTTTGGCTTTGACGTCTTTCATGCCAAAGATGTAACCAGTCGTGCAAGAAATTCACAGATTCATCATTACCACACACCTAAAAAAGAAATGAAACAAAAAATGCATGATTTAGAAACAGCAGAATTAAAACATGCAACATGATTTGATTTTTTCTTTTTAAGAAAAAGGTATGAACCAGAAAAATCTGACCTGAAAGGCCTTTGTTGGCTTGTACTTGTGAGTCCATAAGCTTCCCTCATCCTTATCTTCACAACTCTGGTAGTAAGACCACATACTGCTATGCAGTATACAAAGGAAAAACACAGTATCAGGAAATAAATTGGCTAGCGAAGCCAAAAGCATATGGGACTGAAAAACAATGTCAGAACTGTCCCTGATACAGTCAATCTCAATAGAATAATAAGCAATGGAAATGCACCCTTTTCCTTCAAATGATCAATAAATTCCTAAACTACTGAGGGCAGGTCTGCACCACAGTTTATCTTTCATGAATTATTGGCTGACACAATGGGTGTGTCCATCCTAAGAAGTAAGAATTTAAGTTTCTTTGTTTTCCTGTTCATGTTATCTTCGTCTACCAAACAAACAAAAAGGAAAGAACTACTGAAGGAAATCTAGCAAACCACACAAAGCTTATGTAGATTAAGAGTGTGGAACAAAGGTGTTGAAAGACAGAGAAAGAGAGAAAATCATAGGATGAATCCGTGTGTTTAAACTACACAACGGAGAAGGTATATGTAAAGAATGCCATATTGTACAAATACAATAATTACAAAGATATATTTTCCTCCTAATTATGATATTTATAGATATTTACTGATTCTAACACTCCCTCAACCTAAGATATGGGATATGCACCTAGCTTGTTACATAGGTAACTTATTCTAGGGCTCTCAATGATTTGGTGAGAACATCCGCTTGGTCATTTGAATTGACGGCGTGGCGATGTCTCCAGGATGAATCTTCTCTCTGATAAAGCCGACAATCAATCAATGTGTTTGGTCCTCTCATGAAAATTGGATTTGAGGCAATGTGCAGAGCGGCTTGATTGTCACAAACAAGTGTCATGTGCTTGGTTTCCCCAAATTGAAGTTCGGCGAGTTGCTGAGATAAGTTCACATGTGGTTTGAGGCCATTGCACCCAGATCGCCTCAAGACTAGACGCGCCATACTACAATTTGCTTCTTACTCTTCCAGATATGAGATTGCCTCCAATAAGATACAATACCCGGAAGTGGAACGCCTATCGAAGGGATCCCGCCTAACTGCATCGAATCACCCAACTATATCAATATGCCCTTTGTCTTCATAAATAAGGCCCTTTGCCGCGGTGCTCCTTTGACATACTTCAAAAATACGTGATAACAAAGATCGGTGTTCACATGGTGAGTTTAGGAATTGACTAACCACACTTATCGCGAAAGAAATGTTCAGACGAGTAACTGTGAGATAGTTCCTAATTTCCCAACCAATCGTCTATATCTCCTAGGTCGAGATAGTGGCTCCGATTTGGTAGGAGCTTGACATTAGGATCCATGATTATCAACGGGTTTTGCCAAAGTAAGAAACCTATTTCCTCTGTAATATCAATAAAGCATATTTTCTTTGAGAACTATCATGCCATCTTTGGACTTGTAGGCTACTTCAATACCCGTGAAGTATCCGAGTTTGCCAAGGTCTTGGTCCGAAATGCTTGCATAGGTGTTGTTTGATCTGTGTTATACCTCGAGTGTCGCTCCTGCATTAATATCATCAACATACACAACGGTGCAGTAGGCAACCTCTCTGAAAGAGTACGGCGATAAAACGCAGTGGTCGGCCTTCACTCCGAAGTCATACCAAATTGCTGAACCACAAGTGAGAACCTTCCAAACCAGCCCGAGGAGATTGCTTAAGACCATACAATGATTTAAGTAAGATGACAAACAAGGCCAAAGACTCCCACGAGCAACAAACCCAGGAGGTTGCTCCATATAAACCTCTTCCTCAAGATCACCATGAAGGAAGGCATTCTTAATATCCAACTGATGAAGAGGCCAACGACGCATAGCAACAAAGAGAGAAGGGACAATGTAAGCCATCTTGGCAAGAGAATGTATCACCATAATCCAAACCAAAAATCTAAGTGTACCCTTTTGGCGACAAGACGAGCCTTAAGACGATCAATTTGGCCATCGTGCCCCACTTTAATCTGGTAAAAATCCACCGACAACCAACCACTGATTTTCCGAGGAGAGTTACCAAGTCCCAAGTACCACTGTCCTGAAGTGCACACATCTCAGTAATCATAGCCTGCCTCCACCCACTATGGGAGAGGGCCTCACCTGTAGTCTTAGGAATAGACACAGAAGACAAAGAAGACAGACAAGCATAATGTAGAGAAGATAGACGGTGATAACTCAAGGTAGTATAGTGAGGAGATGGGTTACGAGTGGAACGAATACCTTTACGAAGGGCAATTGAAAGATCAGGTGCAACCGGCAGGACCTAAGGTGGTGTGGAGGATCAAGCAGGAGGAGAGTCCACATCTGACCAAGACAGGCTCGGAGGAAGGAGTGAGCAGGTGATTGCGGGTTAGGGGCACTGGGTGTGTCGAGAGGTGGGACAGGCTCGCTAGTGGACTCGCTCGACGATGGTAGACCTGTGAATGAATGGGGCGGGGTGTAGGTGTAGGTGTGGGCAAAAGGGGTGGCAAAGGTACAGAGCACGGGGAAGGGGGAGTTCCTCAGTAGGAGAGGAGAATGGTGAGACGGGGTCAAAGAAGGGAATAGTGTCAATAAAGGTGACATCCGCAGCGACAAGATAACTATGCAGAGTAGGAGAAAAACACCGAAAACCCTTTTTGAGACCGGGTGTAACCAAGGAAAACACATTTAAGTGAACGCGGTAAGCTTTGTCACACGGAGCAGTTGTGAACAAAGCAAGTGACCCAAAAACGTATGGGAGGAAGGGATGCAAGGGTCATGGGGAATAAGATGGAATGAGGACTTGGTAGCCCAAAACAGAAGACATCGATTAATTAAATAACATTGTCTGATTAAAAACAAAGATTCTCCCCAAAACGAAAAGGTACATGATGATGAAGAAGAAGAGCACGCGTGTGGTTTCAATGAGATGATTATTCTTTCGCGCCAAAGAACCCCATTCTGTTGAGTGTATGACACGCGACGTCCCAGTGAAGAATGCCATGGGATGCTAAAAATTTTGAAAATCATGAGACAAATATTCCGGCATTATCATCACGTAAAGAAGTGCTAATAGAACACCAAAATGAGTTTTTATTTCTTGATAAAATTTAGTAAAACAGAAAACAATTCAGCACTGTGTTTCAATAAAAATAACCACGTACGAATAATAGTCATCAATAAACGTGAACAAAATAACGAAATCCTAAACTAGAATCGCTGCGATCAGGACCCCAAATATCCGAATGAACTAAAGTAAAGGGAGACGCAATGACCACTAACACTATCCTCGGAAAATGACTCACGCTGGTGTTTCCCAAGTTGACACGACTCACAAGGTAAATCGAAAGGTTGGGCGGTCGAGGCACCATACGCTGCAAGTTGGCAAGGCTAGGATGACCTAACCGGGCATGGAGGGTGAGGGGACTCGGAGAGTGAGGAGCAAACACTTCGACAGTGAGTTAATAAAGGCCACGAGACTCACATCTGCCAATCATCATCCGCCTGCTCATCCTACAAGTAAACGTAATCTTCAAGAATGAAATAATACATTTACGGTTTAGCTAACTGATAACAGAGAAGAGGTTAAATTTGGAAACTGCAGAACATAAAGATGAGAATCAATCGACAAAGAAGGAAGGGATGGGCGTGCGCCCACCAGTGAGATCGGCAGAACCGCTTAATAAAGTGACAAGAGTAAATACCCGTAAGTAGAAAGTGCAGAAAATAAAGCTTTGTACCGGGATATATGATCAGTGGTGGCGGAATCAAGAACCCAAGGACCTAAAGAGGCTGACTGAGAAAGACAAGCAATAGAATTACCAAAGGTAACAGAGGCAAAGTGGGACCGTAGAGTTCTAACAGGTGCTTAAACCATTTCATGAAATCAAGATAGTCACTGAGACGGTAGATGTGGAGCAAGGGAGTCCAGGGAGCGGGAACACCTGAAGCGGCAACATTAATAGTAGGATGAGATGAGGATGCAAAGAGTAATAAATGATCAATGGTGTGGCCTTGCTTTATGACAATGGTCACACTTAAGTCGGATTTCCGAGAACGACCACAATCATTGTGCCTGGTGACGATGAGAGGTATCAACTGAGGCCGGAGGAAGGAGCAAGTCAGCCGGTGGCGTGGCGGGAACCCGAAGGAGAGAAGCTCATATGGTGGAGAGAGTAGGCACAGTCGGTGATCCTAGAAGCTGATCACGAGTAGCGGAATCTGGCTGAAGGTAGCCATAAAGGGCCAAGAGCATAAAGAAGGAGCTACGCCGCCCAACTCCTTCGCCGGTATCGCCAGGGGCAAGAGTTCATTGAAGTCATGGAGAGCACCGTGAATCTTACCCAAATAAGAGGACATAGAACCATCAAGTCAAGAAGAGCAATGACACCCATGAGATCCTGGACAAACACGAGAGACGCTGAGTGTCATTGGTGAAGAGGGTCTTTGTCGCGCCCAAACAGATTCACAAGTGACATGGAGCCCGAAAGATTTGTTTGATGGAAGGAGCAATAGGTGGACTTGAGAAGGCTACCGGGCATCGATCCCGACCCAATGGGGCGCCCCATCCACCGGGATGTCATCGAGCCGTGGTGAGGTGGTCAACATAGTCCCGCGCGCCAACCAAAGTTTGATGCCTGATGCCCAAGTATTATAGTTATTTCCATCGAAGTTTGTCGATGGAAAGAGGCACATTGACATAACTAGCAAAAGTAGGAGGATCGCCTCTTGGAACACCCTTATCATCGATGAAGAGTTGCCGGCGATCATGGAGACAAGGAAGCAGGCGAACCGAATTACAAAAAAGGAACGCCTGGCTGCACGGATCGCAAGACAAGGCCGATCCTGGAGGAGGAGAGCGGCGCGAGTCCACCACAAGCGGCCGTGAGGACCAGACGCTACCGGCCACGCCACCGGGAATGCGCGTGGCGGTCGGAAGAAGAGCGTAACGACGCGCCCAACAAGTGTGAAGCGCGAGAAGCTGACAGGTGGTCGGCGGGTTCGCCGTGGAGGAAGCGCGAGGTCAAGAGTGGCTGTGGGATTCGACGAAAAGTCATCAGCGACCTGTGAACACTAGCTGACAAGGGCGGTTTTGGGGAAGGGAGGCATCAAGGAAGGAAAAAAGGCAAAGAACCGAAAAGAAACACTGGCTTTGAAAAAAAAAAAATTCACCAAGGATGGCCTCCGACAAAGATTTAGTCAGGGTTTTTTCTTTCAGGCTCTGATACCATGTTGAAAAATGAAAGAGAGAAAATCATAGGATGAATCCGGTGTGTTTAAGCTACACAACTAGAAGGTATATATAGAATGCTGAATAAATACACAATAATTACAAAGATATATTTTCCCTAATTATAGATATTTACAGATATTTACAGATTCTAACAAAAGGCAGCAAAAATAAATGGGCAAATTACACTCACCCCGCTAAGGTTTTGTGAAATTCAACTCACCTTCCCTCTATTTGTCCACCCTACAATGACCTCCCCTATTCCAACAAAAAGACACAAATGGTAAGTTACATTCTCCAAATTACCCTTTCACTCACTCCCACTCTTCTCTTCTCCTTTTCTCTCAGTCACCCACCCCCTTCACCCTCATCCACCGTCTCTCTCATCTTAAGTAGCCTAAGCTAGTTTCACTTCTATTTTGTTTTAGTGGTAGCAGTCATAGTTGGAATGATAATTGTTGGTAAATCAGGGGAAGTAATTTGGCCTTTTTTTCTTTTCTTTTGGTCGAAGGGAAGGGAAGTAATTTGGCTCACCATGGTTTGCCATATTTGCTATTCAAAACTTCTTACACTATTAATGATGTTCTTTGAATCTTTTTAGTAATAGCAGCTAATGAAAGAAGAATATAGTAGAAGAAGGATTAAAATAAAATCATTGCTTCCTGTATCGTTTGAGGCTTCAAACACCATCACTTGGTTAGCAATGACTAAGAGAGACAGTGAATGAGGGTGAAGGAGGTGGGTGACTAAGAGAGAAGGAGAGTAGAGAAGAGTGGGAGTGAGAGCAAGGTTAATTTGGAAAAGGCAACTCACCATTTGTGTTATTTTGTTAGAATAGGGGAGGTCATTGTAGTGTGGACAAATAGAAGGGAGGTGAGTTGAATTTCACAAAATCTCAAGAAAGGTGAGTGTAATTTGCACAAAATAAATTGCTAAAATTACTAAACCATCTCTTTGATGATGTAGACACCACAAAATTATATCACATTCACCTTGCTTTCAGCCAAAAACAATAACACAAACAAATTTGTTAGGACATATCTTCCTACATGTAAGGATTTCATAAATGAGCTTCTAACAGCAGATTTTGTCTTTCATTTTTGCTAAAAGAAAAATGAATAGAAGGAAACAATAGCAACATATTCAGCAAAAGGTAGTTAGCAGCATCTGTAATATAAAAGAGAATGTGATGAAAAATTTATATTATTTTTCATCACATTCTCTTTTATATTGGTGATGGTAAGATTATATAATTGGCTATGGTAAAATTTACACAGGTTATATTGCCATGAAGAAAGGGGATGTGGGTCCTGCACATGTTAACCTTTCTTGGAGAAATCTACTCATGGGCTCAGTGTCTGACTTTCTAAGACAGCCTGCTTGCCCTGAAAAAGTACTGACTTCATCAACCTCCAAGTCCTGACAATAATTTTTGGCAATAGGTACAAGTTATTGAGACAAAGGTAACAGTATATTCCCCCCTCTAAAGTAGATTCCACTTATTACCTACAACTATGCAACTGGGGCAGGTTAGTGAGGAGAGGAGGTTTTACTTAGATTATAGAACAAATTATATACCACTTTGGCATCTTCTGGCTTTGGAGGGCATATTGTTTGTTCATTAGCTCGCACAGTTGAGTTTGCTAGTGATGTTGCATGTAGATTGTCTGGTAGAACAGAAAGCTGATGATCTGAACAAGACAAAGAGTTCTTAGAAATTAAAGCGCAGGACGGATCTAGGGCACCAAGAAGGTTATCAAAACTTAAGGGTTCAACATAACCCTCCAAAATAGATGAATTTGAACTTTCTGAACTGCAACCCACAATGGCAGTCTTGCCCAAAAATGTCCAGTTACTCCAGTCAAGGGATGAGTTATCATCCTGCATCGACAAATTTTATGCCTAACTCAAATTAGAAGAAATTGTAGAATTTAAAACTGACAGAGCAAATACTTATTTACCTTTGATCACACTTGAGCAATATCAAATCACCAACACAACTAACAATACCATACCTGGCAATTTTCAAAAACATGAACAGAACTGCACATAATTCTTCCATCCTCCCCGCTAGCTGTGCATAAACTAGGCTCCGCACTGGCCGGCTCCTGTGATTTCTTCCCCACCTTCCACGTCGAAAAAAATGGATGTATTTGCCGGCCCGCAAACATCCTCGAATTCTCCTAATTCATAAAAGATATGAAGCACATCAAAGAATGTCATGTCAGATCACACTAAACCAAAGTGACATATTCATTGTCAAAAAATAATAGTTCCAGATACAATGTCTTCACATGCATAAAGTGCCACATTAATAATAGCATGACCATGTTACTATTCCACACAATTCAGAACTAAAACACTCCTTCCCTCAAAAGTCATGGGATAATGATGTATGGTATGAAAAAAGCTTCCTGTATATTTCACTAATAGTGTTTTCTTTGTAGACTAACTTCACAATGTACTCAATCCCATGTTTTTCGCCACTATTCTTTGATTTTCTTTCCAATGATATTTTGCCACCTGGATTTGCACTAAATTAGAACAAATTTGGTTTGCGGCTTCACGCTATACAGCAGCACTCAAAGTCATGGAGTAATAAAGACAGATACATATGAACCAAAACTCCAATACAGCAAGCTGACCACGAGATAACCCAGAAGCACACTAACCTCCGCTGACAATTTCGCCTCCAACCGCAAATCAATCTTTTGAGCTGAATCAGGTGAAGCTGTCTCCATAATCCTATTACCCGACACATTCTTCTTCGGCGTGCTACTCTGCTTAAGTAAACAACATGCATTAGAAAATTCAAAACCCTCAACTATCACATCCTCTTTCAAGTCTAAAATTCAATGCAGTAACAAATACTTAAATTTCAGCACCACATCATTGACAAATAAGCATAAGAATTGTACCAAATCGCAAATTACTCTAATTCACCGCAATGCAGGCATGACTCAATAACAGAATTAACACAATGATTAAAATAACAAGCAATAATTTTACCTTGGAACCTCTTTTCCGGGGAGTGACAGTTCCATTGGGCTTCCTCTTCTTCTTGGTGTCATTGCCCGCATTGGAACCTTGCTCTTGGTCCTCTCCTCCTTCTCGGTTCGCACTGTGGCGCCTTGGCGTGCCGAGATCGCAGGGACTAAGCTCCGATACGGCGTCGCTCATCGGACGAGAATTGCACGTGGAAATTGGTTTGAATTTTGGGTGATTGGTGAATTAGGGTTTTGGGATTTTGGGGCGGCTGAAGAGCAGTGTGGAGTGTAACCGAAACAGAACTAGTTAGAAGAAAGTCATACATAAGCAATCGTCTGTTATTAGCTACGAGAAATCAGAAGCATGCTACCAACATAAGATGGGAAATTACTTTCATACCTAACGTTGTAGAGCGTAAATTCACACTGATGGGCATCTATCTTTTCAGGCGACGCAAGGTATATTTAGTTATCCTTGTAAATAATTGCTTAGAAATGATGTAGTTTGGGGATAATGAAAGATACAAATAATTTTGGGAATCAATTATTTCTTTAAAAAAATTTATAATTTAGTGAGACCTCATTTTAATAATGAAAGATACAAATAAAAAATTTTCATGATTTGAAAATGATAGTTATTAAGTAAAAATATAAAAATATTCTTAATTATTTAATTTTTCCCCAATATTTTCATTTATCCTTCCTTATTTGATTTCATAAATCCATTATGTTCTCAATTTAAAATTTTTTTATTAATTATTATATTGATTGAGGTGAACAGATTTTAAAAAATTAATTGTTAATTTTATATTCTTTTCTCAAAGTATGATTTTCATTTGAATAAATTACACCCACCTCCTATTAAGTTTGTAAAAATATAATTCATACCTTCTCTAGTTGTCAAACTTACACTCACACTCCCTTTACTTATTAAATTTTAAATATTTATATTACAGTCACACTCCTCATTTACAAGACAATGTTAGTAAACTCAACAAAATAACATTTTTAGTTATTAACTATTTGTAATTAATAAAATTATAAAATACCCTTAAACTTAACAGAGTGGGTAAATATATTTTTATAATTTTATTAATTAGGAACTAATATCATAAAAATGTCATTCTGTTAAGTTTATTAACATTGTTCTGTGAATGAGAAGTGTGCCTATAATATAAATATTTAAAATTTGATAAGCAAAGGTGGTGTGAGTGTAAGCTAGATAATTAGAGGGGGTGTGAGTTGCATTTCCACAAACTTCAGGAAAGATGGGTGTAATTTACTCTTTTCGTTTTGAATTATAATAATAATAGTAATAACAATAAATGTGTTATGGGTATGTTGAAAATTATGACATGTTACCAAGAATATATATTACAAAATAAATAAGTTTTAAATTTATTTCTAGGAACCTCAATAAATAATTCCATGAATTTTTAATGCAAAATAAATAATTTGTTTAAAATATTCGGGAATAACATTTCTAGGAATAATAAATTTCCTAGAAATGTAATTTTAAATCTTGAAACAAACGCCCCCTATTGTGTATAGTATTTAAAGTTCAACTTATTTTAACATTTGAAAGTGGGTTTTTCATATAGACATTTATTTTATCACTATCAGATAAGACAGTAGTCCCCATTCACCTCAACTTTGAAATGTTCAAATAACATTTTTTCCATTTAAAGTTCTTCTATCTTATTATGAAGGAAGGGCTATTGTCACACCTTTGTATTTTTTATCACACTCTTTTAGTGACTTTTATTTTACTATTCCTAAAATACCTTTGTCTAGTGTTTAATCTAACCATTTGTATGTTGTCACACCCTTAGTTATTTATAATTAACTTTTTTATGACTTCTCAAAAATTCATGACATTGTTGTCATTGATATTTTTAAAATAATTCTTTGGCCAATTTTAGGAATAATAATTTTTAAAATTAAGCACATGCAAGTACACTAATAACTGAAGAAAGGAATAATAATTTTTAAAATTAAGCTCGGATGGAAATTAGACATGAATGATGATCATAGATTTCAATCATCTAAGTACAAGATATGACTTTAATAAGTTGAACAAGTACTATATTTATTATTTGAGTTGTTACATTGAAAGCTTGTGAAGAAATATTATAATTTTTAAAATTTTATATGAATTAATTTTAAAAAAAAAGTTTTACATATCGTGTCTATATTGTATGCATATTGTCTCTTAGACTTCTACAAGTCAAAATATGTTGTTTTAACCAAAGACTTATAAAAAAGTAAACTTAATAGGCGTAACTCATTATAGTTTTACTTAAGTTTTAATTAATTCTCTATAGTTTACATTTTTTTTAATCAAGTTACTAATTTAGGTTGAAAATAACACAAGAAGAGATGTTGACTCATACTTTAACTTATTTTTTTTATTCTGAAAAATTTAAATAAAATCTATCAAGTTTACACTTGAAGGCAACAGAAACACTTTGTTAGTAAGGTTCAAAAAGAACTATGTGAAAATTTAGAAACTATTTAAAAAGATTTTTCAAAAATATATATAATAGTAAATCTCAAAAGCAAAACAAAGAGATAAGAAGAGATAAAGAGATATTGTACAGTAATTTTTATACTGATTCGGCCAGAGAAAGAATAATAATTTTTGTATAGTCTTCTAAAGCTATTCCTGTGACCAGTAGTTCCACTTTACTATTTTTTCAAGAGTCTTTTTACTAGCCTCTCCAAGCTAACCAAACAATGATCACTAACAAATCATGGTACAATGATTTGGTTTAAGGTTAGTTCTCTCCAAAAAATAAACACTCAAGTTTTTCTAAGAATGAAACTATGTATGACTTAAAAACTCGAAAGACTTCTTTTTAACAATTCTTCCTAAAAAGAAAATATTGTCTAATGAGAACTTAGAAAGAAGCCTTTTATAGAAATTGAAATTGTTTACAACATGTAATATGCATTATGAAAGAAGAAGAAGAGGGATTTGCATTTTAGAGTTCTTTGCAATTTGTCAAAAGTCTTCCAAAAAGTCTTTCAAAAAGTTTTGAGTTGTATACCCATGACATCTTTTTATACTTGATCTGCAAATCAGATAGTTGCCCTTTGATTTAGCTTCCACTTGACACTTGTTGATCTTCTTTTTATGTCCTGGGGAATGCCATCTAAAAGACTATCTCGGTTGTGTCAGATCTACTTTTGTAGGTGTAGAGACAATTGTCAAATATGACTTCTGAGTGAAGCTTCAAAAACTACTTTTCACTCCTGGTCGTGGTTTCTGAATATTTCTTCTAGAAGTTGGGACAATTGACCAAATAAAAAAGTAACATGTCGTTCTTAGCCTTTTTTGGGTGTTGATTTAATTTGAAATTTGAATTTTCCCTCCTTTTTTGCAAAGCGTGCACGTTTTCTGAATATGCATGCTTTCAAATAAACATTTTCCAGTCTATGATCTTCTTATTGATCTTCATTTCTTCAATCCGAGCTTGATAGGAATCTTCTCATCAAGATTGAAGATTGCAATCACGACTTGCATCAGGCAAAGGTAGATTTCTTCATTGAGTAGTGCTTTATGAATGGGTGAACTTATTTTCTAAAGATCTGAACTTGGTTTCTAATCTCAAAATTCTTTTCTCGTGTACCCAGCATACACAAGTTCATTTTCAATCTATTTTTCACATCATTAAGGTTCTAAATCTCTTTGAATAAAATTATAATCATGTTAAAACATGACATTGTGAAAAATAGTTCATTGTTTGAATCAGTATGTTTATGAGAATGTTCCTGTTAAATACTATAGAAACTTAAGTAAACTGTTAGTACATTCTTCAAAACATTTTAACAAAATTGTTTTATTGTCACTTAAAACTCAGTCTATAGAGCTTTCTGAAGAGTTCTGGACCTAACAACTGTAGGTGGAAATGTGCACGAGATGGAGGTTGAATCGTGCTTGCTTCATTTTACTTTTCTGAAACATTTAAATCAAATACTATGAAGTATGAAACTTATAGTGCAACGAAAACTCAGTTAGTAGTTTCAAAAATTAGATTTCTAAAGTATAAAATGAATAACTGAACAGCAGAAACATTATATCTGCATATGATAAAAAATAACGCGTAATAGAGAAATATAAAAGAGATCAAAGAGAGGAAGATGAGACACAAATATTTTTATACTGGTTCGGCCAAAACTGCCTACATCCAATAGTCAACAAATATTGAGGTTCTATAAAAATATCTTTCTAAACCCGAGAAAGAATAAATGGAGAGTCTTTATGTTAACCTTCCCAAGCTCTCATTTGTGACCAACAGACAACCCCTGCTGCCACAAATTGAGTAGTTCTTTCTAGCCTCTCCAAACTGAACCATGACCAGTAAACCACTTGTTACTGACAGGTTAAAAGTAGTCTTTAACTAGCATTTCCAAGCTAAACTATGATCAGTAAGAACACATCACTATTGTGTTGCAAATAGTTTTACATTAGCTTCTTCAAGCTATCTCACAACGATCAATACCGGATCCGGAATACAAAGGTTTTGTGTTTGGGTTGTCACTCAAACTAACCTACACTCAAGTTTCCTTAACATATACATTAAAAGATCCTGGGAAAACTTGAATGACTCTTTTCTAACATTTCTTCATAAGAAAAGCATAAATATATTTAAGAACATAGAAAGAAGATTTATACATATTCATATGAACTTTACTGGAGATGAGGATGTCAGCTCTAGAACCCTGTCAATATGTGCTCATTTGTTTTGAATAACAACAAAGCCAATTTAAAGAAAATGCTTTGAATAATGACTGATGTTCCTCTTGAATTCTTGAAAGATTATAACAGGTTTCTATCATTTGGCAAGAGCAAGCTGACTCAAATGAGAATATATTTTACTATGCATATGTAAACATGTTTATCTCACATTACCATATCCGAAATGAAATAGAAGTGAAATTATATCTTTATTCAAGCAATTGATAACTAACGATCAGAAGAAGTTTTCAATGCTACAAGAAACCAAATCCTGAGACTTTAGAAAGTAGTACTGGACATCAGAAAGTAAGCTTACATGAAGATATCAAGCATTCTCTGAAGACCAGATGTTACGCTCTCTTCAATCAGCACAATCACAAATCAATCTTAGATTGAAGATCAGAAAGTAAAGATTTCATCAAGGAACTGATTGCACACGTCAAAAAGCTCACTTCACTATGAAGCACATAATGCTATAGGAAAATGAGGGAAACTTGAATTTTGAATTTCAAATTTTCAAGTCAAACCTAGTTTCAAATTGGTACATCATCTCTTCAGCCTAATTGATTAATCACCAGATCTTCTAAAAGGAGGAGGTCAGAAATCATGATCAGAAAGTGAAAAAGTGATTTCTAAGGAGAATCAGAAACCTTAGCTATACAATGGCTTCCATAACTGATGTGACAGATTGGTAACCTATTCTTCTAGACTGACTTTCCAAGATAGAAACGGATGATCTACATGTGTCAATTGGAGAACTGATCAAGGGCAATGGTCATAAAGGAAGGCCATTATAAATGGAGATGCTGTAATAAGAGATTTGATTTTTCAAGAGAGGAAACTCTACAAAAATCTCTTTCTACTTTCTGGTGGATTCAATATATCATATAATCAGTTTTTATCCTTGAAGAGTAAGAAAATATTCCTTCTATATTCTTAATTAGATTTATACTCGTCCTAGGGAAGAAGTGATAGAACAAAGTCATTCAAGTTTTCCCAGGAACTTTTCATATATATGTTAAGGAAACTTGAGTATAGGTTAGTTTGAGTGGCAACCCAAACTCTTAACCTTTATATCCTCAATCCGGTAATGATCATTGTGAGATTTGGAGAGGCTATTGTAAAACTACTTGCAATACGACAGTAAGGTGTTCTTACTGCACACGGTTTAGCTTGAAGAGGCTAGTCAAAGACTACTTGCAGCTTGGAGATGCTGGGGCAAAGCTACTTTCAACATGACAGTAAAGGTTGCTATTGGTCACGGGTTTTAACTTGGAGAGGCTAGTGCAAGACTACTCGTTATAGCTTGGAGATGCTAGTCAAAGACAACTTGCAACTTGGAGAGGCTGGGGTAAGACTACTTGCAACTTGGAAGGGCTAGGGCAAGACTACTTTCAACATGGTGGTAGAGGTTGCTACTAGTCACGGATTGTAACTTGGAGAGGCTTGGCATAACTACTCAATCTATGGCAGCGGGTGATTTCTGAAGGTCACAGATGAGAGCTTGGGAAGGCTAATGTAAAGACTATCCATTTGCTCTTTTCTTCAGTTGAGAAAGAAGTTATTAGTGGAACCTCAACATCTGTTGAGTACTGGATGTAGGCAGTTTGGCCAAACCAGTATAAAAATATTTGTATCTCATCTTTCTCTCCTTAATCTCCCTATATTTACCCATTGTGTTTCTTTCAAATACTGATATTTTGTTCTCGCCATTCTATTGTTTATTTTTGTGATGAACATTTATTAACTGCCTCAGAAATCTACTTTCTAAAATCACTAACTATGTTTCCGCTGCATTACAAGTCTCGCACTTGATATTATTTGTTTTCTAGTGTTTCAGAAATGCAAAAAGAAGGAATGCACAATTCAACCCCCTTTTTATGCACATTTACACCGACAAGTGGTATCAGAGCAAGGCCTTTGAGGGGTTAAATAATCTAACGATTGTAGAGAACAAGATCTGAGGGATAGAATGACATACATCCTCTTCACAAGATCAATCTATCAACTGATCATCTTTTGTTGATAAGATTCTTTGATCTGGCATAGTTCGCTTAAATAATGAAAGGGATTCTGAAGAGACCCATAGACAAGAAAATATTGCAAAGGAGAAAGTTCAGTTGTTCCATCAAGTAAAGCCTTTATTCATATATGCTCTAAGCTGAAGCTGAATATGTTACATATGTATTGCTTGTTACATATAGAAGGCTATATGAAACAGACTGGACATGATATTTGAACATCTTAAACCATTTCAAGATATCCTTGATTTTGAGATTGTCATATCAAACACAATGCAACGCTAAAGCAATGAAAATTGCTAAAACTTCATTTGAAGTAGAAAGATCTGATATTGATATTTGAGAATGATTATGGAGATGAGATCTCTATCTATGAAAAATGTCAAAAGTCTTTAACGACTAAATTCATGAGACATTAATCTCATGAATGACAAATCAGGACAAAGATCATCTTGAGAAAGCTAATCTGCATATCGCAACAAGCTTTGACATCCTGTATCAGGATTTCTAAGCCTAGTGCTATATATCCCTATGTAAAGAAGAAGAATGTACCAAATATCTAGAAAGATGTGTCAAGAGATTATAATGTGCTAAAACTTGATGTTATGTGCTTCATGAACAAAGAACATCAACTAGAGATAAGCAAGGTAAATGTCTCTGCATTTCATATTTCCTATAATATTTTATCTGCTTCATGTGATGAGTTGCTAGATATTTATCAAGCGTATTCTTCTATATATCTCAAACCAGTCAAAGAACTCTTAAAGTTGCCATGAAAACTTGAGAAGATCAAGCCTAAAGCTAGAAAGCTGGAAGTAAGATATTCTCCAAGGAGATTTTATTCTTCTCAAGTTCTATAAATCTGAAGCCTCCAAAAGGTCATACCAAAATGTCAACAAGTTATTTATGAATTCTTGAAGAGGACTTCATGGCTTTTAAAAGATCTGACCTGTAACATTTGACATATTTCAAAAAAAGAAAAACTTTTTGTGAAAATGGCCAGACTCTATAGTTTCTGAAAATCGGTTTGTGATATATAGTCTTCTGTTTGTGCTCTTCTTGCTATATGAAAAGATACATTCTTAACAAATGATTCACGAAAAGAAATTCCATTAGAAAGGTTGGAGAATCTCTTTCTTTGAAGCTAACAAAAAATTATCCAAGGAAGTCTGGGTACCAAAAATCAAATCTTTTTCTTGCAGGTATATTTGAAATATTTCTCTGGTTGAAGTTTCAAGAAGCAAATAGATGATGATCATTCTAGATATCATATTCTAAACCTGAGAGTCATTATATATCCTGAAGGATAATCTTCTCAAAAACTCTCAAGTACGATGATAAAAAGGGGTTAAAGAAGATCTTTCTGCCAATCTTGATGATCTTAAGGAAAGCCATGAGAAAATTATATCTTAAGGAAGTTCCAGAAAACTAGTAGGTGGAAGCCAAAGCATCAGAAAGTAGGCTCCAGAACCTCAATTCTTAAGAAAGTATGCTCGAACCATTTCAAGATGATTAGAAAGTAATCTTTTTGGACTATGATATGAGTAGTATGAAGACAACATAGAAGCTAAAGGATCTCAATGTACAAAAACTACATGAGAGTTTCTTATTTAAGATGGTTTTCTATGGTCTAAGTTCATAGAGCGACTCCTTAGGGCATGAGAACTAACTCATCCTTTGGTTATGTATCAATTGTGCTTTCATCACCACTTATGAACTTGAATGTTTTGGAAAAAGCTTTGAGCAGTCAAAGTTAGGTGGAAGCTATGTTGAATGCGCTAACCAAGTTTGAGAGAAAAGCAAAGTCTACATAACATGTTGAAACATCATCATATGTACAAAAAAGATTTTCAAAGACAATCTGGACAAAGCTGATATCATCAGGACAAGCATGGCTGCACAAGGGCTAAAAAGAAAAGCACAAGTGATGCTACAATCTTTGCACCCAGATGCAGCGGATAAGGAATCGGCCGAAAGACCATCTCTTGAGGTACTCCTTTCACCTATCCTATAAGATAATACTAGTGTTATTTGTCTTATCAAGAATCCTTTCAGCACTCTAAATCCATGTTTTTGTTTGTAAAATCCTTTTTGTGTTTTTCTATTTTTGTAAAAGCTTTCTTCTTTTCTAAATGTCTTCACATCTGCATAAACATTTATGCATAAAACATCTCTGGGGATTCCTTCTTCATAACTCCCTTCTAAAGATCTAGTAAAGCTATCAGAAATCATCAAGCAATATATCCTCTTGAAGACACTGCATATCAAGTTTACAAGATCAGAGAATCAGTGGATATATCAGCTGTTAGTTTGCAAGACCATAGATCTCTGTGAAGAATAGTTTATCAGCTTGCAAGATCAAAAAGAAAACTGTTTCATCAGAAAGAAGATAATTTGGTCGAAAAGATGAACTTGGGAATTAGAAAATAATGGCTATATAAAGTGCTGAAAGATGAGCTTGTGATGAGTTTATAAAGTTTCTCCAAAGGATCGGAAAGTATTTTGTGGGGTTCGGAAAGTAACTCCTTCAGAAAGTGATATCAAGAGGCAGAAAACTCCTTTTCTAAAACAAGCATGAAAAGGCGGGATAATTCTCACTCATTTGGGTTTCTCTTTCCCACATCACGTCACCTTCAATCATGTCATATCTCATTTAAACTCCATGACTCATACATCACCTCTACTTTATCTTCCCAAATACACTTCCTCAAACCACTTTGTTTTCTCCTAACCTCAAACACTTAACCGTTACACTTTCTATCTTCATAACCACAACTAGTTCTCTTCAAACCCTCTTATTTCCTTTTCTTTAATTATCTTCAAGATTCCATTTTTCAACCTCTTCCTCATAAACACACCCATGTACCGCTTCAATGGCAAAAGAAAAGAGTGTGGCTCAATATACCTCTATAAAATCATCTTGTCATATGTATGATGACGTTGGCATGCAGGATCACTATGAAAAATTCTTCACTTCAAGAAAAATGGCACCTGAAAAATCTTTGAGAAAAGACCTACGTGAAGAAATCGCCATTCTTAATGAGGTTTTTACTTTCCAGAAATGGGAGGATTTTCTGGAAATAAATGAATTAATCTTCTCGCGATTGGTCAATGCCTTCTATTCTCATCTGGAGAGACCATCACAATCCTATATTAGAGGTATGATCAGAGATTGCTCCATCAAGATCACAGTTTCGGGACTTGCCAGAATCATCAAAGCTCCATGTGATGGGATCATCTGCAAATCCTCACCAGATTGGGCCAAATCTCTGAGTGAAAATGAAGGAGATGTATCCAAGTATCTCACTGATTCCATCCTTCACAAACCCAGTCAAAGTACCACTGCCATGCTGAGTGCTAGGGCAAGAAAGTGTATACAATGGTACAATTCTCTATCCTTCAACAGATTGGTAGCACAGATGCTCTTGTTGGAATGGACTACATGCTTCTTTATTGCCTGATAGAAAAAAAAAAAAGTGAACCTATCTATGCTCATTCTAGATTACATAATGAGTACAGCAACAAAAGAGACGCGAAGAATTGTGAGTTTTCCTTATGGCATGCTTTTGACCAAGGTGCTTCAACGTTTAGACTTTCCTCTTATCACCGAAAACTATGAGCTTTTGGAAGGAACCATCTTCACATGTTCCTCCTTCAGAACTTCAAGAAAGAGGTCAACGGTCAATATTGCTGAGCCAACAAGGTAGATGTAACATCCTAATTTTTAACCCAATTCTCTAGAACATATTTAAATTAATCATTAGTCTATTATGTCATAGTTTCCTTTTTACTTTAAAATACTTAGCGGAAAATACTGATAAATTTTTTTTTGGAATTATAAAGGCAAAGTGAGAGCCGCACGACTTGACGAACAATGAAGCATGAAAGGAATGAAACGCAATCCAAATAAACATATCATAAACACCTGATCATAAAACATGTAAATGCACAGAATAATTTAGCAAACTGCATAAGAAGATATATATATATATATATATATATATATATATATATATATATATATATATCATGCCCACCCAAGAAAGGCGGGACTTAGTTTGGTACAATAGAAATACACGGAAAATGGAAGTACAACAGAAGGCATAAAAAGAAACTCTCCTAACTTTAGTGCGCCTGCAAATAGATAGCCTTAAGACAAAAGGAGGCTATCCTGGTCTAGTCAAAGCTTGGGTACCAGAATGCGACGGTCGTCTCCTACTGCGGGCCTCTCTGGAAAGGAGGGACGTATCCGATCCACTGGGCTATCTCTGCCGGGGTGGCTATACGTTGCATCGGTCGGGCATGAGCTCCACGGCGGGGAATCATCCTCACCCATCCTCCACGTATTGGCTGAGTGACAGAAGCCTCGCTACCCTCCCCAAAGTCCATCGGTACAGTGGGGGATGATCCCTCGGAAGGTACCTAAGTGGCAGAGTCCTCTGAAGGGTCCGTCTCGGAGAATGATAAGGGCGAACGGGGCACATACTGTGGGTAAGCCCGGATAGCAGAAGCTATCAGCAGGGTGCGGCGGATCCGCTCTTCTCGAGGGCGTGCGCGCTCAAACACAAAGTCATCGCCGAAAGGTGAGGCATGAGAGAATAGATAAGTATGTACAGGGTGACTGAAGGGCCGTCCAATGAACATGAATATACGAACGACACAGCGACCCACAAAATGGTATAACCTGTGGTCTAGATCATGATGCACCTCCCATGTCGGGGTGTCCACAAAAATCACGAACATCGCCATTTGAAGACGTGACGGGAAGAAAAGATAGAGGGAGTGAGAATCTTGCTAAAAAATCTCAGTAGGGCCTCCTACTACCTAAGTGTCATCATCTACGTCCTCAGGAACCTTGGGTTTAGTGTATAAAATAAGTGAGCATGTATTAAGTTCATTTTAAGCTTTAAAAACATAGTTAGCTAAGGTCCATTCATTTTAGTATGATTCTTAATGTCATGGACGCAACATAGCAAAGAATGTATGTATGGTTCTACTTAATGCAAGAATCATAATCATAACATTAAGAGCATCATAATGGTGGCATAAAGTGGCAATTGAAATCTCATATGGGAAAACTTTGTGACATAATCATCATACTTTACTTCCTCATAGGGCCACCTTAAAAGACATTCATTCCTGGGGGTGCTCGGCTGAACCAGTGTTACCCAGAACGTGTCACATCTCTAGGTTATGAGCTCATACCTAACTAGCAGTCATTAGTTCTTACTTATCAATCTCGATAAACGTATCATAATCATAATCCTGACTATCTAGTACGGGCTAGGGGGCATTTCTTGGGGGTGCTCGGCTGAACCGGTGTCACCCAAGAATACATCTTGGTACCGATGTCACATGAGTTCTTTGGAGGTGCTCGGCCGAACCGGTATCATCCAAGAACTCATCTTAGTACCTCATATCTCATAAAGAAAATCCATAGGTTTTTCAAAAACTTTCTAGGTCCCCAAATTTGTCAGAAATTTGGCAGTATAACAGCAGCGCATCGGATTTCTTCCAAATTTACTTTATGCCACATAAACAAATAGAACATGTATCCTTAATCATGAATTCATACGTTGACATAATCATTCTCAAATAGAACATACATTCACATGTAACATGGAAACTCATTATGCTCTTGATCCTACGGTATCTTATGCTTTGACCCTTACGGGCCTTATACTTAAGATGTAATTATTCTATCATTCTCTAGCAACCTCTTATGCACCTAAGGATTCTCTTCTAACAAATCTTACTATCATTTATGTTCTTTAATAAATCTGGGCAGCACCATACTCTAAGGGTAGAGTTATATACCTATGATTACGGGGTTCTAGAACTTACTTTTTAGACCCTTTCTCGGTTCCGTCTTAGCCTAAGGTGCTGTAAATTACATTTAAACCAATTATGAGGCATTCCTATGCTTAAGAACTAATTATAAACCATGTTTGCCATATTATGAGGTTGCTGGACAGAATCCAGAAATTAAATGTTCTAAGAGTTATAGGATTGCACTTTTACGGTTTCCTAGTTATTAGTTTCTCTATAGGTGCTAAAATTCAATCCTACTTCAAATGTAACCAAATTTTTCATGATTAATCAATCCTAAACTAATTATTATCATACTAAAACAGTTTTGGCATTAATTAAGATTGAAGGGGTTAAACACACGTTAAATTCCAACTTTACAATTTTTCTATGAAGCTAGTTTCTCCCCTAACATGCATAGAAGTATTCCTACCTCATCATATGTCATTTTCACACATTCTAACACATCAAAACATCATCATACAACAACAAACACATTAAGGCAAAACCAAATTATTCAAGTCCAAAAAGACACATAATTTGACATTTCTAAAGCATATAAGTTGCTAGTTTCCCTTGGAATTATTTTAGAACTTCTAAAACTCTTCGCAAACTATTTTATTTTATCAAGAGGCTAAAAACAACCTTAGGTCAGTAACCCATTTAATACTTCTTTAGAAGAGGATTAAAATCATAAATCTTGTTGGTCATAACTTTATAAAACTCATCAAGCTTAAAGAAAATCCTAGAACATAGGTTGTTGGCCCTTGTAACTAGATGGAACTCATTCCAAGCTCATCATTATTACTTGGCTGAAATTATACATTCAAATAATGCTTCCATATTAAACTTTAACTTGAGATAAAATGGGCAAGTCTTTGAGCTCTAAGGTCTTTAAGCGATGACAAAATATAAATATGCTATACACTTCATTTTTATTCTTCCTTACAAAGTAAAATAAGAACTTTAAAGTAAATATGCAAGACTTGGAAGTAAATATGCAAGGCTTGAAATTTAAATATGCAAAACTTGAAGTAAATATGCAAGGTTTGAAAGTAAATATGCAAGGTTTGAAAGTAAATATGCAAGACTTGAAGTAAATATGCAAGGCTTGAAAGTAAAAATGCAAGACTTGAAATAAATATACAATGCAAGTTCATTTCTTTATTTTAGTGTTCTAGGCCCAGCAATAATCGACTTCAAGGCCAAAATAGAAAGGCTTTGAGAATTAATTAGGTGATAATGCAAGTCTTGTTTTAATCTTTGAGTCCTTAGGTGATGACTTGAAAATAAAGATGCAAAGCAAGAATATAAACATGAGTGCAACCTCAAAATAAATATGCAAGTTCATTTATATCTTATTAGAGCTCCTTCAAGACTTTAGAGGAACTTAAACTTTAACCCAAACTCATCATGACAAGATAAAGTGAGGTCTAGAGTTCTTAGAACTCAAGATAATATTCCTTAAAAATATAACCATAAATGAACTTTATAGAACCTTTATGAAAACTCAAGCTTTAGAGATCTCTTTGTGGTGAACATAAAGTCACCAACTAGAACTCTCATCATCAAGCTATCATGAGGGTTCATCCAACAATTGTTGGCCGAAATTTTAAAGAAAAAAAGGAAAGGTAAGAAGCCGAAACTTAAGAGCAAGAAAGAACCATTTTGAAACTCTAGAGACTATAATCTTGATGATGTATTAACATTGATACCATGGGTCCTCATCATTGAGTTCATGTAACTATTTTAAAACATAATCAAAGTTAAAGATTTCAAGGTTCAAGAAAGAAAGAACTATAAATATTTTTAACTCAAGAACAAAGATCAAGCTTTAGAGGTTATTCAAGTGATGAACATCATCATGAAACCCTCATCATCAAGCTCTCATTCCTTTGTTTTCAAAGGCTCATGGCCGAAAATGAAGAAGGAAGAGAAGAAGAAAAGAAGTTCTAAAAAGATTCAAGAGAAACCATGAACACGTAACTAGATTAAGAACTTAAATGAAAGAAACACTTGAAAGAAAATCCCTACCAAGTGATTGGAGGTTGAGATGAGTGAAGAGGATGAAGAACTTGGACACTTGAACTTTGAGAGAAAAAGAAAACTTTGAAGTGCTCTTTGAAAACTTACACTTAGTAAATGAACCCAAAATGATGCAAGTTCACCCAAGTATGCTATTTATAGAGAAATGAAACAAAATGAGAGGTGTAATGGGGAGGAAAGCTTCGGCCATTACAGCCACAAGGAGGAGAAAATATCTTCTCTAAGGTATGGTTCAAGGCATGGTGGAAAGCATGGCTAGGTATGGGTTCAAGCATGGGTACAAGTATGGGTCAAGCATGGTTCTTTAAGTGAGAAACAAATCAACATGTGATGCAAATGGGGGAGGAGGTAGCTGAAACATGCATCAGCCATGGGGGAGGATTTCTTGCATTTTAATTGTGGTTTAGAGTTGTGTTTAGGTGTATCTTTGATTAGGATTAAGATTAGGAGTTTGTAAGAAAGTGTTTAGGTGAGAAAATGGGTAATCAAGGTTGTCAAGACATGTTTAAGGAGTGGTCTTGCATCATTAGTGAGTTATAAATTCATTTTAGTTCATCAACAACTCTTGACACAATTCCATGATTTAAGGAATTGGAAAGAGAAAATACTATCCATGATTTAAAAAGAGATTTAAGTTTAATCTAAGCAATTTTAGGTTCTAATTAATTTTAATAGCTTATTTTGACTCTAGATTAATTATGGAAATTAATTAATCTTCAATTAGAGGCTAATATTGCTTAGGTTTGCTTAATTACGTCATTAAGCTCAAAAACACTATTCTAGGGGCAAAATCATAATTTTGCACAAAAACTGCCCGGGACCACCGAGACTTAAACAGACGCTTTTAAACATGTAAAAACATTGTTTTAGACCTTCGGAAAAAGTTTCGGGCTCAAACGACACCTTTACCTGCGTAGAAACGCTATAGGGGTATTTTGGTTATTTTGACCCAAAACTGCAGAGAATGAGATTTTCGCCTCCGAAACCATTCAAGGGCCATCCAATTCCCTTCAAACATTGAGTTGGCCCTTCGACGATCACGTCGCCATTCTCAGTGCAGGCGAAAATAACCTCAGGGGCATTTTGGTCATTTTCCTCTTAGACAGAAAAATCGGGGCGTTACAGTAGAGCCCTAGAATAAGAAGTGAACAAGCTTGAGATGTAACGCTGGATTTTTCCCACATGCTGTAACGCCCCGATTTTTCTGTCTGAGAGGAAAATGACCAAAATGCCCCTAAGGTCATTTTTACGCAATTCGAGGATGGCGGCGTGATCCTCGAAGGGTTAATTCAATGTTTGAAGGGGATTAGATGGCCCTTGAGTGATTTCGGAGGTGAAAATCTCATTTTCTGCAGTTTCGGGTCAAAATGACCAAAATACCTCTATAGCGTTTTTACGCGGGTAAAGGTGCTGTTGAGCCCGAAACTTTCCCCGAAGGTTTAAAATAATGTTTTCATGTGTTTAAAAATGTCTGTTTAACTCCTGGTGGTCCCGGGCAGTTTTTGTCCAAAATTACGATTTTGCCTCCGGAATAGTGCCGTTTGAGCTTAATGACGTAATTAAGCAAACATAAACAATATTAGGATTTAATTAAAGATTAATTAATTTCCATAATTAATCTAGAGTTAAAATAAGTTAATAAAATTAATTATGACCTAAAATTGCTTAGATTAAACCTAAATCTCTTTTTAAAACTCAAGATTCCTAGTCTTAGAATCTTGAATAGTATTTTTTCTCTCCAATTTCCCTAAATCAAGGAATTGTGTTGGTATTGGATTCCTTGTTAATGGAGTTTGACTCCATTAATGTAGCAAGACCACCTCCTAAACCTAGTCTTACAAGCCTCTAATTAACCATTACCTCACCTAAACACTTTCCTACAAATTCTTAATCTCAAACATAATCTAAAACACACCTAAACATACTTCTAAACCACAACTAAATGGAAGAAATCCCTCCCCCATGGCTGATGCATTTTGGCCACATCATCTAAATTTTATCACATGTTTTAAATTTTAAACACTCCTTGAGCCATGCTTTGAGCCATACCTTGAAGTATACCTCACCATACCTTGAACCATACCTCACCATGCCTCAAGATCATAACATCTCACCTCATGGACCTCATGGACTGCCTTGCCTTGGCTGAAACTCTTCTCCTCCCTTTGCACCTTTCATTTGTTTCATTTCTCTATAAATAGCACACTTGAGTGAACTTGAAACACCTTTAGTTCATTTGCTAAGTTTAGAGCACTCAAAGCTTTCCTTTCTCTCAAAGACCAAGAGTTCTTCTTCTTCAAACTTCTTCATCTTCTTCATCCCCTTCAACATCATTTCACTTGGTAGGGATTTTATTTTAAATATTTCTTTCATTTAAAGTTCTTATTTAGTCATTGACTTGATGGTTTCTCTTGAATCTTTTAGAACTTCTTCTCCTCCTCCTATTTCATTTTCGGCCAAGGGCCTTTGGGGAGCTTGGAAATGAGAGCTTGATGATGGGGATTGCATGATGATGTTCATCACTTGAGCAACCCCTAAAGCTTGATCTTAGTTCTTGAGGGAAAAGATGTTTTTAGTTTCTTTCTTTTTATCTTGAAAACTTTACTTTGATGTTGTTCTAAAATAAGTGTATGAACTTAATGATGAGGGCACATGATCTTGGTGTTAATACATTATCAAGATCATGATCTCTAGAGTTTTAAAATGGTTCTTTTCTTGTTCATGGCTTCGGCCCTATTTTCCTTTTTCTTTCTCTAAAAATTTGGCCATCATTGGTGGTTCAACATGGAAGCTTGATGATGAGAGTTTCTAGATGATGACTATGTGTTCATCACAATGAGACCTCTAGAGCTTGAGTTTTAACAAAAATGCTATTTATGATTTTGCTTCAAGTAATGATATTTTGTTTACTTTAGCTTGTTGTGATAAATTCGGGTTAAGGCTTAAGTTCCTTCAAAGTCTTGTAAGAGCTCTAGAAGAGATATAAAAATGAACTTGCATATTTATATTTCTAGCACCTCATATTTATATTTCAAGCTCTTGCATCTCATATTTACCTTCCTATGTTATCACTAAACTCTAAAGATTAAAGAAAAGGACTTGCATTATCACGTTTAAGTTCAAGCCTTGCATTGCACATTTATATTTCAAGTCATCACTTAAAGAACTTAAAGATTTAAAACGAGAGCTTGCATATCACCTAATTAATCTTGAAGCCTTTCTATTTTGGCCTTAAAGTCGATTGTTGCTGGGCCTAGAGCACTAAAATAAAGAATTGAACTTGCATATTTACTTTCAAGTTTCGCATACTTACTTTGTCCCTTGCATATTTAATTTCAAGTTCTTACATTCCATATTTACTTTGAAGCTCTCACTTTACTTTATAATGAAGAATAAAATGGAATGCATAGCACGTTTGTATTTTGTCATCACTTAAGGAACCTAGAGCTCAAAGACTTGCCCTCATTATCTCAAGTTAAAGTTTGATTATAGAAACACCCCCAAGGATGTAAATTTGGCCATGTGATGTTGATAAACTCAAAATGAGTTTTATCTAGTTGCAAGGGCCAACATTCGATGTTCAAAAGTTTTCCTATGTTTTTAAGAGTTCTATAAGGTCATGATCAACAAGATTTGTAAATTAAACCTCTTCCAAAAATGTTTTAAAATAGTTGCTGCCCCATGATTATCCTTAGCCTCTTTTACAAGATAAAATGTTTTGCAAAAGGGTTTTCGAAGTCCTAAGATGATTCAAGGAGAAACTAGTAACTTGAGTAGTTAAAAACTAAGATTTTATGCATGATAAGCATGTGTATGAATTCGGTTCTGCCATGCCTTGTTTGGTGCTGAATGATGTTATTTTGATATGCTAGAATGTGTGAAAATTATATGTGTTGGGGTAGGAGTCTTGCTATGTATGTTAGGGAAGAAACTAGCTTTATAGAAAAATCGTAAAATTGAGTTCTAGCATAGTTTTGACCCATTAATTCTTTGCTTTTGCCAAAACTATTTTAGTATGTTAACCTTCAGTTTAGGATTGTTTAAATATGAAAAACTTGGTAACATTTGATGTAGGATGGATTTTTAGAGTTTATAGAGAAGCTAGCAACTAGAAAACCGTAAAAATGCAATTCTAGAACTCTTAGAACATTTAATTCTCTGATTCTGTACATCACCCTTATAATGTAGTAAACATGATTTATAATTAGTTTAAAGGCGTAGGGATACCTCATAATTGGTTTAGATACAATTTATAGCGCCTTAGGCAAAGACGGAACCAAGAAAGGGTCTAAAACGTAAGTTCTAGAACCCCGTAATCTTAAAGATGTAATTCTACCCTTAGAGTATGATGCTGCCCAGATTTGTTAATGGACATAAGTGCTAGTAAAAGTCATTAATTGTGAATCCTTAGGAGCATAAGAGGTTGATAGAGAACAATAGAATAATTATATCTCAAGTTTAAGGCCCTTAAGGGTCAAAGCATAAGACACCGTAGGATCAAGAGCATAATGAGCTATAATGTTACATGAGAATGTATGTTTTATCTAAGAATGATTATGTATACGTGTGAAATCATGATTGAGGATACATGTTCTAATTGTTTATGTGGCATAAAGTAAATTTGGAAGAAATCCAGCGTGCCGCTGTTATGCTGCCAAATTTCTGACAAATTTGGGGACTTAGAAAGTTTTTAAAAAACCTATGGGATTTTCTTTAAAAGAGATGAGGTACTAAGATGTGTTCTTGGATGACACCGGTTCGGCCGAGCACCTCCAAGAACTCATGTGACATCGGTACCAAGATGTATTCTTGGGTGACACCGGTTCGGCCAAGCACCCCCAAGAAAATGCCCCTAGCCCGTACTAGAGAGTCGGGATTTATTTATGATACGCTTATCGGTAAGGGATAAGTAAGAACTAGTGATGACTAGTTAGGTATGAGCTCATAACCTAGAGATGTGACACATTCTGGGTGACACCGATTCGGCCGAGCACCCCCAAAACGAATGTCTTTTAGGGTGGCCCCATCAGAAAGTAATGTATGATGATTATGTTACAAAGTTTTCCCTACCTGTGATTTCAATTGCCACTATTATGATGTTACTTGATGTTATGATGAATATTCTTGCATTAAGTAGTGCCCTGCATACATTTTTTAATATGTTGCATCCATGACATTAAGAATCATTCTAAAATGAACGGACCTTGGCTAACTATGTTTTGAAGCTTTAAATGAACTTGATGCATGCTCACTTATTTTATACACTAAACCCAAGGTTCCTGAGGACGTAGATGATGACACTTAGGTAGTAGGAGGCCCTACTGAGATTTTTTAGTAAGATTCTCACTCCCTCTATCTTTTCCTTCTGTCACGTCTTCAGATGGCGACGTTCGTGATTTTTGTGGACACCCCGACATGGAAGGTGCATCATGATCCGGACCACGGGTCATACCATTTTGTGGGTCGCTGTGTCGTTCGTGTATTCATGTTTGTTGGATGACTCTTCAATCACCCTATACATACTCACCGATTCTCTCCTGCCTCACCATTCGGTGACGATTTCGTGTTCGAGCGAGCACGCCCTCGAGAAGAGCGGATCCGCCGCACCTTACCGATAGCTTCTGCTATCCAGGACTATCCGCAGTATGTGCCCCACTCCCCCTTATCATTCTCTGAGACAGACCCTTCAGAGGACTTTGCTACTCAAGTACCTTCCGAGGGATCCTCCCCCACTGTACCGATGGACTTTGGGGAGGGTAGCAAGGCTTCTGTCACTCAGCCGATACGTGGAGGACGGGTGAGGATGATTCCCTGCCGTGGAGCTCATGCCCGGCCAATGCAGCGTATAGCTATCCCGGCGGAGATAGCCCAGTGGATCGAATATGTCCCTCATTTCCAGAGAGGCCCGCAGTAGGAGACGATAGTCGTGTTCTGGTGCTTGAGCTCTGACTAGACCAGGATAGCCTCCTTTTGCCTTAAGGTTATCTATTTGTAGGCGCACTAGAGTAGGAGAGTTTCTTTTTATGCCTTCTGTTGTACTTTCATTTTCCATGTATTTCTATTTCAGTTGTATTCGCTTTATGTTGTACTAAACTAAGTCCCGCCTTTCTTGGGTCGGCATAATATATATATATATCAACTTATGCAGTTTGTTTTATTATGCTGTGCAATTACATGTTTTATGACCGGATGTTCATGATGTGTTTATTTGGATTTGTGTTTTATTCCTTTCATGCTTCATCGTTCGTCATGTCGTGCGACTCTCACTTTGCTTTCACTTTTCAAAAAAAAATTACCTGTATTTTCCACCAAGTATTTTAAAGTAAAAAGGAAACTATGACGTAATAGACTAATGATTAACCTAAATATGTTCTATGAGTATTGGATTAAAAATTAGGATGTTACACATGCAAATGACCAAAATGCCTCTGAGGCCATTTTTATTGGGAAAATAAGAATAGCCGGACCTAGCCATCCTCAAAGGGCTGTTTTAATGTTGAACGGGGATTTTGTGTGTTATATGTGTTAATAGAGTAGAAAAATCTCATTTTTGAGTTCCTACACGCGAAATTACTATAACGCCCCTATGTCTAATTGACACAAAATTCATCCCCGTTTGAACCCAGACTTTGCCCGGGGGTTTGAAATGTTGTTTTTAATGGTTGCTTAATGTCTAGTTGAGCCCAGGTGGTCCCGGGAAGTTTTACAAAAAATTACCGTTTTGCCCCTGATTAAAGGCATAACGAGTTTTAATTACATAATCAACGAAACCTAAGCAATATTAGGCTCTAATTGAAGATTAATTTATTTTAATAATTAATCTAGAGTCAAATAATTAATTGAGATTAATTAGGGCCTAAGATTGCTTAGTGAAACTCAAAACCTTTTTCTTAATTCAAGAATTAGTGTTATATCAATTTGAAATAGTATTTCATCTATTCAATCCGTTAAATCATGAGAATAGTCATATGATGAGATTCCTTGCTAATAAAGGTGGATTTGCACTAATTGTGTAAGAACACTCTTTAATCTTATCTTGAGCCATCTTAATTACCCACTTTCTCACCTAAACACCTAACTACAACCCCCTAATCAAAGGCCTAACCAAATCCACTCCTAAACACACTTCTAATCCACATTAAAATGAAAGAAATCCTCCCCCATTTTCCTCTTGAAATGGCCGGCCACTTCCCTCCATTTTCATTCAATCACATGTTGAATTTCAATTTAAAAATACACTCCAAAGAACCATACCTTGAGCCATACCTAGCCATACTTTGAACCATGCCTACACCATACCATGAGAAGAGATATTTTTCTCTTTCTCTTCCTTCCCATAGCCGACCAAACACACCCCTTCTCACCCCCTCATGTTGAATTTTTCTATAAATACAAGGAAGCTCTCCAAAAAGCCATTTGAACATTTTCTTGCAAACCTCAAGCTCTCAAGTTTTCTTTCTAGTTCTCAAGAGTTCTCATTCTTCTTCTTCTTCTCCTTTTTCTTCTCATCTTTCAAAGAGACACTACCCAACCTCTCACACCTCCTACTCCTAAGGTCAAGCTCTTTTTCAAATAAGAAGCACATCTTTTGGTAGGGATTTTTATGTTGAGTTATTCTTCTTTCTCTTGTTCCTTCTTTTTCGGTTTTAAGCTTCTTCTTCTCCTCCATTTGTTTTTATCTTGATGTTGTTTAATGGTTAGAAACCATGGCTTAATGATGAGGATCTTTGATGTTAGTTGAAAAGTCATCATTTGTTTGACCTCTAGAGCTCAAGGTTTCATTACTTGGTTTTAAGAGTTTCTAGAAAATAAAATATTATGATTTTGTTATCACTTGGTTATTATGGGTTCAAGACTTTAACCCTTTCAACTTAAGGTCGATCAGTGTTTTAGAGTTTGTACTCTAAATAGGAGTCTTGAGCTTAAACCTTAAAGAACTAAATAAAAATATGTTGTGTTTTCCTTTGATGGTTTTCTTTGAGCTTGATGATGAGTCTAAGGAAACAAGGTTCTTGAAACCACAGTTACGAGAGACTCTAAAGCTCATGCCCATTGAGTAAGATTGATAGGTGTTTTAGAGCTATCACTCTAAATGGGAGTCTTGAGCCTAGAGCCTAAAGAAGTGATAAAAGGAAATGCATTCATGTTTATGTTTCAAGTCTTTGCATTTCATATTTATATTCAAGTCTTGCACATCATATTTATTTTCAAGTTGTTACCTAAAGCTTGAAGATAAGAAATGAACTTGCATTCCATATTTATATTTTTTGTCTAGCATGTTTATGTTTCGAGCCATCATCCAAACTCAAAGATTAAAAATGAACTTGCATTATCATATTTAAATTCGAGCCTTGCATATCATATTTATATTTCCATTGCCATCACCTTATTATGCCAAGATTAAAATGAGACTTGCATTTGCATATTTAAGTTTATGTCATCACCTAAAATTCTAGAGCTCAAGGTTTACCCCTTTCAATTTACCTAGGAATTTTGGTTCCATGGGCATTCACCTTTGTAGAGGTGTTTTGATTTCAAAAAGAAAATGAAACAAGGTTCAAAACGATTTTAGAAGGGACAAGTAACACAAGGAATATTTAAAACTTGAATTTTCGATCTTTGAAGTTACTAGCAATCGATTACCAGAAAGATGTAATCGATTACCAGAGTGGTCCACAATACCCAAGTATGAACTTTTGGCCTGAGTAATCGATTACAACATCACGTAATCAATTACACGATGTTTTGAGAAACCTAGAACATATTCCTGGACTCTAGTGATCGATTACCATTCCATGTAATCAATTACTTAGATGTTCTTGGAGGCCAGAAAGCATTTTCAACAGTGGTAATCGATTACCAGAGCCTACAACCTTCTTGTTTTGAAAACTTGAGCTGTGTAATCGATTACAAAGCTCATGTAATCGATTACCAGAACCTAAAATGTACAAATAAGTATTTTCCCTACTTGTATAACTTGAATCTATGATCTTGTATAACTTGAATTTACGATCTTGTATAACTTGAATCTATGATCTTGTATAACTTGAATTCATGATCTTGTATAACTTGAATTTAAGATTACGCTAGTGACGACCAGTGAGGTATGAGCTCATAACCTAGAACTCTCAAAAGGGAGAGTAATAGGGTGGCCTCAAGGAAAGAGAAAAAACAATTTATGTCACCTAAAAGATAAGATACAGTAATTCATATTATGTTTGCTAAGTTCCATGAGCATCACTATGTTGTATGTATTTTACATTACGCCTCACATTGACATGCATTTCATGATGAGGTATGATCCATTCATAACATTGAAGAAGCATATTAAAATGAATGGGCCTCAGTAAATGATGTTTTAGAACTTAAAAATTGAATCTTATGCATACTCATTATTTCATAATAAAACTCGAGGTTCCTAAGGATGTAGATGATGACACTAGGATAGAAGGACGCCCTACTGAGATTTTTTAGAAAGGTTCTCATTCCCTCTATCTTTTCTTTCCATCGCGTCTTCAGAGGTTGATAGCGAGGTTCGCAATCTACATTGACGCGCCTACATGGGAGATGCACTACAACGCCGCTCATCGGTCGTATAATTTCATGGGTCATTGTGCAGTCCAGATTTTTTGTCTACATGGACCGTCCCCTCTTATAACCAGTCTCCGGCTTCCTATTCTCTCCTGCTTCCCCTTTTGGCGATGACCTTGTCTTCGAGCGTGCACGCCCTCGCAAGGAGCGGACTCGCCGCACTCCACTGACCGCCTCCGCCATTCGTGACTTCCTGGAGTTTGTGCCCAGTTCCCCCATGGACCATTCAGAGACAGACCATTCCAAGGATTTTGCTACTCAGGTACCCTCCGAGTGTTCTTCACCTACCATGCCTATGGATCTTGGTGAAAGTAATAAGGCCACCATGACGCAGCTGATCTGCGGAGGGCAAGTGAAGATGATACCCCACAATAGGGCCCATGTTCGATCAGCGCACCATTTGGCCACCCCGACCGAATTGGCTCAGTGGGTTAGGTATGTTCCTCCCTCATAGGGCGGGTAGCAGTAGGAGCTGGCAGCTTTTGTTTTGGTGCTTGAGTATATGGCTGGCGTAGGATGACCCCCTTTTATTTTAGGGGTTATCTACTGTAGATGCACTAGGGTAGGCAAAGGTTTATGGTTTATGTACTTTCTGCTTCTATGTATTTCGGATGACTGTACCTATTGCTACTATCTAAACTTGATGTATGGTTGAACTTTATTTATATATATATGATGGTTATTATGTTATGATCTTGTGCCCTTATTCTTCGCATGAATGGTTTATTATTATTTGTTTACAACCCACACGACGTAGTGTTATCATATGCGCGGTTCACGTTTTCATCTCTTATTTCAAAAAAAAAAAAATTACCTGTATTTTCACTAAGTATTTTCTAAAAACTAGAATTAAGAACTGGAACAAAAAGAGTAATGACTAATAATTAACTTGAATACCTCCTAGGCATGTTAGGTTAAATATTAGGGTGTTACACAAGAGGCCTCCCGAAAGTCTGAATCCAACCAAGAGAAGGCAAAAGGGAAAAGAAAACTTGTCCTCATCTAGAGTGAATTTGAAGAAAAGGATGTCCCTTCAATCCAACACTTTGAAAGAAGGACAAAAAGAATAGATGAGGTAGTTTCTCAAACATCGCAAGCTGTGACCAAACCTGAGAAAGTCATCAGCAAGAATGAAATTAGGTTAAGGTATAAAAAAGATGCACAAGAGTGTGTCAAAAGTCACCATATTGCTGCAGGAAGTTAAAAAATATCAGGTAGAGGGGTATCATGTAACTGTAGTTGATGATCTTGAAGAGGAAAGAGAAGCAGAAGAAGAACAAGCAGAAATATCTTTATCTGAAGAAGAAGGAAAAAGCTTATTAAGTAGCGAGAAGGCCAGACTAAGTGCTATATTCAGTTCCAGGTCTATAGCTGAAGAATTTCAGATGGAGCCTATCATTGAAGAACTCGATAAAGAGGATCATACAATATATTCTGCTTTCATTCATGTGGTATCGCAGCTTCCTTCTTCCATCTATATTTCTCCAATAGAGGAAGAAGAAGACAGAACATTAGAAAATTCAGCACCTCGAGTAAATAAAGCTGCTGCCTCTGTGTTAGTTCAAGACGCCCCTTCTTCTGCTCAAGTTGCTCTATCCATAACTCAGGCGCTTGATATTGTTGTTGTTACTGATGAGCCTTCCCCTACTCCTACGACCACTGTTTCTATTTCTTCCACTTCTAAAAATGGTCATGCACTATCTCCTTCACCTTCAGCTACTGCACAAGATGAGACTTAGGCTGACTCGACTAAATCAGGAAAGACTGTGCCTCTTGACATCCCTAAACCCTCTCCTAGAGCTACTCCTGCATCTATCAACCTCTTGCCTCCATCCTTAATTGAGTCTTCAGCAAGCTATTAGGCCATCCTGCAGAATGTGAGAAAGGTTTCCTCTAGACAGGATAGATTTGAGGTAACGTTGTCAGAGCATAGTGTCCAGCTTAGACATATGGAAGATCTATAACTTCAGAATTTTCAAATGTTGCAGCTTCTATTTCCAGGCTCACTTCTATTTTGATGATGCCAAAAGGGGGAGAAGATATGATTTGAAGAGAATCTTATGCTGGATAGAATTCTGGGAAAATGCTGTGGATTTAGGGGAAGCTATGCTATGGTGTAAGGGCTTTGCTGAGAAAATTAGGGGGAGTCTTGTGTTGAGGGGGAGCTCAGAGATTTTTTTGTTTAGCATGCATTTGTTTTGTTAGCTTTTCTTTTTTGTTTTTGTAAATTTCTGGCATTTAGAGTTTTATAGAGTTATATATAAATAACTTGTTCTTCCCTTTTCTTATACCTTTTTTTTATGCATATATGATTTATGTTTTTTTTTCTTATTAAGCTCTTATTTATCTCGATGCTCTTTCTATGCTTATCCAATCATATATCTCTCTGTTAAGTGTTTGTTTTTTTTTGTCTTCTATGCATATGCTTTAACCTGATTGTTCATATATATGCTAGATATTAGCTTATATATAGTTTATGATTAGCCTAGGCAAAGTATCTTTAAGAGGACAAGTTGTTTGTGTTCTGATACTATTTTTAATATGTTGAGCCTTGATATGTATGATGAGGTTAATCATTTTCTTTCTCTTTAAATAGAACAGATTATCCTTAACACACATATGAGATGTTTCTAAAGAGTTGTGTATAACTTGATCAAAGTGTAGTTGTAAATACTTTCTAACAAGTCTTTAGAAACTCATGCTTACATGTTCTTGAAACAACTAAGATCAGTTGACAAGCTTCAAAACTCTCTCGAACTGTAATATGTTAATGTGTCAAAATGTGTTTTTCTTTGACAAAACCTGTTTTCAAAAGATCATATATCCTTTGTTTTGAAATTATCTTTTCATGATCTGATTCTTATGGGAATAGTTTCACAGCTCAAATGTAAAAGCTCATCCTTGCTAATTTAGGATTGATCCCTAATGAGCTTTGGAAACCTCGCATAGCAATATGTTGATCTTATCCTTTGTAAGGTTTCTCTGAGCATCAGAAACTACATAAACATTAGTGAGTTTTTCCTCCAAAATCACGAATGCTCTGTTATGTTCATCATATATCTTTGAGCATTTCTTTTAAAATTTCTTTTGAATAAAGACATGCTAAAAACGGATCTAATCAAGATAAAATATCATAGGTATTACTTGTTAAGTTTTCGAGCATGAAGGTCTTTAGAAAGTTCCTTTCCTTTGACAAATGATCAAGCTGGTTGTATATCCATAGCTTAAACGTCTTTCTCTTTGACTCTTGCTCCAATACCGTTTTAGAAAGTGGGTTAAGCTTGTTTTATGCTTCAAGCAAAACATCAACAACTATGAGTAAAAGTCACTTAAGGCCAAAAATGGTTTTATATGATCCATATCATGCCTTAAGAAAAGAACTTCCTGAAAATCTCTTTCAGTGATAAAGTTGAAAGAATATGGACTATCATGCTTATTCTTTTCATAATATTTCTTTTATTATCTCTTCAAAAGATTTTCTTCAAATTGGTTTTTCATCATAAAAAAATGGGGAGATTGTTAGCTCCAGAACCCTGTCAATATGTTCTTATTTGTTTTGAATGACAACAAAGCCAATTTAAAGAAAATGCTTTGAAGAACAACTATGTTTCTCTTGAGTTCTTGTAAGATTATAAAAAGGTTTCTATCGTTAAGCAAGAGCAATGCTTACTCAAATGAGAATATAATTCACTATACATGTGTAAACATATTTATCTCATATTACAAGGTCTGAAATGAAATAGAAGTGAAATTATATCTTTATTCAAGCAATTGATAGCTAACGATTAGAAAGTAAGTCCTGAAACTTCATAAAGTAGCACTGGACATCAGAAAGTAAGCTTACATAAAGATATCAAGTATTCTCTAAAGACTAGATGTTACACTATCTTCAATCAACACAAGCACATATCAATCATCATCAAAATGCTTGGATTGAAGATCAGAAAGTGAAGATTTTATTAAAGAACTAATTGCGCACGTTAGAGAGCTCACTTCTATGTGGAGCACAGAATGCTATAGGAAAAGAGGGAAATTTAAATTTTGAATTTCAAATTTTCAAGTCAAACTTAGTTTCAAACTGGTACGTCATCTCTTCAGCCTAATTGATCAACAACCTGAGCTTAGCTTCTAGAAGGAGGAGCTCAGAAACCATGATCAGAAAGTGAAAAAATGATTTATGAGGAGCATCAGAAACCTTAACTATACAACGACTTCTGCAACTGATGTGGCAGACTATCCATTTACTCTTCTAGACTAACTTTCCAAGACACAAACAGATGATCTACATGTGTCACTTGGAGAATTGATCAAGGGAAACAATCATAAAGGAACACTACACCAAAAAGGCAATTTTGTGGCTGTTGATCTGTGGCAGTTCATGAAAACCGCCGCAAAATAATTACTTCGCGGTGATTCTTGAGGTGGTTTTGCAACCGCCGCAAAATTACTTGCATATAGCGGCGGTTTCGTGCTCACCGCCACAAAGGAACTGTTCATTGCGGCGGTTAAAGCGACGGTTTGAATTCAAATTACCTTATAGCGGTCGTTTGTAACCGCCGCAAAGTGCAAAGTTTTTTTTTATGTGTAAATTACATTGATCATAGTGATGTTTAAATCTAGGAATCATGTATACTATTTAAACCCCTGGCTACTAGACCAATTCTAATAACTTCAATTTTTAAAATTTTTATATAAATATGTAAAAAAATTAAATATTATGTTCCTATTATGATTAGTAGCATCGTGCCTATATTCAGTCGCATTTTTTACTTTTATTTTTTACTATCTAAGTGATTAAATTTTTTGTAAATATGTTGTCACAATTTCTTAGATGCATGCCACAATGAGAAATAATTTAGTTTTAAAAGATTTGATTGGTGCTAAATAAAAAAAAAATCCAAAGAAGATTTGATTAAAAAATAAAAAACAATTAAGAAATATTATGATATAATTAGTATAATTTAAACTAATTTCACTTTTATATTTAAAATAAATAAAGCAATTAATTTCATCTTTCTCTACTTAAAAATATCAATTAAATTATCATACATATAAAAAATTTACTAATATTATTAATGATTAATATTTAATAAGCTATTAAAATACTTAAATTATTAAATTAAATAATTAATTTTTCTATCCATTAATTTGATGATTTACAAATTTATAAAATCTTAATAGTTATCATTTTAAAAATATGGTTTTTGTTGTTGTTGACAAGTTGGATTTCTTTTTAATTTTTTAACTAAATAGTTAAATTTAAATTATAATTCTTTATTTTCACCCTTATTTTTTACAATAAAAAAAATTTAAAGAACTAATAGAGCGGTGTGAATAAGGTAAACCCAAGAGACCCTTGCACTTTGCTCTCACCTTAGCAAAATTGAGACCCTCAGACTCTGCTTTCTTAACACTTTTACACTCAAACCCTCACCCTCCATTTTGTGTTGTTTGGCTTTATGGGAGATGAAGCAAATTAAAGGATTCTGAGCCTTTAAGCTAAAACTCCCCAATGCCTCTCATATCATATGTTCTCCACCCAATGCCCCTCCCTGTTCTGTGGACAAAACCTAAACCGTTCACTATTCCTTCCTTCATCACCGCAGCGATTTGATTTTGAGCCCTCTTCATCGCCGTAGCATTGCTACGTTCTTCGCTGGCACCCACCGCCTTGCTATCTCGTAGTGCTATGCCTGCCATTGTTCGCAGGTATCCTTCTGGCCACCATTTATTTATCTTCTTTTTTGTTATTTGATTTGATTTGAATCATGGATTGTATCGTATTGTATCTTGGATTGCTTTGCTTTCATATTGTATCTTGAATCTTATATCATACGCCAAAGCCCTTTTTTTCCCTTTTATTTTTCTGCAATGAGCAGGAGATCGAGGAAGCAAGAGCAGCATGAACTTTATTTGTTCAAAGTTCAATTTCTCTCAGATCTTGAAAAATAAGCTCCTGATGTGACTTGTCATTTACCATTTGCTATGTTAACTTGCTTTGTGGTGACCACATTGCAAATGGATCTAATGATAGTTTTTTCTTTCTTTCTTGTGCCTTTTTATGCTAGATCTAATGATAGCTGATTCTATATATAGGGAAACAAATGTACATGTTATGGAAGTTTGATTAGTTATTACGAAACACTCTTTGTCAAGAATATGTGATTTTTATCGAGGATAAATGTTTATTTACTGTGATTGAAGATATTTATTGAGAGCATTTGATAAATTCAAGCCCTTTATAGCATTGCTGAATTGTTCTTTTTTCGTCTCATGATTTTCTGATGTGATCGATCGTTGCTTTCAATGTGTTCTACCCGCTAGCGTTGAGTTCTCTTCATCAGGATTTGATTCCAAGGATCCTTCCTCGTTTTCGCAGAGCTATCCGCTTGTTTTGACTGGTATTCTTGTGTGCAAGCCTCGTCTGTTCAATTTACCATAGCTGTTTCTTGCTGTTGTTCTTTTGATTTTAGTGGAAGTAGCTTAGTAAGTTGGATATTAAATCTTAAAGCTAATTAGCTAACTGCTTAGATGCTTAGAAAGAGGATAAGCAATTTTCACTGATGGTTCTTGTTGTTATTACCTTCTTGGTAACAAAGTAGTCATGTTATATTCTTTTTGGTGTGGAGCTAGTGACTATATTATGCTGGGCCCTACAAATGAGACTGACTTAATTTTCCTTTTATTGCAGCGTTTGGGTTTTCTTTTTTGAGTGACAGTAGAGCCAGTAGACACGGTTGGAGATAGAAACTATAGTGGGGCAACGAAAACTACATTGGAAAAGGGTGAATCAAGGGAGCCTAAACCAAAACTCAAATTAAGGTTAATTAAATGAACAAGAATTTTGTGTTTTGTCAATTACTATTGTCTTTTCTTCTTTTGATATGCTTTTTGGATGGACTAATTATGGAGACTTTTGGTCGACATATAGAGAAACTTCTACAGTAAGCACCTGTAACTCTTCTGTTAGGTTTCTAGTATAGCCATAAATTTTGGTGATTTTAGAATTATCTATAAGATTTTTCTAGCATTTCCTTAGAGCCACTGTTCCTGGCAGTATAAACTTAAAATTGATTGTCTTTGCCTTTTTTTGTGATTTGTTTTCTTCTGCTGGCTTGATGCTTAAACCTTACCTTGAATTATGCAACTTCATTTTATAGGGAGAAATATATATCTCTTTGTAGGCAAATAGAAGATGAAAAGGTAGACTCATCAAATAGCATGGTTGATGAAGAGAGTTCACTGGAAGAAGATACTGTCCCCAGCCTTCGTTCTAGCCCAATTAATACTTATTCTAAGGACCGAACCTTTATAGAAGACTTTGGAATAATGAAACCAATAAGCAGGGGTTTATAAGACTTTGGTTCTGTATTTGTGAATTGATTCTAGGTAGAATTGATTTTAAAGTAAAGTGATTTATGTTTATTAATTTCTCTAAAAGTGATTATGATATAAAGTTATAAATTTTCACTTCTTTCGGAATCAATTTTAAAGGAAAAACTTGATTTTGAACTCTTCAAACCAAATGTCATTAAAAATGGGTAAATCAATTTTGGGGTCCAAATTCAATTCCAAACCCATCCAAAAGTGAATCCAAACACACTATAAAATAACTATTAAATAAGGACATTATAGGAATATTAAGACAAAAGCCACTAAAAGGATGAGACAATAGACACAAGGGGGTTCTCATATTATCCAAAAAAAAAGTTCTTCCATTATTTTCGCTTGTCACATTTTCTCTCAATTTTGAATTTTTAAATATTTAAAATATTATTTTTTAATTTTTGACATATTTGAATTTTTAAATCATTTCATTTTTTAATTTTTTTATATATTTATTTACATTCTTTGATTAGAATTATTATGTAACATATTTCTTTAGTTGATTTTTGTTACTATTTAATATATTTTGATCTTTCATATTTTCATTTACACTTCTCTTAATTTTTCATGATCACACAATCTTTTTATTTTTTATTTTAGAATGAATAAATATCCAAATGAATAATTTTTAATAATAGAATAACGTGTATAAAATATTATATATATATGGTAACATGTTGAGCTGGAATTTTACATGCAATTAATTAAAGAACATGTTAGAAAAATAAGGTTAATATTGAGTTAAAGGATGAAGGATAGTATGGTCCCATTATGTTTGGAACCTTTCTCATGATCCTCACTTAATCACAATAAAATTACCCAGTTAACCTTTTTATTTGTAATTCCTCTTTGCGATCACCTATTCGCTTCTTCATCACCTACTTTCCTCCAGCCACCATCGCCCCCTCTGTAGGAGCCATTATCGCCCCCATTAGTGCCTATGCCATTGTGTGTCCTCTCTTCTAAGTTCCAACCACATTTCTTATCACCAGCTAGCATTTTCTTTTAACATGACTCATGAACAACAATCGTTGATTCCATGTCAACAAGAAACAAAAAGGGAAGGAAGAGAAAAAAATTGGAACTTTCTAAAAGCTATCCTGTTTTAGGTAGATCCAATGTAACCATAATATTGTGTAATGAACTACTATAGGGTTTGTTTAGGATACCAGATTACAATTGATAGCATCCTACTCCTCTCTCTTTTTTTTTTTTGAAGCTCTTAATTCTTTTCTCCATCTTATGTTGAGGTATTTGAAAGTTTCAAGACCAAATGGATTATAGAATGATGTATCTAGGCTAGCAATAAAATTGCCTTCTTTCTCTGTAAACACATTCATCTACTGGTTAAGTGCTTTACATCCCCAAAATTCCAATTTAGTCAAATGTTATCATGAGAATATTGAGTAAAAGCTGTTAGCTCCAGAATTCTTCAAAAAGAGTAAATGCAAAATGTTTTGAGTGATAACACAACCAATTTAGAGAAAATATTTTGAAGAAGGACTAATATTTTCCTTGAGTTTCATGAGGTATTAAACAGGTCCTTATGTTAGCATAACACGAGTATTGAAGCATAAATATTTTCAATATACATGTGCAAACATGTTTAATCACGTTTGAAGAGATAGGAACTTAATGAACGTGAAAAATATATCGTGAAATGGATGTGTACATACTTAATGTATTGAAGAATATCATCATGTACAAGAAACTAAGGATCAAATTTTCATAAAGCAGCACGTGACGTCAGAAAGTATGTTTTAAATGAATATTTCAAAACAACTTTGAAGCAAATATGTTCTACAACCTTCAATCATCATAATTGCAATTATTTCATCATCTACAAGCTTTAATTGAAGTCTGGAAGATCAAAGATATATTAAGGAATTAATACTACACTTCAGAAGTTCACTTCACAGTAAAACTGTGTGCTTTACAAGAAAAAGAGGGAAAATTTGAAATTCAAATTTGAAGTCAAATCAAGTTACAGACTAACGTGACATCTCTTCTACTAGCTTGGTTGACCTCTTCAGCTTCTAGAAGGAAATGTTCAGAAACCTTATTCAGAAAGTAAAAGTAGTTTCTGAAAGTTACCTCATAAAGACTTCTTTCCAATGCACAAATAGATTATCAACACGTGTCATTTGGACTACTGATCAAAGGCAATGGTCATAAATGAAGACCATCTATAAATAAAGATGTTGTGGTTATAAGAATAAGAGACTTTTTGTTGCATAAGTGCTGAAACGCTAAAAGTTCTCCTCCTTATCTTTTCTGTGAAGTTTCATTACATCTTGTAATCAGTTCCTTGTTTGTAAAAATCTTCTTTCTACATTGTTAGTAGATCATACGTTCCTTCTAGGAATAATCATATAAAGACGTCATTTAAGTTTTCCAGGTCTGTTACTGTATATCTTATGAAAACTTAGGTGTAAGTTAGTTTGAATGATAAAGACAAACATAAACCTTTGTATCCTCAATCCAATAGTGATTGGTGTGAGATAGCTTAGAGAAGCTAAGTAAAAACTGCTTGTAATATGATTATAGGGTGATCTACAGGACACGGGGTTAACTTGGAGAGGCTAGTGAAAGACTACTCAGTTTGTAACAGCAAAGTGTATTTACTATTCATGGCTTAGCTTAGAGAGTTTGGTTAAAGACTACTCAGTTGTGATAGTAGAATGTACTTGTTCACAGTTTAACTTGTAGAGGCTGGTCAAATACTACTCGGTTTGTGACAGTAGAGTTATCTACTAGTTACAAGTAAGAGCTTGGAAAAGCTACTGTAAAGGCTATCCAACTGTCTCTAGATTAAGAGAAGTTTTTAGTGAAACTCAATAGTTGTTGAGAATTGAATGTAAACAGGTTGGTCGAACCAGTATAAAAATATCTGTATAGTATCTTCTTCTCCCTTAACTCCTTTATATTTAGTGTACTGTGCCTATCATATTATTCTGTCTGAAAAACTGACTTATACATCTTTTATCGTATCTTCTGTAGTTCAGAAAGTAACTTTCTAAAGTATCTAACGCTGTTTTCGCTGCACTACAAGTTAAATACTTGATAGTATACTATTTATTTTTTCATATTCAAAGAAGGAAAGAAAAAGCAAAACATGATTCAACCCTCCTTCTCATGTGCTTTTCTACCTCCAAGTGGCATTAGAGCTCAAGCCGCTAAGAGGTTGAGCAATCTAACACTATGGAGGACAAAGATCCAGAGGAGTTATGGCACATAATATCCACATCATAGAGGGACACTCCATTAATGGACCGCCATTCTTTGATGGTGGGGACTATACATATTAGAGAGATTGCATAAAGCTGTTCAAAAAATACACAAGTCTTGACTTGTGGAAAATCATATAAGAAGGTGACTATATTCTAACCGGAAAGGTTCCTGGAATCGATGACGCACCTTCAATATTAAGAGGAGTCCCCCAGTGTAAGTGGACAAAGCAACATAAAGCCAGAGTTTAGTTGAACTCTATAGTTAGGTACCCACTCATTTGTGCACTAAGTAAAGCTGAATATGACAAAATCATTGCTTGCGACATGGCCAAGGAGATATGGGACAGAGTAGACGCATTGCATGAAGGAACTAATCAAGTCAAAGAGATAAAGATCAGTATGCTGGTCCATCAATATGAAATGTTTAAAATGACTGACCAAGAAAGTATTGATGATATGACCACAAGGTTTATGCATATTGTAAGCCAACTTAAGGGACTGGGCAAAATGTATTCAAACTTTGAAATGATTAGGAAAATCTTAAGAAGCCTCCTTGCTAAATGGCTGCCTGAGGTCACAACCATTATAGAAGCTAAAGACCTTCAAACTCTAGGCTTGGACACACTTATTAAGTCACTAAAAGCCCATGAGATAGTGCTCTCTAAACTGCATGGTGAATCCATTATGAAGAGCAAGTTCATGGTCCTGAAGTCATTTCATTAGAAACAAAAAAAACAAAGCAATGAAAGTTGCTGGGACCTCTGATGATGAGAAAGACTCTAATGAAAAGACTGAAGATGAGGATGGAGATGAGATCCCCATGCTGGTGAGGAAGATGTCCAAAGCCTGGAGAGGAAGACCAAAGAGAAAAAGAGACATCAACCTCAAGAAGGACAAGAAGGGTAAAGAAAAACTGGAAAACATCAGTTCCTACAACTATGGTGAGAAAGAACAGTTTAAACCTAAATGTCCCAAGTTTAAGGGACTGTAGAAGAAGTTCACATAAATAAAAAAGGCATGTTAGCTACTTGGAGCGACTCTGAAAAAGAAAAAGAAGGATCAGAGGGCCAAGAAAAGTTAGAAGACATTGCTAACCTATGCTTCATGGCAGGCTATACTTCAGAAGGTGAAACTGAGGTAAATAACTCTAACCCTAATCTTTCTTATGATGAACTATCTGCTTTATATAATGAGTTGCTTGAAAACTCTCAAACCCTTTTCTTTCACAATCTTAACCTGAAGAAGAAACATCATTAGTTTGTTTTAGAACTCGAAATGGCCAAGTCAGAAACTGAGAACCTAGGGCTTAAAAAGAAGAGATAAACAGAGAAAATAAAATTTTAAATGTCAAGTTCAATGCCTTAGAAGCTGAAGCCTCTAAGAAAAATGAAAAATCTTATAAAGTTAATTCTAAACTAGAGAGGACCTCAAAGCTTCACAAATCTAATCTTGAAAAAATGGTAAATGATTCAAGGAATCTTGAACTAATGCTTAGAGGTCAAAGGCCATATTTTCCAAAAATTGATAGGTTGGGATATAAGGAGGAAATGGATGAGAAAGGAAAGGCAACTCAGCCAAAGAAAGTGAAGAACACAATTTCTTGCACTTCCTGTCATAAGAAAGGACACCCACCTGACAAGTGTTTCATGAGGAAGAAGTCTGTCCAAAAGGTTGGGAAACATCCCCTTAGAAAGATTAACCCCAAAAGACCCAAGAAAGTCTGGGTACCTAAATTAGAATTTGTTTGTTGCAGGTGTGTCTGAGAACACACGTTGAACTAGACAATAAGTAGTACATGGATGATGGCTACTTTAGACATGTCCAGACGTAGAAGGTGATTTTGAAGCTGAAGAACTTTGGTTCAGTCAAGGTTTTTAATGGAGGAAAGGCCAAGGTCATAGGCATAGGAAATGTTCATAAGGATGATTCCCACCAAATTTCTGATGTATTATTTGTTAATAGCCTGGTTCACAATCAATTGAGTATCAGCCAATTCTGTGACCAAGGCTTTAATGTTTTATTTAATGCTCATGCATACAAGATTGTAAATCCCACTTCAGGACAAGTCATGCTATCTAGAAGAGGCATGATAACACTTATATGTTATTCTTGGATAATCTTTTAGATCAAGATGTAAAATGTCTCACATCCTTTGTGGATAAAAAGTGGCTATGGCATAAGAAGCTTGGACATGCTCATATGAAGCTTATATCTGAGTTATCTCTGAAAGAGCTTTTTAAAGGCTTGCCAAAGATCAGAATTGAGAAGGATTCAACTTGTAACTTCTATAAAAAGGGTAAGCAAACCAAGGCTTCTTTCCATAACAAAAACACGATTTCAACAACTAAGCCACTAGAGCTTTCACACATGGATCTTTTTGTACTAACCAAGACAGCAAATCTTATTGGGAAGAGATATTGTCTTGTCATAGTGGATGATTTCTCTAGATTTACATAGGTTATCTTCCTAGCTTCGAAGGATGAGGTGGTTGAAAGATTCAAAATTTTTGTAAAATATGTTTGTATTGAAAAAGATTCTCAAATTACCTCTATTAGATTTAATCATGGAGGAGAATTTGAAAATCATATTTTCAAAGAGTTTTGTGAAAATCATGGAATCTCTTATGAGCTTTTTGCTCCTATAACTCCCTAACAAAATGGGGTTGCTAAAAGAAAGAACAAAAGCTTGTAGGAGATGACCAGAACTATGCTTTTAGAAAGTGGCTTATCAAAAGGTTTTTGGACAGAGGTTGTAAACACCTCATGTATATCCAAAATAAAATCTTTCTAAGGTCAATCCTTAAAAAGACACTTTATAAGCTATGGAAGGGTAGAAAACCCAATATGTCATATTTTCACATCTTTGGCTTATCATGTTTTATTCTTGACACCAAGGACAAACTGGTGAAGTTTGATCCTAAATCTGATAATAGCATTTTCCTAGGATATTTGTTGGTCTCTAAAGCTTACAGGGTATACAATAAAGAACACTATGCGTTAAGGAAAACTATCCACATTAGGTTCAAAGAGCTCAAAAAGGCCTTTACTGATGATCTTAAAGAGCTAAATGAAGATCTTGAGAAACTGAACCTTAAGGATTCTTCTAAATGCAAGCAGATGAAAGCTCAATCTTTAGAAAGCAAGCTCCAATACATGGACTCTTTAGAAAGTTTGCCCAAGACTCTAAAGCCATCAAAAAGTGGCATTTCTGAGCATGAAGAAGAGAAGTTTGAAGATGAAAGAGAGACTAAAGAACATCAAGGCTACAGGAACTACAAGGAGTTTCTAATCTAAAAGCAGTTTCTCATAACAAAGTTCTCAGAGACAATTCAAAAGATGTGAGAACCAGATCTTCTACTTTCATCTCTACCATAGAGCCTGAATGCATTGAAGATGCTTTGAATGATCAAAGTTGGGGGGATACTATGGAAAAAGAACATGACTAATTCAATAAAAGCAAAACCTGGGCACTCGTGGAGAAACCCAAGGGAAAGACCATTATCGAAACAAAAGGGGTGTTCAGAAACAAGCTTGATGAAGCTGCGAAAGTTATCCGGAACAAAGCAAGATTGGTTGCACAAGGTTATAATTAACTAGAGGAAATTGATTATAATGAAACCTTTGCACTAGTAGCTTGGCTGGAAGTTATAAGAATGCTACTTACTTTAGCTGCCTATAAAGGATTCACTCTTTACCAAATAGATATCAAGCTGCATTCCTAAATAGATTCCTTTCTGAGGAAGTATATGTGAAGCAGCCTCCCAGTTTTCAGAGTGGAAACCTTTCCAACTAGGTCTTCAAGCTAACGAAGGCACTTTACAGTCTGAAACAAGTTCCTTGAGCTTGGCATGAAAGGCTAAGTACCTTCTTGCCGAAGAATAGGTTTAGGAGAGCTAAAGTTGATACCATTTTTTTAACTCTTGAACAAAATAATCACTTTTTGATAATTGATGACATTATATTTGGCGCCACTAATCATTCTCTTTGTGAAAAGCTTTCAAAATTAATGCAGAGTGAATTTGAGATGAGCATGATAGGTGAGCTCAAATTTTTTCTCAGTCTTCAAATAAAACAACAAAGAGAAGAAAATTGATCCATCAAGAAAAGCATACAAAAGAGCTGTTGAAAAAGTTTATTATGGATCAAGCCAAACCCATAAGTCCCCTATGCATCCATTTCAAATCATTGATGCTGATGAGAATAATGAAAAGGTATCAAAAAGTAATTACAGAGGAATGATTGGTTCACTTTTATATCTTACAATAAGTAGATCAAATATTCAATTAAGTGTGGAGATTTATGCTAAATTTTAATCTAACTCTAACTAATCATACTTCAATGCTGTCAAAAGAATTTTTTGATATTTATCCGGTACTACTAATCTTGGCTTGTGGTACCAGAAAGGTACATCTTGTGAGATCGTAGGGTATTGTCATACTGACTTCACTGAAGATACAGTAAAGAGAAAGAGCCTCGTCACTTGGTCATGCAGGAAGCAGAATACCATTGCTCTTTCTACAACTGAAGCAGAATATTTAGCTACTGCCAACTGCTGCAACCAGATATTCTGGGTAAAGAACCAGCTAGAGGATCATCATCTGAGGTATTCTAAAATCCTTATCTTTTGTGATACTACTAGTGTTATTAATCTTGCTAAGAATCCTATCTAGCACTTTAGATCCAAGCATATCGATGTCAAACATCATTTTATTCATGATCATGTTCAAAAAGGGGGATGTTGAGTTAATGTTTGTAAATACTGAAGATCAAGTATCTGATATATTTATAAAACCATTAACTAAAGATCACTTTTGTGTTTTGAAAGGGCTTTTAAATTTAAAAGTTTTTAAATCTGCATAAGCATTCATGCACAAATATCTCTAGGTACCCTCTTCATAGCTCTAAATTGAGGCCTAAATTGAAGACATCAATTTGCGAGATCAGATAATTAGTTTGCAAGGCCAGAGAATCTTTTTGAAGATTAGAAAGTCAGTTGCAAGCTTAGAAAGAAGACAAGATGATCAGAAAAAAGAACAGAGAATTAGAAAAAAGGGTATATACGGTCTCACAGGGTTCAGAATCAGAAAATGGATGAATCATGAGGAAGCTATGTTAGTCCGATAGGTCAGAAAGTGGAAGAAGAGCTCATAAAATAACTTTGTTCAGAAAGTGATTCCATGTTTCAGAAACCACTCTTTCTAAAAGAATGAAAAAGATGAGATAATTCCCACTCTTTTGAGTTTCTCTCTCCCACGTCGCTTTACCTTTAGTCATTTACGTCCCATCACTTAAATAATTCCCTACTCCTCACTTGGCACACGGTACCTTCATCTTCAACCTAAACACACAAACTTCAACTGTTTCCTATTCTCTTGCTCACAAAACCTTCATCTATGTATCCTAATTGTCTCTCTCTCACAAACCCTCTCAAGCTTCAACCTTTCATTCATCCTCACATACATAACCTAAGAATAGCTAAAGGAAGAGAACTTGATTGTTGTTCTGATAAGAAGGAGCCTTTTCACATGTTTAATGAACCTCTAATGTAGGAACTCTATGAAGAAGGTTTTTCTAGGAGAAAGATTATTCCTGGGAAAAGATTGAACAACTCCCTATTGAACTAAGTTCCTATAGTCAACGAAATGTTAACTTTTCAGGGCTGGGAAGATTTTCTGGACATCTCAGATAGGGTGTTTCCAAGGATGGTGACTATTTTCTACTTTAACCTTGAAGCAAAGAATCGTACCACCCTCAAAACCACCATTCAAGATACCTACATGGAGTTTGGGTTGTCCAACTTGTCTACTGTTGTTAGGGCTCCAACTTCGAGAGTCAGCTGTTTAGCAGAGAATGAGTGGTACAAGTCACTCAGAGTGAGCACTGAGGAAGTCTCAAAGTGTCTCACTGATTCAATGCGATACTAGCTGAGCGACATTACTACTACCATGTTAAGTACAAGGGTGAGAAAGGTATTCACGATTTTCTAGTTTGCCATTCTTCCTAGGTTAGGAAGCACTGACATTTTGCTGGGGATGGATTGCATACTACTTTTCTGCTTGATGGCTAAGAGAAAATTAAATCTCCCCAAAATGATTATGGACTACGTGCTCAGTGCTATCACCAAGGAAAAATGGAAAATCGCGGCGGTTCCTTACAAGATGCTATTAATGAAAATCTTATAATACCTCAAATACCCTATTGTTGAAGAGTGGTTTGAATACCTCACAATCATAGACTGCACCATACTCTCCTTCAAGACAATGAAAAAAACAAAGTTTATACCTATGAAGGCAAGTTCTAGAAAGCAAAGCTCCCAATATTAAGGATGTTAAAGCTGAGAAAGCAGTCGAAAAGAAGTTAGAACAAAAAAAAGGAAGACAAAGAGGAAGATTGCTCTTCTTGAAAGCAATTTTGAAAGCTCTGAGGAAGCAGATCAAGCATCTGAAAGGCCTGTGTCTGAGGAGGTTCCTCTTAGAACAGAACAAAGGAATAAAAAGGGTCAGAATAAGAAGCAGAAGCAAGCTGAAACCCCAAAGGCCTCCAAACCATCAAAAATTAAGGATGAGACCTCAGAAAGTGAGATTCCACAAGGCAGACTTGACAAGCTCCTTATTCACAGAAAAGACCTTGAGCATAAATATAGAAATCTGCCTAAGGGAGTGCCTAAAGTAGCACTTATTTTAAAAGACATGTGTGATGCTGAATTGGCAAGGGCTTATTTTGAGGATGAAGAGGAAACAAAACAATTCTCAAAGAATAGAGAGTCCTTCAAGAGAAAAGGAAACTAGAGGAGGCTAGAAAACTAGAAAAGGAAAAAAGGATTCAAGGGCCCAGTAGCAGAAGAAGAAAACATGCAGTACCTGAACACTTTGTAGCAATGAAGAATAGCCTGCTAGGCCCATGACCCAGCAGTCTGGGTTTACCTTTTTTCCAGTCTCTATTGCACCTCCCCAAAAGCAAATGGCTTCTGAGACATGCTCTATCAGTGAATCAGCCACCATTCTAGAAAAGACAAGAACATTTGAGGTTGAAGTGGCTTCCCAAGGCAACAGTGATGACTTCATGACTATTAATCAGATGTTGGAATCAATGACGAAGTCCATGGAGTCAGAACCACAGTCTGAGGTAGAAGGTCTGGATAAACTCAATTTCTTCGTAAATGAGCTCTTCCAAACCTTGGAGCCTATCATTAAAGAATTATCTATGGAGCTAATCATTGAAGAACCAGCTGAGGATGCTGAAGAATAAGAAAATACAATTATCTTGATGATACCTCAACCTCCGCTTTCCATTTAGATAACCCTAGTGGAAGAGGAAGAAGATACGGCCTCCGAAATAGCCGCTCCTCAAGCTAAAAAAGTTACTGCTTCTGCTTCGGCTCATGCACCCGATCCTGCTCTTGTTATCACCACTGTTGATATTCCATTCTCTCCACCACCTGCTGCTCCACATGCTAATGTTGAGGCTAAATCGCTAAAGTTTGGGGAAACCATACCCCTAGACATGCTTGAGCCTACTTCCAAGGCTGCTCCATCCATAACAGTAACCATCCACCTGCCATACCAGCCTTCAACCGAGACTTCAATAAGTTCTATGCAGATCCAACCTCTTTTACAAAATCAGAGGGATATGGCCTCTAGATTGGATTGAGTTGAAGCCTCCAACATAGAGCATGGTGCTCAACTTTGAAGTCATGAAGAATTACTACTTCAAATTTTTCAGAATACTTAGGATATTTTTCATGAAGTAAGGTGTCGAGGCTAATGATGGTTTCCTAGTTTCTAGCATACCTCCTTTTTGCTGATGTCAAAAGGGGGAGGAGAAAAGAGAAAAAAAATCTTGTACTGAGGAACTCAGGGAGAGCATCATGCTGAGGGGGAGCTCTAAGATATTATTTGATGTTTCAGCATTTAGTGTTTATCTTTTTTCTCTTCAAACATTTAGTGATTATCCTTTTGTAGCTCTGATACTTAGGCTTTAATACATACATTTGCTATGGTTTTAGCTTTTAGCTCTATTACTATACTATGCTTTTGCTCTTATATCACTTTCTCTTACATGGCATATATATATATATATATATATATATATATATATATGTATGTATGTATGTATGTATGTATATAATGGGCTTACTTCAAGACATATATATCTTGCTTAGCTAATTAGATATCCTACTGTGATGTATGCATCATAAGTTTTAGATCTGCTTATATATGTTAAAATTATTAGCACGCTCTGATACCTAGCTACATCAGTATCTCGTTTGTATGATTAGCTCTTATACATATCTTTCTGTTGTATGCTCTTACATATATATATATATATATATATATATATATATCCTTTCGTGCCTGGATTTGTATGCCAAGATAATGCTGATAAAGTGTTGATATATATAAGCCATGTTACACGATCTTAAAAGTTTTTTTTAACATATATGCTCTGACACTTCCTCATCCACATCTTAAGCTTAGAAAATCATGCTTTGATGCAATTGGTGCTTTAATACAATTAGGATCAATTCTTTTTGAACCTTTAGAAACCTTTTTTACATACGTTGATATAATTAAGATGAGGTTTCTATGAACTTCAAAAACTTCTCCTATGTGCAAAGTTTGTATGTTACTTTGTTTTATACACAAAATCTCATCATATTTCAAAATTTTGTTTGAATAAATATAAGCTAAGTATGGATTCAAAGTCATGTCTATATATCACACATGTTACTCACTTCTTCAAACTCTTGTATTTTCAAAAAAGTCAAAATGAAGAAAAATCAAGTTGTGTTTAATCAGAAAGCTTAAATGCCTATATCTTTTACCAAATTTTCTCTGATACCTATTAGAGTGCTCTGATAGCTCCTAGAAAGGACTCTGAGTGATTTCAGAAATCATATGAAAAAATTAAAACAGCTCTAATTTAAGTCATTTAAGGCTATAAAATTTTTGACTTTATATATATCACGCCTTGAGAAAAATACTCTCTGAAAATCATATCATATAATGATTTGAAAGAATATTGGTTATCATGCTATATATCTTGTCTTCTTTGAATATCTCTTCAAAAAAATTTCTTCAAATTAGTTTGTCATCATCAAAAAATGACAGATTATTAGCTTTAGAACCCTTCAAAAAGAGTAAATGTAAAATGTTTCGAGTGATAACACAACAATTCAGAGAAAATATTTTGAAAAAGGATTAAGGTTTTTCTTGAATTTCTTGAAGTATTAAATAGGTCCTTATGTTAGTATAACACGGGCATTGAAGCATAAATATTTTCACTATACATGTACAAACATGTTTAACCTCGTTTGAAGATATAGGAACTTAATGAAAATTAAAAATATATCATGAAATGAACATGTACATGCTTAATGGATTGAAGAATATCATCATGTACAAGAAACCAAGGATCATATCTTCATAAAGTAGCACATGACTTTAGAAAGTGCGCTTTAAATGAAGATTTCAAAAATCTGAAGCAAGTGTGTTTTACAACCTTTAATCATCATAATCACAATCATTTCATCATCTACAAGTTCTGATTGAAGTCTGTAAGATCAAAGATATATCAAGGAATTGATACGATACTTCAGAAAATTCACTTTACAGTGAAACGACGTGCTTTGCTAGAAAAGGAGGGAAAATTTGAAATTCAAATTTAAAGTCAAACCCAGTTACAGACTGACGTGACATCTCTTCTGCCAACTTGGTCAACCGCTCCAATTTCTAGAAGGAAAACTTTAGAAACCTCATTCAAAAAGTAAAAAGTAGTTTCTGAAGGTTATCTCAGAAACCTCTATTTCATAACAGCTTTTGTAACAGCTCTGACAAATGCTGAGCTACTCCTCTAGACAGCTTTCTAAGACACAAATAGATGATTAACAGGTGTCACTTGGACAACTAATCAAAGGCAACAGACATAAATGAAGACATATATAAATAGAGATGCTGTGCATATAAGAACAAGAGACTTTTTGCTACATAAGTGCTGAAATGCTGAAAGTTTTCCTCTTTATCTTTTCTATAAAGTTTCATTACATCTTGTAATTAGTTCCTTGTTTATACAAATATTCTTTCTACATTCTCAGTAGATCATGCATTTTTCCTATGAAGAATTATAGAAAGAAGTCATTCAAGTTTTTCAAGTCTGTTACTGTATATCTTACAAAACCTAGGTGTAGGCTTGTTTGAGTGATAACCCAAATATAAATCTTTGTATCCTCGATCCAATAGTAATCGGTGTGAGATAGCTTGGAGAGGCTAAGTAAAGACTACTTATAACCTAACTGTAGGGGTAATCTATAGGTCACGGGATTAGCTTGGAGAGGCTAGTGAAAAACTACTCAGTTTATGACAGTAGAGTGTATTTTTTGTTCATGGTTTAGCTTGGAAAAGCTGATTAAAGACTACTCACTTGTGATAGTAAAGTGTAGTTGCTATTCATGATTTAGCTTAGAGAGGCTGGTCAAATACTACTTTGGCTTTTTATAGTAGAGTTAGTTACTGGTCATAAGTAAGAGCTTAGGAAGGCTATCGTAAAGACTATTTAACTTTCTCTAGTTTGAGAAAGGTTTTTAGTGGAACTCAGCTGTTATTGAGAACTGGATGTAGGCAGGTTGACTGAACCAGTATAAAAATATCTATACAGTATCTTCTTTTCCCTTAACTCTTTTATATTTATTGTATTGTGCCTATCATATTGTTTTGTCTGAATAACAAACTTCTACATGTTTTATCTTATCTGCTGTAGTTCCAGAAGTACCTTTCTAAAGTATCTAACACTGTTTCCGCTACATTACAAGTTAAATACTTGATAGTATTCTATTTAAGATTTTAGATTCAAAGAAGGAAAGGAAAAGCAAAACACGATTCAACCCCCCTTCTTGTGTGCTTTTCTACCTACAAAGGTAACATCCTAATTTTTAACCCAATACTCTATAACATATTTAGGTTAATCATTAGTCTATTACGTCATAGTTTCCTTTCTGCTTTAAAATAATTAGCGAAAAATATGGGTAAATTTTTTTTTAATTATAAAAGCAAAGTGAGAGCCGCGTGATACGACAAGCGATGGAGTACATAAGGGAATAAAACAAGCATCTCATGGGCATCATAACATAAAGCAGGTAATGGCACATCATAGTGAAATCAATCATATATATATATATATATATATATATATATATATATATATATATATATATATATATATAACACGATATGCCCACTTATAAAAAGCGGCACTTAGTTGATACATAATAAAGCAAATACAACTGAAAGGGAAAAATACAAGGAAAATGAAAATACAACAGAAGGCACAAAAGAAACTCTCCTACTCTAGTGCGCCTACAAATGGATAACCTCAAAACAAAAGGAGGCTATTCTAATCTAGTCAGAGCTCGGGCACTGTAACACGATCGCCGCTCCTCATCGGGCCTCTCTGGAAAGGAGGAACGTATCTGATCCATTGAGCTATCTCTGCCGGCGTGGCTATACGCTGCATCGGCCGGGCATAGGCTCCATGGCGGAGAGTCATGCTCACTCATCCTCCGCGTATTGGCTGGGTGATGGTAGCCTCTCTGCCCTCTCTGAAGTCCATCGGTACGATGAGGGAGGATCCCTCGGAAGGTACCTGAGTGGCAGAATCCTCGGAAGGGTCCGTCTCCGAGAATGAGGAGGGGGATCGGGGCACATACTGCGGGTAGTCCCGGATAGCAGAGGCTGTCGGTGGGGTGCGGCGAATCCGCTCCTCTCGAAGGCGTGCGCGCTCGAACATGAGATCGTTGTCGAATGGTGAAGCAAGAGAGAATTGGTAAGTATGTACAGGGTGAGTGAAGGGTCGTCCAACAAACATGAATACACGAACGGCACAACAACCCTCAAAATGGTATGATCCATGGTCCGGATCATAATGCACCTCCCATGTCGGGGCATCCACAAACACCATGAACGTCGCCATCTGAAGACGTGACGGAAAAGAAAAGATAGAAGGAGTGAGAATCTTGTTAAAGAATCTCAGTAGGGTCCCCTACTACCTAAGTGACATTATCCACGTCCTCAGGAACCTTGGGTTTAGTGTATAAAATAGGTGAGCATGCATCAAGTTCATTTTTAAGCTTCAAGACATAGTTAGCCAAGGTCCGTTCATTTTAGAATGATTCTCAATGTCATGGATGCAACATAGTAAAGAATGTATGCATAACGCTACTTAATGCAAGAATATTAATCATAATCAACAAGAAACATCGTAATAGTGGCATAAAGTGGCAATTGAAATCTCATGTGGGAAGACTTTTGTGACATAATCATCATACTTTACTTTCTCATGGGGCCACCCTAAAAAGACATTCGTTCTGGGGGTGCTCAACCAAACCGGTGTCACCCAGAACGTGTCACATCTCTAGGTTATGAGCTCATACCTAACTAGTCGTCACTAGTTCTTACTTATCCCTTACCGATAAGCGTATCATAAATAAATCCCAACTCTCTAGTACGGGCTAGGGGGCATTTTCTTGGGGGTGCTCGACCGAACCGGTGCCACCCAAGAATACATCTTGGTACCGATGTCACATGAGTTCTTGGAAGTGCTCAGCCGAGCCAGTTGTAACGCCCCAATTTTTACTGTAATTTTATCATTATTAGAAATTACCGACCATCAGAGGTAATTATTACATAAGATTTGAGGCCAAACAATCCTCAATAAAGGAATATAACATTAGAAGAGAGGTTAGGAGCGATTCATGCGAGAGTCACAAATCCCGAATTTCTGTACGTATAAAATGACCAAAATGCCCCTGAAGTTATTTTACTCAGAAAATGAGGATCGTGGGCCCCACCTATTCTCAAGGGGATGTTTTGATGATAATAAGGGACTGTTTGTGTTATGTGTGTTAATAGAGCAGAAGGATCTCAATTTTGAGTTCCGACGCGCGAAATGACCAAAACGCCTGGGCCGCTTTTAACTCCGATGTGCATGCCGACTGAGCTCGAACCTCACTAAAATGTTTTAAAATTTGTTTTTAAGCCATGATTAACCATTGGTTAAGCTCGGGTGGCCTCGGCGCTTTTAAGTGAAAGTACGATTTTGCCCTTTTTGGCGCTTTGCAATTTCGGGATTTTTGATTCGTATACCGAAACCTAAGCAATATTAGGCTCAAATTAAAGCTTATTAAATTCTAAATATTAATCTAGAGTCAAAATTATGTATTTAGATTGATTAGAACCCAAAATTGCTCAAAAACACCCAAATTGCTTACTAATTCACTTAAGCCCTTAACAGTAAATTCTCTAAATTACATGAATACCTTGCCTACACCTAAATAATGCATGGAACACACAAATTTCACTTCTTTGGGCTGTAATGGACGAAATTATTGATGCCATTATGCAGCTGAATTATTGCCAAAAGTTGCACTAAAACAAAATGCCAAAATGTCACCATAAGAGACATAATTCCTTAATTTCATACAACTTTGTCTAAAATGATTTTTCCTCCCTTATTTCTCCTGCAAAATTCCGCCAACTACCTCCTCATTTTGGCCAATTAGAAGCCTCAAAATCTTCTATAAATAGGCTTGCTTGAGTGGTCTTGGAATGCTTTGTTCATAACTAGTTTTTAGGAGCACCAAAAACTTTCTTTCTTCCTCCTCTTTGGCTGAATTCTTTCTTCAATTTTTCAAAGAGATTTTGTTTCATTTCACTTCAAGAAATCAAGTTCTCTTCCTCTTCTTCAACTCAGATTAGGTAGGGAGTAGTTTCTAAATTTATTTCTATGCTTTGAGGAGTTTTGTTTTTAGCTCAAAATGATGAAATTATGAACTTACCTTAGCTTTTCATTTTGGTTTTCCTCTTCATTTTTCTTTAACCAATTCGGCCATATGGCCTAGGTGGAACTAAGATGATGGCTTGATGATGAGGACCTTGAGGGTGGGTTGTAAATCCATCACAAGTTAGGCCTCTAAAGCTTGAAAATTCCACTTGATGCAAAACTTTAAAGAATAATGCTTTATGATGCTAAAACAAAGATTTTTAGTTTAGAACTTGAAAGATGTATTTTCCAAGCTTGTATTTCATGTTTATGTTTCAAGTCATCACTTAATCTTTCAAGATAATAAAGAGGTTGCATCTCATATTTAATTTATGCTCTCACTTTATTTTATAATGGCTAAAAGAATCAACGCATGGCATGTTTATTTTATGCCATCACCTAAAGATCCTAGAGGTCAAAGACTTGGCCATGTATCACAATCAAAGAAATATGATTATTGGAGTTAAAGAATTTATTCTTTAAAAAGTCTTGAGATTAGAGCTTAAAAAGATGTAATAATAATTCTCTTCTCCCTTCATCGGTCCTGTGCGGACTACCGCCGCTCCGGTTTCTTAATATTCTCTTCTGCCTTAACCGGTCCTGTGCGGATTACCGCCTCCAGCTTTCTTGGATCATGTTTATATTTCAAGTTCTTGCATCATGTTTAATTTTCAAGTCATTACCTTAAATCTTAAAGATAAAGAAATGGAATTGCATATCATGTTTATAATTCCAAGCTATCACCTTATAAAGATAAGATTAAAATAAGGTTGCATAGCATGTTTATAATTCTAAGATGTCACCTAAATCTCTAAAGCTCAAGACTTACTCCTTTTATCTTAAGTGAGAATTTTAATTGTGAAGATCCTCCCAAGTTTGACAAAAGAACTAGTTTCTAAATGAGTTTTAAGACTTTGCAAGGATTTTACGGGGAACTAGTATTTTATATGCACTTAAAATATGATTCTATGTAATTGCATGAGGTTCATGATTCGGCCACTGATCTGAGTTTAGTATCAATGTATGATAATGATTTGATATGTTTGAAGTTGTGATAATTATGGTTTATTGTTAAGAGAATGATTCACTGCATGTTAGAGATAAAACTAGCTCCCTAGAACAACCGAAGAGCTAGAATTTACCTAGTTTTTTACCCCTTTAAGTTTAGCCAATGTCAAATCTGTTTTAGTATGTTATAATTCTGTCTAGGATTAGTTAGCCACAAAAAATTTGGTATCAATTAGACTAGGATTGATCCCGAACACTAAAAATGAACTTAGCAACTAGAAAACCGTAAAAACAAGATTTCTAGAACTCTAGGGAATGAAATTTATGCATTCTATCCAGAATCTTTAGCAATGATAAGAACCAGGTTTTATTATGTTTAAATAAGGGAGAATGATTCATAATTGGTTTAGTAACTAATTTCAGCATCATAGCGAAAGCTGGTAACAAGAAAGGATTTAAAACATAACTTCTAGCATACCGTAAAACCTTAGGAACAACTTACTACCTATGCTACCCCATTTGATTTAATAGTGTTCTTAAGGCCTATAAATAATCGTAAGGATGGTAACAAATCCTTTAGGTGCATAACTAATTAGTTCTATAATTGATAATTCTATGTAAGTATTGGATGCTTATTAAGTACTTGATATCATTGAATGATTTCCTGGCTTGCATGTTATAGTTGCTGTTGCAAATAATGAGAATGCTTATGCATGAAATATTCTTTATTATGTAAAATTTACCTTTGTTGCTAGAAGAAAGTGTATCATTGTAAAAGTGTAATTTGGAAAGTTTCTGGCTAAGGAAAGACTTGGTATTTAAGCGTGTCCATTGTGACCCACCTCTCTTTCCTGGGAATCTCCCAGATGCATGATTATAGTTGATATATATTATTCTAGCTTAAGACTATAAATGAGAAAATTCTATGATGTTTATGAATTGTATTGTGATATAACATGCAAAGATTTAATGGTGACTTAAACTTATAAGAAAATGATCCTTTGGAACCATCAGACTATAGGTGATGAAAAGGTGATTTTAGCCCCCTAACCCGTTCTCTCAAAAGGGTAGAGTCGGGACTTTAGCTTATCAAAAGGGATAAGTATATGCTAGTGACGACTAGTAAAGTATGAGCTCATAACCTAAATTACTCCCAAAAGGGTGGAGTATAGGGTGGCCCAAGGAAAATAATGATGATGATAAGATTTTAAGTCACCTAAGGCACTAAAGAAATGAAATATGTGCACTGTGTCTATGTGTAGCTAATATTATATGACGTTCTTTTATGCATGTTATTTTAATAATGATGATGAGGAATATGATGTAATGATAAAGGAAAAGTTCATTGTAAATATGACATGTTAAGATTATGATGCATTATAAGACGCATGATTAAAAATTGACGAACCTCGGTTAAGTATTTGTCCAAACTTAAAATGAATCTTTGCATGCTCACTATTTTAGAATAATCCCGAGGTTCCTGGGGACTTTGATGATGACACTATAGAAGGAGGTACACTACTGAGAATTCTTTAGCAAGATTCTCACTCCTTTTTCTTTATTTCTGTCATTGTCTCCAGATTCAAATGGCGACATTCGTCCTGTTCGTTGATACCCCTACTTGGGAATTCCACTATGATCCGATGCATCGCTCGTATCATTTTGAAGGGAGGTGCTTGATTCATGTTTTTATTTACATAGGTCGTCCATTTGCACATCCTGTCCCTAGTTATCGATTTTCTCCTACTTCTCCCTATGGCGATGAAATGGTTTTCAAACATGCACGTCCACTTGATGAAAGGATGTTACGTTCTTATCCCGCTTCATCTGCTGTCCATGGATTTCCAGAGTATGTTCCCGAGACGAGATATTCTGAAACTGATCCTTCAGAGGACACTTCTACTCATGTATATTCTGAGAGCTCTGCTCCTACTCCCACGCGTGTAAGAGAGGGTAGTGAGGAAACAGTTGTTCAGCCGAGGTTAGCGAGAAGGTCGTCCATGCGACCCCAGCCTGGTGCATCTCGTGTGTCCCCTCCCAAGGGAGCTCATCAGTGGATCGGATTTATTCCCCCATTTCCATGACAGTGGCCATAGAAGGTTCTTAGTAGATTTATATGTGTTCATGCACCCTAGTTTTAGGATAACCTTCCCGGCTTATGGAGTTATCTAGTTTAGGGGCATGTATTTCCTTATGTATATTTTCTTTTATAGGTTTGCATAAGACAATGATGTATGATGATAACCCACCCTTTGAGTGAGGTTATTGTATGTAAATATATGTTATAATGTGCTTATGGATGTTATATGATGGAGCCAAAGTGATATGATGTGATATATTCTTAAACGTCTTATTATACTCCGCTTACTCGTTCACGTTGTACTCGGCTCACGTTTTCAATTATGTTTTTTTAAAAAAAAAAATGGCTCGTAATTTCACTAAGTATTTTCAAATTATGAAGAAAGAACCAAAGCAAGGAGTAAAGTCTAGTCATTAATTAGATTCAACCTAGGTGTATTTGGTTAATTACTAGGGTGTTACACCAGTGTCATCCAAGAACACATCTTAGTACCTCATCTCTTTTAAAGAAAATCTCATAGGTATTTCAAAAATTTTTAAGTTCCCAAATTTGTCGAAATTGACAAAGATAACAAAGAAGACGCTAATTTCTTCCAAATTTACTTTATGCCACATAAACAAATAGAACATGTATCCTCAATCATAATTTCACACGTATACATAATCATTCTTAAATAAAACATACATTCTCATGTAACATTATAGCTCATTATGCTCTTGAACCTACGATGTCTTATACTTTGAGCCTTACGGGCCTTAAACTTGAGATATAATTGTTCTATCATTCTCTATCAACCTCTTATGCACCTAAGGATTCACAACTAATGATTTTTACTAGCATTTATGTCCATTAATAAATCTGGGCAGCATCATGCTCTAAGGGCAGAATTACATTTTTATGATTACGAGGTTTTAGCACTTACGTTTTAGGCCCTTTCTCGGTTCTATCTTCGTTTAAGGCGCTATAAATTAAATCTAAACCATTTATGAGGTATTCCTATGCCTATGGGCTAATTATAAATCATGTTTACTAAATTATAGGGGTGCTGGATAGAATCAGAAAATTGAATGTTCTAAGAGTTCTAGAATTGCATTTTTACGGTTTTCTAGTTACTAGTTTCTCTATGGGTGCTAAAATTCAATCCTACATCAGATGTTACCAAGTTTTTCATTAATAAACAATCCTAATCTGAATATTATCATACTAAAACAGTTTTGGCAGTGTCAAAAAATGAATGGGTCAAAATTATGCTAAAACTCAACTTTACGATTTTTCTGTAAGACTAGTTTCTTTCCTAACATGCATAGAAAGGTTCTCAACTTATTATACATAATTTTAACACATTCCAACATACCAAAAAAACATCATTCAGCAGAAAATATACCATGACAAAACCGAATTCATATATATTCATATCATGCATGAAATTTCATTTTTAACAAGCATAAGTTACTAGTTTCTCTTGGATTCATTTTAGGACTTTTAAAACTCTTTGTAAAACATTTTATCTTGTAAAAGAGACTAAGAATAACCATAGGGCAGTAACTAATTTAAAACATTCTTGGAAAATGTTTAATTTACAAATCTTGTTGGCAATGACCTTATAAAATTCTTGAAACATAGGAAAATCTTTGAACATGGATTGTTGGCTTTTGCAACTAGATGAAACTCATATCAAGCTCATCATCATCACATGGCCGAAATATGCATCCATGGATATGTCTCCATAATCAAACTTTAACTTGAGATAATAAGGGCAAGTCTTTGAGCTCTAGAGTTTTTAAGTGATGACAAAATATAAACATGCTATGCATTCCATTTTATCTTTCATTATAAAATAAAGTGAGGGCTTCAAAGTAAATATGAGATGCAAGAACTTGAAATATAAATACGAGGTGCTAGAAATATAAATATGCAAGTTCAATTCTTTATTTTAGTGCTCTAGGCCCAGTAATAATCGACTTTAAGGCCGAAATAGAAAGGCTTCGAGATTAATTAGGTGATATGCAAGCTCTCATTTTAAATCTTTAAGTTCTTAAGTGATGACTTGAAAAGTAAACGTGCTAGACAAGAAACATAAATATGAAATGTACTCCATTCCTTATCTTTAACTTTAAGTGATAGCTTGGAAGGTAAACATGAATTCAAAACTTAACAGTAAATATGCAAATACAAAAGCTTGAATATAAACATGAGTGCAAGTTCATTTTATTTCTTATTAGAGCTCATCCAAGACTTTAGAGGAACTTAAACCTCAACCCAAACTTATCATTCCTTGAAGAAAAATTGCAAATAACATTTTTATTAAAACTCAAGCTCTAGAGGTCTCATTGTGATGAACACATAGTCATCATCTAGAAGCTCTCATCATCAAGCTTTCATGTTGAACCATCAATGATGGCCGAAATTTTAGAGAAAAAAAGAGTAAAAGGGACTGAAACCATGAGCAAGAAAAAGAACCATTTTGAAACTCTAGAGACCATGATCTTGATGATGTATTAACACCAATATCATGTGTCCTCATCATTGAGTTCATACACTCATTTTAGAACAACATTAAAGTTAATTTTTCAAGATAAAAAGGAAAGAAACTAAAAACATCTTTTCCTCAAGAACCAAGATCAAGCTTTAGAGGTTGCTCAAGTGATGAATATCATCATGCAATCCCCATCATCAAGCTCTCATTTCCAAGTTCCTCCAAGGCTCTAGGTCGAAATCAAAATGGGAAGAAAAGAAGAAGTTCTAAAAGATTCAAGAGAAACCATCAAGTACATAACTAAACAAGAACTTTAATAGCTAAAATATTTAAAACAAAATCCCTACCAAGTGAAATGAGGTTGAAGAAGATGAAGAAGTTGAAGAAGAAGAACTCTTGATCTTTGAGAGAAAAAGGAAAGCTTTGAGTGCTCTAGAAAACTACAACTTAGCAAATGACTAAAGGTGATTCAAGTTCACCCAAGTGTGCTATTTATAGAGAAACAAAACATGGAGGGGTAAATGAAGGGTACGTTGGCCGTGAGTTTCATGGTCAAAGGGAAAGGAAATATCTCATTCAAAGCATGACTCAAAGCATGGTGGAAGCATGGCTAGGTATGCCTTCAAGTATGGTGTAGGCATGGTTCTTTGAATGAAAGAATTCAAACATGTGATGGATATGGGATGATGATGTGGCCGAAAATGTATCAGCCATGGGGGAGGAGTTTTCACATTTTAATTGTGGTCTAGAGTTGTGTTTAGGTGTGTCTTAGACTATGCTTAAGATTAGGAATTTGTAAGGTGTTTAGGTAAGGAAATAGGTAATTAAGGTTGTTTAGACATAATTAAGGAGTGATCTTGCTTCATTAGTGAGATAGAAATTCAATTTTAGGGTATAAACAATTCTAGACACGATTCCTTAATTTAAGGAATTGGAGAGAGAAAATACTATTCAAGATTCTAAAACTAGGAATCTTGAGTTTTAAAAAGGGATTTAGGTTTAATCTACGCAATCTTAGGTTCTAATTAATTTTAATAACTTATTTTGACTCTAGATTAATTATGAAAATTAATTAATCTTCAATTAGAGCCTAATATTGCTTAGGTTTGCTTAATTACATCATTAAGTTCAAACGACACTACCTGGGGTTAAAATCATAATTTTGGACAAAAACTCCCTGGGACCACCAGGATTTAAACAGACACTTTTAAATACTTGAAAACAACATTTTAAACCTTCGGGGAAAGTTTAGGGCTCGAACGGCACTTTTATCCGCGTAAAAACGCTGCAGGGGTATTTTGGTCATGTTGACCCGAAATGGCAAAAAACAAGTTTTTCGTTTTTGAAAACACTTAGGGATCATCTAGCCCCCTTTGAACATTGAGCTGACCCTTTGAGGACTACCGTGTCGGCTATCCTCGAATTCCAGTCTGGAAATGACCTCAGAGGCATTTTAGTCATTTTCTCTCAAATAAAAAATCAGGGTGTTACAAAAAAAGCAAACTCAAAAGCTAAGATCTTTGAGTAAAGGCAATAGAGGATCGAATTATGTGAAACTTTAAGACATTAATGTCGATGATAGTTCAAACGTTGGCAGTGGGCAGAAAATGAAGTAAGCATCAGAAATAAGTAGGGTAAAAGAAAGAGTGGATGAAAAGAGGATAGTTTAGTAAACTAAAAAATATGTTTTATTATTTAATAAATATTATATATTTAGTTATTATCAATCTTAATGGTTCATTTGATTTTTTTATTGATCTAATAGTAATAAATAGAGGACCATTCAATCCTTCAAAAGATAGTAAGGACCAAATTATGGCTACCGAGTTAAAGTCATAATTAATTTAGTAGTCCAAATTCATATATGCTAACCTTCACTTATTCTTAATGTTATATTTGATCTTGTATTCTTAATATAGGTCCCTTGGAGAAACTACTATAACAGAAATGTTATATAGACATCAAAAGTGGTGACGACTATGGTTCCATCATATAAAGAGAAGAGGAAGAAGACAAAATAATGGTGGAGCATTACACGGTGGCAAAATTGAAATTGGCAAACACATAAGGGCATAAAAGGGAAAAGGAAAAATAAGAAAAAAGTGGAAAAAAGAGAAATAGTAGGAACCGTTCTTTGGTCTCCCATGCAAAACCTTTCTTTTTTCTCTCTTTGTTGCTTTGTCTCTATTTCTCCTTTACAACTTGGGTATCTAATCTCAGAACAAGATCACACTATTCCCTCATCTCACAAAAACAATCTTCACGTCTGAAGACTGAGCTCATCTCATTCTTCTTCTTCTCTTTCACTTCTTTTCACAACAAGTAGTGCAGCAAAGATGAAAGGGGAAAAGAAAATTACCTCTTTAACTTCTCTTCACATTTTCTAATGTAGTTTCTCTAAGATTGTCTTTGTATAGTGAAAGCATTGAATTTAAAATGACTTTTTATGAACTTGATATTTGTTCATATACTTGGAAACTGGTGTTAGAAACTTGTAAACTATGTTAAAACTTGCAAACCTGTGTGAAAAAACATTTAAACACGTGTTGATAAGTTGGAAAATAGTTACAAATACTTGGAAATTGGTTATAAATACTTGGAAACTAGTGGTACAAATTTCTAAACTATTGGTAAATACCTTGAAATTGATTCTAAATAATTTGAAATTGGTATTAGAAAGATGTAAACTAATGTTAAAAACTTGTAAATCAGTGTTATAAACTTCTAAACCAATGTTGAAAAACTTACAAACCTATGTTAAAAATTTATAAAATAGAATAATAAAAGAATAATGATAAAAACTAATTATTTTATATGACATTCTTCTCAACTAGCTCTGCTCATTTATCAAGCTAATAGCAAGGTTTTTATTATTGCTCTTTTATTATTTTATTTTCTTAAGAAAAATGACTATTTGTTCCTTTACAACTTGTTACCAGCATTTTAGAGCTTTTCAACATGGATTTACAATTTTTCTTTAACTAGTTTTTAAGTTTTTAGTCTGGTTTATAAGCTTTTTACACTTAGTTTATATCACGATCTAAAAGTCATGACGATGTGACTACCACATAAGGGATATTGTCCTTTATCAAAGCCTTATAGAATAAATTTCATGCAATTATCTATACTAAATTACTAATTTAACTCTCATAATGAATCATGAAAATAAACAAACAAGTAAATAAACAGATTTTGTAACACCCCCATTTTCTGTCTGAGTGGAAAATGACCAAAATGCCCCTAAGGTCATTTTCGGCCCGGAATTCGAGGATGGCCGACTCGGCAGTCCTCCAAGGGCCAACTCAATGTTTGAAGGGGATTGAATGACCCTTGAATGGTTCCGGAGGTGAAAGTCTCATTTTCTACAGTTTCGGGTCAAAATGACCAAAATACCCCTATAGCGTTTTTACGCGGGTAGAGGTGCGGTTTGAGCCCGAAACTTTCCCCAGAGGTTTAAAACAATGTTTTTACATGTTTCAAAGCATCTGTTTAAGTCCCGGTAGTCCCGGGCAGTTATAGTGTAAAATTACGATTTTGCCCCTAGAATAGTGTTTTTGAGCTTAATGATGTAATTAAGCAAACCTAAGTAATATTAGGCTCTAATCGAAGATTAATTCATTTCTATAATTAATCTAGAGTCAAAATAAATTATTAAAATTAATTAGAACCTAAAATTGCTTAGATTAGATTTAAATCTCCTTTCTAAAACTCAAGATTTCACTCTTGGAATCTTGAATAGTGTTTTCTCTCTCCAATTTCTTAAATCAAGGAATTGTGTCTAGAATTGTTTATGCACTAAAATGAGTTTATAACTCACTAATGATGCAAGACCACTCCTTAAATATGTTTTAACAACCTTGATTACCCATTTCCTCACCTAAACACTTTCTTACAAATTCCTAATCTTAATCCTAATCAAAGATACACATAAACACAACTCTAAACCACAATTAAAATGCAAGAAATCCCCCCCTCCCATGGCTGATGCAAGTTTCGGCCACTCCTCCTCCAATTACATCACATGCTGATTTGCTTCTCACTCAAAGAACCATGCTTGAGCCATACCTTGAACCATACCTCACCATGCCTCAAGATCAAAACATCTCACCTCATGGAACTAATGGGGCTGCCCATGAGCTCTAATGGCCGAAGCCTCTTCCCCCATTTGCACCTTGCATTTGTTTCATTTCTTTATAAATAGCATGCTTGGGTGAACTTGCATCATTTTGGGTTCATTTGCTAAGTGTAAGTTTTCAAAGAGCACTTCAAAGTTTCCTTTTTCTCTCAAGTTCAAGTGTTCAAGTTCTTCAAGTTCTTCAAGTTCTTCATCCTCTTCTCTCATCCCAATCTCCAAATCACTTGGAAGGGATTTTCTTTCAAGTATTCTCTTTATCTAAATTCCATCTCTAGTTATGTGTTTATGGTTTCTCTTGAAGTCTTTTTAGAACTCCTCTCCCTCCCCTTTTTCTTCATTATTTTCGACCATAGGCCTTGAGGACAAGGGAATGAGAGCTTGATGATGAGATTTCATGGTGGTGATGTCCATCACTTGAATAATCTCTAAAGTTTGATCTTTGTTCTTAAGTTAAAGATGTTTTCTTTTGTTCTTTCTTCTTGAACCTTGAAAACTTTCACCTTGATGATATTTAAAAATGGTTACATGAACTCAATGATGAGGATTCATGATGTTGGTGTTAATGCATCATCAAGATCATGGTCTCTATAGTTTCAAATGTTTCCTTTTCTTCTTAAAAGTTTCGGTTCCTTTTCCTTTTCTTTCTTCACATTTTCGGCCATGTTGGCTAATGAGGTTCTCAATGGCTTGATGATGAGAGCTTCTAGATGATGACTATGTGTTCATCACAATGAGGTATCTAGAGCTTGAGTTTTAATAAAAATGTTATCTATGATCACATCCCAAGAAAAGAAACTTTGTGTTTTAAAGAACCCTTGAGGTTCACTCTTGTCTTTACTTTATCTTGTCATGATAAGTTTGGGTTGAGGTTTAAGTTCCTTTCAAATTCTTGTATGAGCCCTAATAAGAAATAAAATGGACTAGCATTCATATTTAAATTCAAGCGTATGCATTACATATTTACTTTGAGCGTTGCATTCATATTTAATTTCCAAGCCAACACTTAAAGTTAAAGGATAAAGAATGGATTGCATCTCATATTTACATTCTTGTCTAGCATATTTACTTTTTATCACTAAAGAACATAAAGATTTAAAATGAGAGTTGCACTATCACCTAACTAAATCTCAAAGTCTTTCTATTTCGGCCTTAAAGTCGATTGTTGCTAGGCCTAGAGCATTAAAATAAAGAAATGAACTTGCATATTTATTTCAAGCCTTGCATATTTATATTTCAAGTCTTGCATATTTATTTCAAGCCTTGCATATTTACTTTAAGCTCTCACTTTACTTTGTAATGAAGAATAAAAATGAAGTGCATAGCATGTTTAAATTATGTCATCACTTAAAGACCTTAGGGCTCAAAGACTTGCCCATTCTATCTCAAGTTAAAGTTTAATGTGGGAGCATTCTTTGAATGCATAAGTTTCGGCCATGTAGTGATGATGAACTTGGAAGGAGATTCATCTAGCTACAAGGGCCAACAACCTAAGTTTTAAGATTCTCTTTAAAACCTCATGACGTTTATGAGATTAAGACCAACGAGATTTATGAATTTGATTCTCTTTAAGGAGGGGTTAAGTGGTCACTGACCTAAGGATGTTTTTAGTCTCTTTTATAAAATAAAATGGTATGCAAAAGAGTCTTAGAAGTCCTAAAAGTGATTCCAAGAGAAACTAGCAACTTATGTGTTTTAAAAATATCAAGTTATGCATCTTTTTGGGACTTAATGTTTCGGTCCTTCCATGATAAGTTTGCTGCTGTATGATGATGTTTTGATGTGTTAGATTGTGTGAAAATTATGTATGATGAGGTAGGAACATTTCTATGCAAGATAGGAGAGAAACTAGCTTTCTAGAAAAATCGTAAAGTCAAGATTTAGCATAGTTTTAACCCATTTATTTTTTGACACTGCCTAAACTGTTTCAATGGGAATATAATCAGATTAGGATTGTTTAATCATGAAAAATTTGGTTACAATTGAAGTAGGATTGAATTTTAGCACCTATAGAGAAACTAGTAACTAGCAACCCGTAAAACCGCAATTCTAGAACTCTTAGAATATTTAGTTTTTAGAATCTATCCAGCAACCTTATAATGAAGAGAACATGGCTTATAATTAGTTCTTAGGCATAGGAATGCCTCATAATTGGTTTAGGTCGAACTTATAGCGCCTTAGGCAAAGACAGAACCAAGAAAGGGTCTAAAACGTAAGTTCTAGAACCCCACAATTATAAGTTTATAATGCTGCCCCTAAGGAATGACATTGTTCAGATTTAATAGAGAGCATGAATAATAAAGAGATCTATTAGAAGAGAACCCTTAGGTGCATAAAAGGTTGATAGAAGACGGTAGGTTAATTACATCACAAGTTTAAGGCCCGTAAAGGTCAAAGCATAAGATACCGTAGGATCAAGAGCATAATGAATTTTTAATATTGCTTGTGAACGCATGAGAATGATTATGTGAGTGCATGAAAATTATGATGGAGGATGCATGTTTGAATGACTTATGTGGCATAAAGAAGAATTTGGAAGAAATTCGGCATGCTGCAGTTATGCTGACGAATTTCTGACAAATTCGGGACTCAGAAAGTTTTTGAAAACCTATGAGATTTTTATGAGGTACTAAGATGAGTTCTCGGATGACACCAGTTCGGCCGAACACCTCCAGAAAACTCATGTGACATCGGTACCAAGATGAATTCTTGGGTCACACCGGTTCGGCCGAGCACCCCCAAGAAATGCCCCCTAGCCCGTACTGGATAAGTCGGGATTATGTTTATGATTATGTTATGCTTATCGGGATTGATAAGTAAGAATTAGTGACGACTAGTTAAGGTATGAGCTCATAACCTAGAGATGTGACACGTTCTGGGTGACATCGGTTTGGCCGAGCACCCCCAGAGCGATTGTCTTTTAGGGTGGCCTATGAGGAAGTAAAGTATGATGTTTATGTCACAAAGTTTCCCATATGAGAATTTAATTGCCACTTTATGCCACTATTATGATATTCTTAATGTTATGATTATTTTCTTGCATTAAGTAGAGCCATGCATATATTCTTTAATATGATTGCATCCATGTCATTAAGAATCATGCTAAAATAAATGGACCTTGGCTAATTATGTTTTAAAGCTTAAAAATGGACTTGATACGTGCTCACTTGTTTTAAATACTAAACCCAAGGCTCCTGAGGACGTAGATGATGACACCTAGGTAGTAGGAGGCCTACTGAGATTCTTTAACAAGATTCTCACTCCCTCTATCTCTTTCTTTCCGTCACGTCTTCAGATGGCGACGTTCGTGGTTTTTGTGGACACCCCGACATGGGAGGTGCACTATGATCCAGAGCACGGATCATACCATTTTGAGGGACAGTGCACGGTGCGAGTCTTCATGCTCGTTGGACGTCCCTTCGCTCACCCCGTGCATACCCATTGCTTCTCCCCGACAGCACCCTACGGCGATGACGAGCAGGTTTTTGAGCACGCGCGTACACATAATGAGAGAGTGCTCCGCATGCACACCGCCGCCTCAGCCATGCGTGACTATCCCAACTACGTGCCCCGGACTTACTTCTCGGAGACTGATCCGTCAGAGGACCCGCCTACCCATCCGTATAGCGAGAGCTCCGCCCCCACTCCACCACTGATGAGGGAAAGCAGTGAGGATACCGTGACTCAGCCACAGCTCGCACGATGACCGGAGATGTGGCCACATCGCAGGGGTCACTCTCGATCCCTGTTCCGCCTCTTTACCCTCGAGGAGCTCGCCCAGTTTCCCGGGTATGTGCCTCACTCGCGAGATAGACGTCAGTAGGAGGTGACGTACCACCGATGGAGTACCCGGGTAAAGCACACACCACTTAGATGAGGGTGGACCTCCTTTTGTTTAAAGGTTATCCCTTTAGTTGTACTTGGGTAGGGGAGTTGCTTTTATATTTTCTGTCATACTTTCCTTTGTATTTGCTTTTTAGATGTTTCTGTTCATGATGTACTAAACTAACCCCCACTCTCCATGAGTGGGCATATCATATGATATTATATAAATATGCAGTTCAGTTCTATTGTGATGTGCCTTTACTTGCTTATGTCATGTTGCTATGCGATGCTTGCTTTATTTCCCTTCGTGCTTTATTATTTATCGTGTCGCGCAGCTCTCAATTTGCTTTTATAATTCAAAAAAAATTTACCAGTATTTCTGCTAAGTATTTTAAAGTAATAAGGAAGCTACGACGTAACGGACTAATGATTAACCCAAATATGTTCTAGAGTATTGGGTTAAAAATTAGGATGTTACAGATTTCCTAAAACTTCTTGAAAACTTTATTCATAAAACATAAAGTATCCAATTCTTCCAAATTGTTCCAACCATAACTCAAATAAACAATCTTAAATCATGCTCATGGAAGAAACTACATAAAATATCATTAACAAAATAACATAACTTAGAATAGTCATGTATGCTAAATGATGTCTAAAGACCTTGCCTGCTTACTACTAGAGCACTCTATTATATCGTGGTTCTAATCTAAGCTTCCCTATCAAGTGAAGCTCACCACTAGAACAGCTACAAGGCTACTGAAGTTGAGTCTAAACAATAACTAGATTTGCAAATGTAATTATAAAGGGGAGGAAAAGGAAGGTGGGTTCATCAAAATTCAGTGAGCAAGTTTCCACTCATAACTCACATGGGACAACAATAGAGTACGTATGATATACTACAACTAACATAAAACATTTTAATATTTATATGCATAGCTATACTGAGCAAAGCATTTACAATTTCATAATTAGAAATTATGGGAGAAATAGTAATCTGAACTGAAATAACTAAACTGAAATTGAATTGATAACTATACTAAAAAGGGCACCTAACTTGGTCCCATGTGGCAGATACCTCGCTAGGTTCCAAAACTATAATTGAACTTAAACCTGTATGATGTCATGTTTGGGCTGCTGCACCTACATTGGTATCCTTTTTCCCAATGGGGCAACAAAAGGTATTAACTCCAAAACCCTTCAGAAAGCTAATTATAGCTTATATTTTGAGTGACAACAAAGCAAATTTTGTTAAAATGTTTTGAAGAAAAGACTAATGTTTTGGTTGAGTTTCTATAGTGATTAACAGGACTTTTTTTTTGTAACATATAAGTTCAATTCATGACATATTTTTCACAATATCATGTTTTAACATTATTAAAATCTTATTCAAAGATTCAGGGTTTTAATGATCTGAAAAATAATTCAAAAAGTGAACTGAGACATGTGAGAGACACAGGAAAGCAACATCTAATATCAAAAGCTAAGTATCGATCTTCAAAAAGTGATTTATGCATTTAGAAAGTGAGATACCCAATTGAGAAAGTAATTTCTCATAAATACATCACAATCATTATCTTCAATCACTTTGGCTATCATCTTTGAAGATTATTTACTTGTTAAGGAAATCATTATCAAGCTCAGAGTTATGCTTAAAAGATCAACACCAAGCTCAAAAAGTGTGGAACCACATTAGAAAGCACGATTACTTCAGAAACCACATCGAAACAACAAAAATTGAGGAAAATTTGAAATTCAAATTTAGTGAACATTTAGAAAAGTATTGATAGTGATATATCATCTTTTTACTTGAATAATTCCTCGTATTCTAGAAGAAAAGTTTCAGAAACCATGTTCAGAAAGTAAAAGTTATTTTTAAAGTTTTATTTAGAAACTATATATCAAAGTTTCTTTACCAAATAAGGATAATCTGATACAACTCAATTGCTCTTCTAGAGGATAGTTTCTAGGACACAAAAAGAATATCAACACGTGTCAAGAGGAGGTGAAATCAAGGGACAATGGCTTAATTGAAAATCCAAGTATAAAAGAATGAAACCCTCAAATGTGAAAAAGACTTCTGAAAAAAACAAGTGCCGAAATCTTCTAATACTTTATGAGATTCATTATTTTCTTTATAACAAGTTTATATGTAGAAAATCTTCCTTCTTGTGATCATTAACTAATATTTTTTTTCCTCATGAAGAATTGAAAAAGAACCCTCTCAAGGCATTAGCTCAAACATTGTTTTATCTTTAGAAAGACTTGAGTGTTATTTGTTGGAGTGTACCAACCCAAAATAAATTTATCTTTGTGCTCTGATCTAGTAGTGATCAAGTGATAGTAACTTGAAGAGGCTAGAACAAAACTACTTGTTAGTGAGAGTAAATTGGAACTACTGGTCACTAGAGATAGCTTGAGAAGATTATTCAAAGAATATCCCACTTTCTCACAGTTGAGAAAGTGTGAGGTTAGTAGAACTCAACAAGTTTATTGAGACCTAGATGTAGACAGTATTTGACCGAACTAGTATAAAATCCTTGAGTAACATCTCTCTCCCCTTATCCCTTTATCTTTTAGCAATTATTTCTGTTTTTGTTGTGTGGTTTTTGAATATCCTTTTAAAATATTTTTTGAATTCTTTTTGGTTTTAAATACTTCAGAAAATCACTTTCTAAAGCTCATTAACATTTGTTTCCGTTGCTTTCAAGTGAAAATCACTTTATAGTTGTTTAAGTTTTCAAAAATTAAAAAGGATTTGGGCTTGTCTCTTAATCACTAAGCATAGATCCCTATAACCATTGAATTTTTCCAACCCTAAACTCATTAGTTACTTTAACGACCCACTAAAGGAGTGTTAGCTATCATATTGAGGTTTTGGGGCTATTACAAAAGGCCATTTATTTTGATTCTCTCCTTCTCACTCATTGCCAATGAGTTGATTAGTTTTAAGGGACATAATTTAGATTTTATTTTCTTATCTGTTGTTGATATGTTTTGAATTTGATTCATTTTAAAATTGATTATGATAGAATATCCTATAACATGATCAAATCTCCTTTAAAAATCTTGTCAAGGCAATTTATTAGATTAATTGAGATAATGTTGTGATTTAAATTTTTGATTTCTTTAGAGTATCATAAATTTTTATTATAATTAAGGCTTCAAACATTTTTAATTTTTATTATCTATTTTTTCATTTGTTTATTTATTTATTTATTTATTTTTTAACTTGAGATTTTTCCTATATAATTTATTGATTAATTATTCTAACTATTCATAATAATGAGCTAATTAGTGTAAGAAAAATTGAGATGTTACATATTGAAAATTTGATTGTACCAATCTCTTCTTCCAAAGCACACCTTCCCTCATCAGCTTTTGATTTCCCCTTACCTTTCCTCTTGGATGTATTGTTGGTGCCTCTTAAACAAATCAGAGACTCTACACCTACTTCTTGACCTATTGGTGTTTTTGAATTCAACAAACATCAGTATACTTCATAAGCTCTTATCTTTGTTCCCTTGGAATCTCCACTTTTTATTGATTGAGATCTCCATTTCTATTCCCTTTGAAGCTCATTCCAGTGCCTTCCAAAATTGCATTTCTTTTTTTCTCTGGCTTCAAAGAGTTTATGAGCCAACTCCATCATATCATTATCAATTGAACCACTCTATATTGTTCGAGATGTTTGATCATGTCAAACACCAAATCTTTGAACCTCGACAATAATCCTATATCATTATTTCTTCATTGTAATTGCCCTTCTTGTGATTAAGACTTTGTTACTTTCCTCGCAATAATCACAAATTAGGTTCCAAGATGCATTACCTTTTTGGTCCATACCAATCACAGGACCCATTAACACATTCAACAATACAATTATTAGTAACTCATTCTATGCCCATTACCAATTACCCCTGTCTTGTTTACTATATACAATTTGCTTGTTATTAAGGTCAATAGCAACATCTAACCCATCACGGTAGGAAAATTACAAATATTGGGAACCTGAAATCAAATTTATAGGTGTTTGGGAAGATGGGTTAAATGATCTCCCAACACAAGTAGATGTTAGTCTTGAACCCTCAAATTGGGTTTGGAATGAGAAAGATAGTGTACCCAAATTTCCAGCCAATGGATTAAAAATAAAAGGAAATAAAAATTGAAATATTTTTGGATTTTGATTGTTGGGAAAAAAAGGAACTTGAAAATTTGAAAAAAAATTGAGCATTGGAATTTTAAATGTTTTGATTGAGGAGATAAATTTAAGAATTTTGAAGTTAGGATTTGAATTTGGATTATAAGGGTTAGAAGATTGTGAATTTTGGATATTAGGATTTGGGGGGAAGTTAAAATTTTGCAAGTAACTGAGAAATAATTTAAATTAAATTGTTTTGAATCCATTTCCCTTTTCTTTTGAAAGAATTAAGTGATTTTACCTGTGTGATGGAGGAATAGAATTTGTATTGAGAATTGAGATAATTTGAATGCTAATGGAAATGATACAAATGAATTGCGAATAAAATAGTAAGAAGATATTATTTATAGAGTAGAATATGAATAAAATAATAGTATAAAAATTATTACTGTTGTTGGCAACGATCATCTTATGAAATACAATAAAAAAAGAAAAACAAGGCCATGTGTCAACCACAAAACTGCTGACTAGCAAAATTGGTTCATCCCAATTAAGAGGGATCGATCCTAATTTCTCATTTTACTCCAATGCATTGATTCAAAATGAGATCGTCTTATCCTATATTTCTAAACAAGCTGGGACAAACATTGGTTTGCATTGGAGGTGCTCTTATCGAGTCGGGTTAAGTTCCAAAAATTGACTCAGACTAAAAACTAGGCTGGATTATGTGATACCTCGGGTCCATGTATCCTTGGACAAGTCTAGTATGACCTAGGGATCTCTAGAGACCCACCAATATTATCGGGAAGGTCCCAGATGCAAGAAGGCAATAGAAAGGCAGAATGCACATTTCTGATACCACTATATCAGTCCTAAACCACTATAACAGTCAAGCTGTTGGATGTTGGGGGTCTTGGTCTTTAGAGATCGCTATAGTGAACTTGGATCACTATAAAGGTCGGGTGTCCATGCACATAAGGCAATTCTCTCGATCAATCACCATAGTGGTCATGGGTACCCCTTAATGCCAGAATAGTGCAAAACAATATAATTTCATTTAAATGATCCCCACCCCTATATATATCCTTCCCCATACACATTTTTCATCTAAATATAACCTTAACATTTCCAACTCTCTCTTGCACCCTCCACTCCCTTTCTCTATCAATCCTACCTCTTCCAAACTTCAAGGTAAGTATTGTTCATGGTTTATGCTAGGGTTCCTCCATCTTCTTCCTTTTCTTGTGTTTAGGCTGTTGCTATTCTTGATTAATGTCAAGTTTAAATACTTTATCAATGTTCATAGAGTTGTTCTAGTAGGCTTATTGTTTATTCATGTATATATGTTGCTCTACGATAGTTGTTTGTGTCATTCCAAGCTTCCAAGATCAAGTTGATAACACCTATATACTCCCAGCTCGAAATGATAAATGTGTTTGAACTCATGACTTTACTTTCATCATTGTGGTTATGTTTATAGCATCATGATTGGTAAACATGAATTTAGAAGTGAAAATATGTTATAGACATGATTTTACATGAAAAAATATATATTTTAGAAAGCCATGGGATCATGATTGATGTGTTGTATGCCATGAAAGTTTTTACATACTTATGAAAAGATCTATTGGAAAACATGAGTTAGCAAGTTCACCAAAATTATTAGACATGAATTATGGGTTGCGAAATTACTCTATTTTTCAAGGTTTTGGAATCTATGATTATGCTTCTAGAGCACACAGTAATGTTTTATAACAAAAGTTGAGTTGAGTATGATTTATCTCCATTAACAGATGCGATATTATGATTTAATGAGTTCCAAGTTTATGATGTTATGTCAGCAAACCATAAGGCCACACTTGGTCTAGTTTTTCTTGGGAAATATTTATGTTTATGAAATTACAGTAATCGTGTTTGTTAAACCATATGTCAGGAATATATTGATTCAATGCTAGTTTATGCTAATAGGAAGAATACTAGAATTTTTATGAGTTTTAGAAACCTCAGATTTCTTAATTAAACTTTTATGATAGCTTTTAAAATATGCACTTAGTGAAAAAAAAATAGAAGTGCTAGTTAACGGCAGTGGATAGATCATTAACCTTGATATACCATGTTACCTACGAAGGACAATCTTCTGATTATTTAGATTTTAGATGTGTTCACAAGGGGCCCATTTCATGTTTGCATAGTCGTCCGTAAGGGACATGGTTCGCGAGGGACCGATACTATGCCCGAGAGACATCTAGTTCGTGAGGGATTGATATCATCTAGCCATATGACATGATATATTCTGTTTCTTTACTAATTGCTACAGTTAATAATAGAATAGTTTTAGCCAAAGATATATAATTTCTCTATTAGTAGATTGTGTGTGTGTGTGTGTGTGTGTATGTGTATTTTGTTGATTGTCCTATGTAGGAAAATATGCATCACAATACTCTAAACTTTCCAAACTATGCAAAAAACCCTACTTTTCAAACAGTGCAAAACTTTAAGTTATAGTAGGGAATCGGGTTGCACACAATAAAAAAAATCAGGGGGCTAATTGAATATAAAATCCATAGACAAGGTGTCAGATTTAATAAATTAGAAACATCAGGAGGTTAAGTACTCATAAATCTTACCTTCATTAGTTGCCAAAATTATACTGAGAGGTGCTTTGCAAAGTTTGAAAAATTTAAGGTGTCGCGATGTACATTTTGAAAAGTCAATGTGTAAATTGCATATGGCCTAAAATTCAGTTTTATGAGTTTCAATAGTATGTTTTAAATAGAGGAGTTGACAACGGCCTAAGCGAAATTATGTTTTAGTATTAAAATCATGTTTTATTTATGAAAATCACGTTAATTTATGCATTTAATGAGTCATGCTAACTAAAAAGCTTATGTGGGGACCCAAACTCCCATGTGTAGGTCACGATCCCAAATCAGATCGTGACAGATTCGGGTTTAGTCAAACCTGACCCAACATGTGCTTTGTACACCCCTAACACATCTAACTTTTCATTATCTCCTTCTCCATGTTAGAGGAAATCTCCACCTTTTTAGTTAGGGGGAAAATCATTAGTGGATCTACCACCATCTCACTGAAAACCATTCTTGCATATTTAGTTCTTCTCCGTCTTTGAATAATTGTCCATTCCAAACATCAAAGCAATATTATTTCTTTCCAATAGCACTTTTGTTAAATATTATTGGCTCATTAATGAAGGAAAAAAGAGAAATTACTGACAAAAGGATAATTTAGTAAATTATTCTTAATTTTTTTTAATATTGATATTTGTCTAATCATTTTCTTGATTCCAACAACCATTTAAAATTAGAAAATTATTCAAGTGGAAAAGTAACAGTGTATAGAATTGCACCCTATTTGGTAAATAAATTCATTTTTAAAAAGGTTAAAAATGGATTTTACCCTGTAAACTTCAAGTCATATGTAATTTACACCCTGACTTTTGAAAATGTGCATCACGACACCTTGAACTTTTCAAATTGTGCAAAATACCCCTCAGTATAATATTGGCAACTAATGAAAATAAGATTTATTTATGCTTAACCATCTGATGTTTTTAATTTGTGCAATCCGATACTTTGTCTATGAATTTTATGTGCAATTAACCCTTTTATTTTTTTATTGTGTGCAACCCAATACCCTGCTATAACTTAAAGTTTTGCACTATTTGAAAAGCAGGAGGTTTTTTATACCGTTTGAAAAGTTCAAGATGTAGTGATATACGTTTTGAAAAAGCAAGATGTAGATTTTAAATAACCTAAAATTCATAGAATAAAATGCATTTAACCCAATTTAAAATCCACTAGCCCTTTTTGAGGTCCAAAGCAAACATCATTATATCAAACCATTATTGCTCAACGAGAATGGTGCTTCATTCACCCTACTCTTTTTCTGGTTTCTCCAAAGAACCTTCAACAGTGTGTAACCGTAATCATCTGCTTGAACCGTAATCATCTGCTTGAAAGATTCCATTTTCAATATTCTTTTGGTGTCTCCATCACTCTCAAGTGTCATCATTTACCATACCTTTTGTTTCTTCTTAAACAAAGAGTGGGTGTGGTATGTGGACACCGCTAGTAAAAGCCATTTGCACAAGAAAAATGCCAAACCAAAGCCCCATTTACCATTGCACTCTGCTTTCCCTAATCTTGCATGTCGTACTACTCAATGCAGTTCTTCCTGCGTGTTGCAAATCCACTATTGAGCCATGCTCCACCAATGACACATGCAACGCTCTTCTTGGCTACACTCTTTACACTGACCTCAAGGTCTCTGAAGTAGCTTCATTCTTCCAAATAGACCCCATTGCTCTTCTCACTGCCAATGCCATTGACACCTCTTACCCTGTCGTAGAGGAACTCATCCTCCCTTCGCAGCTCTTCCTCAAGGTTCCCATCACATGTTCCTGTGTTGATGGAATTCGTAAATCTGTGTCCACCCATTACGGGACTCGACCCTCTGACACACTCTTATCCATTGCAGATTCAATATATGGGGGTCTGGTTTCTGCTGACCAGCTCAGAGAGGCTAACTCCGTAGCTGACCCTTTGGTGCTTGATGAGGGTCAGAATCTTGTGGTGCCACTTCCTTGCACTTGCTTCAATGGAACTGATAACTCTTTGCCTGCTATTTACCTGTCCCATGTGGTTCAACCGGTTGATACTTTGGCCGCTGTTGCAGCTAGATACTTCACCACTGTTACTGACTTGATGAATGTTAATTCTATGGGGACCACAGCTATCTCTGATGGCGATATTCTAGCTGTTCCAATACCTGGTAATTTCTTGTTCTCTTTCTGCTTGAAGGGGTTTCACTTTTAGGATTTCCATGACCCTGTTTGGTTTATGTCTTCATACTGTTTCTTGCTTTTCAAGGTTCTGTCAAGCAAATAATAAAAACAAGAAATAGAAACACCAAACAGGGTTGTTTTTCACGGTTTTTTTCATAAAATTCTAGGAACTAGATTGAAAACAACAAACGAAAATAGAGTCCAAACGCGTCCTAAGCTTCTTTGTATGTGCTTATGTTATGAGTAAACTAATGGAACTTGTGTGTACTCTTTCTGGTTTTTTTTTTTTTTTACTTTTCAAACACAAGTTTGTCAGTATAGTGTGCCAAGCTTTTGATTTGGCGCCGAATTTTTATGCGGAGACAAAGTCAAAGAAATGTTTACTGAAGTAGGGATTATTATGGTTATGTTAGTGCTGCCTTTCATATAAATTATGTTGTATTATCGATAACTTTTCTTTCTCTTGTCACAGCTTGCACATCAAATTTTCAAAAATATGCCTCTGATTTTGGTTTGCTTGTCCCTAATGGAAGCTATGCAATTTCAGCAAGTCACTGTGTGCAGTGTAGCTGTGGACCACAAAATCTAGAGTATTCCTACTAACTAGGCAACTTTTCCTTTACTTTTGTAATGCATTCCTTCTCCCATTTTAAGTAAACCTATGTTCTATTTTCTTCAGAGAACACAATGGTCTATGGCTAACCTGTTCATTTGGATTTCTCACCATCCTACAGTTTGTACTGCATGCCAGCATCTTTTGCTGTCTCTTGCTCCAGCTTGCAATGTAAAAACAGCAGCCTTACGCTTGGGAATTTTACCGTGCAACATACCAGTGGTGGTTGCAATGTTACTTCTTGCAGTTATGACGGTTTTGTGAATGGCGCGATAGTAGCAACGTATGTTCATTCTCTGCGCTGCTGCTTTTCCCATTGACTCATTTTAATACCATATCTATTGCTGGTCAATTTCAAGCTGATTCCATGTTTCTTGCCACACCCTGCAGGCTGTCATCATCTCTTCAACCTCGATGTCCAGGTGCATATCTATGTATATATATATATATAGCTTGTTAATGCATATTAAATTGATGTCAGTGCTCGGAGCTGAGAGGTCTAGTTCATGTGATAGGGTGGATAGGAAGATCCTAGTTTTTGAACTTACAATATGTGAGACATATACATAACTTGTTCATGCATATTAAATTGATATCAGTGCTCGTAGCTCAGAGGTCTAGTTCATATGATAGGGTGGATGGGAAGATCCTAGTTTCTGTATTTACAATATGTGAGACATAAATATATATATATATATATATATATATATATATATATATAGAGCTTGTTAATACATATTAAATTGATGTTGGTGCTCTTAGCTCACAGGTCTAGTTCATGTGATAAGGTGTATAGAAAGATCCTAGTTTTTGTATTCACATTATCTGAGATACTATACCAATACAATCCCATAAATGGGACTCATATCCCATCCATAGATAAAGGAAAGTGTGTTGGTACGATATTTCACAAGTTGTGAGTTCAAATATCATTCCTCTTGTTATATTACAACAACAACAACTAAGCTTTTTCACCTTGTGTGTTTGGTTGGAAAGTAAAAGTAGAAGTAAAAATTATTTGGATGAATTTCATGTGTAATTTTACATATGAAACTCGTCCAAAGAATTTTCATCCTTGTTTTTACTCGCTAGCTAAACACAGTGGAATCTCTACATCAATCAAATCAGGTCATTGTGCTTTATCATAAATCATGTCTAATAGACTAGCCATCAATTCCTATTGCAATCTTCTCCCAAAATACATAGGTGACAGGAAGCTCACCTTTTGATTACAGATCTCATATTGTAAGTCCTAACTTCTGACATTCCTCTTAAATATATTTTAAATGATGCTGCAGGGCCACAGAAAATTCCTCCACTCATAGCCCCACCTATGTTTGTTATGCGGGAATTAGTTTTTGGCCCATCACCATTACCTCAATCAGATAGAACTGGTGTAGCAGCACCCAAATCTTCAGTGGTGCCTGCGACAGGGTTGCTTACAGGATTCCCACCAGCAAGTGGCCCCATCAGTGGCATTGCCGCCGGCACTTCTGCTGCGAGCTCATTGGTGAATCCGTTGCCCACTTTGACATCTAGACTCTTCTTATTACTTGCAAAGTTGATGATCCTCGTGGCATTTTAATCTTCTTAACTTTCTGGTGAGGTTTTTATTATGTCCCGTTGCTTTGTAAGTGGTCTTTTCTGTTGTAGTTAGTTAATTCATTTTGTATTCTTGAACTGATTTGTGAAATCTAGAGAACCATTGGATTTTCGGATTTCATTTCTGTCCTGTTGTAGTTACTATAAAATCTTGTCATGTACGCAAGTTAGGTCCCCTCGTTCTAGGCATAATTTGTTGTCAATTATTGTTGAAGCTCTCATGAAACTGACGGTGACTGCATTGCCTTAGTACACTGCTGAGTGCTGATGTTTTGTGTTTCTTAACCCTGTGTTGCCATTTATTCTCTGTTTGATGTTTGATGCTATCTGGCATATAATTGATCTTATTCTGTTTTGCAAAGTCTTAAATAACTAGCAAGTTTCTTTAGCACGGTCCAACTAGAAGGTGCTCAAAATGTTTCATCTACGGCTGCTGAAAATATTTTTAAGTTCTCTTGAGGATAACAGCATTCATAATTCTCCCTGCCCGTTTTTAGTGTTGGTGTTAGGGAAGAATATCGACATGGAATACTTTAGAGTTAGAATAAGGATCCCTATTAATAAGAAGGAACATGTTTTAAGAATATTCTAAAGTTAGGATAAGGGAAGTTATAAGGAAAAATGTTCTAGAATATTTATATATATATATATATATGTAATCCTTTTAGAATACCGTGTTGACTCTCATCTCATTTACTATTGAATGAAAGGTAAAGCCTACTTAAATAGTATCCACATACACCACATCTAATGGTGAATGAGATGTCAGTTGGTATGGTGTCTCACACATTATAAATACAAATATAATTTTTCCATGGTTTTCTCTCAATACTGGGATGTGCTGATAAGTGATATTGGGATAAACCCATATAAGGATTATACGACACGACAGTATAGCCGTTTTGTCCTGGACATTCGTCCCAAGGATCAAATGAGTTATGGGTCCATCTAACATGGCCGTGGATCACGATGGTCCATAAACATAGGCACTGATGCTTATATAAGCTATTGGTAAGTTTGTGAAAACTATACAAGTGGCCCAAAATGAAAAGACTAAAAATGGTATAATTATATTTTGATTCCATTTTTAGTTTCTCACTTAGTGTCATCATAACCGTTTAATGGTTTGAATAAAATGGAAACGAGTATCAACAATTGTAAAACCAATTCGGTTTGGTTTTATTTTTAAACTTTTGCAAAATATTTATGTAAGATAAAAATTATTTATGATAATTATAGGAAAAATATTGTATCATATAATGTAAAATGCTATATAATATTAAAAGTATTTATAAACTTGCATATTTTTTACAAGCTTTTTATAAAGTATAATTGGAATTCTGAAATCATGTTGAAGGGATTACTAGCTTGTAAACATAGTGATTTTAAAAATCCACAGAGTATTTGATAGATTAATGTTCTGAATCATACTTAATTCAATATTTTCAATAATTCATAATTGAAATTTTAAAAATAGTCTTTCAAAATAACATAATTTCATAAACATGACAATTTTAAAATTGTAATAAATGGAAAAAGGAAGTAATTGTATCTAATAAAATAATTATAATCTTAAGTATAGGTGATATATACAGACTATATATAATCATTATAAATACAAATAAATAAATATTTTATTTAATAAATGAGTTTAATTTTTATACATTAACAATGCAAACTTTTTTTATACTATCATCTAATTAAATCATTCTATTTATATGATTTTTTAAGTAGAGAAGTGAGACCTAATCATTTTCACTGATATATTAATACATAATTAAATAATAATATATAATTTTTTAATATTATCAATATATAGCAATTAAACTCTTAATAAATAATATAGGAAATAATAAATAGAAACAAAAAAGTAAAACACGGCGTGTAAAATATTGTGATTGCATCCAGATGAATATTTTTGACTATATGATGATAGTGTATTTTGCATTTATTTAGATTTTATTAGCTTTTTACTCTTCTATATTTCCAATTTCCTACCCTCCCTATCGTACTCCACAAGGCCACCCTCCCCATCTTAGAATCCTCCATGAGTTATTAATTGTTTCTGCTCTTGAAAGATTCTGTTGTTTTGTGTCTGTATTTTCTAAAATTTCTCGAGTGATCCACCTCTTTTTCTGACGTACACCCAACTATTCTTGTTTGTCAAAGAATAGAATGGATCCAAGAGCGGTAACAATCGAAGAGAAAAAAAAAAAAAGAACATAGTGGAGATGGCACGAAAAAAGAAAACAGGAAAAATTGAATAATGATCACAAAAAATTTGTTTACACTGCGTGTATGCCGCAAATCACAAGGACAACGGAGATGGCACTCACACAGCGGGCTTGGCGTTGGAGAAGAGAGGAGCAGCAGAAAAAAAAGTGAAGGCAGAAGTTAGAGCCAATTTGATTTGAGTTTCCAATTTTTATTTTTAGTTTTCTAGTTTTCTAAAATTTATGAAAAAAAAATTAAAAATTTTAAAAGTTACAAATTCTAGTTTTCAGAATTTCAGTATTTTCTTTATAAAATTTGAAAAATAAAAACTAAAAATAAAAGCTCAAAACAAAACAAATTAGGGTGGGTATTTTTTAAAACTGGTGGTTTAATCTTACTCACACAATTTGATATAACGACTGGGTATCTGGGTATTTGTTGACCCTTCTCATTTTATTTTAACTTGATATGTTAAATAATGGTGCTGGCTTTCTATAGCAAGCAATCATTACGCTTGAGTAACTGGCGAAATCATTACGCTACGTAGTTTTTTGGTTTTTCCCTTTCCTTCTAACTGGATCTTATCATGTTAGCCTCCTATATAACATTAGCACTGCCTGATTCTCAGCAGATATATTTTTATGTGGATACTTCAGGAAACTGTCACCAAGAATCATGCACAAGAAATAAAAGCCACAAACTTATTGTGGTTTGGGTACTGGTCAGAACTAACCCGTCCATGGGCGACCAATCCAATAAAATTAGCAATTTGAATCAATGTTCATTGATGTCAATAAGAAAAAGGTTTTTGCTTTGGTATCAAGCCAGATTGGTAGATCCTTTTTAAATCTGGGTTACATGATTTAATCATGAAAGATTTAAAATAAGAATTGATTTAGTTAAGAGGACATGCAGAAACTTTCACCATAAGTTATCTAAAAGATCAGATCTATAAATTTTATAAGACTGAAAGAATCCACTGAAAAAACCAGAGTTCTTTCAAGAGTTGTGTTTAGTGACCATATGGTGACAAATTAATTGGTCAACATGTAAGATGCCGCCTAAGTAATTTAGCCACACTTGTGTTTTTCTTCTCTGAACAACTACCAGTCTCAAATTTACCACGATTAGTACTCAGTCAGTCTCCATTCTCATAAGGATAATACTCCAAATTATCACTTTACTATCACAACTTATTCACAACAAACCACTCTCGATAGCAAACGTGATTTCATTTGGGTTAAAAATTGGTGCCTGCTACCCTACATTTGTTGATCAATGTCTTCCCTGTAGTTGGCATTTAGCCATATTTTATACGTATATAACCACATTTTAAAAATATGGGTAACTGAAAAGAAAAAACTGTTCTCCACATAGAGTTCAGGGAAACTAAATTCTCAACCACATGTAACCACATTTTATGAATGTGGTTAAATGAAATTATGTGGCTAAATACAAAATAATTTTCATCTTTTCTGTCTCCATCTCTCTTTCTACCCTCATTTCTTCCTACTTCTACCGCACCCATCTCTTCCCTCCTCTAACACCACCATCACCCTTCCGCCACCACCATCACCACCCCCTCCTCCTCCCATTCTTCTAAGATCCCAGTGATTGCTGAAACTAATTTTCATGGAGGACGAAAAACCAAATCAACAAAAGAAAAATAATGCTCAAGGATGAAGGCGGGTGAGTGAGTTTTGGTTTGCAGGGAAGGAGACCGATGCAGCGCAATGCGGGAGAGGGGAAAGGAAGCTCGTGGTAGCCGCACGATTCTGGCATGCAACGATAGCGCGTCCCTCCGACGAAAGGTGGAGGTGCTGCATGCGGTATGGAGGAGGTAGATCGGCAGTTGTTTGCGACACAAGAAAGAGAGATCGCATGCGAGTAGTGACGGTTGAGGCCAACTGCAGGGACGGCATTGACCGCCAAGTATATGTGAGAATCCACCTTAAAAATTAACCACATCTATTTTTCACAAGAAAGAATTCTGTGGGGCCACACGATAACAGTCTTCAATGAGAACACGAGAGAGGAACACCTTTAAATCATTCAATAATTAAATATTCAAATACAATTTACGTAAGTCAACATTTTCAGAAGTCAATGCCATATTCGCACCAGAAAAGAAAAACAAAGAACAATTTTATTTACAATAATTTACATTAGCTAGTCGTAGGAATGAATTAACAAGTTGCTTCACTCAGACAAGGCATTACAAGCTCCATGCACAAGCATTCATTTGTACATTTGCCATGGTCATGGAACAGCCATCTTTAGAGAGCCTTGAGAGCAAGTTTACTTCCAGAATGAATACCCTGTGCGGCAACTCTTAACATTGCACGGCTTTGGCACAGCCTGTTATCAAAATTAAAAAGGAAATCAGAAAAAGGAAAAGCTTGCCATTGACATATGGTTTACTAACACTTTTAGTGTAATAAAACAGAATGAAGACTAGAAGTCGTTGACCAATATACAAATTTCAGGCTTGGCTTGACCAGAACCATGGTATTCCTCAACCAAACAGGTATGACTCATGCATTTCTTTTGAATTCAACATCATTTACTTATGTTGAAGTCAGATAACTCCTTTTGACCCTAACCCAAAAATAGACACTCCACATGATGTCAACGGGCAGAACTTCATTAAATTTCACTGAGAAAATTAAAAGTAAAAAAAAAAAACGATTCAAACATTTGTAGTCATTGATAATTTGGTACCATCTAACAAAGGTATCCTGCCATTTCTTAGATAGTTTCTTTCTCCCTCACTGTACTTTAATTTCTCTCTACCCTAAAATGTTGCATAGATATAATGCCAACATATTCTTGCAAGTTCATGAGGAGGTCACAGCAGAAATTCTACATGCTCATCAAATAGCTCTTGGTAGATCATAGATGAAGAAAATCAGTAATTAGCCTTGGTATGTATCTCTCAAATATTAGTACGACTTCCATTTTCAACATCACATTCAAAAGGATGCATTGAAGTTTTTAAAGAAATCCTCGGTAGTTTCCATCATGCCTTGTATGATATCATTGTCATGGCCTAGAAAAGGTAGGACAAACAACAGTCTTCTTGAAAGCATGATGACAGTTTTGGGGAGAGAGAGAGAGGATTACCCTGCCAAAGCAAGTCCCCAGGCAGACAGAGCATAAAACAACTTCCCAGCATGCCAAATATCGAAAATCTTTTCCAGTTTACTTGTACCAGCCAATGCTTTTGATAGAGCTGTCATAAGATAATTTAAAATGTGAGAAACTCAAACACTACTCTGACTTAATCACATTGGCAACAGGTGTGCACTTGGATACTTCATTAAATCATACCAGTGCAAATATTGTCGAGTGTTAAATGAATAATTAATAAAATAGTGACTTATAAAGCAAGAAAGTGGTTTTAAGCTCCGGGGAATCAGAAGTTTGGTAAAGAAGACATTCAGTCTAAAATAGAAAAAGGGGGAAAGGATTGCAGTGGAATATTTTTTGATAAAATAGTTGTCTCATCCAGCATGTTAAAAAGGGAATCTCAATTTTGTTTGAACCATTCATGTTGAATAACAGTCATCAATCAGAATCAACAGTTAAAGACAGGCCTACAGTTGCTATTACAACAGTTTCCCCATCAAGCATAAAAAATAATGGGGTTAGAGAACCATTATCCAATCCGTGCAGATCATAAGATACAATTCTAGATCCTTCCTCACATTTTGGGTTAAGGAAATGTAAAGGGCAAACCATTCAATACATAAAGATCTGACCAAAGACTTACTTTTCTGCAGTTCCTCTGGTGATAATTTCTGCAATTGAAACAAGGAAAATCAAATCAGTACAGCAAATGAAACAACATTGCAAATAAGTAGATGTGTATGTACCAAAGCTTTCGGGTTTGCAAGAATGCATCTTGCCATAAAGTTGGCAACTCCCTCAACCACGTGTTCCTCACCAATGACCAAGTAACTCTCATCATCAATTCCACTCCACTCCTCAACATTATCCATCTCCTTTGGAACCCAAACCCACCAACTTGGCTCTTGAGAGTCAACATTGATCAAAATATCAGCTGAATGGTAATCAATATCTGTTGGATATCAAGAAAACACCACATAACTGTCAATATCCAAGTATTTCAGTGCATAAAAGACATGAATTCAAAAGCAGAGAAATTTAATTGAATACCAGTGGCCTCCTTGAAAGGAAATTGATTTCCATCCTTGACACATTCCTGTTGTAGGAACTTGAGCCGTGTCAAGTACTCATCAGACTTCACAGTGTCAACTAATCGAGCATGCAACTGCAACCAAGTAGCCCCAAAAAAATCAATGGTGAAAAGGGTAAAACACAATAACAACACGCAACACAAAAGCCAGGATTAATAACTACCCATGCAATGGAATGTTTTCTAATTGAGTTTCTATACACTGGCATTGTAAACTAATTTTGCACTGTCAACCAATAGAATTCCAACAAAATAACAAATCATAGAAAATAACTATCCACCATCACAACCACACATTTTGGTGAAATTCTATCGGCTAACACTGCTTAGAAATTAAACTCTTTTGTTACTGTAGGCCAAACATATTGCACAACATGATTAATCAATAATCAAATTATTGTAACTTGCAACTTGTAAACTAAATCAAAACGTGTCCAAGTACGTTTATCCAATTATTTGATGAATTAGTAGCACCGAATTGTCTCTAATTTAGCCCTAAAGTAAGATTTTGTGCATGAAATTAAACTATTTTATATCCAATTATAAATGATAAGTAGTGCAGAATAACAACGAGAAACTAATTTCTATACACTTGGTTTTACAGAGTCATATTATGCAACATCCGTCATTATAATCGAACACTCACTACTTGAAAAATCATGTAAATAGAAGAATGTGATTAGATGATTGTGTAAAATACTTTCACATCAAAATTAAACTCTTACAAGAAAATAGTAGAAAGAGGAAATGATCACAAGAAACTCAGTTAATGAAAAGAAGAAACTAAAATAGAATCCAATCCAATATACCCCAGTCATTTTTTGTTTTAATAACGAAAACACATAAATTAGCTTAGTTGAATAATCAATTTGATAGCCAATTACTAAGAAACGTGTGGTAACCAATTAAAGGAAAAATTAAATTCTTAGATGAAATCGAACCTTCCCAATCAAAAGAAGAAGAAAATTAGATTGTTTGATAAAATTAAACTATTGGGAAGCACATAATGAGAGAAATCAATAGGGTATAAGAACAAAGAATATACATCGGGAGGACAATCGTTGAGGAGGGAAGGTGATTCAGAGAGGTTATTAAGAAGCCTCAGATTCTGGTCGAGCAAGTTCCTAAGGCGCCGATTCTCCGACCGCAGGGACTCCAGATCGCCGTCGTCGGAGGCGCAGTTATCGTCGGCGGCGACCGGACTATTGCGGTGGCGGACGTGGTGGTGGCCGCATTCCACTGCGGTCCAAGCGACGTCGGCGACCTCGAGAACCGTCTTGGCCACCTCCGCCGCGTGATGCCCTCCCATGGTTTTTGACTTTCGGGGTAATATTGAATGGAATCGGAATTTTGGAAACCCTGTTCTCAAATCCCTAATAATTGGTTTTACTCGGTTTTGCACAGGAGAAAACGGGCCGTCGTCGTTTCCGTGTGCGAATGGGAAAATGTTCCGAAGAGGAGCCGCTTTTGTCGTTTTGACGCCAACTGCTCGGCCCGCTCTACCTTCCCCTTGCCTATGTTTCTGGTCCTCGGGACAAGTAAATAATTTATATAATCTCTTTTATAAAACTATTTAATTTTTTAAAAATTAAAATTAAATTTAAATGTCTTAAAATTTTAATAATAAGATATATTACCCCTTTATATGTATATGATTTTTTAAATACTAATAGAATTATACATTGACTTTCTAATATGATGTTAAATGATGTATATGTCATTTGAAGTAGAATAGAGTTTAAAATGACTCATTTTGATGATTAAAATTTACAAAATGAGTCATTTAAATCTTTATTATAAATCATGTGATAGTGTTTATTTACTGTTCTGGGACAGAAAATATAAAGACATAGACAGAAATACAAGAATAGTAGAGACAGTGGAGATGGAGACAGTGGAGATGGAGACATAAATAATATATATATATATAAAGGGATATTATTAGAAAATAAAAATATTAAATTTCTGTCCTCATATCCTATCCTCATTGTCTCTTCATTTTGTACTATTTTAAACATCAAAATGAGTGTAATATATTTCAAAATAGTTTTATTTAGCTTGTTTCTTATGTTTTAATGATACGTCATCATTGTACTGTGTCAAATTTGTAAGTCCACTAATCAAAAACTAACAGAGGGTCTAATGTGTCTATCATTTTTAATTTTGAGAGCTCACAAGATTAATTTTTTTTCTTGAATGATGAAATAGTCCATTATAAAAATCTTAAGAGGCTAAATAGGATATTTACTCAAAAAGAAAAAATCTTTACCTTAAGTTTTGGAAAAATTAGTGAATGTGGGGAGTATTGCCACTCTATATTATTTATTACTACTCCCATTTTCTAATATAGTATTTAACTTTTTCAAAATCCCCTTTCATTCTCTCTCATAATTAACTTAATTGGTGATTTATTGGCACTTCTAATGTTTCTTTAGATTCAATATTATTAACCTAAATAAAACATTTCATACTTTTGGTTTTCTTGGGTTTTTATTTTGAGAAAATAATTCAAATTTTTCTCATTATATAATATAGATGTTTAGTTTAGCTTAATACGTGCAGATGAAAAATATATATCTCAAATTGATTAATACACACAACCTTCTGTTGGTATTTATATGCTTTTCTATTTCAATAAAATGCCATTAGAAATGAAAAAGGTTTAATAATTTTTTTAGTAAGATAATGCATGAATTAAACAAATTAACTTTTATTAATAAATTCAAATTTTAATCAATATTTGCAGTCATTATAAATTATCACATTATTTAATGAATAATGTGACAATATAATTAAAAATTAAATAATTTAAAAATTATAATAAAATTTAAGAGATTGATACCGTAAATACTGGTATACAATGTTTATTTAATATTAGATTAAATTAAATAATATTAAATGGTTAAATATTGAATTCGTATATACAAATACAACTGTATATACAACAGGTATAATGACAGAGTATAATAAAAGTGCAATATGAAATACAATATATTTTAGGTGTTGGTCTAGCTAGAATTCTTGAGTTTGGTTATAATGCTGGGTTTGTTTGTGTATATATCTTGAGAAAATAGCTTTCTCTGTTATTTAGAAGTATGATGCACTTGAGGTGACTCTATTCTATTTTCTCTCAACTTTGGTTCGTTGTGAAGACTTGTTTACCCAATTATCTAAAAAAAAATACATATCTTTTTCTCATTTCATATGATGTTTATGTAATATTAAAAAAAAGAATAAGAATTATTATGTGTAAATTGTCATTAAGATAAACAACCTACATGATAATTAAGAGAACCAACTTGAGAGCAATTAATCTATTACATATTTATGTGAAAAGCTAAATTTAAATTAGTGTTTTATAAAAAAAATGAGAAAAAAACAAACTTTTAAACAACTTAAAAAAATATGTAAGAAAAAATAATGAAAAAATAAAAGAAACTTTATGAAAAATTGTTGACAATAATGTGTTTGAATGAAACTAAAACAATTGATAAATTAATAGTTTAATTATAAGGGAAGAAGGAAGGATATTTTAGGAAAATGAAATAAACACAAATTAATTGGGAGTGGAAATAGTTAAATAAGGAGTGGCTATGTTAATGTAATAGAATCAGATTGATTTGGATTTGCGCAAAAAATTAAAAAAATTATACCAATCAAAATTGATTGATTTGGAATCAAAGATGTTTTTTGTGACCAAGTTTAAATCGAACCAAACTGAGTTTTTTAGTTTGATTTAGATGATTAAGTTATTTGATTATTATTATTTTATATTGGATTCAATTATAATGCAAAAAAGAAAAAACCTTAACACTCCTAAAGTTATACTCCTTCCATCCTTAAATTATTGCTGAGTTTTAAATGCGCATTAGAATTAAAAAAATATCAAAGTTAGAAAAAGTTATAAGTAATTTACTAAATTACTTTTGTTTCCTTTTAACAATTCAACTTTCTCTCTCCCTCCACGATATATCTCTTCTCCTCTAATAGCATTTAATTAGGGTATTATTAAAAGAAACTAATTAATACTACTTATATGATTGAACTGGACAATTTTTTCTAGATAAAGAAAATTTTTGAATTAGATAATTATTCAAGGATAGAGGAAGTATTAGTTATTTCATTTGGTATAAATAATATAGCTCCATAACATCAATAGAAATAATTAATGTATGATATATTACTCACATATTATATATATAGCAAAAATTAAGAAATATATATACACACACGTATAAACGGATTGGGTCTTTGGATTACTGGATTCAAATTTAGTCTAGGCTAATTGACTCAATGAACTTGAGCAATTGATTTACCGACTAGGCCATTGACCTTGGCCTTGTAGTGGAAGAAAATCAACATTGATGGTTTATGATTTATTAAGTTAATTAGCCTGAGTAAATAGCTAATAAATATAATGAGGCAACGAAGGGTCAAAAGTTAAATAAATGGTAAGAAGTTAATTAAAGAGATTAATTACTCCTAATTAATAATTAAGATGAAAAATGAGTAGAACCAATAGATAATGGACAAGTGTCATGAAGTATAATAAATTATATTATAATAATCAAGTGTGTCTAGAGAAAGATGTAAGGAATTACAAGATTGCTATTACCTAGTGAAATTATGAAAAAACCCTTATTTTACAAATAGAATTACAAAAATGCCATTGCACAAATCCTTAAGCTTGTCTTTAAGCAAAAATGAATATAAGCCACCTAATTTATAATAAGAATGGTTAAAAGCTAAACTAATCTAAAATAGCAAATATGTAGCATAAAATATTAATTTATCAGTATAAGTTTCTACAGACAACTTATTTAACAGTATGAGTGAGATACTGACAAAGTAAATAATTTAAATGCTATGATAAGATAAGAAAATACATCACATGCATCATAATCACAATGCATATTTTCATCCATATATGTATATACATGCATTTATACACACATAAGATTGAAGAATTAAATCGTTAGTAATTCTAGAGTCTCACGACAAGAATATATGATACATGCATGCATGAAAGAATGAAAAATCATCCCATGTCCCTATGATACCCTATGGTTGTATCATCATTGGTTAGAAGGAAAAATTGTGATTTGATATTGGCTTGCATGAATTAGTGAAAGTTTATTAGATGTTAAAGTTTTAATAACTTGTCTTTATCAACAAATACAGGTGTGGGCTAAGTTATATTAGGCATATTATTTGGCATAAAAACTAGCTAGTAACCTCAACTAAATCCTAACTAGTACTTACTCCAACTAAATGATCTAACTAAATGAGTTTTTGGAGACAAAAATCATCACCAAACACAGTCATACGGCAATGGCCTTGAAGCCTATATAAGGGACCAAGCTGTGTTTCATTGTGTTCTTTTACTCATTTGCTAAGTTTCCAAGACTTCTAGCATTTTCTCTCATTCTTGTTCTTCTTCTTCTATTCCTTCTTCTACTCCTCACTTCAAAGGAAGCTTCTCCATCATCAAACCTCACATAAACACTTGAATCTTAACCCAAATACTTCACAAGCCTTGCAAGGTTACACTTTTTAACTCTTGTGAAAAATATTATCTCAAAGACACCAGTTTTCAAGCAAAGATTCATAAGGGTTACCCTACATCAAGCTCCTTGTTCGAGTTCTAGGAGTAAAGAGAAGGACTCATTTAAGCTTCTATACCAAGAGGTAGGAGCCCTCTCTTTGGTAGTGCAAGTCTTGATGGCATTTAGCCTTGCTCATGGTTAGGATGCCATCAAGCTTATGTGTGCTGGCAAAAATGTTTCAAGGGGAAGTTGTAAAAATAAGTTGTAAAAATATTTTGTGAAACTCCCATATTCTTTTCTATTTCCTAAGTGATTTTATGATGTCTTCATGCTTAAATAACGTTTAGAATATGCTGTGTGGTCCTTGTGTTAAAAGAAGTGACATAAAACATGAAAATGTTAGGTGTTGGATTTTTGGCTGTTTCTGGCAGTAGATATTTCAAAATATGAAACTCACAGAATATGTAGTTTGTAGGATTAAAAATATTTTTACTACAAACTAGACTTACTATAGAACATTCTCCAAAAAGAATCATTCAAAAAACAGTTCTCTAGCCCAAGATATAATTTTTCAAAGTTCAATCTTTTTTACTGAAGGTGCTATCTGATCCCTTAACACTAAACTAAGCTTCTCTTTTTCTACAAAAATGCAAAACGTGTGAAAATGGTTTTGTTGGAAAGCTGAGATCATAAGGAATACAGACATATAAAATACATGTATTGAAAAGATGCACATGATTCCAGAATTATGAAATAAGCCACAGATTGAGTCTTGGGACACTACTAGAATATGGTAACTTGGTAATGGTATAAAAGTAATTTCACTTGGAATATTTCAGAGAAAGATATTTGAGTCAGGAATCTGAGTATGCTTTTATTTTCTTGAGAGAGTAAGTGTAGTGAGAGAAATTAATTTTCCATGCAAATATGTTAGAATTGGTAATAAGCTGTAAAACTCTAATAGGCAAAAATAGCACTTTTAAGGGTAAATCTGTAATTACTATTTCAAGAGGGTTAAAAATTATTTAAATAATACTTATTAGAATAATATAAATATAATAAAGATATATAATTTATAATTATACATAATTAAGGATTTTCACTCATAAATGACTAAGAGAACTAAGTTCTTGACCTATAAGCTTATGTTTTAGTTAAATAAGACTTAATAATCTTGAGACATACATAATGTATGACTTTGACTTATGATCTTGAATGTATATGAAATGGTGTGAATGATCATGAATGGTTCATTATATGCATGAATGTTTCAAAGTGTTATATTTAATACGATGTGAATGTTATGGATAACATGATTTGAGTAATGTTTACATAGTATGAGACTTGAATGAAATGTCTGCTATGTGATACAAGATTTTAAATGAGATTTTATGCTATGAATGACATGTCTACTGCATAAGTGTGAGATTTAATATGAGATTTTATGAAACATGATATATGACATTGATGAAATTAAGTAATGAAAGTCTAGAAAAGTGGACTTGAGCTAGGCAATGAAAGTCTGGAAAAGTGAACTTGAGCCAAACCATAAAAAGTAATGGGAGAAGCTCACTACTTAACCCCTCATCCCATATGTTGAGATTCTCTCATGGAACAAGTTATGGCGACGGCCACGGTATGAGCTCATTACCCACAGAGGTAGTTTAAGACATTGGTGTTGGTGCACTCAGTGAGTGAAGGACCGAATCAAGTTAAAGATGTATAAAATGTTAAGTGCATGCATATAGTTATGGTGAACCTATCTTGCTCTGACACATGCTTTGCTTGAGTAACTAAAAGAAATGTTAATGAAAGAAAAGATGATGATCACAACTCAAGTAAATGTTGAGGATGAGTAATCATGAAATGCATGCATTTCCTAAATTATTTATTGCTCGTTAGCGATTCACATGATATGTATGATTAATGAATGACTAAATGGATATTCCTATTAATATTATAAGAATAGTTTAAAAGCAACTGTACTTCAGCTAATTATGTTTGCAAACAATCTAGTAATGGAACCATTTGTATGTCTACCTTTTATGATAAACCTGAAGTGACTAGGATGACAACGATGACACGATTAGTGCAAGTAGGAACTCCTACTGAGAAATTTTGTATTTCTCACTCCTATGTTTCTCTTTCCATTGCCATTACCAGAGACAGACGAGTCCACTTAAAGCAAAGGAGCTATAGTTAAGGAAGGAGGCAAAATGTGAAGATTTCAGAACTACCAAGAATTAGCACCCCGATTTTCATTATGTTATAGATTGCAGAGAATAGACCAGTAGTAGTAGAATTTATATTGTTATTTGTAAGAACCTATCACTATGATATATGTCCTAGCATGACTCATGTATCTGGTAGTTATATTTCAGTTTATGTGATAGTAATTTTATATTTATTCCCTTATTCCACTTTATTAAATTAAGTAAGTGCGCAAAGTAATTTTGATTATCATCCACGTAAACGCTATGTAATTCAATTCTCACCACGGGCTTAAACTTTGAAAAAGTAAGTTGTACCAAAAAAAATGTTATCCACTATTTTCTTTAGTTAATTTCAAAAGAAAATGAACACAAGGCATAAGTGACAGCTAATAGAATCCAAATGCGAACTTAAGCATAGTTGGGTTTATTAGGGTGTTATATAACTCACCATTAAATTTGAATGATTGTTCGTGGATACGTAAATAAAAGTAGTCCAATAACATCCCTTAGAATCACATGTCCATGACTCTGCCTACATCTTATGTCCCATTAACTATTGTTACTGCCGGATCCTAGATATTCTGTATACCCTTACAGCTAGAATGATGGCACTTCATGACTATAGAAATAGAGTAATGTTTGGTGAACAATAAAATTATATAATAAATACGTATCATACATCTTATCACTATTAGATATGATGTATAGTCCCCACTCATTCTATTCACTCATCACATCTAATAGTAATAAGATATGTGGTGTATATTTATTGTGCAATTTTATTGTAAACCAAACATTACTTATACAAATATAGAATGTTGTTTCTATTGTACGAATTTGAAACCCTTTCTATATGGCCTACTTACATATGAACATGTGACAGTAATTAGCTACATAGGAAACCTATATCATTATTTTGTAATTTAGATTTAGGTACTTGTAACTTATATTTTTGTCATAATTTTATCCCAAAATCTCTTAAATTTTTTTTAAAACTACTCAATCTTCCAAAGTGCCTAAGCATCCTTTTTTACTCAACATCTATAAGAACCCTAACCATTATTTTGTTTTCATTCTTCCGTTGGACCATAACTTCCACAATAAAGTGCCAAAGTATTGATTAGAAAATACAACTCACTCAACGATATTGTAATAGGGAATTGCTTAGTTAAAAGGGGAAAGAAACCAATTCTAATTCCACTCAGCATCGACAAGGGAAATGGAAATTACATTTCAAGTTGCTTAACAAAATCCATTTCTTACACAATCTTTACCACCAGATAAGAACAAAAGCTAAAATTCAATCCAATTTCTGCATAAATAAAAATAAAAAGGATAATAACTAGTAATTCTTGGGTTGCTTTAGTAATATTGGGGTGAACTTGCTCTGAGAATTACCAATGTCAATAAAATTTTGCAACTAAATTTGTTGTAGATTGGATGCTACTTTGTTCTTTCTGGGACTATATATACAAGAAGGGAATGGTTAGGGTTCTTAAAATTTGGGATTAATTTAACTTTTTGAAGAGAATTTAGGATACAAATGTAACCAAAATTAAGTTAGAGGGTCTAAATATAAATATTAAGTCATTTACATATCATTGTTCATGTTATTAGTTATTTGTCACATGATTAAATGCAATTGGATCACATTGGAAAGGTTTTAAACCCCTTCAAATAGAAGGGGAAGCATAGAAATATAATCACCAATATATAATACTAGTTAAATTTTAAGAATTTTCTTAACTTTCGAGTTTCTGGTACCAACATTGCAGCACAACGACACCGGTGTCTTAACAAAATCCATATATGAATTATTTTTGGTGCACCAAGAATTTTAACTATTTTGCTTAATTGAAAAGGTTAAGAATCTAAAAGGTCAAAGATTCACTCCAATTCTGTTTGCTTGCAAAATAACGCATGACCACAACTTCAATAGTAATTGATATATTTACTTAATTTACAATTAGGATTTTATGGTTTAAAAGAATTTATACATTCAATGTCATCTTATAGTAAAATGAATATAATTGTTTACTAAATGTTGTATGAGCCAACAGTAATTAAGGAGAATTTGATTAAATATAGGTTGTATCATACACGAGCATATATCATATACTATGTAGCCCAATTTTGATTATTTTTGGAAATGATTCAATTCGGTGTACAAAGAAAATGAAAGTCAACACAGTCATAGGTTCAATGTAGGATAGGAGTTCTCTGTGTACTTGGAAAGTGAAGTGTATTGCTCCATATCCACTCACAAGAGGTGAATGACAAATTCAATGATGAAAAAAAAATCACTGTAAGATTTGCTTTGATTTCTTAGGATGTTTTATTTTTTTACATTTTTAGATCTATGTTTAGAAATACAGAGAAAAATAATCTAACTTTTCTCACCTACAAGTAAAAGCATATTTTTAAAGCTTTTGATTATAAGCAAAAACAAATTATTTTGATATTTTAGATTTTTGTCAAAATAATCATAGTTATCAAACCTTATAAGGTATGTAAAATTATTTCATTATCTTCTTTTAGTAATATATTATACAAAATTGATTTTTTTTGTATAATCTAAATAAAACACATTACTTTAAAATTACTTTTGAGTTAATACATTCAAATATAAAATTCATTTTCAAATAATTAATATATTTGTATTTAATTATTGAAATAATTTAATCTCACAACTATATTAGCATTGGCATGTTAGTTATTTATTATATATAATATACATTTAATTTTTATTTAATTATCATCATATAATTAACATAATAAATAGTCCCCCCACCTTCGCCCAAAAACAAAAAAGTTTTCTTCATATTCCGCCAATGAATATTTCATCTAGAATAATGTAACTTTTGTTTGAAACACATAACCCCTGCGATCGATGTCTCTGCAATCTCCATAGAAGCTTGTCCATCTTAACACAAAAAGAAAAAAAATGCTTATATATCTCATTTTTCGCATTGTTATTTTAGTGGTTTTTAAAGAGAAAACAGTCAAACAGGAAGAAATACAAACCGATAACTTCCCATTCAGTTAGAAATTTTAAACCAAGTACCCTGTAATAATCAGGCCCACATACTTTCTTACCATTTCAAATGAAGTCAAAGTTCAACAAGCTATACAGGAGCAGGTGGGTGGTCTATCTCAGAGAATTTCTTATTTGTCTTCAAAACAATTAGACAAAGCATTGTGGAAGATTTGTAGCCTCATACAAGCTCATGAGATTTTAGACCTCTTTCAATATAAGGTAGACAAAAACAACATGAGAATTGCATTGTCATCATTGTCGGTTTCTATGAGATGATAATGAATTTGGTGAACCTAATTCTAAGCATTAAAAAAACAAAAGAAGGTCAGGAAGATGGGTGAAGAAAAGGACATGATGGATTTGAATATTGTGAAGGTGAAGGATTTTAGGTCGCAATTTGTTTGATCGCATAAAATGACATTGAACTAATCAATTAATTCAATACCCGTGATTTGCCGAGCACCGCTTCGGCTTAATAGAATCCTACTTTTCTCTTTCTCTAAATTCCTTGAAGGTGTCCTAATCTAAAGTCCAAATGAGAAGGGTCATTATTAGCCAAAAAAACACTGACACCTCTATCCGTGTGCAATGATTAGTATAAATCACGATATATATATATATAGTAGTATATGTTTCAATTGTCTCCTTTTCATATCAATAATAATAATAATAATAATTAAAAAATGGTCAGTTGATATGGGTTGATTAGTACTTAATACCACCATATTATCAAGAGTATCGGTTGATATAGGCAACGCATGAGAGGAGTGATTTATTAGAGTGAGAGGGGTAAATCTGGGCCGTATAATTATACATGGATGGTTAGAATTGTAAGTTAATTAATGTAATTGATGCTTACATGCTCATTTAATTTAGAAAAAGTCAAATGACTTTATGTTTTAATCTTGACCATTCATGTAAGATCTAATGATCAAGATTCGATTACTACAACATTTTTGGGCTATGGCAACGCCAAACTTGGCAATGCCTAAAAAACCATTGCTTAAAAGGACCTATGTCCACAGTTTACTTTACCGTTGTTGGTATAGTTGAATTTATATAATATGTTATTGCAACATTATAAAATCATACTCTTAGTATATATATAAGTAACAATTTATGAATTGTTGTATGGTTTTTACTTTAGACAATGGTTATTTAAATGTTGCCTATATAAATTTATAATTGATACACTTAAAAATTGTTGTTAATATACATGAAACTTAGAGTACATATAAAAATTGTTCCCTATGCTCTAGCCTACAAGTGCCGATTTCTTGCCCGAATCACGTGGCCCCTGTTCTCCACCGAGAAATGAGGAGAGCGTAGGCAAAGGAGAGGTTGTGGTTGTTGCTCTACAAAGGAGAAACCAAAGGCACCCGCGAAGCATATGGTGAAGTTTGATGTCAAGGATCCTCTGTGAATGGTGAATTTGGAGAATGCGGTTTCAGATTCTGCTAAAAAAAGACCCTCGTTGAAGGTTAAAGAGACATTGAGGTTGTGCACCAAGCACTACCTTCATTTTGTTCAGGTTAGTTTGATTTGTTGTTTGCGATACTGTATCCGCTTTTATATTCACCAATGATAATGACTTTTTTCTTTTTTTTTTGTCGTTGATTTTGCCATGTCTCTGTTGTTAGCATTTGTCCTTGGAATATGTTCTCTGTTTGAAATTAAAGGTTTTAATTACTTCTTTTTTAGATAATAATTAGCTCATACTTATCACTTAGTTTGTTAAGAAAAAGTGTCAGTGGTTGTAGTTTTTTTTTTATGTTAATTTCATGTGCAAAAGGAGGAGAAGAGGTGTCAAAAGGCAAAAGTTAAAAAGGAAGCTGCTAAAAGTCTCCAAAGTCAAAGGTTGGTCTCTGATTAATCACTTGTTGCTTGTAGATTCTCATATTTATTTGATTATCTCCATCTCCTATTTCCTTTCTGACATAGTTTATTTGATTATAAATGCCCTGCATTATATATTGGTTTTCCTTTGGTTTGGATTTGCTAGCTTCCTTTCTCTGCTACCAACTTAAATCTGCATTAGCTACTTGGCTTACTTAGTTCTTCAGTGATCTATGCTTATAAAGCCTCAAATTAGTTTATGATATTGTAAGGGCTGATCAATATTGTTTCAGATATTTAAAATTTACCACTGAACTCTCTAATATTGTGATTTATTAATTGTATCAATTCTTAACATATTAGGACTAATTTGAATATAATGTTGGGGATTATTTTGACTGATGAGAATACAATAGTTAAGACTGATTTGAGATATTTATAAAGTTTAATTTGAATGTCAGGCCCTAATATAGTAATTTTTAAATGTCAAACTATTTTGATCAATTTTTTTTATTTAGAACCAATTTGAGGATTTATTCAATTTTTCCTTCTTGTCTAAGTGCTTGACTAAATTTTTTTATTTTATTAACTTTTATACAATAAACTTGCAACAATTTCATGTATTAATTTGTGTAAAAAGGTGCACCACATGAAAAACCAATGACCACTGCTCAACCATCTAATCTGAAGGCATTATTGAAGGCAAGTGACAGTGCAAGGATTTTGTTTTGTTTTGATAGAATCTTGGTTGTGTCTCATGATGATATTTTTAATGTGATGACCTAGTATAAGATTATGATTTCCAAATATTTGTCATTTTCATTGTGTTGAATTTCACCTTATAGACTTCATTTGTTAGTTGTTTTCTCTTTCTTTGTATAAGTTGATTCATTATGTCTTACTAGCTATACTTTTTTTTAATTAGTCAGTTTGGACTTAGGAGTCTTCCTTTTGTGATGAGTGAATTAACTGAGCCTATTTGGTAGTCAAAATTCACAAATTGCAATTGTTTGACTCAAATTGGTTGTATAATACATTTTAGAAAGTTGAAATATCAAGTTTCTCTTAAAGTATTTGCACACTTTGGGAAACAAGCACCTTTAGTAATACACATCATCTAAACACAAAACAATTTATTCATAAGTTACTTTCATATTTGACCTTTAGTTTTGTGGAAAGGTCCATTTACAGAAGGCATTAATTAAGGTTTTTACTCAAATGGGACCTATGTTTATAATATAATTTCTAATAATTCTCTGAAGTAATGATAAGTTAGTTAAGTTTGGTGATTTGCTTTTCTTGGCCTTGGATTGAGAATTGCTTCACTTCATTATATACTTTTTTTGACCCACGAGTTATTTGTTACTAATCTATATTGTCCTAGGATTATTTATTTGGTTTAATAACATTGTTTTGTTTATTATTGTACTATGATTGAATTACAATGTCCAAGATACTCTAATTTTCTTTTTTTTGGCATTATATTTGGGATTTTGGTGAATGATGGAAAATAATGAGATACTTTACCCTAAAAAAAGAATTGGCAATATTCCAGGTTAGTTACTTCATCTTGTATTCTTTTGTCATTCTTCTACCCAGTGTATGTTATTATTATCTCTCGATTCTAATAGAATTTATAATTTATAATTAGATGGTTATGTGTGTGGTAATTTCATATCGTGGGGTCACTTCTTTATTTGGTTGTTTAAATTTTTCAGTCATTGGAAGGTATTGAAGCTGAACATAGTTTTATTCTTGTTGTGAAATGGTTGTTGGTTTTCATGGTCACTGGTTAAATGACATTGATTATAAGGGCCAACCCTATGCAAAAGTGGTAATAAATTTCTTATTGCATTGCTTTATTTGCTTGTGGTGCAATATAGAACATAAAGGATCACAATCCTTGTTTCCATTTTTCCTTGGTTGTCTCAGTACAACTATGAATTCCCAGTTGTTGTGGCCATAGTTTTGTCCAACATGTATGAGAATAATCTTGATAATCCTCAGGATGTTGTGTATACTAGCCAAGGTGGACATAACTTGACTGGCAATAAGCATCAAATCCATGATCAAAAACTGGAGCAGAGTAATCTAGCACTGAAGGTGTGTATTTTAATGATCTCTGGAGAGGGGTAACCTAGCACTCAAGGTGCATTTAATGTAGGTGTGAATTGTTTAAGTTTGTGCAACTATCTTTATCATAATAGAAAGTTCTACGAGTTAAGTTTAAAGTGGATTAAAGAATGTAGATTGATTTAGTATGTACTGTATATTTTAGTGAGAAGTGTTGTAGTTTGACTTTGATTCTTATTGTACTATGTTAGTTGTTCTTAGTGTTGTGACACATTTTTTAATGGATGATATCCTCTTATATTGTGGTGACTAAATTACTTATTGTTTCTCTTGGTTAATGTTCACTCTTGTTGTTATTGCTAAAATTTTTGCCAAGTCACTTATATATGTGTCTTGTGCTTATATTGACCCTTGTCTTGTTTTATTGATTATATGTTTATGGTATTTAATTTCATGATTTTCTAGAGCAAAACCATGTTAAGGGAGAGAAAGAACCCAACCTTGAAGAATGTAATGATCAAATAGACAAAGAGTGAAAGAGATCAAGATCTTTTTAGATGATATGGGACTTTGATGCTACGCTTCATGGCTTTTTGTGCTTAGTGAATATTTTGTAACTATTAATACTTAAGTAGATGTTATCATGGTTTATATCCTTTCATTATGTGATTTTGAAATAGTATTTTGTAGATATCATGACATAGCTTGTATGCCACTTATTAAAGGTTATTAATGTGTGTACATGGATCTTATGGATTTGAAAATAGGGTTTGATAATCATATGTATGAGCTTGTCATGGATTAATTGATTTATATTTTTTTATTGTAATATTTTCGTTTAGACCAGCATGTTATGAAAAACTATATACATATATATTGAAATAAACAATACTTGTAAAATTGTTCCTTATAAATTCTAATATCATTTATAAACCATTGTCTATTGGGGTAGACAAGACTTGTAAAACTATGGCCTATAACTAATAATACTCACTATAAAATCATTGCGAATTGAGATAAACATGTGAAAAACCGTTGTTTAAAAATTGGCAACGGTCTAAAAAATATTCCAACTACCAAATATTATCCAATGGTGTGAAATCGTTGCCAATGAAAGACAATGGATAGAACTATTGTCTAGTAGGTGTCAACAAAACCGTTGCCTATTCTATTGATAAAGACAATGATTTTTTTTTTTACCATGACTGAAAGCACAAAATCGTTGCCTAAAAGAATAGGTAATGGCCACATACTCCATGGTTGCAAAACCATTGCCTATTCTAAAGGCAATAGTTTTCTTACACATAGCCACGGTTTGTGGCTGTTGTTGGAGAACAAAAATGTTATAGTTTCAATCTTCTCACTTTCACAATAAACCACTCATCTCATAAGATACATTTCATTGGTCGGTATATATATATTCCCTCTTTCTACTAGTAGAAGAAACTGAAAAATAAAATTGTTATACACACACACACACACACACACACACACACATACATATCTGAGGGATCCATTTACTACAATATTAAGTCTTGATATACTTATTTCATTAAATAACTTTTTATAGACATGAAATTTCATCAATCCAACCATTGAATTGTAATTTCCTACTATATATATCAAGTGTATAAAATTTCACAAAATTTCAAAGTAGGTTGATAGTTTATCATCCATTTTTATTTGAACGTTTATCATAATTTTGAAAATACATGTAAATCTTGAGTATTAGATAAGATATCTATCAATATTCAATTTTTCTGAAATTTAGTATGCTTGATTATTAAGATAATATCACACGATTCAATAGTTGGACTGATAAAATATGCTATTAATAGGAGATATTCAATGGAGTAAGCATAGCATACTTACTCTTAATTGGAGTAAATGGATACCATCACTCATATAATCATGTAATATTATCTTGATAATCAAGTATACGGGGATTCGTTTACTCCAGAAGTAAGTCTTAACACACTTACTTCATCTAATAACTTTTTATAGGTATGAAATTGTATCAATCCAACTATTGAATTTAAAGTTCTTACCAAGTAGATTAAGCATCATACAATTTGAAAATGATTTGATAATTCACATTTAATTTTATTTTTTCGGATAACATATTTTTTAAAATGTAAGTAAATATCGATTAACAGGTGATTGCATGGCTATTGTTGTCCAATTTTTCTAAAATTTGTCATGCTTAATCATCAATATAATATAACATAAATCAACAGTCGGATTGATTAAATTCGATGTGGATGAAGAATTATAGAATGTAGTAAATGTACAAGACTTACTCCTAAAGTAAATGGATCCCTAATGTATATATAATCATTGTTTACAAACACATTATTTTCTAGTTAATATATGTCTCCTTAAAATTTGCATCTAGCTCTGCTCTTGATTGCATTCCCCTCTCAAAGCATCGCATCTCAAGATTTAATATAATGTATGCTTTATAAGTTTGATTTGTGGTGTAAAGACAAGCTCTTTTTGTTAGTTTATTAAAATTTGTATGTATCAAAATTAAATTCTACATTAAAACCTCAGTACTACCGATTTACTAAAATGAGTTCATTTATTTTTTTTTTAAAAAATTGACTATTTGATTAAAAGCTCACATAATATAGATCACATTTATAAAATTTCAAAGATCATTTGGTATAGTTTTTATATATATCAAAATTAACGTAATATATATGCTTAAAATAAACAAGAATAAGAGCTATATAATTACATTGTTATTGATATTTAATTTTTATGAAATTTAACATGAATAATCTTTATGATAAGTAAATGTAATTTAACGATTGGATCGACCAAAAAGTTATTTTATTGAAAGTTATATGTGGTGTAACTTCGTTTAAAGTTATACCATTGTAACTTGATCCTAAAATACACACACACACGCATATGCATATATATATATATATAGAGAGAGAGAGAGTCTACTAAAAATAATAAAATATCATCCTACAAATCTTTATAAAATATAAAAAATTTAAAAAGGGAGGTCAAGTATATATAAATGAACATTTGAAACTTTAGAACAGATTACGATCACGCGTTTGCTTGAAGTGTAGTGGAAATAAGTTAATTGATTCAGAAAGCTACTTTCTGACATATATTATTAAAAAAGGAATATCTGAACAAACATAAAGCATAAAAGCTAAGAAAGATAAAGCTATAAATGATAAGTGGCAAGGTGTATAAACGAAGGTAAAGGAAATAAATAAAGCAAGACTAAAATAAAAGAGATTAGGAGAAAATGATAGACACCGGGATATTTATACTGGTTCAGCTAAACTGCCTACATCTAGTACCCAACAATTGTTAAGGTTCCACTAAAACAACTTTCTCAACTTGAGAAAGTAAACTGGATAGTCTTTACATTAGCTTTCCCAAGCTATCATCCCTGGGTTTCAGAAATCACTTGTTGCCATAGATTGAGTAGTTTTGTAAAGCTAACCCGAGAAGTATTGTACTAGCCTCTCCAAGCTAACATTTGTGAACAGTAGCAACCTCTACTGCCACATTGAAAGTAGTATTGATTAGCCTCTCCAAGCCCAACCGTGAATAGCAGACCAACTCAAAGACCATTTACGTTGCAAGTAGTTCTTCCTAGCCTCTCCAAGTTGAACCATGATGACTAGAATGCCTCTATCATCAAGTTGCAAGTAGTTATTCCTAGCCTCTCCAAACTGCAACCGTGACAAGTAAAATGCCTTTACTGTCCCGTTGAAAGTAGTCTTTGACTAGCCTCTCCAAGCTAAATCGTGAATAGTAAGATCACCTTACTAACATGTTACAAGTAGTTTTACAGTAGCCTCTCTAAGCTATTTCACACTATCACTATCGAATCATAGATACAAAGGCTTGTGTTTGGGTTGCCACTCAAACTAACCCACACTTAAGTTTCCTTAAAGATTATAGATTGAAAATAGACCTAGGAAACAAGAACGACTCCTTTCCATACTTCTTCCTAAGAAGGGCATTTTACATTACAGGGATTGAAAAGAAGATTTTCACATATAAGGAATTTGATTACATAAAGAATAATGAACCTTATAGGATGAGGAGAGATTTAAACAAAGTTTCCTATCTTTTTAAGCGTAGCCTCTCTCATTGATCTTTAAGCGTAGCATCTCTCTATATATAGCGATTTTCCTCATGATCGTTGCCTTTGATCAGATCACCAAGTGACACGTATTGATCATCAATTGTGTCTTGGAAGAATAAGCTAGAAGAGAGGTTGACAGATCTATCACATCGATTGCAGAAGTCGTTGTAACGTTGAGTTTTCTGATCTCCCTTCAGAAACTCTTTTCTACTTTCTGAACATGCTTTCTAAACTCCTCCTTCATGAAGCCAGGCTGGTTGATTGTTTAGGCAAAAGAGATGATGTACCAATTTGACAATTAGGTTAGACTTAGATTGAAATTTGAATTTCAAAATTCAAATTTCCTCATTTTCCTGTAGCGTTCAAATGATCCACTCATAGATGGGACTTCTGATGATGTAATCAGTCCCTTGAAGATTCTTCAATCTTCTAGTCTTCAATCCAATCTTCTTTGCTAATGATTTCTTTGCGATTGTGATGATTGAAGATAAAGTAACACGTCTTCTTGGACATGAGTTGATTTCTTCATCTTGAGTGTATTTTCTGATGTCTTGTGCTACTTTCTGATGTAAATGTGTAAAACATTATATCAGCATAAGTTCAATTATAAAACATAACAGAATGATTATAGACTTTAAATAAGCAGATATTGAACTGTAAAGAGCAATAGAGAAAAAGATAAAAGAGATCGGGGAGAAAAAGATGATTTACAAAAGATTTTATACTGGTTTGGCCAAAACTGCCTATATTTAGTACTCAACAAATGTTGAGATTCCACTAAAACATCTTTCTCAACCTGAGAAAGAAAATAGGGTAGTCTTCATTAGCCTCTCCAAGCGGCACCAAGTAATTATTCACCAGTCTTTCCAAGCTAAATCGAGTAGTCTTGTACTAGCTTCTCCAACACTCGTGACTAGTAGACAACCCTGCTGTCACAAACTTGAGTAGTTAATCACTAGCCTCTCCAAGCTGAATCGAGTAGCTATTCATAAGCCTTTTTAAGCTGAATTGAGTAGTCTTATACTAGCCTCTCCAAGCTAAACCTGTGACAAGTAAACCACCTGTTACATGTCCTATTGAAAGTAGTCTTTAACTGGCCTCTCCAAGTTAAACCGTGACCAATAAGAACACTTCACTGTTGCATTGCAAGTAGTCTTATGTTAGCCTCTTCAAGCTATCTCATACTAATCACTACTTGATTGAGGATACAAAGGTTTTGCGTTTGGGTTGCCACTCAAACTAATCTACACTCAAGTTTCCTTAACATATACATGAATAATTTGGGAAAACTGGAATGACTTTTTTCTATCATTTCTTCATAGGAAGAACATATATTTGTTAAGAATATAGAAAGAAGAGTTTTACAAGTAATGAATCTGATTACATAATGATATGAACTTTACTGGATATGGGGAGAGATTTTTACAGAGTTTTCTCTTCTTGAGCAGAGTCTTTCTCTTTATGTTTGAGCACAACATCTCTTATTTATAGAAGGTCTTCTTTGTGACCATTGCCCTTGATTAGATCTCCAAGTAACACGTGTTGATCATCCATTTGTGTCTTGGAAAAGCAGTCTAGAATGTCAGATCTGTTCTGGAAGCTGTTATGGCGTTAAGGTTTATAATGTCCCTTCAGAAACTACTCTTACTTTCTGAACGCGGTTTCTGACCTCTTTCTTTTAGAAGCTGGGAAAAGTTGATCCAGTTGGCAAAAAAGATAACACGTCAGTTTTGACATTGGATTTGACCCTAAATTTGAATTTTAAAATTCAAATTTCCCTTCTTTTTCCAGCAATGTTTAGCACTCCACAGTGAAGTGAGCTTTTTGACGTACGATATCAGATCCTTGATGATTCTTTGATCTTCTGGTATTCAATCCAAGCTTTATGATGATGAAAGGATTGCGATTTGCTTGATATCTTCATCGTAAGCATACTTTCTAAGGTCCAGTGTTGCTTTCTAGTTTCTTGCAGCGTTGATATCTTCTTCCTATCGTTAGCTATTTTAAGCTTGACTAAAGATATAATTTTACTTCCTTTTCGGCTCATATCTCTTAATATGAGATAAAATATGTTTTCATATGCAAAATAAAATATATCCTTGTTTGATCAAGCCTTGATATGCTAAACAATAGAACCTGTTTAATCTTACAAGAAACTCAAGACAACCATTAGTCGTTCTTCAAAATATTTTCTTTAAATTAGCTTTGTTGTTATTCAAAACTTGTTAACACTTCTTGGAAGGATTCTGAAGCTAACAATCTCCTTTTTTTTATGATGACAAATAATTTGAAGAAAATCTTTTGAAGAGATATTGAAAGAGATAATATTGAAAATACAGCGTGATAATTCATATTCTTTCAACATATCACAAAGAATGATTTTCAAGAAATTCTTTTCTTAAGGCATGATATAAAAATGTTTAATAGCCTGAAGTAACTTGAATCATAGCTGTTGTTCTTTTTCTTTAAGCTTTGGATAGGCTTAATGTAATTTTCGAAGAGTATCAAAGTAATATGTTAAAGGGAAAAATGTTTAAGCCTTGATTAACTAAGCAGCTTGACTTTTAGTCGTAAAAAGAAACTTTCTGAAGATCCATGTGCTTGAATAAGTAACAAGAAATACTTGTGATATTTTATCTTGATTAAATTTGTATTCAGCACTTCTTTATCTAGATGATTTTAGAAATGAATGCTCAAAGACATATGATAAACATATCAGAGCATTAAAGATTTTTAAGAGAAAAACATACTGATATTTATGTAGTTTCTAAAGCTCAGAGAAATCTTAATATGAATTTATCAACATATTACTATGTGAGGTTTCTGAAGGTCATCAGGGATCAAACCCACAATTAGCAAAGCATATATGAGCCTTTTGTTATGAGCTATGAAGCTTTTCTTATAAGTATCAGAGCATGAATGGTCATTTGTAAAGCAAATACATATGCTCTTGAAAAAAAAAATTGCCCACTAATACATATTTGAAACATAACACATTTTAAGACATATAGGTATAGCACATTCTAAGAGAGTTCTGAGGCTTGTTAACTGATCTTAGTTGTATCAAAATATATAGAAATGGGTTTTCGAAGTCTTGTAAGAAACTATACACAAATGTATTTTGATCAAGTTATACATAGCCTTTTAAAAGACATCTCATATGTGTGTCAAAGATAATGTATTTTGTAAAAGTTTTTTAAAAAAAAGCTTTTAAGCACATCATACATATCGAGGCTTAGCAGATATATACGAGTATCAAATTAACAAAAAACTTGTGCTTTTAAAGGTACTTGCTAGTGCTAATCATAAGTACATGTGAGCTAAATATCTTAGCATGCTAATGATTATACAAGACAGAGCATATGCATAAGAGATAAGAAGAAGACATTTATTAGCATGATATATGATTAGCTGAACATAAATGAGCATGGATATATATCAGAGCTTAATAGGAACAGAGCTTAAGACAGATATGCTTCAGAAAAAAATATATAGCATGATATATGAATTGAAATAACGAATTGTATAAAACAAGATAAACTATCTGTAAAGAAAACAAAAGAATATGCCTACTAAAAATTCTCTGAACTCCCCCTCAGCATAAGCTCCCCCTGAATTCCATAGTACTTGATTTTCTTCAAGTTTTTTTTCTCCCTGTTTTGACATGATCAAAAGGAAATGTGCCTGGAATCAAAAACACTATCTTCAACCTCGACACTGTAAAATCTGAAGAATTTGAAGCTACAAATCTTCCACTTGTCTGAGCTGGGCGCCATGCTCTATGATAGTTGCCTTAAGTCTATCTTGTCTAGAAGCAATTTCTCTTAAATTTTGTAGGATGATTTGATAGCTTGCTGAAGGCTCGGTTGAGGACGAAGGTGGTAGGTTAATGGGTGCAGGAATAGTTCTGAGAGATGACTCGGGAATATCTAGGGGTACAGTTTCTCCTGACTTGGGCGATTCGGCCTAAGTTTCATCTTGTGTAATAATAGGAAGTGGAAAGGATAGTGCTCAATTTGTGGCAGATGTGGCAAGATCAAAAGTAGGAGTAGGCTCAAGAATAGCAACAACAAACTCAAGCATCTAACCCAAGGAAGAAACAACAACTTCTTGAGTTAGAGTGGTAGAAGTAGGAACGTCTTGAACTGAGGTAGCAGCTCTCGTAATCAGAGAAGCTTTAGATATCTCAACTTCTTATTCCTCTATTTGAGTGATACAAATAGAAGAAAGAGGTTGAAGTACCAAAATGATAGTAGTGCTAAACCCATAGTCCTCTTCATTAGGCTCTTCAATAATGGGCTGTATTTGACACTCTTCACCCATGGTCATAGAATTCATTGTAGTACTTTGCCTAGCCTTCTCACTTCTGATCCAATTTTCTTCTTCTTCTTCCTTTTCAATTGATGATTCACTAAAAATGACTATGTAACCTGCTTCTTCATATTTTTCAATCTCCTTTTTCAGTATGGAGATTCTTGATTCACATAAGGACATCTATTTGCATTTGAGCTAGATTTCTTTCCTACTAATTACTTTTACTGGTTTGGCCACTATCTGAGTTTCTTGAGGAGAAGAGTCTTGAGTTCTTTTTGTCCTTCTTTTATAGTGATAAAGCATAGGTACCGCCTCTTCTTTATCAGACTCACTCTTGATGAGAACAAGTTTTTTCTTCCCTTTTGTTATTTCTTGTTGAGATTCAGATTTCTATGAAGCTTTTCAGGCTTAATCATCTCTTATTTTAGGACTCCTTCTTGTTAGTTCAGTGATTTAGAGGGTTGACCTCTTTCTTGAAGTTATGAAGGAGGAAAGCGTGAAAACAATTCCCTTCAAAAGCTCATAGCTTTCAGTGAAAAGAAGGAAGCTCATGTGTTGGAGTAGCCTGGTCAATACCATCCGGTAAAGAACATTGGTAGTTCTCCATGTCTCCTTTGTGGCTGCATTCATCATATAGTCCAGAATGAGCATTGGTAGGTTCACTTTTCTTTTTTCCATTAGACAATAGAGAAGCATACAATCCATGCCAACGAGTACATATGTGCTTCCTATATGTGGAAGAACTGAGAGTTGAACCACTGTATGTACCTTTCTTGCCCTAACACTTAACATGGCAGTGGTGATTTCACTAGGCTTATGAAGAATGGAATCAGTTAGATACCTGGACACATACTCCTAAAGATTTGGCCCTGTTTGGTGAGGGATTGCAAATGATTCCATCATTTGGAGCTTTGATAATCTTGACAAGTCTAGAGGCTGTGATGTTGATAGCTCAGTCTCTGATCATTGCTCTGACATATGAGGGCAACAGTCTCTCCAGATGAGAGTATAAAGCATTCACTAATTGAGGGAAGACTAGTTCATTGATCTCCAGATATTCTTCCCATTTCTGAAACATAAATACTTCATCAAGAATGGTGATTACTTTATGAAGATCTTTACTTAGAGACTTTTCAGGTGCCATTTTCCTAGATGTGAAGAACTTTTCATCGCGATCTTGCATAGCAAGATCATCATACATATGAAAAGAAATTTTCTTATCAGCAGATTGAGCCACACCTTTTCCTTTAGCCATTTATGAGGTGTTGGGTGGAGAAAGGATACAAGGATAAGATAATAGCTTGAATCTTGTGAAGATTTGCCAGAGGATTGAGGTTTTGATCGCAGGAAACGAAGGTTCACTAGGTATGGAAGGAGATAAATTGATTAAGGTAGCATGTTTAGGAAAATGAAGGTAAAGGTAATGTGTGAGAAGTGGGGGTTTTTAAGTGATGTGACATAACTGACTGAAAGTGAAGCGACGTTGGAGAGAGAAACTTAAAAAGAGAGGGAATTATCCCGTCTTTTCTTCCTTCTTCAGAGAGGTTTCTGACCCTTGAGTGCACTTTCTGAAGAGCTTTCTTTTTGAGCTTCATTTCTCATTTTCTGACCCATTAGAGATTCATCATATAACCTCATTAACTGATCTTCATATGCTAAATCCTTTGTCCCCATATATTCATTATTTTCTGATCCTTATTACTTTTTCTGACCAAATGCCTTCTTTCTAATTTACCCGTCTACTTTTTGAGCTTGCAAATTGCACTTCTGATATTTCATCCTGACTTTTTGATGTTCTAACCAAACAGCTGATCCCGTAGACTGAACTTTTACTATTCTTGCAAATTGGCATTATTATATCTTCAAGAAGATACTCTAGCAAACTGATGGCTTTGCTACGTCTTCAGTTAGAAGTTATGAAGAGAGGAACCCTAGAGATGTTTTATGCACAAATGCTTATACAAATGCAAAAGATTTTTCAAAAGAGAAAAACACATAAGAGATCTTTAGTAAAAGATACTATGAATATATCTGACATTTGGTCTTCAGTATTCATATCTATTTACTCAACATCTCCATTTTGAACAAGATATAGAATAAAACAGTTTTACAGCAAGAACTTGGATTTAAAGTACTGAAAGGATTCTTGATAAGATAAATAATACCAATATTATCTCAAAGGATAAGAATTATGAAATACCTCAAGAGATAGTCTTTCAGCTAGTTTCTTATCCACAGCATTTGGGTGCAACAAATTGCAGCAACTAGATGTTCTGATTTAGTTGTGAGAGAGCAACAATATTCTGCTTCTTGCATGATCGAGAATTAGGCCTTTTCAGAAAAGCAGCATCCACCACTTGTGCTTTTATTTTCAGCCCTTTCTCTAGAGAAGTTAGCAACAACAAGTAGCATACTAATGCAAAGGTTTTATCATAATCTGTTCCTTTTTTATAATTACAACTTGTGCAGTCATGCCTGCTTTGTTTTGAGTAATGATGTCAGCTTCATCTAGATTATTCTTGAATACCTACTTTGTACTGATGATGATTTTTCAACATGTTGTGTAGACTTTGCCTTTCTCGAACTTGGTCAGCTCATTTTACATAGCATCCACCTAACGTTGATTACTCAAAGCTTCTTTAATGCACTTACGTTTAATGGTGAAGATGAAAGCACAATTTGACATATTTTCTAAGAGATGATCTAGTTCTTACACCCTTGGAAATGTCTCCAAGAACTCTATTTGGAGAAACTGTCTTTAAATTAGAAACTCCCTTTGTAGTTTCTATGACTTTGTGGTTCCTCATCTTCTTCTTTATCTTCATATTGCTTATCTTTGAGTCCATAAAGGTTACTTTCTGGTAGCTTGGGAGTTCTGAGCATACTTTTCGAAGAGTTGATGGTCTAGAGTTTTCTGTCTGATGTTTTGACTTTCATCTGCTTGCTTTCTAAAACTTCCTTGAGATTCATTTTCCCAAGACAATTCACAAGATCATCAAGATTATCAGCAAGATCTTCTTTAAGCTTGTTCATCATCGTACTTAAGAAATTCTGAGTAGATATCCTTCATGTTCTTCATTAACTCCCAGATTCAGAACATGGTATCTGAAATGATCATCATCTGTTTGTTTCTTGATATTTCACCCACCTAAAAAGAGAACATTTTTATTTTGGTACTCAAAACTTACTCAGGTCCTTTTGGTTAGTTTCAAAGAAAGGATTTTCCAACCTTTCTAACAAGATTTCTTTCTCAAGAACCATTTGTTAGGTAGGTATCTCTGCTTGTGGCAGGGAGGCAAGAAACAAGATTTAGAAAAGTGCATATGAGGTTGCATAGTTTTTTTATCTCCTATTTCCTCTGTATATCCTAACCTAGTTTTTGGAAACCATAGATTATGACCATTATCATAAAAACAAAGTTTTTGAAATATATCGAACATTTTAGGTCAGATCTTATAAGCCATGAAGTCCTCTCAAAAAATTCAAAAATAACTTTTTGACATTCTTCACACTTCTTTTGATGGCTTTAGTTTTATAGAACTTGAGAAGACAGAAACTCCTTGTAATATATCTCACTCAAGCTTAGGCCTTCCAGCTTCAGGCTTGATCTTCTCAAGTTCCACGGTAACCTTACGAGTTCCTTGACTGGTTTGTGATATCTAGAGGAATAATCTTAAGGAACTTCTAGCAACTCATCATATGATACAATAAATACATGATATGAAAGATTAAATGTAGATACATTCACCTTGCATATCTCTTTTGAGGTGCACTCAGTCATGAAACACAGAATAGCAGTATCTTCTAACTCATCATGACTTTTTGACTTTTCTTTTTCTTTTTCAGAGTTGCTCCTAGTTGCCAGCAAGCTCTTTTTCAAGAGGTTAGGGTATTTCTATGATGCTCTTAGCTTTGAACTCTAGATTCAAGATGTTCAGGAAGTTGCTCTCTCAAGATTTTCTTTGACCTTTTTGTCTATCCTGAGATTGATGTCTCTTCCTTTCTTTGTTTAGCCTTTTTATACTTTTGACATTTTCAACAGACATAAAGATCTCATCTCCATTTTCAATCTCAGATTCTACATCAAATCTTTCCTCTTCAATTGAGTTTTTAGCAATTTTCATTGCTTTAGCTTTGCACAACTTATGATATGATTACTTTAAGACCAAAGACTTCTTAAAACGATTTAAGATCTTTAGACAATGTACATATTCTATCCCATATTTCCTTTTATGTGTCACTAATGGTAGCTGTCACAACTCACAACAAATTAGAATTTATAAAGTGCTAAGTTGCACCAAAAATGTAGTAAAGGGCACAACCTAGGTCGTCTCTGAAAGAGGCCTCAATACTTAGTTTTGGAAATTGGGGGTTTTGAAGAATTAAAGCAAATAATTTAAATTGAAAGATAATAGCAATAATAGAGAAGGTACTAGTGCAAGGTATTTCTAGGATTGGAAATCAATTATCATTGACCAAATATTAAACACATTGATGGCTATTAGTAATAAATTACTGGCAATTCTACTAGTGATCAATCGATCTCTAGAATTGATCAATGAAATTAACAAATAAATGAAATCTCAATTTAATTGGCAATTATAATGATCCAAGGTACCAATTGCTATAGCCTAACCGCCAATCGGAAAGTTAATTCTAATGTTTTTCTTCAAACATAAACTAATAGATCTATCAATTTATGCCCAAAGGGTTTTCCTAAATGACAATTGCCAATTTAGTTATTCCAATAAAAATTATAGCAATCACCAAAATAATTAAAGGAACAGAAACTATAGAACATTAAGATAACCAATCCATTCAATATAAACAAATGGTCTCAAATGTTATTCCAATCTATCTGGAAATCCCTACACTAGTAAAGAAATCTACTCCTCCATCTCTGGAGGATTACAACAATGAAGATAAAAGAACCTGAAAATAATAGTAATGATCTTTGCCACAATCTCCAAGACTAAGCACCTTCACCAATGGAACCCTTAGAGAGAGAAGAATAGAAAATAAGAAGATGTAGAGAGAAAATAATAGCCTAAAATGGTAGCCTAAAACTGAGTAAAAAGCTAGGGTTAAAGTCTATAACAATTCCTCAAATATTGCTTTTTAAAATAGCCCAAACTGGGGTGCAAAAATAGGTTAGTCTCCAGAGAAGCTATGCTGATGAACATCAATTTTCAGGTGATATTGAGCACTGCAGCAGTCAAAGAGTGATGCAGCGGTGAAAATAATTGAACCTAGCCTTGGCACTATAAATAGAAATTGTATCCCTTTGAATAAACTTTCCAACGCCAACAAAATCACCTCAATTGGACATTTGTAGCTCCAGATATTGTGAAAATACTAACTGGAGGTTAAGTTGGACAGCATCAAAACATCAATAACCTTTAATCTTGCAACTTGATTTTCCCCTAGATACTCTTAGAACTAGGTTTTGGGCTGAACATAAAAATTGTAGAGGACTTATTGAGCTTTCTAAAACATCTTTATTTGTCTTAATCCAATCCCTGTAGAAAGATATACAAATTTTCTCTTACAATGCTTCTTGCAATTTTGCTCAAATAAACTCAAGAATTCTTCTATTTTGCTTCCAAATTCTTCCCAACAGTTTCCAACCTTGTTCTTAACATTTGCACTTGATTCAAAGTTGTTGTGACAAAATGATACTCAAAGAGATAAGTCAAACGCAACAGGGTATAATTACAAATTATCCCAAAATCAATGTAAAAGCCATCAATTCTATCAAAATCACATAATGAGGAATAAATCAAAATCCTTATTAATTGTATCAACAACACATTAAAACTCATGTAAAAAGCTAAGGTTTAGAAGTAAGATAAGTGACACAAAAGCCCTTTATCAGTCACAAGCAATAAATATTTCGTATTCATCTCTTCTTAGTACACATATGAGCAGGAGCTTGGCTAAGAAGATGAATTGATCTTTGGCTTCGCTGTTCTAGTCCACCTGCTTCTCAGGACTCCTCTTTGATGTTGATAATGCTTTTTCAAAGTCTAAAGAGTTATCAGACAGGATGGTTAGTTGATGAAAGTTTTTCTACTGAGAAGATTCACACCATTCTGTCCCTTAGATCTTTGTCCTTTACAATCGTTGAATTGCTCAACCCCTCAGAGGCCTTGCTCTGATACCACTTGTAGTATAAATGTGCACGAGAAAGGCAATTAAATTGTGCTTTACTTCTTTTTGCATATCTAGAACTTTTAACAAAGATACTATCAAGTATGAAACTTATCGTGTAGTGGAAACATAGTTAGTAGTTTTAGAAAGTATATTTTTGAAGCAAACGATAAATAATATAAATATGTAAAAGGTTATATCAACATAAGTTCAGCTGTAAAACATAGTAGAATGGTTATAGACTTTAAATTAGCAGGTATTGAATATAAAGTGCAATAGAGAAAATGATAAAAGAGATCAGGGAGAAGAAGATGAGACAAAAGATTTTATATTGGTTCAGCCACAACTGCCTACATCTAGTACTCAACAAATATTGAGGTTCCACTAAAATATTTTTCTCAACTTGAGGAAGAAAACAGGATAGTTTTTACATTAGCCTTCCTAAGCTCTCATTTGTAACCAGAAGACCACCCCCACTATCACAAATTGAGTAGTTATTCACTAGCTTCTCCAAGCTGAACTGAGTAGTCTTGTACTAGCCTCTCTAAGCTAACTCCTATAACCAGTAGACAACCCCTACTATCATAAACTTAAGTAGTTATTCACCAGGTCTCCAAGTTAAACCGAGTAGTTATTTATCAGTCTCTCCAAGCTAAACCGAGTAATCATGTACTGGCCTCTACAAGCTAAACCCGTGACAAGTAAACCACTTGTTACATGTCCTGTTGAAAGTAGTCTTTGACTAGCCTCTCTAAGCTAAACCGTGACCAGTAAGAACACCTCACTTTCGTATTACAAGTAGTTTTACATTAGCCTCTCCAAGCTATCTCATACTAATCACTACTGGATTGAGGATACAAAGGTTTTGTGTTTGGGTTGCCACTCAAACTAACCTATACTTAAGTTTCCTTAACAAAAACATGAATGACCTAGCAAAGCTAGAATGACTTCTTTCTATCATTTCTTCCTAGGAAAAACATATATCTGTTAAGAACATAGCAAGAAGATTTTTACAAGTAAGGAATATGATTATATAACGATATGTGTAATATCCTAATTTTTAACCCAATACTCTAGAACATATTTAGGTTAATCATTAGTCTATTACTTTTTTAGTCTCATTCTTTAAAACCTTTCATTAAAATACTTAGCGGAAGATACGAATGAATTTTTCTTTTTTGAAACTTGAAAAAAACAAAAACGCGAGCCACGCGCTAACCTAACGTTCGTCATAACCACATCGTGCAAGAAAAGTAATCACACCATTTATAATCATGAAGCATAGTATCATACATAACAATCATATGTCATTACATCTTCATAGATATATAATTTCCTAGCATCATTGTACCATCATTTACACCAAAACATGCCCTTATATATGAAGTGATCCTTCTCCACCTATGAGGTTGGATATGTGTCAACCCAAAAGCTAAGCTATCTATGCTCCCGCAACGACCCTTTGCTCCGTCTGCTAGTGTGACCCTTAAGCACGAGCCTCAAAAGAAGTCACGAACCTCGTTGTGATCCTCGTCTAGAGACGACGCGGAAGGAAAGGAAAGGATGAAAAACTTATTCAAGATTCTCAGTAGGGACTCCCGACTCTAACACAAGTGTCATCGTCATTGTCCCTAGCCACCTTGGTTTTATTTATGAAAAAGGTGTACATGCATAAGGATTGGTTTTAGACTTTTCAAATCTATTTATCCGAAGTGGGTGTCTTTTAGTATGAGTCTTAATGTCATGAATGCAACAGATATTAGATGAATGCATGGCAGTACCATATACACTTTAACATGAAAATCGTAATACTTGGGCACATCATAAGGAAACATAAATTATATATGTGGCATAAAAAGGCATAGTACTTTTCATGTGACATCTTTCTCATAAGTCGAACTCTTAAGTTCTTTTTCTCGAAGACCACCCTCTTAACATATCCACAAAAAATCTAACCAATTCACCGGCCCAGCGATAATCTGGTCACCAAACTACATCTCACCTATCGCCTTGGAATGAGCTCAATTCTAACTAGTCGTCACTAGATTTAATAAGGGCTAATAGAGGGGGTACACTTAACTTTCTTGGATCACCTATCTTAGGATCATTTCCTTCTTTGAAACGCTCTACTGGTATCTAGTACATAGCGAATTGTCTGCTTTGGCAAGCTCAATGTCAATACCCTCACGGATTTGTTTCCTCCCCACCGTAGCAGGAGGAATGCATCTCAGTGTTACATCACATCTGTTCTAGGGGTGCTCGGTCGAACCGGTGTCACCCAGGAGTTTTCACAAACTTTTCTCAAATTCTCAAGTTTGATGGGAAATTCGGCAGTATAATGGTGTACACCGGACTTCCTTCAAACTTGCTTTATGCCACGAAACTTGTAGGACATCCATAACTGTTCAACATCATCATAAAGCATCAAATCATTCTCATAATCAATCATACATCTACCGGAAGTCATAAGGTTCATCATGTCTTGGGACCTATGGTGTCTTATGCTTTGACCCTTACGGGTCTTTAACTTGTTGTATAATTATTCTAATATTCGCTATCAACCTCTTATGCACATAAGGATTCTCTTCTAACAAATCTTACTATCATTTGTGCTCTTTAGTAAATCTGGGCTGCACCATTCTTTAAGGGCAGAGTTATGAACTTGCAATTATGGGGTTCTAGAACTTACGTTTTAGACCATTTCTTGGTTCCATCTTCGCTTAAGGCGCTATAAATTAAATCTAAACCAATTAAGAGGCATTCCTATGCCTAAGAACTAATTAGAAACCATGTTTTCCATATTATGAGGTTGTTGGACAGATTCTAAAAATTAAAGGTTCTAAGGGTTCTAGAATTGCATTTTTACGATTTTCTAGTTACTAGTTTCTCTATAGGTGCTAAAATTCAATCTTACTTCAAATGTAACCAAATATTTCATGATTATTCAATCCTAAACTGATTGTTATCATACTAAAATAGTTTTGGCATTGATTAAGGTTAAAGGGGTTAAACATACGTTAAATTCCAACTTTACGGTTTTCCTATGAAGCTAGTTTCTCCCCTATCATTCATAGAAGTGTTCCTACCTCATCATATATCATTTTCACACATTCTAACACATCAAAACATCATCATTCAGCATCAAACATATCAAGGTAGAACCAAATTGCTCAATGTTCAAAAGACACATAATTTGACATTTCTAAAGCATATAAGTTGTTAGTTTCTCTTGGAATCATTTTAGGACTTCTAAAACTCTTTACAAACCATTTTATTTTATCAAGAGGCTAAAAATAACCTTAGGTCAGTGACCAATTTAATACTTCTTTAGAAGGGGAATAGAATCATAAATCTTGTTAGTCATAACTTTATAAACTTTATCAAACTTAAAGAAAACACTAGAACATAGGTTGTTGGCCCTTGTAACTAGGTGGAACTCATTCCAAGCTCACCATTGTCACTTGGCCGAAATTATGCATTCAAAGAATGCTTCCATTTTGAACTTTAACTTGAGATAAAATGGGCAAGTCATTGAGCTCTAAGGTCTTTAAGTGATGATATAATTTAAACACGCTATGCACTTTATTTTTATTTTTCGTTACAAAGTAAAGTGAGAACTTTAAAGTAAATATGTAAGACTTAAAGTAAATATGCCATGCAAGTTCATTTCTTTATTTTAGTACTCTAGGCCCAGCAACAATCGACTTTAAGGCCGAAATAGAAAGGCTTTGAGAATTAGTTAGGTGATAATGCAAGCTCTTATTTTAAATCTTTATATTCTTTAGTGATGAAAAGTAAATATACTAGACAAGAATGTAAATATGAGATGCACTCCATTTCTTATCCTTTAACTTTAAGTGATGGCTTGGAAAGTAAATATGAGTGCAAAGTTCAAAGTAAATATGTAACGCATAAGCTTGAATATAAATATGAATGCTAGTTCATTTTATTTCTTATTAGAGCTCATACACGACTTTTAGAGGAACTTTAACCTTAACCCAAACTTATCATGACAAGGTAAAGTGAGGTCTAGAGTTCTTAAAACTCAAGAGATCATTCCTTAAAAAACATAACCATAAATGAACTTATAACACCTTTATGAAAACTCAAGCTTTAGAGATTTCTTTGTGGTGAACACAAAGTCACCAACTAGAACTCTCATCATCAAGCTATCATGTTGCACCACCTAAGATGGTTGGCCGAAATTTTAGAGAAAAGGAAAGGAAGGAAACCGAAACTTGAGAGCAAGAAAGAGCCATTTTGAAACTCTAGAGACCATGATCTTGATGATGTATTAACACCAACATTATGAGTCCTCATCATTGAGTTCATGTAACCATTTTGAAACATCATCAAAGTTAAAGATTTCAAGGTTCAAGAAAGAAAGAACTATGAACATTTTTAACTCAAGAACAAAGATCAAGCTTTAGAGGTTTGTTCAAGTGATGAACATCATCATGAAACCCTCATCATCAAGCTCTCATTCCTTTGATCTTCAAGCCTCATGGCCGAAACAAAGAAGGAGGAGGAGAAGAAAAGAAGTTTCCAAAAAGATTTAAGAGAAACTATGAACACATAAGGAGTTTAAGAATTTAAATGAAAGAAACACTTGAAAGAAAATCCCTACCAAGTGATTGAAGGTTGGGATGAGAGAAGAGGATGAAGAACTTTGAAGAACTTGGACACTTGAACTTGAGAGAAAAGGAAACTTTGAAGTGCTCTTTGAAAACTTACACTTAGCTAATGAACTAAAGGTGTTTCAAGTTCACTCAAGTATGCTATTTATAGATAAATGAAACAAATGAAAGGTGCAAGAGGAAGAGGAAGATTTCGGCCAAGCAAGGCAGCCCCATGAGGTCCATGAGGTGAGATGTTGTGATCTTGAAGCATGGTGAGGTATGGTTCAAGGTATGACTCAAGCATGGTTCTTTGAGTGAGAAACAAATCAACATATGATGCAAATGGGAGAGAGATGGCCGAAGGTGCATCAACCATGGGGGAGGGTTTTCTTGCATTTTAATTGTGGGTTAGAGTTGTGTTTAGGTGTATCTTTGATTAGGATTAAGATTAGGAATTTGTAAGAAAGTGTTTAGGTGAGGAAATGGTTAATCAAGGTTGTGAAGACATGTTTAAGGAGTGGTCTTGCATCATTAGTGAGTTATAAACTCATTTTAGTGCATAAACAATTCTAGACACAATTCCTTGATTTAAGGAATTGGAGAGAGAAAATACTATTCAAGATTCCAAGATTGAAATCTTGAGTTTTAAAAAGAGATTTAAATCTAATCTAAGCAATTTTAGGTTCTAATTAATTTTAATAGCTTATTTTGACTCTAGATTAATTATGGAAATTAATTAATCTTTGATTAGAACCTAATATTGCTTAGATTTGCTTAATTACGTCATTAAGCTCAAAAACACTATTCTAGGGGCAAAATCGTAATTTTGCACTAATACTGCCCGGGACCATCGAGAATTAAACAGATGCTTTTAAACATGTAAAAATATTGTTTTAAACCTTCGGGGAAAATTTCGGGCTCAAACGGCACCTTTACTCGCATAAAAACGCTATAGGGGTATTTTGGTCATTTTGACCCGAAACTGTAGAAAATGAGACTTTCGCCTCCGAAACCATTCAAAGGCCATCCAATCCCCTTCAAACATTGAGTTAGCCCTTCGAGGACTGTCGGGCCAGCCATTCTCGAATTCTGGGCAGAAAATGACTTCAGGGGCATTTTGGTCATTTCCTCTCAGACAGAAAATCGGGGCGTTACAATATGAACTTTGCTGGATGTGAGGAGAGATTTTTACAGAGTTTTCTCTTCTTGAGTAGAGTTTCTCTCTTTATGTTTGAGCACAACATCTCTTATTTATAGAATGTCTCCCTTGTGACTATTGCCCTTGTTCAGATCTCCAAGTGACACGTGTTGATCATCCATTTGTGTCTTGGAAAAGTAGTCTAGAAGAGTAGGCTAACGATTTGTCAGATATGTTGTAGAAGCTATTGTGGCATTGAGGTTTCTGATGTCCCTTCAGAAACTACTCTTACTTTCTGAATGTGGTTTCTGAACTCTTTCTTCTAGAAGCTGGGAAAAGTTGATCCAGTTAGCAAAAGAGATGACACGCTAGTTCTGACACTAGGTTTGACTCTAAATTCGAATTTCAAAATTCAAATTTCCCTCATTTTTCCAGTAACGTTCAACGCTCCATAGTGAAGTGAGCTTTCTGACGTGTGGTATCAGATCCTTAATGATTCTTTGATCTTCATGTCTTAAATCTAAGCTTTATGATGATGAAAGGATTGCGATTAAGCTGATTGAAAATAGTGTAACTCTTGGTTCTTAGAGCTTGCTTGATATCTTCATTGTAAGCATACTTTCTAATGTCTAGTACTACTTTTTGAAGTCTCTAATCTTGGCTTCTTGCAGTGTAGATATCTTCTTCCCGTCATCAACCATTTTAAGCTTGAATAAGGGTATAATTTTACTTCCTTGTCAGTTCATATATCTTAACATGAGATAAAATATGGTTTCACATGCAAAGTAAAATATATCCTCGTTTGATCACGCCTTGATATGCTAAACAATAGAACCTATTTAATCTTACAAGAAACTGAAGACAACCATTAGTCATTCTTCAAAGCATTTTCTTTAAATTGGCTTTGTTGTCATTCAAAACATGTCAACACCTCTTGGAAGGTTTCTAGAGCTAACATCATCTACATATTAAAAGTTCCATTAATGCTACTTGGATGCCGGTTGTAGTGCTCAAAAGCTTTTTCTTAAGTGACCACTATAGTAGTCATATACCGCTATGTAGTTGTCACAATTTCTTCTTCTGGTGACTGCTGTCGCAGTCTATACTGCTACAATTCCAAATTGGTCCAAGCTTCTCTATGGCCTTTATGCACCTCCAAATGAGATTACTACAAGTCACCAATACTAAACATAAGTGTCTAAACTATGCAGAGTCATCCAAAACTCATTTTAGCTAAAAAAGGTACATTCATGCAAGAAATTTACATTATACGCAATATGAGACTCAAGTAAGGATCTATGCAATATGATGAAATTTTATGTTCAAATGATGATTAAGACACCAGGTGTTAGGGACAAAATATATAGAACAATTTGCACTTTTCAGAATGTATAATCTATTCATATATTTTTGTATTAATCATAATATTTGAGCTTCATATTCGGTAAGTGGAAAGTTATATAAGTAGAAAAATTTGATAGGATGATAATGTGAAAAATAGTGCATCAAATCAAATCAAACCAAATTCTAAATTTAAGTTAAAAATAATAATAAAAGAGAGCAAACGATGCATCTAGAAATGATGATTTGATAAGAAGTTCAGTATTTTATTTAATTATTAACTTACTTTTAAAATAAATTTATATACTTAATTTTTTATATGATATATTTAAATAAATTATTAATTATTTTCAGTAATAATAAATAAACTATTTTTTATTATCTTCTCATGGATCGCACGGGTCAAGTAACTAGTCAAATCAAATTCTAAACTTAAGTTAAAAGCAATTAATAAAGGGGAGCAAGTGATACATCTAGAAATAATCATTTGACAAGAAGTTCAATATTTTATCAAATAGCATGAGCTAGTGGTGATCGCAATAGGGAATGAGGAATTGAGACCTGTGACGGTGATAAGGATGGGGATGAGAAACAATATTCTAAACAGGAAAGAAAGCATGAGACATGTCTTATATCTCATGGATACTCATTGTCATCCCTATAAATGACTCATTATATAATAAATTATTTACTTATCCTCTTTTATTATTGAACAATTTTAAGTTTCAAAATGTGCAAAATTCTCATAAAATAGACTCCTTATTGACAGCTATAGGACATTTGCTGAGATTTTTTTAGTCTTATAAATATGCTATTCAAAATAAAATATAAAATAGAATGACACGTTTATATTTTGTTAATTTTATTTCGTTATTTAACTATTAACTTATTTTCAAGATAAATTTATATACTCAATTTTTTATAAGATATATTTAAATAAAGAGTAAACCCCTAACTTGATCGTTGATGATTTTAGCGTCAGACAAGTTGGTCCTCAACAAACGGAAAGTGTTAACCCAGTCCTCCACAATGTCAATTTTCAAACACCGCCTGGTCCCTAGATAGAAATCGTGACTAAGTGTATATGTAGCATTCTCTCATGGCTCCACCACCAACCTTGCCACCTGTCACTGCTACCACCCACACCAGTCTCACCCTCAACCTTGTTAGCTTGTTTAGAGCTTCTTCCTCCATTCTTAGATCACCAATCACATACTCCACACACATATCATTTCCCTTCCACAATCAGGAACTCAAACTACAACCAAAAGAGAATAGAAATAAACCATCAATGGCCCCATTCCAATTGATCACCTGAAGCCAAAACAAAGAAGCAAAAGAATGTAGCCTTATCCTGAGTCATCCACACCCCACAACCAAACCTTTTCTAATAACAAAACCATAACAAATATCAAAAAACCAAATCCACCTCAAACTATCAAGGAAGATGAGGAAGATAGAACCAGAAATTAAAAATGAAAAAGAAAACATGAGAAGGAGGCCGTGGCTGTCGCCGCCACTAGATTCGCCATCGCGACTCCACTCTTTGCAGTCGCAAACCGTTGCTGTTGCCGTATGCTGAGTCACGCTTCTCTCTCACTGCCATCGCACTTCCCTATGACCACTGTGGGCATTCCCGCCCTTCACACTATCACTACACGCTGGCCGCGGCGGACTGGCCTGTCACTATGTGCTTGCTGGCTTCTTCTCCATGTTTGAAGCTCAACCTCCAGCCGCAACAACTCCATGTTTGAAGCTCCAAACCCAACCACTTTCCCAAGATCTATTTTTCCCCCCTTTGGTTTCTAGCTTCTCTTTTTGTCTCATTCTGGTCACAGCCTAACCATACTTCTTATTTGCCTCCTTGATCCCCTACTACTAAAGAGGTAACAAAGCCAAAAATTTAACTTCTTAGTTATGGTGTTCCATGGCATCAACAGGGATGGGAGATTGAAGAGTGAAAGGAAAGGAGATGAGAATAAAGGGAAAGGAAATGACACAATAGGGACAAAAAAATAAAACTAAGGGTAAAAGAGTCATTTCATAACTCTATCACAGTTTCCATCTAGGGACCAAGTGGTGTTCGAAAATTGGCATTTGTAGGGGACTGAGTTGACATTTTTCGTTTGTTGAGAACCAACTCATCCGATGCTAAAATTGTCAGGTAGCAAGTTGGGGGTTTACTCTTAAATAAATTATTTATTTTCTATAATAATCAACACATTATATTTTTTATTATTACTATATGCATCGCATGGGTCAACTGGGTAGTATATAATTAAGTGTTTATAATATAAGAACTAATGCATTAAACATATGATTTACACTCACTCCAAGATGGTGGTGTGGAAAACATTTGGATCCTTTCTAGAAAAAAATTGAAAACTATGATTCAATTAAATACATTGGGACATGATAAGAGCTATTGCTATCTTAGATTAAATTAAAATTTATTTAATGAGAAGTTATATGAAAAATATAATAAAGGGTACAACTCATGTCATCTTATGAGGAAGTATCACTAGCCAATTAGAAATTGAGGGGTTTTTGTTTGCCGAAATTAATATAGGAAGAAAAATTCAATTATTAAATTACTTGCACAACGAGCTCATGTAGATAAAGGATTATGTTATCGCCGATTGAAAAGAATAATTAACGGAGATGGTTATTTTCACTAATTATGCAATCACACAACCAATGATATAATTCTACTTGGCAGTTACACAATCACATAACTAACATGAGCACTAGGAAATCACATTTGCAACGTCTATATGCTTATGCTAACTTAAATCCTAATTATAACATTCTAATTCTTATCAGAATCAATTCTAATCCCCTTTACCAATTAAACATACTTTAAACTATCAATTAGATTATGCTTAATTGAAACCCTAACTATGTATAGCATTCATGATCATACACTTACACCTAATTAGTGTTGACTCTCACAATAATTGTTCAATTGACACAAAAATACAAGAGAGAGAAAATAGAAAAAGGTTGAAAAGCAAACTCATAAACTGCACTAATGTATTGGAGTCTAAAACATAATCTTTGGATCCTTTGGAATGTTTGTATTAGCTACAGAACCCTGTCAAGATGTGCTAATTATGTTTTGAATGACAACAAAGCCAATTTAAAGAAAATGCTTTGAAGAATGACTAATGGTTGTTTTGAGTTTCTTATAAGCTTATAACAGGATTCTATCATTTTAGCAAGAGCAAGACTTACTCAAACAAGGATAAAATTCACATTGCATGTGCAAACATGTTTATATCATGTTGAGAGACATGATCTGAAAAGAAAATGAAAATTATATCCTTATTCAAGCACAAGATCGCTGATGATTTGAAGAAAACATCAATAATACAAGAAACCAAGTTTTAAGACTTCAGAAAGTAGCACTGGACATCAGAAAACATGCTTATAATGAAGATATCAAACAATCTCTGAAAACTAGATGTTTTACTATCTTCAGTTAGCACAATCACAAATCATTCATCATCATAAAGCTTGGATTGAAGATCAGAAAGTAAAAAAATCATCAAGGATCTGTTACTACATGTCAGAAAGCTCACTTCACTATGAAGCGCTGAACATTACTGGAAATGGAGCAAATTTCAAATTTGAATTTGAATTTGAAAGAGTCAAATCCCAATGTCAGAATCGGCTAATTATCTCTTTTGTCTTTAAAGTCAACTATCCCAAGTCTTAGAAGAAAAAGTTCAGAAACCATGGTTCAGAAAGTATGAGTAATTTCTAAAGGATATCAGAAAACCTCTATTCCACAACTGTTTCTGCAAACTGATCTGACAGACAAGCATGCTACTCTTTTAGACTATCTTTCCAAGACACAAATAAAAGATCAACACGTGTCCCTAGAAGATCTAATCAAAGGCAACGGTCACAAAGAAGATCTTCTTTTTTTTTTGGTGCGTGAAGAAGACCTTTTTTAAATAGATATATTATGCTCTATTGTAAAAGTGAGAGAGAAAACTCTGCAAAAAGCTCTCCTCATTTCTAGTAAGGCTCATATTATTATGTAATCAGATTCCTTACTTGTAAAAATCTTCTTTCTATATTCTTAAATAGATTTATGTTATTCTTAGGAAGAAATGATTGAAAGATATCATTCAAGTTTTCCCAGGATCTTTTAATGTATATGTTAAGGAACTTGAGTGTAGGTTAGTTTGAGTAGCAACCCAGACACAAAACCTTTATTTCCTCGATCAAGTAGTAATCACTGTGATCTTGGAAAGGCTAATATAAAACTACTTGCAATGCGACAATGAGGTGTTCTTGCTGGTTATGGTTTAGCTTGGAGAAACTAGTTAAAGACTACGTTTAACAGGACAGTAACAGGTGCTTTACTTGTCACGGGTTCAACTTGGAGAGGCTGGTGAAGAACTATTCAGCTCAGTTTGGAGAGGCTGGGAAGAACTACTCGGTTCAGTTTGGAGAGGCTGAGAAGAACTACTCAATGTGGTAGCAGGGATTGTTTGTTAGTCACAAATGAGAGCTTGGGAAGACTAATGTAAAGACTATCCAGTTGTTCTTTCTCTAGTTTGAGAAAGATGATTAGTAGAACCTCAACATTTGATGAGTACTAGATGTAGGCAGTTTTGGCCGAACATGTATAAAATATTTGTGTCACATATTCTTCTCCTTGATCTCCTTTATGTTTTTCTGTTATGCATTGTACTTTAGTATATGCCAATATAATGTTTTTGCCGTTCCACTATTTATCACATGCTTCAGAAATCTACTTTCTAAAACTACTGATTGAGTTTCCTGCTACACTACAAGTTTCATACTTGATAGTATTTGTTTTAAATGTTTCAGATAAGTAAAATGAAGCAATACATGATTCAACTCCCCCTTCTTGTACGCACTTTTACCTATACTTTGCACTATGTAGAAAAACTATTTCTCCCTGGATGGATGATTACAACTAAAATAATAAAAGTGCTTCGAAGAAGAATCCAAAACTATAATTAGAATGTAAAAAGAGGTAGGAGTTGGGAGAAAATCTAGAGTATGAAGAGAGGAGGCAGCCTTGATTATGTAGAAAGTTCCCTTCATGTTTTTTACTTAAGATTACTTATAATGTTTCATCTACATATTAAAAGTTCCTTTCATGCTCCTCGGATGGCGGTCTAGTTACAGTTCCTCCAAAAGCTCTCTCTTGAATGACCACTATAGTAGTCATAAACTGTTATGTAGCAATCACAATTTCTTCCTTTGGTAATTGCTATACCTATTTATACTGTTATAGCTCCAAATTTCTCCAAACTCCTTTATGATCTTTATGCACTTCCAAATAAGATTCATAGAAGTTAGAAATACTAAATATAAGTGTTTAAACTATGCAAAATCATCTAAAACTCATTTTAGCTCAAAAAGATACATTTATGCAAGAAATTTACATTATATGTAATATAAGACTCAAGCAAAGATCTGCGTAACATGATGAAATTTTATGTACAAACGAGGATTAAAACACGATTTTTTTATGAATAAAAAATAAAAAAAAATATTAATTACGCATTTGCATCGATAGTGAGATTATTCACCAATATACACTCATTTTCGATTTAAAAGGGATACGTGAAACAGGGAGACAAATTATTTATGGAATACGTGGCCAAGTCTCACGTATTCCATTCAAACCCAAACATTCAAAATACGTGGCATATAGCAACGTATTGCACACTAACGTCACATCCCCCCACGTATTCCATTTTGCATTCACAGCCTCCAGTACGTGAACACTACTCACATATTACACTTTCATTTATTGCCTTGTACTTGTTATGATCCGCTACAGCTATAAAATCCAACCCTCTAACTCTCAGATTACACTCTCTGTGAGTAAGTTATTTTTTTCTCATAATTTGAAAAAAAAATGTCTACAAGATATTATTTACTTGTTCATTATGATTGTGAAATTATTCAAAATTCACAAGATGGGGTGAAGTTTTGTGGTCAGAATCCTATACTTATAAATGTGCATTCATCTACGAGTCTTTCCAAGGTGCATAGCAAAATTCTTCACAAATTACGGGAAGGAAGCAAGCAAATAACACAGATGATGTATCGACTACCTATATTGATCAATCAAGGTGCGGTGCGGTATGGAAGTTGTAGCATTGAGACTGATGATGATTTGATGATGATGTTTGATTGCCATAGTCAGTTTCCCAATCTTCATGTTATAGAGGTATTTGTAGCTGTGGGAGAGTTACAACAAAGTTCAGAAGGATCAAATCCCCTTCAAGCTTTTGATGGGATGTCATTAGCTCAGCCTCCTATAATAATTTCAAGGCAAAGTCCAGCGCTAAATGAAAATATTGGACAAATAAATTTGGAAGAAGGGACCAATGGCTCGATGTTGAGGGAACCTGTGGTCGAGTTTGGTAGAGAACTTTAACTAGATGGTCCAATTGCAGGGTATGAGCCTTATAATGAAGTGATTTCTGAAGAGGAGCCGAACAACGGTAAGATTTAATTTCAATGTAAAGCTTTTATATCTTTTAAGATTTTGTAATCACCATATTTTTTAATTTGTTCGAATCTTATTCTTAAATTGGGGAAATATTTTTTAACTTAACTAGTGCTTTCTATAAAATTTTTCTCTTTAGCTCACAAATTCTCATCCATGGATTAATGTATTATATTTATTTTAAGAATGTGGTTAACTTATTTTGTAATATTTCTTAATCAGGTATTCATGTTTTATGTTATTTATTTTACTGTGATGTAGGTAGTTAATTTTATATAGGCTGCTATAGGGCGTCTGATATTTCAATAAAGGATTTAATGTTTTAAAAAATTAGAATACTACAATATAAGGAACAAGTTAAATACTTTTAAAACAGAGTGACAGAGTAGGAGCCGAGTGAAATTATTTGGACCTATAGAAAAATTAATCTTTATTATTTATTATAACTGATTATTTACAATGAATGTTACGATCATTTAGTGTAATCGAAATTTTTTAGTGCCGCAAGATGATGATGATGACATGGTGCCCCCAACCCAGACCCAACAATTGACATAAACTCTCATGTGTTCTGAAAGTCAACGAGTTGGTCACTATTCAAGTTTGAATATGGAAGAACCTCAAAGGACCATGGAGGGAAGGACAAGGGACACTGTGGTTAGTGGATACATTGTGTAATCATCTGGAGAGTCCCCCTTGGAACAGGGTCAACAATTTCCCAATAAAGAATCTGTGTTGCTTGCAGTTAAAAATTATAGCATCCAAAGGGGTGTTGAGTATAAGGTCCATGTGTCAGATCAAACAAAATATCAAGGCAAATGTAAGCACTTTGGTAATGGGTGTAACTGGAGCATCCGTGTCATATATAGACGGAAAAGGGGGGTATGGGAGGTGCGAAAGTACAACGGAGAACACACTTGCTTAGCTAGAGGAGTTTCACAATACAATTCCCACTTGGATGTTGATGTAATCACTTCTTGCATATTTTCTTTAGTGGAAGCCGACCCAACAGTTCCTATCAGAGTGTTGCAAACCTCAGTACATGAAAAGTATATATTTTCAGTTTCATATAGGAGAGCATGGCTTGCAAAACAAAAAGCCATTGCTCAGATTTTTGGAGATTGGGAAGATTCTTATAATGAGCTTCCGAAATGGCTACTTGGTTTGCAGTCCTTTATGCTAGGTACCTTTGCATGTTCAATTTTTATTTATTTTTTCAACATAATTGAATACTAATAATTTTCATTTCTTTTAAATTAATTTTAGGTACAGTGTTTGAAATTTCAACTTTGCCTTACTATCAAGGAAATTTGGTTAACCCCACATGTGTGATGTTTCATCGTGTATTTTGGACATTTCTGCCTTGCGTTGAGGCATTTAAATACTGCAAGCGTTTTGTTTCAGTAGATGGGACACATTTGTATGACAAGTATGGGGGTACATTTCTTATGGCAATTGCACAAGATGGAAATTCGAATATTCTACCAATTGCATTTGCTGTGGTTGAAGGAGAGACAACCGATGCCTGGTTATTTTTTCTAACTAATCTTCGACAACATGTGACACCACAACAAAGGGTTCTTATAATCTCTGATAAGCATGCTGCCATAAAAGCCGCTTTAGATGTAGAAGGGAGTAGATGGCATCCTCTACAGGCCTACCATGCTTATTGTATTCGCCATATTGCTTCAAACTTTGCACTAAAATTCAAGGACAAAGAAGCTAAGCGAACTCTGGTTAATGCAGCATATTCAAAGACTCAGGCAGAGTTTGACCACTATTATGGGTTGGTGGAGAGCTTCAAACCGGAATATGATGCATGGGTCAAAAGAATCCCCCTAGCAAAGTGGACTCAGCTTCATGATGAAGGGCATAGGTATGGTCACATGACAACTAATCTCTCCGAGTATATTAATGATGTTTTGAAAGGAGTCCGTAATCTTCCTATAACTGCCATAATTAAAGCAACATACTACCGTCTTGCTGCACTATTTGTTAAAAAAGGGCAGCAAGCTGAGGCACAACTTGCATCAGGTGCAAGGTTTTCACAAGCCCTTTTGCGAGCGATTGCAATCAACAGGCAGTCGATCGGTGACTTCATTGTTACTAATTTTTCACGAGTCAATGAGTCCTTTGTTGTCCAGGAGACCCAGCACATGGGTGGTTCAGGTTATGGTACTTATAGAGTGAGACTCAGGGAGCATTGGTGTGACTGCGGACACTTTCAAGCTTTGCATTATCCCTGTCGACATGTACTAGCTGCCTGTGGATATACAGAGGTACACCTAGATTGGACTTCATTTGTTGATGATGTTTACAGCATGCAGAGTGTGTTCAACGTGTATAGGATGGAGTTTCAACCTGCTTCTAATGAAACACTTTGGCCTCAATTCAATGGGCCTCGACTTGGGCCTAATCCTAAGCTCAGACAGGCGAAAGAGGGTCGACCTGTGTCATCTAGAATTCGAAATGAAATGGATGAGGTTGAGACTAGTCATGGAAAGCAGTGCGGGCTGTGCAGGCAGCCTAGTCATAGTAGGCGATGCTGCTCGCAGGTATTAGGCTCTAGCTCTAATTAAGCGAGAGCCTCATAGTAATTGTAGTTATTTTCCTATTTTACTCAGTGTAGTGAACTATTGCCACCGTGGCCATTATCTATCATTTTAGTGCTTTCATTATCCAGCCTAGTATTATTGTGCACTAAAATGTATGTTTATTTTGGAAATTGAGTAATTTTCGTCAGTATTTATGTTGATGTCATTTTTTCATGTCATTCACTCAATGCGAGAATATAAGAATATAGTAATATATAACTGAGAGCAAGCAGGAACAAACTGACTCGCTACAGCTAATAAAAATAAAATAACTATAATTTTACATACATAAGAAATCTATAAAACTTTAAACAAAATAACATAAATGTCCTCCATTCTTTTCATTTGCCAAATCCTTAAACTCATAGGTCTGTCAGTCACACTTGCAAAAGATAATATTATAGAATTAATGTACCAATCTAGAATGAGCGGAATATGTAATACACAAATTAATGTAACATTACCTCATGGTCTAGCGGTCCTGCCTGCAACGGATGGGAGCTCCAATGTGTCCTCCGGTATAACATCGAAGCGGACGAATGTCACGCATAGGTCTGTCAACCTGCTGCTAATCGACGGGCTGCTGGCACTCTGAGTCCTGCTGTACGCGCCCTGATGGGGGGGTTCCGCCTAAAAGATCAAAGGACGAAATCTCACCCACATGCTGGGGGCTACTCTCACATACAGGAGATAATGAGGGCTATCTAGGCGGAGCGTTTAGATCAAACTCATGCGTCATATGCTCCTCCACCATCTGAGTACCAGGGACATGATCCGGGGACCACCCTAGCAATCTGTAAATGTCTGCCCATGTCAGGTCCAAGCCTGGGTCTACCTGATGGAGTAGGTCTGTATCAGCCACCTGTTGTCGCCCTATATGTGAGCTAGACTCACGGGTATGAAACTGTGGCTGGAACTGATACTCAGGCTGAGTGCTACCCTCACCTGTTTGGTAGCTACTCCCACTAGGCTCGGGCCGAGAATTGGGCTCACCCATGTGGTAGCCACTCCCACTAGGCTGAGGCTGAGTGTCAGGCTCCCCCCCATGGCCTCTACTCCCGCTAGAGCCCCTATCATCGCCACCATTACCATTATCATCATCAGCATCATCATTAGGACTCTTCTATCGAGGCTGTCGACGTACAGTGTGGGTCCCTACTTGAGCATGCCTCTCAGCTCGACGCCTGTCTTGAACATGATCAGGGCTCTGTGGAACATGTACCATGGCAACATGCACCGGTGCATCAGGAGGCAAGTATGCATGATGTGGAATACTTAGTGTTAAGACCCTACGCGCAACATTGCAATACAATGTAAAGTACTCCACTGATGGCACCTGAACTGACCCGGGCCAACGCTGTATAATGATACATCTCTCGTGTCTTACGGCCCACAAGTTGTACCATACCCCATAATGGTTCGGCCACCAAGGCGATTGCCCACGTGCATCCTTTCCAATCAGCCTATCAATGTTTAGTGGCTCACCTGGGATGGGCGTCAGGCGCCAAAGCTCAAACACGCGGTCCACCTGGTGCCACTCCACAGTTGGGAAGCACATAAGGGACGTCACGGAAGTCCAAAGGCGTGACTCCTGATATACCCACTCTGGTGTGGCCATAAGTATCTCCTGAGTTTCATATGGAGTCTAGATGAACTGCAATTACATAAATACTCATTATCTTTTGCAGTTATATTGTCTTAATGAAAACATTTAATCCAAAAAACAATATACTTACATCATCATGCGACAGCAAATCAACCTGCATCCTCATCAGTTGTAATCGATTGCCTGTACCATCCAGCGGACATCTATATCCGCGCCACCTGAAAAGCAATGCCATATCCATATCCGATTTGAGGACCACCAATGTTTTTCTTTATTCATTAAATTTTTGATTATTTATATTACCTATCAGAATAAATATAGAGAATTTTGTAATATAAATTTTTACAATAGAAAAGGAAATCTGACAAACCTTATGGTTAGTGGAAATAGTATACTAGCATCAACTCTCGACCTTAGCTGTGGCACTCTATACCAAATCCAAGACTGGAACAAATAAAGACATCCACTAAAATCCACAGCATACTTGCCACAAGCCCGGCTAAGACCACGGTAGAGTACGGACAGAACAGTAGAACCCCAACTGAGACTCCCATACTCCTGAAAATCTCGCAATAGCGGGAGATACCTCACATGAACTCTGGAAGAAGACATGTTAGGAAGCAACACACCGCCAATCAGCAACAATATATATGCACGCGCTGACTGTATGATCCGTTCCTCAGTCTCCTGGAGGCCCAATGGTAGAACTTCTCTCCTAAGCCACTCCATGGAGAATGTATTCTTATAAACCCTCCGATAATCCTCTGATGGCACCCTCCCTAGTAGCTGATCACAAAGCTCTCATATATCCATTCCCTGATGATGGAGCCCCCATGAGCCCGTGCAACCACTAACGGGTCCCCCATCCACTCGCAGTCCTAGCTAGAATACCACATCCTGTAGAGTGATAGTGCACTCACCCACAGGCAAGTGGAAAGTATGCGTCTCGGGCCTCCAGCGCTCCACAAATGCCGATAGCAATGCATTATCATACTCATAATATGGAATCTGCGAAGCATGCCAAAACCCTGCTTGTATCAAGTATAGCTAAATGCGAATATCAGGAGCTGCACGGTTAAAGTCAGATCTACCGCGCAGAACTCTATAAGGCTACACAAAGGATATAAAGCAAACAAAATTATTTTACATCAGGGCAACATAAACAAATTTGCTAAAGTGCACTACACTTTCTAAATTCCATAGCTCTAAAAACTGATAATATAAGAAGTATTTTCAAAGACTCAGGATTTTCTTGTTAAAGTTAATCCCTAGCAACTATTTATATCCTGAGTTTTCAATGTACAAAGCTATCCTCTAACCTAATTGGAATAAAATCATAAACTTAAACAAAATGGAAACTCTATACAGATAGATCTTAATTATTAAACTTCTCACAATATTTATTTAACTTTAATAACTTTTCTAAACTAAGTATTAATATACAATTTTTATTGCTAATTACACTATTAGTTATAAAGAATAAATAACAAAAACTTCTATCCTAACATGTACAAAGCTAAAGTCTCTAAACTAAGTGCAACAAAATCATAAACTTAACAAAATAGAGACACTAACTAAATACATCTTAATTATTAAAATCTTCACAATATTATTTATTTATTTTAAAGATTTTTTTTATTCAACTAAATATTAATATAGCTTTTTTACTGCTAATTATACTATCAGTTATAAAGAATAAATAATGAAACCAAATTTTTATTAAACCAAATTTTCTAACATATTGCCATAAAATACAGAAAATTAAATCATTTAATGAATATAATGTGCTAATTACACTATTAGTTATAACGAATAAATAACAAAATTTTTTATCCTATCATGGACAAAGCTAGAGTCTCTAAACTAGGTGCAATAAAATCATAAACTTAACAAAATAGAGACACTAACTAAATACATCTTAATTATTAAAATCATCACAACATTATTTATTTATTTTAAAGATTTTTTATTCAACTAAATATTAATATAACTTTTTTATTGCTAATTATACTATCAGTTATAAAGAATAAATAATAAACCCAAATTTTTACTAAACCAAATTTTCTAACTTATTGCCATAAAATACAGAAAATTAAATCATTTAATGAACACAATGTGCTAATTACACTATTAGTTATAAAGAATAAATAACAAAAATTTCTATCCTAACATGTACAAAGCTAGAGTCTCTAAACTAGGTGCAATAAAATCATAAACTTAACAAAATAGAGACACTAACTAAATAGATCTTAATTATTAAAATCTTCACAACATTATTTATTTATTTTTAAGATTTTTTATTCAACTAAATATTAATATAAATTTTTTATTGTTAATTATACTATCAATTATGAAGAATAAATAATGAACCCAAATTTTTATTAAACCAAATTTTCTAACTTATTGCTATAAAATACAAAAAAAATTTAAATCATTTAATGATAACAATGTAAAGAAAAAAAATTTAATTTCTTAACTTACATGTGTCTCAAAATTTGTTGAAATGTGTCTGCATTGATCTCTTCGATAAATATTGTTGTTATCGACCATTTTAAAATTTTTACTTCTACTAGAAATTTCTTTAACTCCTCTCAAGGTCTCTTACGTTTCCTCTTTCTTCTTTCCCATAAATCTCAATTTCACCTTCTGTGAACTCACATCCTTAATACGTGAGGCTGTGGTCCCCGTTCTCTTATGAAGAGGTTGGCATCCACATTATGTAATTGCCATTCACGTATTTTGTGCTATATGTGCATCCACAATACGTGTAAAAATGCAATGTATTGAAACTAAATTACTTCCACCTTTCCCACGTATTCCTATCGCAGAGCCTGACATATACACAGTCTTTAGTCCATCTCGGATAGAGTGTATCCATGGCAATACGTGACCAGATTTCACGTATTCATGCTGCTCCTCTGCCAAATGCAGTTGGCGTGGGAAAATGTATGTGAATGTAATACGTAAAACTGAGTAGCGTATCGTATGGAAGAATACGTGATGTTGTTTTACGTATTCTTTTTACCTTTAAATGAGTGTATATTGGTGAATAATCTTAGTATCGATGCAAATGTGTGATTAATATTTTTTTTTTATATTCATAAAAAAGCCTTAGGGACAAAATATATAGAATAATTTACACCGTTCACCATAACAATCTATTCATATATTATTGTATTAATCATAATATTTAATTTTTATATTCATTAAGTAAAAAATTATATAAATAAAAAATTTGATTAGATAATAATATTAAAAATATAACATCAAATCAAATCAAATTCTAAATCTAAGCTAAAAAAAATTAATGAAAGGGAGCAAACGATGTGCCTAGAAATGATGATTTGACAAGAAGTTCAATATTTTATTGAACAGCCATGAGCCAGCGGCGACCGCGAGCAGTTTTATTAGTGGAAAATAAGAATTGAATTTGCCCTAACTTGTCTTATCAAGTTTTATCCTGGCGAGAACTTGAACCGTGTTGTCAGTTCAGCGGATACAGTGAAGTGAGTAAACACCGTAGCCAGAAGGAGCCCATTTTATATTTTTCCTCCTTTTCTCTCGTTTTGTTTCAGTTTCAGGCCCCAAGCATAACACTGATATTTTCACAGAGAGAGAGAGAGAGAGAGAGAGAGAGAGAGAGGGCATGGCAGAGGAATCGCCAGAGAGCGAAACTCCAAAGAATGATGTGAATGCTGAGGCTGAGGCTAAGGCACCCGTTATTCTTGAGTCCCAAATTGAGACTGCTATGCGCTCTCGCGTCCCTCACTTCAAGGAACAAGCAGAGTACACACACATTTCCCCTTAATTCATTCATAATAAACATATATATACATATATTATCTTCTTAAGTGTATTTGTTGTGCACTGTAATCAACTTCTTATAAATATTTACTTCTACTACTTTGATTTTCCTTAAAGAAAACTTGCTTGTGTAGTTTGCGTTTGATTTTTTGTTTTTTGTTTCTGTGTTTTGTTGTGTTTTTTAAGAGGGAGAAAGAGAGGAGGAGGAGGAGGAGAGAGAGAGGGGGGGGGGGGGGGGGAGGCTTCAGATGGTTCAGCGTTAGCATGTATGCTTTAATTTGGAGTGCGGCGTTATGACAATTATGACAATGAGTGGCAAGGCTAAAGCTAAGTGATCATTATTTGAAAGTAATTTTATGGGAGAGAGTGCCATGCTAGTAACGGATAATGTGTCCCTCCTTGTCACTCAAAACCAAGCTGTTTTTACCCTTGAAATTGGGCAATCAAGGAGAGAATGAAAACAATTTTTAAATAAAAGAGTGACATAGTCTCTTTCATTCTACTTATAACCTTTCTTTCCCATTCCATTATTAGTCACTCCTTTTCATCATCCACAAAACTCCCAATCATAGCCTAAGAAATTTCTGGCATATACGTTAATATTCTTGAATTGCTGCAGTGCAAAGGGTTTAGGAAAATTAGGATAACAACACTATGGGAATGTTGGAGTGTGGATTATGTCCCCCATTTTTTTTGGGAGTTTGAAACTGCTTGATGATTCATTGGGCGGAGTACTTTGTGGCGTATTTCGCCGATGGGGGACTTGATAGCAAATCAATTGTGGATAGGTTTTTCATCTCCGCCAAAAAGTTTGTCTTGTGTTTTTATTTAAGTTTGTGGATTTGCAGTTATTATGAATTACTTCTTATGATTTTCAGTTAAAGGAAAAAGATCATACTCCTTTGCTTTCAATAGTTAGAATGTCAGTGATAGCATGAACATGATGAAGATTGAATGCCATTGAATCTGTTGGTCTGTGTTTCTTTGAAATAGGTGTATGATTTGTTGGAGTAACTGTAATTTTCCTTGCATATCAATGATGAGTTTTGGGATCTGCATATATATGATAGACTGTGGAGATATCTGAAATCGAACCATTTTGTCTTTCACTTCAGTTCTTTGACATTTGAGGGGGTTCGTAGATTGCTTGAGAAAGACTTGGGGTTGGAGGAATTTGCTTTGGATGTCCATAAGAGATTTATCAAGCAATGTTTGCTAAAGGTACTTCTATATTGTATTCAGAGACCTCTATTTCTATATTGTATTCAGAGACCTCTATTTTCAATGTAGTATGGGTAAATGATACTAGGGCTTGGCATGCACATGTTATTTTAGTTTTCTTCCTCTTACATTATGCATGTGAATAAGCTGGGCTTCTCAATATTTCTTTTTTGATGTCAACTAATGAACTAACAGTCATCACTGGCATCAAATATTTGGTCATATAATCATTTTGTCAATCACTAAATGAAGCAGGTTAGCATCATGCTACTTGTCCTTGTCTTTTATCTATGGTTCTGAAAATAGACCAAATTGGCCGGTCCAACTGGTTGGACTGAAAATAGGGCAGGTGACCGGTTTTGTCATGGCCCAAAAAGCAACATTTCAAAAACTGGATTTGAACAGCTAACACTGGTTGAAAACCAGCAAACCGGAGCAGTCACACCGGTTTATCTGGTTGATTGGTTTTTCAAAATAAAAAAGAAAAGAATGGGGGCTGTGCTGCTTAGCCCTTTCATCTACAGGTAAGGAGAGACACAACCAAAAACAGAGATTTCTATGTTAAAAAAAATTAAAAAAGGAAAAAGAGGGAGAGATTGGCATATGGAATAGAGAACTCAAAGGGAGCTACACCCACTACTTTGCTGCGCCGCACTGTCCTCCCATCTTCCTTCTGCTGCGTTATGCCCTGCAGCCCACTGCATCACGCCCAGCCACTGTGTCACCCCCAGGACACCGCATCATGCGTAGTCCACTGCTCTCCTCTCTGTCATTCCGACCAGCTTTCCCCTCTTAATTTACAAAGTCTATGACAGCTTTGTTTTTCATGTATGGCATTCTTCATCGTGCCTTCCTTTTTAGGCCTGCCTCACTCGGAAAATCCCCCTAGTTTTCCCTAAAGATGTTTCATGGCTGTCTTGTTTTGTTAGGATTTACTTTTCTTTGAAAGGTCTATTTATTGTTTTAGGTTATTACTTGTATGATTACACACACACACATATAATTTATTGTTTTATTCTTTATTTATCATGTTAAAATTTTATTTTACTCTTATTTAAATTGTTTGATAATTTGTATTCATATTATAATATATAATTAACCATATATTTGACCTATATATATATATATATATATATATATACACACACACACACATTTATATTTATATTAATATACATATTTTATTTATTGTACCACAGTTAAATCCTAGTTAAATTGGTTGAAACATTACTCCTTTGAACCAGGTCTTTGTCCAATTCAATACTTAGTATGGTTTTCAGAACCTTGGTTTTATGTGGGACAAAGGTTTACATCTAGCCAGATTTTGATTAATGTAATCAAATGTTAAATAGGTAAATGGTGTTGAATGTATCTTTTGCATTTACATTTGATGCACAGGAATGGCAAAATTGCTGCCGTTTCTGTGTCCGGTACATCCCAAAATGGGACCATGTGCAGGACGCTAACAAAATGCAGACCTGTGTTATTTCATTTTTTTTCTTTTTTCAAGTCAAGACCCGTGCTTTTTCTTTCAAATAACAGTTTTTTCGTGCTTTTTTTTTCTTTTCCAAATAACCCTTAACAATGTAACCGAACCAAATCTGGAGGCAACATTTAATATATCAGATGTATCTCCCCTAAAATCGAAAAAAAAAAGATAAGATTTTCAGTAACAATAAATAAATAGATATGACGAGATTGCTTCTATGTTGATGCAAATTGCAAAGAACTCTATAAATAAACTGTTTCTATTCTTCTCTCTTGTAATTACTTCTTTGATTTGAATTTAGTCTTTGATGAGATTATTTCTTTTGTACTTTGAAATATTTTACATATATTCTTTCTACATAAAATTAAGATTTTGGATTATATAAAATGACACATTTTTATAGATTATTACAACAATTTTATATTTGTTTTGCATTTTTAAATAGTGTATATATGTGTGTGCGCGCGCTTGTGCGCACTGTATCCAGCCATACCCATAAAACCCCGTACTGTACTCATACTATACTGGATACTCATACCCGTATCTGTTCAACATAGGTATTTACTGCTAATTGCCATTGTTGATTACAGCAATTTGCTTTATCTGTTTAAATGTTGCAAATTCTGAAATGATGAAGAATGTTTAGATTGTCTTATTTTCATGTGCCAATGTTGTTTTTCTCTCATTATGACTGATAGTGCTTAGAAGGTGTTGGTGATGATGATGATACCCCAAAGATATCTGGGGAGGCAGGGGACAAAGATGCTAGTGCAAAAGAGACAGAACGAAGCCAATCCAGAAAAGATGTAAAGGATCGTTGCACTGAAGATGAGGAGAAAATGGAAGACTCTCCAGTATTCGGTCTACTTAAAGAGCAAAAAGCAGCTGAGCTTGAAACCAAGGCAAATAAAGACAATGAAGAAAAAGTAGTTCCAAGTGAAACCCTAATTAAGAAAGGCATTAGAAAAAGAGCTTCTTACATCAGGGCTAATACAGAGTATGCTACTGATTCTTTCAACTGTGTATCATTCTGACCTCTTTAAGATACATACTGTCCCTGTCCTTGGCTGTGGTATATTGACTTGCATTGACTGATTCTCTGTGTTTCGATTTCATAATTATAGGAAAGTGACAATGGCTGGTCTTCGTCGACTATTGGAAGAAGATCTTAAACTTGAGAAATTTGTTCTTGATCCCTACAAGAAGTTTATAAGTCAACAGCTAGATGAGGTGAGTGAAAATATTGTCAAAGAAATATGATTGACATCCAGTCTGATGCTTATAAGTCTTTGTTGCTTGTGAAGGTATTAAATTCTTCTGAAGTTTCAAAACCTACAAACAATGCCAAGAAAATTATGAAGAAGAAACCTGATACCAAAGCAACTAAAAAGGTCAGCAGTGAAGAGGAGGACTCTGACAATTCAGATAAGGCAGATAAGGAGAGTGATGAGGAGGATGAAGTCAAACCTAAGAAAAAAATGGTTCCAAAGGCGAAGAAGCTGAGCCCCATTAAACATAAAAAGAGAAAAGGATCCCCAGAAGGGAAAAATCTGTCCAGTAAGAAAAGGGTCAAGCCTGCTAAAGCAGCGTTAGAAGATAACAGTGATGAGGAAGTTAGTGGAAAAGACTCTGATGAAGACCAGTCCCATTCATCGCTGGAGAAACCTACCAAGGTCATACTAACTAATCATTATATGATGATTGTGATGATGAGTGCTTGGTACTAAGTTAGAAAGTTGGGGGAACAACCATTTTTTAAGGGAACAATTATGATCATACAACTGAATAACTGCACTCTTGAGTGAAATAACTACATGGTTGTCCTTTAGTCTGAGTTTTCATGAAGCATTCCACAACATCCTTAATTCCTTCTACTTAAGTGGATGATGTATGTCTAATTGGATTATATTCTTCTTTTCTCCCCAACAGCAGAAGAAAGAAGTTTCAACTCCTGTGTATGGTAAACGTGTGGAGCACTTAAAATCTGTTATTAAAGCATGTGGAATGAGGTTATTTTCTTTTTCATTCTATTTCTGTGAGCTTTGTTGAGGATGATAGCTTGATGCTTTTTCTTTTTCCATTACAGTGTGCCTCCCTCAATTTACAAAAAAGTCAAGCAGGCACCTGAAAACAAGCGAGAAGCTCAGCTAATTAAGGAGTTGGAGGAGATACTGTCTAGAGAAGGATTGTCTTCCAATCCGTCTGAAAAGGGTGAGATTAGTTATTGAGCTTATATTTGTAATGATCCATGTATGTTGCAATGTTTTCATTATCCTGAACGAATGGAATATTTATTTCTATGTGAATGGAGCTCTTGCTGCTGCAGCTACAGCTACAACTACAGCTGCTACCGATTATGTTCCTTACAACCTGAACAGCTATAACTTTGCTAGTTTTATCTTTGTCCAGCGTGTTTAGTTAGTTATCATCATGTCTGATGTGTTCTGATAATCTAAACTACAATACTTGTGAGTACAATATAATTTGTCAATTTAAGCTGTCGCATAATGTTGAGATATTGTACAGATTTATTTCATTTATTATGATAGATATGATTTGATGTAATTATCTGTGAATTAGGCAAATTAGTATCTGGCAATTATTAGGGTTTATGTCTGTATATTGCAAAGCTTTCTATACAGTTTTGATTTATCAGAGAAATTATTCATATCACTATTTTCTCCATTTTCTCTTCCTTTTTCTTTCAAGTCATAATCTATTCATACTTAGTTAATCCCATTATTTGTATGCATCTATAGCACCTTAACTGAATTCATTATCAAATTAGTAATTGCAAACTGAAATGTTGAAGGAATATCAAACATGGTATGGATGTCTTTTTGATATATGTGCTTTTCCTTTTATGTGCCATTATTAGTGATGTTCTTTAAGGTGGTTTATAATCCAGGACACCTATTAATTAAGGGTCTTGCCAATGAACCTTTAGCTCAATTGGCTCCAGCAGACTTGGGTATCTGAGAGTCGATCCTATCCTCTGCTAGATCACTCTTCTCACTCTCATATCTTGGTTGCTTGCACCTCCTATTTAATTGGAAAAATGGAGAAAAGGAAAGGGGAAGAGGGAAGAAAATAAATTATTCTTTTTGTCTATTGCTATCCAAATGATCTTGCCTGGTGTGTTTTATTTGTGGGTTCTTGTGTTGGAAAAGTACACTAACATTCGCTTGTAAATGGGGTCTCTGTCTGGTAAAATTCTAAAATTGGGGAGATCAATATCTAGAAGTTGGGGTAGTACTTATTGTGAAAAAGATAGTAGAATCTTGCCTAAAGTGGTTTGATTGGAGAGGACTTGTAGAAGCCCTAATAAGAAAAATAGATTAGATTGAGAGTAGCTCAATAGCTAGAGGTAGATGATGACTTATATATGGCTCAGACAAAACCATTAAGAAAAAATTGGATATAAATGGCTTTTCTGTGAACATGGTTGATGATGGGGCACAGTAACGTCATTTGATCCATGTACTTGACCCCACCTAGTGGGTAAATGGGTTCTTTGTCTTGGTGTTGGTGTTGATTCCAATTTCTGAAATTTGAGGGGAGGTCAATCTAACTTCAGTAAACCTGAAGACTGCTGGGACTGGTACAGAGAAAGTGAAAAAAAGGTGGTTTTCTGAATATATCCTCTGTATTTAACTGTCGAGTTCCTAAGCATTGTGCTACAGGAACCTTGAAATTTTGGGGGAAAAGGTATGGATGTTCAAGTGAGGAAGCATGAGAGCTTCTGTACTGTCTAAGCCTAGGTTCTGAGGAAATGACTCGTCTCTGGAGTGCTCTGCCATGTGACTCCCTTTATATCCTCAACATCCCTCTTAACCACATAACTAACTAGCAAGTAGCAACAGACTTTCTCACCCAAACATATCAGCTCTCTTCCTCACTTCTTTACTTGCTTCCTAACAACTAGCAGAGATATAGACTGCATGTACAATAGGCCCTATCAAGGCTTCCTCCCATAGACCCTGCCATAAAAAGGGTCCCTAACAAAGGCAGTTTACTATAATGTACCCTTATTTTCAGTCACATTTTCTGGCTATTGTCTGCATTGAAGTATAGATAGTGACTGCTTTACATATGATTTGGTCCAGGCATTTCTTATTCTATCCTTTCATCTAATGCCATCTATGTTTGTCTTGTTTTGGTTCTCTCGGAACTCAGAAATCAAGGAAGTAAGAAAAAAGAAGGAAAGAGCAAAAGAACTTGAGGGTATTGATCTAAGCAATATTGTGTCAAGTTCACGAAGAAGGTCAATGACAAGTTTTGCACCTCCTCCAAAGCCAAAGATACCAGTTGAAACTAATGGCAATGATTCTGAGGGTAGTGCTGATGACAATGATGATGAGGGCAATGACAATGAAGAGGATGAAGAAGATGAAGAGGAGGATAGTAGTGATATTGATGAAAGTCAGAGTGATGAATTTAATGCAGGTAATTTAAGATATGATGTGACTCTGCTTTATTTTCATTTGTTGTTATCTGGAAGTTATCTTCAATTCTAGAGTCTGTGTTCTGTAGTGCTTCATGCGGAGAGTAAGTTGTTTGTCGTTAATAAAATTAAATGCTTTGATAGGAAGTACCTGGATATCTTGAACTGTTAATTAGTGTTCCATCAAATGAACCTGACATTTCACACCTAGATGCTGTCAACACTAACCAATAAAATTGCAAAGATATGGATATCAGTTATTACTGAATTTTGGTATGGAGATTTTTTGTTTTCTTTTTCCAGTTACTTGTGTGCAAGATAGCACTAGGAATGAGTGTATTGGGGGGAAAAAAAAGTTGGGTTAATACCTGTTGTAAAAAAGATGGTAGAATCTCACCTTAGGTGATTTGTTCGTGTGTGAGGAAGGCTTATAGAAACCCATTAAAGAGAGTAAATTAGATGGAGAGTAGCCCATAGTTAGAGGTATAGAGAGACCAAGAAAAACTATGCGAAAACATTAGGAAAGATTTAGGGCCTGTTAAATTTGCATTTGCATTTGCATTTTTGCATTTGCATTTCTTATTTTAATTTTGCGTTTTTGTTGAGGATTTTGTGGAATAAATAGTGAAAACAGGAAACAACATTTATTTTCATTGTTTTCACTATTTCCCTCACAAAATTCTGAAAATAGAAACAAATATTTTCATTTTTGTTTCTATTTTTTGCCCTCTAGGATTTTGTAAAGGAAACAATGTAAACTGAAAACTGGATTTTCTAGAGCCTGTTTGGTTTGAGTTTTTAGTTTTTAATTTTCCAGTTTTCAAGATTTTGTGAAGGAAAAATTGGAACTGAAAACTAGAATTTGAAGTTTTCAGAATTTTCAGTATTTCTTTCACAAAATCTAGAAAACTGGAAATAAAAACTGAAAACTCAAACTAAACAGATCCTAGACCATTTCTTTCACAAAATCTTAAAAATTAAATTTTCTAGTCTTCACTGTATATTTCACAAAATTCTGAAAAATAGAACACAAATTGAAAAACAGGAAATTAAAGCATAACTATTTTCTGAAACCAAATAAACCCTTTGGTTTGATTGGTTTGACTGGTATGACTATATGTAGTTTTACAACAGGACAATGTAGCTTCTTTTGATCCATATAATTGATCCCACCTATTGAGACCAGACTTGGTTGTAGTTATTGTATATTTGCGTGTGTGAGGCCTTAATTCTATGTCAATTTGAGGGTCTGAACATGTGTATTGCAACACATGGCTAAGATTTCTTTTTTCTTGAACAAGAGGGAGGAGTGTTAGCGATGGGCAATGAAAGAGATCTAATGTACTTCTTTTTTGTTTTTGGTATCTTTGAATTGTATTCTTTCACATTCTTTCTTTCTTTTTTTTTTTGGTTATCTTTGAATTGTATTCTTTCACATTGTTCATGTATATGTATATTCAACAAAGTTTCACGTTGGTCCTTGATTGCTTAAAGCAACCCCTCCTTTTATTTGTTCTCGGGATCGTGTTATGATTTGCAATAAAGCATGGATGGATTTGTGATGAGAAGGCTAGTTCCAATAAGAAGAGTTGACCAGATGGAGACTAGCTTAATACATAGAGGTAGAGGGAGGCTAAATCCCTCTAATGGTTTTGTGATAGAACACAATGGCGTTGTTTAATCCGTGTCTTTGAATTGTATCTTTTGTTAATCAATTTTTCACCTTGATATCTTTTAATTAATTCATAATATAGAAAGGAGTAAAATATGAACTATTGGCTTTCAGTATATACACACAGCATATTTGTTTGCTATGCCTACTATTAAACAGAAAAAAGTGTTATAATGGTCCTCTATGACTTACATTGTTCTCTCATTGATGCAGATGAAGACGATAGCGATTGAAGTTAAGGGATGTTCCTTAGTGATGAAAAGGTGAATATTTAAGCTGGCAATTAAGAGCCCGTGATGTGTAGCGTAACGTAATGTCTTATCTTCAGCTTGTGTGCTAACAACTCCCCTCCCCTTTCTCCCCCTTTGCGGCGCGGTGGCGTTGTCTTTCCAGTGAGGGCTGCTTTGTTAGGAACATTGATGCATTCTGGTTCAAAATTAGTACCTTGGGAAGGTGGTTAATTGGATAATGTAGTATCAACCATAAATGGCAGTGTGGTCAGTTGTGAAGGTAATATTGTTTCATCCGGTAAAACCTGAGAAACAAGATTAAATTAGTTTACAGTAAGTTGCGCCTGAGATGAAGTTGGATTGTTTGAGGCATTCCATCCGCTTGTAACGCGGGGGCGGGGCGGAAAAAAAATACAAAAAAGAAAAAAGAAAACCGGAAGTTTAGTTCAAATTTTTGTAGTGTTTCATAAATCAACGTCACTCAAATTGATGCGGAATAATTGCTTTTGCATGTAATATTTAAAATTATTTGCTAGATAGTTTTCACTTATTATTTGGTATAATAAGTTAAAATAATTCATTTATAAACACTTGCTTGTGAATAATCTATAAAGAATAATTTAAAAGGGAATCATGAGGCTTTGAAATAGAAGGCCAAGAATTTTGATGGTGGGGTGCAAGATGCAGGTAATGTTAAGGTTAAAAAGAACGCTGTAAAGCATTGTGATTAGGTAAAACAATTGAAATTAAGAACAAATGTAAGGTGGTAATGAAAACGCTAGAGGCAGTAAGCGAAGCGAGAATTAGAGCATTTCATGAATTGTATTGATCCTGAGGAAGTAAAGAAGGGAAAAGAAGTATTCGAAGGTTAGCAAGAAGGAAGAACAAAAGGCAGCATATTGAAGTCAGGTTAATAACATTGAGGATGAAAAAGGAGTGGACTAATATATTTTGTCATAGAATTTGAGGGAGGTAATGGAAGCTTTGAAACTATTGGATAATGGCATGGTAGTGGGATGCGAATATATTTGTTGAGGTATGTAAATGTTTAGGAGGAAAGCATATAAGTTGGCTCATAAAATTATTTAATGAGATCATGAGATTCAAGAAAATGTAGATGATTGGAGAAGGAGTACCTAGGCTCATTTCTATAAGAACAAGGAAGACATAAAATTGTGCAAATTACAAAGGGTTTGTTATGAGCTGTAAATTATGAGGTTACATGAGAGGGGGTAACAAAGCAAAGATTGAGATACGAGACTCGCATCACGAAGAATCAGTTCAATTTTATGCTTAAAATGTTTATCATGGAATTAATTTACTTGTTAAGGAGATTGATGGAAAGATATAGAAAGTATTAGAGAGATTTATATATGCTTTTCATTGATTTGGACAAGGGGTTTGGGTTTTGATAGGGTGCCAAAGGGGTTCTATAGAATGTTTTGGATAAGAAAGGAGATCGGATTGCTTATACGAGTAATCAAAGATATGTAGCACATTATAGAGTAATAGAGGATGGTTTTTTCTATAACTATATTCTTGGTTTTATTTGGTCAATATCTCCCTTAAGATTCGATGAGCTCAACATCCTTGATCATTGTGCCTAAAAACTTTAAGAAAATAAAGTTTTATATTTGTTAACAGCTATAACTTTTGGCCTAACTGTGTTTTAATTTAACAAGTGGTATCAAATCAAGATCATGAGTTCGAATTCCCTAGCTAGCACTTTGGGAGGGGGGGATTGTTGGCATTATTTGACTAGCATCACCCTTAGGATTCGATGGGTTTAACACCTCGACCAATGACGCCTATAATGGGTATAATCCTTTAAGTTTGATGCAATTCTGATAAACTTTAAGGTAATAAAAGTTGCACTCTTTCTAATAGCTTTAGCTTTTGGCTTAGTGGCAAGGGTTTAATCGGACAAATATGACTACGCCAAGGTCAACTCTAAGTCCATATTCTTTTACCCCTGATCTTGGATGTGCTAATTGAATATACACAATATCTAGTAAAACTATGCATGATTTTCATAAATGATATAGTCTTAGTAGGAGAATTAAGAGAAGAAATAAATGGAGAGATAGAGTTGTGGAGACAAGTTTTGTAAGCGCATGATTTTTGTATAAGTGAAAATGAAGTAGAGTATATGGACTATGAGTTTAGTGAGACATGGACAAATTCTTAGAAGAATTGGGTACGATACCTGTTTTAAGTGTTTTGGATACATTATCCTAAACGATGGGGGAAATAGATGCAGATGTAAATCATAGAGTTAAAGCTAGGTGGTATGGAGGAGTGCTTCAAGTGTTGTTTACAATATAAGAGCACCGTATAAACTTAAGGAAAAATTTTATTAGTCAATTATAAGATTGTTGATGTTGTATGAAAATGTTGGGCAATGAATAGCAAAAAAGTAAAATAAAAAACTTAACGTTGCAAAGATGAGGATGTTGCATAAGATAAGTAGACACAGTACAGAAGAAGGGATTATGAATGAATGTACTAGAGAGGAAGTTAGGGTATGATCTATTATGGAAAAGGTATTATAACACCACCTTAGATAATTTGGCATTTTTGAAGAAAATATGTAAAAACCCTATTTAAGAGAGCAAATTAGAGTGAGGGTAGCCTAATCACTACATAGAGAAAAGCTTAGGAAAATCACAAGTGAAACAGTTAAATGAGATCTAGTTTTTTATATCTTAAATGTTAAGTATGATTTACGATAGAATATTATTGTGTTGCCTAATTCATGTTGCTAATTCCATCTAGTGAAAGAATACTTACTTGTAGTTGTAGTAATATTTTGTAGAGTAAAATAAACAAGTAATGGTACAAGGACAACACATTTGCACAAGTGCACAACGTGTGCCACACTAGAAGAAAAAGACAAAAACCAACTTATGGTGCACCATGAGGATTAAGAAACAAAGCTCGCAGTAGGGACTCCTTTAAATGAAAAATGCTCACTTCAATACGAGGGAAAGCGCATTTCTTGATGCCATCACTTTACAAACCTCTCTGTATCTCTCTATCTCTCAATCATGCCATAAGGAAAGCAAGCCTCTCTCTTTTCTTTCTCTCACACATCACTCCATTGCAAGTGTTTTTTGTCTTCTTCCTTCAAGCTCTGAGCTGGATTCATCCACAAATTGAACTTGCCAAAATCCCAATCCTCCAAGATGACAGTTGATTTTTCTAAAAGAAATTCGTCCTTATAACTGGCCTGCTAGTTGTGATTGCCATCCCTAGGTGTTTGTGAAGATATCATTGGGGGTTGGTGCTGAGTTTGAGTTGTTCTTTATCATTTTATGTGAAACGGATCGCAACACATAGGTCCTCCATTATATGTTGGGCAATGATATTGGGTTTATTCCCCCCATTTTTGAATCAAGTTGTGATTGTTCTTGAGATTTATTTGGGACAAAAACTTATAGCTATTATTTGTTGTGAAACTTCTAGAAACAGCAGAATAGGCACCAAATTTAAAGCACTTACGTGCCTATCTAATGTTCTTACGTGCATCGACAAAACATGGTCATAACATTAGTTCTCTTATGTATTTAGTATATATGCTATGTTGATAGTTGGATTTAGATTTGTTTGTGTTGGGTTTGTGTACTGGAAGTGTTTTTCCTTACTTTTGTTACTATTGTAATAGGCGATGGCTAGAGAAAGCATAGAGGATGAAAGGGCCTTCAAATTGAGTGACTAATTATCTTTTTTCATGTTATGCTCTATTCTGTGACTCCCCTCAAATTGAAAGTTTGAGCTTCTAATTAATTAGAAAAAAATTAATGGAAGAAAGAAAAGCTATGTCATGAGACAAAGCAATTTGGACTCTGTTATTTTCTTTTTATCTGTGTGTGATAGGGTTGTGATTGTTTATGATATTTTTTTGAGACAAGTGCTATGATCTCTTGTTATTTATTATCACAGTTGTGAAAAATGCAGAATGACTAGCAAAGTGACACATTTATGTCCATTTATAAGTAAAGGTATAGGCATATATGCAACTCTTATTTATGTGGGCAGAACATGGCTATGATATCAGATCCGTATTCTACTTACACTAAAGACAAATGTAACTTGTTTATTGACATAAACAGTATAAGTGAGGTGAATAATTTTGTAATTTTCTCATTTTGTTTAGGCAATTTCATCCTATACAGTTGCATTCTATGGAGGAATCTAGCCATCGTGAGCCAATTGTTGGCATACTGTTTAGTACAATAGATGATGTTAAAGCATTTTATAGTGATTATGCATCTAGTAGTGGTTTTGGATGGAAAATTAGAATTTCATGAAAAGGACTAGATGAAGAAGTAAATTATATCATTCTTTGTTGCTCACAAGAAGGAAACCATGAATAAAAAAATACCAACAAGTGTGAAAGCATTGTATATATAAACTATGGATGGTTTTTAGGGAAATCATTGTTGTTATTATTTTTCAGCTGCAGTTTGATTTTAAGGAGCATTAACGTTTTTGTTTTTGTTTTTTTTTTCCCCTTTAAGTGGGACAAAAGTTTGAATTTGTTAAAAAATTAGTTGCTTGTGGCTCCAACACAAGTTGCATTCTTTTTGTATACTAGAGCTTGATATATGATGTGGTTTCATATCAGAAATTGAGTCACTTACCAACACATTATAAATAATTTATTAGCTAAATTGTCTTACTTATTAGCTAAAGCAATACCCTTGTTTATGTCATTCTAACTACTCAAAAGCCTTAGAAATTGTTCCCTAAGGCATTATGAGGGCAACAACCACTAAATTTTAAATTTTGTTGCCCTTTCTATCACCAACAAAGTGAGATACTCTTCTATGACTAGTAGATTCTACATAGAATTATTGTGCATTCAGGTGAAAAGTGTTTTACTTACCAGCTGAAAAGATACTTGTGTACAACTTATTCCAATTTATCAAATGTCTTGGAATACCTCTAGCTAGTACAAACACACAACTAAGAATAATGCTAATAAGCAAGGCATTTTAGCTGTTAAGTTCTCCACAATATGCTGGTAAGATTGATATTATGCTTATAAATGGCTCAATTTCTGATAAAAACATTTATTTTGCCACAAGGAAGTAATAATGCACTCTAAAATGTATCAACGCACTTCTACATGGGATAACTGTTCATTCACATGAAAAGTAAAGGTTTTTTTTTAAAAATGACCCATTTACCATCATAACACGATACCTATTAGCATTTTCAGAACAACTTATCAACCAAATTGTAATTCTTACTAGCATTACTTTTATGCAAATTTTGGTTAATCACTTGCAAATTTCTTCAAAACAAAATGTAAATTTAAACTCCTAAAATCATTAGTAGAATCAAGAGTTTTCCAATTTATTAGAGTTATCTAAATTCATACAAGTTTAATGCAAAGAAAGTTTGTATACACCTAATTTTCAATTTGAAACTAAAATATATACCAAATAGTTCTTACTTCCTATGACACACAAATTTCTCTTTTCTATCCCATGGTCTTGTTTTGAACCATCCTTTTATTAATCAATATTAAATAAAATATTGATATCTCATCAAAAATGAAATTTTCAAAAAAAAAAGCTAACAAATAATTGTGAGAACAACATCATATATCAAACTCGATTATATAGAAAGAATGATATTAACTTATGCTAGAGGCCACAAGCAATTAATTTTCTAGAAAACTCAAACTTTTGTCTCATTTAAAGGAAAAATAAGAAAAGTAAAAACATTACTGCTCCCTTAAATCAAACCGCAGCTAAAAGATCACAACAACAAAGATCTTTCTAAAAGTCATCCATAGTTTATACATATATAAGTCATCTCTAAATGCTTTGTATGCTGCCTTGTGTTTAGCATGAGCCTAAAACACATTTCTTACACGAAAATCCTCATCCAAATCAATATCATAACAAAAGTTTCTATTTTGTTCCTTCATTTTGCAGAAGTAGTTGACCAATGCTTTCACATCCCTTTCTTTTCCTATTAAACTACATGCAACAGTTGGCTCATGATTGCTCGATTCCTCCATAAAATGCAACTATATAGGTGAAATCACCTAAACAAAATGAGAAACAAAAATATTATTCACCTCACTTATACCGTTTATGTCAATAAACAAGTTACACATGTCTTTCATGTGAATAGAATATGTATATGATATCATAGTCATGTTTTGTCCACATAAATAAGAACTACATATATACCTATAAGTCTACTTATAAATGCAGATAAGTGTGTCATTTGCTAGTCATTTTGCATTTTTTACAAGTCTGATAATAAATAACAAGAGATTACAACACTTATTTCAAAAATATATTATAAACAATCACAACCCTGTTACACACAGATAAAAAGAAAATAACATAGTCCACGTTGCTTTGCCTCGTGACATAGCTTTTCTTTGTTCCATTAATTTTTTCTAATTAATTAGAGGCTCAAACTTTAAACTTGAGGGGAACCATAGAATAGAGCATAACATGAGAGAAAATAATTATTCACTCAATTTGAAGGCCCCTTCATCCTCTATACTTCCTCTAGCCATCGCCTATTACAATAGTACAAAAAGTAGGGAAAACACTTCTTGGACACTAAACCAAAACAAACAGATCTATATCCAACTATCAACATAGCATATATACTAAATATATAAGAGAAATAATGCTATGACCATGTTTGGTCCATGCATGTAAGAACATTGTATATGTTGATAAGTCTAGCTACAAATGCATGTAAGTGCTTTAAATTCGGTGTTTATTCCGCTGTTTCTAGAAGTTTCACAACAAATAATAGCTACCAGTTCTTGTCCCGAATAAATCTCAAGAACAATCACAACTTTATTAAAAAATAAGGGAAAAAACCCAATATCATGACCCAACATATAATGGAGTACCTATGTGTTTTGATCCGTTTCAGATACAATGACAAAGAATACTCAAACTCAGCTCTAACCCCTAACACTTTCTTCAGAAAACCCTTGGAAGGCAGTCACAATGAGCAGGCCAGTTATGAGGACGAATTTCTTTCAGAAAAATCTACTTGCATCTTGATATATAATAATAATAATAATAATTTATTATTATCATTATTAATTAAAGTAATAAAAATGAATAAATATATTAGTCTCCATTTTAAACTTAATAAAAATAATTAATAATGTACAATTTAGAGTGAAAAAGATGTAGAACTAACTTAAATATGACAAAAGAAAAAGATAATACCAATCCTTAAAGAAGAAAAGAAATTATAAATTAATAATAATTTCATATATGAATCTTATTTGGTCTATTCTCATCTGACACTAATATTTTTAAATATGAATTTGATATTCAATCTTCTTTTTTTAATCTAATCTCATTCTATTTTTTAATTAATATTTGGAATTTTTAAATTTTAAAAATATGAATTCATCAATATCTATTAAATTAGACACTACTAGTTATCATAAATACTGACATTTGTATCAATATCGTAAATATCGTTAGAATACTTGACATATTGAGATTTTTCTTTATTTTATGATACAAAGTAAGATTGTGCAGAAATTGTAAATTTAGGATATTTATATTGAAATGTGTATTGCATATCATAACTTATGTTCACCTTTGAAGCGATCACAAGTTATTTGTGAAGAATTCAACTTATTTGAATTACAATATTAATTAAACTTCATTTGATCATGAGATGATGAGAATAATGTAAACTCTCGATAATTCTTTGCTTTAAAATCAAACTCACATCCTCATCTAAGCCTCTAGAGTTGGACTAGTGATCAAAGGCATGAGTAGTATACATGATATCATAAGTTTAAATTTCAACGCCTTCAAAATTTTGATGTGCCCAAAAGCATCTCAAATCCTCATCTCAAATAATTTAAACATCAAACGGCGTTGCTTAAATTAAATAAAGAAAGACAAAAAGGCAATTATATAAACTATTTTAAGACTTTTTATTTCAAAGGATTCAACCTATTTGAACTCCTAAAGACCTAAACTAATCCTAATTCAATAAAATTACCTAGGTCGAACGATCTTTTCCCAGAAATTGTTGGCATAAAATTTAAACTAGCATTCTCAATTTAAATGGGGGAGATACTTATCACCTTAACCCACCATTTATGAGCAACAATTATGTCAATTTCACTACAGAGAAGTGATCAGAAATAAGGGGCAGTCGTGTTTAGATAATATTAATCATTCTTTTACAGCATGCTTAGTAAAGGCACAAATGCATGATGCGGCATATGAATTGCACTTGGCATCTACTATCTCAATGTTTCCACCACTAGGTAGCAGCCCATTAACTTGACATAAAATAGACATATTACATTTGGGAGATTATATTAAGGCATCATAACAAAAGCTTGATATTATCTCCCGCTAACACTATAGAAAGAATTGATGTTTCCATTTTCCAATGGACAAAAATAAAGGGTTTGTCAAAGTCTCAGCACGTTGAAAGCTGATACAACACACTGAAGCATTCAGTGTTTCTCCGAAAGAATACGCCTCACTTCATTTGCAAGATCAATAACATGCTTGTCCTCGCATCCTTAAGAATGATCAACAAAAAGAAGAAAGAAAAAAGGGGAAATTTAGAGAAAATAAGTAAAATGATAAGTGAACTCTCGTTGAGAAGTCCCTCACCTATTTGAAGAAGAGCCTTCTCAAGTTGGAAAAGATAATCTCTGTTAGGTCCTGAGGGACCTTCAGCTTCAATTATTTGCCTGTAGGATGAAATAGAAAAGCCGGGCAATAACTTGTATGAGTCATGCATCTAAACCTCCAAAGAGTGTTACAACTTACAGTGCATGAACAATACCTAAAACAAAAGAAAGGAGATAAAAAAAAAATTATCATATACTTAGGGCTTTCCAGGCTCAGAAAAGTGGGATAGTCAGTAATGTATCTAACACTGATGGTTCAGTTACAAACTAATTATCAATTTTTTTCAGTAGCCAGCCTGTTAGAAAATCAAGCATAAAAGCCTCTGCCAATGGTTACAAGTTTGGGAGTCTCAAATGTAAGTTTGGAGGACCAAAATTGATTTTGTCCAAATTCCGCACTTGTTTGTTTTCTCAGTTTGCTTCTTTTTAAAAGTGGGTTTGAGGTCTATAATTGATATTGGCCAAAAGCAATATTTTCTTACTTGACAAGATCATTTTCCAGATCAAACTACCAAACATAAATCACTTTGCTTCACAATTGCTTTTAACTAAAATCAATTATGATAAAAGCAATTTTGTTAAAAACCAATTTTACAAAGGCATAATCAAATACACTTTTATGCAATTAATAGCCACCTGAAGGCAGGATTGGCAAACTAATATATATAATCTTGAATACTCAAGTTTATTTTTATGCAATAGATGAAGATTGTAGTAAATGAATGGAAGATAAATACCTTGCAATTTCTTCAAAAGATGCAGGGCCCAAATAATTTTTGTTAACTTTTTTGTCTGGAGATGCTATATATCTGAAAATATTTCAAATCAATCTAATCAAACTATTGATGATCAAACATACAAAAGATGAAAAAGTTTTAAGGTTGTGTCTTTCACTTACACCATCACACCAGAAATGGCTGGTGTTGTAGCAGTAAGATCCTGAGAGAGATTTCAGTAGATGCCATTTCATCAGTGGAATATCAACTATTACAAAACAGAATAAAATAGCATACCTTATTAGTCATAATAAAAAAATTGGCATATAGTACTTACAGTGAAAAAATCTACGTATTCCTTCTTGTCATATTGCTTCTCCCTCACTTCCAAGTACTGTGCAGTAATTATATTTAAAAACGTATCACTCATTCACTCTAAAGCACTGAACTAATGATATTTGCAAAAGAAAAAATAATTAGAAATAGGTCTCTTCAGACTGGAGTGTTGTTTTTATGAAGATGTCAAGCATAGCAACATCAAATACGAGGGCTCTCATGACTCATCAAGATGGTGTGCACATATGCAACTTTTGTATTATTAAACAATCATATGATGTGGTTCTCAGGGTGAGGTTAAAAGGGGAAAGGGAGCAGAAGAGGGAAGGAGTGCTTTTATCTGCAGGCTTAGATCAGTAGATGAAAATTCTATATATAATTGAAAGCAGGGATTCACGATTGTTTCAGCTCAGCTTCTCTAATCTATGACAACATTAAAGCACAATAGCTATAAAGACACAAGTTATTTGCAAACCAGAAAAGACTGGCACAATGGCATCCAATTGCAAATATACACCAAAAGTATAGTACTGACTCATTTCATATGAAGTTGGATAGTAAGGTCACATAACTAAGCCGTTCTCAGAGGTGTTAACACAAGCTTCATTTCAAGCATGAACTGAGGCTTAAGCCTCCTTTTTTCGTTTTATTAGTCACATCCAAGGTGGCACACAGTTATCAGAGTTTCTAGTTTCCAATATCAGCTTCATTGGTGTTGTTTGCATTGCTGTTCAATGAGACTTTTTGATCATTTTCTAAGCTTATGTCTAGTACCATGAACAATTCATTTTAGTTTGCAAAAGGCAAATGTTGATCTTACTATGAACAATGGTCATCGGTACAAAGCACAACACCTCTGTAACGATTAGAGAAACATAATCTCCAAATAAATAAACATGATGTTCAATCATTACAACAAAAATGCTTGTTTATCTATAATTATGTGAATCTTATGATCATTTAATAAGAGCAACCAGTATCCTACAACACTTCTGTAATGATTACCAAAGCCTAATATCCAGCATAAATCAACATAGTATTCCATTACTATAAATTAAAAGCTGCTTATTTATATTCAGTTATTTTAATCTCCTAATGATCATTTCTGGACTAGACTGGTTTGGCCTGTCCCGTAACTCATGTTTATGTTCTAAACTGCATAATTGAGCTTAATACATCTGCATAGTATGTATACACCTTTAAATATGTAGGGACAGAGAAAAAATGCACAATCACAGAATTCCAATTTTCAGCAACAAGCACTTGGTCTGCAAAGTGCTGAGTCAAATTCAATCCAGTATCCGACAGGGCAAGTATTGGCCAGAGGGAAAGAATGTCCATTTTAACATAAAAGCGTTTCTAGGAGCATACCGTTAATGCAATTTCTTCATCTTCTTTCTTGGAAACCTTGTAAGCAGCTCCCCACTATCTCCTTCCAAAATACAGTAAGTATCCATTTCACATATTGATTGCATTTGATAATTGTGCTCATAAGAAATTAAAGTGAAAAACAAGAAAGGCTGAGAAGGTCAAAGTGATCAACTGAAAAGATAAGGTTTAAGGCAAACGTGGAAACAAGTTTGAACAAAAATTGAAATGCAATTATGGTTCTCAATCCAAAACCAATTTTAACCTTTATTATTTCTTGATTTCCTTGAAAGAGTCAACTCAACTCAATGGCAAAGGCAAAGCTGGTGAGTACTTAATTATGCTACTTCTTGATATAAAGTGACGAAGGCAAAGCTAGAGATCGTTCCACTCTATGTTAACGAGTCAATTCAAAGGATCCTGAAAAACTAAAATTGAAGTATAATGCTTTGAATCAATCTTATATCAGACCAATTTTCATCAAATGAATCCGTATTGCAGGCTGTCAGTTGCACATCATAAACATAATAGTCATAGTTTGCTCACTCCGGTGATGGACGATTACTTCAAAATAGTCGACATAATCCGTAATAGATACCTATCCTATGAGATATTTACCGATATTTTTAAATACTTCTAATTATATTTTACATTTTTTTTAGTTTGATTTATATGATATATCCTTATCGTATCGGATAAAAATTTTCGAAAAAATATAGTCAAACATGGAAGACTTACACATATTTCCCCTTCAGCAGGCTCCAGTGTTACTGTTCTTCCAGGGTACTCAGGGGTCCCTCTGTGGTCAGTAGAGCCTAAAAAGGGAAGACCCACCAATCGGAAAGATCATTTTTTGCATATCGGGGAATCAAGCATTTGAGTTAAGCATAAGCATACACAGAAAATAAAGAATAAATAAGCCACCAAGAGTGAAGAGGGTGAGAAAGAGGGGGAAAAATGATACCTTGATGGAAGACACGTCGATAGCCTTTGATGAAACCAACAACACGCTCATCAAAGTTAAAGCCAGCTTTCCAGATCAGAGAGCCATAACCAAATACCCACATTACCATTCTTTTTATGCTTGGTTTTCTTTTTCACTTTTTTTGAGGTTGGAAATTGGATTGCTAAATATGAGCACGGAGCAGATGGTCGCTCTAGCGAAGCACAAACAACGCCAAACACAACTGAACCAAGGCAGTGATGGTTGGCAGGTTCTCAGTTTCTGCCTATTGAAACTGAAAATAAAGAGACGGGCCAATCACGTGGGAAATTCAGCCACCCACTATGAGGACTTAGGTATGTTTGGATAGGTGGAGTTGGTTGAGATAAAAGGGTATTTTAATTTGTTCCATTCTAAGATGCATAGGCACACTGATTTAGTGGTGTGTCTGTGTGTCAGATATGTGTCGGATATTGACATTCACACGACACGTATTGAACATGTGTCCATACACATTCAATTAAAAAGATAATTTTTTTGAGCTTGGACATGCTATGAACACAAATTAGTTAGATCATTTTAAAAATTCTTCAGTTGATCACAAAAAAAAGAAGAATTAATTAGGTAAAAAATTATACAAACACAAAAAACTTAGACAAAAAAATCATACAATAAAATAAATCATACAACAAAATAAAAAAATTATATATATATATATACCGTGTCCGTGTCCTGTAATTTTTTGAGTTTGATATGTCTTTGTATTCGTGTTTTATGTCCATGCCAATATCTATGCTTCATAGGTTCCATTATTTGGATTTGGAAAACTTGGATGGAATGAAACGAAGATGAATAGATTCAATTCCATCCAATTCCATCAATTCTTTTCAACTTTCTTTCCCTCAATTGGATGGAACACAGTGAAATAGAAAAATATCACAATAATAGAACAAAGTAATTATTTCACTCTGTTCTACTATGCTCCACTCTATTATATTTCATTTTGCTCCACTCCATCCAATTCCATCAATTCAAACATATGCTTTCGGAACATAAACGTTAGCATTTGACTTCTCCACTATAAACTCGCCAAAACATCATATACCTTTGAGAAATCATTGGGTACACCCAAGTCTAATATATTAGTTTTAGATATACTCGCAATAAAAGTGGGCCTTATTAATTTTATTCAATACATACCCACTTATTTGTGGATCTCACTAACTTTTATGTGAATGTGCCTATAAAAAATCCTTAGAATCACATTCATACAAAATATTTTCTGTATCTTTTCCTTATTTTTATTTAATTTTCATAAAAACCTTTACTTAGTTATTAATTTTCACGTTTTCCTATTTTCCTTTCTAATTATCCATTTTAGGATAATTTTTCATTAGCCTAACCAATCAAAATTAGTAAAAAAGATTTGAAAAGAAGGAAAGAAAAGTGAACAAAATCACCTTAGGCATGTTTAGAAGATTAGTAAGGGAACGAAATAAAAAATTCATTAATTGAGTCTAGAAGTCACATTATAAAGAAATGGAAAGATATAAAATTATATTTTCATTACTCCTTAAGAATTGAGCAACTATATTGGTTCTACTAGAGTTTTAGTTACTGGTTTCCACTGTTGCTGTCCAACTCTCGGTCGCTACTTTCGCCTAGTGGAGGGGGTAGAAAGGACGAGATGATCTTCTTCAAAGAGAAGCTACTAGGTAAGCCTGTGGCGGCTTTGAAGAAAAGGAAAGGAACCTTGTTTCTCCAAAACCTAGCCAAAGCTGAGCTTGAGGAGGCAATAATAGACTCTTACCAAAGGTTTATCTGGATCCTTCTATAAGGGTGAAGCTTTGAGTGCTCCATTCGCAGATGCTGTCATTGTGAAGTTACTAGGTAAAGACATGGGATTTTTCACTCTTAGAGATCACCTAAAGAAGTTATGGAAACCTAGTGAAGGCTTTGATACGATTGACCTGGAATTTTTTTTTTCCAAATTCAATTTGATAAGGAGGAATATCGATCCAAGGTTACTGAGGGGGTCCATGGATGGTTTTCAACCCCTGTCTTTGTATGAGGCCTTGCTTGTTAGATTTTATTGCTTCTGCTAAGATTGATATGACTAGGCATGGGTACGGATTCCCTACTTGAACATAGGGTACTATGGTGAGGACACCCTTAGAGCCGCTAGCGGGAAATTTGCTAGGGTTTGCATGGAGATTAATCTTAATGTGATGACTCAATTTGGAAACTTGACCGGTATACAAGGAACTAAATCCCTATGAAAGCCTTTGAATAACATGATACACTAACATCCATAATAAATATAATTTTTATTCCAAACACTTAATTTAACATAAATTCTCAGTTCCAATAAATTAGTTAAAATAGCAAGTCATAAATCTGAGTTATTCCCAAAAAATGAAATATGAACATCAAAACTGAATAATTCCAGTCTAGGTTGTAGCCAAACATAATTAATGAAATAACTATAAACCAAAATAAAATAACATAAACTAATGCATAGTCTGGAATCCCGCCTACGTGACTAGTAGAGTACTTCTACTACTAGCATGAATCTAATCTAAGTTTCACTTTGAAGTCAAGCTCACCAAATTGAGAGGGTGGATCTTTTGATGTAACTAGACATGATTGAGTGGGTTTTTACTCACAATCCACATGGGACAATAACAAAGTACATATCATACGTATGCAATTCACATAAATCCTTTTAATATTTTTATATATAGCTATACTGGGAAAAGCATTTAAAATTTCATAGTCAACAATTAATGGAGAAAAAGTGATTTGAATTGTAGATACTAAATTGTAGTAAATTGATAGCTGAATTGCAAAGAGGGCAACCAATGAGGTCTTAAAAGGTGGACACCTAACTAGGTTCCATACCTACAATTGATGGGTCAATTTGTGCTCTAGTAGATAACTTGATACTAAGATTAACGATCCTGATAGCCATTAATTCACTGCTTTGTTTCTTACTAGTTATTGGCTAAATAAAGCTAATGTACATAATAACGAAATAATTCTACTGTAAATATTAAATTGGGATTTCGTAATTTTATAACTAGGAAAAAGAACAATATAACATGCAAAAATCAAATATGATTTCATGAACTTTCAAAAACATAATTTTCATGATGTCTATGAGAACAATAATTTTCTAAAAATGGCATAAATTGTTAAAAGACATATATGTAGCATTAATCAATCTATATTTTCATAAAATTTGTGTATGTTACTATGAAAATATTTATAATGATAAAAAATATGGCCATGAGCTTAAGCCCACTCATTGTGAGATGTCAGGAGTGCAGTTTCAATGTCAAATTGACTTTAGGAAGCAGGAATGGATTAATAGCTATTATAGAGTAAATAGAAACCATAAACAACCATTAAAATTAGCTAAGGGCAGAATTTGGGATGATAGGGGAGAAGAATAACATGAGAAGAATACAATAGCTGTCTCAATAGTTGTAGCTAAGTATGTTGCTGTGGCAAACTGCTGTACTCAAATGCTTTGGATCAGAAACTAGTTGGAGGATTACCACTTGAGGTATTCCAAGATCCCTATCTTATGTGATAATATAAGTGCAATTACTTTTGCAAAGAATCTTATTTAGTACTCACATTCAAAACATATTGATATAAAACATCACTTTATTAGAGATCATGTTCAGAAAGGTGATGTTGATTTAATATTTGTGAATATTGAAGATCAAGTATCTGATATATTCACCAAACTATTAGCTGGGGATTGCTTTTGTTATTTGAAAAATCTTTGAACCTTAAAAGTATTTAAAACTTGCATCATATGCATACATGACACTTTTTGAAGTCTTAATAAGACTCTAAACTAAGGCCTATGAAGAAAATCATTAAGACAAGTTTAGAATGTTAGTTTGCATTATTAGAAAGTGGATTAGAGGTTTAGAATATGGGTCAGAAAGCTATATGGGCTCAGAATGTAGAAAAGCATTTAGAAGAGGGCTTAGAAAAATGGAATGAAGATTCAGAAACTACACAACATGTTCATATAGCACTTATGGTTCCTAAAGAATTGTTAATGTGGGATAATTCCCATCTTTTGACTTTTTCTCTCCCACATTGTGTCAGTTTCTAGACCTTTTTGTCACATCACATTAATAACTTCCCATACCGCACACATTTCACATAAAAACCTTTTATCTTCAACCTTAAACATTTTTCCCTCAACCTCAAGCGGTTTCACATTATCTGCAATTGCTCCTGCAATCTCTTATCATCTCAAACCTTCAATCTCATTCCTTCATCTTTCTCTAAACCTAACTCCTATGATTGAAGGTAAACAACTTGACCGTAGCATAGCCAAGAGCGGTCCATTCTACATGTATCCAAAAATGTAAGATCATGATCAACTTCTCGCTTAGAAAAGTTGCTCCAGGAAAAACTCTAAGAAAGGAGCTTTTTGAAGACATCTCTATCATCAAGGAGGTCTTTTCCTTCCAAGGATAGGAAAACTTCCCAGAGATTAATGACAAAGTCTTCCTTGGCATGGTGACTGCCTTCTACTCACAACTAAAGGGAACCCCAAACACATCTCTGAAGACTTTAATAAAAAATTTCTCTCTAAAGATTGGCCTCCCAAGTCTTTTTAATGTGGTTAGAGCCCCATATGAAGATATCATATGAACCTTTTCCAGCAACTGGAATTACTCATTGGGAATCAATAAAAGAGATATGTTTAGGTACCTTATTGACTCCATCATTCACAAACCTCATGAAACCACTACTGCTATGCTGAGCACCAAGGCAAGAAAGGTGTTCACAATTGTTTAGTTCTCAATCCTGCCTAGATTGGGAAGCATAGATATGCTCATAGGCATAGATTGCAAGTTGTTACATTGCCTTATGGTTAAGAAGAAGGTGCACCTGTCGAGACTGATCATGGACTACATGCTTGGTGCAATCACCAAGGATAAGAGAAGGACTGCTGATGTACCATATGGAATGCTGCTAACTAAGTTGTTCCACTATATGGTCTACCCTCTAGCTAAGGAGTGGTTTGAATATATGGTGGAAACTGAATAAATCATGCTCTCTCTCAAGACCATAAAAAGAAGGCTGAAACTGTGAAGACAAGTGCCAAAAGGAAAAGCTCCCAAACCAAGGATGAGAAAGTTAGGAAAGCAACAAAGAAAACTAAAGCAGAAAAGGAAATAGAAAAAAGGGAAAAGAAAGTTAATTGTCATAGAAAGCTACTTTGAAGATTCTAATGAGACAGAGTCACTCGACGTCCCTTTGAATACTGAGAAAATGACCAAACTGAGATAGGAAAGGATGTAGAAACAAGAGCCCCCATAGTTTCCCAAACCTTCAGAAAGTAAAGAAGACTCTTCAGAGAAACCAAAAGAAATGCCAGAAAAGCTACCCATCAAAAGGCAGGACATTGAGTTCAAATGCAGAAAAATGTCCAAGCATGTTCCTAGGGCTTCCCTGATTTTGATGGATATGCTCGAAGTAGAACAAGCAGGTACTCTTGGGGAAGATAAGGAACTTTTTGAGGAAAAAGAAGATGAAAAGGTAGTAGAAAATATTCTCAAGGAGAACAAGATTCTCCAAGAGAAGAGAAAAATGGAAAACGCTCAAAAAACAGAAAAGGATAAGGGGATCTAGAGTTTATTTAGAAGAAGCACAAGGGCTTAAGTCACTAAACCCTTTGTGGTAATTGAAGAACAACCCAGCTTGCCAATGACTCACCAGTTTAGGTATACCTTCTTCCCAATTTCTGTTGCAGCTCCAAGAAGCCAAAAACCTTCAAAAATTAGCTCTACCACAGAATCCACAAATGCTCCTGAGATAGCTAATGTTAAAGCTAAGAAAGTCCTAGACACTGACCATAAAGCAGATGTAACATCCTAATTTTTAACCCAATACTCTAGAACATATTTAGGTTAATCATTAGTCTATTACTTCATAGTCTCCTTTTTACTTTAAAATTACTTAGCGAAAATATGGGTAAATTTTTTTTTTGAATAATAAAAGCAAAGTGAGAGCCGCGTAACCCGGTGAATGATGAAGCACATAAAGAAATATAACAAATATCTCATAAGCATCACAACATAAGGCAGATAATGGCACATCATCAAGAAAATTGAACTGCATATATATATATATATATAACACGATATGCCCACTTATAAGAAGCGGGACTTAGTTTGGTACAACATAGAACAAATACAACTGAAAAGAAGGTACATTAGAAAGGAAATTACTACAGAAAGTGAGAAGGGAAAAAACTCCCTGCCCAAGTGCATCTAAAGCGGATAACCTCTATACAAGAAGGTTTATCCTCTCCTCACGTGGTGTGTGCACTATTTCTACCCATTGACCTCAACTGCTAGGATCCGTAAAGGATAGGCGTATCAATCCAAGGACGAGGCACATACGGAATTGGAGCACGCTCAAAACTTGATCCTCGTCGCCGTATGGTGATGTTGGGTCGCCTATCAAGCCAGAAATCGCGAACAAAGTGCATCGGCCCTCAAAAGGTATAGCCCATGCTCGAATCATGGTGCACTTCCCACGCCGAGGGAATCCACAAAATCCCACGGCGTCGTCATCAAGACGTGACGGAAAGAAGAGATAGAGGAGTGAGAATCTTGCTAAAGAATCTCGGTAGGGTAACCTCCTATCTAAGGTGTCATCATCTCACGCCTCTCGGGAACCTTGGGTTTATTGTATAAAATGAGTGAGCATACATCTAATTCATTTTTATGTTTCTAAACGTAATTACCCAAGGTCCGCCTATTTTAGAATGAGTCTTGCTGTTACGGATGCAGCATAATAAAGCATGAATGCATGAAGATGCATCAAGCATAAATCATTTAATCATCATAGAAGAATCAATATCACGTAAGTGGCATAAAGTGGCATATACTTCTCATGTTAAACATGTTTCTATAACTTGTGTGACATTCCAAGCATTGTCTTGTAACATAGGGATCACCTAAAAGACAACCGATCTGGGGGTGCTCGGCCGAACAGGTGTCACCCAGAGCGTGTCACATCTCTAGGTTATGAATCATACTAACTAGTCGTCACTAGTTCTTACTTATCAATCCCGATAAGCGTAATCATAATAATAATCATAATCATAACAATAGCGTCCCCCACCAAATCATCAAGTACACGGTGAATATTGTCCTCTTAAAGGCATTCGTATCGTCGTCCCCTCAAGGATTTGTTTACAAGGCGTTCGTATCGTAGTCCCCGTAGCGTTTTCCGCGATGCTATGTCACATTAAAACTCATGTACTTTCAAAACTTTCAAGGTCCTCAAGTTTATCAGAATCGGCTGACCTAATAGCGACACGAACTTCTTCCAAACTTTCTTTATGCCACATTCATATCTTTACACAATCATTTATAATCATGTGTGTCATAAGCATCATCATCATATGCATCATAGGCATTGTAAAACATGTACGCATCATAACGTGAGCATCAATAAATTAACATTGCATATCCTCATAAGAAATCATATGCCCAAGATATTCTCATAATAAAACATGCGATCCACGTAAAACACTAAAGTTTATTATGCCCTCTTACGCCTATGGTGTCTTATGCTTTGACCACTTACGAGCCTTAAACTTGAGGTATAATTATTCGACATTCTCTATTAACCTTTATGCACCTATAGGATGACAACTTATGGTCTGTACTAATGTTTATGTTCAATGATGGATCTGGACAGCATCTTTCTTAAGGGCAAAATTACATCTTGGGATTAGGGTTCTAGAAACTCGTCTTAGACCCTTTTTTGGTTCCGTCTTCGCCTAAAAGCGCTATAAATTAAATCTAAACCAATTGTGAGGTTATTCCTAAGCCATTGAACTAATTATAAATCATATTTACTCCATTATAAGGGTGCTGTACAGAATCGAGAAAATTCAATGTTCTAAGAGTTCTAGAATTGCGTTTTTTTCACGGTTTTCTAGTTACTAGTTTCTACGTAGCGCTAAAAATTGAATTCTAATCCAAATGTCACCAAGTTTTTCATGCCTAAACAATCCTAATCTGATTATGTTCCCATTAAAACAGTTTGGGCAGAATCCATAAAGAAATGGGTTGAAACTATGTTAAATTCTAACTTTACGGTATTTCTAGTTACTAGTTTCTCTATGGGTGCTAAAAATTCAATCCTATTCCAAATGTAACCAAATTTTTCATGAATAATCAATCCTAAACTGATTGTTATCATACTAAAACAGTTTGGTATTAGGTATGAATGAATGGGTCAAAACTAGAGTTGAAACACAACTTTACGGTTTTTTCTATAAAGCTAGTTTCTTTGCTAACATACATAGAAAGGTTCCTACCTCATCATAAGTAATTTTCACACATTCTAACACATCAAAACATCATCATTCGGTAGCAAACTCATCATGAAAGAACCGAAATATCAAGCCCCAAAAAGATGTATAAATTGATATTTCTAAAGCATCTAAATTGCTAGTTTCTCTTGGAATCATTTTAGGACTTCTAAAACTCTTTGCAAACCATTTTTCTTCATCAAGAGGCTAAAAATAACCTTAGGTCAGCAACCAATTAAATTATCCTTTAGAAGAGGATTAACATCATAAATTTTGTTGGTCATGACTTTATAAAACTCATCAAGCTTAAGGAAATTCCTAGAACCTAGGTTGTTGGCCCTTGTAACTAGATGAAACTCACTCCAATCTCATCATCACTACATGGCCGAGATTATGCATTCAAAGAATGCTTCCATAGTAGACTTTAACTTGAGATAAAATGGGCAAGTCTTTGAGCTCTAGGTCCTTAAGTTATGACATAAAGTAATCGTGCTATGCTTTTCATTTTTAATCTTGCTTACAAAATAAAGTGATGACTTAACATAAATATGCAAGACTTGAAAGGTAAATATGCAAGGCATAAACTTAAACGCAAGCTTGAAAATAAATATGCAAGACATAAACTTAAACGTGCAAGCTTGAAGGTAAACATGCAGGTTCAATTCTTTATTTTAGTGCTCTTGGCCCAGCAACAATCGACTTTAAGGCCGAAAATAGAAAGGCATTGAGAAATTAATTAAGTGATAATGCAAGTTCAATTCTTTATTTTAGTGCTCTAGGCCCAGCAACAATCGACTTTAAAGGCGGAATAGAAAGGCGTTGAGAATTAAATTAAGTGATGATGCAAGTTCCATTTTAATCTTTATGTTCTTAGGTGATAGCTTGAAAAGTAAAGATGCATAACAAGAATGTAAATATGAATGCAAGCATAAAATAAATTATGCAAGTTCATTTTATCTTTCTAGAGCTCTTAACAAGACTTTAGAGGAACTCAATGCTTAACCCAAACTCATCCAACCAAGGTAAAGTAAAGCTAAGAGTTCTTAGAACTCAACATAATATTTTTAGAAAACCAAAACATAAAACTTGGAAAAACAAGGAAAAAGGCCGAAACTTCAAGAAGGAAAAAGGAACATTTTATAACTCTAGAGTCCATGATCTTGATGATATATTAACACCAACATCATGAGTCCTCATCATTGAGTTCTTAGAACCATTTTGAAATATCATCAAAGTTAGAGTTCTCAAAAGTTCAAGAAAGGAAGAACTAGAAACATTTTTTACTCAAGAACAAAGATCAAGCTTTAGAGTTTGTTTCAAGTGATGAACATCATCATGAAACTCTCATCATCAAGCTCCTCATTTCTTTGAGCCTCAAGGCCCATGGCCGAAAATGGGAAAGAAAAAGGAGAATAAAAGAAGTTCTAAAAAGAATCCAAGAGAAACTATGACCATAAAGCTAGAAACAAGAACTTTAAAGAAAAATATTTGAAAGAAAATCCTTACTTGGTGTGATGATCTTGAAGATGGAAGAAGATTAAGAGCTTCAAGAACTTGAAGAACACAAAGAGTTTTTGAGAGAAAAGAAAAGCTTTGGAGAGATCTAAACTTTACAAATGAACTAAAGTAGTAAAATGTTCACCAAGGCAAGCTATATATAGAGCCTTGAGTCATGAATGAGTGGAGAGGAAGAGGCCATGTAGTTGTCTTCTAGAATAAGGGAAGTATGTGGAGGAGAATGAATGAAGTTGTCTTGGAGACATATGGCCAATTGTGTACCACATTCAAACAACATGTGATGCAAAGTGGAGAGGAAAAGTGGAGCCATTTTTGGGCAACCATGAGGCAAAATCATCTCCTCTAATCATGGTTTAAAGGTGTGTTTAGGTGTGTTATGGATTAGACTTAGGATTAAGGGTTGTTATGTAGGTACTTTAAGTAAACTAGTTAGCTAATTAATGCTATAATCCCATAGGTTAGAAGTGATCATGTAGGTTTAGTGGAGTCACAACTTTTTATGACTAGTGATGTGAGTGTGACAACTTTTCTTGGAAATGGGGGCATGAATAGTGAAAACACTATTCATGGATACTTTTTCTTTAAAGAAAGAAAAAGAATTTAGAAAAGTGGTTTTTAAATTTCTTTAAACAATTCTAGGTTCCAATTAATTTTAAATAATGATTTTGGCTCTAGATTAATTATGGAAATTAATTAACCTTTAATTAGAGCCTAATATTGCTTAGGTTTGCTTAATTATATCATTAAACTCAAACAGCACTATCCTGGGGGCAAAATCGTAATTTTGTACAAAAACTGCCCGAGACCATCGGAACTTAAAGAGACACTTTAAAATAGTTGAAAGCGTTATTTTAAACCTTTAGGAAAGTTGGGTTCGAATGGCATTTCTACCGTGGTAGATGCTTTATAGGGGGTATTTTGGTCATTTTGACCGAGCTCAGAAAAACACGATTTTTGTTTGAAAAGCACACAAAGACCATCAATCCCCTTGAAACATTGAGTTGACCCTTCGAGGATCGCTGCTCGGCTATCCTCGAATTAAGGCGAGAAAAATGACCTCAGGGGCATTTTGGTCATTTTCTCTTAAACAGAAAATCGGGGCGTTACAGCAGATGCTAAAATCTAAGCAGATGCTAAAATCTATGTCTAAGAACATAGAAAAGGAGACATTACCTGAGGGGGAGGGCTATGAAGAGCTAAAGCTCTTTATGAGTAAGCTTTCTCATGCCTTGGAACCCATAATAGAAGTCCCTAAGGAGGAAGCTGCTGAACCATCTAAGGCTATAATCCTAAAACACATACCTCATCCTTCTCCATCCATTAGAATAACTCTAGTAGAGGAAATTAATGAGGCTTCAGAGACCAGCTCTCTTTACTCTGCTGATGCTAATCTTGCTCCTACTGCTCCTGATGATGTTCCTGCTACTATTGCTCTACCTAATTATCACACTTGCTAATGTTCCTCCAACCACTCCACCTATTACTGCTGCTGCCACCGAGCAAAAAGAAGAAGCTAGCTCACCGAAGTCTATGGATACTATTCCTCTAGACATACCAGAGCCTACTTCTAAGGCTGCCTTAACAGCAACAACCACCATACACCTCCAAGCTAACCTTAACCTGAGCCACAACCAAGTCTCTTAGAAGTCCAATTGCTACTTCATAACCAGAGAGATATGGCTGCAAGACTGGATAGAGTTAAAGCTTCAAACATAGACATTGGAGCCCAACTGAGAAGAGATGAAGAATTGCTCTTGTAGCTTCTTCATGAGTTTAGAAGAGGAGGCTAGAGATGGTGTGACCTTAATGCACAACCCTTTTGTTAATGACAAAATGGGGAGAAAGAAAGAGAAGAAAATCTTTTGTGTTAAGAGTAAAGGGGCCAAATTGAGGGGGAGCCTTTAGGAAAAAAATTCATCATCTTCATGCATTTTTTTTTCTTTTGCTTGGATCATATATTTATTTTTGTGTCTTTTGGAACAATATTTTTAATTTTGGTTTATGATATGAGATACAAGTTAACTATTGCTTTAACACAAATTACTATTTCTTTTGCTTAGATACAAGTTATATCATGATCTGATATACTTCTGCTCTGATTGATGCTTTGATATTGCTTTGATATCTCTATCATGTGTTAATATTCTCTCGCCCTGATATATCTATCATGTGCTTAACTTATGCTTTATGGCGTTATATATGGATGCCTTGATACAATTCATGAGCCTGATATTTATGCTCTTATGCACATATTCTGATATCTAAACTCTAATCATAAGTTTAGTTTTTCATGCTCTATAACAATGCCTACATTCTTTGATATATGTATAATTCAGAAACTTGTCCTTTACAATCAGTTGCATGATTTGAAAATTTTGCTTGCATAAAAACTAACACTAATTCTCAGAGAAAGATGAGGTTTTTAATATTGTTTTGAAAAATTTGTACTGAGTATTGAGTTCTAATACAAGATAAGTCTCACAAGTATTAACAATATAATCTCTGATACGTTAATTGATTAAGTTCAAAAGGTAAAAATGAATCTAATATTCAAGCTGTTTTTAGTTTAGAAAATTAAAATGCTCTGATACCACTTAGAAAATTATTTAAAAAAATAGCTCTAATTTTAGTTTTCTAAAGTTGCTATGTATTTTGATAGTATAAACGAGAAACCTTAAGTTAGCTACTTTCTAAAAGATTATGTTCATTGAAAAGAACTTTTAAGCTCCGATACAAAATTTATTCTAGACTTTGATACAAGGTTCTTTTAAGCATTGATACATATCTTCATTTTAAAGCATTGATGCAAGGTACCTAACCTTGGAAGCTTTCTTCTAGTATTCTTCAAAAAGAGTTCCTCACAACTTGGCTTGTCATCATAAAAAAGGAAGAGACTGTTAGCTCTAGAATCCTTCAAAAAACTTTAAAACTTAAGGTTTTGACTGACAACAAAGAAAATTCTGATAAAATGTTTTGAAGAATAGACTAATATTTTAACTTGAGTTTCTAGCGCAATTACAGGACCATTCTAATAGACGTATTAGTTCAATTCAATGAGTCATTTTTCACAGTGTCATGTTTCAACATGATTATAATCTTATTCAAAGAGATTCAAAACTTCAATGATGTGAAAAATAGCTCTAAGAGTGAACATGTGTATGTTGAATATACGAAAAAAGACTTGGTGAGATTATAAACCAAGTCTAGATCTGCAGAAAAAGATTCACGTATTCAGAAAGTGCTGCTCAATGAAGAAATAAATTATTTCCTGAAACAAGTCATGATTTCAGTCTATAATCTCAATGAAAAAATTGCTATCAAGATCAAATTGAAGAAATGAAGATCAAGAAGGAGATCAAAAATTGAGAAAGCGTATAAGAAAGCATGAGCTTTCAAAAATTGTGCACTTTACAGAAAAGGAAGGAAAATTCAAAATTCCAATTAAGTCAAATACCCAAAAAAGGCTGACGGTGACATCTTACCTTTTTTTTCACTTGGTCAATTGTCCCATCTTCTAGAAGAAAAAGTTCAAAAACTATGACCAGATAGTAAAAAGTAGTTTCTAAAACTTCACTCAGAAACCATATTAGACAACAGTCTCTATGCCTGCAAAAGTTGCTCTGATACAGCCAAGCTACTCTTTTAGATGGCTTTCCCCAGAACACAAAAAGTAGATCTACACATGTCAAGAGGAAGCAAAATCAAGGGGTAATGGTTTGATTTGAAGATTAAATTTAAAAGGATGTCATGTGCATACAACTCGAAACTTTTTGGCAAGATCTTTGTTAGAATGCTAAAACATGAATCCCTTTTCTTCTTTTGTAAAGCATATTACATCTTGTTATTAGTTTCATCTTCTGTAAAACTCTTCTTTCTAAGTTCTTATTAGATAACATCTTCTTAGGAAGAATTTTTAGAAAAAATTCATTCAAATTTTCAGGTCATACATTATTTGATTCATAGAAAAACTTGAGTGTTCATTTGTTGGAGAGAACCAACCTTAAATCAAATCATTGTAACCTGACCCATTAGTGATCATTGTGAGATTAGCTTGGAAAGACTAGTCAAATATTACTTGAAAGTGATAGTAAATTCGAATTACTAGTCATGGGAATAGCTTAAAAAGGCTAGACAAAGACTATTGTTCCTTTTTTGGATTGATAAAAGGATTTAGTGAAACTCAATAGGTTGTTGAGAACTAAACGTAGGCAAGGTTAGTTGAACTAGTATAAAAACCTCTATATAGTATTTCTCTATTTCTTCTTATCTCTTTTATATTCCACATTTGAGATTTGCTATTATATATATTTCTGAAAATGTTTTTAAAATAGTTTCTAAGTTCTCACTTAGTTCAAAAAGTAACTTTCTAAACCAGACTAACAGTAATTTTGTTGCCTTCATGTGAAGAACTTGATAAGACCTGTTTTAGTATTTTAGATTTTAATAAGAAGTTAAAGCACAATTCAATCATCTTTCTCATGTTGTTTTCAACCTACATTATCAAGTTTATGAAAGCATGTTAGATTAAGATATGATTTTGGGATTTCGTTTTTATTATATTGAAAATATGGAACTCAATATGATTCTTAGCAATTGTCAAATACATAGTGTATGTGCTTCTAAAATTACGATGTCTACAAGTTGATGATCCTTTGACATGATTTCATAACCACTGTTATGCTAAATTTAGATTGTTAGAATTATACAAATTTAGAGTTATCAGAGTTTTAAGAGTTTTAAGATTTATTTTGATTTATGTGAAAACTAATTTTAGGTGGTAACTATAGAGAAACAAACCGCAAGTTAACGGTTATGAGAGAGTATTAGCCTTCGTACCAAGTTATTTGCCAGAGAACAATCTCAACCCCAAAGTATTTAGAGAATGAAACCTAGTTAGGTGTTCAATATGGGACCTTAAGAGGTACCCCTAGAGATCTAGGAATTATTCTTTGTAATATTATCATGTTATATATACATTCAGAGATTCATGTTTCTCTAGTATTTACCACACCATGTATTCAAAAATGTTTTCCTATGTAATTATGCATGTATATATCACAATGATTTTGCTTGATGCATGTATATTATGTATATCTTGTTGGTTGTCTTATGTAGGTAGTGGGTGAGAATCCACTCACTAAGTCCATTGATTCACTTCTTTCCCTTTCCCATTACAGCTGCAGATCAGATTATCATCTAGTCACCATCTCAATAGACGCAGCCATTCCAGTGGTGAGCTTTTCTTCACAGTGAGGCTTAGTTTAAGATTATGTTAGAAAAGAATGCTCCAATAGTTGTACAAGCAGAATCCGAACCATGTATCATATTTTAAGAATATGTATTTATTTAAGAGTTATGAATATCCTTATATGTTTTCAGCTTTCAAGCATTGATTTGAGATGTAAATTGTAATTATAATTTATGTACCAAGCTGGATATGTACTCGTGATTCGGTTTTCAAGTATTATATTGATTTTCAAATTTTGACTAAGATCATGAAATAAGGCAAGTTCACGATTAAGTATGTTGAAATAGTTCAGTTTTATGAAATTAACTAATATGATTTAAAGAGAGAAATTGATATCGATTTAGAAGAAATCATGTTGTAATTATGAAAATTATGATAATCTATGCATTCCATGAGTCACACTAATCAGGAGGCTTACGTGGGGGCCAAGACTTTCTCGTGCCAGCCACGTTTTCAAATCAAGTCGTGATACATTCTAATTTACATTTTTTATTTGAATTTAATATGATATCAATTCAATAATTTTTTGATTGAGATCAATTAAATAATATTTTTAAATCAATTTGATAATGACTGTGATATAAATGACTACATCCAAATACATGATTCAAATCTCAATTAACATATAACTTCAATCTTAATTTATGTACGATGGAGATCTCAATCATATATATGATTTCATTCTAAATTAATTTATTTATTAACTTGAAATTTTTTTTGACTTATTTAAAAAATCAAGGTTTGACTTAATTACAAATTAAAAAGAATTATTTATGAACATTATTTTAAAAGAATGTTATTTATGAACTTGAAAAAAAAAATATATATGGGGTAAGTATAAAAAACACAAAGCAATGACACAGTACACCAATTTTGGAATGTTTTGATACACACTTGTAGCTTAATTTTACCAACAAATATTTGTCCATTATTCTTTTTCATTTAATGAGCTTATATGAACTTCATTGAACATTTGAAATGGATTCTCCAACTTTTGTTGCACCTATTTATACTTATGTTAATTTTGTTTTACTACTAGAAATGTGTCAAGTAGAGAGCGATTTTGTGAATGAAATATATTGGTCACTAAAATAATGGATTTGAGAATGAATTAGCAACCGAATCATGTCATCAGGGAGGATGAAACAGGTGGAAAATTCAATTGCTAAATCGGTCACTAAAAATGATTAGTGACTCATTTAGTGACTAATATTTTTTCACATAAGAAATAATTGCTTGCATAAAAATCAGTCTTTAAATCAGTCACTAATATTTCAATTAGTGACCGATTTAGTTATTGATATTTATTCACATAAGAAATCTTGCTTGCATAAAACTTGGTCACTAATTGATATTAGCGACCGATTTAGTGACTGATATTTATTTACATAAGTTGCTTGCATAAAAATCGGTCACTAATATTTCAATTAGTGTCCGATTTAGTGATTGAAATTTATTCACGTAAGAAGTCTTGCTTGCATAAAATTTGGTACTGATTTTGTGACTAATATTTATTCGTGTAAGAAATAAATGCTTGCATAACACTAAGTCGGTTACTAATAATTCAATTAGTGACCGATTTTGTGATTGATATTTATTCACGTAAGAAATAAATGCTTGCATAAAAATTGGTCTCTAAGTTGGCCACTAATATTTCATTTAGTGACCAATTTAGTGACTGATATATTTATTCTACTAGAAATCCTTTCTTGCACCAAAATTAGTCTCTAACTCGATCACTAACATTTCAATTCGTGACAATTTTGCGACTAATATTTATTCACATAAGAAATGCTTGCATAAAAATCAATTTCTAAATAGGTCACTAATATTTCATGTAGTGACTGATATTTATTCATACTAGAAATCCTTTCTTGCATAAAAATCGTGTTAGCTCCAGAACCATTCAGAAAGCTTCAAGGCAATATGTTTTGGATGACAACATAACCAATTTAAAGAAAATACCTTGAAGGATGACTAATATCTACCTTGAGTTTCTTGATAGCATATAGGTATTTCCGAATTGCAAGACATACATGTGAAGCAAAAATAATTTCACTTTACATGTGCAAACATGATTTATCTCACTTCAAGAGATTGAGTCTAATAGAAAGTGAATATTATATTAGGAAAAGTACGCATACATGCCTTACGGATTAAAAAAAAACATTTCAAGAACAAGGAACCAAGGAATAGGTCTTTAGAAAGTAGCATTGGACTTTAGAAAATATACCTGAAATGAAGATATTAATCAAATACTAAAGCCAAAGTGTTCTACTACAATTGTCACTCTCGTAATGATTTGATCATCATACAACTTGGATAGAAGACAAGAAGATCAAATAATTATCAAGGAACTGATACCGCACATCAGAAAGCTCATGTCAATGTAAAGCGCTGAACGTTACTGGAAAAGGAGGGACAATTTGAATTTTTGAAATTCAAATTTAGATTCAAATCCAATGTCAGAATTAGCATGTCATCTCTTTTGCTAATTGGATAAACTACCCCAGCTTCTAGAAGAAAGAATTCAAAAACCACGTTCAGAAAGTAGGAGTAGTTTATGAAGGGAACATAAGAAACCTTAACACCACAATGACTTTTACAATAGATCTGACAAATGATCAACCTACTCTTCTAGACTGCTTTTCCAAGACACAAATGGATGATCAACATATCTCACTTGAAGATCTGATCAAGGGCAATGGTTACAAAGAAGACCATCTATAAATAGAGATGTTGTGCTTAAACGAAAGAGGGAGAGACTCTACACAAGAAGAGGAAACTCTATGAAAATCTCTCCTTACATCTAGTAAGGTTCATGTTATCATATAATCAGATTCCTTACTTATAAAAAACCTTCTTTCTATATTCTTGAATAGATATATATTCTTCCTAGGAAGAAATAATAGAAAGGATTTATTCAAGTTATCCAAGGTTATTCTTGTATATTTTAAGGAAACTTAAGTGTAGGTTAGTTTGAGTAGTAGCCCAAACACAAAACCTTTGTATCCTTAATCTAATAGTGATCAGTGTCGGATAGCTTGGAGAGATTAATGTAAAACTACTTGTAATGCGACAGTAAAGGTGTTTTACTAATCTTGGTTCAACTTGAAGAAACTAGTGAATAACTACTTTGTTCAGCTTGAAGAGGCTAGTGAATAACTATTTGGCTCAGCTTGGAAAGGCTGGTGAATAACTATTCGGTTTGTGACAGTAAAGGTTGTTTATTGGTCATAGGTTTTAGTTTGAAGAGGCTAGTGAATAACTACTTGGTTAAGGTTAAAGAGGCTGGTGAATAACTACTTGCTTTAGCTTGAAGAGACGGGTGAATAATGTAACATCCCCTGCTGCTTTATGGATTGACGACTGTCCCCACAAACCAACACGGGTCTTTTCAGCATGCTTTGTCCTCACTGCACGCCTTCCTAGGAAAACTTCCTCAGGAGGTCACCCATCCCAAAATTGCTCCAAGTCAAGCACGCTAATCAGGGAGTTCTTTGATTTGGGCTACCGAAAAGAAGATGCATCTTGTTGGTATAGGTAGTACAAATCAATTCATATAAGCCCTCCTTAACTGCATAGTCCCATACCTATACAGTCTCAGGATCCCTCTCATTCGGGTGTGTAATCGGTTCATTCATGTACCCCTCCGCTTCGAACCAAGAGCCGCTCCTTGTCCGTGCCTCTTTGCCGGCGATCACTCCCGACCGCAATCCCGGGCGTTACATGCCCACCGCTCGGTTAGTCCCGAACCACACCGTACTGCGAGAGGTGCAGGCACTGATACCATTTGTAACATCCTGCTTTATGGATTGACAAACCAACGGGTCAAATGCTTTGTCTCGCACGCTTCCTGGGAAAACTTCCCAGGAGGTCACCCATCCCAAAATTGCTCCAAGTCAAGCACGCTTAACCGTGGAGTTCTTTGAATTTGGGCTGCGAAAAGGACTCCACAGTTAAGCGTGCTTGACTTGGAGCAATTTTGGGATGGGTGACCTCTGAAGTTTTCTAGGAAGCGCAAGCGAGTGAGGACAAAGCATCTGACCCGTGTTGGTTTGTGCGACATCAATCCATGCGGCGAAGATGTTACAAATAACTACTTAATTCAGCTCAGAGAGGCTGGTGAATAACTACTCAGTTTGTGATAGTAGGGGTTGTCTACTAGTCACAAATGAGAGCTTGGGAAGACTAATGTAAACACTATCTTGTCTTTTCCGTCTAAAGTTAAGAAAAGGATTTTAGTGGAACCTCAATTTGTGTTGAGTACTAGATGAAGGTAGGTTTTGTCAAACTAGTATAAAAATATTTATGTCAAATTTTCTTCTCCTTAATCTCCTTTATTTTTCTTTGTTATGCTTTACAGTTTAATATCTGCTGATATAACATTGTAGTTGTTCTGTTATTTATTCTATACTTTAAAGATCTACTTTCTAAAACTACTAATCTCATTTCTACTGCACTTCAAGCTTAATGCTTGATAGTATTGTGTTAAATGTTTTAGATAGGAAAAAGAAGTAAAGCATGACTCAATCCCCCCTTCTCGTGCACATTTATACCTACAAGTGGTATCAGAGCATGGTCTCTAAGGGGTTGAGCAATCCAACAATTGCAAAGGACAAAGATCTGAGGGACAGAATGACATCAATCCACACAGTAAAAAAATATTCTATCAACTGATTGTCTTGTCTAATGAATTTCTAGGACCTGATAAGGCATTCTCAAATTCAAGAGAAGTCCCAAGAAGCAGGTGGACTAGAACAACAAAGCCAATAGTTCAACTGATCTTCTAAGCTAAGCACCTACTTGTGTATGCACTAAGTAGAGATAGATATGACAAAATTATTGCTTATGACACAGCTGAGGAGATATAGCAAAAACTACTCAAGATACATGAAAATCTTAAACCAAAGATTTGCAAACTCTTGTCTTGGATGTTCTTCTTTGGATTTCTTCATATCCACAAAAATTTACTCCCTGAAATGCATGATGAATCCATAAAAAGGAGCAAGCCTTTGACCTTGAAGTCATCATCAGAAGTAGTGTATAGCTAAAGCATTGAAAGTTGCTGAAACATTCAATGAAGATAACGAATCTGAGAAGATGGGGACAAGATCTCTATGCTTATGAAGAAAAATTGTCTAAAAGCCTAAAAAGGTAAAGCCAAGGAAAGTAGAAACGTCAATCTTTGAAAATACAAAAAAGGCAAAGTAAATAGTGAAAGAGCTACCAACTAAATATGAAGGGCTTACTAGCTACCTAGATAACTTTGAAAATGAAAAGATTGGATCAGAAAGTCATGATGAGCTGTAAAATGCTACAAACATATGATACATAGCTTGGGCATGGTTCAATAAAAGACTATAAGGTAAGAGTATCTAAACTCAATTTTTAGACAAAACACCCATTTTGGTCCTTCTAAAATTTCACATTGACCAAATTGGTCCCTATGGAAAAAAAACTCTCAAATTGGTCCCTATAAAATTGAACAATCAGACAAATTGGTCCCTTAAAATTAAATCTCTCAAATTGATCCCTGTAAAAACTTCAAATAAGACAAATTGGTCCTTACAAAATAAAATAATCGGCCAAATTAGTCCATCTGACAAGTCAAACAAGGAGGACTAACTTGTTCAATAATTCACTTTTACAGGGACTAATTTGAGAGATTTTTTTATAGGGACTAATTTGGCCAGCTATTCAATTTTGTTGGAACCAATTTGGTAGATTTTTTTTTACAAGGACCAATTTAGTCAACGTGAAATTTTAGAGGAATGAATTTGGTAGTTTTGTCCAATTCTTATTACTTATTACTTGCATTATATGATGAGTTGCTAGAAGTTTCTCAAGTCTATTCCTCTAAATATCTCAACCGGTCAAGAAAACTCAGAAGGTTGTGAGAAGATTAAGCCTGAAGCTAAAAAGGTTAAGCTTAAGTGAGATATATTACAAAGGGATTTTTCTCCTCAAGTTCTATAAAATTGAAGCCTCCAAAAGAAATGTGAAAGATCTGAGAAAGTTATTTATGAATTTGAAAGGACTTCACAGCTTTTAAGATCTGACTTGGTACGTTTGACATATAGTTCAAAAACATTGTTTTTATGATAAAGGTCAGAGTCCATAGTTTCAGAAAACCAGTTTAGGATATAAAAAGGAAATAGGAGAGAAAAGGCTATGCAATCTCATCTAAGATCTCTAAACCTTGTCTTTTGCCCTCTGCCACAAGAAGAGAAATCCACTTAGCAAATGATTCTTGAGAAAGAATTCCATAAGAAATTTTGGAAAATATCTTCCTCTGAAACTAACCAAAGGGACCCGAGAAAGTCTGGGTACCAAAATCAAATTATTTTTATTGTAGGTATGTCTAAAAACATCACAGGCTGAAGTATCAAGGAACAAATAGATGATGGCCATTCTAGGCATCATGCCCTGAACTTGAGAGTTAAGCAGGAACTTAAAGAATAAGAAATCAAAATATTTGATGAAAGAGCTCAAGGAGGATCTTGTTGAAAATCTTGATGATCTTGTAGAAAGTCTTGAGAGAATGAAACTCAAGGAGGTTCCATAAAGCAAGTAGATGAAAGTGATACTATCAGAATGTGAGCTCCAGAACATCAACTCTTTAGAAAGCTTGCTCAAAACTCTAAAGCAATCAGAAAGTAGCATTTCTGAACACGAAGAAGAGCAATATGGAGATGAAGAAGAAGCTAAAGAATCTCAAAGCCATAGAAACTACAAGGGAGTTTCTAATTTAAAGGTAGTTTCTCAAAACAAAGTTCTTGGAGACATTTCCAAGGGTGTACAAACCAGGTCATCCCCTAGAAACATGTCAAACTGTATTTTCATCTCCATCTTTGCACTTGAATACATTGGAGAAGCTTTGAGTGATTAAAGTTAGGTGGATTTTATGTAAAAAAGAGCTGATTAAGTCCGAGAAAGGCAAAGTCTGGATGACTTGTTGAAAAATGATCATCAATACCAAGGATATTCAAGAACAAGCTCGATGTAGCTAGCACTATCATAAGGAACAAAGCAAGATTGGTTGCACAAGGTTATAATCGACAAGAGGGAATCTATTATGATGAAATATTTAAACCAGTAGCTGGGCTTGAAGCCATCAGAATGCTACTTGCTTTTGTTGCCTTCAAGGCATTCATTCTCTACTAAATAGATGTGAAGTCTATTTTTTTAAATGGATTCCTCTCTGAGGAAGTATATGCAAAGCAGCCTCCTGGTTTTGAGAGTAAAGATCTTCCCAACCATGTCTTCAAGCTAACAAAGGCTCATTATGGTTTGAAACAACTCCTTGAGCTTGGTATGATAGACTAAGCACCTTCTTGCTGAAGAATAGGTTCAAAGAGGATATCGTGATGTTGACTTCACTAGAGATAGAGCTAAAAGAGAAAGCACCAGTGGTTGCTACTATTTCTTTTGAAAAAGGTTGATCCCTTGGTCATACAAAAAGCAAAATACAATTAGTCTTTTTACTGCTGAAGCTGAATATGTAGCTGCCGCAGATTGTCGCACCTAAATGCCGTAGAGAAAGACCTTGTTGGAAGTTTATCTCTTGAGGTATTTCATAATTCCTATCTACTCAGAAAATACTAGTGTCATTTATCTTATTAAGAATTCTTTTAGTACTCTAAATCCAAGCTCTTGTTATAAAACATCTCTTATTCAAGATCATGTTCAAAAAAGGGATATTGAGTTAATATATGTGAATACTGAAGACCAAGTGTAAAAAATATTCACAATATCTTTTGCTAAAGATCCCTTGTATGTTTTTCCTTTGTAAAAGCTCTTCTTTGAAAGGTTTTATATCTGCATAAGTATTCGTGCATAAAACATCTTTGGGCATTCTCTCTTCATAACTCCCAACTAAAATCCTAGCAAAGCCATTAGTTTGTAAGAACAGTCAATCAGTTGAAAGATCAAAAGGCCAGCATCAAAGACCAGCTAATCATTTGGGATATCAGAAAGTAAAGTTGAAAGTTCAGAAAGAAGATAGGAAACAGAAAGGTTATGGGATGGTTAAAAAGAAGATATGAGGATCAAAAAATGAAAAACATATGGGTCACAAAATTCAATATATGGAGATGAGCCTATGATAAGTATGTGGAATGTCTTCGATAGGTCAGAAAGTTAATAGTGAGGTTTAAAAGGAAAGCCCTTCAGAAAGTAATCTCAAGAGTCAGAAAATACTCTTTCTGAAGAAAGAAGAAAAGGCGGGATAATTCCCACTCCTTTGAGTTTCTCTCTTCCACGTCGTTTCACTTTCAGTTAGTTACATCACATCACTTAAGTAACCCCTACTCCTCACACATCACCTTTATCTTCGTCTTCAACCTCAAACACACAACCTTAACTATTTCATCTTTTCTCAAAACTCTCTTCTGTGCAACTACAACCTTCTCCTTTCAAACCCTTATTCCTTGCAACTGAAACCTCAATCTTCTCACAAACTTTCTCAAGATTCAATCTTTTACCTCATACCTTTATCTTTTCTTCACTCAAATACGTCATTAATGGCTAAAGAAAAAAGCGTGGCTTAACCTGCTACTGAGAAAGCCTCTTTTCATATGTATGATGATCCTAGCATGCAGGATCACTATGAAAAATTCTTTGCATCAAAGAACATAGCACCTAGAAAGTCTCTAAGGAAAAATCTTCATGTCTTGAGGAAGTCTTTGCTTTTCAAAAATAGGAGGAATATCTAGAGATCAAGGAACTAGTCTTCCTATGATTAGTTACTGCCTTCTATTCTCATCTAGAGAGAGACTCAACCTCATCTGTCAGATCAATGATTAGAGACTGTGCCATCAAGATCACTGTCTCAGAACTCACCAAGATGATCAAAGCACCAAATGATGGAATCATCTACAGTTCCTCACCAAACTGGACTAAATCTCTAGGAATAAATAAAGGAGATGTGTCCAAGTATCTAACTGATTCCATTCGTTATAAGCCCAATGAAATCGCTATTGCCATGTTAAGTGCTAGGGCTAGGAAGGTATATATGGTGGTCTAATTCTTTATCTTACCACGTATAGGAAGCATAGATACTCTTATTAGCATATATTGCATGCTTCTCTATTGCCTAATGGTAAAGAGAAAAGTAAACCTGCCAATGCTCATTCTGGACTATATGATAAGTGTAACCACAAGAGAAAAATTAAGAATTGTCAGTGTTCCATATGGAACATTATTGACTAGGCTTCTCCAACATATGCGCTTCCCTCTTCTCATTAAAAGCTATGAGCTTTTGGAAGGAACCTCTTTTATACCTTCTTTCAGAACTTCAAGAAAGGGTATATCCTCTAAATTTCTAAACCAACAAGGTAGAGTCCCAGAACAAGAAGTGATCAAGCTAGATAAGTCTTCTAGAAGGTCGAGTCTCAATAAGAGAAAACTAAAGGAAAAAGAAAGCTAGTGCTCATAGAAAGTGAGCTAGAGAACTTGGAGAAGGAAGAGAAGGAAGCCACTTTGATTCAATGCTTTAAAGAAAGAAGGACAAAAAGAAAATAAGAAACTGCTTCTCAAGAAACTCAGATGGCGGCCAAACCAATGAAAGTCATCAATAGGAAAGATGTAACGCCCCGATTTTCTGTTTGAGAGAAAATAACCAAAATGTCCTTGAGGTCATTTTCTGGCCGGAGTTCGAGGATAGCCAGTTCAGCAGTCCTTGAAGGGTCAACTCAATGTTTGAAGGGGATTGGATGGTCCTTGAGTGGTTTCAGAAATGAAAATTTTATTTTCTACAGTTTCGGGCCAAAATGACCAAAATACCTCTATAGCGTTTTACGCGGGTAAAGGTGCCGTTTGAGCCCGAAACTTTCCCCAAAGGTTTAAAATGATGTATTCATGTGTTTAAAAATATTTGTTTAAGTCTCGGTGGTCCCGAGCAGTTTTTGTGCAAAATTATGATTTTGCCCCTGGCATAGTGCCATTTGAGCTTAATGATGTAATTAAGCAAACCTACGCAATATTAGGCTTTAATCGAAGATTAATTATTTTCCATAATTAATCTAGAGTCAAAATAAGTCATTAAAATTAATTAGAACCTAAGATTGCTTAGATTAAACTCAAAACCATTTTTTCTTTTAAAAACTCAAGTTTCTAGAACATAGAATCTTGAATAGTATTTTCACTATTCACTCTCCATATTCCAAGAAGCCTAGCTAGAGTAGGATTTTGACCCCACTAATGAGCTAGAATGCCCACTAATCATGCCTCAACATAGCTTTGATTACCTATCCTTTCACTTACACACTTACTTACAAACTCCTAATCTTAAGTCTAATCAAAGACACACCTAAACCCATCACTAACCCACAATTAGGGAAGTCATTTCTTCCCCTTGGATTCTTCAAAATAGGCGCCACCTCACCCCTCCCTACATCAAGAGTTTGTTCTTTCCAACACTTAAAGTGACATGCTAGCCCATACCTCCAACCATGCCTAGCCTTACCTATGAATGACTACATGTAAGAGATATTTTATCTCCTTCCTCTACTCAAATTGTGCCATCTAGCCTCCTCCCTTCACTCCTCTCATGTTCATTTCCTTTATAAATAGACACCCGAGGAGCTTGCTAGAATCTTTGCTCATTTTTGTCACACCCCCAAATACTTTCTTTCTCTTAATCTTCAAGAAGTTCTTTATCTTCTTCCTCAAGAGCAAGTTCTCTTTCTCAATCAAGAAAACACATCCAAGGTAGGGAGTTATACAGGGATTTTGTTCTTTAAAGTTTTGTCTCTTAAAGCTTTGTCAAAAATGAGTTTTTGCTAGTTTCTCTTAGCTTTTAGAACTTCTTTTTCTTCTCTTTGATTTCGGCCTTGGAGCCTTTCTTTTTAAAGAAAATGATGCTTGATAATGAGGGTTAAAGATGTAGATCATGAGAATCTTCACTTGCGATACCTCTAGAGCTTGAAACTTGGTTCTTAGACCAAGCATGTTTCAGTTTTTCCTTTTCTTTTCATGCTCTAGTTTCAGTTTCCATTTCTTTTTCCTTGGTCCTAGTTTTGATTTTAAAGGCTTATGTTAGTTGGGAAATGACTCAAGGATGAGAGCACATGATATTGGTGTTGATGTATCATCAAGATTGTGGCCTATAGAGTTTCAAAGTTTTATCTTTTCTTCTTCATGGTTTCGGCCATGGTCTCATTTTCTTTGATATTTTGGTTTTGTCACCAAAGACATGGTGAGATGATTTCTAAAACCCAAAGATTGGTTCTTTAATTTGATCCTTTTTGATTCTTAAAAATAAAGTTGGTGTATGATTTGCCTTTCTTTTAATCCATTCCTTAAAGCTTGATGATGATGTTCATACCATATGGTTTCTTTGTAAACCTTGGTGCAAGGAACTCTAAAGCTTGCTTTATCCTGTCATGATAAGTTTGGGTTAAGGTTTATGTTCCTTTAAAGTCTTGAAAGAGCTCTAGTAAAGATGTAAAAATGAACTTGCATATTTATATTTCTAGTACCTCATATTTATATTTCAAGTTCTTGCATCTCATATTTACTTTTCTATGTCATCACTAAACTCTAAAGATCTAAGAAAAGAACTTGGAGTATCAAGTTTAAGCTTCAAGCCTCGCATTACACATTCATATTTCAAGTCATCACTTAACGAACTTAAAGATTTAAAACGAGAGCTTGCATATCACCTAATTAATCTTGAAGCCTTTTTTTTCGGCTTTAAAGTCAATTGTTGCTGGGCCTAGAGCACTAAAATAAAGAATTGAACTTGCATATTTACTTTCAAGTTTTGCATATTTACTTTGAGCCTTGCATATTTACTTTCAAGTCTTGCATATTTAATTTCAAGATCTTGCATTTCATATTTACTTTGAAGCTCTCACTTTACTTTCTAATGAAGAATAAAATGGAATGCATAACATGTTTATATTTTGTCATCACTTAAAGAACCTAGAGCTCAAAGACTTGCCCTTTTATCTCAAGTTAAAGTTTGGTTATGGAGACATCCCCATGGATGCATATTTTGGCCATGTGATGATGATGTGCTTGGAGTAAGTTTCATCTAGTCACAAGCGCCAATAACCTATGTCTTAGGATTTTCTTAAGCATAGGTAAACTCAAAGAACGATTCAAGTGCAAATTTTATGTTATAAATTCCAACTATGAACAATTTAAATAAGCTACTGCCCCTACTCATTTTACAATGATTTTAATGAATTAAAATGGTTTACAAAGAATTTTAGAAGTCCTAAAACGATTCCAAGGGAAACTAGTAATTTATGTCTTAAAAATGTGAGATTATGTGCTCTTTGGAACCTATGCTTTTTGATTCTGCCATGGTATGTTTACTTCTGTATGATGATGTTTTGACATGTTAGAATGTGAAAAAATTATATATGTTGAGATAGGAACTTTTCTATGCATGTTAGGAAAGAAACTAGTCTTACCGATAAACCGTAAAGTTGAGTTTTAACATAGTTTTGACCCATTTATTTTTAGCCACTGTCAAAAATTTTTTAATGGGATAATATTTAGTTTAGGATCGATTAGTCATGAAAAAATTGGTAGCATTTGATGTAGGATTAATTTTTAGCGCCTATAGAGAAACTAGGAACTAGAAAGCTGAAAAAAAATGCAATTCTAGAACTCTTAGAACATTTAATTTTCCGATTCTGTTCCAGCACCTTTGAAGGACTGTAAAACCATGTTATGCTATGTTTACTTGAGTGAGAATGACCCATAAATGATTTAGGAATTAATTCTAGCATCATAAGAAAAGCTGGTAATGAAAAAGGGCGTAAAACGCAACTTCTAGAACACCTTAAAACATAGAATTTCATTTACTACCTATGCTGTCCAACTCTGATTGACGATGTTCTTAAGGTTAATAATTAGTGGTAATGATGATGATTAGTCCCTTAGATGCATGAGAAAATAATGTGACAATTTGAGTTACCCAATTTAAGTGTTTGGCTATTTAAGGGAATGTTTATGAGATGATGATTTGAGATGATGCATTCATGTGATATTTGATGTTGTGTGAGGTATTGGTATAGAATTCATCATTACATGTTATGGTTTCATTTGAAACATTAGAGATGCATATGATAGAAATATATGAAGAATTATGACATTTATGAGATATGTGTTGCATCTTGTTATAACATGCTAAGACTTAAGGTGACTTAAAGTATAAGAAAATGATCCTTTGGACTCACCAAACTATAGGTGATGAAAAGGTGATTCTTGCTCAAGGAAATGTAAGGAATGAGAAAGTGATCCTTTGGACTCACTAAACTATAGGTGATGAAAAGGTGATTCTTGCTTAAGGTGACTTAAAATATAAGAAAATGATCCTTTGGACTCATCAAACTATAGATGATGAAAATGTGATTCTTGCCCCCTAACCCGTACTTATCAAGTCGGGACTTCAACTTATCAAAAAGGAATAAGTTTATGCTAGTGACAACTAGTGAGATATGAGCTCATAGCCTGGAAGTACTCTCAAAAAGGAAGAGTAATAGGGTGGCCCCAAGAAGAAAAGAAACTTAAAGTCACCTAAGGAAATAAGGAATGTCATTCATGAACCATGTCCCATGCACATCATGTTTGCTATGAAGTTAGATGTATGCTTTAAAGTTAATGTTGCATAAAGTATTGATATACATATCATAAAGAAGTATGATGCATTCATTACAAGACTCATGATAAAATGAACGGGCCTCGGTAAGGGATGTTTTAGAACTTAATAAATAAATCTTTGCATGCTCACTATTTCATAATTAAACCCGAGGTTCCTGAGGACGATGATGATGACACGTGCGTGAAAGTGCGGGAACCCCATCGAGAGATTCTTGTATAAGTTTCTCACCCCCTATCTTTCTTTTCCATCTTCGTCTTCAGACAAGGCTGACAAGGACATCGGTGGACTGCCGTGAGGTGCCAACGTTGAAGTAGCTTGATGGTCAAGAATAGAGTGACGCAGCAGGAGCAAGGACATAGTCGTAGCTTTTTACACCATAGTTATGCATGGTTTTTAAGTTATTGCATGCTTAACCTTTATAGGTGGGCTCAGTATGATTAATGTGATGTTACTGTGGAATATTCCTATATCATTAATACTATTAATGTTGTTTGACTTAAGTATTTGAAGATTAATGTTATATGACGATGTGTCGATGTTTCTGATTATGCTATTCTTTTTATGTTTACGCTTTACGTTAACGACCTTTTACGATACCCGAGGCTCACATTTTGTTTATGTTTTTTTAAAAAAATTCTACCCATATTTTCCGCTAAGTATTTTAAAGAAAGGTTTTAAAGAATGAGACTAAGAGAGTAATAAACTAATGGTTAATCTAAATACGTTCTAGGAGTATTGAGTTAAAAATTAGAATGTTACAAAAGAAGTTTGGCTCAAGTGCAAACAAATGCCTGTGTATGAGTCAAGAATCTCCATACCAAGGAAGGAAATAGCAAAATATGAAGAGGTTGGTTATTAAGTCATTATTGGTGACTCTGAAGTTAATGAAAAGAAGAGGAAAAAAGAAGAACAAGCTGGAGCATCATCATCTGAAGAAAAAGAAAGTTTGCTTAGTAGAGAGAAGACTAGACTGAGTGCTACAACCAATTCTAGGCCCATGGCTGAGGAGTCTCAAATGGAGCTCACCATTGAAGAACCTAATAAAGAGGACCATGAACCTAGCACCGCTATCATTATAATGGTGCCTCAACCTCCTCTTTCCATTTGTATTACTCAAATGGAAGAAGAATAGGTAAGAACGACAGAAGCTGAAGCTTTTTTGGGTCAAGAAGCTGCTGCTTATGTGTTGGGTCTGATGCTTGAAACTACTGCTGGTGTCACTCCTGAGTGTACTTCTACACCTGTGGCCTCTAAAAATGATCACACTCTATCCTCTCCACTTCTTACTGATGCACATGCTGACACTCAGGCTGAATCGCCTAAGTTTGGGGAGACTGTACCCTTAGACATTCCTGAACCCTCTCCAAGGGTTGCTCTATCAACATCTGCACTTATCATCCTGCCCTATTTGTCATTAATTGATCCTCCAGCAAGCTCTCAGTTAAATCATCCTGTGACATCTGAGAGAGATTGCCTGTAGACAGGATAGACTTGAGGCAACAATTATACAGCATGGCGCTCAGCTCAGACAAGTCGAAGAATTGCAGCTTCAGATTCTGCAGCGTCGAAACTGAAGATGGTGTTTCTGATTCTTGTTACACCTTTTTTCGTTGATGTCAAAAGGAGGAGAAGAAAAGACTTGAAGAAAATCAAGTGTTGTAGAATTTAGAGGGAGCTCAGAGAAATTTTTTTTTTCAGCATGCATAGTTTGTTGTTTTGAATTTTTTTATTGTCTTTTGAATTTTTTGACAGATAGTTTATCTTGTTTTATACAACTTGTCATATCTGTTCAAAAATCATGCTTATGATTTCTGTTTATCTCTAATGCATATCTATCTTAAGCTCTGGTTTTGTTTTATTCTGTTTTGTCCGATACATATCGATGTCTACTTATTATGCTTAGCAAATCATGTATCATACTGGTAGATGTTTGCTTCTTATCTCTTATGCGTGTGCTCTGATTTGTTTCTTCTTTAGCACGCTAGGATATTTAGCTCACATGTGTTTTTGTGATTAGCAATAAGAAGTATTTTTTAAAGCATAAATCTCTATTGTTGCTCTGATACTCGTATTTATCTAATATGCCTCGATATGTATGATGTGCTTAAAAATATTGCTTTTTATAAAACACATTCTTTTTGATTTATTTATGAGATGTTTTCATAAAGCTCTATATAACTTAATCAAAATACAATTGTGTATAGTCTAACTTCAAAAACTTATTCCTACATGCTTTGATACAATTAAGATCAGTTTGTGAGCTTTAGAACTCTTTCAAGTGTGCTACACTTATATGTCATAAAATGTGTTATGTTCTATTTCATATGTATTAGTGAGCGAGTTTTCCTAAAAGACATGAACTTAGGTCTCAAAGTTTGTTTTTATAAAATTGTCCCTAAATGCTCTGATATATATAAATGTTTTGGTACTTGATATATTGATGCTTAAGTACATGTTATTCTATGTGTATATATATATATATATATATATATTAGTGAGCAAACTTACTGGAAAAAAAGCATGTTTTAAGCTTTGTTTTACAAATTTGCATTTATGCTTTGATACTTATGAGAAAAGTTTCACAGCTCATAACAAAAAGTTTATCTATGCTTTGCTAATACTGGGATTGATCTCTGATTAGCTTCAGAAACCTTGCATAGTAATATGCTGATAAATCTGTATCAAGGTTTCTCTTAGCATCATAAACTACATAAGCATCAGTATTTTTTCTCTCTATATCATGCATACTCTATTATGTTTATCGTTTATCTTTGAGCATCCATTTCAAAAATTCGTTTGGATAAATATGTACTGAATACAAAATTAATAAAGATGAAATATCACAAGTATTATTTGTTTTTCTATTCAAGCAGGACTTCTTCTGAAAGCTTCTTTAAATAATGAATATCAATCTATCTATGTAAAAAGGACTTAAATGATGATATTCGATTCTGATACATTTCAGAAAGTACTCTGAGTAAGTTTAGAAACTTCATGACAACCATATCAGCTCTAATTTAAGTTACTTAAGGCTATAAAATGTTTTTTAACCTATCCATATCATGCCTTAAGAAAAGAACTTTCTGAAAGGTATAACCTATGATGTTCTGAAAGAAAAGCTATTACATATTCAATTCTATTTCTTTCAATATCTCTTCAAAAGATTTTCTTCAAATTGGTTTGTCATCTTCTAAAAGGAGGAAATTGTTAGCTCCAAAACTCTCAAAAAGCTTCAATGCAATATGCTTTGAATGACAACATAACCAATTTAAAGAAAACATCTTGAAGAATGACTAATGTCTACCTTAAGTTTGTTGACAAAGCATACAAGTATTTCCAAATTGGATGACATACACTTGAAGCGAGAATAATTTCACTTTACATGTGCAAACATAATTTATCCCACTTAAAAATATTGAGCCTAATAGAAAGTGATTATATCATGCAAAGTATGCATACATGCTTTACAGATTAAAGAAAATCATTTCAAGAACAAGGAACCAAGTCACAGGTCTTTAGAAAGTAGCACTAGACTTCAGAAAGTACACCTGAAATGAAGATATCGATCAAATGTTGAAGCCAAAGTGTTCTACTATCTTCAATCATCACTTTCGTAATGATTTCATCATCACACGGCTTGGATTGAAGACAAGAAGATTGAAGAATTATCAAAGAACTGATACCACATGTCAGAAAGCTCACATCAATGTGGAACACTGAACGTTATTGGAAAAGGAGGAAAAATTTGAACTTTTGAAATTCAAAATTAGAGTCAAACTCAGTATCAGAACTAGCATGTAATTTCTTCTGCTAACTGGATCAACTATCTTAGCTTCTAGAAGAAAGAGTTCAGAAACCACATTTAGAAAATAGGAGAAGTTTCTGAAGGGAACATCATAAACCTCAATGCCACAACGGCTTCTGCAATAGATTTGACAAACTGTCAACCTAGACTACTTTTCCATGACACAAAAGGATGATCAACATATGTCACTTGGAGATATCATCAAGGGCAATGGTAACAAGAAAGACCATTTATAAATAGTGATGCTATGCTCAAACGAAAGAGGGAGAAACTTTGCATAAGAAGAGGAAACTTTGTGAAAATCTTTCCTCACATCCAGTAAGGTTCATATCATCATGTAATTAGATTCCTTACTTGTTAAAAAAAATCTTCTTTCTATATTCCTGAATAGATATATGTTCTTCCTAGGAAGAAATGATAGAAAGAAGTCATTCAAGTTATCCCAAGTTATTCATGTATATTTTATGGAAACTTCAGTGTAGGTTAGTTTGAGTGGCAACCCAAACACAAAACCTTTGTATGCTCAATTCGGTAGTGATTAGTATGAGATAACATGGAGAAATAATGTAAAACTACTTGCAACGCGACGATAAAGGTGTTTCACTGATCTCGGTTTAGCTTAAAGAGGCTAGTGAATAACTACTTGGTTCAGCTTGGAGAGGCTAATGAATAACTACTTAGTTAGTGACAATAAGGTTGTTTATTGGTCATAGGTTTCACCTTAAAGAAGCTAGTGAATAACTACTTGCTTCAGCTTAAAGAGACTAGTGAATAACTACTTGGTTTCAGCTTTAAGAGGCTACTTGGTTCAGCTTGGAGAGACTAGTAAATAACTACTCAGTTTGTGACAGTAGGGGTTGTCTACAAATCACAAGTGAAAGCATGGGAAAGCTAATGTAAAGACTATCCTATTCTTTCTTTCTTAAGTTGAGAAAGGGATTTTAATGGAACCTCAACGTATGTTGAGTACTGGATGTAGGCAGGGTTAGTCGAACCAGTATGAAAATCTTTGTGTTAAGTCTTCTTCTTAATCTCCTTTAATTTTCTCTATTATGCTTTACAATTCAATATCTGCTGATATAATGTTGTAGTTGTTCTGTTATTTATTCTATGCTTTAGAGATCTACTTTTTGAAACTACTAATCTCATTTTCACTGCATTTCAAGCTTGATGCTTGATAGTATTGTGTTAAATGTTTCAGATAGGTAAAAAGAAGTAAAGCACGATTCAATCCCCCTTCTTATGCATATTTATAGCTACAAATCAATATCTAAATTGGTCACTATTATTTCAATTAGGGACTAATTTAGTGACTGATATTTATTCACATAAGAAATCCTTGCTTGCATAAAAACCAGTCACTAATATTTCAATTAGTGACCGATTTAGTGACTGATATTTGTTCATACTAGAAATCCTTTCTTGCATAAAAATCGGTCTCTAAATCAATCACTAATATTTCAATTAGAGACCGATTTAGTGACTGATATTTATTCACACAAGAAATCCTTGCTTGCATAAAAATTGATCACTAATATTTCAATTAGTGACCGATTTAGTGATTGATATTTATTCATACTAGAAATCCTTTCTTGTATAAAAATCAGTCTCTAAACCAATCACTAATATTTCAATTAGTGACCAATTTAATGACTGATATTTATTCACATAAGAAATCCTTGCTTGCATAATAATTGGTTACTAAATTCATCACTAATATTTTATTTAGTGACCAATTTAGTGACTAATATTTATTCACATAAGAAATAATTGCTTGCATAAAAATCGGTCACTAATATTTCAATTAGTGACCAATTTAGTGACTGATTGCATAAAAATCGATCACTAATATTTCAATTAGTGACTGATATTTATTCACGTAAGAAATAAATGCTTGCATAAAAATCAATCACTAATATTTCAATTAATGACCGATTTTAGTTATTGATATTTATTCATATTAGAAATCATTTCTTGCATAAAAATCCGTTTCTAAATCGGTTACTACTATTTCGATTAGCAACTGATTTAGTGACTGATATTTATTCTTATAAGAAATCCTTGCATAAAAATCGGTCACTAATATTTTCATTAGTGCTAATTTAGTGACTTATATTTATTTACATAAGAAATAATTGCTTGCGTAAGAATCGATCTCTAAATCGATCACTAATATTTTAATTAGTGACCAATTTATTTACCAAATTTTCCATTTCATTAATCAGGTTTGCAAGTTATCTAGAGACCGATTTAGAAATAGAACTTTCGGTCACTAAGAGCTAAAAGATAAATAGACAATAAAATGCCCTAAAATTCTTGTACTTTCCAAAATTTCCTATTCACACAACCTAAACACAGCCCTCTCTCCATCTGACATCCCTCCTTTTCGGTCTACCAGGCATCGCCACCCTTCCATCCGTGGCTGTTGGGTGCGTCTCCTTTTTCGCAGTCTTGGTTGCTCTTTGTTCTTTGTGCTCATGCTTCTGTGCTCTGCGCTAGGCATCTCTGCTCCTGGTCTTGCTCGTGCTTCCATAGTCCTGCTCATTTCTTCAGGCAATACCGCAACGCAACCCCCTCCCCCTTTACGCAGCCACCTTCTCCCTCGCAGTACCCTCACTAACCACCACTCCTAGTTTACCTTCTATTCCTTATTTTCCTGTTCTTTTTGTTTTATTTTTTTCTAATATACCTTTTCTGTTCTTTTTGGAGGCAAATTGGAGGATTTGTTATGCCAAGAATAGAACATATGCCTTATGTTTTGGTTACCTTGATTGCAAAGCAGATTTGGGCTTTAACCCCCTACTCCAAATCTTTGCGTTCAATATTGCCTTATTTTGTTTTATGTATTCCAGTGATCAACAAACCATTATCTTTTGTGAAATGTATGTAATGGATTTGAAATCATAACATGTTATATGTAAGCGAGTTGAAGCGGCATTGTAAGATTATGATAGGATTGCCAAATCAATAACTTTCCACTCTTTTGTCAACCACATATTTCCAGCTACATGCTTTTAGCTTGTTTCCTAGCACTTAGACTGAATAGCAACTGGCATTGTTCTTGTGGTTTGTTCAATGCTTTTATGAGGTTGCCCTTATAGTTGATGAGTTTAGCCGTTACCTAAGATTATTATTTTTATTTATTATTATTATTATTTTTTTAGGGCTCCCTTGACATACAGAATTGAAACAATACAACATAAAATGGGGTAGAATGTCTAGAAGAGTGTAAGTAGATTACCTTTAGACAAAGATGAGGGAAGGAGCTAGTAAATTTATTGCTTATGTGTACATAGATTCTAGAAAACAGAAGAATCTTAGGCATTCTTGATTTGACATAATGTTGACTACAATCACAAGTCATGCTTCCATCTCTAAGTTTCCTGGTTTATTAATGTTGCAATTGGAAGCATATGAAAATAACATATAGCTGGAGGAGTAAAAAAATTATGTCTGTATTGTACGAAATTAACAAAATACTGGAAAAAAAGATACAGCACCCAACTGAAAAACATTGGAGGGATAAAGAAAAGGATTAGAATGATCTACACTTTTGTTATTGCACTTCTCACTTCTCCTTTGTTGTTTAACTAAGCTGGCCTTTCTCTTGGGGATCTGAAGTCAGTGAAAGATCTATATGATTTCAAGACATTATCAATGCTTTTTGTAACATCCCCTGCTGCTTCATGGATTGACGACTGTCCCCACAAACTAACATGGGTCTTTTCAGTGTACTTTGTCCTCACGCATGCGCTTTCTGGGAAAATTTCCCAGGAGGTCAGCCATCCCAAAATTGCTCCAAGTCAAGCACGCTTAACTGTGGAGTTTTTTCAGTTTGGGCTACCGAAAAGAAGATGCATCTTGTTGGTATAGGTAGTACAAATCAATTCATATAAGCCCTCCTCAACTATATAGTCCCATACCTATACAGTCTTAGGATCCCTCTCATTCAGGTGTGTAATCGGTTCATTCATGTACCCCTCCGCTTCAAAGTCGCCAGGAGCCGCTCCTTGTCCGTGCCTCTTTGCACCGGCGATCACACGCCGACTCCGCGATCCCCGGGCGTTACATGCCCACCAGCTTCCGCCTGGTTCGTCCCCGAACCACACCGTACTGGGAGAGGTGCAGGCTCTGATACCATTTGTAACATCCCCTGCTGCTTCATGGATTGACGACTGTCCCCATAAACCAACACGGGTCTTTTCAGCATGCTTTGTCCTCACTCGCACGCTTCCTAGGAAAACTTCCCAGGAGGTCACCCATCCCAAAATTGCTCCAAGTCAAGCACGCTTAACTGTGGAGTTTTGTTCAGTTTGGGCTACCGAAAAGAAGATGCATCTTGTTGGTATAGGTAGTACAAATCAATTCATATAAGCCCTCCTCAACTGTATAGTCCCATACCTATACAGTCTTAGGATCCCTCTCATTCGGGTGTGTAATCGGTTCATTCATGTACCCCTCCGCTTTCGAAGTCTGCCAGGAGCCGCTCCTTGTCCGTGCCTCTTTGCACCGGCGATCACTCCCCGACTTCGCGATCCCCGGGCGTTACACTTTTCCTCATTGGTTTTGTTGCCATAGAAATAAGAAGTGGAAGGCTTAATCTTAGAAGTGGAAGACTCTATAAAAATTGTTCAAGACACTATATAAACTGTTAAAGAGTCAAATAGGATAGTTCAAGACTCAATGGAAGTTGTTGAAGAGTCATGGAAGCAAGAAGTAGTTATAACTATGTTGAAAATTTATTGTTCAAAGAGTTTTTAATACATATCTCTATTTTTATTTTAGATTATAGGCCTTCATGTTATTGTAAAATTTGAAATATTTGGATTGACTTACTTTGTTATATGATGTTAACTACTTGTTAAAGTATTTTAGCAATTTTTAATTTTGTTTGTTTGTGTATAGATATATAACTTTTTATTTGATGACATATATTTAAATTTTAAAAGTGAGATTTCAAAAATTTAAATTTTTTCTTTTTTTTTTTGTGATTACACATTAGTGACCGATATATCAATCACAAAATTAGTTACTGAAAATCAGTCATTAAAAATTTTAGTTAGTGACCACAAAATCAGTCACAAAATTAGTGATCGATTTATCGCGGTCACTAAAAATTTCACTTGCCGACCACAAAATCAGTTACAAAGTTAGTGATCGATTTATCAGTCGCTAATATTACACCAAACCATCACCCAAAATTAGTCCTATGGCTAGGAAAATCAGTCCCAAGATTTAGTGACCGAGTTTTTCAGTTGCTAATTTTTTAGCCACCATGCTTTTGGCTACTTCTATTTTCGGTCACTAAATCGATCACTATCAGGTTTAGCAATTGATTTCATGAAATTAGTAACTGAAAAATCTTTGGGGGAGGGTAATTATCATGTTAGTTAGATAATGATAATTAAATTAAAATTAAAATTAAATATATATTGTACACAGATTTTTCAAAAAATAACTAACATGACAATATTAATGTTTATTTAAATTAGTTGTAAGATTAAATTATTTCAATAATCAAGTATATATAATTGATTATTTTAAAATCAAATTTATATTTGATGTATTAACCTAAAAGTAATTTTAATGCAATGTGTTTTATTTAGATTATGTAAAATATTACTTTTGTATAATATATTACTAAAAAAAAGTAAATAATTTTATATGTATTATAATGTTTGATACCTATGATTATTTAGCAAAAAATTAAAATATTAAAATAATTTATTTTTGTTTAAATTCAAAGCTTTAAATTATTTTTTACTTATTAACCACTCAAAATTTTTACACAAGCATATAAAATTATTTCAATATAACATTTATTGAAAAAGAATTGTATTTCCAAACATAGATATAAGAATGTAAAAAAATTTGTAAGTATCCTAAGAAATCAAAGCAAATCGTTCAGTATTTTTTTATCAATGAATTTGTTTTTCAACTCTTATAATTATTTATCTATTGTAAAATATTTTCACTAGATATAAAATGATACTCTATTATGATATAATCTTTCTAGTTTTTTATAATTTAAAACAGCAAGTTAATGAATTTTTAAGTTGGAAAAATCTATTTAGATAGGGCAATATCATTTATACAAAATAACACATTCAGACTTACCATATTTATTAAATAAATATATATACATATAAATTTAATTTGTACATGAAATTATATATATATATATATATAATTAAAAAAAATTTGTTGGGGGGGGGGGGAGGGGGGTGAGCAGTGGCCCCCGTTGACCCCAAGATGTTTGTCTAAGTGATGATTTAAAATATATGCTCCATAGAAGTAATCAACTTCTAATATTTTAATCAAAATAAAGTTATTGCCATTTTGTGATGTTATTATGATCACATGTATTTATTATAGTTTTTTAGCTTTAGGTAGTTGTTTTGCTGAATTATTATTTTAATAAAATTGTAAAAAATTAATACATTCCAATTCAATTGCATTTTATATTAATATATTCACTTTATCAAATTCTAAATTTTTTTAATTATGCACGGGGTAAAAAGTAAGTATTTTTTAATTTCTAGTAAAACAAAAATCCCATAATTTTTAATTGGCTAGTAATACTTCCTTGAGAGATGATTTGAGTTGTGTCTATTACTACATTTTTAATGCAAATTGGCATAAAATAAATTTTAATTTATTTAGGGATAGCAACAACCTCAATCAACATTGTACGTGATTTTAAATTCAAAAGTACATCATGCACTTGAAATTTAATTTGATTAACAACGTGGAGTTGACTTCAATCGTAAGAATGATGAGAGTTTGATTTGTATGCATTAACATTCAAAAAAAAAAAAAATATTGTCATTCAATTATGTATTGCTATGTTAGCAAAGGTACTTGAATCTCATATCCATTACTCGAAAAGTCATCCAAATGAGATAATTTGATTAAATGATAATGTAAAAAAGTTTTACTTCAGCAATGCATCAAAATTAATCCATAATAATATTCAAGTAGGGTAAAAACTAAAGCAAAATTTATTTGATAACAAAAAAAAATATTTGTAAAATCTAGCTTTACTACTTTTATTCAATATTGAGATTACATGCTCAGAAAGTCCAAAATAAAATTAAAAGAGAAATTCCTAAGCACTATCATAAAAGAATTAAACTTTTGATGAAATAAAAGAAATTAAATTTCCTAAGAGAAGAAAGACTAATTCAATTACTAGACATTCTCATCATTAATCAATTAATCAATATTTCCATTAGAATTTTCAAATAAATCAGATACATGAAAAACTTGTATCAACCATGGCATGGTTGTCAACATCATCTTAAGAAATAAAATGTTCCTTTGCCTTTTTCTCTTTTATTGATGCTTGACAAACATCAACCAAATATCTTGGTGTACAATAGGTACGTGTCTAGTCAAACTTTTCACTTAGTGTGGTATTTTTTTTTTGAACTCTTACCCTATTTTTTCCTTCCCTATTTTCCCACTTCTTATGTAGTTTTTTCTTATGAGAAGTATGCCGAGTATAATGGCTCGATTTTTCTCCCGTATAAAATTATCAAAATACTTCTAGAGTAATTAAGTGCGAAAGTGATGGTGATGGGCCCCAGTCATCATGAGGGAGTTTGTTTGAGTTATTGATAGGGTTGTGTGATGTTTTGATGTGTAGTTGTAGTTAAATATGCTTAAAAGGCTAATTAGTCTTTAATTTACACTATTAAGATTAGTCAAGATTAATTAAGGATAATTATACTATTAAGATTTAATTACCTTAATTAATCAATCAATCTTGAAATAATTTAATTATTTTTGGTTACTTATGACCTCTTAATAACTAATTAAACTTAATCTCATGCTTAATCATGATTAATTAGCAAGGAGACAAAAAGTATATTAGGTCACACCAAAGAGCAAAAGTTGACCAACAAAACTGCTTTTTTATCATGTACCACTCCTAAGTTGTAGAAGATGTGTCCTACCTATTTTCAAAAACTAATATTTTTATAGTAAAGGTGAGATATTTTACCTACCAAATCCTTTTACAAATAATTTAAATCGGTGCCCCCTAGGATACACATCGTTATTTTAATTTTTTGGCCTCCTAAGTTTACAAGACATACCAAATGGTAAAACCCTCTCAAAACCTCTGTTCATCGTCTTGAACTTTCATAATTAAACCTTCACCAAAACAAACATGATGGCCATCAACTGTAACACCCTAAATAAATTGTCTAATATGCTCAAGTCGCATTGATACTTCTATTTAATAGTTACTCTTTGTTTTCAATTTTGCCCTAATTTACTTAAACCAATGATAGTGAAAACATAGTAATTTTTTTTTTTAACTTAGAACAAAACGTGAGCCTCATGCGTGTAAGAAAATAATATAACCATGCTAAACATGAACAATGCGCTATATAATTCATCACATATGAACATATATAACAAAACGAGGACAACATCACATCACATAATAATATAAATATATCATAAATAACATAGTGGCGTTCCCAACACATCACAAGAAACAAGATAACTATCCAACCAAACAATGCGAGTTTCACAAATATAGAAATCCAAAGATAAACATACTACAATATACTATGGGTACATCCTCAAACTTAAATGTCACTACGTAATACCCTAAAAGTTATTTAAAAATTAATTTGAGCTTTATTAGTCATAATTTCAAAAATTTGATACTTTGAACAATGATGAGGACGATCCAACGGATCTGTAAAAAAAAAAAATATGGATAGTATTTTGTGGGCCCCACAGGCCCGCCGGGATAGCTGAAACCCTAGAATTGGGACCCAAAGATGCCCGAAATTGAGAAATTATATGATTATGGTTAGAAATAGGTAGACATAAAGATTTTATACCCGAAATTATTTTTCGGGCAATGTTTGATTTCCCGAGTACACTATTTTACCCGTTCGGTAAAATTTCGGTGTGCGATTTCTAACACCGAAAGTTAGTTTGACCTTTACAAATGGATAATGTATATCCATTCAAGCTAAGTGTAAGGCTAGGATTTAATCTTAAATTTCAAGATCAAATCGTAGCCATTCATCTTGTTTTCTTGCTAGAAAGAATTGGATTTTATATTAAACAATGTTTATAACCTATCTACATTAAAAATAATTTAAAACTACCAACCTTATCTCTTCAAATTCATCTTCTTGGCCAAGTCTCCTTGCCATACAGCCCACCATTGTTCATTCTTCAAGAGCTTCACACTTGATTTCAATCTCTCAAAATCATGTCCTAGACTTGTCAAAACATCAAACATCCTTCACAAAACTTACTCCACTCATCAATATCTACAAATCTAACCGATTAAAATCTCAAATTCTCACCTTAATACCTCATTTCCCCACTGCCTAAGGAAGGGTTAGGTGCTGTTTGGAAGGCTTGAAGCGAAGAAAAATCATTTTTGAAAGATCCCTTGGAGTTAGAAGCCTTAAAGTTTCATAAGTAGGGTTTTATTTGTTCTCTTTTCTTTCAAATTTTTTTTTTAATTTCTCTGATTAGTTTGGCTGGAAATTCTGGATGTATTGATTGATGATAGATAGATATTGATATGTTTAATTTGGTGGAGTGTTTGGATGATGTTAGAAATCATTTTTGTTAAAAGAGATTTTGAACCATGTTGCTGGAATTTCAATTTTTGTACAGGCAGTATTTGTTCATGAATTTTCTGGGCTTGTTGTGGACATTTTCGTGAGCTGAAAAAATTATATGTTGGAGCTAACATCTTGAGCTAGTCCCATGAATTTTCTTGGGTTTTGATACTGCCTTAGAAAAATCAAGAACCGAAATTAAGAATATGCTGCCTAAAGTGTTGGAACAAAAGCTATAAACTTTGCTAATTTTGTTATCATATCAAATGATGAAATTATCACTTGAAATTTTTACAGGGTAGTTCAGACATATTTAGTTTTTACCAGGATTTTTATTTCGAATTTTCTGGTTCAATTGCTAGGGTTAAAAATTATGAATTTTGGTTCTTGAGCTGAGGTTGAGTAGTTTCTGGCCACCAAATTTGTCTAATTTTGTTAACATAGTTAGAGAACTATTTTTACTCTGAATTTTTTACAGAACCTTGGTGACACATTGAGGTGTCATTGAGAATTTTTATAGCATTTTAATTGATCATTTGGTATGAGAAATAAATTGTGCTACTTGAGTGAAAAATTTGCCATTGTGCTGAAAATAACTTGATGCTTTGAATTGATGAAATAATGACATTTTGTACTAGTATGGCATGAGTACCTGAATATGAGTCTGAGTAATTGAGCATGTGAACTTATTGATGAGGTTAGGTACACATAGATATGAATGATTATTACAATTGTTTATATGCAAAAGAAAAGTATAAGATTATGTTTCTTGGACTGGAGAAAGTAAATCCAGTTTGTTAGGGAAAGTAAACCTAACTACCAAGAAAAGCATAAGATTTATAATCCTTAGGCTGGAGAAAGTAAATCCGGTCTGTCAAGGAAAGTAAACCTGATTACCCTTGAATTGAGTCGGGGAAAGTAAACTTGGCTAGGAATAAGTCTGTGTGAGAACTGGAGAAAGTAAATCCAATGATCATGTATAGGAATGAGCTCAGTCCTGAAAAGCTGTCTATTACCCATTATTGTCACACTAGGGACGACGGTACGTAACGCCCAGACGTGACAAGATTAGTCAAGGGCCAAGGCAAGTTTAAAAAGTAAACTTTCTAAGAAATCCTTTGTCTTACATGCCGAGTGAAGAAGTTTAGTATTGACATTGAGACCAATATATTTAAGTGGAAAGTTAGTAGTATATGATGTTGAGTAGTATGGTATATGTACATTAAGTGATTGAATGTTAAAAGTAACCCACTTTGAAAGTATGATTTGGAACTTTAAAAATAAACCGTTATTACATAATGCATGACCACTTTTTCTTAATAAACCGAGGTGATTGGGGCAATGACGATGACATTATGATTGTGTATTTGGGGGAGTTACCCTATTGAGAATTGTATAATTCTCACATCTATGTTTTTGTGTTCCCGTGTTATCTCCAGGTTGATTCAGAGAACAATGCGGTAGCTACATGCAAGAAACTCAAGATTTGCAGTATATGTGTTAAAGCTCACAAAAGAGCTTCCTTTATGTACTGAACTTTGTATTAAAATAATAATTTGGTTTCATTGCTATATATTTCAGTAGAATTATGACCAAGTTATCTTGCGAATCAATCCAAATGGCTATAGATATTTAAGAAAGGTCCGCTAATTTATAAGTAACAACTCTCGAGTATGATGTCATGACTTAAGGATGACGTTATAATTAGGAGGATGTTACACACTACCCCTGAACAATTTAAAATTTATTTAATGCCAAATTGCACAAAAAATGTAGTAAAAGACACAACTTATGTTGTCTTTCAAGGAAGTGTTACTAGCCAATTAGAGATTAGGAATAGGGTTTGTTGTTAGCCAACACAGGAAGTTCTTGTAACTAAATAACACTCACAAAAAAGATTAAAAACATAGGAAGCCACAAAACATATTTATTCATTAGAGCAGTGCGTCTAATCATGATTTCACTCAATGATGCCAAATGACAACTAGATGCAAATTTACCAAATATTAATCATTAGAGTGCACAAATAATGCAAGATGCCTAGAGTTATAGAGGAAAATAGTGTATGAATGCAACCTCATCAAACTCCCCCATATTTAAGGAACTTAGATGCCACAGCAAAGAGACTAGACCTTTGACTCTACTAACTCAGCTCAAAACTCTCATAAGACCTAAATATGACTTAGAAAAATGACAATATAGCAACCCAAGGACCTAGAGGTACAAACAATAAGCTACCATACTAATAATCAAAGAGGCCTTCAACAAGCAAGGCATGAACAAAAGCATAGAATACAAGGTAGAATCAACATAATTGATCAGTGTTTGCTACTCATTCACCCAAGTGTTTCGGGCTAATATGCACACTCAAATAATCTCAAATGAAAATGCTTACCATAGGCTTGCCATAGGTCTCATTCTCCATTCATCACACACACATGCATACTGATCAAGAGGGCTTGGTTTGGCTTGTGATAGGGCTCAAGTGAAGGTGGGTAAATATATGAGCCAATAAAGGGAAACGATGCATACACTAGGAGCACAAGTGCCTAAGGGATACACTTTGTCCAACGTACCATATTTGTAGGCACTTGATTTACAATGTGGCACACCTTCATCCAAACTCTTTCATTTTACAACTTCTCTCTTTCCTTTTTGCTTGTTTTTTTTCAATCAAATTTGCTACATTTTCTTGTTATCTTGGTATGCCACTTATTCAAAAAAAAAAATTGGCCACTTTTATGTACACATTAGCCTAACCTCATACTTAAATTGGGGTATATCCTCAACCACCTATTCTCAAACACATAGAAAAATGCAAAAATGCTCTCCTAAGCTTAAAAGATTGGGATTTTTCATAGTTTTTCACTTTTGGCTAATGATGTGTTGAAACAAAAGAAAGGCCAATAACGCTCAAAGGGCTAAACAATGGTAATATGCAAAAGTTGGCTATATAGTGAAGTGACTAAAAATAAGAAAAATGACTCAATCACCTTCAACCATGCACATGGGAAGATAGTTTTGAAACATGACCTTAACCAAGTTCTAGAATGTAAGTCCAAAGAGGTATACATATATAAACAAACAAGGATAACATATAATACTCCAAACTAATTAAGAGGTTGAAAAAACTCAGAAGTAAAATGCATGTATTTAATCCAAACAACAAAGTAAATCATCAAGTATGCAACACAAAATATGGTCAAAGCCAAGCAAGTCAATATAGTACATATGGTGGCCTATGCATGTAGCCTCTAAAGTATCAAAGGAATGTTGTAAGACACAAATAAAACAAAATAGAATGCAAAACTCAAAACTAAAAATATATAGAAATAAAATATAGAAATATAAAAGAGAAGAAAGAAAGAAGAACGCTTCTTATAGAAATATAGAAAGGAACGCTTTTTATGGTGGGTTGTCTTCTACCTAACACTTTGCTTTATTGTTCCTAAGTAGGACGGTCAGAACTCTTACGGAGGCTGTATAGCTTCAACCCATAGAATTTGATGTAGGTTGAAAATCACACGAGAAGGGGGGTGGAATTGTGTCATTTCTTTTCTTTCCTTGATGAACTAAAAAACTTTATCAAAACTATCAAGTTGTGAACTTGTAGTGCAGCAAAAAAAAAAAGAACATTTGATACTTCAGAAAGTGAACTTTCTAAACTGAACAAGCACTAGAAAAATAAAAGATAGTTTTTCAAAATAGACAATGATGATAAAACAGATAAGGAAACAAAATAAGAGATGAAGGAAGGGAAATACATCACAATAGATTTTATACTGGTTCGGTCAATCTTGCCTACATCCATTTCTCAATAATCGCTGAATTTCACTAAAGCTTTCTCCAACCTGAGAAAGAACAAAAATAGTCTTTATTGTAGCCTTCCCAAGCTATGTTTAGTGGCCAATAGAAAACCCCTACTGTCACAAACCAAGTAGTTATTCGCCAGCTTCTTCAAGCTAAACTGAGTAGTCTTGTACTAGCCTCTCCAAGCTAAAACCGTGACCAATAAAACACTTTTGTTTTTATGCTGCATGTAATGCCTGGTGACGAAGTCGGGGAGTGATCGCCAATGGAAGAAGGCACAGATAAGGAGTAGCTCCTGGCAGACTTCTAAAAGAAGGGGTACATGAATGAACCGATCATACACCCGAATGAGAGGGATCATGAGATTGTACAAGTATGAGACTATACAGTTTAGGAGAACTTATCTGAATTGATTTGTACTATCTGTAAAAAATAAGATGCATGTAACACCCTAATATTCGACCAAATACTACTAGTACGTACTTAGGCCAAATATTAGTCGTTACTTGCTGGCATGGTTCATCTTCTTGAGAAAATAGACTTAACGAAAATACGAGCCAACTTTTTTTTTGAAATCGTTACTTAAAATAGAAGCCGCGCGTAACTTTACGAGTCGGTATCATAGTATACGGAACGATAACATAGGAATGGCTCCAAACCATAACATCGAACATAACATCAATCATAACTGAAATACCTCATAGATAAAATATGCCTACCCTACAGGGCAGGACTCTTCAAGTACATAGTAACATGAATCCGGCGAGAAAAAGCAGAATACATGGAAAAGAACTGGAAAGAAGCATCCCTACCCATGTGCAGCCTAAGATGGATAACCTCAACACAAAAGAGGTATCATCCATACTATGTGACGTGCGTGCACTAAGGACTACCCTCCAATCTCCATAGCAGACTCACGGGTACGGAGGAACGTAGCCAATCCACGGGCGGAGCTCGGCAGGTGCGAGCATGCCTGGCGGATGAGCGTGTCGTCCACGTCGGGGTCGTGGTCCGGGCACTGAAGCCCTCCAACGCTGAGTGGCTGTCTCCTCGCTGCCTATCTGTTGCAGAGGCGGAGTGGGGGCAGCGAGCCTCGTGGTCCATGGGGAATCCTCTGAAGGGTCCTCCTCTGAGTGCCGCGATGATGGCACGTCCTGCGCCGCGTCCGCTGAAGCGGCAGAGTGGGTGCGCAGGTTCCTTTCATGTCGTGGCCGTGCATGCTCAAAGATTGCGGGGTCACCATAGGGGGATGCTGGGGAGAAGCGATAACTGTACAAGGGGTGTGCGAATGGCCGTCCTAAAAACATGAAGGTGCGCACAGTACATCGGCCCTCAAAATGAAATGACCCATGCTCCGGGTCATGGTGGATCTCCCACCGTGGCGTGTCAATGAATAGGACGAAGGTCGCCATCTCAAGCTCACGAAGGCGTAATGGAAAGGAAAAGATAGAGGAGTGAGATTCTTACTAAAGAAACTTCGATAGGGTTTTCCTTCTATCCTAGGTGTCATCATATACGTCTCCAGGAATCTCGGGTTTATTTATAAAATAATGGACATACGTAGGTTCAGTTATGAGTTTTCCAAAATCTCCTTTTCCGAGAATCCATTCTTTTTATCTTGGAACTTGTGTTACATAGGCTTTTATACTAAAGTCGTAGACATAAATCATGTAGCTTGGTACGTAGAACGTAAATCATATAACTGGTACATGGAACATAAATCATATAACTGATACATGGAACATAAATCATATAACTGGTACATGGAACATAAATCATATAACTGGTACATGGAACATAAATCATATAACTGGTTTACTTAGGTGACATAAGAACCTTTACTTAATCGGGCCGCCTAATATTTCTCCTTTTGAGAAAACTCTAGGTTATGAGCTCATACCACACTAGTCGTCACTAGCATCTAGACTTTACCCATTTGGATAAGTCAACTTCCTGACTTTGAGTACGGGTTTAGGGGGCTAGAATCACATTGTCCCCACCCTTAATTCGGTGGTTTCAAAGGATTACATTCTTATGTTCTAAGTCATCCTAAGTTTAACATGTTTCTTTAAGATGCCACATAATTAATGCATAACACATAATTACTACCTCGGCATCTCCAAAGTTCTTTTAAAGAAATAATAACATGTTAATACAAGCTATCACATAGGGATAATAGTTCACATGGCACCATACACGTCATGAGCTAACACATCAATTCATCATCAAACTTAGAGGCACATAATCATCCCTTAAGGTAAAAATCCCTAAATCGGGTAACCTCAAACTTTCCCATTACTTTCTAGTATGTTTATGGGATTGATTAACCTCATTACCATAATCCATTAAGTTCTAAATCCTAATTAATTATGGTTGGACAGCTTTATGTAGTTGTTCATATTTGATGAATTACGTGTTCTAGAAAATGCGTTTTAAGCCCTTTCTCGCATCCGACTTTTTCTATGGTGCAATAATTAATACCTAGGCCAATTATGAGTCACTCCCACACATCTAGACATAATCTAATGTGATTCTAAATATTTTATCAAGGCTGGGCAGAAACTCATTTTGCCATTCTTTATAGTTCTAGAATTCACATATTAAGCAAACAAAGTCACTAATAATGCTTTAGAGAGTCTAGAACAATTATCATATACTTGGCAAGGTATTACAACATATTTAGACCACCCAAAACAGAATTTAAGGTGCTGGAATTACTAAGGCAGAACCGAAAACCTTTAAGGCATAAAATCATGAGAAAAACCTTTCTTTCAACCATGTAACTTGCTAGTTTCTCTTGGAACCTTTTTGGGACTTCAAGATTATGTGAGATCAAAGTTTATTTTGCCAAAACTCATCATGGAACACCAAGGGCAGCAGCCATTTCGGCTTGCTCTTGGCAAGGATTTAAAACTTAAAAACATGTTTAAAACCTTGGTTAAGTGCATCAAAGCTTAGAAAAATTCTAAGACATGCATTATAGGCCCTTGTAGTTAAATGAAACTCATCCTAGAGCCATTTACACCACATGGCCGAATGATGTTCAAGGAGATACCTCCTTGATTTAATTCTTTTCTTAAGATGAAATGGGCAAGTCTTTGAGCTCTAAAGTTTCAAGTGATGACATAGAATAAATGTGCTATGCATTTCATTTTATAGTCCTTTAGAAAATAAAGTGATAGCACAAAGTAAAAGATGAAATGCATCTCCATTCTTATTCTTAGAGTTTAGTGATGACTTGAAATATAAAATGAGATGCAAAGCTTGAAACATAAACGTGCATTGTGCAAGTTCATTCATTATCTTGGGTCTTAGTGATGGCATAAGAAATAAACGTGCTAATGCAAAGCATAAACGTAAACGTGGATGCAACTTCTTTTATATCTTGTTTAGAGCTCTTGCAAGACTTTAAAGGAAACAAGGTTTCAACCCATAACTCACCCTCACAAGAAAAGAAAACTAAACTCATGACCAACATGGAGGAAAGTAACCGAAATATGCTTGGCCTAGGGACCAAGTCTATGCTCTAGAGCTTTGTTCATGTGACATACATCAACATGAAGCCCTCATCATCAAGCTACCATTTTTCTAAGTCCCAAAGCCTTTCATGGCCGAATACTCAAGGGAAAGAAATGGAGTTTTCAAAGATCCAAGAGAAACGTAACTATGTCTTGAGCAAAACTTGAAAATAATAAACTTATTTTTAGAAAACTCAAGCTTTAGAGGTTGTTCATGTGACAAACACCATCACACAACTCTCATCATCAAGCTCCTCATATTTCAAGTCCAAGAGGCCTTCATGGCCGAAAACTAACAGAAAGAAAAAGGAAAGTTTCAAGGCATCAAAGAAACATAACTCATTCTTTGACCAAGACTTGAAAAGAGAAACCTTTCTTGGAAAAACTCAAACTTTAGAGTTTGATCATGTGACAAAGGCTAACATGAAGTGCTCATTACAAAGCTGCCATTTTTCCAAGCTCTTGAAGCCTTCATGGCCGAAAACATCAAGGAACAAAAGCTCAAAAAGAGTTTTCATGAAAAACATAGCCTTGTCTTAACCAAGACATGAAAAGATGAAACTTTTCTCAAACAAAACTCAAGCTTTAGAGGTCTCATGTTAGGATGAACACGTGGTCATCCCAAAAGAACACTCATCATCAAGCTTTCCTCATTTTGGTCTTGAGGCCGAAAATGAAGAGGAAGAGAAAAGAAGAAACCGAAAATGTTTGAGAGAAAAACTTGCTAACAACACAACTTTCAAACAAGATAAACATTGATCATGAAAGTAAAAGAAAGCATTCTTAAAGAGCTCCCTACCTAGAGTTTGAGATTGAGAGGAAGTGAAGAAGATGAAGAGGTTGGAGAGGATGAGCTCTTGAACTTGAGAGAAAGAAACTCAAAGTGCTCTAACTCAAAGCTTTAGTGAAAATGAACAAAGGTGCTTCAAGTTCCCTAAGCTACCTATTTATAGAGAAGTGAAATGAATTAAATATTGGAGGCTTTTTAGGGGGAAGAATTCGGCCATATTTCAGCCACAAGAAGGAAGAAATATCTTTGTTCAAAGCATGGTGTTGGTCATTCAAAGTATGGTGAAAAGTCTAGCTATGCATGTCCTAAAGCATGGCTAGAATGTACCTTATTTTCCAACCTTTAAAAATGCATGAAAACACAAAATTTTGGGCTGCACAAGGGTGAAGAAAACCGTGCTCCTCATGCCCAAAAAGAAGAGAAAATTTTCTAGACTTAAATTCCCAAAGCATAGGTAATGTGTTGTAAGACATGTTGTCTTGAAAGTTTGATGGAAAGCTTGAATGACCACAAAAACAAATCATTCTTTTTGAGTTTGAAAGACATAATTATTTTCATTTTAGAAATGAATTGAAAGCCTTGATTGACCATATAAAATATTCTTTGAGTCTTGAGTGACAATTTTTCTTGAAAGTTGATCATTGATTGAAAGTGTTCAAGACACATGTCACAAGATAGCTTGAACACATAGACTAATTTTTTGATGATTCCTAGAGAAAATGGCGCCATTCTTGGCAGCCTTGGGAGGAGAAATATCTCCTTAAACCATGTTCTAGAAGTGTGTTTTGGTGTGACATAGATTAGGCTTAGGATTAAAAATTGCTAAGTAAGTACTTAGGTGCACTAATAGGTTAATTAAAACCATAAATCCCTAGGTTTAAAGGTGGTCTAGAAGGATTAGGGAGTCAACACCTCTAGGACTAGTGATGTGAGTGTGACAACTTGTCTCAAAAAGAAAAGTTGATGTGAATAGTGGAAACACTATTCGACACTATTCACATATTCTTTTTCCTTTTTAAAGAATAAGACTATGATGAGATTTGAATTTTCCCTAAGCAATTTTAGGTTCCAATTAATTCTAAATGATGGTTTTGGCTCTAGATTAATTATGGAAATTAATTAACCTTTAATTAGAGCCTAATATTGCTTAGGTTTGGAGTTAAACGGCTCATTAAGCCGAAAATGCAATATGCAGGGGCAAAACCGTAATTGTTACCAAAAGTTGCCCGGGATCTTCGAGACTTAAACCAACATAGTTTATGCCTTAAAATCATTGTTTTGAACCTCAGAACAAAGTTCGGGTCAAAACGGAACTTATCTTGCCTTAATTACATTCTGAGGTATTTTGGTCATTTACGTGTAAATCTCAGAAATGAGGTTTTCCCGCTTTGTTAGGCACTCATGCTCATACAATCCCCTTCATATAACATATGAACCCTATGAGGATGGCCAAAGCCGGCCGTCCTCGTGTTTCGGGTAAAAATGACCTCAGGGGCAATTTAGTCATTATGAAAGTTTAGCGAAAATCGGGGCGTTACAATGCATCCTTTTTTGGTAGCCGATTACCAAAGAACTCCACAATCAAGCATGCTTGACTTGGAGCAATTTGGGATGGGTGACCTCCCGGAAAGTTTTCCTAGGAAGCATTTGAGTGCAGACAAACATGCTGAAAAGACCTGTGTTAGTTTGTAGGGATAGTCGTCAATCCATAAAGCAGTAGGGGATGTTACATTGCAAATAGTCTTTGACAAGCCTCTTCAAGCTATCTCACACTGATCACTACTAGATCAAGGATACAAAGGTTATATGTTTGAGTTGCCACTCAAACTAACCTACACTTAAGATTTGTTTAGATATACAAAGAAAGGTCTTGGAAATACTTGAATGACTTCTTTTTGGATATTCTTCTTTAGAAGAATAGAAGAATGTTAGATCAATGAAGGGTGTAGAATGAAGATTTTATGAACAAGTAAATGATTACAAGCAATAATGAATATTATAGAAAGATAAAAGGAAAACTTGGTAGCATTTCAGCACTTTTTATTAGTGTTAAATCTTTTTCTTTGAAACCACAACATCTCTATTTATAGAGGTCTTTCTTTTTGTGTCTTGGAAAGATAGTCTAAAAGTGTAGCATGTCTGTCTATTAGATCAGTTTGTAGAAACTGTTGTGGAATGAAGGTTTCTAATGTCCTTCAAAAATCATTATTTCTTTTAAAACGATAGTTTTTGAACTTTTTCTTCTAAGGCTTTTGGATTGTTGACTTCAAAGGCAAAAGCAATGATCAGCCTGTTATGACACTAAGATTTGACTTTTTTAAATTCAAAATTTGAAATTCAAGTTTCCTTCTATTTCCATGTAGATTGCATTGTTTTACTGAGTATAGGCTTTCTAAAATGCGGTAGTGTTTCCTTGATGAAATTTTTACTTTCTGATCTTCAATCCAAGCTTGATGATGATGACTAATTTGTGATTGTGCTTATTGAAGATAGTCTAACATTTGGTCTTCAAAGATTGCTTGGTATCTTCATTGTAAGTATACTTTTTGATATCCAATGCTACTTTTTGAAGGCTTAAAAGCTTGGTTTCTTGGATCATTGATTCTTTTTCAATCGTTAGCTATTTTCTGCTTGAATAAGGATATTATATTCACTTCCTTTTCAGTTTGTATCTCTTATCATGAGATAAACATGTTTGCACATGTGATGTGAAATTTATCCTCATTTGAGTAAGCTTTGCTCTCACTAAATGATAGAATCTTGTTATGATCTTACAAGAAACTCAAGAAAATTGTTAGTCATTCTTCAAAGCATTTTCTTTAAATTGGCTTTCATAACTATTATTGAGATAATTAAGGGTAAAAAGCTTATAAGGTATAAATACCTACCTAAAAAATTATATTATGTTGATTTTTTTCACATAAACATTAATATAACATATTATTTTGGATGAACTTAGGATATTCACTGCCGAAAGCAGTGACTAATCTCCTCTAGATGTAGAGTTCATGAATATAGGTATTGCTTGCCAGCATACCCTGCAATTTCATAATCTCTTATATGTACAATTGAGCCATCCTATCCAAGGAATAGTTAGCTTTAATAGGAAAAAATTAAAGATCCAATTTTGCTAGCTGATATTAAAGCTTGGCCTTCTAAATTAATGATTGATGTTCCAAAATTTGACCATTTTTATCCCTAACTTAAAGACAAAAAGAAAATCACCCTTCTAAGTTTTTTATTGATAAAAAATCATCCTTATCCAAGAACTGTTAGTTCTAGAACCCTTGAGAAAGCTATGATAGTTTGAGTTTTGAATAATAACAACAAATTTTGTTGAAATACTTTGAAGAAAGAACTAATGATTTGCTTGAGTTTCTATAGTGCTTAATAGGTTCTCATATACATATAATTCAATTATTGATGTATTTTTCATATTATCATGATGTATATGATAAAAATCTCATTCAAAGAGATTTGAATTCTCAAGAATGTGAAAAAAAGCTCAAAAAGTAAATTCCAGTATGTAAGAAAGCTAAGAAAACAAGTTAAAGCATCAGAAAGTAAGTCTGGGTCTTTAGAAATCAGTTCATGATTTCAGAAAGTAGCATGACAAGTTAAGAAAGTGCTCTTTCATGACCACATCAATCATCATATTCATTCATCCTTATCATTTAAGATAAACAATACTATATGAAGAACACCATCCATCTCAAAAAAATGCTCAACACAAGTTTAAAGAGCTTAGAAAGTGTAGAAGCTCATAAAAAACTGAAGCTTACATCAAAAACTACACTAGGTCATCATAAACTGAGAGGAAGTTTGAATTTCAATGAAGTCAAAGCACTCAAAAAATTATGATAGTGAGATATCAATTTTATACTCGAAGAATCACCTTTCCTAATGTGCCTTCATAAGAAAAGATGCTCATAAACCATATTATATTTGAAAAAGTAGTTTCTGAAGTGTTCTTTAGTAACAAAGGACAATGGTTCTCTGTACTACACCAACTGTCACAACAAAGCTATGAAAACTAAAATCTTAGGATACACAAAGAGTGATCAACACATGTCAAGAAGAGAAAAAGTCAGTAGAATAATGGTCAAATTCAAACTCAAGTATAAAAGGAGAATGCATTCAAGCAAGAACTTTTGCACTTAAGAGACTCTAAAGTGTTCTTCATACTTTTTGAAGTTCTATTCAAAATTATTTTTAGTTTCTCTTTAGAAAATCTTCTTTTTTGTATCCATTAGCAAACATTCTTCTTTAGAAGATTGGAAAGAAGTCTCTCAAGTAGCTTCCTTATACGTTTCATTATCTTAGGAAACTTGAGTGTATTCTTGGAGTGTTAAACACCAAAAATTCATATCTCTTGTACCTTGATCCATTAGTGATCAAAGTAAGATTAGCTTGGAGAAGCTAGGATCAAAACTAATTGTAAGTGAGGGTTAATTGTACAAATTGCTCACTAATGTTAGCTTGAGAAGGCTAGTAAAAAGACTACCTTGGACTTTCATTATAGAGAATGAAGTTTAGTAGAACTCGCAACATTGTTGGTTGAAGACTGGATGTAAACAAAGTTTGCCCGAACTAGTACAAATCTCTCTATATGATTATCTCTATCCCTTAAACTCTATTTTCTTTTGTGAGTGTAGATCTCTATTTTTTTTATTAACTATAAAATTATTTTTTAAGCTTTCTAATCTTATAACTATTTCTAATAACTTCAGAAAGTCACTCTGGAGTTGTTAAATTCTTGTTTTTCCGCTGCTTCAAGTCTAAAGACTTGATAAATCTTATTTAAGGTTTACATAAAGCAAAAGGTTTTTGTTAAAGTAAAGAGGGGAAGAAAGTGATAGAATCTTTGTAGGCTTGAAATAGGATTAAATATCATCTTTCATTAAGGTGTTAATTGCCCCTCAATAGTTACTCACAGGGATTACGGCCATAATCCACCCCTAGGATTAATCCAAGCACCCTAAAGTCTTGGAAGAGCAAGTCCAAAGACTTCCTATAAGCTTTTATGAAGAAGAGAAATTTTGTTTGTCCATGTGTTTCTGATTGTGGCAGAAGAACTACATATATATAAACATTGTTCTGAAACAAAATGATTGTTAGACATGCCTTTTGGAAGAGACACAATTATTGGCAGTAGCCATACCCCTTCGCAGGAGCCATACCCCTTAGTAGTAGACATATCCTTTGGTAGTAGTTGTAACATCCTAATTTTTAACCCAATACTCTAGAACATATTTAGGTTAATCATTAGTCGGTTACGTCATAGTCTCCCTTTTACTTTAAAATACTTAGCGGAAATACGGTAAATTTTTTTTTTGAATTATAAAAGCAAAGTGAGAGTCGCGCGACTTGGTGAACAATAAAGCATGAAAGGAAATAAAGCAAGCATCTCATAACATCATACATAAAGCAAGTAAAGGCACATCACAATAAAACTGAACTGCATATTTATATATAATATGATATGCCCACTTATGGAGAACGGGACTTAGTTTGGTACAACTGAAATAGAAATACATAGAAAACGAAAGTACAACAAAAGGCATAAAAAGAAACTCCCCTAACTCTAGTGCGCCTACAAATAGATAGCCTAAAGACAAAAGGAAGCTATCCTGGCCTAGTCGAAGCTCGGGTATCTGAACGCGATGGTCGTCTCCTATTGCGGGCCTCTTTGGAAAGGAGAGAAGTATCCAATCCACTGGGCTATCTCGGCCGGGGTGGCTATGCGCTGCATCGATCGGGCATGAGCTCCACGGTGGGGAATCATCCTCACCCGCTTTCCACGTACCGGCTGGGCGACAGAAACCTCGCTACCCTCTCCAAAGTCCATCGGCACAGTGGGGGAGGATCCCTCGGAAGGTACCTGAGTGGCAGAGTCCTCCGAAGGGTTCGTCTTAGAGAATGATGAGGGTGAGCGGGGTACATACTGTGGGTAGTCCCAGATGGCAGAAGCTGTCGGTGGGATGCGGCGAATCCACTCCTCTCGAGGGCGTGCGCGCTCGAACACGAAGTCATCGCCGAAAGGTGAGGCAGGAGATAATCAATGACTATGTACAGGGTGACTAAAGGGCCGTCCAACGAACATAAATACACGAACGACTCAGCGACCCACAAAATGGTATGACCCGTGGTCCGGATCATGATGCACCTCCCACGTTGGGGTGTCCACAAAAACTACGAACGTCGCCATATGAAAACGTGACGGAAAGAAAGAGATAGAAGGAGTGAGAATCTTGCTAAAGAATCTCAGTAAGGCCTCCTACTACCTAGGTGTCATCATCTACGCCCTCAGGAACATTGGTTTAGTGTACAAAATAAGTGGGCATGCATTAAGTCCATTTTTAAGCTTTTGAAACATAGTTAGCCAATTTCCATTCATTTTAGTATGATTCTTAATGTCATGGATGCAACATATTAAAGAATGTATGCATGGCTCTACTTAATGCAAGAATAGTAATCATAACATTAAGAATAACATAGTAGTGGCATAAAGTGGCAATTGAATTCTCATATGGGAAAACTTTGTGACATAATCATCATACTTTACTTCCTCATAGGCCACCCTAAAAGACAATCGTTCTGGGGGTGCTCGGCCGAATCGGTGTCACCCTGAACGTGTCACATCTCTAGGTTATGAGCTCACACCTTAACTAGTCGTCACTAGTTTTTACTTATCAATCCCGATAAGCATATCATAATCATAATCATAATCCCGACTTATCCAATACGGGCTAGGGGGCATTTCTTGGGGGTGCTCGGCTGAACCAGTGTCACCCAAGAATACATCTTGGTACCGATGTCACATGAGTTCTCTGGAGGTGCTCGGCCGAACCAGTGTCATCCGAGAACTCATCTTAGTACCTCATAAATAAAATCTCATGGTTTTTCCAAAAACTTTCTAAGTCCCCAAATTTGTCAGAAATTAGTGACATAACAATGACATCTTGGATTTCTTCCAAATTTACTTTATGCCACATAAGTCAATCAAACATGCATCCTCCATCATAATTCCATGTGTTCACATAATCATTCTCATACATTCACAAGTAACATTGAAACTTCATTATGCTCCTGATCCTACAATATCTTATGTTTTGACCTTTACGGGCCTTAAACTTGGGATGTAATTATTCTATCATTTTCTATCGACCTCTTATGCACATAAGGATTCTCTTCTAACAAATCTTACTATCATTTATACTCTTTATTAAATCTGGGCAGTACCATTCTTTAAGGGAAGAGTTATGAACTTACAATTACGGCGTTCTAGAACTTACGTTTTAGACCATTTCTTGGTTCCATCTTCGCCTAAGGCGCTATAAATTAAATCTAAATCAATTATGAGGCATTCCTATGCCTAAGAACTAATTATAAACCATGTTTACCATATTATGAGGTTGCTGGACAGATTCTAAAAAGTAAATGTTCTAAGAGTTCTAGAATTGCATTTTTACGGTTTTCTAGTTACTAGTTCCTCTATAGGTGATAAAATTCAATCCTACTTCAAATGTAACCAAATTTTTCATGATTATTCAATCCTAAACTGATTGTTATCATACTAAAACAGTTTTGGCATTGATTAAGATTACAGGGGTTAAACACACGTTAAATTCCAACTTTATGGTTTTCCTATGAAGCTAGTTTCTCCCCTAACATGCATAGAAGTGTTCCTGCCTCATCATATATCATTTTCACACATTCTAACACATCAAAAAATCATCATTCAGCATCAAACATATCAAGATAGAAGCGAATTGTTCAATGTTCAAAAGGCACATAATTTGACATTTCTAAAGCATATAAGTTGCTAGTTTCCCTTGGAATCATTTTAGGACTTCTAAAACTCTTTACAAATCATTTTATTTTATCAAGAGGCTAAAAATAACCTTAGGTCAGTAACCACTTTAATACTTCTTTAGAAGAGGAATAGAATCATAAATCTTGTTGGTCATAACTTTATAAAACTCATCAAACTTAAAGAAAACACTAGAACATAGGTTTTTGGCCCTTGTAACTAGATGGAACTCATTCCAAGCTCATCATTGTTACTTGGCCGAAATTATGCAGTCAAAGAATGCTTCCATTTTGAACTTTAACTTGAGATAAAATGGGCAAGTTTTTGAGCTCAAAGGTTTTTAAGTGATGACATAATCTAAACATGCTATGCACTTCATTTTTATTCTTCGTTACAAAGTGAAGTGAGAACTTTAAAGTAAATATGCAAGACTTGGAATTTAAATGTGCAAGACTTGAAATAAATATGCAAGGCTTGGAATTTAAATATACAAGACTTAAAATAAATATGCAAGTTCAATTCTTTATTTTAGTGCTCTAGGCCCAGCAACAATTGACTTTAGGCCGAAATAGAAAGGCTTCGAGATTAATTAGGTGATATGCAAGTTCTCGTTTTAAATCTTTACGTTCTTTAGTGAAGGAAAGTAGATATGCTAGACAAGAACGTAAATATGAGATGCACTCCATTTCTTATCCTTTAACCTTAAGTGATGGCTTGAAAAATAAATATGAATGCAAAGCTCAAGGAAAATATGTAATGCATAAGCTTGAATATAAATATGAATGCGAGTTTATTTTATTTCTTATTAAAGCTCATACAAGACTTTTAGAGGAACTTTAACCTCAACCCAAACTTATCATGACAAGGTAAAGTAAGGTCTAGAGTTCTTAGAACTCAAGAGGACATTCCTTAAAAATATAACCATAAATGAACTTTATAACACCTTTATGAAAACTCAAGCTTTAGAGATTTCCTTGTGGTGAACACAAAGTCACCAACTAGGACTCTCGCCATCAAGCTATCATGCTTGGACCACCAAGGATGGTTGGCCGAAATTTTAGAGAAAAGGAAAGAAAAGAAACCGAAACTTGAGAGCAAGAAAGAACCATTTTGAGACTCTAGAGACCATGACCTTGATGATGCATTAACACCAACATCATGAGTCCTCATCATTGAGTTCATGTAACCATTTTAAAATATCATCAAAGTTAAAGGTTTCAAGGTTCAAGAAAGAAAGAACTAAAAACATTCTTAACTCAAGAACAAAGATCAAACTTTAGAGGTTTGCTCAAGTGATGAACATCATCGTGAACACCCTCAACATCAAGCTCTCATTCCTTTGCTCTTCAAGCCTCATGGCCGAAACAAAGAAGGAGGAGGAGAAGAAAAGAAGTTCCCAAAAAGATTCAAGAGAAACTATGAACACATAAAGAGTTTAAGAACTTAAATGAAAGAAACACTTGAAAGAAAATCCCTACCAAGTGATTGAAGGTTAGGATGAGAGAAGAGGATGAAGAACTTTGAAGAACTTGGACACTTGAACTTTGAGAGAAAAGGAAACTTTGAAGTGCTCTTTGAAAACTTACACTTAGCAAATGAACTAAAGGTATTTCAAGTTCACTCAAGTGTGCTATTTATAGAGAAATGAAACAAATGAAAGGTGCAAGAGGGAGAGGAAGGTTTCGGCCAAGCAAGGCAACCCGATGAGGTCCATAAGGTGAGATGTTGTGATCTTGAGGCATGGTGAGGTATGGTTCAAGGTATGGCTCAAGCATGGTTCTTTGAGTGAGAAACAAATCAAAATGTGATGTAAATGGGAGAGAGGTGGCCGAAACATCCATCAGCCATGGGGAGGATTTCTTGCATTTTAATTGTGGTTTAGAGTTGTGTTTAGGTGTATCTTTGATTAGGATTAAGATTAGGAATTTGTAAGAAAGTGTTTAGGTGAGAAAATAGGTAATTAGAGGCTTGTAAGACTTGGTTTAGGAGGTAGTCTTGCTAAATTAATGGAGTCAAACTCCATTAACAAGGAATCCAATGTCAACACAATTCCTTGATTTAGGGGAATTGGAGAGAGAAAACACTATTCAAGATTCTAAGATTGGAATCTTGAGTCTTAAAAAGAGATTTAAGTCTAATCTAAGCAATTTTTAGGTTCTTATTAATTTTAATAGCTTATTTTGACTCTAGATTAATTATGAAAATTAATTAACCTTCGATTAGAGCCTAATATTGCTTAGGTTTGCTTAATTACATCATTAGGCTCAAAAACACTATTTTAGGGGCAAAATCGTAATTTTATACTAAAACTGCCTGGGACCACCGGGACTTAAACAGAGACTTCTAAACTCATAAAAACATGGTTTTAAACCTTTGAGGGAAGTTTTAGGCTCAACGGCACCTTTACCCGCGTAAAAACGCTATAGGGATATTTTGGTCATTTTGACCCGAAACTGCAGAAAATGAGACTTTTGCCTCTGAAACCATTCAAGGGCTATCCAATCCCCTTCAAACATTGAGTTGGCCCTTCGAGGACTGCCGGCCAGCCATCCTCAAATTCCGGGCCGAAAATGATCTCAGGGGCATTTTGGTCATTTTCCTCTTAGACAGAAAAATCGGGGCGTTACAGTAGTCATACTCCTTGGCAGTAGATATACCCATTACAAATAAACTTAATAGCCAAGTTTGTTTTGCAAACCACTCTATTTTCCAATAGTTTTTGGAAGGCATGATTCAACCTCCCTTCTCGTGCTCTCTACAAAACCTAGAAGAATAAGATTTGCTCAAGTTAGCTAGCCCAAATTTTGATACTTTCGTAGCCATCACGCATCACATAAACAAGACTCCTATACTCATAATCTAAGAAGCACAGACACACTGACTTGGTGGTGTGCCCGTGTGTCAGACATGTAGCGAACACTGACACCCATACGAGACCTACATGAAATGTGTTGGACATGCGTCCAAACGTGTCTAATTAAAAAAATAATTTTTTTGAGCTCTGACACGCACTGGACACAAAAAAACTAGTTGGGTCATTTTGAAAATTCTTCAATTGATCACAAAAAAATAAAAAGAAGAATTAATTAGATAAAAAAATTATACAAATACGACAAAAAAATTCAGACCAAAAAAAGACAAAAGAAAATCATACAACAAAAGAAAAGAACTATATATATATATATGTATGCCGTGTCTTTGTTTTGTAATTTTTTGAGTTTGATGTGTCTTTGTATTCGTGTTCGTGTCGTATCCCACACTACAAGAAATTTGGCCTAAAACAACACTTAATTTTGGCAACATATAAAAAGTGTTGTTTTTGTACATATAGGCAACACTTTTTTTAAATTTGTTACCTTTTATATTTAAAAAATATTATTTTTTCTACTCAAAAGTGTTGCCTTAAACAATTGACCGCACTTACTATAGCAACACTATGAAAAATGAGGCATTAGCTTAAAAAAGTACCCTTTTGTTTAAAAATGTTGCCTTTGACAATTGACCACACATGATATAGTAACTCTTCAAAAAGTGATGCATTAACTTAAAAAAAGTGTAGCCTCAAAGTGTTGCCTATGTGTGCATAAGCAACACTTTTTATATGTATCTAAAACTATGTATTATTTTAGGCATAAATTTCTTGTAGTGTCGTGTCCATGTTAATGTCTGTGCTTCAAGCTCGTAATCCATTACTCAATCCAAACTAGTTCTAGGTCCATTAAGCAAGTGACTCAACCATTAATAAATCCATAAACAAAGTAGAACGACCACTATTCTCAATGATTCATTATCAAGGTCAAAATAATCACTCCTAAGTCCATCAATCAAGCGAAACATTCCCTACTAAATTTATTAACCAAATCAGTATATCCAAATATTCATATACCATAATTATAAGCCCTAAACAACCACCATTAGTCAAGTGAAGTAACCTCTAATAGATTTATTATCAAAGAAAAATACTCAATACTCATATACATAGAGCGCTACACAAGTTCATAAGTCTAAATTTCTATCTTTTCATTGTTATTACATGGACAATCTCTTTTACTCTCTGTCCTTCAAGTTGAAACCCTAAGTTGTGTTTGAGAGTACCTTTATTATAAACAACACCCATTTGCTGTGGCAAGAGGAGATTCTCGAAACCCTCGACCTTCTGTCCATATATATATATATATATATATCATCCAAGGAGGGTCATTACTTGAGAAGAAAACTGATGCCCAATAAATTTACAGAAGTGCAAGTAAGGTGAAATATTGAGTAATCATCTACTTAGCCATTTGGTGTGTGAATATTTAGATTCTGGGAATTAATTATTATCGTAATAAAGTAAATGAATTGATGTTTGTCAAGGAAAATTATAAAAATACATACATTGATTCTTAATATTTCAATTGTTTTCTAACAGAATTTGATTCCTTTAGAGTGTAAATTGCAGTTTAAAAGATTCCAAATCATAACTATTATTGAGAAAATTAAGGCTAAACAATTTAGGGTTTTGCTTACCATTGCCCTAAAATCACACTAGTTAAGAATACTAGAAAATAAGTTCTAAAATCTTTTGGTGGGTCCTATAGTTTGAAAACATAAAAATATAATTTTCCAAGACAAGAGTTTCCTTTTTTATTTCTTAACCAGTGCTCTTAGGATGACACTGATTAGATAAACACACAAACTTATAAGATATAAATATCTACCTAAAAAATTATATTCTCTTGATTTTTTTTCCATCAACAATTAACATTACATATTCTTTTGGATGAACCAAGGATATTTATCGCCGAAATTAGTAACTATTTTCCTCGAGATATAGAGCTCATAAGTATGAGTATTGTCTTTGGCCACAAAATGTTTTCTATACACACTACTAGGAATAATTAAACCTTTAACTAAATGTTTAAAGAGGCCAGAAAACTACCAACTATGCTATGCTTCATAGTTATTTAAAATCATCCATTTAATTTATAAGTGTATTACACATATTATAAGAATCAAATCCTTATACAAGTGTCATAGTTGGAAACTATAATATGCATAAGTTGTAAGGAATCCCATTATATTGATTCTATTCATTATGCGTTTGTTTTAATATTCTGGGACGTAATGGAATTGCGGAGGCAAGCACCATTATGTAATGGATTGATGATATTAATTACCAATATATAAAGAAATTAATAACTTTTAGTACTTTCATTTAGTCCTATGTTATTATGTTATTTAAAGAATATACTCTCTCTCGGGCATTTATTATCACAGCTAACTTCTTTTTTTTTCTAGGTGAACCTAAGGTAATTATCACTGAAAGTAATGACTGATCCCTCACGGAGGGTGTCGTTACCTTCTCAAATTAAAATTAAATAGGTCAAGTGCCAAATGCACTAAAACTGTTGTTAGAATGCAACTCGGATTGTCTCTCAAGGAGTCTATGTCACTTAGTTGGAAAATTGGGGGTTTTAAGAATTAAATTAAATTAAAGCAATTGAAAATAACTGGGAATAATAAAAAATTAAAGGAACTAGTGCAAGGTACCCCTAGAATTCGAATTAGTTGTCATAAACCAAATATTGAACACATTATCAACTACGAGTAAATAATTACTGGTAATTATACTAGTGATCGATCAACCTCTAGAATTTGACCAATGCAAATAACTAACAAACATGATCCCAATTTAATTAAAAATTACATTAATTTAAAGTACTAACTGCTATAGCCTAACCATTAATCGGAAGATTAATCCTGGTATTCTCCCTCAAATATAAACCAATTGATAAATCAATTTATGCCCAAAAGATTTCTCTAAACGACGATCACCAATTTAGTTACTCCAATAAAAATTGTAACAATGGCAATAATAATTATAAGAATAGAAACTAAAGAACATTGAGTAAAAACTCTCAAACATTATCTTAAACCATCCAGAAATCCTTACACTAGTAAGGAAATCTACTCCTCCATCTATGGAGGATTACAACAATGAAAATAAAAGAGTACTTGAAGGTCATAGTAATGATCCTTGTTACAATCTTCAGGAATAATTCAAAATCACTATAAGAATTGCTAAAGAGAAAAGAATTGAGAGAAAAAGGCAGAGAGATGCAGAGAGAGAGAAATAAAGAGAGAATCCTAGTTGCCAAAATTCTAAATCCAAAACTAGGATAAAAGTATTTGTCATTCCCTTAAATGTTGCTCTCTAAAATAGCCCAAAGTAGGGCACGAAAATATATTAACTAAATATACCCTTCATCGCACGAGCATTGTAACACCCCAAAAATTATTGAAAAATTAATTTGAACTTTATTAGTCATAATTTTAAAAATCTGACAGTTTTAATAACGATGAGGATGACCCAATGGATGTGTTAAAAAAATTATGGGTCGAGTATGAATAGTAATCTTGTAGGCCCCATGGGCCCGTCGGAACAGTCGAAACCATAGATCCAGGACCAGGAGATGCCCGGAACTAAGAAAAGGTAGGTTTAATGTTAGAAATGGATAGGAATAAAGATTTTATATCTAGAATTAATTTTCAAGCAATGTTTGATTATCTGGGTATGGTGTTTTACCTATTTGGTAAAATTTCAGTATGCTATTTCTGATACCGAAAGATAGTTCAATCTTTATAAAACGATAACAATTATCTCTTAGGGCCAAGTGTAAGGCTAAGATTTAATCTTGATTTACAAGATTAAATCCTAACCATTCATCTCTTTTTATCATTAGAAAGAAAGTATACTTTATTCATATAAAGATTACATTTATATCAAGATAGAAATAGGTCAACTAACCTTATCACTCCATGAATCACATTCTTGGCCAGCAAGGGACACAACACAGCCACCATTGTTGCTTCATCAAAGAGCTTCAAACTTGATTTCAATCTCCCAAAATCATATTCTTGTTAAAATCTCAAGACTTCTTCACAAAACTTACTCTACTCATCTCCACCTTCAAATCTAATCGATTAAAATTTTAATTCCTCACCAATCTTCACCTTGCTACCTCATACCTCACTGATTAGGGAAGGGTTTTGTGTTGGTTTAGAGGCTTTGAAGTGAAGTAAATCACTCTTGGATTGCCCTTGGGGCCAAGATCCCTAAAGCTACCAAATTAGGGCTCTTAAACCTTTTTGATTTTCAAATCTGTTTTTTGAAGTTCGGTTATTGATTTACTTGATTTTTTTTGTATTAATTGGTAATATATAGATATTGGTGTGCCTAATTTGGTGTAATGGATGATGTTAGAAATCATTTTTGTCCAAAGGGACTTTGAACTATGCTACTGGATTTTCGGATTTCTCTTAGGCAGGATTTCGTCATGAATATTCTGGTATAATTGTAGGTGATTTTATAAGCTAGAAAAATTATATGTTGAATCTAACATCCTAAGTCAACTCCATGATCTTTCTTGGGTCATGTTAAACTTTTACTGCTTGAAAAAATTCATAGACCGAAATGATACCTGTGCTGCCTGAATTATTGGAGTGGAAGCTGTGAATTTTGCTAATTTTGTTACCATAGAAAATGATTGATTTTTCCTTTGAAATTTTTGTAAAGTATTGGAAACTTCTTGAAGTTCAAACATGATTTTTATTCTGAATTGATTCAGTTATTTGCTAGGGTTAAATTATGAAATTATGGTTTTGAGCTGAGACTATGTGGTCTCTAACCACTAAATTTGTCTAATTTTGTTAATATAGTTAGAGAATGATTTTTACCCTAAAATTTTTACAGGGCCTTGTGGATTGTCATGGAGAATTTTAAAGCCTTTGAATTGGTTGTTTGATATGCAAAATCAATCTTACTACTTAAGCATAAACTCTGCCAACATGCTGGAATTGAATCCAAGTATTGATTTGGTGATATAATGACTCTTAATTTAAGTATGATGAGTATGAATACATGCTATGGACTTCAAATGAATGAATGATAGAAATATGTTTGAAACATTATGAAATCAGAAATTTATGTTAACGCATATAGAAATGTGATGCATGTATATGTGAGCTTGAGGATGAGGTATGTGTTGAGTGAAGAATGAAAGTTCCCTTATAGTAAGGGCACAAAAAGTTCCGCTATAGTAAGGGCACGGAAAGTTCCCCTATAGTAAGGGCACAGATAGTTCCCCTATAGTAAGGGCACAAATAGTTCCCCTATAGTAAAGGCACAAAGAGTTCCTCTATAGTATGTTAAGGGCACAAAAAGATCCCCTTTATTATGTCAAGGGCACAGAAAAATAGGAATGATGTGTATGAGATCCCTTTCAATGTATCGAGGGCACATATAGTTAAGAATGAAGTACTATGATGTTGAATAGTATGGCATGTGTATATTAAGTGATTGAAGAATAAAAGCAACCCACTTTGGAAGGGTGATTTTAGAACTTTAAAATGAACTATTGCTATGCAGTGCATGATAACATTTTTTCTAGTAAACCGAAGTAGCTGGGATAATGGCGATAACATGGATTTCTTCATTGTGCACTTTGGGGATATCCTAATGAGAATTTTAGAATTGTCATTCCTTTGTGTTTGTATTCCCGTGTCGTCTCTAAGTTGATCCAGAGAACAATGAGGTCACTCCAAGGAGGATTTAAGTGGAAATTGCAGTAGTTTAGTAGAGGAGACTTGTATATGTTGTACTTAGTTATATATATAGGTTTGTAAATATAAAAGATAACATATGTACTGTAAAGCTCATAGAAGAGCTTTCCTTTGTATTTGACCTTGTATCAAATAAATATTGTTTCTTTGATATATATTTTGATAGAATCACGAATTAGTTGCTACATAATTTGAATGATTCTTGCTATAGATATTTAAGAGAGGTCCACTAATTTATAAGTAATAACTCCTAAGTATAATGTCATGACTTAAGGATGATATTGTACTTGGGAGGGTGTTACAAGCGTTGTAGCACTAAATGAGCTCTACGGTGCTCAGTCAAGTGTTGTCCCTTGCGTTTTCGCTCATTTTTGCAACCCCTCAGCTCTAAGCTCCTTTCAAAGAGTTCACAGCCTTGTTCTTAATGTTTTGCATTCAATCCAAAGCTCATGTGTACAAAACTATACGTAAAGAGGTAGGTTAAACACAACAAGCTATAATTATAAATTATTCAAAAATCATTGCAGTTGTTATTGATTTTATAAAACATGTACAATAAGTACCAAGTCAAAATCCTACTTATTTATATAAATAACTCAGTTAAACTTATGCTAAAAGCTAAGGTTTAGAAGGAAGATAAGTGGTATAAATATCCATTATCAATCCCCACTAGGCATCATAGCTAACTTTTTTCGGTGACATAACAAGACATAATTTAATTAAAATGTGAAATTATTTTATAAGGATAGTAAATGAAGCTTTTATTATTGTTATTTTTTTATTAGCATTAGTTATAATCATATCATGAGTTTTGTATAAATAGTAAGCATGCTAGAAATTATGCTCATGCAGAGTTTGTTAATATTTTTTATTGATTAAATTTTAAATAATTTTTAAAGAAATCTATTGATGTAATGATGAAAAATTACATATGGTAAGAATATCTTGATTTTTCTTTACTTATTATGCACAGTAAAAAGGATCATTATTAATTACAATGAGTACATTAAATATTCATTATATTCTACATTTTTAGTGTAGTCTTTATATTTCTCATCCTTTTCAACTATAAGATTTTTTAGGCTTTTTTGGTTAAATCATTCTTGACAATGCCACATATAACTATTCATGAAAAATATTGGTTTGGGAAAAAATGAACTCATATGGTTCAATGATTGGTCATGATTTCTATTTATTGTCATTGTGTAGCAAATTTTATGGGGAATTCTTTCCTTCCCAAGATGAAAGGCCACTTTGAGTCCTCCACTATTGAAATTATTCAAATGATATGTAATACTTTAGATCTACGTGTCCCTAGACAAATCTAGTATGGCCTTAGGGTCTCTCGAGATCCATCTGTGTGGCTAATAAGGCCCCAGATCTAGGAAGTCAGTATGAAGTGCAAGTCAAGCTTTTCTAACACCACTATAGTGGTACCTGACCGTTATAGTAGTCACGGTGTCCATGAGGTAAGGTCACGCTCTCTAATGATTGCTATAGTAGTCCAAGACTGCTATAGCGGTCATGTGCTTACCCAAGATGATACTTTGGTGGTGTCAACCATTATAGCAGCCATAAACTGCTATAGCAGTACCTCTCGATGTTAGATGTCTAATACGACATAGTTTTTTTTTATGAAACCCCACCCCATTTTAAACCCCCCCCCCCCCCGCCATGCATTTTTGAAGAGAAAACCAAAACCCTAACTCTCCTAACTTTTTTTCGTCCCTTCACTCTAATACCCACTTTATGCTCTCTTTTTCTCCTCCTCCCCCATGTTCTTTGTAACACCCCAAAATTCATTTAAAAAAATTTTATTTGAACTTTATTAATCAAAATTCCATGATTTTGATAGGGTTAGTTAAGATAAGATCGGTTTGCTAAACAAAAAAAAAATATGAATACTAGTCGTGCGAGCTCCACAGGCCCGTCAAGACCACTGAAACCCCAAAATTGAGATTTGGAGATGCCCGAGATTGAGAAAATAAAGAATTAAGGCTAGGAATGGGTAGGAATGAAGATTTTAGACCCGAAATTTAATTTCGAGCATGACTTAGTTTACCCGTTTGATTAAATTATGGTGTGTAGTTTCTTATACCGTATGAAACTTGTAGTGTAAGTTAGACACCTTATGAGACAAGTGTGTGGCTTAGAAGAAGCCATACCATTGCCTTTTCTAGGGACCAATGAGATGCTTCCAAAATTTCATGCATTTATCTTGAAGAAAAATAATTTTATCAATTACATTTATTACCCAAATTATCATAACATTACAAGACAACATCTTGACACATTTTCCCTTAGGATTTTTGGCCATAGCTCCTCTATACGGCCTCTCTATTCTCTTCTTCACCAAACACCATAATCTAGTGTGAAACTTCAAGCTACAACACTAATAATCCATAACCAAAGCACAAAACTACCATGTACTTCTTGAAACTCGCAAATCAACCCCTTATGGAAATCTTATATCATCATACCATCAACTATATTATAGTTCTTGCTATTCTAAAGAAGGTTTTACTTGGTTTAGATAAAAAATTGGGCATACAAGCTCTTGAAGGAAGTAAAGAACAAGAGAAAAATCTTAGAATAGCCAAGTAGGGCTTTCTTTAACCTCTTTTTCTCAAAATTGATTCTGAAATTTATATGAATGATTAAGCTTCAAATTTTTATTTTATTGGTTGATAACATATGAATATTGATGTGAATTTTGACAGAGAGTTTTGATGATGTTTGGAAATCCTTTTGCTAAAACTTGTTCGGATTCATGCTATTGGAAATTCCCAATTTCAGCAAACAGGTGAAATGTTCTAATTTTTCTCACTGATTTAGAGACATGATCATGAGCTGAAATTTTTATATGATGAAGCAAACATGTGGAAGTGTTTGTAGAAATTTTCTTGTCTCATCTTAAGCACTTTTACTATTTTTAAAAAATGGAAAACCGAATAGGTTAGGGTTTCTTCCTACACAATCCAGTTTGTAGTACTAAACTTGTCTAATTTTGTTACCATAACAAATGATGAAATTTTAAGCTGAAAATTTTACTAGAGGTTGAGGACATCTTGAAGTCCATTGGTAAAGTTTTATATGAATTTAGGTGATCATTTGATGGGTATAAAAATTGAGACTTCTGGCTATTGATTGAAACTGTGTAGTTTCTGACCTACGAAAATGTGGGATTTTATTAATATAGCTAGAGACCCTTTTATGCTTTGAAAGTTTTATAGGACCTTATTAACACACTTAATTACCTCTGAAAAATAGTTTTACTCTGTTTTAGTGATGTTTAACAATTTAACCATAATTTTCTTGATGGCTGAAATTCTAGCAGCATGCTAAATTAGCCAAAAGGATGATAAAATGATTATGACTTTGATTTGCTAATGTGAATACTTTAACAATTGTTTACATGTTAAAGAAAGCATAAGATTATGTTTCTTGGGCTAGAGAAAGTAAATCCGATCAATCGGGGAAAGTAAACTTAACTACCCTTGAATTGAGTCGGGAAAAGTAAATTTGACTAGCAATAGGTCTGTGTGAAAATTGGAGAAAATAAATCCGATGATCACGTAAAGGAATGAGCTTATAAGATCCATATGTACAGGAATGGGCTCAGAAGATTCGTATGTGAATTGGAAAGAAACTCCAAGGATCACATATAGGAATGGGCTCAAAAGATCCATGTGTACAGGAATTAGCTCAATCCTAAAAAGCAATATATTACCCATAGAGTGGTCAAAGCCACATGATCGATGGCCAAGACAAGTCAAAGTAACAATTGTCCTAAGTAGTCATTTATCTTATTTGTTAAGTGAATGATTTTAGCATCGATATTGAGTCCAATATATTTAAGTTGAAATTTAACATTACATGCTTTTTATGATGACATATGCATATTATGAGATTGAATAATAAAACGAATCCACTTCGTAAGCGTGATTTTACAACTTTAAAATGAATCTTGATACATGATGTGTGATCATATTTTTTTAATAAATCGAAGTGGCTAGGCAATGACGATGACATAGATTTGTATTATGCATTTTGGGGATATCCTACTGAGAATTTTAGAATTCTCACCTCATATGTTTTGTGTTTCTGTGACATCTCCAAATTGCTCGGGAGAATTATGAAGCTACCACTATAGAGGAATTTGATATGTATTAGCCCGATAGTTGAAGTCTCTTATCAATTTTATTTTGTTATGTATATATATTTGTAATTATATAAATAGACCAATGTATACGAAAGCTCATACAAGAGTTTTTCTTGTATTTGAATTTGCAGTTAATAAATATTATGTTATCTTTCTATATATTTTAGTAGAATTACAACTTAGTTATTGCACGAATCAAACGAATTTGTGATAGATATTTAAGTATGCTAATATATAAGTAATAACTCCTGAGTCTAATGTCATGGCTTAAGGATGATTTTATACTTGAGAAGCTGTTATATTCTTGAGTTTTGGTGTTGTTGTTTCTTATTGTTGTCAAGTTTAGGTATACCCCCAATATTCATAGAGTTTATTTGAAGTTATCCAAATTATTCATTTGTTTTGTTGTTTCTATGGCAAACATTGGCGCCATCCCCGCTCCACGGAGCTCTGTTGTTAACATCGCTAATTCTTCTCCTCCACACGAGTGAGTTTAATCCTGTGACCTATATTTTTTATTATTATAAATATTTTCATAGCCTATTGGGATAAATGCATGATTTTAGAGAATATTTTAAGATAAATATGGATTACTGAGGATTATGTCAAGTTTGTTAACTCCATGTTTTTCAAGTGAGCATGAAAGTTGTGTATAAAAACTCACGAGACCATTTTGTTACCAAATTGATTTTATTAATAGCTTGATTATATGAATATTTAGAAATAGTATGATTTCTCCCAATGTTTTTAGGAATTGCAAGTTTACGAGTTTTGTCTACTAATTAAAAGTTATGAAATATAGATAAGGTAATAGTGAGTTAACAGATGTAAGGGATCATTAACTTTGGTATCAAGTTATTCATTACAGGACAATTTCCCTTTATCAGAGATATCAGAGATAGAACCTAGTCACATATCCAATATGGGACCTTACAAGGAACCCACAAAGATCAGAGTAAATATAGAGAATATTATTGTTATGTATAGGTATATCCAGATATTTTTGTTTCTTTACTAGTTTATTGTTATGCATGAATTACAAGATCAATTGGTTTTGGATTTATTATGTATTAAATATCAAAATTATTTTACAGATGATGTATTTTATTTATATTATGTATTCCTATTGGTTGTCCCATATATAAGGGTTGCAGGTGAGAATCTACTCACTAAGTTTTAGATGAAATGTTCACATGTAGCATAACATTTATGTAAATGGAAGCACACCCATTTGCATTAACAATGTATAACTTGAGGCCTTTTGGAGTGGTCAACCATCTCTAGGTTCAGAGGGAGAGTCTTGTCTTTTCTTTTCTTCCATGATCAGCATCTTATCCTATGTGTTCATGTTCCTCAGGAATCATCATGCCTTCTCTAGGTCATACTTCTTTAGAGTTCTGGACCAGGCTTTGGCCACCCTCTCAAGAGTTTTGGCCAAATAGGTTGAGGCTAGGATAAAGCTATCCCCGACCCAATAGCCAATTAGCTTTAGAGCAGTTCTAGAGGATGGACCTGCCTACCTTTTAGGGACATTTCATGATGATGTTTTGCAAGTGTTCCTGTAAGAGATAAGAAAAATCACTAAGGTCATCCACTGCTCATCTGAGTAAAGCATAGAGTTGGCTGGCTTTTAGCTAGGAGGCCAGGTAACGACACGGTATAAGAAGTTCCTCCAAAGGCATGGTGACCCAGAGCCACCCTCCTAGGAGGAGGTAAGAGTAGCTTTTATAAGGAGATTCCTCTCGAAAAGTAGGTGTGCATAGATAGTGGAAGAGTTTCTGAGGTTCCGGTTGACTCTCGGTATGACAATAGCATAATAGGATGAGAGACTCAAGTATCTGGCACAAACAGCTTTGGGCACGCTATAGTCCAAGAATAAGATAGTGAGGTGATTTATTCAGGGGCTATCTAAAGACATGTTCCTCAACTTATAGCTGCATATTAGGACTGTGGACTATGCTTAGGTGATGGATATAGCTATTGGCCTTAAGAGTAGCTTAGTAGAGAAAAAAGCAACTTCTGATGCTCACAAGAGGGCTGAGATTCAAGGTTCTTTTCTTGGAAGAGCTAGCTTGATTAAAGCACCGGGTTACCAAGGCCAATAGTGAGTTTAGTAGGGTAGGGTCACCTTCTCAGTGCCCACCCCGATATGGCTTACTACTTCCCAGAGTCAAAGTAGAGGTGGCAGCCAGCACAATGGCTAGGGATCAGTTCAAAGTCGTTGCCCCGTATGCCAGACTTGTAGAGGTGACAAATAGGATAGTGCATGATGAGAACCTCTGTGTGTTATTGTTGTGGCCAATAAGCCCATAAGAACATGGAGTGTCTATTCCGTCAGGGAGCTTCCAGTCAAGGGTCAACAAACCCATCATTTTAACTCAGTCCTTTTAGTCGATGACCTAGGGTGGCTTGACTGCCCTTGTAGATAGAGGTACTAGGGGCAAGGGCTCTAGAGGTAAATGATGTAGTGGTAGAGGCTTAGGCGGCAAAGGTCAAGGTGGTAGGGGACAGCCTCGTCTGTTTGCTTTGACTCGTTAGGAGGCATAATAACTAATCGGCAAGTGCATTGAATCGTTCAAGTAGTAAAACACGGTAAATGAGTATCATCCCATGAGGATTGAGTTTACCAAGTAACAGTTCACCAGTTCAATTTCTAAATAGAATATTGTAAAAATTTTTATAACAAAGAATGCTAAATGTAAGAACAAAACAAACAAGAAATTAATGTAGTCAAGGGTCAGATTTCAGTTTACTCTTCCAATGAAACCTTAGCTTTTTAGTTAACCAAGTTCTAATATCTCACTTGATGGTTGAATTTTCAATTTGATCAATAACTAATTCTTTAGCTTATTAATTCTCCTCTATCTTCTTGAAATTCCCTAATTTCTTAGATCAATTCCAATAAGTAGAATGGCATACAATAGGCAAAATGAAATCTCAAGAACTACACTATCAACATCATCTATTCCTAGATAGATATCAATAATGATGCTCATCACATGAGCTAGCACACATATGAATCTCCCAATCCAATACATGAGCCCTAAATCAAGGTATGAGTTTTCACTTCATACAAATCATGAAACTAGTGATAATCACTCAAATGTAGAAAAACAAACTTGATTAAATCATCACCCCCACCAAAATGTTTAACTACACATGATAGAAAAAGAAAGCAAAATAGAAAAAAAAAAGAGTAGAGTGCACCAAAAATCCAAGATTGGAGTGATGATTCCTCAATCTATCCTCTTGTAATTGTTGTTTGCCTTTTCTCTGGACTTAGAGAGTGTAATTCCCTAATTCTAACCTAAAAACCTCCTCAAAAAGACCGTGTCTCAGTATTTAAAACGTGAATATCTCAAATAGATCGCGCCGCAAGCATTGGAGCGCCAAGTTTTGGCTTTGGGATGCCAAGTTCAGCTGACAACATTAGTTTGTGCAGACCTGTGGGTGTTACGACGTCGGGTTTGGGCATTATGATGCCAAGACACATTTGAAGATTTTTTTTTCTATAGGCGCTAAAACGCCAAAAGCTGGCATTGGGATGCCAGATTTTGAACCTTTACTCTGTAACGCCTTAATTTTTCCTGTATGCAAAATGACTAAAATGCCTCTAAGGTCATTTCTGCCTGGAAATCACGGACGGCCGGTCCAGGCTATCCTCAACGGGTTAGTTTAATGTTTGAAGGGGATTAGATATGTTATGGGTGTTATTAGAGGTGAAAACCTCAATTCTTGATTTTTTCCATCCACAAAATTACCAAAATATCCCTGTGGTAATTTAACACGGAATTAAGATACAACCGAACATCACCCGGAAGTTAGAAATGCTAATTATAAGTGCCACATGATATCTGGAAAAGTCTAGTGGTCCCAAGGAGTTTTTGTATAAAATTACCTTTTTGCCCATAATTAGTGCCAAATGAACTTAATTAAGTAATTAAGGAAATATAGGTAATATTAGACTCTAATTAAAGATAAATTAATTTTATTTATTAATCTTGAGTTAAAATAATTATTTGAGGTAAATTAAGGCCTAAGATTTTTTAGGGAAGTTTAAATCCCTTTCTTAATCAATAGAGCTCATAAGACATTATGTCAAGTCAAAGGCAAATAATATTTTCTCTCTCCTTTCCCTAAAATTAGGAAATATGTTGGAGTTTAAATTTCAAACTAATTGAGCTTAACTCAACTATATGTGCAAGACCATTCCCTAATCATATCTTGAAAGGCCTTGAACACTTGGTTACTAACCCAAACACCCTAAACTATTAACTAATTAAATTTATCTCTAATCCATGTCCTAATACATATGAAACATGAAATTTTTTCCCCCAAGAAGCCCTCCAAGGCCACAGACTCCTCCCCTATTTTCACCTTCATATTTTAATTTTTTTTAACACCAATAGATTGCCAAAACTCACATTCCTTTCCATTTACTTTTATGTTGTTGTCTTGCTCAAAAAGTTTGGCCAAAAAATTATTTTTTCTCTCTCAACTCAAAAGCTCTCCTTTTCTTCTTCCTCCACCTTCAAGAGACTCCATTTCCAACCTCTACCCAAGCTATCAACCTCAAACCACCACATCTTTATCTTAGATCAACTCCCAAACACATATCTTTACCATTCATAAACACAAAATCACAAGAAAAATCTTCCTCCTGTTTTGCTTCCTCTTGGCTGAAACTAGCTTTATTCTAAGAAAAGAGTTGTTCTTCTCATTTCTTTGCAAAAGATAAGCTTTCTCTTGCAAAAAGAAAACACACTTAGTAGGGATCTTATTTTTATGTTATTTCTCTTATTTCTTCTTTGTCATTTTCGGTTTGTTTGTTGGTTGATGGTCAAGACCATATCTTGATAATGAGGGTTCTTGATGTTGGTTGTGAAGCCATCATATATTTGACCTATAGAGCTCATGGCTTGATTTTTGGTTTCAAAAGAATATGAAAAATGGAATGTTTGTTGGTTTTCTTTGGTTATTTCTTTTGAGCTTGATGGTGAGTCCAAGAAATGAGGTTCTTAGAACTATGGTATTGAGAGACTCTAAGGTCATCTCAATTTTATTAAAATTTATTGGGCTTAAAGAGTTCCATTCTTTAAAAAGTCTTTAGTTTGGAGCTTAATAAGATATAAAAAGGATTGCATTCATGTTTATGTTTCAAGCTCTTGCATTTCATGTTTAAATTTCAAGTCTTGCATATCATATTTAAATTCTAAGTTATCACCTTAAATCTTAAAGATAAGAAAATGGAATTGCATTTTCATGTTTAAATTCCAAGTCTTGCATATCATGTTTATATTTCAAGTTATCACCTAAACCTTAAAGACTTGAAATGAACTTGTATTCTCATATTTATATTCCAAGTCTTGCACATCATATTTATATTTTCAAGTCATCACCGTATAATGATAAGAATTAAAATGAGACTTGCATAGCATGTTTATGATTCTAGCAATTACCTAGATCTCTAAAGCTCAAGACTTGCTTCCTTTATCTTAAATCGAAATTTTTATCATGGACACATCTTGATATCTACATTTTGGCCTTATGAGGGTTTGGGTTTTGTGTAATGCCTGGTGACAAGGGCAAGAATGATCGCTAGTGTGAGAAGGCATGAACAAGGAGCAGCTCCTAGCAAGGCCTCTAAGCAAAGGGGTACATGAATGAACTGATTACACACCCGAATGAGAGAGATCTTGAGACTGTATAGGTATGGGACTATACAGTTAAAGATGGCTTATATGAATTGATTTGTACTACCTATACCAACAAGATGCATATTCTTTCGGTAGCCCATCACTAAAGAACTCCACAGTTAAGCGTGCTTGACTTGAAACAATTTTGGGAAGGGTGACTAGCTAGGAAGTTTTTCTAGGAAGCATGTGACTGAGGACAAAGCATGTTGAAAAAACCAGTGTTGGTTTGTGGGGACAGTCGTCAATCCATAAAGCAACAGGGGATGTTACATTTTGAAGTTGGTTTTTTTTTTATTTTGAGGCTTGAATCTTGTTTCTATGATGTACAAAGAATTTTTGAAAGATCTAGGAACTCAAAAGGAGTGGAAATGTAATTTCTAAGTGATTAACAACCTATTAATGAAATCTTTAGTTTTGCTACTATTTTGACATTTTTATCGAAGTTCTCAAAGAGATAAATTAGTTTCAAGTATGTTCTATGTCTTAGAATAGTCTTAGAGAAAAACTAGTAACTAGAAAGGATTAAAAATGTGATTTTCTAAGCTTTTAGAAATTAAAATTATGGTTACTGATTGGTATTAATTAAATCAGTAAGGTGTTGTCTAGCCTTGTTTAGAAGTGCAAAATTCATTAATAATTGTTGTAAAAAATTTTTTTAGCATATTGGGAAAGCTAGTAACTAGAAAGGATCAAAAATATGATTTTCAAAGCTTTTAGAAATTGAAATTCATGGCTACTATTTTGGTAATGTTTAATTCTGGAAGGTGCTATTTGGTACTACCATGATGGGTAAAAATCATTAATAATTGTTGTAAAAATTATTTTTGGTGTCCTAGGTGCTTAAAAGAATAATTAGAAGTGTTAGTTTGAACCGTTTTACAAGATATGGCAAGTTGTGTTTTAAACTATCATCATAGAATTATGGCCAAAAGGATTTAATTAGAGTTAGTAATGATTTTAAATGTGTCCATGTATTCAAAATATCATTTATGATGTTTGGAAAAAGTTTTAGAAGTATTGACATTTGTTGTGTCAAAAATAAGAAACTTTGCACTTTGACCCCTAAAGACTATTAAAATTTGGTCTATGGCCCAAAAAGGTTTTTATGATAAGTTTAAATGATTTTTGAGTGTTATAGATCTCTTAAAAGCATAGATAGATGTTAAGGACTATTAGTTTGAGAAAATGTGTTAAAAGGAGAATGTACACTTTGACTCGTAATCCTTGAGGAATTGCAGTTTTGACCCCTTTTAGGACTCAAGTGTAATTATTGTCAACTTGATGATATTAATATGAATTGATGACTTAGCATGCTTAATTCTTGAATTATGCAAATGATGATCTCTAGTATATTGTATATATCCTGTTGAGCATAGCATATGCATTAACTGAGCCCAGTCCTTCATTTTTGGCATCCTAGGTAGGAGCATGTTTACGATTGTGAGATGTTGATGATAATATGCTTATGGATATATGCAAAGAATGTGATGCATACTTATGTGATCAATGACATGACGATTTGTGGCATCTTATGATTATGATTGAATAATTAATGTGCATGACTTAAGTGTTTTATGAGCATGAAATATTAAATGATAAGTTATGATTATAAGTTCATGTTTGCATTTCTAGATAACATGCTAAGATTAAAGGTGAAATAAAACACATGGACATGATCTTCTAGACTCTGAGAATTAAAGGTTAGGAGAGGTGATCCAATAAGGTGATTCTTTAGACTCCAGAAATTAATGGCTATGAAAGATGATCCTATGCCCCTATCCCGCACTCTAGGAGTCGGGAATTTAGCTTATTGAAAGGATAAGTATAGACTACTGACGACTAGTTAGGTATGAGCTCATAACCTAAAACACTCAAGAGGAGAGAGTATTAGGTTGCCCCTATAGAAAATAGAATAAGAAATTTAAATCACTTAAAAGATTAATGAGGAAAGATCATGTTCGATGGATTTACATTTTTTATGCTATGCCCATTTACTATGGTTCTTATGATATCTTGTTTGTGGCATTGATATGCATTCATGACTTAGTATAATGCATCCATGACATTAAAATTCATGCTAAAATGTACAGGCCTCAGCTAATGACATTTGAAACTTAATAAATGGACCTAATACATATCCTCACTATTTTTATAATGAAACCCGAGGTTCCTGATGACATAGATGATGACACATGATAGGAGGGGAAAGCCCTACTGAGATTCTTATATAAGTTTCTCATCCCTTCTTTCTTTCTTTTTCGTCTCATGTTTAGAGGTTGATGACCACCTTTGCAATCTACATTGACGCCTTCTCATGGGAGATGCACTATGACCCAGTCAACCAGTCATACCATTTCGTAGGTCATTGTGCTGTTTGTCTATTCTTGTTTTGGACTATCCCTTCACACATCTTGTCATTAACGTCTAGTTCTCCCCTGCTGCTCCCTTCACGGATGACTTTGCCTTCAAGTTACGCATGCCCGCGTACTCAACAATTCCCTCGTGCCCATATTGCCGTATCATCCATTCAAGACTTTGCGGTCTATATACCACGATCACCACCTCGCCCTACTGAGCCATGGTCAAACCCATCAGAGGATTTACTCACCCAACTTTCTTCCAATGGCTCTGCCCCCACCATTCCTATGGAGATGGGAGGTGATAGTGACAGAGAGGCTACTGTCATGCAGTCGTTGAGAGGAGCTACGTTTGTCCATAGAGAAGCTACTCGACCCCGCCAAGGTGGCCATGTTCAACCTATCAATCATCTTGCCATACCTAACAAGCTGGCTAGTTAGATTGGTTACCTTCTTCCCTCATGGGAGCATCGGCAATAGTAGTCGGCAGTGGACCTCTTGGAGCCCCTGTGCCCTTTTAGTGGAGAGGATAGCCTTCTTTTGTTTTTTTTTTTCATTTGAGGTTATCTATTCTAGGTGCACCCCAATAGGTGTAATGAGAGGAAAGGTCTTTATTAGCTTGTTTGTAGTTTCCTTCTACTTATGGTTCATGTATATTTTGGGATAATTGTACTAAGCCCAACTTTTGTTGGTGGGCATAATGCTACTATATATGTATGTTTTGATGCGTGAAGCGGTCAGTATTTGATGATATATATATACATACATACATACATACATACATATATATGATGATATAATTATGTCCATGATTTGTGGTGTTGTATTTTATACGTGCCTGTGTCTTGTTACTATATTCTTTTCTTATATGCAGGAGGTAGGATGTAGTTTATTTGGTATGCGTGGGTCATATTTTGTTTTTAAAATTTTTTTAAAAAATTTACCTATATTTTTACTAAAGTATTTCCAAGAGTTTAAGTTAAGAACTAGAACAAAAGAGTAATAACTAATTAATAATTAACTTAAATACGTCCTAGACGTGTCAAGTTAAATATTAGGGTGTTACATACTCTTTTTTTGTGATTTTCTCATAATTCTGAAAGTAAAATAACAAATTATACTAAAATCAAGATAAATTCTAAAATATACTACACTAATCACAAAACATGCTAAACTCCTAAAACTCCAACAAAAGATGATCATCAAAGATTAATTTGGATGCTTAAAACATTTTAAATATCAATAAATTGATAGAACATCACACCCCCAAATCTAAGATGTTGCTTGTCCCTAAGCAAAGGAAAAATCAAAAGACTAACAGATTCTAAAACACGAATCATGTGTTATACATGCTCTCAAAAACTCCTTATTACCACATTTAAAAAAAATGAGCACAAGAATCATAGTTATGAAATCACCATATGCAACCTATATCACCCAACCAAAATGTACAAGCTCATAGTTTAGTTCCAAATTAGTATCCCAGATTAGATTATGCCCTTATTCAGAAATTAACCCAAATTCAAACCACATTCTCATCCCTATCTCCACTAATGTAGAAGCAATGCATCAAGATGATCAAAAGGTTCTTTTAAAGCTTATAATGTTAGGCCAAAGGTTAAGGCTAAGAAAGAAAGAGAAAGGAAAATTTACACTAGGTCAAGTACATAGAAGCATGCATCACAAGTTATAAGAAGCTGAAGCATACTATTCCTCATTGATTTTACCTTTTATTTGTCTTTCAGAAAAGAATTTTTTTTTCTTTTTCTTTTTTTGGTTTGCAATATTTTTATTTTTCTCCTCTTTGCTCTACTCTATTGCATGTACACTTTTGTTTTCCTTTTGATAGAAGACTTAATCAAAATAACTTAATTCAAGAGGAGCAGCACTAACTATAAATAAAGCATGAAATGCACAACTTCAAATACCTAACAAAATTTATTAAGGGTATGATTTTTTTTCTTTTCTTATGGTTAAAAAGGGAGGGGAAAATCAAAGGTGGAAACAAAAGAAAAAGGCCTTGATCATTTTTTTCAAATTCAAAAAGGACCTAAGGATATATATCATGAGATTAGCTTGAAAGGCTCAAATGCTCAAAAAAAAAAATTACCTTAATCATTTCACCAAGATGCACTACTCTAGGATTTGCCTTAACAAGGAATCAAATATAATCTAAGATAGGTGTCAATCTTAATAAACCACATAAGCTTTCTCTAGAAAAATCAATCTAGTTTATCCTCACGAAAATGCATAATCTCAGTTTAAACTATCAGCACGAATTATGAATGAAAGCATTATGCATCACAAACATTGTGCTCATAACACTCAAGTTCAAGCAAAATCAGCACAATCATTAAGCATTCAACACAACTCCTAAAAGAGAACTTTGACACACTTACAATTCATAAACTCCTTTTCTTTTAAGACTTGACTCTATGACGTAGAAAAGTAATACTTAGAAAAGAAATGAAAAAAAGGCACCATAATTAAAATGAAAACAACAGCTGAAACTGAATTAAACTAAAAGGAAAGGTAACTCCCTTGCAGTTATCTGTTGCTCATTTGCTTAGCATCCTTGCCATTGTCTAGGCAGTGGAGGTGTAGGAAAATCTTTCAAGTTAACTCTAATGGTTTGAGCACAAGCCCAAATCCTGTTTTATTTCTCAATTTCTTTTGTTATGAGTTGACATGGAATAAGGGGTAAAAATTGCTAATGCAAGATAAAATAAAAAAATAGAAAATATTTTTGTGGCCGACACTATATATATCCTCCTACAAAGGCTCTAAACTCAAGGAGGCACTCAAGCCAAGTCAACAAACACTAACTACTAAGCAAAAGATAATAAATATGGGTTGCTTCCCAAAAAGCACTTTTTTGATGTCATTAGCTTGAATTGTGAAAAACACACTAATCAAAAGTATCAAAAATGTATATTTTCCTTATAAATAAGAGGATTACCAAATACTTTTCACAAACATGCACATGGATAAAAGATAACAAAGGAGAGATAAAAGCAGTTTTCTTGTTAAGTGGGAGATAAAAGCACTAAACAAAAGTCTCTCTTTATTTACATTTTCCACATCTTTTAACATAAAAGCCCCATTCAATTTCTCAGAGATCTCAGTTATTCTATTTTCATAGTCATCATGCATCAGTGGCTCATAATATGGGCACAAACATGTAGGGTGCACATATCTAGCACATACACAACAAAAATCAAGTCATGATAGCCATGTTTTAGCCTCATAAAAAGGACACAAACAAGTCATGTAATTGAAACAAGAACAAATATCACAACATGAGAAAAAAATTGGGCATTTCGTTGCTAGATGTGCAAAACTCCCACAAATTTCACAATAATAACCATCCATAGAAGAAAAAAACTAAAATAAAAAATATAAATTAGAAATCTATTGGTTACAAATGATGTTGACAAACACCCAATCCCTAGCAACAGTGCCAAAAACTTGATAACTAATCGGCAAGTGCACCAAATCGTTCAAGTAGTAAAACACGGTAAGTGAGTATCATCCCACGAGGATTCATTTTACCAAGCAACAGTTCATCAGTTCAATTCCTAAATAGAATATTGTAAATTTTTTTATAACAAAGAATGCTAAATATAAGAACAAAAAAAAATTAATGTAGTCAGGGATCAGATTTCACTTGACTCTTCTAATAAAACCTTAGCTTTTTAGTTAACCAAGTTCTAATACCTTACTTGATAGTTGAATTTCCAATTTGATTAATAACTAATTCCTTAGCTTATTAATTCTCCTCTATCTTCTTGAAATTCCCTAATTCCTTAGATCAATTCCAATAAGTAAAATGGCATACAATAGGCAAAATGAAATTCTCAACAATCACACAATCAACATCATCTATTCCTAAATAGATATCAATGATGGTGTTCATCACATGAGCCAGCACACATATGAATCTCCTAATCCAATACATGAGCTAAATCAAGGTATGAGTTTTCACTTCATACAAATCATGAAACTAGTGATAATCACTTAAATGTAGAAAAAGAAACTTGAATCAAGTAAAGAAATAAAGATAACATCATCCAAAACAAGTTACATCATCACACCAACAAAAATATTTAACCACATGACAGAAAAGAAAACAAAATAGAAAAATAAATAGTGCACTGAAAATGCAATATTTAGAGAGATGATTCCTCAATCTCTCCTCTTCTAATTGCTACTTGCCTCCCCTATGAAGTTAGAGAATTTATTTCCCAAATTCTAACCTAAAAACTCCTCAAAAGACTGTGTCTCAATGTTCAAAATGTGAATATCTCAAACAGATCACGTCGCGGGAGTTGGGATGCCAAGTTCAGCTGACAGCATCAGTTTGTGTGGACTTGTGGGCATTCCGACACTAGGTTTGGGTATTATGATACCAAGACACATTTGAAGATTTTTTCCTGTAAGTGTTAGAATGCCAAAAGTTGGCGCTGGGACACTAGATTCTAAACCTTTACTCTTATTTTGTGATTTTCTCATGAACTTGAAAATAAAATGACAAATTATAATAAAATCAAGATAAGTTCTAAAATATAATAAACTAATAGCAAAACATGCTAAAACTCTTAAAACTCCAACAAAAGATGATCATCAAAGGTTAATTTGGATACTTAAAACACTTTAAATATCAACAAATTGATGGAACATCAAGGAGACGGTGTCCAATGCAGTTGTGGTAGGAATAATCAGAGTTTGTTCTTATGAGGATTTTACATTAATAGATCCCGGGTCTGAACGAAAGTTGCCGTCTACCTCCTCAAATTAGAAAATTAGTTTAATGCTAAGTTGCACCAAAAATTTAGTAAAGGGCATAACCTAGATCATCTCTCAAGGAGGCTTCAATACTTAGTTGTGAAAGTTAAGGGTTTTGAAGCATGAGAATTAAAACAACTAAAATTTAAAGTTAATAGTAACAACATAATAGCAACAGTGAGGAAAGCACTAGTTAAAGCATTCCTAGGATTAGAAATTACTTATTATTGACCGAATATTGTGGCTATTAGTAATCAATTACTAGTAACTCTACCAATGATCGATCAACCTCTAGAATTTGATCAATGCAAATAACTAATGTACGAGATCTCAATTTATCTAAAAATCACATTAATTTAATGAACCAATTGCTATAGCCTAACTACCAATCGGAAAGTTGATTCTAATGTTCTCCCTCAAACATAAACCAATAGATCTATCAATTTATGCTCAAGGGGTTTCCCTAAACGAAGATCACTAACTTAGTTATCCCAATAAAGATTATTGCAATCAGCACAATAATTATAGGAATAAAAACTGCATAATATTAAGAAAACCAATGTATTTAATATCAAAAAAGGTCTCAAACATTATCCCAATCTATTTGAAAACCCTACAATTGTAAAGAAATCTACTTTTCCATCTCTTGAGGATTACAACAATGAAGATAAAAGAAAACCTGAAAATAATGGTAATAATCTTTGCCACAATCTCCAAGACAAAGCACCTTCACTAATGGATCCCTAAGAGAGAGAAGAATAGAGAAGGAGAAGAGGGATGTAGAGAGAGAATAATAGTAACCTAATTGTAGATCTAAAACTAAGTCAAAAGCTAGGGTAAAAGTCTATAATAATTCCTTAAATACTACTCTTTAAAATAGCCTAAATTGGGATCCAAAAACATATTAATTATCTGCCAGTCTGCCATTGCACGAGCACTGCAGCACTAAATGAACACTGCAGTGCTCATTAGAACGGTGAGGCCAAAAATTTAATGGTTGTCATTCTAGCAGTGCTCACCCGAATGTGAGCCTCTACGCTTTTTCTTCCTCTTTAGCTCCAAGCTACTTCCTAATAGTTCCTAGCCTTGTTGTTGACATTTTGCACTTGATCCAAAGGTCCTGTACATAAAACCACACTCAAAGAGAAAAGTTAAATGCAACAGGGTGTAGTTACAAATTATTCCCAAAATCAATACAGAGTCAATAATGTTATTCAAATTACGCAATGTGGAATAAATCAAAATCTTTATTAATTGCATCAATAATACAATAAAACTCTTGCAAAAAATGAAGGTTTGGTAGTAAGATAAGTAACATAAATGCCCTTTATCAAACTCCTCTACACTTAAGCTTTCATATGTTCTCATGTGAAACTTAGATCAAATCAAAGCATGGATAAGAAGTAGTATACGAGAACCGCACCAGATTCCTAACATTAAAAATGCATAATGCATGAAATTAAATGAAAATATACCAATCTAATTAACCTAGAGGCACAACAGTAAGTTTTCACACCAACAATTAAGAGAATTACAGCAAGCAAGGCATGAACATGAAAATAACACATAGTAGAATTCACATATGATGCATGGACCAAGTACAAAAATCCTCCCAAGGTCAGTGTTTGTCACTTATTCACCCGAGTATTTGGGGTTATGATGTTCACTCAATCACCTCAAATGATCATGCATTACCATAGGCTTGCTACGGGCCTCATTCTCCATTTTGTCACACATACATGCATACTGAATCAAGATGACTTACCTTTGATTGAAATGGGGTTTAGGTGAAGGTGGGTGATTATGTAGGTCAGTGAACTAAACCTCTAGTCAAAGGAGAGTAAATGCATACACCAAGAATACAAGTTCCTAAGGGTACACTTTGTCCAAATTAACACAATCACAGGGCTTTCTTTTGCAATGTGGCACACCTTCAACTTAAACTTTTTTTCAAATTTTTTTTTTCAATCAATCCTTTTAATCTCATTTCTTTAATTTTTTTTTCTTCTTAGCGTGCCACTTGCTGAATTTGTTTTTGTACACATTATTCTTCCCCTACACCTAAATTGGGGCATGTCCTCATGCTCTGCCCTACACTTATGCTCAAGTACATATAAGAAATGCATAAATGTTCTCCTAAAACTAAAAGGTTGGGAATTATCATGGTTTTTCACTTTTAGCTAAGGACGTGCTAAAATAAAGGAATGGGTAGTAAGGCTCAAAGGGGCTGAATTATGGTAACATGCAAAGGATGACTATATGGACAAGGGGCTATAAACAAGAAAAATACCTCAATCATATTCAAGCATGTACATGGAAACATATTTTCAAGCAAGACCCTAAGTAAGTTCTAGAATACAACTCCAAAGAAGGAACACACATGAACAAATAAGGATGGCACATAATGGTCTAATCAAAAGGCTCAAAATCTCATAGGTAAAAGTGCATGTACTCAATCTAAACAACACAATGAATCCACCAAGCATACAATACAAAATAAAGTTAATGTCAAGCATGTTGATATAGTGCATGTAGTGTGAGCCTATGCATGTGACCTCTAAACTGCCAAAGGGATGGTGTAAAATGCAAATAAATAAGTATGATGCAAGACTCAAAAATAAAATAAAAATAAATAAAATGCAGAAAAATAAAAAGAAAAGGTAAAGAAAAAAAACCTCATGGGGGGTCATCTCCCACCCAGTACTTTACTTTAACATCCCTAAGTTGGACGGTCAGGACCCTCATGGAGGGTGTGCAGCTTCAATCCACAGATAGGCTATCTAAGCCCCTAAATCTGTGGGGGTCTTATGGAGGTACATCAGTCGAGGCCCATCAATGTCACACCGAATCATTCTTGAGTTCTCTAACTCAATTGCACCATCAGGGTGCACATGGGTGACCAAAAATGGTCCTTTCCATCTCGACTTCGGCCTTCCAGCCATCAGTTTTTCCCAAAGCTCATGCACCAAGATCCAGTGCCCTTCACAGGGCTTCTTTTCAACTATGGGCTATTCTTGAAGGAGCTAGCAAACTGATGATTAATTCCTGGGTGTGTACCTATATCTGAAAACTTAGAAGATTAAAAAACAACAAGTACATCATATCCTATGGAAGAAGAAAAAGTAGGGAAAAAGGGATTTGGATTCTTATAGAGTAGATTCCACAAGCATCATCAACTAAAGAATTAATGACATCAATGCTAAACATGGAGTGTTCCTCATCGGGATGTTTCATCCATTAGATAAGTTAAATTGAACTTTCATGTCCCCATACTCCATGGATAATGTGTCAGCATGAACATCAATCATAGTTCAAAAAGGTTTTATCCAAGATCAATGTATGCTGGCTAACATTAGTGTCATTCTCCATCTCAAGCATATAAAAATCAATAGGGAATATTAAATCATTTACCTATACCAGAACATCTTCTAATACTCCCTCTGGCTTGATAATGATATGGTTAGCAAGCTGAATTTACAACCCGATTGGCTTGAGCTCTCCAAAGTGCAAGGACTAGAAAAGTGATTCAGACATAATATTAATGTCTACTCTGAGGTCAGCTAGGGATTTTGTGATATGCAAGTTCCTAATGGTACAAGGAACATGGAATGTGCCCGAGTCCTTGCCCTTGGTTGGCTGGTTGTGTAACATCCCCTGCTGCTTTATGGATTGACGACTATCCCCACAAACCAATACGGGTCTTTTCAGCGTGCTTTGTCCTCACTCACACGCTTCCTAGTAAAACTTCCCAGGAGGTCACCTATCCCAAAATTGCTCCAAGTCAAGCACGCTTAACTGTGGAGTTCTTTCAGTTTGGGCTACCGAAAAGAAGATGCATCTTGTTGGTATAGGTAGTACAAATCAATTCATATAAGTCCTCCTTAACTGTATAGTCCCATACCTATATAGTCTCAGGATCCCTCTCATTCAGGTGTGTAATCGGTTCATTCATGTACCCCTCCGCTTTCGAAGTCTGCCAAGAGCCGCTCCTTGTCCGTGCCTCTTTGCACCGGCGATCACTAACCGACTTCGCAATCCCCGGGCATTACAGGTTGCTTGGTCTGATGATAGAGCAAACATTTACCCCTATTGTCCTCCTTACTGCCCTTGATCTTCCTCCTATTGGTGCATAGATCTTTCAAGAATTTTGCATATTTAGGAATTTGCTTGATTACATCCAATAAAGGAATTTTCACTTGCACTTTTGGGAAAGTTTCCAGTGTATCCAGATCCAAATCTGTTGTAGTGATTTTTTTGGGATAGGTTCTCTAAGGGAAACACAGTGAGGAGTGAAGTCCTAGTTTCTGATAGCTTTGATTGAGCACTGTAGCGTTATTTTAATTCTGTGGTGCTCACCCAAGGAGTTATCCACCTTCTAATCACCAGTAGAAGTATCATCACGCTTGGCTGAGCGCTACAGCACTTCCTAAGTGTGTGGCACTCAATAGAAACCTTTTCAAGCTTATATTCTCCTTATTTTTTTTCCTCTACAGGCCTAATTATCTTTGGAATTTTTGTCTTAAACCTCAAAGTGATTGAACAGACATTTCCCCTTGGTATAGGCATGGTTTGGGAGGGTAGTTGGGTAGCTAGGGCTGCTGGCTCTGATTATTTTTCATTTGAGTCACCTCATTTCTTAGCTGGACATTTTCTCTTCTAATTTCCTGTATTTGCTCCATCATCATCTCAGTCATAGTAAGATCTAAAGATGGAGGTACAAGGAGGCTAGTTGCCTCTGATGAGGTGCCAAGTATTTCTACTGTGAAGAATAGCCCTCTGGCTAAGAATTGTTCCCCCACCTCAGATTAGGATGATTTTTCCAATTTGGGTTATAAGTGTTCCCAAATGGAAATTATTTTGGCTGGCTCTGAAAGGGCTTTGTTGATGCCACCCTAGTGGTTGAGTCTTCTTGTAATGTTGGGCACATATCAGTGTTATGGTCATGTGAGGTACATATGCCACAAATCTTGGAAATCATTGGAGCTGCTGCCTGGTTCATCATCAATCGCTGCACAAAGCCAGAAAGCTGCTATAAAGTCTAGGTCAACACTGGATTTTCTAGCTGGCTTACTTCATAAGGCCTTTAGTAGTTGTGGCTGTACTGGAACCAAATTGTTGAAACCATGTTTTCAATTAAAGCGCAAGTCCCTACCAGAGTCTTATCACTCCTCCACTAGCGGCATCTATCATACATCTATTAGTAGGTACCAACCCCTTATAAAAGTACTGAAGGATGAATTATTCTAAAATCTAACAGTTGGGGAAGCCTACACAAAGGAGCTTGAAATGCTTTCAATACTCATGGAAAGTCTCATCTGATTGGTGAATCCCAAAGATCTCCTTTCTGATAGCAGCTACTTGGGAAGTGGGAAAATACCTCTCCAAGAAAAGTTTCTTCATCCCTATCCAGTTGTTTACAATCCTATCTGGCAAATTAAAAAATCAATTTTCTATAACACCCTCTAGGGAGAAGAGGAATGCTCTCAATTTGATATCATCTACCTCCACCTTATTAGGCCTTATACTAGAGCATACCATGTGTAGCTTCTTTAAGTGCTAGTGGGGATCTTCGCCAGACAGCCCATGGAACATAGGTAAAACATGAACTATGTACACCTTGAGCTCAAAATCATTGTCTAGTCTTGGGTATGTAATGGCCAAAAGCTGCTAGGTGAAGTCAGGAGCGGTGAGCTCCCTCAGTGTATGCTTCCATTCTCCCATGTTTGTTGTACCACCCAAAACACTAAATAGAATATCAGAATGCTCAAAAGGTTTTGCTTGTTGATGCTTTGTCTATCTGATTTTTCTCAAAGTTTTATTAATCTCAGAGTCAAGAGGTTTCAAATTTCTAACAAATAGGGAATGCCTCATACAAGATAATAGAATTTTTTTTTTGCAGAAAAGATTAAATAGTAAAAAATTGAAAGCAATAAATAAATAAAAATAAAATAAAATAAAAACTGGAATAAAATAAAAATTGAGAAAAATAAACAACTAAATTTTAATGCCTCCATGGTAACGGCACCAAAATATGAATGGAGGTTGTCGCCTACCTCCTCAAATTAGAAAATTACTTTAATGCTAAGTTGCACCAAAAATGTAGTAAAGGGCACAACCTATGTCGTCTCTCAAGGAGGCTTCAATACTTAATTGTGAAAATTAGGAGTTTTGAATAATGAGAATTAAAACAATTAAAATTGAAAGTTAATAGCGACAAGATAATAGCAATGGTGAGGAAACCACAAGTGCAAGGTGTTCCTAAAATTGGAAATTTCTTATCATGAACTAACTATTAAACCTATTGGTGACTATTAGTAAAAAAATTACTGGCAACTTTACTAGTGGTCGATTGACCTTTAGAATTTGATCAATGTAAATAAAATGTAGGAGATCTCAATTTATCTATAAATCACATTAATTTAATAAACTAATTGCTACAGCCTAACTACCAATTGAAAAGTTAAGTATAATGTTCTCCCTCAAACATAAACCAATAGATATATCAATTTATGCCCAAAGGGTTTTTTGTAAATGATGATTACCAATTTAGTTATCCCAATAAAGATTATAGTAATCAGCACAAGAATTATGGGAATAGAAACTGCAGAACATTAAGAAAATCAATGCATTTAATATCAAAAATGGTCTCAAACATCATCTCAACCTACCCAAAAACCCTTACACTAGTCAAGAAATCTACTCCTCTATCTCTGGAGGATTATAACAATGAAGATAAAAGAGACCCTGAAAATAATGGCAATAATCCTTGCCACAATCTCCAAGACAAAGTACCTTCACTAATGGAATCCCTAAGAAAGAGAAGAATAGAGAAGGAGAAAAGAGACGTAGAGAGATAATAATAGCCGCGTAATTGTAGATCTAAAACTGAGTCAAAAGCTAAGGCAAAAAATTTTAACAATCCCTTAAATACAGCTCTTTAAAATAGCCGAAATTGGGGCCCAAAAATAGATTAATGATCTGCCAGTCGGTCATCCCATGAGTGCTACAATGCTAAATGAGCACTACAGTGCTCACCAGAATGGTGAGACAAAAAATTTATTTGTTGACACTGCCAAAAGCTGCAATGATAAATGAGCACTATAGCACTCAATCGAGTGCGAGTCTCTACGCTTTTTCTTCCTCTTTAGCTCCAACCTACTTCCCAAGAGTTCACAGCCTTATTCTTGACATTTTATACTTGATCCAAAGATCCTGTACATAAAATCACACTCAAAGATACAAGTTAAATGCAATAGGGTGTAATTACAAATTATTCCCAAAATCAATGCAAAAGCCAATAATTCTATTCAAATCACACAATCAGGACTAAATCAAAACCCTTATTAGTTGCATTAATAACACAATAAAACTCATGCAAAAATCTAAGGTTTGGTTAGCAAAATAAGTGGCATAAATGTCCCTTATCAGGGTCCACACATTTTTATGTGTCCATGTTCTTTACTATGCAGTCTTGGAGATTTGGTACCTATTTAAATGAGCTTTTCTTTGTTGGAGTACCCTCAAGAGAATCCCTCTACGTCTAGTCAATGTATAGATCGTGCAAAGTCAAAGCTTGTGACATAGAGATAATAGCAAACCTACATGTGTTGAACATGTCCAAGTTTGATATTATCTTAGGCATGAACTGACTAGCTTTATGTCATGCAATGGTAGACTGTCACAATAAGATAGTGAGGTGTAATGTTCTTAAGGTGAGCTACAAGAGTGTCAGGGCAAGATTTGTTTGGTTCCAGCCAGTTTGATCCTAGCTATGAGCAACTTGCGGCTTATGGATAAAAAGAGTTATAGGTTCCAAGCTTTGGTCAGACACATTGTTGCAAAAGTGCCGAGTTTGGATTCAGTCCCTATGGTTTGCAAGTTCCTAGATGTGTTTCTAGAGGATTTGCTAAGGATGCCACCGGAGAAGGACGTTGATTTTGGTATAGAGCTTGAGCCAAGTGTAAGCCCCATCTATATACCCTCATACCAAATGGCTCTTGCACAGTTAAAGAAGTTGAAAGAGCACTTACAAGAGTCATTTGATAAGGGGTTAATCTGATTTAGTACCTCACCTTGGAGTGTTCTGATTTCATTTGTGAAGAAGAATGGGTCTTTGAGGATGTACATAGACTACAGGAAGTTAAACAAAGTGACAGTTAAGAATCGATACCCTTTGCCATGCATAAATGTCCTGTATGATCAACTTTGAGGAGCTAGGTGCTTTTCCAAGATTGACCTTCACTCAAGCTATCATCAGTTGAAGATTAAGGCTGAGCGCATGCCTAAGAATGCCTTTGGGACTTGCTATCGAGATTATGAGTTCCTGGTGATGTCCTTTGGGTTAACCAATGCCCCTGCCGCTTTCATGGATTTGATGAATAAGATTTTCAAGCCATTCATTGACCACTTTGTGATTGTCTTCATAGATGACATTCTTATGTAATCTAAGAGCAAAAAAGAGCATGAGCAACATCTGAGGACCGTTTTGAAGATGCTAAAAGAGAACCAGTTGTATACCAAATTCTCTGGCTTGACCAAGTAGCATTCCTTAGGCATATAATGTCTAAGGATTGTGTCCTTGTAAAACCGAAAAAGGTTGAGGTAGTTCAGCAATGACCAAGGCCATTTATAGTTTCAAAGATCTGTAATTTCCTAGGCTTGGTAGGATACTATAAGAGGTTTATCAAGGACTTTTCCAAGATAGCAGTGCAGTTCACCTGATCGATATAGAAGAATGTCAAGTTCAAATGGCCAAATGTATGTGAAGAGAGTTTTCAGAAGCTAAAGAGCTGTTTAACCATGGCCTTAGTATTGGTGTTATCCTCAGGCACGAGTGGCTTTTTGGTGTTCCATGATGCCTCAAGAATTGGACTTAGTTATGTCTTATGTTGTATGGCTGAGTTATGGCTTATTCATCTAGATAGCTCAAGAGGCATGAGAAGAACTACCCCACACACAAATAAAAGATGGTAACTGTGGTATTTGCCTTAAAAATTTGGAGGCATTACTTGTTTGAAGGGACTCGTGAGATCTTTACAGATCACAAGAGTTCGATGTATATCTTTTAGTAGAAAGACTTGAATCTCAAGCAGCACCAATAGCTAGAGTTGTTAAAAGACTATGATTGCATGATTTCCTATCATCTAGGCAAGGCGAATGTGGTGGCGGATGCTTTGAACAGAAAGTCTATGGGTAATTTAGCCCATGTAGCATCCTTGAGGCAACCATTGATAGAGGATATTCATAAGCTAGAGGCAAAGGTAGTTTGGTTTGGCCTTAATGATTGAGGAAACTATTTCCCTCACATTAGGGCCCAATCAACCCTAATGGAGTATATTAAGGCACAATAGAGGGAGGATCCCAAGTTGGCCAAGCTTATAGAGAATGTGCACAAAGAAAAGAATCATGAGTTTCTATTGATATAGAAGGTGTGTTGCATTTTGGTGACTATTTATGTGTACTTGATGTGGGTAAGTTGAAAAGAAAGGTGACAAAAAAAAATCTCATAGTGCAGCATACTCCATTCATCTAGGTTTAGCCAAGATGTATCAAAATCTCAGGCAACTGTACTAGTAGAAAAGCATGAAGAAAGATGTTGGTGACTTCGTGCTACAATGTTTGGTGTTAGCAAGTTAAGACTGAGCACCATAGGCTAGCAAGGTTAGCAAGTTAAGACTGAGCACCATATGCTACCAGAGTTGCTTCAGTAGATAAAGATCCCAGAGTGGAAGTGGGAAAGGATAACCATGGACTTTGTAGTTAAGTTACCTCGGACCACTAAGGGCTTCGATTCCACATGGGTGATCATGAACAGAATGACTAAGTTAGCCCACTTCGTACCTGTGAAGATGGCTTTTAGTATGCCAAACCTTATATTGATGATATTGTCAGACTTCATGGCATGCTAGTGTCCATCATATCAAATAAAGGGTCCTAATTCATGTTACAATTCTAGAGAGCATTTAAAGAAGCTCTTGGAACTCATGTGAACTTAACCATGGCCTTTTATCTACAGACAGATGGCCAATCAGAAAGGATAATTCAAGCCTTAAAGGGCATGCTCAGAGCTTATGTATTAGATTTCAGTGGGACTTGGTGTGGCTACTTGCCATTGATAGAGTTCTCGTACAATAACAGTTACCAAGCAAGCTTCCAAATGGTACCACTTGAAGCTTTGTATAGGAGATGCTACAGATCTCCTATTGGATGGTTTAAGCTTATAGAAGCCAAGAGCCTAAGCTCAGACTTGATTGAAGAGACCCTAGAGAAGGTTCAACTGATCAGAGAATGATTATTGGCAACTCAATCTAGAAACAAATTCTATGTTGATAACTGGTACCGAGACTTTGAGTTTGTAGAGTTTGCAGTGGGTGATCATGTATTTCTGCAGGTATCTCCAATGGAGGGAGTAGTAAGGTTCAGTAAGCAAGGGAAGTTAAGTCCACACTATATTGTTCCATTTGAAATTCTAGAGAGTGTTGGAGCAGTGGCCTATAAGTTGACTTTGCCTCCTTGTTTATTAGCTGTCCATCTAGTCTTCCATGTCAATATGCTCATAAAGTACATGCTCGATTAGTCTCAGGTGCTCACGCCATAAGCAGTCCAAATCAATGAGAGTTGGTCATATAAAGAAGAACTGATTGTTATCGTGGGTAGTCAAATGAAGAAGTTTTGCTCGAAGAAGGTGGCCTCAGTGAAAGTTATCTAGAGGACCAACTCCGGTGAGGAAGTGACTTAGGAAGCCAAGGAAGCTATAAAGCACAAGTACCCTCATATTTTGTCAGCTCAAGGTATGCTATTTAAGATTTGGGGACCAAACATCTTTTAAGGGGGAAGTATATAATACCTTAGGTCCATGTGTCTTTAGACAAGTTTAATACAGCCTTAAGGTCCCCCAAGTCCTACCCATGTTACCAAGAAGGCCCTGGATACAAAAAGTCAGTGTGAAATATAGGTCAGGCTTTTTTAACAATACTATAGTGGTCAAGGACCATTATAGCAATCAAGATGTCCATGAGGTAAGGTCACACTCTCTGGTGACTGCTATAGTAGTCATGTGCTTACTCGAGATGATACTTTGGCAGAATCAACCATTATAGCGGCCATAAATTGCTATAACAGTACCCCTCGACATTAAACATTCAAAATGACATAGTTTTATTTGGTGAAACCCTACCAATTTTAAACCCCTCTACCATACGTTTTTGAAGATAAAACTAAAACCCCAACTCTCCTAACTCTTTTCCACCATTTCACTCTCATCCTCATTCCATCTCACCTTTTTTAGGCTTCAAGGTCAAAAAGTTGATGGTTTATTCTCTCTTTCTCTCCTTTTCTCCATGCTCTTGAGTTTGGGTGTTATTGTTTCTTATCAAGTTTGGGTACCCCCCAATATTCATAAAGTTGATTTAGAGTTGTTTTGGAGTTATCGTATATTATTTATTAGTTTGGTTGCTTATATGGCAAACATTGATGTCATCCCCGCTCTTCAAAGCTTCATTGGTGTTGACACCATTAGTTTTTCCCCTCCAAATGAGTGGATTCAATCCCGTGACATAAATATTTTTATCATTATAAGTATTTTGTTAGCTTATTGGCATAAATACATGATTTTAATTTTAAGATAAATATGGATAATTGAGGATTATGACAAGTTTGTGAACTCTATTTTTCGAGCGTGAAACTTGTGTATAAAAACTCATGGGACCATTTTGTTGCTAAATTGATTTTATGAATAGCTTGATTATGAGTACAAATATTTAGAAATATTATAATTGCCTCCAATGTTTTCAAGAATTGCAAATTTATGAAGTTTGTCTACTAATTCAGAGTTAAAGTTCAATTATGAAATCTAGAGAAGGTATTTAGTTTTCACAATTTTAAGATTAGACAATAGCTATAGAGAAACAAACAGTAAGTTAATCGATGTAAGAGATCAGTAACCTTGCTACCAAGTTATCCGCCAGAGGACAATCTCCCTTTATTAAAAGAATCAAAGATGGAATTTAGTTAGGTGTCTAATATGCAACTTATGAGGAATCCACAGAGGTCAAAATAATTGCAAAGAACATTATTGGTATATATATGTATACCTAGAGATTTGTATTTCTCTACTAGTTTACTATTATGCATGAATTACAAGATCAATTAGTTTTGAATTTATTATGCATTAAATATCTAAATTATTTTACAGATAATGTATTTTATTTATATTATGTATTCCCATTAGCTGTCCTATGTAGGGGTTGTGGATGAGAATCTACTCACTAATTTTTATATGAAATTCCCCCCTCTCTTTTCTTCTCCCTTATAGATACAACAGCTACTCTAGGTCCATTTCATCTTCTTCCTCAGCAACATTAGTAGTTCAGCTTGGTGAGCTTCACTTGTAGTGAAATATCTTTTTTTTTCCAGTTTTGCTAGAGTACTCTAGTGATAGTACGAGCATGGTCCCATACCATACACGTTTTTCCTTTTTATACCATGACTTGATTTGGAAATTGTAATTATGAATTGTAGTTTTCATGGTCTTGTATAGAGCGACTCGATTTCATTACATATTATGATTATAGATTCAAACCTGGATTATGAAATGGATTATAAATGCATACTATGTTTTGTAAATGCATGTTCACTACAAGAAATGTATGGTATTCTGACAACTTTGCTGACGAATTTTTTGATGGTCGCCAATTTTACTGACGGCCTTACCAATGGGGACAAGGCCATCGGTGACGACGGCGTCGATAAATATTACCGATGATATAGGAAAATCTGTCGGTTATTATCGACTCCTTTACTGATGGACGTATGAATTAATAGCCATCGATACAATTAGATAAAAGGCGTCAGCACATCCGTCAGAGACATAATTTTACCAACGATTTTATCGACAGTTATTATTTTATTTTATTTGATTTTTTTTTACTAACGGGTTTATCGATAATTTTTTATTTTTCTGCAATTTTATTATAAATAAATAATCCATATTACCGACGACTATACCCGTCAGTAATAAATATTTTTTTTAAAATAATTTTCCTTTTACCAATTTATTAATTAAATATTTATTTATATATAATTACCTAATTATCAATTAAAATGATATTGAATAAGATAATAAATTGATAAAAAGAATAAATTAAACTAATTAAATAAAATATCAAATTATGATAATAAAATATACACAAATCATAATAAATGCAAAAAAAATCCAGAATGGAAGAAAAATGAAGATAAATAAAAACTAGCTAAAGTCCTGGGCGTCGGCATCGTCAGCAGTAGCGGCGACATCGTCATCATTAGGACCATCATCATCATCCGCCCTGTCCGACTGTGATTGGCCCTCATCAATGGATGGGAGTAGGATATGGGGGAATGGGGGCTAAGGAAGCGTCTTGCTGGAGCTGGAGGATCCCGAAGCCTGCATGCCTTGGAAGAAGCTCATCACATATGCAGTGACCTACTACTACATCTTCCAGAGCTGAGCCTTCTAATTCTTCGCTATCTCCTGCTGCTGGCGCTCCAAGGAGAGCTTAAGCTCTCGGATCTCTCTCAACTCCTGCTCCAAAGCTATCCGCCCTGCCTGCTACTCCTAGAGCTGTTGAAGGAATTGTGCCTGCTACTCCTGCTGCTGCTGGATTAACTATGCCTGCTGCTCCTACTACTGCTGGATGAGTTGTGCCTGCTGCTATAGCTCCTGGTTGAGGGCATGCACATGCTCCCTCAGGGCATCATCCCCAGTAGCTGACCTAATGGCAGAGGATGGGGATATACTCTCAGGATAGTACCCCATCCCATATATGCGACCCTTGTAAAGGCCACCAACCACCTCGGCCCAGATATCCTCCTCGGTTAAAAGAGGAGGAACGTCAGCATTGGGCCCAGTCTCAGCCACCTAGGTTTGGTACTAGGTTTGTGCCTGCTCCCTGAGGTTAAAAAACTCGGCTGCAAGGGAAAAAAGATAAAACACATTGTAAGTAATAATTATGACATGAATGGAAATAATAATAAAAGTTAAATAAAGTTATGTACAAATTCAAACTTATATAGGTCGTCTCGGAGCGAGCATCCACCCAGGCCTCTCCAGGCTCATCATCATCCCTCTGCACACCCTTTCAGGTGTGGGTCTCCCGAAATAGCTCGCCCTGTGTCGAAGAGTGGCTCAACTCCCTCGCCTGCACAAATAAGCACAATAAAGTCATATGCATATAGTATTTTCCACACTTCAAATATAGTAAATGTTACTATAAAATTTATAAAGGTTAAAAAATTACCAAACACTTGTGGGTTCCTTCCTGGGTGCTCGACCCACCGGTGTGCAGCGACCTGCCTTTTTGTAAGGCTCGATTTGTCTTTCCCTTAGTCGACCTATCGATAAAGGTCGGGTCGCTAGCCTAGTGGCATTATAGCTCACTGAGCGTGGCATCCCCTAGCCAGAGCTACTTATCTGCCCCTTCCGGATATCATGAAACATATCCCGCAGTCGCTTAGAGGACCTAATCTTCCAAGCCCTCTTCACTGTGGGCTCATGCTCAGGGTCAATGTAAAAAGATTTCTGCATACAAAATTCACAGCATACAAGTTATTATATATAAGCAAACAATTAAATAATATAAACATACATTTTAATAAAAGCAAATAAATAATAGAATTACCTTCCAGTCCTCCCAAACTGACTCCTTGGTGGTCTGTGGGATGTCACTCCATGTGGGCCACAGATGGTTATACCGACTCGTATAACCTCCATGATCCTGTGGTGAGGCGGTGCAAATGGCTCAAAACTATTACATAGATAAAATAAATCACAAAACAATCAAAATGATTTAATTATTATAAGCAATGTAAAACTATAATGTAATAAAAATAAATAAATTCAACTTACCTGTCTTTACCGTCCGACCTAATCTAGCAGAGTGGTCTACTGTAACATCCTAATTTTTAACCTAATACTCTAGAACATATTTAGGTTAATCATTAGTCTATTACTCTTTTAGTCTTATTTCTTATAACTTTTCATTAAAATACTTAGCGGAAAATACGAATAAATTTTTCTTTTTGAAACTTGAAAGCAAAACGCGAGCCGCGCACTAACCTATCGTTCGTCATAACCATAACGTGCAAGAAAAGTAACCACACCATTGATAATCATGAAACATAGTATTATACATAACAATCATAATATCATCACATCTTCATAGATACATAGACTACTAACATCATTGTACCATCATTTACATCAAAACATGTCCATATATGTGAAGTCATCCTTATCCACCTATGAGGTTGGATAAGTGTCAACCCAAAAGCTAAGCTATCTATGCTTCCGCAGCGACCCTCTGCCCCGTCTTCTAATGTGATCCTCAAGCACGAGTCTCAGAAGAAGTCACGATCCTCGTTATAATCCTCGTCTAGAGACGACACAGAAGAAAAGGAAGGGATGAGAAACTCATTCGAGATTCTCAGTAGGGATTCCCGACTCTAACACTAGTGTCATCGTCGTCGTCCCCAGCCACCTCGGTTTTAATTATGAAAAAGGTGTACATGCATAAGGATTGGTTTTAGGCTTTTCAAAACTACTTATCCGAAGTGGGTGTCTTTTAATATGTGTCTTAATGACATGAATGCAACAGATATTTGATGAATGCATGACAATACCATGTGCACAATAACACGAAAGTCGTAATACTTGGGCACATCATAAGGGAACAAGAATCATATATGTGGCATAAAGAGGCATAGTAATTTTCATGTGATATCTTTCTTATAAATAAAGCTCTTAAGTTCTTTTTCTTAAAGACCACCCTCTTAACATATCCACCAAAAGTCCAACCAATTCACCAGCCCGGCGATAATCTGGTCACCAAACTACGTCTCACCTATCGCCTAGGAATGAGCTCAATCCTAACTAGTCATCACTAGATTTAATATGGGCTAATAGAGGGGGTTTACATAACTTTCTTGGATCATCTATCTTAGGATCATTTCCTTATTTGAAACGCTCTACTGGTATCTAGTACACAGCGAATTGTCCGCTTTGGCAAGCTCAATGTCAATACCCTCACGGATTTGTTTCCTCCCCACCGTAGCGGGAGAAATACGTCTCAGTGTTCTGTCACATATGTTCTGGGGGTGCTCGGCCGAACCGGTGTCACCCAGGAGTTTTCACAAACTTTTCTCAAATTCTCAAGTTTGATGGGAAATTCGGCAGCATAACGGCATACACCGGATTTCCTTCAAACTTGCTTTATGCCACGAAACATATAGAGCATGCATAGCCATTCAACATCAACATAAGACATCATATTCATCGTATGCATTGTAAGCATCATAATATCATAATTTTGCATAACGCATCATGGCGGGAGCATCAACACATCAGTACTATATACTCTCATCAGAGATCACATGCTCAAGTTGTTCTCGTAATAAAACATATATCCTCATGAATTCCTCATATGAATAACATCATCATCATTTACATACCACGTGCATCATCATAGAACATTCAACCGTTTATCCTTACAGTAGCTTATGCTTTGACCCTTACGGGTCTTAATCATGGGATATGGTTCTCTAACATCCGTCGCTCATATTTTATGCACCTAAGGGCTCATAAATTAAACATCATTCATAATCCTCATGTTCACACTTAAATCTAAATAGCATAGGGCAGAATTTCTAACTTGGGATTACGGGGTTCTAGAACTTACGTTTTAGACCCTTTCTTGGTTCCGTCTTCGCCTAAGGCGCTATGAATTAAATCTAATTCAATTATGAGGCATTCCTATGCTTAAAGACTAATTATTAATCACGTTTATCATGTTGTAAGGGTGCTGGACAGAATCCAGTAAAATAAATGTTCTAAGAGTTCTAAACTTGCACTTTTACGGTTTTCTAGTTACTAGTTTCCCTATAGGTGCTAGAATTCGATTCTAATCCAAATGTTGCCAAGTTTTTCATGTCTAAACAATTCTAATCTGATTATGCTCCCATTAAAACAGTTTGGATAAGTTCCATAAACAAATGGGTCAAAACTATGTTAAATTCTAGCTTTACGGTATTTCTAGTTAGCTAGTTTCTTACCTATTATGCATAGAATCATTTCTACATCATCATATGATATTTTCACACATTCTAACACATCAAAACTTCATCATACAACATCACACTCATCATATCAGAACCGAAAACATTTTGCTTCGGTAAAGGATTTAAATTGACATTTCTAGGTACATAAGTTAACTAGTTTCTCTTGGAATCAATTTAGAATTTCTATAACTCTTTGCAAATCATTTTAATTCATCAAGAGGCTAAGAGAAGCCTTAGGTCAATGACCAAAATATATTTCATCTTCTAAAAGGGAATAAAGTCATATCTCATGACAAGATAACCTTGACAAGATTTGTAAAGTTTTAAGGAAAACTTAGAACATAGACCATTGGCCCTTGTAGCTAGATGAAAACTCATTGCAAGTCCATCATCACTACTTGGCCGAAAATATGCATTCAAAGAATGGCTTCACATTAAACTTTAACTTGGAATGAAATGGGCAAGTCTTTGAGCTCTAGGTTCTTAAGTTATGACATAAAGTAAACGTGCTCATGCTTTCCATTTTTAATCTTTGCTTACATAATAAAGTGATGACATAAATTAAATATGCAAGGCATAAACTTAAACGTGCAAGCTTGAAAGTAAATATGCAAGTTTCAATTCTTTATTTTAGTGCTCTTGGCCCAACAACAATCGACTTTAAGGCCGAAATAGATAGGCATTCGAGAAATTAATTAAGTGATGATGCAAGTTCAATTCTTTATTTTAGTGCTCTAGGCCCAACAACAATCGACTTTAAGGCCGAAATAGAAAGTCTTTGAGAATTAAATTAAGTGATTATGCAAGTTCCATTTTAATCTTTATGTTCTTAGGTGATAGCTTGAAAGTAAAGATGCATAGCAAGAATGTAAATTTAAATGCAAGCATAAAATAAATTATGCAAGTTCATTTTATCTTTCTAGAGCTCTTAACAAGACTTTAAAAGAACATAAACCTCAACCCAAACTCATCAAACCAAGACAAAGTAAAGTCTAGAGTTCTTAGAACTCAAAACAACATCTTTAGAAAATCAAACCATAAGGCATATAAAAGGAAAGGAAATGGCCAAAACATCTAGGCAAGAAAAGAAATATTTGAAACTCTAGAGTCCATGATCTTGATGATATATTAACACCAACATCATGAGACCTCATCATTGAGTCCTTAGAATCATTCTAAAACACCATCAAAACTAAAGTTCTCAAGAGTTCAAGAAAGGAAAAACTGGAAACATTTTTGCTCAAGAACAAAGATCAAGCTCTAGAATTTGTTTCAAGTGATGAACATCATCATGAAACTCTCATCATCAAGCTCTCATTTCTTTGAACTTCAAGGCCCATGGCCGAAAATGAGAAAGAACAAGAAAAAGAAAAGAAGTTCTAAAAAGAAACAAGAGAAACTATGAACATCAAGCTTGAAATAAGAACTTTAAAGAAAAGAATACATGAAAGAAAATCCCTACTTGATGTGATGAACTTGAAGATGGAAGAAGAAGATGAAGATGATGAAGAACTTTGAAGAACTTGAAAAACACTAGAACTTTGAGAGAAAAAGAAAAGCTTTGAGTGCTCCTAAACTTAGCAAATGATCTAAAAGTGGTGCAAACTCCTCAAGACATTCTATTTATAGAGAAATGAAACAAATGAATGGAGCTCATGGTGGAGGATGCCTTCGGCCATGTGTGCAGATTGGAGGGCATCCCATGAGTTCCATGAGGTGAGATAATGTGGTCTTGAGGCATGGTGAGGTATGGTTCAAAGCATGGTGAGGTATGGCTCAAGGTATGGCTCAAGCATGGTTCTTTGAGTGAGAAAATAGTTTAATATGTGTGGTAATTGGAGAGAGATGGCCGAATATGCATCATCCCATGTGTGGTTGTATTTGCATTTTAATTGTGGTTTAGAGTTGTGTTTAGGTGTATCTTTAATTACGCTTAAGATTAGAAATTTGTAAGAAGGTGTTTAGGTAAGGAAAATGGATAATTAGGGTGGTCTAGACACAATTAAGGAGTGGTCTTGCACCATTAGTGAGTTAGATCCTCAATTTAGAGTCTAAACAACTCTAGACACACTTCCTTGATTTAAGGAAGTGGAGAGAGAAAATACTATTCAAGATTCTAAGACTAGGAATCTTGAGTTCTAAAAAGGGATTTAAGTTTAATCTAAGCAATTTTAGGTTCTAATTAACTTTAATAAATTATTTTGACTCTAGATTAATTAGGAAAATTAATTAATCTTCATTTAGAGCCTAATATTGCTTAGGTTTGCTTAATTACATCATTAAGCTCAAAAACACTATTCTAGGGGCAAAACCGTAATTTTGCACTAAAACTGCTCGGGACCACCGGGACTTGAACAGAGACCTCTAGACACATGAAAACATGTTTTTAAACCTCTGGGGAAAGTTTCGGGCTCAAACGGCACTTCTACCCGCGTAAAAACGCTATAGGGGTATTTTGGTCATTTTGACACAAACTATGAAACGAGATTTTCGCTTCCGGAAGCATTCAAAGGCCATTCAATTCCCTTCAAACATTGAGTTGACCCTTCGAGGACTATCGGGTCAGCCATCCTCGAATTCTGGGCCGAAAATGACCTCAGGGGCATTTCGGTCATTTTCCACTCAGACAGAAAATCGAGGCGTTACATCTACCATTAGCACCAAGTGGCCTGCCATTAGGGTCGAAAGGCCTTCCATATGCATCCCCTGCCTATGACCTAATGGAGGAAGAAGGAGTCTAATCAGATACAGGGCTGGGAGTAGGGGTAGTGGTAGGATTAGGGGCAGTGGGTGGGCTAGTGGCAGTGGTAGGGCTAGGGGAGGGATCACTGGTGTAAGTAGGCTGTGGATGTGAAAACGAGGGAGGTCGGGGCCTGGCATACCCAGGAGTAGGCATCATCCTAAAGCCTAGGGTGCTAATAGTAGGGACTAAGGTAAAGGTAGTAGAAAGGGAGGTGGTGGAAGGGACAGTAGCGGAGGTGATGGGAAGGGCAGTAGCGGAGGTGGTGGTAAGTAAACCAACCTTTCGAGGTTGGCTTCTACCTCTATCAGCCATATTGAAACAATTAAAAAGTGGTCAATTAAAAAAATTTATTAAATTAGAAAATTATTATAATTTCATAATAGTATTGCATATAATATTAAACACCTCAATTAATCTGAAAGTGCAGGGCTATTTTCATCATCACTCTGTTGTTGATCACTAGGTGAATCAGCAGCACTACTAGCACTTATTTCATCTTCATGATTTCTGATTGGGTGGTTACTTGTGTATTCAATTATATCAACTTCCCTAGTAGTCAATGGAAAAGGGTTTTCAGGATTGTCTGCATCGATTACTACCACTGAAGTAGGTGGATCATCCAGTTGATAAGCATCTGTATATGTATCTTCCTCTATTTCAATCCTACCTCTTGATTTTATCTTGTTCACAACCCTCCATTGTGACCTACTTTTTCTAGGATAAGACATATAATATACTTGCCTAGAATTTTGGGCTATAATGAATGGATCATAACTTCTATATCTTCTAGTTTTCAATGAATTTGTAATTGTTGTGTTGTCGTGTCCCACTAATCTTTTAGCTAGATAAAAATCTTTTGGAATTACGTCAGGGTTTGAACTTAGCTCACTTATCAATGCAGCCCATTGATCAAAAGAACTTTGGCTTTGATTCCCTTCGGACTTAATACTCAACATTCAAACTGCTAATGACAATTCAAAGTACACACAATCCTTCCACAAAGGTTGATTGGCTACTTCTACGAGACTATAAAACCGAGCGGCATCTTGGTTGGGCTCTTCGACTGAAGGTTGCGAATAATGAGCAGTAAATTCAAGCCCAACAGCATCAAACACCATCTCTTGATGCCTGGCCAAGTTATCCTCCCACGGCACATTACGCACATCGTTCTGAATTATATGGATCCCACCAGAACTACTTCCAGTTTGAAACACACCCACTTGATTCCGTGCACTAGGAACCTCCTCATGCTAGGTTTAAACCTAATAGTTAGGCATGAATCCCCACTTGTACAAATGAACCCTTATTGTATCATCATCTAAATACTTCTTACAATTACACTTATTACATGGACACCTAACTTTTGCCTCATTAATGAACTGTTGCATTTGACATGCTATCTTCATAAATTCTTCAACACCACTATAAAACTCTGACTTAATCCCCCCCCTCTATTAGGATGTAATCTATCATACATCTATGACCGGTTTAAAGATAACATTGCGCTTATGATAACCAAAGATCCTAAAATTTTTTAAGGATGTCAAATTACTACTATCAAATACAATTTTAATCTATTATTCCTACACAAAAATTAACAAAATTTCAACAACATCTCCTCTATAATTAGAAGCATCCATCATCAGATATTTAATGTATTTGGTCTTTAAAACATATTCAATTGGTTGGTCTTTAACTTTTATTTAACAAACTCAACTTCCTTTTAAGTTTTGAAGTTTTTCTTAATATAGTTACATTTTTGAATCTATTATTCTCACACAAAAATTAACAAAATTTTGACAGCACCTCCTCTATAATTAGGAGCATCCACTGTCAGATATTTATTGTATTTGGTCTTTAAAACATATTCAGATGGTCTTTAACTTTTATTTAACAAACTCAATTGCCTTTTAAGTTTTTCTTAATATAGTTACATTTTTTAATCTATTATTTCTACAGAAAAATTAACAAAATTATGACAACACCTCCTCTATAATTAAGAGCATCCACCGTCAAATATTTATTGTATTTGGTCTTTAAAATATATTCAATTGGTCTTTAACTTTTATTTAATAAACTCAATTGCATTTTAAGTTTTTAAGTTTTTCTTAATATAGTTACATTTTTTAATCTATTATTCCCACGCAAAAATTAACAGCACCTCCCCTATAATTAGGAGCATCCACAATTAGATATTTATTATATTTGGTCTTTATAACATATTCATTTGGTCTTTAACTTTTATTTAAAAGACTCAATTCCCTTTTAAGTTTTTAAGTTTTTCTTAATATAGTTACTTTTTTTAATCTATTATTCCCACACAAAAATTAACAAAATTTTGACAGCACCTCCTCTATAATTAGGAGCTTCCATCGTTAGATATATCAGTCAATTCATTATAGATATTATTATAAAAATCAATAATAGAATAAGAATAATGAAACAGTTACATGTTAATAATTACATACAATTCACATAATCCTGAAAACTATTCTATTGCGCATCCCCTTATAACTCCACAATATGCATCTTGCAATATCCGCAAACACAAAGAATCTCACAGCAAACAAATCAAACAAGTCGAGGAAGGACCTCTATGCCCTTCCCCCCAGACATACAATCCCTATTTCCTACAACTCTATCCTAGAAAATATAAGTCTCTATATATCATACATATATAATAAATTATTAAATGATATAAATAACAAAGATTCAGAAACTAACCTCTATAGCAGTAAAAATAAAATAAAATGTAGGGAAGCTCTCCGCATTCAACCAAATCAAATCCTGAAAATCAAACATTATAAATTTCAATAAGTACAATTATATACATACAAAACGTAGACTAATATAAAGAAAAAGAATAGCAAGCCGATCCCAAAATTGATAGTCGCTATGACCCTGAACCAAAACTCCTACATTAACAAATTAATAACAATAATTAATCACCAATACAACAAACACACAATACTATGTGCACCCATAAACGAACGGAAATATTTAATCAAATAAAAAAACTAAACCGATTAAAATGCTCACCAAAGCGCAGGGATCGTAAAGGTGGCCTCCATTTCTCAAACGGAGCTCCGGTGACAGCGAATGGAGGGAAAAATCACAACAGCGGCACACGACTAGAGAGAAAGATGAGTTTAAAGAAAGTGTGAGGTTTCTGAGTAAAGAGGGAGAAGGGTCTCATGGGGTAATAATTCATAGATTACCGACGGGCTTACCGATAGGTACGCATTTAAACATACTTACCGACAAGTTGACCGATGGGCTAATTTTATGTGACAACAACAAAAATCTCAAAAAACCGCCGGTAAACCCATTGGTAAGTACTTTTAATGAAACGTTGCATTTTGACCACCTGTCAGTAGACCAGTCGGTAACACTACAAGAAAAACACGAGGTTCCGATGGATTTTTCTAATGAATTTTTCCGTCAATATTTCCTATGGATTTACTGACGAAAAATCTAAAAAATTGAAAAAAAAAATTGGGTTCTCAGCCATTCCTGATGGATTTTTCATCAAAAATCCATCGGGAAAATTTGCACTAACTTAAAATGAATATGGCGCATTAATTACCAACGGATTTTTCCGTCGGTAATTATTATGGAATGTTACCGATGGATTTTTCTATGGTAATTAGTTTTAAAAAAATTAATTTGTTAAATTAAATTTTACCGATGGATTTTTCCATTGGTAATTAATATGAAATTTTTGATATTAAATCAATTTTACTGACGGAAAATCCGTCGGTAAATTTTAATTTCAGAAATTTAATTTTATTATAGAAAACAATTACCAACGAATTTTTCCATCGGTTACTGAAAAAATAAACTTTTTGCAAAATATTGAAAATGGCTCCCTTTTAGGTGATTACCAGTGGATTTTTTCCGTCGGAAATTCAAAAATCTGCCGATAATGTTTTAATCCTTAAATGATTCGGTTGTCTCTCTTCTCTCACTCTCATCTTGACTCTCTCTCTCTCTCATTCTCATACACTCTCTCATTCCCCTGTCGGCCCCCCACGCCGGACCTCCCTTCGCCGGCCCCGCTCCTATGTCCCACACTCCCAGCAAACATCAGCCCCCCTCTCACCGCCAATTACACACTCCAAGCTCGCATCGGTCTGGCCGCACCTCAGGCCGCGCCTTCCGTCATGTCTCTATCAGGCCCAGTCTTGCCTCTGAGACCATAACCCCCGCGCCTCTGTCCGGCTCTGGATTTAGCCCCTGCGCCTTTGTCCGCATGCATGAAGAACAGATCGGGAAGACTGCCTTTTTGCTAGAGAAGACCGCTACTCAGCACAACCGTGCTACCGCCTACCCATCGCCCACCCTGGTCAGAGAAGACCTCCGTCGCACCTGCCAACCATGCCAGAGAAGGTAAACTTCCCTTCTCTCTGCCAGTTTTTCACTGCTTAATGTTTGTATTTCCTTTTTTTCAATTATTGCACATTAGATGTGCTTATGTAATTGGTAGTAAACAAGGTAGCAATGGCTTCTTGTTACTTTTGACTACTTTTAATAAATTACTGACATTGAACAATCTAGATTATCTGGATAAAAATGCTTGAACTATTGTTTCTATTCCACAAAAATGGAAGCTCAAGACCTAGCATTGCAAATTTTCTATTGACTTTGGTTGGTTTCCATGCATGGAATTTGTAGCATATTTTAAGGAGAAAATGAGTTTTAATGCTGAAAAGAAATCAAATGACTAATAAGCATCGAGTTGGACATTGTGTGGCTCTGTGTATTTGCCATCTTCATCATAATTATATATCACGATTGGTCATTAGTGACTTAATTTTATTTCTTTTGAAGTTATTAATATTTCTTTTGAAGTTATTAATTTAAATAATTGATTTTGTTATATAGGATTGACTCTAGTTCGAGGGTTTCTTTGGTGGAGCATATAATTCTTTTGTCCCTTTTAAGGTATGTAATTGTTTCTTCTTCTTATTTAATTTTTCTTTTTAGGATAGTAACTTATGATTTCTAAGATAGAATTGTAGGAAAATGGGATTGCATGATTAGGGGGAAGGGCGTAGAGGTCCTTGCCCGACTTGTTTGCATTGTTTGCTCTGGAGATTAATTGTGTATGCGGAGATTGCAAGATATACATGTTGTGATGTTATAAGGGGATGTGGTCTAGAACGGTTTTAGGATTTTTAAATGTTTGTTTGATTGGATTGATATATGTATATATTGAAATTAATTTTTTTAGGATGTCTTAGTTTCAGGGGAGGTTTTGTCAATTTCTTTTTTTTTAGTTTAAAGAGTGGAGTATCTTAGTTATAGGGGAGGTGCTATTAAAATTTTGTTTAAATTAAAGAGCACAAACTATTTACTGGGCATGAGTTTTACTTTAAAAAGATGGTTTGTTGTGAGATATTTATAATTAAATAAAATTTTAATTTGGGAAACTTTAAATGAATTTTTAGGTTACATTACACATTCAAGAACCATGAGTTTCGCAAACAGACTATGGATGTATGACAGGGTGCACCCCAGTAGAGGGGGAATCAAACCTGAATTTTATGCGGGAGTTGAAGAGTTTGTAATGGTAGCTTGTCAAACAGTACAATTTATGAATGAGGAAAAAGTTAGGTGTCCCTGTGCTAGGTGCAAATGTAGAAAATATTTTGATATAGACACCATTAGGTATCACCTGTATAAGGATGATTTTATGAGGGATTATTGGATTTGGACTATGCATGGGGAAGTTGCCACACAAAATTTTGAACATGCTAGCGTTGAAAATACATATATTGGAGGTAGTTCAAGTAGAGTTACCTCTGATGAGCATGTCATGGGAAATATAATTGGGAGGATAACTCTAGACGATATGAGGAAATGATCTATGATACAGTTGGTCCTCAATTCATGCAGATTATGAACCTTCTATCGAGGCTTCTAATGCCAAGGCTGAAAATTTTTTCTCTATAATAGAGGCTGTAAAGGCACCTCTATGGGAAGGGTGTGTACACTCAGAGTTGTCTCTAGCAATTAAGATGTTAGCTATAAAGCATAGGCTAACCAAAGTCCAAATTTTGTTTGACCAATGGCCAACATTGATGAGTGAGATCTGTTCACAACCTAGTTTTGTTCCAAAGGATTTATATCAGGCCAAGAAATTAGTTTCAAAACTCAAGCTTAAATTAAAAAAAAATAGATTATTGTTTGAAGGGATACATGTTGTACTATGAAGATGATGCATACCTAACCCAATACAAATTTTGTGAAAGCCCTAAGTTCAAACCAAAAAGATTTGTAAATTAGAGAGAATATTTCTTCCTGGTTTCTTTGATTCTACGGAACACTTGCCCGTACATTTGACATATGAAGCACGGGTGTGTAGGCCAGTTCAATACAGATGGACGTATCCCTTTGAAAGAAATATTGGAAGTTTTAAGAGAACTGTGAAAAATAGGGCTCAAGTAGAAGGTTCCAAATGTGAGGCATATATCTCCAAAGAGACATCTTTCTTTTGCTCCTATTACGTTAAGCCACATGTTCAATCTAGACGAACAAGGGTTAATCGGAATGATGATGGGGGTGAAAGTTCAATTCAACATACTTTGTCTATATTCAATCAGCTTGGACGTGCAGTTGGAAAATCCAAACCCCATTGGCTATCAGAGAGAGAGAAACATGCTGCGCATTTGCATATCTTAATCAACTGTGATGAAGTGCAACCATTTAAAACGTAAGTGATATCAGTATATCACTTTCAATTTTTGATGCCCTCATATAAATCAAATCTTATTTTACCTGCAATGTTAATTTTTATAGGTATTTTGAACAAGTTAATGAGCAAAACACCCTTGAGCAATTTCCAGCATGGTTCAGATCATTTGTATGTGATCTAGCTATCTAGTAATCATTTGATCCAAAACTACACACATATTCTAGCTGTCATCTTTTGTGTTGATATTTGAATTTAAATTATTCAAGTAGGTGTTTGATAAAAACAATAATGTTTCATGCCCTTATTTACAACGTTTGGCTTGGGGTCTTGCTAACAAAACAAACGGTTGGCCAATGTATTATGTGAATGGATATAAATTTCATACATTTGAATGGGGCCTAGGGAAAGCAACAGACTATAATGGGGTTTGTGTCAGAGGGGATACAAGCAGTGGGGAGGGTGATTAGTATGGAGTAATCAAACAAATACTAGAGATTGAATATGTAGGTGATAGACCTAAAAAATTGGTAGTGTTATTCAATTGTGATTGGTATGATCCAAGACGTCCTGATGGAACATGCATACACAGTCAATATAAAATTACCGAGGTGAACCATACTAAGAGATACGGTGCATATGATCCTTTCATTATTGTTCAGAATGCAAGACAGGTATATTATGTATCATACCCTGGTAAGGGCAGAAAGGATTGGAATATGGTCATGAAAACTAAACCTAGGGGTCGAGTTGAGGTTGAGGAATTACCTGACGATGCTTTTCAAGTGAATGATCTAGTCCCCTTTCAGATAGTTATTGATACAGGAACATTGCCAAGTTTACGTTCCGATTCGGGTGAAGTTGAGATAATTCACTCTTCTAGTGATCAATTAGTGAGTGAACATAATGAAAGCGATGGTACTAATGAGGAGAACAAGGAAGATGATTTTGAGGATGATGTTGAGACTGAGAATAATGAAAATAGTCCTGAACTTTCAAATTAAATGTGATATGTGTAGTCTCATACTTATTACATCTTCTTATTTAAATTATCATATTATTTGGTTTTTCATACATTGTCATTTCTTTTTCAAATATGGCACCTAAATTGAAAAATAAGGACAAGGGGAAGCGTGTCCCAAATTTTAGCCCTCCAACTCAGGCATTTACCAATGCCGCTTACATCTCCACTTCTATTCCTTGCATGCCACCACCACCCTATGCCTATCAAGAGAAGCCTATGATACATGTGACAGGAGAAGTACCTTCACCTCCACCATCACCGGAAGATCCTGTCCCCACCCCCACACACAACTTACAAGGGGGTAATGAAAGCAGGGCAGTTGGTGGCACCATGGCAGGGCAATCGAGACATGGGTCCACAGGGGATGAACGGGTAAAACTTATACGTCTGAGCAAGAAAAGGTTAGTAATTTAATTTCTTAATTCATGAATCTTTTTATAATAATTTGAACCATTTCTTGATATATAATAACATTGTTTTGCACTATTTGCTATGCAGTTGGGATCCAAACACATGGGCCATGCATGAGGTGACACACACCATTCAGAAATTGTATGAACGACCAATTGATCCTTCGCCAAGCTAACAAAGGAGGAAAAGCTGCACTGGTTTCTTGACTGGAAGGTAAAATAAAGTAATTAAAATGAAATATGTGACTTACTTTAGAAACTGCTTTCAATTACCTTTTTTTTCTTAACTTCCATATGTAAAGCCACTTCATCATCCATCCCAAAGATGAAGATTTCATGTTTAAGCTCTTCAAATCCAAGGAAGCTCATAGGCTACAAGACATGTACATTGAAATCTGACAACTGCTGGACAAGACCCCCGGGTGGATAACTCAGGTGAGCCTGGACTATTTGTGGCGATGTTGGAGAAGTGAGAAATTTAAAGATAAGTCTTTGAAGGCTAAGGTGAGCAGAGCATCACAAAAGAGTGGATCTGTTCATTGTGGTGGTTCTGCTACTATAGAGTCTACGCATCACCAGATGGTTTAGTCATTATTTTAAACATTTTTTAAATTCCTTTTGTTAAATTTATATTTTCACTTACTAATGTTTTACATGTTTCACTCAAATTGAAGAGTACTGCACTGAAGAGGCCATCCACACAGAGTGAGTTGTTCAGAAAGACTCACACGCACAAGAAAGACAAGACATGGGTCGATCCTCGCTCAGAGAAAGCTTGGGTATATTTGTTCTGAGCACTTATTGTTTGTATATATATTTAATTTATTATTTCAAATATTTGATAGTGGTTTAATTAATTTTATTTTGTTATAGCATGACTATGAGCAGCGCTATTGGAGGCTATGGGGCAACGAGAGGAGAGGATCGCAGCTGGTGAAGAGTGCCCACCGATTGATGAGGATCAGTTGTGGCAAGAAGTAGTTGGTGATCCTTACAAGAACCGCATCTATGGTATGGGGTCATTTCATGTAAGTAGTTTGTCCACTTCCTCTATTATTGGGGTGCCTACAGGCACTGGGTCCATTGCTGAAGATGATGAGGTCCGCAAGCGAGTTCACCTACTCAACAAGGAACTTCATCGTATACAAGAGAAGGATACAGAGAAAGAGCACCAGTATCAGGAAATACAAGGAATGAAGAAGAAGGTGGAGGATAAGGAAAAGGCCATAGAAGATGAAGATGAAGAAGCAGATGGTATTCTTATGGAAAAAGATAAAAGTAGGCTCATCCGCACAGCCAGACGCTGATGATGATGATAAGGGTACTGGTGATAGTGATGCTGATGATGATGTTGCTGACTTCTCGTGATTTTAGTTATTTTTTTTATGTTATATGTTAAATTTTTATATTTGTATATGTACACTTTCTAACAGTTCTATATATTTTGCATTTCGAAGTAAAATTTGTTGTGTTTATTATTATTGGAGATTTTATATAACTTTTCATTATTAAATATAATTATAATTATCTTTAAATGATCAGGTAATACAATAACTAGCAAAATATCAGGAAAAAAATTTTAATTATCGACGGATTTTTCCATTGGTAAGTTATTCAAAAAAATAGATTTCCGACGAATTATTGTGTCGGTAACAAAAAAATGAAAAATAAAAATTTAAATTACTGACGGATAAATCCGTTGATAAACAAAAAAATTTTAAAAATTATAACTACTGATGGATTTTTCCATCGATAACAAAATATAAAATTCACTATTACTGATGGAAAAATCTGTCGGTAAAAAAAATTATAATTATCAATAGAAAAATCCGTCAGTAATCATCACAAATCCGTCAGAAACAACAAAAGTGACGAAATTCTTGACGAAATTGTAACGTTATTACCGACAAATATTATTTAGGAAAATCCATCAGTAATTCCATTGATACCCGTTTTCAACAAAAAAAATCTGTCAATAATTATTACCGACTGTGTTATTTCCGATGGTCAAAATCGGTCAAAAAATCTGTCGAAAATTCATTTTTCTATCGATAAGTGTTAAAAATCCATTGGAAAAATCCTTCAGTAATAACATTTTTTCTAGTAGTGTAAAGCAATTAATAATAATAGCTATTTAATATAATATTTTACCCGTCAGTAGACCCATCGGTAATTTAATTCATATAATAAACACATTAAATCACCGTCGATAGATCCATTGGTAAGTTATTTACTAGATAATTAATATTGAATACAGTAATCACCCGTCGGTACACCCAACAGTTGTTTTGTGCGCCAATTGGCGTGTAATCTACCAGCATTTATTGACGGGTTCACCGATGGGTTTTTGCAAATATCATAATTATTTCCAATAATGCGTCAAATCGTCATAAAGTCCTTTGGTTATTATCGATGGGTAGAAACTCGTCCATAACCACATCGGTTTCCTGCGTGTTTCTGGTAGTGGTTGTTTATATTTTAAAAGATGGAAAATTATATTTAATTATACATATAGTACGACCAATCAGTGACCATGAGGCTTACATGGGGATGTGATTCCTTATGCACCAGTTGCGTTCCCAAATTGGGTCATGACAAAGTTGGTATCAAAGCCATAGGTTTCCCCTACATGTCACTGGAGCAAGTGTCCGCAAATACCACGGTGTTTATGCAAATGGAAGTGTGACCATTTGCATTAACGAAGTATTACTTGAGGCCTTTCGGAATGGTCAGCCATGTCTAGGATCAGAGGAAAAGTCTTGTCTTTTCTTTCATGATCAGTATCTTATTCTACGTGTTCATATTCCTTAGGATTCACCATGCCTTCTCTGCGTCACACTTCTTCACATCACTGCTATAGCAACGGCTCTTCCAGCACCAGTGCTCGCTTTAGAGTTCTGGAGCAGGCTTGGCCACCTTCTCTGGAGTGTTGGCCATGCCGAGACGTAGCCACCATACCTTGACCCAGTAGTCAATTAAAGATTCTAATGGTTCAGCTTTAGAGATCTTTCGAGGGTGGATCTGCCTACATTTCAGGGGTGCCTCATGACATAGGATCCATAAGAGTTTCTCCAAGAGATAAAGAAAATCACTTGGCTCATCCACTACTTGTATAAGAGAGCCACAAAGTTGGCTATCCTTCAACTAGGAGACTAAGCAGAAATATGGTATAAGGAGTTCCTTTAGAGGCATGGCAACTCAAAGTACCCTCTTGGGAGGAGTTCATAGCAGCTGTTATGAGGAAGTGTGAGTTAATACGTTATCCTATATACAATGAGTATGGGTAATATTTTTTATTAATTTATAATGATGTGACAGAAATGAAAGAACTTAGACTAAGTTCTTACATTCATTTCATTTAATTCTCAAATTAAATGTTGACGTATAATTTTTTTAGGAGGGGTATACGCTATTAAATTTCATTGTGCTACAAAGGATTATAAGGAATTAGCTTAATTAAACATAAAATGAACATATTTTAGAAAAATATTTATATAACGTGTATAAGAGACTATATATAGAAATAATTTAAATGTCACAGAATTTAAGACAATAATAAGAATGTGTTTTACATTAAAAAAAAATATTTTCAAAGGCCATAAAACTAAATGACTAAGTAAATTTAAGATTATTCTAGTACATCAGGTACTAAAAAAAATAGAAAATAAATCCATTAAGAGAGTTTTCTGATATGGGTCAACAGAAATTGACTCAAGAAGGCCTCATTTTAATTGGAGGATAGAGACGGCAGCAATAATTGTTTAATGGTTTACATCATTGCTTATATAAATTAATTTACTTACATAAAAAAATATTAAATTTTTCGATTCAAAGAAAGATTAAAATTATTAAAACTATCATAAAAATTATTAACTAAATAAAATTAAGTTTATTTTTGTATATCATAATTTTTTAAAATACAATTAAGAGAGAACTTTCACATGGCTCAACAAAAGTGAATTCACTTAGGTTCAATTTGATCGGAGGATGAAGAAAACAATAATAAATACTTATTAGTGGATTGAATTATTACATATTTAAATTAATTTTTTATAAATAATAAAAAATTCTAAATATTTCGATTTACAGAAATATTCTTTAGATACTGTAATTAAAAATGGCTAATTGAATGACACTTAAACTAATTATTATTAGTATTATTATAGATTATAGATATTACTTTACAAAATGTTATAGATATATAATTCCTTTAATTAATAACTTAAACTTCTTGGTGAACGCTCAAGATTCATTTTCTATTTCCAAAACTTAAGCAAGAACAGGTGATAACCTATGTTGCATCGTTACAAATACAATACCCATACCAAATATAAATATGGGTATGAGGTATGAAAATATTTCAAAAACTAGGGTATGGGTATAGAAAGATATATTATAAAAAATATAAAATTATAATCAATAAAATAATTATATCATGAAATAAATAATTTTTTATTATGCTTAAGTAAAAATATATAAAGAAATATGAGATTGAAAAGGATAAAATAATAATTTAATTCATTTGATTCTAAAATTTAATATTTTATAAGGATTAATTTATATTTAAATAATATTTATTTATTAAAATTATTAATTATTAAGTATTCAGAACACCCAACAAGTATCCGTATCAAATAAGTATCGAATATGTTGCAGCAGCTGTTTTGGAGTGCCGGTGCTTCCTTGAGAGGTGATAACTTCGCTGATTCTTTCTATCTGTGTCAAATTGCGGGACATGTACATTACAAAATTTTATGCCATGGCCACATGAAAAAGGCATAATGGCCTTTATATTAAATTGAAAGCAAAAAGATGGTGCAGGCCACCATGACACAATTTGTAAGCTTTGGTAGCATACTCTGTCCTGAACGACCAATATCCTCTTCGAATGTGTATGTATTGCTCTTTTTAATGCTCATTTTTGCTTTGCATTTTGGTAGGCATGTCCTCATCACAAGTCGTGGTAGAAACTTACTCATTGCTGCTAAACAATGCATTTCGACCAGATTGACAAACTTTTTTTATGCGCTAACTTTTTGAGGTAGATGCATGGAAGAAGGCCAGTTGGCTATGTGTAAGCAGAGAACAACCAGGAACATGGACCTACCATATTAAATTAACATAGAAACGTGTAAGTCTTAATTTGCCGCTAGTTTGCAATGGATCAAGACAAGTTGGGGATGACAGGGAACAACAAAGACACCCACTTACCCACCATGATAGAAACACATGCTTCACCCAAACAGTAACCATTTATGGGTAGTGGACTGATGGTGCGAACAGGGAATGTAGAATTGACGTGCGGCTAAAACAAATGTGATGGTCGGAAACACGGGACAGCGGAAAGGGCACTCACTGGATTTAAATTCGACGTGAGAACCATATTTCTATGTGAATGGTGTTATTTAACCACTCATAAGGTAGATATTCTACTTTAGAATTACTGGATGTGATGATAAATCTTACATATCTTATTCATTATATTACATCCAATAGTTATAATACAGCTATAATTTTAGGTATTTGAATAACATAGTTACATTGATTTCTAGATACAAATAATGTTAAAACAACTCTATTCAATATTACTAAGTTATATTAGTGTTGCGGCCATTGTTATTCGAATAAATAAAATATTTTTTTTATTTTTGAAACAACGATTATCCAAAAAGTTGATATCTTTAACAATAAATGGCATAAAATATAAGATACGTCTTATTTTGAGATTACTTAATAAATTGTAATCATAAGGCCTAACTAAAACATATCTCAATGTTTTGCTTATGTGCTTATGGCATTATATTTTAACCAATTTAATTTATAAGTAAATGGAAAAATATATTTTTTTCATATGGATATGTTCTTAATAATAAGCATGGCAATTGCCCCTAATCGTAAGGCACCCATATAGGAGCAGGAAGACGCAAGGCTGGACGAGTTAGAGTTTAGGGTGAACCGGCCCAAAACCATAAGAATATTTAAAAATATAATTATATATATATATATATATATAATACAAGGAATTTTTAATCTTCATACTTTCATGTAGAGGCTAACATTATCCACATTTTGTTTTAGACATGAAACACACTCATTTCCTCTATTGTTCAAGTTATGATTATGGGAACATTTGTAATATTTCATCTACATTAATTGTTTTTTCAACTTTTTCTCTCTTGTAATTAATATTTTCTCTCCACTATTCTTTTATATTTAAATAATATTAATTCTTTTTTCATGTCCTCTCATCCGAAAAATATATAAAAGGTGAAATTCTTAAATGCTATTTTTATTCATTGGTAAACATATAAAATATTAATTTAATAAAATATTTTTTATGATATTACTAAAATATTAAAATAATATCAAAGTTCAAGTAATAGTAAGCAATTCAAGCAGTATATATATTTAATACAAATTCACGTTCTCAATGTTGAACTAATATTATTTTTATACTATGAGTTTCTTAAGTATCTATAAAAGAATCTCACGGATTAAATATTTACAAGTTTTAAAATTATTTGAATTATTAAGGTGCGTGTCAACTATATTACTTAAATTTCTACTACTTCAATATTACTTGAATTTCTGTCAGTTAGACATTCAACACATTGAGTTTTTTTTTCCAAAAAAAAAAAATACATGAGTTTTTAAGAATGAAATACTGTATTGAAAAAAAAATGCTGTTTTGAAATATTTTATTAATATAAACAATTATGGTGCTGATGATTGTGATCAAAAAGTTTTTGCAAACATTATAGTAAATACTAAATTGTAAGTGTTTCCCTGAAAAAGAAAGTTGTACGAAAGTTTATGTTTAACATTTTCTAATTAGTTTTCATCATATGCAAAACACATGTTATTTAAGCGGAGATTTAATCGTTTATAAATTTATAAAATATTGTATTAAATTAGTATTAAATAAATTTAACCAATATATAAAAACATCATTTACATTTTTCATCACTTAAATATTTTTAAATGAGATAAAAATGAAAAATAATTAATATTATTTAAATAGAGAAGAATAATGGAGAGAATATTCATTATAAGAAAGAGTAATTAATGTAAATTGATACGAGTATATTTGATTATATTTACTCTAAATCTAATCATATCAAAGGATTATAGTTTCCACACCTAACAGATAATAACCGCAATGCATATTAGTTTCATATCTGTACATATCCTAGAATTAGACTAAATTAGGAAACTAGTTAGCGAGTTTTGGGCTGTAGAATCGCCTCCTATTATGTGTATATTCTTGCACTGTGATCAAATAAATAAACAGAACAAATTGTCCATACACTTTAGCATGGTATCAGAGCTAGCCAAGCTCTGACATCCAACAGGTCGAAGGCACAGTTGCACCGCAAGAATGGCAGGAGTAGAAGAGAAACTCCAGTCCGATGGCACAAAGGAAACACCATCGCCTTATGATTTGAATGCAAGTGATAATCCTGGAAATGTGATCACACAAGTATAGCTGCATGGAGAAAATTACGAGGAATGGGCTAGAGCCGTTAAAATCTCTTTATGTGCTCGGAGAAAATGGGGTTTCATACATGGAACCCATAAAGAACCTACGAAGGATGCACCCGAGATGGAGGATTGGTGGACAGCTCAATCAATGCTCATGTCTTGGATACTAAACACCATTGAGCCTAATTTGCGTTCCACTGTGGCATATGTGGAAGGCGCAAGGGACTTGTGGAGGATATCAGAGAATGATTTTTGGTTGTAAACGGGCCAAGGATCCAGCAGCTGAAAGCAGAATTAGCAGATTGCAAACAGGAGGGCATGACCATGGTTGCCTACTATGGGAGATTGAAGACGTTGTGGGATGAGTTGGCAAATCACAAGCAGATTTCACAGTGTACATGTGCGGGGTGCAAGTGTGATATTGCATCCAAACTTGAGAAACAAAGAGAGGAAGAGAGAGTCCATCAATTCTTGATGGGCTTGGATGATGTAAGCTATGGAATGATATGATCAAATATATTGGTAGCAGACCCTTTGCCCTCGATGAATCGGGTCTACGCGACCATTGTGCAAGAAGAAAGGATAATGATCACCAAGTCAAAGGAAGAAAGAGGAATGGTCATGGGACTTGCAGTACAGGCAGGGATTAAAGGCAAGGGGCGAGGTGGAGTGAAAGAAAAATCAGCGGTGTGCTCCCAGTGTGGCAAGGCGGGCCATGACAAAAGTAGTTGCTTTCAAATCATTGGTTATCCTCATTGGTGGGGCGAACATCCATGAACTGAGAGTGGAGACAGTGGAAGAAGTCAACAGAGACAAGGGGCCTTTGGAGGACGGGGAAGAAGAGGCTCGGTTCATGCAAATGTAACATATGTTGCTACAAGAAGCAATGGTGACTCAGGTTCAGAGACTAGGAAACCTGAAATGGCAGGACTGAGCAATGAGCAGTGGCAGATTCTGGTAGGCATGTTGAACTCTTACAAGACATATGAAACTGAAAAGATGACTTGTAAGAAAGCTTGTGATTTGTGGGTTATAGATAGTGGTGAATCTAACCATATGACAGGAACATTGGAGAACCTATGTGAAGATTGGAAATGTAATACCCGGTGTATACGTGGCAGCGGATAAGTTCCGTATTACCCCAGGATCCCTTGAGGCCCACCTGTGTTGCCAGGTAGGCCCCGTGATGCATGGAGGACCCTTAATGCAGTAGATACGGTGAATGTCACTGCTATAGTGGTCCACAATTGCTATATTGGTCCAAGACTGGTATAGCGATCACAGTTGGTGGCAGCGTTGATCTTGGCATTTCGGGGACCGCTATAGAGGTCATGGTGTGAGCGGTAGCACGGTTTTCACCCCCTGGGGACCGCTATAGTGGTCTATGACCGCTATAGCGATCATAAGTGACGTGTTCTAGGGACGCGGGCTTGGCAAGACCGTTATAGCGATATGAACAGTGCGTGAACAGTGCAAAACGTAGCATTTCGCGTAAATGAGCCCTTTCATCCCTTTTTAAACACCCCAACTCGGAATTTTCTCCCCATTTTCGAACCTTACCTCTCCTAAACTCTTTCCCACTCCTTTCTCACAAATCTAACCCCATTCCTTTTCCTCCCAAGAGATCAAAGGTAAGATTTATAGCTTTCGTTGCTCCTTTCCTTCCCATTTCATATCTTGGTGATTGGGTTATTGTTTGTCTCCATTATTGTTAAATAGGGGTGCTCCCCTAAGGTTGTTAGAGTTATGTTTGAGCAATCTAGAGGTTAACGGAGATTAATCTAGATTTTTGTGGCTTCAATGACAGACGTTGGTGCCATTCCTTCTCCCCGGAGTCCCCGTGGTGTTGGTACTTCATTGTCTACCCCTCTAGGTGAATGGGTTTGAGCTCATAGCCTTAGTTTGGTCATTACATTATTATTTTCTAGCATTATGGGGTATTTAGAGGATTTAAAATGGATTCTTGTACAATATAGCTTCATGAAAAATATATATATATTTTACTAGAAAAGCTCTGTTTGAACTTATGCATAAAAATATGATTTTAGAAATGCATGGGACCCTATTTATTCCATAAAAAGCTTCATATGATTTAATTCATAAATTGATTTGATTATGAATAAATGAGATTTGCTATGATTTACGAGTTGAGATTTAAGAAATTACAATTGCTAGTAATGAGAAGTGTTGAACTAGAAACATAGAACTCCCTTTTTATTATTTCAGAGGTTTTAGAATAGAGAGAGTTACTGAGAGGAACGGAACTGTGAGTTAACGGCAATTATTCCATTAACCTTGGTATACCAAGGCCTGCCAGGGGCAAGTTATCATTGAGTTAGATCTAACTGCCAGTGACACGGTTCGCTAGAGACCGAAGAGATCATATTAGCTAGGGGCTTTGTCCACCAAGGACTAAGCACCCTCCCTACAGTTGATGAATACTTTGTTCCCTTGTGTAATTCTTGAGATTTTAAAGATTTGAATAATATGTAAGTAAATAGGACTATTTATGAATGTTGCAGTATAATTATTGTTATTTATTTATTATGTGTTCTTGTCCCATGCACGGTTATGAGTAAGGATCCACTCACTGAGTTTTGAATGCAAAACTCGCCCCTTTCTTCTTCCTTTTCCCCACAGATTCAAGTGCAGCTCAGGATTCTTCTCTTCTTCCTTCTCAGCAGTAGTATTCCTTAGATTGGGTGAGTTTCACAATGGCTTGAAGCCGCATTATTTTGTTCATGGTAGATGTGCTCCAATGATGTGACGGGAAGGGTCCCGGACCGCATATAGTCATTGTATTTTGCATTTTGTTCATACCATGATTCTTTTGTATTTAATAGTATATCACTTATAGTTATTTTATATTTGAGTAAATCAGTTGAAATATATTTTACAACTACAGTTACTCAATTTAATTATGAGAAAGATGTTTTATTCCCACTTAACATGGTTTAGTAGTTGAATTGATTTATGATTAAATCATATTTTGTGGACAAAGTAAGCATATAGTACGGTATAGAGATCACGAGGCTTACATGGGGATCGGATTTCTCACGTGCTGGTCACGATCCAAAGCGGGTCGTGACAAAGTGGTATCAGAGACATAGGTTTTCCTGCATGTCACTGGAGCAAGTGTCCACAAGTAGCATGATGTTTTTGTGTATGGAAGCGCGCCCATTTGCATTAACGAAGCGTTACTTGAGAGGCCTATTAAGATGGTCAGTCTTGTCTAGGTTCAGATGAGGAGTCTTGTCCCTTCCTCTATGATCAGTGTCTTATCTAGCTTATATGTGTTTCTCAAGATTCAGCATGCCTCCCCTGCGCCATCATTCCTCACGTTGCCACCGTAGCAGCAGCACTTCCAGTTCAGAGGCCCGCTTCAGAACCTTGGAGCAGGCCCTGGCCACGCTCTCAGACATAGTGGCCCAAAAACCTGAGGATGGGGCCCAGCCAACTACACCTATGACTCAGCCATCCCAGCCTATAGTTTAGCCACTGGTTAGAAATCCTGATGATTCAGCGCTAGAGTGGTTCAGGAGGATAAACCCGCCCACCTTTCGCAGGCGATTGATGACGGAAGATCCACATGAGTTCCTCTGAGAGGTAGAAAAGATCACCAGGGTCATCCACTGTTCATCTGCGAGGGCAGCGGAGTTGGCTGGCTTCTAACTAAGAGGCCAGCCTAGCCTATGGTACGAGGAGTTCCTCTAGGGATGTGGCGACTCAGAGCCACCCACCTGGGAGGAGTTCCAGGCAGCTTTCTTACAGAGGTTCCTTTCTGAGAGCCGGTGAGCCTAGATGCTTGATAAGTTTCTACGGATTCGAATGACTCCGGGCATGTCAGTGGCAGAGTATGATGATAGGTTTACCTATCTAAGCCAGACAGCATTGGGTTTGCTTATGTCAGAGAATGACAGAGTGACGTGGTTCATTCAGGGGCTGCCTGAAAAGATGTTCCTGAGCTTACAGCCTCACGTAGGGACTATGGATTATGCCTAGGTGGTAGATATGGTGGTTGGATTGGAGGGTGGTTTGGCAAAGAGGAGAGCTACAGCTGAGGCCAAGAGGGCCAAGACCCATGGCTCTTTTTTTGGTGGAGTTAGATGGAGTCGAGGACAAGGCCAGCAGGGCCCACATAGAGCATAGCAGATCCGAGCAGCATTTTCAAAGTCTATGTCAACTCGACCTACTGCCTCTCTCAATTAGAGCGGGGAAGGCAGTCAGCCTAGTTGGCACAGTGCCGGGTACTCTATCCCGGGGTGCCTGACCTGTGGGAAAAGGCATACGGGTCAGTGCATGATAGGGACCTCAGGATGCTACGGGTATGGCCAGCATGGTCATATCAGGAGGGATTGCCCACTCCTAGGGAAAGCTTCTAGCCAGGGGTCGATAATCCCCACCACTCTAGCACCATCTCATCAGTCAGCTACCCGAGAGGGCTCTGTGGCCTCAATAGGTGGGGAGTGAGGCGAGGCAGTCTGAGGGATAGCCCCTGTTTGTTTGCCTTGACACAACAAGATGCGGCGGCGTCTAATGCAGTTATCACAGGTATTATGACAGTTTTCTCTTTTGAGGCTTTGCGTTTGATTGACTCAGGGTTCTCATACTCCTATGTGTCCTGTTTCTTTGCTATGCGATTCGGGAGGCCCCCTATTGGTTTAGAGAAGCCCTTCTATGTTGGGGGTACCTTCTGGAGATCCCCTCTATGTCCAGTCAATATATAAGGGTTGTAAAGTCAAGGTCGGTGATATGGAGATGCTAGTAGATCTTCACATGTTAGACATGTCTGACTTCGATGTCATCCTAGGCATGGCTTGGTTGGCCTCCTGCCATGCTATGGTGGATTGTTACTGCAAGGTAGTGAAGTTTGAGATTCTAGGAGATGAGGTCTATAAGTTCAAAGGTATTAGTTGTATAGTTCCCTCCAGTTTGATTTGAGCTTTGAGTGCCATGCAACTTATGGACAAAGGTAGTAGTAGGTTCTTAGCCTCAGTCAGAGATATGGACGTGCCAGTGCCGAGCTTAGAGGCAATTTCGGTGATATGTGAGTTCCCAGATGTGTTCCCGGAGGAGTTACCAGGTATGCCGCCGAATAGAGAAATAGAGTTCAGGATAGTGCTTGAGCCCGGAGTAAAGGCCATCTCCATTCCCTTTACCGGTTGGCTCCTGCAAAGTTGAGAGAACCAAAAGAGCAGTTACAAGAGATGCTTGACAAAGGGTTCATCTGATCGAGTACCTCGCCTTGGGGTGCTCCAGTTTTGTTTGTGAAAAAGAATGATGGATCTATGAGGATGTGCGTAGATTACCGGTAATTAAACAAGGTGATAGTTAAGAATCGGTACCTCTTGCCACGCATAGATGACCTGTTTGATCAGCTCCAAGGGGCTAGATATTTTTCCAAGATAGACCTAAGGTCAGGCTATCACTAGTTGAAGGTCAAGGGCAATGATGACATGCTATGGACACTATGAGTTCTTAATGATGTCCTTTGGGTTAACCAATGCCCCTACAGCTTTCGTGGACCTGATGAACAGAGTTTTCAAACCATTTCTAGATCACTTTGTGATTATCTTCATTGATGACATTCTAGTGTATTCTAGAGGCAAGGAGGAGCATGAGCAACACTTAAGGATTATCTTACAAACCTTGAGAGAAAATCAATTGTATGCCAAATTCTCTAAATGCGAGTTTTGGCTTGAGAAAATGGTATTTCTTGGGCATATACTATCCAAGGATAGTATTCTAGTGGACCCGAAGAAAGTTAAAGCGGTTCAGCAGTGGCCAAGACCTTCTACAGTTTCTGAGATTCAGAGTTTCCTGGGATTGGCAAGTCACTATCGGAGATTTGTTAAGGACTTCTCAAGAATAGCAGCACCTTTGACCAGGTTAACTCAGAAGGAAGTTAAGTTTCAGTAGTCGGATGTGTGTGAGGAGAATTTCCAAAAGCTCAAGACCTGTTTGACCATGGCCCTAATCTTGGTTTTGCTTTCCCATATGGCGGTTTTTTGGTATACTATGATGCCTCTGGAATTAGATTTGGTTGTGTCCTTATGCAGCACAGTCGGGTTGTGGCGTATGCTTCTAGACAGCTCAAGAGGCATGAGTAGAACTACCTACCCATGATTTAGAGCTGGCTGTTTTGGTCTTTGCTCTAAAAATTTGGAGGCATTACCTGTACGAAGAGACTTGTGAGATCTTCACGGATCACAAGAGCTTGAAGTACATCTTCTAGCAAAAGGACCTGAACCTCAAGCAGTGCAGATGGCTAGAGTTGTTGAAGGACTATGACTGCACAATCTCCTATCACCCAAGCAAGGCCAATGTTGGAACTGATGCTTTGAGTAGGAAGTCCATGGGCATTTTATCCCACATAGCACCTCTGAGGCGATCGTTGATAAAGGACATTCATGAGTTGGAAGCTAAACGAGTCCAGTTTGACATGGGTGAGTCGGGAGCCTTTCTAGCTCATATTAGGGCCCAGTCAGCCCTAGTTAAGCAGATCAAGGCACAGCAGGGGGAAGACCCCATGCTAGTGAAGCTTATGGAGGATGTGCACCGAGGAGAGAATCATGAGTTTTCAGTTGATATGGAGGGTGTATTGCACTTTAGGGACCGATTATATGTACCTGATGCAGGTGAGCTAAAGAGAAAAGTAATAGAGGAGTCCCATAGTGCAGCATACTCCGTCCACCCTGGTTCAGCTAAGATGTACTAAGACCTTAGACAGCTATACTGGTAGAAAGGCATGAAGAGGGACGTAAGTGACTTCGTGGCATGTTGCTTAGTGTGTCAGTGAGTTAAGGCTGAACACCAAAAGCCTGCGGGCTTGCTACAGCAGATAGAGATCCCTGAAGGGAAGTGGTGTAACACCCGGGGAATGCGAAGTTACGGAGTGATCACCGATGCAAGGAGGCAAGGACAAGGAGCGGCTCCTGGCAGATTTCGAAAGCAGAGGGGTACATGAATAAACCGAGTACACACCCGAATAAGAGGGATCTTGAGACTGTGTAGGTACGGGACTATACAGTTAAGGAGGGCTTATATGAATTGATTTGTACTACCTATACCAACAAGATGCATATTCTTTTCAGTAGCCCATCATGAAAGAACTCCATAGTTAAGCGTGCTGGACTTAGCGCAATTTTGGGATGGGTGACCTCTTGAGAATTTTACCTAGGAAGCGTGTGAGTGAGGACAAAGCACGCTGAAAAGGCCCGTGTTGGTTTGTGGGGACAGTTGTCAATCCATAAAGCAACAGGGGATGTTACAAATGGTATCAGAGCCTGCACCTCTCCCAGTACGGTGTGGTTCGGGGATGAACTAAGCGGAAGTTGGTGGGCATGTAACACTCGGGATTGCAAAGTCAAGGAGTGATCGTCAGTGCAAGGAGGCACAGACAAGGAGCGGCTCCTAGCAGACTTCGAAAGCAGAGGGGTACATGAATGAACCAATTACACACTTGAATAAGAGGGATCCTGAGACTGTGTAGGTATGGGACTATACAGTTAAAGAGGGCTTATATGAATTGATTTGTACTACCTATACCAACAAGATGTAGCTTCTTTTCGGTAGCCCATCACAAAAAAACTCCATAGTTAAGCATGCTTGACTTGGAGCAATTTTGGAATGGGTGACCTCCTGGGAAGTTTTCCTAGAAAGCGTGTGAGTAAGGACCAAGCACACTGAAAAGACCCGTGTTGGTTTGTGGGGACAGTCGTCAATCCATAAAGCAGCAGGGGATGTTACAAGTGGGAGAGGATAACCATGGACTTTGTAGTCGGGTTGCCTCGAACCACCAAGGGCTTGAATTCCATTTGGGCGATTGTAGACAGGATGACCAAGTCGGCCCACTTTGTAGACTGAAGATAACCTTCAGTACAGCTCAGTATGTCCAGCTCTACATAGATGAAATTGTCAGATTTCATGGAGTGCCAGTGTCGATCATATCAGATAGAGGGTCCCAGTTCACCTCGTGATTCTGGAGAGCATTCAAAGAAGCTCTTGGGACTCGGATGGACTTGACCACAGCTTTTCATCCACAAACAGATGGCAGTCAGAGAGGATGATCCAAACTTTAGAGGACATGCTCCGAGCTTGTATTTTAGATTTCGACGAAAGTTGGTGTAACCATTTGCCGTTGATAGAGTTCTCTTATAATAACAGCTACTAAGCAAGCATCCAGATGGCACCGTTCAAAGCCCTGTATGGTAGGCGGTGCAGATCTCCCATTGGTTAGTTTGAGCTTGGGGAAGCTAAGTCCCTAGGCCCAGACTTAGTACAAGAGATTCTAGAGAAGGTCTAGCTGATTAGAGAACGGCTATTGGTAGCTCAGTCTAGGTAGAAGTCCTATGCTGACAACCAGTGCCAAGACTTAGAGTTTGCGGTTGGTGACCACATGTTCTTACGAGTATCGCCCATGAAAGGCCTAGTGAGGTTTGGTAAGCAGGGAAAGCTAAGTCCTCACTATATTGACCTTTTTAAGATTTTAAAGAGAGTTGGAGCAATGGCCTACAGATTGGCATTGCCTCCCAGTCTATCAGCTATTCATCCAATCTTTCATGTCAGTATGCTTAGAAAGTACATGCCAGATCAGTCTCATGTGCTCACACCGCAAGCTGTCCAAGTTGATGAGAGCTTGTCATATGAGGAAGAATCGGTTGCCAAAGTGGATAGGCAGATCAAGAAGCTTCGCTCAAAGGAAGTGGCCTCAATGAAAGTCATCTAGAGGAACCAAACCGGCGAGGAAGCCATCTGGGAAGCCGAAGAAGCCATGAAGACTAAGTATCCACATCTTTTTCCTCCTCAAGGTATGTTTTAAGATTTAGGGACCAAATCTCTTTTAAGGGGGGAGAATGTAATACCTGATGTATACATGATAGCGGATAAGTTCCGTATTGTCCTGGGATCCCCTGGGGCCCACCCGTGTTGCCAGGTAGGCCCCAGGATACATAGAGGACCCTTAATGTAGCAGATATGGCGAACTGTCACCGCTATAGTGGTCCAGGACTAATATAGTGGCCATGGTGTGAGCGGTAGCACGGTTTTCATAGTAGTCATAAGTGATGGGTTCTGGGGCTGCAGGCTTGGCAAGACTGCTATAGCGGTGTGAACAGTGCATGAACAGTGCAAAACGCAACATTTCATGTAAGTGAGCCCCTCCATCCCTTTTTAAACACCCTATCTCAGAATTTTCTCTCCATTTCCGAACCCAACCTCTCCAAACTCTCTCCCACTCCTTTCTCATAAATCTAACCCCATTCCTTTTCCTCCCAAGAGACCAAAGGTAAGATTTATAGGCTTTTATTACTTCTTTCCTTCCCATTTCTCATATCTTGGTGATTGGGTTGTTGTTTGTCTCCATTGTTATTAAGTGGGGATGTTCCCCTAATGTTGTTAGAGTTATGTTTGAGCAATCTAGAGGTTAACAGAGTCTAATCTAGAGTTTTATGGCTTCAATAGCAGACATTAGTGTCATTCCTTCTCCCCGGAGTCCCCGTGGTTCTAGTGCTTCATTGTCTACCCCTCCAGGTGAGTGGGTTTACGCTCATGGCCTTAGTTTGTTCATTACATTATTATTTTCTAGCATTACGGAGTATTTAGAGGATTTAAAATGGATTCTTATACAATATTGCTTCACAAAAAATAAATATATTTCACTATAAAAGCTCCATTTGAACTTATGCATGAAAATATAATTTTAGAAATGTATGGGACTATATTTATTCCATAATAAGCTTCGTATGATTTAATTCATAAATTGATTTGATTATGAATAAATGAGATTGATTATGATTTTCGAGTTGAGATTTAAGAAATTACAATTGCTAGTAATGAGAAGTGTTGAACTAGAAACATAGAACTCCCCTTTTATGATTTCAGAGGTCTTAGGATAGAGAGAGTTACTGAGAGGAAAAGAACTGAGTTAACGGCAGTTATTCTGTTAATTTTGGTATACCAAGGCCCGCCAAGGGCAAGTCATCATTGAGTTAGATCTGTCCGCCAGGGACACGATTTGCTAGGAACCGAAGAGATCACATTAGTTAAGGGCTTTGTCCACCAGGGACTAAGCACCCTCCCTACAGTTGATGAATACTCTGTTCCCTTGTATAATTCTTGAGATTTTAAAGATTTGAATAATATGTAAGTAAATAGGACTGTTTATGAATGTTGCATTATAATTATTGCTATTTATTTATTAAGTTTTCTTATCCCATGCACGGTTATGAGTAAGGATTCACTCACTGAGTTTTGAATTCAAAACTCACCCATCTCTTCTTTCTTTTCCTCATAGATTTAGGTGTCACTTAGGATCCTCTTCTTCCTCTTTCTCAACAGTAGTATTCCTTAGATTGGGTGAGCTTCACAATGGCGTGAAGCCGTATTATTTTGTTCATGGTAGATATGCTCCAGTATTGTGACGGGTAGGGTCCCGGACCGCATATAGTCATTGTATTTTGCATTTTGTTCATACCATGATTCTTTTGTATTTAATAGTATATCACTTATAGTTATTTTGTATTTGAACAACTCAGTTGAGATGTATTTTACAGCTATAGTTACTCAATTTAATTATGAGAAAGATGTTTTATTCTCACTTAACATGGTTTAGTAGTTGAATTGATTTACGATTAAATCATATTTTATGGACAAAGTAAGCATATAGTACGGTACAGAGATCATGAGGCTTACATGGGGATCAGATTTCTCACATGTTGATCATGATCCAAATCGGGTCGTGACAGGAAAATAGAGGGGTGCCCCGTGGGGTTGCCAGATAGAGAGTTGGTCCTTCCAAGAAAAGAAAGATCAATGATCCTTGATGGAGGACTCAAACTTGAAAATGTCCTATATGTTCTGAAATTGAAATGCAATCTGATCGTAGTGTCACAATTAATAGATGAAGCAAAATGTGTAGTACAATTTACTGATAGGCTGTGTGTAATGCGAGACCGCATTTCGAGGATGCTGATTAGAGTAGGTGAATGGAAAGATGGGCTTTACTTGTATCATCGTGTGCGTGGCGTGAAAGCTTGTCAAATTAACATAGGAAACCAACTTGAGCTTTGCTATGAGCGATTGGGGCATCCTTCTTACAAGACTATCCAGATGATTTTGAATATGAGTAATGGCTGTAAAAGTGAAAACTTGAGTGGAGTGTGTGAAGTGTGTAAGAGATCAAAGCAAAGTAGGGAAAATTTTCCTTTGAGTGATTGTCAAGTGTTGAGCATTTTTTATCTAATACATTGTGATTTATGGGGTCCATATAGAACCCCTTCATCCTGTGGTGCATCGTATTTTTTGACCTTAGTTGATGATTGTTCTCGAGTTGTATGGATATACTTGTTGTATGACAAGAAAGAAGTATCTCGAACTTTGATCGATTTTTTTTACTTTACTTGAACGACAATATAAGAAACGTGTCAAGAGGTGCGTAGTGATAATGGAACTGAGTTTATGTCTCTCAAACAATATTTCCTACAACACGGGATAACTTATCAGACTTCATGCACTGTCACACCTCAACATAATGGAAAAGTTGAGTAAAAGCATCGGCATATATTAAATATGCCTCGTGCACTATGGTTCAAGAAAACCTTCCACTGCGATTCTGGGGGGAATACATTTTAACTGCAGGTTACTTGATTAATCGAACTTCTTCTTGGTACTCCATGGAAAGACCTCGTATGAAATTGTGAATGGCAAGTCATCCTCCTATGACCAATTGCGGGTGTTTGGGTCCTTGTGTTATGCACATAATCAAAATTGGAAGGGGGCAAGTTTGCTAGCAGAAGTCACAAATGTGTGTTGGTTGGTTACCTGTATGGACAAAAATGATGGAAATTATTTGATTTGGAACAAGGGATTTTTTTTGTCTCACGGGATATGAAGTGTGTTGAATATGCCTTCCCTTTTGCTTCGTATTCACTCTTCGATGTTGGGCATCCTAGTACCGAATTATCTCAACTGATTTCTATTGATGTTGCCATTGTGGAAGATGCATTGGCTGGGCTTAGCAAACCTACTAAAGTGGTGATTAAGCCCAATCAACAAGCTGGCGCATTTGAATCCCTCCTTAGTACCCATGATGTGCCTTTACCAGCCCGCATGAATGACACGTCAGCTGCTTCCTTTACACCAGGTAATATCGCCACACCAATTGGGAGAGGTCATCATGTGTGCCAGCTGTCTGTGAAGCTTTGCGATTATGTCACTAACACCACCATATGCCTTGGCCCATCAATCTGTTCTCCTTCCCCTTCGGCCTCCTTCAGTACGTTCTATTCTCTTGGAAATTATGTAACTTGTAATAAATTCTCTTTTTACCATCATGCCTTTCTTGCAACACTTGAAATCGAACCAAAACCCATGCACTTCTCTGAGGCAGTTCGGACCCGTTGGAGGGACACCATGGCCCACTAGATACATGCCCTCTAACGAAATGGGACCTGGGATATCACTTCTTTACCCCCGAGCAAGAAGGCTCTTGGATGTAAATGGATCTACAAGATCAAATATCACTCTGATGGCAGAATTGAATGCTTCAAAGCACGATTAGTCATTTTTGGGAATCACCAAGTCAAGGGGATAGATTACAACGAGACATTTGCCCTAGTGGCAAAGATGGTCACCATCCATACAGTTTTAGCGGTTGCCACTGCCAAAGACTGGGAGCTCCACCAAATGTATGTTGACAATGCCTTCTTACACGGAGATCTTGAGGAAGCCGTATACATGAAACTACTCTTGGGGTTTATGGTGTCTCGTAATAACACAGTGTGTCGACTTCACAAATCCCTCTTTGGTCTCCACCAAGCCCCTCGTTGTTGGTTTGCTAAACTCTCTATTGCCCTCATTCAATATGGGTTTCACCACTCTCAGTCAGACCATTCTTTATCTTGTTTTCAGAGGGCAGCTGTGCAACTAATGGTGTTGGTGTATGTCGATGATCTTGTTATCGCGGGTAATGATCATGAGGCTATTTGCAGATTCAAAGATTATCTTAACCGTTGTTTCCATATGAAGGACCTGGGGAAGTTGAAGTACTTCCTCAGGGTGGAGGTTGCCCAGTCCCCTGTAGGCATATTCTTGTGCCAGCATAAATATGCTTTGGATATTGTTGTAGAAGCTGGGTTACTTGGGGCCAAACCGGCATCTACTCCGATCGAAGAGAATCATCGCTTAGCCTTGGCTGAGGGTGTGTTGCTTACTAACCCTAGCCACTATCATGCCTTGTTGGGCGCCTAATTCATTTGTGTTTCACAAGACCCAAACTGTCCTTCAGTGTTCATATCCTGTCTCAATTCATGCAGTAGCCCCAGGATGAGCATTGGCAAGCTGCTCTGCGTGTAGTTCATTATTTGAAAGGTCAACTTGGGCAGGGTATCCTCTTGCGCAGGGACAGTGACCTTTGCCTCTTTGGTTTGGGTGACTCAAATTGGGCAAGTTGCCCTTTCACTTGGAAGTCCCTTGTTTTGGAAAACCAAGAAACAACACACTGTTTCTAAATCTTCCATGGAGGCAGAATATTGATCTATGGCTAACACCACCTGTGAGTTTAAATGGCTTCAAGACATTCTCTCTAGCCTCAGCATTCCCCATCCTAAGCCCATGCACCTCTACTATGATAACCAAGCTGCCCTCCATGTTGCCAAGAATTTTGTTTTTCATGAACAAACAAAACACATTGAAGTGGACTGTCACTTTATTCGCGATGAAATTCTCCATAATCGTCTCCGTCCTTCCTACACTTCTACTCACCATCAACTTGCTGACCTCTTCACCATGGCACTTGGCACCAATAAGTTTGGGTCATTATTAAGCATGTTGGGCATTCAAAATATTCATGCTCCAACTTAAAGGGGGTGATACGAGTATATTTGATTATATTTCCTCTAAGTCTGATCATATCACAGGATTATAGTTTCCATACTTAACAGATAATAACAGTAATGTATATCAGTTTCATATCTGTACATATCCTAGAATTAGACTAAGTTAGGAAACTAGTTAGCGAGTTTTGGACTGTAGAATCGCTTTCTATTATGTATATATTCTTGCATTGTGGTCAAATGAATAGACAAAACAAATTGTCCATACACTTTAGCATAAATGAAATGAAATTACAAATGTACCTATAATTATAACTTGAGTAAGAAAGGAAATGAGTGGATTTAATGTCCAAAACAAAATGTAGAGGAAGTTAGCAATCCCTATATATATAAGGATATGTTTACTCTAAGAGTAAGTATGCTAAACTTACACTATTTAATATCTTCTTATCATCAACATATTTGATCAATCCAACCATTAAATAATGTGATATTATCTTAATGATCAAGCATACTAAATTTAAGAAAAATTTGACATTGATAGGTATATTATCTAATAACTAAGATTTATATGTATTTTCAAAACTAACTTGTACGTTTAAATAAAAAGGATAATAAAGTATCAAGTTACTTAAAAATTTTATAAAATTTTATATGCTTGATCTATGTATAGTGGGAACTTACAATTCAATGGTTAAATTGATGATGAAATTCGATATATATGTGTATATATATATATAATATGTTGAAACCCTAATCCCTTAAACCCATATACTTCATTCCTTCTGGTTCTGTTGTTCACGTCAAAACCTCTACAGTAGAGTAGAGAACTCCCCATTTTTTTGTTATTCAAATAAAAATTGAAACTAAAAAAATAGACCCTAAAAAACTAAATAGAAATACCAATATGTCCTCTAGCAATGCTAATGACTGCTCACGTCACGTGATTGGAAATAAAGTGCATAATAATATCTTCTATTTAAGACAGAAAATGAGACTAGTTCCATCCAGGAATTTCTAATTCAAATCTGAATCCACTAGGTTGCACAAAAAAACCTGACTTGAATGATTTTGTATTAAGAGCTAAATTAGCTAAAGGAATGGGTATAATTATTATGGAGAACCCACATGGCCAAATAATCTTTTATATATATTTCTAGTAGTTATTTTAGGTACTATTAACTGTAACGTAGGCTTAGCAGTTTTAGAACTATCAATGATTGGGGAACCCGCGGATCCATTTGCAACTCCTTTAGAAATATTGCCTGAATGGTATTTCTTTCCAAATTTTTTCTTTGTTTATTTATTATAATTATATTCTTTTTCAATTAAAAAATATTCTAGAAAAATATTCTAATATAACAATAAATTTATTATTAAAATTAATTTCTTATTATTTATTATAATAATAAGATGTTATAATATATATAATTTCATTTTAATTCAAAAAATTTAAATAATTAGAAAAAACAATTAGAATTAAATTATGTAAAATTTTATAAAAAATTATATATATTAAAATTAATTAGAAATATATAGGTATAGAATTTATATATATAAAAGAAATATATATAAAAAAATATCTCTTATCTCTTCGAATTCCAATTTTTTTTTTGAACAATTTTGAAAAGAGGTTAAGTGCTAAAAAAAAATTCTATATTGTTTCTGATTTTTAGATTAGGTTTTTATCGAGCGAAGCAAATCACGAATTTCTTATTTTTTATGGTATCCAATCAAATTGAAATATGTAATATCATAACATAATAAATAATGTTAGAAATTGAATCCATTTTTTGTTTTGATATTTGGTAAATACATCCAACCAACTCCAATCCTTCTACCAATTAACATCTTAGAAGATTTCACAAAACCCTTGTCGCTAAGTTTGTGACTTTTTGGAAATATATTAGCTGATGAATTAGTAGTTGTTGTTCTTGTCTCTTTAGTTCCCTTAGTAGTTCCTATAAGCGTCATGTTTCTTGGATTATTTACAAGCAGTATTCAAGCCCTTATTTTTGCAACTTTTTTTTATTGGTAAAAGTAAAAATAACTACACGTTTGGCTTTTCGGGAACAAATTCCATATTTCTCTTTCCCATTTTTTTTACTTCCAGTTGTTCTAATTCGTCAATTAATTTGTATGACCATTGAGGAACTTCTTTCCTCATTTCTTTGATTCCAATACATTTTCTTTTTTTACAATTCCTTTTTGGTTCAGATCAGTTCTAATTGTGTCAAACAATAGTTTTATTTTTTTTCTTTTTGGAATTTACTTTCAATTGTTCAAATTCCGAAAAGAGAACAAGTCCTTCAAAATTAAGGCTTGATACTGGACGATGAAATGGATTTTGGAATTTATTAACATTCTCCAAAAAAGGTACTGTTAATAATCCCGCGGGTACCAAAACCATTAAAACAACGCTCAATAATTTATTAGGTACTGTACAAAGTATTTGAAATACAGGAAAGAAATACCATTTAGGCAATACCATTTAGGCAATATTTCTAAAGGAGTTGCAAATGGATCCACGGGTTCCCCAATCATTGATGGTTCTAAAACTGCTAAGCCTAAGCAATAGTACCTAAAATAACTACTGGAAATATAGATAAAAGATCATTTGGCCATGGATCCTTCATGTACTAAATAAATATTATACAATTGTTGTAGTTTAGATTATTGTGTTTAACTTATTTGATTTCTTATTGTTTTTCTTTAAAACTTTAGTTTTTCTATTTAGGTTTTACAGTAATTTTATAAGTGTTTGAAAAAAGTAGCAGGTATACATGGGTACCCATGAGTATGGTGCTGATTTTACATTTTAAAACTCCGAATAAGGGTGAGAGGACTTGAGGCTAGTATTAATAATAAGGTGTGGGGCAAGGTCTGGTTGTGCTAAATCCCTCCCCAACCCATCTCATTACCATCCTTATTTAATATTATTGGGTTTGAAACTTTTAAACAAGGTATGGTTATGTACAAAGGTTGTGTTTCGATTTACTTTCAAGAAAATATTATTTTTTAACTTATTTTAGTAAGGACTATATTTTGTTAGAAAAAAACTATAATTTATGTTTGAGTAGATTATGTGAGAATTACTTTTAATTTTTAAAAGTACTTATGAATTACTGGGATGAAAAATAATTTTAAAGAACTTTATAGCCAAATTACATACAAGGGCAAGTATGAGTTGACAAACTTACAAATCAAATAAATTTATAAGATTTTTCACTATGCCATAAGAAATTGATCATCACTCTTAGAACTCATTTTCTTTCTCTCAACAAAACTTTTTGTTTCTTTGAAAATCCTTTCTTTATTTAATTTAACATAATTTGTTAGCTATTTAGTTTGACATTATATTATTAATATTTTTTATGTAGAATTCTAGCAATATTTGTGCGCATGTAGAAATTGATCGATATTCTGTTAATTATATCTTAATACAATATATACATATTTATAAGTATACAATAAAGTTCATGCATCAGACGCGCAGAGCAACGTGACTGGGTGTGGGTTTGGGTGTGGGTGCTTTGTGTCCTTTTATAGGAGTGGGAGTGAGAAGAATTTATTTTTAAAAGTTCGACAAGTGATTTAATTGTAATTATAAATAATAGCTGGAAATAATTTTAAAATATTATTTATTAAAACTCACTTTTGTATTATTTTTTTGGGTAGAAATTGAGTATCAATATAATAACTTAAAAAATAGGGTCATTATTTTGTATACGGAAAAACAAAAGTGATTTAAGGGTTTTATTGGATTTTTTGGAGTTTAAGAGAAATATAGTATTTTTTTTATACAAATCGCTACCTAGCGATTTACATTAAAATATTACACGTAAAAATATTAGTAAATATCTAGGTAACGATTTGTATAAAAAAATAATATCTAAAATCACTACTGCAGAGATTCTTTCATGAACAGTATTTTTTTCCTTCATAAATCGTTACCCAGTGATTTGCGGGTAGTCCAAAAAATGACACGCAGTGATTATTTTACATGTGACAAATCGCTAAACTTGTAAAAATTCCATTTTATTCCAAATTTTTCCATAATCCCATTTCACTCAAATACACATACTTATATATCATTATAAAAAAAAATTCCCTAAAAAATAAATGGTATAATAATTTTTTTATTGTAAATATTTTTTTCTTATAAAAGCCAATACAAATATTTAAAATATATATAACTACTTTTTAATTAAAAATATATTTTCTTTTTAGAACGACCAATACAGCTTCAAAGTGGAGGCTAACGTATCATTCCTTTTGCCAAATCAATTTACAAAGGCATTCATTGTAGATAATATTGTTTACTAAAAAAAAAATTCTACCTATGGATTCCTTTTAAATTATACTAGTAATTTTCAGAGTACGTTCAGAATCGGTTCGCACCGAAAGCTTCATTGAGTCGAACTGTCAATCGGCACGCTAAGTATCACTTCAGTATCTAGTTCAATAGCTATGACATTTCTCTCTCTGCCTCAGGTGTTATTTGGCTGTGAATATCGTCCACGGAAGTAATATAATTAAGTGAGTAACATTATTTATACTCAAATTTTATAAGATATCATATTGATATATTTTTATTTATTATTAAATAATATATAAATTTTAAATTAAATAAAATTTATATCTCATTTAATAATAATTAAAAATATGTTGATATAATATCTCATAAATAATAAGTATGAATAATATTTACTTAATCAAGATTCGAACTTGATTCCCTTCATAGCTAGTGCTGTTTGGATGGTGGAGACTTAGTGGGAATTGCTGACACACCTCATTATGCAATATCCCCGAATATTTGTCATTGAAAAAACAAATATCAGCTCGTGGCATATCATCTAGGATCAACCATCTATTAATCAATCGCAATTATATGTTCTGCTCCCTTTATTATTAAATGTAATCTTTGTTTCACCATATATATAACTGCTGAGTTTCAGGAACATAAAGAAAAACAAAAGAAACATTACTGAAAGGACAAAAAACACAAAACAAAAGCATTAGTGCATTATTTTACTCATATCATACTCAGGCTGCAGGCTGCAGATATATCAAAAGTCAAAATGAAAACAAAAAAGGTAAGAAACAAAACAGAAACGCAGCCAGCAAGGCAGGTATTAGGAAAGATTTTTGCACTGCACAAAATCTTTCTTGACCTCATTTTAATGGGACAATTTGTGATGCTAGTGAAAGGGCCTATTTTCGTGCTGATGATGGAAGGACATACTTCCCTGCCCCATCCATCTCAGCAGGAACATTGACCTCAATGTTGTCAAAAATGTCTGATCCTGATCTTGTGCCGTCCTTTACAGGCAATTCTTGCCCCTCAGATTTCCCAGCATCCGTTGTGTTCATGTCTTTGCTTTTACCCCATACCACAGTGTAAAGCCCGCAGACAATGATTACAGCCCCAATTATACTGCGAAAAACAAATCGGAACACAAAATCAGCACATTGTACTGATTAACACATACATTTGTATTTTGCTTTGTGATTTTTTTTTTTATTCAGGATTTTTAAAGAGATGGGTCCTTAGTTAAACGTTGCAAATCTACCTTCCAACATGAACTTGCTCAGCTAAGACCAAGGAACCCAATGCAGCGGTGATGATCATAATCAGAGGGCTGAAAGAAGTCACAAACACTGGTCCACGTTCCCTGGTCACAACTCCTTGTACATAGTATGCAATTCCAGAGCACACCACCCCCTAATAAGTAACCATCCCAATATAATTAATTAATTAATTAATCCAAATTAATTAGTCTCTCAATATAATAACTTATTATGGCCACATATCAGCATGAAAGCGAACTCACAGAATAAACACAAGCCAGAAGCCTTGAGTCCCAGCCTATGGACCAGACGCTCATGTCACGTTCAAAAATAAGGGACGCAATTGCACCCTCAATAATACCCAGAAAGCAAATCCAAGCTGTGAGCGAGAGCTCTGCCGGGTACAACTTCAGAGTGAAAGACTAAAATCCACAGAGTAGTAACACAAGTCAGATTTTATTATGGTTATTTCAATAACTCTCTTGTATATAAATGAGTTTTATTTCCATTTTTTCTTTTTTACCGTTTTTTGGGTTGATGGATTTATTAAAATGGCATACATAAAAAAAAATAAGAAAAATCATATGCATGTAAATGTGCATAAAAAATATTAGTCTAACACCTAAAATTATGTATTTAATCAAGACACTCATTTTATTACTGTTGGGAATGAGAGTGGACTCCATTATTTCTATTTATCTATAATATACCATGCAGTAAGTTTTCCAATCAGATACTAATTTTGGGGAGTTGAACTGGATATATGGTATACTTACTTGCAAGATAAAGAAGCTAGCCCAACCACCGCAACTTGCTATGAGCATTACTGTGCCAAGCACCCAGTGTTGGTCAGAGGGCTCGGTGCTGGCACTGGCACTGGCACTGTCATGGTGGGTCCCCGCAGCTCCTTTTATGATCTGAAAGGATTGGCCTTTGTACAAAGTCATAACCATGGCTCCTGTGACTGTTACTGCGGTTCCAATTACCTTGGCTACGCTGTGGATTTTCTTCAAGTTGACTGTCTCCAACCTGGTTAGTTAGCAGATTGGAGGAATCTGATTTATTAGATATTCATCATATTATGCATGCCACGAATTTTTAATATTTTTTTTGCTCAACTCATATAGCTAGGAATATTCTTTCAGAGTGTGAATACGAGACATACATGTTTCTTGTATATATGAGAAACTTAATGTACTCTACTTAGATGTTCTAAACTAATGAAGTATTAAAACATTATTATTATACAAATATAAATGTTATTGTATAGACTTAGATACTCATGTTAGGTACGTTAGAGATTTATACAAGAATATGTTAATAATGAAATAAAATATATAGTTTGTGATGGCGTTTGTCAACTGGCGATCCCATGCCATGCAATGTCAGTGGGAATTCTTGTTCTTATTTTTATTAGTGGCAATGAGATTTAAGTTTATGATTTAATGTAAAATAAATAAATTTCTCGCCACAAGTTTCTTCTTAGTGACATCCTCCCACTGACTTACCGTTCCGGATATCGTTGGACTCCATGGAGGAAATCAACAAACTTTACAAGCAGCCATTAATGTTACACGGTGAAATGATTGGAGCTTTTAAGTACCTGAAAACGAGTGCCATTATAAAAGTAATGGCTGGGAGGACATTAACGATGGCCGATGCAAACGTTGTTGAAGTGCTCTTCATCCCCATGTTGTACAAGTTCTGATCAAGCACTGGCCTGTTTTTTTTCACCATCAACGAAATTATCAGACCAAAAATTAAAGTTGGTATATCTATATATAATATGAATTGTTCCAAAGATATATGACACGATATATAATCTGTAAGCTTTTACAATTCGAAGGATTAAATCAAATCTTCACCAAATCTGTTGAAAAAATCTTGTTATTATGCCGTATATCTGAAATCAGAAAACATGCGCCTATTTCTACTTTAGCTTCCTCGTGAGATGTTTCCATGTGCCTCTGGTTACATTGATGGGATGAATATTATATTTACTAGGTCCCAAAAGTTTGATGCTCGGCATCCAACCCTTTTCATTTTAGCTAGAATAGTGTTATTTGTACTGATATATTATGTAATATTATGTCAACATACTCTTATCTATCATTAGATGATATATGTGTTCCAAATTAAGTGAGATTCATACCTCATCCAATAATAGATAAAAATATATCAATACAATACTCTAAATATAGTGAATACGAACGACATTTCTTTTTTAATTATCCATCATTTCTCAATTCTCATCAAAGGTTGAATAGTTAAATGATTTTCTTAAGATGGATGATAACAAGATGGCTAATGTATATAGGGAATAATTTGTCCCTGTACGGACCATGTCAAAACCGCAACATGAACTTTCTGTCCTTTTCGTATCGTGATTAATTATAAAAACCAAAAGATTTAATTTTGTTGGCCGGTGAAAAAGTGATATATTGGCAACACAGCGTTTTAGTTAATGATTTTGAGTGTTCAAAAACTATTTCTTCACATTTTGGGTTACACCACTCTCACAAAAATTTAAAAAAAAAGAGAGATTGTGTTGCATAAAATTTATTTCTTTTTTCTTATTATTTAAAGATAAAAGCAATGAAAATGATATAATAAAAAGAGGATTTATTTTAATGCACTATATATCAATATGAAGTTTTTATACATATATAATTATTCAACTATATATAGCTATGTAACTGAAAATGTTTTTAACTCTTATCATAATTACATCTCAAAATCATATAAAAGATAAAAATATAATTAGTCATTAATGTAAAACAATTTATACTAATAATATCAAAATTAATCTCATAAAAATAATATGTATAAAGGTTTAAATGTTTTAGTTATAAAGATGTTTATTTAATTCTCACCTGAATTTTCAAGCACCAAAAAAGAATTCTCACCTAAATTTACAATTATGTGAACAATTACTATGGGAAAAATTGACGTAACAGTTGGTTTTGCAGTGGGTTGTTTCCTTCTTCAAGATGTGTACACTAGAAATGGTAGTGGGCCAACGTGAAACTCCATTATCGAGTTGTCGCATATTTCTTAAAGTTTTTCAGATTACGGATTATGCAAAACAGAATAATATTCTTTATTTGTTTAACGATTTGGTTTCCATTATAACACATAACAGAACCAATTAGCAGGATAGCATCTCAATTAAATCAAAATACAACTAGCTACTGTCTCATTATTTGGGAAGTCACTAAATAATGAGTATATAAAGAATAAGGGTATATATTATAGGCACAGCTAGCTAGTACAATGCATGCTTGCATTAATAATTCATGCTGGTTTTGGCACGGGCCCATGAAGAGACTGAAAACTGATAAAGAAACAAACAGAATGAACAATTCGATACCGCGAATATATTGATAGAATAATCTTTATGTATTTATTCTGTGGACTTATTGAAGACATAAGGAGGTCATGAATTCATCATTTTTCATTTTTTTTAAGCACCAACTTGTATGTGTTTTTTTCATTATGTGTCCATAAAATAATACAAATAACATTGCTTATATTGACATGTGAGGAGGGATTGAAGTTACTTACTCAAGAAAACCAAGCGCCGCTAACCTCAGGAATATGGGGAGTGTCATCTTTGGCCTTATTTTTCTGTAAAGATGGATAGTCAAATTAAAGCCACATTCATGGACTATTATAAGAAGTTAATGAAGGGATGGTGTCATCACAATTTCGGCCGCAATATTGTTATTGCGGTGGCCTCCACAACCGTGCTGCAACGACAATTGTGGCCGTTACAATTAACAACATTTTTCTATAATTTCCTACATCGTGATGCACGGCCACAATCACAATTTAAAACCACTTATGGTAATAGACAAGAAAAGCCATGCTTGCTTGATGTACGTGTTAGAGTTATGTGTTAAAGAGAGACCTTTCGAGGACAAAGGCAAAAGGGGCCATGATGAGGGTGGCAACTACATGACGGTAGACTGAGAGTATCCAATGGCTCATTCCATGCTTGAAAGAAACCATGGTGATGACATACATTCCAGCATAGCCAAACTGAAGGGCAACCATGGCAAGATATGGCTTCACTTTGCGGAGCACCTTGCTCATCCCACCACATGCACTGTGGTCCTCCATATCCGTACTTGTGTCTCTGTGGTTATACTCTGAGACACTCACAAGGTATATACAGACAAACTCACCAACGGAGCTTTCACTTATGACTTGTGAGTTTGTGGATGGCACCCTTCAACATGCAGAATGGCCTTTTATAGACCCAAAAAGCGAAGAGTTAGCTAGAAAGCAGCTTCGGTTTTTCAAATCACCGCAAGGCACTATCTCTATCTATCTATCTCCAACTTTCACCTCCCCCGCTCAACACACGGATTCCCTTATCCATTTGCAACGTTTATTTTATTTTATTTTATTTTTTTAACCATTCCATGTGGAGTCATGTTAACCAAGTTTGATACTTATGCCCTCTCGCGCCTAATTAATAAGTTGGCCTTTTGAATTCGAATCTCTCTTGTAATTGAGTTCATAAGTGGTACTTTTGTCGAGTTACCGAGATAAGTAAAGGGTGACACAAGAAATGATTAACTTGAGAAAATACAACTTTACCAGCTTGGTTGTGTATTGCACATGATAAGACCTGATACTATTAGACATGATAATATAAGATTCGATAATATAGTATAAAAAATCCATTACAAAATTTCTTATCTTATTTGAGTTTGATGTGTTCCACATGACCTGCGACGAACAAAAAGATAGGCCAACGGATGGTGGTGGGTAGGGACCAGCAGCAGGTGGGCGACGACCATCAGCATGTGGGTAGTATTAAAGTATAAATATCATTCATGTCCCTCAACCGTTAGCTTAATCTTTGAGGAGAGGTGGTTTCATGACATAGTATTAGAGCCTGTATATATAACAAAATAATCAAGGTTCAAACTCCCAATCTGATAAAAATGGTTTATGCTCAAGCCCCACTTATATGAGGAGACGTATTAGAGTAACAAAATCATTCATGTGTCTTTATCCATTAGTCTAAGTTTTTTAAAGAGATAATTTCATGACAATCGACCTAAAAGTAAAGAGAGAAGCTGGTATATATGGATCACCCTCCATGGAGTGACAAGGTTAAGAGTTGTCGCAGGAACTATACCATCAAAATGTAGTGATAAAGTCTAGAGATTGATTATCTCACTTAATAAATTAGCGTTTTTTAAGTAAAATTTTCTTTAATCTCGAGTTCACAACATCTTGTTTAGGCAAAAGGTTTATTTTTTGTCATGTACTGGTATTTTGATTGTATCTATTTTTTTTTTCAATTTTGTTGATAATATTTTAATAAAGTCTCAATGTTCTCCTATTTGATGACATTGCAAGTTTTTTTTTAATAGAGTTTGCTAATTATTTCTCTCAAACATATCCATGTTTATGTTATATAAATGTCATTTATGTTTTCAAAAGCTTTAAATCTATTTTCATTCTTAATCTGCTAAACTTCAATGTTTATAGCTAGAAGTTATATATAAATAAGATTTAATAATTCTTTTCAATAAGTATGATTAGATAAAGATAGAGCGTTTGCATAATAATACTACTTCCACATGAGATAATTAAGAATGGACACTTCAAAGTTAAATCAGTAGCATTCATTAATAAAATTGACGATAATAGCAAATAGCATAATATTAAAATTTTATTGAAACATTAGGCACAAAATTAAAAAAAAAAAATAGAATTGGGATAAAATCGAAATATAACTAAAAGATAAGGATAAAAATAAAACTTTTGTTTTTATGGAAAGAAAAAACGAAAAGTTGCTAGAATGCTCTTTATAATTGATTTTGCATATAATAGAATCAAATGGAAGAAGTAAAGGAGAAGTTATGTGTATCTCTATAGAAAATAATATTGGTGTTACTTTGGCCTCTTATAACAAACTCTCCTTCCCTCTCCTTTCCTTTTTGTGTTTATACATATATCACCAGGGTTGATGTATGGTTTCATTGACAATGGAAATTAGATTTAGTGCTTGGTCATGATGCATGCAAATATTAAAGGTTTTATATTCCTCTGAGGGGTTAAGATTCGATGCTATATACGCATACAATTTGGAAAGATGGGTAAAAAATTAAACTCCGCACGGCTCTCACCTCTCTATCATAATCTGCATATCACATAGTATATAAATTTATCACGAAATAAAAAAAATAAATGTTTGAAGTTGCTCATCTCAATCCATGCATATGTATGTCATAACTTTAATCATTGATTTGGGATATAATATATTATTGGGAACACATTATTTTCTAGAATCTGTTTGATATGTCAACGTCTAATTTATTATGGGTACACTGTATATTATTTGTGTTTGATATTATTTTACTATTATTGTGTCCCAAGTGAAGGCTGACATAAGGCTCATAACACACAGTCATGATCAACTATGAATTCTACTAATAGAAAAACAAAGTTAGTGCGAGTGATGTGGGCACTCATTCACGAGATACCGCATAATGGTAGTGGATTGGATTGCGAGACATGTACATACACTAAAGTTTATTTTGCAACTTTGTGAATCAAAAGAAAAAGCACGTATTTGATGGTAGAAAACTGGCAAGTACATATAAATGCTCGACTAGCACCTTTTTTTTTCCCCAATAAGTAATTTAAAGATACTAGTAAAAAGTAAAATTAAAATAAATTAAAACTTTAATGCATTAAATATATTAGAAATTTTATAAATAATTTCTATCGATTTTTATTTAAATTAAATTAAATTTTTAGTTCATTAAATATAATAAAAAATTTAAAAATAATTCCTATTCGAATTTTTATTTGTTTATTTTATTAATAAGTTTACTTGAAGCACTTATAAAACAAAATAAATTTAAAACAGTTTGTAAGCTAACGCTGAATTTAAAATTTAAAATTACATTTGCAGAAATCACAAAAGTTACTAACAGTTTAAAACACTTAAAATATATTTTTACGTTAAAAAATCAGTGAGTTTTGTGTTGTTTTCTTTTGTCTAAAAAAAATTAGTGAATTTTATTTTTAGTTCTTATTATGTTTTATTGATCCAATTTTTTTTTAAAAAATTTTAATTTGGGTCTCAACTATTTTAAATCTTGATTTCTATCAATATTTTACAATATGCATTCATTTTACTTACAAACATTGAAAATTATGGAGTTGATCCATATAAATATTTTGAGACTCTTCTTTTAGTATTTATAGATATATACCATCATTAACATCTGAGCTAATGTAACGAGACTAAAACCAAACATACTTTTTTTTTAAAAAAAATGGATGATCATAATTAAAAATAAAAAATTGTGGGGTCAAGATCGAAATTCACTACATTTATAAGAGTTAAAAAAATATTTAAATCTAAGAGTATAGTAATTAATTTTGGTATACTACTAGTCTAACTTTATACTATTAACTAACCCAATCTCATTATATGTGTGACTTTTAAAAAATTTAATTTAATCAAAAGTCAAATACTTTTAAAAATATTATAGTAAATTAAATTATAGTGTGAAAAATTTTCATCCAATCAACATATCAAAGCTAGACTCTTAAATAAAATGAAACTGAGCCAATCACAATTATGAAAACGTAACATTGTGTTCATAAGTAGGGGTGCGAACATGTTAGATTAGATAAATTTTTTCTCTTAATAGGTCAGACCTAGACCTGTATTATAACCATTCCACCATTCATAAGTTTTTCCGTTGTTAACTTAGTCTGTTCATAAGCCTGTCCTATAGCTTGTTATAAGAATTTTTTTTTCCTGTGATAACGTAGCCCATTCATAAGCCTAGTGTGCTCTGAATCCTACTTATAAAACCTATGATTCTAAAAATTTCAAACATGCCTAAACTTGAGATTAAGCAGAATAAATACAGGCCTTTATTAACGAAGAGATTAGGCTCATAAACAAGTCGAACACATGCCAACTTTATTAAAAAGCTTCAAAACAGGTCTAGTTCAATCTTACAAACTCAATAGGTCTTACAAAGAACGTAGACATAGTATGTTAAAGTGAATAGACTTTTAAATAGATGGGTCTGGTTTTAGTTTTTATCCGGCCGGGCTAGACCAAGGCAAACTAGAGGACGCTGGCCTATTAATTTCACCCCCCTGGTCGGAATCACATGGCAATTTAATACTATGTATTTGCTGGCCACCTTGGATTTCAATTGCCCAAAGCTACATTTGATATATGGTTCCCACCAAGGAAAAATATCTCAATCATGAGTCTTAGTCGCCTGCCTACATAATAAACCACCTACCCAATTATAATTTTATAGTGGGAATATAATATATCCGCCGAATCAGAATGATATATTAAAATTTTAAAATCATAAAGTTAAAAACATGATGCTTGCAGAATGATTCTAACTGATGGAAAAAATGCCACTAGCATATGATTCTCGCAGAATGATTCTAACTGCAGAGTAATTTCCGTAGCTAGTTGTTTAATATATTTTAAATATTTAGGATAAATTGGTTAACATGTTCTTTTTTTTTCATATGATAAAAATTGAGTATTTTAGTCGAAACAGATGTCAAATATTGTCACTATGATGCATGGTAAAATGCCTTTTGTGAACCACCTTCAAAATCCTTCTCGAGAGGTCAACACTTGCAGGAATGCATACTCTTTTGTGAAAACTCCATAAACCATCATGGCATTGTGGAAAACCTTGCAACTTCCCCTCCTTCACTTGAGGTATGGTCCTTTGAAAAGGTCCTCCTGTTAGGCTTGAGCTGATTTGTTGTTTAAAATCACTCATCACCCTAATCTGAGTCAACTCAAGACTATGTGGGGTGAGGGTACGAACTCTAAGGTTAGGCTATATATGTTCATGAGTTTGGAGGGAAAGGAAACTAGAGGTATCAAAGGAAAATAAAGGGGAAGGGAGGGAAGCATTATAAAAGGTTTTAACAAATCCTGTCCATGAGTTTAAAATTAATAATGGAAAAAAAATAGAGGACTTATAATATATTTTTACAGTTTTATCTTTTACTTAAATAAATTCAATATAATTAATATTTTTATAACTAGTATGATTTATATTAATATTAATTTTAAAAATTTTAGAAAATGTTTTATATTTTATAAATTTTAAAAATTTAATTTTCAAAAATATTTTATATTTTTTTCTTTAATTTTATAAAAGTCTTAATTCAAAAACAAGGAAAATTAGTTTCAAAACTATAAAAGATTAAATAATAATTAAACTTAAACAGGATAAAAATATTCAAATGTTTTTCGGAGAGAGGGGGAATAAGATAAATAAAAAATGGAAGAAAAGGCTATGTTTATCTATACAATGTACACAATTCAAAATGGTGTTCCCTTTTTTCAGTCATTTCAATCTAAACATATATGAAGTAAATAAAACGCAAAATATTGAAAAATATATCGTCAAAGCAGCGAAAATTGAAAGCATAATTTCCAGCTTTTCTTCTTTTTGAGCACGTGACTTAATGGAAACATTGGACCTTGTAGTGGAGCTTGGCCAGATTAAAATAGATTGACTATAATAGTATTTTAAGTTTTTAATAGGGGTAATAAAGTAAATTGAACTATAATCTGGTTAGAATCCCTCAATTTAAGGGAACTTAAAAATAGGGGTTTTAAATGGTTTCGAGGGATTTTGAAAACCCTCGAATGCCTTCCCCTTCTGAAAAATGAAACTTGTTAATAGGGTAAAATTTCAAAAATCTCTCCCTTCCTTCCATTTCAAAAACTTGTCAACCGACTCAACTTCATTGACTATTATCCTTGACATGTGTAAAGACTTATGACTTAAAGCATCATACACTGATATTGGCTTTGCCGCGGTGAATCGGTGATAGTTTAATCAGAAGTCATAGTTTTTTAGAACCTTCATCCAATGTCGTTGCCTCTTATGACCCACAACGCGTCAAACTTAACCTCTTATAGATAGTACTGCACGTGTTTAGGAAAAACACTACTGCAGCTAAACTCAAGATAATGGGTGGGATAATTGGCTTTTGCAAGCTTTAACTGCCTACAGGCATAAGCAACCATATTTTGATTCTGCATCAGAACGTAACCTTTCCTAGAGGCATGACTACAATAACACTCAAAAGGTTTATGTGAGTCGGACAACACTAACTCTAGAGTTGTGGTCAACTTCAACTTCAACTCTTGAAATTTTTTTTTTTAACATTTCGAGTTCCAAACAAGAGGGGAGTTCTTACGGGTTAACTTGGTTAGAGGTAGGATATATGAGAAAATCTTTCAATGAACCATGGGTAATATTAACATGTCTTAAGAAACTCCTTATCTCTATTATAGAGGTTAGTCCTTCCTAATTCATCACTGCCTCTATCTTATTAGGATTTATAGATATTCCTCCTTGTGAAACCACATGCTCTAAAAATTTCACCACCTTTATCTAGGATATGCAAATTTTCATCAATCCCTTTGAAATCATAGGATGAAAAAGATATGGCTAGGAAAGGGGCACATGGCCTTCAAGGGCATGAGCACTTGATGAACCTGATGGACTGATGGTGTCATTTCTTGGTTGAGCACATCTGACCTCTCGACGCAAAGCCCTCTACAAAGTGGTCAATCAATCCATAGATTTCATTATGTGGCTAATCTCTTTTTCCATCACATGAGGTATGCGTGGGTTAACGAGTGCTTCGGCTTTTGCTGGACCTTTGTCTTTTTTGACCCTCATGTTGTTCTCAACTTTGACCTCTCTTCTTATAGACGAATTGTCCTCGTTGACCTTTATGAACCATGCTTTCGATAAGATGTTTAAGGTCGATGCATTCTTCAGTGGAGTGTCCATATGAGCAGTGGAGTTCGCACCTTTTGCTTTTGTTGGCATGGATAGGGAAAAATATGAGCCAACCATTGTAGACTTCCTTAAGTATGGCTTCTTTCTTAGCATTGAGAGGCATATAATTCTCATATCAGCCCCTTAGGGGCTTGTATCGGGAAAATGTTTTTTCCCCCCCAACAAGTTGTATCAAAACTTATTTCTTGGTGGGATAGTAATTACTTATCATGCTTTGTGGTTGCAACATTGTCTGATTTTCGATGTCTGAAAAGATTCTTCTTTGTCATTTGAGAAATATCCTTGGTGTCTTGAAAGAAGTGTACTCTAGAGTGTAGTTTTGGAAATATTTGCTAGGAAAGACTTTGTACTTAAACGTCTCCATTGTGACCCACTTTTCTTTCCTAGAAACCCACTTATGCACATTTAAAAGTATATATACACTATTCTAGTGTGCAGTTGCAAGTCAAGTTTTTCAAGTGTTATGACATTTTGTCTAGAGAAATTTTCTGGAAGAATCAATTTAGTTTATGGAAAATACAAGTCAAGATGTCTTGATACAATTAGGACTACAAAAGAAAAAGGATAAGTTGTTGCTAGTGGATTCACACCTCAGAGGAGCATTGGTTGGTATTAATTCAAGGTGTGTCAAAGGATTATGCCGATGACTATAGAACTTTACAGAAAGCTAACATGGAAATTGCACTATAAAATTTTTCACCATGGTTTTAACATGTCTCTAGATGAAATTCTTGGAATTGCTAGCTAATTGCAAGTTTGTACAGTTTTTATGGTAGAGTATAAAAGTTGTTTTGAACTATGATTATGGTGTATGTAATAAAAGATAAAGATATGCTTATTTCAATCGAGATAGAGATTCTTAGAATTCATTAAAATAAATCCTCTAAATCCCTTATCACCTAGCTAGGATTACAAGGGGTGAGGGAGGATAAGACTATATAAATGGACCCAAGTCTTTTATTTCAACTTGCACATGAAAGTAACACTTTATGCTTGTAGATGACTTTCTTCTATACTCAGAAATATTGTGAGATTTAGTTCAGATATTTACTTTGGAAGATATGGATGTACTAGGGTCATGGGGTGTCTGAGAGAAAAAGTTTGTGTCTTGTACAAATTTTCACTACTGTTATTCAGCAATTGTCTTTAGAAGAAGGTTGTGGTTTTTCTCTAGTTTGGATTTTTTCATATTTATGCTTGTGTTATGATTATGATCTTGCAACGCTTGCTATTTTAAAGGTGGAAATTCAAGGGAAAATGACATTTTTCCTAACAATTCAACTCCACAATTCTTCTCCGTTTACGATTCATGGTTTCCTTATTCTTGTCATGATGTTTCTATCTTTCTGCTCATTCTGTGGTCGTCCGAGTCGTTCTTCAGGTTGGGTTGGTCATATTCCTTCTGATATCTATCAACAACACATTCTTGGAATTCAGAGATGGTCTTTTGCTTGTGATTGGCCAAGTTCTCTCAAAAGGACCAAGTTTGAGCCTCTATTTCATGGTGTACTGTCATCGATTCTAGGTTTGGAATTAGCATGGCAACAACATTGAACGCAGTCAAGTTCTCCCTTAATATATAATTTTACTGCCAAAATACACATGTTATCGATAGAAATAAAGAGTTACAAATGGAAAATAATATTAACATGGGGATCGCATAGTTATTTGACCATCAGAAATGCACGCTTCATGACAAATTACCAACGATTAATTAACCTATTTCCATTGATAAAATTATTATCGGCATGCATTGTCATTGATTATATCAAATGTTACCGACAAACATTCCGTCAGAAATTCTGGAATAATAATAATTTTTTAATATTCCATAATAAATCCTTCAAAAAATGTAGATTTTTTTTAAAATTGATTATTTTATTATTGTTGTCGTTGCTGTAGTAATAGTAGTTGTTGTTGTTATTATCATTACGATTTTAATTATTGTGGATAAACATTTTTAAATATACAAAAGTTAAATTAATAATTACAATTGAATAAAAAAGGAAAATCACAGTTAACTTAAAATGAACTAAAAATGTACTAATCGTAACAATATTGAATGCAATGTCAAGAAAAGAACATAAGTCATATACAAATAAATTGATCATGAGTAGTCATTGTGATTGTAACACTCTAACTTTCAACACAATACACTTAAGATGCATAATGGTTAATCATTAATTGCTACTCTTTCGTCTCAGAACTTTACTTAATTTTAAAAAATTTTGAAAATAAGTTTATGGAAAATATGACTCTTTTTCTTATATCATAAGACCAAACTATGAGTTATTCACGTATAAGTTATAGCGTATAAATATTCATGATATAACATATAAATAAGAGAATAGCATAAACTAAGAACATCATCATATCATAACATTGACTTTAAATGTCACGTCAAATAATAATAATAATAATGTAAAAACAATCTACAAGTATCATATCATAACAATTGTACCGAGTCCACCTATAGAGGTTAAATACACAGTAATTCAAAAGCTAAGCATAACCATGATGTAGCTAAACCTCTCGTGGATGCACGTCTACTAGAAATTATATTATGAGTATGTAAGAAGACAAGGCAATTCCTATGTCTTGTAACAAGAAAGGCTATATCCTCGCTTCCACTGTACCACTTTATTATAGACCAAAGTGTAACTCCTACATTGGCATCTCAAGGAAATCCATGGACATTGTCATCAACCTCTGAAGACGAGATGGAAAGAAATGAAGAGTGAGTGAGAAACTTATAAAAGAATCTCAATAGGGCTTTCACCTCCTAATATATGTGTCATCATCATCGTCCCCAGAAACCTCGAGTGTTATTATGATATATAAGGTTCATTTATTAAATTTAAAACACTACAAGAAAAAATGCTATTTCTGATAGATTTTATCGACAGATTTTTTACTGTTATTGATGGAAAAATTAATTTTCGACGGATTTTGACAATTAGAAATAACGTAGTTGGTAATAATTATCGACGAATTTTTTCCATCAAAAATTTCTTTTGACGGAATTACCGACATTTTTTTTCAAAATCCATCAATAATGAGATGATCAAATTCGTCAGGAAATTCGTCAATGTTTTAAGGTTACTGACGGAAAAATCCATCGGTAATCATTAAATTTCATACATTTTTTTATATTTTAATTTACTGATGGATTTTCCCATCAGTAATTATTGAATTTCAAAAAAAAAATTTATATTTTTGTTTACTGACGAAAATTTCCATCAGTAATATTTATTTTTATTTTTTGTTAATTTACCGATAGAAAAATCAGTCGGGAATCATAAATTTTATATTTTTTGTTAACTTACAATGGAAAAATCCGTCAGTAAATAAAATTTAGTTTTAATGAATATGCAGTAATTTTTGTTTTACTTGATTATTTAGGAATTTATTTTTTATTTAAATCTAGTTATAAATATATTTAATAATGAAAAATTATAAAAAATTCCTAATAAATAATAAACACAACAAATTTTACTTTGAAATGCAAAATGGATAGAAGTGTTAGAAAGTGTACAGACACAAATATAGAAAATTCAATATATAATAAAGAAAAAAAAAGAACTCAAATAAGGAGAAATCACCAGCATCATCATCGCCATCGCCATCACCCTCCTCATCATTGTCATCATCATCATCATCATCATCATCAACATCATCATTGGTGTCTACCGGTGCGAAGGAGCTCTCGCATTGAAATTAAACTCCTTGAATTAAGATAAACGCCAACTGCCAAAATTTCAAGGGGAAGGCCTATTGAGATAAACGCTGGTGTATAGGCTTCAACATTCAACCTATGTAGATGAACAGGAACCTTGTAATTGCAACACTGATTAGGCAGCACTGGTCAATATGCTCTAGATCTGGAATATTAATTATGTGCTGAATTTGAGGTCTAGTTTTTGGTAAAGTAGTGTAACTAGTAAGAGAAGCCATTGCAACCTAGCTTTCTCTTCCCTAGCTGAAACACAAAAAGAGCATTACAATTTACAATAAATTACTTGCAATATATTAACACAAACCTTATATAGCCAACTATTACTTTTCAATACCACCTACAAAGCACTTGTTTTCGTGAAAAGGAGGAAAACTAGATTCTTAAACATAAATAACAAATATTCCTTTGAGGGATATATTTCATCTACAGATAAACTTAAAAAGTAAAAATAGTAGAGTTCACAGAAGAAACATCCACTGAGGGAAACTGATGAACACCCATATTTCCAATTCAATAATTGTTAATAAATGCCTCTGAATGTTGAACATCCATCACTCAAACTGGAGCTTTACTGCTGTAGAGTGAAATTTTGAACATCCATCACTCAAACCAGAATTTGACCGGTGATAAGATATCTAAAGCAAGAAAATTAGAGATTAATCATCTTAAATCATTTGTCTGAGGAGCCAAATCTCCCAAACCGAACAGAAATCACCTTTTCCCATGCCACCTAGCTCTAGATAAACATCAACAAAATAGGATCAACCTACACGTGCCGAACTTCAACAAAATTTCAATCCATACAAACACTAATGTAATTGTGTAGAATATAATTACATGATTACCAGCAGCCGTTGCAAATCAAGATCCTAAATTTGATAACAAAGAAATCACAAAAAACGTAGATAGATACAACACACAACGAAGATAAAAATAGAGACATCAGCAAACGTTGATCATCCAACATGCATGCCTCGGTGATCATCACTACCTATATAACATTAATAATAATTTAAACTACAAATCTACATGTACATCATAATTGAGGGTACTCAATTAGTGTAGCTTCTTTTCCCGATTTCCTCAACCACTCATAATATTTAGAGTTTGGCTTTTAATTGGTCTTGTCACAATCGTAATTACTTTTATTTATTTGCTTGTTGTATAATTTTTAATTGAGGGTATGAAAATAAACAAAGACTTTTGAAATGACTAATAATAATATATATAGATATAGATCAATCAAAAAACAATAATATATATATAGTTAGGTCCATACCAAAAAAATTCATTCAATTATCTTCAAGACTTTAACTCTCCAAAGACTTATCAGGTACAAGAGAGAGATTAATACCTTGTAATGTGTTATCTCCATCTTTGTTGGAATCTCCTCCATTCATGCTTGGACACCACATGAAGTTACAACTTTTGAAGTTTGTACCAAAATAATGTTATGTGCACACCAAAATAGTATATACCTATATAGTTCCATCTATAATTGGTAAAGGAAAAGGACGAAATAAAAGTATGGATAGATATACACAACTAACAAGATGTTTATGGAACAAAAAAAAAACTCATTCTTTTCTCTCTCTCTCTCTCTCCTAGCCCTTACTCTCTTTCTCTCTTAACTCCCATGCAATTCTCTTCTCTCATGTGCTAGAGAACACCAATGTCGTCATCACTATGGCCACAACCACTGCCACCGCCAACGTTGTCATCCCCTTGAAATTTTGGCAGTTGGCAAGTTGAATATTGAAGCCTATACACCAGCATCATCATCATCACAAGTAATAGTTGGCGTTTATCTCAAAATTTTGGCAGAGTCCCCCTTAAGATTCAACTTTTTAAATTAAAAGAAAAGCAGCAGCACCTCCTCTTAAACTTAGACATCCCAAGAAATTGATTTCATGACATACATATATCAATCGAGTCAAATAAAATTTACAATGCAATCAAATAAACATTTAAAGATCCTAAAACCGTTCTAGAGCACACCCCCTTATAACATTACAATATACATATCTTGCAATCTCTCTGCAAACGCAATCAATCTCCACAGCAAACAATGGCAAACAAGTCAGGGAAGGACCTCTACGCCAGTCCCCCCAGTTATGCAATCCCAATTTCCTACAACTCTATCTTAGAAATTATAAGTCTTTATCCTAATAAAAATATAATTAAATAAGGAGAAGAAACAATTACTCACCTTTAAAAAGACAAAAGAATTATATGCACCACCAAAGAAATGCTCCAACCAGATTCGAAGCTCTTTATCAGTTTTGGATCTCTACTCTCTTTTTTCCTGTTACAAACACAATCATGTTTTTATCAGTTCATTATTCCAATTGAGAACCGCATATTCTTCCTCCCACAAATCATGGTAGAAGAAATTCAATTGTAAAATAAGCTGAATGCAAAGTTACAAATGAAAGAAGCAAATGGAATGCTATTGCCATTTAAACACATAACATTGGACAAAACAAATGGGTTCGGATAGCAAAAATGACACAATTGGCTATTATTTTGCAGGTAACACTATATGTTTCAAACAAAATTACCATCAAAATGTGAAAGTATTTTAAATCAAGTCAACAACTAAAAAGTTAGAATGAAAAGAAAATTTTATTTCATGCAAATTCCCAAGAAGAGTCAGCCTACAATGGCAATCTATTCAATGGAAAAATTTACATAGTTCAATGAGAAATTGTACATCATAGACTAACACTTGAACCAAGTAAGAGAGAAAACAAAATAGTCATGCTTTAAGCAACTTTTCAAAGATTGGAACTGAACAAGGTTCAGGGGTATGTTCATTAGACTTGTGCCTATATATTTTTTGTTTAAAAAGGAACCTATATACTTATGCAAATAAATAGAAGAAATGAGACACTTTTGCACTATACTATTGCTTGTTAACCCACTTTTTTTTAGCACAATGTGAAAATAGTTGCTAACAAAATAGGTTGTAAGAGTCTCTGGTATTGCTTTATTTCATCAAAATGATTAACCTTACAAATCAAAAATAAAAATATTATTTTTCCTCTTTCCAACTTGTGCCTCTTTCCAATCCTTTCTTAGTTAAAAACCAAAAGGGCTTAGTTCTAATAGGACTAACATACTAAGGATTTACGCAAATGAAACAAAGCTTGGAGTGCTTGCCAAACGATTAGCCAAACACAGAAGGCTTCTCTGGTGCGTGGTGGTGCGGTTTTGTCAACAAAAAGATGGAAGGTGGCACGACCTTGGGGGGATGGCAGGGGCAAGGGGTTAGGCGATGCACAGAGAGAGAGGGGGACACTAGAAGAGAAAGGAAGGGCATTGGCGGCGGTAGCGGCATGGTGGGAAAATGTTGGGCGGCAGGTTGGGCGTTGACATTGGGCGGTGGTGCGGCAGCGATGGGCGGCTGTACGGAGGATGCAATGAGAGAAAAAGAAAGACCAAATATGAGAGAGAGTGAGTGAGTGAGTATAAAGAGGATAATGAATGTGTGGCTCTTATAAGCTAAAAGGGTTACCAGCATATTTTTAAATTATCAACGGAAAAAATCCGTTGGGTAAAGAGTGCCCAATTTTTTGAAACTTTTTTTAATAGTTACTGATGGATTTTTTCATCAGTAATGTTTTTAAATTTTTTTTTTGAAATTTATTTTATCGGCAGAAAAAATTCGCTAGTAAATTTAATTTTAAAATAAAGTTTTTTTGATAATAATTACCGATGAATTTTTCCATTGGTAAAATTTTTTCAAAAATTCATAACAGTTACTGATGGAAAAATCTATCAGTAAGTTGCCAGCCATATTTATCTCAAGTTGGTGCGAATTATACCAATAGATTATTGACGGAAAAAACTATTGGTAATGATTGAAACTCAAAAAAAAAAATATTCCCCAAATTTCACATTTTCCATCAATAAATCCATCGGAAACACTGACGAAAAAAATCCATCGGTAACTCGGTTATTTTTTTGTAGTTAAATACCATTAGCCGAGGTCTGTATCTTTTAGTATGAATCTTAATGTCAGGGATGTACCATACTATATCATGCATGCATGTCAATGCCATATGCATAATATCACAGGAAATCACATTCAATGGACATGACATAAAGAACATAAATCTTTCTAACATGGCTTTCCTCATTATTCTTTTAGGTGACCTAAATTCTTATTCTCTTTCCTTAGGGGCCATCCTATATTTTCTCTCCTCTTGAGAATTCTAGGTTATGAGCTCATACCTAACAAGTTGTTATTAGTTTATACTTATCCTCTTGATAAGTTAAATTCCCAACTCCTAGAGTGTGGGATAGGAGGCATAGGATCACTTTCATAACCATTAATTCCTGGAGTCTAAAGGATCACTTCCTTGGGTCACCTTCCATAACCATTAATTCCTAGAGTCTGAAGGATTCCCATATTGGATCACCTCTCATAACCATTAATTTCTAGAGTCTAGAGGATCACTTCCATGTTCCTTATGTCTCCTTTTATCCTAGCATGTTATTTAGAGATGCAAGTATGAAAATATAATCACAACTTATCCTTTAATGTCTCATACTTATAGAACACTTAAACAATGCATCTCAATTAATCAATCATAAACGTAACATGCCACAACTCATCATGTAATTAATCATATAAGCATGCCTCACACTCTTTGCATATATCTGTAAGAATGTTATCATCATAATTTCATGAAATTAAACACGATCCTACCTACTATGCCAGAACCAAGGACCAGACTCAACTAGTGCACATGCCATACTCAACAGAATAAATGCAACATATATGGATCATTACTTACATAAATCAGGAATTAAGCATGCATACTCCGTAATTGGTAACTTTGCACAATTAACACAAGTCATATAAATTTCAAATAAAAAACATGAATATAACTTGCATAAGATATCGTTCACTCTAATCTCATTCAAGTTATCAATATTTACGCTTAAGCCCCAGAGAGGTTCAAAATTGTAATTTCCCAAAGATTAAGGGTCAAAGCGTGATTTTCCCTTTTTAACAACTTTTCTCCAACTAATGATCCTTAAGATTAATCCTTATTTTAGGAGACCCGTAACACTTAAGAATCATTTAAATTCATCATAAAAACCTTTTTGGGCCATAGATCATATTTTGTTACCTTTTAGGGGTCAAAGTGCAAAATTGCTCAATTTTAACACTTGACAAATGTTAAAACTTCTAAAATTTTTTCTGAACATCTTAAATGATATTTTGAATACATGGACACATTCAACATTCTTAATAACTCTTTTTAAACTCATTTGGCTGAAATTACATAATTGGTAGTTCAAAACACAACTTTTTGCATTTTGCAAAATGACCTGAACTAACACTTGTAATTACTCTTTCATGCACCTAGGATACCAAAAATAATTTTTACAACACATATTAGTAATTCTCATGTGTGTGAACAGTGTGAACAGAACCAAAATAGTAAGTAATATTTCAAGAAAATTAGTCTTCTTAAAGCTTCATAAAATTACAATTTTGATCCTTTCTCGTTACTAATTCTTCCCAAAATGATAAAAAACAATTTTTACAACAATTACTAGTGACTTATACTCATCTAAACATCACTAATCAGCAACCATTCCAATTTTAATAGATCAGGTCAGTAACCATAATTTGAGTTTCTAAAGACATGAGAAAATCATGTTCTTAATCCTTTTGAGTTCCTAAATCTTTCAAAAATCCTTTGTGCATTTTAAAGACAAGATCCAAGCCTCAAAATGAAATAAAACCAACCTCAAACCAAAAATAATTATGAGGGCTGAAAATCATATGGTTGAGATGTGTCCTTGATTAAAATTCCCATTTAAGATAAAAGGAGCAAGTCTTGAGCTTTAGAGATTTAGATGATAACTAGAATCATAAACATGCCATGCAATCTTATTTTTAATCTTGATCATTATAAGGTGAAGACTTGAAAATATAAATATGATGTGCAAGACTTGAAATGTAAATATGAAAATGCAAGTTCAATTCTAAGTCTTCAAAGTTTAGGTGATAACTTGAAATTTAAACATGATGTACAAGGCTTGAAACATGAAATGCAAGTCCATATTATTATCTTCAATTTAAAGTGATAACTTGAAATTTAAACAAGATATGCAAAATTTGAAATTTAAACATGATATGCAAGTCCATTTTCTTATCTTTAAGATTTAAGGTGATGACTTGAAATTTAAACATGATACGCAAGACTTGAAAATTTAAACATGATACGCAAGAGCTTGAAACATAAACATAGATGCAAGTTCATTTTATATCTTGTTAAGCTCAAAACTCAAGAATTTTAGAGGATGAAACTCTTTAACTCCAAATAATCTTAACAAAAGAAAGTGAGCTTTAGAGTTTTTTGTTACCATAGTTCCAAGAACCTTATTTCTTGAACTCATCATCAAGCTCAAAAAGGATCAACTTAAAGAAAATTAACAATTTTTCCATTAATCTTTTGACAACAAAAATTTAAACCTTGAGCTTTAGAGGTCATTTATATGATGGATCCAACCACCACCATGATTTCTCATCATCAAGCCATAAAAACTAAAAATATAAGGAAAGAATAAGAGAAAGAATATGAAATAAAATTCCTACCAAGTTGTTTTTTGTTCTCAAAAGTGAAAGGTTTATATTTTATGAAGCAAAAAGAAGAGAAATCTCCTCTAGATGATGATGATAATTTTGGCCAAGAAAGAAGAGAAAGGAGGAAAGATTTTTCTTGTGATCTTGTGTCTTGAAATGGAAAGGTTATGTGTTTAGGAATTGATCTATAGTGGATATGTGTTGGTTTAAGATTGAAAACTTGGATGAAGGTGGAGGGTGGAGCTTCTTGGAGGTGGAGGAGGAAGAAGAAGAGAACTTAGAGTTCAGAGAGAGAAGAGAGGATTTTTTGCCAATTTTTGTGAGCAAGACTACAACCAAAAATGTAAATGGTAAAAATGAATGTTTGTGAGTGAATTAAGACTTGGAAGAGCACATATTTATAGAAAATTGGGGGGGGGGTGCTAGAATCCATGGCTTCAACGCTGAAATGGAGAGTAATTTTTCATTTTTTGTGAGTGGTAGGACATGTATTTGGGGTGTATTTAATTGTTAGTGGAAAAGAAATTGATAAATTAAAGTAAGTGCTTAATAATCAAATATTTAAGATGGTCCAAGACAAAATTAAATGGCCAACACTTGTAGTGAACTTTTTAGTGCTAATAATCTGATGTAAATAAAAAAATAAATCAAAAATATATTCTAATTTTTAAAGAAAACAAAAAATAATGCACTAGTTTAATAATATTTACCTTATGACCCTTTTTAATTAAGAAAGAAAATTAATCTTTTCTAAAATAATCTTAGACTTTAAAATTATCTCAAATAATTATTTTGACTCAAGATAAATAAATAAAATTAATTTATCTTTAATTAGAGCCTAATATTATCTATATTTACTTAATTACGTAAATAAGCTCATTTAGCACTAACTAGGAGCAAAATGATAATTTCACATAAAATCTCCCCGGAACCACTCGAACATTTTTAGATGTCAATCTATACTTGTAATAAACATTTTGAACCCCTGGGTGATGACCGGGTTTAGAAATTACTTAATCTCGTGTTGAATTACCACAAGGGTATTTTGGTAATTTCATGTACGGTAAAAACCAGGAGTTTATATTTTCATCTCTACATCATCCATAACACATATAATCCCCTTCAAGTATAAAACTAACCCCCTGAGGATAGTTAGGACTGGCCGTCCTTGATTTGGGTAAAAATGACCTCAAGAGTATTTTGGTCATTTGTATGCGGGAAAAATAAAAAATTGTGATTTTTGCACAGATTGTTATTTAATCCTTATATAATCTTATTCTAATGTCAAAATATTTTATTGCTAATGGCCTGGACTATTTTGGCTTCAAATCTCGTGTAAAAATGACATGGGGGCATTTTGGTCATTTTGCACAGTAGGAAAAATAGGGGCGTTACAGTGATCAATGTAAAAAATGCCATCGTTAGACTCTTTAGAAGATAAGGAGGACAAAGAGTCTCATGTAACACCTCGATTTTTAATCCGTCGTAGTTATCTTAATACCCCCTAACGTAGTTATGCATGTGAAAACTAATGATTTGTCCTAATTATACTTAATTAACTTAATAAAAGTCAATCTTGTGTGGATATATGCTATGAGAATGTTGCCTAAGCATAATTAGGCTTGAGAGGGTTAATTAGCTCTTACTTAACACTTATTATGTCTAATCGAGGTTGATTAAAGGTAATTAAGCTTAATTAAGAAATTAGTGACCTTAATTAATTTGTAACATTCCAAGTCTAAGTACCCTTAAGATGGTCATTCTAGGCTGGGAAAGCCTCCCTGGAGCCCCAAGACAAGTTCTACAGATTTTTTCAAAATCTGACAAATATTAGCTCCAAAACTCTTCAGAAAGCTCCAACGCTTAACGTTTTGAGTAATAACGAAACTAATTTCATGAAAATATTTTAAAGAATGACTAATATTTTCTTTGAGTTTCTTGACGCACCAAACAGGACTTTTCACATTAGCTCACTTGTAAATGTGATATTTTTACAGTGAAATATATCAAACATGTTTAATCTTTTTTGAAGAGATTGAACTTAATGAAAGTGAAAAATATATCATGGAATGAACGTATATATTCTCAATGAATGAAAGAAAATTCTCAAGTACAAGAAACTAGGAATCAAATCTTTAGAAAGTCGGACATGACTTCAGAAAGTGCATTTCAAGTGAAGATTCCAATCCAACTTTGAAGCAACTGTATTCTACCATCTTTAATCATCATGATCGTAAACATATCATTCATAACAACCTCTCATTGAAGTCTATAAGATTAAAGAGAAGTCCAGAAACTGAGACGACACTTTAGAAAGCAGGTTTCACTATAAATGGTACACTTTATCGGAATAGGAGGAAAATTTGAAATTCAAATTTAAAGTCAAACCTAATCAAGGATTGACATGATATATCTTTTGCCAACTTGGTCAACTGCCCAACTTTTAAAAGGAAAAGTTCAGAAACCTTGTTCAAAAAGTAAAAAGTGATTTCTGAAGGTGGACTTAGAAACCTCTATTACATAATGGCTTCTGTAACTGGTCTGACACGCCAAGGTACTCCTCTAAACTTCATTTCCAAGATACCAAAAGAAGATCAACACCTATTAATTGGAAAATAGATCAAGAGCAATAGTCATAAACGAAGACCAAGTATAAAAGGAGATGTTGAGCATTTAATGAAAGAGACTTTTGCTTATCAAAGTGCTGAAACACTAAAGAAATTTTCTCTCTTCATCATCTGTAAAGTTATTATAGCTTGTAATCAGTTTCTTTTTTGTAAAAATCTTCTTTTTACATTCTTAGTAGATCATATGTTCTTCTTAGAAATAATAGATAGAAAGAAATCATTCAAGTTTTCTAAATCTGTTATTGTTTATCATACGAAAACTTGAGTGTTGGTTGGTTTGAGTGATTCAACCCAAATACAAACCTTTGTAACCCTAATCCGTTAGTGATTGCTATGAGTTAGCTTGAAGAGGCTAAGCAAAGACTACTTGTAAGGTGACACCAGAGTGAGCTACTGGTTATGGAGTTAGCTTGAAGAGGCTGGTCGAAGACTACTAAGATGTGACAGTAGAGTAAGCTACTAGTCACTACTAAGAGCTTGAGAAGGCTACTATAAAGACAATCTGACTTTTTTAGGTTAAGAAAGGTTTTAGTGGAACACAATGGTGGTTGAGAACTAGATATAGGCAGGTTAGCCGAACTAGTATAAAAATCCCTATATAGTATCTTCTCCTTCCTTGAATATCTTTTATTTACTACTTTGTGCCTTTCATATAGTGTTTTCTAGAAAACCTTTTTATATTAACTCATTTAATAGTTTCAGAAAGTTACTTTCTAAAGTATATTGACAATTATTTTCGCTGCACTTCAATTCCTACTTGATAGTATCTGTTTGAGTTTTTCAGAAACGAAAAAGGAAAGAAATGTCTAGGCATGATTCAACCCCCTTCTCATGCACTTTTCAACTCATGACAAAAACAAGTGGATGTGTGCTTTTATTGCATGGATGCATATTTTTGTTTCATGCTTATGCATATTTTATTGTGTGGATTCGTACTTTTGGAGCCCTATTTCCTCCTCAAGTTCCAAAGAGACCTCAAATTTTTGCCTATGGGTGTAACTGCCTTTTTTTTGTGCGAACATGCATTTTTACTTATCAAAATACCCAAAATGACGCAGTTTTATTTAAGTAATCCTCTACACTATAAGAACACCTCCTCACACTCGATTTCAGAGCCTTCACAACTCCTAAGGGCTTTCCTCCTCCTTCTTAAAAACACCTCCTCCTTCAGCACCCTTCTACCCTCTTCCAATCTTCTTGGTAAGTGATTTTTTCCATGTTTGTTAAAGTTTCCTCATATTCTTCCATGTCAATGGTTAAGTTTATGGTTGTTCGTGATTGTTTGTGATTTTATGATAGTTCTTGGTGCCATTCATAGCTTCCAAAGTTAAGTTGGTGGTGAATATCTCAGTTGGCCCTTCAAGGACAATAGGTTTGAACTCATGACCTTATTTTCAGTTATTATTATTAACTTCTTAGTATTATAATTGATAAATATGAATTTACAAGTAGAAATATATCATGAATATGATTTAACAATATATGCCAAGTCTGAAAGGTTATGAGTCTTTGAGTAAATCCTGAAAATATGATTTAGAAAGCTATTTGACCATGATTGGTATGTTTGTATGCTGTGAAAATGATTTATTAACTCAATAAAAGATTATTGGAAAATGTGAGATTTAGCAAGTTTACCAAAACTTTCAGAAATGTATTATGGATTGATGAAATTATCGTGTTTTCAAGATTTTGGATTTCCTGAACATGCCTTTAGAAACCCATTTATGAATTATTAAAAATTTTGAGTTGAGTATAATTTATCTCCATTAAGAAACATGTTATTCTGATTTTCAAATTCTTATGTTCATGAAATTAAGTTATCTTAAAATATGATTTTAGAATCACAGTTATCTGTTATTGAGAGTATTGAACTAAGTATGATTCATAGCATTAACCAGATACATACTTTGTGGTTTTTTGAAATCACAGGCTAGTGATCTCTTGGGCATAATTTTAGAACCACCCTTATATTTGATAGTCAGATTGTTAGAATTATATAAATTCAGAGCTTCCAGACTTTTTCAATTTATTCAATTTATTTGCAAAATATTTTTATATGGTAATTGTAGAGTAATAAATAGTAAGTTAACGACCATAAGATCATTAACCTTGGTGTCAAATTGTCCATTAGAGGACAATCCCGTCCCTTTAGAGTATATAATGGAAATGTAGTTAGTTGTCCACCATATGGGACCTCGCTTGGTGTCCTTTCAGAATACAGGTATTAGAGTAATTTTATTTGTTGTTATTCATATTTATCATGTTCAGATATTCTTGTTTCTCTAGTAATTACTGCACCATGAATTTAGAAATGCTTTCGTATGTAACTATGTATGTAAATATCAAAATAATTTCTATTTGATGCATTTACATTATAGGAGATATCCTATTTGGTTGTCCCATGTGGGTGGTAGGTGATAATTCACTCACTGAGTCAGATGACTCACCTTTCTCCCTTCCTCTTTACATTTACAGCTATAGATCTAGTTGTTGTCCAACCACCAATTCAGTAGTCCAAGGTTGTTCCAGTGGTGAGTTTCACTTTGTAATGAAGGTTAGTTTAGAATTGTGTTAGATTAGAGTGCCCATTAGTTGTGCAGGTAGGATTTGAATCATGCATTCTAATTTTAGATTATGTATTTAGTTTTATAATTTATGAATTTCCCTCATATATATTCAGTTTCAAGTATTTGAACCAATTTATGTTTAACGACTTTGTTTATGTACCGAACCAATTTATGTTAACTTGTTTTGCTAAGGTATAAGTTAAGTTTGACAAAATTGATTCTATGATCGTGAATGTTGAAGCATTTCAATTTTACAAATTCAATTAATATGGCTAAGTTGATGATGATTTAGATTAAATTATGTTTTAAGAATGAAAACCATGATAATTCAGGCACGTGAAGTATAGAGAGCACGTGAAGGGAGATGAATTGTGCTACTAAAAAATTTTTTCTTTCTGAAACATAAACAAAGTCTATCAAGTTTAAAAAACTTGAAGGTGTAATGCTCGGTGATGAAGTCGGGAAGTGATTATCGGGGCAAAGAAGGCATGGGCAAGGAGTGGCTCATAGCAGACTTCTAAGCGGAGGGGTACATGAATGAACCGATTACACACTCGAATGAGAGAGGATCCTGATACTGTGTAGGTATGAGACTATACAGTTAAGGAAGGTTTGTATGAATTGATTGGTACTACCTATGCCAATAAGATATATCTTCTTTTCGGTAGCCCATCACTAAAGAACTCCATAGTTAAGTGTGTTTGACTTGGAGCAATTTTGGGATGGGTGACCTATTGGGAAGTTTTCCTAGGAAGTGTGTGAGTGAGAACAAAGCACGCTAAAAAGACCCATGTTGATTGGTGGGGACAGTTGTCAATCCATAAAATAGTAGGGGATGTTACAAATGGTATCAGAGCCTGCACTTTTCAGAATACGGTGTGATCTGGGGACGAACCAAGTAGAAAATGGTGGGCATGTAATGCCAGGTGACAAAGTCGGGAAGTGATCGCCAGTACAAAGATAGCACAGAAAAGGAGCTGCTTGTAGCAGACTTCTAAGCAGAGGGGTACATAAATGAACTAATTACACACATGAATGAGAGAGATTCTGAAACTGTGTAGGGATGAGACTATACAGTTAATGAGCACTTATATGAATTGATTGGTACTACCTATGCCAATAAGATGTATCTTCTTTTTGATAGCCCATCACTAAAGAACTCTATATGCTTGACTTGGAGCAATTTTGGGATGGGTGACCAATTGGGAAGTTTTCCTAGGAAACGTGTGAGTGAGGACAAAGCATACTAAAAAGGCTCATGTTGGTTTGTAGGGACAGTCATCAATCCATAAAGCTATAGGGGATGTTACAAATCAAGGACTCCCAATCAAGCCCCAAACCTTCTTTAGGCAGTGAGGAAGTGATATGTCATGGTGAGGATTGATGGAGAATTGAAATTCTAATCGATTAGTTTGTAGGTGGTGACGAGTGTAAGAAGTTTTGTAAAAAGAGTTTGAGGTTTTATCAATTATAGGCTAAGGTTTTTGGGATTCGAAAGCAAGTTGGAGCTCTTGAGAAATGGAAAATGGAAGTTGTTGTTGCTCCTTGCTGCATGGCCGAGAATGAAATTTGGCTTGTTTAATGAAATTTTGTTTCTTGCAAATTTTGATGGTTTAAAATTGATATTTTCTGGTTCTATTCTTTGATTACACATATATATAGATGTATTTTTCCTATTAGTAGTGGCTGTTCAGGAATTTTCTAGCACAATTGTATGTAGCTTTACGAGCTATAAAAATTATATGTTAAAGCTAACATCCTAAGGCAACTCTAAGAATTTTCATGGAGCATGATAAAGACTCTAACTGACTGAAAAAAAAATCATGAACCGAGACTATATATGTGTTATCTAAATTTTTGGTCTTGAAGCTGCAAACTTCTCTAATTTTGTTATCATAGCAAATGATTGAATTATCACTTGAAATTTTTACAAAGTGTTGATAACATCTTGAAATGTAACCATGATTTTTGTTCTGAATTTATTCAATCATTTGCTAGGGTTAAGATTTATGAGATTCGGGTTCAAGGATGAGTATAAGTGATCTCTGACCACCAAATTTGTCTAATTTTGTTAATATAAATCTTTTTGCTCTGAAATTTTTACAGTGTCTAAGGGACACATTGAGGTGTCATATAGAATTCTGGTAGCCCCTGAATTGAGGGTTTGACATGTAAATAAAATTGTGTTGTTTAAGTAAAGAATCTACCATTGTGTTGAGATTCTCAGAATGCCTTGAACTAATAATATAATTACTTGATTCAACTGTGATGAATATGAATATGAATCATTGAGCATGAGAACTTATTAATGAGGTTAGGCACACATAGATATGAATATTCCTTATAATTGTATGCATGTGAAAGAAAAGCATAAGATTTATAATTCTTGGGTTGGAGAAAGTAAATCCGGTCTGTCGAGAACAGTAAACCTGACTACCCTTGAATTGAGTCGGGGAAAGTAAACCTGGTTAGGAATAGGTCTGTGTGAGAATTGAAGAAAGTAAATCCAATGATCATATATAGGAATGAGCTCAGTCTTGAAAAATAGTCTATTACCCATTATTGGCACGCTGGGGATGGCGGTACGTAATGCCCAGACGTGAGAAGATTAGTCAAGGGCTAAGACAAGTTGAAGTAGAAATTGTTTTAAGCAGTCTTTTATCTTATGTGCTAAGTAAAGAAGTTTAATGTCGATATTGAGTCCAATAAGTTTAAGTGGAAAGTTAGCAGTATATGATGTTTAATAATATGGTATGTGTATGTTAAGTGACTAAATGTTAAAGTAACCTACTTCGGAAGTATGATTTGGAACTTTAAAAATAAGCCATTATTATGTAATGCATGACCATATTTTTTTTCTTAATAAACCGAAGTGGCTGGGGCGATGACGATGACATTATGATTGTGTATTTGGGGAGTTACCCTACTGAGAATTGTATAATTCTCACCCCTATATTTTTGTCTTCTCGTGTCGCCTTCAGGGTGATGTAGAGAACTAAGAGGCTACTATGCAAAAGAACTCAGAAGTGCAATAGTGTAGTAGTTAATGCTTTTATTTTGTTGTATTTAGTGGAATGGATATGTATATAAATATGTTAGAGAATAAAGGTGTGTTAAAGCTCATAGAAGAGCTTCCTTTATGTACTTAACTTTGTAGTAAACAAATGTTTTGGTTTCCTTGCTATATATTTTAATAGAATTACGATATAGTTATTTTGTGAATCAATCAAGCTTGTTATAGATATTTAAGAAAGGTCTACTAATGTATAAGTAACAACTCTTGAGTCCGATGTCATGGCTTAAGATTGATGTTGTACTTGAGAGGATGTTACAGAAGACAGCGAAAAACACAAGTTAAATACCATCAAAAAGTAACTTTTTGAAGTATAAGAAAATAAAGCAACTTTAGAAAATGAATAAAGTAGTTTTAATAATACACACAAGATAGTTAATGCATACACTACAAATTAAATGAGCTCAAGGGATTAGAAAATTACACAAAGGTTTATACTAGTACGACCAAACTTTGTCTACATCCAATCCTCAACCAAAACTTTTGAGAGTTCTACTAAATCTTTTTTCTCTTACATGAAAACACCAAGATAGTCTTTTTCTAACCTTCTCAAGCTCAACTAGTGATTATTTAGTACAATTGACCCTCACTCACTAATAGTTTTCATACTAGCCTCTGCAAGCTATCTCACAATGATAACTACTGGATCAAGATATAATAAGATACAGGTTTTGGTGTTTCACTCAAATCTTCGCTCAAGTTTCCTAAGATATGTGAATAGTTGATCGAGGTTGTTGTTACCTCCTCAAATTATAATTAAAGTAGTTATTCAAGTGTCTAGTTCACTAAAACTGAACTTAGGATGCAACTCAAGTCATCTATGTCACCTAGTTAGAATTTGGAAAGGGGGGGTCAAAAGTCACCTTATCAAAAATAAGAATTCTTGAGAATATACAAGAAATAAAAACACCAGTGTAACGTATTCTTAGGATTAGGATTAATTATCATAGACCAAGTATTGAACACATTAGTGGGTATTAGTAATTAATTTCTGGCAATTTTACTAGTGATCAATCGACCTCTATGATCTAACCAATGCAAACAATTAACAAGCAAACAAGATTGCAATTTATTAGAAATTACACTGATTTAATACATCAATTGTGGTAACCTAACCACCAATTGTAACTCCAATTCTAATGTTCTCCCTTAAACATAAATCAATTAATCAATCAATTTATACCTAAAGGGTTCCCAAAAATGACAATCACTAATTTAGTTATTCGAATAAAGATCGTGACACTCACAACAATAATTATAAGAATAGAAAGTTAAGAATATTGAGAAAACTAGTACATTCAATAGAAAAGAGTCTCAAATATTATCCCAGCATGTACGAAAACTATCACAGTAGTACAGAGAACATTCTTCCATCTTTAGAGAATGACCATGGTGAATTAAATAGTACTTGAAGGATTTAACAGTAATCCTTGCCAAATTCTCCAAGAGCAAAGTAAAAATCATTAATGAAATCCCTAGGAAGAGGGTGAAGAGTAGAGAGGAAAGAGATAGAGAGATAACAACCATCAAAGGCACAAAGTGGCTAAATGAAAGCTAGGTTAAGTTTCTATACAAATCATATAAATACTATTCTAAAAAATTACCAAAGTGATGGGAGTGTCGCAACTCACAATAAATTAGAAAATAATTTCAATACTAAATTGTACTAAAAATATAGCAAAGGGTACAACCTAGGTCATCTCTTAAGGAGGCCTTATCACTTAGTTGAGAATTGGGATTTCGAAGAATGAAATTATGGCAATTGAAAATTAAAGATTAATAGCAACAGAGTAATAGCAATAAAGATGAAGACTAGTACAGGGTAATACTAGGATTGGAATTAATTATCATCGACAACTTATTGAATCCATTAATGGCCCTTAGTAATTATTACTTACAATTCTACTAGGGATCAATCCCTAAAGTTGATCAATAAAATTAACAAATAAATGAAATCTCAATTTAATTGGTAATTACAATGATCCAAGGTACTAATTGCTGTAGCCTAACTGCCAATCGGAAAGTTAATTCCATTGTTCTCCTTTACACACAAATTGAGAAATCTATCTATTATGCCTAAAGAGTTTCCCCAAACAACAATTGTCAATTTGGATATCCAAATAAGAATTATAGCAATCACTATAATAGTCATAAGTGTAACACCCTAATATTTTACCCAACACACCTAGGATGCATTCAAGTTAATTGTTAGTTATTACTCTTTGTTTCAGTTTTTAACTTTTAGTTTGTTAAAATACATAGCGAAAATATGGGTAATTTTTTTTTTTTGAAACTTGAAATGAAAAACATGAGCTATGCGGACTTAAAAGGACTACATCGTATGATACGCGAACAAGTCGATAAGAAAATAAACATGCCATAAGCAAACATGAACTTAAGTAAATATAACTCATAAGCATAATACATCAACATGGAGGCATTCATTACTAACATCAAAGGTTCCATAATACATAGCATAATATAAATACTTAAAAAGAGTAGCATCATACCCACCATGAACAGTTAGGTTAGTACAGTCATCCATAAAGATAGAAAGAGAAAAGATAACAGAATGACTAGCCAAGGTCCCTCCTCTCCACCACTACTACTGGGGTGCACTTATGGTAGATAACCTCTAAGATACAAAAGAAGGCTATCATTGCCATGGCAAAAGCAACAGCACCCTTGGGTCCATTACTCGTTCCTACTGTTGCTTTCCTCGGAGGGAGGAAGGTACCCAATCTACTGTACCAACTTATCGGGTGTGGCGAAGCGGTGAGCCGGACGGACATGAGCACCTCAGCGTGGTCGCATAGCTACCCTCGCTCCTTTCCTAGGCTAGGTAACAGTAGCCTTGCTATGGCCCCCGGCATCCATGGGGACAGTAGGTACGGAACCTTTCGAAGGGCACTGAGTAGCCGAGTCCTTGGATGGTCGTACTAAGAGTCAATCGTGGGTGATCGAGGAACATACTTTGGGAAGTCACGGATGGCAGACGCGGTAAGATGGGTGCTGCAGGTTTGCTTCTCACGAGGACGACCATGCTCGAAGATGAGGTCATCACCGAAAGGAGAAGTAGCAGAAAACTGGAAGTTAGAAATAGGAAGTGCAAAAGGACGCTCCATGAACACAAAAAGATGTACAACACAATGACCCATGAAATAATATGAACGATGGGCAGGGTCGTAGTGCATCTTCCAAGTGGGTGTGTCAACAAAAATCACAAACAAAGTTGTTGTCCTCTGAAGACGGGATAGAAAGAAAGAAGGGATGAGAAACTTATAAAAGAATCTCAGTAGGGCTCTCGCTTCGTAACTAATGTCATTATCTATGTCCTCAGGAACCTTGGGTTTTATTTTGAAATAATAGGCAAGTATACAAAGTCCAATTAATTAGTTCTAAATATTATTAATCCGAGGCCCGTCTATTTTAGCATACTTCTTGATACAAGGATGCAATATGATATACCATGAATAAATAACCAATGCCACAATCAATGTCATAAAGTAAAGGATCCAAAAACTCTATAACATGATCTTTTTCTCATTAATCTTTTAGGTGACTTAAACTTCTTATTTTCTTATCCTTGGGGGCTACCCTACAGTTCTCTTTTCAGAGATTTCTAGGTTATGAGCTCATACCTGTAACATCCTCTTAAATACAACATCATCCTTAAGTCATGACATCAAACTTAAGAGTTGTTACTTATAAATTATCGGACCTTTCTTAAATAACTATAGTAAATACGATAAGATCGTGTAATAACTAGCGTAATTTGGTTAAAATATATAACAAAGAAATACAACATTTATTGAATACATGGCTAAGTACAAAAGGAAGCTCTTCTAAGAGCTTTAATACATATACATTCTCTATTACATTTACATACACATATGCCTACGACTATATACAACATAATAACAATATCAACTACTAAACAACTGTAATTCCAAGTTTTTTCATGTAGCAGCCACATCATTTTTTGGATTAACCTGGAAACGACACGGGAACACAAAACACATAGGGGCGAGAATTATACAATTCTCAGTAGGGTAACTCCCCAAAACTCAACCATAATGTCATCGTCATCGCCCCAGCCATTTCGGTTTATTAAGAAAAGGTGATCAAGCATTACATAATAATGATTCATTTTTAAAGTTCCAAATCATATTTCCAAAGTGAGTTGTTTTTAATGATCAATCACTTAATGTACACATATCATAAAGCTCAAACATATAGTTAATAATCCTAATCAAGAAATTAAATATGAGATGAGTATGCATATGCTAAATATAGTGAACTTATCTCAAAGTGACCTAGTTTTACTTGTGGCCATAGAACTCAACTCGGTGCATTTTTCTCTTTTCATCGACATAGGAAAGACTTAGTGTATACCCGACGGGTATTTACTATGGATAACTCCATAATAAACAGTTTATACCACAAGGTATTTATAGTGGTTCACACCACACAAGGGAAATAGATTGCTTATCAGGACTGATCTCATTCCTATACATGATCATTAGATTTACTTTCTCCAATTCTCACACAGATATATTCCTAGCCGATACGTCTATCGACTCATATTATCTCTACCGAAATTCATCTTTTTGCCTCCCCTTTTATCTCTAGAAAAGTTCCTCTTTTTGCCTTCCCCTTTATCTCTAGGGAAGTTCCTCTTTTTACCTTCCCCTCATTCCACATAAGTCTTGTTTCTATTTTCTCCATATGTCAGAATATGCACGAGTGAAATTTATACATTCACTTTTCTCATATAACTGTATCATGTACTTTCTTTTCTCAAATGGATGCATAAGCCACATGTAGGCTTTCAATCACAAGTAATTTTCATTTTTGGCTCATAAATCAATCTTTAAATTGTCTAGCATGCATTCATCCTCATCATACTTAAATCAAGAGTTATTATATCATCAACTCAATACTTAAATTCATTTCAGCACAAATACAGCAGGTTGGCAGAATTCATGCCAAAGGAGTACAATTTATTTTGTCTATCAAACATCCATTGCAAGGGCTATAAAAATTCTCCAAAACACCTCAATGTGTCCACAAGGCCCTATAAAAATTTCAGAACAAAAATCCTTGTCTAACTTGTTTAACAAAATTAGACAATCTTTGTGGTTAGAAACCACTAAGCCTCAGCTCAAAACCAGAATCTCATAATTTTTAACCCTAGCAAATGATTGAATCAATTCAAACTAAAAATCAAGGTTTAACCTCAAGATGTTTTAACAATCTTATAAAAATTTCAAGTGATAATTTAATCATTTGCTATGGCAACAAAATTAGACAAAATCATAGCTTCAAGACCAGAAAATCAGGCAGAACAGACAGAGTTTCGGTTCATGATTTTTTTCAAGTAGTTAGAGTCTTTATCATGCCCCAGAAAATTCTCAGAGTTGTATTAGGATGTCAGCTTCAACATATAATTTTTACAGCTCATGAAAATACCCACAATTCACCCAAAAAATTCATGACTAGTTGCTGCCTGGGACAGAACCGAAAATCCAGCATGCATATTTCAATTTCTCTTTAACAAAAATGATTTTTAACATCATCCAAACTCTCCACCAAATTAAACACATCAATATCTATCTATCATCAACCAATATATCTAGAAAATTCCAGCCAATTCAATCAGAAACAATCAGGGCAAAATTGGAAAGAAAAGTGAACAAATAAAACCCTACTTTGGTGGTTTTAGGGATCTTGGCTTCAAGGATGTTCCAAGAGTGATCTTGCTCACTTCAAGGCCACCAAATCAACACCAAGCCCTTCCTTAATCAGTTATGTATGAGATATCAAGGTGAGGATTGATGAGGAATTGAAATTCCAATTGGTTCGTTTGATAGATTATGAGGAGTAGAACAAGTTTTGTGAAAGGATCTTGGTGTTTTAATGACTCTAAGTTAGAGTTTTTGAAGCTTGAAGCTTGTTAATGGAGGTTTGAGAGGGAGAACAATGGAGGGCTATGTTTCTAGGCCTCTTGGCCGAAAATGATGATGGTGGGGTGATAAGCGTGGTGGCTTTGTATTTATCTTGTGAAAAAACTTGTAAAGGAAGCTTAATTATAATAATGTAAAAGGAGAATTCTTAAATATTATAAAATGGATGGCTAGGATTGTTTTTTTGGTCAAAGAATGGATCTTGGTCATCCATTTGGTTCAAAATAATTGGATCACTTTAACTTGGGGAGCAAGTAGCCTTTTCGGTGTTAAAATCACGCACCGAAATTCCATTGAACGGATGAGTTATTGGCTCCCGAGTAAAATATAATAAATCAAAGGTCATGATTAAAACTTGTTTTTCAAGTTTTAATCCTTGCCATCCACTTGGCATAAAGTGGTTGGTAAAGGTTACTTAGTCACTAAGTAACTTTTACGGCGTTAAAAACTGCACATCGAAACTCCGCCAAACAGACGAAACATTGTACCTGGTAATAAGATATTGCCCGAAAATTAATTCTAAGTATAAAATCCCTATTTCTAACTATTTCTAATCACAATCCTATAATTTTCAGCTTTGGGCACCTCCGGGTCCCAATTCTAGGGTTTCGGCTGTCCCGATGGGCCTATGGGGCCCACAAATTCATGTTTTATTTTATTTTATTTTATTTTCTTACAAATCCCTTAGACTATCTTCATCATTACTAAAACTGTCAGAGTTTTGAAATTACGACTAGTAAAGCCCAAATTAATTTTTAAATAATTTTTAGGGTGTTACAATACCTCTCTAATCGTCATTAGCCTATACTTATCCTCTAGATAAGCTAATTCCTAACTCCCAGAGTGCAGAATAGGAGGCACAGGATCACCTTTCATAACTTTTAATTCGGGAAGTCTAAAAGGTCACCTTATTGGATCACCTCTCATAACCTTTAATTCGGGGAGTCTAGAGGATCATTTCCATGTGTTTTATGTCACCTTAAACTTAGCATGTTGTTTAATGATGCAAACAAGAGCATATGATTACATCACCATAATTAATCAATTAACTTATCATGCTCATAAAACACATCAACTATGCATCCTCAAATATCTTAATCATAATTGTAAATTCACATAAACATGTCATTATCAACATTTTATTAAAGGTAAATATGCACCTACCCGGTATGCCGAAATTAAAGACCGGGCTCGGCTAATGTACATGCTATGTTCAACAAGGTGTATATACACATATATGAGATACTAACGATCATCACAGATGTTATTCACATAGCCATACTCAAGTTATCAGTAATTACTCATTGGCCCTTAAATGGGTCAAAACTACGATTCGGGTTAACCTAACATTAGTAATTATTCTTTTATGCATCTAAGAGATCAATTACCATGATTCCTACTAAATTTTAACCTAGTGAACATTACCAAACAAGGCTGCAAAGTTTTGGATAGCACCTAAAACTAAACTGTTTTAGGGTTCTAGAAGTGCTAAAAATAATTATTACACTAATTATTAACAAATTTTACACACTTAAACAACCCCAGACAGCACCATACAGTACTGAATCAGTTTGGGTAGTAACCGAAAATGGAGTTGTCAAAGGCTTCCAAAATTACAATTTTACGTGTTTCTAATTACTAGTTTTTACCTAAGGTACCAAGGATGATTTCCACAACAATTATTAGTAATTTTTACACCTCTAAACATTCCAAACAGCACATAACAGAAATAAAAGAATCAAATCAATAGCCATAATTTAATCTCTAATAGCATTGAATAGTTGCAAGATCAAGCATTTCTAGTAACTAGTTTTCTTCCAAAATAAACAAAGAGATCATTGACACAAGTTTTGAACCTTAGGATAAAATAAAATTCCATTTTCAAGACCAACACTAGTCATGGCCGAAAATACCATCAAGACAAGTAACCATGACTAAAACTTCCATTTAAGATACAAAGGCAAGTCTTTGAGCTCTAGATATTTAGGTGTTGGCAAGAAAATAAATGTGACATGCAACCTCATTTTAGTCTTTATCATTAGGAGGTGATGGCTTGGAAAAGCAAATATGATGTGTCAGACTTGAAATATAAATATGAGAATGCAAGTTTATTTTTAAGTCTTTGAAGCTTTAGGTGATAACTTGAAACATAAATATGAAATGCAAAACTTGAACTTTAAACATGAGAATGCAAGTCTATTTCTTTAGTCTTCAAGATTTAAGTGATAACTTGAAAATAAATATGAGGTGCAAGGCATTGAAACATAAATATGAGATGCAAGAGCTTGAAATATAAATATGATGCAAGTCCATTTTTACATCTTACTAGAGCTCATTTCAAGACTTTAAGGAATAATTCAACCTCATTTAATCTTAAAAAATGGAAGTGAGCTTTAGAGTCTTTCATCATTATGGTTCTAAGAACCTTGTTCCCTTAAACTCACTATCAAGCTCAAAGGAAAAACTAACAAAGAAAGCCAAATGGCATTTTTACTTGCTATGAACTCTTAAAAACCAAAAAAGAAATCTTGAGCTTTAGAGGTCAAACAAATGATAATATCACAACCAACATCAAAGATCTTTATCATCAAGCCATGATTTTTGAACATCAAGACCAACAAGGCCGAAAAAGGAAAGGAAAGAAAAAGAGAAACTTGAAATCCAAAAAGGAACTAAAGAAGAGAACCAACATTTAATCATTCATTCAAACCCAAAATAGCCAAATAAAAAGAGAAAAATTTAGAGTAAAAATCCTTATCAAAGGTAGTTTCTTGTTGCAAAGAAAGAGCTTAGTCTTGTACAAGAAAATGAGAAGAAAAAATCTTCTCTTGGGTTCAAGATAGGTTTCAGCCAAAGGAGGAAGAAAAGGAAGGAAAATTTTTCTTTAGTTCTTGTTCTCAAAAATGGAAAGGTTATGTTTCTTGAGGGTGGTTTGTGGTTTGAGGTTGAGAGATGGTGGTAGGTGGTGGGTGGTAGTTCTTGTGGTGGTGGAGGAAGAAAAAGAAATCTTTGGGAAGTGAGAGAAGCGAGAATTTGAGAGCTCTTTTTTTTTTGACACAAAGCTTTGGCTAAAAAAATGGATGGAAAGAAATGAGAGTTTATGAGTGTTTGTGTGTTAAATAAAAAAACTACACATGGGGGGTATGGCCTAGGAGTGGCCGGCCATGAGGAAAGCATGGGGGAAGGAAGATATTTTTATTTCTTTTGTGTTAGGTGTTGTGTTTAGAGATAAATTTGATTAGGCATTTGGTTAGGAATTGGTAAATGAATGTTTATGTAAGATAACAAATGATTAAGGCCATGCAAGACGAGATTAAAGAGTTGTCTTGCTCAATTAGTAGGAATCCACCTTTATTAGCATGGAATCTCATCACATCATAGTTTCCATGATTTAAGAAATTGGAAAGAGAAAACACTATTTCAAATCACATGACACAAAGTCTTAGAATAAGAAAGGGATTTTGAATTTCCCTAAGCAATCTTAGGCCCTAATTAACCTCAATTAATTTTTTTGACTCAAAATTAATAATTAAAATTAATTAATCTTTAATTAAAACCTAATATTGCCTATGTTTCCTTAATCACACAATTAAGCTCATTATGCCCTTGATTAGGGACAAAATGGTAACTTTACATAAAAATTCCACGGGACTATCAGGCTTAAACAGATATCATGCATCCCTTAAAAGTAACATTTCAAACTCCCGGATAAAGTCCTGGTCCAATCGGCAATTAATCCTGCGTTAATTTACTGCAGGGGTATTTTGGTAATTTTGCGGGCAAAAAAACCGAAAATAGGGTTTTTTAACTCTATTAACATGCATAACACACATAATCCCCGTTCAACATTAAAACAATCCTTTGAGGATGGCCGGGACTGGCTATCCTCATTTCCGAGGTAAAAACAACCTCAGGGGCATTTTGGTCATTTGTACATAGGAAAAATCGGGGCATTACATTACTCCCTTTCTTGAAAAGAATTTCACCCTCAAAATTCATTACCTGAGAAAAGCTTGGGGTAAAGTGTCTACATCTCTGATTCCAACTCCCACGTGAATTCTTCCGCTTTTCCCCGTCGCCACTCTACTTTAAGCAAAAGCACGGTCTTATTCCGTAATTGCTTGACTCCTTTGTCCACAATCCTTGTAGGTGGTAGGTTAAAGGTCAGGTGCTCCCTTAATTGTACTTATTCTAGCTCTAACACATGGCTAGCGTTAGACTGATACTTCCTTAACTGAAAGACATGAAAGTCCTCCTGAAGGTTGGACAAGTTGGGTGGTAAGGCTAGTCGGTATGCTACTGACCCGACTCTATTAAGAATTTCAAAAGGACTAAGAAATTTGAGGCTCAACTTTTTGACTCTCATGGTTCATCCTATGCCTGTCGTATGGGTGATAGTAAGGAACATATGTTCTCTCTCTTGAAATTCCAACAATTTTCACCGCTTATCCGCATAGTTTTTCTGTCGGCTCTGAGCAGTAAGAATCATATCCTTAATCTCCTTGATCTATTCTGTCATTTCCCTTATAACTTCAAATCCTATCAAGCTTTGTTCTCCGAGCTCATACCAACATAGAGGGGAATAAGACTTCCTTCCATATAAAGCTTTCCAGTACTTCAAACATTATCTATCCACCCCGCCCATCCTAACAAGGCCGAAGGATGGAGAAGAGCTGATCTTATACTTGTCGGCTGGAGATTGGGCAATAGGAGCTATGTTGGTAAGAGAAGTAGACAAAAAGTAACAACCGGTATACTTCACTAATAAACCTTTACATAGACCCGAACTCTACTACCAGAGGCTCGAGAAAGCTGTCTTTGCCTTGGTACTGACAGTAAGAAAACTCAAGCAACACTTCCAGGCCCACCCAGTCAAGGTGTGCACCAATCAACCAATCAAGCAGATCCTCTAGAAGCCGACCTAGCAGGGCGAATGATATCGTGGTCCATTGAGCTCTCCGAATTTGACATACGATCTAAACCATGGACGGCCATTGAAGCTCAAGTATTGATAGACTTCATCCTGGAATGGGCAGACATAGAGGTGCCCTAAGCAACAGAGGGATGGAAGCTCTATATGGATGGCTCCTCTAACCTGAAAGGGAGTGGAGTGGAAGTCATGCTAGAAAGAGGAGAGGAAACAGTAGAGATGTCTATTAGCTTTGAGTTCTTAACCTCCAATAACCAGGCTAAGTACGAAGCATTGATTGCAGGACTCAATCTCACCAAAGAATTGTCTTTCAACCAGCTAGAAGTCTTCACTGATTCATATATGGCATCTCACATTTTGGGAGAATACACCACAAAAGAACTGCAACTCCAGAAGTACCTAAAGCAGGTGCAAGAGATCATCTCGGATCTCAAAACGGTCCAAGTACATCACATACCTCAGGAACAAAACTCCTGAGCAGATATCTTGTCAAGACTGGCCAGTACTAAGCCAGGAGGAAATAACCAGAGGCTAATCATGGAAATACTTGAAGCCCCGACAATAGCAGAAAGTTGGTTGCAACTATGGAGTCAACCCCGGATTGGACCATCGAAATCAAATGCTTCATTGAGCATGGAACCTTACCGGAAGATCAGATCAAGGCAAAGAAAGTCCAAAAGGAAGCACCCTATTTCACCCTTATAGGTGGCATATTGTACAAAAGGAGCTCCTCTAATCCATGTTGAAGTGCCTAAGCACAGAGCAGTGTGATTATGTGTTGAGAGAAGTCTGTGAAGGGGTAAAAGGGCAACACTTGGGTAGCCAAACTTTGGCTTTGAAAGTACTCAGGCCGGATACTACTGGCCAATGATGAAAAAGGACACCATCAAATTTGCAAGGAAATGTGACAAGTGCCAGAAGTATTCTAAGTTCCATGTCGCACTAGCTGAAAGACTGGCCATAGTTACCTTGGCTTGGCCATTCGACCAATAAGGACTGGACCTCCTCAGACCCTTCCCAGCAGCTCCAGGAAATATCTGGTATCTAGTCATGGGAATAGATTATTTCACCAAATAGATCGAAAAAGAAACATTGGCCAGTATAACCTCAATCCAATGTCGGAAATTCATTTGGAAAAGCATCTTTACTAGCTTCAAAATCCCGAGAAAGATTATTACCGATAATGGTACCCAGTTCATGGATTAAAAATTCAGACAATTGCTAGAGAACTTCGGAGTAACCCACCAATTCACCTCGGTTGAACATCCCTAAGCAAACGGACAAGTCGAGGCCGCAAACAAAGTCATTCTCCAAGGGTTGAAAAAGAAGCTGGATCAAGCAAAAGGAGCATGGGCTGAGGCACTAGGGAGCGTACTATGGGCATGCCAGACTACCCCTACTCAACATCTGGAGAAACCCCCTTCTGACTTGTCTACGAGTCTGAAGCCATGATACCTGTTGAAGTCGGAGAACCAAGCCTCAGAACCATCCTGTACTCAGAGGAAGGTAACCCTTCATGGAGGAGAAAAGAGTTGGGTTTGCTCTCAGAAGTCCGAGAATAAGCGCATATCCGTGAATTGGAACTCAAACAAAGAATTGCCCAGAGATACAACCACAAGTTAATCCCAAAGGCCTTCGAGCAAAGGGAACTAGTTCTCAGAAGGGAAGACATTGGGCCACCTAAACCTGGGCAGAGGAAACTAGCCCCTAACTGGGAAGGACCATACAAGGTCTTGGAAGTTTGTGGAAAAGGCACACATAAACTAACCACAATAGAAGGAAAATAAGTCCCATGAACTTGGAGCACTGTTAATTTAAGAAAATACTATGTGTCAAATCAATGTAATCAAAACTACGGCTTGTCAAGGTACTCTTTTTCCTCCCTCGAGTTTTTTCCCACTGGGATTTCTCGGGAAGGTTTTAACAAGGCCATGATACTGTAGGTTGGCACGGACAAATGGCCACTGATTCTTAGTAATCAACAAAAATTCGACAAAACAGTTTTTGGTAAAATTCGAAATCCCACCATGCAACTTCGATGGAGACAGATCAACTCCATCCAAACTCATCTACGCTTCACCGACCAGGATCACATCTGAACCCAGTCTGGTGTCAAGCAACATTAGCGAGCAAAGCCTTACACAAGTTTGATGGATTCACATCCGAGATCTATCCAAACTCCGCTAAGCTTCACTAACCCGGGTTGTATCCAAACCCAATCCGATATCAAGCAATACTAGCGAGCAAAGCCTTGCACAAGTTCGATGGATTCACATCCGAGATCCATTCGAACTCCGCTAAGCTTAACTGACCTAGGTCGCATCCGAACCTAGTCCGGTGTCAACCAACATTAGTGAGCAAAGCCTCGTACAAGTTCGATTGATTCACATCTGAGATCTATCTGAACTCTGCTAAGCTTCACCGACCTGAGTCACATCCAAACCCAGTCTGGTGTCAAGCAACACTAGCGAGCAAAGCGTCACACAAGTTCGATGGAGTCGCATCCAAACTCCATCTAAACTCCCAAAAGATTCACCGACTCAGGTCGCATCCAAACCCATTCCAATGTCAAGCAACGTTAGTGACCAAAACCTTGCATGTTCGATGGAGTCGCATCCGAACTCCATCTGAATTCCCTAATGCTTCACCGACTCGAGTTGCATCTAAACCCAATTCGGTGTCAAGTAACCCTTGCATAAATGGTGTCACATCTAAACTCCACCCGAGGAAAACCTCGCACATGTTTGAAGAATCTATCCGAACATCCAAAAAAAAAAAAGGGGAAAGATGGATACTAAGTCTGATGCCTTGTACTTGCTCCCCATCTTGGAAGCATAATGGGTCACGCCACAAGCAATATAAAATGGAAACAACACAAGATATACATTAAAGACACAAGTATGAAAAGTGTCTGTGGAAGAAATACATGAGTTCTAGAACAGGGAAAATATCCATTAATATATTGAAAAAGTACATAAGGGGCCTCGAAGGGACTTAAAAATTTATAAGAAAAAAGAAAAAAGGCCTAATCCTCCTCCTCAAGAAGGTCATCAATCCGACCATCCACCACATGGCGGAACATCCTAACTTTGGGAAAATCCACCTCGAGACCAACTATAACCCAAAACTGGGCCAGCAAATTCACAAACAAGTCGAAAGAGCTATCCGACCAAGCCTTGACTAGCTTCTCTAGCTTAGATGTAGACTCAGCAATGAGACCATCAATCTTTGCCTTCATACCCTCCAAGCTCTTACATTTTTCCTCAGCATCCTTCAGCTTCCCTCGGAGATCGAAGATTTCACCCTCCAGCTCTTTCCCCCTAGCCTCATTGGACTCTACCTTTATCCTAAGAGTAAATACCTTGGCCTCTGAATGAAGAACCATCTCCTGAAGACCTACCTTCTCGGTCTCCAAGGAGTTGATCTGCTGCTTCAGCAAAAGGACCTCAGACAGCTCCTCCTCAAAACAGCCAATGTAGCTGGCTGCCTTCACTAAGTCTTCTTGAAGACGGGAAAGGACTTTTTCCGATCTCGCTGACAGACATGAAGATAGAAGACAGTATTCCAAATACCAGACATGAACTCCTTGAAGTGAAAATTTAGGATGAGAAGGGACAAGTTGGGGAACCCCCCTAAGAGCGAGAAGAAAAGGTTCAGCTTGGGCTCAGGAGGAAGCTCTTGGCTTATCAGAGAAGAAGGCCGGGTCAGTTCCTTGGGCTCCTTCCTCTTATGCCCAGCCAGAGGAGAGGAAGACCCTATGAAAATCACCTCGAAATTCATGCCCTTGCTCGCCGTCGGAGCAGAGGTAGAGGCCAAAGCTTAGTAGAAGGAGCGAAGAAGAGCCAAACTCTTGCTTAAAGACATCTATGCAAAGAATAAAGCACAAATCAATACAAAAGTTCATAATCTAAGCAAAGAAAAAATTACAAGTTCAAAGATGAACCTATATACAATTTTGCGTCCCCTGTAGAAACGTCAATGATCCTCTTTAAGTTCATATGATCAGGGCGTCTCCCCCAAGTATCAATAAAGAACTTAACAACGGACGCCTCCTCGGGAGTAAGGTTTCGAGATCAATATGTCGGAGAAGAGTAAGAGGATTGCCAGTAAAGTAGGAATAATGAAACTGTAACATCCTAATTTTTAACCCAATACTCTAGAACATACTTAGGTTAAACATTAGTCTGTTACCTCATAGTTCTCAATTTTACGTAGAAATACTTAGCGGAAAATACGGGTAAATTTTTTTTTGAAATACAAAGTGAGAGCCGCGTGATATGATAAGCGGTAAACCATGCAAAGTAAAACAATCGTCTCACAATCATCATAACATAAGGCACATCATGAACATCACTGAATATCATCCCATATATATATAACTTGCCCATTTATAAGTGTGGGACTTAATTTAGTACAAGGGAAATACATAAAAGGAAATACAACGTAAAACATAAACATAATCTACTCCCCTACCCGAGTGCATCTAATAGGATAACCTCTAAACAAAAGAAGGTTTATCCCTATCTATGTAATTGTGTGCTCTAACTCGGGGCCATCCTCGACCTCCTCGGCGACCATCTTGTGATCGAAGCGGATATCCAGAGCGAGGCAGGCTCTGGGTGTGAAAAGGCGGAGTGGGGATCGAATATGACTCGAGGGTATGGCGCATCTCCGGTCGTCGTGCGCCTCGGCTGAGTCACGGTGGGCTCGCTATCCTCTCCGAAGTCCATAGGTATGGTGGGGAAGATCCTCGGAGGGTACCTGGGTGGCGAATCCTCGGAAGGATCCATCTCAGGAAGGGCGATGGGCAGACAGGCACATGCTGGGGGTAGTCTCGAGCGGATCACGGAAGGTGGAGTGCAGCGTAGCCTCTCCTCTCGAGGGACGTCTTGGCGGCTCGAATGCTAGGTCATCGCCAAAAGGTGAGGCGGGGAGGCGATGGGAATGTCTGGGGGGAGTGAAGGGTCGACCCATGAACATGAATACTCTTGTGCATCGACCCACAAAATGGAATGACCCGTGGTCGGGTCATAGTGCACCTCCCATGTCGGCGTGTCCTGAACACTCTGACGTCGCCATGCGAAGGCGTGGCGGGAAGAAAGAGATAGAGGGAGTGAGAATCTTACTAAAGAATCTCAGGGCACTCCTACTACCTAGGTGTAGTCATCATCGCCCTCGGGAACCTTGGGTTTATTTATCTGAGAATAGTGAGCATGTATTAGGTTCATTTTAAACTTTAAAATATATTTTAGCCAAGGTCCATTCATTTAGGATGATCTTAATGTCATGGATGCAACATAATAGAAAATGTATGCATGGCACTACCTAATGCACATACATAAAAACATAACATCAAGCATCATCATTCTTGGTGGCATAAAGTGGCAATAGTAACATTCATATGGGACAAAACTTAGTGACATAATCATAATCATGAAAGTTCTCTTCCTCATGGGCCACCCCTAAAGACAATCGGCCGGGGTGCTCGGCCGAACCGGTGTCACCCGAGCGTGTCATACATCTAGGTTATGACCTCATACATAACTAGTCGTCACTAGTTCTTACTTACCACTTAACGATAAGCGTATCATAAATCATAAATCCCGACTATCCGAGTGCGGGTTAGAGGCAAATCTCTTAGGGGTGCTCGGCCGAACCGGTGTCACTAAGAGTATAAAATGTGCCGATGTCACATGAGTTCTATGGAGGTGCTTTCGGCCGAACCGGTGTCATCCTAGAACCCATCTTAGTACCTTAATTTTCAAAATCTCTTTAAGTCCCCAAATTTGTAGGAAGTCGTGCCCAACGGTCATTACACCAAATTTCCTTCCAAATTTGCTTTATGCCACATTAACATATAATCTCATAAATTCCTCATATGAATAACATCATCATCATTAGCATACTTCATGCATCATCATAAATCATCAAGCGCTTACCCTACGGTGGCTTATGCTTTGACCCTTTACGGGTCTTAATCTTGAGATATAGTTCTCTACATCAAATGCGTTCATATTTTAAGCACCTAAGGCTCATAATTAAACATCATTCATAATCCTCTCATTTTACTTTTAAATCTGAATAGCATAGGTGGAAATCCTAACATGTGAATACGGGGTTCTAGAACTTACGTTTTAGACCCTTTCTTGGTTCAGTTTTTACTTGAAGAGCTATATATTAAATCTAAATCAATTATGAGGCATTCTACAGCAAGGACTAATTATTAATCATATTTACCATGTTGCAAGGGTGCTGGATAGAATCCAGAAAATTAAATGTTCTAAGAGTTCTACATTTGCATTTTTACGGTTTTCTAGTTACTAGTTTCCCCGTAGGTGCTAGAATTCAATTCTAACTCAAATGATACCAAGTTTTTCATGTCTAAACAATCTAAATCTGATTATGTCCCCATTAAAACAGTTTGGAAAAGTTCCATAAACAAATGGGTCAAAACTATATTAAATTCTAGCTACGGTATTTCTAGTTAGCTAGTTTCTTACCTATCATGCATAGGATCTTCTACATCATCATCACGATATTTACACACATTCCAACACATCAAAACATCATCATACAGCATCATACTCATCATGTCAGAACCGAAAACATTTAACTTCAATAAGAAAGTTAAATTGACATTTCTAGGTACATAAGTTGACTAGTTTCTCTCGGAATCAATCTAGAACTTCTAAAACTCTTTGCAAAACATTTTAATTCATCAAGAGGCTATGTGAAGCCTTAGGTCACTGACAAAACATATTCCATCCCTAAAGGAGATTGGAATCACAACTTATAATGACATAACCTTATAAAGAATTGTAAAACTTTAAGGAACACTTAAAACATAGGCTATTGGTCCTAGTAGCTAGATGAAAACTCATTGCAAGTTCATCATCACTACTTGGCCGAAATTATGCATTCAAGGAATACATTCACATTTAACTTTATCTTGGAATGAAATGGGCAAGTCTTTGAGCTCTAGGTTCTTAAGTTATGACATAAACTAAGCGATGCTCATGCTTTTCATTTTTAATCTTACTTACAAAGTAAAGTGATGACTTAAAATTAAATATGCAAGGCATAACTTAAACATGCAAGCTTGAAAGTAAATATGCAAGATTCAATTCTTTATTTTAGTGCTCTTGGCCCAACAACAATCGACTTTAAGGCCGAAATAGATAGGCATTCGAGAGATTAATTAGGTGATAATGCAAGTTCAATTGTTTATTTTAGTGCTCTAGGCCCTACAACAATCGACTTTAAGGCCGAAATAGAAAACCGAGGAATTAAATTAAGTGAAGATGCAAGTTCCATTTAATCTTTATGTTCTTAGGTGATAGCTTGAAAATAAAGATGCATAGCAAGAATGTAAATATGAATGCAAGCATAAAATAAATTATGCAAGTTCATTTCATCTTTCTAGAGCTCTTAACAAGACTTTAAAGGAACTTAAACCTCAACCCAAACTCATCAAACCAAGACAAAGTAAAAGTCTAGAGTTCTTAGAACTCAACATAACATATTTAGAAAATCAAACATCTAGCATGAAAAGGAAAGGTAATGGCTGAAACTTCCAAGGAAAGAAAAGAAATGTTTGAAACTCTAGAATCCATGATCTTGGTGATATACTAACACCAACATCATGAGACCTCATCATTGAGTCATTAGAACCATTTTGAAACAACATCAAAGTTAAAGTTCTCAAAGGTTCAGAAAGGAAAAAACTAGAAACACTTTTGCTCAAGAGCAAGATCAAGCTCTAGAGTTTGTTTCAAGTGATGAACATCATCATGAAACTCTCATCATCAAGCTCTCATTTCTTTGAACTCCAAGGCCCATGTGAAAATGAAGCAAGAACAAGGAAAGGAAAAGAAGTTCTAAAAGAATCAGAGAAACTATGAACATAAAGCTTGAAGCAAGAACTCTAAAGAAAGAAATTCATGAAGAAAATCCCTACTTGGTGTGATGAACTTGAAGATGGAAGAAGAAGATGAAGAAGATGAAGAACTTGAAGAACTCCAAGAACTTGAAGAATACAAAGACTTTGAGAGAAAAAGAAAAGCTTTGAGTGTTTCCTAAACTTAGCAAATGATCTAAAAGTGGTGCAAGCTCCTCAAGGCATTCTATTTATAGAGAAATGAAACAAATGGAGGGAGCTCATGGAGGAGAGGAGCTTCGGCCATATGTGCAGATTGGAGGGCTTCCCATGAGTTCCATGAGGTGAGATAATGTGTTCTTGAGGTATGGTGAGGTATGGTTCAAAGCATGGTGAGGTATGGCTCAAGGTATGGCTCAGGTATGGCTCTTTGAGTGAGAAAACAATTTAATATGTGTGGTAATTAGGGAGTGATGGCCGAATATGCATCAGCCCATGGGGGAGGTTTCTTTGCATTTTAATTGTGGTTTAGAGGTGTGTTTAGGTGTATCTTTGATTATGCTTAAGATTAGGAATTTGTAAGAAAGTGTTTAGGTAAGGGAAATGGGTAATTAAGGTGGTCTAGACATAATTAAGAATTGGTCTTGCACCATTAGAGTTAAATCCTCAATTTAGAGTCTAAACAACTCTAGACACATTTCCTTGATTTAAGGAATTGGAGAGAGAAAACACTATTCAAGATTCCAAGACTAGGAATCTTGAGTTCTAAAAAGGATTCGTTTAATCTAAGCAATTTTAGGTTCTAATTAACTTTAATAAATTATTTTGACTCTAGATTAATTAGGGAAATAAATTAATCTTCGTTTAGAGCCTAATATTGCTTAGGTTTGCTTAATTACGTCATTAAGCTCAAAAACACTATTCTAGGGGCAAAATCGTAATTTTGCACTAAAACTGCCCGGACCTCGGGACTTGAGAGACCTCTAGACACATGAAAACATGTTTTAAACCTCTGGAGAAAGTTAGGGCTCAAGCTGCACCATTACCCACGTAAAAAGCGCTATAGGGTATTTTGGTCATTTGACCCGAGCTGCGGAAAGCGAAATTTTAAGCTTAGAAAGCATTCAAAGGCCATTCAATCCCCTTCAAACATCGAGTTAACCCTTCGAGGATGACCAAGTCGGTTACCCTCGAGTTCGGGTCAGGAAATGACCTCAGGGGCATTTTGGTCACTTCCCTCGGACAGAAAAATCGGGGTGTTACAGAAACCCCCTCGAACAAATGAAAAAATAGAGACTTGCCAGGCTTAGCCCGGATTTTGAAATACCAAGGCTCGAACGCGTGATAAGACTCCTTGTACATCTCGAAGCATATCTTGTTTACTATAGCTCAGAAGGACACTAGTGTAGGTTTCCTATCCTTCCCTTGGAAAGGTCATCAACATGAAAAGGGAGAAAAATACTCGCTGAAACAAGGGGATCCCAAGGATGCCACAGATCATCTGATAGCCCAGGAGAATGGCCTAGGAGTTAGGATGAAGCTGAGAAGGAGCTATGTTTATCCTATTGAATAGCGAGACCTCGAACTCGAAGAAGGGCAGGGGTACCTACAGGCGAGACGTCACTGTATCATACATCCACGAGAAGTCTTCTCCCTCTTTCTCTGGTCTCCCACATATCCTCTTCTCTATCCTCGAAAGCTCTATCTCATGACGAGTGCCCAGTTCGGCATTAGGAAATATGGGGAACTCCTTATACCTTTCGACCATCCTCTCATTCATGACACTCCGTCTAAGAATAGCATTCCACCAAGGCTCAGTCTAAGGAGTCCGGTATCACGATCTTGTCCTCCATATCTTATAAGGGAACCACCACGAGGAGTGCCTAAGAAAAATAGGGGCAAAATTTCGAAATTAAAAAGTGGGAAACGAAAACAAAACCTAAAGGTGGCTTCCACTACCTATTAGGAAGGAGGTGCCACCTTGGGGTGACCACCCACGGTGGCGGCAGAAGCAGCGCCACCTTAAAGCTCTAGAAAACCCACTACCAGAAAATATTCAGTTTTCGATGAATTTTACCGACGGATTTTTTCCGTCAGTGTTTCCGATGGATTTATCAATGAAAAATGATAAATTCAAGAAAAAATTTTTTGGAGTTCAGTCATTACCGACGAATTTTTTCATTGGTAATCCATTGGTAAATTTGGCGCAAACTTGAAATGAATCCGGTGCGCTAATCTGTCGGTAAATATTATGAATTAATTTTTTTGTAGAAATTAAATTTACCAACAGATTTTTCCGTTGGTAATTGTTTTTATGAAAAAAAATACTTTTTGAAATTTAATTTGCTGCAGATTTTTTCATTGGTAATTATAATTGATTTTTATTTTTAAATTAAATTTATTGACGTATTTTTCCATCGATAAATCTAATTTCATGAAAAAATTTTGAAAATAATTATCGAAGGACTTTTCCGTCGATAAAATTAATTTCAAAAATTAATTTTTTCGCATAAAATAATTACCGATGGAAAAATCCTTCGGTAATGGTTAAAAAATTTTAGGCGAAAAAGAAAACAGCACAATTTTTTGCTAATTACCGACGGATTTTTTCCGTCAGAAATTTGAAAATCTGCTGGTAATCGATTTGGCTTTAAGATGAGATTTGCGGACTCTCTCTCTCTTCATCTCACACACTCTCTCTCAAGTTTGGATATCCCATTGTACGCCAGCCTTTATCGCCCACCGCCCACCATATACCAGTGCACCACCCGTCGCGATCCTCGTCGTCTCTGCCCTCTTGGCCGTCTCCGCGTCCTCACCTTCTCCGCGTCGACCTCACCATCCCACCGCACGTCGCATCGCCCGCCACCCATCGCACGATGTGCCAGACCCTCTCCACATCCTCGTCGTCTCCATCTAATGTGATCCTCACCGGCTCCGCCCGACGTGCCACACATCCCTGCCGTCACCCGCTTATCCCGTCCTCCAACCAATCTCTCTCTCTCTCTCTCTCTCTCTCTCTCTCTGCAGTCATTTTTTTCACTCTTTCCTTGCTCTTTTAGTGCGGGAATAATGGGTATGTTAAAAAATAAGAATAAATTAAAGTCCTTATGATTTTAGCTTTTTAATTCTTGGTAATCTGATGTTGGTGAGTAGAAATGCCAATGATTAATTTCTACTCTGTGATTCAATTCTTAAACCATTGTTTTTTTTTTGTGAACTTATCATGATTCGGGGGGGGTTAGAATCTTGAATTCAAAATGTGGGATTTCTTGATTAGTGAGTACTCCTTTGAATCCAATTCATTTGTCATTTTCATGAGAACTTCTTGGGTCCATTTAAGTGTTTTAGTTGTCATCCTCACAAGTCAGTAAGGAATGTATTGTGAAAAAATTTCTAACTTTACCTTCCTTCACATTATTCTAAAAACACCAATGAGCCACAATACTCGCACACAACAACCAAACTATAAGAATCTATTAATTAGTTCAAGTTTGACTGTAGGACTACAGGTCTGAAATCACATGACATTAGTATTTTACGTTTTACCATAGATACACCATCAGTTAGGTTCAACCTTTAAAGGATTCTAAAATTAAACAGTGGAGACTTTTTCTTCGTATAGAAAGCACATGCTCTTTTGAAGTTAATAGGCTAAGCAATCAGTGGCTATTTATTTGTTTGAAGTTATTAATCTAAGTAATTGATTTTGTTACAGAACGTCAAATCCTGTTGGAGTATTTCTTTGGCGGAGCATATTATTCTTTTGTCTCTTTTAGGGTAAGTAATTATTTCTTCTCATTATTTAATTACATTCTTTTTAGGTTCTAAGATAGAGTAGTAGGAAATTGGGATTGCATGATTAGGGGGAAGGGCATAGAGGTCCTTCCCCAACTTGTTTGCATTGTTTGCTATGCAAATTGATTGTGTATGCAAAGAATACAGGATATGCATGTTATGATGTTATAAGGGGATGTGCTCTAGAACGGTTTTAGGATGTTTAAATATTTGTTTGATTGTATTGTGAAGTTTATTTGACTGGATTAATATATGTATATATTGAAATTAATTTATTTTGGGATGTCTTAGTTTCAGGGGAGGTTCTATCAATTTTTGTTAAATTTAAAGAATGGTATGTTAATTTAAGAGGAGGTGCTGTCAAAATTTTGTTAAGTTAAAGAGCACACACTACTTACTTAAAAGAGTTTTACTTTTAGAAGATGGTTAGTTGAGAGATATTTATAATTAAATAAAATTTTAATTTGGAAAACTTTGAATGAATTTGTTAGGTTAAATTACACATTCAAGGACCATGAGTTCCACAAATAGACTATGGATGCATGACAGGGTGCATCCCAATCGAGGGGGAATCAAACCTGAATTTTACGTGGGAGTTGAACAGTTTGTAAGAGTGGCTTGTCAGACAGTACAATTTATGAATGAGAAAGAGATTAGTTTTCCTTGTGCTAGGTGCAAATGTAAGAAATATTTTGATATGGACACCATTAGATATCACCTGTATAAGGATGGTTTTATGGCAAATTATTGGGTTTGGACTGTGCACGGGGAAGTTGCCACACAAAATTTTGAACATGCTAGTGTTGAAATACATATGTTGGAGGTAATTCAAGTAGAGTTAATATTGGTGAGCATGTCACAGGAAATATTAATTTGGAGGATAACTCTAGACGATATGAGAAAATGATTTATGATGCAGTTGGTCCTCAAATTCATACAGATTATGAACCTTCTATCGAGGCTCCTAATGCCGAGGCTGAGAAATTTTTCTCTACATTGGAGGCTATAAAGGCCCCTTTATGGGAAGGGTGTGTACACTCAGAGTTGTCTCTAACGGTTAGGATGTTAGCCATAAAGTTAAAAGCTAACCAAAGTCAAAATTCATTCGACTAGTGGGCAACATTGATGAGTGAGATTTGTCCGCAACCTAGTTCTGTTCCAAAAGATTTCTACCAGGCCAATAAATTAGTTTCAAAACTCGGGCTGAAATCAGAAAAAATAGATTGTTGTTTGAAGGGATGCATATTGTACTACAAAGATGATGCATACCTAACCCAATGCAAATTTTGTGAAAGCCCTAGGTTCAAACCAAAATAATATGGAAATGGAAGATATAAGGATGTTCCCTATAAAAGAATGCATTATTTGCCCCTAATTCCAAGATTAAAGAGGATGTATGCTTTAATGAGTTCAACACCTCACATGAGATGACACTTTGAGAATAAGAGAAATAATGGTGTCATGACCTACCCTTCCCATGGTGAAGCCTGGAAACACTTTGACCAAACTTATCCTGATTTTGTTGCGGATCCTAGGAATGTTAGTTTGGGGCTTTTTGCAGAAAACTAAAAGCTCATAGGCTGCAAGACATGTACATTAAAATCTAAGAATGGCAGGACGAGACCCCAAATGGATGACTCAGGCTAGCCTGGACTATTTGTGGCAATATTGGAGAAGTGAGAAATTTAAAGACAAGTCTTTGAAGGCTAAGGCGAGTAGAGCATCGTAAAAGGGTGGATCCATTCATTATGGTTGTTTTGCTACTATAGAGTCTATGCATCACCGGATGGTTTAGTCATTATTTTAAACATTTTTTAAATTCCTTCTGTTAAATTTATATTTTCACTTACTAATGTTTTACGTGTTTCATTCAAATCGCAGATTATTGAGCTAAAAAGGTCACCCACACAGAGTGAGTTGTTCAGAAAGACTCACATGCGCAAGAAAGACAAGACATGGGTTGATCCTCGCTCAAAGAAAGCTTGGGTATATATGTTCTGAGGACTTATTGTTTGTATATATATTTAATTTATTATTTGAAATATTTGATAATGGTTTAATTTATTTTATTTTATTTCATTTTTTTGGTTAATTAATTAATTTTATTTTATTATAGCATGCCTATGAGCAGAGCTATCAGGAGGCTATGACCCAGCGAGAGGAGAGGATCACAGCTAGTGAGGAGTGCCCAATGATTGATGAGGATCAGTTGTGGCTAGAGGTAGTCGATGGTCCTTACAAGAACCGCATCTATGGTATGGGGTCATTTTATGCGAGTAGTTTGTCCACTCCCTCTATTACTGGGGCATCTATGGGCACTAGGTCCATTGCCGAAGATGATGAGATCCGCGAGCGAGTTCATCTGGTCAACACGGAACTTCATTGTATGCAAGAGAAGGACGCCGAGAGAGAGCACTAGTTCCGGGAGATCCAAAAGAAGGTGGAGGACAAGGAAAAGGCTATAGGCAAGAAGATGAATAAGATGAAGAAGCAGATGATATCTTTGTGAAAGAAGATAAAGGCAGGCTCATCCGCATGGCCAGACGATGATGATGATGAAGAGGGTGGTGGTGATAGTGTTGCTGACTTATCCTGATTTTAGTTACTATTTTTTTCTATGTTGTATATTGAACTTTTATATTTGTGTCTGTACATTTTTTGACACTTCTATTTATTTTGCATTGTGAAGTAAAATTTATTGTGTTTCTTATTTATTGGAAATTTCTTATAATTTTTGTTACTAAAAATATTTATAATTAGTTTTAAATCATCAGGTAACACACAAATTATAAAAAGTGCAGTAAAAAAAATTTATTACCAATGGATTTTTCTGTCAGTAATTTAAAAAATTATAATTTTTGACGGTAAACAAAAAAAATAATATTTTTTAAAAAATTATAATCACCAACGGATTTTTCCGTCAATAAAATAAATAGATAAAAAATAAAAAATTTTCCATCGGTAAACAAAAAATCAAAAAAATAATTTTTTTAAAATATTAAAATTACCGATAGACTTTTTCATTGGTAAAATAAATAAATAAAAAATAAAAATTATAATTACCAATGGAAAAATCCATTGATAATCAGCGAAAATCCGTTGGTAACAAGAGAAGTTGACGAATTTATTGGCGATTTTTCCAGCTCATTATCGATGGATTTTCATTGCTAAAATCCATCGATAATTCCATCGGTAACTTTTTTTGATAGATTTTTTCCATTGATAATTATTTCTGACTACGTTATTTCCAGTGGTCAAGATCTGTTGGAAATATAATTATCCGTCAGTAATGGTTAAAAATTTGTCGGTAAAATCCGTCAGTAACAACATTTTTTCTAGTAGTGACCCATGAGGAAAAAACCTAAAATGGGGGGGTGGAAGGAACAGAAACAGTAAAACTAGAAGAAACGAGATCTTGCTTACTTGAATAGAGAAATGATCTGGACAAGGAAGCGTGACAGAGCACGGCAGGGCACAGCGGAGGTCGACAAAGCACTGCGGTAGTAGACGATGGCTACAAGAAAGAAGAAGAGTCTGAAGAAGCAAAAAGTGTGAGAAAGGAAGAAGGGAGGTTATTTATAGGAGGAAGAAAGGCAAAACTATCCAAAGAAAAATGCCTCAACAACCGTTGCGTCCCTCCACGTGTCACATGCTTACTAGGGAGAGGAAGTGTCACGTCATACGAAGGGACACCTCCACTAAAACTGACATGAGCGCGGATGGAAGTTGGGCGAAAGGGACAAGGAATAATCTAGGTTACAATCCGAACTCATTTCGAGAACATCCGCATCCAAACCTGAGGCTAAGGCCGGTAAATGGATATCGGAGAAGGCTTGAAGGGGAACCTGATGAAGGGAGATCAGGATCACGGGAAGTTTATTCGTGAAACTCGCCAATCGGCTAGTGTCCAATGGCCGAGTTGGGGGCAACTGTTAACACCAGGGTTCCGGAGTTTGGAACGGGACTCCAGAATACATCAAAACCCAGCATCTCGCGAGCAGCCCTACCTCACCAACGGCCTGGAACTAGGAACCTTGCAGAGAGCGATGATCCTAGAAGAACCCCGGAACAAGACCCGGCAACTAGGAATCCCATGAGCGACGGGATGAGTTCGATTGTACCTCAGAATGAGCTTGGACTGACACATTCCAAAAGAGCCCCTAAAATGATTCATATTCCTTCCAGATCGACAAATTTCAAATTTCAACATCATCATATATGGGCATCCCCTCTTCATATAAATAGAGAATGGAAAATTTAATAGTGACAGGTATTACTGATATTCTAGCTATCATCTCTCAAACTCTCACTTACTTGGGCATCGGAGTCCCTTTTGTAGGTACCCACCTCGCCGTGAAGATCACCGAAGGAACCAGCCAGCAAAGCTTTGGATCCCCTACATCCCTATTTAGGTTATGTTGCATGATAATATTCTTGCACTATCATTCAATATTGTTCAAGATTACTTGCGAGTTGGAGCAGACGGTTTCCAGTGTTTTCTTTAGTATAATAATCTGCCTGCTCATTTCTCACTGCTTTGTGGAATTGCTTTGGACCCTTTTTGTTTATGTGGTCTTCTTCGCATTTAAAAACCTGTGGGTTTTTTTAACCTCAACATTTAGGGGGTTGTTATTAAAGGATAAAGCCATATGTACATTCAAATCCAAGTCCCTGAAAAATTCAAACTAATATAAGACTGTGTGATTGTGTAAGAAAATAATGACTGAGACTTTTCAAATCAATGAGTTAGTATTTTTGTAGAACTTAGAATAGATGCGTCTACTCTATCAAGAATATTGGTTAAGATTGACCGAATTTTGCTGCTTTCATATAACATAGGTGGGTGGTCCTCTATACAAGTTGCCATTGAAGAAGGAAAAGGCTCATGATATGGATGTAAATTCAGCGCAGTGGAGCCCTGGGGTAAGATTGTCAGACAATGCTTTAATGGAATCACATTGACGAAGAAGTAAATTTCTCTTTACACAGACGTCAAGTGGGTGGAATGGTGGATTTCACTGCTAATATTAGATAATGCTCTTACCTGATTGTATATTAGTCTGAACAATGACCTTAAATTTCACTCTGATAAATTAATAATTCATGCACATGATAAAGAGAAGTAGTAGCAAGTAGTAGGCCTTTTCTATTACTAACGAAGTACTGAAGCGTTTACTTCACAATCATTGTCAAAAAATTTGCACCGCAAAGGACAGAATAGTTTGTCATAGAGGTTTAAGTAATATAAAATTTATAATTTCAATTATCCCAGACCTTGGGGAGCAAGGTTGGTTTCTTAAATACGTATGGCTTATATAAACTTGCATATTTAGAGAATGGTGAGCTATCTCAGCAGTGTCTTTTGCTTTATCTCTTCAATTGGTAACATTACTTAAAAGTTTCTGTTTTCTGCTGCTTGCTAAATAGGAGAAGCCGCTATTAGCCTCTGCTAGCGATGATGAGACAATCAAGGTGTGGGAGCTGGTATTAGAGAAGTGATACAAGTTTTGCACATTTGCTGTATCAGTAGCAGAAATCTATACTGTTCGAGCCTAATAGTAGAAATGCTAGGTGTGCAGGCATCCTCATAGTTATTTTTGTTTTTCTTTTCTTTTTAGTATCTATTAATAATTTAAAATTAATATGGAATATTGTATTTTTTAAGGAAGTCAAAAGCGTGACTGTAAATTGTAATTACTGTCAACTAAACTTTCCATTTTTTCTAAAAAAAGGCTTGAAAATTACTTATCCTATAGTGTATTAATACCGGAAGTATGGTTACTCCAATGGCCCCGAGCGATAAATTTAAATTTAAAATGACAAGGAACGATAATCCCTTTTGTTTCTCTAGATGGATTGTCACGTTTTTTGTTTTTTTTCCCTCTGGTCAAATGCATTGTCACTGATTAGTGTGTGGCATCTTGGAGAGAAAACAAGGGCTTCGAGAACTATGGCAAATAGCAATGGGTGATTCAATTAAGTAATAACCCCATGCCCACTGTTACGGGCTAAAGGGATTGCTTTGGATCAAACTTGCCAAAAAATAAATCTGAACCAATCACTTTTTAATTGGTTTGATTCATGATTTTATGTTACAAAATTCAAAACAAATTGATCTAATCAACTTTGGATTGATTCGAATTGGATCACCAGATTTACTTGTTTATTTTTTTTTCAATTTTCACCAAAAAATTCCATAATACTCTAAATTGTAAAATATCTAAATTTTATATAAATAATTATCATATCTTAAGAATCTATATTCAAATATGGCATAAGTTTCCAACGATAATGATACGACATTTTATGATAGTAGATGGTAAATAAATATTGAATATACGTAAATACTATAATTAGTAATCAATAACAACAACAATAATAATAATATTAAAAAGATTGGTTTGGGTTGGAGGATGTAAATCTGATGACCGAATCAATATGTGATTGATTCTAATTGGATCTGAACCGATTGTCCTAATAACCTGATCCGAACCGAACCAATCTAATTAGATTGGTTTGGATTCATTAGGTTCATCGGATTGGTTTGATTTGTTTACTCCCCTACCCACTATTTCCTAATCAGAAATGTAATATTGAAAATCATTCTTGGACACCGCTTTGGAAAACATAGGCCTGGTGAGAAATAGATAAAACAAAAAATTTTAAAATAAAATATCCGAATGGTTTTTAATGTACCTGTTGAACTGTGTTTGATGTTCAAACATATATGTTTCCTAATGGGTCTCAAAGTTAAATCAACAATGTATACAAAACAGAAATGCTATGTTGACACATTGAATCGACGCACTATGGCGACGCATACGTACAGAGAGAGTGCTGGCTTGTGTGCGCACACATCTTGAAGGGAGTATGGTGGGCTAAGGAATGAAAAGAATTTAAACAAAAAAAAGATAATGAAAGGAGAAAAAGAAACCCACGAAATGGATCCCAAACTCTCTCCCTCTTCCCTTAAACCCTGTGAACTATCTCCCCTAACTTTATCAACCTCACTCCTTGTCTTTCTTCTTCTTTCACCGTGCTGAGCCGCATAACCACGCTTACGCCATGCCTCATTGTCACTCTTAGGCCGCTTGTTCTTAGCGGCTGGTGATGTATTGTATGGCCATGACACCCAGAGACAGGTTGAGAGCTGCTAATCCCCGTTGTCGAGTCCGCTGCTGTAGCCTCTTCCAAGTCATTGTCTTCTTCTTCATCCTGTACCATGATGGCCGTAAGGTAATTGATTTCTCTTGCTCTACCCAATTAGTTCTTTTTTTATTTAATTAACTCAAAATATAATTAAATTACATTCTATCATTTCACTAATTTGATTAATCTCAATTGTTGTTGAACATGTTGGTTTAGGAGATGAAAGAGAAACCAGCTTGTGCTTAGATGAAATGGGTAATTTGGAGAACAAAAACAAAGTTTACCAGTACATCAAACCATGTTATTCTTATAGTTTGATGATAAAGACAAACGTACTTATCCCCCAAGACATTTGTATTACTCCCATCTTGATTTTGATTTCAATTGTTATGGCTCAAATTACTAACTTTAGCATGCAGTAAGCAAAAGACAACATGCATTCCTACTAAACCTACAAAAAAGTAAGAGTAAGCATACTATGATAGTAATCAACAATCAGCCTGCACAATAGACTACATGATTTAATGATTCATCAGAGAAACTTACCTCAAAAATTGCTCCAAACCCTTTCACTATATGCTTGCATTTAGAGGTTGCACTTTTTGTATGTTTCATGTAAATGAAAATCTTTTAGTTCTTAATAAGAAAGTCAATGATAGAAGAAAACAACCACTCTTGACCATAAGCTGTGAGATGAAACTACATGAAAGCAAAGGTTTAACCAAGTAAAATTGAAATATTCATTACAAACAGTGATGGGGTATTATAACAAAGAAAAAAATGTGAAGAGTCTTTTTCATTTTGGCCTTTTGAGTAAAAATAGTGAGCAACCTTGAGAACCAACTTTCTTGAGAATGATGATGAGCTACCTAAGGGCCTGTTTGCTTTGCATTTTCCAGTTTTCAGTTTTTAGTTTTCAGTTTTCCAGATTTGTAAAGGAAAAACTGAAAACTGAAAACTGGAAACTGAAAACTGGAAAATGCAAAGCAAACAGGCCCTAATATTTTACAGTCTATAGAGATTGCTGAAGTTAATGTTCTTTGTATTAAGAGGAAGACTTGAGCCACTACAACTTCATTTTGTAAGCTATAGATGCTATGCCATTTAAGGAAAAATGCCTCCTCATGTTGTGGAACTATATTTCTTTATTTGAAAGTATGACTGGTATAATGGTGTCTCAATTTCACATTTTATCCATGGATTCTGTGGACTATACTTAACTACTTTATTAATAGATCTCTATTTACTATGTCAAGACTAAAAGCTTTTTCTTTGATAAAAGAAGATAGTATAACTCTAATGGGAGAAAATAGAACAAGCACAAATGGTATTGTTGGTATTCTCTTTTCCATCTATCCACTCATTTGTGGTTTGCCCTCCATACTCATGTTTAATGATTTTATGAATTTCTTTGAATTCTTGGTTTTGTTGTGTTTTCTATCTATCAACTCTTGTTGATGGTTTGATTTCTAGTATTCTTTTGTACAATAAATCATGGTGCATGCAAGATGTTCAAGCTGCCTAGGGGCTAACAAGTGGTTTGATGAATGTGTACCCCAATGGAGTTGAAGAAACATGAAGAGCAATGATTCCATTAATGATATTCAAAATTTGTTTGTTTTTGTATTAAGTCCATGTATTACTTTCTATTTCATTCTAAAGACAATTATTGCACAGTTTGGTTATTATCCTTCAAACCTTTGGATTTTTACATTTGCTAGAGTTTGAGTTTGTAATATTTATGATTTTTTACATTGTTCAAAAGAAAACTATTGATCATTTTGGTTATATTTTTTATTTTTAATGATTAATAGATTTGGTTAAGTAAATTGCTTATGCAAATGGAACACTAGAACTTTTCTGATAGATGTTGGTAAGTTGTTCTAGTATATTGGTGATTCCTCAACAATTTATTGATGATCTTTTAACAATGCTGGTATCTTACAAGTTTCTATTTATATTCAAGGAGGTTCGAATTTTATGAGAAATTAAGTTAGAGAACTAATATAGATGACTCATAGACTATATGAATTGATAAATTAATACTCAATTCAACCAATTTATGCTCCAAGACTAAGCTTATTTGAATTTATTTTTTTGATACCCGTTGGTAAGTTGTTCCAGTATGTTGGTGATTGCTCAAAAATGTTTGTATCTTATCAGTTTTTGTTTTTATTAAAGGAGATTAGAATTTTATTAGAAATTGAGTTAGAGGACTAGTCTAGAGGACTCATGGACTCTATGAACTGATGAATACTCAACACAACCAATTTGTGCTCAAAAACTAAGTTTATTTGAAATTTTGATATCCATTGACAAGTTGTTGTAGGATGTTGGTGATTCATTAGCAATTTGTTGATGATCGCTAAAAAATACTGGCATTTTATCAATTTTTATTTTTATTAAAGGAGATAGGAGTGTTATGAGAAATTGAATAAGAAGACTCATAGACTCTATGAATTGGTAAATGGATACTCAACACAACCAATTTGTGCTAAAAAACCAAGCTTAATCGAAATTGACCCGTTGGTAAGTTGTTCTAAGATGTTGGTGATTCATTAGCAATTTGTTAGTGATCGCTCAAAAATGCTAGTATCTTATCAAGTTTTGTTTTAAATAAAGGAAATAAAATTTTTATGAGAAATTGAGTTAGAAAACTAATTTAGAAAACAAATAGATTAGAAAGTTAAGCAATCCTCTAAGTTGTTATTTGCCAATTTTATTTGGAACGTATCAACTTTTTGAACTAGAATCACCAACATTTTTGAACCACTTACCAACTAAAAACTGAAAAATTTTGAAGTCACAAGGCGATTTTGGCACTAATTGTTTCTTGTATTCAGACTTACTCCATTAATTATAGGCCCAAAAAGTCATCTCAAATAAGTTGGTGATTCACGTTGGTAAGTATTGCTAATATGTTGGTGATTCCTTGTTAATTTGTTGGTGATCATTCATGGTCTTTAATAACTCTATGGATTGATGAATTAAGCCTCTACACGAGATCTATATAGTGAAGGAGTAATCTTAAGTTGTTCTAAATCCACCAAATATCTTAAATGCAGTTTAAAAAAATTATTGTCTTTGGATAACTATTTAAGGTTTTATGGAGCTCATGAGTCATTTAAACTAATTTTCTAACTCAGTTTCTTACTATATTCTTATTTCTTTGAATATAAATAAAAACGGAAAAGATACTAACTTTCTTAAAGAGTTACCAACATTTTGGTAACTAATTACCAACATATTATGGCCAATTACCAACTTGTATCACGAAAACTTTCAAATTACTTTGAACTTAAAGCACAAATTGGATGTCTTGTTAGGGCTCAACTTATTGATTTATAGAGCTCAAGAGTCCTATAAAATTGTTCTCCAACTCAATCTTTTATAAAATTTTCAGTTTCTTTGAATATGAACAAAGTGAAAAGATACAATATTTTTAAAAACATTACCAACATTTTAAACTAAACCTACAAATATTTTGAACTAAATTATCAACATCTTTCCTGTAAGTGATCAATGAAATGCTAAAAGTAGCTTAATTGAAACAAAGAATTCTTTGGTCCTCACTCTCAATTTCCAAAGGAAAATATACTAGCTTTTGACATACTCACCAATAATTCTATCTTGAATCACCAACATTTCTGCATGACTTACCAACGTATACCAGAAAAACTTTGTCCATTTTTATTCCTTGGGCACAACTTGAATGTTGTATGGAGCACCAATTCATCAATCCAAAGTGAACCTAAGTCCTTTAGAATAGTCCTCACTCTTAATTTCTAAGGAAAATTCAACTCCCTCTCAGCATTTCCAAAACTGAAAATATACTAGCTTTTGGTACACTTACCAATAATTTTATCAACAATCACCAACATTTATCCATCACTTACCAACATATAGCAGAAAAAATAGGTCAGTTTTTATGCTTGGAGACATATTGGATGTTGTGTTAACCACAAATTCAACAATCTAAATGGCCCCTAGGTCCTTTAGAATAGTCATCACCCTTAATTTCCAAGGGAAATGCAACTCCCTCTTAGTATTTCCAAACTGAAAATATACCAGCTTTTGGAATACTCAACACTTTTATCAAGAATCACCAATATTTCTGCATCACTTACCAACGTATAGCAGAAAAAAAAAATTTGTCAAGTTTTTTTTCCTTGGGCACATCTTCAATTTGTGTAGACTACCAATTCATTAATCCCAAGGGCCCTTAAGTCCTCTACAATAGTCCTCACTGTCAATTTCCCAAGAAAACTCAAATCCCACATTAATACTAGCAAAACTGGTAGTATACCAGCTTTTAGTATTGGTCACCAACAAATTTAGAAACAAATACCAACATTTATGCACTACTTACCAACAGATACTAGAAAAAGGTTAAACCTATTTTTTCCCATGGAGAACATCTTGGATGTTGTGTTGACCATAAATTCATCAATTCAAAGGGCCGCTAAGTCCTCTAGCACAGTCCTCAACTCAATTTGTCCCAAAATCTCACATTAGTATTAGCAAAACTGATACCACACCAGCTTTTAGTATTGGTCACCAACAATTTAGGAAAAAATATCAACATTTCTACAACACTTACCAACGAACACTAGAAAAAAGTTAGACCTATTTTTGCCCTTCAAGAGCATCTTGGATGCTATGTTAACCACAAATTCATCAATCCAAAGAGACCCTAAGTCTTCAAACTCAATTTCTCACAAGCAAACTTAAATCCCCTTCAACATTAACAAAATTGATATGATACCATATTCTTATCATGAGCACCAAACTATTTGTCAACAAAAATGTAACCCATAAAATATTTGAAATCTCTTTGGTTGTAGGGCACACTCTAGATGTTGTGCTCAACATCAATTTATTTTATCATAGAATGAAATAGTATTCTAAATATAAATGTATTTTGAATCAATACTTAAAATTTCAACCTCTGATTTCTTCATACTAGAAATATTGACATTCTTATACATAAGATCATTTCATTACAAAATACATCGATATATTTGATGGCACAGGTAGAGTATACAAGGACTTAGATAAAATTCTATCACCTACGTACATAATTACTATCAATTATGTGCCATCAAATAAACCACCTATTATATTCTAATAATATAAAAAATAAAAAAATAATATTTTTCCTTGCACTTCTCCCATACCCATCAGTATTGGGGGTTTCTTGCTTAAAATACTCTATTGTCCAACACATCTCCAAAAAAAATATGATGCGCATTTGGATCAAATTCACCTATGTACAAAGTATGTGTTATATAATAAAGAGGGTAATAATCATCCTATACAATCATAAATAGAAAAAAAGGGTCAGTATAATAATTGAAAATAAATTTCGAGTGTCTAATCAAATTATACTAAACAGGACAAGAAATAAATGCCACATATTAAAATGATAGAAAAGAAATAATTTCTGACATCAAACAATGAAACATTTTGCACTCAATAATTACTCCTATTAGGAATATATGTTCTACTGTCACACTAAAGAATAATAGAAAGAGCAAATACAAGACAAGGGCAAAGCATCTAGTAATTATGCTCAATGACAAATGACAATTATGCTTAAAGACAGAATAATTAGAAGAGAAACTTCCATAAAGATTTCCTTCATAGCGTGCAAAAATTAGAATCTTAACCAAAAAAATAATCCAATGGTCAGCAATCAAATTGACTGACACTGTAACTACAAACAAATCCTCCTATATATTTGTGTGTGTCCATGTGCACACTTGTGTGTATCTGAGACATTAAAAGCATAAAGCTAATATGGTTGAAAATGAGGAACAAAATGACAAGTAATAAGCATCACAAGTAGAAAATCATTTTTCCTTCACTATTGGTAGAATTATAGTTATGTTTAATCAGTGCCAAAGTTACATGATTTGTCTCACCAAATTAGCAACAGTAAGGGCGCATATTAAAATTTGGTTAAGGATACATACTGCTAGCAGAGGATGAGGCGTCTGTGGTGGAGGCGGACAACGTCATGGACTTGTGGTTGATGAGGAGGACATCACAAACTTGCAGTGGCTGTGTTGCAAACTCGCAGTGGTTCCATCACGGACATCCACTGCTTCTGTCATGGTGACCCACTGCTTCTATCGCGGTGGTTTCCGTCGAGGATACCCGCTTCCTCCGCTGCCTCCATTGTGATACCTTCCATTGCATGTGATGGATGAAGCAACTTGTGTTGAGTGTGGTAGATGAACAAGTGACTATGAAAGAGAAACTAAGAGGTGAGAGCAAGGTGAGAGGTGAGAGGTGAGAGTTGTGAGTTGAGAGCTGAGAGTGATTTTTTCTCCTGCCTCTCTTTCCTTTGCGCTTGCAGGCTTTGCTCCTTTTCTTTTTTGAGAAATTTTATTTAACACCTTTACTCCATCGTGTGGCCTCCCTACTGCTTGTCTATAATAGATGCTCTTTGCACAGTGCCATATGCGTCACGTATATGCATCCAAGTCATGCGTCAAAATGCATGCATGGTAACGATTTATTACTTTCCATGTACCTAAATATTGCTAGCTGCTGTTATCACTTGCATACCTCTGGTAAGCAATTTGTGAAGGCCAACACATACAGCACATGGAGGACTATTATATAAGAACTGAAAATCATAAACACTAACAACCAGCATTGTGAAGTCCGATACTAAGGTTAAAATGAGAATGTGCCCTTGGCATTTTGACAAATAAGACTTTAATTATTATAATTTTGATAATTAGCCTAGCTATTTGAACTTTGAACATTTGATAGGTGACTTTAATCAATTTGAATTAGAATTTCATCGAACCTTAATTGATTAAACAAATGTACACTTAGTTAGATTATTATATCATTTACTTTTGTTAGCGTAGGGATTTTTTTTTACCCAAATAAGTTTTCTAGTTTGGTGGCATTTGTTTGAAATTGAGTAGGTTGCGAGTTTGAATCTATTAATTACTAAATCAAAAAAACCAAAAAAACAAAACAAAACTACGAGAATCTATTAATTATCAAGCATTGAAAGCTTCAGATTAAACATTTGAGTTTGGTTGAGGGTAAAATTGGGAGGAAATTTTTATTAAGGAAAGAAGTTTACAGATGAGCTCCACTTTATTAAATAATAATAATAATAATAACTATACCTAAGAGCAGGATAGGATTCAGGAAGTGATAACCAACAAATTTACACATCAAACTTAGTACGTTCTAACCAACTAGTAATAAAAGCTAGGAAATTATTTATTTTTTTTAGTACAGGAAGAACAAGGAAATTGAGGGAGAAGGAAATCAAATTTTTTGTTTAAGAATTTAAATATGTATAGGTGAAATAGATGGAAAAGGATGGATTTCAATATTGTAACAGAATAAAATTTGCGTTTCGTTTCATTGTTAATCTTCCAAACATGAGGATTTGAGATTTAAACCCAGGTGCGGTTTGCTAAGGCTACGTTATTTTACAACTTTGCCTCATTCCTCAACCACATGGATTCTAGGAAGCCAGATTGACAATAGGTCAGACATGCAAGATCTACTTTGTTCTCAAACATCAAATAAAATGCAAATAAACAGTTATGCAGGCACTTACAACATGTCCATGACCATAACAAGATCTAGCAAAACTGATATCACAATAATCTTTAACAAAATCAAAAAGACAAGAGAAGGAGAGAGAAGCGGCAGGGGGAGGGGGAGAAAAGGAAAAAGACGGGAACCGGGGGCTGAAAAGATGCATAAATCTAAAATACACGGATCGCACTTCCCATAGTACTCTTCAGGTATAAGCACCTCACCTGTTGCATACAAAAACGATAAATAAAGATGTAAATAGCTAACCACCAATCATGGAACAAAAACATAAAACAGGTGCGTTTCAAAAAGATTTTATGATTTCCAGCCATGATATCCGTCAATGAACTAGTTAGAGCCTACAGACTCAACAAACATTAACAATTCATTCAGTGCTTCTATGGCAAACTGATGGAGTTTTTAAAGCAATTCTACACTTGTAAACAAAATCTCTAAAACCTACTATTCCAATCTGACACAAATCTCCCAAAATTTGGCTACAACACCTAAGATGCAGGCATGCACAGTTGCCTAGGACTTTCGTAATTACAGCAAATGGCAATTAATATCACATTCCAAACATGTTCAGGCTAGTCAATAAATAAATAGCATACATGGACATATGAAATAAACACACAACCACACTGAGATTGATGGTTTTACCTCCGTCCTTTCTTTTTAAGGGAAAGAAAAGCAGGTACCAAAATCAGTAGATTTGAAATTGAAAGTTTAGATCAATACTCATTTAAAACCAGTACTCAAATTTAAAACTATAATGCCGGTGCAGGGCATCAGAACTTACATTTTGCCAGTTTTTCTTCAGTAGTGAAACAAGGAAGTTAACACTGAGTTGTACGTTTTGGAATATCTGTTTCTCTTCCATTGTGCAATTTCCAACAGCAACACCCATACAAAGAACTTTCTTCAGTTGAAACTTCACCATTGCTTTGGTTTCATTGACTTTTGACTCCAGAGATTCCTGATGTGTCACCAATGTTGGAAACTTACCTGCATTCAAGTATTCATATAGTCATATAAACAAACAACAACACATTATCCAAAACTACAAGGACTGAATTTTCAACCATCACAGTATTGTTAAGCAGAAAAAACATAGAAAAAATGTGGAAGGCTGCTTGAGGAACTACTGATATGGGATTGCAGAGTCCCTTCAAAAAGCCGCTCCAACAAAGGATCCCAAACATCAAATTTGGTTCCAATTTGATGTCCGCCCCCTAACTAAGCCGCATATGAAATCGATTGTTTTCATAGGGCTACTCAAAGAGGCATTAATTACATGACTAAGTTGAGAACAAGTCTGTAGGAAAAAGCTATGGTAACTTTTCCATTGGCTTCCTACCTCAAATTTTCAAATCATCAGATTGAACGCAAAAAGAGTGGAGAGGAGAGAAATGGAAGGCCCACATGGCAGCCATTTTAATATGCAACATTCATAACAAATTCTATGAAAACAGAATTGGACAAGCCAATTGACCAATATTTTGCAGCTTCATCTAAGATTAAGACCAACAACTTGAACAAAAGAATCATTCAAAACTTCAGCAGTCCTTACAATTATAACAACAGTATTGCTTACTTTATTCTTACCAAAACATTTCGAGATCACTGATATGGTTGATTAAGAAGTTCTTCCTAAATATCAATGCAGATAATAGAAAGCAGGCAAGGATGCAAAAATAACGACGACATTTCTAGACATGCATAGGAACAATTAGGGGTTAATCAGAACACAACCAGAAAAAACTGAAAACATCTTTTAAGCTGCCATGTCATTATGATAAAAACAACCAAGTTAACCAATATTAAACCAAGCAAAACTACTTGCCTGCCTTATTCAAACCAGGGCCCAAAAGACGAGGAATTTGCTTGATAACAGCTTCAGAAGCCAGAAAAGCATGGTACTTCTTGGCAAGCTTCTTCACAAGTTTCTTGTTTTTGTTAAGCTTTTTCAGCGCTTCCACATCCATGTAGTCCAGCCCAATTTTTTCTGCCTGTGGTTAATAAATTACATCAAGACCATGCAAATCACAAAAGCTGATATAACACTCGAGATAAAAACAAATCAATCTTAATTTAATAAGCAAAAAACCTCAATATCTACAATTTACAATGAAAATGCGCAAGCTGCATATCATCGGCCGGCAAAATCAAAGCAATTGCATCATTGAATACTAGAATCGTGAAAATATTAACTCAGTGACATGTCAAACTATTATCATCATTAAAAATTTCAGGAAAAAGGGAATGTAATAGCAATAATGATGAACCTCTTCGACGTGCTGAGCATCACCAAGCATGCAGATCTTCATCTTAGGGCGAGGAATGTGAGGGAGCTTGACAGATCCACTGAAACGCTTGTCCTTCTGAGGATCATAGTTCTTCAACCCAATCTGCAGCTCAATGGTCTCCGTGAAATTCCGCTTCTTCTCGTTTGCATTGGCAACCAACTGAGAAATCGCCTCTCTCAGTGCATCACTTTGCAGCTTACTGTCACAGAGGAAAAAAAAAGCACACACACAAACAAGACAATAGTATTTTCACACTTTGTAGCTAACTGATTAACACTTTCACCCTTAAAATAAAAAGAAAGAAAGAAAAGAAAACAAACTAATAGCAATAAGCATGAAACAGTGCGTAAGAAAGATTGAATTGATGAAATAAGGGGAAAGCACCTCATGATGAGAGGCTCAGGCTTCTTGTTTCAGCGCAGGCGTGGCCTATGGATATAGAGGAATCAAGCGAAGCGAACCTCAGCTCGACGAAAGGAAGGAAATGAAACGGCGCGGGGACATACACTATAAAGTATAGAACCCTAGCATTTTTTTTTTGGTTTTGGGTCTGAGGTACAAAAGGGGCCGAAGGCCCAACACCCCAACTAAACCTATAACGGGAATCAATCAATCTCTCAGTAATTGTCAGCATCCAATTTTTTATTTAAGTTAATTTCATCTTTTGAGTTAATTTTAAATATCATTGTCAACACTTCTTAGACTCGTATGTCCTTTTGGATATTTTGTTTGATTTCTTTACTTATTTTTTTTATTTTTGCAGAAAAAATATGCAAAAAATCAATAGTCTGTTTGGTTTATTTTTTTTCAATTTTCAGTTTCTAGTTTTTGATTTTTCAGATTTATGAAGAAAATTTAATTTTCAGTTTTTTCGGTTTTAGTTTTCAGTTTTTCCTTTACAAATTTAGAAAACTAAAAATTGTCTTCAGCAAAGCAAACCAACCAGGCCCAACTTTCTGCATCAGCTCGTTTTCTTAGCCCAACCAACTTGAGGCCCAACCAATTTCAGCCCATTTGCATTCTTCTCAGTTAACAAAAAACCTAAGGAAGTGGCGGACACCGCCTTCCCAACCCATTCCTTGAGAGATGTAAAAAATGAAAGGGAGTGGAGGACACCATGATGTGCTCCTCCCCACTCCATGATGATTTAATTTCTCTTTACAGATAGGAATAAGCTAGAGATCCTACAACCAACTGTAAAAGTGGGATGACCAACGATTTTGGTGAAGGGATAGACAGCCATATATGGATCCATCAGGGATAGCGAAAGAGGAGGAATCAGCCAGAAAACTTTCAAACACTTACACAGATAAACCAGCAATAATAAGAAAACAGAAGCAACGGCAATAAGAGGAATAGGTATTTCCTTTATAGCAGTATCATAAAAAATAAAAAAAAAGGAGCCCGCGGCCTCCCCCTTTCCGCCAAGCACCGCCGCGGCCTCCCCTTCCCCTCTTCCCCCATCATCACTCCTCCATCACGATCACCGCGCCCGATCTCCCTCTTCCGTGAACGCCACCACCCAGCCGCGTTCTTCCCCTTTCATCTCCGCCGCGCCCCATTCCTAGCGCAAACCGCTGCCGCTTCTCTTCTTCCCCGCCGCGCACCACTCCGCCTGGCCTTTCCCCCGGCGCCGCGGCTTCCCTTCCCTCCATGCGAGTTATCTGATCTCGCTCTCCCTCATCTTGTCTCTCTCCCTCTCCGCCCCTATTTCCCTGTTTTTCTCTTTCTTTTTTCCTTTTCCCTCTGTGTAAACGTGTGTATGTGTGTGAGAGAGTGAGAAATCAGTGTCTGTGGGTGTCTGAGCATGTGTGCGTGTGTGGGTGGGAGTGGGTGCGGTAATAAGCTCCACTCCCCAATGATTTTATTTTATATCTTTTTCTTCCTTTTTTTTTGAAAAATAATAATAATAATAATAAAAGTTAATTTTGTTTCGCGTTTTTTTTGTTAGTTTGAGTTGCATATATATATATATATATATATATATAATTGTTTTAATGTTGGTAAGTTGCATAGATTCAACTTTTTAAGATGCACGGGCTTGGATTCTTTGGTGTTCCTTGTTGAGATGTAATTTTGTTTTTTAAAAAAATGATAAAATATAAACAAAAAAAAATCTTTTCAAGAATTTTCAATCCTTAAAATGATTAATAATGGTGATTAAATAGAAAATGTCATTTTTATTGTTATTCGAATCATGAGGATTTATTGAGTAGTGTAGTACTAATTTAAATCATGTGCACAAATGAATTTTCATGATTTGACAATTAAAATTTTTTTTTGTTAAAATTAAAATCAATCAACAGATTCTTAATTTTATTTTCTTCTCTTTTAATTAAAATCATTCAATGCATAATTATTTTCTAGAGAACTATGTGACTTTGAGTTCCATATTTTATCGGAGGATACATATGAGCAGGAACACCATGTCAAGCCAAACTTTAAATTTTCATAATTTTGTCTCTGATTTTGTTATTTTATTTCCTCCATTTGTACATATTTTAATTTAATTTTTTTATTTATTTATAAATATTGTATTTTTTATCATTTTTAGGTACATTTTATATGCTTTAAGTTATTTAAATTTGTATAATTAACTTTTACGTAACCGTTTTAGGATGAATGCAGCAGAAATATGTGGAGTTTAATTTCTACCCAATAAACAGACTCTCAAATCTAACTCTACCTTAGCAAATCAGTTTAAAATTTTTCACATAAAGAATTTTCAATGGTATTCCTTAACAAACCTTAGTAGGGACTTAATAAAAATATTTTCAATGATATTTTTCGCCAACCGTTGCGATCGCGATGGCGACAGTAATTCAACATTTCCACTTACAATAAACAGACCTAAGAGAAACGAAAAAAAAAAATGAAACTATCAATAACACTTTGAAGAAAACTAACCTGTTCACCGACGAAGGCGCCAGCAATGACGAAGGTGACATAGACAAAGTTGCGGCGCAAGATGACCTTGTAAAGGCCTTTGAAGATGCCTCCTCCTCTCTTTTGAGATGCGGATTCCATCGCCCCTCTTCTCTCTTTGCTTCCGAATTTGATGATTACCGCTGTGCCTCTAGTCTAGGGTTACGATTCTCTCTCTCTGCCTTCAATCGGCACCTACGGCAATGGAATGGAAGAAAAAACGAAGATCAAAGACCGAAGGCAAATGAAATGGATGTTTCAAACATACCCCGACCGCAGGATAACCAAACCGGTTCACTTGGACCGGACCAGGCAAAGTGGGCATCCATGCTTGCAAATGATGGGCTTGGGCTGATTCAGTAACAAAATCTCCCTGTGACCAATGGGGGGTTTTGTAAACGAAGACCCCCCAAAAAAAAAGCAATGTTTACAAAGTTTTCAATTGAAAATTGCGAAAAGGGAAAAAAAACATTTTAGGGTAAACAAATATGTTTTTAGTTTTTAAGTTTAGTCTATGTTTTATTCTAGTTTTTTTAAAAAAAAACACTTTGAAAAAGGTTTGATTTCAATCACTACTATTAGTATGTCCTAATTAATGAAAGGTCATATCTTCTAATCTTATATGATAATAGGCAATTATATGTGATTTATCATAATCTTATAATATTTCACTTTTATTATGTTCCAATGTTTTTCATCAATAAAATAAATCAAAATTGGTAAGAAAGGGTTGGAAAGTGAAGAAAGGGAAAGGAACCAAGTTCATTTCTTCTTCTTTGGACAATTAATAATGAAACATAACTAAGGGTGGAATCAAACCAGGCTTTTACTCTTATCAAACCAGGCCTAAATAACAAAAATTTCACCTAAGTCTTACTTGTAACCTGTCATATACTACTTTTCAAGCCTAAGCCTATTTAGAAAGCCTTAAATTCTTAAAGAATTCCAATACAAATAAAAATTATATATATATATATATATATACACACACACACACACACATACAAACACGCAATTTGTATAGCAAGTGCATAATAAATTTTAAAGTAATTTATACTCACCATTCTTGAGGTTTAGTGTAATTACATTTGACACCCCTCTATTTTACAAAATTATCATTGACCTCCCCTAAGATTCACTAAAATTATACTAATCTCCCTTGTAGATACTAGTTTGTTAATTTAAGTGATAAAGAAAGATAATATAGAATGAATATATATATATATATACGTAATTATTAATAAAAAAATTATAATATTTTATTAATATTTGGCATATATATCAACTAGAATACTTTTTTATCATAAATTATAATTATAAGTTTTTTTTCATGAGATTAAAAAATATTATATTCAACTGATATGTTAAATATTGCTAAAAGATTATAATTTCATCATTACTACTTATCTATATATCATATTTTTTGTCACTTAAATTAATGAAATAGTATATACATGGGAGATTAGTATAATTTTTGTGAATATCGAGAAATGTCAATGATAGTTTTACAAAATAGAGAGGTCCTAAGTATAATTATACTAAACCTTGAGGGAGATTAATATTTTTTTTTCTAAATTTTAAAACATACCATAAGAATGCTAAAATCATGGCTAATTTGGTGGCAGGGTGGTGTGATAATTTGGTGAGAGATCCTTGGTTCAATTCCAACCATGTGACCTTTTTTTCTAATTGAACATATATATATATATATAAGCTTAACAAGCTCAATCTGCCCTGCCCTAGTCTGGTAAGATAAATAAGCTTATCAGGCGAAAACAAAATTGACAATTATTATTAGTATTTAGATGTTACACAATAAAGGATCGAGATGAATTCCCTCTTTTCCCTCTTTTATGATGGGTTAATCGTTATTGACTCATTTAATGGGACCCATATATAGTAGAAATTATTCATTCAATGGTGATTAGCTGTTCACTTTGCACTTTACCAGCATTTGAAAGGAATCAAATCCTTAGTAAACTCCCACAAAAGAAAGTTTTGTTCCTTATCATTCCCCTCCCTTCGTATAAACACGCAAAATTACTAATGGTCATGTGAAATTAGGTAACATGAATTTTTATGAACCAAGTCAACATTTAACATATATGGATTAACCAAAGAGACTAGAAACAGATAATTTTAAATATATTTAGAGTGTGTTCATTTCAATTTACTTCGATAGAAAAGTGATTTTTTATAGAAATTATTCATATAAGATTTTGTTCAAGTTGTTTCGAACTTTTGGATAGAAGCATATATGAATAATCTTTTTGAAAATGTAATTTTTTCTAATTAAAAATCCCTTTGATATCACAATAATAGGAAACAAACTAGAGATGATAATAAAGCAGGTTGGGACGGGTTTTAACTAAACCTGACCTTGCCCTAAACTTTATTAACACTAGTCTCAACTAGCCCCATCCTTACCTGCGGGTTTTAAAAGTTTAAATGTGCACCCGCCCCATAGATGTAACACCTTAATATTTAACCAAATACGCCTAGGATGTATTTAAGTTAATTATTAGTTATTACTCTTTTGTTCCAGTCATTAACTTAAGCTTTTGAAAATTTCTTTAGTAAAATTACTGGTAAATTTTTTTTTTTTTGAAAATGCAAAACATGAGTCGCAAATACGAATTGATTAACGTTGACATTCCGTATGTCGAAGAAAGAGAATAAAGCAAATCATAAGTACTACCAGTTATAACATTAGCATATAATAAAACCAAAACAAGTACTAATCATTCCACATTTGCACCGTAACATAGAAACATAACACTACTGACAAGAGTTATGACAGATACAGGACTCCATAATACCTAATATACGGATAAATATAAATAACTGACACACGCTCCTTCCCTTTCACAACTCCACCTCGTCAACGCCTCGACTCGTCACGTATGGCGAGGCGCCCCGTTGGACATACATGAGCACCTCGGCGCAGACGAGTAGCTCCTATCATGGGCTGTACTACGACGGCCTCACTGTTCTCGCCAAAATCCATGGGCACGATGGGGGAAGAGCCCTCGGATGGCACCTGAGTGGCGGAGTCCTCAAATGGATCCGTCTCTGAATGATCCGTGGGGGAACAGGGCACATACTCTGTGAAGTCATGAATGACAGAAGAGGCTGGTTAGATGCGGCGAGTCCGCTCCTCGTGAGGTCGTGCACACTCGAATACGAGATTGTCGCCAAAGGAGGAAGTAGGAGAGAACCGAAAGCTAGAAACTGAATGTGCAAAAGGGCGGTCCATGTACACAAAAAGACGAACGGCACAACAACCCACAAAGTGATATGACCGATGGCCGGCATCATAATGCATCTCCCAAGTAGGCGCGTCAATGTAAATCACGAACGTCACCATTGTCCTCTGAAGACGCGATGGAAAGAAAAGATAGAGGAAGTGAGAATCTTGATAAAGAGTCTCAGAAAAGTGTTCCCCATCTTGGTGTCATCATCTACGTCCTCAAGGATTTCGAGTTTTCATTATAAAGTAGTGAGCATATATAAGGTTCAATTATTAAGTTCTAAAATATAGTTAACCGAGGCCCATATCTTTTAGCATGAATCTTAATGTCATGAGTGCAATATGCTAATCTTAAATGCATGTCAATATCATATACAAAATATCAAAGAATCTATAAAACAATGCATATGATATAAAATCGTGATTATCATTCTTATAGGTGACTTAAACTTCTTATTCTCTTTTCCTTGGGGCCGCCCTATATTCTCCCTTTTCTTGAGAGTTCTAGGTTATGAGTTCATACCTCACTAATCGTCACTAGCGTAATCTTATCCCTTTTGATAAGTTAGATTCCCAACTCTTAAGGTATGGGATAGGGGGCATTAAGATCACCTTTGATAACTTTTAATTCGGGAAGTCCAAAGGATCATTTCTTATTTGGATCACCTCTCATAACCTTTAATTCGGGGAGTCTAGAGGATCATTTCCATGTGTCTTATGTTACCTTTAATCTTAGCTTGTCATTTAGATGTGCAAGCATGAACATGAAATCATGAAACACATATTCACGAGTATTTCATCAGCCAATAGTTTATAACAATAATATACTCCTATCCAGTATGTCGGAAATTCAAAGACTAGACTCAGCTAATGTATATGCTATGCTCAACAGGATACAGCATCCTAGAGATCATCACTTAACATATCTTACTACTCAACATCATTTATTCTCCAAAGAAATAATATAATATGTCTCATATCAAAATTTATTAGAAAAGAAATCATTTACAAATAAGACTAAAATTATAAAAATTAATTTTGGCTCGATAAATTATTACTACTACGCTGACGTATCACTAGTCTGATGAGGAACTCAAAGCTACGTCGTTCTCAAAAAAATATGCATTAATAGTTACATGCTATTTATTTTGAAAGTTCATTATAACCTTGCATATCATAAGATTTACACACAATTATATGAAATAATGTCAGATTAATATGCACCGTCTAGAATGCATAAGTATATGCCTAGCAGAAGAACAGAATGCTATAATTAAAATATTTCTAGAGCATAAAATAAATAAGTCGTTATGACTAAATTAGCTCTATCATAAAAATTTACTGATGAATTATATCTTAAAATAAACTAGGACACTAGTTTTTGGCCAAAACATCATACACATATAACTTATAGAATGGTACCTAAAATTTGCCTTAAAACAAAATATTTAAAAAATTACTGTTGGGCTTTTAATGAGTATAAACTAACTAGCCCAAACTTTTTATTACCCAAAATAAACGACAACCAAGGAAAGAACCAATAAGTTAAAAAGGGTAGTTTGCGGCTATAAGGAAGGGGTGGAGAGCTTTGTCGCGGCGTCTGGGAAGAAATCAACACACACACGTACACCTACCGCGAGAGAGAGAGAGAGAGAGAGAGAGAGAGAGAGAGAGACGCATGGGTCTTGAAGGGGTCAGCCACTACCGCGACACGGCGAGGACTGGTCAAACGTGCGGCGGAGGTGCTCTCTAGTTCAGGCACACGGCCGGGGGGGGGGGGGGGCTCTCTCTGAGTCCAACAGCGGTAATAGCCGCTGCGGCCTCCCTCATATCAGGTTCTGTTCTTCTCCTTTCAACCATGGAGTCCTCTTGTTTTGAAAGACTGGGACCTGATTTTGTATAGGTGTGTTTCATTGTGCCCCTTGAATCTGAGGTGTGATTTGTGTTGTTTTTATGTTTGATGTCTTGGGCTGTATGTGTGGGTTGACGATGCAGGTGGAGGCTACCGTGATGGGCCTTCTCAGCCACAATTTATGCATGGGGTAGCAGAGGATGTTGGCGATGGCCGTGGGTGGTGGCCACCATGAATGGAGCAGCTTCCTTTTTCTCCTTCTTTTCTGATTTTTTTTTTCAGTTTGATTTAAGGTTATTTTGTATTATTAGTATACGGACATGTACATGGATTGTTTGGACATTTTTTATTGTGTTTGGCTGGGATTTTCTGATTTGATCTATAATTTATGGGTCTTGCATGGTTGGTTTTTTTATGATAATTTGAGTGTAGTTCTAAGGATTATTTTTCCTTCGGCTGTGGTTTGACATTTTTTATTGTGGGATGGAAATGGTGTATGCATGTGCTTGGTGTGCTGTTTTTGTGTTTTCTGTTATGGGTAGGTGTTTAGGCCATTGAATAGGGCTAGAATGGGAGGTGCTAGTGGCACTAATGCTAATTGAAGGGTGGCGACAGTACCAGAAATGCAGGGGGAGTGGTGTTGCCTCCCCTCCCTTTTTCATTTTCTATTTTGTATTCATTGTGTTTGTTCATAGCTGGAGATCACTATAGTTGCTAGGATGGATTTCTGAAAATTAAATGGCAGATGAGACACTAGGAATATATGCTGAATTGAATTTTTATTTCTTACTTGTGTTTTGATCTCTCCCGAACTCTAAATTCCTTTGCTTTCAACAATTAGAAATGAAATGCCGATGGTGAAAGTGTAGTGTGAAGAAAGAGATAGATGATGAAGATGGATGTAAGGTTAGTTCTTCCTAAGGGGGCTCAGAGCCTCTTCACATACTAACGCTCCCTTAGCCTGTTTTGATAATCAATTTTTGATCCCATGCTATTCATGGAATGGTGAAGAACCCATGCTAACTTGTCTCCCATGTTTCTACAGTTGCTGAATATTCCCTTGGCTAAGCATAGAGCCCATCTTCATTGCAGGGAGTGCAGGGAATGGAGATGAATGTCGTGTCCTTTTCCTTCTCTTTCTTTTTAAACAAAGTTGATCACCACAAGTTGCTGTCTTCAGTTTTTTTTTTTTATTTAATGTTACTGCTCATCATAACTATTTTTATATTACTTGTGTAACTTGGTAAATAATTAGAGACAATGACTAGTTTTAGTGTCTGAAGTGAAAAGATTCATTAATCAGCAATTGTAGCCATAAATATAAGAAAATATATGTCAGTATGCAAGTACTGAGCAAAATAGATATATAATAATCATTATAATCACACACATGCCAAAGCATGCCCTGCAATGAATATGTTTAACAGTTAACCACTAACAATAGAAATGTGATAGCATACGTACCAGCACATGACAAACAAAAAAGACAACAAATTTGTATTATAAATAATCATGTGTATATATCGATAATATCGTAAAGTGTGTGTTTATATAATCCAAGATATTCTTTGTACCCACCAATGTGTACACATGGCATACTTATAATGTTGTGAATAAATTTTGTTTTTGTGTGATTAGCTTGTTAATAATATTTTTCTTCTTTTTATGGTTTTAGAGCTTTGAATTATTTCTATCTCAAAGTAATACAATCAAGTATTATATACATAAAATGGATAAATAAAGTTTAATCGATATTCAAATGAATAGCATATTTGTTCATTCCATTAAGTTAACTTAATAATATTATTATGATTTTTTTTGCATACAACTTTGGAGCTAAACTTACATCTTCTGGATAATCATTTTTATTCAAGTGTTCAAAGAAAGTGAATGTAAAAGAAGTTTGGGCATTATAAAATATACAAATTTTGGATTTTCTTATATAACCTAACCTTAATAAATCATTATGACTCAAAATTAATAAGTAAAATTAATTTATCTTTCAATCATCCAAAACATGTTCTCAAGGGCATTTTAATAATTTTACATAAGCTAAAAAATTTGGGGTGTTACAATGGTTAGTAATCAAGGTGTGGGAGCTGGTAGTTTTACACAAGCCCAACTACTATAGTTAGTAATTAAGGTGAGGGAGCTGGTATCAGAGAGGCGATACAAGTTTTGCACATTTGCTGTATCAGTAGCGGAAATCTATACTGTTGGAGCCTGATAGTAGAAATGCTAGGTGTGCAGGCATCCTCATAGTTATTTTTGCTTTTCTTTTCTTTTGAATATCTGTTAATAATTTAAAACAAATATGGAATATTGTATTGTTTAGGGAAGTCAGAAGCGTGACTTTAAATTGTAATTACTGTCAACTAAACTTTCCATTTTTGCTAAAAAAGGCTTGAAAATTACTTATCCTATAGTGTATTAATACCGAAAGTACGGTTACTCCAATGGCCCCTAGTGATAAATTTAAATTTAAAATGACAAGGAAGGACAATCCCTTTTGTTTCTCTAGATGGATTGTCACGTTTTTTGTTTTTTGTTTCCCTCTGGTCACATGCATTGTCACTTATTAGTGTGTGGCATCTAGCAGAGAAAACAAGGGGTTCGAGACTTATAGCAAATAGCAATGGGTGATTCAATTAAGAAATAACCCTATGCCTAGTGTTATGAGGTAAATGGATTGGTTTGGATTAGACTCGGTGAAAAATAATTCTGAGCCAATGACTTTTAAATTGGTTTGATTCACGATTTTATTTTACAAAATTCAAAACAAATTGATCCAATCAACTTCAGATTGATTCGAATCAGATAAGTAGATTTACTTGTTTTTTTTTTTCAATTTTCACCAAAAAATTCCATAATACTCTAAATTGTAAAATATCTAAATTTTATATAGATAATTATCATATCTTAAGAATCTACATTCAAATGTGGCATAAGTTTACAACGATAATGATACATTTTATGATAGTAAATGATAAATAAATATTGAATATAAGTAAATACTATAGTTAATAATCAACAACAACAATAATAATAATACTAAGAAGATTGGTTTAGGTCAGAGGATGTAAATCTGATGACCGAATTAATATGTGATTGATTTTAATTAGATCTGAACTGATTGACCTAACAACTTGATCCAAACTAGACCAATCTAATCAAGTTGGTTTGGATTCATTAGGTTCATCAGGTTGATTTGATCTGCTTACTCCTCTGCCCACTATTTCCTAATCAGAAATGCAATATTGAGAATCATTCTTGGACACCGCTTTGGAAAACATAGGCAGGGTGAGAAATAGATAAAACAAAAAATGTAAAAATAAAATGTCCAAGTGGTTTTTAACGTACATGTTGAACTGTGTTTGATGTTCAAACATATCTGTTTCTTGATGGGTCTCAAAGCTTAATCAACAATGTATACAGAATACATGCATGGTAACGATTTATTACTTTCCCTGTGCCTAAATATTGCTAGCTGCTGTTATCACTTGCATACTCCCGGTAAGCAATTTGTGAAGGCCAACACATACTGCACATGGAAGACTATTATATAAGAACTGAAAGTCATAAACATTAACAATCAGCATTGTGAAGTCCGATATTAGGTTAAAGAGAATGTGCCATTGGCATTTTGACAAAAGGGACTTTAATTACTGTAATTTTGATAATTAGCCTAGCCATTTGAACTTTGAACATTTTATAGGTAACTTTTATCGATTTAAGTTAGAATTTCAGCGAACCTTAATTGATTAAACAAATGTACACTTAATTAGATTATTATATCTTTTACTTTTGTGAGCGTAGGGATTTTTTTTTTACCCAAATAAGTTTTCTAGTTTGGTGCCATTTGTTTGAAATTGAGTAGGTTGCAAGTTTGAATCTGTTAATTACTAAATCAAAAAAACAAAAACCAAAACCAAACTACGAGAATAGTTTGTTAAGACGCAAAAGGTTATACAAGTTATAATGGACTTGTCAAGCATTGAAAGCTTCGGATTAAACATTTGAGTTTGGTTGAAGGTAAAATTGAGAGAAAATTTTTATTAAGGAAAAAAGTTCATGGATAAGTTCCACTTTATTAAAAAAAAAAATACTAATAATAAGTATACCTAAGAGCAGGATAGGATTCAGGAAGTAATAACCAACAAATTTACACATCAAATTTAGTACGTTCTAACCAGCGAGTAATAAAAGCTAGGAAATTTTCATTTATTTTTAGTACAGGAAGAACAAGGAAATTGAGGGAAAAGGAAATCAAATTTTTCTTTTAAGAATTTAAATACATATAGGTGAAATAAATGGAAAAGGATGGATATCAATATTGTAACATAATAAAATTTGCGATTCGTTTCATTGTTAATCTTCCAAACATGAGGATTTGAGATTTAAACCCAGGTGCGGTTTGCTAAGGCTACGTTATTTTACAACTTTGCCTCATTCCTCAACCACATGGATTCTAGGAAGCCAGATTGACAATAGGTCAGATATGCAAGATCTACTTTGTTCTCAAACATCAAATAAAATGCAAATAAACAGTTATGCAGGTACGTACAACATGTCCATGACCATAACAAGATCTAGCAAAACTGATATCACAATAATCTTTAACAAAATCAAAAAAACAGGAGAAGGAGAGAGAAGCAGCAGGGGGAGGGGGAGAAAAGGAAAAAGACGGAACCGGGGGCTGAAAAGATGCATAAAACTAAAATACACGGATCGCACTTCCCATAGTACTCTTCAGGTATAAGCACCTCACCTGTTGCATACAAAAACGATAAATAAAGATGTAAATAGCTAACCACCAATCATGGAACAAAAACATAAAACAGGTGCGTTTCAAAAAGATTTTATGATTTCCAGCCATGATATCCGTCAATGAACTAGTTAGAGCCTACAGACTCAACAAACATTAACAATTCATTCAGTGCTTTTATGGCAAACTGATGGAGTTTTTAAAGCAATTCTACACTTGTAAACAAAATCTCTTAAACCAACTATTCCAATCTGACACAAATCTCCCAAAATTTGGCTACAACACCTAACATGCAGGCATCCACAGTTGCCTAGGACTTTCGTAATCACAGCAAATGGCAATTAATATCACATTCCAAACATGTTCAGGCTAGTCAATAAATAAATAAATAGCATACATAGACATATGAGATAAACACACCACCACACTGAGATTGATGGTTTTATCTCCGTCCTTTCTTTTTAAGGGAAAGAAAAGCAGGTAAAATTTGACTAAAATCAGTAAGTAGATTTGAAATTGAATAGTTTATATCAATACTCATTTAAAACCAATACTCAAATTTAAAACTATAATGCTGGTGCAGGGCATCAGAACTTACATTTTGCCAGTTTTTCTTCAGTAATGAAACAAGGAAATTAACACTGAGTTGTACATTTTGGAATATCTGTTTCTCTTCCATTGTGCAATTTCCAACAGCAACACCCATACAAAGAACTTTCTTCAGTTGAAACTTCACCATTGCTTTGGTTTCATTGACTTTTGACTCCAGAGATTCCTGATGTGTCACCAATGTTGGAAACTTACCTGCATTCAAGTGTTCATGTAGGCATATAAACAAACAACACCACATTATCCAAAATTACAAGGACTGAATTTTCAACCATCACAGCATTGTTAAGCAGAAAAAACATAGAGAAAATGAGTAAGGCTGCTTGAGGAACTACTGATATGGGATTCCAGAGTCCCTTCAAAAAGGCACTCCAACAAAGGATCCCAAACATCAAATTTGGTTCCCATTTGATGTCCGTCCCCTAACTAAGCCGCATATGAAATCGATTGTTTTCATAGGGCTACTCAAAGAGGCATTAATTACATGACTAAGTTGAGAACAGGTCTGTAGGAAAAAGCTATGGTAACTTTTCCATTGGCTTCCTACCTCAAATTTTCAAATCATCAGATTGAACGCAAAAAGAGTGGAGAGGAGAGAAATGGAAGGCCGACATGGCAGCCATTTTAATATGCAACATTCATAACTAATTCTATGGAAACAGAATTGGACAAGCCAATTGACCAATATTTTGCAGCTTCATCTAAGATTAAGACCAACAACTTGAACAAAAGAATCATTCAAAACTTCAGCAGTCCTTACAATTATAACAACAGTATTGCTTACTTTATTCTTACCAAAACACTTTGAGATCACTGAGATGGTTGATTAAGAAGTTCTTCCTAAATATCAATGCAGGTAATAGAAAGCAGGCAAGGATGCAAAAATAACGACGACATTTCTAGACATGCATAGGAACAATTAGGGATTAAGCAGAACACAACCAGAAACATCCTTTACGCTGCCATGTTTTTATGATAAAAACAACCAAGTTAACCAATATTAAACCAAGCAGAGCTACTTGCCTGCCTTATTCAAACCAGGGCCCAAAAGACGAGGAATTTGCTTGATGACAGCTTCAGAAGCCAGAAAAGCATGGTACTTCTTGGCAAGCTTCTTCACAAGTTTCTTGTTCTTGTTAAGCTTTTTCAGCGCTTCCACATCCATGTAGTCCAGCCCAATTTTTTCTGCCTGTGGTTAATAAATTACATCAAGACCATGCAAATCACAAAAACTGATCTAACACTCGAGATAAAACAAATCAATCTTAATTTAATAAGCAAAAAACCTCAATATCAACAATTTACAATAAAAATGCGCAAGCTGCATATCATCGGCTGGCAAAATCAAAGCAATTGCATCATTGAGTACTAGAATCGTGAAAATATTAACTCAGTGACATGTCAAACTACTATCATCAACACTAAAAATTTCAGGAAAAAGGGAATGTAATAGCAATAATGATGAACCTCTTCGACGTGCTGAGCATCACCAAGCATGCAAATCTTCATCTTAGGGCGAGGAATGTGAGGGAGCTTGACAGATCCACTGAAACGCTTGTCCTTCTGAGGATCATAGTTCTTCAATCCAATCTGCAGCTCAATGGTCTCCGTGAAATTCCGCTTCTTCTCGTTTGCATTGGCAACCACCTGAGAAATCGCCTCTCTCAGTGCATCACTTTGTAGCTTACTGTCACAGAGGGAAAAAATTAAAAATAACAAATAGCAATAAACATGAAACAGTGTCTACGAAATATTGAATTGATGGAAACAGGGAGAAGCACCTCATGGTGAGAGGCTGAGGATTGGTGTTTCAGGCTTCAGGGTTGCCTGTGGGTATGAATGAACGAAGCGAAGTGAAGCTGTGAAACGGTGAGGAGTACAAACCCTAATATTAGTAGTTGAAGGAAAGAAACCCAGTGTTCTCACGCGTCATGTGTAATTTATACTGGGCTGGCCCAATATGAGCCCATGAGTTTTTGTGTAAGCAGGTGCCAAAAGGTATCGCAATCCTGACCAAAAAGAGGTTGGCACTTCTCTAGTCCAACAAAAAAAATACCCTTCTCAATGGATAATACACCCAGGACCAAAACGGTCTCCAAAAAGATCACAGACAATGTCGCGAGCAGTTCGCACTCCAGCCCCTTACCCTCGCTCGCGGCCCCACCGCGTGTTGCCGCCACCACTACGAAAAGCGAGACCCGTCGTCTGCCCTTCCTCTCTCTGCCGCCGTGACTTCAGCCCACCCGGCCGCGCCTCCGCGTCGCTGTCTTCCCCACCACGAGCTGGGATGCCTCCGCCGCTAAAGGTGAAGCTCCTCTGCTCCCCCGCTCAGCGCCACCACAACAGCCGTGTCGGAGTCGCCGAGCACAAGAGGACGGCCGAACGACTCCGCTGTCAAGCCAGCCCCTCTCTACCGCCGCGGGTTAGTCGCCATCCGCCGCGAAGCTTCACCTTTCCCTCTAGGCATACCATCGCCGCCTCACCCTCCCTGTTTGTGTTTCTATGGATGTCAATTACAGTTTTGAAAATGAGCTTAGATCCTCTTTTTTTTTTTTTTTTTTTCTTTGGGCAGATTTCCCTTTTCTTAACAATTTTGTCTTTACTTTTTTTTTTCGGTCTTCTAAGTCTTAGGTCTTTTTGTTTTGGGCTGTTTGTTTGTTTTTGGGTTCACTTTGTTTTAGTGTCTTAGTGAGTTTTCCCTTTTAAAAGGTCTCAAAAATCAAAAATAGAAAATACAAGAAAAATATAAAATTATTTTTATCTGTGCAACAATCAATGATCGTGACTAAAGAGTTAATGCTTCCTTCACCACTTTTGAATTGCAAAGGGTTTGCTGAGTAGTCTTGTACTGCCTTAGATCTTGTGCGTGGACAGATGTTTCTTTTTTAATCCATTTTAAAAAAAAACTTTTTGTCACAAATAAAATTAACAAACAATTTTTATTTCTTTTTTAATTAAAATTCATCAATACACACTTATTTGTTATAAGAATGACATGGTTTTGAGCTCCTCATTGCACCAGAGGATATGTCAGCGTAGTTAATAACTATCAAGTCTCTTTCTTTTTTTTACTTTATTTTCTTTCCTTTTATTTATTTTTATAAATATATAATAGTTATAATTTTTGGAGAAAAATAAATATTTTAAAGTTATAAATAAATTTGCATAATGAGATTTAAAGTAACCGTATTTATATGGATGTATTCGGGGTGTAGTGGGATTATAAGTTTTCACCATTCCCTAATCATAATTAAACTCTCAAACCTCAAAATCTCCTTAAAAGACCAGTTTTGTAAATCAAAAGGTTTTTCAATTTCAGCCATAACTAAAGTTGGTAGCGACTCCCATTTTGTTTTAAATTGGTATCATTTTCGTCGTAGTGCCTTTCAGGACGTTAAGACAGCTTGACGACTCCACTGGGAAATTAAAGAGAGTTAAGCCTATTAGAGTAATTTATGCAAATAATTATAACTTTATAATATTTATTTTTCCCCTTCACACCACATTTTCTTTTTATTTTTGTAAATAAATGTCTTTTCTTATTTATTTGTACATAATTGTTTACTTTATCTGTAAATATTTGTTACTCAAACCTTAGGGTAGATGACCTTTTGTAAATATATTGTTACACCATAGCTTCTCATGTAGAGTTTCAAGCAATCTACGTTATTTATGCCTGTGTATCCTTATGAATATAATCACGTTTCATACTTGGCTTAGTTAGCTGGTGGACATCAAACTGAACCAATTTTAATGTTTGGGAATGGCTGAAATGTTAGTCCCTGTAGTTTCGGATCATGTAATGTTGTTTGTGTTTGTGTATACGACCATGTGAACACGTGGAAGCAGGTAAATTTCCAACATTGGTGACACATCAGGAATCTCTGGAGTCAAAGGTTAATGAGATGAAAGCTATGGTGAAGTTTCAACTGAAGAAGGTTCTTTGTATGGATTTTGCTATTGGAAAGTGCACAATGGAGGATAAGCAAATCTTGCAAAATGTTCAACTCAGTGTCAATTTCGTGGTTTCATTATTGAAGAAAAATTGGCAAAATGTAAGTTCTGAGGCCTTGTATCAGTATTACAGCTGCAAATATTCAAAAGTCTCAGATTCCAAATTGTTCAATTCAAATCTAGTAAAAAAGTAAAGGTCGAATGTGAGATCATCAATCTTAGTGCTGTGTATATTCCTAATGTCCGTGTGTGGTGTTTTTAACAAGCATGAACATGCTTGAAAGTTGATATTACTGCCATTTGCTTAATCACAAAAGGCCTAGGCATCTGTGCATATCTGCATGATAGGTGTTCTGTAACCAAATACTAGGAGAATTGTGTCAAATTAGAATAATATGTTTTAGAGATTTTGTTTATAAATGTAGAAATATCTTCTTCAAAAATTCCATCAGTCAGTTTGTGGTAGGAGCACAGAATAAAGTGATGATTATTTATTTTAGCAAGTTTTTATGATATAAATATTGGATTGTCCAATATTATGCGTCTGGCTGTAAAGCAGAGAATCTCCTTAATACCTGTATTTCTATTTTATAGAAAAATGTTTTTGCTGCATTATCATTTGTTGGCTGTTAACATCTCTATTCCTCTTATTTCATATGTAACAAGTCAGGTGCTTATACCTCAAGAGTACTATAGGGAGTGTTGTCTATGTATTTTAGATTGATCTATCTTGTTTTCAGAAGTTGGACATGTAGGCCAAACATTATCGGTGACGGTGAAATGTCCTTTTCATTTTCTTCAGCTTATTTTGATATTAATTTTGTTAGATGTTTTAGTGTTCGTCATGGACATGTTATAATTACATCTGCTTATTTGCATTTTATTTGATGTTTGAGAACAAAGTAGTACGCTAAACCAATATTTTTAGTTCTAGTTGAAAAGGTGAATCTTCCTTTAGTGTTATACATTGCAAGACAAAACGTAGAATGGAAGAGCCAAATGCGCTTTTTCGTTGGTTAGGAAAGCCGAATATGTTATAGATCATAGATGTCTGGTCCAATCATGAAACTTGCTTCCTAGAATCAATTATATAAGTGTTTGAGGCATGAGATAACGTTTTAAAACATGAACGTGTTGGATGTGTGATAAGGGGCTTTTGTGCCATTTATCTTACTTCTAAACCTAAGCTTTTTACATGAATTTTAATGTGTTATTGATACAATTAATAAGGATTTTGATTTATTCCTCATTGTGTGATTTTGATAGAATTGATGGCTTTTGAATTGATTTTGGGATAATTTGTAATTATACCCTGTTGTATTTGACTTGTCTCTTTGAGTATTATTTTGTGCACAGGAGCTTTGAATCAAGTGCAAATGTCAAGAACAAGGTTGGAAACTGTTGGGAAAAATTTGAAAGCAAAATAGAAGAATTCTTGAGTTTATTTGAGCAAAATTGCAAGAAGTATTGTAAGAGAAAACCCATATCGCTTTCTATAGGGATCAAATTAAGACAAATGAAGACGTTTTGGAAAGCTCAAGAAGTCCTCTACAACTTTCATGTTCAGCTCAAAACCCAATTCTAAGAGTATTTTGATGAAAATCGAGTTGCAAGATTAAAGGTTACTGATGTTCTGATACTGTCCAACTTGACCTCTAGTTAGTATTTTCGCAATATCTGGAGCTAAAGATGTTCGATTGAGGTGATTTTGGTGGCGTTGGAAAGCTTATTCAAAGAGCTACAACTTCTATTTCTAGTACGGAGGCCAATTTCAATTTTGTCTACCGCTACAGTGGTCTTTAACCGCTGTAGCAGTCAATAGCGCTTGAAAAAGTGACATTCAGCACCATAGCTCACGGCTGACCGCTGCAGTGGTCAATGAGCGCTGCAGCAGTCATGCGATGACACAGAACAACTCATTTAACCTATTTTTGGGCCCCACTTTGACCCATTTTAGAGAGTAGTATATAAGAGATTGTTATAGACTTTTATCCTAACTTTTCATTCAGTCTTAAACTCACTTTTAGACCGCCACTTTTAGTTGCTATTATTCTCTCTCCACATCTTTCTCTTCTCCTTCCTCTTCTCTCTCTAAGGGTTGCATTGGTGAATGTGCTTTATCTTGGATGTCGTGGCAAGGATTATTGCTATTATTTCAGGTCCTTTTATCTTCATTGTTGTAATCCTCCAGAGATGGAGGAGTAGATTTCTTTACTAGTGTAGGGATTTCCGGATGGATTGGGATGACATTTGAGATCTTTTGTTTATATTGAATGCATTAGTTTTCTTAATGTTCTGCAGTTTCTATTCCTTTAATTATTGAGGTGATTGCTATAATCTTTATTGGAATAACTAAATTGGCGATCGTCATTTAGGGAAACCCTTTGGGCATAAATTGATAAATCTATAGGTTTATGTTTGAAGGAGAACATTAAAATTAACTTTCCGATTGGTGGTTAGGCTATAGCAATTGGCACCTTGGACATTGTAAGTACCAATTAAATTGAGATTTCATTTATTTGTTAATTTCATTAATCAATTCTAAAGGTCAATTGATCACTAGTAGAATTGCCAGTAATTTATTACTAATAGCCATTAATGAGTTTAATATTTGGTCAATGATAATTGATTTCCAATCCTAAGAATACCTTGCACTAGTGCCTTTCTCCACTAATGCTATTATCTTTTAATTTCCATTGCTATAATTCTCATTCTTCGAAATCCCCAATTTTCAACTAAGTGATAAGGTCTCCTTGAGAGACGACTTGGTTATACCCTTTACTATATTTTTGGTACAATTTATTATTAAAATAAATTTCTAATTTGAAGAGGCAGGTGACAATCTCTGTCAAATTTTGGCGTCATTGCTGGGGAGGCGTTAAAACTTAGTTGTTCATTTGTCTTTATTTTTATTATTTTATTTTATTTTATTCCAATTTTTATTTTATTTTATTTTTATTTATTTAATTACTATTTCTAGTTTCTACCCAAAAAAAAAATGAAATTTTTTTCTGTTCCCTTGTGTCAATAAGTGGAACCATATGAGCATTATGATCCTTTGTTTAGTGTTTCAGGAAATACAAGTAACATGGGAGATCATAACAGGACACTTAGGGAGCTTATTGCTCTTGACTTTACCCAGCAGCCCTTGGCCATTACTTAACCCAAGCTAGACAATGATTTTGAGCTTAAAGGGTATATAGTACATGCTTTGCCTAAATTCCATGGGCTATCTGGAGAAGACCCCCATCAGCATTTGAAGAAGTTTCATATGGTGTGTTCTGGCATGAGACCCAATGGGGTAGAGGTGGATGATGTTAAATTGAGAGCATTCCCCTTTTCCCTTGAGGGTGCAGCAGAAAATTAGTTCTTCGACTTTCTTGATGGGATTGTCAATAACTGGACTAGGATGAAGAGGCTTTTCTTAGAGAGGTATTTTCCTGTCTTTAGAGTGGCTTCTATTAGAAAAGAGATCTCTGCAATCCGCTAGTCAGATGAGACTCTTCATGAGTATTGGGAGCGTTTCAAGCTCCTATGTGCTAGCTGCCCCAACCATCAAATTCCAGAGCAACTCCTCCTCTAATACTTTTATGAAGGTCTTGTACCTGCTGAAAGATGCATTATTGATGCTGCAAGTGGAGGGGCACTCTTGGATAAGACACTGGAAGAAGCCCGTGCTTTGATTGAGAATATGGCTGCCAATTTTTAGCAATTTAGTTCCAAGGCAGCCACAACTACTAGAGGCCTTCATAGAATGAGCCAACCAGAGAATCCATTGTTGGCCCAGACTTTGTAGCAACTTTCTGACCTTATGTAGCAATTAATGGTGAGTCAGGCAGCAACTCTAGTGGTTTCTAAGGTTTGTGGCATATGTACTTCAAATGACCATCACACTAATATGTGCCCAGCATTGCAAGATGACTCAACCACTGGAGTAGCAGCAACATACCCTTTTCAGAGTCAACCTCATAATTAGGCAGGCTAGTTCCCATTTAGGAATACTTATAACTCCAGTTGGAAGAATCACCCCAATTTGAAGTGGGGTAGTGATTCTCAACAACAGGGCCAACCTTCACAGCAAAAGTACCTGGCACCTCATCAGAGGCAACCGACCCTTCTTGCACCTCCTTTATTAGATCCCACTATGATTGAGATGATGAAAATGATGATGGAGCAAATGCAGGAAATTAAAAGAGAAAATGCCCAGCTGAGAGAGGAGGTGACTCAGATGAAAAATAATCAAAGCCAGCAGGCCCCAGCTGCCCAGTTGCCTTTTCAAACGTGCCCAATCCAAGGGAAAATGTTTGTGTAATCACTTTGAGGTCTGGAACAAAAATTCTAGAAGTGACTAGGCCTATCCAGGAAAGGGAACAAGCTGAAGACAAGCCTGAAGAGCATTCGAGTGAGCGTTGCAGCGGTTAACTAGAGTTACAGCGATCTACAGAATCAACAGATGGAACCTTGACTCCAAGACACTCCTTGGGTGAGCGTCGCAGTTCTCCATCACCGCTGTAGTGGTCCACCGAGAGTGATCCACCACCAGTTTCAAGGGAAATGCCTATGCCGACCATCGCAATACCAACCACCGCCAGAAGACTCACGTAACTCGCAAAGGTTCCGAACTTCACTCCTCCACTGCATTCCTATAGAGAATGAACCCAGGAAAGTCACTGCTATAGATTTGGATCTGGCCACACTAGAAACCTTCTGAAAAGTGCAAGTGAATATTCCTCTATTGGATGCAATAAAGCAAATTCCTAAATATGCAAAATTCGTGAAAGATCTTTGCACCAATAAGAGGAAGATCAAGGGCAGTGGGGAGGATAAGGTGACTATGGGGGTCAATGCTTTTTCCATTATCAAGCCAAGCAACCTGCTAACCAAGTGCAAGGACCCGGGCACATTCTATGTTCCTTACACTATTGGGAACTTACATATCACTAGAGCCCTAGCTGACCTTGGAGCAGGCATTAATGTTATGCCCAAATCACTCTAACAGTCCTTGCACTTTGGAGAGCTCAAGCCAACCGGGCTGTAAATTCAATTGGCCAATAGCAGCATCACAAGACCAGGGGGAGTATTGGAAGATGTTCTTGTCCAGGTAAATGATTTAATATTCCCTGCTGATTTCTATGTGCTTGAAATGGAAAATGACACCATTGCTAGCCAGCATACATTGATCTTGGGGAGACCCTTTTTGAAAACTGCTAGAACCTTGATTGATATTCATGCTGGCATATTATCCATGGAGTGTGGGGGCATGAAAGTCTAATTTAATTTATCTGATGCTATGAAACATCCCTAAGAGGAACACTTCGTGTTTGGCATTGATGTCATTGATTCTTTAGTTGATGATGCCCGTGGTAATGTGATTTGTAAAGATTCAAATCCCCCCTTCTCCATTCTTTCTTCTTCCATGGGATATGATGTACCTGTTATTTTAGAATGTTCCAAGTTTTCAGATACAGGTACACCATCTAGGTAGTAGCCATCAGTTTGCCAGGTGTTCTATGATCAGCCCATGTTGGGTAAGAAGTCTTGTGAGGGGCAGTGGATCTTACTGCATGAGCCCCGGGCAAAACTGATGGTTGGAAGGCCAAAGTCTAGATGGAAGGGACCATTCTTGGTCACCCATGTGGACCTCAGTGGTGCAATTAAGTTAAAGAATTTCAGGATGGTTCGGTGTACCATTGATGGGAACCAGCTGATGCATGTTCATGAGACCCCCATAGATCTAAGGGCTTAGACAACCTATCTTTGGGTTGAAGCTACACGCCCTTCATGAGGGTTCTGACCGTCTAACTTAGGGATATTAAAGCAAAGTGCTAGGTGGGAGACAACCCACCGTGAGGTTTTTCTTTACCTTTCCCTTTTATTTTTCTGCATTTTATTTTTTGTCATTTTTAGTTTTAATTCTTGTATAATATTTATTTTCATTTATATTTTACACCATCCCTTTGGCACCTTAGACTTTACATGCATAGGCTCACACCACATGCACCTTTTTGACTTGCTTGGCATTGACTTTATCTTATGGTCCATGGTTGGTAGATTCATTGTGTTGTTTGGATTAAGTACATGCACTTTTACCTGTGAGATTTTGAGCTTTTTTGATTGGATTATAATATGCTATCCTTATTTGTTCATGTGTGTTTCCCTCTTTGGATTTGTATTCTAGAATTTGCTTAGGGTCTTGGTTGAAAATATGTTTCCATGTGCATGCTTGAATATGATTGAGACATCTTTCTTGTTTTCAGCCACTTGCCCATATAGCCAACCTTTGCATGTTACCATTATTTAGCCCCCTTGAGCTGTCCATTCTTTTATTTTAGTACATCCCTAGCCAAAAGTGAAAAACCATGAAAATTCCAAACCTTTTAGGCTTAGGAGAGCATTTGTGCATTTCTTCTATGTGCTTGAGTGTAAGTGTAGGGGAGAGCATGAGGACATGCTTCAATTTAAGTATGGGGGAGGAACAATGTGTACCCAAAATTCAACAAGTGGCACACAAAAAAAAGAGGAAAAATACAAGTTTGATAAAAAGAAAAAAATTTGAAAAAAAGTTTGGTTGAAGGTGTGCCACATTGTAAAAGAGAGGCTTGTAATTGTGTTTAGTTGGACAAAGTGTACCTTTAGGCACTTGTGCTTTTGGTATATGAAATTGCTCTCCTTTGACTTGAGATTAAGCCCCATTGGCCTATATTTTTATCCACCTTCACCTAAGCCCAATTACAACCAAAGGTAAGTCCTTTTGATTCAGTATGCATATGTGTATGACAAAATGGAGAATGAGACCCATAGCAAGCTTATGGTAATGCATTTTCATTTGAGGTGATTGAGTGTGCATCGTAACCCAAAACACTTGAGTGAATGAGGGGCAAACACTGACATTGGGAGGATTTTTATACTTCATTCATGCATCATATATGGATTCTACCTCGTATGTTATGTTTTTGATCATGACTTGCTTGTTGTAATTCTCTTGATTGTTGGTGTGAAAGCTTACTGTTGTGCCTTTAGGTTGATTAGATTGGTGTATTGTCATTTAATTACATGCATCATGCATTTTAGGTTAGGAGTCTAGAGTAGTCCTTGTTTACTGTTTCTCATCCATGCCTCACTTTGATCTTAGTTTCACATGAGAACATGTGAAAGCTTAAGTGTGAGGGAGTTTGATAAGGGGCTTTTGTGCCACTTATCTTAATTCTAAACCTTAGCTTTTAACATGAGTTTTAATGTGTTGTTGATACAATTAATAAGGATTTTGATTTATTCCTCATTGTGTGATTTTGATAGAATTGATGACTTTTGCATTGATTTTGGGATAATTTGTAATTATACCCTGTTGCGTTTGACTTGTTTCTTAGAGTATCAATTTGTGCACAGGAGATTTGAATCAAGCGCAAATGTCAAGAACAAGGTTGGAAACTATTAGGAAGAATTTGGAAGTAAAATAGAAGAATTTTTGAGTTTATTTGAGCAAAATTATAAGAAGCATTGTAAGAGAAAATCTATATCTCTTTCTACAGGGATTGGATTAAGACAAATGAAGATGTTTTGGAAAGATCAAGAAATCCTCTACAACTTTCATGTTTAACTCAAGACCTATTTCTAAGAGTGTCTTGGTGAAAATCGAGTTGCAAGATTAAAGGTTGCTGATGTTCTGATGTTGTTCAACTTGACCTCTAGTTAGTATTTTCACAATATCTAGAGCTACAGGTATCCGATTGAGGTGATTTTGATGGCATTGGAAAGCTTATTCAAAGGGCTACAAATTCTATTTAGTGCTGAGGAAAATTTCAATTCTATCCATCACAGCAACGGTCTTTAACTGCTATAGCAGTCAACAGCACTTGAAAAAGTGATGTTCAGCAGCATAGCTCACTGTTGACCACTGCAGCGGTCAATGAGCACTGCAGCGGTCATGCGATGGCACAGAATAACTCATTTAACCTATTTTTTGGCCCCATTTTGACTCATTTTAGAGAGCAGTATATAAGGAATTGTTATAGAGTTTTACCCTAGCTTTTTATTCAGTCTTAAACTCACTTTTAGACTACCACTTTTAGTTGCTATTATTCTCTCTCTACATCTCTCTCTTCTCTTTCTTTCTTCTCTCTCTAAGGGTTCTATTGGTGAAAGTGCTTTATCTTGGAGATCGTGGCAAGGATTATTGCTATTATTTTCAGGTTCTTTTATCTTCATTGTTGTAATCCTCCAGAGATAGAGAAGTAGATTTCTTTACTAGTATAGGGATTTCCGGATGGACTGAGATGACATTTGAGACCCTTTGTTTATATTGAATGCATTGGTTTTCTTAATGTTCTATAGTTTCTATTCCTTTAATTATTGTGGTGATTGTTATAATCTTTATTGAAATAACTAAATTGGCGATCGTCGTTTAAGGAAACCCTTTAGGCATAAATTGATAGATCTATTGGTTTATGTTTGAAGGAGGACATTAGAATTAACTTTCCGGTTGGCAGTTAGGTTATAGCAATTTGTACCTTGAATCATTGTAATTACCAATTAAATTGAGATTTTATTTATTTGTTAATTTTATTGATCAATTCTAGAGGTCGATTGATCACTAGTAGAATTGCCAGTAATTTATTACTAATAGCTATCAATGGGTTTAATATTTGGTCAATGATAATTGATTTCCAATTCTAGGAACACCTTGCACTAGTGCCTTTCTCCACTGTTGCTGTTATCTTTTAATTTCCATTGCTATAATTCTCATTCTTCCAAATCTCCAATTTTCAGCTAAGTGATAAGGCCTCCTTGAGAGATGATCTAGGTTGTACCATTTACTACAGTTTTGGTGCAATTTAGTATTAAAATAAATTTCTAATTTGAGGAGGTAGGCGACAACTTTGGTCAATGTGCCAAAAGTTAATAAATCAATTGTAAATGGACGGGCTCTTTTGAACATGTTATTTGAAATTTGAATCTTGAACATTAAAATTTGGTAATAAAACCATGTTATGATATTTTGGTAACAGTTAAATGGAAATAATATGACTTGATTAGAAAAAGAAACATAAGTAATAAAGCAATGTTACAACTTATTAGAAAGAGAAATATAAGTAATAAAGCAATGTTACAACTTTTAGCAAGAACGTATTTAATGATTTCTTTTATTTTTTACCAAAAAAAAAAGATATGTTCATATTATTATAAAACTTGATTTGCTAATGAAGTGGATGGAAAAGAGGGATTTGTAGTATAAAATCTTAAAACTTTATATTATAAACTTTTCCTTCAATAATTTAAATTCTCAAATATATCCTTACACCGTTGATAACCTGGAGTGTAGTTTTTCACTTTTTTGTATAGTTTTTTCTTTTTTTTTCCTTTTGAGAGCTCACAAGCGTATGTATCAAATTTTAAAATAATTTGGCACTTATAAAAGATGTAATGTGATTAAATAGTCATTATCTTTATATATTAAAAACATTTAAAACATTTATTACATATATGTTTATGAAAAATGTAACACCCTATTAATTGGGACATTATTAATGAGAATCTCAAGATTTTGACAGATGTAGAAATGATGAGAACAACTCAATGGACAAGCAAAAAAAAAAAATGAATAGTAATTTGCGGACTCCGCGGGCTCATTGGTACAGCCGAAACCCTAAATTTAGGACCCAGAGATACCCAAAACTGAGAAGTTATGGGATTAAGGTTTGAAATAATGAAAAATAAATATTTTATATATAGAATTAATTTTTGGGTAATATCTAATTACTCGGGTACGGTGTTTCATCCGTTTGGTGAAATTTTCAGTGTGTAATTTTTAGCATCGAAAGCTAGTTAATCTCTATAAAATAATGAAGTCTATCCCATTGAAATGCCAAATGAATGGCTAAGATTTCATCTTGGATGAAAGATCAAATCTTAGTCATTGATATTAATTTATTTTAATGAAAAGAATTATGTTTTATGATTAACCAATTATATTACATCTTATAAGATAAAGATGACACACCTAACTTTATAAATTCTTCCCCTAATCTTCAGCCAATAAGAGAACTAGTAGAGACTCTATTTTCTTTTCTTAAAAAAAAACCTTGACAACCTTGATTTTCAAGATCAAAAATCTTAAGCCAAACCTTGTCAAAATCAAAATCTTCATTCACTAAACTTGTTCTATGCTTCAATCTCTACAAGTATAACTGATTAAAATATCCAAATCTCACCTTATTACCTCACACATCATTGATTAGAGGAGGGTTTGAGTGTATTTTAAGAGCTTTGGAGTGAAGAACATCCATCTTGGAGTATGTTAGAGACAAGGACACACTAGCTTCCAAGAGTAGGGTTTTCTTTGGACTTTTCTTTCAAAATTTATACTAAACCTTTCTGATTGAGTTTGGTCCGAAATATTTGATTGTATTAGTTGATGATATATGTTTATTGATGTAGGAATTTTGATGAAGTGTTTGGATGAGGTTAGAAAAATAATTTTGTCAAAAGAAGTTTTCGATAAGTTGTTGGATTTTCGGTTTGGCTGTAGACAGGGAAATTTCATGAATTTTTAGACATATTTGTGGTCATGGTTATGAGTTGGAAAAATTATATGTTGTAGATAACATCTTAAACTAACTACATGAATTTTCTTGAGAACTGGTTTCAGTATACTTTCTTAAAAAAATTAGAGACCGAAATGGTACTTATACTATCTGGATTATTGAAACTGAAGCTATGAAATCATCTAATTTTATTACCATAGTAAATGATTGATTCTTACTTTGAAATTTTTATACAGAGTTGATAACATCTTGAAGTGTAACCGTGAATTTTATTTTGAACTAATTCAATAATTTACTATAGGTAAAATTTAAGAGAATCCTGTTCTGAACTGTGAATAAGTAGTCTTTGACCACTAAATTTTTATAATTTAGTTAATATGGTTAAAGAACTCCGCTTCCTATGAAAATTTTATAGGGCCTTTTAGACCTTGAGGTGTCATGGTGAATTTTTGTGGCCCTTGAATTGGCGATTTGATAGAGAAATTAAATGTCATTACTAAAATGGTAAATCTGCCAAGGTGCTGGAATGGTAAGAATGTCTTAAATTAATGATAGAATGACATTTAGTCCAAGTATATGTTACATGAATGGATTTTGGGTCTTTAATAGCATAAATCTTACAATTATGGGTGTTGGTTACTGATTAGGATTGCATCAGTCCATGATTTATAGTAAAAATTTTGTTATATTGGTATGAAATTTCTTCATGGGTTATCTTTGTGATTAATTTTCTGATTTGTTTTTTTTATTGTTTCCTAATTGTGTTTATTCTCTTCATCATTTCCAAATTTGCTTCAGGTGCATGCTCATGTAATTCAATTTTCTTTCTTTTGCTTTTCAGATAAACCAGGTTGAATTTCAACTGCCATTATAGATAAAAAATCAGGTATACTTCTTCAACTATTCAAGGGCAAATATTAAATAATTTGATGCTGTCTTGAATATGGCATTGATTTATTTATGCCTACTTATAGGGATTTTTGCTATCTTGCACTTGGTGGATTTGATTTTATGCTATCTTGTGCTAATTGGGTCTGATTTAGGTTTCTTTCCTTCAACTACTTATATTAGGGTTTGTACTTCTCACCGTTTCACCTCTTTTGTGTCGTCGAGCCTCACTTCACTTCCTTTATTTATACCCACAGGTAGTGTTGAAGCCTAAAACACTAGTCCTCAGCCTCTTACCATGAGGTGCTTCTCTCAGATTCCATCAATTTAATATTTCGTACACACTGTTTCATGTTTATTGCTATTTGTTTTCTTTTGTGTGAAAATATTAATTACTCTTGTGTGTTTTTTAGTTTTTTCCCTCTGTGACAGTAAGCTGCAAAGTGATGCATTGAAAGAGGCGATTTCTTAGGTGGTTGCCAATGCAAACGAGAAGAACTAGAATTTCACAGAGACTATTGTGTGTTTTTTACTCTTGATGCTGCTTCACATTCCTTGCCCTAAGATGAAGATCTGTATGCTTGGTGATGCTCAGCACGTCAAAGAGGTTCATCATTACTATATTCCTTCTTCCTATAATTTTTAGTGTTGATGATGAATTGGTAATAGTTTAACATGTCACTGAATTAGTATCTTCACAACTCTAGTTCTTAATGTTGCAACTGCTATGATTTTGCTAGCCTATGATATGTTGCTTCTGCATTTTTACTCGTTGATTGTATATATTGAGGTCTTATCTTATTAAATTAATATTGATTTGTTTCTATCTCGAGCATTATATATGCTTTTTTGATTTACATGGTCTTGATGTCATGTATTAACCACAGGCAAAAAAAATTGGGCTGGACTACATGGATGTGGAAGCGCTAAAAAAGCTTAACAAGAACAAGAAACTTGTGAAGAAGCTTGCAAAGTAGCACCATGCTTTTTTAGCTTCTAAAGCTGTCATAAAGCAAATTCTTTGCCTTTTGGGACCTAATTTAAACATGGCAGGCAAGTAGCTTTACTTAGTTTAATACATGTTATCTTTATTGTTCTTATTACCACTGTGTAGCTCAAAAAGATGATTTCATTGTTTTCTGCTTTTTTTTGATTGGTCCCTGTTTTGTCCTTTATATTATCATCTAGAAATGTGGTTGTTTTGAGATTTAGAAAGAATTTCTTGATCAACCATTACAGCACTGTGATTTTTTTTTATCAAGAATGGAGTCAGCAGTGTTGTACTTTTTCTTTTTAATATAATGACTGCTGAAGTTTTGAGTAATTCTTCTTGTCCAGCTTGTTGGTCTTAATCTCATTTGATGTTTCTAAGCATTCGCCAATGGGCTTGTCCAATTTTGTTACCATTGAATTTTTTAGAAATGTTGCATGTTGAAAAGACTGTAGTGTTGGCCCTCCACTTCTCTCCTTTCTACTTTATCTGGGTTCAATTTTATGATTGAAAATTAGTGTTAACAAAAAGTGGAAATTTTCTTTTACACCATAGCTTCTCATGCAGAGTTTCAAGCAATCCATGTTATTTATGCCTGTGTATCCTTTTGAATATAGTCACGTTTCATACTTGCTTAGTTAGTTGGTGGACATCAAACTGAACCAATTTTAATGTTTAGGAGTGGTTGAAAAGTTAGTCCCTGTAGTTTGAGATCATGTAATGTTGTTTGTGTTTGCGTATAAGACCATATGAACATGTGGATGCAGGTAAGTTTCCAACATTGGTGACATGTTAGGAATATCTGGAGTGAAAGGTTAATAAAGTGAAAGCTATGATGAAATTTCAACTGAAGAAGGTTCTTAGTATGGGTGTTGCTGTTGGAAATTGCACAATGGAAGAGAAGCAAATCTTGCAAAATGTTCAACTCAGTGTCAATTTCCTAGTTTCACTATTGAAGAAAATTGGCAAAATATAAGTTCAGAGACCTTGTATTAGTATTAAAGTTGCAAATATTCAAATAGTCTCATATTCCAAATTGTTCAATTCAAATCTAGTAAAAAATAAAGGTTGAATGTGAGATCATTAATCTCAATGCTGTGTATATTTCTAATGTTCGTGTGTGGTGTTTTTAACAAGCATGAACATGTTTGAAATTTGATATTACTGCCATTTGCTTGATCACAAAAAGGCCTAGGCATCTATGCATGTCTTCATGATACGTGTTTTGCAACCAAATACTAGGAGAATTATGTCAAATTAGAATAATATGTTTTAGAGATTTTGTTTATAAATGTAGAAGTATCTTCTTCAAAAATTCCATCAGTCAGTTTGTGGTAGGAGCATAGAATAAAGTGATGATTATTTATTTTAGCAAGTCTTTATGATATAAATATTGGATTGTCCAATATTATGCGTCTAGCTGTAAAGCAGAGAATCTTCTTAATACCTGCATTTCTATTTTAGAGAAAAATGTTTTTCTCCATTATCGTTTGTTGGCTGTTAACATCTCTATTCCTCTTATTTCCTATGTAATAGGTTAGGTGCTTAGACCACAATAGTACCATGGGGAGTGCTATCCGTGAATTTTAGATTTATCTATCTTTTCGGAAGTTAGATATGTAGGCCAAACATTATTGGTGACGGTCAAATATATAACGCCCGGTGATGAAGTCAGGGAATGATCGTTGGTGTAAGAAGACATGAACAAGAAGCGGCTCTTGGCAGACTTCTAAGCATAGGGGTACATGAATAAACTGATTACACATCCAAATGGGAGGAACCTGAGACTGTGTAGGTATGGGACTATAAAGTTAAGGAAGGCTTATATGAATTGATTTGTACTACCTATACCGACAAGATGCATCTTCTTTTTGGTAGCCCATTACTAAAGAACTCCACAGTTAAGTGTGCTTGACTTGGAGCAATTTTGGGATGGGTAACCTCCTGGAAAGTTTTTTAAGGAAGCATATGAGGGGGGACAAAGCACGTTGAAAAGACCCGTGTTGGTTTGTAGGGATAGTCGTCAATTCATAAAGAAGCAGGGGATGTTACAACATCTCTCTCTTCTCCTTCTCTATTCTTCTCTCTCTTAGGGATTCTATTGATGAGGGTGCTTTGTCTTGAAGATTGTGGCAAGTATTATTACTATTATTTTCAAGTTCTTTTACCTTCATTGTTGTAATCCTCCAGAGATGGAGGAGTAGATTTGTTACTAGTGTAGGGATTTCCGGATGGATTGGGATGACATTTGAGACTCTTTATTTATATTGAATGCATTGGTTTTCTTAATGTTCTGTAGTTTCTATTCCTTTAATTATTGTGGTGATTGCTATAATCTTTATTGGAATAATTAAATTGACGATCGTCGTTTAGGAAACCCTTTGGACATAAATTGGTAGATCTATTGGTTTATGTTTGAGGGAGAACATTAGAATTAACTTTCTGATTAGAGGCTAAGCTATAACAATCGGTTCATTAAATCAATGTGATTTCTAATTAATTTGAGATCTCATTTATTAGTTATTTGCATTGATCAAATTCTAGAGGTCAATTGATCACTAGTAGAATTGCCAGTAATTTATTACTAATAGCCACCGATGGGGTTAATATTTGGTCAATGATAATTGATTTCCAATTCTAGGAATACCTTGTACCTGTACATTTCTCCACTATTGCGATTATCTTTTAATTTCCATTGTTATAATTCTCATTCTTCCAAACCCCCAATTTTCACAACTAAATATTGAAGCCTCCTTGAGAGACAATCTAAGTTGTGCCCATTACTACATTTTTGATGCAACTTAGCATTAAAATAAATTTTTGATTTAAGGAGGTAGGCGATAACCTTCGTTCATGTAGAAAGAAGATTTAATGTACAATGAAATGATTTTCAAATAGAGAAGAATAAACAAATAAAGGGAAAACTTGACAACATTTCAGCTCTATTTTTCAATGTTAAGTTCTATATATATGCATAGTACAACATCTCTATTTATAGATGTCTTTCCTTGAGACTGTTGCCTTCAATCAAATCTTTCAGGGACACATATTGATCATCCATTTGTGTCTTCGAAAGAAAGTCTAGAAGTGTAGCCTTTTTGCTTTGACAGATCAGCTTGTAGAAGCCGTTGTGACAGAATAGGTTTATGATGTTCTTTAGAAACTACTTCTTACTTTCTGAACCATGGTTTTTGAAGTCTTTCTTCTAGAATGTTTTGATAGTTGACTTCTAAGGCAGAAGAGATGATTGACCAGTTCTGATATTGGGATGTGACTTTTCCAAAAGCAAATTCAAATTTGAAATTCAAAATTTTCCCTTCTTTTTCTTGTTTAAAACACTATTTCACTAAGAGGAAGCTTTTTGAACTTCAATACCATTTCCTTGATGAAGAAAACAATTTTCGTTGATGCGCCAAACTTTTATGAGAGAGATGCTTGAAGATAGTAGATCACTTTGACTTCATATATTATTAGATATCTTTCTTTCAAGCTTACTTTTTGAAGTCCAGTGCTACTTTTTGAAGACCTTTGCTTTGGTTTCTTATTCTTGATTTGATTTTTTTTTTCAATCATGAGGCATGTATGCCTACTTTGTATGATATAATATTCACTTCACTTTATGCACAATATCTTTTTATGAGATAAAACATGTTTGCACATGTAAAGTGAAATTATTTTCATTTCAAGTGCATATAATATAGTCTGAAAAAGCTTATTATGCTTTGTTAAGAAACTCAAGGAAAAAATTAGACATTCTTCAAAATATTTTCTTTAAATTGGCTTTGTTGTCATTCAAAACAAATAAGCGTAAAGGGTTCTGGAGCTAACATCATGCACATTGTTAATCAGCTGAAGGGACTAGGCAAAAGGTATTCTAACTTGGAAATGGTTAGCAAAATCTTAATAAGTCTCCCTACTAAATGGCTGCCCAAGGTCACAACCACTACAGAAGTTTCAAACTCTTGGCTTGGATGCACTCATTGGGTCACTCAAAACCCATGAGGTTGTGCTCTCCGAAGTTCATGGTGAATCCATTAAGAAAAGCAAGTCCACGCCCTGATGTCATCTTATCAAAAACGGGATAAGAGTAAAGCAATGAAAGTTCTTGAAACCTTTGATGACGAGAAAGAATCTGATGAAGAGAGAGAAGAAGAAGATAGAGATGAGATCTCCATTCTTGTGAGGAAGATGTCAAAGGCTTAGAGAAGCAGAACAAAGAAAAGAAAAGACATCAACCTCAGGAAGGATAGAAAAGGTTTAGGGTTTAGGAAAGCTGGAAGACGTCACTTGCTATAATTGTGGTGAAAAGCAACACTTCAAAACTAAATGTCCAAAGCTCAAGGGGCCACAAAATAAGCTCTACTCCAAGAAGAAAGGGATGCTGGCCATTTGGAGTAACTCAAAGGAGGAGAAGGATGGTTCTGAAAGCCAGGATGAGCTAGAAGATATTGCAAATCTATGCTTTGTGGCTAGCTATGCCTCAAAGAGAGAACTCGAGGTAAAAACATCTGAACCTAAACTCTCTTATGATGAATTACTTATTTTATATAATGAGTTATTTGAAAATTCTCAAACTCTTTCCTCTTATTCTCTCAACCTGATCAGGAAGCATCAAAAAATCATTTTAGAACTTGAAATGGCCAAATCAGATACTAAGAATCTATGGCCTAAGAAGGAAGAAATAAAAGGAGAAAAAAAAAGTTTTAAATATTAAGCTCAATGCCTTAGAAGCTGAAGTCTTTGAGAAAAATGAGAAAAATCGTAAATTTTTTTCTAAACTTGAATGAACTTCAAAGCTTCTCAGATATGACCTTGAAAAGATGGTAAATGGTTCAAAGAATCTTGAACTAATGCTTGGAAGTCAAAGGCCATATTTTCAAAAGACTAGGTTAGGATACGAGGATGAAATGGATGAGAAAGGAAAAGCAACCTAGCCAAAGAAAGTAAAGAACACAATTTCTTGTACTTTCTGTCATACGAAGGGACACCCACCTGACAAGTGTTTTTTGAGGAAGAAATCTGTCAAAAAAGTTAGGAAACCTCCGCCTCGAAAGGCTAACCTAAACAAACCCAAGAAAATCTAGGTACCTAAAATAAAAATATTTTTGTTGCAAGTGTGTTTAAGAATGCATGTTAATCAGGACAACAAATGGTACATGGACAATGGTTGCTCCAGACATATGTTCAGATCTAGGAAGTGGTTTAGAAACCTAAAGCCAAAGAACTCTGGATCAGTTAAATTTGATGATGGAGGTAAGGCCAAGGTCACATGCATAGGAAATGTTGGTAAGGATGACTTTCACCAAATTTCTGATATTTTACTTGTTGATGGTCTGGCTCACAATCTGTTGAGCATCGGCCAATTCTATGACCAAGGATTTAATGTTTTATTTAATGGTCATGCTTGCAAAATTGTAAATCCTACTTTGGACAAGTCATCTTATCTAGTAAGAGGCATGATAACACTGATGCATTATTCTTGGATGACTTTCTAGATCAAGATGTAAATTGTCTCGCATCCTTCATGGATGATAAGTGGTTGTGGCATAAGAAGCTTGGACATGCTCATATGAAGCTTATTTTTGAGCTATCTCAGAAAGAATTTGTTAAAGGCCTGCCAAAGATAAGATTTAGCAAGGATTCAACTTGTGATTTCTATGAGAAATTCAAGCAAACCAAAGCTTCTTTACATAATAAAAATGTGGTTTTAACCACAAGCCACTTGAGTTTTTATATATGGATCTCTTTGGACTAACCAAGCCTGCTAGTTTTACTGGACAGAGGGATTGCCTTGTCATAGTGGATGATTTCTCTAGATTCACATGGATTATTTTCCTAACTTCTAAGGATGACATGGTTGAAAGATTTAAGAATTTTGCAAAATGTGTTTGTACTGAAAAAGATTCTTAAATTACCTCTATAAGATCAGATCATGGAGAAGAATTTGAAAATCATGTTTTCAAAACGTTTTATGAAAATCATGGTATCTCTCATAAGTTCTGTACACTTAGAACTCCCTAACAAAATGAGGTTGTAGAAAGAAAAAATAGAAGCTTACAAGAGATGGTCAAAACCATGCTTTTAGAAAGTGGTTTATCAAAAGGTTTTTGGGTAAAGGCTGTAAACACTTCATGCTATATCCAAAACAGAATCTTTCTAAGGCCTATCCTTAAGAAAACTCCTTATGAGCTATAAAAGGGTAGAAAACCCAATATATTTTATTTTCATATTTTTGGTTCATCTTGTTTTATTCTCAACACCAAGGACAAACTCACAAAGTTTGATCCTAAATTTGATGATAGAATTTTCTTAGGATACTCATCGATCTCCAAAGCTTACAGGTTATATAACAAAAGAACACTATGCATAGAAGAGACCATGCATATCAAATTCAAAGAGGTCAAGAAGGACTTTGTTGATGATCCTGAAGAGCTGGAAGAGAACCTTGAGAAGCTGAATCTCAAGGAACCCTCAGAAAGTAAGCAGATGAAAGCGTAAGCTTCAAAAAGTAAGCTCTAGAACAAGGACTCTTCTAAAAGCTGCTCAGGACACCAAAGCCCTCAAAAAGTAATATTTCTAAACATGAAGATGAGCAATCTGAAGATAAAAGAGAAACTGGAGAACATCAAGGCTACAAAAACTACAGGGGAGTTTCTAATCTAGAAGCAGTTTCTCATAACAAAGTTCTAAGAGATATTTCCAAGGGTGTGAGAACAAGATTGTCCCTCTAAAATGTATCAAACCCCTACCATCGAGCTGAAATGTATTGAAGATGCCTGAAATGATCAAAGTTAGTTGGATAGTATGCAAGAGGAGCTAGACCAGTTTGAGAAAAGCAAAGTATAGATGCTTGGTGAAAAACCCAAAGGGAAGACCATTATCAGAATAAGATGGGTGTTCAAAAACAAGCTTGATGAAGCTAGGACAGTCATTAGAAACAAAGCAAGGTTGGTTGCACAAGGTTATAATCAATAAAAAGGAATTGATTATAATGAAACCTTCGCACTAGTAACTAGGCTTGAAGCCATAAAAATACTACTTGCTTTTACTGCCTATAAGGGATTTATTCTTTACCAAATGGATGTTAAGTCGGCGTTCCTAAATGGATTCCTCTCTGAGGAAGTATATGTGAAGTAGCCTCCTGGTTTTGAGAATGAAAACCTTCCCAGCCATGTCTTCAATTTAACTAAGGTACTTTATGGTCTGAAACAAGCTCTCTGAGCTTGGTATGAAAGGCTAAGTACCTTCTTACTGAAGAATGAGTTCAAGAAAGGTAATGTTGACACAACCATGTTTACTCTTGAGCAAAACAATCAGTTTCTGATAGTTCAAATATATGTTGATGACAATATATTTGGCTTCACTAGTCATTCTCTCTGTGAAAAGTTCAAAATTAATTTAGAGTAAATTTGAGATGAGCATGATGGATGAACTCAAGTTTTCCTCGGACTTCAAATAAAACAACAAAAGGAAGGAACTTTGATCTATCAAGAAAAGTATACAAAAAAGCTTTTGAAAAAGTTTAATATGGATCAAGCCAAACCTATGAGTAACCCCATGCACTATCTCAAGTCATTGATGCTGATGAGAATGGTGAAAAGGTATTAGAGAGCATGTATAGAGGAGATTAGTTCACTTCTGTATCTTACAGCAAGTAGACTAGACAGTCAATTAAGTGTGGGGATTTGTACTAGATTTTAATCTAACCCAAGGCAATCATACTTAAATACTGTTAAGGTAATAGCCCAGGCTGCCTTATGGATTGATGACTGGCTCTACAAAACTATAAACGGGTCTTTTCAGCTTGCTTTGTCCTCACTCACATGTTTTCTGGGAAAAATTCCTAGAGGTCACCTATCCCAAAATTGTTCCAAGTCAAGCATGCTTAACCATGGAGTTCTTTAGTGACGAGCTACTGAAAAGAAGATGCATCTTGTTAGTATAGGTAGTATAAATCAATTCATATAAGTCATCCTTAACTATATAGTTCCATACCTATACAGTTATTGGATCCCTTTTATTCTGATGTGTAATCTATTTATTCATGTACCCCTCCGCTTAGAAGCCTGTCAAGAGCCACTAATTATCCATGCCTTCTTGCATCGGTGATCACTCCCCGCCCTCGTCACCGGGTGTTACATACGTACTATCTTCCGCTTATTTTGTCCCTAAACACATCGTACTGGGAGAAGTACTGTTCTGATACCATTTGTAACAGCTCAAGCTGCCTTATGGATTAATGACTATCCTCACAAACCAACACGAGATCTTTTCAGCGTGCTTTGTCCTTACTCACACGCTTCCTAGGAACACTTCCTATAAGATCACCCATCCCAAAGCTCCAAGTCAAGCATGCTTAACCATGGAGTTCTTTAGTGATGGGCTACCGAAAAGAAGATGTATCTTGCTAGTATAGCAAAACAAATCAATTCGCATAAGTCATCCTCAACTATATAGTCTCATTCCTATACAGTTGTATGATCCTTCTCATTTTGGTGTATAATTGATTCATTCATGTACCCCTCCGCTTAGAAGCCTGCTAGGAGCCACTCATTGTCCGTGTCTTCGTGCATTAGTGATTACTCCCTGCCCTCGTCACTAGGCATTACATGCCCACTAGCTTCTGCTTGGTTCATCCCAAACCACACTGTACTGGGAGAGGTACTGCTTTGATACCATTTGTAACAGCCTAGGCTACCTTAAAAATTGATGACTATCTCCACAAACTAACACGGGGTCTTTTCAGCGTGCTTTGCCCTCACTTACATGCTTCATGGGAAAACTTTCTAGGAGATCACCCATCCCAAAATTGCTCCAAGTTAAGCATGCTTAACCATGGAGTTCTTTAGTGATGAACTACTGAAGAAAAGCTGTATCTTGTTGGTGTAGGCAGTACAAATCAATTTATATAAGTCATCCTCAACTGTATAGTCCTATACCTATACAGTCGTTAGATCCCTCTCATTCTAGTGTGCAATTGGTTCATTCATATATCCCTTCACTTAGAAGCCTACCAGGAGTCGCTCATTGTCTGTGCCTTCTTGTACTGACGATCACTCCCTGCCCTCATCACTGAACATTACAATTAAGAGAATATTAAGATATTTATCTGGTACTACTGATCTTGGCTTTTAGTATGGAAATGTACTTGTTGTGAGAATATAGGGTACTATAATGCTGACTTCACTGGAGACAGAGTAGAAAGAAAAACCAGTAATAGATGTTGTTATTACTTTGGAACAAGCCTCATCACTTGGTCATGCAAGAAGCAGGATACCATTGCTCTTTCTATAGCTGAAGCTGAATTTGTAACTGCTGCAAACTGTTGCACCCAGATGTTGTGAATAAGGAACCAGATGGAAGATTGTCACTTAAGATATTCCAAAATCCATATCTTTTGTGATAATATTGCTGCTATTGATCTTGCTAAGAATCTTATCCAACACTCTAGATCCAAGCATATTGATGTTAAACATCATTTTATCAAAGAACATGTTCCAAAACCATTAGTTGAAGATTGTTTTTGCTATTCAAAAATGCTTTTGAACCTTCAAAGCTTTTAAATTTGCTTAAGCATTCATGCATAAACATCTCTAGAATCTCCCTATCATGGCTCTAAACTGAAGCCCAAATGAAGATATCAATTTGCAAGACTTGAAGATTAGTTTGTACGACCAGAGAATTAGTTTACAACGCTAAAAAGTTAGCTTGCAAGCTCAGAAGGAAGAATGGATGATTAGAAAATGGGGTATATGATCTCACGGGGTTCAGAATCTGAAGTTGAATAAAATATGAGAAAGTAGTGTCATCTCAAGGGTTAGAAAGTAGATAAGTTTTAGAAAGTGGTTTCAAGTCTTAGAAACCACTGTCTCTGGAAGAAATGAAAAAGGCAGGATAATTCCTACTCTTTATTTAGTTTCTCTCTCCTACGCCGCCTCACCTTCAGTCTTTATATCCCATCACTTAAATAACTCCCTACTTCTCACACATCATACTTTACTCCCTCGTCTTCAACCTCAAACACCAAAACCTCAATTATTTCATCTTTTCATTCACAAATCTTCCTTCTCTGTAACCTTACCGTCTCTCAAATCTTCACCTCCTCTGTTCAACCCTCTCATACTAAACCTACAATGGCTAAAGGCAAACAGTTTGATAGATGTATTGCTTACATGGGAACACTGTTTATGTACTAGGAACCTCTACAGTAGCAATATTATGCTAACAATTTCTCATATAGAAAGCTAGCTCCTAGGAAAAGACTAAGTATGAACCGGGTCTTCATTTTACTAGAAGTCCTTACTTTTCAATGATAGGAAAGGTTCCTTAATATTTCTGATTGAGTTTTTACTGGGATGGTGACTGCCTTCTACTCCCAATTGGAGCAAACGTCCAAAACTATATTAATGACCTCTATTAGGAATATTGATATGGAAATAGGAGTCTTTGACACCTCCAACATCATCCAAGCACCAAACTTCAGAATCAGATGCTCACCTGAAGGAGATTGGTTTATAATTTTTAGAGTCTCGGCTAAAGAGAACTCTAGATATCTCACTGATTCTCCTAGATACCAACCTAGTAAGATAATGATGGGTTGCATTTATGCACCCATTCTGCGTCCTAACTCTGGACATTTTGCATTTGAATTGTATTTAATTGATGGTTAAATTACTGAATTTATACTTTGTCCTCAATACGCATCATTGGTTAATTTCATAGCTATAAACATTGTTTTTGGTGCATAATCATTTCTTGGAACTACTTTATGCTTTTAACCTTTTTGCGGGAGTATTATTTGATAATAGGGACTTCCAGGTTGGTGTATTAGAGTAGAAGAAGGACTCAAGAACATTGCTAAGGTTCTGATGCTGTCTAGTTTGACCTTTTGTTAGTGTTTTTTCCAATATCTGAAGCTACAAATATTCGATTGCGGTGATTCTTGTAGTGTTAGAAAGCTTATTCAAAGCGCTACAAGGGTTATTTGAAGGTTCAAGAGCTAATTCAAACGTTTGGAGCCTCAAAATAGGCTTGGAAATGTGCAGTTGACCACTCCAGTGGTCAAAGACCGCCCAAGAAGTTAACAGATGGAGCCAATTTTTGGAAAGTATGCTCACATGAAGAAATCAAGCATGCTTTGAAGATTAGATGACACATGCTTCAAAAAGTATGCTCACATAAAGAAATCAAGCATGCTCTGAAGACCAGATGACACACCACTATCAGTCATTACTTTCACCAAGTTTGTATCTTAAAACAAACAATGATCAAGGGTGTGAAGGCTCTTTATTCACCAAGGAAATGGTATCATAATTCATAAAGTACACATTTCAAGACAGTGAAATCTACATCACATAGAAGGAGGGAAAATTTGAAATTCAAATTCAAGATTGCTTATAAAAAGTCAAATCCCAGTGTTAGAACTGGTTAATCATCTATTCTGCTTTTAAAGTCAAATGTCAACATGCTCTAGAAGAAAGTGTTCAGAAACCATGGTTTAGAAAGTAAGAGTTAGTCTCTAAAGAACATAAGAAATCTCTTTATCTCACAACGGCTTCTGGAGGCTGATCTGACAAAGTAAAAAGGCTACTCTTCTAGACCTCCTTTCCAAGATACAAATAGATAATCAACATGTGTCCTTGGAAGGTCTTTTTGAAGGCAACGGTCTCATGGAAGACCTCTATATATAGAGATGCTATACTTTTCACAGATACAAGAACTTACGCTGAATAAAAAAGCAAAAACGCTGTCAAGTTTTCTCTTCCTTTAGTTTTTCACTGTCTATAAATCGTTTTCTTTGTTCAAAATCTTCTTTCTACACTTCATTAATCATACTGTCTTTTGAGGAAGAATTTTCTTTGAAAGAAGTTATTCGAGATTTTTAGGAGTTTTTTATTGTATATTCAAAGAAATCTTGAGTGTAGGTCAGTTTAAGTGGCAACCTAAACTTGTAACCATTGTAACCTTGATCCGGTAGAGATCAATATGAGATAGCTCGAAGAGGCTTGTTAAATACTACTTGCAACATGACAGTAATCAAGTCTTACTGGTCATGGGTTTAGCTTGGAGAGGGTAGTTCAAGACTACTCAGTTCAGCTTGAAAAGGCTAGTAAAGAACTACTTGGTGTGAGACAGTAGATGTTTCTACTAGTCGATTGGACAAAGCTTGAAAAGGCTGCTGAAACGACTATCTTGACTCTTTCTTTGGTTGGAGGAAGAAGTATTAAAACTCAATAGTAGTTGAGAACTAGATGTAGGTAGGATTGGCCGAACTAGTATAAATCCTTTTGTGTTCATTTTTCTCTCTCCTTTATCTTGTATTTTTTTGTTCTTATTTAAGTTTGAAGCTTTCAAAAATCTCTTTGCCATCTTACCTTTTTCAAAAGTTTGAAGCTTTTTTAATCAAGTTCAGAAAACTAGTTTCCTGAAGGTGCTTAATGTTATTTTTCACTGTATTACAAGTTCATCTTGATAGCATTTTCAGTTTTTTTTTCTTCAGATTTTTAGTAAAGACAGAAAAGGAAAAACACGATTCAACTCCCTTCTCGTGTGACTTTCTACTTAGAAGTGGCATCAGAGCTTGGCCTCTAAAGGATTGAACATTCTAATGATTGCAGAGGTAAAGATCCGAGGAATACATGGCCTAAAACAACATTCACATGGCTGAAGGGCATTCTATCAACAGACCACCATTCTTTGATAATGGAGACTATGATTTTTGGAAGGATAGAATGGAGTTATTCATAAAATACACAAGTCTTGACTTGTGGGAAATCATACAAGAAGGAGACTATATTCCAAAGGAGGAAACTCCAGGAACTGATGATGTACCTTTAGTATCCAGAGATATCTTGAGAAGTAAATGGATAGATTTGCAGAAAACCAGAGTTCAACTGAACTCAAAAGCTAAATACCTTCTTACGTGTGCACTAAGCAAGGCTGAATACGACAAAATCATTGCTTGTGTCACAGCTAAAGAAATATGGGATAGACTTCACATGTTACATGAAGGGACTAATCAAGTGAAGGAAACAAAGATCAACATGCTGGTTCATCAGGAAAATATTGATGAAATGACTACCAGGTTTATGCATATTGTAAACTAGCTTAAAGGTCTTGGTAAAAGATATTCTAACTCAAAAATGGTTAGAAAGGTCTTGAGAAGTCTTCCTGCAAAATAGTTGACTAAAGTCACAGCCATTGCTGAACCAAAATACCTTTAAACTCTTAGCTTGGATGCACTTACTGGGTTTCTAAAAACCCATGAAGTGGTGTTCTCTGACATGCATGGAGAATCCAGCAAAAAGAGCGAATCCATGGCTTTAAAATCTTCTCATCAAAAAATCAACAAAGCTAAAGCAATAGAAGTTGTTGAAACCTCTAATGAAGAGGATGAGACAGATGGTGAGGGTGGAATGAGCTTTCCATGCTAGTTAGAAAAACTCCAAACTCTGGAAAGGAAAAGCGAAGAAAAAAAGAGACACCAATTTCAAAAAGGATAGAAGAGGAAGGTCGAAATCTGAAGTCATCATGCACTATGATTGTGGAGAAAAATGACACTACAGAACAGAATGTCCAAAGTTTAAAGGTCCAACAAAAAGATTCAGCCCCCAAAAAGAAAAGCATGTTGGCAACATGGAGTGAATCAGATGAAGAAAAGGAAGAATTAGAAGATCAAGAAGAAATGGATATTGGAAATCTGTGTATGGCAGGATATTCTTCTGAAGGTGACTCTGAGGTAAATAATGCTGACTCTGATCTTTCTTATGATGAGCTTATCGCTTTATAAAGAGTTGCTTGAAGACTGTAAAACTCTTTCCTCTCATTATCTCAGTCTGAAAAAGGAACCAAAAATACTATTTTAGAACTTAAAATGGTCAAATCAGAAGCTAAGAATCTAAGGTTGGAATTTAAATATAAAACTTATAGCCTTAGAATCTGAAGCTGCAAATACGAATGAAAACACTCAAAAAGTCATCTTTGAGATTGAAAGAACTTCTAAGCTTCTCAAAACTAACCTTGAAAAAATGGTGAATGGATCAAGAAATCTTGATCTAATGTTTGGTAGTCAAAGACCATATTTTCAAAAGGCCGGATTGGGATATGAAGAAAAGCTTGATAAAAAGGGAAAATCAACTTCATAAACCTAAAAGAAAACCTCCTTTCACTATTTATTTTAAGAGGGGACATCTACTTTACAAATGCTTTATGAATAAAAAGTATGTCATAAAAGTTGGATAGTCCTCATTTCATACTAACTCCAGAGGACCCATCCAGATATGGGTACCTAAAATGAAAAATGTATTCATTGCAGGTATGCCGAAGGATGCACATGGAACCTGAAAAACAAATGGTACATAGACAGTGGCTATTCTAGACAGTGGTTCAAAAATATACGACCAAAAAAATCAAGATCCGTAAGATTTTCAGATGGAGGTAAAGCTAAGGTCATAGGCATAGGAGATGTTGGTAAGGATGATTCTCACAAAATTTCAGATGTCTTATTAGTTGATGGTCTGGCTCACAATCTTTTAAGTATTAGCTAGTTTTGTGACTATGGTTTTAATGTCATCTTTAATGCTCATACTTGCAAAGTAGTATGTCCTACTTCAAATAAGGAAAGAGGCATGATAATACATATGTATTATCCTTGGATGATTTAAGAGATCAAAATGTAAAATGTGTCACATCTTTCACAAATGATAAGTGGTTATGGCATAAGAAGCTTGGGCATGCTCATATGAAGCTTATTTCTAAGCTGTCTCAGAGAGAACTCGTTAGAGGCTTTCCAAAAATCACATTTGATAAGGATTCAACTTGTGATTTTTGTGAGAAAGGCAAGCAAATCAAAGCTTCTTTCCATAGTAAACATGTGGTTTAAACTTCTAAATCACTTGAGCTGTTACATGTGGATCTTTTTGGTCCTACCAGGACTGGCAGTCTAGCTGGAAAGAAATATTGCCTTGTTATAGTGGATGATTACTCCAGATTTACATGGGTTATTTTTCCAGCTTCTAAGGATGAGGTCTTTGAGAGGTTCAAAGTTTTTGTAAAACGAGTTTGTATTGAAAAAGATTCTCAAATCAGCATTATTAGATCTGATCATGGTGAAAAATTTGAGAATCATGGTTTTAATGAGTTTTGTGAAAAACATGGCATTCTTCACGAGTTTTCTGCACCTAGAACCCCCCAAGAAAATGGGGTAACTAAAAGGGAAGATTGAAGCTTGCAAGAAATGGCCAGAACTATGCTTTTGGAAAGTGGTTTGTCAAAAGGTTTTTGGGCAGAGGCTATAAATACCTCATGCTATATTCAAAACAGAATCTTTCTTAGGCCAATTCTAAAAAAAACTCCCTATAAGCTATGGAAGGGCAGAAAACCCAACATATCATATTTTCATATCTTTGGCTTACCTAGTTTTATTCTTAACGCCAAGGACAAACTTGCCAAGTTTGATCCAAAATCTGATGATGGTATCTTTTTAGGTTACTCTTTTGTGTCTAGAGCTTACAGGGTATACAACTAGAGAACTTCTTGCGTAGAAGAAACCATTCATATAAAATTCAAAGAGCTCAAAAAGGACTTCAGATAACTTGCTCAAGTCACCTAAAATATCAGAAAGTGATGTTCTGATCATCAATTAAAGCAATCTGAAGATGAAGAAGAAGTTGAGATATTTCAAAGTCACAGAAACTATAGGGGAGTTTCTGATTTAAGAACAGTTTCTCAAAACAAAGTTCTCAGAGATATTTCTAAAGGTGTAAGAACTGAATCATCTCTTAGAAATATATCCAACTATGCCTTCATCTCCATCATTGAGCCTAAGTGCATTGAAAAAGCTTTGAATGATCAAAGTTGGGTGGATGCTATGCAAGAAGAACTGAATCAGTTCGAGAAGAGCAAAGTCTGGGATCTTGTTGAAAAACTGAAAAGAAAAACCATCATCAATACTAAATGGGTGTTCAAAAACAAGCTAGATGAAGCAGGAAAAGTTATCAGGAACAAAGCAAGATTGGTTACATAAGGTTATAATCAATAAGAAGGAATTGATTATGATGAAACCTTTGCACCAGTAGCTCAGCTTGAAGCCATCAGAATGCTACTTGCTTTTGCTGTCTACAAGGGATTCACTCTCTACCAAATGGATGTTGAGTCTACGTTTTTTAATAGCTTTCTCTTCGAGAAAGTATATGTAAAGCAGCTTCCCGATTTTGACAATGAAAACTTTCCCAACCATGTCTATAAGCTAATAAAGGCTCTCTGTGGTTTTAAACAAGCCCCACGAGCTTGGTATGATAGACTAAGCATCTTTCTGCTTAAGAATAGGTTCAAGAGAGGTAATGTTGACACTACTCTTTTTACTCTTAGTCAAGAAAATAACTTTCTGATAGTTCAAATATATGTTGATGACATTATATTTGGAGCTTTTGATCATTCTCTCTGTGAAAAGTTTTCAAATCTGATGCAAAGTGAATTTGAGGTGAGTATAATGGGTGAACTCAAATTTTTCCTAGGTTTACAAATAAAACAATAAAAGGATGGCATAGTGATTTATCAAGAAAAGTACACAAAAGAGCTTTTAAAGAGGTTCAATATGGATCAAGCAAAACCTATGAGCACCCCATGCATCCGATCCTTCTCAAATCATAGGTGCTGATGAGAATGGTGAGAAAGCATTAGAAAGTAATTATTGAGAAATGATTGGTTCACTACTGTATCTTACAGTGAGTAGACCTAACATTCAGTTAAGTATGGGAATTTGTGCAAGATTTCAATCTAATCCAAAACAATTACACTTAAATGTTGTCAAAAGAATCCTTCGTTATTTATCAAGTACTACTAATCTTAGCTTGTGGTACAAGAGAGGGTCTTCTTGTGATATTGTAGGATACTGTGATCTTGATTATGCTGGAGATAGAGTCAAAAGGAGAAGCACTAGTGGTTGCTATTGCTTTTTTAGAGAAAACTTGATTACATGGTCATGCAAAAAGCAAAATAATATTGCTCTCTCCACTGCTGAAGTCGAGTATGTAGCTACTGCTAACTACTGTTCTCATATGCTATGGATAAGAAATCAACTAAATGATTATCACTTGAGGTACTCTAAAATTCCCATCTTCTGTGATAATACAAGTGCTATAAATCTTGCAAAGAATCCTATTTAGCACTCTAGATCCAAACATTTTGACATTAAACATCATTTTATTCATGATCATATTCAAGAAGGCGATATTGAGTTATTATTTGTAAATACTGAAGATCAAGTGTCAGATATATTCACAAAGCCACTAGCTAAAGATCGTTTTTGCGTTTTGAAAAAGCTTTTAAACTTAATCATTTTCAAATCTGCATAGTTTTTCATGAGTAAACCTTCTCTGGGTTCTCTCTCTTCTCCTTTTCTCTCTCAAACTGAAGTCCAAAAGGACAAGATGTTAGTTTACAAGACCAAATACATTTATTGAAGGTCAGAAAGTAGTTTAGAAAGAAGATGGATATCTCAGGTATATGCAGATAGGCAAATGTTGAGTCAGAAAGTGCAAAGTAAAGATCAGAAAGAAAGTATTTTAGAAAATGAACTCAAAAGTCAGAATTTTTTTTTTGAAAAATCAATGATGAGGTGAGATAATTCCCTTCTTTTAAGCCTTTATCTCTCCCACGTCGCCTCACCTTCTATCAATTATATCACATCACTTAAATAATTTCCACTCCCTACACGTTATTACTTCTCCTTTAAAACATAAATCCTAAACGTTTTATCTTCTCACAAAAACTTCACCCTTATTAACCTCTTTCTTCTTCCAAGCCTCAACCTTTGCTTTTCTATACTCCTTATCATTTGATCATGACTGAAGGAAAGCACTCTTCTAGATGTATAGCTGAAATGGGAACCTTTCAAATGTTCTTAGAACTAATACATCAAGGCTTTTATAAAGAGAACTTCTTACGACGTCCAATAGTACTAGGAAAAAGGCTAACACAAGTGCTAATGGCTCAGGTTCTTGTTCTTCTTGAAGTCTCCTCCTTTCATGGATGGGGAAGGATTTCTTGATTTATTTGACCGAGTCTTCTCCAGAATGGTCACTGCCTTCTATTATCAACTGGTTCAAGTGACCGACTCTGTGCTAACCTTATATATAAGAGGAGGGGACTTAGAGTTAAGCATCATGGATCTCTCCAACATCACTCATGGTCCTGATGAAGGACTTAGATGCTTGACTGAGGCAGAATGGTTTACAACTCTTGGTGTTACAGTAGAAGAGGTTTCCAATTGTCTTACTGTGGTTTCTAAACATCATCCAAGCAAGATCACTACAGCTATGCTAAACACAAATGCAATGCAAGTCTTTACAGTTATTCAATTTTCCTTGCTTCCTCATTTAGGTAGCACCCACCTTTTGGTTGGGATGGATTGTATGTTGCTCTTCTGTTTATTGACAAAATGAAGAGTTAACTTGCCTAGACTCATATCTAATCATATGCTGAGTGCTATCTCTTCTGAGAAAAAAAATTGCTATTGCACCTTATGAGATTTTGCTGATCAAAATCTTTGAGTACTTGCATTACCTTCTTGCAAATGAGTGGTATAAGTACATGGAAGGTATAGAGTACACCTTCAACTCTTTTAGAACCCTAAGGAGACCAACCGGTGCTATTCCCTCTGGTGTTAGAAGATGAAGTTTAAGAATCAAGGATGCAGTCGTTGAAAAGGTAGCCACAGAAGCTGAAGGCAGAAAGGGTAAAAGGAAAGTAATCATTTTTAAGGACAGTTCAGATGACAGCAGGAGACCAGAAATTATCATTAGATATGGAGGTGCTCCCTCTAGCACCAACATGACCTTTGATTCTGAACACAATTCATCTTCTAAGATGGAACCAATACTCGCTTGAAGCCAACACTCGCCGACAAGAAGCATTACTTTAGGACATACTTCGCAAAGTAAGGCGATAGGGCTGATGATGGTGCTACTAGTGTCCAGCACATTCCTTTTTGTTGATGACAAAAGAGGAGGAGAAGAATATCGAAGAAAAATCTTATTGTGCTGAGAAATACAGGGGGAGATGAAGATCAAAATGAGGGGGAGCTTATCCAAAGAACTTTTTTTGTATAACCATTTTTAGCATTTCTTTTAACAACTCTGTCATTATCTTTTACTCTTTGCTTTTATCTCTTATATCTTTTTATCCTTTTCATTTTTTTTAGTCTTTTACGTAAGTTTAATGGATGATCCTTTGCTTGTGATTTTATATGCATTCACTGCTTCTGTTAAATATGGATGGTCAAAGGCGTGTTGAAAAGGATCTAATCAGGATATTATGTCATAAGTATTACTTGTTAAGTTTCATGCACAAAGAACTTCAGAAAGTTCACTTCTTTTGACTAAAAATCAAGCTAGTTGTTTCAATCAAGGCTCAAATACGATCAAAACACTTATTTGATACCTTCAGAAAGTACATTAGGCCTGAACATACATGCAAAATAGCAACAGTTATGATCCAAGTCACTTAAGGCCAAAATTTTTTTTGAAAATCTATATCACGCTTTAAGAAAAGAAACTTCCTGAAAGTCTTTCTTTCTAATATTTTGAAAGAATATACTTATCCTGTTTGCTTTTCTGTAATATTTCGTTCAATTATCTCTTCAAAAGATTTTCCTCAAATTGGTTTGTCATCATCAAAAAGGGGGAGATTGTTAGCTCCAGAACCCTTGTGTTAATATGTTTTGAATGACAACAAAGCCAATTGAAAGAAAATGCTTTGAAGAGCGACTGATGTTTCTTTTTAAGCTTCTTGTAAGAATTTAACAGGTTCTGCCATTTAGCAAGTATAAGGCTTATACATATGAGAATATACTTTTCTCTATGCATGTGTAAACATGTTTGTCTTATAATATGAGATTTGAACGATTATAGAAGTGAAATTATATCCTTATCTAAGCATTGAAGGCTAAACAATCGGAGAAGACTCCAGCGCTTCAAGAAAATGAGCTATTGAAACTTCAGAAAGTATCACTGGATATCAAAAAGTATGCTCACATAAAGAAATCAAGCATGCTCTGAAGACCAGATGACACACCACCATCATTCATTACTTTCACAAAGTTTGTATCTTAAAATGAACAATGATTGAAGGTGTGAAAGCTCTTTATTTACTAGGGAAATGATATCATAATTTACAAAGTACTCATTTCAAGACAGTGAAATCTACATCACACAGAAGGATGGAAAATTTAAAATTTAAATTCAAGATTGCTTATGGAAATGTCAAATCCCAATGTTAGAACCGATTAATTATCTATTCTGCCTTTAAAGCCAAATGTCAACATGCTCCAGAACCCAGAAGAAAGTGGTCAGAAACCATGGTTTAGAAAGTAAGAGGTAGTCTTTAAAGAACATTAGAAATCTCCTTTATCTCACAATGGCTTCTGGAGGCTAATTTGACATAGTAGAAAGGCTATTCTTCTGGACCTCCTTTCTAAGATATAAATAGATAATCAACATGTATCCCTAGAAGGTCATTTTGAAGGCAACGGTTTCATGGAAGACCTCTATATATAGAGATGTTGTACTCTTCACAGATACAAGAACTTATGCTGAACAAAAGAGCAAAAATGCTGTCAAGTTTTCTTTTCCTTTGGTTTTTCATTGTCTGTAAATCATTTTCTTTATACAAAATCTTCTTTCTACACTTTATTGATCATACTTTCTTCTGAGGAAGAATTTTCTTTGAAAGAAGTCATTCAAGATTTTCAGGAGCTTTTCATTGTATATTCAAAGAAATCTTGAGTATAGGTCAGTTTGATTAGCAACCCAAACTTGTAACCGTTATAACCTTGATCCAATACAGATCAGTGTGGGATAGCTTGAAGAGGCTTGTTAAATACTACTTACAACATGATAGTAACCGAGTCTTACTGGTCATGGGTTTAGCTTAGAGAGGCTAGTTCAACACTACTCAGTTCAGCTTAAAGAGGCTGGTAAAGAACTACTTGGTGTGAGATAGTAGAAGTGTCTACTGGTTGATTAGACAAAGCTTGAGAAGGCTACTGAAAAGATTATCTTGACTCTTTCTCTAGTTGGAGGAAGAAGTAGTGAAACTCAATAGTGGTTGAGAACTGAATGTAGGCAGGATTGGTTGAATCAGTATAAATCCTTCTGTGTTCGTTTTTCTTTCTCCTTTATCTCGTCCTTTTTTTTGTTCTTATTTAAGTTTGAAGGCTTCAAAAATCCCTTTTCCATCTTACCTTTTTTAATCGAGTTCAGAAAGCTAGTTTTCTGAAGGTGCTTAATGTTATTTTCCACTGCGCTACATGTAACACCCTGATTTTTCTGTCTGAGAAAAAATGACCAAAATGCCCCTAAGGTCATTTTCCACCCGGAATTCGAGGATAGCCGGCCCGACAGTCCTCGAAGGGTCAACTCAATGTTTAAAAGGGATTATATGGTTTTTGAATGATTTTGGAAACGAAAATCTTGTTTTCTGCAGTTTCGGGTCAAAATGACCAAAATACCTTTATAGCGTTTTTACGTGGGTAAAAGTGCCGTTCAAACCTGAAACTTTCCCTAAGGGTTTAAAATGATGTTTTCAGGTATTTAAAAGTATCTGTTTAAGTCCCGGTGGTCCTGGGTAGTTTTTATGAAAAATTACGATTTTACCCCTTTGTAGTGCATTTTGGGCCTAATGATATGATAGGCAAAACCTAAGCAATATTAGGCTCTAATTAAAGATTAGTAAATTCTAATCACTAATTTAGAGCCAAAATAATTAATTGAGGTTAATTAGAACCTAAGATTGCTTAGAGAAACTCAAAGCTCTTTTCTAGTTTTAATTCTTTGAGAAAAGAATCTAGAAATAGTATTTTCTCTCTCCAATTCCTAAATCAAGGAAACATGTTGGCATTGGATTCCAAGTTAATAAAGTTTGACTTCATTAATTTAGTAAAATCACCTCCTAAATCTAGTCTTACAAGTCTCTAATTACATCTTAAGTCACCTAAACACTTTCTCACAAATTCCTAATCCTAAGCTTAATCAAAGTTACACCTAAACACACATCCTAACCCACAATTAAGGAACAACTTGTTCTCTAAGTTCTTCTAGAAAGGCATGGCCACCCATACCTCCCTCATGGCTACCCATACCACACCATGCCTTGCACCATGCTTAAGCCCATACTTGAACCCATACTTGGCCATGCCTTTGAATGACCACAACCATACTTTGAAGAGATATTTTCTTCCTTTCCCTCCATGAAGATTTCAACCATTCCTTCCATTCTTACACCCTTGATGTTGTTTTTCTATAAATACCATGTCTAGATGGACTTGGTTTTACTTTGGTTCATTTGCTAAGTTTGGCTTCAAAAGTAGTTCTAAGTTTTTTCTTTTTCTCTCAAGAGTTCTTTCATCATCTTCTTCTTCTTCTTCTTCTTACTCACCAAGAACCACCACTTCTCAACTATACACAATCTTCTAAACACTTAGCCTTGCCTTTCTAAGGATCAAGTTTAAGAACCACAACTTTCTTCTTTTCTTTTTCCTCCTTGGCCGAAAATATCATCAAGCTCCAAGGGAGATTTTCCTTTCATCCTTTGCTCAATACCAAGTCCTTTTCATCTCCAAGAAAACATACCTTGGTAGGGATTTGTTTTATTAAATTTATTTATCCTTTAAAGTCTTGTTTAAAATGAGTTTTGTTGGTTTCTCTTGGCTTCTTAGAACTTCTTTTCCTCTCTTTATGTTTCGGCTTTGGAGCCTTTCTTCAAAGAAAAATATTGGCTTGATGATGAGGGTTCAAGGGGTTGATCATGAGAATCACCACTTGTGTAACCTCTAAAGCTTAAAAACTTAGTTTTTGAACTAAGAAGCATTTCGATTTTTCCTTTCCTTTTCTTTGGTTCTAGTTTTGGTTTTTAAAACTTGTTTTGGTTGGAAAATGACTCAAGGATGAGAGCACATGATGTTGGTGTTGATGTATCATCAAGATCATGGCCTCTAGAGTTTCAAAGTTTCATCCTTTCTCCTTCATGGTTTCAACCATGGTTTCCTTTTCTTTGATATTTTGGTTTTGTCACCAAAGACATGGTGAGATGGTTTCTAAAACTCAAAGCTTGGTTTTCTAACTTGATCCATTTTCAGTTCTTTAAATAATATTAATATTTAATTAGTTTCTTTAAGTCCATTTCCTTGAGCTTGATGATGATGTTCAAACCATAAGGTTTCCTTGTAACCTTGGTACAAGAACTCTAAAGTTTGCTTTACCTTGTTGAGATGAGTTGGGGTTGAGGTTTATGCTTCTTTAAAGTCTTGAATGAGCTCTAGCAAGATATAAAATGAACTTGCATATTTATATTTCAAGCCTTGCATATTTATTTTCCAAGTCTTGCATATTTATATTTCAAGTTCTTGCATCTCATATTTACTTTCCTATGTCATCACTAAGCTCTAAAGATTAAAGAAAAGGACTTACATTATCACGTTTAAGTTTCAAGCCTTTCATTTCACGTTTATATTTCAAGTCATCACTTAAGAACTTAAAGATTTAAAATGAGAGCTTGCATATCACCTAATTAATCTCAAAGCCTTTCTATTTCGACCTTAAAGTCGATTGTTGCTGGGCCTAGAGTACTAAAATAAAGAATTGAACTTGCATATTTATTTTCAAGTCTTGCATATTTACTTTCAAGTCTTGCATATTTAATTTCAAGTTCTTGCATTTTATATTTACTTTAAAGCTCTCACTTTACTTTATAATGAAGAATAAAATGGAATGCATAGCACGTTTATATATTTGTCATTACTTAAAGAACCTAGAGCTCAAAGACTTGCCCTTTTTATCTCAAGATAAAGGTGGTTGTGGAAACATCCTCATGGATGCATATTTCGGCCATGTGATGATGACGAGCTTGGTGTGAGTCTCATCTAGTCACAAGAGCCAACAACCTACATTCTAAGATTTTCATTAGACCTCAAGAGTTTTATAAAATTATTACCAATGATATTTATAAATTAAACCTCTCCTAGGAATGTTTTAAACTAGCTACTGTCCTATGGCTATTCTTAGTCCCTTTTGTGAAATCAAATGGTTTTCAAAGAGTTTTAGAAATCCTAAAATGATTCCAAGAGAAACTAGCAATTTATATGTCTTGAAAATGTGAGATTATGTGTTCTATGGAATCTATGCTTTTTGATTCTGCCATGACATGTTTGCTGCTGTATAATGATGTTTTGACATGTTAGAATATGTAAAAATTATATGTGTTAGGGTAGGAAGCTTTCTATGCATGTTAGGAAAGAAACTAGTCTTACTGATAAACCGTAAAGTTGAGTTTTAGCATAGTTTTGACCCATTTATTTTTAGTCACTGCCAAAACTATTTTAATGGGATAATATTCAGTTTAGGGTTGATTAATCATGACAAATTTGGTAACATTTGATGTAGGATTGATTTTTAGTACCTATAGAGAAACTAGTAACTAGAAAACCGTAAAAGTACAATTCTAAAAACACTTAGATCATTTAACTTTCTGTTTCTGTCCAGAAACCTTATAATGTAGTAAAAATGGTTTATAATTAGTTCATAGGCATAGGAATGCCCCATAAATGGTTTAGATTTAATTTATAGAGCCTTAGGCGAAGACAGAACCGAGAAAGGGTCTAAAACGTAAGTTCCAGAACCCCGTAATCATAAAAATGTAATTCTGCCCGTAGAGTATGATGCTGCCCAGATTTACTAATAAACAAAAATGCTAGTAAAAATTATTAGTTGTGAACCCTTAGGAGCATAAGAGGTTGATAGAGAATGATAGAATAATTATATCTTAAGTTTAGAACCCGTAAGGGTCAAAGCATACGACACCATAGGTCCCAAAACATAATGAGCTTTATGACTTCAAGTGGATGTATGTTTAATTATGAGAATGACTTGAGCATGGCATATACATTAGCTGAGCCCAGTCCTTGATTTCGGCAAACTGGTTAGGAGCATGCTATCTTTTAAGAATGTTAAAGCAATGAATGTGATGACGTATATGCTATGATGAGTTTGACTATATGACTTGATGTCTTATGGCGGAGCTGAATGGCTATGCATGCTCTATATGTTTCGTGGCATAAAGCAAGTTTGAAGGAAATCCAGTGTACACCGTTACGCTGTCGAATATCCCATCAAACTTGAGGATATGATAAAAGTTTGCGAAAACTCCTGGGTGACACCGGTTCGGCCGAGCACCACCAAGAAAGGTTCTGGGTGACACCGGTTCGGCTGAGCACCCCTAGAACAGATGTGATATAACACTAAGACGCATTCCTCCCACTATGGTGGGGAGGAAACAAATCCGTGACGGTATTGACATTTAGCTTGCCAAAGTAGACAATCCGTTGTGTACTAGATACCAGTAGAGCATTTCTAAGAAGGAAATGATCCTAAGATAGGTGATCCAAGAAAGTTATGTATACCCCCTCTATTAGCCCATATTAAATCTAGTGACGACTAGTTAGGATTGAGCTCATTCCTAGGCGATAGGTGAGATGTAGTTTGGTGACCAGATTATCACTGGGCCGATGAGTCGGTTGGATTTTTGGTGGATATGTTATGAGGGTGGTCTTTAAGAAAAAGAACTTAAGAGTTTGACTTATGAGAAAGATGTCACATGAAAAGTATTGTGCCTTTTTATGCCACGTATATGATTTATGTTTCCTTATGATGTGCCCAAGTATTATGATTTTCATGTTAAAATGCATATTGTATTGCCATGCATTCATCGAATATCTGTTGTATTCATGTCATTAAGACTCATACTAAAAGACACCCACTTCGGATAAATAGATTTGAAAAGTCTAAAACCAAACCTTATGCATGTACACCTTTTTTCATAATTAAAACTGAGGTGGCTAGGGACGACGATGATGATACTTATGTTAGAGTCGGGAACCCCTACTGAGAATCTTGAATGAGTTTTTCATCCATTTCTCTTCTTCCGTGTCGTCTATAGACGAGGATTACAACGAGGTTCATGACTTCTTCTAAGGCTCGTGCTTAAGGGTCACGCTAGAAAATGGAGCAAAGGGTAGCTGTGGGAGCATAGATAGCTTAGCTTTTGGGTTGACACTTATCCAACCTCACAGGTGGATAAGGATCACTTCATATACATATGGGCATATTTTGATGTAAATGAAGTTACAAGGATGCTAGTAAATTATGTATCTATGAAGATGTAATGATATTATGATTGTTATGTATAATACTATGTTTCATGATTATGAATGGTGTGATTACTTTCCTTGCATGTTATGGTTACAACGAACATTAGGTTAGCGTGCGGCTCACATTTTAATTTCAAGTTTCAAAAAGAAAAAATTATTCATATTTTCTGCTATGTATTTTAATAAAAGGTTTTAAAGAATGAGTTTAAAAGAGTAATAGACTAATGGTTAACCTAAATACGTTCTAGAAGTATTGGGTTAAAAATTAGGATGTTACACTACAAGTTCATCTTGATAGCATTTTTAGTTTAGTTTTTCAGATTTTCAATAAAGGCAGAAAAAGGAAAAACACTATTCAACCCCCTTTTTCTTGTGACTTTTTGCTTATAGATAGGAGCAGGAGCAACTTTTGGGGATGGCTTTGAAGAAGGTGTAAGAATATCAAGTGGAACCATCTCCCTTGAGTGAGGCGATTCAATCCTAGAATCATCTTGTACAGCAGGTGGAGGTAAGTGAGCTCACTCAGGAGCTTTGGTAGGTGTGGTAGTGGCAGAAACTGAAGTAGGAGGATTAGGGATAGGCTCGGCAACAACAACAACTATCGTTTGTTCTAAGGAAGGAGCAGAAACATCTTGTTCAGGAGCAGAGTCAGCAATATGCTTCCTTAAAAAGGCTTCAAGCAGTCTAGCAATTTTTTCCTCCACTTGAGTTATGCGAATGCAAGGAGAAGGTTGAGGCACCACAAGAACAATTTCCATCTGAGGCTCAGATGCTTCTTCTTCAGGTTCTTCCGCAATTGGTTCCATATTGGAAAATACCTTATTTATAAAGAAGTGCAGTCCATCTATCTCCCTTTCTTTTGATTATTGCTTTGGTTCCTCAAACTTTGACATGATTTCCAAAACTTGGCTAATGGTCATGAAGTCTTCAGAAACATCAAAAGTTGACTCATCTGAAACTGTAGGAATAGGACCAGAGGTGTACCCATATTGTTGACCTATGGGTTGAGAGGGTAGCTCTTTGATAACCACAAAGGGTTTAGGAACAGAAATTGCTCTTCTGGTACTTGAGCCCTAAATTCTTTTCTAGTCTTGCCTCCTTAACCAGACGGCTTGACTTCTATGAGCTTGTTTTAATAGGAAATGACCGAGTCTTTTTCTTAGACTTGAAGGAATTGATGGTGTAGTCAGTTTCTAGAACATACTCAAACTATTCTTCAATAAGAGGGTATTGGAAGTATTGGAAGACTTTTGTCAGTAGCATTCCATAGGGTACAGATGCGATTCTTCTCTTGTCCTTGATAATGGCACTAAGCATGTAGTCTATTATCAGTTTAGGCAAGTTTACTTTCCATTTGCTCATTAGACAGAAAAGTAACATAAAATCCATTCCTATTAGAACATCAGTGCTTCCTCTCTTGGGAAGAACAGTAAATTGAACTATAGAGAATACTTTTCTTACCTTAGAGATGAGTAGGGCAGTGGTAATAGTATGAGGTTTATATCTCATGGAATCAGTGAATCATTTTGATACTTCCTCAGCACTCACCCCAAGAGCGTTTGCCTAGTCTTCGTGAGTAAGACAAGTAACTCCAGCATCAAGCACCCTGATAACAGCTGCCAGGTTTGACAGCTCAATCTCCATGAAAACATCTCTGATTGTTGTGGAGAGAATGGTCCGATTCTTTTCTTCTAGAAAGCAATAGAAGACAGTGACTATTCCTAGAAAGACTCTATCTGAGATATCAAGAAAGTATTCCCATAAGAAAATACTTCTCTGAGTATCTGAACTTGGTTCAATAAGGCATTGCGTGGCCTTTTTCCAGGAGTGATGGTTTTCCAAGAAATGTTTTCTTCATATGCCTCCTACATATGTGGCTCATTATACATGGGAAATGCTCCCCATCTTGATGTATCTTTCTCTATCTCTTGACCTTCAGCCATAATGGAGATTTTTGTAAGAGAAGGAAGGTGAGCTAGGGTTTGGTGAAATAGGAGAGAAAGAACAAGAGTAGAAAAGATGGTACAGAACAGAGAAGAAAAACAAAAGCGGTAGCAGAAGCTATGGTATGTGAAGATGCAAAAGGGATTTCAGGAAAGGAATGGCTAGAGAGATGGTTTAGTAGTCGAGGTTAGGGTGGTGAGAAAAAAAAACCTTGTTTTAGAAGATGAAGGTTAAAGTGAAGGTGAAGATGAGACATGGAGGTTAAAGAGATATGACATGTCTGAAGGTAAAAAGCAACGTAGAGAGAGAAACTCTGACATAGTGGGTACAAAAAATTCTGCCTTTTCATTCTTCTTACAGAAAGAGAGTCTTTTGACTTTTGATCCTCATTTTCTGAAGGAGTTACTTTTTGAGCCTTCACAGTTTGCATTTTGACTTCCAGAGGAACTTATGTAACTTTTCCCTGACTCTTCTTCTTGCTCCGAGTTTAAAACCTTCATCAAACTATCACTCACTGATATTTTTTCTAACCAAACTACCTTCTTCTTCTTTCCGATTGATCCATCTTCATACTAAGTAACTTGATTCCTTTCTTATCTTGTAAACTGATACATTATACCTCACAGAGAACTATGGCCTTGCAAACTGATAAGCATAATCTTCAGGAGGATATGAGCTCTGATGATTGCTTTGCTTGACCTTCAAAGGAGAGTAGAAGAGAGAGACCACTCAAAGAGAGTATTATGCAGAGATGCTTATGCATATGTTAAAAACTCAAAAGCTTTTCAAAATAAGAAAGCAATCAAGAGATCTGTAGCTATAGATTTTGTGAAAATATCTTGATACAAGATTTTCAGTAGACACATCTATTCACTAAGCATCTCCGTTTTTAACCCAAGAAACTTTACAAAAACAGATAAGGATAAGGAGTGCTAAATAGATTCTTGTAAAGGTAAATAGCGCAACATTATTTCAGATAATGGGAAGGCAACTTACCTTAAGAGATGGTCTTGCACTTGATTCCTTATCTGTAGTATCTGGGTCTAATGAACTTAGTAAGCTTTGACTTTTCCTTTTTGATCTCTTTTCCTTGAATAGATTTTCTTGCCCTGATGATATTAGATTCATCCAGATGATCCTAGAGCTTCCTCTTAAGAGTTGATGATGATGTCTTGAACATAATGAGTAGACTTTGTCTTTCGCTTGAGCTTGGATAGCATATTCAACATAACTTCCATCAAACTTTGACAGAATATAGCTTTCTCAACAAATATGTATATTGTGGTAGTGATGAAAGCATGGTTGATAAAAATCCAAGGAATGACTTGATTTTCATAACCTTGGGAAACTCTCAAAACTTTGACAATAGAAGATAATCTCTAAAGACTGAACCATCATGAAGCTACAGTATATTCAAATCATTCAGCTTCTGTGTAGTCCTCAAATTGCTCAAAATGTTTATCAGAAAGATCACTTTCTAATCATCTTGAATAGTCCGAGTATAACTTTTTGAAAGACTGAGGTTTTGGAGCTCACATTTTGAAGCTTCTAGCTTTCATCTGCTGACTTTTTGAATATATCTTGAGACTAAAATTCTCAAGACATTCTTCATGATGAACAAGAATATCAACAAAGTCTTCCTTAGGCTTTTTCTTCTTCATCATCATGAGAGATTCTTGAAATGATTATCTTTTAGGGACTATGACAACACTTAGATTCAAAGTCTGATATCTAAAAAATCAATCATCAGAATGCTTCTTTTAGCTCTTCAGTCAGATGGATAGTTTTTGATAAACCTGCAAGAAGAAGTATGACTTTTGGTACCCAGACTTCCATGGGTCCTTATCAGTTAGTCTCAGATAAAGAGATTTTTCCAATCTTTTTAAAGGAAATGCTTTTCAGGATTCATTTGTTGTAAAGGTATCTCTTTAAATATATTAAAAAAATAGAAATAAAGGAGAATGCATATATAGCAAATGAAGTTGCATAAATCTTTCTCATTTAGTTTCATTGATATATCTTAGTCCAGTTTCTAGAAATGAGAGATGCTGACCATCTTTGACAAAAACATAGTTTTTGAATTTTGTCAAATAAAACAGGTCAAATCTTATGATGTTATGAAGTCCTCTCAAGGATTTAGAAGAAATTTCTGACATGTTCATATAGCTTCTTAAAGGCTTCAGATACATATAATTTGAGAAGAATAAACTCTCTTGGAGTATTTCTCTCTTTCAGCTTTCTAGCTTTAGATTAGATCTTCTCATGTGATCATTGCAACTCTATAAGTCCTTAGACAATTTAAGATATATAGATGAATAAATTTGGAATCTTTCTAGCAACTCATGTCTTAAAAAGAATTAACGAAGATAGGATACAAAAACTTTTACCTTATGAGTTACTGATGATGTTCTTTAGTTGTGAAGCACAGAATGGCTGCAAGTTTTAGCACATCAAGTCCTTCTGACCAAGACTTTCTAGATGACTGACACATTCTTCCTTTTTTCTCAGGGATATGTTGAGCTAAATAAATATATGATGTGTGACATTGCTGTTGTAAGCAAATGTTCTTTCTCAAGATGATATTGTCCTAATCTGTCATTCATGAGATTGATGCCCTTTTTATATGGTTGTTATGGATTTCAGACATGGACTATAGATGAAGAATTCATCTCTAAAATCTAATCTCAGATAACAATATCAAATTTTCTACTTCTCAAAGAAGCTTTAGCAATTTTCGTTGCTTCATCGTTGTAAGGCATATGATATATTACAAATAGGATTAAAGATATCTTGACACATGTTGAGATCCTTCAACATCATGTACTGATTGTCTCATATAGCCTTTCTCATGCAAGAACCCATACATAGGTAGCATATATAGTTTAAGCTTGAGGTAGAGACTTGACTTGATAGAAAAGCTAAACTTTCTCCTTTGTAGAGTTTATGTCAACATGTCTCTTTTGAATCCCTTTCATCATATGAATGAACTGTGTCATGATTTTGAGTCTTGTCAGCAAGGGATCATCAGATAAAATATTGATCTTGAAAAGATGATACATGTTGTTCTGTCCTTTGGATCTTAGTCCTCTGTAATAGTTGGATTGCTCAACCCTTAAAGGCCTAGCTCTGATACCACTTGTAGGTGAAAATGTGCATGACAAGGGGGATTGAATCCTGCATTGATCTTTTTTTGGATTTTCTGAAACTACTAAAAATAAATACCATCAAGTATAAAACTTGAAGTGTAGCGGAAACATAGTTAGTAGCTTCAAAAAGTTGCTTTCTGAACCTTATTAAATAAAGCACTCATTATTTAAAGGAGATAACATAAAACGAGCAGCATATACATAAGATTGATAGAATATTAATGATACAACAAAGGTAAATAAAAGAGATCAGGGAGAGAGAGAAGAGCACATAAGATTTGATACTAGTTCGGCCAAAACTGCCTACATCCTATACTCAACAACTGTTGAGGTTCCACAATAATAACAACTTTCTCCACCTAAGAAAGTAACAATGGATAATTTTTACATTAGCCCTCCTAAGCTATCATCCAAGGATCTCAAAAATCATCTATAACCAAGGATTTTGAGTAGTTCTGTACTCGCCTCTCCAAGTTAACATGAGTAGTCTTGACTCTAGCCTTTCCAAGCCAACCGTGAATGATAGGCAACTCCTTTAGCACGTTGTTAGTAGTCTTTTCCCAGCCTCTCCAAGCTACAAGTAGTCTTGACACTGGCCTCTCCAAGCCAATTATGAGTAGTCTATTCCAGGCTCTCCAAGCCTCAAGTAGTCTGTTCCCAACTTCTCCAAGCCCAACTGAGTAGTCTTGACACTGGCCTCTCCAAGCTAACCATGAGTAGTCTATTCCAAGCCTTTCCAAGCCTCAAGTAGTCTGTTCCTGGTTTCTCCAAGCCGCAAGTAGTCTTTTCCCAACTTGTCCAAGCTGCAAGTAGTCTTTGACTAGCCTCTTCAAGCTAAACCGTGATGAGTAAGACCATCTTACTATCGCGTTGCAAGTAGTTTTACCTTAGCCTCTCCAAGCTATGCCTCATGCTGATCACTAACGGATCAAGGATACAAAGGTTAAGTGTTTGGGTTACCACTCAAACTAACCTATACTCAAGTTTCCTTAAAGATGATACATTTTAAAGAGATTTTGGGAGAACTTGAATGATTTTCTTCTTCTACTCCTTCCATGAGAAGAACATAAATTTGACTAAGAATATAGAAGGAAGATTTTCTTTACACTTCAAGGATAAAACTGATTACATGATATAGATTGAATATTTTAGGAAGTGGGATGAGATTTTTACAGAGTTTCCTCTTTTGAATCTTCAAATTTCTCAACGTTCTTCAAGCTTAGCATCTCCTTATATACTGGTCTTTCTTTGTGACCATGGCCATAGATTTGTTCTCTAAGTAACACATGTTGATCATCAGTTGTGTCTTGAAAAGAACAATTAGAAGAGAGGTTGACAGAACTATCACATCAGTTCCAGAAGTCGTTGTAAATATGAGCTTTTTGATCTTCCATTAGAAACTACTTTCCTACTTTCTGAGCAAGCTTTCTGAACTCCTCTTTCATGAAGCGTGGGTAGTTGATCAACGAGGCATAACAGATGACGTACCAGTTTGAAACTGTATTTGACTTGATAATTTGAAATTCAAATTTCAAATTTCCTCCCTTTCCTATAGCATTCTTTGCTCCACTCACAGGTGAGTAATGATGTATGTAATCAGTCCTTGAAGAATTATTTTCATTTTCTGATCTTCAATCAAATCTTCTTAATGATGATTTCTTTGCAACTATAATGATTAAAAAGTGAGTAATACGTTGCATATGCACATATTTTGATTTCTTCATCTTGAGTGTACTTTCTGATGTCTCATGCTACTTTCTGAGGTCTCTTTCCTTGGTTTCTTGGTTCTTGGCTTGATCTCCTCCAGTCCTTAAGCATTTACACATTCTTTGCACAAGATAATGATCACTTCGTTTAAGCTTATTCTCTTTATACGAGATAAAACATATTTGTACATATGTAGTGAATTATTCTTGATTCAAGTCCGTTTCTATGCTTTATTCCATAAGTACGTGTACGTGCTTTTCTTGAAAGAACATTCACCTGCTATTTGGCTCAATCTCTTTCCATGAGATAGAAACATACTTGCACATGTAAAGTGAAACATTATTCTTGCTTTAAGTCCATAACATACTAACTAGATTTAACATGTTATACTTTGTCAAGAAACTCAAGGTAAACATTAGCTGTTCTTCAAAGTATTTTCTTTGAATTGGTTTTGTTGTCATTCAAAACTCATGAGCGCATAGGGTTCTGGAGCTAACACTTGCTTGTTAGGATAGACTGCATGTTAATGTACTATCTACTGGCAAAGAAAAGGGTAAACTTGCCCAAACTAATATTTGACTACATGCCCAGTACCATCTCCCCAGAAAAAAGTAGAACTACCGATGTTCTTTATGGAATCTTGCTGACTAGATCTTCCATCAATTAAACGACCCCCCGAAAAATAAGTAGTACGAGTATATGGAAGGTACTAAGTACACCCAAATTCCTTCGAGACTCTAAGGAGAGACACAGGTGCACCCACCAGCAACATTAGGAGATAAAGCCTAAGGATCAAAGATACGATCCTCGAAAAAGCTACTATAGATGCTGATAGAAAGGAAAGAAAAAGGAGAGTGATTAAAATTGAGAACAGTTCAAAAGACACTTAATAATCTGAGAAAAAATCGAGCTCAGACATGTCTGAGTATATACTTGATAAGGGGCATTTATGCCACTTATCTTGCTACCAAACCTTATCTTTTTGCTTGAGTTTTCTTGAGTTATTAATGTGATTAATTAGGATTTTGATTTATTCCTCATTGTGTAATTTTGATAGATTTATTGGCTTTTGCATTGATTTTCAAATAATTTGTAATTATACCCTGTTGTGACTTGTCTTTTTTTGTATGGTTTTGTGTACAAGAGCTTTGGATCAAGTGTGAAATGTGAAGAACAAGGTTGGAAACTCTTTAGAAAAAGCTTGGAGCAAAAAAGAATAAAAGCCGCAGAAGCTCACATTTGGTTGAGCATTGCAGTGCCAATAAAGCAACAACCATGAAATATTTGGACCACTCTCTCTGAAGGATGCTACAGTGTTAGTGCAATGACGAGATTGCAGTTCACTTATATGATTTTGGGCCCTACATTGGGCTATTTTAGAGAGCAATATATAAGGGATTGACATAGATGTTTACCCTACTTTTGGACTCAATTTTTGGCTACCAAGATTAGTTGCTATTATTCCCTCTCAACATCTCTCTCTTCTCCTTCTCTATTTGTCTCTCTCTTAGGGATTCCATTGGTAAAGGTGCTTTATCTTGGAGAAAGGATTATTGCTATTACTTTCAAGTTCTATTTATTTTCACTGTTGTAATCCTCCAGAGATGGAGGAGTAGATTTCTTTACTAGTGTAAGGGTTTTCGGATGGATTGGAATGATGTTTGAGACCTCTTTTGATATTAAATGTTTTGATTTTCTTAATGTTTTGCAGTTTCTATTCCTATAATTATTATGGTGATTGCTATAATCTTTATTGGGATAACTAAATTGGCAATCGTCGTTTAGGAAAACACTTTGGGCATAAATTAATAGATCTATTAGTTTATGTTTGAGGGAGAAAAATAGAATTAACTTCCCGATTGGCAGTTATGCTATAACAATTGGTTCATTAAATTAATGTGAGTTCTAAATAAATTGAGCTATCATTTATTAGTTATTTGCATTGGTTAAATTCTAGAGGTCGATTGATCACTGGTAGAGTTTTCAGTAATTTATTACTAATAGCCACCAATGGGTTTAATATTTGGTCAATGATAATTAATTTCCAATCCTAAGAATACCTTGCACTAGTTCTTTCTTCACTGTTGCTATTATCTCGTTGCTATTGACTCTTAATTTTAATTGCTTTAAATCACATTCTTCAAGACCCCCAATTTTCATAGTAAAGTGTTGAAGCCTCCTTGAGAGATGACTTAGGTTGTGCCCGGTACTATATTTTTTGTACAACTTAGCATTAAATTAATTTTCTAATTTCAGGAGGTAGGTGATAGCCTCTGTTTAGTACCAATAATTAAAATCAAGCCAATAGAAGAGGAACCTTCTTCTTCTTTATCTGTGTTTTCAGATTCTGAGGTGGAGTCCTTAGAGAGTAAGCAGCTAGATGAAGTCCCAGATATTGGCTCACCTCATGCTACTGGCCTTGTCTCTGGTCCTATTGAAGAACCTCCTATTCTTGCTCCTACTGCTCCTGAACCATCACCTACTCAGAATGTTCATCCTTCGTCAAGCTAACCTTAACCTACACTGCAACCTAGCTTCTCTGAAGTACAGATACTACTGTGAAACCAGCGCCACATGTAACGCCCCGATTTTTCTGCCTGAGAGGAAAATGATCAAAATGCCCTTGAGGTCATTTTCTGCCCGGAATTCGAGGATGGCCGGGCCGGCAGTCCTCGAAGGGTTAACTCAATGTTTGAAGGGGATTAGATGGCCTTGAGCGGTTTCGGAGGCGAAAACCTCATTTTCTGCAGTTCGGGTCAAAATGACCAAAATACCCTTACAGCGTTTTTACGCGGGTAAAGGTGCCGTTGAGCCCGAAACTTTCCCCAAAGGTTCAAAACAATGTTTTCAAGTGTTTAAAATTGTCTATTTAAGTTCAGATGGTCCCAGGCAGTTTTAGTGCAAAATTATGATTTTGCCCGTGGAATAGTATTTTTGAGCCTAATGATGTAATTGAGCAAACCTAAGCAATATTAGGCTCTAATCGAAGGTTAATTAATTTTCATAATTAATCTAGAGTCAAAATAAGTCATTAAAATTAATTAGAACCTAAGATTTCTTAGATTAAACTCAAAACCCCTTTTCTTTTAAAGAACTCAAAGCTTCTAGAACATAGAATCTTGAATAGTGTTTTCACTATTCACCCTCTACACCTCAAAAGGAAGCCTAGGATGTAGTTGAAAGCCTAGGATAAATAGAGATAGACTCCCCTAAAATGCTAGAATGCCCACTAATCATAACCTACATAGCCTTAATTACCTATCCTTTCACTTACGCATTTTACTATAAACTCCTAATCTTAGGCCTAATCCAAAAGAATACACTTAAATACATCACTAACCCACAATTAATAAAACAATTTCCTCCCCTTGGATTCCCCTATAAGTGGCACCACCTCATACCCTATACCTCACAAGTTTGTTCACTCATACACTCAAGGAACTATGCCTAAACCTATGCTTAAACCTATGCCTAAACCCATAACTACAACCTCACCTTGAAATGACACAACCAAGAGACATTTTCCCTCCTTTTTCCCTCAATATTTCGGCCACCCTTCCCTCCACTCACCTCTCCATGTTTTGTTTCTTTATAAATAGCATACATGAGTAAACTTGAGACACCTTTAGTCACTTGGCAAGTTTTAGTTTTCTAGAGCACTCAAAGGCTTTCTTTTTCTCTCAAGTTTCAAGAGTTCCTCTTCTTCAACTTCTTCTTCTTCTTCATCTTCTTCAACCTCATCCCACTAGGTAGGGATTTTTTTCAAGTGTTTCTTTCATTTTAAGTCTTTATTTAGTTATTTACTTGATGGTTTCTCTTGAATCTTTTAGAACTTCTTCTTCTTCTCCTTCTTTGTTTCATTTTCAGCCAAGGCCTTTAAAGGGCTTGGAAATGAGGGCTTGATGATGGGGATTGCATAATGATGTTCATCACTTAAGCAACCTCTAAAGTTTGATCTTAGTTCTTGAGGAAACCATGCCTTTAGCTTCTTTTCTTGTGGTGCTAAAGAGCTTAACTTGATGTTATTTTAAAATGAGTAAGTGAACTCAATAGCAAGGGCTCATGATGTTGGTGTTAATAAATCATCAAGATCATGGTCCCAAATGTTTCAAATGGTTCTTTTCCTAGCCTATAGTTTTGGTTCCTTTTTCTTTTTCTTTTTCTTTCTCCAAATTTTCGGCCATGTTAGCCAATGAGGATTATAATGGCTTGATGATGAGAGCATCTAGATGATGACTATGTGTTCATCACAATGAGGCCTCTAGAGCTTGAGTTTTAGTACAAATGTTATTTATGACTTCATTTCAAGAAAAGAAACTTTGTGTTCTAAAGAACCCTTGAGGTTCACTCTAGCTTGTTGTGATAAGTTTGGGTTGAGATTTAAGTTCTTCTAAAGTCTTGGATGAGCTCTAATAAGAAATAAAATGAACTCGCATTCATATTTATATCCAAGCTTATGCATTGCATATTTACTTGAGCCTTGCATTCATGTTTATTTTCCAAGCTACCACTTAAAGTTAAAAGATAAATGGAGTGCATCTCATATTTAAGTTCTTGTCTAGCATATTTGTTTTTATCACTAAAGAATGTAAAGATCTAAAACAAGAGCTTGTATATCACCTAATTAATCTTGAAGTCTTTCTATTTCGGCCTTAAAGTCGATTGTTGCTGGGCATAGAGCACTAAAATAAAGAATTGAACTTGCATATTTAAATTTCAAGTCTTGCATATTTATTTCAAGCCTTGCATATTTACTTTGAAGTTCTCACTTTACTTTACAATGAAAGAAAAGAATGAAGCACATAGCATATTTACATTTTGTCATCACTTAAAAACCTTAGAGCTCAAAGACTTGCCCATTTTATCTCAAGTTAAAGTTTAATATGGAAGCATTCTTTGAATGCATAATTTTGGTCATGTAGTGATGATGAACTTGGAATGAGTTTCATCTAACTACAAGGGCCAACAATCTAAGTTTTAAGATTTTCTTTAAGCCTCATGAATTTTATGAAGTTAAGACCAACAAGATTTATGAATTTAATCCTCTTTTAAGGAGGAATTAAGTTGGTTATTGACCTAAGGTCATTTTTAGCCTCTTTGACAAAATAAAATGGTTTGCAAAGAATCTTAGAAGTCCTAAATTGGTTCCAAGAGAAACTAGCAACTTATATGCTTTAGAAAAGTCAAATTGTGTATCTTTTTGGGACTTGACATTTTGGTTCTGCCATGATGAGTTTGCTGCTGTATGATGATGTTATGATGTGTGAAAATTTTATATGATGAGGCAGGAACACTTCTATGCATGATAGGAGAGAAACTAGCTTCATAGAAAAATCGTAAAGTTGGAATTTAACATGAGTGTAATCCCTTTAATCCTAATCAATGCCCAAACTATTTTAGTATGATAACAATCATTTTAGGATTGATTAATCATGAAAAATTTGGTTACATTTGACGTAGGATTGAATTTTAGCACCTATAGAGAAACTAGTAACTAGAAAATCGTAAAAAAATGCAATTCTAGAACTCTTAGAACATTTAATTTTCTGATTCTGTACAGCACCCTTATAATGTAGTAAAAATGATTTATAATTAGTTCAAAGGCTTAGGGCTACCTCATAATTGGCTTAGATTTAATTTATAGTGCCTTAGGGTAAGACGGAACGTAGAAAGGGTCTAAAACGTAGTTTCTAGAACCCCTATAACTGTAAGATTTATAATTTGTTAAATCTATATGGAGCTATTTGGATTTTCTCCTAAGCATAAACATTAATGAGGATAATTCGTGGTGAACTCATAGGTGCATAAAAGGGTAATAACAAATGTTAGAATAATTGTATCTCAAGTTTAAGACCCATAAGGGTCAAAGCATAAGACATTGTAGGTCCCAAGACATATTGAGCTTTATGACTTCAAGTAGATGTATAATTAATTATGAGAATGACTTGAGCATGGAATATGTATTGGCTGAGCCCGGTCCCTGATTCCGACAAACTGGTTAGGAACATGCTATCTTTTAAGAATGTTAAAACAATGATGTGATGACGTATATGCTATGATGAGTTTGACTATATGACTTGATGTCTTATGGTGATGTTGAATGGCCATGCATGCTCCATCTGTTCCGTGGCATAAAGCAAGTTTGAAGGAAATCTGGTGTACGCTGTTACGCTGCCGAATTTCCCATCAAATTTGAGGATTTGAGAAAAGTTTGCGAAAACTCCTAGGTGACACCGGTTCGGCCGAGCACCCCCAGGAAAGGTTCTGGGTGACACCGGTTCGGCCGAGCACCCCTAGAACAGATGTGATATAACACTGAGACGCATTCCTACTGCTACGATGGGGAGGAAACAAATCCATAAGGGTATTGACATTGAGCTTGCCAAAGCGGACAATTTACTGTGTACTAGATACCAGTAGAGCATTTCAAAGAAGAAAATGATCCTAAGATAGGTGATCCAAGAAAGTTATGACACCCCCTCTATTAGCCCATATCAAATCTAGTGACGACTAGTTAGGATTGAGCTCATTCCTAGGCGATAGGTGAGATGTAGTTTGGTGACCAGATTATCACCGGGCCGGTGAGTCGGTTGGATTTTTGGTGGATATGTTAAGAGGGTGGTCTTGGAGAAAAAGAATCCAAGAGTTTGACTTATGAGAAAAATGTCACATGGAAAGTACTATGCCTTTTTATGCCATGTATATGATTTATGTTTCTATATGTTGGGTTCAAGTGTTATGACTTTCATGTTAATGTACATATGGTATTGTCATGCATTCATCAAATATCTGTTGCATTCATGTCATCAAGACACATACTAAAAGACACCCACTTCGAATAAATAGATTTGAAAAGCCTAAAACCAATTCTTATGCATATACACCCTTTTATAATTAAAATCGAGGTGGCTGGGGACGACAATGATGACACTTGTGTTAGAGTCAGGAATCCCTACTGAGAATCTTGAATGAGTTTCTCATCTCTATCTCTTCTTCCGTGTCGTCTTTAGATGAGGATTACAATGACGTTCGTGACTTCTTCTAAGGCTCGTGCTTAAGGGTCTCACTAGCAAACAGAGCAGAAGGTCCCTGCGGGAACATAGATAGCTTAGATTTTGGGTTGACACTTATCCAACCTCATAGGTGGATAAGGATCCCTTCATATATATATGCATGTTTTGATGTAAATAAGGGTACAACGATGCTAGTAATTTACGCATTTATGAAGCTGTGATGATATTATGTTGTTATGTATAATGGTACCTTTCATGGGCATGTATGGTGTAATTACCTTTTCTTGCACGATGTGGTTATGACGAACGTTAGGTTAACGCGTGGCTCGCATTTTGTTTTCAAGTTTTGAAAAAGAAAAATTTATTCGTATTTTCCGCTAAGTATTTTAATGAAAGGTTTGAAAGAATGAGACTAAAGGGTAATAGACTAATGATTAACCTAAATATATTCTAGAGTATTGGGTTAAAAATTAGGATGTTACACCACATGGCTGACCAACTAGATAGATTAGAAGCTCAGTTGCAAAGACATGAGGCACTGCTATTAGAGATCCTCCAATAAAAAAGGCGAAGGGGCTGATGATGGTGTCTCTTGGATTCTAGTAAACCATTTTTTTTTTGTTAATGACAAAAGGGGGAGAAGAAAAAGAGGATTCAAAGAATCTTATGCTAAGAAATTCAGGGGGAGCATGTTGAGCTCAGAGATATATTTTTATTAGCATTTGCATTTTTTTGTTGTTATTTGAATAATTGCTTTATTTTGATTATTGCTTTAATATTTTGAACTATTATCTTTACTAGTTCATATATGATATTTATTCTACTCAAGTTTTTTTAAGCCTTCAGGCTTTGATACATATTCATGTTCTGGTATATGTACACACACACACACACACACACACACACACACACATATATATATATATCTTGCTCAACTAATCACATATCTTGTTGTGGTGTATGCGTTATACGTCTTAGCATTTGCTCTTATTTGCTCAAATTCTTAGCAGGCTCTGATACTTAGCTAAATCTGTGTTTTATTTGTACGATTAGCTTTGATACATATCTATTAATGCACTGATATATACATAGCTCTGATACACTTTTTTTTTATTAGTGCTTTGATATGTATGCCATGATACACAATCTTAGAGTTTTTCTGATAAAACTCAAGCCCATCAAATGAAATACCTTGACATATATAATATATAATCTAGCATAAGAGCCTCAACAGCTCACAAGATATCCAAATATATATAATAGTGCCATAGAGCACAACCATGTAACTATCTACTAAAAGGAGATACATAGCGGTAAAAAGCCTAATAGATAAACATGTCAAATAGCCACATGGGTCTGGCATAGAGTAATCCAAACCAAAATGATAGTCATATGTCACGAGAAATAAGTAGGGTAAATATCTAATAATCCTAACAATGTCTCTAGCATAACTATCCTTATTCATCCAATTTTACCTACTAGTATGTCCTGCTAATCTAGAGACGTACATGGAAATTTAAAAGGGGTGAGAATCCTAATGAATCTCAATAATAGTAAAAGATGCATGGTGTCATCATCGTACATCTCTGGCCTACTTGGTTTATTATAAACGAAGGTGTACATGCCACAATGCAATCTAATTTTAGAGTTTTTGCAATTGTCATTATCAAATGCGCATACATCCATGTATTTCATAAGGGCATACATTCATGGAATGAGCAAACGTATCATTTAGGTCGCATGCATGCATGAAAGGATGTGGCATAATCTCATGAGTATATGCATGTATGGATGAACATAATCTTGTACAAGTACATTCATGCATGAAAGAAGTGAACATAAATAGTGAGCAGACACAAGCCCTTAAACTTTCTTTGAACCTAGTTCATTTCACTTATTCACTAACCTATCATAGAATCCTAGGCTATGAGCTCATACTTAACATATATAATGTGATCACCCATTGCTAAACCTCTACCAATCAGTACCGAACCTCGACTAACCATGGATATTATTCATCATTATGATGTATAAATGCGATCAGTTGTCACTGAACCTCAATCAATACTAAACGTAGGTGGAAATGTGCACGAGAAAGGGGGTTAAATCGTGCTTGCTTCATTTTTCTTATTTGAAACTTTTAACAAATATACTATCAAATATAAAGCTTGTAGTGCAGCGGAAACATAGTAGTTTCAAAAAGTGGATTTCTGAAGTTTCATTGATAAACATATATCATAAAATGAGTAGTAGAATGGTAAGAAAATTATTTCAGTATATGATTGAGGAAATAAGTGCAACAAGGAAATATAAATAAGATCAAAGAAAGGGAGACGAAGCACAAATATTTTTATACTGGTTTAGCCAAACTGCCTACATCCAGTACTCAACAAATGTTGAAGTTCTACTAAAAAACATCTTTCTCAACCTCAGAAAGAACAAATGGATAGTCATTATAGTAGTCTTCCCATGCTCTCATCTGTGACCTTCAGAAATCACCTACTGCCACAGATTGAGTAGTTCTACACCAGCCTCTCTAAGCTAAAATTCATGACCAATAGTAACCTCTACTATCACATTGAGAGTAGTCTTGCCCTAGCCTCTCCAAGCTGCAAGTAGTTTTGCTCCAGCCTCTTCAAGCTGTAAGTAGTCTTTGACTAGCCTGTCCAAGCTAAAACAAGTAGTTTTGCACCAGTCTCTCCAAGCTGAAACCCGTGACTAGTAAAAACCTCTACTGCATGTTGAAAGTAGTCATGCCCCAGCCTCTCTAAGCTGCAAGTAGTCTTTGACTAGCCTCTCCAAGCTATCTCATAGCGATCGCTGGCGGATCAAAGATACAAAGGTTAAATGTTTGGGTTGCCACTCAAACTAACCTATGCTTTGGTTTCCTTAATGTATACATGAAATGTTCTTGGAAAAACTTGAATGACTTCTTTTTATCATTTCTTCCCTAGGAAGAGCATAAGTCTAATTAAGAATATAGAAGAAAGATTTTTACACTTCAAGGATAAAACTGATTACATGATATACATTGAATTTTCCAGGAAGTAGAAAGTAATTTTTGCAGAGTTTCCTTTCTTGAATCTCCAAACCTCTCATCAGCTTTAAGCATAACATCTCCATTTATAGTGGTCTTCCTTTATGACCATTGCCCTTAATCAGTTCTCCAAGTGACATATGTAGATCATCCATTTGTGTCTTGGAAAGTCAGTCTAGAAGAGTAGGTTGATAATCGATCACATCGGTTGCAAAAACCGTTGTAAAGATAATGTTTCTGAACTCCTCCTTCTAGAAGCTCGGGTGATTGATCAATTAGGTAGAAAAGATGATGTACCAGTTTGAAACTAGATTTGACTTGAAAATTTGAAATTCAAATTTCTCTCCTTTTCCTGTAACATTCTGTTCTCCATAATGAAGTGAGCTTTCTGAAGTACGTAATCAGTTCCTTGATGAAAACTTCACTTTCTGATCTTCAATCCAAGCATTTTGATGATAATTGATTTGCAATTGTGCTGATTGAAGATAGTGTAACATTTGGTCTTCAGAGAATACTTGATATCCTCATGTAAACCTACTTTCTGATGCCCAGTGCTGCTTTCTAAAGTCTCAGGACTTGGTTTCTTGTAGCATTGAAATCTTCTTCTGATCACTAGCTATAAATTGCTTGAAGATAATTTTATTTCTATTTCAATACAAATCTTGCATCATGAGATAAACATGTTTATACATGCATAGTGAAATATATTTTCATTTGAGTAAGCTTTGCTCTTACTAAACGATAGAAACCTGTTATAATCTTATAAGAAACTCATGAGAAACATCAATCATTCTTCAAAGCATTTTCTTTAAATTGGCATTGTTATCATTCAAAACAAATAAACGCATGTTGATAGGGTTTGAGAGCTAAAATCTCCCCCATTTTTTGTAACGCCCCGATTTTCTGTCTGAGTGAGAAATGATTGAAATGCCCCTAAAGTCATTTTCGGCCCGGAATTCGAGGATGGCCGACCCGGCAGTCCTCGAAGGGCCAACTCAATGTTTAAAAGGGATTGAATGACCCTTGAGTGGTTCCGGAGGTGAAAGTCTCATTTTTCGCAATTTCGGGTCAAAATGACCAAAATACCCCTATAGCGTTTTACGCGGGTAAAGGTGCCGTTTGAGCCCGAAACTTTCCCCAAAGGTTTAAAACCATGTTTTTACATGTTTCAAAACATCTGTTTGAGTCCCGGTGGTCCCGGGCAGTTTTAGTGCAAAATTACGATTTTGCCCCTAGAATAATGTTTTTGAGCTTAATGTTGTAATTAAGCAAACCTAAGCAATATTAGGCTCTAAACGAAAATTAATTAATTTTCATAATTAATCTAGAGTCAAAATAAATTATTAAAATTAATTAGAACCTAAGATTGCTTAGATTAGATTTAAATCCCTTTTCTAAAACTCAAGATTTTACTCTTAGAATCTTGAATAGTATTTTCTCTCTCCAATTCCTTAAATCAAGGAATTGTGTCTAGAATTGTTTATACACTAAAATGAATTTATAACTCACTAATGATGCAAAAACACTCTTTAATTATGTCTTGACAACCTTGATTACCCATTTACTCACCTAAACACTTTCTTACAAATTCCTAATCTTAATCCTAATCAAAGATACACCTAAACACAACTCTAAACTACAATTAAAATGCAAGAAAACCCTCCCCATAGCTGATGCAATTTCGGCCCTCTCTCTCTCATTTACAACACATGTTGAATTGTTTCTCACTCAAAGAACCATGCTTGAAGCCATACCTTGAACCATACCTCACCATACTTTGAACCATACCTCACCATGCCTCAAGACCACATTATCTCACCTCATGGAACTCATGGGCTGCCCATGAGGCTGATGGTCGAAATTTCCCTCTTCATTTGCACCTTGCATTTGTTTCATTTCTCTATAAATAGCTTGCTTGGGTGAACTTGCATCATTTTGGGTTCATTTGCAAAGAGTAAGTTTTCAAAGAAACACTTCAAAGCTTCCTTTTCTCTCAAGTTCAAGTCTCCAAGTTCTTCAAGTTCTTCATCCTCTTCTCTCATTCCAACCTCCTAATCTCTAGGTAGGGATTTTCTTTCAAGAGTTCTTTTATTTAAAGTTCTTAAATCCTTTATGTGTTCTTAGTTTCTCTTGAATCCTTTCAAAAACTTCTTTTCTTTTCTTTTCCTCCTTTTTTCGACCATGAGCCCTTGAGAATCAAAGGAATGAGAGCTTGATGATGAGGTTCCATGATGATAATGTTCATCACTTGGATAATCTCTAAAGCTTGATCTTTGTCCTTAAGTTAAAGATGTTTTCTTTGTTCTTTCTTCTTGAACTTTGAAACCTCTCACCTTGATGATATTTTAAAATGGTCTCATGAACTCCATGATGAGGACTCATGATGTTGGTGTTAATGCATCATCAAGATCATGGTCTCTAGAGTTTCAAATGTTTCTTTTTCTTCTAAAAAGTTTTCGATTCCTTTTCCTTTTCTTCCTTCATGTTTCGGCCATATTGGCCATGGGAGTTCACAATGGCTTGATGATGAGAGCTTCTAGATGATGACTATGTGTTCATCACAATGAGGTCTCTAGAGCTTGAGTTTTAATAAAAATGTTATTTAAGTTTACATTTCAAGAAAAGAAACTGTGTTTAAAGAACCCTTGAGGTTCACTCTTGTTTTCCTTTAACTTGTCATGATGAGTTTGGGTTGAGGTTTAAGTTCCTTTAAAGTCTTGTATGAGCTCTAATAAGGAATAAAATGAACTAGCATTCATATTCAAATTTGAGCTTATGCATTACATATTTATTTTGAGCGTTGCATTCATATCTAATTTTCATGCCATCACCTAAAGTTAAAGGCTAAAGAATGGAGTGCATCTCATATTTATATTCTTGTCTAGCATATTTACCTTTCATCACTAAAGAACGTAAAGATTTAAAATGAGGTTTGCACCATCACCTAACTAAATCTCAAAGCCTTTCTATTTCGGCCTTAAAGTCGATTGTTGCTGGGTCTAGAGCACTAAAATAAAGAATTGAACTTGCATATTTATGTTCCAAGTCTTGCATATTTATATTTCAAGTCCTGCATATTTATTTTAAGCCTTGCATTTTTATATTTAAGTCCAGCATGTTTACTTTAAGCTCTCACTTTAATTTGTAATGAAGAATAAAAATGAATTGCATAGCATGTTTAAATTATGTCATCACTTAAAAGATCTTAGAGCTCAAAGACTTGCCCATTTTATCTCAAGTTAAAGTTTAATGAGGGAGCATTCTTTGAATGCATGATTTCGGCCATGAAGTGATGATGAACTTGGAATGAGTTTCATCTAGCTTCAAGGACCAAGAAGTCAAGTTTTAAGAAATCCTTTTAAAGCTCATGAATTTGTTTAAGTTTAAGACCAACAAGGTTCTATGAATTTAACACTCTTTTAAGGAGGGATTGAGTGGTCACTAACCTAAGGATGTGTTTAGTCTCTTTGACATGATAAAATGGTTTGCAAAAGAGTTCTAGAAGTCTTGAAAATGATTCCAAGAGAAACTAATAACTTATGTGTTTTAAAAATATCAAGTTATGTACCTTTTTGGGATTTAATGTTTCGGTTCTTCCGTGATGTGTTTGCTGCCATGTGATGATGTTTGATGTGTTTGAATGAGTAAAAAATTATGTAAGATGAAGTAGGAACATTTCTATGCAAGTTAGGGAAGAAACTAGCTTTCTAAGAAAACCGTAAAGTCAAGATTTAGCATAGTTTTATCCCATTTAATTATGGACACTGCCCAAATTGTTTTAATGGGAATATAATCAGATTAGCATTGATTAATCATGAAAAATTTGGTTACATTTGAAGTAGGAATGAATTTTAGCACCTATAGAGAAACTAGTAACTAGAAAATCATAAAACCGCAACTCTAGAACTCTTAAAACATTTAGTTTTCTGATTCTGTCCAGCACCCTTACAATGTAGTAGACATGGTTTATAATTAGTTCAAAGGCTTAGGAATACTTCATAATTGGCTTAGATTTAATTTATAGCGCTTTAGGCGAAAACGGAATCGAGAAAGGGTCTAAGACATAGTTTCTAGAACCCTCATAATCACAAGATGTAATTTCTGCCCTTAAAGTGTAAGGTTGTCCAGATTCATTGACGAACATAAAAATTAGTAAGAATTATTAGTTGTGAGCCTATAGGTGCATGAAAGGATAAAAACGGATGATAGCGCAATTAGTTTTCAAGATTTAGACCCGTAAGGGTCAAAGCATAAGACACCATAGGCTTAAGAGCATAATGAGCTTTAATGTTTCATGCAAGTGTATGTTTTATTATGAGAACAACTTGAGCATGTGATCTCTTATGAGAGTATATGGTGTTGATGTGTTGATGCTCACGCCATGATGCGTTATGCAAAATTATGGTATTATGATGCTTATGATGCATACGATGATTATGATGCCTTATGTTGGTATTGAATGGCTATGCATGCTCTATATGTTTGGTGGCATAAAGCAAGTTTAATGGAAATTCAGTGTACGCCGTTACGCTGCCGAATTTCCCATCAAACTTGAGTACTTGAGAAAAAGCTTGCGAAAACTCCTGGGTGACACCGGTTCGGCCGAGCACCCCCAGGAATAGTTCTGGGTGACACCGGTTCGGCCGAGCACCCCCAGAACAGATGTGACGTAACACTGAGACGCATTCCTCCCACTACGGCAGGGAGGAAACAAATCCGTGAGGGTATTGACATTGAGCTTGCCAAAGCGAACAATTCACTGTGTATTAGATACCAGTAGAGCATTTCAAAGAAGGAAATAATCCTAAGATAGGTGATCCAAGAAATTTATGTATACCCCCTCTATTAGCCCATATTAAATCTAGTGACGACTAGTTAGGATTGAGCTCATTCCTAGGCGATAGGTGAGATGTAGTTTGGTGACCAGATTATCGCCGGGCCGGTGAATCGGTTGGACTTTTGGTGGATATGTTAAGAGGGTGGTCTTTAAGAAAAAGAACTTAAGAGTTTTACTTATGAGAAAGATGTCACATGAAAAGTACTATGCCTTTTTCTGCTGCGTATATGATTTATGTTTCTTTATGATGTGCCCAAGTATTACAATTTTCGTGTTAATGTGCATATGGTATTATCATGCATTCATCAAATATCTGCTGCATTCATGTCATTAAGACACATACTAAAAGACACCCATTTCGGATAAATAGATTTGTAAAGCCTAAAACCAATCCTTATGCATGTACACCTTTTTCATAATTAAAATTGAGGTGGCTGGGGACGACGACGATGACACTAATGTTAGAGTCGGGAATCCCTACTGAGAATCTCGAATGAGTTTCTCATCCCTTCCTTTTCTTCCGTGTCATCTCTAGACGAGGATTACCACGAGGTTCGTGACTTCTTCTGAGGCTCGCGCTTAAGGGTCACACTAGCGCATCTGAGCAGCAGGGTCGCCAAGGGAGCATAGATAGCTTAGCTTTTGGGTTGAAACTTATCCAACCTCATAGGTGGATCAAGATCACTTCACATATATAGGCATGTTTTGATGTAAATGATGATACAATGATGCTAGTAATCTATGTATCTATGAAGATGTGATGATAATATGATTGATATGTATAAATACTATGTTGCATGATTATGAATAGTGTGGTTACTTTTCTTGTACGCTATGGTTATGACAAACGTTAGGTTAGCGCGCGGCTCGCGTTTGCTTTCAAGTTTCAAAAAGAAAAATTTATTCATATTTTCCACTAAGTATTTTATTGAAGGGTTGTAAAGAATGAGACTAAAAGAGTAATATACTAATGATTAACCTAAATATGTTCTAGAGTATTGGGTTAAAAATTAGGATGTTACATTTTTTATGATGACAAACCAATTTGAAGAAAATCTTTTGAAGTGATAATGAAAGAAATATTATGGAGAAAATAAGCATGATAGTCCATATTCTTTCAATTTTATTACTAAAAGAGGTTTTCAGGAAGTTCTTTTCTTAAGGCATGATACGGATCATATAAAAACATTTTTGGCCTTCCGTGACTTTTAATCACAGTTGTTGTTTTGCTTAAAGCATAAAATAGGCTTAACACACTTTCTGAAATGGTATCAAAATAGATGTCAAAGAGAAAGATGTTAAAGCTATGGATATACAACTAGTTTGATCATTTGTCAAAGGAAAAGATCTTTTTGAAGATCTTCATACTTGAAAACTTAACAAGTAATACTTGTGATATTTTATCTTAATTAGATCTGTTTTCAGCACGTCTTAATCCAAAAGAAATTTTGAAAGGAATGCCCAAGGATATATGGTGTTTTGAAAGCATGTTTTGTAAAAAAAATACATAACACATTTTGCCACATTAACACAATACATAGAGAGAGTTCTAAAGCTTGTCAACTATTCTTAGTTGTTTCAAGAACATGTAAGCATGAGTCTCTGAAGACTTGTCAAAAACAATTTACAACTATACTCTGATTAAGTTATACATAACTCTTTAGAAAACTTCTCTTATGTGTGTTAAGAATAATGTGTTCTGTTAAAGATAAAGAAAACAATTAAGCTTATCATACATATTAAGTCTCAGTATATTAATACGAGTATCAGAGCAACAAATAACTTGCGCTCCTAAGGATACTTGGCCATAGCTAATCATAAAATACATGTAAGCTAAAATCCAATGTATATATGAATAATCAGATCAAGTATATGCATACGAAATAAAGAGCAAACATCTAATCAGAGAGATATATGATTAGTTGAGCATAGAGAAAGCATAGATATGAATCAGAGCTTAATAAGAAAAAAAAATGAAACATAAAGGCATAAAAAACAAGGTATATAAGAAAAAAGGAAGATCAAACTATTTATATATAACTCTATAAAACTCTAAATGTCAGAGATTTACTAAAAAAACATATAAACAAAAAAGCTAGCAAAAGAAATACATGCTAGACAAGAAAATTCGAGCTTCCCCTCAACATATGCTCCTCCCGAATCTCTCAGTAAAATCCTTATACCATAGCGTAGCTCCTCCTAAGTTCCAGCACTTGATTGATTTTCTTCAATTCTTCTCTTTTCCTCTTTTCGGCATCATCAAAAAGGAGGTGTGCCTAGAAATAGATGCTACAACATCTAAAAAATCTGAAGTTATAGATCTTCCATGTTCTGAGCCGGGCACTATGCTCTATCATAGTTGCCTCAAATCTATCCTATCTGGAGGAAATCTCCATTAGATTCCTCAGAATAATCTGATGGCTTGTGAAGACTCAGTTGAGGGTGGAGGTGGTAGATTGGTAGGTGCAGGAGCAACTCTAGGAGATAGTTTAGGAATGTCAAGAGGCATAGTCTCTCCTAATTTAGGCAATACAGCCTGAGTCCTATTTTGTGCAACAGCTAGAAGAGGAGGAGATAGTGCATGATCATTTGCAAATGTAGCAAAAACAAAGGCAGAGGTAGCAGGATCAAAGGTAGGCTTAAATGTAATAGTAACAATCTCAAGCGCCTAAGTTGTGGAGGGAGCAGCAACCTCGTGAGCAGAAGAAGGGTAATCTTGAACCAATACAGAGGCAGCAACTCTATTTATTGGAGGAGCTGAATTTTCTGATGTTCTATCATCTTCTTCCTCTATTAGAGAAATATGGATAGAAGAGGGAGGATGCAATATCTGAGATTTTTTAGCTGTAGTCCTGGAACTGAATATTATACTTAGTCTGGCATCCTCGCTACTTAGCAAGCTTTCTTCTTCCTTAGATGAAGATGTTTCTGGTTGTTTGTCTTCTGCTTCTTCTTCCTTTTCAAGATTATCAACTACAGTTATATGATATCCCTCCACCTAATATTTTTTAACTTCCTACAACAATATGGTTACTTCTACCACACTTTTGTGTATCTTTTTGCATCTTAACCTGATTTCCTTCTTGCTGATGACTTTCTCAGGTTTGGTCACAGCTTGTGATCCTTGAGAGGTTGCCTCCTCTTTTCTTTTTGTCCTTCTTTCATAGCGTTGGACTAAGGGAACATCCTTTTCTTCAAATTCACTCTCGATGAGGACAAGTTTTCTTTTGCGTTTTGCCTTTTCTTGGTTGGATTCAGACTTCTGGGAGGCCACTCGGACTTGTTCACTTCTTGTTCTGGGGCTCTTCCTTATTGGTTCAGCAATTTAAAGGGTTGACTTTTTGTCTCGAAGTTCTGAAGGAGGACGGTGTAAGATTAAAGACAGTTCCTTTCAAAAGCTCATAGCTTTCAATAAGAAGAGAAAAGTTGAAATGTTAAAGTACTTTGGTCAAAAGCATGCCACTTGCAGTTCCTTGCGTCTCCTTTGTTGTCGTAGTCATCATGTAGTCCAGAATGAGCATGGGCAGGTTCACTCTTTTTTTTACCATTAGGCAACAAAGAAACATGCAGTCCATTCCAACAAGAGCATCTGTACTGCCAATGTAACATCCTCCCAAATACAATGTCACCCTTAAGTCATGACATCGGACTCGAGAGTTATTACTTATAAATTAGCGGACCTTTCTTAAATAACTATAGTAAATTCGGTTGGTTCATGCAATAACTAAGCGTAATTCTATTAAAATATATAACAAAGATACAAAACATTTATCGAATGCATAGCTAAGTACAAAAGGAAGCTCATCTAAGAGCTTTAATACATATACGTTTTCTATTACCTATACAGATATAAACATATGACTCAGTACAGTCAATATAAGCTTTAGCCTTAAACTACTACAAATCCGATTCCCTTTCATAAAGCAGCCTCCTTGTGCTTTGGATCAACCTGGAAATGACATGGGAGCACAACCATATATGGGTGAGAATTATACAATTCTCAGTAGGGTAACTCCCCAAATACACAACTATAATTTCATCATCATCGCCCTAACCACTTCGGTTTGTTAAGAAAAAGGTGATCAAGCATTATATAATAACAGTTCATTTTTTTTAAGTTCCAAATCATATTTTCGAAGTGGGTTGTTTTTAAAAGGTCAATCACTTTGTATGCATTTATCATAAGATCATAATCATGGCAAATAATGTCAATCAAAATGATTCTTAATGATACAAATATGTATGTATCAAATGTGGGGAAAATATCTTTATTTGCCCTTGATAAATCGAAGAGGATCTCATCTATCTTTAGTTTCCCTCGATAAGTTGAAAAGATCTCATTTCTCTCTCTATTTGCCCTCAACAAGTCGAAAGGATTTCATCTCTCTCTATTTGCCCTTGACAAGTCAAAAGGATCTCATCTCTCTCTAATTGCCCTCGACAAGTCGAAAGGATCTTATGTTTCTTTATTTGCCCTTGACAAGTCAAAGAGAATCTCTTATCTCTTATTTGCCCTTGAGAAATCATAGACAATCTCATGTTTCTTATTTGCCCTTGACAAGTCAAAGAGAATCTCTTGTCTCTTATTTGCCCTTGAGAAATCATAGACAATCTCATATTTCTTATTTGCCCTTGACAAGTCAAAGAGAATCTCATTTTTACTTATGGCTACAGAACTTAATTCAATATATCATTCACTTTCTTTTTCAATGCATGTATAAAACACATATAGGCATTCATTCACATTGTGATTCCAATCATGCCTCATAAACCAATATTTACTTCCTCTAGTATGCATTTATACATCACAAGTCACATGGCCAAATATTTAACATCAAGTATTCATGTCATACTAGAACCAAACTACCATTACATTATCAATTCAAGTCTTTGGTTCATTTCCAGTAATTGGATAGATTTCACACCATTGTAGCACAAACTTATTTCCATATCAAACAATCAATTCAAAGGCTATGAAAATTCTCAATGACACTTCAATGTGTCCAAAAGGGTTGATAAAAATTTCAGGGTAAATAGAGTTCTCTAACTATATTAACAAAATTAGACAAATTTGGTGGTCTGAAACCACTCAACCTCAGCTCAAGAACCAAAATTCATAATTTTTAACCCTATCAATTGAATCCAGAAAATTTGAAATAAAAATCCTGGTAAAACCTCAAGATGTCTCTAATAATCTGTAAAATTTCCAAAGGAAAAATCAATCGTTTGCTATGATAACAAAAGTAGATAAATTCGTAGCTTTAGAGTCAACATCTCAGGCAGCACAATTACCACTTCAGTTCATAGTTTTTCTCAGGCAGTAAAAGTCCTTATCATGCACCACAAAAATTCTTAGAGTTTCCTTAATATGTTAGCTTCAACCTATAATTTTTATAGCTAATAAAAATTACTAAAAATACATCAGAAAATTCATGAACCATAACCTGTCCAGAAGAAATCCAAAAATCCAGCAACATAGTCTAATATTCCTTTTGACAAAAATGATTTCTAGAATCATCCAAACACTCCACCAAAATTAATACATCAATATCCATATATCATCAACCAACAAAACTAAAAATATCAACTTAAATCAGTGATTACAACAGAAAAATGGATTTGAAGAAGAAGAGGTTCAAAAACCCTACCCTTGGAAGCTAATGTCTCTTTGTCTCTTGTACACTTCAAGATTGATGTTCTCCACCCCAAAGCTCTTGAAACACATTCAAACCCTCCTCAAATCAGTGATGAGTGAGGTACTAAAGTGAGGTTTTGGAGAATCTAATCGGTTGTATTTGTGGAGGTTGAAGTGTAGAGCAAGTTTACTTTAGGAAGTTTTTGATTTTGAGTAGGTTAGGCTTATGATTTTGAGCTTGGAAATCAAATTCTCAAGGTTGTTATCAAGAAGGCAATGGAGTTTCTGAAGTTATGCTTGTTGTCCGTGAATGTCACTAGCTTCTTAGAGAAGTTTTAGTTTGTATTTATCTTTATAATCAATGCTTGAATATTATACATTAAAGTTAGATATTTCCTAATCTAATAAAGAAAAATGGATGGCTATGATTAATCTTGTAATTCAATATTAAATCTCAGCCATTCATTTAATATAAAGGGATAAGGTTCTTTATTTTGTAAAGATTAAAATAGCTTTCGGTGTTAGAAATTACACACTGAAATATCACCGAACGGGTGAAACAGTGTACTCGGATAATCAAACATTGCCGGAAAAATAATTTTGGGTATAAAATCTTTATTTCTACCTATTTCTAACCATAATCATATAATTTCTCAATTTTGGGCATCTTCGGGTCCAATTCTAGGGTTCCGGCTGTCCCGGTGGGCCTGCGGGGCCCACAAAATACTATTCATGATTTTTTTTAAAATCCATTGAACCATCCTCATCATTGTTAAAACTGTTAGATTTTTAAAGTATAAACCACTGTATACACTTTTCTTGCCCTAGCACTCAATATAGCAGTGGTAATTTCACTGGGCTTATGAAGGATGGAATCAGTGAGATACCTGGACACATCTCCTTTATTCACTCCAAGAGCTTTGGCCTAGTCTGATGAGGATTTGTAGATAATCCCATCACATGGAGCTTTGATGATTTTGGCAAGTCCCAAAGCTATGATCTTGATGGAGCAATCTCTGATCATCGTTTTGACATAGGATTGTGATGGCCTCTCCAGATGAGAACAGAAGGCATTGACTAATTGCGAGAAGATTAGTTCATTTATTTTTAGAAAATAGCCCCACTTCTGGAAAGTAAATACTTCATCAAGAATGGTAATTTCTTCACATAGGTCTTTTCTCAAAGACTTTCTAGGTGCCTTTTTCTTGAAGCAAAGAATTTTTCATAGTGATCCTACATGCTAGCATCATTAAACATGTAAAAAGATGACCTTGAAGAAGTAGATTGAGCCACAATCTTCCCTTTCTCCATTAGTAAGAAAAATGGGTGTATTTGTGAGGAAAAGGTTGAAAGATTAAATCTTGAAGAGAATTAAGAATGGGAAACAATAAGGGTTTAGAGGTGAAGGAAAGCGGTTTGGTTAAAGAGATGAAGGTTTGAGGAGAAACAGTTTCAGATACAGAGAAGAGAGTTAAAGAGAAAATGGTTTATGGTAATGTGTTTGGGAAGATGAAGGTAAAGGTAATGTGTGAGACGTAGGGGTTTTAAGTAATGTGACGTGACAGAGGGCGAAGCAACGTGGGAGAGAGAAACACTAAAGAGTGGGAATTATCCTGCCTTTTCATTCTTCTTTCAGAAAGAAAGTTATCTGACTTTTGATATTACTCTCTGAAAAAGTTGCTTTCTGAACCATGCAAATTACTTTCTGATCCTCTGGAGAAACTTTATAAAGACTTTTTAGATATTCCTATAAGAACTTTGATTTTGGTACCCAGACTTACTTGGGACCTTTTAGTTAATTTTAGAGAAAAAAATTTTCCAACCTTCCTAATAAAATTCCTTTTCAGGGATCATTTGTTAGGAAGGTATCTCTTCATACAACAAGAAGAACAGAAATAGAAGATAGATACAATAGATGAAGTTGCATAGCTTTTTCATCTTCTGTTTCCTCTGTATATCCCAGGCCAGTTTTCAGAAACTATAGAGCCTGACCATTTTTCACAAAAATAGAGTTTTTGAAATATATTAGATGTTACAGGTCAGATCTTTTTAGAAGCCATAAAGTCCTCTCAAGAAATTCAGAATTAACTTTCTGACATTTTCATATAACCTTTTGGAGGCTTTAGTTTTATAGAACTTGAGAAGAAGAAAAACTCTTGAAGTATATTTAACTTTCAGCTTTCCAGCTTCAAGCTCGATCTTCTCAAGTTTTCATGGCAACTTTCTGATTTCTTTGACTAGTTTGAGATATATAGAAGAATAAGCTTGAAAAACTTCTAGCAACTCATCCCAAGAAGCAGTTAATACATTATATGAAGAAAAATGAGATAAAGATACGTTTACCTCACTTATCTCTATTGATGTTCTTTAGTCATGAAGTACAAGATGGTAGCCAATTATAGCACAATCTTCTTCTTTCTATAGGGATATATCTGTTAAGCTCTAGACTTGGAATTCCTGATACATAATGTCTATTTGTACTTCGATAAGCAGATAGCTTTCTCAAGATAATCTTTGTCTAATGTTGTCATTCATGAGATTAATGTCTTTTTATTTTAGTCGTTACAGACTTTTGACATACGCGACAGATAAAGAGATCTCATCTGCATATTCAATCTCAAATATCAATATCAAACCTTTCTACATCATAAGAAGTTTTAAGCAATTTTCATTGTTCATTGCATAGCATCTGAAATAACAACCTCAAGAACAAAGATTTCTTAAAACAGTTTAAGGTCTATAAACATCAGGTATAGTCTGTTCCATGTAGCCTTTCATATGTAGCATGTTCGGGTTTAGCTTAGAGCATATATGAACACAAGGTTGATTTAGTAGAACAACTGAACTCTTTCCTTTTTGTTGTTCTTATCCACTGGTCCTTCGAAATTCTTTTCACCATTTGATCATACTGTACCAAATCCTAGAAATTCATTAACAAAAAATGGTCAGTTTATAAGCTGATCTTGTGAAGTTGATGTATGTCATTCTGTCCTTAAGATCTTTGTCCTTTGCAATAGTTGGATTGCTTAACCCCTTAGAGGCCTTGCTTGGATACCACTTGAAGGTGGAAATGTGCACAAGAAGGGGGTTGAATCAGGCTTGCTTCATTTTTCTTATCTAAAACTTTTAACAAATATACTATCAAGTATAAAACTTGTAATGCAGCGGAAACATAGTTAGTAGTTTCAGAAAGTAGATTTCTGAAGCTTTATCAATAAACATATATCATAAAATGAGTAGCAGAATGGTAAGGACATTATTTCAGCATATGATTGAGGAAATAAAGCACAACAAGGAAATATATATAAGATCAAGGAGAGAAAGATGAGACACAAATATTTTTTTACTGGTTCGGTCAAACTGCCTACATCTAATACTCAACAAATGTTGAGGTTCCACTAATAAACATCTTTCTCAACCTAAGAAAGAACAAATGGATAATTTTTACATTAGTCTTTCCAAGCTCTCATCTGTGACCTTCAGAAATCACCTGCTACCACAGATTGAGTAGTTCTGCACCAGCCTCTCCAAGCTTAAATCCGTGACTAGTAGCAACCATTACTTTCACGTTGAAAGTAGTCTTGCACCAGCCTCTCAAAGCTGCAAGTAGTCTTGCCCCAGCCTCTCCAAGCTGCAAGTAGTCTTTGACTGGCCTCTCCAAACTCAACTATGATTACCAAGAACACCTCACTGTCCCATTGAAAGTAGTTTTACAGTAGCCTTTTCAAGCTATCTCACAGTGATCACTGTCGGATCGAGGATACAAAGGTTAAGTATTTGGGTTGCCATTCAAACTAACCTACGCTCAAGTTTCCTTAACATATATATGAAGTTCCCAGGAAAACTTGAATGACTTCCTTCTAAAACTTCTTCCCTTGGAAAAGCATAAGTCTAATTAAGAATGTAGAAAGAAGAATTTTACACTTCAAGGTAAAACTAATTACATGATATATATTGAATCTCCCAGGAAGCGGGAAAAGATTTTTGCAGAGTTTTCTCTCTTGAATCTTCAAATCTCTCATCAGCTTTTAAGCACAGCATCTCCATTTATAGTGGTCATCCTTTATGACTGTTGCCCTTGATCAGTTCTCCAAGTTACACATATAGATTATTTATTTGTGTCTTGGAAAGTCAATCTAGAAGAGTTGGTTGACAGTCTATCACATCGGTTACAGAAGTCATTGTAAAGATAAGGTTTTTAATGCTCCTTTAGAAATCATTTTTTCACTTTCTGATCCTGGTTTCTGAACTCCTCCTTTTAGAAGCTCGAGTGATTGATCAATTAGGCAAAAGAGATGAAGTACCAGTTTGAAACTGGGTTTGCTTGAAAATTTAAAATTCACAATTCAAATTTCCCTCATTTTCCTGTAGCATTATGTGCTCCATAGTAAAATGAGCTTTCTGAAGTGCATAATCAGTTCCTTGATGAAAACTTCACTTTTTGATCTTCAATCCAAGCATTTTGATAATGATTGATTTGCGATTGTACTAATTGAAGATAGTGTAACATTTGATCTTTAGAGAATGCTTGATATCTTCATATAAACTTACTTTCTGATGTCCAATACTACTTTCTGAAGTCTCAAGACTTGGTTTCTTGGAGTGTTGAAATCTTTTTCTGATCGTTAGCTATTAATTGCGTGAATAAAGATATAATTTCACTTATATTTCAATACAAATCTCATATCATGAGATAAACATGTTTATACATGCATAGTAAAACATATTCTCATTTGAGTAAGCCTTGTTCTTACTAAACAATAGAACCTATTATAATCTTATAAGAAACTCAAGAGAAACATTAGTCGTTCTTCAAAGCATTTTCTTTAAATTGGCTTTGATGTCATTCAAAACAAATAAGCATATATTGATAAGGTTCTGGAGCTAACACTAAACATAGTGTAAGGGAGTGTGAGTTCTCTTTTAAACATGCAGACATTCATACTTACATTCTCCATAGTTCATGCCATAGTGTAACACTGAGTACATCTGGCGGCCCTTACTTACTCCATTTTCCTTACTTCACAAGTGGGCCTGTAAATACACTATGTAGTACACCATGATAGTGTCCCAAATTCATAATTTCCCTTATCCACGTCTTATTGCATACTTGGCTCAACACATCCCATTAATGAGACTTATTCAAGAATAATCACGAGTAATGCTTAGAATAAATGCATATGTAACCAGTCCAGCCAATAATATCTAGAATGAAAATCAATACCACATATTTCACCAATGCATCTTAGTCAAATATGTCACAATAGTTATTCACAATCCAATCAAGCATGCCAATCAAATGAAATAAATGGTCACAATTCAACTAGCAGATATTCAAGAGTCATTAGTAAATTGAAAATCATAGTTAAAATTCTCATCAGCTAAACTGGTTTGAGTCTAATGATAAGAAAAATTTGAAAAACACATTTTTCCTCTTCCCAAGATATATGATTACCATAGCCCAACTTCCTTTGTGTTACAAGTTCTAAAAATTTTCTTTTAAAGACCTTATAACTTCAAGTTTTACAAAGTAGCCCCAAATTTTATAAAATTTATAAAATAGTCCCTAACTTAACTTTCATCCAAAATCAGATTTTTCATCCTAACTCTATTGAAATTACAATCCTACCTTTAAAATTTTAGAATTTGCCTAAGAACCTTAAACTTGTAAGAAATTACATTTGACCCCTATACTTTACTAAAATTACAACATGACCCCAAAACTCCTTTTTTTCATCCAAACATATACATTACTGTTCCAGAACCCATTTTGTTCAGTTTTACACCCAAAAACTGAGTTTTTGCATAAAAGCCTCTAAACTTTGTATAATTTCATTTTTACCCGAAAACTTCTACATAATCACAAAAATACCTAAATCATATAGGTAAGCTCCATTTTTCATGTAGATTCCAAATTTGCAGTTAGTCTTAAAACAAAATTTCCTTCTAGGAGAACATGCTAACACCAAAGCTATGTACCCAAAATCCAAGCTTTTTGCAAAACTTTGAAATATGCATAAGTGTGCTCCTTTTTGTATGTAGATTCTAAATATCAATATTATTTTTGAAACAAATATTCCCACTATAGAATACCCTTAAAAATAGTGACCTAACTCAAAGAGACTAAAGTTTACCCAAAATTTTCATAAAATATATAGAAGTGACTCTTTTTAAGTGTAGAATAAAGATATGGTGTTGAGTTTTGAAACAAAAATCTCTACCCACACCAAATGGAGGAGGCAAAAACTTGAAGGAGAGGAAATGATGAGCTCTTCAAATATTTTCAAAAGAAAGGAAGAGTTTTGAGCAAAATAACCAACTTTCAAGCATAAACATTCGTCAAAACTCAAACATTTTTAGCAAAAGTTAGAAAATAAGTTTGAACACAAAGCCCTACCCAAAAAAGGATCTTTGTTGGAGATCAAGGCAGCCACAAGATCCTTGAAGCTCAAACTCTTACGAAAAGAAGCAAAAATCTCTTCCTTTTTCTCAACAACAATTCAGCCTCTTCAAGAACAAGTAGGAGGGTGATTTTTCTTGAAAAACTAATGGTGGAATTGGGTTTGTTGGGTGGAAAAAGTACGAAAAAATATATTTGTTTATTAGATTTGGTGGAGACGTGAAGGAGTTGTAAAGTTGAAGATGGTGGAGGAATAAAGGTTGAAGATGAGAGAAAATGGAATAGAGTGTTTTTTGGGGGAAAAAAATCCAAGAGTGCAGAATGGGGAGGGAGGTGGCGGCATTTCAAGGAAAAAGGGGAGTGGTTGGATTAAGGGTATTTTAGGGATTAGGTAAAAAAAAGTGGGGGTAGATTAGGTAGAAAGAGTACTAATTAGGAGTAGTTTAGTAAAAGCAATGGTCAAAATAGGATTAACTTGATCTAACTAAGATTAATTTGAATTAATCATCATTAAATATGTCATTAGTTATAATAAAGTAGTACTTTATCATTAATTGTATCATAACATGTAGCTACTATAAGACAAGTATACTGGGTAATGATATCATCATGTCCCCCTTTGTCTTTAAGAATGAGATTAAGTTTCTCTAATCATTCTTGGGTCTTAATTAATTTTAAATAATTATTTTAACTCAAAATTAATCAATAAAAATATTTAATCTTTTAATTAGATCTTAGTGTTACCTATATATCCTTAATTACTTTAATTAAGCTTAATTAGCACTTTCGACGGGTAAAATGGTGATTTTACATAAAAAAAACTCTCCAGGACTCACCCAAACATCAAATATCCCCTCAAATTAACATATCCAGCTCCTGGGTGATGACTAGGGTTGGTCATCACTTAATCCTGCATTAAATTACCTCAGGGGTATTTTAGTAATTTTGTGCATGAGAAAAATCGTGAATTGCGATTTTCACACCGATTGCTATCTATAACACATATAACCCCTTTCAAATATTAAACTAACCCTTTAAGGATAGTCGGGATTGGCTGTCCTCGAGTCTCATGCAAGAATGACCTCAGAGCATCTTGGTCATTTTGCCACATAAAGAAGAAATTAGGGCATTACACAAATGAGTTAAGGAAGGGCCTCTATGCCCTTCTTCCCAGTCATGCATTCAGTCCTACAATTCTATCTTAGAAATCATAAATCTTTATCCTACATATATTAAAGCACATAAATAATAAAGATTCATTACTAACCTATAAAGTGGTGCATGATAAATCAATAGCTCACAGCACCCGCCCAACTACATTATGAAAATCCAAAATTAATTAACATATATTTAATTTTACATGATTATAAATCTTGAAAAAAAAATACATAATATTAGAAAAAAATCACTAACACTTCTCAAATTCTAGTGTGACAATTGAGGCACAAATAAATTGACTAAATCTACAATCTAATTTGACAATTGAGACAAATAAATTCACTAATACTTCTTAATTCCTAAACCCCATAAACAAAAAATTATCAAACATAAAAATTTACCAATGCTCTAGAAACTTGCAAACCAAATGTGCTCCAAAATCCTATACAAATGAAATTTCTTTCAACTAGTAACACTAAAAGCTAATAACATTGAGCAACAGAAAGCACAAAAAAAAGACATAAAATAAAAAAAATGATTAAAAGGTAGAAAACATTACCATGAATATAATGGCACAAATCGTTTGCAAAATGGAGGCTCCAATCTTTCACATTAGAGAGAAAGAGAGAGATGAGAAGGAAAGGGCAATGAAAAATAGGAAAGAAGAAGGAGAAGAACCACGGTTTAAACCCTATCCTGATATAGACGAAAAAATATGTTTGTAATCCCTTAAATGAAATACTTCATTTCATTGAATGCATTATAAATAGGAAAATTTGTTTGTAATTGCATGACTGAAACAATATGTTTCACTTAAGCAATTATAGATGGATTTTTTTCATCTGTAGAGAGTTAAATTAAATGTTACATTTTCTTTCACACATTACGGATCCAACTTCCATCTCAAAATTACATGTAAGATAAGCGGTTCAAAATTAAATTACATATGGATTTTTCAGTCTATAACAACTTGAATTTAATTTAAACAAAAAGTTAAATAAAAATCATCTGTAAATCCTTTGTATTTTCTCAAAAAATTATTTTTTATTTTATTTTTTATCTATAAAAATCTGCCTGTAACAATTACATGCCATGTGGCATGACTTTAATTTGCACCAATAATTATAGACAGATTTATAAACAAATTATGTAACTTTGACAAAAAAAAATTCCTTATTTTTATTTCCCTGTCTATAAATCTGCTTATATCAAAGATGGAAAAAAAAATTCATATCTTTAGCTTTCATCTGTGTTCAATGAGTTTCTAGTAGTGTGACACCCACACGAAGAAAGAAACTTTTGGCTAGAACATTGGGATGATGACAATTAACCCCAGTGTCAAGGTCCGCTTAGTAGACCTAATATGATAAGTCCTGATAGGAAAATATTTGGAGTTTAAGGTTTAAAGTTTAGTATAAGGCCTCTAAAGATTCTATTACTATATGGTATTTGGTATGACATTGTATATTGTATAATATGTTACATTATATAATATTTTGATGTTGTTTTGTTATTATTGAAAATAGTTCTAATCATAGGTAAATATTTGGAAAAAAATATAATTGTATTTTATTACTTATTTATTTATAAGTAATGAACTTTATTATTTAAATATTTATTATTGACAGTTAGTTTATTATAGATATTTATTAATTTAATAAAGTATAAGTACTATATGAAAAATTATAGTAAAGTAAAATTTTATTATTTTTTCACATTAAAGTTTAAAATTAGATATTATAATAAAACATTTATTTATGATTTATAATTATTTTATTTTTATTATAAATAATTAAATTCATATTGTATAATATTCTATAAAATTATTTGTTTACTATGAAATAATTTTATTAAGAATTTTTTATATATTCTTTATTTATTATTTATTTTAAAGTTATTTCATCTTAATAAATACTAAAAAATAAAAACTGACATTATACATTAAAAGCTAATTAGACCTAACTCGATCTTTCCAAGCTGGATTAAGTTATATAATATTTTAGCACATAAGAGGTTATGATGGATATAACATTATATAATATGTTACTTACACCAAATAATGGATACGGACATAATATATAATATTAATTTATTTTATCATTCCTAATATGAGATGCCAAAGACACCCCAATAGCATAAAGTGTTTGCTTTCCATAAGCATTTTGTCATGAGATTGTATTCTTCCATCCTCATTCAATATCCAAAATTATATCCCAACATTTTGGATGGAATAGATTCCGATGAAAATTCGGGTCCAAAAATCACCGTTTTGTAGTTGTGAATAAGCTCTCTAGATAGAGAAATTATTAGGTGTTCTTGGAGCAAGATAAAATATTTGTTTTACTCTATTTATTGATTGACATATCAGCTATTGGATTAAAAATATAAGAAAAGTGGAAGACAATAATAGCCTACAAAACTTATGTCTCAACTAATAAATGGATCAAGGCAAATAATTTTTTTTTTTTGGTCTCGGTGCAACTAATTAAGTACTTCTCCACTGGAAATGAGTCTCGTAAACAAAAATTATGGCGAGTTGCTCTACTGATTTTTGGACCAAGAGATTTTTACCATTCATATATTTTCTTACTATATTTTCACTTTAATGCTTTTTTATATATAATGGTAGAATTCATTTAAGGTAAGAAAAATCACTTGTCCAAGTGCATATATACGTATTTTTGAATTACGGCTGGGGACAAACTTCCTTCAAATTAAATTTTCCAAGTACGGCTTGTTAATGGCTAATTTTTTTGGAGTCTTTTTTGTAGCATAACTGAGCTGCTAAATATTATTGTCATTTTCTAGAACTACCACCGTTGCTCTGAATCTAAAGCTGATCAAAGTTGGAAGATTCCCCACGTGTTCCTAGATGTGTTACATTACATCTCAAAGAATTGTACGTGTAAGACTTAAAATATATATATATATATATATATATATATATATATATATATATAGAGAGAGAGAGAGAGAGAGAGAGAGAGAGAGAGAGAGAGAGAATGCATGAATGTCAGAGCAAACTGATCAAACATCTTTTTTATTGATAGTTTCTTAAATGCATAAGCGAAGCACAGAATCCGCACAAAATTATCCAAATTTGGAAGGAGTTTGCAACATATTGGCCTCAGGCTAGTGTAATAAACGGGACCCCAATCATTAATTAAACAAAGCTGAAGTCAAGTCCACCGTATAATTTGACAATGGTGGCTCATCTCTGTCACTGGCTCTCAGTACTCAATATTCTGGTTTCCACATTGCTGTTTTCATCTTCAATGATGACCATTTGAGCGATACTATTATTGGCATCATTTCTTGGAACAGTAACTGGTAGCTGCTGTTGGTTCTGCTGGGAGATTTCCATTTCAGGGGGCATCGCACGTCTTTGTTCTTTAGATTTGCCCCACACAACCAGATAAAGCCCCACAACCACGACCACCCCTCCAATAATGCTGATATACAGTAACAATTCAATTAGAATGGTGGGAAAAGGAGCTAGGTGAATATTCTTAAACCAAAGATCGATTTAATGAATGAAGCAATGTCAAAAACAAGTAGGATGAGAAGGGTATTGAATGGTAGCATAGTAGCAATTCATTTGCCAGCTAGTATATACCTTCCTAGGTAGAGCTTCTCAGAAAGGACTATGGTGGCCAAGGCTGTGACTATGATCATACGCAGGGGATTAAAAGCAGTCACAAAAACTGGACCCGTGGTTTTGATTACCAAGCCTTGCACGTAAAACTGGATTGCTGATGTTACTATTCCCTGTTCACAAAGTGAAGTTTAGTTTAATGTATTTTTCAGTGTGAAAATTTGTATACTGTCATTTAATTTTGTGTGCATATATATATATATATATATATATATATATATATATATATATATTTATATTGTATGTAATGAATTAATATTAAGGGTATGTTTGATTAGGGAGTAAAAATAGTATAAATTTTCATTAATGAGCTCTGTGTGTAAAATTACACATAAATATTATTTATGAAAAATTTATCTCAATTTTTACTCTACAACCAAATATACTCTAAGTTATTAAATTATTGAGTACTTATATAATATTTCATTGTTAGAGGTAAGTAAAATACTTTCTCACTAATAGTACATTAAAATTTAATTTTAAAAGCACATGGGTGCTAACTATTGGTTACAAAATTATAATGCAACCTGTTCTTGGGAAATTGAGCAAGGTTAGTTGGGCTTGCTAAAGCAAACCCAAACTAAAATAATGGGCACGTACTAACCGAGTATAAAAAGGCAAAAAGCCTTGAATCCAAGCCTATAGACCAGGCATGAGGGGAATTGCGCTCCATGTAAACTGTAACTGCAGTGCTTTGAAGTGCACCGACAAAGCAAACCCAGGTGGCTAGGGACATCTCTGCTGGGTACTTTCTCAATGTTATGGCCTGAAAATCATTAAATCATGCATTAAGTTTCCCATGGACGATGTACGAATATTATATGCGATAAAATGAAATTGGACTTATTTAGGCTTCAAATCAATAACATCTTACTTGCAATATGTAGAAGGAAGAGAAGCCTACGCAACCTATCAGAAGGAAACATGCACCCATGACCCAGTGGTCACCAGTGAGGTCGTTATTCTGAGTATGGCCCACATGGCTCGCTGATGACCCAACAACATTAACTACGGGACCTTTGTACATTGCCATTAGAATAGCGCCTCCAAGACTTACTGCAGTGCCAATAACTTTGGCTTGACATCCTATCTCCTTGATGCGCATGCTCTCCAATCTGCCCAAATATATAATTATGTTACTATTGATTGTTATTATCTCTGAGTCTCTCTCTTGCATATCATTTGGATGTACGTTAACCGGAAAAGATGCTATTTGTACTCGTGAAGAAGTAATGAAAGAAACGTTATATGGGGAGAGGGAAAAGCAAATATGCACAAACACTACTCAAGTCTCAGTTAACCTCTTTTGATAATAATCAAGCGTCTGAAATTAATAATAACTTCTTTTGATATATGGTTAGGAGAATCTCACATGATTTTAATTATCATAATTTTTTGTGTTATAATAATATATATTGTTAAAAATATTATGTTGTCAATGTCTATTATATTATTTTTTAATTATTTAATTTTATGCACTATTGATATAAATAATATCTATATTTGTATCTAAGGATGTGTTATCATATCATTTAATATATACTTCATATAATTTTAAACTCATTAAATGAATTATCAACATGTAATTGTATAAAACCTTGCGTTGATAATTAACATCTTAAAATTAACGAAAAAAGAGATAATATATGAAAATGAACTTCTAATTTTTCAAATGATGCGTAAAAACACAAATAGAAAATGGCCTATTTATGATTCATTTAAAACATACGGGAGTGCGGTGACGTAGACCTAACACTGTAAACAAATTAATCAAATTCAGTATCTTCAGGATCCACTCAAGCACTGTCCCATGCCCGTGGTAGTCGGAAGTTATAGTGGGATCTACGGAGGATATTCACAAGGCACGTGTTTGTTCACTATTGTAGCCTATCTACATGTGTCAGTAAAACTAATCACTAAGGTATTTCTAGCTGAAAAATAAAAATAGAGGTAAATTTTTTTCATTAAGTTATATATATACAATTACACATAAAATTTAACTACGGAAGATTTACTGTTATTTTACTCTCCGATCATTCATACGTTAAATAAGATATTTTATTTGACTAATAATATCTTACCGAAACATGATTGCCAGCACAAAGGTAATGGAGGGCACGGAGTTCATCACAGCAGATGCAAATGATGCTGACGTTAATTTCATCCCCAGGAACGTGAAGCATTGATCAAGTATGATCCTGCAAATAATAACAGCATACAATTAATATGTCAACTAACAATACTGCGTTCAATCCATCTTGGATAGGATTACGTAATTTCGTGAGTAGAAAAAAAGATCGTATTCGGGATTGAATTTGGGGTAAATGCATTCGATCGGAAGATGCGTTAAAGTGGCTTTATTGATTTTTATGAGTATTTCATCATTTTTTTTTTCATTCGCTGATGCGAATATATTTCCTCCCTTTTACTCTATTTATTAAAAAATAATAAACAAATATTGATAAAGGTCAAAAATTATGTTAGTGGACAAGATTGCTTCTATTAAATAATAAATGAATTTTGATTATAATGCTCTTGAAAAACAAAAGTAATGACACAATTAATTACATACACTAAAAGTAATATTGAAAAAATATAATATTTTCTTGATATTACAAATGGATATATGTTTCAAAACAAGAAAATAAATGATTAAAAAAAACTAGCTAGGGTTAATGGAATCGAATAATATTCACAACATCGGGGTCATTGTACCCCGTGAGTTGTACCTATCGTACAGCTTTCGGCTATGAGCCCCATTCAGTATTAAAAAAAAATAATTTACACAATATCACATTGGTATTTTATTTATTACGAATATTAAATTTGTATTTTAAAATATTAATGCAACTATTACTAATTTTACTATTTTAAAAAAGCAGTTTTGACCTCAATTTGAGAATAAATTTATCAAAAACCAATTTAACATCATATATTTTAAAATGACCAATTTGAGATATTTATGTACAAAATATGAGTTTAATTTCCATTTTACATGGTCAATATGTAAAAATTAAATTTATAAAATACTAATATATATGTATATTTCTTTAAATACAAAATATAAATATTTTTTCAATACAAAAATTCGAAGCTCAAAAGTCTTATTGAAGATAAGTATTAAGCAACTAGAAAAAAAAATGTGATATAGCACATTTATGGCATTTGTGTGCTAGAACTGAAAACTGTACACATTTGCTGGATTTGTGAGTAAGATTGTCTTACTCGAGAAAAGCCACAGCCATAATCTCTGCAAATATCCGTGGTGTCATCTTGGGCCTAACTTTCCTGAAAAAAGAGCAAAAAAGGTAGACATAGGCAAACATTAATTACCAGAATAATATCCTCATTAAATTGTTAATAGCTGAAGTATTTTAATGTTTTCGAATCCTCGTATATTGAATTGAAAATTACAAGTATATTAAAATCTAGTAACTTTCTCTTTTTTTGGATAAGTAATCTACATGACATAAAATCTTGTAATTTATTGTGATACATAAAATATAAATACTGTATGCTAAAAAAGATTAACAAAATAAAAAAAAAAAACTTCTGAAGGAACACACTTGTGATGTTAACCTGAACCAACTATAGATCTGAATTATCAACAGCGAAAAGCTGATTGGAATACTAATGTGTATACGTAATGAAAGTGAATGATTAACAATTACATGTATGTATATGCGCAGCATGCATGCATGCATGCCAATGATGGTTAATGTATGGACAATGGACAGGTGAGTGAGAAGAGAGTGAAACCTTTCGAGGAAAAATGCGAAGGGGCCAAGAACTACAGTGGCCACGACATTACGGTAGACAACGAACACGTAATGACTCATGCCCTTATTGAGAGCATCCATGGTGATAATGTACATGCCAGCCGAACCAAATTGCAAGCTTAATATTAGCAGAAATGCCTTTGAATTGGAGAACCAAGCACGAAGCTTCTCCCAGGACGTCAACTTATCCATCTTATTAATCTCTCTCTCTCTCTCTCTCTCTCTGTTTAATTTATATGAGAGTTGAGAAGTGAACGGATGCTGAATACGAGAGCAAGGTTACCCTTATCGATATTTATACCCGATGATCATTAATGTATTAGATAATTTGTGACCTAATCAGAAACCCACTACGACAAAAAGTAGAGCAATATATTATCCATAGTATAAATTTGCAGCAGGTGTTAGGTCTGATTGGTATTTGACCAGGGTGGGAATTGGTTCTCTAAAATGAATGTTTCTGACGTAGGACTGAACTCCTGATCTCTAATAGTATTATCCACTTACATTAGTGAAAGTACATTCACATTTCATATGATAAGGCGTGCACCATTTCATACCTAATTTGGTGTTTTTTATTTCCCCCTCTGATGGCAGCTTGATGGTCTGTCACGGTAATGCAAAGGGTGCAAGCACCTCATATTATAGAAGCTATGTTGAACACATACTTCATTATGATCATTCGTGTTATGTCAAACTAATAAAGTATTAATACATTATTATTATACAAATAATAATATCACTTTTATAATGAAAAATAAATACTAAAACCCCAAAATGGTTCCTCAAGTTTACAAAAGAGGACAAATTAGTCTTTTATATTTAGAAAAATCAATTAGGGTCCCTTATATTTCACAAAAGGGGACAAGTTAGTCCCCCTGTCAATTTTTCGTTACACCCACTAACGGACTAGTCCACGTGGCATGTTAAAAGCTTATGTGGACTGTTAACTCGAACCCCCAGTCTGAGGAATCTACAAATTTGGATCTCGGCCAGAGGGTGAGGTAACTCGGCCTTCAAGACTGTGCTCAATTGAGCTATGTCAAGGCTCGGCTGGGTAAAGCTCGTCCAAAAGGAAGAGGATTTATATAGCTCAACCTAGAGGAAATATAGCTCTGCTAGTAGGAGGAGGAGAAATATAGCTTGGTTGAGAGGAAATATAGCTTGACCAAAAGGAGCTAGGCCAGGAAGAGGAAGATTTATATTGCTCGGCTAGTAGGAGGAGGAGAAATATAGCTCGACTAAGGAGAAATATAGCTCGACCTCCTAGCTGAGCTATATTTCTCTTCTTCCTCCTGACTAAGCTATATTTCCTCTCAGCCAAGCTATATTTCTCCTCCTCCTTTTAGCCGAGCTCCACCTTGCCGAGCCTTGACACAGTTTGGTTGAGCTCTCTCCAAGGCCGAGTTACCTCATCCTCTGGCCAAGATCCAAATTTACAAATTTCTCAGACTGTGGGTTTGAGTTAATAGTCCACATCAGCTTCTAATGTGCCACGTGGACTAGCCCATTAGCGGGTGTAACGGAAAGTTGACGGAGGGACTAATATCTTCCCTTCTGTGAAATGTGAGGGAACCCGGTGGTTTTTCTAATTGTGATGGACTAATTTGTCCCGCTCTGTAAACCTGAAGGACCATTTTGGGGTTTTAGTCGAAAATAAATGATACAATAACATTGTGTCAACATAAATATACTCATGGTAGGTATGTTAGATGTGTACAATAATATGTTAATAATGAAATAAAATAGTTTGTGATGGTGATTGTCAACTAGCGGTCCCATGCCATGCAATGTGAGTGAGAATTTTAATTTTTTTATTACTCACAATGAATTTTGATTTTTTTTCCCTTTAAATTTCCCTAAATCTAGCGACGACTAATTAAATTGAGTTCAATTTAGGCAATAAGTAATTAATAGTTTGGAGACCATATTACATCGCTAGGGCATGTGCCAAGGTTGGCTTTAGGAGACTATGGGAGAGGTAAAAATTTATAATATGGCTTCAAAGTGATTAAGAATAAGATGTGCAATACACTATGCATTTTTTTTCATCATTAGACATGATTACTCCATGTATATGTTCTTAATGTTCATATGTTTCTTGCTATTCTATTTTATGTCATTTAAATGCAAGCTTTCATAAATCTTAAAAAACACATCATTTCAGAAACCACATTTACGACACTCATTAAATGAACATTGGCATGTTCACATCTTTCATAAATAAACAGAAGTGGCCTGAGGATGATAATGATGACATTTAACTATTTTCTTATGTGTACTGAGTTTCCCTTTAGATACTCACCTTTTTTTTTCAATGTCATCTTCAGACAAGCATGCAAGCACCGATGCAGGAGCTCTATCATCCACCTTTGGTTAGAGCATGTGCCGGAGAATTTTAGTATATTCTTCATTGCCCATAACATATTCTATATTCCTCGACATGTAGACTGCCTTATTTAGTTTATTGTTGATTTATACTTATTACTTTGGATATTTAAATTTTGTGGATGACTGTATTTCAAGTTGGATCAATGTTGGCTGATAGTTATTTCCTCTAGTATAGTAAGATGAGATGTATTAGGTTTAGGATCAGAGCCTTCCAAGGACTCGTGTCACTTATGACATACTAAGATATTATGATATTCCACTACTACAAATATGCCAGTTATCGAGGGTCTTTTACTGTGGGGATTCATCCTCTCCGTAATACTATGGGATTTTCTAAGGGGAGTGATGGAATTTCAGCCAAACATTTTGGTTGTGTTTTTCAATTACCAAGGCAAAATCTCCCGGTAATGGTGGCAAAAACTAGGGGAAAAATTGCACGAGGCAAATCAAAGCAATATCCCATGATAAAATCCCTCAGTAGCACTTTGGCTAATTTTGTCTTAATGTTACATTAGGAAAAATTCCACAAAAATCCTTTTTATTAAACAAGGCATTTTGGTGTCCACATTACTGTGAGATTTTTTTCATGACAATTGTAACACTCAAAAAATTATTTAAAAATTAATTTAAGTTTTATTAGTCATCATTTCAAAAATCTAACAGTTTTAGCAATGATGAGGATGGCCTAACGAACATGTTAAAAAAACAAAAATTCAGGCCGATGTGAATAGTAACCTTACGGCCCGTCGGGATAGCCGAAACCCTAGAATTTGGACCCAGAAGTGCCCAAGACTGAGAAAAGAGAGGATTAAGGTTTAAAATAGTTAGAAATCATAAATTTTTTACCTAGAAGATAATTTTGGCTAATATCTGTTTAACCTGGTACGGTGTTTACTCGTTCGGTGGAATTTCGGTGTGCGATTTTAACATTAAAAAAGTTACTTGCTCCCCAAGTTAAAGTGAGCCACTTATCTTGAGCCAAGTAGATGGCCTAAATTCATTCTTTGACCAATAAATCAAATCCTAGCCATCCATTTTACTATCTTTGAGAATTCTCCTTTTACATTATCATAATTAAGCTTCCTTACAAGAATAATTATACAACGAACTTCTCCACTAAGCTACCAACATTTTTGGCCAAACACCAAGGAGGAAGGTAGCAGCCTCTATTTCCATCTCAAGAGCTCAAGCTTTCATTCAAATTCCAAAAACACTAGCCTAGAGTTGTTAAAACTACCAACTTCCTTCACTAAACTTGTTCTAAACCTCAATACCTACAAGTCTAACTGATTAAAATCTCAATTTCTCACCAATATTTACATTGCTATCTCACACCTAAATGATTTAGGAAGGAATTGTGGTTGATTTGGGAGTCCTTGAAGTAAAGAGAAATCAATTAGAATATCCTTTGGGGTAAAAAGCTTTAAAGTCTTTAAAGTAGGGTTTTGTGTTCTTATTATTGTGGTTTTGTTTTTCCAGATTTTCACCTCTTGGAATTCCAAATTTTCTAGTTCTAATACATGATTATACCTAGATATTGATATGTTCAATTTGGTGGAGTTTTTGGATGATATTAGAAATCATTTTGTCAAAAGAGATTTTGAACTATGGTGCTGGAATTTCAGTTTTGGTATAGGCAGTATTTACTCACGAATTTTCTGGTATGGTTATGGGTATTTCTATGATCTAGAAAAATTATATGTTGAAGCTAATATTTTGAGCTAGTTCCATGAATTTTCTTGAGCTATGTTTTGAACTTTTGTGGCTTGAAAAAAATCAGAAACCGAAGTGATCTATGTGTTGCCTGAAATGTTGGAATAGAAGCTGTAAATTTTGCTAATTTTGTTACCATATCAAATGATGGAATTATCACTTGAAATTTTTAGGGTGTTGAGGACATTTGAAGTCCAACTATGAATTTTTGTATGATTTGATATGATCATTTGATAGGGTAATAAAATTGGGAACTATGGCTGTTGGCTGCGAGTATGGGGTTTCTAACCTCCAAATTTATCTAATTTTGTTAACATAGTTAGAGAACTTTTTTTGCTCTGAAATTTTTACAGGATCTTAGAGACACATTGAGGTGTCATGGAGAATTTTTATAGCCTCTGAATTGGTTAGTGGATATGAAAAATAAATTTTGCTACTTAAGTGAAAAATTTGCTATTATGCTGGAAAATGAATTGATACTTTGAATTAATAAAATAATGGCATCTTGTACTAGTATGACATGAGCACATGAATATCAATATGAATAATTGAGCATGTAAGCTTATTGATGAGGTTAGGCATACATAGATATGAATGCTTATTACAATTACTCATATGCGAAAGAAAAGCATAAGATTATGTTTTTTGAACTGGAGAACATAAATCCAGTTTGTCGGGGAAAGTAAACCTAACTACTAGGAAAAGCATAAGGTTCATAATTCTTGGGTTGAAGAAAGTAAGTATGGTTTGTCAAGGAAAGTAAGCCTGATTACTAAGAAAAGCATAAGGTTTATAAATCTTGGGCTGGAGAAAGTAAATCTGATTTGTCGGGAAAAGTAAACCTGGCTAGGAATAGGTCTGTGTGAGAATTGGAGAAAGTAAATACAATGATCATGTATAGGAATGAGCTTAGTCTTGAAAAGCAGCCTATTACCCTAAAGTGATCAAAGCCACAAAAGTCGAGGGCCAAGACGAGTTGAAGTAGCAATGGTTCTAAGTAGTCTTTTATTTTATGTGATAAGTAAAGAATTTTAGTATCAATATTGAGGTCAGTATGTTTAAGACTGATTTGACAGTTATGGTTTATATGATGTTGAGTAGGATATGTGATTAAATAATAAAAGCTACCACTTCGGAAAGATAATTTTATAATTTTAAAATGAATCATTAATATGTATTGTATGATCACATTTTCTTGATAAACCGAAGTGCCTGGGACGATGATGATGACATTGTGATTATGTATTTTGAGGATGCCCTACTAAGGATCATATAATTCTCACCCCTATATGTTTATATTTCTGTGTCATCTCCAGGTTAACCTAGAGAACTATAGGGTTGCTACACAGAAGGAATCAGATTTCAATAGTTTAGTAATTGATGCTTTATTATGTTGTACTTAGTTATGTGTGTGTGTGTGTGTGTGTGTGTGTTTGTAATTGTAATAGAGAACAGATATATATTAGTGCTCATAAAAGAGCTTCTTCTTGTACTTGATTATGTATTAAATAAATGTTTTATTTCTTTGTTATATATATGCTAATAGAACTATGACTTAGTCACTTCACAATTCGATTGAGATTGCTATAGATATTTAAGAAAGTTTTGCTAATTAGTAAGTAACAACTCTCGAGTATGATGTTATGACTTAAGGATGCGGTTGTACTTGGAAGGATATTACAATAGTTATTTGAGTGAAAAGAGGAATTTTGGATGCCACGTTACCATGGGAATATTGTTTGATGTGCTAATTATGTAAATAGAGAACATTTTATTTCTCTTGTCTTGGATTCTGTAAACTCACTATATGCAAGGCTCTTATCAATTTACAAATTTTTTTCAATATATATATATATATATGTTCTATTTTTTCTACCAATATTTTTAATTAAGTTCAATGCATAAGATCAAAACATAATCAAATAATAATTAACCAAGTATGACATACGCATAAGTGATTAATAATTAGAGTGGTATATTTTAGCATTAAAGCAGTTCGATTCTCCTAAAAGCTGATGATTAGACTAACTATGCTTTTTGATGCAGAGAATTGCAGTTATGTCATGCTTTTAGTTTCTTCATATGATAAACTGTAGGATTAGTGATGCATGACCATTATAATTTTATGCTATCAATTACTAGCTATAACAACTAATTTTCATTTGTACTAATTCCCTTAATACCCTTAAGGTGATTAGGTGTGTGTAAGGTGATGACTAGCCTTAATAATCTTTGATTAAATTGGTTAGAGTTAATCTTGTGTGTTTATATGATAATTGGATTATCTTTAATGATAATTAGACTTAAGAAGGTTAATAGCCCTTAATTAGAACTCATTAAATCTAGTAAAGGTTTAATTAAGGATAATTAAGCTTAAGTAAGATATAGTTACATTTGATAATTAGTCATGGGTAATTTAGTTATTCATTATTGATTTTAGCCTCTTAATGATTAGAATGCATAATTTCACCTTTAATTATGATTACTTAGTTTAAGAGCAAAAAACGTGTTGTAATGATGTTACTAAAGTAAAAATGAGCTCAGCCTGAAAATTTAACTTTCCCTCCATGTACTTCAAAATGTTCTCACTCAAATTTAAATCGCAAGATGCATGAAATAAATTAATATTGGTTTGAATTTAGAGTATGTGAAATTATAGTTTTAGTTTATGTCTTGTAATAATTTCTTATGGGATTACCAAAATACCTTACTAATACCCATGCCTTTACACTCACCTTTTGTGTGACATAAATAAAAATTAGGCCTACCCTTCCAAACATACAACACACATTTCATTTCTCAAACCCTATTTTCTCTTCTTCTTCTTCTTCTTCTTCTTCTTCCTTCCCTAAAACCCAAATACTTGGATGTGAGTTATCCCTTTAGCTCTCATTCTAAACTAAAACCCATTTACCCCCAAGCATTTTTGGAGCTCAAATCTCCCACCTTCTTTGTGGTAAGTTTGGATTTAGGAGAGGAAAAAGATTTTTTGCATGATTTCAACCCTTTAGAACCTCTAAAAACTTATTCCTATATAATTTGTTCATCACTTGTGGGAAGGGTATTGTGCTTTAATTTCCCTATTCGTATGTTAGCCTTTTTGAACCCTAAACTTTGAGTTCAAGTACAAATCTGAATTTTGTTGAGTTGATTCTTGAAATATGTTGTAGTTAGACTTTATTCCATTGGTTAATAATTATTGTTGATGAAAATAAATTTTGAAAAAACCAAAGTGAATGATTGAAATTCAGCCATGTATTGAGCATACTTCTTATACCACGTTTTTGTGATGTTTTGAGTGTGATTTTGATGAAATTTAAGTGCTTGATTCATATACATATGTATTCATTGGTTTATGATGCATAAATGCTTGAAAATATGATTTTCAGCCGTGTGTTTTGGGGTGTGAAGCTTGACATATGAAAATTGGATAAATATGCATGCCAAGTATTAGATAAAATTTCTAAATAAAATTAAGAATTGTTTTAGTGATTTTGATATTTCAGGCACTTGGTACACTAAAAAAAATTATGTTTTTACACTTGGTGCACTAAAGAAATTATGTTTTTTACACTTTATACACTAATGAAATCACGTTCAAACACTTGATACACTAAAGAAATTACGTTTTACACTTGATATACTAATGAAATAGTTAATAGACATTTGATACACCAAGGAAATAATATTTAGAAACCATGTTCACTAATGAAATGTTTTTAATATTCTTGTCACATGTTGCACAAAATGATGTTTAGGTTATGTTTGGGTTATGTTTGGATAATTTAGAAGTTTGAATAATTTTTATTTAGCTAAACTAATAATTTTATAAGTATAAGATATATTTTAGAAGGATTCTTTTGTCACTTATGATTATATGTATATATTTTGGTTTATGGTTGATAGAGGAGGAGTTATGATTTTTAAAGTTTAATGTATAATTTAATGAACTCTAATTATATTAATAGTTTAGAAAGTATAAACTTTAGTTTTGAAAGTTTTATGAAAAATAAATAATTATGTGTGGTCTTTGACCTGCATGATGTGCAATTGAATTATAAGAGATTTGACAATTATTAGGATGCTAGAAAGGAGATTCTAGAAGAAAGAAATCTAATTTTGGGTGTGGCTAACATAATTGTCATTGGACATGTACATTTTCAACCTATTAAAGGATTTTATGGTTTGGGTTTAAAAAATATTTGCGTTGATTGGTTTTTTAGGTTGAAATAATATTTTTTAAAATATAAATTTGAAAATTTATGAAGCTTTTGGAATTTATAAAGTTCCTTGTGAGTTTTGCATTTAAAAGGGCATAACAGGTGAAACTTGTGATGGTATGAGTTGGTATGTTTAAATGATGTGCTTTGATCTCATTTTCTAGGTTACACACTATAAGATTGAGTGTGTGTGATTGGACAATTAGTTAGGGAGTTGTGACTCCTATGCCATTGTATTTCTTTTTTGTTTGGAGATCTTTTGTTATTGTGAAATATTTAGTTGAGATTGGTCCCTTTAATTTCGCAATTGGTTTAGGTCTTTAATGTATATGCCTTGGATTATGATGCCCTTATGATTGAATGGATTGAAATTTGTTGGAATAAGATGTCATGAGAATGGGGAGTGTTTCAAGGACTAGGTCACTAGCTTAGCCCACTTTGATTTTAAGTAAGGATTGGAGCATTGAAGTTAAGTTCATGTCTCATTGGCCTTAAAACATGAACCAAGATGAGTTATGTAGAATGTGTAATCTTTTGCAATGAAATATGAATTATGCATGCTAGTGTCTCATAAATGTGCATGAGATTTCATGTGTGCGTTTTTCATTTCATAACATTGCATGAGATTTCCTACTTGTGCCCCATGTCTAGTAGTGATGCATAGGATTTTCAAATGTCAAGAGTTTATAGTATGAGAATTATTGAGAAAGAAAGCATATATCCATGGATTGACATAAGCATGTGTATATGCATGAATGAATAATGATAAAGAGAAAAGGAAAGTAAATGAACCCCTTCTACTCCATTTTAAATCTAGTGACAACTAATTAGATTTAACTTATCATAGGCAATTAGTTAGTTTAGAGTTTTGGCGACTAGTGAAAATCATTAAGGGGGTGATGTGGTGGATTTTGGTGACCACAAGAAAAGGTGGTATATCTATGTAAAGTATAAGGATGTTTAAAGTATGATAAAAGTTAAAGGCAATGACTAGTATATGCATGTGCATGAGCATTCGTTGTGAATTATTTATTTATGTGCTATGAGGTGCTTTATGATTTGCATTGCATAATACCATGATCATGCATTTATCCATGAACTATGTTGCAACACCATGATTACAAGGTAGAATGCATACGTGCAAAAAGATCATGAATAAAAGAAATGCTCACTTTAGATTTAAATATTTTCTAAATTTAAAAATAGAATTTGATATATGCACACATTTTCATAATAACCAAAGTGGTTGAGGATGATCACAATGACACTTTACCTATTTTACTCCTCGCGAGAAATCTAGTATTTCTCACCCTACTTTTCATGTCATCCTCAGAAAAAGCTAGGGGATAGATCATGCTAGAGAAGGATTAGATGATTACTTCAATTTGGCTTTAGTCTCTTATGTTTGATTTGATTTGGTTATATTTAGATTATGTGCTTCCGATCAAGTTTATATTTATGCACTACAAAAATTATGTTAATTGTGGCGGTTGAATTAGGGCGGTTATCCAAGAACCGACATAATATCAGTAAATTATGACAGTTTTATTGACCGCCACAATTTCAGTGAAAATAATGGCAGTTGTAACCGCCCTAATGTTATGGTAGCCATTCTTCCCAGTCACACAAAAGAAAGGGCATTTGGGACTTTAGGGTTCATTACCCATTTTCCCTAATTCATACAACCAATACAACTCTCTTTCCAACTGAACCCTTTCTTTCTCCATCTAACCGTGGCACCTCCGGCCTTCAATCGCCACCGCTGGTGTCCTCACCACCCCTATCTAGCCGCCACGTGCTCCTCCGCTTTTTCCATCCTTTTTTCGAACAGCACCGTGTGCCTTCACCAGCCACTACCTCGCCGTCACCCTCCGCTCATCACCCTACCTTGCAGAAGGCGTCACCTCTGTGCCAGCAAGTTCTCCGCAGTGGTCCCGCTCCTTCGGTGCACAAACCCTCCCTTTGCGTGGCACCTACACCTCCTCTCTTTATTTTTCTCCGGTGGCTTCGCATAGCCCCTTCCAACAAACCAACAAGCTTTGCCATGCTCTATGGATGAAGCCATCGTGTGCCCAATCCTCTCCATGTATTTGTATTTGTGATTTCCTTTTGGTATTTTTGTTACTGTTTCTGAACATTTGCTAAACATTGATTGCCTAGCCTCATCAGAAAGAAATGATGTTACATCATGTTTTCTTCCCTATTATATGATTAAAGGCGTCTAATTTCTCCAAACACTACCAAATCTTCAACTAATTGATTTCATATATAATCTTCCAAAATTAGAATTTGGGGGGCGAGGGAAGGGCGCAAGTTAGGGAATTTGCCCTCAAGCGTGACAAAGTTTGTTCTGCTGCACAATTGTCTATAATTTATTTTCCTAGTTCTTCTAATTGACCAAGAGCTCTTATTGCATGTGTGTGTATGTGTGTGTGTGTGTGTGTATTGAATTCCTTGTTGTTTGCTATGTATTAATATTAAGAATCTTGACCAAGATATCCCATCTAGGCTGTAAAGAGGAAAAACCAAAACATAATACATTTGTGTATTTTGTCTATAATTGCTCTGTAATTTAGTGGCATTGGGTTGTCACTGATGCTTTTAATTTGAATGTTAATATGCAGTTAATAAGTGGCAAGAGTAGTTATGATTTCAACTCTATAAGGAGTGGATTTGGCCTCCATGAATGTGATAAAGTAACTATGTCAAACGCTTTTTTCGGTTTTTTCTCTCTTAGAATCAATGAAATTAGTTTTCATGCTGATCTTTTAACTATTTTGTTGATTTTCCCATATATTTGTACCTATCCATCAAGAAAACCATTAGTGTTTAGCTGTTGTCAATCAAAAAGATAATGAGTCACTGAAAGGAATGGATACACATGTGCTGAAAATGCTGGTAAAATTTTTGGTCTATTTAGTTATCTAATAAATTTCATATTCCAAGTTCAAGAATTATTGTCTCATTTCACGCTGGAGTTAATTAAATAGGAAACTGATGAAAGATATATATGTCTTTATGTTAGGCTATTGCAAAGTTTATATAATGTTTATCATTGATGCCTTTCAAGCTAGGTATTTTGTAAATGAAGTAAAGGACAAGGCCGGAAAAAATATCGATGTTAGTTCTTGGGAAAAAGGATTTGTAGACGACCTTCCTAAATAGAAGAATAGGTGTGTATTATAATCTTTTGCATCTGGGATCATCCTTAGTTTGGTGTTTTTTCCCTTGCTCTTTGAATAATAAGGAAAAAGGTTCTACAGTAAAAAATAGAAGTGCTAATATATATCCTTTGAAGAAAGTATAAATTATTGGTTCAAAGTTTAGACTGGTTGCCTTATAAAATGAATCTTATTTTCTTGCTAGTTTAAAATTAAAAATGAAATATTATTGTGTAGATATCAAATATGAAAAAGGAATAAGTAGATAAATGGGAGGGAGACCTGATGTCATTTCATTTTATAAGAAAACAATCAAATATATATATTTTTATACATTTGCCATTTTCAAACTTGCATGAAGCTCTATTTAACTCTTGGTTTGTAAATTTATTGATTATTTGTCATCGAGATATTGCTAGGAACTATGAAATTTTCTAGGGGCTTAGCACGTGGAAATTTTCTCTTATGTTCCTTTAAGGTAGCCAAGCTTATTATTAGTAATAGTTGCTATTAATGGGCATTGTTCTTGGTCACCAAAACTTGATAATATGTCAAATTGCTTGAGAGAATTTGTTTATCTGACTTGTTGATTAAAGACTTTCTTCTTTTCTTTTGTTTTCTATATGACACTCTCAGAAGGATTTCTTTAATGGTGTAAGTGAAAGTGGAATGAATGTTTTTAGACACCAGTAGTATACAATTACTTTCCCAATTTTCATATCTTTCATTTTCCCTATAATCTTGCACATAATGTTTTGAGGGTTTATTGGAGCTCTGAATAGTTTTTGCAGTAGTTTGTGGGTGAATTAGTTTCAAGGAAATGTTTCATTATGGTTTTGCCACTAATCTTTCTTTGATGCTTGCTGGAAAAATTAACACTTATGTTGATGACTGGCAAAGCTCAAATCATTCTATTCCTAATTTTTCCTTTTTTTCTTTGTCACACCCCTTTGTTTCTAAGACAAAGATTCATTGGAATTGTGTTAGTAGCTTGGTCTGCATATAACTGGCAACAATTTGATGTATCCTCTGACAAATAATGATGATATTGAAATTCCTTTATACAAGTGGATGGTAAATTGTTACAAATAGATGTCAACCCTTCTGAATAGTTGAATATGAACATTCATGTGCCGGAATTTCTTGAGCTGCTTGATTGATTTACAACATTTGTCCTTAGTAAGAATGCTTACCTATGTTCATGGCTAAACTAACAATGCTTTTTTGGGTCTGTTAAACTATGCCTTAAAAATTGTTTGAGGAATGATATTTGTAATAGTGATTTAGTGTGTCTATTGACCATGGCAAGTGTCTATTTGTGGTTAATTAGCCGTGAGAAAAGAAGCCTTTTATGGGAAATTTGATGAGTGATGTATCTTGCAAGTGCATAGAATTTGCTGATGTTATTGGAGCCTTTTCTCTTTAATTTATTTTGGTTCCCTTCTTTAATTCCTATGGTTGCAGGATTAGCTCAAGTAGGAAAAATCGTATTAGTTTGCCGAGTTGGATTTTGCCTACTAGTATGTTTCTCTTTTTTGCCCCTTGTTATAGTCATTAATGGTGAGTTGCTTTATGTTCTCAAATCTCAATTGATTCTCTAGGTCCCATAACCCCTCAAGAAATAAAAGCTAGCAGCAGCAGAGAAAGGTATTTTGAAAATTGAATTCCTGGCCAAATACTGTTACAACTTAGGACGCACAAAATGTTAGAAAGCAATTATGAGTAGTGGCTTTCGCTTTGATTTGTTGGATTAGCTCCTTATCGATATGCTATATTTTGTTAGGCCATTAATGTTTTTGCTATTGCCTCTATGGATTGAAATAGTAAAAACTCCTTTTCTTGAAGTAATTAAAGTTAGTAGTCATTTTAGTACCTAAAATGTGTCTTGATCCACGTTTGATTATTATACTTTATCTAATTAGCTTAATATGAAATTGAATCTGGTTTTAGTAAACTATTTTGCATGATTATTGGAATTTTTTTTAAAAAAAAATTGATGCTGCAATTAGGATGGTTTAAAATTATTGTAACAAATAGTTTTTTTAAAACATTTTGTAGCAAATTGTAGTGGTTTCAAATTGTCGAATAAAACAATTTTTCAAAAATATTTTGCTGCAAATTATGGCAATTTCAAATCGCCATGATTAATATTTTTTTTAAAAGAATTACCACAAATTGTGGCGGTTTGAAACTGCCATAATTCAACCACCGCAATTTATGTGAATGATGGCGATTATACAGAGTGATTGTGGCGGTTCTTTTATAACTGTAGTAATTTGCCAAATTGCGTTAATAATTACAGCGGTTCAAGGAACTGCCATTTGCTACGAAAAATGGCGGTTACAACAACCACAATTCATAAAAAAAAACCGCCGTAATTTACCTCTTTTTTTGTAATGATGTATGTGTATTCAATAAATGCCTAGGACTCCTAGTAGGTTTACTGTGTTTGTTACGTATATCTTGTTTGAATACTTTATATGGTGTATATATTCAGATTAATTAGATGTATGGTGCTCATGTTTTATGACCAAGGTATGCTTTTATGGATTGTGATGAATAATATGCATGAATGAATTATGCATGCTTTTAATTCACTGTGATCTATAAGTGTGAATAGTTTGTTATGCTTAATGCACAAAGGCTCAAGTTTACTATACCATATTTTCTATATATATTAATTTAAAAGCAAGAATTTATGAGACCACAATATAATGACTAATTTAAGATTATTATACCATATTAACCTTAACTGACTCGAGTGTTAAGTGTGTTACATTAGTTCACTTAGCATGAGCATTGGGTCGGATCATCCCAATGTCTTTTGTTTTGTGTGCTTACGAACTAATGGCATTAAGTAGGCATCTTAAGAATGCTTAGAGATGATGTAACATCACTAGTTTTTCTTAATATAGTGTAATTTTGTCATAGCTTTTTATAGACAGTGTGAGGATTTTTAAGCAGTAAATATTCAGGGATAATTCCTAGAAAGTGAACTATGAGATAGTGTAACTCTATCGTAAAATGACAAAATGCCTTTAATTACCATCTTGACTGTGAACTTTTAGAAAAGGGCATCCATTTCCTCACTTCCTACTATATATAAAAATTAGTAGAACGACAATTTTCCTTAGCGTTAAAAACTTATGAAATAGTAGAAATACAAAGTCTCAATAAATTTGAGCCTAGTGGTTTCTAAGTGTGAAATGAAGAATAATGCCCTATACTTTTTAGAAAGTGACATTTAGGCCTTTGTTGCAAAACAAAAAAAAAAATTGACAGAAAAATGTTTAATTAAAATATTGCATGATCTAATAATTGTACAAATTGAAACTTAGCACAGGAGAAACCTAAATGTGAAATTATTATGTCGCCCTTGGACTTTATTAAAATTCTAAAAATGCCATTAAATGATAGAAAATAAGCTTCAATGTAATTAGCTACACAAAAGTCAACAAAAACTTTAGAAAAGCTTAGAGAATGCCTAAATTGTTTTAAAAAATGATGAAAATTCTAAAAAATTATAAATATATTTGAAACATAATTTTGATGTGAAATACCAATATTTAGTAAATTTGCATAATATTAGCATAATTACACCCGAGATGTAAAATAAATTCAGAAAATTCTAGAAAACAACTGTTGGTCACAATAGAAATCTTTTTAACAAGTTATGACACTAGGTAAGGAGGATCATGAAATGGGCCTCTCCATTCGACCATGGATACTGCTACTAATCACATTGGTCTTTAATTAATTAATTTTAACTTAATTAAAGCTTAAATCACCTAATTAACCACTTAAGCTTCACAATAAATTTTCTAAACCTTGATTAATCTCACTAATACTCTCCAATGACTTAATTGACACCTAGCTTAGCTTAGAATTTAGTCCCATGGGACTAAAAAAAATTGAAAAGTGAAAGTAAATTCCTAAACTTTCATATCATTAAAACCAACCAACATTTTACTAAAATATTGCCAAAATGGTCTTGTCTCCTTATCTTGTAGGGTAGCTCAAAATTCACATGGTATGCTATAGAAATTTTATCTACTTTAGTTGTAAATAAATAATCATTTTAACTAACTAAAAAGTCCGCCTAATTAAGGTAAAAATACACCAAAAATAGTAAAAATTGTAGAAAATTCAAAAAAATTATAGATAACATCAAAATCAGATACAAGCATGGTTTTAACGATAGATTAAAGAAATTTAATTATTTAATAATTATTTTATTAATTAACTAGCCTATGTAACTTTAAGATAAGATTATGAATATTCAACATTTTATCATTGTTATGAATTAATTATCCAAGATAATTCACCCCCTTCTAAACCTCTCTTAGACTTGCAAATCAGACCTCTAGGGTACCAAAAAAAATAGTTTAGAAATAATTAAATAAAATAAAAATAATTATAAAATTTTTTTGACCCTTGTATTATACCTCTAATAACCTTATTATAAAATTGGATTAAGAAATTCAGTCATTTGTTGATTAATTAACCTAAATAAGCTTGAATAGTTTAAGTAAATTTATCTTATTTTAAATAATTAACTATTAAATCATATGAAAATTTACTAAATATCTATAAATCATGTCATTAATATTTTAGTATATATTTAGTTGATATTTTTCAAGTTATTAAGTTAGTTAGTTATAGACTTAACATTTAATTAATTAAACTAACTAAATATGACAAGTAAATTATGAAATTAGTAATATTTTAATTATGGCTATTCTCTACAAATAGCATGCCTCTAAACACAACTTCACACTTCATTTTCTACCCAAAAATCTACTCCATTTCTCCCTTCATTTCATTTATTTTCACACCAAAACACTTAAATTTTTTTCAGTAAAACACCTCCAAACTATAACCTCTTCTTATCACCTTTTAACACCAACATTCTCCAACCTTCATACATGAATTTTAGCTCTTAGAAAATATTTATAAAAGTTGAAAAAGTTTCAGATCTAGTCTTAGTGTAGCTACATTTCTAAAGCTCCAAGAAAAAGTAGGGTTTTTCTTTCACTTATATGATCCATGTGTGATTTTTCTTCTATGATGTTAGCCTATATGATATTTATAGCACGTGTATATTATTATTAATAACTTTGAATAATTTAAAGTGGATGACCTGAGTTATCTTAATCTATGTGTCTATGATGCATGCTTGGTTGTTGGATTTTTCTACTTACATAGTTAAAAATCATGATTAATGCTTGGTTGTTGATTTTTTCTACTTGTATAGTTGAAAATAATGATTAAAGGTCATTTTAAATCTGGGTTTTAATTTGGGCAGTAGTCTAGTTATTCTTTCTTCAAATAATTAAATGGTATATAAATTTGGATTAATGTGATAAATCATGTATTTTTGCTTGATAAAGCTTTGTGCACAAGTATGTGAAGTTTTGAAGTGATATAGCTTGATTTTTTACCTCATGTCTTTGGCAATGAAACATTTTTGGTTCTTGAAAATTGTATTATTTAGTTCACCATAATGAATGGATTCCAAACCTTTGAGCCAGTAAGATTTAGCTTGCTATGTGTGTTGTATTTCTCTTGGAACCATTAAGACTTAATAAGACAAGACACTAAAACTTATTAATATTAATCGTGACCTTTGCTATGGATTTGTGACTTTATAGACATTATCTGGACTATTATGAGTCTTTAAGACTCACTTGGACTTAATTGAGATAATTAATTATCATAATACTTGGATTCATACTATGGACCTTGGACTATAAATATTGGACTTGGTTACACTTTTAACAACATTAAGAAATATTGTTTACAAAGATTCAAGTTACGGTAGTCCCATTGGAAATATGGCATGTAAACTAGTTGGTTCCTTGCTTGAAGTAACTTCCTAATGCTTGGGGTATTATTTTGAATATTTCCTTTGAAATATTTCTTGAAAGTTTCCATTGCTCTTTTATTCCTCTATGATTACATCCTTAAATAAATAATAAGAATATTCTGCCTGTATTGAACATGTAAAGGCAATTTACCTATGTATTTTATAAAGATAAATTTTAATTCATTTTGTGTGTATTTAGGCCTATGGAACCAACAAAGAAAAGACTATATTTGAATGCTTCAAATTGAAATATTATATCATTAAAAACTAAGTTAAGCATGTTTTATTGTAAAGAAAATGAGTTTATAATTAATAAAATAATGTGATTTTGTATTGTATGGGTAATTACAAAGAAATATGGGTTTTTATAAAAATTTTATGAATTTTATGTTGTTTGGGCTTTAAAAAATTTCATGTAATTTTCATATTTTATTAATACTATCACTACTAAAAATAAGCGGGTTACCGACGGATTTTCCCGACGGAAATAGAAAAAACTGGAACCAAAAATAATTTTTGTTTGGTTTTAAAGTTACCAACGGATTTTTCGACAGAAAATCTATCGAAAAATTCCGCGCCCTATGGCGCCATAAGTGGACAATAATTACTGATGGATTTTTCCATCGGTAACTGGTTATCAAAATAAATTTATTTGGAAAATAATATTATCGGCGGAAAAATCCGTCGAAAAATTTTCAATAAAATGAATTCATTTAAAAATAATATTAATGATCAAATTTCGGCGAAAACATTAAAAAATAAATTTTTTTGTTATTGATGGATTTTTTCGTTGTAAAGTAAAAAAATTTGTTAGTAATAAAGGTGAATTTGGCGGTTTTTCCAAAGTTTTTTCGACGGATTATTTCAGTCGAAAATTTGAAATTACATCAAAAATTATAAAAGAAAACTCTCATCCCTCTCTCTCTCTCTCACGCGGAATCAAGGGAAAAGGAAAGGGGATTCCCTGACCGGCGACCACTGCCGCTTTAGCGGCAACCTCCATGACTAACGACCTATGCAACCCTTGACACCCCATAAGTTGCAACGCCCCGCAACCCGCAATGCCCCAGTGACGAGCGACCCCCCGTGAACCCCAACGACCCCACGACACTCCGCCGACTCCGCAATGCCTCGACGATCCAGCATGACCGCGTAACTCCCACGACCCAGCGTGACCTCGCTGACTTTGCAACCGCCGCGACCCCGCGACTCCCAACGACCTAAGCGCGACCTCGATGACCTCCCGGCCCAACGTGACCTCTCCAACCTCGATACCCCTCTCACTGGCCAGCTATTCTGGAGAAGAAAGTATGCTCTCCCTGCTCCAAAAGTTGTCTTCCTTATTACACTATTTTTTTTTTCAAGCGTAGTTAGGTTCTCTTACTTATTGATATTTGGTTTAGTTTGGTTTTTGTTTGTTAATTTTGATCACAAGAAATTTGGATTGTTTATTTGTTGATATGGTTTGGTTTGATATTTTCTTATTAATTTGGGTTGCAAGAAGTTTAGATTTGTTCAGTTGTACAGTTTGGTTTAACCAAGTTTGGATTTGTGTAATTTCAAAACTTTTAAATTAGAATTAGTTTTAGAACAATAAGCTTGGCTTAGTGCATTTGGTATTAAATCCGAATGTGAATCATGAAACTATTGATTTGTTTTAAGTAATTTGGCTCGTATTCTCATCATTCTTTTGCAGGATCTAATTTTGTTCGAGAGCGTCGAGTCCACTTGGAACATTTTGGTAGTGGAGCATATAATTCTCTTGTCTTTTCTAAGGTAATATAAGCAACTGTTTCTTCTTATTTAATTACATTTGCTATTATGATTTATAAGATAGAGTTATAGGAAAATGTGATTGCATAACTGGGGGAAAGGGCGTAGAGGTCCCTCCCTAACTTGTTTGCATTGTTTGCTGTGGAGATTGATTGTGTATGCGGAGATTGCAGGATATGCATGTTGTGATGTTATAAAAGGATGTGCTCAAGAACAGTTTTAGGATCTTTAAATGTTTGTTTGATTATATTGTGAAGTTTGTTTAACTGGATTGACATATGTATATATTGAAATTAATTTTTTTGGGATGTCTTAGTTTTAGAGGAGGTTCTGTCAATTTTTTTTTTAATTTAAAGAGTGGAATATCTTAGTTTCAGGGGAGGTGCTGTTGAAATTTTGTTAAGTTAAAGAGCACATACTATTTACTTAGAAGAGCTTTACTTTTAGAAGATGCGGAGAGAGAGCGCCAGTATCAGGAGATGTAAAAGAAGGTGGAGGACAAGGAAAAGGCCATAGACTTGAAGATGAAGGAGCAATGGTATCCTTGTGGAAGAAGGTAAGGGCAGGCTCCTTCGCACAGCCAGACGCTAATGATGATGACAATGATGATGATGATGATGATGAGGGTGGTGGTGATAGTGATGCTAACGATGATGATGCTGTCTTATCCTGATTTTAGTTATTGGTTTTTTTTTCTATGTTATATGTTGAATTTTTATATTTGTGTCTGTATACTTTCTGACACTTCTATCTATTTTTCATTTCGAAGTAAAATTTGTTGTGTTTATTATTTATTGGGGATTTTATATAACAGTTCATTATTAAATATAATTATAATTAGCTTTAAATGATCAGGTAATACATAAATTAGTAAAATTTCAATAAAAATAAATTTTAATTACCGATGGATTTTTCCGTCGATAAGTTATCCATATAAAATAAAAAAATTAGATTTCCAACAGATTATTCCGTCAGTAACATGAACAAATAAAAAAAAAATTACAATTACCGACAGACAAATCCGTCAATAAATAAAATTTTTTAAAAAAATTATAATTCCGACGGATTTTTCCGTCTGTAACATAAATAAATAAAATTATAAAATTTATAATTACCGACGGAAAAATTCATCGAAAAACTGAAAATAAAAAAATAAATTTTACGATTACCGACAGAAAAATTCATCGGTAATCAATAAAAAATCTGTCAAAAACACCAAAAACTGACGAATTTCTTGACGGAATTTGTCAGCCTATTATCGATGGATTTCATTTACAAAAATCCATCGGTAATTCCATTGATAATAGTTTTCGATGGATTTCATTTACAAGGACTTGGTGTATGTTGTAGTGAAGCCTTGGGTCTTGCCATGCTAGTGGACAAGGACTTGACATTTAATTATCTAACTACGGGATGCCCTAGCAATGAGACTCTTGCAGATCAAAACTTATGAAATAGACCTTACAGACTACAACCATAAGAAAGGAACCATATATTATAAAAAGAAGTTTACAATATACTTATATGATTATTATACTTCTTGTACTCCACTTTTATTATGATTGATATTATGTTCTTCCATCTTACTTTACACCAGTTAATGTTCTAAATATTTTATATATAATTTGATTTGATATATGTGATTGCATATTGTTGCACTCTCACATTACTCTTAGTATTTTTGGGATGAAGCGGGACTTCCCTAGAAGCATCACTATGCTAGGAAATTTCTCTCACCCATTTTCTTTGATGGTTTTGGATAGCATGCATGGATCATTATCAGTAGTGAAATGGATGTAGCCTTGGACTTAATTTCCAGATAATCAAATTCTCTTATATATGCTAGATAGAATCCTTACTATCTATTACTAGACTTTGGTTATGCTATAATGTTGTATTAAAGTGCTTTGTTATTTATTTTGAATATGTAATATGTACTATACTCTATGAATCAATCTTAGTAGTAAGATGTGTTCTCTATAGATGATGGTTGTCTAAATTGTGAAAATTACTGACTAAAAAACATTAGTTTCATTTTTAGGGTATAAAAGAATCATTCTTTGTTATCTGAAAATAATCCTTGGATTGCAGGAAAAAAGTATGCTATTGCGAAAGTGCAATTTGGAAAGATTTTGATTAGGAAAAACTTGGTATATAAGCATATTTATTGTGACCTACCTGTCTTTTCTAGGAACTTATGAGGTGCTTGGTGTATAAATTTAAGGATGTAGATTAATAATATTATGCAGCTAGCTATTATCTAAAATAAAAATAAGATGAAAGAATTAAAGCTTAGTAGTGTTACAGATGATGTTTTCAAAAAAAAAAAATTATGCTCCATTTTCGCTATTAGTATTTTTAATTAAGTTCAACAAATGAGATCATAACATAATTGACAACAATTAGTCAATTATGCCGTATGCATAAGGAGCTAATAATTATGGTGTTACACAGTACATGTTTCTTGTAGTGATATTATGCATTCCTATAAACTATTTCAATTATTATAATATTACATATAGACCATATAAAAACTTTTGTATTTATTTTTACTTAAAATGTTAATTTGGTTTATTTTATAAAAATGTGAATTTGAGTAAATTCGTAGGAATATAACTATAAAAACAAGGAAGGTTGTTTTGGTGACAGTAGGATATATAAACTTGTTGACTAAAAGATTGACAATAGTCACTCTGTTTATTAGCCTAGCCTCCAACTGCTTCTTGATCCAATTTTAAAGGATAAAATTGGGAAAGGCAAAATACTTGTGGGGGCATAGTTTTTGAGAAGTATTTGTAGAAAGGTCGATATAGAATACAATACTACAAAAAAGTAAAATAAAAAAAAATGTGCAAGGATACCGTCAACACCATAAGAGGAGCCGCTGTAGTGTACAATTGATATCACATTTCTTGTTTTAGTAGGATCATTATTATTATTTCAACAATATTTATATTTTGATCCTTTTGAATTAGATTTTCCTTTAAAAGAATAAAAAGCATTGAAACAAATCACAATCTGCGAGTTTTTATTATGATAGGTTTTTAATATCTAATTAATTAATATATAAAAATAAGAGGTATAAATTGAAGAGTTCTATCTACTTATAGTTATCTAGAACGATTCTCTTTAATTAAAATAGAAAGTTTCCAACTTAGGAAATATAAATACTAAATTAAAAATATTAAAAATAACATTACAATTTAAAGTAACTTAGTGGAGAACATTTAAATGGATAGTTGAATTTAGTAATAATATTTAAGTGAATGGTGAAACTTGTGTACGACATATAATTGTATAATGTACTACTTTAATATTTTTTTTGATGAAATTAGTTCATGAGATTTTACTTGAAATAATAATGGTTTAATAAATTTCATTATTTAAAATTACTTTATTCAAAAGTTAAAAAAGTTGAAAAAAAAGGAATGGTGAGCTAAAGAGAATCAATTTTACACACACACATATATATATATATATAAAATAAATTATATGTTCAATGATCAGTTATTGTACATAATATTTTTGTAAAAAAATTTCATTAAAATTATTTTATTGTGATTTTAAAGAACAAGGAGGGAGAGGAAGAAAATAATTTATTTTAATTTGACTTAAAAATTAAATATACATATTCTTGTTCTTGTAAAATATTGAAAAATGAGGAATGAGAGAAGAAAATAAATGAAACATTTTTAGAGTATTTATTCACATTTAAAAATTAAAAGTAGATAATTTTATTATTATTTATTAATTTTTAATCTAATTAATCAATTAAATTATTTTAATAATAATTATTATACTTGCTAAAGAGATTTATCTCGTTCATTGCACAGACCCAAATAATGGTTTTGTAAATTTGTTTATTTAAAACTATTTTATTAGGAAGTTGAAATGAAAAAAAGGAAGGGCAAACAAAAAGATAACAAATTTTTTATATAGTTATCACTATAAAATTATCTATGTTCAATAATCAATTATTGTATATAACATTTTTATAAATTTTTTAAAATTATTTTATTGTGATTCTAAACAACAAGGAGGGAGGGAAAAAGAAAATAATTTATTTAAATTTGATTTGAGAAATAAATATAAATATTTGTATTCTTATAAAATATTGAAAAATGAGGAATACAAAAATTAAATGAAATATTTTTAGAGTTATTTGATTTCCATTTAAAGATTAAAATTAGATAATTTTATTATTATATAGTAATGTTTAATCTAACTAATTAATTAAATTAATTTTAATAATTATTATATTTGTTAAAGAAATTTATACCGTGCGTTGCAGTTGAAAATACTTGTTGCTAAAAATATTAAAAGTGCAGAATTTTTTCAACGATTAGATTTTTGGAAAAGCTCCTGTCTATGGAAAATAGGGATTGTTGGCATCAGTATCTTTCACGCTTAGTTCATAATTAAAGGAGCTATTGTTCAATAGTTGGTTGATAACGAATGAATTACCTATGTCGTCTATGCTCAGTTTCCTGCTTTACCGGTCAATCATATAATTGCATATTAATTTGCCTGGTAATTAATTAAGTTCACGATTTCTTTCAGTCATAAATATCCAGAGATGAAAAATATAAGATAGCTTCTATTTTAAAAAATTTATGATCTATTTGCTTTGTCAGTTTTTAGTTTCTAATTTTTTATTTTGTGAAGAAAAAATTAATATAATTTTTAATTTTTAATTTTTTTTATAAAATTAAAAAATTAAAAATTAAAAACTGAAAATTGAAAACTGAAAAATTGAAAGAAAACGGGACCTTATGTTTTATTTATATAGAAGAATCAGATTATATAAAGACAAAATAAGCTTAATTAAAATTAAATAATAATGAGATGATATAAATATATAAATGTGATGTAACACTGCAGGCCACAGCTGGCCTGATTCGACTTTCGCTTTAGCTGGCCGTACGTCCGTATGATGTGAAAAAAAAGTTTTTTATATTTATTTTTTTATTCGTAATATACGATAGTTAGGCAAGATTTGAGAGTTTTATATATCATAAAGCCAAGCCACCGCCCCGCCGGGTGTCCCCCTTCTTTCTTTCTCTCTCTTCTTTTCTAAGGATAAAATTTGGGGAGTGACAGGATATTCCTTTTTAGCCATCCTATTTTAATAATATTATTTTAATATTTAAAAATAAAAATATAAAAATAAATATGTAAGTAGAATATTTATTTTATTATTATTTAATATAATGATAATCTTTATTATTCACATTTATCTATAATATTTAGTGATAATAAAGTAAATATTTTATTTAAATATTTAATTTTTTTATTGAAATAATATTTTTATTTTATTTTTTATAAAATTGCTATCAAACAAAGTCAATTTACTCCTCTCTTTCCGTCCTCCCGAACACACCCTTAATTCCATTCGTTCTCTCTCTTCCATCAATTCTCTTCTTAATCTAAAAATGACTAAGCGTTGAATTTGTATTGCATTTTCACTAGAGCCTAAATTCGACAAGTGCCGGTTCTTTGCCCGGATGCTTATCCGTAGGACTAAAATAAGAAAAGAATGAATAGGATAACTCTACGAAAGCCACGCTCTTACCGTACACTAAAGAGAAACCTGATACGACATCTTCTCCTTGTATACTCTCCTAGGTACCTATAGCTAGTTGCTTCCCAATCAGCATTCAACATCAGTACCCATCCAAGTTGCCTGTCACAAACTACATATAGGTATAATGAAAGCAATTGGGTAACGCTTCTCAGCCGTAAGTACTTAATTGCTTTAACACGGTACGAATTTAATTTTCATTAAAATTATTTCCCATTTTTAACGTTGTCATTTAGTAATAATTAAACATTCATTGCTTTTTGTTTATCCATAGTTTAATTTTGTTATATGATTGAGTATAAAATGTACATATACAGAAGACGAGTATCTTAACAATTTTTTTTTTTTTAAAACAAGGAAGAAATACTATTGGGACCATGCTTGTCTTTGACTGTATATGCAAAAGTTGATCTGATATGATCACTGCACTATTAATTAAAAATCATTATCATTTCGGTAATGCTTGCTAATTCATTAGACATTATAAGATTCCGCCAAAAGGATGTAGCCACTGGTTATGTAATATATGAGAAGAATCTTCTAATTTCTGCCTAAGAAAACAAAAGCTTTAGCGCAACCAGGGAAAAAAAATACACGGCATTACCAACCAAAAGCAATCATCTGGTGGCCAGCTAAGAACTAGTGGGTTTGTTAAGTGGTCATTTTCTCTTACATTAGTTTCACTTAATGGTTGGACTAACAAATTTAACTTTTTCCTAATTATCGATAGAGAGTTAATTAAAATCCTTAACTTTCGAAATCCCTCAAATACTCTTGGTCTTGGGTTCTGATGCATATGTTGAGAGAACGACTATCCGCAGATTTGCATTGATTAGTGGGCACATATATTTGATGGCAAATATGGGTGCATAGCATATCTAAGTATCCATTTTAACGTGTAAAAGAAGAAAAAATATTAAACTAGCGGTTATATCTAGTATAATATGATTTGTGTATTAATGAAATATAAAAGATCAAATCAATCTAGAACTCTTCAAATTTCAAAAAGGTGAATTTAATATATCAAACTATAGACCAATTTGAGTTTAAATTTAGCAAAATGCTGCTACTCACGAAGAAAATGTTTGTCACAGTCCTTAAGAAAGAGCTATTCATGAATGAAGCTTAGTGATAAGGCTCCACTCCCTGAAGCAAACATCAAAATCATATTATATCATTATAGTAATTTGCATCTGATAAAAAATTACATCTCTCCGTTTTTCTTAATTATTCCCCCCATTCACAAATAACTATCCAATATAAAAATTTTATTTTTCCATAAATAATTCTTCGTTTAGAAATTTTAGACAAGATTTATTAATTTTTCTCTATTATATCCCTAATTAATTTATTTTCTCTTTTCTATTAAATATATTATTAGTGAGATGTACCAAGAGTAATATTATAAAATATATATAACTTTTATTACCATTGAGACATTATTAATCATTTTTTTAATTCTTGTATATATTTAAAATTGAATAATTATTTATAAATGGAAGTAGTATATTCTAAGAAAATGTTGAGAAAACTTTTGTGTATTATTTTTGTTAATAAAACTTTTGCAGGTTATTATCCAACTTTTCGTTGATATTTCATTTAATTAATTAATTACCAATCACATGAGCCATTCTCATCATGATCAAGTTGTTAAAATACTTATAGTTCTTGTAAATAAAATTTTAATCATTTATCATTATAAGGCTAACGTGGCAGCATGCTAAGAATCTTCAACATAAAGTTTGAACAGTAAGGTGCAATGTACATTTCTGAAACAAAAAAAACCAGATTGATGACGAAAGAACCCAGGTGCTTGCCACAGTTCACCACACTTGAATCAAAGACGACTATCCTCCACGTACGGTATATTGAATCAAACACGAATATCCACCACATACAGTATATCCAGTGCTGTTCAGTAGTGCTGATGACGCGGTGGCAGACATGATAATAAATATTGGCATGATGATTGGAGCTCATTTGTTTCAAATTTTAATGAAATTTTGACGTCTGTGTTGGGCATGGGAATCGGTCCAACAAATACTCTCAAGACGAATCCAATAAATTAAATATAAAATATAAAAAATCAAGTAAAATTTTTGGTATTGATAGATGATCCATAAGTATCTCTTTAGGATTAATGAGCAGGAACATATATCTTCATCCATTAATTTAAATTTTATTTGCGCTTAGGAAAAAGGAAAACTTTTCAACCTAGCTAAGTGGAAGTACACGATGCGTACCATACCAAACCGGCCGGTGGAGTCATCGTTTGCACCCTTCCCTTAATGCTGGTTAATCCATTTTCAGCCAAACGTAATCAATTTGTCGAGAACTGAAATCACCTATTTTGACCATTGCTTAGTTTGTTGGTACTCTTGGCTTTAATTAATTAATTCACTTATGATTGTCCCTCGGGCAATTCATTATTCTAATTGCAATATCTCTTCTGCACGAGAAATATTTGATATATAATTTGTTTTCATTATAACTTTACATACACCTTTATAGTATAGAGACACCTAAAGAGTTGTTCCATTTACTGGGTCTCACATTTATTTTGGAGAAATGATATTTTGACATTCAAAAAAAGGGTATCTGTTTAGATACCTATTTTATAATCATTAGATGTGATGGTGATCCCCACATATCCTTAACATTCATCACATCCAATGATTATAAAATGGATGTCTATTTCAGACACCCACTTTTTAATATCAAATTAGCATTGCTCTTTATTTTGTGTTCTTGTTCCTCTGTAATATAGAAGTGTAAAGTTGTTCACAAGCAATATTACACATCAAACATTTCTTCTAGAAAAACATTTTTTTTTTGCAACTTTCTTTGGCGGTCTATATCAGCCATCCTCATGCGAATTCTTTAGTTGTCCATGTAGTGTGGTGCCACTTATCAAGGAAGCACCTCCACCAAGTGGTTTTATGATGGATCTTATATATTTGAATGTATCATAGATTCTTTCTTTATTAATTATTGAATCATATCATCTAATAAAGATAGTATTCATCTAATGATTAATAATAGAAAATTCATAGTAAACTTAAATATATGAGGTCCACCTTATAATTTACCCCTAAATCTACCTAAATATTAATATATAAGATGTAAGCACATTTTTTGATAGATTTTATCTCTTATTTTTAGGTCTATCATGAATTTCTTATATTGTTAGCTATTAGATAAATCCATTCAACAAAAATAATAATCATTCACTAATAGCTAATAATAGAGAGTTTATAATGAACCTAAAAATTTAATGTCAGCATTATAATTTGTCACATTTTTAATATGGAGGGGGATTGATAGTTACAAATGATTTTACGCCCAAGGCATGATCTTCATGATGTCTCACATGATGTGCAAAGTGATCAACATGATAGATATCATACTTCACCCATAAGTTATGTTTGCAAAGGCATAAGAAACAAACGAACATTGAATGCTTTCTTAATTATTTATCTTATCCGTTGCTTTCGTGTTGTTTCATTTTAACTAGAGATATCCCCCAAGCGAGGCACGGGTATATATGTCTATAACTTTTTATGAATTTTTTTAATAATAATACCTCTAAAAGAAAAATGTTATAGTAATTTAAAGTTATCGAAAGCTAAACATGATACGGTAAAAAAATAATTTTAATCCAATTTTAATTCAAATATAAATAAATTAACATTGTTAAATTGAATAATATAGTTATGTAATTATTCTATATTTTAATTAAAAATATAATGAATTATAGTTATTAAATCTTTTCTTTTATAATATTTTAAGTTAATCTATTTTATACATTTTTATTTTTACTGCAATTTACTTGTGAAATATAGATATTTCAATCCCCTTTATTAAAAAAAACCTAAATAATATTCCTTATTATTTAAAATTAATTTTTTTTGATATAATTAATATAAGGATAAATTACATTTACGTTCCCTGAGGTTTATCAAAATTCAATCCACCTTTCCTCTAATCATCCGACCTACACTAACCTCTCCTAATTTACCTATTTTTGAGATGGATTTCCATAAATACCCCCACCCCACATCCTTACTTTCACCTTCACCCTCTCGAACTCACACTTTCCTCTTCTCTCTTCTCTCCTCTCCCAATCCAAGCCAAATACTGCGTGCGAGTGTAATCCACACATCTTTTTTTTTTTTTATAAATAGAAACTGCTCAACCACTTCTTATGAAAGGGGAACAAAAAAGTACATACAATTATTACACAACCAAACCAAGGAGATACTCCTATGCAATATTCATATGACAATAGCACAAACCACGTCGAAATAAAAGAAAGATTAAGGAAAAACCATCCAAACCAGAACACAAAATAGATAACAAAGTTTTGAATAAGTAATCTGCAGCAATCAAGGTGGGAGGAAGCATAGGCTTCAACACAGTAAGATGAATACATAACCTTCTGCATTCAATTAAAGATGACATCATTGCCACCCTTTTCAATAGCATATCACCTCTATATTTTGTTGGTGGGCTTCCCTCCTCATTGGGGGCCCAACAACAACTAAGAGAAAAGCAAACCAAAAAAAAAAAAGAAAACCAAAAAAGAAGGAAACGCACAGTACCGTTAAAGAGTGACAATTTGAAAAACTGAAAGCGTGAATTGCATATAATGCCGCGGAGAGAGAAGAGGAAAAGGGAAAAAAGGCAGTGCAGTGGATTCATCATCAGACGGATAAACATGCTCCATTTATCACGAAAATTTAGTATGTTGTTTCTGGTGTTAAGCTTGATCATTTGATATAGCCTGATAATTTTATTGCCTTCTCTGGTGGCTATTCTGTTATACCTATATTGTGGAGTTATATGGTTGTGTTCCCCCATTGGATGAGTATTCTGTTGATTGTTGAGATTTCCTAGTGCTACTAGGAAGACTAATTGTATTCCCATTCATCATAGTGGAAGTTTTTACTGGACTAAGTCCCGTGGGTTTTTTGTTCCTCTAATTAAGGGTTTTCCCACGTTAAAAATTATGATGTCTCTTGTTTTATTTTTCTGCCAAATTATTATACTGCCTAGAGCATTTTTGATACTACCTATTTAAATACATAGGTGTGGGGAAATATTTGTTGTTTTCGCTATTAGTAACATATTCCATTCCTAAGATTTTCCCAACAAAGTGGTATCCAGAGTTTTGGTTATTTTTTATCTGTGCAATTTAAATGGAGGAATATCAGGGGCCAAATATGGTCAAGTTGAATTCCAAAAATTACTCAGTTTGGAAGACTCTCATGGAAGACATGTTATATAGTAAAAATTTGTATGATCCTATTGAGAGCGATAAATATAGACCTGTTGATAAGTCTGAAATTGAATGGAACAAAAAAAACAGAAAAGTTATTGCGTTGATTAGACAGTGGTTGGATCTCAGTGTTTATCCACATGTTGACAAAGAAACCAATGCTCAGAGCATGTGGCAGAAATTGGTAGATTTATATGAGAGGAAGAATATGCAAAATAAGGCATATTTGATTTGGAAGCTAGTACATATGAAATATAAAGAAGGGGATTTAATGCTAGAGCATTTGAGTAGCTTCTAGGAGATTGTCAATCGGCTAACAACTAATAAGATTACATTGTCTGATGAGTTGCAAGCATTATTGTTGTTGAGTTCTTTGCCTGACAGTTGGGAAGTCCTGGTTATGACATTGGCTAACTCAGCTCTAAATGGGAAGTTGATGTTGTCAATGGTTAAAGAAAGCATGATGAATGAAGATACCAAAAGAAGAGAGCGGGGTTTGATTAGTGCCTCCACCCAGTCAGAAGCACTTGTTGCAGAGTCACGGGGGAGAAGCCAGAATCGAAGACCTCATAATACTGATAGGTCAGAGAGCCGTAGTAAGTTAAAGGGTAAGTCCAAGACAAGAAAGGAATTTAATTGCTATCATTGTGGCAAGCTGAGACACTTCAAAAAGCATTGCAAATACTTGAAAAGAGAGAAATCAAGAGAAAGAGATGAAGACAAAAATAATAACAATGATAAAGACGCTGCTGCTATTGCATATGATGATGTCCTTATTCCACATCATGAGAACTTCGTAAATCTTGCATGTGATGATTCCAGTTGGATCATGGATTTTGGTGCCTCATTTCAAGTTACTCCTAGGCATGAGTTTTTCTCTACTTATACTGCTAGTGACTTTGGTAGAATAAGACTAGGAGATGAAGGGATATGCAAGATTATTGGTATGGGAGATGTGTGACTTGAAACTAGCATGGGATGCAGATTACAGTTGAAGAATATTAGGCATGCGCTTGACATGCGTCTTAGCTTGATGTTAATCAAAGCATTGGACGGAGAAGGTTACTATACTACCTTTGGTGATGGAAAATTCAAAATCACCAAAGGGTCACTAGTTGTTGCAAGAGAAGATAGTAGTTTCACTGCTCTCTACCAGTTGCTCGAAAAGTTATGCAAAGAGTAGGTAAATATTATTGATGATTCCCCTTCAGACTTTTGGCATATGTGTCTTGGCCACTTGAGTGAAAAAGGACTTGGCGTTTTAGCCAAGAATCAGTCTCTTTCGGTAAATGGTACATCTCTAAAGACTTGCACTCATTGTTTTGTTGGAAAGCATGCTAGAGTAGCTTTTCATTATTCAGGACCTCATAGGAGACCACATGTACTAGATTTAGTTCACACTGATGTTTGCACTATGGACACAAAAACTTTAGAGTATGGGCTTTTGTGTTGAAATCTAAAGACCAAGTGCTTAGAGTTTTCAAGAGCTTCCATACAAGTGTTGAAAGAGAAAAGGGAATGAAACTGAAATGTGTCCGAGCAGATAATGGTGGTGAGTACAAGGGTCCACTTGAAGACTATTACAGAGAACATGGGATCAGGCTTGAGAGAACAGTTCCCAAGACTCCTCAGCATAATGGAGTTGCAGAAAGAATGAATCATACAATTAATGACAGAATCAAGTGTATGCTTTCTCATGCAAAGTTGTCCAAATCCTTTTAGGGTGAAGCAATAAGAACTGCAGTGGATTTGATCAATCTTTCTCCTTCAGTTCCTCTAGATGGTGATGTTCCACAGAGAGTATGGACAGGGAAAGATGTCTCATATAGTCACTTGAGAGTATTTGGCTGCAGGGCTTTTGTTCATGTTCCAAGAGATGAAAGGTCCAAGCTTGATGGGAAGTCCAAGCAGTGTACCTTCATTGGTTATGGTCATGCAGACTTTGGTTACAGGTTATGGGATTTGGCAAGCAAGAGAATAATCAGAAGCCGGGATGTCATCTTTCTTGAAGACCAAACCATTGAAGATTTTGAAAAGTCAGATAAGTCAGTGTCTGTTACTAGAAGTGATAGTGATGTTGCGCTAGAGTCTCCTCCTAGTATTCATGTTGATGAGGGAGATGTAGAGGTTGATAATGGGAATACAGGTGATGAGCCTGTACCTACTCTTGAGGTGCCAGTTGAGCAAGTTCCACCAAAACCACCAGTTGAGTCACAATTGAGAAGATCTACAAGATCGCATTAGCCTTCTACGAAATATCCTTCATATGAGTATGTGACAATCTTTGATAGTTGGGAGCCAGAGAGCTTCCAAGAGGCTATTTCTAATGAGCACAAAGACAAATGGTTGAAGGCCATGCAAGAGAAAATGAATTCCTTGCATGAGAATCACACCTTTGAGTTGATGAAGTTGCCAAAAGGTAAAAAAACACTAAAAAATAAATGGGTGTTCAAGCTGAAAATTGAAGATAATGTTTCACAACCAAGGTACAAAGCAAGGTTGGTTGTGAAAGGTTTTGAGCAGAAGAAAAGAGTTGATTTTGAAGAGATTTTCTCACCGATGGTGAAGATGTCCTCTATTCGAGTTGTGCTTGGTTTAGCAGCAAGCTTGAATTTAGAGGTTGAACAGCTTGATGTGAAGATTGCATTCCTTTATGGTGACTTGGAAGAAGAAATTTATATGGAACAGCCAGAGGGTTTCAAGGTTAAGGGAAAAGGGGCAGCTTGTGTACAAATTGAAGAAGAGTTTATATGACCTCAAGCAAGCACCAAGGCAATGGTACAAGAAATTTGATTCTTTCATGGCAGATCATGGGTATAGTAAGACTACTTCATATTATTACGTATTTGTCAAGAAATTCTCTGATGGTGATTTCATAATTCTCTTGCTTTATGTGGATGACATGTTGATTGTTGGTCATGACAAACAGAAGATTCAGAGTCTTAAGAATAACTGGAGCAAGTCCTTTGCTATGAAGGACTTAGGTTTTGCAAAGCAAATCCTTGGTATGAGGATAACTCATGACAGGAAGAATGGTAAGTTGTGGTTATAGTATATTGAGAAGGTGTTGGGGAAGTTAAACATGAGTAATTCAAAGCCTGTTAGTACTCCACTTGCTGGTCATTTCAAGTTAAGTTCACAGTAATGTCCTACAAGTGAGAAAGAAAAAGAAAAGATGAAGAAGATTCGATATGTGTCTGTAGTTGGCAGTTTGATATATGCTATGGTATATACTAGGCCAGGTATTGCTCATGCTGTTGGTGTTGTTAGCTGGTTTCTCTCTAATCCTGGTAAGGATCGTTGGCAAGTTGTGAAGTGGATTTTCAAGTATCTTCGAGGCACTTCCAAAGTTTGTTTATGCTTTGGTAGTGGTCAGCCTATGTTGGATGGTTACATAGATGCGGATATGGCTGGTGATCTTGATTCTAGGAAGTCTACTTTCGAGTACATGATGACTTTTGTAGGGGGACTCGTGTCATGGCAGTCTAGACTTCAGAAATGTGTTGCTTTGTCTTCCACAGAGACTGAGTATATTGCTGTTACTGAAGCTTCAAAAGAACTCTTGTGGATATAGAAATTCCAATAAGAGTTGGGCTTTGTTCACAAGAAGTTTGTATTATTTTGTGATAGTCAGAGTGCTATCCATCTCAGCAAGAACCCGACATTTCATTCCAGGTCGAAGCACATAGAGGTGCGGTATCATTGGATACGTGAAGCACTGGAGATGAAGTTGTTTTCATTGAAGAAGATTCATACTGATGACAATGGTTCAGATATGATGACCAAAGCTTTATCGATGGTGAAGTTTATTTCTTGCAGAGAGAAGACGAGCTTAGTGGAGCAGCGCATCCCCACTTGAGTAGGGAAGGGGGAGATTTGTTGGTGGGTTTCCCTCCTCATTAGGGGCCCAACAACAACTAAAAGAAAATCAAATAAAAAAAAAGAAAACCAAAAAGAAACAAAAAAAGAAGGAAACGCACGGTAGCGTTAAAGAGTGACAATTTGAAAAACTAAAAGCGTGAATTGCATATAGCGCCGCGGAGAGAGAAAAGGAAAAAGTGAGAAAGGGCAGTGCAGTGGGTTCATAATCAGATGGGTAAACGTACTCCATTTATCACGAAACTTTAGTATGGTGTTCCTAGAATTGAGCTTGATCATTTGATATAGCCTATTAATTTTATTGTTTTCTCTGGTGGTTGTTCTGTTATACCCAAATTATGGAGTTATAGTAGTGTTTCGCCCATTAGGTGAGTATTCTGTTGATTGTTGAGATTTCCTAGTACTATTAGGAAGACTAATTGTATTACCATTCATCATAGTGAAAGTTTTTGTTGGACTAGGTCCCGTGAGTTTTTTGTCCCTCTAATTGAGGGTTTTCCCATGTTAAAAATTGTGGTGTCTCTTGTTTTATTTTTCTACCAAATTATTATACCGCCTAGAGCATTTTTGATACTACCTATTTAATTGCACAGGTGTGGGGAAATATTTATTGCTTCTGCTGTTAATAACAGGTTCTATTTCTAAGATTTCCCTAACATATTTGTAGTGAAGAATTCTTCGCATGCAGGAAAACCAACAACTAGTTCAGTAACCTCGAAGTTAGGGTCAGGTTGTGACCTTATATGTACCAGATATTCAATTCATAATTTCTACATTTAAACAAATAGCGCATTGAAAATTTCTAACATCAAATTTATATATATATATATATATATATATATATATATATATATATATATATATATATATATATTTTTTTTTTTTTCCTTCACGTACTAGGATCGTTATGGAGACAGGGAAAGACAAGTAGATTTTATGCAGATTATTAATTCTTATGCTAGTTACAAAAGTTTGTTGTAATTTATCTAATTCAAATATTTCTTGTAAAACTCTAAACCAGGATTGATTTAATCTTCTTAGTCTTAACTTTAAACAAAATGCTGAAAACATTTAACAATAGCTTAAAACGGTTGCTTTTTTTCTTGATTTCTGTTTCTTTTTTATCTAAAAATATATACATATCATATAATTGATCTAATAAAACTTGATTTCCTGGAAAAGGTTCTTCTTCAAATAATTTTATAGTTTCTAAAACTTGTTTTTGATGTTTTCTTATACGAAATAAACCATTTCAACATACATAAGCTGAAACCATTTTATCCTCTGCTTAATACTTCTAACCAAGGGTCAAAAGTGCTTAAAAGTTGTAAAATTCTAGATAATTCAAGATACAAATCTTCTAATTGATTTAAATCTTTATCTTCTTTTTCTTCTTCTTGACTTATATGATTCAAGACAATTTTTAACTCAGCTTTTAGAAATTTAATACTTTTCTTAAGCTTGCAAAATAAGGAAGAGTCATAAAATGTAAATAAAACTCACAAGAAAATATGCTGATAAACTTCAAGAAATCTTATTGAATGCTTCCAATGCTTGTACAAAGATGATACAAAGGTTTTCTCAGATATAATGAGGGTGGTGTAAACTATTACTCAGATCTTAGGCTTAAAGATTTTTTCTTCTCTATTTTTCTCTCAATCTTTTTTCCCGATGATCCTTCTCTTCTATGGGTGTTGCCTTTTATAGAAGGCTGATAGTTCCTATTTTACCTAACACGGCTACTATTACACCAATAATGGAGCTATTACAATTATGATGCCTTTATCTTTACATCAAAGCTATTTCTTAGGCTTTTGACTTTTGCGGATTACTTTTGCTTTACTTCAAAGCTTGAAATGATTGTTAGGAGATGCTGCCGACATTTGCTTTTGGCTGATTCAGAGATTCTTATCTTGAAACTTTTTCAAAAGTTGTACTGATCTTTTGTATCTCCAAAATAATGACCCGGGCTGGAATTGACTTCTTCGTCTTCTTCTGGCTTGGCTGATATAGCTTTAATTTGTTCTTGGATTTCTTCTTCTGACGTGGCTGCTGCTAAGGCTGCCATTAATTGTCTTTTTTGTGCTAAAAACTGGGCTTCTTTTTCTTTTCCACTTATTTGTGAGGTGCTAGGAGAGATAGTGGAGGAAGGGGTTATTTTTCCATGTGAAATTGCTATCCATGAATCAATAGCACTTTTACTAACTAAGTTTAGATCAAAAGATCCCCACCATCGGACTTTTATAATTTTTACAAGAAATTGAATATGGTTATCTTCTTCCATTTTGGCTGAATTATAATCCCATTGCATAATCCAGGTTACTCCTAGACATGCGATGAATAAGATCATCTTCATTTCTGGTATAAATGATGTCTTGGCTTTCCAATATTCATAACTCATTGCTGCTTCTTTTGGAAATATGGTTGGAATTGGACCGAAATCTAAAAACCATTTAAGAAACTATTTAGGGAATTGTAAAGAGATTCCCTTTTTAGACCAAAAGAACCATGAATGGGGGCTTGGAGAAAAGTCTAGTACATGATTCTAGGCTTCTATATAATCAAAATAGTTATAATACTGAGGTTCAAATTCTTTGGTAAATTCTTTAGGCTGGTAAAGGGGTTGGTTCCACTCTTTTAAATATAGGACTTTTATAATCTTTAGCTTGGAATGGGAAATTCTACTAGGATCTTTTTTATCTACTACATGGGTTATTTGGACTGAGTCGGTATCAACTAAAATACACTCATAAAACTTCTGGGTTTTTTAAGGGTGAACTAGTAACTAATGAAATGGTTTGGGAAATATATGTTTATACATGGTTTTCCTATCTAAGGTAAACCACTCTCTCTCAATGGCTATTACGGGTAATGAATTAGGTTTTTCAATATATGGATGATCTTGATATGTAGGTTTGGTAAGGAATAATTGAGAAGGGGTGACTGGTTGAGGCGTAGGATATTTTTGAGTGCTTATATCAGTAGAGCTTTTATCAATATTGCTTTTACTGCTTGATATCATTGAGCTTTTAACAACCTGTGACATGGTCAAAGGTTTTGATGATGAAGCTAGTATAGATTCTTTCTTATGGTTTTGTGGGGGACCATAATTATCTCTCGTGTTTGGATTTTGGCTTATCTTGGGTAGAGCCCTACAAGAATTCTCTCGTAATAAAGTCTAAAAGAGCATTCTTATTACCTTTTATCTGTACTATTTCAAAATCAAAACAAGATAAAATCGCTTGCCATCTTGCAAAGATATGTTTTGAAACAAGATTTTTAACATCATTTTGTAAAATATGAGGGGCTGCTTTGCAATCAGTTCGTACCAAAAACCTTTTATTAAATAAATCATCTTGGAATTTAGTAATACATAGTACTATAGATAAAATCTATTTTTTAATTGTTGAATATTTCTGTTGAGCTGGATGCCAAATACTTGAATGATATTTGACGATTTGTTCTTTTGTGGATTTTGGAAGAATTTGTTTAAGAATTCCACCATAACCAAGATCAGAGACATTTGTTTCAACTATCAAGGCCGCTGAAGGGTTTGGTATACCTAAACAAGGAAAGCTCTTAACAATACTCTTGACTTTTATAACAACTTGACTCATTTCGTCATCCCATGGAGGAGGACTTTTCCTAAGACGCTTGTACAATGGAGCATAGATAGTTCTGATATTGGGAATAAAGTCTGCTACATAATTTAGACATCATAAGAATCTTTGTAATTGTTTTTTATCTTTAATTTCATTTGGAAATTTATCTGTAAATTCAATTGATCTTTTAATTGGTGTAAAAGTTCCTTGATATATTTCATATCCTAAGAATTTTACTTTAATTTGGAATATCTTTATTTTCTTAGCTGAAATAACTAATCCATTTTCTTTTATTATTTGAATGAATTTATTCAGATGTTCTTTATGCTGATTAATTCCTTTAGAAAAGATTAATACATCATCTAAAAAAAAATAGAAAATTGCATATATGGATTCAAAATATTATTAATTATTTCTTGAAATTCACTTGGAGTGTTCTTAAGTCCTTGAGGCATTACATTCCATTCATAATGACCAAAAGGTACTACGAAGGCTGTTTTGTATCTATCTTTTTTTTTTTACAGAAATCTGATAATATCCTGATTTCATATCAAACTTTGAAAAGATATTGGCTTTGTATAATCTTTTAATTAGATCCTATTTATTTGGTAACAGATATCTTATCCATCTTAAGACTTCATTTAAGGGCTTATAATTAATTACTAATCTAGGGGCTCCTCTTTCTATTTCTGATGCTTTCGTAACATAAAATCCTGAACAACTCTAGGGTGATTTAGAGGGTCTTATTAATCCTTTTTCTAAATACTTATGTATTTCTTTTTTACAATATTTCAAATATTCCTCATTCATTTGTATGGGTCTAGCTTTTGTTGGTATATCTGATTCTTTAAATCCTTCTTCATATGGTAGTGATATTTCATGAACTTTTCTATGGTGAAAGGCCATTGGATTGGTATCACAAATTTCTTTTTCTATTCTTTTTTTAAATTCCTTTATCATATTTTGTATTTTAGGATTTTCTATTTGTTCTTCTACCTTTTTATAATAAATTTCTCTATTTAATAGGTTAATCTGTTTATGTTTTTATTCTATTAATTCTTCTATTGATGTAGAGGCTTTTTATAACATATTTAGCTCTTTAGTCCTAGGAGACTCTAAGAATTCAAATAAAACTAGAGTTTTTGGTATAACATGAGTTTGTACTCCTTTTTTAGTTGTCCAAAATAGATATAATAAACATATAAAAAGGGTTCCTAATATTATAGTGTTTACAATATTTTTTACTAATACAAAAGATGTTCTAAAGCAAACTTTGTTTTTACAAATCTTAGCATTTGAAAGCTTATATTGAATTTTTAATCCTGTTCCACTTGCTTCTGCTACTTTTTCAGTTGATTTTTCATAATATTTAGTTGGTATTGCTCCTTCTTGTATTGTATTTATATCAGCTCCTGAATCTACTAAAGTTACTAATTCAAATCTTTCATTTTTTATAACTAAGGTTATTTTCATCCACCATTTATGCATAGTTATTAAACTTAAAATATTAATAAAGGGGGTTGAACTTTCTTCTGCTTCTGGTTCTTTTATAATTAATGGCTTTGATTTTTGAGTATGAATAATTTGTTCTCCTTCTAATTTTAATAATCTATATTCTAAGTTAATATTTTGTTCTTTTATTTCTGAAATTTCTTGCTTAAGATTTTTAATTTCATTTTGTAAATCTTTTACAGTTATAGTTTCTTTAGGCATTTTAAATCTATTATAGACTTCTTTCATTTCAGTTGGTCTTATTTATTTTCTTTGATTTTCTTCTTTAGAGATTAACGAATTTAGTTGTTGTAGAAATTCTTCTTTTAATGGTGAATCTTCTAATCTATCTATTATAGATATTAAAGTAGCTGTTTGATCACTGGTTAAAACATTTAATGTTTTATCTGTACAGTTTTCACAATTACATAAACCTGGACCTAAACAATAATTTTCCTCTTCATCTTCTAATTTTGATTCTTCTGAGGATTTATTATCTAGTTGGAGTATTTCATTATCTTCACTATCTTCTTTACTTATAAATTTTTCTTCAGATTCTGGTTCAGATTCAGAATTAATAAATATTCTCAGTAATGTTTGTTTTAATTCTTCATTAGTTAATTCATTTATTTTTTGTTGTACTCTACAATTTTTTGCATTGTGTCCTGGTTTTCCACACTTCCAACACACATTTTCTTTCTTAATATTTTTTTGATATCTTTTCCTGTTCTTATTAGGTTTATTATAATAAACTGGGGGTGCTTGTTGTATGTTTTTTCGTTGATATTGTTTTCTAGGATTATTAGGTCTTGTATATTTTGATACATATTTATGTAATTTTTTAACTTGTTTTTTATGTTGTTTACTAGGAGCTCTTATTGGATCTAATCCATATTGGTAACAAAATGTTCCTAATTCTCTTTTATTAGTCATTTTTTTTCTTTTTTAATTTTATTTTGTAATTTCATATCAGTACTTATTTCTATTCCTGTTTCTACTACAATATTATGTATTTGTCCAAAGGTTAAACTATCATAAGGAATTTGATTTCCAAAATGATATTGTAATTTTTGTATAACCTTTTCTGTAAATAAACTAGGGAGGTCTGCTATAAATCTTTCTTTCCAAAATGCATTATTAGCATCAGCTCTCATCATTACTTTTGATAGAAATATATCCTTATACCATCTATAATCAGACATTGTTGGACATCTTAGATTTAATAACTGAGTTCCTGCTCGTTCTCTAAAAACACTAGGATCTCCTATGAAATTTTTAATTATAGGTATTATTAATGTTGTTGTGGCATCTGAAACTGTTTCTGCTCCTTCTTGTTTTGTACTATTTAGTATTATTTCTTTATCTGTTTGAGTGAGAAAATTATCCCACCATCCTCTTAATTGTCCTGTGAATCCATGTATTAATATTACGACTGATTCTCTATCTGATAATCCATTTGATTTTAAAGCTATTGTGAACATAGCCATTTGACACGTTTGATCTAAAATAGCTTGTTCACTCATTCCATCTATATTCCATTCTTCTATATTTCCACTTGAATAAGTATTTTGATATTGCATTCCTCTTTCTTCATAGCCTATATTTGCTAGTGTGGGTCTTGGATAATAATTTCTAGTTGTTGGCTGTCCTTTAGTACTGAATTGTTAATCTCATCACTTCAAGAGTATTTATCTCTTTTCTAATACCTTGCCCTTTAAGTTTTTCTTTTATTTCTTCTATATCAAATTCTAATCTTTTATTAGGCTTTAATAATATTCCGGGTTTACTTTCTATTTTATATATAGGGGCTTCTATCGGTCTTGGAATTAAATTGTTTTTCATTATACTAGTGCTAGTACTACTTTGTTCAATTTTTTCTTCAATTCTTTTTAACTGATTACCCATTACGTCTAACACAGTATTGGTATAATTAAGCTACTGATGAATTTTTCTTATATCCCTCTTTTCTATGTTTCCATTTTCATTAGTAATATCTTCATATTTTGCCATTTCTATTTTAGTATTTTCTGATAATCTTATTTTTACATTATCTTTCGGAGGATATTCTGATTCTACTATACCTCCTGTGACTGTTTCCCATGCTGTAGTTATTTTTACTAAGGGACAAAACTCTTTTACCTTATCATTTTTATGAATATTTATCAACCAATCAAAGAAATATAAATTAATTTCATTTTCTTCTAAATAACCATGGAATTCTTTTCTAATATCTTCTGTTTCTATATTTCTAAAAGTTTTAAAAAACCATTCTCTAATTTCTTTATTGTATTCTGCTTCAAAGTCTTCTCTTATCCATGCTTTATTTATTTCAAAGGGTTCTTTTATTGTTAAAGTACTTAATATTTGTGAAGTTGTTAGGGAATATTGAGTATCTTCATAAACTGGTGTGGCTACTCTAGCTTTGTTATTATTTATTCCTACTAAATCAATATTAATAGTTGAATTATCTACTAAGTTTCTAGAAATTTCTGGTCTGATAATCTGAGGTTCTCTTATTTTTTCTGATTGAGATTTGTTCATTCTAAGTCTTATATTATTTCCTTCTTGAATTATTTCTCTAACTTGGGTGTTTTCAATCTTATTTGGTTCAACTATATCTTCTAACAACCATTCTTCTAGAATATGTTTTATGACTTCTGAGTGCTTAAGCTTTGTAGGTACTTGTACCGTAGTTTTCCTTAAATTAGCTTGTACTAGTATAGTTTCATCTTTAGGAGACTGTTTCAAAGCTCTAAAATCATAATCTATTTTTGTAACCTTATAATATATTCTATATATTATCTGAAGTAGATCATATTTTTCATCTATTATATCATCAGGGGTTTTTACATATAATTTTATAGCTTCTGGAGTATAATCATTATTTATATTCATTGCAAAGTTAGGATAACAATTAAAGAAAACTGGTCCATCATGACAGTTGCTTTCTAAAGTGGCTATTAACGAATCTTCAAACTTTTTAAATCTTATGTCCCTTAAAATTATTAAAATAGGGGTGTTTACTCCTATCTTAAAGTTTGGTTTTACTGCTACTTGTATTAATCCTATATGTATGAAATTGAAACCTTTTTCTTTATGTTCTTTAAGTTTGTCCTCTTCTAAAATATTTATAATATTATTATTACTAGTTCCTGGGTAGCTATATTCTAACATATATATTTCTTCATCTCATTGTTGCCAAAAATGTTGACTTTTATATATTTAATTTTTTCTTATTATTGGTATAGATCAATTATGTAATCTTTCTTCTATTCTAGCTATTTGTAATTCAGATGAGGGATTATTATTATTACTATTACTTGATGAAGCTTCTTCATTATTTGTCCTAACTACTATCTCATTATTTCTTCCTAAGTTTAAGTTACTTAACGTTCTAAGAAGTCTAGCCATGAATCTTACCAGAGTTTTATGTTATGGGACCACCCTAGTTGACCAATGGACTCACTGCCTCACCTCTGGGCCTTACTGCCGGGACCACTATCTGGGCTGACCAACGTATACACAGCTCTCACTGCTACACTTAACTCTGATCCAGACTTACAGCTATAATTTGCTCAGAAAGCTAAATAACAGAACTTAAGAGCAGAAATAAATTGACAGTAATAGCAACAAATAGAAAAAACTTGTATCATCAATCAAGAAGTAACACCAGATACCTATACCTTTCCCACGATTTAGGCTCTGATGCCACTTTGTATTGGGATCGTTACGGAGATGGACAGGGAAAGACAAGTAGATTTTATGCAGATTATGTAGATTTTATTCAGATTATTAATAATATTCTATATTATTCTATTTTTGTAACCTTACCACTTTCGTTCTGGTAATTCATATTGCATTGTGTATTGAACTTATTTTTATCAACAGCAACCAATTCAATTAATAAATAACAACTCAGAAGAGAAGAGAGAAAGGAGAAGAGGAGAGTGTAATTGAGAAAGGGTGAAGATGAGGACAATTTTGGTAATTCATTCCAAAAAAGGGTAAATTAAGGGAGGTTAATGTAGGTTGGATAGTTAAAAGAGATGTAGGTTGAATTTTGACAAATCTTAGGAGAGATAAATGTAATTTATCCTTAATATAAATATATATTGAATGCGATTTATAATATTTGCATCACATGGGCCGTCATATGCGTGTGTGTGTGTGTGTGTGTGACATATTTGATGTTTTAGTATCGGTTAAAAAAATTAGTAGGTAAAAAACTTAGAGCACTTGACTTTTATTAATTAATGGATATCTCAATTAATGGTTTAACACTATTACTACTTGGAAAAGAGCTTAAAACAACTTTATATTATAAATAAGTTTTGAGTTTTGATGCGAACCAATTATCCTAAATACTCCTATAGTAGAATGATTTTTAAAAATAAACTAAGCAGAATCTATAAACATGTCATTGTTAAATCCCCAAACTACCTATTTTAATTACCACAACTTTCTAATAGAATTGAAGTCATTACATCAAGTGATAAGAAGTACAAGCATCACTAAAAAGAAATTGTAAGGCCAATTTAAAGGGGCAAGTAACACTATATTGTTACAAATATAAAAAGACAATAATGGTATTGATATATTGTTACAAATCACATCCAATTTTCTTAGCACCTAACAATACCGTAAACATGTCCCAAAGCAAAAAAAAAAAAAAAAAAACCCACGAACATGACTTGACAAAAATGCCAAAATAGGAAGTGCTTCCAAACTTCAGTAACTTAAACACAAACATGAGGATGAAGGAGTGTTGAACCCACTATACATGATATAAAAACAAAAAGAGAGAACAACAAAGTCTAATAGCAGCTGCACAAAGCTTCATACCAAAATCGTAATAGGTTTAATTTTGATGTAGTACTTGACATCTCTTAATCTAGTGTTGACGGAAATTCATTTGAAACACGTTTTGTGTAATTTTTTAGATTGATAAAATCAGATTCCATCATATTAAGAGAGTGAAAGCAGCAATCACTAACTTTAACAAAGAGTTTTGAAATACTTAATAAACAATCAATATAATTTCTGAGTAAATATACAAAGAAGAAATATCATGGCAACGAAAAAGGTTATCCAAGAACATACCTTCAAATACAGATTCGGTGTCTTCAATATTGGGTATTGTTGGAATGTTTTATTCTTGTCACATTTGGTGTTGATATCTAGTATTTTTTTTACAATCTGAAAATAAATATTGCCATAATTAGATGAGATATTTGAACGTTCAAACGTTTGATAAAAATGTGAAATTGTATCCACTACAGAAGTTTAAAAGTTTGAAAGTTTAAAAGTTTGAATGTTCGGAAGTGCTTCTTTGCGACTAAATTGGAAGATGAAGATGGAAAAAAAAAGAAAGGATAGAAGAAGTTAAAAGTAGTGAACAATAAACAACATAATAACATATAGAAATGAAGTGGAAGAACAAACAGAGAACCTTGTAGGGCTTTTGAGAGATTAACGCATACATCGTGTGCAAGACAATAAACTTCTAAATATCTAATATATAGTACTCATAGATGGCGCGCATAGATGACGTCTCTTGTATACAAATTAAAGCATGAGCGGTAGAAATAGGAAGAGGCACACATTCAAAGCGTTGTGAGGCATTTCAATTCCCAAATGGTGAAATGATGAACTGTTTTAATCATATGCATGTTTGGGTTTAGACGTTTGGGTTCTTGATTAAATGAAAGAGATAATAAATGAAGAAAAAATGTACCCGAACAATGATTTGTTGGATTTTATTTGAAAGGGAAAAAATACATGAATAATATAAATAATAATAATGAAATACTAAATTTTGAGAATGATGCAGTGATAATAAATCAAAATGATTGTAATTATATAATTATCTGGGTAAATAAACAAAATTTTCAATCATTCATTTACCGTAACTTTTAGTATATAATCTAATAAATATATATGGGCAATACAAACCGAAAATTGAAGTTAAGGAAATTTTTTATAACTTTTTAATAATAAAAATATATAGTATGAAAGTACAAAAATTCAAGCACATAAGGCATAGTTTTAACTCAGTTTAAATTACAATTACTATGAAAATACAAAATACATTACAAATACAATTGATATGAATCTGCCTAATAATGGCCTACTTATTAGAAAGTTGTAACTTGTGCGTCCACCTATATTTTCAAACCTTGATAGTGGTAGTAACCAATTCAACCAATAAAATCAGTAATCTAAGGGGTGTGATCAAGTGGAAAGGACTCGTTCATCCTTAACCAAACGTCAGGAGTTCGATCCCTAATTTTGGGTATGGAGAAGTCTTAAATCTCCGGGTTAGCTGTCCCACCCATCGAGGTGCCTACAAGCCAGCGTGGGGATACCCTTGGTTGTGAACCAAAAAAGACTAATGAAATCAGTTTGATAATGCGAAGGGTTTAGAAAATGCAGATTGAAGTGAAAAATATATATATTGATTTATTTCTGCCTTGTAATTCAATCGGAACATTATCCAATATATTGTTTACCCATTTCCTATTTTTCCAATAAAAAAAGCTATTTTAATCTTAACTTTAAATATACAGATAACAAAAAAACCTTAACGTTTAAATATAGGAATTATAACTAAAGGGGTTACATTCCATATCAACCAAAGCCCAAGCATGTGAGGATTAGATTAAAAGTCTGTTTATGAGTAAGCTAAGTTAGCCATTGTATGTAAGCAAAAGATGAAAGAAAAGGAAGAGGCATTGCATGGCCACAAAAAAAAAGCAAGTTTGAAGGCCAAAGTCTATGATGGTTGCCAACATTATATTGGAGGGCAACCAAAGGCTTCGTTGCTAAATCTTGCTCTAGGGTTACTAGTTGGTTGTATTTATGCCAGAAAAAGAGATTACTTAGCTCTACATCCTAAAGGGTATATATGCTAGTATTAATGAGTGAGTTCATGGATTATTAATGGGGAAATCATGATTGGGAGTCAATTATTGTAGGTAAGAATGCACATGAGAAGGAGGAGTTGAATCATCCTTTTGTCTTTTCTTCCCTTGTTTGACTTTTGAAAAACTTAATTAATAAACTATCAAGCAATGAGCTTGAAGTGCAACAGAAACAACGTTAGTAGCTTCAGAAAGTGTACTTTCTAAATTAGATATGAAATGAACTCGTGAAATAAAGCTTTCCAGAAATGTTACAGAAAATAATCTAAATAAGGAAATAAAATAAGAGATAAAGGAGAAGAGAGAGATACTGCACAAGAGATTTATACTGGTTTGGCCACCTGCCTACATCTAGTTCTCAATAACAGTTGGGTTCCACTAAACCTTTCTCAACCCAGAGAAAGAACAAGGATAGTCTTTACAATAGCCTTCCCAAGCTTCACTAGTGACCAGTAGGCAATCTCTACTGTCATAAACCAAGTAGTTATTCACCAGCCTCTCCAAGCTGAACTGAGTAGTCTTTGACTAGCCTCTCCAAGCTAAACCGAGTAGTTTTTGACTAGCCTCTCTAAGCTAAATCATGACTAGTAAAACACCTTTACTATCACATTGCAAGTAGTCTTTGATTAGCCTTTTCAAGTTAAACCACATTGATCACTACTGGATCGAGATTAAAAAAGTTTGTGTTTGGGCTTACAACTCAAACTAACCAACATTCAAATTTCCTTAAAATTTACAGAGAAGCACCTAAGATAACTTGAATGATTTCTTTCTAGTTATTCTTCCTTGGAGAACAATGAGGAATGTAGAAAGAAGATTTTACAAGCAAGAAAATGATTACAAGAAGTAATGAGCTTTACAAGAAGATGAAGAAGAATTTTTCTAGCATTTCTGCTCTTTTGTTCAGCATAAAAAATCTCATGTCTTGAAAAGCTCAGTATCTCTATTTATAGGTGGTCTTTCTTATGACCATTGCCTTCTGACACGTGTTGATCACAGTCTAGAAGAGTAGCCTATCTGCTTGTCAGAGCTATTGCAGAAGCCGTTACTACAAGAAAAACATGAGTTACTGATGGATTTTTTCCGTCGATATTTCAGATGGATTTACCAATGGACAATATGAAAAAAAAATTTAGTGTTTCAGTCATTACCGATGGATTTTTCCTTCGGTAAAATACCTACGAATTTGAGAAAAATATGGCGTGCATTTTACCGATGGATTTTTCCGTCAGTAAATATTGTAATTTTTTTAATTCAGAAAATAATTTTACTGATGGAAAAATCCGTCGGTAATTATTTTTCTTCATAAATTAAATTTACTGACTGAAAAATCCATCGGTAAATATTATTACATTTTATAATTTTAATTTCGTAAAAATCAGTGGTTACCGACGGATTTTTCCGCTGGTAATTTTAATCTTAGAAATTAATTTTTTCCACAGAAAATAATTACCGATAGAAAAATCCGTCGGTAAAGGTTAAAAGATAATTTTGGGAAAAAATTTTAAGGTGCCATTTATTATATTACTGATGGATTTTTTTCCATTGAAAATTCAAAATTATGTTGCAGACTCTCTCTCTCCCCATCTCATACACAACTTTCTCATACTTTCTTTCTCTCTCCCCCCATCCCAGATTGGTCACCACCCTTGATTGCCGCTCACCGCACACAGGCCACTGCAAGCAGCTCCGAACCCCCTCCCCAGTCTCCGCCACCAGTCACGAACCTCACTGCCTCACGCACATCCTCGCCGGTTGCACGCCCTTCCTCACTGGCCGTACTCCTGTCCTCACCGGCCGCATGCTCATCTTCGCGGCCTCACGCATCATGCCATCGCATCCTCCCCTCCCCTCCCTTCCCATCATGCCAGCACATCCCCATCTCCACTATCCCAATCCCTGTCCCCATTGGCTACCAGGTGCTCTCTGATAAGGGGCATTTGTGCTACTTATCTTACTTCTAAACCTTAGCTTTTTACATGAGTTTTACTATATTGTTGACACAATTAATAAGGATTTTGATTTATTTCTCATTGTGTGATTCAGATAAGGATTGATGGCTTTTGCGTTGATTATGGGATAATTTGTAATTACATCCTATTGCGTTTGACTTGTTTCTTTGAGTATGGTCTTGAGTACAGGAGCTTTGGATCAAATGCAATTATCAAGAACAAGGGATTGGATTAAGACAAATAAAGATATTTTGGAAAGATTAAGAAGTCCTCTACAACTTTTATGTTCAGCTCAAAACCTAGTTCTAAGAGTATCATGATGAAAATCGGGTTGCAAAATTAAAGGTTGCTGATATTCTGATGCTGTCCAACTTGACCTCCAGTTAGTATTTTCGCAATATCTGGAGCTACAGATGTCCGATCGAGGTGATTTTGGTGGCATTGGAAAGCTTATTCAAAGGGCTACAATTGATATTTCTTTCCAGTGCTGCAGAGCTCAACAGAAACCCAGAAAAATGATGTTCATTAGCATTGCTCATTGCTGAGTGCGCAGCACTGGTGTGATGACGCAGAACAACTCATTTAACTTGTTTTTGGGCCCCAGTTTTGGGTATTTTTAGAGAGCAGTATTTAAGGAACTGTGATAAACTTTTACCCTAGCTTTTAATTTAGTTTTGAACTCACTTTGATGCAACCATTATTCTCTCTCTACATCTCTTTCTTCTCCTTCTCTCTTCTCTCTCTCTCTAAGGGTTCCATTGGTGAAGGTGCTTTCTCTTGAAGATTGTGGCAAGGATCATTGCTATTATTTTCAAGTTCTTTTATCTTGATTGTTGTAATCTTCCAGAGATGGAGGAGTAGATTTCTTTACTAGTGTAGGGATTTTTGGATGGATTGGGATGACATTTGAGACCCTTTGTTTATATTGAATGGATTGGTTTTCTTAATGTTCTATAGTTTCCATTCCTTTAATTATTGTGGTGATTGCTATAATCTTTATTGGAATAACTAAATTGTAGGGAAACCCTTTGGGTAGAAATTGGTAGATCTATTGGTTTATGTTTGAGGGAGAACATTAGAATTAACTTTCTGATTGGCGGTTAGGCTATAGCAATTGACTCATTAAATCAATGTGATTTCTAAATAAATTGGCAATCGTTGTTTATTAGTTATTTGCATTGGTCAAATTCTAGAGGTCGATTGATCACTAGTAGAATTGCCAGTAATTTATTACTAATGTCCATCATTGTGTTTAATATTTGGTCAATGATAATTGATTTCTAATCCTAGGAATACCTTGCACTAGTGTCTTCTCTATTGTTGCTATTATCTTTAATTTTCAATTACTATAATTTCATTCTTCCAAACCCCCAATTTTTACAACTAAGTATTGAAGCCTCCTTAAGAGACGACATAGGTTGTGCCCTTTACTTTATTTTTGGTGTAACTTAGCACTTTTTAAATTTTAATTTGTTTGTGAGTCGCGACAGCTCGTATCAAATTTTGGCGCCATTACTGGGGAGGCACTAGAACTTAGTTCTTTATTTTTTTTATTTTTTTCTATTTTTTTATTTTATTTAATTACTGCTTTTAATTTAATTACTGTTTTTAATTTATTTTTGTAGTTTTTTGTTTAATTACTATTTTTAATTTTTTTCCAGTTTTTTTTGTTTAATTACTATTTTTAATTTTTTTCTAGTTTTTTTATTTAATTACTATTTTTAATTTTTCTACAAAAAAAATAAAAAAAATTCTGTTCCCTTGTGTCAACAAGCAGAACCATCTGAGCATTTTGATCATCTGTTTAGTGTTTCAGGAAATACAGGTAATATGGGAGATCAGAATAGGACACTTAGGGAGCTCACTACTCCTGACTTTATCCAGGAGCCCTTGGTCATTACATACCCTAAGCTAGACAATGATTTTGAGCTTAAAGGGTACATGGTTCATGCTTTGCCCAAGTTCCATGGGCTATTTGGAGAACACCCCCATCAACATTTGAAGAAGCTTTATATGGTGTGTCCTAGCATGAGACCCAATGGGGTAGAGGTGGATGATGTCAAATTGAGAGCATTCCCCTCTTCCCTTGAGGATGCAGCAGAAAATTGGTTCTTCAACCTTCCTAATAGGGTTGTCAATATCTAGATCGAGATGAAAAGGTTGTTCTTGGAGAGGTATTTTCCTTCCTCTAGAGTGGCTTCTATCAGAAAAGAGATCTCTGGAATCTGCTAATCAGATGAAACTCTCCATGAGTATTGGGAGCATTTCAAGCTCCTCTATGCCAGCTGTCCCAACCATCAAGTCCCAGAGTAACTCCTCCTCCAATATTTTTATGAAGGTCTTGTACCTGCTGATAGGTGCATGATTGATGCTGCTAGTGGAGGGCGTTTTTGGATAAGACACTGGAATAGGCCCGTGCTTTGATTGAGAATATGGCTGCCAATGTTCAACAATTTGGTTCCAGGGTAGCCATAACTACTAGAGGCCTTCATGAAGTGAGCTAAACAGAGAACCCATTGTTGACTCAGACTTTACAGCAGCTTTCTAGTCTTATGAAGCAATTGATGGTGAGCTAGGCAACAACTCCAGTGGTCCTTATAGTTTGTGGCCTTTGCACCTCCATGGAACATTACATAGATATGTGCCTAGCTCTACAAGATAACTCAACCACTGGGGTAGTAGCAACATACCCCTTTCATAGTCAACCTCAGAATCAGGCAGGTTAGTTCTCTTTTGGGAATACTTATAACTCCAGCTGAAAGAATCACCCCAATTTGAAGTGGGGAAATAACTCTCAACCACAGGGCCAACCCCACGACAGAAGTATTTGGCACCTTATCAAAGGCAACAAGCCCTTCCTGCACCTCCTTCATTAGATCCTACTTTGACTGGGATAATGAAAATGATAATGGAGCAAATGTAGGAAATTAGAAGAGAAAATGCCAGCTGAAAGAGGAGATGATTCAGATGAAAAATAATCAAAGCCAGCGGACCTTAATTGCCCAGCTACCATCTCAACCAGTGCCTCATCCAAGAGGAAATGTTTGTGCTATGACTCTTAGGTCTGGGATGAAAATTCCAGAAGTGATTGAGCCTGTCCAGGAAATGGAGCAAGATGAAAACAACTCTGAAAAACATTTGGGTGAGCGCTGTAGTGGTCAACTAGCACTGCAGCGCTCCACAGAATCATCAAATGGGAGCTTGGCACCAGGACACTTCTCGGGTGAGCACTACAGTGATCAACCACTGCTGTAGCACTCCACAGAATCTAAAAAGCTCTAGAATTCCTCCCCCCATTGCCATTCCTATAAAGGATCCAACCCAGAAAGTCTGCTGCATCAGAATTGGATTCTGAAACTTGGGAAACATTCAGAAAAGTGCAAGTAAATATTCCTCTATTGGATGCAATAAAGCAAATTCCAAAATATGCAAAATTCTTGAAAGATCTTTGCACCAATAGAAGGAAGATCAAGGGCAGTGGGTAGGACAAGGTGACTATGGGGGTCAATGCTTCCTCCATTATCAAGCCAAGTAACCTGCCAACCAAGTGCAAGGATCCAGGCACATTCTATATCCCTTGTACCATTGGGAACTTGCATATCACGAGAGCCCTAGCTGACCTTGGGGCAGGCATTAATGTTATGCCTAAATCACTCTACCAGTCTTTACACTTTGGAGAGCTTAAGCCAACCGGGTTGCAAATTCAGCTGGCCAACCATAGCATCATAAGACCAAAGGAAGTATTGGGAGATGTTCTTGTCCAGGTAAATGATTTAATATTCCTTGCTGATTTTTATGTGCTTGAAATGGAGAATGACACCAATGCTAGTCAGCATACATTGATCTTGGGTAGATCATTTTTGAAAATTTCTAGAACCTTGATTGATGTTCATGCTGGCACATTATCCATGTAGTGTAGGGACATGAAAGTTCAATTTAACTTATCTGATTGCTATGAAACATCCCCACGAGGAACACTCTGTGTTTGGCGTTGATGTCATTGGATCTTTAGTTGATAATGCTTATAAGGACTCAGATCCCCCCTTCCCCACTTTTTCTTCTTCTATGGGATATGATGCACCTGTTGTTTTAGAGTGTTCCAAGTTTTCAAATACAGGTACACCACCCAGGCAGCAGTCATCAGTTTGCCAAGTACTCCATGACCAGCCCATATTGGGTAAGAAGCCTTGTGAGGGGCAATGGATCTTGCTACATGAGCCCAAGGAAAAACTGATGGTTGGGAAGCTAAGGTCTAAATGGAAGGGACCAATCTTGGTCACTTGTGTGTATCCTGATGGTGCAATCGAGCTAGAATTTTCTAGGATGGCTCGGTGTGAAATTGAAGGGCACTAGTTGATGCACCTCTATGAGACTCCCATAAATCTAAGGGCTCAGACAACCTATCTGTGGGTTGAAGCTGCTCACTCTCCATGAGGGTTCTGATCATCCAACTTAGGGATGTTAAAGCAAAGTGCTGGGTGGGAGACAACCTATCATGCGGTTTTTCTTTACCTTTCCCTTTTATTTTTCTGTATTTTATTTTTTGTCATTTTTAGTTTTAATTCTTGCATCATATTTATTTCATTTGAATTTTACACCATTCCTTTGGCACCTTAGAGGTTACATACCTAGGCTCACACCACATGCACCTTATGGACTTACTTGGCATTGACTTCATCTTGTGTTGCATGCTTGGTGGATTCATTGTGATGATTGGATTAAGTACATGCACTTTTACCTGTGAGGTTTTGAGCCTCTTTGATTGAATTATAATATGTCATCCTTATTTGTTCATGTGTGTTTCCCTCTTTGGATTTGCATTCTAGAACTTGCTTAGGGTCTTGCTTGAAAATATGTTTCCATGTGCATGCTTGAATGTGATTGAGGCATTTTTCTTGTCTTTAGCCACTTGCCTATATAGCCAACCTTTGTATGTTACCATTGTTTAGCCCCTTTAAGCCTTATTACCCATTTTTTTTTATTTTAGCACATCCTTAACCAAAAGTGAAAAACCATGAAAACTTCTAACCTTTTAGGCTTAGGAGAGCATTTATGCAACTCTTATATGTGCTTGAGCATAAGTGTAGAGGAGAGCATGAGGACATGCCCCAATTTAAATGTGAGGGAGAAATAATGTGTACAAAAATAAATTCAGCAAGTAGCACACCAAGAAAGAAAAAAAAATTTTGATTGAAAAAAAAGAAAAAGAAAAAAATAAAATTCTAAAAAAAAGTTTGATTAAAGGTGTGCCACATTGCAAAAGAAAGGCTTGTAATTGTGTTGAGTTGGACAAAGTGTACCCTTAGGCACTTGTGCTCTTGGTGGATGCATTTGATCTCCTTTGACTTGAGGTTTAACCCCATTGGCCTATATTTTTATCCACCTTCACCCAAGCCCTATTACAACCAAAGGTAAGTCCTCTTGATTCAGTATGCATATGTGTGATAAAAGGGGGAATGAGACCTGTAGCAAGCTTATGGTAATGCATTTTCATTTGAGGTGATTGAGTGTGCATCATAACCCAAACACTTGAGTGAATGAGGGGCAAACACTGACCTTGGGAGGACTTCTGTACTTGATCCATGCATCATATGTGAATTCTACCTTGTTTGCTATGTTGGTGATCATGCCTTGCTTGTTGTGATTCTCTTTATTGTTAGTGTGAAAACTTACTGTTGTACCTCTAGATTCATTGGATTGGTGTATTGTCATTTAATTACATGCATTATGCATTTTAGGTTAGGATTCTAGCGTAGTCCTTGTTTATTACTTCTTATCCATGTCTTGGTTTGATCCTAGTTTCACATGAGGACATGTGAAAGCTTAAGTGTGGGGGAGTTTGATAAGGGGCATTTGTGCCACTTGCCTTACTTCTAAACCTTAGTTTTTTACATGAGTTTTACTATATTGTTGACACAATTAATAAGGATTTTGATTTATTCCTCATTGTGTGATTCATATAGGAATTGATGGCTTTTGTGTTGATTATGGGAAAATTTGTAATTACATCTTGTTGCGTTTGACTTGTTTCTTTGAGTATGGTCTTGAGTACAGGAGCTTTGGATCAAATGCAATTGTTAGAAACAAGGGATCAGATTCAGACAAATAAAGATGTTTTGGAAAGCTTAAGAAGTCCTCTACAACTTTTATGTTCAGCTCAAAACCCAGTTCTAAGAGTATCTTGATGAAAATCGAGTTGCAAGATTAAAAGTTGCTAATGTTCTGATGCTGTCCAACTTGACCTCCAGTTAGTATTTTCGTAATATCTGGAGTTACAGATGTTCTGATTGCAAGATATGCATGTGGTGATGTTATAAGGGGATGTGCTCTAGAACGGTTTTAGGATCTTTAAATGTTTGTTTGATTGTATTGTGAAGTTTATTTGACTGGATTGATATATATATATATATATATATATATATATATATATATATTGAAATTATTATTTTTTGGGATGTCTTAGTTTCAGGGGAGGTTCTGTCATTTTTTTTAATTTAAAGAGTGGTATGTTAATTTAACGGGAGGTGCTATCGAAATTTTTTTGAGTTAAAGAGTACAAACTATTTACTTAAAAGAGTTTTACTTTTAGAAGATGGTTTGCTGAGAATTAAAACCATAAATGAATTTGTTAGGTTAAATTACATATTCAAGAACCATGAGTTTCGTAGACAGACTCTAGATGTATGACATGGTGCACCTTATTTTGTTTGAGATTAAGATTTATGTTTCAATCATGGCATGTGGGGGGGGGGGTTTGGGTTGAATGATAGCATTCTTGTGTTTGAATGGAGTAATAGTAAATTAATGGTTTGTGTAGCAAACATTTTAAGTGATGGAAAAGAAAAATTATAGCACTTGTATGCTTGGTTTAAGGTGGCAATTTTGTTATGTGTTGAGGGGTTTGGGGGCTGTTTTAATTATGTATATAAGAGGCTATATTCAAATAAGACTTTGGCTCTAAAATATTGATTTTAGTTGCTGAAAATTGTCATGAACCACATTTCTTTTTGTGCTTTAAAATTTGGCAAGTAGGGTAGAGTGTCTTGTTGTGGTTTTGATTGATTTTATAAGCAAAAAGAGTTGTGAAATTTGTTAATCTCAAGTCTATATGGTTTACTTTTTCATGCTAGCTGCTAGAAAAGTTTTTGCACTAGTTTAGGAGAATGTAAATGATGGTTTGTGGGCCTTTGAGAGAGGGGTTGAGTTGTATGTGTATTCTAATGTTGAAGGTGCTTTTTTAAAAGGGTGTAAATGCTGGGTTTCAAGGTTTGAAAGGTTAATTAGGGTGTTTGAAAGAAAAATTCTGGTTTTGTATTTTAAAAGTAAGAAAAGTGTAAGTGTGGTGTGAGCTTGATATTTTTAGAGTTAGTATTGTAACTTTAGTTTGCTGAAACTATTTTGATTGAGATTAAGATTTATGGTTCAATCATGGCATGTGAGGGGGGTTTTGGGTTGAATGAGCTTATGTTGTGTGATGGTAATGGAGAATACTTGCTTTCGAGTAAAAAAAAAAAATGACATTTTCCTGGACACTGGTCAGTATTGATGGTTCTTAACTTCCACTGCTTTAATTCTCTGTTGAGTAAAGGTATGCTTATGCTGTGGCATCTGCATTGCATGGTGTAAAGCATATTCTTCAAAAGGACTTTATGCTGCAAGGTTTGAATTGCTCATATCGTTTTGTATTTTTATTTATTCCTTTTTCCCATTTTTTTTTCTTGTGAAAGGGTGATTGTATCATTACCAAAGGAAATAACACATAAATTCATGATGGATCATTGGAAATTTTTAGCCACCATGGGACTTACATGTCGAGAAAAGGTTTATCATCCATTATACATATGGATGTGACTACAATTTGAAGGTGAGTTCATTTCTCCTTACTTTCCATTTTATGATAAAGCAAGGTAGAGAAACTGTAACTCCTTTTGCTTATGTCTTTCTAGATGTGAAATATGAGCCTTGCATGCTTAGTATGGTTATGCGTAAGTTATTTATTCCATATTAATTCTATTTTTTTCAGGGGGAACTAACACATGGGAAAATTAGAGAATGGCATTTTGACAAGAGATCGTATCTTATGGGTCAATTGGGTTGTCTTACTTATTTTTAGTTTGGTTTTTTCTTGTTAATTTTGATTATAAGCAATTTGGATTGTTTATTTGTTGATATTTGGTTTGGATTGATTTTTTCTTGTTAATTTGGGTTGCAAGAAGTTTGGATATGTTCAATTATGGGATATAGTTAAACCACCTTAATTATAAGTTTGTGTCTATACACTTTCTGTTACTTTCATCTATTTTACATTTTGAAGTAAAATTTGTTGTGTTTATTATTTATTGAAATTTTTTTATAATTTTTCATTATTAAATATATTTATAATTAGATTTAAATAAAAAATAAACTCTTAAATGATTAGGTAACACACAAATTATAGAATATTTATTTTAAAAAATTAATTACCGATGGATTTTTCTGTCGGTAAATTAAGGAAAAAAATAAAAAATTAGGATTAATTTTTGTAGGTAAAATAAATAAATAAAAAAATAAAATTCAAAATTTAAAATTACCGATGAAAAAATCCATCGGTAAATAAAAGATTAAAAACTAAAAATTATGAAATCCAATAATTATTGATGGATTATTTCGTCGGTAAAATAAAAATTAAAAAATTTCTAAAATCCAATAATTACCGACAGATTTTTCCATCGGTAATTTTTAAATTACTAAATTACCGATTGATTTTTCTATCGGTAATAAAACAAAATATGTCGGTAATTCCTCAACACTGACGAATTTGCTAGCGAATTCATCCAGCTTGTCACGCAGATTTTTGTTAAAAAATCCATCGGTAAATCCGTTGATAACATTTTTTGATAGATTTTTTCTGTCAATAATGATTTCTAATTACATTATTACTAGTGGACAAAATCCATCAAAAAATTCGTCGGAAGAGATATTTTCCGTCGATAATCGAAAAAATCCATCGGTAACAATATTCTTTTTGGTAGTGCGTTGTAATGTTGAGGTTTCTGATGTCCTTTCAAAAACTACTCTTACTTTCTGAACGTGGTTTCTGAACTTTTTCTTCTAAGACCCGGGGTAGTTAACCAAAAAGGCAAAAGAGATGATACGCTAGTTTTGTCACTAGTTTTTGACTTTTCAAATTCAAATTTGAAATTCAAATTTTCCTTCCTTTTCCTTGTAAAGCGCACTTTATCATTGTAAGTAAGCTTTCTAATGTGCTGTAATATTTCCTTGATCATTCTTGAATCTTCTTGTCTTTAATCCATGTTAGTTGATGAACAAATTATTACAAATGTGATAATTGAAGATAGTAGAATACTTGGCTTCAAAGATTTGATTATTATCTTTACATCAGGTGTACTTTATGAAGTCTATGCTACTTTCTAAAGACTTGTGCCTTGGTTTCTTGCTCTTGATTTGATATCCTTTAATCCTTAGGCATGTATATGTACTTTGCTTGATATAATTTTCACTTCTATTAAGTTCAATCTCTTTATATGAGATAAATCATATTTGTACATGCCAAGTGAAATTATTCTCGCTTCAAGTGTATGTTATGCAATCTGGAAATACCTGTATACTATGTCAAGAAACTCAAGGTAAATATTACTCATTCTTCAAAGGGTTTTCTTTGAATTGGCTTTTGTTATCAATCAAAATTCATTAAAGCTGCTTTGAAGGGTTATGGAACTAACAATTATGGGATTGATGGGTACAGATTATTAGTATGCTAAGCTAAAAAGGGCCCTCTATTGGGTATGGCCAAGAATTATGGAATAGGAGGTTAGATGAGTTGGGGACCTGGGTTGGCCTCCCCGACCAATACACAAGCCCTCCAGCATTGGAGTTGAGTGTGAGCGAAGAGGCTAAGTGGTCGAAAAGGTGAAGATAGTCTTCCCAGCCTGTACCCAAGCCCTTTAATCTCGACTCAAATATGAGTAAGGAGGCTAGGAGGTCAAAAAGGTAGGGTTAGTCTTTTTGGTCGGTACACAAGCCTTTCAGCCTTGAGCTCGAGTGCAAGTGAGGAGGCTAAAGAGTTGAAAAGTTGAGATTAGTCTTCTCGGACAGTACAGAGCTCAAGTGCGAGTGAGGAGGCTACAGAGGTGGAAATAAGGGTCTATCATCCTGGCTGGTCCATACACATATATCCTTCTAGTCCCGAGCTTTGTTAAGAGCAAAAGCACTTATTGAGGGAGAGATTAAGTAGTCCTAAATATCCATCTTGGAAAAGTAACATGTATGATTTGGGAGCAATTGTCCTATCTTCCTAGGGTTTAGCCCATTGGCCCAAGGTTTTGCCTAAATTAGCTATGCTCAAATGCTATTGGGTTGGTTAGAACTTATGTGCTATTAGATTATATAGGCTCTCATTATTTTTTGATATTAATGTTGAGCTTTAGTTGTTGGTGTCAGTGTCAGTTGTATTGATACTAGGCATGAATGATGATGGGTATTAGAAGTTGTCGCATAACACTTAGTATCAATATGGTCTAGAACTACTGTTTGTGGGCTTAGTCGTGGGGTAATTAGGCTTAGGGTTTTATTTGGTATCAAGCTTCACTGTCAGGGTTTAGGAAAATGTTGGCCTTTTTGAGTCTTGATTAGTGAGAATGTCTTTAGTGTTCGTGAAAGTAAGGCATTATGTTAGTGAGAGCCTAACTTCAGTATGCTGAGAACGAGGCTTTGTGATAGGCCAATGTAAATCTGTATATGTTTTAATTGAAGATTAGGTTCTTTGCATAATCCTGCTTGGAGCTCAAATGATTAGGACGAGATTCTTCTAACTGTCATGGGATTCTCTAAGTGTGGTTGAGTTCCAGGTTCAATTACTCGTGAAGCCTCAGGTGCGAGCCAAGTTTTATTTTTATGCCGATCAAAACTAGGTCTTCCAGCAAAAGTCAAGCATTATATATCTATTTTCATTCACCTATTTCCTTGCCTTGAGTACGCTTCATGTGAAAATAGTTTAAGTGTTTGTATGACCCATGAGTGCTTAGTTTGTGTTGCTTGATATATCGTGTAGAATAGGTCAAATTCTCTTCGATTGATTTGTCATAGGACTAAATGTGTCACAACTTAACTTGGATCATGACAGGCGCGTGAGAAATTTCATCCCTACATAAGCCTCATGGCCGCTGAGTTATACAATAATGCATGTTTTAATATAATTCTCATGTTAAACTTATTTAAGCTCAAGTTTCCAAATTCAGCATAAATCAAACCACAATTTGAAATTAAATCAGCATAATAAAATATATAAGTGCCATGAGTTGCTCTAGTATAAAAACCATGGAAACCATAAAGCACATATACATATCCAAATCAAATGATGGTAGTAAGATAAATATGCATGGTTTAGGACTCTACCTGCATAGTCATTTGAGCACTCTACAAAACATAACTCAAAATACTTCACTGTAAAGTGAAGCTCACCTAAATTGAAGCACTACAGCTACTAAAGAGGGAACTGAGATGGATATGAGGTAGCAACTGTGTGTGTGTGTATATATATGAACTTTGAAGGGCATTTAACAAGGTCCTATAATGGACATCTAGATAACCAGGTTTCGCTCTTTGAATACTCTAATGCGGGTGAGATTGTACTCTAAAAGATAACTTGGTACCAAGGCTAATGATCTTATAGCTGTTAACTCACTGTTTATTTTTTTATAGTTACTGTATGAACTATAAAGCATGAAAACTAAATAATTTTCTCTTGATTTATATAATTGGACTCTTGTCTTAAATCATGGAGAACAATACAAATAAACATGAATTTTCAGTATAATCAAACATACATAACTATTTTCTTTGAAACAAGTGAGCATACATTTAGAGACAATTTCTTGGAAAAGCTATTTGACATAACAAAAATGGTCCTATGAGTTTTCCAACATATAATTCATGATGCATTTGAAAACATAGTGTCTATACTTAGCTTAATTTGATATAAGTTCATATACTAATCATAAAATAATTTCTAAAATCATAATCTTATATCACTATGCATGAAAATAACTTTAATGAATAAAATAAAGGTCACATGATTGAACCCACTCACCATGAGAGGTGAAATGTGAGGTGTCATCGCCAACAGAGCTCTGGGGAATGAGAATAACACCAATGTTTACCATGGAAATAACAAAACTATGAATAAGCTATAAACTCATTAGATTAACTTTATGAACATTGGGAGTATAACTAAAATTGACAATAATTATGAACATAAACACCCAACTCAAGAAAAGGAAGAAAAGAGAGAAACCTATCATAGTGCACTAACAAATCCTTATCGAACCTTAAAGGAGGTAGGATTGGAGGAGGAAGAAAGTAAAAGGGTGGAAGAGCGGTGGAAGAGAGTAAGGTTCATGTTTTTGGGGTTAAAACCATGTGGGCAGGTGTTTTATAAGGTATTAGGGTTACTTAATGAAACTGCATCGTTTTGGATGTGTGCCAACATTGGGGGCTTCTTGCTATAGTGAGCTTGGCTCGTGTAAACTTGCTGATCCTCATGCGCGCTTCAGTGAGCTTGACTAACTCACTTGCTTGCTACAACAAGCATATCTCATTTTACACAAAAAATGTAGACTTTAACAACTTGGTGATTTTTCGTAAATCGATGGTTTCTAGGGTACCTAAAGGATGTGTCAAATTGAACCAAGAACACGTAGACTTAAGGCATCACAAAATGAAATAGAATCCTTTTGTACAATTTTGAGCATGGTAGGTTGCTAGCTTAATTTCTATGTTGATAATCATTGTACCCAATCTGAACTAGGATTTCCAGTAAGAGTCGAGAATAGTGTTACCATGGCAAAAGCTGGGTCTTTCAGTGAGAGCCGAGAATAGCATTACCATGCTAAAGAGCCAATTTTTCCAATGAGATTTATTAGGAATACGATAAGAGCTAGGAATTGTCATTTCCCAATCAAAGCCAGGTCATTCGATAGTGCTGGTAAATATCTAGCTTAAGATAATGCTAATGAATACTAGGTCTTTAGATAATTCTTGTGAATAACGAGTCATTAGATATTGTCAATGAATATCAAACCTAAGACAACTGTGGTAAATACCAGGTCTTTGGATAGTGCTGGTGAATATCAGCTTAAGATAATGTTGGTAAATACTGAGTCTCTAGATAGTGCTGGTGAATACCCTACTTAAGATAATGCAAGTGATTAGCAAGTTATTAGATGGTGTCAGTGAGTACCAATGTGATGCCTCAAGTCCACTAGATAAGTTTAATACGACCTTAGGGCTGCTAGGACCTACCCATCTTGCTTGGAAAGCCTAATATACATGAAAAAAACCCCAAAATTGTAGAACATGCATTCTTGTGACTGCTGTAATGGTTAAGGACCACAATAGTAGTGGTTGGTGTATCAGTACCATTTTCAGTCAAATGTTGATTGCTATAGTAGTTATAGACTGCTATAGTGGTTAGTTGGTGTAGCCCTGGTAAGGTTAGTCTGTCGACTGTTATAGCTGTCATAGACCACTATAGTTGTCATAGACCATTATAGTAGTACGAGTAATATCAGAACACGTTCAAAATGATATAGTTTCATTAAATGACCCCTCAACACTGTAAAAACCCTTCCTCCACATGTTTTAACCCTAGAAACATGAATTCAGCCTTCTCTTGGTCATTTTCTAGACCCTCACTCTATTTCTTCTTTAATCCTAACTTCTCCTAGCTCCAAGATAAGGATTGGTCAGGAGATTATGCTACTTTCACCTTTTTTCTTCCTTTCTCATGTAAGTGGGAGTTTATGTTCTTAGTTGTTATCAATTTTGGGTACTCTCCCAATGTTCATAGGGTTGTTCTAGTATGGATATTGTTTATTCATGAGTTTTGTTGTTTCTATGGCAGATGTCAGTGTCGTTCCAGCTTCCTAGAGGTTAGTTGGTCTTGACACCTCCTCCCCAACCCTTCCAAGTGAGTGGGTTTAAGCTCATGGCTTTATTTTTTTACCATTACGAGTAGTTTCTACTAGACATTTGTACCTTCTATGAATTTAGAGATTTAATTGCTACTAGCATGCTTTTAGAATTATACCAAATTAGAGAAAATTATGATTTTATAGTCTTCCATGAAAATGCATGACCTTTAGAAATTACATGGTACCATTGTTGATGCTTGCATTCCATTTAAGTTTATTATGGTTTTTAGCTACTTCTAGTAAATTATGAAAAGAGAGTATTTATTCTAGAAATTCAAAAGTGAATTGTAGAAGTAATGGAAAGCATTAAATTAATTATTCTAGCTTTGAGATTTTTGCTCTAAGAGTGATATTTGGATAGGAATTTACAGAGAGATAGAGCTGCGAGTTAATGATAGTAAATTTGTTAACCTTGGTATACCATGACGTCCATAAGGGGTAGGGCAATTACCTTATACTTAGATTAGTCCACAAGGGACGCGGTTCATGAGGAACCATTAAAATCTTAGTTAGGTGCTCTTATTCGAAAGGGATTTAGCATCACTTTTATTAACCCTTAGTACTCTGTTTCCTTTTGATTCCTTTGAAAAATTATTATGTTTCCTCATGATTTACATGGAATTGAGGTTATTACTATTATTTTGTATTATGAATAGAACTAGTTTTGAATGCTGCATTACTATTTACGCATCTTCTTTATTGTCCCTTGTATGACTGTGGGTGAAAATCTACTCATTAAATTTTAGATGAAACTCATTTCTTCCTTGTCCTTTTACAGATACAACTGCTAGTCCAGAATCTTCCTAGATACCTCCTCCTCAATAAATGTTATTTATTTTTGGGTGAGTTTCACTTTGGAGTGAAGTATAGTCAGATTATGTTTAGTAGTGCTCAATTACATTGCAGGCAGGATTCATGGGCCATGCATATTTATATTTAATTATATTATTTGAGAAATTGTGTAATCACAAGTGGAAGATTTTATGATTTATTTCGGAATAGTAATTTTATCGTTTGGATGTTGATCACAAGTTGTCTTTCAATTCATGAGAAAAGTATTTAACTATTTGCTATTCAAATTATGTTTATTCAGAATTTTTGAAGTTTTATGCATGTCATAGCATGTATGGGCTTCCATGGGATCACTTCCCTACATGCCGGTCACATCCCCGAAGTGGGTCATGACAAAATGGTGTTTCTTGGACATGTAGTATCTAAGGATTGCATCTTGATTGACCTGAAAAAGGTTGAGGCCATACAGGAATGGCCAAGGCCTTTTATAGTTTTCGTGATTCGTAGTTTCTTGGGCTTACAGGGTATTATAGAAGGTTTGTCAAGAACTTTTCCAAGATGGCAGCACCAATGACTAGATCAGCCCAGAAGCTTATTAGGTTCTTATGGACAGTTGACTATAAGGAGAGTTTTTAAAAAGTCAAGACTTGTTTCATCATGGTGCCAGTATTTGGTGTTACCTTTAGGGGTAGGTGGTTTTATGATATTCTATGATGCTTTGGGATTGGATGTGTCTCGATGCGGCATGGCTGGGTTGTAGCTTACACCTTACCACAACTTAAAAAGCATGAGAAAAGTTACCCACACATGATCTTAGGATGGCGACAGTGGTCTTTATCTTGAAGATTTGGAGGCATTATTTATATGGAGAGAATTGTTTTATCTTCATGGACTATAAGCACTTGAAGCATATCTTTTAGCAGAAGGACTTGAACCTTAAGCAGGGTCGATGGTGAGAGTTGCTGAAAGATTATGATTGTACGATTTCCTACTATTCAGGCAAGGCTAATATTATAGTAGATGAGTAGGAAGTCTATGGGTAGTTTGACTTATATATCACTAATGAAATAGCTATTAGTGGAGGATATCCATGAGTTGGAAGCCAAGGGAGTACAGTTTGGTTTGACCAGTGAAGGAGTTTTTTTGGCTTATATCAGGCTCAGTAAACCTTGCAAGAATAGATCAAGGTAAGGTAGGGTGAAGACCCCAAGATAGTTAAGCTTGTGGAAGATACTGGCAAAGGGAGAGAACACGGAGTTTACTGTTGATTCTGAGGGTATGTTGACTTTTGGGAACTATTTGTGTGTACTTGATTTAGGAGAGTTGAAGAGGAAAGTGATGGAGGAGTCTTATAGTGCAGCATGTTTAGTTCATCTATGTTTAACCAGGATGTATCAATACCTTAGGCAATTGTTTTGGTAGGCAGGCATGAATAGGGATGTTGGTGACTTTGTGTCACGGTGTTTAGTGTGTTAGCAAGTTAAAGTTGAGCACTAAAGGCTAGCATAGTTGCTACAATAGGTAGAGATTCCAAAGTGGAAGTAGGAAGGATAGCCGTGTGTAACATCCTTCCAAGTACAACATCATCCTTAAGTCATGACATCGGACTCGAGAGTTGTTACTTGTAAATTAGTGGACCTTTCTTAAATAACTATAGCAAGTTCGATTGAATCGTGAAGTAAATAAATCGTAGTTCTACTAACATATATGACTAAGAAACAAACATTTATTGATTATAAGGTTGAGTACAATAGGAAGTTCTTCTATGAGCTTGAATACACATATGATCTCTATTATAAATATAGACATAAACATATGACTAAGTACAGTCTATACAAACTTCAGCTGTAAACTACTGCTAATCCGATCTCCTTTCATAAAGTAGCCTCCTTGTTCTCGAGATCAACCTGGAGATGACACGGAAACACAAACACATGGGGGTGAGAATTCTAAAATTCTCAATAGGGTAACTCCCCAATTATACAATCATAATGTCATCGTTATCACCCCAGCCACTTCAGTTTATTAAGAAAGTGTAAGCATGCAATATATATATCAAATGTTTATTTTAAAGTTATAAAATCACATTTTCGAAGTGGGTCTCTTTTATTATTCAATCACTTAAAACATGTATTTCATAACATTCAAGATCATGGGAATTCCTTCAAGAACAATAATTTAACAAAATATATGTATACACATAGTCATTGTAATAATCTTTTCATGCCCTTGACATAATAAAGGGGACTTTTCCATTCCCTTATGGGGACTTTTTCGTGCCTTTTTTATACTAAAGGGGACTTTTCGTGCTTTAAAGAGGACTTTTCCATGCCTTTTATAAACAAAATGGACCTTTTCTGTGCCTTTTATAAACAAAAAAGACCTTTCCCGTGCCCTTTATAAATAAAATGGGACCTTTTCATGCCCTTTACAGAATAAAGGGAATTTTGCCATGCCTTTTTTATATTAAAGGGGACTTTATTTTTAATTTAGCACATACATCATCCTCAAGCTCACATATAATGCATCATATTTCTATATGCATGAACATAATTCTCTGATCTCATAATACTTCAAACCTATATATATCATTCATTCATTCCTCATAACATTATCTTGGAAGTCCATGGCATGCATTCATACCCATCAAACTTGAACCAAATGTCATTAGGTCACTAATTCAAGGCATTATCACAATTTCAGCACATTGGCAGATTTTTCACTCATGTAACACAATTTATTTTTCATACCAAATAACTAATTCAAAAGCTATAAAAATTGTCTCTGACACTTAAATGTGTCCCTAAGCTCCAGTAAAAATTTCAGAGCAAGAAAAATTCTCTAACTATATTAACAAAATTAGACAAATTTAGAAGTTAGAGGCTACACAGTCTCAGCCAATAGCCAGAAGTCTTAATTTTTCTACCCTATTAAATGAATCCAGAACTTTGCACAAAAAATTAGAGTGGACCTCAATATGTCCTCAACATCTTGTGAAAATTTCAGCTAATAATTAAATCATTTGCTAGGGTAATAAAATTAGAAAAATTCAGTACTACAAATTGGATTGGCTGGACAGCACCCATAACCTATTCGGTTTTCCATTTTTTAAAAATAGTAAAATTGACAAATAAGACCCAAGAAAATTACTGGAAAATATTACATATGTTAGCTTTATCATATACAAATTTTAGCTCATGATGATGTCTCAAAATTAGTGAGAAAAATCAAAACATTTCACTTGCATGCTAAATTCGGGATTTCCAGCAACATCATTCATAACATGCTTTTGCAAAAAGGGTTTCCTAACTTCATCAAAACTCTCTAACAAAATTAATACATCAATATCTATGCGAAATCAATCAATATAACTGAACATTTCCAGCCAATTCAATTAGATGCAATTAGAGCAAAATTGGAAAGAAAAGAGAACAAATAAAACCCTACTTGAATCTCCATAGCTCTTTGCCTAGAATAATCTTCCCCAAGTGTTTCTCTTCATTCAAAATCCTTCCTAACAGCTCTTAAACCTCTCTGTGGCAGTGGTGTATGATGGCTCAAAGTGGAAAAATAGTGATGGATTAAAATCCTAATTGGTTAGTTTGGTAGATTATGAAGAGTAAAACAGGTTTTTTGTAGGAAATTAGAAGTTTTATCAACTCTAGGTTAAGATTTTTGAGGTTGGAAATCAATTTTGGAACTTTTAAGAAGAAGAAATGGAGGTTTCTATTCTCGCCCCTTTGCTGACCGAGAATGGAGAATGAAAATGACAAAGTTTGGTGGCTTTAAATGATTATATGTTAGTTTAATCTTTATCTAATATAAAATCCAAACTTTTCTTACAAGAAAGCAAGATAAATGGCTATGATTTAATCTTGTAATTCAAGATTAAATCTTGTAATTCAAGATTAAATCTTAGACTTACACTTGGTATATAAAGGATAGACACTATCCTTTTATAAGATCAAACTATCTTTTGGTGTTAGAAATCGCACACCGAAATTTCATCGAATGGGTAAAACAGTGTACTCGAGTAATCAAACATTGCCCGAAAATTAATTCCAGGTATACAACCATCATTCCTTACTATTTCTAACTCCAATCCTCTAATTTCTCAGTTCCGGGTATCTTCGGGTCCCGATTCTAGTGTTTCAGCTGTCCCGATGAACTGGTAGGGTCCACAAGTTACTATTCATATATTTTTTTTTTTTTACAAATCCATTGAACCATCCTCATTATTGTTAAAATTGTTATATTTTTGAAATTATAATTGATAAAGCTCAAATTAATTCTTAACTAATTTTTAGGGTGTTACACCGTGGACTTTGTAGTTGGGTTGCCTTGAACCACTAAGGCTTTTGACTCGATTTGGGTGAGAGTGGATAGAATGACCAAGTCAGTGCACTTCCTACCTGTGAAGACCTCCTTCAATGCAGCATAGTACACCCAGTTGTATATTGGTGAGATAGTTAGGTTACATAGAGTGTCAGTGTCCATCATATCAAACAAAGGGTCCTAGTTCACTCCGTAGTTCTAGAGAGCATTCTGAGAAGCTCTTGGGATATGTATGGACTTGACTATAGCTTTCTATCCACAAATAGCTGGCTAGTTAGAGAGAACAATTCAGACTCTTAAAGACATGCTCAAAACTTTTTTTTTTTTAATTTCGATGGTAGTTGGTGTGGCTATTTGCCATTGATAGAGTTCCCATACAATAACAATCACCAAGTGAGTATCTAGATAACACCTGTAATACTTCAAGTCCAAGCCTTAGGGTCCTTCGGGACCCATCCATGTTGCCGGGAAGGCGTCGGATACAAAAGGAAAATAATATATGCAGAACTAGTATTCCTAACAGTAACTTCGCCATTCAAGGTTGAAAGCTAGCCAAGCGAAGTTTTTTCATCTAGAAGGGTTCTGGAACTTAGTGATCTCGCCAGGTAAGCTTTTTTCTTCTCAGAAGATTTTGGACCTTGGTGAGATTGCTTGGCAAGGCTGATAAGCATGTCAAGCAAGGTCCTTGATGCCTTAATAGTACCAAAACGATATAGTTTTAATTTTTGAGTCCCCAACCCTTTAAAACCCTCCCCACTTGGATTTCTTCCCCCAAAATAGAAACCCTAATACCCAGACACCCATTCTTCTATCAATCGTACCTCCTCCAAGGTCAAAGATAAGACATTTTTGTTAGTTTTTATGTCATCTTTCTCACCTTCCTTCCATGTTCTTAGGTATGGGTTGTTTATGTTCTTCATTGTTGTCGAGTTTGGGTGCTTCCTTCCAATGTTATTAGAGTTAGTGTTGAGTTGTTTAGAGGTTATGATAGATTATTTATGGGCTTTGTTGTAGTTATGGCATACATTGGTGCACCCTCGCCCCATGGAGCTCCTTGGTTGTTAACACTACTAGTTCTCCCCCTTTAGCTTAGTGGATTCAATCCTGTGACCTATATTTTGGTCATTACAAGTGTTTTCTTAGCTTGATACTATAAATGCATGGTTTTTTAACATGAATATAGAGTATTCTGATTTTGTCAAAGTTTATGAACTCATGATTTCAAATGAGCATGACATATATGTTTTAATAAAACTCATGGGACCATTTTGTTGCCACTAATATTTTTGTTGTTGATGATTTTATATGTTAAGAGCTTTGATTTCTATTTTAGAGCTAGAGTGCAGTTATATATGGAAATTAGAGAAAATGTTTAGTTTTTATGTTATAAAATTAGATGGTAGTTATAGAGAAATAGACAGTGAGTTAACAACTGTGAGAGATTGTTAACATTAGTATCAAGTTGTCCTTCAGAGAACAATCTCACCCCAAAGTATCCAGAGATAGAACCTTGTAAGGTGCCCAAATTTGGGACCTTATGAGGTACCCATAGAGTTCAGAGTAAATCTAGAGATTCATATTTTTATGCTATATATGTTATGCATAACTAGAGATCCCTATTTCTCTATTAGAGCATTGTTACTTATGATTCACAGAGATTACTGATTTTGAGTTAATAAGTACATAAAGATGGAAATGGTTTTAGAACTGTTGCATTGATTATTATGATTACGTATTCTTGTTAGTTGTCTCATGTAGGGATTATGGGTGATAATCTACTCATTGAATTTTAAATGAAATTCACCCTTTTCCTTTTTCCTCCTTACAGATGCAACAATTGCTGCAGGTTCTTCTTAGCCTCCTCCCCAATAGTAGTAAAGATTCCAGTTTGGTGAGCTTTACTTTGGAGTGAAGTATCTTTTGCTTTCTATATAGAGTACTCTAGTGATAGTGCGGGTAGGGTCTCGAACCATGCATAACTAGCTTTTTTATTTCAATGATTCATTATGCATTTAAACTTGTAGTTTTCATGGTATTTTTGTGTAGAGCAACTCTAGACATATTTCATATTATGATTTCAGAATTAGAGATAGTTCATGAACTGGTTTATGTATGTTTATTATATATTTTGAAAATACACGTGCATTTGTGTTTTGAAAGAGATTTTATGAATTAACTTATGCATATAGTATGACTTAGCAATCACGAGACTTACGTAGGGATGAGATTCCTTATGTGCAAATCATGTTCCTAAATCGGGTTGTGACGACACCATTTGAAGCTTTCTATGGGAAGTGTTGTAGATCTCCCATCGGGTGGTTTGAGCTTAAGAAAGCTAAGTCCCTAGGCCTGAACCTAGTTTAGGGAACCTTAAATAAGTTTCAGTTGATCAAAGAACAGGAGTAGTGGGGTTCGATAAGTGGGGCAAGTGGAACCCTTGTTACAATGGCCCTTTCAAGATTCTTGAGAAAGTTGGAGTAGTGGCCTACAGGTTGGCACTGCCACCCAGTTTATCAGCTATCCAGATAATTTTCCATGTTAATATGCTTAGAAAGTATATGCTCAACTAGTCAAACATGCTCACGCCCCAAGCGATTAGCTGATGAGACTTTATTGTATCTACAGCATCTGGATGTAGCAGTTTACAGCAGCTACATATTCAGCCTCAGTACTAGAGAGAGCAATTGTATTCTGCTTTTTGCACGACCATGTGATCAAGCTTTTTCCAATGAAACAACAGTAACCATTGGTGCTTTTTCTCTCAACTCTATCTCCAACAAAGTTAGCATCATAATAACCTACAATCTGACAAGATGTACCTTTCTCAAACCACAAGTCGAGATTAGTAGTTCCTCATAAATATCGACAGATTCTCTTAACAACATTTAAGTGTGTTTGCTTTAGGTTAGATTGAAATCTAGCAAAAATTCCCATACTTAACTAAATGTTTGGTCTACTAGTTGTAAGGTATAGCAGAGAACTAATCATTCCACAGTAATTACTTTCTGAGACCTTCTTACCATTCTCATCTGCATCAATGATTTGAGATGGATCCATGGGATACTCATTGGTTTGGCTTAATTCATATTAAATTTCTTCAAGAGGTCCTTTGTATATTTTTCTTGATGGATCAAGGTTCTTTCCTTTTACTATTTTATTTGCAAATTGAGGAAGAATTTGAGTTCACCTATCATACTCCTCTCAAATTCATTTTACATTAATTTTGAAAACTTTTCACAGAGAGAATGATCAGTAGCGCCAAATATGATGTCATCAACAGACTATCAGAAAGTTATTATCTTGTTTAGGAGTAAAATGAATAGCATCAACTTTACCTCTCTTAGACCCATTCTTTAGGAAGAAAGTACTTAGTTTATCATACCAAGCTCAAATAGCTTGTTTCAGACCATAGAGAGCCTTTGTTAGCTTGAAGACATGGTTAGGACGGTCTTCATTCTCAAAACCAGGAGCCTATTTTACATATATTTCCTTAGAAAGGAATCTATTTAGAAATGCATACTTAACATCCATTTGGTAGAAAGTGAATCCCTTAAAGGCAGCAAAAGCAAGTAGCATTCTGATGGCTTTAAGCCTAGCTACTAGTGTAAAGGTTTCATCATAATCAATTCCCTCTTATTGATTATAACCTTGTGCAACCAATCTTGCTTTGTTCCTGATGACTTTTCCAGCCTCATTCACTACAAAAAGTTATGTTAATTACAGTGATTAAATTAGGGTGGTTAATTGCAGCGGTTAAATTAGGGTGGTTCTTTGAAACCACACAATATGTAGTGAATTAAGGTGGTTTTATTGGCCACCACAATTTTCATGAAAAAATGACGATTGCATGTATAACTAACAGCCCTAATGTTCTTTTAATTTTCAAACTTTTCATTTTTAGTTTTTCTAAACTTTTGTGTTTAAAGAAATAAAAACAAATAAAGAGGGTTGTTCAGTTGTTGTTTTCTCTCAAGCCTTATCTCATCCTCTTCTCTCCTAAGGCTCTCAGTGTGATGTTTGCGTCAGCACTGCACCACCGTCGTTCACTTCTACTTTGCGCTTCTTTATCTCTATGAAGCTTCCTCTGGTCTGTGCTATGCTGCTGCCTTCCCTTTACTCTGCAACACGACTGTTCAGCGAAACTTTCTCTGCTTCGCCCTCGCTGTTACTGCTTCAACATTACCACTATGCCATTGTTAAGGGCTTTTGGTTTTAACAGCCTTTTTGAGGGGTTTTATTTAAGTTAATTGCTTCGTTAATTAGATTTTTGCTTCTTCTAAATTGGGTTTTTGATTTCCTAGTGTTTACTAATTGTTCAGCTTGATAAAAAGTTGTTCTTCCAATATCAATCCCTAACAGGTTCTTTACCTTTATTCCATGGTGGATGGGTGACGGGGAAGTGCGAGGTAGTTAGGGCCTTCGGTCGTATACCATTAAGAACCATTTTCAGGTAGCTGCTGTGTTTTATTTATTTATTCTTCCTTTGCTTGCTATCTTGAATACAATATATTTCAAATGGGTTAAAATTTCATATATGATGCTTAATTGATTTATTGTGTTTTTCTCATTATTAGTTTTTTTTAAGTTTACTTAATGATGTGTTGAGCTCATAAAAGATTAACTAGAGACTCCATTGATTAATTTGGAAGATTAAAATCAGAAGTAATCTTGTTATCATTATGTGGAAAATATTTATCAGTGATTTGGGTGAGTTTATCTCAAGAAAAAAGTTGTCTACTTAATAAATTTTGTATAATCTTAGTATTGTGTATTATGGATGGCTTCAGAATTGGTTAACATTAAGAAGAACATGGCTATTGCTTTTGAGGTTGTAAACTTTTGTCAAAAAGTCTCTATAGTCTAAGGAACTTTTGGTTAATCTTGCTTGGCTCCACGGCAACATGATTTACTAGGAATTATTCTTACTTGGGCTATTTCAAACTCATTTTGAAAGCCAACATCACTTTTGTTACTTCTCTTGATAGATTTATCTTTGTCTATTAGATCATTTTTTATTATGCTAATGATTGGATTTCATGGAAAAGATTAATAGTGATTATTTTTCTTCGTATTTTGTGTTAGCTGTGTTATTAGTTGTTTTTATCATATTCGTCATTGTTGTCTATGTAGATTCCCTTGAGTTATAAAGCATTCTGTGTTGGTGTTTACATAGTCTTCTAGTCATTCTTTATTTCTTGTCTTAACTTCTCATTTGAATGTATGAAATGGGAGACCCTGTTACTTTTGTGATGAGTCAAATTAGACCTTCCTTAATACCTTCTAATTACTTGTTACGTCTTGTAGAAAAAATATCTACTTAATACCTTTAGGCTTGATGGGGTACTGGGTGATTATTCAATGACTTGCCTTGTTTTTGAAGGAAAGGAAGTGTATCATAAAATATGTCCTTCCCTCAGAAGAAAAGAACACTTTCTGCTTAATATCTTTAGGCTTGATTGGGTATCAAGTGATTGTTCAATGACTTGTGTTGTTTTTCAAGGCAAGGAGAAGTGTATTTATAGAATTTAAGATGCTATGGAAAACTATTTCAAAGATAAATTATTGTAGTAGAGGTTAAAGGATAGGGGGCATACTGATGAGAGATCACAGGCTCTAAGTTGTTTAAGACTTAAGAGTGCATGCCCACATTCTCAAAGAATGGCCAATAGAGCAGTCATATGCAATCAAATGAGATAAGCTCAAGTGAGATTGACTATTTGTTCATGTGTTAGCTGTTATCCCATATTTTGGTTAACATGCTATAGACATGTCACATTTTCTACATATTGGCAAAGCAACTCTAAGCTGATATATAGCTGTCGAGTGCTTACTAGTTCTAAGCAAGGAGAACAATTATAAGGTATTTGATAGCAATGTATCATTATTTTCTACACATTTTTAAGGCATCCAATATGCTTCCATCCACGCATGTTATCAATAAAAAAAGCATTTAATTAAGTCTTAGAAATTGTATAGAATTTTTGATTTTGAGAGTCAAGCCTTTCTAACATGTTTTCATTTGAAAATAATTGCCATTAAGTGCTTAGTTAGCCTTACAAACCAGGTTAGCTCTATCAACTTTGTCTTCATCAAGTTTAAGCACATGAGCAAATCAATGTATCTAATTTCTGAATTTTTTATGAGGCTTAGTAATATGTAACTATTTGCATGTCCAAAGAATACCTTAATGCTTGTTCTGCTATTTGTATGCATATTGAATCCCTATGAAAAATTTATTCATCACTATCTTATATTATTGGAATCATCAACGTGACTTTGTTGCTTTGAGATGCTGAAATTTAAGATTTTATAAGCATTCTTAAACTCATTCATGTATGCTCTTCTCCTTTGTTGAATAATAGGATTAGGATAATTTATAAAATATCTAAATATCTTGTTATTAGGAAGGAAAACACTTAAAATTGATTGTCATGTTGATGTCAAGACATGTATTCATGTTGGGTAGTCCTTGGAAAAATTTGGATACTCTAAGCTGACTTCCTTCCATTATTTTTGTACCAATACAAGTGGAATACTTGGAGCCTGATCAAACTGATTTTCCAACAACTGTATCTGCAGGATATCATAAAATAATATAAGATATAGTATATTTAATTTTTCCATTTTATATGTGTGTATGTACTATTACATTACTCAAAATTTTCTTTGCACTTTGATATGAGGATGGTGTATCTTTTATCTTTCATGGTTTAAAATTGTAGTAATAAATAACCTTTTCAAAATATTTCATAGCAAATTGTGGCATCTTCAAACCGTCATAATATTTTTTTAAAAAATTATCATTGCAAATTATGACGGTTTCAAATAGTCATAATAATTTTTTAAAAAAAATATCATCGCAAATTACAATGGTTTCCAACTACCACAATTAATTTTATCAAAAAATATTATCGCGAATTGTGGCGGTTTCAAACCACCATAATTCACTGAATGGCATTGGTAATTATGACGGTTCAAGAAATCTCCATTATTGAGAAAAATGGCGGTTATAACTGTCACAATTCTCCAAAAAATAGACCATAATTTTCCTCTTCTTTTTGTAGTGATTGAGCTTACTCTTGAACACCTACTTTGTGCCAATTATGGTCTTTCTCTTTGGTCTTTCAATAAGCGTCTCCACACTTTTCTTTTCTTTAACTGGTCTAGTTCTTCTTGCATAACATCCGTCCAACTTTGATCACTCAAAGCTTCTTCAATGCATTTAGTTTCAATAGTGGAGATGAAAACCCAATTTGATATATTTCTAAGGGATGATCTAGTTCTCATACTCTTGGAAATGTCTCTAAGAACTCTGTTCTAAGAAACTGCCTTTAAATTATAAACTCCATTGTAGTTTCTACAGCTTTGAGGTCCTTCAGCTACTCCTTTATCTTCAGATTGCTCTTCATGTTCAGAAGTACCACTTTCTGATACTTTGGAGTTTTGAGCATACTTTCTGAAGTGTTTATGTTCTAGAGCTTACTTTATGTAGGTTTAGCTTTCATCTTCTTGCTTTCTAGGATTCCTTGAGACTCATTTTTTCAATGCTTTCTTCCAGTTCTTCAAGGTCATCAGCAAAGTCTTTCTTGTGCTCCTTGAACTTGATGTGAATAGTCTCTTCAACACATAACGTTTACTTATTGGTCACTCTATAAGCTCTAGAGATAGAAGAATATCTTAGGAAAATACCTTCATCAGACTTAGGATCAAACTTTGAAAGTTTGTCCTTGATGTTAAGGATAAAACATGGTGAGCCAATTATATCAAAGTATGAAATATTGGGTTTTCTACCCTTCCATAGCTCATAAGGAGTTTTCTTGAGGATTGGCCTTAGAAAGATTTTGTCTTGTATATAGTAAGAAGTGTTTACAGCCTTTGCCCAAAAAACTTTTAACAAACCACTTTCTAATAGCATTGTTATTGGTATATCCTACAAACTTTGATTTTTCCTTTCAGTAACACCATTTTGTTGGGAAGTTCTAGATGCAGAAAACTCATGAAGGATGCCATGGTTTTTCCACAATTCTTCAAAAATATGATTATCAAATTTTCCTCCATGATCAGATTTGATGGAGCTGATTTGGGAATCTTTTCCTATGCAAATATGTATGCAAATATGTTTTACAAAAACTTTTGAATCTTTCAACCATCTTATCCTTAGAAGCTAGAAAGATAACCCATGTGAATCTTGAGTATTCATCCACTATGACAAGACAATATCTCTTTCTAGGAAGACTTGTAGTCTTAGTTGGTCTAAAGATATCTATATGTGAAAGCTCAAGTAGTTTAGTTGTTGAAACCACATCCTTATTATGGGAAAAAACATTGGTTTGCTTACCTTTCTCGCAGAAATCACAAGTCGAGTCCTTGTCAAATCTAATCTTTGGTATGCCTTTAACAAGCTCTTTTTGAGAGAGCTCAAAAATATGTTTCATATGAGTATGCCCAAGCTTCTTATGCCATAACTACTTATCATCCATGAAGGATGCCAAACATTTTACATCTTGATCTCTTAAATCATCGAAGAATAACATATACATGTTATCATGCCTCTTACCAAATAGAATAACTTGTTTGAAAGTAGGGCTAACTATTTTACATGTATGAGTATTAAAAAAGACATTAAAGCCTTGGTCACAAAACCTGCTAATACTTAATAATTTGTGAGTCAAACCATCAACAAGCAGCACATTAGAAATTTGGTGGGAATCATTCTTACCAACATTTCCTATACCTGTGACCTTAACCTTACCTCTATCAACAAATTTCACTTTAACCTTACCTCTATCAGCAAATTTCATTGATCTAGAGTTTTTAGGTCATAGATTTTTGAACCACCTTTTGGATCCGGATATGTGCCTAGAACAGCCACTGTCCATATACCACTTGTTGTTAGGTTCCACGTGTGTTCTTAGGCAAACCTGCAACAAACACAATTTTTAGGTTAGATACCTAGATTTTCTTAGGTCCTCTTGAGTTAGTCTTTCGAGAATGAGGTTTTCCAACCTTTTTGACAGACTTTTTTTTCATGAAGCATTTGTCAAATGGATGTCCCTTCTTAAAATAGAAAATACAAGAAGCCTTATTCTTTACTTTCTTGAGAAGAGTTGGTTTTCCTTTTTCATCAAATTCTGCTTCATATCCCAACCCGGTCTTTTAAAAATATGGCCGCTGACCTCCAAGCACCAGGTCAAGATTCTTTTATCCATTCACCATTTTTTCTAGGTTAGATTTAAGAAGCTTTGATGTTCTTTCAAGCTTAGAAATGACGTTCTGAGTGTTTTTATTTTTACTTGCAACTTCAAATTCTAAGGCATTGAATTTTATATTTAAAAATTTATTTTCTCCTTTCAGTTTTTCTTTTCAAGCCTTAGATTCTGTGCTTTTGTCTTGGCCATTTTAAGCTCTTAAACAATCTTTTTATGTTTCTTTTTCAGGTTAAGATAGCGAGAAGAAAGAGTTTGATTATTCTTAAGCAACTCTTCATATAAAGATAAAAGTTCATCATAGGAAAGATCATATTAGAATTGTTTACCTCAGGTTACTTTCTAATGAATAGCCTGCTATGAAGCATCAGTTGGTAACATCCATCTCCTCCTAATCTTTCGATCCTTCTTTTTCTTCCTTTGATTAGCTCTAGGTGGCCAACATGTCTTTCTTCTTGGGCACGAACTTCTTCTTGGGCCTTTGAGTTTAGGATATTCTGGTTTGAAGTGTCCTTTCTCACCACAGTTGTAGCAGGTGACACTTTCTGACTTTACCTTGCCTTTTTTGTCCTTTCTGAGATTGATGCCCCTTCTTTTCTTCATCTTGCCTCTCCAAGCCTTGGACATCTTCTTCACTAGCATGGAAAACTCGTTCCCATCCTTTTGTTCTGTCTCATCATTAGTTTCTTCCTCTTCATCAGAAGTTTCAGCAACTTTCATTGCCTTAGCTTTATTTGGCTTTTGATATGATGACCTTAAGGCCATGGACTTGTTTTTCTTGTTTGATTCACCATGGATTTTGGAGAGCACTATCTCATGTGTTTTAAGAGACTCAATGAGTGCATCAAGGCCGAGAGCTTGAAGGTCTTTTGCTTTAATAATGGCTGTGACCTTAGGCAGCCATTTAGTAGAGAGGCTTCTTAGAATTTTTCTAACCATCTTAGCATTAGAATATCTTTTTCCCAATCTCTTTAGTTCGTTTATGATATGCATAAACCTTATGGTCATTTCAATAATATTTTCTTGGTCTGTTATTTTGAACATCTCATATAAATGAACCAGCATACTAATCTTTGTTTCTTTCACTTGACCAGTGCCTTTGTGCAGCATGTGCAGTTTGTCCTATATTTCCTTTGCTATGTCACAAGCTATGATTTTGTCATATTTAGCTTTACTCAGTGCATACATGAGTAGGTAATTAGCTTTTGAATTCAGTTGAACTCTAGCCTTGCATTGCTCTGTCCACCTACTCTGGGGAACTTTTCTTGATGTTTAGAGTGCGTCATTTGTTCCTGGAACTTCCTCTATTAGAACATAATCTCTTTCTTGTATAATCTCCCACAAGTCAAGACACATATGTTTTATGAACAAACTCCATTCGATCTCTCCAATAGGCATAATCCCCACTATCAAATAATAGCGGTCTATTGATGGAGTGTCCTTCTACTATATGAATATTCTATGCCATCTATCCCTCGGATCTTAGTCCTTTAGAGTTATTAGAATGTTCAACCCATTAGAGGCCAAGATCTAATGCCACTTGTAGGTAGGAAAGCGCACAACAAGGGGGTTGAATTGTGCTTTACTCTTTCTTTCTCTTTTTGATTCTTGAAAAACTAAACCAAGAAACTATTGAGCACTTAGCTTAAAGTGCAATGGAAACAACATTAGGGATGTTAGAAAGTAAAATTTCTGAACTAAGAATGTTAGATAAATAGAAAAGAAAGCTTTCCAGAAGAAACACAATAAATAAACTAAATGCAATAACAAAGTAAGAGATGAAGGAGAAGAAAAATACTGCTCAAGAGTTTTTATACTAATTCGGCCAATTTGCCTACATCCAGTTGTGAACAAATATTGAGTTCCACTAAACCTTTCTCACACTATAGAAAGAACAAGGATAATCTTTAAAATAACCTTCCTAAGCTTTTATTAGTGAGCCGTGGACAACCCTACTGTCATAAACCAAATAGTTATTCATAAGCCTCTTCAAGCTGAATCGAGTAGTCTTGGACCAGCCTCTCCAAGATAAACCAAGTAGTCTTTAACTAGCCTCCCCAAGCTAAATTATGACCAATTAAACACCTTTACTATCGTGTTGCATGTAGTCTTTGACTAGGCTCTCCAAACTAACTCTCACCTATCACTATTGGATTGAGGTTACAAAGGTTTGTGTTTGGGTTTGCAAATCAAACTAACCAACACTCAAGTTTCCTTAAGATTTACAATGAAAGACCTGTGAAGAACATGAATGACATCTTTCTAGCTATTCTTCCTTAGAAGAATGTATGAACAATGAAGGAACATAGAAAGAAGATTTTTATAAATAAGGAAAATGATTACAAGATGTAATGAGCTTTACAAGTAGATAAGGAGAAATTTTCACATAGTTTTTGCTCTTTGCAGCATTCTATCATATATTTTGAAAGCACAACATCTCTATTTATAGATGATCTTTCTTGTAACTGTTGCCCTTGATCAGATCTTCAAGTGACACGTGTTGACCATCCATTTGTGCCTTGGAAAAGTAGTCTAGAAGAGTATCTTGTCTGCTTATTAGAGTTGTTGTAGAAGCCATTATAAGGTTGAGGTTTATGATGTCCCATCAGAAACTACTCTTATTTTCTGAACGTGATTTTTGACATTGGGTGTTGACTTTTCAAATTCAAATTTGAATTTTGAATTTCCCTCCTTTTCTTTTAAGGTGCACTGTTTCACTATATGTGAGTTTTCCAAAGTGCGGTATCATTTCCTTATTGAATCTTTGGTCTTCTTGTCTTCAATCAAAGCTTGTTGATGATCAAAGCATTATGAGTGGATTGATTGAAGATAATAGAACACTTTAGCTTCAGCGTTTGATTGATATCTTTATTTGAGGTGTACTTTCTGAAATCCAGTGCTATCGTCTGAAGTCCCAAATCTTGGTTTCTTATTCTGGTTGTTTTTCTTCAAATCATTAAACATTTTAAGCTCTTTTTTGGACATAGTTATCACTTTCATTTAGTTCATATCTCTTAAAATGAGATAAAACATGTTTGAACATGTAAAGTGGAATTATTCTTCCTTAATGAAGCCTTGTTATGCTAACAATAGAGCATGCTTAACTACTCAAGATAGTTGCTCATGGCTATATTTTAGCCATTAAAAGTATCTTATAAACTGATTATTATTTCTATTATCATGAAAATTATATTTTGGAAAACTTATGGGACCATTATTTGTTTCTTGATTGCTAGAAAGTGTCATCAATTCAGGTCATATTATATTTCAAGAATTATATATGATTTCGTATAGCATGATATGAATCTTGTCACCAAAAAATAGGTTGATAGTTATCATGATTTCACAGTTAAAAATATTATTTGATTATCAGATACGAATAGTAGGCAAGACATCATAAAACAATTTATACAAATGTTAGAAATTATTATTATTATCTACTTTGTCCAATATGACCTAGCTAGTTACTATGAAATAGTTAAGGAGATAAAACAGTTCATAACTATTTGGTAGTTATCATATGAATAGCAGTTAGAATAGCAAGAACAGGGATGATGTATGTTATGTAAATTTTAATTATATATATATAGAGCCCAACCTAATATTAAAACTCAGTTGAACAACTAGTATAGTACCCAATTAAAATATGAAATAGTAACATTTAGCATGATAAGATTTAGCTAGTTGACGGAGAGTAGTTAATAGCTAAGTTATACAAAAAGGTTTATATATTTTATGAATAACTGCCAAAATAATAAGAACACATAAGTAATAGTTAAAATTTTAGTTAATAATTATTTATGACATAACTCAATCAATTAACAGAGATTAATTAATAGTTTTCACAATCTCAATGACTAAATTATGAATTAATTATTAAAGTATAAGAAGTGTTTAGTATAGCCAGATTAGCTTCAGTTTTATAGGTATTATTTGGCTATTGTCAGTTCCTAAAATCAATTTATTTATATAGTATGAAAGAATCCAATATTTTTTTGGTAATAATAAAATAGATAAATAATAATTAAAGTTTTGTAGTTAAATCATTGTTATTGTTACTAGTATTGCTTTTTTCTTTTTGCAAGTAGATGAGTAGACAGTATGGCACAAACAGTTTCTACGACTTAATACTTAATATCTAAATTGTTCTTTCAATAGTAGCAAGCAGAATACAAGGAATAAGTTGCAGTGTTTGAATTTATTGTTGATTCAGTTAGATTTTGTATGTTGAGATCAGTATTGTAGAATTACAACATGTTTTGGAAAAGTCGTTAACCTTGGTACACCTGGCTGCCAAGGAGGCACAGTACCAAGCGGCCATGGAGGTAGTCTTATGAGGTGTTAACCTTGGTATACCTAGCTGGCAAGGAGGCGGTATACCAAGCAGTCATGGAGGAAATCCTATAAGACTTTAACCTTGGCATACTTGGCTGCCATGGAGGTGATATGTCAAGCGGCAGTAGAGGCAGGCTTTTTAAAGAACAGAGAAGTTCGGGACCCAATGAGGTGCCCAAAGAGAACAGTTATTTACAGACAACTATTATCATTCTTATTTGCACGCATGTTTGTGTGTGTGTGTGTGTGTATATATTCATCATGTTTAGAGTAATGTTATTTTTGATTCAAATATGCCACATGATACGGTCCATAAGAGGACAAACCCATAAGTAAATGTTTATGATGCAAGTGAATGCTTATTGAATTTAAATTCAGTATTAAGTTAATTTCCTTTAAGTTAGATTTTATTTAGTTAATACAAGGATTGAATTGAATGTCTATAAATATTATTATTATTATATAATTATTTGCATGTCCATGTTGTATGTAGTATTATTATGCAGTTTCTTGTTGTCCCGTGTGAGCTGTGGGTGGCTATCTATTCACTACGTTTTGATGAACCCACGTCTCTCTTTTCCCCCTACAAATACAGCTATGAGTTTAGTTGCACCACAGGATCCTATTTAATAATGTTGCAGCTTCCTTTGGTGAGCTTCACTTCGGAGTGAGGCTTACTATAGGTTCATGTTAATTTAATAGTGCTCCAATAATTGTGTAGATAGAATCCCGGACATGCATAATATTATTTTATTTATTTTTAGAATTTTAATTATTTTATTAATTATCTTTGGCCTCGTCCCAGATTATGATTTTTATACAATTTTATGTTCATGATTTATGGTTGGAAAGCATTTTCAGAATTATGAAATTTAGCTAAATTTGAGATATTTGGAATATATGTTTTATTACTTATGCATTTTAGCTAGTCACATTATCAGAGGCTTCTATAGGGATTCAATCCTTCACGTGCTGGTCACGTTCCCTAGGCAGGTCGTGACAGTCACAAGCAATAATTTTATCATATTCAGCTTTGCATAGTGCATATTTGAGTAGGTGTTTGTCCTTTGACTTCAGCTGAACTCTTGCCTTTTGTTGCTATGTCCACTTACTTTTGGGTACTTTTCTAGAAGTGGAGGACACATCTTTAGGTCCAGAAACTTCTTCCATTGGATGATTTCCCCTAAGTCAAGACTTGTGTATTTGATGAACAACTCCATTCTGCCTCTACAGTATGCATAATCTCCACCATCAAAGAATGGTGGTCTGTTTATGGAGTGTCCTTCTGCAATATCAAAATTTTGTGCCATTTATCCTTAGATCTTTAACCTCTATAGTCATTACATTGCTCAACCCTTTAGAGGCCTGAGCTCTGATGCTAACTATAGGTTGAAAAGAATATGACAAAGGGGGTTAAATCGTGCTTTGACTTTACTTAACCTTTTATATTTTGGGGAAAAAACATAAAAAAAATACTATCAAGTAAAACTTGAATTGCAGCGGAATGATGTTAGTGAGTCTCAAAAAGTAACTTTTTGAACTTAGAGCAACAATATAAAAACTTATATAAGTCGATTTTTTAGAAAAGCTTTGATAAATAACACAAAACAGAAAATAAAATAGAGTTAGGGAATGAGAGATACTGCACAGGAGATTTTATACTAGTTCGGCCAACTTACATACATTTACATCTCAACAATATGTTGAGTTCCACTAATTGACCCTTTTTCAATCATAAGAATGTTAGATAGTCTTTCTATAGCCTTTATAAGGTATATCACGTGACCAATAGCTCACACTCTACTGCCACTTCCAAGTAGCCTTTGTCTAGTCTATTCAAGCTAACTCACAATGATCACTACTAGATCAGGATACAATGATTTTTGTAGGTTAGTTCACTCCAACTATCAAACACTCAAGTTTTCTCTAGATGAAACAGTGTATGAGCTGAAAACTTAGGTGACTTATTTTTAGTTATTCTTCCTAAGAAGAAGTATTTTATAATAAAAACTTAGAAAGAAGATTTGTATAGAGATGAAACCGATTAGAAGCTATAATAATCTTTATAGAAGATGAAGGAAAAAATTTCTTCCTCGTATCAGCACAAGGTCATTTTTTAAAAGTCTTTCGTTGTAAGCACATCATCTCCCTTTACACTTGATCTCCCCTAAATGACCATTGCCATTGATTTGTTTTCCTAGTAACATATATTGATTTTTTTTCTGTGACTTGGAAATGCAGTCTAGAAAATTAACTCGGCACATTAGAGCCACTTTTACAGTTGCAAAGGCCATTGCCTAATAGAGATTTCGGAGTTCATCTTTTGTACGAGGTTTATGACCTTTTTCTTCTAGAAGTTAGGATGGTTGACCAAGTTGAAAAATAAGATGTCACATCAATCCTTGACTGGGAATGACTTTAATTTGAAATTTGAATTTTCCCTCCCATTTTTGTAAACTGCACTGTTTACAATAAACGTGCTTTTTGAAGTGCTATTTTTGTTTCTCTGTTTCTAGACTTTCCTTTTGATTTTCTGATATTCAATCAAAGCTTTTTGTAAAGGAATCATTACGATCATGATGATTGAAAATGGTAACCACAATTTGGCTTTAGAGATGGATTGAAATCTTCACTTGAATGTCACTTTTTGAATTCGTGAAATACTTTCTAAAGATCTGCACCTTGATTTCTTGATCATGAAAATTCTCTTTCATGCATTGAGCATAATAACGTCCACTCAAAAGTTATTATTCACTTTCATTAAGTTCTAGATCTCTTTAAATGAGATTAAACAAGTTTGCGCATGTTATTGTGAAAATAACCTCTCTTTAGCAACTTGTATGCTAATGCGAATAATCCTATTTAGTACTCAAGAAACTTAGGTGAAAGATTAGTCCTTGTATAAAATATTTAAATGAAATTGGTTTTGTTATCACTCAAAACATTAAGCACCACAGATTTCTGGAGCTAACAATAACTTCCCTAAAGCAAGCTTTGGTCGCTGCAATGAGCCTATGTAGAGAAGAGCTGTTGTAGATTAAAGACCACTCCTTGCATCGAGCTTTGGTCACTGTCACATCGTCCTCGGAGGGTGCCGTAACGAAAATGACAACCAAAATTTATTTCTAAAAGAAATAAATTTAAATATGGAGTTGCCACCAATATTAATTATGGGAAGATTGGAAAACCTTAAATTAGTCTTTTGAAAAGATTTCATTCTGGGAGTCTAGTTATGATTAGGAAAGGGTGAAACCTTAATCCCACTATACCCCTAAACAAATTAATTTTGGCTTAACAGTTGTTACGGTAGGTAGAAAAGCAAACGAGAAGGGGGGGTTGAATCATGCTTTGCTTTGTTTTTCCTTTTTAATTTCTGAAAAACATGATCAAAATACTATCAAGCTATGAGCTTGATGTAACACCTTAAAAATTATTTAAAAATTAATTTAGGCTTTACAAATCGTAATTTCAAAAATCTGACAGTTTTAACAATGATGAGGATGGTTCAACAGATTTGTAAAAAAAAAAAGTGTAAATAGTAACCTACGGGCCCCATCGGCCCGTCGGGACAGCTGAAACTCTAAAATCGGGACTCGGCGACACCTGAAACTGAGAATTTAGAGAATTGAGATTAGAAAAGGTAAGGAATGAGAATTTTAGGCCTGGAATTAATTTTTGAGCAATGTTTGATTATACGGGTACACTGTTTTACCCGTTCGGTGAAATTTCGATGTGCGAATTCTAACACCAAAAACTAATTTGATCTTTACAATATGAATGAGATTATCTCTTTAAATCAAATGAATGGCTAAGATTCAACCTTGAATTATAAGATTGAATCATAACCATCCATTTTACTTTATTAGATTTGATATTGTCTAATTATAATATATGATAGTCATGCATTTATTACATGATAAACTTAACCAAGCTTGTCATTGAAGCTTCAATTCTCGGCCATATATGCAGCACACACAAACTCCATTCTTCTTCCTCTCAAACAGCCATGAACAAGGGTTCAACCTCCAAAGGACTAGCCCAAAGTCACCAAAAGCTCAATCTTCCTTCACTAAACCTCTTCCACTCCTCAATATCTACTAAACTAACCGATTAGAATTTGAATCCATCACATTTTTCCACCTTGAGAGATCATTCTTCACTGCCTAAGGAAGGATTTGATGTTGAATTGGTGGCCTTGAAGTGAAGGGAAATCAATTCCTTTGGAGTTACAAAGCTGTAAAGCTTTCAAAGTAGGGCATTCTAAATCCCTTTTAAGTCAGCTCTGTTTTGTGATATCTTTTACTCATTTAACTGAATATTTTTGAGCTAAATTGGTTGATAATATATTGATAGTGATGTATTCATTTTGGTGGAGTGGTTTGATGTTGTGAAAAACCATTTTTGTGGAAAGAGATTTTAAACCATGCTGCTGGATTTTTGGTTTTCTTACAGGAAGTGTGTGATCACGAATTTTCTGGGCTTGTTGTGGGAATGTTCGTGATCTGGAAAAAATATATGTTGGAGCTAACATCTTGGGCTAGTCCCACGAATTTTCTTGGGTTCTGATTTTGAGTCAAACTATTTTAAAAAAATCAAGAACCGAAATTAAGCATATGTTACCCGAAGTGCTGGAACAGAAGCTGTGAATCTTGGTAATTTTTTTACCACATCAAATGATAGAATTATCACTTGAAATTTTTATAGGATATTAGAGATATATTTAGGTTTTATCAAGATTTTTATTTTAAATTTTCTGGGTTCAATTGCTAGGGTTAAAAATTATGAATTTTGGTTCTTGAGCTGAGGTTGAATGGTTTCTGACCACCAAATTTGTCTAATTTTGTTAACATAGTTAGAGAACTCTTTTACTCTGAAATTTTTTCAAAACCTTGGGGATACATTGAGGTGTCTTGGATAATTTTTATAGCCTCTGAATTGATTGTTTGATGTGCAAATAAATTTGTGCTACAATGGTGTGAAATCTACTTAATTGCTGGACTTGAACCAAAGACTTGAATTGATAATGTAATGGTAGTTTGGTTCTAGTATGACATGAATACTTGATGTTAAATATTTGACCATGTGACTTATGATGTATAAATGCAGACTAGAGGAAGTAAATATTAGTTTATAAGGCATGATTGAAATCACAATGTGAATAAATGCCTATATGTGTTTTATACATGCATTGGAAAAGAAAGTGAATGATATATTGAATTAAATTCTGTAGCCATAAGTAAAAATGAGATTCTCTTTGACTTATCAAGGGCAAATAAGAAACATGAGATCCTCTATGACTTGTCAAGGGCAAATAAGAGACAAGAAATCCTCTTTGACTTGTTAAGGGAAAATAGAGAAACATAAGATCCTTTCGAATTATCGAAGGCAATTAGAGAGAGATGAGATCCCTTCGACTTGTTAAGAGCAAATAGAGATAGATGAGATCCTTTCAACTTGTTGAGGGCAAATAAAGATAGATGAGATCCTCTTCGATTTATAAAGGGCAATTAAAGATGATTTCCCTACACTTGGTATATACATATTTGTATCATATCAAATCATTTTGATTGACGTTATTTACTATGATTATGAGCTTATGATAAATGTGTACAAAGTGATTGATTCTTAAAAACAACCCACTTTGGAAATATGATTTGGAACTTTAAAAATAAACCGTTATTATGTAACGCTTGATCACTTTTTCTTAATAAACCAAAGTGGCTGGGGCGATGACGATGACATTATGATTGTGTATCTGGGGGAGTTACCCTACTGAGAATTGTATAATTCTCACCCGTATATTTTTGTGTTCCTGTGCCGTCTCCAGGTTGATGTGGAAAATCAAGAGATTGCTATGCAGAAGAACTCGGAAGTGCAATAGTGTAGCAGTTAATGCTTTTATTAGGTTATATTTAGTGGAATGGATATGTGTAAATATGTTAGAGGACAAAGGTGTGTTAAAGCTCATAAAAGAGCTTCCTTTATGTACTGAACTTGTATTAAATAAATATTTAGGTTTCATTGCTATATATTTCAATAGAATTATGACCTAGATATCTCGCGAATCAATCAAAATGGCTATAGATATTTAAGAAAGGTCCGCTAATTTATAAGTAACAACTCTCAGGTCTGAAGTCATGACTTAAGGATGAAGTTGTACTTGGGAGGATGTTACACTTGAAGTGCAGTGGAAACAACATTAGAAATGTCAGAAAGTGAGCTTTCTGAACTAAGAATGTTAATTAAACTTGTAAAAGAAAGCTTTCTAGAAGAAAGACAGTAACTAAACTGAGTGCAGTAAATAAATAAAAGATGAAGAAGAAAAGAGATACTGCTCAGGAGTTTTTATACCAATTTAGCTAACCTGCCTACATTCAGTTCTCAAGTTGAGTTTCACAAAATCTTTCTCAAACCTGAGAGAGAATAAGGATAGTTTTTACAATAGCCTTTCCAAGCTTTCACCAATGACCAGTAGACAACCTTTACTGTCACAAACCAAGCAGTTATTCACTAGCCTTTTCAAGCTAAACCAAGTAGTCTTTGACCAACCTTTCCAAGCTAAACCATGACCAGTAAAACACCTTTATTGTCACATTGCAAGTAGTCTTTGACTAACCTCTCCAAGCTAACTCACACCAATCACTACCGGGTCAAAGTTACAAAGGTTTATGTTTAGGTTTACAACTTAAACTAACCTACACTCAAGTTTCCTTAAGATATACTGTGAAAGACCTAGCATAACTTAAATGACTTCTTTCTAGCTATTTTTTCTTGGAAGAATGTATAAACAATGAAGGAACGTAGAAAGAAGATTTTTACAAGCAAGGAAAATGATTACAAGATGTAATGAACTTTACAAGAAGATGAGGAGAAATTTTTACAGGATTTTTGCTCTTTGTTCAGCATCTATCATATATCTTTGAAACCACAACATCTCTATTTATAGATGGCCTTGCTTATGACCATTGTGCTTAATCAGAACTCCAAGTGACACTGTTGATCATCTATTTGTGCCTTGGAAAAGCAGTCTACATGAGTAGCTTGTCTATTAATTAGAGTTATTACAGAAGCCATTACAAAGTTGAGGTTTCTGATGTCTTTTAAAAACTACATTTACTTTCTAAAGCATGGTTTCTGAACATTTCTTTCTAGAAGTTGGGGTGGTTGACCAAGTTGGCAGAGGAGCTGACATGCTAGTTCTAACACTGAGTTTTGACTTTTCAAATTCAAATTTGAATTTCAAATTTCTTTTATTTTCTTGTAGAGCTCATTGTTTCATTGTTAAGTGAGCTTTTTGAAGTGCGGTGTCATTTCCTTGATGAATTTTTGATTTTCTAGTCTTCAATTAGTGTTTATTGATGATAAAAACATTGCGAATATGATGATTGAAGATTGTAGAACACACTGGCTTCAGAGGTTGATTGATATTTTCATTCTAGGTGTACTTTTTGAAGTCTAGCGCTACTTTCTGAAGTCCTGAGTTTTGGTGTCTTGAACTGATTGTATTTCTTCAATCCGTTAGACACATTTATGCTCAATTTATGATATAATTATCACCTTCCTTTGGTTTTCATCTCTTGATACGAGATAAAGCATATTTGCACATGTAAAGTGAAAATTATTTTTGCTTAATGGAGTCATGTTATGCCAACGAAAGAACTTGTTTGCTACTACAAGAAACTCAAGATAGACATTAGTCATTCTTCAAAATATCTTCCTTAAATTGGCTTTGTTGTCATCTAAAACATATTACTTTAAAGCTTTTAGAAGAGTTCTGGAGCTGACAATCTCTCCCCTTTTGATGATGACAAGCCAATTTGAAGAAAATCTTTTGAAGAGATATTGAAAGAAATATTACAGAAAATGTAGTATGATAAATAATATTCTTTTAACTTATCTTAAGATGTGATTATCAGAAAGTCCTTTTCTTAAAGCATGATATGGATAAGATCAAAATGTTTTACATCCTTAAGTGACTTAACTCATAGCTATTATGATTTTTCACGAAGTTTTTGAACTAGCTTAGTATACTTTCTGAAAGGTATCAGAGCGGTATATAAAAAAATGTCATCGTTTTAAGCCTAGTTTACAAGAACAACTTGATTTTTAGTCCCTAAAGGAGACTTTCTAAAGGATCATGTACTTGAATAATAGACAGGTAATACTTGTGATATTTCATCTTGATTGATTTTCTTATTTAGCACATTTTTATCCAAACTCATTTTCGAAACATATGCTCATGTTTATATGAATATCAAAGCATGTGAGCATAGAAAACAACTAGACTGATACAATCGTTGTTTCTGATACTCAAAGAAACCTTAAAATCTTAATAGCATATACTACTCAAGGTTTTTGAAGGTCGACAGAGATTAATCCCAATTAAATCAAAGCAAAAGTAGTATTGAGCATGTACTGTGAGTCAAGAACCTTTTCACATAGGTATCAGAATATGGAATTTTGTAAGACATCACTTAAAACATATAACATGTTTTTCAAGTAAGCTTGTACACTGATATATAAATATATATATATATATATACATATATATATATCATAACACTTTTTAGAGCATAAACATAGCATGTATCAGAGTATTAAGCACATCGTATTCCATAGCTTGAGCATATAGAAGGAAGTATTAACATAATGAGATATTAGATTAAGCAAGTGAGAGTTCACTCATTTAATTAACACAGTATGCCTAGTAAAATATATGCCTAATTAGTTAAGCAAGGTATATATACACACACACATACCCCCACCCACTACAGAGCAAGCAAAAACAAATTGAAATAGAGCATACAAAAAAGAACAAATTATAGTAGAGCAAAAGAAAAATCAAAGCAGTGTTAATAACAACAAAAATATGAAATTATACTTAAGTAACAAAACCAAAAAGAATGTCTAAAGAGAGAATGCATATGCTGAAAAAAATATCTAAATGACTCCCCTTTCGCATACTCCCCTGTTTTTCTCAGCACAAGATTTTCTTCTATTTTCTTCTCCCCCTTTTGACATCAGCAAAAAAAGTGGTGTGCTGGAAGCCAGGAACACCATCATCATCCCTGACACCTTACTTCACGAAGAATATCTTGAGAAGTTTGAAGAATCTAAAACAGTAATTTTTCATGATGACAGAGTTAGACACTGTTCTCAATGTTTGTCGCTTTAACCCAATCCACCCTAGCAGCAATCTCTCTGAGATGTCACAAGATTGCTCAATCAAACTGAGAGCTTGCTGGAGGCTCAGTTGAAGAGTGATAAGGCAGGTTGATGGATATAGATGTTGATAGAGTAGTTCTTTGAGAAGGCTCAGGAATATCTAGGGGTATGGTTTCCCCAGACTTAGGCAATTCAGCTTGAGCATTAGCAGTAGGAGCAGCAGCAGAAATAGGCTCATTAGAAGAAGTAAAAACATTTGCCATCTGAATCGACGCAGAAGCATCAACTTCTTTAGGTTGAGTAGCTTCAGGTTCTGATGTTCTATCCTTTTCTTCCTCCATATAAGTAGTATGAATAGAAGGAGGAGTTTGAAGGGCCATCAGGATAAGAGCTGATTCTAGTTCATGTGCTTCCTTAGCTGGCTCCTTGATAATAGATTCAAGATTAGACAAGAACTCATTTATGAAAAAATTGAGTCCATCCAAACTTTCTTCCTCAGACTATGGCTCTAGGTCTAGGGATTGTTTTCATGGCCTCTAACATTTGATTGAAGTCATGAAGTCATCACTATCACTATAGGAAGCCACCTCAGTCTCAACAGAAGCTATCATTTTAGGAACAATCGATAAAGCCATTGTAGAGTAGGTTTTCGAACCCATCTGTCTATTGGTATGAGCATTACAGGCTGGGAAAGGGGTGAACCCAAATTATTAAGTCATGGCCTTGTAGGCTAGTCTTCAATAACCATGAAGGGTTTAGGATCAACATATCTTCTTTTACTACTATTACTTCCTCTAGTCTCCTTTTTCTTGAAAAACTCATTGCTCCTTGACGATTGGACCTGCTTTTTCTTCTTCTTGAGAGCATTCAGCATCTTTAGAAGCTGTTTTTATCTATTCTACTTCACACGTATCCTTTAAAATAAGTGTAGCTCTCGGTACCCTTTTTTGAAGGTTTCTATACGTCTACTCAAAGTTCCTCCTATGAATAGGAAGTTTGTTAGGTCTGCCCTTTCGAGGTCTCCATCTCACTTTCTGATGGTTTAGATGGCTTCTAAGTTTCTGCTAGCTTCTATTTCTTACAGAGCCTCCTTTTGCCTTTCTAAATTAACTTGGATAGAAATTTTTCAGACTTAGTGTCTTCAGAAGCCTACTCTACTTTACTGAGCTTTCAGAGCTACTTTTAGGATAAATAAACTTCCTTTTTGTTTTTCCCTTTTTTCTGCTCATTTGTGTTCTTCTTTGCTTTGATAGTAGTTTTTCTAGATTGAGCCTCCCTAATTAGAGATCTTGGCTTTTTGGATCTTGTTTTGACAGGTATAGACTGGGTCTTCTTTATGGTTCTGAAGGAGCTACTGGTGTAGTTTGTACCCATGAAAAATACGAACCACTCTTCAGTAAGAGAGTATCTAATGTGTTAGAAGATCTTTGTTAGCAACATCCCATAAGGAACTCTAGCAGATCATCTCTTGTCTTTTATAATGGCATTAAGCATGTAGTCCATTATCAGTTTAGGCAGATTTACTTTTCTTTTAGACATCAAGCAGAAAAGAAGTATATAGTCCATTCCTAATAGAACATTCGTACTTCGTCGTATGGGAAGAACAGTGAACTGTACCATAGTAAATACTTTTCTTACTCTTGAACTGAGCAAGGGAGTAGTAATGTTACCAGGTTGGTGCTGTGTTGAATCTGTAAGGCACTTTGACACTTCTTTAGCACTTACCCCAAGTGATTTGAACTATTCTTCTTACACTAAACAGTTAACTCCAATTGTGGGAGCTCTAACTATTGTAGAGAAGTCGGATAAACCTATCTCCATGTAGGCATCCCAAATGGTGATTTTGAGGGTGGTTTGATTCTTTGCCTTAAGAAAAGCATAAAAAGCATTGACTATTCATGAAAACACCCTATCATAGATGTCTAGAAAGTATTCCCACCCTTAGAAGGTAAACACTTCCCTAAGTATTTTGAGTTGTTCAGTCTTTTTCTAGAGGCTATTGTTATTTTAGAGAAGCCCTCCTCATAAACCTCCTGCATAAGTGGTTCATTATAGATAATGAAAGGCCCTCACTTTGAGGATAAATGGTCAAGTTCTTTTCCTTCAGCCATTGTTGAAACAGAGGTAGAGAGAAAAAAATTGAGCTTGAGAGGAATGAAGGTTAGGGTTTGTGAGAGAAAGCAAAAGACGTTGGTGGTACTGAATGAGGGTTTGAGATGAGATGGTTGTGGTTATAGAAAAAAATGAGAGTAGATGAAATGGTATAGGTAGTGTGTTTGGAAGTTGAAGATGAACGTAAAAAATGTGATGTGTGAGAATTGGGGAGTTATTTAAGTGATGAGATGTAACATGACTAAAGGTGAAGCGATGTGGGAAAGAGAACCTAAAAAGAGTGGGAATTATCCCGCCTTTTCATCCTTCTTCAGAAAAGTGGTTTTTGACTCTTTAGAATACTTTTTGAGCTTTACTATGCACTTTTTGGCATGTCGAAGTTTCACCACATTTTCATCATAAACTCAACGCCACATACTGAATACTGTGAGCCCAAATATTTTCCATTGTCTAATCCTCATTTCTTCTTTCTAATCAACCCATTTTCTTTTGAGCTTGCAAATTGAAACTCTAATCTTCAATATGACACATTGTCTTGCAAATTGAATTCTTCTTTTGGGCTTCAACTTGGAGTTATAGAGAGAGAGAGAAAGAGAGAGAGAGAGTACCTAGAGATGTTTGTGCATGAATGCTTATACAAATTTAAAAACCATTAAGTTTAAAAGCTTTTTCAAAACACAAAAAATGATATTTAGCTAATGGCTTTGTGAATATATCTAACACTTATTCTTCAGTATTTACAAACATTAACTCAACATCTCCCTTTTAACATGGTCTCGGATAAAATGATGTTTAACATCGATGTGCTTGGATCTAGAGTGCTGAATAGGATTCTTACCAAGATTAATAGCACTAGAATTATCACAGAAGATAGGGATTTTGGAATAGCTCAAGTGATAATCTTTCAGTTGGTTCCTTATCCAGTGCATCTGGATGCAACAATTTACAACAACTACATATTAACCTTCAACAATAAAGAGTGCAATTGTATTTTGCTTTTTGTACGACCATGTGATCAAGCTCTTTCCAAAGAAACAACAGCAACCACTGGTGCTTTTTCTCTTAACTTGTGTAACACCCCGATTTTTCTGTCCGAGGGAAATGACCAAAATGCCCCTGAGGTCATTTCCTGACCCGAACTCGAGGGTAACCAACTCGGTCATCCTCGAAGGGTCAACTCAATGTTTGAAGGGGATTGAATGGCCTTTGAATGCTCCCGGAAGCAAAAATCTCGTTTTCCGCAGTTTCGGGTCAAAATGACCAAAATACCCCTGTAGCGTTTTACGCGGGTAAAGGTGCCGTTTGAGCCCGAAACTTTCCCCAGAGGTTTAAAAACACGTTTTCATGTGTCTAGAGGTCTCTGTTCAAGTCCCGGTGGTCCCGGGCAGTTTTAGTGCAAAATTACGATTTTGCCCCTAGAATAGTGTTTTTGAGCTTAATGATGTAATTAAGCAAACCTAAGCAATATTAGGCTCTAAACGAAGATTAATTAATTTCCCTAATTAATCTAGAGTCAAAATAATTTATTAAAGTTAATTAGAACCTAAAATTGCTTAGATTAAACTTAAATCCCTTTTTAGAACTCAAGACTCCTAGTCTTGGAATCTTGAATAGTGTTTTCTCTCTCCAATTCCTTAAATCAAGGAAATGTGTCTAGAGTTGTTTAGACTCTAAATTGAGGATTTAACTCACTAATGGTGCAAGACCACTCCTTAATTATGTCTAGACCACCTTAATTATCCATTTTCCTTACCTAAACACTTTCTTACAAATTCCTAATCTTAAGCATAATCAAAGATACACCTAAACACAACTCTAAACCACAATTAAAATGCAAGAAATCCTCCCCCATGGGCTGATGCATTTCGGCCACCTCATCCCCCTTTGACCACATGTTAAATTATTTTCTCACTCAAAGAACCATGCTTGAGGCCATACCTTGAACCATACCTCACCATACTTTGAACCATACCTCACCATGCCTCAAGACCACATTATCTCACCTCATGGAACTCATGGTCTCCCTCCCCATCTGATGGCCGAAACCTCCTCCTCACTTTGCACCCTCCATTTGCTTCATTTCTCTATAAATAGATGGCCTTGGGAAGCTTGCACCACTTTTAGATCATTTGCTAAGTTTAGGAACACTCAAAGCTTTTCTTTTTCTCTCAAAATTCTTGTGTTCTTCAAGATCTTCAAGTTCTTCAAGTTCTTCATCTTCTTCATCTTCTTCTTCCATCTTCAAGAACATCACACCAAGTAGGGATTTTCTTTCATGTATTCTTTTCTTTAAAGTTCTTGTTTCAAGCTTGATGTTCATAGTTTCTCTTGGTTCCTTTTAGAACTTCTTTTCTTCTCCTTGTTCCTTCCCATTTTCGGCCATAGGCCTTAGAGAACAAAGGAATGAGAGCTTGATGATGAGAGTTTCATGATGATGTTCATCACTTGAAACAAACTCTAGAGCTTGATCTTTGTTCTTGAGTAAAAATGTGTCTAGTTTTTCCTTTCTTGAACTCTTGAGAACTTTAGCTTTAATGATGTTTTAAAATGGCTCTATGAACTCAATGATGAGGACTCATGATGTTGGTGTTAATATATCATCAAGATCATGAACTCTAGAGTTCTAAAATGTTCCTTTTTCTTCTTGAAGATTTCGGCCATTACCTTAAATTTTCTAAGCTTCATGGTTTGATTTCCTAAAAATATTATGTTAAGTTTTAAAGAACTCTAAGCTTGACTTTACCTTGTTTGGATGAGTTTGGGTTATGGTTTAAATTCCTTTAAAGTCTTGTTAAGAGCTCTAGAAAGATAAAATGAACTTGCATAATTTATTTTATGCTTGCATTCATATTTACATTCTTGCTATGCATTTTACTTTCAAGCTATCACCTAAGAACATAAAGATTAAAATGGAACTTGTACCATCACTTAATTTAATTCTCAAAGCCTTTCTATTTCGGCCTTAAAGTCGATTGTTGTTGGGCCTAGAGCACTAAAATAAAGAATTGAACTTGCATTATCACCTAATTAATCTCTCGAATGCCTATCTATTTCTGCCTTAAAGTCGATTGTTGTTGGGCCAAGAGCACTAAAATAAAGAATTGAATCTTGCACATTTACTTTCAAGCTTGCACGTTTAAGATTATGCTTCGCATATTTACTTTCAAGCTTGCACGTTACGTTTATGCCTCTCATATTTAATTTATGTCATCATTTTAATTTGTAAGCAAGATTAAAAATGAAAAGCATGAGCACGTTTAGTTTATGTCGCAACTTAAAGAACCTAGAGCTCAAAGACTTGCCCATTTCATTCCAAGTTAAAGTTTAATGTGAAACCATTCTTGAATGCATACTTTCGGCCAAGTAGTGATAATGGACTAGCAATGAGTTTTCATCTAGCTACAAGGACCAATAGTCTATGTTCTAAGTTTTTCTTAAAAGCTTTACAACCCTTTTCAAGGTTATGTTGTCATGAGATATGACTTTATTCCCTTTTAGGAGATGAAATATATTTTGGTCATTGACCTAAGGCTTCTCTTAGCCTCTTGATGAATTAAAATGATTTGCAAGAGTTTTAGAAATTCTAAATTGATTCCAAGAGAAACTAGTTAACTTATGTACCGAGGAATGTCAATTTAATTCTCTTATTGAAGCAAGATGTTTCGGTACTGTTATGATGAGTTTGTGGCTGTATGATGATGTTTTGATGTGTTAGAGTGTGTGAAAATATCATATGATGATGTAGAAATGATTCTATGCATAATAGGTAAGAAACTAGCTAACTAGAAATACCGTAAAGCTAGAATTTAACATAGTTTTGACCCATTTATTCTTGGAACTTATCCAAACTGTTTTAATGGGAGCATAATCAGATTAGGATTGTTTAGACGTGAAAAACTTGGTAACATTTGGATTAGAATTGAATTCTAGCACCTAGAGAGAAACTAGTCACTAGAAAACCGTAAAAGTGCAAGTTTAGAACTCTTAGAACATTTAGTTTTCTGATTCTGTCCAGCACCCTTACAATGTAGTAAACATGGTTTATAATTAGTTCAAAGGCTTAGGAATACTTCATAAATGGTTTAGATTTAATTTATAGTGCTTTAGGCGAAAACGGAATCGGGAAAGGGTCTAAGACGTAGTTTCTAGAACCCTCGTAATCACAAGATGTAATTTCTGCCCTTAAAGTGTAAGGCTGTCCAGATTTGTTGACGGACATAAATATTAGTAAGAATTATTAGTTGTGAGCCTATAGGTGCATAAAAGGATAAAAACAGACGATAGCGTAATTAGTTTTCAAGATTTAGACCTGTAAGAGTCAAAGCATAAGACACCATAGGCTTAAGAGCATAATGAGCTTTAATGTTTCATGCAAGTGTATGTTTTATTATGAGAACAACTTGAGCATGTGATCTCTTATGAGAGTATATAGTGTTGATATGGTGATGCTCACGCCATGATGCGTTATGCAAAAATTATGAGATTATGATGCTTATGATGCACACGATGATCATGATGCCTTATGTTGGTATTGAATGGCTATGCATGCTCTATATGTTTCGTGGCATAAAGCAAGTTTGAAGGAAATCCGGTGCATGCCGTTACGCTGCCGAATTTCCCATCAAACTTGAGAATTTGAGAAAAGTTTGTGAAAACTCCTGGGTGACACCGGTTCGGCCGAGCACCCCCAGGATAGGTTCTGGGTGACACCGGTTCAGCCGAGCACCCCCAGAACAGATGTGACATAGTACTGAGATGCATTTCTCCCGCTACGGTGGGGAGGAAACAAATCCGTGAGGGTATTGACATTGAGCTTGCCAAAGCGGACAATTCGCTGTGTACTAGATACCAGTAGAGCGTTTCAAAGAAGGAAATGATCCTAAGATAGGTGATCCAAGAAAGTTATGTATACCCCCTCAATTAGCCCATATTAAATCTAGTGACGACTAGTTAGGATTGAGCTCATTCCTAGGCGATAGGTGAGATGTAGTTTGGTGACCAGATTATCGCCGGGCCGGTGAATCGGTTGGACTTTTGGTGGATATGTTAAGAGGGTGGTCTTTAAGAAAAAGAACTTAAGAGTTTTACTTATGAGAAAGATGCCACAAGAAAAGTACTATGCCTTTTTCGCGCCATGTATATGATTTATGTTCCTTTATGATGTGCCCAAGTATTACGATTTTCGTGTTAATGTGCATATGGTATTGTCATGCATTCATCAAATATCTGTTGCATTCATGTCATTAAGACACATACTAAAAGACACCCACTTCGGATAATTAGATTTGTAAAGCCTAAAACCAATCCTTATGCATGTACACCTTTTTCATAATTAAAACCGAGGTGGCTGGGGACGACGATGATGACACTAGTGTTAGAGTCGGGAGTCCCTACTGAGAATCTCGAATTGAGTTTCTCATCCCTTCCCTTTCTTCCGTGTCGTCTCTAGATGAGGATTACAACGAGGTTCGTGAACACATTAGCAGACGGAGTAGAGGGTCGCTGCGGAGGCATAGATAGCTTAGCTTTTTGGGTTGACACTTATCTAACCTCATAGGTGGATAAGGATGACTTCACATATGTGGGCATGTTTTGATGTAAATGATGGTACTATGATGTTAGTAGTCTATGTATCTATGAAGATGTGATGATATTGTGATCGTAATGTATAATACTATGTTTCATGATTATCAATGGTGTGGTTACTTTTTCTTGCACGTTATGGTTATGACGAACGTTAGGTTAGTGCGCGGCTCGCGTTTTGCTTTCAAGTTTCAAAAAGAAAAATTTATTCGTATTTTCCGCTAAGTATTTCAATGAAAGATTCTAAGGAATGAGACTAAAATAGTAATAGACTAATGATTAACCTAAATATGTTCTAGAGTATTGGGTTAAAAATTAGGATGTTACAACTTGATCTCCAGCAACGTCAGCATCACAATTGTAACCTTTTCATACCACAAGCTAAGATTAGTAGTACCTTTCTTGAACCCATTCTTCAGTAATCATGCCAAGCTTCAGAAGCTTGTTTCAGACCATAGAGAGCCTTTGTTAACTTGAAGACATGGTTGGGAAGGTCTTCACTCTCAAAACCAGGAGGTTGCTTCACATATACTTCCTCAGAGAGAAATCCATTTAGAAATGTAGACTTAACATTCATTTGATATAGAGTAAATCCCTTGAAGGTGGCAAAAACAAGTAGTATCCTAATCGCTTCTAGCCTGGCTATTAGTGTAAAGGTTTCATCATAATCAATTCCTTTTTATTGATTATAACCTTGTACAACTAATCTTGATTTATTCCTAATGACCTTGCCAACTTCATTGAGCTTATTCCTAAACATGCACTTTGTACTGATGATATTCTTTCCTTTTGGTCTTTCAACAAGCGTCCAAACTTTGCTTTTCTCGAACTGGTCTAGTTCTTCTTGTGTAGTATCCACCAAAATTTGATAACTCATAGCCTTTTCAATTCATTCAGGTTCAATGGTGGAGATGAAAGCACAATTTGACATATTTCTAAGGCATGATCTAGTTCTCATACCCTTGAAAATGTCTCAAACAAGTCTGTTATGAGAAACTACTTTTAATCAAAACTCCCTTGTAGTTTCTATAGCTTTGAGGTTATTCATCTCTCTTTTATCTTCAAATTACTCTTCTTCATGTTCAAAAATGCTACTTTTTGTTTGCTTTGGAGTTTTGAGGAATATTTCTAAACTGCTTGTGTTTTGGAGCTTACTTTCTAAAGGGTTGGCTTTCATCTTCTTGTTATCAGAAGTTTTCTTGAGACTCATTTTCTCAATACCATCTTCTAGTTCTTCGAGATCATCAGCAAAGTCCTTCTTGAGCTCCTTGAACTTAATGTGAATAGTCTCTTTGATGCATAGTATTCTCTTATTGTACAAGCTATAAGCTCTAGAGATAAAAGAGTAGCCTAGGAAAATATCATCATTAGACTTAGGATCAAACTTTATGAGTTTGTCCCTAGTATTAAGGATAAAACATGATGAGCCAAAGATGTGGAAATATGAAATGTTAGGTTTTTTACCTTTCCATGACTTATAGGGAGTTTTCTTAAGGATTTGCCTTAGAAAGATTTTGTTTGTATATGGCATAAGATGTTCACAACCTCTACCCAAAAACCTTTTAATAAACCACTTTCTAAAAGCATTGTCCTATGCCATTTCTTGCAAGCATTTGGTTTTCCTTTTAGCAATCCCATTTTGTTAGGGAGTTCTGGGTGAACAAAACTCGTGAAGGATGTCATGGTTTTCACAAAACTCTTCAAAGATATGATTCTAAAATTTTCCTCCATGATCAAATCTGATAGAGATTATTTAGGAATCTTTTTTAGTGCAAATACGTTTTGCAAAAACTTTTAATCTTTCAACCACGTCATCCTTAGAAGCTAATAAGATAACCCATGTAAATCCTAAGTAGTCATCCACTATGACAAGACAATATCTTCTTCCAGCAAGACTTGTAATCTTGGTTGGTCCAAAGTGATCCATGTGTAAAAGCTCAATGGTCTAATGGTTGAAACTACATGCTTATTATGGAAAGAAGCTTTGGTTTGCTTACCTTTCTCACAGAAGTCACAAGTTAAGTCCTTGTCAAATCTGATCTTTGGTAGGCCTTTAATAAGCTCTTTCTGAGAAAGCTCAGAAATAAGCTTCATATGAGTATGCTCAATCTTCTTATGCCATGTCCACTTTTCATCCATGAAGAATGTCAGGCATTTTACATCTTGATCTCTTAGATCATCCAAGAATAACACATAAGTGTTATCATGCCTCTTACCAGACAAAGTAACTTGTCCAAAAAAGACTTTAAAGCCTTGGTCACAAAACTGGCTGATACTTAACAAGTTGTGAGCCAGACCATCAGCAAGCAACACATCAAAAGTTTGGTAGGAATCATCCTTACCAACATTTCCTATACCCGTGACCCTGGCCTTACCTACATCAGCAAATTTTATTGATCCAGAGTTTTTAGGCTGCACATTCCTGAACCACCTTCTGGATTCAGATATATGTCTGGTATAGGTAAGAAAGCACACGAGAGAGGGGGTTGAATCATGCTTCACTTTTTCTTTCCCTATTTGGTTTCTAAAAAACTTAACCAAGATACTATCAAACTATGAGTTTGAAGTGCAGCAGAAACAGCGTAAGCGACTTCCAAAAGTGAACTTTCTAAACTAGAATGTGAAATAAGTGTGTAAAAGAAAGCTTTCCAGAAGAGACACAGTAAATAAACCAAACGCAGAAATAAAATAAGAGATAAAGGAGAAGAGAAATATTTCTCAAGAGTTTTTACACTGGTTCGGCCAACTTGCCCACATATAGTTCTCAATAATAGTTGAGTTCTACTAATCCTTTCTCTCACCAAAGAAAGATCAAAGATAGTCTTTACAATAGCCTTCCCTAGCTTTCATCAGTGACAAGTAGACAATCCCTATTACCATAAACCAAGTAGTTATTCACCAACCTCTCCAAGCTAAACCGAGTAGTCTTTAACCAGCCTCTCCAAGCTAAATCGAGTAGTCTTTAACAAGCCTCTAAACCATGACCAGTAAAATACCTTTACTGTCAAATTGCAAGTAGTCTTTGACAAGCCTAGATCGAGGTTATAAAGGTTTGTGTTTGGGCTTGCAACTCAAACTAACCTACACTCAATTTCCTTAAGATTTACAGTGAAAGACCTTAGAAAAACTTGAATGACTTCTTTCTAGCGATTCTTCCTTGGAAAAATGTATTAACAATGAAGGAACGTACATAGAAGATTCTTACAAATAAGGAAATGATTACAAGATGTCATGAGCTTTTACAAGAAGATGAGGAGAACTTTTCACAAACTTTGCTCTTTGTATCTCATCTGTCATTCACTTTTTTTGGATTTGAATACTTGTCCCAAAAACTTGTCTTGCAATTCTCTCTTCTTTCACTTATCAAAAACTCTCTTTTCTTCCTCCACCACCATAAGAACCATTTTCCACCACCACCACTCAACCTCAAACCACCATAAACCACCCTCAAGAAACACAATCTTTCCACCTCTAAACGCAAGAGCTCAAGAACAACTTTCTTTCCTTTTCTTCCTCCTTTGGCCAAAAAGTGTTATTGCTCAAAGAGAAGATTTTCTTTTCATTTTCTTTCACAAAGGTCAAAGCTTTTCCTTGCAACAAGAAAATACCTTGGTAGGTAGTTGTTTTAAAAGTTTTCATTTTTTTCTTTGTATTGGAATATTGAGATGTTGGTTCTTTACTTTTCCTCTTCCTTTTCGATTTCTATGATTTCCTTTTCTTTCTTTTCATTTTTGGCCTTGATGGCCTTGTGGTTTAAGAATCATGACTTGATGATGAGGATTCTTGATGTTGGTTGCAAAACCATCATTTGTGTGACCTCTAAAGCTTAAGATTTCATTATTTAGTTTTAAGAGTTCCTAGTAAATGGAAAAGCATTCATATTTATTTTCCAAGTTGTCACTTAAGTCTTAGAGGCTAAAAATGAACTTGCATTCTCATGTATATGCTTATGTCATCATCTAATCATTTAAAGTTCAAGACTTACCCCTTTCAACTAAAGGTTAATCTGTGTTTTAGAGTCATTCCTCTAAATAGGAATCTTGAGCTTAAATCGTAAAGAAATAAAAAAAAAATGTTATTTGGTCTTCTTTGATAATTCTTTTCTTTTAAGCTTGATGGTGAGTCTAAGGAGACAAGGTTCTTGGAACCATAATAATGAGAAACTCTAAAGTTCATATCCATTTTGTAAGATTGATCGTTGTTTTAGAATTGTTACTCTAAATAGGAATCTTGGGCCTAAGACCTAAAGAATTAATAAATGGAAGTGCATTCATGTTTATGTTCCAAGTCCATGCATTTCATATTTATATTTGAGCCTTGCATACCATATTTATTTGTAAGTCATCACTTAATCTTGAAGATAAGAAAATAAACTTACATTTCATATTTATATTCCTTGTCTAGCATATTTATATTTCAAGCCATCACCTAAATCTTTAAGGTTAAAAATGAGCTTGCATTCTCATGTTTATATTCAAGCTTTGCATATCATAATTATATTCCTGTTGCTATCACCTTATAATGTCAAAGATTAATGAGCCTTGCATTAACATGTTTATGTTTATGTCATCACCTAAATATCTAAGGCTCAAAACTTACCCTTTTCAACTTATATAGGAATTTTGGTTCCATGGGCATTTGTCTTTACAAATATGTTTTGTTATCAAAGCAATAAATTTTTAAGGTTTGGTGCATTATTACCTAGAGGTTTTTCAAAAGCTTGTGTCTTGCTATATTCCTTTGAGAAAAATGTTAATTTCTAAAGGATTAAAACATGATTTACATAACCAACATCTTATTATTGAGCTCTCTGATTTTGCTACTGACCTAAGGACATTTACTTGTGTTTCCAAAGGAATAGATTAATTATAAGAGTGTTCCTTGACCTAGAATAAATTCTAAGAAAAACTAGTTATTAGAAATGCTTATTATTGCAATTTTGCATGCTTATGGAGAATTAAATTCTAAATTCTATTCTAACATTTTCAGACCTGATGTATGCTGTTTGGAGTGGTTTAAATCTATAAGAACTGTGATAGTCATTCTTGGCACCTTAGACAAGTCTAGCAACTAAAAAAGATAAAAAATGTGACTTCTAAAGCTTTCAAAAAATTGAAATTATAGTTTCTGTTCCAGCATGTTTAAAAATGGTAGAAGCGTGTTATATTAGGTGTATGTGTGTAACAATCACTAATAAATGGTTTGGGAATTAATTCTAGCATCTTAGGAAAAGTCAGTAATGAGAAAGGGTCAAAAACGTAACTTCTAGAACACCAAAATTGTGCAATTTTGAAGACTGTCCAGCATTGATTGATAAGGTTCTTGAGGTTAAAAATTAGTGGAAATCATTGTAATCGATCCCTTAGATGCAAAAGAGAATGATTACAAAAGTTAGGTTTACTCGATTTTGAGGTTTTACCATTTAAGGGCTAATGAACGTGCTTATTTTATGAGATGATTGGTTCATGATATATTGTAAAATATATGTGATGATAATATTGTATATTTGGCTACCAATTTATATGATTTATTATGGTATGTTATGATTTTACTTGGAATATTTGAGATGCATATGATGAGTAATAGGAAAGCATGTGATATTATATGTTATGTTTGTGCTTTTGCATCCCAATATAACATGCTAAGTTTGTGGTGACATAAAACATATGGAAATGATCCTCTAGACTCCTCAAATTAAAGGTCATGAGAGGTGATCCAAGTAAGTTGCATATTCATAATAAGAAAGGCAAGGAAGTGATGTGTTTCTCCTCTTCTATTACCCCATGTTAAATCTAGTGATGACTAGTTAGGTTGAGCTCATCCTAGGCAATCGGTATGTTGCTTGGGTTTGGTGTTCATTTTAAAAATCACCAGGGAAGGTCTGTAGGTTGAATTTGGTGTTAACGTAAAAGGGTGGAATTGATAAGAAAAGAACTTGAGAATTCATTCATGAGAAAGTAAATTACCATGGGTCCTCCTGCCTTCCTATGCATGTCACATGATGTATAATTCATAGTGTTGCCCTATTATGCATCCATTTACTTACCACTATTTTAATTCTCTAGCTTATCTCATGCTTGTGTGCTTAGCCTTATCTTGTGTTTTGGACTTACACGTTATTGATTTATGTCGCATGCACTGAGGTATTGCCATGCATACATGAGATGCCTGTTGCATTCATGAATTAAGATTCATGCTAAAAGATACGGGCCTCAGTTAATGGTATTTGGAACTTAACAAATGAATATTATTTATGCCCACTACTTTCATAATTAAACCTAAGATTCCTGGGGGCAATGATGATGTCACGTATGTTGAGATGGATTCCCCACTGAGATTCTTGTATAATTTTCTCACTCCCTCTATCTTTTTTTCCATCTTCGTCTTCAGACAAAGTTGATGGAGGTGCTGGTTGACTTCCTCGAGATGCCAGCATAGAAGTTGGACTACGGACTAAATCAGAGTGGCACAGCGGAAGCGGGAATGTAGTCTTTCCTTATCACAACCTTAGGAATTGTCTCGCCTTCGTATAAGCTCGTAACTTATTCATGAAGGATTTAGCTATATCATAGTTATGTTTAGTTTTTGAATTGTTGTATGCTCAACCTCTACAGGTAGGCTCATTATATTTGATGTGGTATTATCATTATAGTATGTTTGTGGAATTTTCCTATATCATCACTATTATTACTATTTGACTTGATATTTGAAGCTAATGTTATGATATGACAATATGTTCAGTTTATGCTAGACTCTGTTGTGTTCTGTACGTATGTTATATAATGAATAGTTATATGCTATAACTCATACACAAACGGCTCATAGTTTGGTCTTTCAAGAAAAAAAAAGGGTCATATTTTCCATAGACTTATTTTGAAAAGCCTTAAAATTAAGTAAAATTCTGAGACAAAAGAGTAATAGCTAACGATTATCCATTATGCGTCCTAGGCGTATTGTGTTGAAAGTTAGGGTGTTACACTCATTTGTGACCAATAGACAACTCCTGTTACCATAAATTGAGTAGTGATTCACCAGCTTCTCTAAGCTGAACCGAGTAGTCTTGTACTAGCTTCTCCAAGCTAACTCCTGTGACTAGTAAGCAACTCCATACTGTCACAAACTTGAGTAGTTATTCACAGCCTCTTCAAGCTAAACCTGTGACAAGTAAACCACCTGTTATTGTCCCATTGAAAGTAGTCTTTGACTACCCTTTCCAAGCTAAACTGTGATCAACAAGAATACGTCATTGTTGTGTTGCAAGTAGTTTGACATTAGCCTCTCCAAGCTATCTCATAGTGATCATTACCAGATCATGTAACGCCCCAATTTTTACTGCTATGTAAAAAATTACCAAAATACCCCTAGGTAATTTTTACACATAATTGGAGGTTAAATAATCCTCAATAAAAGAATATGACATTAGAGAAAGATCATAGGAGACTTGATTAGCGATTTATATGAAAGTCGCAGACCCCGATTTTTCTGTATGTGTAAAATGACCAAAATGCCCCTGAGGTCATTTTTACCTAGAAATCAAGGATAGCCAATCTAAATTATCTTTGAGGGGTTAATTTTATGCCTGATGGGGATTATATGTGCCTTAGAGGTAAAAATCTTAATTCTCAATTTTTATCATAAGTAAAATTACCGTTTTACCCCTGCAGTAATTTTTCATGAAATTAGATAATCTTTGAATTCGGTTTTCATCCAAAGTTTCAAAATGACTATTTTAAGTATGATTTGAGATTGTCCAATATTTACAGGGAGTTTTTATGTGAAATTACCTTTCTACCCCTAGTTGTGATAAATAGGTTTACCTGTGTAATTAAGATAGTATTAAAGCTCTATTTGAACTCAAATTGAATTTATTCATTAACCTTGAGTTTAAAATTAATTACCCAAGGTTAAAAATAATTACTGAGGTAATTAGAGTCTAAAATTAACTAAGGTAGAATTAAATTATCTTTCCTTAATTATGAAAGCTCATAAAATTAGTGATAATTGAGATCAAAGTTAAGATTTCGGTTTAGGTAAAATATTGTACATTTACATCTTCTTATCCTAAGTTTAGAACCTATATTACAAATTAATTTTTTATACATTTGAAATTAACCTCATTTACTACTATATGATTTCTCTTTTTACCTTGTCTTGTATTGACCTAAACACTTAACCTTTTACCATTTTCACTAATCTATCAATTCCTAATCTTTTACCTAAGCAAATACACATCTAATACATGATTTACCACTTGTAAAACATTACCAATCTGATCCTAAAGGAATCAGAAACCAGTGGCCAACTTGTCTCCTTTTCACCATATTTTAATTGTTTTTCCAACAAAGAAACATATCCAACCATAACACCATACTTTTAGCTTTCTTTTGCATTATTGTTGGCTATGTTTATTCAAAAGAAAACCCACCCATTTCAGCCATGATGTGATCAGTAATAATGTCTCCCATTAGCATCATATTTTAGTGTTTTCATCCATTGTGCATGAACCAAATTATTACAAGAATAAAAACATTCTTTTTCCATGTTTTCTTTAATTGAAAATGAACTAAAAACTCCATTTTTTCCAGCCACAAGGCAGCTGCCATACAGCCCTCCTTGGCCTATAAATATGAGCTCTTCCATTGCCTAAATGCACACACAAACATTTCTAGCCTTAGCATTTTCTTACTTGATAGTTTTCTTACTCAAAGTTTGCTCAAAGTTCTCTAATTCTCTCAATACTTCAAGCTTTCTTCTTCTTCCTCATTCATGCTCAAGAGACTCCATTCCCAACCTCTAACCAAGCTATAAACCTCAAGCATACACATTCCAACCATAAATCAACTCCTAAACACATAACCTTTCCATTATCAAACACAAGAACACAACAAAAATTCTTTCACCATTCCATCATCACTTGGCCGAAGTTACCATCATCATCTAGAGGAGATTTTCTTCTCTTTACTTCTTAAGACATCAAGCTTTAACATTTGAGAACAAGAAACAACTTGGTAGGGATTTTATTTTATGTTATTTCCTTGTTCTTTGCTTATAATTTAATTTTTAATGAGCTTAATGATGAGACCATGAAATAAGGTTCTTGAAACCATGATAATCAAGGACTCTAATGCTCACTTCCTTTGTTAAGATTAATTGAGGTTTAAGAGTTTAATTCTCTGAAAGTTTTGAGCTTAACAAGATGATAAATGAACTTGCATCCATTGTTTAGGTTTCAAGCTCTTGCATATCATATTTAAATTTCAAGCCTTGCATAATCATATTTAATTTTAAGTCATCACCTTAAATTTTGAAGATAATAATATGAATTTGCATTCTCATGTTTAAGTTTCAAGTAATGCATTTTATGTTTCAATTTATCACTAAAATTTGAAGATCTAAAAATAAACTTGCATCTTCATATTTATATTTGAAGTATTACATATCATGTTTATATTTCCAAGTTATCACCTTATAATGATAAAGATTAAAAATGGATTGCATAGCATATCTAAGATTGTTGCTATCACCTAAATCTCTAAAAGCTCAAAACTTACCTCTTTAATCTTAAATAGGAATTCTTATACTTAAATTAAGTTAATTTCAGCCACTTGATGTTCTTGGTATTAAGATTCATTTATTTTATTTTTAAGGCTTTGATCTTGTCTTTAAATTATTAAATAATTCTTGTTAGAGTTAGAAATCCAAAGATGTCATTGTGCTTTTCTCAAGCTTTTTGATTTAAAATTATGTTACTGACCTGAATTAAATAAAATGGTTAGAATACTATTTTATAAGGTTTGAATGTATATAAATTAGTTATAATTGATGTAAGAATTATTTTTAGCATTTTTGAGACAAACTACAAATTAGAAAGGATCAAAATTGTAATTTTATAAAGCTTTAGACAATGAATTTTCTGGATTAATTCCTCACTAATTTGATACTGATCTTATGGTTTATATACATTAGAATTATTAGTATTTGATGTATAAATTGTTTTTGGTATCTTAGAGGTTGAAAAGAATAATTACAAGTATTAGTTTTGACCGATTCATAAGATGCGGAAAGTTGTGTCCTAAACTATCAATTATGTAATTTTTGATTCAAAGGATTTTAATTAGAGTAAATAATGATATCTAATGTGTATATATGTTTAGAATACCATTTATGATGTTTAGAGAAAGTTTTAGAAGTATTGGCTTTTGATAAGTGTCAAAAATAAGTAACTTTGTATTTTGACCCCTAAAATATGTTAAATTTAGTCTATGGCCCTAAAAGGTTTTTATGATGAGTTTGAATGGTTTCTGATAGTTGTATGTCTCTTGAAATATATTGGTTAAAGTTAAAGGTCTTTAATTTATGAGTAGATGTTAAAAATGGGTAACTACGTTTTGACCCGTAACCTTTGAGAAATTGTGATTTGATCCTTTGGGACTTAAACCTAAATATTGATAATTTGATGAGATGGATGTGATTGATATCTTGTGATGGCTATGTTCATATATTGAGATTTATATTCCTTATGGATATATGCAATGAAATATGATGCATGTTTATGTGATTTGATTTATGGCATGTTACGGTTATGTCTGATTCATTGAGATACATAAGTTCGTGAAGTTTATGAGCATGAAATATTAATGACGAGTTATTCATGTTTGCATCCATGCCAAGATTTAAGGTGACATAAAACACATGGAAATGATCCTCTAGACTCCTTGAATTAAAGGTTATGAGAGGTGATCCGAATAGGAAGTGATCCTTTGGACTCCCCAAATTAAAGGTTATAAAGGTGATCCTAATGCCCCCTATCCCGTACCTTAAGAGTCAGGAATTTAACTTATCAAAAAGGATAAGATTACGCTAGTGACGACTAGTGAGGTATGAGCTCATAACCTAGAACTCTCGAGAAAAGAGAAAATTATAAGGTGGCCCCTAAGGAAAAGAGAATAAAGAAGTTTAAGTCACCTGTAAGAATGATGATCATGATATTCTTTATATCATATGCATCATTTTATAAATTTTATGATATTATGTATATGATATTGACATGCATCCATGACTAATATGTTGCATTCATGACATTAAGATTCATGCTAAAAGATACGGGTCTCGGCTAATGGTATTTATAACTTAATAAATGAAGCTTATATATATGTTTACCATTTTCATAATTAAACCCGAGGTTCCTGGGGACGATGACAATGACACTTGTGTTAGAGTCGAGAAGCCCTACTGAGATTCTTGTATAAGTTTCTCATCCTTTTTTCTTTTCCATGTCGTCTCCAGACATGAATGATGGTGTAGTTCGTGATTTACCTTGAAACCAGACAAAGAGCTACGGAGATAACTTTCCTTTGGATATTTCCCTTTAGAGTGATCGTATCTCATATATCAGTTTGTATTCTATTGATGGATATATATTGATGTCCTTAAGTTTACAAAACATCACTATTATGATACAGTTATTGATATGTTATTAATATTTGAGTTATGTTATGCCATGGTTGTATTATGTATTTATCCGTTATTTGTTTCTAACATCTCTCTTATGCAGGCAAGATAAATGACGTTAGATATCTAGTATGCGCGGCTCACGTTTTGGTATTTAAAGTTCAAAAAAAAAATTTACTCATATTTTCACTAAAGTATTTTTCAAGAAGTTTTGAATCAAAAACTGAAACAAAAGAGTAATAACTAATGCTTAACTTAAATACGTCCTAGGCATGTTGAGTTAAATATTAGGGTGTTATAGATCGAGGATACAAAGGTTTTGTGTTTGGGTTGCCATTTAAACTAACCTGTACTCAAGTTTCCTTAACATACACATGGATCCTGGAAAAACTTGAATGGCTTCCTTCTATCATTTCTTCCTAGGAAGAGCATAAATCTATTTAAGAATACAGAACGAATATTTTTACAAGTAAGGAATCTGATTACATTATGATGTGAACCTTGCTGGAAGAAAGGAGAGATTTTTGTAGGGTTTTCTCTTTATGCGCGAAGTCTCTCACTTTTTCTTTGTGACCATTGCCTTTCATTTGTTCTTCCAGGGACATGAGTTAATCATCCATTTGTATCTTGGAAAGATAGTCTAGAAATATAGCCTATCTGTCTGTCAGATCAGTTTACAGAAGCTATTATAGAATAGAGGTTTCTGATATCCTTCAGAAATAACTCTTACTTTCTGAACCATGGTTTCTGAACTTTTTCTTCTAAGACTTGGGATAGTTGATTTCAAGGTAAAAGAGATGATTAGCCTATTCTGACACTGGGATTTGACTCTTTCAAATTCAAATTCAAAATTCAAATTCAAATTCAAATTTCCCTCTATTTCTAGTAACGCTCAACACTCCACAGTAAAGTGAGCCTTTTGAGTGTGGTAATAGATCTTTGATGATTTCTTTACTTTCTAATCTTCAATCCAAGCTTTATGATGACGAATAATTTTTGATTGTGCTGATTGAATATAGTGTAACATCTGGTCTTCAAAGATTGCTTGATATCTTCATTGTATGCATACTTTATGATATCCAATGCTACTTTTGGAGGTCTCAAGACTTGGTTTCTTGCAATATTGATATCTTTTTCAAATCGTTATCTATCTATTGCTTGAATAAGGATATAATTTCACTTTCTTTTTAGTTTGTATCTTGTAATATGAGAAAAACATGTTTACATATGCAGAGTGAAATATATTATTGTTTAAGTAAATCTTGCTCTTGCTAAACATTAGAATCCTATTATAATCTTACAAGAAACTCAAGACAACTATTAGTCATTCTTCAAAGCATTTTTTTTGAAATTGGCTTTGTTGTCATTCAAAACTAATTAGCACATCTTGACAAGGTTCTAGAGCTAACAACTTATAAATTAGCGAAGCTTTCTTAAATATTTATAGCAAAGTTGATCGAATCGTGCAATAACTAAGCAAGTATTTATTGAATCTAAGTCAAATACAAGAGGAATCTCATTTATGAGTCTTACTGTATTGTGGCACTCTCACATATTTACAAACATATACACACCTGACAAAATAAAATTTATCAAGGACTTTAAGTATTGAGCTTCCATAGTAGCCACCTCATTGATCTCCTAAGAAATCTAGAGATGACAAGGGAACATAAACAAACATAGAAGTGAGAATTATGAAATTCTCACAACACATGTTAAAGGTTTATTTTAAAGTTTAAAAATCAACTTTTCAAAGTGGCTTCTTTTAGTATCAAATCACTTAATATACATATGTCATAATATTCAACATCATAGTAATTCATTCTAAACAAATAATTTATTAAAACATGCTTATGCATATGATAAATGCAGTGATCTTTAGTGAAATTATCTTTATTTGTCCTTGATATGTCGAAGGTGATCTCATATACATCATTCTCATCTTTTTGTGCCCTAGGTATATCAAAAGGGATCTAATATCTTTCTTATCTTTTTGTGTCCTTGACATACTGAAAGGGATCTCATTTTTCCTTACTCTTAACATACTAAAGGGGATTTCATCTTTACTTAGCACATAATATAGAGGACAACTTTGGACAATTGTCAAAAATATTCACAATTATATGTGTTAGCATTACTTTTTGAGTTTCTTAATGCATCAAGTTTATACATCACTCATGATCTTAAGCTATAATCTCAATCTTTTTTTTCATATAAGAGAATTTATCATGATCATTCACATTTACATACGTATAACATCATCATTAAATTCATATAGCATACTAGACATTAGGTCATGAACATTTTTTCATAGTTTCAACTAGTTTGGTATGCTATCCAAATTTTTAGTCTCAAAGAAAATTAAGGATCAACCACTAAACCTCATCAAAATAAAGCAAACTAAATTTTCAAAATTAATTCATCATGTAAATGAAACCCTGTAAAAATTTCAAAGCAAAATAAGGCCTCTAGCTACATTAACAAAATTCTACAAATTTGGAGGTAAAAAACTACTCAGTTTCAGCCAACAGCCAGAAGTCTCGATATTTTTACTCTAACAAATGAACATATAAATCCCTATGATGTCCTCAACACCTTGAAACCTTTCAAGTCAAAATTTGAACACTTGATATAGTAACAAAATTAGACAAATTTAGTGCTCCATAGTTGGCTATGTAGGTAGAAACCCTGATTGGATTGGTTCTTCAATTTTTAAAAATAGTGAAAGTGCTCAAAATGACTCCAAAAAATACTGAGAACAATTTAACATGTTAGCTTCATTACATAAAATTTTATCTCAAGAGAAAGTATCTAACCAGGTCAGAAAATTCATGTATTTTGACCTGCTTGCTCAAATTCGAGAATTCTAGCACACAGCTCAAAACATATTTTCAGAAAAAGAATTTTCTAACATCATCCAATCATCCCACCAATTAAACACTTCAATATCTATGTATAATCAGCCAATAAAACCAAAAGTTTCAAGATTAAACATTTAAATAAATTTCAAAATTAGTTTTGAGAAAAAGAGGTTAAAGAAACACTACTTGGCTCTTGCAAGCTCTTGTTCTTATTCTTGGATTTCTTCAAGAGCTTTTACACACAATTCTTGATCTAAAGCAAGTAAACCCTTCTTTGGAACAGCAAGAATAGTGATATAACTGATGGTATGATGATATGAGATTTCTTTACAAATGGTTGCTTTGAAAGTTTCAACAAGTATATGGTACTTTTTGTGTTTTGGTTATGGATTCTTGGTGTTGTACCTTGAAGTTTCAAGCTAGATTATGGTGTTTGATGAAGAAGAGAATGGAGAATATTGTATAGAAGAGCTATGGCTGAAATTGTTGATGGAAGAAATGGTGAGCTTTTGATTTTATGTATTTATGATGGCTTACTCATTAATTTCTAATATAAAATTGTTTTTCTTGAAGATAAATGTTGAAATTTCACAACCCTTTTATTGGCTCTTTGTAAAGACAATGGTATGGCTTCTCCTAAGCTACAAACTTGTCACCTTAGATGGTAAACTTGCACTATAAAACTCATGATGTAAGAAACTACACATTTATGTTTAACTGTATGAGTAAAATACCATATTCATAAAATAGATATTGCCTGAAATTTAATTCTAGGCCAAAAATCTTCATTCTTAACCATTTCTAACCTCAATCCTATATTTTCTCTATCTCGGGCATCTCCTAGTCCCGATTCTAGGGTTTCGATAGTCCCGACGAGTCTGTGAGGCCCACATTGTCACTATTCAGTTTTTTATCAATAAGTCGTTCTTATCAAGACTAATTTTATCCAATTCATGAAATTTTGATTAATAAAGTTCAAATAAAATTTTTGAAATAAATTTTAAGGTGTTACACTTATTGCATTAAGTATATATAGCACTCATGATCTTAAGCTATAATCTCAATCTTATTTTCATATAAGAGCTTTTATCATGAGTACTCACATTTATATATGGGTACTAGACATCAAATCATTAATATTTCATCATGGATTTAGCAAATCAGCATACTATCTAGAATTTCGATTCTAAAGAAAATTATGGATTAGCTACTAAATATCATCAAAACATAGCAAAATCATTTTTCATAGTTAATTCAACATGTCTATGAGACTTTATGAAAACTTCAAAGAAAAATAAGGTCTCTAGCTATATTAACAAAATTATACAATTTTGGAGGTCAAAATCTACTTATTTTTAGCCAACGGTCAGAATTCCCAATTTTATTACCCTATCAAGTGAACATATAAAATTCTACAAAAATTCAGGGTTGAACTTCAAAATTCCACAACACTGTGCAAAATTTCAAATCAAAATTTGAACATTTAATATAGTAACAAAATTATACAAATTCAATTCTTTAGAAGTGATTATGCAGGTAGAAACCCTAGCTAGCTCAGTTTCTAAATTTTTTAAAACAGTAAAAGTGTTCAAATGAACTCTAGAAAAAAAAACTGTAGACACATTCATATGTTAGCTTCATCACATAAAAATTTTGGCTGAAAATAAGTCTTCAACTATGTGAATAAAATCATACAAATTGAGCTGTCTGTTTAAATCCGAGAACCCCAGCAACAGGGTTCACAATTTATTTTGATCATCCAATCACTCCACCCAATTAGAGACATCAATATCTATATGTTTCAATCAATACAAGGAAAATCATTCAGAAAATTTTAGAGTAAATTTAAAAAAAAATAAAAGGCCAAAGAAAGCCCAACTTGTTACTAGAAGTCCCTTACACTTATTTTATCTTTTGTTTGTGCCTCTACACCCAATTTACATTATAACTCAGCCAAACTTTCCTCCTAGGGTAGTAACACAACTGCTACCTTAATAGTTGTGTGAAATAAGGAGCCTTTGAAGAAGGTTCATTTAAAGATTTCAAGTGGTAGTCTTATGTTAGTGCTAAATCTATTAATACTTGATGTTGTAGCTTAAGGTTTTTATAAGTTTATGATGGTTTGAGGAAGAAGAGAATGGAGAGAAAGATGAAAGGGAGCTGGCCAAAATTTAGGGAAGAATTGATAAGGTTTGTGATTTTATTTGTTTAAGATAACATATACATAAATTTCTATTATAAAAATTGTTTCCTTAAAGTTAAATTGTAATTTTTTGTAAGCCTTCCCTAAGCCACACACTTGTCATATTAGGTGGCAACTTGCACTACAAGTTTCATACAATGGAACAAACTACATATCATAATTTTACTAAATGGGTAAAATACCATACTTGCAAAACAGATATTACCTGAAATTTAATTTCAGGTCTAAAATTTTCATTTCTAGCCCTTCCTAACTTAATCCTATATTTTCTCAATCTCGAGCATCTACTAGTCCCAATTATAAGGTTTCGGTGGTCCCGACTAGCCTGCGGGTTTGCAAGGTTAGTATTCATTTTTTTGAGTCATTCTTAATATGAATAATTCTATTAGAATTATAGAATTCTAATTAATAAAGTTCAAATAAACTTTTGAAATAAATTTTGGGGTGTTACAATGGACATCGATGCAAATGCAGCTGGCTTGCAAGATGCTCGTCGCTGAAATGGGCACAACGCCAAAGGGAATATAGGTGGAGATGTGCACAAGAATGAGGGTCGAATCATGCATTGATCCTTTTTCATTTTGTGAAGCCTCTGAAAAGAATCACTATCAAGTATAAACTTGAAGTGCAGTGGAAACAAAGTTAGTGGCTTTAGAAAGTTACTTTCTGATCCTTATTAATTAAAATGCTCAATATTAAAAGATACATGATAGAAATAAAACTGATTGATAAGATAAATAACCAATAAAGGAATAATAAAAGAGACTAAGGTAAGAGAGAAAGAACACAAAGGATTTTATACTAGTTCAGACAACATGCCTACACCTAGTACTCAACAACTGTTGAGGTTCCATTATAACAACAACTTTCTCTACTCCATTAGCCTTCCCAAGCTATCATCCAAGGATCTCAGAAATCACTTGTAACTAAGGATTTCAAGTAGTTTTGTACTAGCCTGTTCAAGCTAATATGAGTAGACTTGACTTTGGCCTTTTCAAGCCAACCCATGATCGACAGGCAACTCATTCAGCACGTTGTTAGTATTCTTTCCCCAGCTTCTCTAGGCTATAAATAGTCTTGACACTGGCCTTTCCAAGGCCAACTAAGTAGTCTTGACACTGGCCTCTCCAAGTCTAACTGAGTAGTTTGTTCCAGGCCTTTCCAAGCCTCAAGTAGTCTGTTCCCGGCCTCTCCAAGCCATAAGTAGTCTTTCCCCAGCCTCTCCAAGCTACAAGTAGTCTTTGACTAGCCTCTCCAAGCTAAACCGTGATAAGTAAAAATCATCTTACTATCACATTGCAAGTAGTTTTACCTTAGCCTATCCAAGCCATGTCTCACTTTGATCACTAACGGATTAAGGATACAAAAGTTAAGTGTTTGGGTTGCCACTCAAACTAACCTACACTCAAGTTTCCTTAAAGATAATACATTTTAAAAAATCTAGGGAGAACATGAATGACTTCCTTCTTCTACTTCCACTACAACAAAAATGGTTAATTTTAGCGGTTGTTTTTGTGAATTATGGTGGTTAAAACCGTCGCCTTTTGCAGCAAATGGCGGTTCCTTGAACTGTCGTAATTACCAATGCCATTCGGTAAATTACAACAGTTATAAAAAAACCGCCACAATTAGCATATATAACCGCCATAATTTATAGTGAATAATGGCAACTTGAAACTGATATTTATTGCGGTTTAAAACCGCCACAATCTGCAACATTTTTTTTAAAAAAAATAATTATGGCGATTTAGAACCGCTGTAATTTTTTGTGAAATATTTAAAAAATATAATTATGGCGGTTTGAAATCACGACAATTCACAAACAAATTTTTTAAAAAAATTAATTATGGCAGTTGAAATCGCCACAAATTTCAGTGAACTATTTTAGAAAAATTGTTTAGGGTGATTGCCCCGAGAAAGCAATTCAATTCATGCCCTCCAAGAAATGTTTAACACAATTAAAACCAGCAAAATAATGCATGTCTCCTAATCTATTTTGCAAAAGAATTACATTGATCTATCCAAATGATATGCAACACAATAAAATCTTGACAAATTTTTTCAGATTTCATAGCCAATAAATTAATCAAGAATGATATTAAGACAATAAAATTAGCCATAAAATAGGGCTTTGACTCATTTATGAAATTGGAAGCAGGGATCAAAGGCTAGGTTATGGATACTAATAACCAAAAAAGAAAAAATGTACTCACAATATTTCAAATTCATATAGAAATAGTCAAAAGAGAAAACAAGAGAAAAAATTCCACCTCTATCAGCAAAGACTCTAAACAGTCTATTCTAAAAGCACCATCCCAACAAAAGGAATTGGGTGCAGGAGCCAAACAGTTGCAAATTCACCAATGAATCAAATTAAATTCTTAGAAGTGATTGTCTACCCCTAATAATTCTGTATGACTTAAAGTATGCTTGTTTACAAAAGTATATCCAAATTACATTCTTAAAAAGTATTATTTAACTTTTTGTACCAAGTATTAGCAAGGCGCTAATGCAATTGTTCATTTCAAACATGAACCAAAGACAAACTGTATATGTTTTTAAAATTCCAGAACTTTTACATACTCTCAATCCTGTAGTTCACAATAAGAAGCTAAAAATGCAAAGGAACTATTTAATTATGCAGTTAAAGTTATAATAGGCTAATGACTTAGAAAGCAATGGTGGAGGATGGACAAAGCGTATGTCAAATGCATCTCTTTACAGATAGGATAGGAGGTTGCTTTTTCCCTTTCACAGTTCTAGCTCTTCGGAATGAACCAACCTGAAAAGAAAAAAAAATGTGATCACAAACTCAACATGGCTCAAATTGAAGATAGTAAATCAGTAAATGCGTAGCTCATTGTAAAATAGTTAAAGGTGACATACAGTAGGAGATAATACTAAGACATACATACGTATTAGTTCCAAAAGCCTCCAATGCTACCAACTTTTGTGACTTCTCCACTGAAGTTCACTCTTGTCAGATGTGTCAAGATGTCGAACCTATACGAAACACCATTTACATCCTTCATCAATGATTATCTTGGTTTTTAGACAGGACAAAGTGTACATTAAAAAACACCGGAAAATTAAACAAAGGGTTGAAAATAAAATGCAAACTAAGTTAACTAACCTGCTAGTGAAGTGTTAAGTGCTCAACAGGAGAACTCACAGCTTCGATTGATTTTGCACAAAGCTTCACAACCTTACATGTAGAAAATACATATTATAGAGAGATGCCAGACACTAGTGACAATTTGAGAAAAGAAATTTGATTTTAGATCAAAATCGCTAGCTCCTCAAAATAGGAGCACAAAGAACCTTGTTGACAAGATAGATCATTTCTTTCAAATATAACTAATCTCCAAACAAAATAAATACCAATAATACCTTTAATCCAATAGCACTTATCTTTTTAGCCAACTGATGCACAGCCACATTACTAGGTGCACAAACCAAAACCTGCAAATTAAGAGAAAAGATAATAAACTGAGAATAAAAAATACTAGAGAAAAGAAAACTACTAGAAAAAAGAATTTATAGAGCCTACCTATTTTGTTGAGGTATCTGCATCTAAAACTATTACAAGAGAAAAAGATTTAGGCCTATAGGGAAGAATAAACTTGATGTCAGCTATGCGCACAATGCCTTTGCGGATTAATGCTTTGCAATTAGTATCAGCATCCTCTATATCATATAGTTCTACACCCCAGGCTTCAATTTCTTTCTCCATTAGCAATTTAGAAATCACACATCAAGTATCAGGACCAACATGCAAAAATTTATGTAGGCTGTCTCCATATGTTTTCTGCAAAATGGGAACTACTCGTTGGACCTCTCTTGTACATAAATAATCGCCTACATGTGGAAGTTCTGATTTTATAAATAAGAAAACAAGAAGGACATGTCCCTAATTTGCAATCCCTAACTTACCCAAAACAGTGGATTACTGGAGCCAAGAACAAGAAAAGGGGAGATTTTAGGTGCTGTAATAACCTAATGAAATCCAAATGCTAAATCTAGTGAGCACGAACAATTGAAAACAATAAGAAAGAAGGGAAGGGAGTCGCTAACCACCTTCTTCAAGATCGAAGCTGGAATCGATAAAGGCAGAGTCATCAACGGGATAAGGAAAGACCAGAAGGGAGTCGGTTTCGATGACTCAAGAGGTCGGGTGCGAGATCTATATGCCACTAGCAAGTTATCAGGGAATGAACATGGCATAGCTGCCACAATGTTGTGAAAGGCCAACGAGGACAAGGCGGTGGGCGCGTTGGCATGGTAGTGGCGACATTGCGAAGGACCAAGGAGCAAAGAAATTGAAAGTTGAGGATTTAATGGAAGAAAGACGAACCAAGCATAATTACTTTTAGGAAGAAAAAAAAGCTAGTGGAAAAAGATGGTAAATAAGATCTGTTTTAACCACCATAATTTACCCAACTACCGTAATTTACTGCACATTGTGGCAGTTTTAAAGAACCGCCCTAATTTTATCACATTTCTTTCATGAAAATTATGGCAGTCATAAAACTACCATAATTTACAGTAATTGTGGCAGTTTTAAAGAACCATCCTAATTTTACCACCATAATTCCCATAATTTTTTGTAGTGTTCTTCCACAAGAAGAATACAAATCTAACTAAGAATATAGAAAGAAGATTTTATTTACATTTCAAGGATAAAACTGATTACATGATAAAGATTGAATATTCCAGGAAGTAGGAGAAGATTTTTGCAGAGTTTCCTCAGTTTGAATCTTCAAAATCTCATATTTTTCAAGCTTAGCATCTCTTTATATAATGGTCTTTCTTTATAACCGTTGCCATAGATCAGTTTTTCAAGTGACACATGTTGATCATCAGTTGTGTCTTGAAAGAAGCAGCTAGAAGAGAGGTTGACAGAACTATCACATTGGTTACAAAAGCCATTGTAAATGTGAACTTTCTGATCTCCCATCGGAAACCACTTTTCTACTTTCTGAGCAGGCTTTATGAACTCCTTATTCATGAAGCTAAAGTTGTTGATCAAAAAGGTAGAAGAGATGATGTATCAGTTTAAAACTGGGTTTAACTTGATAATTTGAAATTCAAATTTCAAATTTCCCTACCTTTCCTATAGCATTCTTTGCTCTACTCACAAGTGAGTTTTCGGATGTACGTAATTAGCCCTTGAAGAGTTGTTTCGCTTTCATATCTTCAATCAAATCTTCTTGATGATGATTTCTTTGTGATTGTGATGATTGAAGAGTAAGTAACACGTTGCTTATCAACATATTCTGATATCTTCATCTTGAGAGTACTTTTTGATGTTTCGTGCTACTTTCTAAAGTCTTTTTCCTTGGTTTCTTGGCTTTTGACTTGATTTCCTCCGGTCTTTCTTTGCACGAGATAATGATCACTTCGTTTTAAGCTTTATCTCTTTATACGAGATAAAACATGCTTGTACATGTGTAGTGAAATTATTCTCGATTCAGGTCCATTTCTATGCTTTGTTCCATAAACATGTATACATGCTTTGCTTGAAATAATATTCACTTTCTATTTGGCTTAATCTCTTCCCATAAGATAAATCATGTTTGCACATGCAAAATGAAATATTATTCTTGCAATAAGTTTGTAGCATACTAACTAGATTTGACCTGTTATGCTTTGTCAAGAAAGTCAAAGGAGATATCAGTCATTCTTCAAAGTATTTTCTTTGAATTGGTTTTGTTGTCATTCAAAACTTATGAGCGCAAAGGTTCTAGAGCTAACAATCTCCCCATTTTTGATGATGACAAACCAATTTGAAGAAACTCTTTTGAAGAGATAGTTGAAAGAAATATTGCAGAAATGTAAACAAGATAAGCATATTCTTTCAATCAGACAGAAAGAAAGATATTCAGGAAGTTCCTTTTCTTAAGGCATGATGTGAGTCATGAAAACATTTTTAGCCTTAAGTGACACTTAATCAATACTGCTATTGTTTCGTTTTAAGCATACGACAATCTTAAGCGTACTTTCTAATCATGGTAAAAGAAGATTTAAAAGAGAAAGACGGTTAAGCTATAGATAAACAAACAGCTTGATCATTTGTCAAAATAAATGAACTTTCTAAAGATCCATATGCTTGAAAAACTTAACAAGTAAAACTTTTGATATTTTATCTTTGCAAGATCCGTTTTCAGCAAGTCTTATACTAAAAGAAACTTTGAAAAGAATGCTCAGAGGTATATAAGAAAATGAAGCAGAGCATTCATAGTTTGAAAAGAAAATTGAAACTTATGTAGTTTTTGATACTCAAAGAAACCATGAGAGATAAGATCAATACATTGCTATTCAGGTTTCTAAAGCTTATATAGGGATTAGTTCCTCAGTCATCAAGAAGGAGCTTCTGAGTTATGAAACTTTACTCATAAGAAACAGATTATGAAGAACATTATTTTTTGAAAACAGATGTATAATCCTTTTTGAAACAGGTTTTTGTGAAAAAACAGAGAACACATAATTCTACAAGAGATTTCTGAAGCTAACTTACTAATCTTGGTCTTTTTGACACATTTAAGCGCAGATTTCTGAGGACAAGTCAGAAACTATATTCATCTAGACTTTGATCAAGTTAAGCACAGAGCTTTAGAAAAGCATCTCTAAAAAGAGTAAAATAAGAAACAAATAAGCTTTTCATATGTATCAATACTTAGCTTATAAAATAATATCAGAGCAACAACCACTTTGTACTCTTAAAGATACATGGCCAAGACTAATCACACTAGAAACCCGTGAACCAATATCTAGTGTATATATGATCAAACATGACAAGGCATATGCATTCAAGATAAAAGGCAGACATATGTCAGAGATATATGTGATTTGCTGAGTTTAGATAGAGTATGATGTGAATCAGAGCTTAAGATAAAAACAAAACATGAAGCATGAAAAAAATGCATTAGAGCATAAGAGATGAAAAAGATATAAACAAGACACATTATACCAAAAGAAAATCATGATCAAAGAAGCTTTTATAAAAAAAAGCAAGTTTAAAGAGAAACAAGAGAAATATGCTAAAACAAAATAATTTTTCTGGGCTCCCCCTCAGCATAACTCCCCTTGAGTCCTTAGCAGCACATCCTTCATATCAGCATAGCACATCTTTCATATCAGCATAGCTTATCATGAATCCTTGAGGCACAGATTTCTTCAATCTTCACTTCTCCCCCTTTTGGCATCATCAAAAAAGAGGTGTGCCAGGAAGCGCACGCTGCATCAACTGAAATATCTGGAGTTGAAGATTTTCCATTTGACTTAGTTGAGCACCTTGAGCAGCTAAGGTTGCCTCAAATCTATCCTACCTAGGAGAAATTTCTCTCAGATTCCTCAAGATGACCTAATAGTGCGAAGATGCCATTAAGGGTAGAGGTGGCAGATGGATAGGAGCAAGAACAACCCTTGGTGATGGCTTTGAAGAAGGTGTAGGAATGTCAAGTGGTACCATCTCCCCTGATTGAGGCAATCTAATCCTAGAATCATCTTATTCAATAGGTGGAGGTGATGAAGGTTGTTCAGGAGCTTCGGTAGGAACGGCAGTAATAGAAACTGAAATAGAAGGAGCAGGAGAACAGTAACTAGCATTTGATTCAAAGAAAGAGCAGAGACAACAGTATCCTCCCTTAAAGAAGTTTCAAGAGTTCTAGCAGTTTCTTCTTCCACTTGATTGATATGGATACAAGGAGGAGGTTACGGTTCCATAAGAACAATTTCCATCTAAGGTTCAAATACTTCTTCTTCAGGTTCTTCCACAATTGGTTCCATATTGGAAAATACCTCGTTGATAAAGAAGTGCAGTCCATTCATCTCCTTTTCTTTTGATTTTTCCTTTGGTTCCTTAGACTTTGACACGATTTCTAGGACTTGGTTGATAGTCGTGAAGTCCTCAGAGACATCAAAAAAAGATTCTTCTGAAGCTATAGGAACAGGATCAGAGGTATACCTATATTGTTGATCCATGGGTTGAGAGGGTAGCTCTTTGATAACCACAAAGGGTTCAGGAACAGAAATTGCCCTTCTGCTGCTTAAGCCTTGAATTGCTTCAGCTTCCTTTTTCTTTCTTCCTTAAGGTTTCTTTTATCTTGCAGAATCCTTTGCTCTTTAAGAAAAAGATTAGCTTCTTCATCATCATCAGAGGGTTCTGCTTTCCTGGTTGCTACAACAGCATGTCCTACTTCGCTCATATCTTTTAGAATAAAAGCAACTCCTTGAATAGCTTTAGGTAGAAACCATGTCTCCTTTTCTTGAGTTTTTTTCGAATAAGGAGCTTATCTGGTCTACCTAGAGAAAGCTCAGTTTCTGAGGCTTCTCCCTCTTTGTTATGCTGTTGTTGTGCTCCTGAAGGCATTAACCAACCGAGGAAAGATGAGTTCATTTATTTCTAGAAATTCTTCCTTTTCTGAAATGTGAAGACTTCATTGAGAATGGTGACTTCTTCTCGTAGGTCATTACTCAAGGACTTTCCAAGTGCCATCTTCCTGTTCATGAAGAATTTCTCAAAATGGTCCTACATACCAGCATCTTTGAGCATGTAAAAGGATTTTTATGTAGGAACAGATTCATCCACATTCTTATCCTTTGCCATTGAAGAGATGTAAAGGTAAGTTTGAAAAGATAAAGACTGAAATAAAGGACATAAGAAAAAGGGAAAAAATGGGTCAACGATAAAGATAGTGATTAAAAGAGCAAGGGTGAATCTTTGAAGAAAGATTATTGTATAATAGAAGAAGAAAGGTTCAGGTTATAGTAAGGGGAGAGCAAAAGGAAACGGTCAAGTGTATAGGGGTTAAAGATTATAAAAGACTTGCTCAAGAATATGCCGGTTAAGAACAAAGATAGACATGGAGTTTAAAGGGATGTGACGTGACTGAAGATGAAGCGATGTGGGAGAGAGAAACCTCTGGCAACGTGGATAAAGACTCCCGCCTTTTTATCCTCCTTTCAAAAAGAGAGTCTTCTGACTCTTGATCTCACTTTTTGAAGGAGAGACTTTCTGAAGCTTTGTGGTTTACTTTCTGACCCTAAATGAACTTCCATATCTTATCCCAGGTTCTTCTTCTTGATCTAAGTTCAATGTCTTCAAAAAAAAAATCACGTTCTGACCTTCTTTCTTTTCCCAACCAAGTTTCTTCTGAACACTTCTTCTTTCTGGTTCATGCTTCTTCAAATTGAGCAACCTTATTTCTTTCTATTCTTGCAAACTGACATATCATACCTCACAGATAACTATGGCCTTGCAAACTAACTTCTGGAACACGTGATAGTAGACCTGATCTTGCAAACTGATCTTCTAATGCTCTTGTACATTGATAAGCATAGTCGCTATAAGGATGTGCATACTGATAATTATAGATGCTTTGCTTGATCTTTATGAGGGAGTGGTGAAGAAAGACCACCAAGAGAGTTTTTATGCAAGAATTCTTATGCATAAGAAAAACTTAAAGGCTTTTCAAAGATGAAAATGACCAGGAGATTCTCAGTTATAGATATTGTGAATACATCTTAATACAAGTTCTTCAATAGACACATCTATTTAGCAAGCATCTCCGTTTTATAACCAAGAAGATATTTTTCACAAAAAGACTTAGATAAGATGTGCTACTCAAATTCTTTTAAAGATAGATACCACATACAAAAAAAAATTTAGAGGATAGGAAAGCAACTTACCTCAAGAGATGATCTTGCATTTGATTCCTTATCTGCAGCATCTGGGTTCAAAGAACTTGGCATGCCTTTGACCTTTCCTTTTTCGATCTTCTCTCCCTAAGTATATTTTCTTGCTATGATGATATCATATTCATCCAGATGATCTTAGAGCTTCTCCTTAGCAAGGATGATAATGCCTTGAAACATGTTAAGATCCTTTAACATCATGTACTGATTGTCTCATATAGCCTTTCTTGTGGAACATACAGTACATAGATAGCATATACGACTGTAGCTCAAGACTTACATGAATAGAGGCTTGACTTGTTTGAGAGACTGAGTTTTTCTCTTTTGAGAGATACTTGACAACAGGTCTCTTTTGAATCCCTTTCATTTTATGGATGAATTGTGCCATGTCTTGTAGTCTTGTCAGCAAAGAACCATCAGATATAAGCTGATCTTCAAGTAATGATATGTGTCATTCTATCCTTTGGATCTTTATGCTCTGCAATTGTTGGATTGCTCAACCCCTCAGAGGCCTGGCTCTGATACCACTTGCAGGTGGAGATGTGCACAAGAAGAGGGTTGAATCATGTATTAATCCGTTTTCATTTTTTGAAGCCTTTAAAAAGAATTACTATCAAGTATAAAACTTGAAGTGCAGCGGAAACAAAGTTAGTGGCTTCAAAAAGTTACTTTCTGCTCCTTATTAATTAAAATGCTCAGTATTAAAAGATATAGCGTAAAAGATGCATGATAGAAATAAAACCGATTGGTAAGATAAATAACCAATAAAGGAATAATAAAAGATATTAAAGTAAGAGAGAAAGAACACAAAAGATTTTATACTGGTTCGGCCAACATGCCTACATCTAGTACACAACAACTGTTGAGGTTCCATTATAACAACAACTTTCTCATCCTGAGAAAGTATAGATGGATAGTTTCCATTAGCCTTCCCAAGCTATCATCCAAGGATTTTAGAAATCACCTATAACCAAGGATTTTGAGTAGTTCTGTACTAGTCTCTCTAAGCTAACATGAGTAGTCTTGACTCTGGCTTCCCTAAGCCAACCCGTGACTGACAGGCAACTCTTTCAGCACGTTATTAGTATTTTTTTCCCCAGCTTTCCTAGGCTGCAAATAGTCTTGACATTGGCCTCTCCAAGCCCAACTAAGTAGTCTGTTCTAGGCCTCTCCAAGCCCCAAGTAATCTGTTCCTGGCTTCTCCAAGCTGCAAGTAGTCTTTCCCCAGCCTCTCCAAGCTAAACTATGATAAGCAAGAATCATCTATCAAACTAACCTACACTCAAGTTTCCTTAAAGATGATACATTTTAAAAGATCTTGGGAGAACTTGAATGATTTTCTTCTTTTACTTCTTCCACAAGAAAAATTGTAAATCTGACTAAGAATATAAAAGGAAGATTTTCTTTACACTTCAAGGATAAAACTGATTACATGATAAAGATTGAATATTCCAGGAAGTGGGAGAAGATATTTGTAGAGTTTCCTCACTTTGAATCTTCAAAATATCTCACATTTTTCTAGCTCAACATCTCTTTATATAATGATCTTTCTTTGTGACCATTGCCATAGATCAGTTCATCAAGTGACACATGTTGATCATCAGTTGTGTCTTGAAAGAAGTAAGAAAAGAGAGGTTGACAGAACTATCATGTTGATTGCAGAAGCTATTGTAAATGTGAACTTTCTGATCTCCCATTAGAAACCACTTTTCTACTTTCTGAGCAAGCTTTCTGAACTCCTCTTTTATGAAGCTAAACTTGTTAATCAAAAAGGTAAAAGAGATAATGTACCAATTTAAAACTGGGTTTGATTTGATAATTTGAAATTCAAATTTCAAATTTCCCTCCCTTTCCTATAGCATTCTTTGCTCCACTCATAGGTGAGTTTTCTGATGTACATAATCAGCCCTTGAAAAGTTGTTTCGCTTTCATATCTTCAATCAAACCTTCTTGATGATGATTTCTTTGCGATTGCAATGATTGAAGACTAAGTAACACGTTGCTTATGGATATATTCTGATATCTTCATCTTGAGAGTACTTTCTGATATCCCATGCTACTTTCTAAAGTCTCTTTCCTTGGTTTCTTAGTTTTTGACTTGATTTCCTCAAGTCCTTAAGCATTTACATGTTTTTTGCACAAGATAATGATCACTTCGTTTTAAGCTTAATCTCTTCATAAGAGATCAAACATGCTTGTATATGTGTAGTGAAATTATTCTCGATTCAAGTCTGTTTCTATACTTTGTTCCATAAGCATGTATACATGCTTTGCTTGAAGTAATATTTACTTTCTATTTGGCTCAATCTCTTCCCATAAGATAAATCATGTTTGCACATGTAAAGTGAAACATTATTCTTGCAATAAGTTTTTAACATGTTAACTGGATTTGCCCTGTTATGCCTTGTTAAGAAACTCAAAGGTGACATCATCTGTTCTTCAAAGTATTTTCTTTGAATTAGTTTTGTTGCCATTCAAAACTTATGAGTGTAAAGGTTCTAGATCTAATAGGGAAGGCTAATAGCGAGGTGTGGCTCCTTGCGGTGCTTTCCAGGCAAGTGGCAAAGGCAAAAGAAAACACGAAGGGGAGTGCTGATGCTCTCGGTGGTTGCAATTGTGCTTCGTGATTCTAAGGGTGATGAGTCACAATGGAGGCTGTTGTCTGTCATGGTGGCGGATGACTTTGTAACAGTCGTTGGGCTTTAAACGATGGAGGTTGGTGGTGGGGAGCTATTAACGTACTGGATTGCAAAGGGATCTCTACTTTTATTTTATTTTTTGCAGATTGAGATGTTGTGTGGGTCTTGTGATTATGGATGGTAATGGTGTATCTAGTGATGAGCAATGGTGTTTTTGGTGATGTTTATGGTGGGCTCTAATAGGGGGCTCAAGGAGGTTGTGTTTGAAAAGGCATGGGCCTTAAGGGGAGAAGGAAATGACAATGATGCAGGTTCTGTATTGGTGATGATGATGTAGGCTGGGTACGAGTGATTGGCTGAGGTTTCACAATCTGAGGGCTGTGCTACTACACTAGAAAATGGTTTCTGTGGGGGGTACAGAGTGATGTTGTATAAGGAGATGTGCCACCTATTATCCTGTGTGCATGAGCTTTCTATAGTAGTATGAATGAAATTGGGTGCAGGAATGAACTTGGGTTGATTGGAATGTTATTGATTGCAAAAACAAGATTTGATTAGAGAAAATTAAGTTGATTGGTAAAAAAAATGATGCTGATTGATGCTAATTAAAACATGCAAGAAAAAATATGATTTGATTGGATGAAATTAAGAAAGTGATTTCATATAATTAGGAAGATGCTAATTGACACTAATTTGAAAACAAAATCAATTTAAAAGGAAAAAAGGGAAAAATCCTAATAGGAAAGATCGCAAAATATTTTTGATTTTTTTCTTTAACACCCAAACAAGATATGGTGTTTATAGTCACTGCAATGAGGTTTGTGGTCAGAGACAGCATTTTAAATATTGCAATTTTCACCTACTTGGGCCTTTTCTTAGCAATTTTGAGGATGATGTAATAACTGTAGACTCTAATTTTGAGGAATTCTTTGCCATTTTAGGAAAGAAACCTAGGTTTAGTTAGAGGAAGCTTACTCTTCTCTTATCTTTCTTGCTTCTTGATTGACACTCACTTTACCTCTTTTTAGTGAATTTTCCTTGCCATCTTTTGAAGTTCTTTTAGTTTTTAATGTCTTTTTGCCTTGTAACCTCCTTCATGGAGAAGCAGTTTTCTTGTTAGTGTAAAGAACTCAAGAGCTAGGGTTTATACTTTGAAACATTTGGCTTTTTAATGAAATGTTTGGTGTGGTTCTTTTTCTCTTCTTATTTTCTTATTCTCTTATCATGCCTATTGAATTGATATGTATGTTGAGTGAAGTGCTTTTACTGTGCATATGATTCATGATTTTCAATGCCTGCATGATTAAGTTAGTTGATTGGAAAGTTTTTAATTGACTAAGATAGTAGAGTTGATCCTTCATTTAGGATTAAGCATTAATCAGTGCTTAAGCTAGCTCGTGTAATTAGGTATTGTGATAGCAATTAACTAAGTCTATGTCTTAGTGCTTTCCCTTATAATTGATTAACTGTTAAGAGAATTACTTATTGATTGTGTGATTGCATAATTGACAACATAGCTTTTCACCAATGTTTGTCTTTTTGCATGTGTTGATTATGAGCATTCTCTAGTTTGAGAATTCCCTAGGCTAGCCTTTTTATCATTATCTTATTTACTCAATTACAATTTAATTATCATATGCTACAAATCCTGCCCCTAAGAAAAACTCCAATTAACTAGCACTACTTCATTGTGAGACGACCCAAGTTACACATTGCTATGCTAGTGTTTTAGTGTAGCTAAGTTTGGGAGTTCATTTTCCTTTTAAACTTAGTTTTGATAACAACTCTCTACCATGTTTTTTGGCACCACTACAAGGGTGCACTAGTTAATTGTGTTTGTAGTGTGGAATTGTGAATATTTATCTCTTTGTGTTCTTTTATCTCAAGAAAAATCCAACAATATTGGTTTGTTTTTGTTTTCTTTAGTTCACTTTTATGTTGGTTTCCATGCATGATTTGATCCCAGCCTGATCCTCTATCAGCCTATTTTGATCCTGAAATTAAGAGGACCATTATGCAACTACGACATATTAGGAAGCAGTTATTCATTGCTGTGGAATCTTTAGAAATTTTTCCTTTAGATTTTAATTTCAATTTATAAACTATTTACATCTCATGTGAACTTTCTAATCTTTTTATTAGTATTTCAAGAGACTTGGACTCATGGTTGACCTTAGGAGGACTCTTAAAGAGCTTGGTGTTGGAATAAATCATTCATCCTAAGTTGAAGGTGGATTATGAGCTCAAATATGGGCTCATACATCTACTTCCAAAGTTTTATGGCCATGCTGGTGAAGATCTACACCAACACCTCAAGGAGTTTCATGTTTTTTTGGCAAATACGAGGCCACTTGGAGTAGATAAAGACCAAGTGAAGTTGAGGGCATTCTCATTTTCTCTTGAGAAAATTGCCAAAGATTGGGTCTTTTATCTCCCACATGGAGTGGCAAGTAGTTGGGTTAGATTAAGCTGAGTCTTCTTGGAGAAGTACTTTCCAGCATCTAAAGTAGCTGCCATATGGAAGAACATTTGTTGGATAAGGCAACTACAAGGAGAGACCCTTTATAAGTATTGGGAGCAGTTTAAAAAGTTGTGTGCCAGCTATCCTCACTACCAAATCCCTAAGCAGCTTCTTATCCAGTACTTCTATGAAGGTTTGATGCTTATGAAGAAGAGTATGATTAATACAGCTAGAGGAGTTGCTTTAGTTAATAATATTCCAAATGCAGCAAGGGCCTTGATTGAGAACATGGTGGAGAATTCACAGCAATTCAAGTCTAAAGCCATCACAGACACTAAGAGTTTGTGTGGAGTTGCCCAAGCAGATACCACAAGCTTACGAAAGACACATGAGGAGATTTCTCTATTCATGAAGCATATTGCCTTGAACCAAATAAACCCATCTGCCCTTCCAACTCTAACTATGGTGTCTAGTATTTGCTCATGCCATACCTATACCACAGACACTTGTCTCTAACCAAAAAAGGAACCTACAAATGTTTGTGCTACCAATGTGTTCCATAATGCACCACAGCTTCAATCCCAATAGTAGGGGCAATTTCTTCTTAGGAATGCTTACAATCCCAATTAGAAAAACCACCCCAATCTAAAATGAAGCAATAATTCACAATAGTAATAGTTTTAAACTCCACTGCAAACGTACCAACCTCCATATTAGAGGTAGCCATAGTAGCTTATAGCAGTTCCATAACTTCTAATACAATTCTTATGCTACCTGCTTTACTCACTACTTCTAATACAACTCTCCAAGAGATGACGAAATTGATGATGGACCAATAAAAGAAGACTGATGCTACTTTTCAGGCCATGCAGGAATTGCATATACAACTTAACCGGTTGAAAAGCCTATCCTTTTGGATTCCCTCTCAAACTGTGCCAAATCCAAAGGCCAATATGTAACATCCGCTGCTGCTTTATGGATTGACAATTGTCCCCATAAACCAACACGGGTCTTTTCAGTGTGCTTTGTCCTCACTCACACACTTCCTAGGAAAACTTTCCAGGAGGTCACCCATCCCAAAATTGCTCCAAGTCAAGCATGTTTAACTGTGGAGTTCTTTCATGATAGGCTACTAAAAAGAAGATACATCTTGTTGGTATAGGTAGTATAAATTAATTCATATAAGCCCTCCTTAACTGTATAGTCCTATACCTACATAATCTTAGGATCTCTCTCATTCGGGTGTGTAATCGATTCATTCATTTACCCCTTCACTTTCGAAGTCTGCCTGGAGCCGCTCTTTGTCCATGCCTCCTTGCACCGGCGATCACTTCCCAACTTCACAATCCCCGGGCATTACATGCCCACCAGCTTCTGCTTGGTTCATCCCCGAACCACACCATACTAGGAGAAGTACAGGCTCTGATACCATTCATGTTATGCAGGGGGATTGCAAAGTCAGGGAGTGATCGCCGGTGTAAGGAGGCACAGACAAGGAGCGGCTCTTGGCAGACTTCAAAAGTAGAGGGGTACATGAATGAACCGATTATACACCCGAATAAGAGGGATCCTAAGACTATGTAGGTATGGGACTATACAGGTAAGGAAGGCTTGTATGAATTGATTTATACTATCTATACTAATAAGATGCATCTTCTTTTCGGTAGCCCATCACGAAAGATCTCCACAGTTAAGCATGCTTGACTTGGAGCAATTTTGGGATGGTTGACCTCTTGGAAAGTTTTCCTAGGAAGCGTGTGAGTGAAGACAAAGCATGCTGAAAAAACCTGTGTTAGTTTGTGGGGACAATCGTCAATCCATAAAGCAGTAGGGGATATTACACAATGTGAGTGTCATTACCCTGAAACCTCAAACTATTGCATACAGCCCCAATACACTCCACACAGTAGTTAGGATTCTACACAATCTAATATAGAAATAGAGTGAGTAGCCTCGTGAGCACTAACTCACTATAATGAGGAAATGGCGCTACTGTGAACTTGCCATCATCCAACTTTGCAGAATCATTTCACCTCGCTAATTCCATTCCCTTAAAACTCCAAGTGACAATGAAAGAAAAGTCAGGCATAGAAGATCGGAAGAAAAATTAATTGTAAGAAGGGAGAAACAAGCTGACAATGAGTCTACCCCTCATACTCCACTACCTTTTCCTTAATGAATGATACAACATAAGAAGACAACTGAAAAGAAGTTAAGTATCAAGCTTTTAGAGCTTTTCAGCAAGGTACATATCAATATTCCACTATTAGAGGCAATTAAACAAAGGCCCAAGTACCAAAGGTTCTTGAAGAAGTTATGCTCTCAAAAAATATGTTTAAAGGATACTGAGAAGGTGGTGCTGAGTGAACAAGTGATAAAGTCTAACATTTTTTTATCTAGATGGGGAATCCGATGAGGTGAACTTAGTAATGCGGATTAAGACTCCCTTCCCTCCTCCCCAAGTCAAGGGATTTTTGGAGATCTATGTACCCATTTTCCTAAATATGTCCATATTGATGATATCCTTGAGTTTGCGTGCACTGATTACTATGATAGTTATGTTTGCCCTATTTGTATTGAGGTAAATGCATATTTGAGTAGTTCTGGTCTTATGAATACTAGCTTATCTAACTTAGGTTTAGGTAGCTCGCATGATACCTCTTTTGATCTATTTAACCCTGAGACCATTGGCACCATGCATAATGATTTAAGTTATATGACTATGTGTGAGATGGATGCTCCATTGATACCTCTAGACATTTTGGTTGCTAATCCTGTTGATGTTGCTAGTACTAAGTTCTCTTCCTTTGATTTTGTTTCGAGTGTTGAATTGAAAGTGGTAGATGTTGTTACCCAAGGTGAAAATTTCTTCTTCTGGGGATTCTATGAGCAATGAAGAAAAGTTTCCTAAAGGGCTAAGGGATTTAAGAGTTGGTGCTAGGTACTAAAAGCTCAAGGCTCATTGAACAAGAGGATTTTATTGAAGGCCATATACCCTCCATGATCCATGAGGGTGTCACACATCCAACTTAGAAACATTAAACCAAAGTACTAGGTAGGAGACAACCTACCAATTTCTTTTTCTTTTCCTTTTATTATCTTTCTTTGTTCTATCCCCTTCTTCTTATCTTCATTTTAAACTGTGTTTGTTTCAAATTATGTTTAGTTTCAAGTTCAGTTTGGGTGTTCTGTACTTGAATTTTACTGCAATTGTACAATGTTCTATAGCAACAAGCTCACTATAGCGAGTTTGGTTCATTGTAGCGAGCCTGAGACTAACTTTTGTGACCTTCTATTCAGAGCATGTTGCTATAGTAACCCTATTCCAAAATTTTTTTTGTTGGTTTAAAACCTTCAGCTATACATGCTTGTCATCTTAACTCTCATGGCAACCTTGCTCTTCATCTTGTGTCTGTATTTGCATTCACATACATTTTTATATATTGCATGCATGTTTACATTTAGCATATGCATTTACTCCTTGGTTTTTCTTTTAGCTATTATTTTGTCTAGGTTTGAATAAATTGTTCCACTGGTCATTAAGGGTTTGGATTCATGAACGTTTTGTTATTTTGAAGCACATGGTACCAAAAGGAAAGAGCAAAAGACCATGCCTGGCCCCTAGCTCTCTTGAGGGGATCTAGATGCAGAGTTCTTATATGAAGGTTAACCCATTGCTTTCAATTCTATGACCCTACTCTTTTCTTACGTTTTGCATGTATTTGTGCACTGAGAACAGTGCAATTTTTAAGTGCAATCTTTAAGTGTAAAGGTGATTTGTATACCCTTTTTTCTACCTATTTTGTTTTCTTCTTGTATTTTCTATGATGAAAGCATAGGGGTGCACCACCAAGGTGTGTAAATAACATTATTGATCCATATTATACTAACCGAAGAACCCCTGTCTCATTTACTGAAAACTATTAATTGAAAAAATATAAAATATAATATTTTTATGCCACAAAATGAAAAACCAATAAAGCCCTACATGTTTTCTTTTAGATAGCCATTGGTTAAATTCCATTATGCAAACCCAAACCAAAAAATTACCATGGAATAGCAAAATGAAAAGGCTTTATCAGTTCTAGCCTTTGTGAACATTGAAAGGGTAAAAATCTTTCTTGGTTCTAGCTTCCATGGCAAGTCTACATAGCCCATCACTATACTAGCTACCTACTACATGCTTCTTCACTTATTTAGCCATAAAGATTTGTGTTGCTTGTTGAACAGCTGGGGTATAGTTTTGGAGTTGATTATTAGCCATTAGTCTATTAGGTAGCGTTTATTTTCTATCTCTAGACAGTGGAGACGGAGATAGTAGAGACAGTGCAGACGAACACTATCTCTGTATCATGTTTAGTTGTAGAGTACAAAACATGATAACTATCTCTGTATGTCATTTGGAAACATGAGGATAAGACAAAAAATACATGATAAAAGACATATATACCCCCATCGAACCACTGCCAGACCGCCGCTACCGATCTAGTGATAGGCCTGTAGGGTTCTGGCGGCTGGCACCACCCTTGGGTTTGAGGACACATTGGGAGATATTAAATATGTATAGGGGTATTATTGGAAGAAAAATTATTAAATTTCTATCTCCATATCTTGTCATCATTGTTCCTATTTTTTGGAGGTCCCCATCTCTACCACCAAATAGGTTTGTGTCCTAGCATCTTCGTATTTCTATCCCAAAGACAGGAAACAAATGCTACCTTATTGTTTGTGGTGTCAATACTATGGCTTTTATTCGACAATGTAAGGTTGCAATGAAAATTATCCAAACTAGACTAAGGAGGAGAATAGGGGATGTTGTTACTACTAAATTCTAGCATGACACTTGGGCTAATGATTTAAACCGGAAAGATTGGTTGCCAAGGTTGTTTTATATTGTTAACATAGGCAACTCGGAGGATATGACCTGGAAATGGAATCTAACCTGGGATAGACCCTTGCTTGTTTGGGAAGAGCAATATCTAACAGACCTTCTTCAAGCCATAAATCAAAATAACTTTATTAAGGGTATGAATGATGAGTGCACATGTAAGTTTACTTCTTCTAGTGTTTTTTCTATGTCTTTCTTTTCTTTGCATGTATTTAAAGAAATTTTATCCTCATCTTCAACTTGGAGCATAGGCATTAAAGCATGGAAGGGTCTCGCCCTACCCCGTGCAAAAATACTAATGTGGTTCAAGAGTATGACTAGCACGATTACATTGCTTGCCAACTTTGGATATCTTGTGCCCACCCTGTAATGAGGAATAGGAAATATTGGATCATCTTTTCTTTGAATGTCCCTTCTCATCATCTTGCTAGTTTAACTGCATGAAGCTATGGAATTTGTCTATGTGCCTACCTTCATCTCCATCTGACTTCTATGATGCTTGATGTGGGGCCCTATTTAAAGGCTTTGATAAAAAGCTATGGAATTCACTTTTTCGAGTTATCTGTTGGACCATTTGGTGGGTGAAAAATATAATACTTTTTTAATCATTCATGCCTAATTTGGAAGATGCTTTTAAATCAATGATTATGAGACTTGCCTTTTGGGTAAAAGGTTGGTATGAGGAATTCTTGTTTGAGCCTTTATCCTTTATTGATAATCTAGATGTAACAAGAAGGTGGTAACCACATAATTGAATGGTATTACATACTTGGTCCTCTACTATAGCGTTGATGGCAATGCCGAAGGGGCTGTTGTGGGGACTATACCAGGAGTAGCTACAATGGGATGTTCATATATGGTTGGCCTTAGTTGATATTTAGTGTCTTTTGCCTTCTTCTATAGTGTTTTTTTTTCATATGTAAAGGTATATCAAAAATAAAAGAACAAGATGGGAACCGCAATGCTAAATGGATGTTTAACATAGAGGTTATCATTGGGTCCTCTATCACAGCCTTGATGACAATGCTGAAGGGGTTATTGGTGGAGTATGCAGGAGTACGCTACATGCCTGAAATCCCGAATTGGTTTTTAGTATGTTGTTTTTTCTATTCCCCGAATTGGTTTTTAGCATGTTGTTTTTTCTCTTCCGTGTCCTCTTCATACTTTCTATTTTTGGTGTTTCTTGTGTGTGTTTTGAACTATCTTCATGGCTCCATGTTGTGCTAGTATGTCACTATCCTATGGCTCATCCTTATATTTATGGTGGCATATATTTTCATATTGCTTGAGCAGTATCTTATCAGAAAAAAATATTAAACCAATCACATATAATCATGTCCACAAACAGTCATTCCCTAAATTTGTTGTAATTAAATCCCTGTGCTCTTCAATCTTTAGTTTTATTTTTTATTTAACACTCAAAAAGCTGCAACTTTTTTGTTTTCCTCAACACTCTCAATTTTTTCTCTGCAGAAGAACCAACTATATTCTGAAACCGCTTGAATCATCATTTTCATGGATGTAATTTCTTTCCTAATCTCTGTTTTCAATTTACCTTTTAAGGAAAAAAATTGTTTTCCGCCATTTCGGGCACTGATTCTTAGATGAATTAATGAAAAATTCATGGCAATGAAGTCTTCATTTTCAATATTAATAATTAATAGTTATTTTACATTGAAACTCTGAAACTTCATTTTCAATTCATATAGATTATTAATATGGATTATAATGTTTTCAAATATTGTTGACCTTGATTTTATATTGTTTTCTTATGAAATGACAGCAATAAGGTTAAAGGTAGAGTTGTGATTCAATTTCACGAATATCTATTTAATTTCTATTTGTATTATGATAATGTGTTTAATATTTGTAATGTCATGTTTGAATATGATATTCTAGTTGATAATTATGTTCATGAGTTCCCTCTGTGCTTGGACAGCTTTAGGTGAGTAAGCAAGTTTTGGTGGAGTGCCGTTTAAAAAGCTTCTTTGTTTCTCAGGTGTTACCATAAGAAGGTTAAAGATATATCGGAGGTAGTTTTTTTAAAAACTATTTTTAGTATACTTTTATTGGTATTTTGTGTTTTACATTTGTCATGTGATGTTTGAATATGATTTTCTAATTAATAATAATATTTCTGATTTGTAATGTCATATGCCTATCATTTTTTTTATATTTTTTCTTTCCCATATTTACCTTTTAGTAGTTACCTGGTTGTTCCTCATTATTTAGTAAGATATCAAGATGAGATTGGACTTATTATTCATTGAAAAAAAAAATAACATGTCTGCTTTTTGCTTGATATCGTAGTCAATTTTACTTCAATATAACTTATTTTTATGAATAATAGTATATTTTTATTATGTATACAATATGTATTATCAAACTTTATACATTTTTTCCTCAATGATGGTAATTTGCTCAAGATTCCAAACTTTATTTTTATATGATAGTTCATGTAAACTTTTAATTAACTACGGTAAATACTTTAAATAATTCAATATTATAAATTAATCTATCTTTTTTTGTACATTATATTATTATATTTACTTGTAAATTGATAAAATATAAATATCTGTAAAAAAATTAACACTCACTAATTCATTTAATATAAAATAAATAAATAAATAAATAGATGCACTAATCTGGTATAGTTACTGAAAACACTGAACATGTTAAGTCTCAGTACTCCCACCCAGTCTAGTATATAGAAATAGCCATAGTTTTCAAACTTAATTTAGTAATCGATTTAAGGTTAATAGTTCAACCAGTGGATCAATAATTAAATCAGATTACTGATTAAATTGGTTGAACCAGATATAATTAACTAAATATATGAAAACTCAAATATATAAAATAAAATAACATATGTAATTAATAATTTAACACGTTTTAAACATTTGTTTACTTGTATAAATATATATAATATATATGTAATTAGTAATTATTGAAATTAAATTATAAAATATATAATTCTCTACAAGAAAAGAAAAGATTCGTTATCCTAAATGATCCATACGCAACTTCTTAACTAAAGATGAATGGCTCATGGCTTTGCCCCATATTTCACAAAGAATGATAGTGGAGCAACATATAATTTTTATTTTGTTTTTTTGAAAATGGGAACAAAAAGTAAAAAGTGACCTAATCGTATCACTTCAATGTTCTCTCTCTTTCACAAAGTCACACAACGCCGCATAGCACCTTCCTACCCGCCCAATGTATCGCCTTCTTTTATTCTTCCTCAAATCAACTCAACTCAACTCAACTCACCTCTCTCTCGCTCTCTCTCTCTCTCGTGGCAGCAGCATGCCACAACGCGACTCACAACAGATTTAAATATCGTTGCTAGTGACGCAACATCTCCCCCTTCCTCACAAGGCAGCAACTGCTGATTTACAAGATTTTTTTTTTCTTTTCTTTTCGAGACGATTGAATCATGGGAACTAACAACTCATTGAGTCACTGATCTTTTCAAAAAATTAGCGAGTCAAAACAGTTCTTACCAATTCGTATACATCTTCAATCTACTGGGCTACTCGAACCGGTCACATGATCGGTTCACTGATTCAGTGGTCAAACTGATCAGGTCTGGTTCGAGTTTTGAAACACTGAAAATAGCCCATCATACTTTTATTTATTTTATTTATTTTTTAACGTGAAAGTATGGTTCTAAGAAGGACGAAAAAGAATTCTGACCCGCAAGAAAAAAAGTTAAAGGAAATAGCCCGTCATACTTAATTGACTTACAACTTAAACTTTTGTTACAAAAATAGTTAAGCATTTATCTATATAACAATTAGTATTGAGACGATGTCTGTGTCTGAACTTAACATGGCCAGCATAGTAGCCCACATCAATACCCCACCACCCTATGAAGTGGTGCAAATGACGCAGCAATATACTAGTTGTCATTTCCGCAGATATAAAAGGTGAGCTAGCTTATTTAGTTTTCTGTGCTTTTCGAATAATCTCATTTACTTTTCATCAGTTGGTGAGGTAATTGGCAGATGCTGTGATTCTGCTTCCTTTATTGTTGCTGATCCTGTGAGGTCCTCCGTGTGGTCTTTGCCTTTACCCCACACTACGGAGTAAAGCCCAAAGGCGATAATGATGCCTCCAATGATACTGAGACCAGTGCCAAGAGGGGCAGATAGAGACAATCGATCAGAAAATTAGCAGGAAGATACAGGAGAAATCATATTTGTATTCATAAATATATATAATACATATTTCTACTTGTATTTGTACTTGAAAACTGAAATTGAATCGTTCTAATTTAAAAAAAAAGGTGAATATAGAAATTTTTCCATATATAATAGATAAAAATATATAATAATAGAATTTATATATCTAAAACGGTTAGTTAAAATGAAGAATTCTACTATATCATAATGTAATTCCCTTTATAATAATTAATAATAATATAACCATGTATATGGTAAGTATGTGCTGATAATTTGAAAGAATAAAGTAATACAAGCATGGTTCAATATTTCTCGTTGCCGCATAAGAGGATTTGTCATGCGTTCGGATTATTTTATTTTATATTCCAAAAACGTCATGATTGGAAAATTTTAAAGAGAGTCTCTGACGAATAAGTAATTTTCGTGTGAAAATTATGCAAAAATAAATATATGTTTATACACCTAATTTAATTCATAATTTTAAAATACTTATAACAATTACCTATTTCAAAAAAAGAAAAAGAAAAGAAATGCTAGTGAAAAAACAAAACACATCAATGTGTCTGTGTTCCTCTAAGTAATTCCTTTTATATACAAAGTTATCATACTCACCAAATCATGAAGTTTGGAAAACTAACAAAAAATATTTGTTAGAATATATCATGGGGAATAAGTATTTTAATTGCAGGAAAATTTTAATTATAGAGAGGGGATAAAACAAATTATCATCTCTCAATTTTTTTTCTCTCTCTAAAAGATTTTAGAAAGAGAAATTTTGAAGAAATAGAATGTGGATTAGTGTTTTATTCGTTGAGGATTCGTAGTTATATACAATGAAGATTTAATAATAGAACTTGTATTTAAATATGTATTCAAATACATGGTCTCGTTTGAAATAGGGATCAATGTTCAATTCTTTAGGATGTTGTAGTTATATAATGAATATTTAATAACTAAACTTGTAGAAGAATATGTATTTGAATACATAATTTGTTTTGGAAAAAATTCTCCATCCTCAAACTAATAGTCTCCAAATTTTATACATGAATTCTTAGCTACCTAATCAATTGTTCATCCGAAAGTTATTTTAAACTTGGACTAATTATATATCTTCTTTGACCTATCAGAAATATATCGAAAGAAAATTAGTCTCTTAGAATATAAAAATTATATATTGATTCTTCACAATTAAAAAGAAGGCAAATTAATCCTCTTGTTTTGTTCCATATACCAATTTGTCCCATTTTTTTACCATGGGGGATCAATATAGGATTTTAAAATTCGAAAGAATTAATTTCTCTTCCAAATTATCTACAAGGCCAATAGAATTTACTATTAAAATGAATAAATGCAATCATGACAAATTATAAGGATAGCCTTTTTTTTTTTTCAGTCATCAGATATATTTTCCTTTTCATGAGTAAAGTATCTATTATTTTTGGGCCTCGTGTAAAGTATCCATTATGCAAAAGGGGAAAAAAAATACACTGAGCTGGGCTGAAAACAATAGAATAGTAAAATACCTTCCCAGGTGGAGCTGTTCTCCCAGGAGGAAGGAGCCCAAAGCAGCAACTATGATCATGCAGAGAGGACTAAAAGATGTTACAAACACTGGTCCTCTGCTTTGCATTACCAGCCCTTGTATATAATATGCTATTCCAGAACTCACTATTCCCTGCAATTTTGCAAATTAACAAGATTTTTAGTAATTTCAATTTTCAAACTTAAGCACCGGCTGAAAACAAATAGCATATATAAAATAAAATGTAACCAATAAAATGAGCACAATATAGTTTTTCCAATTCCAGGAACAAAATTCTAAAATTCCCTTGTCTTATAATTGGACAATATCTATTTCATGTGTGTCTATATATATAGAGAGAGAGAGAGTGGAATTATGATGAAAGCAAATGCTGTTACTACTAACAGTGTAAAGAGGACCGAAGAGCCTGTAGTCCCAGCCGATAGACCATGCATGAGGGTGGTGATCTGCAATCAGCGCAACGATGGCACTTTGAAAAGTACCCGTCAAGCATATCAACGACGACAGTGACAGTTCCGCAGGGTACTTTCTCACCGTTATGGACTGTTCTCCACATTCGCATTAACATTTCGTTGTACACCAGAACAGAACAGAATTCAATCAGGTGCCTAATTAACTATATTTGAAGAACTCGAAATAAGTAATGCGTTAATTAATTACCTGCAAAATGTAGAATGAAGACCAAGCAACACAACCAAGGAATATAAAAAGGGTCCCTGTGATCCAGTGTTTGTGACTCCCAGGGGAGTGATTTTCAGCATGTTGGTGGGTTGTGTTTGCAGGGTGAAATAGGTGGAATGCAGGGCCTTTGTAAAGTGTCATCAGCATAGCCCCGACAAAGGTTAATAAGGTCCCAAGAACCTTCGCTTGACTGCGTAGCTCCTTTATTTTTATGCGCTCGATCCTGAAACAACATAAGGCAAATGTTAGAGATGTAATTAAGAGATAAATGGTGATTTTAATCCCTGGCTTTATATTTGCAATTGATTTTAATTCCTAACTTTTAAAATGATAGTTCTTGACATTGCAAAATGTAAGTTATTTTAGTCCCCCAATTCACTTTTATTTAACATTCTATTAATTAAATGATGATAGATAATTTTAATTGATATCTTGACGGACCTTATTTCATTTGAAATATAATGGAACTTAAAATAACTCATTTTAGTATATAAAATTATATAAAATAAGTCATTTAAATTTTCATTCCAAATTATAAAATGACTTATTTTGTGTAATATTAAACACCAAAATGAGTTATTTTAAATTTCATTTTGTTTCAAAAGACAAATGGTACGTCAACATATCATTTAAAATTACCTATCATCATTTAATTAATGAAATATTAAATAAAAGTGAATTAAGTGACTAACATGACTCATATTTTATAATATTAGGGACCAATTTAGCTTCTTTTAAAAATCAGAGAATAAAATAATTTAGGAATGTAAAATGAGATACTAAAATGAACATTAACTCTGTAATTAATTAAGTTCACCTAATAATATTTTCAAACATTAAAGAGTTAGGTTTTAATTGGGTGTTCCTATTAAAATTGGATCTTTTGTCTTATAATTATACATAAAGAAGTGTCATTTAATTTGACTAGAATGAAGTTTCATAAAAAATACTATCAAAAGCCTTTCAATTAGTTCGTCCATGTTACACCAAAATCATTGCATACTTTTATAAACTTTTTTGGTAGAATGCAGATAATAGAAAACTGAAGTCAAGCTAAATAAGATAATTTGACACAACTTAATGAACTAAATAGGAAAAGTTAATCGTCTTACCCTAATAAGAAGTGTCAATATTATAAAAATAAAATTCTAAATAGATGCTTTCAAAGTGTTTTAGAAATTGGAAAAGTAATCTTCAATATTGAACTTTACCTGAGAATTACTGCTAGCACGAAGGTAACAGAGGGAACGGCGTTCATGACAGCAGATGCAAAGGAAGCTGAAGTGTATTGCATCCCCAAGAAAGTGAAGCCTTGATCGATCACCGGCCTGAAACATTGATATAACACACATTATCAACACGCACAAAACGATCTTAGCGTAAATTCTAAGTGAAAGTCTTAACTTTTTCTAGTTTAAATGAATAGCTAATGAACATAATCTTTCGTTCACTTTAACTTACGATTTAAATTTTAATTAGAATGACATCTCTCAATTTTAATTTCTTTTTTTGTCCAAATAAACAAGCTCCTTCGCTTCTTTTAAATTGTAGCAATCACTTTCCTTGTTACTAATGTAGCTATCGACAAAATTATTGTCAAACAAACCTTATCCAATCGTTTTGTCTAGTAACGGAGAAAAGTATGATAAGTGGATTATTTACATATGAACTTTGGCATTTTATCAATATTTTATTTCTTTAATATTATAGTCTCAACATGTATGCAATTTATACCAGCTACCATAGCCAGGGGAGCAGGACAATTACTAAAAGTTGTTCCATTAACTTTATTTGAGATGCACACGATCTATCAGTTTTACTGTAGGTGTAAAGTGAAGTATTAAACTTGAACCTACCTCAGACTTTTTTTCTATTTGTAAAATGAAGTATTAATATGTGTTGAGAAAGAAAATACGGTGGACGCATGATTATTAGATATTATATTATGCAAAAATATTATGCCAACACTAAAGTCTAGGTGTCTAATTGAAATATTCATTTATTATCATTTGATATGATAATGTCAAACTCAATGATGATGGAAGGAGTGTTTCAACTAAATACCTATTTTTGAGTGTTAAATACCCAATTAAATAACACTACTCTATACTACATATGTCTACATCATATCATCAAGTTGATTATGTTCAAATGCTATATCTTGCGATTGAAATAATTTGAGTCTACGTCTGTTGGTCAAGCTCAAAACTAAAGGGGTGCTTCTTATCTTATGCATGCATGAGTCACATGTTACGACTGATAGAAAGGTTTTAGATAATTACTCCAGGAATCCAAGAGCTACTATCTGCATGAAGACAGAGATTGTCATCTTTGGTCTCACTTTCCTGCAAAAATTGTGAGGAGATATATAGTTAATAAAACAAAGTAATTCCACGTTTTATGATCTATGTTTTCAATGAATTAAAGCAAATTAAAGCCCCAGATAGACACATTTGTTCCCACGTATGGAGCACATGTATAAGAGCTTTTAAACAAGTAGCACGGAACGAGCAGCACCTTTCAAAAAGCAATGCAAAAGGAGCAAGAGAAAGTGCGGCAATGGCATTGCGATAGACAATGAACACCAAGCGACTCATTCCATGCTTCAAGCTGGCCATGGTGAAGAGGTATGTTCCTGCCATCCCAAATTGCAATCCCACAGTTAGCACATAAGGCCTTGCCTTGTTGAACATCTTGCCAAAGCTGGCACCACATATATTTTCCATCATTTTGTTTGAGGTATAACAAATGTCAGTATTTGTTAGATAGTGTTGGAGATGCAATGCTATATATCTATTGTGTGAGATGGCCATCCTTATATAGATACCAAGAGCAATGATTAAGACAAAACCCACCACTATGCGTGGCATGTTGATAAACGTATGAGGCCACTGCTTAAAGTTTGCTTTGCTCATTCTCATCAAACTTCTCATCCATGTAAAGTCTCCACCCACGCAATAAAAAATAAAAGCTATATTGTTTAGTGGAGTACCCTGAGATTGACTTGCTGCATCACCTCCTTAATGCTGAATTGTCATGAGTCAGAATACACTTTGGTATATCACCATAATTTTTCATCCACCCACAGTTTTTTCCCCTTCGGCATTAATGTCACATTTTTCACTATTACGGTGGGCTTAAGGGCATGCAACCACTATTCAGTCGAACATCTTTATAACGTTTTCAAGTTTTTTCTTCCTATCCCAACACAATTTTAAAGAGCCGTAGCGGATAGAGAACGCTAATATAGTGCAAGTTACGAATAATTAATAGATACACTAATTTATGCGAACTATACTGAAGTAACAATAGTGAAAATACCTAAAACTAATTAAGGTGGGAAAACAAATTAAAATCCACTTTATCATACACAGTATTTACTACTTCCTCTTATTTCAAAATAATTCTCAAAAACTAAACAATACACATATTAAAATAAACAAAAAAATTCTTGATAAATGTAAAAATAGCAATGCTGGTTGGTGCAAAAATGACTTCGTACAAGCATAATGAAGTGTTTTAAAATTTAAATAAGAGAGAAAATAATAATAATTATCGCCGTTTTCAAAAATAGAACAGAACTTGCCTGAGATCTGAGATCTATGTTTGTAAAGCTTGTGAGGATTAATGGTATGAGCAATGTGATGGGAACCTCCCCTGTGTGGCTTGGGTTTCTGAACAATAGTGCCAACCTTCTTGGGAATGTGTTGGATGATCCTACAAAACCCTTCTCCTTTTGTCTCATCTGAAGATGTCGTCCCGTGTTCCTTAGAACTTAGGTACCTATTTACACTTTTCCTATACACTCCTTTTCAGTTCCTTTTTACTATCTTTTCTCTCAACTGAGGTGATGTGCTCAACCTCCTTGACACGTGTCTCGAGGCACAGTGAGATAGGACACTAAAGTGACATAAAGATGTGAGTGACTTGTCTTTTTGGAGTGGGTCAAGTGGCTTTCCCCACTGTTCACGTTATCTAACTAAGACATCCACATTTACTATATAAGGATTGTTTAGTAATGTGATGTGCATGTACATGGTTTGCTTTGCTGCCTAAAATGGATCGTCACACTATAGCTACTACTCTTTCTAACTATCCTAGGACACTGCGTCTCCTTCCTGGACCAGGAAAAGGGTCTTCCTACCTTCCCATGAGGCTGCTCTTGTGGAGGCCCAACTTCCTTGGGCAAGGGTCACACTACCTAAATCCACTAGGCCATATGAAGATTAGTTTCATTTAGGCCCTAGTTTAAGCCCATGAGCATTATAACTGATTGGGCATCATCAATGGACCCATCCAATCCCATAAGCCTAAATCAGGGCCTAAAAACAGCCCAAACCATCAAATATTTTTTGGTCATAATACCAAAACAGTCTTATAGAGACAATAGGGAACAATAGCCCCCTTGCATAATAAAAGGTGTAGCTTCTTCTTATTGTGCATATTCCATGTGTCGCTCTCTTACACACAAGATGTCCTCAGTCTCTGGGTATCTTTGCCAAGTAGAGTTATCGTAGTTTCTGAAACATATGAGAAGACCCCTCTATTTGTTTATATTTCTAGACCTTGACAAGAAAACTCTCATCCTTTTGCCCGCCTTTATGTGAATTCCAAGCATTCGACTTCTCTTTGTATCTTGGTTGTCATTGCATTCCTCAATATCATTTGAGCATCCTTTCGAGGCCTTTCCTGATTTTGCTGCTGTCTAGGTGTCATTGACTTTATCATTCTTGTAGGCTTGTAACTCCCATCTATGTTGAATATCCATTTCAGGCTTCAACTTTACACCATGATGTAGGAACTTGCATCATTTCCCCCTTGTGTACCTCTTTGTTTCCTATCCCTTTAGAAGACCTCCTTGTGACTACTCTTTATGCATTGTTTCATCCTTTCATGCACTTTAGGAATCTCATATGATCCTTCTTGTACATCTTTGCATCTTTATGGTACCGTTGCACATGATTTTCCTTTATGCATATTTATTTGCATCCTAGAGAGATTACACAAGGTTCTTGTGCATTTTTCATGACATTTTTTACATTTGATCACTCCTTATGCACATTTCTTTGCACCCTAGAAACTACATAAGGTCCTTGTATATTTTTAATGACATTTTCTTATGCTTGGTCTCTCCTTGTGCATATTTCTTTGCACCCTAGAGACTACCTGTAACTTTCATGTAAGAAGGAGAGTCAGCCCCCTTGCGAAGTCTATAGTGACAAGACAAAACTTACTCGGAGCCCCCCGTGAGAAGGATACCCTTTTAACCATGGCACTTGAGATGCCTTACAGGGCCTTATCATTTCTTGCTTGTTTACACCATGCTTTATGCCTTGTGCACCTTCTCTTTTTCTTAGTTGAGTTGTGCATTGCTTTGCCTTGCTCGTATGGGCTTCTTGCATATGACTTAGCGTCTTTGTGACTTCTATTTGCTTCTTTGGCTATGATTTTATTCAAATTTTGCCTTGTGCACAACACTTTGTACCTCAAGGTAACCTATGCCCTTGTGCTTATTTACTTTGCACCCTTGCACAACTTGGAGCCTTTGTTTGCTCCCTCCTTAGAAATCATAAGAACAAATTCTCCCCATTTTGTTTTTAAGGAAAACTAGCAATAACATTTCTTTTTTTCCTTGGGCATATGCTACATGATTTGGTAGAGATTGTACATGTGGTCCTGCATTTGAAGATGTCATATACCCTGGAAAATATGTTCATGAATCTTGTTACTTGGCTTTTTGTGCATCTTACTTTACATCTTTTAGAACTTCGCATAACCTTTATTTCTATGCACATTGCTTTGCACCTTCAGAACTCTTGGATCTTCTTTGCATTGCGTGTGTGAACCCTAAACACTTAGCTCAGTGTCTTGTGCTTTCATTCCTTTAATATATGATTCTCTTACATCTTTGAGAACTTTTACGCGATCATACATATTATGTTGTATTTTATAGATTTCTCGTGTTTTATCCCGTATACCTTTTTCACATAGCGCATCCAAGGGATGTAATTTATATAAACATTGCTTTGCACCTTTTTAACCACAACATATTCTATCTTTTGTGCCTCATAGCACATCCGAAAGATATGGTTCATATGCGCATTACTTTGCACTTTTTGAAGTGTATAGTTCATGCGCACATTACTTTGTACCTTATAACCATGATTTGCTTTATCCTTCGTGCTCCTTTCCTAACACCTTTTGAACGGTATGGTTCATGTGCACATTATTTTGCACCTTATAACCATAATTCGTTTTATCCTTCGTGCTCCTTTCTGTGCTCTTTTTGAAGGAAGGAGGACCATATGAATATGCCCTTTAGGTCCTATGTCCCTAGACCAATAGCATCTTTGTATTTCACATGTTGGGACATATCACTAGGCCTCCTTTGACTAATTTCTTGATCCCAAATTTTCAAACTAGAGGTTGCTAGTATCACAGGGCAAAAATGCATTAAGTGTGTTTTAAGGTCATCCCTTGTGCCCTGGATGCCCTTAAATACTGAGACACTTAAGCAGTAATGTTCTCATGCACAGCACTTTGCATCTTGTGGACCTTTTTATTGTTTAATCCTCTATGCTCTTTTCCTAGCACTTTCAAAGGGTGTGATCCTTGTGCACATTACTTTGCACCCTATTGACCTTGGTTCAAGTTTGTCCTTCGTGCTTAATTCTTGGCACTTGAGAAGGATTTTTGGACTATGTGAGTATGCTCTTAGTGTCCCTTACCTTTGGACTTAGAGCATTTTGGTACTTCACATATTGGAATATTGTGAGATTGAACTGTTAGAGCCCCCTTGGCCTTGGGACTCTGAGTATTAAATTATTATTCATAATAGAAGAGACATGTGCATGCTTTATAAGCTTCTTGCCTTAGCCTTTGAAAATACCAAAGATGCCCAATGTTAATTAATTGCTTATAAACTGCACCGGGTGATGGTGTTATGATCTTGCACTACTTTCTCCTCTTATATTATAATTAAAAAATAATAATTTTTTCTTTTCAGAGGAGCCCCCTTTCGAGATATGCATAATCAAATCATTTAATAACATTGCTCGTATTATTCATGGCAACATTTCAGCGTCATCTGTCCTAATATTGGGCTTTCAATATCATTTAACAAGATACATATAAAAGTATGCTTTGATGTGTCTTCTAGTTTCAATCATTTCATCAATCATGTCACAACATTTCTTTATAACACAATGCATGATTCATAAAGGAAATGAAGAATTAGAAATGCACTCGTCATTATCAAATGAACTCACTTGAGCATATAATTCCTTAATATGTTCAAAGATGAACGGGACTTATATTTTTTCCTTTCTAGTTCCTAGGTTCAGCAGAAGCGGTGTCCATTTGGATGGGCACTCATGTTGTCATGACTTATTTCTTTATCATATCTATTTATGTCTTTTTCTATTTCAGCTATATCATGACGCATAACTATGTTTAGTCACCATTTTGACACCCTATTAGATCTTGTTATCGTAAGGTGTACCATACTACTCATATAATAAGCAATATAGTCAAGGGCATCATAGCAGCATCTATTCATAAATAAATGCATATATGACATTAAACATGGTATTTCCAGCATACTTGATATGTCTATGGATATAGATAAAACATAAACATTATATGTTTAATATACTTGGGATTCATTAGGCTCGTGAACTTCCTTGCCTTGGATACTTTTTAGTGAGTTCTTCTAGGCTTCCTTTCCCCCTCAACACGACTTGCACAATGATCGAATTTCATTTCTCATTCTTTCATGTTAGGCCAGAAGATGCCTTACCTATGCAGCCTTTGATAAAAGCCAAGCCTTTTTGGTCTACATGCTGCCTTGAGTATTTATTCAGCTTTGCTTCCCTCTTTGGCATGTATCCTTTTACTCTCTTCTTCTAGGGTACTCCAAACCTTGGGCCAACAAGTATTTGTGGACACCTTGCTGCAGGACCTCATGTCCTTAAAGGGCATGCCACTTGTAATTTCTGAAAAGAGGATGCCCTTTCTGTAATATAGTATGTTTTTCCAATTCCTTTAGCTTTTTATATAGCTTTTATTGCTTCTGCCATAGCATCTTTCATTTTCAATACGGCATCTTTTACTCCTGCACCATTTTCTTCACTCTTATCATATTGCTCTTCATTTTTCAGATCAACATGAAATCCTTTGTTCTTATCATAGCATTTTTCACTTTTTGCCATATTGTGTAGCATCCTTCATCATCTATCACTTTTCACTATACTGTTTAGTGTCCTTCATTCTTGTCATAACGTTTGCTATTGCCCAGCACATACATCATTCTTTATTCTTGTCATAATATGCTATATATATATATATATATATTAATACAACAGGCACCATCCATTATTTTCGTCTTGGCATCATACTTCTGTGTTAAATGTTAGTATTAAAGCTTCACTTTGATGTCAATGATAAGGTTCATATTTCCTAAAACAAAATTAGTTATGCAGTATATACATAACAAAAATGCTTGCAAGGAAAACTATAACACTGATAGTAATTGGGAGGTTATTGAACCAAAACAATCAAGTACTTGTTATTTGAGACCAAGAAAAAGAATCATGTGACAATAAAATCAAGATCAAGCTTGGGTTTATAAGCATACTTCCTCTTTCCTCCCTATTTTTTTTTCAAGCAAGAACATGCAGGTGTTGAGCACTACATGAGTTGCAGTTATGTATTCAACTTTATCATAACACGAGCAAGATACAAAAAGAAGCAATGTGTCCAAAGAATCATGTTAAACATATTTCTTCATGAAATGCTAATAGAATCAAAGATGTAACATGGGAAATATTGCTGACATATCATGTATAAGAAGAATCATAAGCAAAGCAAGGCCACATAGAAATTTCATGAATGCCCTTAGGTGTCATTCTCTTTTACTTTAGCTATCATGAACATATCATGATGATAAACATGAAAACATACTCGTGTATTGAAATAACTTCATTAACACCTCAATAAACAATCATGCATATCTGTATGTGGAAAACAAACATGTTATCCATCATAAGGGACATGTGACTCATAATTGTGCATATGAGGTCATATTTTAAACAAATAGCAAATGTAACTTGTGCATATGAGGTCATATTTTAAACAAATAGCAAATGTAGAAGATGGTATACCCCTTTCTTTTATTATTCTTGAGCCTTCTTATACTAACTCTTTACTTGTCACTTTCATCATATGCAAGATTAATTTGCTGGAAAACACTTTGAGCATGGAAATCTTAGAACATGAAGACTTGTTTGAGGAAAGCATGCTTTTTCATCTATTTTCTTTAGCATGACCTTACTTTTGAAGTAACAGCTACATTTCACACATTCAGAGAGAACATTACTCGAGAAAAAGCTCTAGAACTTTTCAAACAAGCATTCATGCCATTATACTAGTATTAAATGGTGTTTACCATGAAACTCATTCAAAATATCCACTACATGATGCAAGTCATTGAACTTGTTTCTCTCTTTATCTTTTTCTTTATGTTCTTTGTTTTTCATTTTATTTTCAGTCATATCAGTAACGATGATACAATAATGTGAAATATAAACATAAATGTCAAATGCATAATATATGATGATGAGATATCATATAAACAGGAGTTAAAGTCAAAGAATTAAATCATTGGGTGTCCTGTTTCTTATCATTTTCCTATATTTAAGCAATATCAAGTATTATGTATACTTAGTTTTTGAAGACCCATGATGACAACAATGATCTATAAGCCTTCTTGATGACGAGTTTGCCCGATAATAACTGGGTGTCCTACCATGAATGCACTTGCGCCTTCTTCTTTTTTGCCTCATTTCATGTATACCTTTGTTCATAAGTATCTTCAATTAATGAAAAATAGGTCTCTAGACGAGTTGAGATGTCCATTGCTACACCTCCTCTGATTTTAATCCTTCTCTTACTAAATATCTTACCTTGGGTAGCATCTTTTTCCATTGTGACGCTTGATCTTGATATCTCTTGATGAAAGACACTAGTCTTTGCTTTCATTTTTCCTTCGAGCTGTTTCCATTTTGGGGTATAAATTAACTACCATTTATGGAACAATGGTGGATCTTTTGCACATAAGATTTGGGCTTGTTGTTCAACTTACGAAAGGTATATAACATCCTTTTTGGTCATCAAGGCATCATTTCCCAGGTTTTCCTTTTTTTCTTTAGCAACATTTGCCTTGCTTTTTCTTCCATTCTTAGAGGCTCTATTGTTCATCCCAAATCTGTCATTACTCACAAATCCTCCCCAGTGGAGTTTCCATTTGTCGCCGTTCAGAAAAATAGAACAAAACTTGCTTGAGATCTGAGATCCGCATTCGTAAAGCTTGTGAGGATTAATGGTGTGGCCAATGTGATAGGAACCTCCCCTGTGTGGCTTAGGCTTCTGAACAATAGTGCCAACCTTCTTGAGAATGTGTTGGATGATCTTGTAAAACCCTTCTCCTTTTGTCTCATCTGAAGACGCCGTCCCGTGTCCCCTAGACCTTAGGTGCCTATTTACTCTTTCCCTATACACTTCTTTTCAGTTCCTTTTTTACCATCTTTTCTCTCAGCTAAGGTGATGTGCTTAGCCTCCTTGACATGTGTCTCAAGGCATAGTAAGATAGGACACTAAAGTGACATGATGATGTGAATTACTTGTCTTTTTAGAGTGGGTCAAGTGGCTCTCCCCACTGTTCATGTTATTTAACTAAGACATCTACATCTACTATATAAGGATTGTTTAGTAATGTGATATTCATGTACATGGTTTGCTTTGTTGCCTAAAAAGGATCATCACACTATGACTAGTATTCTTTCTAACTCTCCTAGGATGCAGCGTCTCCTTCTTAGACTAGGAAAAAGGTTTTCCCACCTTCCTCTGAGGCTGCCCTTATGGAGGCCCAACTTCCTTGGACAAGGGTCACACTACCCAAATTCACTAGGCCACAAGAAGGTTAGATTCTTTTGGGCCCTAGTTTAAGTCCATGAGCACTAAGACTGATTTGACGTCATCCATGGACCTATCCAATCTCATAGGCCTAAAGCAGGGCCTAAATATAGCCCAAATGTAATACCCCAGGTTTTAAATAATAAGATTAGAAAAAAAATTTCAATCTAGACACAGTGCCAGCCATCTTCACCTTTCTTTGGGTCATGGATTTCACTAAGTCTGGACCCTACACGTCCTTGGAAGGTTCTATGATAGAGTCAGAATCGTGGGATCAAAAGTCCTGGTAATGGTTCCCTAGAGAAAAATGAGTTGAAAAGTGATTTTTAATGAATTTTATGAAACCCTTAAATATTTTGTTTTCAGCCTACGAGTTTATAAAATTGTAAGAATTCCCGAATTTGAACTAAAATCCAAAATTTGGATTCTGAATTGTTGGGATTTTGATTTTTCTAATATTTTATTTGAATCCAAATGGGGGATATTTCCTTATTTACATTTATGTTTTAAAGTTAATGGATATTAACTTAACATTAATAAATGTAAATAAGTGAGTACAAAGATAGTCCAGACAGCCCTGTCCAATGCATACCAGCACCTGACCTTCTAGAGACCGCCTAGGCGATCATCAGAAAGTAAGGCGGTACAGCAAGTTAGAGAGGAGACCGCCCAGACAGTCATATGACCACCCAGGTGGTCATTAGAGAGTAAGGCGGTGCAGTAAGTCAGAGAGGGGACCGCCCAGACGGTCATTCATCGTCTAGGCGGTGAACAGATTTATAAAAATCCCCATTTCAGGATTTTTCCAGACCAAACACGACCCTAAACGCCCTTTCACCCCCAAACTCGGTTCTTCCACCATTTTTACCCCCTCCAGGCTCCATTTCACTCGATCTAACTCTAATCTTTCATTTCTAAGGCTTAAAGGTAAGAGATTTTGCTAGTTCTACCTTATTTTTGTTCAAATCTTTCACGGTTCTTCGGATTTTACTGATATCCCTCTGTATTCATAAAGTCATGGTGCTCCCTTCATCTTAGAGTTGGGTTTGAGCCGTTAAAGATATTATTACAGGTTAATCTAGAGGATTATGGTTGTTATATCATATAGTGGTGCCATCTCCTGCTTCTACGAGTCTTGTTGGTGTATGTTCTTCATTATTCATCCCACCAGGTGAGTGGTTCTCATTTGTTATCTCTATGTTGTGCATTATAATTATTTTCATAAAAATATCATTTACTGTTTGAGTTTAGAGATTTCTGCAAAGAAGTTGAGATTTCTATTGATTTATATGTTTTAGAACTCCAAGTTTTAGAACATGAAACTGGTTTTTTATAAAACTCATGGGACCATATTTGTTATACTGATTTTATGTAGAATTGATGACATATGTGATTGTTGGAGGCTTTCATGGTTGTTTTAATGGATTATGAAATTGATTTACGTATATGAAATGGTTTTATACCTAGATATACAGTTTAGAGAAGAAAATGGAATTATGATTGCAAGCTTTGCTATTTTGAAGCATGATATTGAGCTTTCTAATTATGAAAGGCTTGATAATTAAGATGTATTTTAGATAATTAATCAAAAAGCTTTAGAGTTTAAATCTTCATGAGATTCAGAACAGCTGATGGTTACATACTCTGTGGAGGTACGAAATTATAAATGTTTACACAGGGTGATCCCTTGGACGTGATTCCATGGCCATAATTATACTAAGGTCAAACTGTTAGAATCAAGTGGATTTAGAGCTCTCAAAGTATCAGAGTTTATTGTTGATAAAGAATGATCTAAAGATTTAGACATAAAAGGACTTTTGAGCATGAATCTTTGTATGACTCAGAATAGTTGGTGGATACATATTATGAGGACTTGAAATCATCACGTATGATTTCATAGTCACAGTTATGCTAAGGTCAAACTGTTAAAGAGTTACAGGGATTTAGAGCTCACAAATAATTAAAAGGTTTTAAGGATTTTCGGATATGGATGGATTTATTTAATTAGGTTAGAAGGTAGCTATAGAGAAATAGGCTGTGTGTTAACGGCAATTAATCCGTTAACCTTTATACCAAATTGCTCGGGCCAGAGATTATACAGAGATTCACTGTCACACTGGGGACGGCGATACGTAACGCCCAAATGTGATCAAAGATTCATATTCAGTTTGTTACGTCACAAATATTGTATGTAACTAGAGCAGAGATTACTGTTTCTCTAGGGGCTACTATACTATGAGCTTGTGTGATTTCAGGTATGAAAGTAACATAAGAAGATTGTTTTTGAGTTGTCACATGATAATTGGAATATATATATACACAACACATAAATGAATACTTTTTGAGTATTAATGACGTTATTATGATTGTATGTATTATTCTTTAGTGTCCCATGGAAGGGGGTTTTAGGTGAGGATTCACTCAATGAGTTTTGGTAACAAAACTTACCCCCCCTCGCTCTCTCTCCTGTTTTTACAAATAGAGCAGTTGTTACGAAGTCTCTTCAACCCCTTTCTCCCAGCCGCACTAGGCCTCAGTTGGTGAGTCTTGCTATCATTTTGATTTAGAGTGCTCCAGTGTAGATGCAGGCAGAATCCCGGACTATAGATCATGTTTTGCAATTAGCATACTATGATGATATATGCATATTTTGTATTTAAAGGCATATTTGTATTAATTTCATAGACATTTTGAAACAGAGTTAGTTTTATATTGTATTATGATTTCAGACTTTAGAGACAGATTATGAATCAATAGACTCTATTATTTCGATTACTTTGAATTTAAAGAATAGGTGACTTATATGTAGAAAAAGAGAAATTTTCAGGCTTTTATGGTTTTCATGAACAGAGCATACATATAGAAACAGCTAACAGGTCACGAGATTTATGTGACAATGAGATTTCTCACGTGCCGGTCACGTTCCTAGATCGGGTCGTGACACCAAACCATCAAATATTTTTTGTCATAATACCAAAACAGTCTTATAGAAATTGTAGGCAATAATAACTTACCACAAATGCATGTATTCTCAAACATGCTTCTGCTTTCGTATTGTCATATCATGAAAATGGCTTGAAGCCATTCAGTATTTTCCATGTAAAAAATTATCGGAAGTTACAAAACTATCTTTCCTAATCATTATTATTCATCTTGCTAAAATATATTAATTACATAACTAATGCATTTATATTAAGCATCCTAGATATTATGAATAGATTTTCTGAAAATGCAAAAGAAAAAAATCGACAGTTATTCTAAAACGAAAGGAGTATTTGATGTGGAACCATATGGATATCAGAACTCTGAAACTCTAACATATAATTGATATAGAAGATAGAATTGAAACCAAATAAAATGTTACAAAAGAATCACTCTACCCTATAATAATCTATTCAACTTCTTGATACAATAAGTTAAAAGAATTACTCAATCTCACTTGTACATACAAAGTTTCTTAAAAGAAACTAGATAAATTTCATTTAAATAAAAACTCAAGAAAAGTGGCTACTATGGTTTGAGGTATTTATATCTCTTATCTAGATTAAACTTATTTCTTAACCCTATAAGAATAGGCCGAAATTATTATACTAACAATTGAACTTAACAAACTTAAAAATAAAACAAGTCTTGAAATATTTTAAAATATAAACTAATAAACTAAATAAATCAAGCTTGACCCAACATACCAAAATACATGCTTGATGCAAATTAAGTCAATAGTAAAAAAAATTTCTTCTAGAACTAAAATATTCATTTTGCCCTCCTAAACTCGTATAAGTATCATGTTAAGGACAAACTATCTAAAACAAAAGCTGTGGGTGCAGGTTATCTCTAACGGTATTATACAACAATCTATGGATTAATTCATTGATTAAGTTCTATACAACTGCGATTTTCTTATTGAGAATCATTGGCTGGGTTCAGCATTTTTTATTTCATCCTTCAATTTACCACTTAAAAGACCTGAAGTTATCATTTTGGTTTAAATTGCGGTTTACTATTCATATTTTTCTATAATTATTACCTTTAACTTTAATAATCTCAAAGTAGCTACAGTCTCAATTCCAACCACAACAATTAACAATCATGAAGTGCATGCTCGAGGATATGGAGTTAGTCAAACAGCGTTTTCTTGGATCCATTAATTGCTTAATCAAATTTAAGGATGAAAACTGGACTAAGATGAATACCGCCATATCGAGGAATATATATGTTAGCTGCAGTTCTTGGTTGAAAAATTGTTATTTCACACTATTTTTCATAAATTACTTCTAACACTTCGTTAATTTCTGAAATAACTACAGCGTACGTATTAAAATGTGCATGGAACTTGTTTCATTATCTATACACAAGATCCTATAAAAATGTAACAATAAAGTTAGCAAATATAATTTTATGAATGATGGAATCTGCCATTTATCGAAAAAAATAACTTTATCATTGATTGAAAAAATGGTAACATATATGATGTAATATATGTATAAATATGTATCCATCCATATAAATTATTGAGTTTAATATCTATAATATATTTGGTTGCTTCCTATTCAGCATGCATAATGAAAAGCCGAGTCGTAAAGCCAAACCATTCTCTTTTCATGACATCGGCCATAAAACTTTAAAATGGTTTAACATATATGTTTCTTAAGTTATTATTTTTATAAATTAATTTTAATATATTGTTGATATGAAATATTTATACTGTTAGTATATGTATGATTTTTTATGTACTTATTGTCAAAACTAATTACTTTAAGTGTGTGTGTATATATATATATATATATATATATATATATATTACGATCTAATAACACCAGTGTAAGAGTTCTACATTTACACCAATATCTAACCATTAATTTCATGTTAATCTAACAGTTTAAAATAGTACAATTTAATGAAAAAAGAGAATAAAGATATATTGGATTATTATTTTAAAAATTTTGATATACTGGCCAATAATTATAAAATAATAAATTTTTTTATAAAAATCAGTGAAATGAATTTGGAAAGTTTCTATTAAAAATGTTACGATTTCAATAAATATATTTTTGATAAACATTTTTAATAAATATATATATACCTTAAGAACATAAATATTTTGACTATCAAATTCTTAATACTTATCAAAAAAGTAACAAGAAAATTAAAAAGAATGATAGACTTTTAATAATTTTTAAAAACACTCAGTTAAAAATGTTATGTTTTCTAATTATTATCAATTAAAAGAAGAAACATAGTTCCTTAATGTTTTATGATTTTCAGCATATAATTATATAATTTTATGAATATTTTAATTTTTATTTAAATTTTAATTTTATAAAAATTTATCATATATTTTTATTTGAATTATTTTTGTGTATATATTTATTAGAAAATTAAATATATTTATTTTCAAGCTTTAAAATTTATTAAAAAATATATAAAATAAAAATAAAAATTTATATAAAATAATGGGAATTTTAGTGAAATGAAAATTGAAAATTGAAATTTTTTAATAAAATCCCAAAAACAATTACATCAAAATTTGAATAAATAAAGATTAAAAATGTAAATGACATTAAAAAATTAAAATAAAAAGAGCACTTTCTATAACTAGTGAAAACACTCAACAAAAAGTAACTATTGAAAACACAAATGGCATAGAATTTTAAGATAAAAAAGACAATGTTTTTCTATAATTAGTGAATATTAAGTTTACATTTTTAATTGTTCATTAGTATATTTTCTAACTTTTTATTTCATCGATACTGCTATTATTCTTTATTATTTTATAATTATTAGTTTATATTGTCAATTCAGTTGCTTAATTAATTTTAGAATTTTAATGTTTCTCTCTCTTCATTGCAATTATAATCTTGTAAATATACAATTCTTTTTCTTCATTAAATTGCATCATTTTAAGCCATTAGATTAACATAAAATTAATGGTTAGATATTGGTATAAATATAAAACTCTTACACCGGTGTTATTGGATCTTGACTCTCTCTCTCTCTCTCTCTCTCTATATATATATATATATATGCGTGAGAGGAATAAATCTGAATCGTTGGATTTTACATCAATGGTTAAAATTCAAACATAAAGTCATGTGAATTTTTCAAGTAATCACACTACCAGAAACATGCGGGAAACCGGCGAGGTTATTGACGGGCACGTACCCGTCAATAATTACCGACAATATTTATGACGGTGCAACGTGTTATTGAAAATAATTATGATATGTACAATAACCCGTCGATAAATGCTAGCATATTACGTGCTAGTTGGCGCATAAAACAACAGATGGGTTTACCGATGGCTGTACCGACGGATAATTACTATAATTATTTAGTAAATAAATTACCGACGGGTAAAATATTATATTAATAAATGATAATTATTGATTACTTTACTGATGGGTGAACAAAACGCAGCATTTTATTAAAAGTACTTACCGACGGGTATTTGAAATTTTTATTATTGCTGCTTAAACCCTTCGTATTACCCTTAATCCGTCGGTAAAACCGTCAGTAAGTACTTTTAATGAAACACTGCATTTTAATAAACGCGTACTCGTCGGTAAGCCTGTCGGTAATGCGTGAATTATACCCCACCCGAGACCCTTCTTCCTTCTCACTCGGATACCTCACTCTTTCTCTCTCTCTAGCCACCACTGCCACTGTGATTTTCCCCTCCATTCGCCGCCATCGAAGCTCTGTTTGAGAAATGGAGGCCACCTCTATGATCCTTGCGCTTTGGTGAGCATTTTAATCGGTTTAGTTTTTTCATTGGATTAACTTTTTCCGTTCATTTATGGGTGCCCATAGTGTTGTGTGTTTGTTGCATTGGTGATTAATTATTGTTATTAATTTGTTAATGTAGGAGTTTTCGTTGAGGGTCATGGTGACTATCGACTTTGGGATCGGTTTGCTATTCTTTTTCTTTATATTAGTCTATTTTTGTATGTATATAATTGTAGTTATTGAAATTTATAATGTTCAATTTTCAGGATTGGATTTCGTTGACCGCGGAGGGCTTCCCTACATTTTAGTTTTTTGTTTTAGTGCTATAGAGGTTAGTTGTTGAATCCTTGTTATTTATATCATTTAATGATTTATTATATATGTATGATATATAGAGACTTATATTTTCTAGGATAGAGTTGGAGGAAATGGGGATTGCATGAATGGGGGGAATGGCGTAAAGGTCCTTCCCGACTTGTTTGAATTATTTGTTGTGGGATTCTTTGTTTTTGTGGAGATTGCAGGATGCATGTTATGGAGTTATAAGGGGATGTGCAATAGAATGGTTTTTAGAATTATGTGAATTGTATGTAATTATTAATATGTAACTGTCTCACTGTTCCTATTCTATTGTTGATTTTTATAATAATATCTATAATTGTTGAACTGACTGATATATCTAACGATGGAAGCTCCTAATTATAGGAGAGGTGCTGTCAAAATTTTGTTAATTTTTGTGTGAGAATAATAGATTAAAAAATGTAACTATATTAAGAAAAACTTAAAAGGCAGTTGAGTTTGTTAAATAAAAGTTAAAGACTGATTGAATATATTTTAAAGACCAAATACAATAAATTTTTGACGATGGATACTCCTAATTATAGGGGAGGTGTTGTCGAAATTTTGTTAATTTTTGTGTGGGAATAATAGATTAAAATTATATTTGATAGTAGTAATTTGACGTCCTTAAAAAATTGTAGGGTCTTTGGTTTATCACAAGTGCAATGTTACCTTCAAACCGGTCATGGATGTACGATAGATTGCATCCTAATAGAGGGGAGATTAAGTCAGAGTTTTATAGTGGTGTTGAACAATTTATGAGGATAGCATATCAAACACAAAGGCAAAAGTTAGGTGTCCATGTAATAAGTGCAAATGTAGGAAGTATTTAGATGATAATACAATAAGGGCTCATTTGTACAAGTAGGGATTCATGCCTAACTATTGGGTTTGGACCGAGCATGGGGAGGTCCTTAATGCATGGAATCAAGTGGGTGTGTTTCAAACTCAAAGTAGTTCTGGTGGGATCCATATAACTCAGAACGATGTGGGTAATGTGCCGTGGGAGGATAACTTGGCTAGGCATCAAGAGATGATGTTTGATGCTGTTGGGCCTGAATTTGCTGCTTGTTATTCGCAGCTTTCAGTCGAGGAGCCCAACCAAGATGTCGCTCGGTTTTATAGTCTTGTAGAAGCAGCCAATCAACATTTATGGGAGGATTGTGTGCACTCTAAATTGTCATTAGCAGTTCAAATGTTGAGCATTAAGTCCGAAGGGAATCAAAACTAAAGTTCTTTTGATCAGTTGGCTGCATTGATAAGTGAGCTAAGTTCGAACCCTGATGTAATTCCAAAAGATTTTTATCAAGCTAAAAAATTAGTTTCTAAACTTAGGTTGAAGAAAATAAAGATTGATTGCTGCTTGAAAGGTTGCATGCTTTATTATAGAGATGATATTTCATTGACTAAGTGTAAATTTTGCCAAAAGCCTAGGTTTAAACCCAAGAGACGTGGAAGTGTGAGGTATAAGGATGTCCCTCAGAAAAGAATGCACTATCTGCTGTTAATCCCTAAACTCACAAGATCGTGTACGTCAATGAGCTCGGCTTCTCATATGAGGTGGCATAGTGAAAATCAGAGGGATGACGGTGTGATGACGCATCCATCACATGGTGAGGCATGGAAAAAGTTCGATCAATAGTATCCTGATTTTGCTTGTGACCCACAAAATGATAGATTGGGACTCTGTTCAAATGGATTTACTCCGAATAATCAATTTACCAAACCATATTCTTGTTGGCCTGTAGTTGTTACACCCTATAATATCCCTCCTGAAATGTGCATGAAAGATCCTTACCTGTTCTTAACATGTATAATCCCTGGCCCTGATAATCCAAAGAATAAGATTGATGTGTATCTTCAACCCCTAGTTGATGGATTGAATGAGTTGTGGTGTCAAGGTGTTCTTATTTCATAATGAGAGCTGCATTAACGTGGACCATCAATGATTTTCCAACTTATGGAATGTTATCTGGATGGATGGCCCAAGGCAAATTAGCATGCTCAATTTGAATGGAGGATACTAAAGCATTCACCTTGAAATATGGAGGAAAGAACTCCTGGTTTGATTGTCATAGAAGGTTCTTAGATTCTGATCATCTATATAGGCGAAGTAGATATGGCTTTAAACGAAATTGTGTTGACCATGATAAGCCTCCAGTTAGACTATGTGGCCACGAAATGTGGGATCGAGTTAAGGAATTCCCAAAAATAACAGAAGTTAGGAAGGTAGTGCGAATGCCAGGGTAGGGGTTATACCATAATTGGACAAAACAAAGTATTTTCTGGGAGTTGCCATATTGGAAGGATAATTTGGTGCGTCATTGTTTAGATGTCATGCATATTAAGAAAAATGTGTTTGACAACATTATGAATACTATATTGGATACAGATTAAACCAAAGACAACGACAAGGCAAGGTGTGATCTGGTTGAGTATTGCACGTGGCCTGATTTGCACTTATAAGAATTAAGAGATGGTCAGTTCTATAAACCAAAGGCCAAATATGCTCTGAGTTCCAATCAGAAACAAGTTGTTTGTCAGTGGCTGAAGGAATTGAGAATGCCCGATGGTTATGCTTCTAACTTAAGTAGGTGTGTCAATGTTGCCCAAGGTAAGCTTGTTGGCATGAAAAGCCATGATTGTCACGTCTTCATGGAGTGTTTGCTTTCAATTGCATTCAAAGAGCTACCTAATGTTGTTTGGAAGCCCCTAACTGAGCTTAGTCAGTATTTCAGGGATTTATGTTCTTCAACTCTTAGGGTTGATGATCTACTTGTCATGGAAAAAAATGTTCCCATAATTCTCTGCAAATTAGAGAGAATTTTTCCTCTTGGTTCTTTGACTCAATGGAAAACTTGCCCATACATTTGGCATATGAAGCACAGGTGTGTGAACCGGTTCAATACAGGTGGATGTATCCATTTGAAAGGGAAATAGGAGGGTTTAAAAGAATCGTGAAGAATAGGTCTCAAGTGGAATGATTAATATGTCAAGCTTATCTAGCAAAAGAGACTTCAAATTTTTGCTCATTTTACTTTCAGTCACATGTTCAATCTAGGAGAACTCGGGTTAGTCGTAACGACGATGGAGGGGAATGTTCTATTCCACCAACTTTGTCTATATTCAATTGACTTGGTTGAGCAGCTAGAAAGAGCATGGCTAGATAGCTGACTTCCTAGGAGTGGAATTCTGCACACTTACATATTTTGATAAATTGTAATGAGGTGCAACCATTCAGATTGTAAGTCAACAATTCTTTTTTTAGTGAAAGTTTTATGTTATGCATCTTTATAATAACATAAAATACTTTTAACAACAGATATTTTGAGCAATTGCACGGTCAAGATGCTCTTCAACAATTTTTGGATTGGTTTAGATTACATGTAAGTCCACTTGTTTAAGATTATGTAACCCAATATAACCCTGATGTTAATTTTGTTTGTTATATACTCCTAATTGGCACTTCAAACCTTATGTATGTAGGTTCATGATAAAAATAATGGTGTAACATGTCCCCACTTTTTTAATTTAGCTTGGGGGCCAAAAAATAAAGTAGTAAGTTGGCCTATGTACTATGTTAATGGGTACAAGTTTCACACAGTTGATTGGGGTGTGGGGAAAAAAACTGACAATACCAGTGTTTGTGTTAAAGGCGATACTGGGGATGGAGAATGTGATTGGTATAGTGTTGTTTAAGAAATCCTTGAGTTTGAGTACATTGATGACATCGTAAATAAATGTGTCCTATTCAAATGTGAATGGTATGATCCTACCCGACTTACTAAGACACGACAACACAATAATTACAAATTCATTGAAATCAATCACACCAGAAGATATAGAAGTTATGATCCATTCATTATAGCCCAAAATGCTAGACAGGTATATTATATGTCTTATCCTGGAAAAAGTAGGTCACAGTGGAGGGTTGTAAACAAGATAAAACCAAGAGGTAGGATTGAAATAGAAGAAGATATAAGTACAGATGCTTATCAAATAGATGATCCACCCACTTCAGTGGTAGTAATCAATACAGACAATCCTAAAAACCCTCTTTTGTTAACTACTGGGGAAGTTGACATAATTGAATGCACAAATAACTACCCAATCAGAAATCATGAAGATGAAATAAGTGCTAGTAGTGCTGATAATTGACCTAGTGATCAACAACAGAGTGATGATGAAAACAACCTTGCACTTTTAGATTAACTTAGGTGTTTAATATTATATACAATATTATTATGAAATTATAATAATTTTCTAATTTAGTAATTTTTTTATTGACTACTTTTAATTATTTCAGTATGGTTGGTAGAGACAGAGAACGATCTCGGAAGGTTAGTTTACCCACCACCATTTCCGTCACCGCCCCTCCCACCACCCCCTGCTCGCCTCGCCTTTTTATTATCGCCTCCCACCACCTCTCAAGCATCGCCTTCCACCACCTCTGCCACTGTCCTTTCCACCACCTCCCTTCCATTACCTCTACCTCAGTCCCTACCATTAGCACCCCAGGCTTAAGGATAATGCCCACTCTTGGGTATGCCAGGCCCCGACCTCCCTCGTTTTCACACCTATAGCCTACTCACATTAGTGATCCCTTCCCTAACCCTACCACTGCCCCTAGCCTTCCCAACGCTCTAGCCCTATCATCGCCTTACTCCCACCAGATCTGATCAGACTCCTCCTTCTTCCACTGGGTCACAAGCATGGGATGCATATGGGAGGCCCCTTGGCCCTGATGGCAGGCCACTTGGGGCTAATGGTAGACCACTCTACCAGATCAGGCCGGACAGTAAAGACAAGTAAGTTGAATTTGTTTTTTATTACATTATAGTTTTACATTGCTTATGAGAATTAAATCATTTTGATAGTTTTGTGATTTATTTTATCTATGTAATAGTTTTGAGCCATTTGCACCGACTTACCATAGGATCACGGAGGTTATATAGAGTCGATATAACCATCCGTGGCCCACATGGAGTGACATCCCACAGACCATCAGGGAGTCATTTTGGGAGGACTGGAAGGTAATTCTATGATTTATTTGCTTTTATTAAAATGTATGTTTATACAATTTAATTGTATGCTTATATATAATAACTTGTATGCTATGCATTTTGTATGCAGAAATCCTTTTACATTGGCCCCGAGCATGAGCCCGCAATGAAGAGGGCTTGGAAAATTATATCCTCCAAGCGACTGCGGGATATGTTTCATGCTATCCGGAAGGGGCAAATGAGTAGCTCGTGGCTGGGGGATGCCACACTCAGTGAGATGCAACGCTATTGGGCCAGCGACCCAACCTTTATAGATAGGTCGACTAAGGGGAAAACAAACCGAGCCTCACAGAAAGGCGGGTCGCTGCACACTGGTGGGTCGAGCACCCAGGAAGGAACCCGCAAGCATTTGGTAATTTTTTAATCTTTATAAATTTTATAGTAACATTTACTATATTTGAATTGTGGCAAATACTATATGCATTTGACTTTATTATACAGGCAAGGGAGTTGAGCCACCCTCCGACATAGGACGAGCTATTTCGGGAGACCCACACCCAAAAGGGTGTGCAGAGGGATGGTGATGAGCCTGGAGAGGTCTGGGTGGATACTCTCTCCGAGACGACCTATGTAAGTTTGAATTTGTACATAACTTTACTTAAATTTTATTATTATTTTCATTTGTCATAATTATTACTTACAACGATGATTATCTTTTTTCCCTTACAGTGCGAGTTTTACTGACCTCTGGGAGCAGGCACAGACCCAGGTGGCTGAGGCTAGGCCCAATGCTGACATTCCTCCTCCTTCAACCGAGGAGGATGTCTGGGCCTAGGTGGTTGGTGGCCCTAACAAAGGCCGCGTATAAGGGATGGGGTACTATCTTGAGAGTATATCCCCATCCTCCGCCACTAGGTCAGCTACTGGGAATGATGCCTTGACGGAGCATGTGCATGCCTTCAACCAGGAGCAACAGCAGTAGGCACAGCTCATCTACCTACAATAGGAGCAGCAGGCACAGTTGATCCAGCAGCAGCAAGAGCAGCAGGCACAGTTCCTTCAGCAACTCCAGGAGCAACAGGCAGGCCAGATAGCTTTGGAGCAGGAGTTGAGAGAGATCCGAGAACTTGAGCTCTTTTTGGAGTGCCAGTAGCAGGAGCTAGCGAAGAAGGAGAAGGCTCAGCTCTGAAACATGCAGCAGTAGGTTACTGCACATATAATGAGCTTCTTCCAAGGCATGCAGGCTTCAAGATCCTCTAACTCTAGCAAGACGCTCCCCCAGACCCCATTCCCTCATATTCCACTCCCATCCATTGATGAGGGCCAATCACAGTAGGAAGGGGTAGATGATGATGATGGTCCTGATGATGATAATGCTGCTGACGATGCTGACGCCCAAGACTTTAGCTAATTTTTATTTTTCTTCATTTTTCTTCCATTCTGGATTTTTTTTTTTACATTTATTATGATTTTTGATTTGCGTATATTTTATTTAATCAGTTTAATTTATTCTTTTTATCAATTTATTATTTTCTTATTTAATATCATTTTAATTGATAATTAGGTATTTATATATAAATAAATATATAATTAATAAATTGGTAAAAGAAAATTATTTTTTAAAAAAATTTATTATTACCGATGGGTAAAGCCGTTGGTAATATGGATTATTTATTTATAATAAAATTACAGAAAAATAAACACCCGTTGGTAAAATTATGCCCTTAACAATTCGTTGACACCTTTTATTTAATTGTATCGACGACTATTAATCTAGATGTTTTTCGGTAAAGGCGTAGATAATAACTGACGGGTTTTCCTGTACCGTCAATAATATTTATTGACGCCCTCATCACCGATGGCTCCGTACCCGTCTGTAAGGCCGTCGATAAAATTGATGACCGTCGGAAAACCCATCGATAAAGTCGTCGAAATACCATGCATTTTTAGTAGTGTCATATGACATTTTAATAACTTTTAATCCTAACTATTCATATATAGTTATACGGCGTAAATTTACTCTTCTCATCATTTTTATATAAAATCACTCTTCTCACTATATACATTCTCTATATATGTATTGATGAGCTCTCTATATATGTATATAATAAACTCATATGATCTAATATTCGTGTAAAAAATTGTTAAAAAAAATGAAGGTTTTCGATAAAAATTATCAAAGAATTGTGGTGTGCTATTTTCTCTGGATAAATTCATGAGTAATATACCATCCCCTCGTTTCATAATAATGGTTGGTTTTAACATTTTTGTTTTCCAAAATATTTGTCTATTTTTAATATCTAGGTAATATTAATTTTTTTTCTCCATTTATAGCCTTAATATAAATGTATTAGTTAAGTATTCAATATATTTATTAAAATGAGTAATAATAACTAAATGATAATAATTTTATAATTTCATATAATTTTCTATATTTACTGAGATTTCTTTTGTCTTCCTTAATATGTGTATTATTTAATTTTTAGCTGTTATTATAAAACTGATAAAGCGTTTGACAGCAAGTTGCACTAAATGAAGAGCAAATATTGTCAATAGAATTACTGACAACAATATAAGCTATTCGTTATGGTCTGCAGTATCAATGGATTTTTCCCCAGTAATTTTTATTTTAGTTATTATGATGATAATATACCAACAGAAATGCCGTCAACAAAAGAAAAATAACTTAACGGCGAAGTCACACATTACTTTGTAATATATATATATATATATATATATATATATATATATATATTAAAAATTAAATTTTATTGATGTAAATTGTCAACAGAAAAATCCATCGCCATATTTGAATTTTATGAACGTTAGCGATAGCGCTGCTTCGAAATAATTTCAAGTTATTTAAATACAAATTTTTAGTGTTCATAAGGACTAATGAAACAATGTGCTTCATTGATTGCATTACTAATGAAAATTTGTCGGTACTGCAGAGACTGGGTGCTAAAAAGAATGACACTTGCTTATTATTGCTTATTTCACTTTTTCACTCATTCTCTCTCACTGTCTACCCCATGTTGTCATGATCTGATTTGATCATAACCAGCATGGGAGAAACTTGGTCCCCAAATAAGTCTATAGGTAATGTGACTAGCTAACATGCACAATAAATATAATTTTGTTCCAAAAACTTAAGTTTGACATAAATTCTCAATTCTAATAAATCAATTTAAATAGGAATTCATAAATTTGAGTTGCTCCAAAACATGACACTTGATAAATATGTATTTGTATACATATTATGTATCCGATTCTTAGTGTCTTAGCTCTCTTTCATGCTAAATTTTATGTATTTGCATCATATTTGAGTTTGGACATTGATTTGAGCATTAATAAGAATTTTCTATATAATTATGCTTATGAAGCAATTCTATATAATGCATATAACTAGAGTTATAGATCTCTAAAACTTTTATTCTTTGGCTTGTAGGAAATCTAAGAGGATTATCTACAATTTTTATGCCATGCACGAAAGTGGGATTAGAAGTCTAACTAGTCAAAATAAGCCTAGAGTTAGAACTAAGGTGTTGAATTTCCTGACTAGGTATGCTTCAATAGTCAGAGCATATCTCTCTCATCTAATGTCTAAATAAGGAAAATAAGGTGTCCATTATGAAGAGAAGAAAAAGATGTATAATTTCACGAAACACCAACAGCTAGTTCAATCGTTTTAGGGGTCAAAACTTAAGCAGATTCATTGTAGCAAATAAGAGTCACTACAACAAGCTTCTGAAGATTTGTGACGCTATTGTGTGTGTTTTAATGAGTTTCTTGGTCTTTAAATGATCCCTAAGCCCTTGGAACACAGAGACATTACACACTTAATATAGCTTAGGTTAGAGTAATTGTAGACTCTTTTTGTCTTCTCTTTCTCTTCATCTTCTCTTTCCATCTCCTCCTTCTTCCTCCACCTACCTCTCCCCTCTTCTTCACTTATCTTCTTCTTCACCCCCTCTCTTATTTACTTAGGTTAGGCTTTGTTTTCTATTTTTGTTATAGTTTGAATATGAAGGAGTAAGTTTATTGTTAGCTCCAGAACCCTTCAGAAAGCTTTATAGCTTAAGTTTTGAGTGATAACAAAGCAAATTTTATTAAAATGTTTTGAAGAATGGACTAATGTTTTACTTGAATTGCTATAGCATTTAAACAAGACTATTCTCGTAATATATAAGTTCGATCAATGAGATATTTTTCACAATGTCATGTTTTAACATGGTTATAATCTCATTCAAAAAGATTTAGAATTTTAATGATGTGAAAAATGATTCTAAAAGTGAACTTGAGTATGCTAAATACACGAGAAAGGAATTTCAAGTTTAGAAACCAAGTTTAGATCTTTAGAAAGAAGTTCACAGATTCAGAAAATGCTACATCAATGAAGAAGACAATTTTTCCTAAAGCAAGTCATGATCATAGTCTTCAATCATGATAAGAAGATCACTATCAAGATGAAACTAAAGCAAAGAAGATCAACAAGAAGATCAGAAACTGAGGAAGTGCATCAGAAAGCATGCATATTCAGAAACCGTCCTTACTTTACAAAAAAAGGAGGGAAAATTCAAAATTCAAATTGAGTCAACTCCCAAAAAAGGCTGATAGTGATATATTACTTTTACACTTGGTTAACTATCCCATCTTTTGGAAGAAAAAGTTCAAAAACCACATCCAAAAAGTAAAAAGCAGTTTTTGAAGCTTCACTCAGAAACCACATTTGACAATGGATTCTGTAACTATAAAACTAGCTTTGACACATCCATGCTACTCTTCTAGGGGACAGCTTCTAAGGACACAAAAAGAAGTTAAAGCACGATTCAACCCCGTTTCTCATGCTACTTTCAACCTACAATTGACATAAGAACTTAGGCCTCTAAGGGATTGAGCATTCAAATGAGTACAGAGGTAAAGATCCTGAGGATATATGGCACACAACATACTCATTGTAGAAGGACATTCCATAAATAGACCACCATTCTTTGATGGTGAAGACTATGCCTATTGAAGGGATAAGATGGACTTGTTTATTAAATATATAAGTCTTGACTTGTGGGAAATTCACTCCTATGGAAGAGGTTCCAAGAGATAAAGATGGACCCTCTACTTCAAGAGATATTCACAAGAGCAAATGGATAAAGCAACACAAAGCAAGAGTTTAGTTGAACTCTAAAGCTAAATATTTGCTCACCTGTTGTGATACCTTAGGTACACGTGTCTTTGGACAAGTTTCGTACTGTTCCAGGGTCTCCTGGGACCTACCCATGTTACCAGGAAGGCCCCAGGTACTTAAAAAACTCTTGAGTGCTGAAATTAGCTAAACTGTCACCGTTATAGCGGTCCAGAACCTCTATAGCTGTCATAATGTGGGAAATGGGGGGTTTGGGGTAGTCTAAGGACCGTTATAGCAGTCGTAAGTGAGCCTTGATTGCTATAGCGGTCCCCTAGGAGTATGAACAGTGTATAACGGTGTCATTTTACTTACAAGACACTCCTTACCCCTATAAAACCCTATTCTTTGGATTTCTTCCCCAAAATCCGATTTCTCTTTACTCTCAAACCCCTTTCTCACCTCTTTTCTCAATCCCATTCAAGTCTAGCTCCCCCAAGTCATCAAGGTATATTTATGTTGATAGATTTTGTCTTTGTTCTTCCTATTCTTTCATGTTTTTGGTTTGGGTTATGGTTTTCTCTCGTTGTTATCAAGTGGAGGTGCTCCCCCAATATTGTTAGAGCTAGATTAGAGGTATTTAGAGATTAGTGGAGACTAATCTTGAGTCAATGTTGCTCTATGACATTTGTTGGTGCCATTCCATGCTTTGGAGGTCTAGTTGATAGTGCCCACATACTCCTAGCTCTAAATGATGAGTGGATTCAAGCTCATGGCCTTAGTTTTGCCATTATAATTATATTTGATGCATGATGATTGTTGAGCATGAAAGTAGAGATGAAGGTATATATGATTTGGATTTTACAAGTTATAGCAAAGAGTATGATTTTGAGTATGGAATGAAAATGTGTTTTAGAAAACCATGAGACCACGACTAGTACATTGTATATTATGGAAATGTTTTATATAAAACTCTAAGAAATTCATTTTGAGAAATATGATTAAGTTGTTATTATCCACATGTTTCAAGAGTTATAACATAAGTTTACTAAAATTATGGAACACATTTCATGGATTTCCAATATTGCCATGTTTTACGAGATGTCAGAAAGCTTTTAGAGAATCAATTAAGCTACTTTGGCAAGAATTTCAAACAGAGATTCTATATTATAATGTTAGAGATTTCATGATTTTGAACCTTTCCATTTCAATATATGATATTAGAGTTATTAAGTTATAAAAAGAGGTTGTCTTGAGAAATGAGATTTTAGAAATTCAGTTTTTGTGATATTCCAAAAATATGGAATTTAGCATGACTTGTAGTGATTGCCAGATACGTATTCTATAAGCTTGAAATCAGAATGCCTACAAGCGGGTAATCCCCTGGGCATAATTTCATAGTCATAATTATGCTAAAGTCAGGTTACTAGAGTTGTATGAGTCCAAAGCTTTTAAAGTTTCAAAAGTTTTCATATTTAAATAGTTTTGTAAAGAGCTAGAGTATGAGTATGATTGTATCTAGAGATTTAATAAGTTATCTTGATAATTTCAAAGATTAAAGTCATTATGTCTTAAACATTATGTCTGAAAAAGTTTAATGCCCAGATTAGAGTATATAACAGAGATTTAGAGAAAACAATATGTTTGTTGTTTTAGAGACTAGAAGGTAGCTATAGATAAATAGGCAGTGAATTAACGGCTGAACTTCATTAACCTTGGTACCAAGTTGTCCTGAGAGGACAATCTCATAGAGCAAAGAATGGGACCTAGTTGGGTGTCCAAGAGATCAGAGACCTTGTTATGCCATGGTTGACATGCATAACTAGAGATTCCTGTTTCTTTATTAGAGTACTGTTAATTATATTTTAAGAGATTTTTTATGTTTATCAGTTGATTTAAGAGATATTATTTATATGAGAAATGATTTTCTTGTTAGAGTAAGAATTTAGAGATGTTTTTCTATGAATTTATGAATACAGAGATATATTTTCTATGAGATTATGTACATAAATACCAAATGATTTGTGATTATTGCATGTATATTGTATTATGGTATACTCCTTGGTTGTCCTATGTGGGTGATGGATGAGAGCTCATTCACTGAGTCTGTTGACTCACCCTTCTCCTTTCCTCCTCATAGATGCAGGTACAGATATAGCCTAGACTTTGATTTGGTTGACGCAGTTGTTTTTCAGGGGTGTGTCTTACTTTGGAGTAAGGCATAGTTTAGAGTCTTGTTAGAATAGAGTGCTCCAGCAGATGTACCAGTAGGATCCGAACCATGCATTATTTTTAGATTATGTATTTAATTTCAGTATTCGGAACAATGATGTATTTGTTTTCAGTTTATAAGTATGGATTTGAAATTGTAGAGTTTGATTAGAGTATATGCTATAAACCAAAGATGTATTTATGATTCAAATCACATGTTTTTAGAGTATGATTAAGAGGTTTTCAAAGCTTCATATATCAAGTATTTCAGTTTTATATTTCCAGATATAAAGTCTAAATAGATTTTTAAATGAAGATATAATTTCAGAACAAAAAGTATGTTATTTTTTGCATATAGAGAGAGACTCAGAGGTCACGAGGCTTACATGGGAATGAGATTCCTCACCTGTCAGTCACGTTCCCCAGTTGGGTCGTGACACTTGTGCACTAAGTAAAGCTAAATATGACAAAATCATTGCTTGTGACATAGCAAAAGAAATCTAGGATAGACTACACATGGTACATGAAAGAATATACCAGGTCAAGAAGACCAAAATAAGTATGTTGGTCTATCAATATGAAATGTTCAAAATGACTGAGTAAGAGAGTATTGATGACATAACCCCTATGTTCATGAACATAGTAAACCATCTCAAAGGTTTAGGTAAGAAATACTTAAACTCTGGGATAAAAAGATAAAGATCTTGAGAAGCCTTCCTTCTAAATGGCTTTCCAAAGTCATAGCCATCACTAAAGCTAAGGATCTTTAAACCCTTAGCTTAGAAGCCCTTATTAGGTCCCTAAAAGCCCATGAGGTTATACTCTTTGAAGTTCATGGTGAAGCTATGAGAAGAATAAATCTATTGCCTTGAAGTCCTTTTACTAGAAGCAAATTGAAGGTAAAGCAATAAAATTTGCTGAAACCTCTGAAGAAGAAGAAGACTTAGGAGAGGAGTTTGATGAAGAAGATGTAGATGAGATCTTCATGCTAGTGGGGAAGATGTCCAAGGCTTAGAAGAGTAGAATCAGAAAAAGGAAGGGTTCCAACCTTAGAAATGATAAGAAAGGCAAGGGAAAGATGAAGAATGTAAGTTGCTATAATTGTGGTGAGAAAGGACATTCAAAACATATTGTCCCAAGCTCAAAGGTCTATAAAAGAAGTTTTCTCCTAAGAAAAAGGGGATGCTTGACACTTGGAGTGACTTAGAAAAAGATAAGGAAAGATCATAAAGTCAAGACAAGCTTGAAGATGTAGCCAATCTATGCTTCATGGCTGACTACACTTTTGAAGAAGAAACAGAGGTAAATAAACCTTCAGAAACCGAGCTTTCTTATGATGATCTTTTAGATTTATATGATGAGTTTCTTGAAAATCCTTAGACCTTAACTTTTTATTATCTCTCTCTTAAAAAGAATCATCAGAAAACCGCCTTAGAGCTTAGAAAGTGAAAACTAATTTTGAAAACTTGAGGCTTAAGAAAAAAGAAATACAAAGAGAAAATAATTTTTTAAATATAAAACTTTAGTCCTTGGGAATGATGTTAACGACAAAGATCTAAAAGCTCCAAAAGAAATTTCTGAACTTGAAAAAACTACAAAGCTTCTCAAAATTAATTTAAAAAAATTGGTGAATGGCTTTAAGAATTTGAATATGATGGTTGGTGGTCAGAGACCTTACATTCAAAAAACAAGATTAGATATACAAATGCATTAGATGAAAAAGCTAAAGCAAGGTTATCAAAGGAAATTAAGGGTAAAATATCTTGTAACTTCTGTCACAAGAAGGGGCATCAACCTAATAAATGCCTTATGAAAAAAAATAGTAAAACAGATTAGAAAACTTCCCCCTAAAACATAAAACAAATTGGAAAACCTCCCCCAAAGGCAACTAACTCCCATGAAAGTGTGGGTACCTAAAAGCTATCTTTGTTACAATTGTGTCTAAGAACGCACATTAATAAAGACAACAAATGGTACATAAATAGTGACTACTCCAGACACATATCAGGAGGTAAGAAATGGTTTAGAAATTGAGGCAAAAGAACTCAAGTTCTATAAAATTTGCTGATGGAGGTAAAGCCAAAGTCACAAGCATTGGAAATGTTAGACAAGCTCGCAAAGTTTGATCCTAAGTCTGATAATGAAATTTTCTTAGAGTATTCTTTAGTCTCTAAAGCTTATAGGATATATACTAAAATTCAAAAAATACAAAAAGGACTTTCCTCATGATCTTGTGGGTTTGGAAGAAGATCTTGAGGAGCTGAGTCTCAAGGAGTCTTCAGAAAGCAAGAAAGAGAAAGCATAATCTTCAGAGAGTGAGCTCTAGAAAGGAAAAACTTTAGAAAGCTTACTCAGAACATCAAAGCCATCGAAAGTGATATTTCTAAACATGAAAAAGAACAAGCTGAAAGTTAAAGAGATACTGTAGACCAATAAGGAAACGAAAACTACAAAGGAGTTTATGACTTAAGAGTAATTCTCATAATCAAGTCCTTGGGGATATTTCAAAGGGTGTCAGGACAAGATCATCCCTCAAAAATGAAACCAATTATTCTTTCATATCCACCATAAAACCAAAATGTATTGAAGATGCTTTGAATGACCAAAGCTGGATGGAAGCTATGCAAGAGGAACTAGAGCAATTCAGGAAATGCAAAGCCTAGATGCTTGTGGAGAAACCTAAGGGAAAAACCATTATTGGCACCAAGTAGATGTTTAGAAACAAGTTGGACGAAGCTGGAAAGGTGATAAAAAGTAAGGCAAGATTGGTGGCACAAGGTTATAATCAATAGGAAGGGATTGATTATGATGAAACCTTTGCACCAGTAGCAAGGTTTGAAGCCATCAGAATTCTACCTGCTTTTGTAGCCTTCAATGGATTCACTCTATACTAAAATGGATTCCTTTTTGAAAAAAGTTATGTAAGGCAGTTTCTAGGATTTGAGAGTGAAACCCTTTCTGACCATGTCTTTAAGGTAACAAAGGCACTTTATGGTCTGAAATAGGCTCCTAGAGCTTGGTATAAAAGACTGAGTACTTTCTTACTTAAGAATGGGTTCAAATGAGGTAATATTAACACAACTCTATTTACTTTACTAGATAATCACTTCCTGATAGTCCAAATATATGTTGATGATATTATATTTGGTGTTATTGATCATTCTCTATGTGAAAGTTTTCTAAACTCATGCAAAGTGAATTTGAGATGAGCATGATAGGGGAACTTAAAGTTCTTTTTGGGATTTCAAATAAAACAAAAAAAATAAGAAATCTTGATTCATCAAGAAAAATATACAAAAGAGCTCTTAAAATGGTTTAACATGGATCAAGCAAAACCCATAAGCACCATATGTATCCATCTCAAGTCATTAATGCATATGAGAATGATGAGAAAGTATCAGAAAGCAATTATAGATGAATGATTATTTTGCTTCTGTATCTTACTGTAAGTAGGCCAGACATTAATTAAGTATAGGTATTTGTGCTAGATTCCAATCTAACCTGAAGCAATCACACTTAACTATTGTCAAAAGAATTCTGAGATATTTAATTGGTATTACTAATCTTGGTTTATGGTATGAGAAATGTACATCTAGCATGATTATAAGTTTTTTGTGATGTTGACTTTGCTAGAGATAGAGTGGACAGAAAAAACACAAGTGGATGTTATTGTTTCTTTGGATAATGCCTCATCACTTGGTTATGCAAAAAACAAAGTACAATAGCTCTCTTAACAGCTAAAGCTGAATATGTTGCTGCTACAAACTACTGTACTCAAATGCTTTAGATTAGAAACCAACTGGAGGATTATCACTTGAGGTATTCCAAGATCCCTCTCTTATATGTAATACCAGTGCTATTAATCTTGTTAAGAACCCAATTCAGCACTCTAGATCTAAACAAATTGACATAAAACATCACTTTATTAGAGATAATGTTCAGAATGGTGATGTTGAGCTAAAGTTTATGAATACTGAGGATCAAACATTTGACATATTCTCCAAACCATTGGCTTAGGATGGCTTTTTTTATTTGAAAAAACCATCAAACCTTAAAAGCTTTTAAAACATGCATGCATACATCACACTTTCTGGAGTCCCCCAAATAAGACTCTGATCTGAAGCCTCTAAATAAGACCATTAAGAAAAGTTCAGAAAGTCAATTTGCAAGGTCTGAAAGTGAATCAAAGGTTCAAAAATTGGGTTAGAAATTTATGAGTTTAGAATATGGAGGACTATTTAGAAAATGACTCAGAAAGTGAAATGAAGACTCAGAAACTACACTTCAGGTTTAGGCACCACTTTTGGTTTCTGAAAAGTTATTAATGGCAGAATCAATACCACCTTTTTATTTTCTCTCTCCCATGTTGTGTTCGTTTCTACTCCTTTTGTCACTTCAAATTAATAACTCCCTATACCTCAAACCCTTCATATAAAAACCCTTCATTTTCAACCTCAAACACTTTTCCAAAACCATTTCATGTTCTCTACAAACCCTTGCTCCCTCAACCTCTCCTTATCATAAGCCTTCAATGCCAAAACTATTCTCCAAACTCCAGATTAATGGCTGAAGAAATAAATTTAATTGCCTAGCTACCAAGACAGAAACATTTCATATGTACAATGAGCTATTGATGCAAGAACACTATGCCAACAACTTTTCACTAAGAAAAGTTGCACCAGGAAAATGCTAAGGAAAGAACTGTTGAATAAGGTCCCTATTCTAAAAGAAGTCTTCTCCTTCCAAGGTTAGAAAGACTTTTGTGGAAATCTCTGATAGAGTATTTCCAGGAATGGTGAATACCTTCTGCTCCTATTTAGAAAGAAGTTTAGAATCTATACTCTAGACCACCATTAGAGACGGCTTTTTGGAAGTTGGACTTTCAGGGTTGTCCAACATTGTCAAAGCACCAACTGTAAGAGTCACATGCTGGGCTCAAGGATCTTGGCTTCAATCCCTTGGTGTTAGTGCAAAAGATGTTTCTAGGTATCTTACTAGCATTTCTAAACAAAAGCCTAGTGAGATTACAACTAGAATGTTGAGTACAAGAGCCAGAAAGATTTTTACTGTGGTTCAGTTTACCATCATACCAAGATTAAGAAGCACAAATATGCTATTTGGCATGGATTGCATATTGTTTTACTGTTTACTAGCCAAGAAAAAGGTGTCTGCCTAGGCTGATCATGGATTTCATGCATAGTACAATCACCAAAGATAAAAGAAAAACCATTACTGTTCTATATAGAGTGTTGTGACAAGGATTTTTCAGTACATGAGATACTCTCTTGCTGATGAGTGGTATGAGCTTGTGGTGGGCAATAAGTTTACCATGACTTCATCCAAGATCATGAGGAAGAAGACTGGTGCTGTGAAGACAAGTGCCAAGAGGCACAACTCTAGAATCAGAGGTGAGAAAGTGAAGAAAGTTGCAGAAGAAGCAAAGAAAGAAATACAAAAAGGAAAAAGAAAGATAAAAATCGTTCCCATTGAGAGTAATTTAGAGGACATTGAAGAATCTAAGGAAATAGAATCGATGGAAGTCCCTTTTAGATCAGAAAGAAGACGAAAGCATAGAGAGGACAAGAAGTACAAAAAAGTAGCCTTCTAAACCCTTAGAATCTGAGGACTAACCCTTAGAGAGTAAAGAACCAAAAAAAAAAAAAAAGAAATTTCCTAACAAGCTACCCATCCAAAGGCAGGATATTGAGTTCAAATATAGAAACTTACCTAAGGATGTTCCTAAGGCTACTTTGATTCTAATGGATATGCTTGATATAGAACATGCAAGAGTTCCTATTGAGGACAAGGCTTACTTTGAGGAGGAGGAGGAGGAAACATAATAAATTCTCCAAGAGAAAAGGAAGCTAGAGGAGGCTCAGATAGCTGAAAGGGCCAAGGGGATTCAAAGCTCCAGTAAAAAAAGGTCAAAATCAACTGTCCCTGAACCCTTTGTTGTGATAGAGGAGCAACCTTCAATGCCTATGACCCAACAATTTGGGTACACCTATTTTCCCATTTCTATTGCACCTCCAAGAAGCCAATCTCCTTCAAAAAATAGCTTAACAACAGAATCCACCAATGCTTTAGAAGCTGCCTGTGCTGCTCTAGATAAAGTCATTGAGGAATCAATGGAGCCTAAGAAAGCAGCTGATGCTGAAGTTGAGAAAACAAGCTCTAAGATTCTAGAATCCATTCCTAAGGGTGATTATGATGATTCCTTAACCCTTAAACAAATGTTGAAATCCATGTGCAAAGACATGGAAGAGGAATCTCATCTTGAAGGGGAGAGTTTTGAGGAGCTAAAATCTCATATGAGTGAGTTATCTCATGTCTTGGAGCCCATTATGGAAGATCTTGAGGATAAAGAACCTGTTGAGCCCTCCATTGCTATAATTTTGAGGAGTATACCTCAACCTCCACCACCCATCAAAATAACTTCCTTGGAGGAGGATGGAGGATCAAAAACAAGTTCTCACCCAGAGGAAGTCTAGGCTCTTCATGCTATTGAAGATTCTACTACTCCACCTGCTGATCACACTATGTTATTCCTACTACTCTAATTGCCAATGCTACTGCTGCTATAAAAATTGAGCCATAAGAAGTTCAAGATTCACCAAGCTTTGGGGATACTGTTCCTTTAGACATTCTAGAACCAACACCCAAGGCTGCCCCATCATCAACAATTCACTTACCCAACCAACCTCAACCTGAGCCCCCATCAAGTCTCATAGAAGTCTAGCTCTTACTACACAACCAAAGAGACATGGCTGCTAGACTAGATAGAATTGAAGACTCCAATAAGGATCTTGGTACCCAGCTTATAAGGCATGAAGATTTGCTCCTGCAAATTCTTCATGAGCTGAAAAGAGGAAGAGGGGCCAGTGATGGTATGACCTCATGCACACCCTTTTACTGATGACAAAAAGGGGGAAAAAGTAAGAGAGAAAAACCTTTTGTCCAGAGAGTCAAGGGGTCAAGCTGAGAGGGAGCTTTAGAGCTTCAGAAAGTGTTCTAGTGTTCCACTTCATGCATATCATCATTTTGTTTTTTACTTTTGGATCATATTTTTATTATTTCTTTTGGAACAATTCCTTATAAGTATTGAATATTCATGGTTACTATCATTTATGCTTTGATACTTTTATTATGCTTTAGTACCTTCTTAACTTATGCTCTGTGGCTTTACATTATTGATGCTTTGATGTGATTCACAAAGCTAGAAAATTATGCTCTGATATATATATATATATATGTTTATATGCTCTAATACACATGTTTATGCTCTAAGACATATATCTCAGAAACCATGTACTTGTTCTAAAAAATGTGCAAGTATGCTCTGATACATATGTTTAGAGTTTAGTTCTTATGCTCTGAAACAAAGGTTTATATGCTCTGGCATATATATTTCAAAAAATCTTGTTTCGTTTACAATTATCAGTTTTATGTTTTAAACTGTTACTTACATGTGTAAAAACTGATATTGATTCCCTAAGAAAAATGATAGTTCTGAAAAAAAAAACTTGGAAGAGATTATGCTAAGTTATGAGTTCTGACATAGGATAAGTCACAATAGTTATCATTTTAACTCTAATATTCTACTTGATTAAATTTAGAAAGTAATAATTCTCTGATAGAAAATCATTTTCAAAGACATCTCTAATTCTAGTTATTTAAGGTTGTTATGTATCTTGGCAAAATCAACGAGAAACCTTAAGATTAGCTACTTTCTGAGAGACTATATAATCATATTTATCATATTTTGAAAGAACCTTTTAAGTCCTGATACAAGGTTCCAACTTTGAAAAGTTTTTCAAAATATTCTCTAAAAGATTTTCTCAGAATTTGATTTGTCATCATAAAAAAAAAGAGATTGTTAGTTTCAGAACCCTTTAGAAAGCTTTACTGCTTGTGTTTTGAGTGAGAACAAAGAAATTTTGAAGAATGAACTAATGTTTTACTTGAGTTTCTATAGCATTTAAACAGGACTATTCTCATAATATACAAGTTCAATCAATTGGATATTTTTCACAATGTCATGTTTTAACATGATTGTAATCGTATTCAAAGAGATTTAGAATTTTAATGATGTGAAAAATAGTTCTAAAATGAACTTGAGTATGTTAAATACACGAGAAAGGAATTTTAAGTTCAGAAATCAAGTTTAGATCTTCAGAAAAAAGTTCACATATTCACAAAGTGCTATATCAATGAAGAAGACAATTTTTCCTAAAGCAAGTCGTGATCATAATCCTCAATCATGATGAGAAGATTACTATCAAGATAAGATTGAAGCAAAGAAGATCAGCGATAAGATTAAAAACTCAGGAAGCACATCAGAAAGCATGCGTATTCAGAAACCATGCTTAATTTATATAAGGGGAGGAAAAATTTACAATTCAAATTGAGTCAACTCCCAAAAAGGGTTGATAGTGACATATTTCTTTTATACTTGGTTAATTATCCCATATTCTAGAAGAAAAAGTTCAAAAATCACATCTAGAAAATAAAAAGTAGTTTTTGAAGCTTCACTCAGAAACCATATTTGATAATGGATTCTGCAACTGCAAAAGTAGCTCTAACACAGCCATGCTACTCTTCTAGAGGACAGCCCCTAAGGACACAAAAAGAAGCTAAAGCATGATTGAACCCCCTCTTCCTGTGCTGCTTTCAACCTACATTTGTAACTTAAGGATTCTCCAAGTCCCAAGGGTTTGTCTTAGGCTTACATATGAATATATGGTTTGGTTTCTTGATTTTCCTTCTCTTACATTCCTCTTATTCCTCATGTATTTATATTGATTGATTATAATATGTGAATGTATTATCAATGGGTGGAATAAATCTTGATTTTGTATGCTAATTCATGATTATGGGTTGATGCAAAATTGGGATAGTTGACTAGGCATGAGTTGATTGATTAATTAATGAATACTTGGTTAGCTTAGGAAATTAGGATTAATTCTTGGTTGAGATTAGGCTAATCCAGTTAGTGCTCAAGTTAGTACATGCATTAAGGATTAAGATCTTAATTACTTAGGTATTGTCTACTAGCTAAATGCTTAGTGGTTGATGGACTGCTAAGCAAATTGTGGCACTAAGGTTGGGTGATTATATTATTTTAAGCACAAGTTAGTCACCTACCATGTGTTTGATGAAATGATAAAACGTTATTTATTTTTGGTCAGGGTGCATGTCATGTTATGAATGCGGTTAATTGTCTCTCTTTAATCTGTTGGCCCCCTCGAGAGAAATCTGGGTTTTTTATGGTCATCGAGCTACTAGTGGTTGGGCTGCTTTGGGGAGCCTGAGCCGGGCTGCAGGCTTGTTACATCAGTTCAATCCAATTTTTCATCCAAATTACTTTATGTCCGTTTGATTTCTACTTTTTTTTCTTGTTTTTTAACTTTTGTCTACAATTAATTATTTATTATTTACGATTTCACGAAAGATACACTGAAAAAAAATATATTATTTTCTATTTTTATTTTATGTTTCCACCATTCATTAATAAAATTCTAAAGAATAAAAAAAATTAAAAACAAAAGCCAAACACACTGTATTTTAGTAGTCATTTTCTGTCTGTGACGAGGATAACATAACCGAGCGCACGATTTGTTGTATTGAGAAACACCAAAATAATTAGTGAAGTCTTGTCGATGTTTTTCGTTAGAAGCTTTTTAGTTTCCTTCTCGCGAATTACACAAGTAAAAAGGAAATGTTGATAAAGAACTCGTAATTACTGTAAAATTGGATAATATATAGCTTGCTATTAAACCAACTTGACTTCCCTTGAAATCCACACCACATAGAGTCATTTTGGTATCAAATTTTTAATCAAAGAGAAAACGTGGAATATAGTCTTACGATGAAAAGTATATGGTTGGCCAATGCATGGCTCAGCGACTCAGATCGAGGGAAAAGAGAGGGGAAAACCGACTGATCCCTAATAAATTGGAGAAAAGATAAAAAGAAGAGAAGTATTCTAAAATAATGGGCTTGACAAAGGTGAAGAAGACCAATAATAATAATGCAAATAATAAGAAAGTGGAGAATATCACTAACTTTGCATTATTGTGGTCAAAGACATATGGTCAAGGGTAATCCAATTATTGACAGTCAAAAAAAAAAAAAGGGAAATCCAATTATTGACTCTTTTCTGCTGAATAAAGTACTTTTCTTTAATAATATCTGCTATCTGCTAATCAGTCCTGTCCGTTGTGTGTGACATATATATAAGAAACCTCTACTATAAATCTTCTGCGTTTCTTGTACTAATAAACTACAGTCTTTTTCCTATCAGTTTCGTTCTATCCATTATGAAAAATGTGTATACAATCGAAAAAAAATTATGAAAGATGTGTACGCACGAAAATATTGGATGAACATTATTAATGGGTGACGTACCCTTGACTCACTAAATGAAGGGTTAGTTGTACGTGCGTGGAAATAAAAGGAAAGAAAAGAATTGGAAGCACGGGGTGAGCATACACAATACGACAAATGATTTGTGGTGGGTGGAACTGCTTTCTGTGCTCTTCAAAATGTTTTTGGACTCAAGCAGCATTGATTCTTATTTATCTTTTGTCCACTATAATAGGTAGTGCTTAGAGTGATTAAAATTAGACATTAATAGTTAATATTTTAATTGATTGAAATTAATTTAATTTGAAATTTAAATCTTATATTTTGAATAATTATGTAAAATCAGATTTGATAGAATTTACCAAATATTGTATAAAATGATTAAAAGTGAAAATTAATTTGATTTATCATCTTGAATTGTAGTTTAAAATAAAATTTATTTATATTAAAACCTATTAAATTTAATAAATTTTTAGAAGTTTTTAATATAAAATTTGATACATAAATCAAATAAAATTTCACTATTATATGTTTAAAACACATGAAACTTCAATCAACTGGGTACAAATGAAATGCAAGAGATTATATAAAATAAAGAGTATGATGTGGATAACTTGATGGAACTAATTTACGTGGAAATAGGAAAGGGTGGACTACCATATGGGTGTTCGTCGTTGTATGGGCTGTTTCATGTTTGTGAGGTTTAATTGTATGTTTTGGTGTTTTGATGTGTCACATCATCCTCGGAGGCACACAATGTGAGAAAAATTTATTAATTTTGAAATGATCAACAGAGCTGTTATCAATTTTTAATTTTATTTATGATAAAAATTAGAAAACTATTTTAATTTGATAAGACTGATCTTTTAAGCTAAAATTTGAATTCAAGAATCTAGTTATAATTAGAAAAAGATAGAAACTTAATCACAGATACCCCTAATACATCCATCTCTAGAGAGTTTATCCAAATTTTATTGTGTAAAATTAAAATAATTTTAATAATTTATTTTTTCCTAAAAATTAAAGCCTGAAAACTATTTATAAAATTTAATAATAAATTTAAGAAAATCTAATTTTGACTAGATAAAAAATATTTACTCTTACATATTTTGTAGAATAAGGAGAAATTCAAAGTCATATAATAATAATTGTGTATTAGGTTAATTTTATTTATAAATTTTTTTAAAAAAGAAAGTCAAATTCATACTATTTTCCTGAGAACGGGACACGACACGTACTAGTACATAATTGGAAAAGAACCGATTACAATCGAAAGGAAAAAGAAAAGGAATTGACCTTGGACTAAAAGAAGAGTTAATTGAAAGCAAGCATTTTACAACAAAAAGCAATAACAGAAATGATGACTAAACGTCTGAAAAATGAAAAATAAAAAGGGCTACGATCCCATTAATGCAAAAGAGAGTGGTTGAGTGACTCAAGCAACATGTAAAAGGGTTGGGCATTTTCTCCTTCTTTTTTTTATGTGTTTAAGGGGGAAAAAAGGGGCGCCAAAGGTTAATAATAAAAAGAAAACAAAGGGAAAGGAGCCCGAAACAGGAGCAAAACTAAAATTTAAGATAAATTAAATACTCAAATAGATCTCCCAGATTTATATTATGGGATAAATTTATTTCTCAAGTTTTAAAAATTTAAAATTGATCCCTTACATTTTAAAAAGAGAATAAATTGATTCTTCGTACAGTTTCATACAGTGTACAAAGTGACTAATTTGTTACCCTTTTAATTATACAGAATTGTATAGAGGATCAATTTATCTCATTTTTTAAAATATAAGAAATTAATTTAAAAATTTTAAAATATAAAAAATTAACTTATCCTTCAATATAAATTTGAAGATCTATTTAAATTAGTTAGTCACTAAAATAAAAAGAATCAAAACAAAGGACGCTATCTTTGTGGAGGGGGCTGGGGCGTATAGCATAGAAACAAAAGTGTTGAAACAAAAGTTAAACCGTGAAAGAAATTTACTTTCAAAGAATTGACTAAACAAAGAAAAAAAAGAGCTATTCCTACGCAAACCAAATGCCTAATGCTCTGTCTGTCTCACTTTGCCATAGTCCTTTTCCGCTTCTCCTATTGATCAACTAATAATGACTATTTATACACATATTTTACCCTAAAATAATTACTGATAGAATTATTTAACCTGATGTTAATTGATGCTGATTAAAGAAATAGAATCAAATTAATTGATAAAATGGATCAGAGTAGAATCAATCAATGAATGTTGAATAATCAGTTTAAAAAAAGAAGGTTTGATTTTTATTTTTGATTTTTCTTTTAAGCTTTTTCCCTTTTTATTATTTTCATTTTTTTGGGAACGTGTGGACTAAGGTAAATTATACAACATGGACTAAAAAAGAATTTTTTATTTTTTTTTAAATTTTTGGATTCAAAGAAAAAAATATTTTTCTTTTTGTAACTTGATCAAAAATCGGGTGCTACCACTAGCCCTCATTTGCTTGGTCTTTTAATTTAAAACGGTAACCAAAGTAAAATGCAAGCAATTTTGTTCAAGTTAAAAAAATTTGAAACTTATTTACAAGGCAACAACAATTCAATCCTAAGCTTTCGCAATACTTAGAAAAATGTCAGCGTTGTCATGGAAGGCATTCTACCTTCAATATGATGAGTAGGAATTACAATACCTGTAATTGATAAAATGAGGTATCACAATACTTCAAAAAGATAAAGCAGTTGTCATAATACCTTCAAAATATTGAGTAGGCATCACAATACCTACAATGGATAAAAATAAGACATCACAATATGTCAAAAGGATAGGGAATGCATTACAATACCTTCAAAATATTGAATAGACGTCACAATACCTATAATGGATAAAAATAAGGTGTCACAATACCTCAAAATGATAGGGAAGACGGCACAATACCTTTAAAATGTTGAGTAGGCGTCACAATACCTACAATAGATAAAAACTAGGCTTCATAATATCTCGAAAAGATAAAGAAGATGTCACAGTGCCCTCAAAAGGATAAGCTACGCGTCTCAATACCTAGAATGCACAGACCAGGCATCACAATACCCAGAATGCAAATTACGAAATTAAAAACTTTCAAATCCACTTTTTTTCTGAAAAAAAATCCAAATGGAGCTGCATTTCATTTGAAGATACTCAGAAACATTCATCATTGTGACACATCTCAAGTTCAAGTTGTCCAAATGTAAGTGACATGAGCTTTGTAATTGGCAAGAGTGTTTGGGAAATATGGTAATAAGGACGAGTCATCATGAAGCAAATTTGGCCCCCTAAGCTTACCAACTCTACCTATGCAAATGATGATGCAATAGTCTTTGACTTCCCAAATCATGAGAAATTCGTTTAAATAGCCCCCAAGTTAAAAATCTGAATTGCTGACGTCCTTCTTCTTTGGTGGTTCAAATATTTGCTCCCATCTAAATGGCATAACCCTTTGTTCCAAATTTTTCTTTTTCCTTTTTCATCTCTTTTTTTATTTTACTTTCTCCCTTTTGTTTCTTTTGTCTTTAAGTTAACATGAATGAAAATAAAAGCAATCAATCAAAGAGCAGAATGGACCTTATTAGGCTTGTAACATGGCCAAGTTTAATGGTTATGAATGAAAAGATATTAATGGCCAAAGAAGTGTTTAAAGGTCAATCAAGATCAAGGATCACCTTTTGTTTTTCATATTTTGTTTTTTTTTCATTCCTTTTTTTTTTACTTTTCCTCTTATTTGCACATACTTGCTTCAAATATGATACTTTCCTTTATTTTAACTTTGGATTATGTTACAACCTAATTGATAGAAGTTAACCCTCATAAAAAAATAAGCCTCATGTTTCTCTACCCTTGTCTAAGGTCATTTGAAAAAACATTTAGGCTCAAAATATGTAACAATTGATAATTAACATCTTCATGGGTAGAGAAACATGGCCAAACTTCATTTCGAATCATGATTGCCTATTTTCAAAAATTTTAATTACAATACAAGATATAACGTTTGCCTTCTTTTTTTATGAAGAAAACAAGATTGTAAATCACTATGCCATATGGATAAAGAGAACTTTATTAAAAAAGAAGCAGAAGAAGAGTACATCAATTTATTCTAAATGAAGAAACATTTGAATAGGCAAAACATAAAGAAAACCCAAGTACATCCTTAGTAGGTAATTTCAACCCTCAAGCTATGTGCTTCGGGAATGGGTTAGTTTGTACTTTGGGCCCTGTAGGCTGTTTATTTGCATAATCAAACTCGATCCTGCTGCATCCTTGAGCCTTTGTACCCGAATCTTGAATGATAAACATCTTTCAATAGTATGTCTAGGTGCATTTATCTGATACTTGCACATCTTATTAGGATTGTACCATTTGGGGAGAGGATTGGGATAGGTCTTGGAATTTTTGGAGCCACTAAGTTTTGCGTTAATAGTGAGTCATAGATGTCACTATGCCTGATTGGTACCGGTTCTATTGTCACCCTCTTTCTTCCATGTCCATCAAAATGGTCGTGAGAGAAGGAGCTTGATGCATTACCTGGGTTACTTGCAGGTAGTTTGGGAAAGGAAACATTGTTTACAAGACAGGGGGTGTGAGTCTCATATGGGTAAAGCATGTATTGGGATGGGTAGAACGGGAAAAGCTAGTAAATGGGTTGGTGTGGTCTATTCTTGGGTAAGTGATCTATAGTCATCTCAACCTCTTCTTCTTTTTTTTTTGAAAATAAGCTTTTTGGACTTCTTTGCCGGCCCACTCAACTTTCCTTCTTTAATGGCATTGTGCACTTGCTCCCCAACGATAATCATATTAGAAAAATAATTAAGTAGTGTTTGTTTCCTATCTCTGGGATAGAAATACAAAGACACTAAAAACACAAACTTGTTTGGTAGTGGAGACAGTTACAGGGACATAAAAATTTTCTATCCTTGAGATAGAAAGTTTTTGTATTTCTGGCCTACTAAAAAGTAGGGACAGGATACACAGATAGAAAGTTAATTTTTTTTTCAATAGTACCCCTTAGGTAGTGACCTCCCTCGGCGATCAATGGCTAGTCAATGTCGATCAATGCCCGGTCAATGGCCAGCTGGCGATGGTGGTGGCGGTCATCTAGAAAGGGTACACATGTCTTTTACTATTGTATTGTCCCCATTTTGCCATACAAAATACGGAGGCAGTTATCATGTCTTGCACTCCATAACCAAAAATAATACAATGATAGTGCTTTTGTTGTGTCTCTTTCCACTGTCTTTATTGTCTCTGTCTCCACTGTCCAGAGATAGTTATCAAATGCTACCTTGGTAACGCAACCAAGTAGCTTTTGAAAGTACGATCCATCTCGAGTCTCAACAAAGAGTTGAATAGTTTCTTTCTCATTCAGTGGGGTTTATGCACTTGAGAAGCTTTCTCCCTCCACCTTTGTGCATACTCTTTGCAAGTCTTCGCCTCAATCTTCGTTATCCTTTGGAGCTCAAAGCGATTGGGGGCAATGTCCATAACAAATTTATACTGCTTCACAAACAACTCTATCGAATTTTTCTAGCTTCTTGTCTAATTTTTGTCAAGTTGCAAAAACCAAGTCAATGCTCCACCTGCCTAGCTATGCTGAAAACAGTGAATTACCTACTCCTTATTTATGTGGTACAAAGCCATGCTCCGATTATCCATGGTTAGATAAACCATATAATCAGTCTTCCCTTCAAATTTCTTGAAATCTGGAACCTTGAAGTTTGTAAGTATCTCAATATCAGGGAACAAATAGAAATCTTTAACATCTAATTTGCCGCAAGCTTTTAGCCCTTGCATAGCCCTTACTTTTTCTTTCAGTATCTCCATTTTGCTCAACATCCTGGTGTCCTCTTCCTTAACTATCTCATGATTTGTAGACCCTTTCTCTAGACGTTTTGGAGTGATGATCACAAACCCAGGTTCATCATTAGCTTGGTCTCCTTCAACAAATCATTGTTGTGTAGCTTTTCAAAGTTGGAAGTGTTGTTATCAGAGTTGTTATTGAGGCTTGGTTCCTTGTTTGAGACCAGATCCTTCAGCACAATCAGTATTTGCTCAAAACTTCCCTCCAATTTCTCCAGCCTTTGCTTTGTTGTAAGCTTAGAATTCACTATATTCTCATGAATATCAGTCATTTGGAAAAGGTCAAGGTTTAATTTTTTGGCATGAGCACACGTTAAAACAAGGCTTCAAACGTAGCGCAATGATGGTTAATTTGAGAAATTGGAAAGAAATAGCGCCAACTCAACATTTGGATTTTTCAATTAATTTCTTTTCATAAAAGACGAGAAGATTCAAAATGACAAATCTTTTTGTTCTTTTTTTTTTTGGGAGAAAACACGAATATGAAGCCTATGGACATGAAGATTTTTTTTTTTTTTTGTATCATGGACAAAAAAAGATGTTTTTTTATTAGCTTATTTCTTAAAAAGTGGATTACATTTGTACCTAAACATCTAGGTGACTCTATCAGTGTTTGACTAATAAAATGAATCTACATTTCTAAAGGTCAACGGTTCCTAGATTGCAATTGTCTTAAATAAAAAGGAGCAAAAATGTGATTTTCAAGCAAAAATGTGATTTTTAAAGAGTTGGAAACTCAAAAGGAGAAAAATGTGATTTCAAGTAAATAAAACCTTATTAATGAAATTTTAAGTTTTGCCACTGATTTAATGTTAATATTTATTTTCTGAAAGGGATAAAATGATTTCAAGTGTTTTATATACCTTAGAATGGCTTCTAAGAAAAACTAGTAACTAGAAATGGTTAAAAATGTAATTTCTAAAAATTTTTGAAATTTCCATTTTTACTATTTGACACTATTCAGTACTGTTCATATGAATAAAATTATTAATAATTATTATAAAAATTATTTTTAGCATCTTAGGAAAAACTAGCAACTAGAGGGTTAAAAATATAATTTCCAAAGCTTTTAAAATTAAAATTCTGATGTTGTTCAGCACTATACAGTACTGTTTGGTACTATTCATGTGACTAAAAATTATTAATAATTGTTGTAAAAATTATTTTTGGCATTTTAGGTGTTTAAAAGGATAATTACAAGTGTTAGGTTGGATAATATTGCAAAATGTGAAAAATTGTATCTTAAACTTCTCAAAATGAGAATTTTGGCCAAATGAGTTTAATTAGAGTTAATAAAAATTTTGAATGTGTCCATGTGTTGAAAATATCATTTATGATGTTAAGAATAATTTTTAAAAGTATCGGCACTTACTAGATGTTAAAAACTGAAACTTTGCACTTTGACCCCTAAAATCTAACAAAATTTGGTCAATGACCCAAAACAGTTTTTATGATGAATTTATATGATTCCTAAGTTAAGCGGGTCTCTTAAAAGTTTAAATTAATTTTGAGAATCATTAGCTTAAGAAAATGTATTGAATAGGAAATTTAATTTTAGAAGTTGCAGTTTTGACCCCTTTTGGGGCTAAAGTATAATTATCAATAACTTGATGGTATTAATATGAATGATATGTTATAAGAGCCATGTTCATATTAATTGTTCGGAAATTATATGGCTTCAAGTGATTATGTAAAATTATAAATTGATGACTATGCATGCTTAATTCTTGAATTATGCAAGTGATGATTACTGTCTATATTGTACATATATCCTGTTGAGTATAGCTTATGCATTAGCTAAATCCGATCCTTGATTTTTCGCATACTAGGTAGAAGCATGTTTACCTTATAATGAGATGTTGATGATAACATGCTTATGGATATATGCGAAATAAGATGTATGCTTATATGATTAATGACATGCATTCATGATATATTATAATGCATTCATGACATTAAGATTCATGTTAAAAGATACAGGTCTTGGCTAATGGTATTTGAAACTTAATAAATGAATCTTATTTGTGTCCACCTTTTTCATAATGAAACTCAAGTTTCCTGGGAACGATGATGATGACACGTGTGTAGAGGTGGAAACTCTACTGAGATTCTTATATAAGTTTCTTACTCTTTTTTCTCTTCATCTTCATCTTCAGAGAAAGTTACTAGTGATGTCTGTGGACTTTCTTAAGATGTTGGCATGGGAGTTGCATTATGGATCAAATCAAAGTGCAGCAGAAGCAGGGACATAGTTCTTCTTATTTACAATCAGTTATGGGCTGTCTCGTTATCAAGCATATTCATAACTTAGTTTCTAGTAGATGTGCACCCACGATGGGTTTAGCTATGTCAAAGTTACGTTTAGCTTTTGACTGTTGTATGCTAAACCTTTATAGGTGGGTTCGATATTTTTGTTATGGTATTATTCTTGCGGAATGCTTCTATATTATTATTACATAACATGATATTTATAGTTAATGTTATGCTATGATAATGCTTTCAATTTATGTTATCCTTTGCGTGATTTTGCATGTATGTTATATGATGACTGGTTAAGAATATGTTCATAAGGTTTACTATTATTACGTATTATATGACGAATACTTATGCACTATAACATATACATGAATGGCTCATAGTTTGGTCTTTCCAATAAAAAATGGGTCATACTTTCTGTATACTTATTTTTAAAGTTCAAAACCAAGTAAAGTACAGAGACGAAAAGAGTAACAACTAACAATTAACCGTTATGCGTCCTAGGCGTATTGTGTTAAAGGTTAGGGTGTTACATATGATAGGAAGCAAATTTGGGAAAACTCTGTTCCCAGCCATTATGCTATCGAATTTCCACCAAATTTGTGGACTTAAAAAAATTATGGAGTTGTGAGTATGAAAATGTTAATTAATAAGTTATGATGATGGCCATGATTATATACTCATGTTGTATTTCTAAATGACATGCTAAAATTTAAAGGTGACATAAGACATGAAAGTGATCATTCAAACTTCAGGAATTAATGGTTATGAGAGGTGATCTAAGGAGGTGATCCTTTAGACTTTAGGAATTAATGGTTATGAAAAATGATACTATGCCCCCTATCCATCATTCTGGGAGTTGGGAAATAGGTTATCGAGAGGATAAGTGTAGGCTAGTGATGACTAGCTAGATATGAGCTCATAACCTTAGAACTCACAAGAGAAGAGAGTATTAGGGTGGTCCCATTAGAAGAGAATAAGAAAGTTAACTCACGTAAGAGAGTAAAGAGGAAAAGTTAGGTTATGATGTTTTATGTTCCTCATCCAATGATAATTTACTATGATTCGTGTGATATGTTGCATGAGGCATTAACATGCATTCATAATGTGGTATGATGTATTCATGACATTAAGAATCATCGTAAAAAACATGGACCTCAGCTAACGGCTTTTAAAACCTTAATGAATGAACCTTGCTATGTTCATTATTTACATAATGAAACCTGAGGTTCCTAAGGATGATGATGGTGACACATGTTTGGAGGTGAAGGCCCTACTAAGATTCTTGTTTAAATTTCTCATTCTATCTCATTTTCTTTTCCATCTCGTCTTTAGAGGCTCATGGCTATGTTTGTGATTTACGTTGATGCCCCTACATGGGAGATGCATTATGACTTGGGCAACCGGTTATATCATTTTGTGGGTCGTTGTGCACTTCATCTATTTGTGTTCTTGGACCATCCTTTTGCGCATCATGCCACGAGTTCTTGGTTTTCTATGGCCATCCTCTTCACTAACGACTTCGCCTTCGAGCATGCACATCTACACATGGAGGAGTTTCCCTATACCTGCCATGTTGTATCTACTATAAGGGACTTTCCAGTGTACGTGTCCCGATTGTAACACCTGATGATGAAGTCGGGGAGTGATCACCGGTGCAAAGAAGGTACAGACAAAGAGGGGCTCCTAACATACTTCTAAGCGGAGGGGTACATGAATGAACCGATTATACACCCGAATGAGAGGGATCCTAAGACTGTGTAGGTATGAGACTATACAGTTAAGGAGGGCATATATAAATTGATTTGTACTACCCATATCAACAAGATGCATCTTTTTTTCATAGCCCATTACTAAAGAACTTCATAGTTAAGCGTGCCTGACTTGGAGTAATTTTGGGATAGGTGACCTCTTGGAAAGTTTTTCTTGAAAGCGTGTGAGTAAGGACAAAGTACACTAAAAGGACCCTATGTTGGTTTGTAGGGATAGTCGTCAATCCATAAAGCAGCAGGGGATGTTACATTATAGTATCAGAGCAATTCATCTTTATAGGACCTTGAGGAATGGACTAGTTATGCTTCTTTAGTAAATGTCATGCATTATAATTTTATATATGTGTATGACTGCTGGTTGAAATGTTGTGGATTGTTGCCACACTTAGCTTGGTATTGAGCCTGATAAACTCAATAATTCTTGTTTGGTGTGATAGGAATTGATGACTTCAAATCGGCGTACTAAGAGTGGAGCTGGAAATGAAACCGATATGATGGATACGTTCTGTGAGATGGTCGCGGCAATGAGAGAACAGGCTGTAGTTGCTAACTGAATGATGTAGAGGTTGAACCGCAATGAAGATCGAAACCCGGCAGATAACCCTAGAGTGAACGAAGCAGATGTGGAATACCAAAAATTTACTGAGTTCAGAAAGGAAAATCCCGTATTATTTCGAGGAGCCTTCAATCCAAGAAAAGCAGAAGAATGGATTAAGGCCATAGAGAAGATTTTCTCAGTTCTTCCTTGTACTGAGACCTAAAAAGTGGCTTTTGCTACCTATATGTTAGAAGCAGATGTAGAATTCTGGTGGGTTAGCACCAATGGACTATTTGAAGCTTCCCAGATTGAAGTCACCTGGGATGTTTTCAAGGAAGCTTTTTATCACAAATACTTCCTTACCTCTGTGAGAAATGCAAAGGAGTTAGAGTTCATGGCACTTAAGCAAGGGTCCATGAGTGTAGCATAGTATACAGCAAAGTTTAAAGAGCTCTACAAGTTTTCTACCATCTATCAGCGTAATCCTAATGAAGTTTGGAAGCACATGAAGTACGAAGGAGGTTTGTGAGAGGACATTGAAGCTACTGTGAGACTCTTAGAGATCCAGGATTATGCAACCTTGGTAAATAAGTGCCATCATGCAGAGGACTCTAATAGGAAGTTAGCAACTGCACAATCAACTAAAGAAACTTCTAATAAAAGACTAGCCCTTGAAGACCAAGACTATGAGGATAACTCACTTTTGAAGAAGCAATTTCAATCAAGTCCACATAAGGATAAATAACATTGGTCAACCACGAGCCAAGATTGTCCAAAATGTGGGAAGAACCATGGCAGTAGACCTTGCTTGGCTGGGCAGAACGTATGCTATCGCTGTGGAAAGCCAAGACACAAAATGAAAGAGTATCCAAATAGAAATTCGAAACCAACTACCACAAAGTCACAACACTAGAGTAGGGTTTTCACCATAAGTGCTGAGGGGACATCGCCACCTAAAAATTCGATCTAAGGTAGGAAAGTTTAGGATTTAATTGAATTGTTTGAACGATGTGTGAGTTCCTTGTTTGATTCATGAATTTGTCTTTTCAAATTATTTTCAAATAAATTTTGAGAGCAAAATTCTTTTTAAGGTGGGTGGTAATGTAACACCCTAAAAATTATTTAAAAATTAATTTAAGGTTTATTAGTCATAATTTCAAAAACCTAATGGTTTTAATAATGATGAAAACAGTTCAAAGTTTTACAAAAAAAAAAGAAGTGAATAGTAACCTAGTAGGCCCCACAGGCCCACCGTGACAGTCGAAACCCTATAATTGGGACCCGGAGATGCCCAAAATTGATGAAGTATAAGATTAATGTTAGAAATAGGCAAGAATATAGATTTTATACATGAAATTATTTTTCAGGCAATGTTTGATCATTTGGGTATACTGTTTTACCCATTTGGTGAAATTTCGGTGTGCGATTTCTAATACCTAAAGCTAGTTAATATCCATAAATAATGAAGTATATGCACTTTGATTTAGTGAATGGCCAAGATTTAATCTTGCTTTACAAGATTAAATCCTACCCATCCATATCTTTTCATTATTAGAAAGAAACTATATTTTAATGAATGAATCCTACAATTATAATAAGATAACTACAAAAGCCACAAAACTTGCCCAAATCATCTCATCATTCTTGTCCAAATAGAGAGAAGAACTAGCTTCCATTGTTGCCATTCTTGAGAGCTTCCATGTTGATTCAAACCTCCAAAGGACTAGCCCAAAGTCACCAAAAACTCAACCTTCCTTTACTAAACTTCTTCCTCTCATCAAGATCTACCAAACTAACCGATTGAAATTTCAATTCTTCATTTTGATATCTCATTTTCCTCTACCTAAGGAAGGGTTTGGTGTGGGTTTAGGAGCTTTGAAGTGGAAGAAATTAATCTTGGAGCACCTTGGAGCCAAGGATCCATTAAGTTACCAAAAGTAGGGCTTTATTTGTTCTTTTGCTTTCCAATTTTTCTTTAAAAGTTTTTGATTGTATTGGCTAGAATTTTCTGTATTTGTTGATTTATGATAGATAGATATTGATGTGTTAATTTTGGTCGAGTGTTTGGTATTGTGGAAAAATCATTTTTATCAAAGGAGATTTTCAATTGATTTGCTGGATTTTCGGATTTCAACAGGGCAGGATTTGTTCATGAATTTTCTAGTTCAATTGTAGTCATTTTTATGAGCTATAAAATTATATGTTGAATTTAATATCCTAAGGCAACTCCATGATTTTTCTTAGGTCATGTTAAGGACTTTCTCTGCTTGAAAAAAATTAATGTTGCTTGAATATGGTTGCTGGAAAATCCTAGTCTGAAGCAAGCAGGGAATTTGGTCGAATTTTTTGACCTATTTAGGGATCTTGGATTCAGTTGAAAATTTTATAGGATGTAGCTAACATGTTAAGGTGTCTCTAGTAAAATTTTGGAGTTTTTCTATGTTTGAAAAATTAGAAACCGAAGTGTTCTATGTGCTGCCTAAAATGGTGGAATAGAAGCTATAAATTTTGCTAATTATGTTACCATACCAAATGATTGAATTATCACTTGAAATTTTTGCAGGGTGTTGAGGACATATTGAACTCTAACCCTAAAATTTTTGTATCATTTGATATAATCATTTGATAGGGTAACAAATTAAGAACTATGGTTGTTGGCTATGAACAAGGGGTGCCTGACCTCCGAATTTGTAGAATTTTGTTAACATAGTTAGAGCACTCTTTTTGTTATAAACCTTTTATGAAACCTCATAAACACATTGAAGTGTCTTGGATAACTTTTATAGACTCTGAATTTAATGTTTGATGTGCAAAGAAATTTGTGCTATAATGGCATAAAATCTGCCAAGGTGCTAGAAAGTAAACTCAAGCATGGAATTGATGAAATAATGTCTTTTAATTCAAGTACAATGTATGTGAGTGCATGCTAACAACTTAAAATATTGGTTTATGAAACGTGATTGAAAATTATATTGTGAACGGATGCTTATATGAGCTTGATGATGATGTATATGCTAAGTAGAAAAAAAGTCCCCTTTTGTTTATAAATGGCACGGGAAAGTCCCTTGTAATGTGTAAAGGGCATGGAAAGGTCCCCTTTTGTCTGTAAAAGGCATGAAAAGGTTCCCTTCGATGTGTCGAGGGCATGAAAGGTTGAGAATAAGCTTCTATGATGTTAAATAGTATGACAGGTGCATGTTAAGTGATTGAAAACGTTGAGTAGTATGACATATGTACATTGAGTGATTGAGTAATTAAAATAAACCCACTGTAGAAGAATGACTTTTGAACTTTAAAATGGACCTTTGATATATGTTGCATGTTCACAATTTTAATAACAAACAAAAGTGGCTGAGATGATAATGATGACATGAGTTTTGTTATATGTTTTGGAGATACCCTACTGAGAATTTTAGAATTCTCACCCCTATATGTTTGTTTCTATAACGCCCCGATTTTCTGTCTGAGTGGAAAATGACCGAAATGCCTCTGAGGTCATTTTCGGCCCGGAATTCGAGGATGGCCGACCCGGCAGTCTTCGAAGGGCCAACTCAATATTTGAAGGGGATTGAATGACCCTTGAGTGGTTCTGGAGGCGAAAGTCTCATTTTCCGCAGTTGAGGGTCAAAATGACCAAAATCCCCTATAGCGTTTTACGCGGGTAGAGGTGCCATTTGATCCCGAAACTTTCCCCAGAGGTTTAAAACCATATTTTTACATGTTTCAAAATATCTGTTTGAGTCCCGGTGGTCTCGGGCAGTTTTGGTGCAAAATTACGATTTTGCCCCTAAAATAGTGTTTTCTCTCTCCAATTCCTTAAATCAAGGAATTGTGTCTAGAATTGTTTATACACTAAAATGAATTTATAACTCACTAATGATGCAAGAACACTCTTTAATTAGGTCTTGACAACCTTAATTACCCATTTTTCTCACCTAAACAGTTTCTTACAAATTCCTAATCTTAATCCTAATCAAAGATACACCTAAACACAACTCTAAACCACAATTAAAATGCAAGAAATCCTCCCCCCCATGGCTGATGCACATTCGGCCATCTCTTTCTCAATTACCACACATGTTGAATTGTTTCTCACTCAAAGAACCATGCTTGAAGCCATACCTTGAACCATACCTCACCATACTTTGAACCATACATCACCATGCCTCAAGACCACATTATCTCACCTCATGGAACTCATGGGCTACCTCCATGCTGCATGGCCGAAGCTCCTCCCCCTCCTTGCACCTTTCATTTGCTTCATTTCTCTATAAATAGCTTGCTTGGGTGAACTTGTATCATTTTGGGTTCATTTGCAAAGTGTAAGTTTTCAAAGAGCACTTCAAAGCTTCCTTTTTCTCTCAAGTTCAAGTCTTCAAGTTCTTCATCCTCTTCTCTCATTCCAACCTCCTAATCACTAGGTAGGGATTTTCTTTCAAGAGTTCTTTCATTTAAAGTTAATTTCTTTATGTGTTCATAGTTTCTCTTGAATCCTTTTTAGAACTTCTTTTCTTCTTCCACTCCTCTTTGTTTTTCGGCCATGAAGCTTGAGAATCAAAGGAATGAGGGCTTGATGATGAGAGTTTCATGATGATGTTCATCACTTGAACAATCTCAAAAGCTTGATCTTTGTTCTTGAGTTAAGGATGCTTTTAGTTTTCTTCTTGAATCTTTGAAACCTTTCACTTTGATGATGTTTTAAAATGGTTAACATGAACTCAATGATGAGAGCTCATGATGTTGGTGTTAATGCATCATTAAGATCATGGTCTCTAGAGTTCCAAATGTTTCTTTTCTTCTCCAACAATTTCGGTTCTTCTTCCTTTTCTTTCTTTAAGGTTTCGGCCATATTGGCCAAGGGAGTTCACAATGGCTTGATGATGAGAGCTTCTAGATGATGACTATGTGTTCATCACAATGAGACCTCTAGAGCTTGAGTTTTAATAAAAATGTTATTTATGTTTACATTCCAAGAAAAGAAACCTTGTGTTTCAAAGAACCCTTGAGGTTCACTCTTGTTTTACTTTATCTTGTCATGATAAGTTTGGGTTGAGGTTTGAGTTCCTTTAAAGTCTTGTATGAGCTCTAATAAGAAATAAAATGAACTAGTATTCATATATAAATTTAAGCTTATGCATTGCATGTTTAATTTGAGCTTTGCATTCATATTTAATTTCCAAGCCATCACTCAAAGTTAAAAGCTAAAGAATGGAGTGCATCTCATATTTATATTCTTGTCTAGCATATTTACTCTTCATCACTAAAGAATGTAAAGATTTAAAATGAGGTTTGCACTATCACCTAACTAAATCTCAAAGCCTTTCTATTTCGGCCTTAAAGTCGATTGTTGTTGGGCCTAGAGCACTAAAATAAAGAAATGAACTTGCATATTTATATTCCAAGTCTTGCATATTTATTTTAAGCTTTGCATTTTTATATTCAAGTCTTGCACGTTTACTTTAAGCTCTCACTTTATTTTGTAATGAAGACTAAAAGTGAAGTGCATAACATGTTTACATTATGTCATCACTTAAAAAGATCTTAGAGCTCAAAGACTTGCCCATTTTATCTCAAGTTAAAATTTAATGAGGGAGCATTCTTTGAATGCATGATTTCGGCCTTGTAGTGATGATGAACTTGGAATGAGTTTCATCTAGCTTCAAGGACCAATAAGTCAAGTTTTAAGAGTCCTCTTAAGTCTCATGAATTTGTTTGAGATTAAGACCAACAAGATTCTATGAATTTAACTCTCTTTTAAGGAGGGATTAAGTGGTCACTGACCTAAGGATGTTTTTAGTCTCTTTCACAAAATAAAATGGTTTGCAAAAGAGTTTTTGAAAGTCTTGAAAATGATTCCAAGAGAAACTAGCAACTGATGTGTTTTTAAAAATATCAAGTTATGTATCTTTTTGGGACTTAATGTTTCGGTCCTTCCATGATGGGTTTACGACTGTATGATGATGTTTTGATGTGTTATGATGTGTGGAAATTATGTATGATGAGGCAGAAACACTTCTATGCATGTTAAAAGAGAAACTAGCTTTCTAGAAAATTTGTAAAGTCAAGATTGAGCATAGTTTTATCCCATTTAGTTATGGACACTGCCCAAACTGTTTCAATGGGGATATAATCAGATTAGGATTGATTAATCATGAAAATTTTGGTTACATTTGAAGTAGGAATGAATTTTGGCACCTATAGAGAAACTAATAACTAGAAAACCGTAAAACCACAATTCTAGAACTCTTAGAACATTTAATTCTTAGAATCTGTCCAGCAACCTTATAATGTGGAGAACATGGTTTATAATTAGTTCTTTGATATATGAATGACTCATAATTGGTTTAGGTTCAACTTATAGCACCTTAGGCGAAGACAGAACCAAGAAAGGGTCTAAAACGCAAGTTCTAGAACCCCGTAATCATAAGTTTATTACGCTGCCCCTAAGGAATGATGTTGTTCAGATTTAATAGAGAGCACAAATAAATAATAAGATTTGTTAGAAGAGAACCCTTAGGTGCCTAAGAGTTTGATAGGAGATGATAGGTTAACTACATCACAAGTTTAAGGCCCGTAAGGGTCAGAGCATAAAATACTGTAGGACCAAGTGTATAACAAACTTTTAATGTTGCTTGTGAAAGTATGAGGATGATTATGTGAATGCATGAAATTATGATGAAGGATGCATGTTGGATTGACTCATGTAGCATAAAGAAGAATTTGGAAGAAATTCGGCATGCCGCAGTTATGCCGCCAAATTTCTGACAAATTCAGGACTCGGAAAGTTTTTGAAAACCTATGAAATTTTTATGAGGTACTAAGATGGGTTCTCGGATGACACCGGTTTGGCTGAGCACCTCCAGAGAACTCATGTGACATCGGTACCAGGATTAATTCTTGGGTGACACCGGTTCGGCCGAGCACCCCCAAGAAATGCCCCCTAGCCCGTACTGGATAAGTCGGGATTATGTTTATGATTATGTTACGCTTATCGAGATTGATAAGTAAGAACTAGTGACGACTAGTTGAGGTATGAGCTCATAACCTAGAGATGTGACACGTTCTGGGTGACACCAGTTCGGCCGAGCACCTCCAGAGCGCTTGTCTTTTAGGGTGGCCTATGAGGAAGTTATGATGATTATGTCACAAAGAGAATTTAATTGCCACTTTATGCCACTATTATGATGTTCTTAAAGATATGATGATTATTCTTGTATTAAGTAGAGCCATGCATACATCCTTTAATATGTTTGTATCCATGACATTAAGAATCATGCTAAAATGAACGGACCTTGGCTAAACTATATTTTAGAACCTAAAAATGGACTTAATGCATGCTCACTTATTTTGTATAACTAAACCCAAGGTTCTTGAGGACGTAGATGATAACACCTAGGTAGTAGGAGGCCCTACTGAGATTCTTTAGCAAGATTCTCACTCCCTCTATATCTTTCTTTCCGTCACGTCTTCAGATGGCGACGTTCGTGATTTTCGTGGACACCCCGACGTGGGAGGTGCACTATGACCCGGATCACGGGTCATACCATTTTGAGGGACAGTGCACGGTGCGAGTCTTCATGTTCGTAGGACGTCCCTTCGCTCACCCCGTGCATACCCATTGCTTCTCCCCGACAGCACCCTACGATGACGACGAGCGGGTTTTTGAGCGTGCGCGTACGCATAACGAGAGAGTACTCTGCATGCACACCGCCGCCTCAGCTATGCGTGACTATCCCAATTACGTGCCCCGGACCTACTTCTCGAAGACCGACCCGTCCGAGGACCCGCCTACCCATCCGTATAGCGAGAGCTCCGCCCCCACTCCACCACTGATGAGGGAGGGCAGCGAAGATACTGTGACTCAGCCACGGCTTGCACGGCGACCGGAGATGCGGCCACATCGCGGGGGTCACTCTTGATCCCCGTTCCGCCTCTTTATGCCCGAGGAGCTTGCCCAGTTTCCCGGATATGTGTCTCGCTTGCGAGATGGACGTCAGTAGGAGGAGACGTATGACCGACAGAGTACCCGGGTAGAACACACACCACTTAGATGAGGATAGACCTCCTTTTGTTTAGAGGTTATCCCTTTAGTTGCACTTGGGTAGGGGAGTTGCTTTTACATTTCCGAGTATTTTCCTTTGAATTCTCTTTTAGTTGTATCTGTTTATGATGTATCAAACTAAGTCTCACTCTTTATAAGTGAGCATATCATATATTATATAATTATGCAATTCAATGTTATTGTGATGTGTCTTTACTTGCCTTATGATATGATGAGATGTTTGCTTTACTTTCAATCACGTTTTATCATTTATCGTGTTGCGCGGCTCTCACTTTGCTTTTATAATTCAAAAAAAAATTTACCAGTATTTTCCGCTAAGTATTTTAAAGTAACAAGGAAGCTATGACATAACAGACTAATGATTAACCCAATTATGTTCTAGAGTATTGGGTTAAAAATTTGGATGTTACAGTTTCCGTGTCGTCTCTAGATTGATTCCAAAGAATAGTGGAGCCCCTACAAGAAAGATTGAATTGGAATTTCTGTAGTTTAGCAATGGAGACTCGTATCTGTTGTACTTAGTTATATACATGTGTCTGTAAATATAGTAAAGAACATATGTGTACTAAAGCTCATAGAAGAGCTTCCTCTTGTACTGGACTTGTACTAAATAAATACTTTGTTTCCTTACTATATATTTTGATAGAACCACAAGTTAGTTACTATATGATTCGACCCATTCTTGCTATAGATAATTAATAAAGGTCCATAAATTTATAAGTAACAACTCTCGAGTCCAATGTCATGACTTAAGGATGATATTGTACTTGGGAGGATATTATATTATGGTGTCAGAGCCTCCACCTCTCCCAGTACGATGTGGTTTGAGGACGAACCAAGTAGAAGCTGGTGGGCATGTAATGCTCGGTGACGAAGTCGGGGAGTGATCGCCGGTGCAAAGAAGGCATGGACAAAGAGCAACTCCTGGCAGACTTCTAAGCGAAAGGGTACATAAATGAACTGATTACACACCCGAATGAGAGGGATTCTGAGACTATGTAAGTATGGAACTATACAGTTAAGGAGGGCTTATATAAATTGATTTGTACTGCCTATACCAACAAGATGCATCTTCTTTTCGATAGTCCATCACTAAAGAACTTCATAGTTAAGCATGCTTGACTTGGAGCAATTTTGGGATGGGTGACCTCTTGGGAAGTTTTCCTAGGAAGCATGTAAATAAGGACAAAGCATGCTAAAAAGACCTCATATTGGTTTGTGGGGACAGTCATAAATCCATAAAGCAGTAGGGGATGTTACACCAATCACTGCCTTGTCTCTTTATGCCCTGGTCAAACCCATTTAAGGATTCACTCACTCAGTATTCCTTTGGTGATTCTGCACCTACGATCCCCATGGAGGTAGGGAGTAGTAGCAATAGGGAGGCTACAATGACTCAGCCTTTTAGAGGAGTTTAGTATGTCCATAGGGGAGCTGCTAGCCCTCACTGAAATGCCCACGTTCCTCTGGCTGGCCGCCTCGCTACGCCTACTGACCTTGCTCATGTGGTCGATTATCTTCCTCCCTCTCAGGAACAATGTCCTTAGGAGCTAGTAGTGGATCTTGTGGAGGACATGTGCATATCTTGTGGAGAGGATAACCTTTTAATATGTTATGGGTTATATACTCTATGGTGCTTCCTAATAGGAGTAGTGATAGGGGAAGTTTTTAATAGACTGTTGATATTTTCTATTTATTCACTATTTATGTTTTTCGTCAGAAGACTGTACTAGGACCAACCTTTGTTGGTGGGTAAGATACTATTTAGTGCTTTGTTTGGGTGCACAACATGGAACGATTGATGTTCATGATTATATATATATATATATATATGAGGTATTTATGTTCATGGTTCTGTTGTGATATGTATTTCTTGTATGCTCGTGTATATATTACTATTCAGTCCACATGTGGTGAACAAGGGGTTCGATTTAGCGTACGCGGCTCTCGTTTTTTTTTAATGTCCAAAAAAAATATTTATCCCTATTTTTACTAAGTATTTTCAAAACCTTAAGCTTAAGGATTGAAACAAAAGAGTAATATCTAATAATTAACTAAAATGTATCCTAGGTATGTTAGGTTAAATATTAAGGTGTTATAATAACTATGAGGTTAATTTGAAAAGACAAAATTATAAATAGATAGAATAAAACTTGTGAAATCAAAATAATGATGAAGAAAAAGGTTGAAAAAAATACAATGACAGAATGAAATGTCTTAATACATGCTAGCCTACATTATATTTTGGAATATTTCTCTATAAACTACAGTGATTGTATATTCTTTAGCTACATCTTATGATTTTCTAACAAAACTCTTAGCCCTCTCTTACTTTTAACTCTTGAAAGAGCCACATACACTACAAGAAAATCACTCATTAGTGACCGATTTTTCGGTCACTAATTTCATGAAATCAGTCACTAAACTCGATAGCGACCGATTTTGTGACCAAATGTTATCGTCCCAAAATCTAAGGTTGCTAAATTTTTAGTGACTGAAAATTTTTTGTGAGCAATTTAATGACTAAATTTACTCCAACAGTATCAATTAATGGGAGGTGGCTTAGGCTAACATTAGTGATTGATTTTGGGCTCACTAATACAGTGACTGAATTTTTAGTCACAAATAAGCCCCATTAAAAACCGATTTTGCGGTCACTACTATAGTGACTGAATTTTCAGTTGTAAATAGGCCCCATTAGTGATCGATTTTGCAGTCGCTACTCTTACGACCACATTTTGGTCACTAAATCGATCATTAATGGTTGTTACAAAAAAAAAATTGAACTCCCATTTTTATACACTTGATTTGCATATACATAACACCAGTAAGCAAACATGATTATACATGAATCACACTAAATATCACTCCACTAACTAGTGTCAAATATTATTATTAAATATCAAACGAAATAACTAGTGTTAAACCAAAATGCAAACATGTAGTAATAGGTCCTCCTAATCATCACCCTCTTCCTCCTCAACTAAGTCTCTAATATGATATGATTAATAAAAATTCATGATCTTAGAATATTGACGGTCTAAAAGAATATTTATATTCGCCAGGGCCCTAACCCTACCTGCTTTTGGGCCACCATGACACCCTTGGTTGTCAAGACTAATTTCATATGGTTCTTCTTCAATAACATTCATCACTTCCATGCATGCTTTTACCCTTGCAATACAAGATAAGAAGCATAAACATGAACATAAAGCTATGAATAAGCACACGAATGCATAACAAGCATACAAGGAAAGCATAGTAAGACCACCTAGTCATAGATTGCTAAAAAGTGAGTTACAATTGGAAAAATTGAAGCAAAAAATAGAACTAGAATACTAGATTTCATATGCCAATACAAATTATCAAAGGGTATAATCAATCACTAAAGGCACATTATATTTTAACCATTATTGAGATTTCACAATAAATTAGTGGTATTTCATGAATTTTCACAAGCAGAGATGATAATTTCATTAAAAAAAGAAATTACCATAATGTCAAGTAGACATTTTAGATTAAAATAAAGAGGGTTTTACTTTGTGAATCCAACTTATAATTCGAAAGCGGATATTGAAACAATATGTGGAACATAACTGATTTTAACTCACTTTTGAGAGTTTAAATCCATCTTCCAAATCCAAACCATCAAAAGAACAAAGCCTCTCAAAGTAAGAGTAAGATGTGTTTAGATTCTCCAAAGTTTTCAGATTACACAGGATGTGTGCGTTGAGTAGTTGATATGACTTATAAGCAAAACCAAAATATGCTAACTTATTTTGCTGCAAAACACGTCATTTTGATTAGATTTCTAATATAGAATACTCAATCAAAGTCAAACATGAATTCTTCATCTTTGGATTCCATGTGACAAAAATTAATTAAAATTCATAAGTGAAGATTTGTGAAGCCAAATAAAATATTTCAAATGAAAATACTAAGTAGGAAATTAGAAGCCAGAAATGAAAGACATCATATAATAATACAAAAGCATTAACAAAGCACAAATTCTATATAAAGAGAGATAAACTAAAAACAATAGAAAACCTGTAAGTAACACAAGTAGTATAGGCAGCTGATTAGAAGCCTTAACTGACAGGGATCCCCATGAGAGAATGAAAACAATTAGCAAAGTTCATGAATTTAGATTAATATGGATCATATTATAATATAAGAGATTGAACAAAAGACAAAGGCAATGCGCTCACAACATAAAACAAGAAGCATAAGAAGCAAGATTTGAGTCAAGATAAATCAAAACCCAAGTTTTGCATACTCATCGTATGATAAGCAACAATTAGATTCATTTTCTAACTAATCAATCATAAATACCAAGTAAAAATGAAAAGCATGACAATGTCATAGTAAACAGTGAATATTAATGAAAAGATACATGTTAATGTCAGTCAATGCCAAATAGGAATAACTTGAAATATGACATAGTAAGCAATATATGAAAGATCATGAGTACTAACACAGATAGAAATTATAGAAAGATATTAATACATTTTATAAAAAATTATTATACTCAGACAATATAAAAGCACATTTTCATCATAGCTGAACAGAAGTAATAATAATCAAGTTTAGTAATGGCAGTGGCTAAAACACTTCCAAACTATTGATCACATAAGAATATTTTTGAGACTATCTAAAATCTAATAACTCAAATGTTAGAATGAAAGCACATCATTCAATCACGTTGAAGTAGATCAAAAATACAAAAAAGTGTAACACCCTAAAAAAATCATTTAAAAGTTAATTTAAGCTTTATTAATCATAATTTCAAAAATCTGACAGTTTTAGCAATGACGAGGATGGTTCAACGAACATGTTAGGAAAAAAAATTTTGGGCTGAGGTGAATAGTAACCTTGCAGCTTCCATGGGCCCGTCGAGACAGCCGAAACTATGGAATTGGGACTCAGAGATGCCTGAAACTGAAAAAGAGAGGGTTAAGATTAGAAATAATTAGAAATAAAGATTTTATGCCTAGAATTAATTTTTGGGCAATATTTGTTTATCTAGGTATGATGTTTTACCCGTTTAGTAAAATTTCGGTGTGTGATTTTTAACACCGAAAGATAGTCAAATCTTTACAATAGGATAAAGTTATCCTTATTAGCCAAATGTAAGGCTAAGATTTAATCTTGATTTACAAGATTAAATCCTAGCCATTCATTTCTTTTTATTATTAGAAAGAAGTATACTTTGACTTCATCATCAATACATCTAACTTAGGATATGTTAAAAAGGCACCAAGCTTGTCCTTGAAGCTTGCATTTCTTGGCCAGCCAAGGGAGAAGACAGCATCTCCATTGTTTATTCACAAAAACCATGAAAACTTGAATTCAAACCTCCATTTTCCTAGCATAGACTTGATAAAACTACAAGCTCCCTTTACAAAACTTGTTCTACTCATTAATACAAAACTAACCAATTAGAATTTTGATTTATCACTAACCCTGACCTTTAGATATCATATTCCTCTATTATAAAATGATCAAGGGGTGTTTGAGAAGGTCTTGAAGGAAGAAAAGCACTTAGAAGAACCAGAAGAAGTTGAAAGATCTTTAAGTAACAAGTAGGGCTTTATTTGTTCTCTTTTCTTTTCAATTTTGCTCCAAATGTTTTTGATTGAATTGGCTGAAATTTTCTAGAAGTATTGATTGATGATAGATAGATATTGATATATTTAATTTGGTGGAGTATTTGGATGATGTTAGAAATCATATTTGTCAAAAGAAATTTTGAACCATATTGCTAGAATTTCAGTTTTATTATGGGCAGGGACTATTCTCGAATTTTCTAGGGTAATTTTGGGCATTTTTATGAGCTAGAAAAATTGTATGTTGAAGTTAACATCCTAAGGCAACTTTATGATTTTTCTTGGGTCATGTTAAAGACTATCTTTACTTGAACAAAATCATGTTGCTTGAACATTGTTGCTGGAAAATCCCGATTTGAAGTAAGCAGTAAATTTGTTCGAATTTTCTGACCTATTTAAAGATCTTGGATTCAGCTAAGAATTTTATGGGATATAGCTAACATGTTAAGGTTTCTATAGAAAACATTTGGAGCCATTCTTGATGCTTTTTCTATGTTTGAAAAATCAAAAACCAAAGTGATTTATGTGCTGCCTGAAATGTTGGAATAGAAGCTATAAATTTTTCTAATTTTGTTACCATATCTAATGATCGAATTGGCACTTGAAGTTTTTATAAGTGTTGTGAAAATCTTAAAGTTCAATCCTAATTTTTATTTTTAATTGAATCAATCATTTTCTAGGGTTAAAAATTATGAGATTTTGGTTCTAAGCTGAGGTTAAGTGGTTTCTGACCACCAAATTTGTCTAATTTTGTCAACACAGTTAGATAACTCTTTTTCCTCTGAAATTTTTATGGAATCTTGGGGACACATTTAAGTTTCTTGGATAATTTTTATAGCCTCCAAATTGATCGTTTGATGTGTAAATAAATTGTGCTACAATGGTGTGAAATCTACCCAATTGCTGGAAATGAACCCAAGACTTGAATTAATAATGTAATGGCATTTTGGTTCTAGTATGACATGAATACTTAATGCTAATATGTGGCCATGTGACTTGTGATGTATAAATACATTCTAGAGGAAGTAAAGATTTGTTTATGAGAGATGATTGAAATCACAATGTGAATGAATGCTTACATGTGGCTTATGTATGCATTTAAGAAAAGAAAGTATATGATGCAGTCATATGAGAAAAGAAAATGTATAAATTTCACTCATGTATATTTTGACATATTGGCAAAATAGAAACAAGACTTATTGTAACATCCTAATTTTTAACCCAATACTCCTAGAATGTATTTAGGTTAACCATTAGTCTATTACTCTTTTAGTCTCATTCTTTAAAACCTTTCTTTAAAATACTTAGCGAAAAATTCAGGTAGAATTTTTTTTTGAAAACATAAAAAAACGTGAGCCTCGCATAATGTAAAAGGTTATTAACGTAAAGCGCAAACATAAAAAGAATAACATAATCAGAAACATCAGCACATCATCATATAACATTAACTTCAAATATTAAGTCAAACAACATTAATAATATTAATAATATAGGAAAATTCCATAATAGTAGCACATTAAATATATTAAGCCCACCTGTAAAGGTTGAGCCTACAACAATTCAAAACTACACACAACTATGATGTAAAAAGGCTAAGACTATGTCCCCACTTCCGCTACGCCACTGTATCCTCGACCATCAAGCTACTTCCATGTCGGCACCTCAGGGCAATCCATGGACGTCATTGTCGACCTTGTATGAAGACGAAGATGGAAAAGAAAGATAGGGGGTGAGAAACTTATACAAGAATCTCAGTAGGGCTTCCTTTTTCACACACACGTTATCATCATCGTCCTCAGGAACCTCGATTTTAATTATGAAATAGTGAGCATGCAAAGATTCATGTATTGAGTTCTAAAACATCCATTACCGAGGCCCGTTCATTTTATCATGAGTCTTGTAATGAATGCATCATACTTCTTTATGATATGCATGTCCATACCTTATACAACATTACTCTAAAACATACATCCAACTTTATAGCAAACATAATGTGCATAGAATATGGTTCATGAATGACATTCCTTGTTTCCTTAGGTGACTTAAGTCTCTTTTCATCCTTGGGGCCACCCTATTACTCTTCCCTTTTGAGAGTACTTCTAGGTTATGAGCTCATACCTCACTAGTCATCACTAACATAAACTTATTCCCTTTTGATAAGTTGAAGTCTCGACTTGATAAGTACGGGTTAGGGGGCAATAATCACCTTTTCATCACCTATAGTTTGATGAGTTCAAAGAATCATTTTCTTATATTTTAAATCACCTTAAGCAAGAATCACCTTTTCATCACCTATTGTTTGATGAGTCCAAAGGATCATTTTCTTATAGTTTAAGTCACCTTAAGCCTTAGCATGTTATAACAAGATGGAATACATAACTCATAAACGTCATAACTCTTCATATATGCATTTCTAATGTTCCAAATGAACTATAACATGCAAATAATGAATCCTATCTCTAGAGATTAATATCTCACATAGCATCAAATATCACAAGAATTCATCATCTCAAATAATCATCACATAAACATTTCCTTAAATGGCCAAACACTCAAATTGGGTAACTCAAATTGTCAAATTATTTTCTTATGCATCTAAGGGACTAATCATCATCATTACCACTAATCATTAACCTCAAGAACATCATCAATTAAAGTTGGACAGCATAGGTAGTAAATGAATTTCTATGATTTAAGGTGTTCTAGAAGTTGCATTTTACTCCCTTTCTCATTACCGGTTTTTCTTATGATGCTAAAATAAACTCCTAAACCATTTATGAGTCAATTTCTCTTAAGTAAATATGGTATAACATGGTTTTACAATCATTCAAACGTGCTGGAACAGAAAGTATAATTCATTTTCTTAGGAGTTCTAGAATTCACATTTTCAATTCTTTTTAGTTACTAGGCTTGCCCAAAGTGTCAAAAACAATTATCATATCAAGTAACAAGGTATCTAACATATTTAAATAATCTAAAACAAAATTTAAAGGTGCTGGAAATCTAAAGGCAAAGCCGAAAAGTAACATGTCTCATGAGCACAAAATTAGGCATTTCAAGTGATTAAGCTTTATACTAAAGATAACTTTTAAAACTCTTTGGAAACTAATTTACTTCACAAAAGGTGCTAGAAATAATCATAGGGTAATAACTAAATTAAAACATTCTTGAGATAAAAAGAAGGCAAGTCCTTGAGCACTAGGATCTTTTAGTGATGGCAAAATCCTAAACATGCTATGCACCTCATTTTATTCTTCATTATAAAATAAAATAAAGTGAGAACTTCAAAGTAAATATGAGATACAAGTTTATTTCTTATCTTTGAGTTTAGGTGATGGCATGAAATATAAACATGCTAGACAAGAATATAAATATGAAATGTAAGTTCATTTCTTATCTTTAAGCTTTATGTGATAACTTGGAAATAACCATGATGTGCAAGTCCAATTCTTTATTTTAGTGCTCTAGGCTTCACAACAATCGAATTTAAGGCCAAAATTGGCGGGCTTCGAGATTGTTTGTTAGGTGATAACAAGGAAATATAAATATGAATGCAAAGCTTAAATATAAATATGTCATGCAAGAACTTGAAATATAAATATGAATGCAAGTTCATTTTATTTCTTATTAGAGCTCATTAAACTCGCAGAAAGGTAGAACTCAAGCTCTAGATGTCTCATTGTGGTGAACTCATAGTCATCATCTAGGAACTCTCATCATCAAGCTATCATGAGAAACCATCAAAACCTTGATGGCCAAAATACATAAGGAAGGAAAAGGAAGAAATCGAAATAGTAAAGCCTTAAAACATCATTTTAAACCAAGAACAAAGCTTAATAAAGCAAAGAAATAATTATTAAAACAACTCCCTACCAAGGTATGTTTTCTTGGAGATGAAAAGGACTTGATCTTGAGAGGAGGATGAAAAGAAAGTCTTCCTTGGAGCTTGATGATGTTTTCGGCCAAAGAGGAAAAAGAAAGGAAGAAAGTTATGGTTCTTGAACTTGATCCTTTAGAAAGGCAAGGCTAAGTGTTTAGAAGGTTGTGTATGGTTGAGAAGTGGTGGTTCTTAGTGAGTAAGAAGAAGAAGAAGAAGATGATGATGATGATGAAAGAACTTTTGAACTCTTGAGAGAAAAAGAAAGAACTTAGAACTACTCTTGAAGCTAAACTTAGCAAATGATCCAAAGTGGAACCAAGTCCATCTAGAAATGGTATTTATAGAAAAACAACATCAAGGGTGTAAGAATGGAGGGAGTGGCCGAATTCTTCATGGAGGGAAAAGGAAGAAAATATCTCTTTGTAAGGTATGGTGTAGGCATGGCTAAGTATAGTGAGGTATGGTCTCAATCATGGCTTCAAGTATGGCCAAGTATGGCCTTTGATTTGGAATTAAAATAAATTAGTTCTTTTAAATGGAGAAGGAGGAGGAGTGGCGGTTTCTCTTCTTAATTAGAAGAGGAAAATCACAATTTAATGTGTATTAGGAGTAAGCTTAGGGGTAGTATTTGATTAGGCCAAAGATTAGAGTTTTGTGACTAAGTGTTTAGGTAAGTAAGTAGGTGATTACGGCCATAAAAGACTAGATTAGAAGGTGGTCTCACTAAATTAATGAAGTCAAACTCCATTAACCTGGAATCCAATGCCAACATGTTTCCTTGATTTAGAGAATTGGAGAGAGAAAATATTATTTCTAGATTCCTTTCTCAAAGAATTAAAACTAGAAAAGAGTTTTCAGTTTCTCTAAATAATCTTAGGTTCTAATTAACCTCAATTAATTATCTTGACTCTAAATTAGTAATTAGAATTTACTAATCTTTAATTAGAGCCTAATATTGCTTAGGTTTTGCTAATCATATCATTAGGCCCAAAATGCACTATGTAAGGGCAAAATCGTAATTTTATACAAAAACTGTCGGGACTCAAAAAGAGGTCCCTAAACACATAAAAACATCATTTAAACCTTCTGAAAAAGTTCCCGGCTCAAATGGCACTCATACCCGCTTAAAAATATTATAGGGGTATTTTGGTCATTTTGACCCCAAACCTCAGAAAACGAGACTTTCGTTTCCGGAACCACTCAAAAACCATTTAATCCCCTTCAAACATTGAGTTGAGCCTTCGAGGACCGTCGGGTCGGCTATCCTCGAATTCCGGGTGGAAAATGACCTCATGGGCATTTTGGTTATTTTCTCTCAGACAGAAAAGTTGGGGTGTTACACTTATGTTGAATAAAAGTAATAAAATATAAAAAAAAATTGAATAATATCAAAAGGATTCTATGCACTAATTGAATGATAACCAAACAAATATTAAAGGAATGGTATCGAAACATTTAAAATTTTCCAACCACCATGAGAGGTATGGGATTCAATCCCCTCAATGGGTTTAACGTACATGGCAACATCTATCCAATTGTAAGGATTATTAGTTGCTACTGCAGACCAAACTTGCTACATGACTGGAAACATTTGAAAATTTCTTTGATGACTAGAAGAAATAATAATAATTATTGTTGTAGCAAACCCTGCTGAGAAAATTTAAGTAGAAGGAGAAAAAGGGAACAAGTTGCGATGAAAGAGAGAGTTTGGGAATAACTTGAAGTGTGAGCTTCAGGGAGCAGAGTCACAGTGGAGCGGCAATGCAGCGGAGCACCTTAGTAGCGGCACAGCGGAGAAGCAAAGCAACAACATGGTTGAGAAGCAAAGCAGCAACGTGGCGAGCCAGTGAACCAGCGACACAGGGGACTAATGAAGAAGCAATGCAACGTGGAGAAGATCTCTATGATGCAAGGCAGAGGCACGAGCTTTGAACTGTGACAGAGAAGGCAAGGGAGTTATGAGATTCCAAAGACGATGGGACAGAGGCAGGGTGGCAATGTTGTGAGAGAGAGCTAGCAACATTGTGAGCAATAGTCTGAGGTGTAAGTGATGGAGATTCACTAGGAGTAGGGTCATGGCATTGAGAGCCTGTACTGGTGGCTACCGTCTTCGATCAGCCATGGACCACCTACTTGAAGCACCGTCTGTCTTTCACTAGCCATCACTGCTTCACCATATGGTAGTGGTTTGCTATGGCTGTGTGGGGATGGAAATGGTGATGTGGTGGTGGTGGTGGCGATATGGAGAAGAAGCAAAGTGAAGGGAGACTTGGGGAAAAATGACACGTTCTGGTTTCTTTTTCTCTTTATATGTAACTAGTAATGACCGATTTAGAGACTGATTTTTATAGAGCTACTAATGATGTTGAATGTGTCTGTGAGTCCAAAATACCATTTATGAAGTTTAGATAAAGTTTTAGAAAGTTCGGTTGTTGTTAAATATTAAAAACAAGCGATTCTGTACTTTGACCCCTAACGTATGTTAAAATTTGATCTATAACCCGAAAAGGTTTTTATGATGAGTTTTTAATGGTTCTAGTAGTTATATGTCTCTTGAAAGCATTGGTTAATATTAGAGATCTCTAGTTTGAAAAAATGTGTTAAAAAAGGGTATTTACGTTTTGACCCGTAACCTTTAAAAAATTGCAATTTGATCCCTTTGGGACTTAAATGTAAATATTGATAATTTGATGAGATGAATGTGATTGATATCTTGTGATGGCTATATTCATATATTGAGATTTATATGGCTTATGGATATATACAATGAAATATGATGCATGTTTATGTGATTTGATTTATGGCATGTTACAGTTATGTCTTATTCATTGGGATGCATAAGTTCATGAAGTTTATGAGCATGAAATATTGAAATGATGAGTTATTCACGTTTGCATATCTATATATCATGTCAAGATTAAAGGTAACATAAAACACATGGAAATGATCTTCTAGACTGCCCGAATTAAAGGTTATGAGAGGTGATCCAAATAGGAAGTGATCCTTTAGACTCCCCGAATTAAAGGCTATGAAAGGTGATCCTAATGCCCCTATCTCGTACCTTTAGAGTTGGGAATTTAACTTATCAAAAGGGATAAGATTACGCTAGTGACGACTGGTGAGGTATGAGCTCATAATCTAAAACTCTCGAGAAAAGAGAGAATATGTAACATCCTAATTTTTAACCCAATACTCCTAGAATGTATTTAGGTTAAACATTAGTCTGTTACCCTTTTAGTCCCATTCTTTAAAACCTTTCATTAAAATACTTAGCGGAAAAGACAAATGAATTTTTCTTTTTGAAACTTGAAAGCAAAACTCGAGCCGCACGCTAACCCAACGTTCATCATAACCATAACATGTAAGAAAAGTAATCACATCATTCATAATCATGAAACATAGTATTATACATAACAATCATAATATCATCACATCTTCAAAGATACATAGATTACTAGCACCATTGTACTATCATTTACATCAAAACATGCCCATATATATATATGATGTGATCCTTATCCACCTATGAGGTTGGATAAGTGTCAACCCAGAAGCTAAGCTATTTATGCTCTCGCAGCGACCCTCTGCTCCGTTTGCTAGTGTGACCCTTAAGCACGAGCCTTAGAAGAAGTCACAAACCTCATTATTATTCTCCTCTGGAGATGACACGGAAGAAAAGGAAGGGATGAGAAACTCATTCAAGATTCTCAGTAGGGATTCCTGACTCTAACACAAGTGTCATCATCGTCGTCCCCAGCCACCTCGGTTTTAATTATGAAAAGGTGTACATGCATAAGGATTGGTTTTAGTCTTTTCAAATCTGTTTATCCGAAGTGGGTATTTTTTAGTATGTGTGTTAATGACATGAATACAACAGATATTTGATGAATGCATGACAATACCATATGCACATTAACATGAAAACCATAGCTCTTAAGCCTAGCATAAAGAAACATAAATCATATAGGTGGCATAAAAGGCATAGTACTTTTCAAGTGACATCTTTCTCATAAGTCAAACTCTTAAGTTCTTTTTCTTAAAGACCACCCTCTTAATATATCCTCCAAAAATCCAACCAACTCACCGGCCCCGGCGATAATCTGGTCACCTAACTACATCTCACCTATCGCCTAGGAATGAGTTCAATCCTAATTAGTCATCACTAGATTTAATATAGGGTAATAGAGGGGGTATACATAACTTTCTTGGATCACCTATCTTAGGATCACTTTCTTCTTTAAAACGCTCTACTGGTATCTAGTACACAGCGAATTGTCTGCTTTGGCAAGCTCAATGTCAATACCCTCACGGATTTGTTTCCTCCCCACCGTAGCGGGAGGAATGCATCTCAGTGTTATGTCACATCTGTTCTGGGGGTGCTCGGCCGAACTGGTGTCACCCAGGAGTTTTCACAAACTTTTCTCAAATCATCAAGTTTGATGGGAAATTCGGCAGCGTAACGACATACACCGGATTTCCTTCAAACTTGATTTATGCCACGAAACATATAGAACATGCATAGCCATTCAACATCACGATAAGACATCAAGTCATATAGTCAAACTCATCATAGCATATACGTCATCACATCATTGCTTCAACATTCTTAAAAGATAACATGCTCCTAACCAGTTTTCCGGAATCAAGGATCGGGCTCAGCTAATGGATATGCCATGCTCAAGTCATTCTCATAGTTAAACATACATCCACTTGAAGTCATAAAGTTCATTATGTCTTGGGACCTATGGTGTCTTATGCTTTGACCCTTACGGGTCTTAACTCGAGATATAATTATTCTAACATTCTCTATTAACCTTTTATACACCTAAGGATTCACAACTAATGATTCTTACTAATATTTATGTTCGTCAATGAATCTAGATAGCATTATGCTTTGAGGACAAAAATTACATTTTGTGATTACGGGGGTTCTAGAAACTACGTTTTAGACCCTTTCTACGTTCTGTCTTTGCCTAAGGCTCTACAAATCAAATCTAAACCAATTATGAGGTATTCTTACCCTTATAAACTAATTATAAACCATGTTTACTACATTATAACGTTGCTGGGCAGAAACAAAAAATCAAATAATCTAACTGTTCTAGAATTGCACTTTTATGGTTTTCTAGTTACTAGTTTCTCTATAGGTGCTAAAAATCAATCCTTCATCAAATGTTATCAAGTTTTTCATGATTAATCAATCCTAAACTGAATGTTATCCTATTAAAATATTTTTGGTAGTGGCTAAAAATAAATGGGTCAAAACTATGTTAAAACGCAACTTTATGGTTTTTTTGTAAGACTAGTTTCTTTCCTAACATGCATAGAAAGGCTCCTACCTCAACATATATAATTTTTACACATTCTAACATATCAAAACATCATCATACAGCAGCAACCATACCATGGCAGAATCAAAAAGCATAGTTCCCAAGAAACACATAATCTTACATTTTCAAGCCATATAAATTGCTAGTTTCTCTTGGAATCATTTTAGGACTTCTAAAACTCTTTGAAAACCAACTAATTTCATTAAAATCCTCACAAACTAAACAAGGGTAGCAACGATTTGAGTTGGCCCAAGATTGGAATTTAAAACATAAAATCACACTTGAAATATTCTTTGAGTCCTCCTATGCTTAAGAAAATCCTAAGACATAGATTATGGGCACTTATGACTAGATGAAACTCACACCAAGCTCATCGTCATCACATGGCCGAATTATGCATTCGAGGAAATGCTTCCATAACCAAACTTTAGCTTGAGATAAAAGGACAAGTCTTTGAGCTCTAAAGTCTTTAAGTGATGACGAAAAGTAAATGTGCTATGCATTCTATTTTAGTCTTCATTATAAAGTAAAGTGAGAACTTCAAAATAAATATGAGATGCAAAGACTTGAAATATAAATACGAGGTGCTAGAAATATAAATCTGCAAGACTTGAAAATAAATATGCAAGACTTGAAAGTAAATATGCAAGTTCATTTTATCTTTTAGGATTTAAGCGATGACTTGAAATATAAATATGCTAGGTAAGGAAAGTAAATATGAATGCAAGTCCAATTCTTTATTTTAGTGCTCTAGACTCCACAACAATCGACTTTAAGGTCGAAATAGGTGAGCTTCGAGATTAATTATTAGGTGATATGAGAATGCAACTCTTGTTTTAATCTTTACGTTTTAGGTGATTAGCTCAAAAATAAATATGCTAGGCAAGGAAAATAAATATGCAAGTTCATTGTTACATCTTTACTAGAGCTCTTACAAGACTTTAAATGAACTTAAATCTCAACCCAAACTTATCATAGCAAGGTAAAGCAAGCTTTAGAGTTCTTGTACCAAGGTTTACAAAGAAACCATATGGTATGAACTTCATCATCAAGCTTAAGGAATGGATTAAAAGAAACAAGTTAAACATCAATATTATTCAAAGAACCAAAAATGGATCAAGTTAGAAAACCAAACTTTGAGTTTTAGAAACCATCTCACCATGTCTTTGGTGACAAAACCAAGATATCAACAAAAAGGAAACCATGGCCAAAACCATGAAAGGGAAAGGATGAAAATTTGAAACTCTAGAGGCCATAATCTTGATGATACATCAACACCAACATCATGTGCCTCATCCTTGAGCCATTTCCCATCTAACATAAGCCTTTAAAATCAAAACTAGGATCAAGGAAAAAGGAATGAAAACCGAATCTAGAAAAAGGAAAAACCGAAAACTATGTTCAAAGAAAGCAAAGGAGTACTCAAAATGTGTTGAAATCAAAACCAAGTTTCAAGATTTAGAGGTTCCTCAAATGATGAACATCATCATGAAATCCTCATCATCAAGCTCCTATTTCTAAGCCTTTTAAGGCTCTTGGCCGAAAAGAAAAGAAACAAAGAGGAAGAAAGAAGTTCCAAAAGATTCAAGAGAAACCATAAAGTACATAACTAAATAACAACTTTTAATGAATGAAACACTTAAAATAAAATCCCTACCAAGTGATTGGAGGTTGAGATGAGTGAAGAAGATGAAGAAGTTGAAGAAGAGGAACTCTTGAACTTGAGAGAAAAAGAAAAGCTTTAATGTGCTCTTGAAAACTCAAACTTGGCAAATGAACTAAAAGTGATTCAAGTTCATCCAAGCATGCTATTTATAGAGAAATGAAACATGAGGGATGAGAATGGAAGGGAAAAGTGGTGCCATTTTTAGGGGAGGTAGGAGGGAGAAAATATCTCTTGGTTATGTCATTTCAAGGTAAGGTGTAAGGCATGGTATAGGCATGGGTTTAGGCATGGTGTAGCATGCTTCTTTGAGTGTGTGAGTGAGCAAACATGTGATGCATTATGGGGGATGAGGTGGCGCCACTTTTGGGAATCCAAGGGGAGGGAAATATTTCATTTAATTGTGATTTAGAGGTGTGTTTAGGTGTAGTTTTGATTAGGCTTAGGATTAGAAATTTGTAAGTGTGTAAGTGAAAGGATAGGTGATCAAGGATATTTAAGGAATAATTAGTGAGCATTCTTACCCATTAGTAGGGTCAAAATCCTACTCAATCAAGGTTCTCAATCACATCCTAGGCTTCTTGAAGTATGGAGAGTGAATAGTGAAATACTATTCAAAATTCTGTGTCTTGAGAACTTGAGTTAAAAAGGGGTTTGAGTTCAATCTAAGCAAATCTTAGGTTCTAATTAATTTTAATAACTTATTTTGACTCTAGATTAATTATGGAAATTAATTAATCTTCGATTAGAGCCTAACATTGCTTAGGTTTGTTTAATTACATCATTAAGCTCAAATGGCACTATGCTAGGGGCAAAATCGTAATTTTACATAAAAACTACCCAGGACCACCGGGACTTAAACAGATACTTTTAAACACATGAAAATGTTATTTTAAACCTTCGGGGAAAGTTTCGGGCTCGAACGGCACCTTTACCCGCGTAAAAACGCTATAGGGGTATTTTGGTTATTTGGACCTAAAACTGCAGAAAACAAGTTTTTCGTTTTCGAAATCACTCAAGGATCATCTAGTCCCCTTCAAACATTAAGTTGACCCTTCGAGGACTGCTGGGCTGACTATCCTCAAATTCTAGATAGAAAATGACCTCAAGGGTATTTTGGTCATTTTTTCCCAGACAGAAAATCGGGGCGTTACAGAATATAGGGCAGCCCCTAAGGAAAAGAGAATAAGAAGTTTAAGTCACCTATAAGAATGATGATCATGAAGTTCTTTATATCATATGCATTGTTTTATGAATTCTATGATATTTTGTATATGATATTGACATGCATTCATGACTAATATGTTGCATTCATGACATTAACATTCATGATAAAATATACGGGCCTCGGCTAATGGTATTTAGAACTTAATAAATGAACCTTATATATATGTCCACCATTTTCATAATTAAAGCTGAGGTTCCTGGGGACGATAACAATGACACTTGTATTAGAGTTGGGAAGCCCTACTGAGATTCTTGTATAAGTTTCTCATCTCTTTTCTTTTCCGTGTCATCTCCAGACATGAATGATGGTGTAGTTTGTGATTTACCTTGAGACTAGATGAGGAGCTATGGTGTCATGACCCGACTTAGGCACATGACCAGCACGTGAGGAATCCTCATTCCCACGTAAGCCTCGTGATCTCTGAGTCCCTCTATATGCATAATTTAATATAAAATCCTTTTCCAAAACATAAATTCATCTCTGACATATATATCTAACTCTTTGAAAAATAAATCATCATAAATACTTTCATAATCAAGCTCTAGTAAATATCTCTGATACAAAACACACGAGTTGCTCTTAATACAAAATAAACCATAGAACTCGTAACCATGAAAATACAAAATATTCATGATAAAAACATGTTAGTCATGTCTATGGTCTGGGACCCTGCCCGTCATGCACACTGGAGCACTCTATCTCTAAACAGAATACCAAAAGTACTTCACTCACAAAGTGAAGCTCACCAACTAGGAAATCTCTACTGCGGGGGAGGAAATGGAAGAGAAGAACCCGCAGCATCTACTGCACCTGTAATGGAGGAAGGGAGAGGGGTGAGTTTCATCTAAAACTCAGTGAGTAAGTCCTCACCCATAACCCTCTCATGGGACAGTAAAAGGAAATAAATAGTAATATATATATATATATATTCATCAAACCAGTTAATGCAATAACTCTCAAGTTCATTATTCATAGGAATAACAAATAGTTCTAAAATCATTACTCTGTAGAAATCATAAACCATAGTATGTTAATAAAGAAACAGGAATCTCTGGTTATGCCCAATTCATGTGACATAATAAACCTCTGGTTATGTATAGCATAACAAAGTCTCTAATGTCTATAGCACCTAAATAGGTCCCGTTTGTTATTTCTCTAGCCCTAAGGCAACTTGGTATACCAAGGTTAATGGAATAACTACCGCTAACTGACAATCTGTTTCTCTATAGCTACTGTCCAGTTCAATCAAAAATCTAAATCTTTTCTCTATATCTCATAAATCTTCTACCCTAGAGTTCACAAGCTTTAGCATATACATATTCTCTACTCTGGAAATCATCATAATGTTTCACAAAGCTCTATATATAATTATATCCATACTTTAGCTCTTTAATAAAAATCACTTTAACAATAATGGCCCCATGAGTTTTCAAAAAAACATATATATCTCATGCTATAATTTACTGAAATTAACTCTAATGATCAACATAAGGATCATAGGATTTGAACCCACTCACCGTTTAAAGCCAGGAGTATGTGGGCCCCACCAACTTGACCTGAAGAGCTTGGAATGGCACCAACAACTGCCATGGAGCAACCATAACTCTATATTAACATCTAAAAATCTCTAGAGAGCTCTATTCTAACTCTACTAAAATTGGGGAAACACCCCCACTTGACAAAAATGAGAAAAATAATCGGACCAAATCCGAGATCATGGAGAAATAAAGACATAATCTAATAACATGAACTTACCTTGAAGCTTGGAATGATGGATTGGAGTGAATTTGAGAGAAAGAGAGAAAAATGAGGCAGAAGGGAAGAGAGTCGCGTCTCTACTTCCTTCTGCCCGATTTGGGGGTTTTAAAGTCCCACTGACACCGCTATAGCGGTATATGACCGTTATAGCGGTCTAACCGCATCTGACGGTCCCACGGAGACACTTGTGACCGCTATAGCGGTCCAAGACCGCTATAGCAGTACCTCAAACCGCTGCACCACTTGAACATGTTCTGGTGACCGCTATAGCAGTGACAGAAATCCCCAACTTCTGTGTTTTTCAGTCATTCTGGTATCTGGGTTATTTCAACACTCACTTATTTACATTTCTTAATTTTAAGTCATTAACTTTAAAACATAAATGTAAATAAGGAAATACCCCCCATTTGGATTCAAATAAAATATCACAAAAATCAAAAACTCCATCAAATCAGAATCCAAATTTTGAGTTTTAGTTCAAATCCGAGAATTTCTGAGATTTTCTGAACTTGTGAGTTAACAACGAAATATTTGCAGGTTTCATAAAATTCATTAAAAATCACTCTTTAACTTGTTTTCCCTCAAGGAACAATTACCGGGACTTTTAATCCCAAGAATATGGTTCTATCATATGGCCCTCCAAGGAGGTGTAGGATTCAGACTTAGTAAAATTTAGGACCCGACGATGGTTCCCGGGGAATTCTTGAGGCTATACAGAACCTTACTGCTGACCCGTATACCTCGGGTATCACATATGGAGATAGTTTTCCTTTGGATATTTGCCTTTAGAGTGATCGTATCTCATTTATCAATCTGCATTCTATTGATGGATATATATTGATGTCCTTATATTTATAGGACATTACTATTATGATACAGTTATTGATATGTTATTATTATTTATGTTATGCCATGATTGTATTATGTATTTACCTATTATTCGTTTCTAACATCTCTTTTACGCAGGTAAGATGAATGACGTTAGATATTTAGTATGCACAGCTCACGTTTTGGCATTTAAGTTCAAAAAAAAAAATTTACCCATATTTTCACTAAAGTATTTTAAAGAAGTTTTAAGTTAAAAACTGGAACCAAAGAGTAATAACTAATAATTAACTTAAATGTGTTCTAGATATGTTAAGTTAAATATTAGGGTGTTACAAATTCAACAATGTGTAGCTGTCAACCAAGACTTGTTGAAACAATTGCTTTGATTTAAGGATTAGATCTAACACATTATTTGTTCCTTGTATTCAATAAGCAAAGAACTTTCTCATGCTTATTCTTAGTCTTCTATTACCCATTACATGTCCTAGTGCTTCTCCTATTGATATGTCTACCCTATAATCATCTTCTCCAAAGGGAAATAGTAGTGGATATTGTAAGCCATGACATATTGGATGGAATAAATCAATTCTTTTAAGTGTCCTACACTATGTTTCAATCAGCAAATCCCCATCATTCATTGCTTGGCCAATGTCACCTACTACTAAAATTACAACTTCAGACATAGTTGGAAAACTATATCATCTTCCATTAGTACTTTATTTCCTTATCAACTTAAGCTCAACTTCAAAAAAGTTACCTGCTTTGTATTTATCTCTAGCATATTAGAAGGACTTTGTCAGAACATTGAATTTATCCAATATTGACTTCTAATCGAAAACTATTTCTTGATCAATTGGATCTATAGTTTTTCTTTGCCTAAAAGGAAAATATGCAAAATAAATTAGGAAATATTGAGTATAGGAACTACCATATATAAATTTATAACAAAATAATTGAATGGAATCATACCTGAATGCATTGATTCTATTATTAACTTCATTATCAGTGTCATATATGTATGATTTAGTAAATTTTGGTTTGTTATTGTTAGGAGGGAGCAGGCTACAAATAGAGTGATAATTTTGTCCATTGAGTAAGAATATCAGGGGACCACAACCATTATTAATATTGTGGCCAACTTTTCTAGCCATAGCCTACCTATTTTTTTAATTCCGGTATACATATTCACAAGTAACAATGAGATAGTTCAATACTCGAATGTAGAAGAAATTTAAGTATAAGATACTAACCAATTATCATTATTACACAAATGTAAAATTTTAATGCTACTACATCAATATCAATATATATATATATATATATATATATTCTTCATTACAAGTAGCATTTATTACTATATGTAAATACATAATTAAAATAAAATGTATTATTATATTTATATTTATATTTATACTACATAATTGTACCCAAAAAACTAGAGTAAACTCCCAAATTGTTCCTTGCCAATATCATCAATAGACAAATTAGTCCCTAATAAAACTAAATTCATGTAAAGGCCCTTGACAATTATAAAAATAGGACACCGTAAGTCTCTGATACACCTACAACTTGTAAAGAGTCTGACATGTACGTTAATTATTGACATAGACAGTCATCAATTCATCCATGTGATATTAGTGAGTTTTCTAATACCAAAATATTTGCATCCCAACCTTACCCTCCCAAAAAAAGAAAGATTTTTCTTCTCCCTCATTTATACACATCATCCCTCTACATAACCTTCTTCTCCCTTACTTAATTGCCCTCTACAATCGAAGTGTGATGGACTGAAAAGGTGTTGTGAAGCTAACAAAGGAGGACTCCAAGGCTCGTAGTGGCTGACACAGTGGAGGATGTGCTGGGTGATGAGGTGGAAGATACGATGTGAAGTGACAATGACAATGGCTATAGTGGTTTTGGGCATGAGCTAACAAGCTAGCCACGGTTGAGGTTTTGCAGATTTGGAATGGAGAAGATGACGCCTAGTCTTAGTTCATGGTAGTGCTGGAGTGACTTCCACGATGGTTCACAATAATAGGTTGCAAGTTTTTTTTTTTTTTGGAGGACAAGGTTAGGACTACAAATATTTTATATTTTTGGATGGGATTGCAAATATTTTGGTATTGGAAAACTCACTAATGCCACATGAATCAATTAATGACTATCCATATCAGCAATTAACCCACACATCATACTCTTTATAGTTTGTAAATGAATCAAAGACCTGTGATGTCCTATTTTTATAATTGTCAAGGACCTCATTTTGGAAGACTCTCATGGAGGATATGTTATACAGTAAGGATTTGTATGATTCTGTTGAGGTGATAAATATAGGCCTACTAATAAGTCTGAAGCCGAATGGAATAGAATAAATAGAAAAGTTGTTGCTTTGATAAGGCAGTGGTTGGAATTTAGTGTGTATCCACATGTTGACAAAGAAACTAATACTCAGAGCATGTAGCAGAAATTGGCAGATTTATATGAAAGGGAGAATGTCCAAAATAAGGCATATTTGATTCGGAAGCTGGTAAATATAAAATATAAAGAAGTTAATTCAATGCCAAAGCATTTGAGTAGCTTCCAGGAGATTGTTAATCGGCTGACAACCTATGAGATTACATTGTCTGATGAGTTGCAAGCATTCCTATTGTTGAGTTCTTTACCTGACAGTTGGGAAGTCCTGGTTGTGACATTGACTAACTCGGCTCCAAATGGGAAGTTGACGTTGTCAATGGTTAAAGAAAGCATGTTGAATGAAGATGCCAGAAGAAGAGAGCGGGGTTTGTTTAGTGCCTCCACCCAGTCAGAAGCACTTGTTGTAGAATCACGAGAGAGAAGCCAGAATCAAAGATCTCATAATATTGACAGGTCAAAGAGCCGTAGCAAGTCAAGGGATAAGTCCAAGACAAGAAAGGAATTTAATTGCTATCATTGTGGCAACTTGGGACATATCAAAAAGCATTGCAGGTACTTGAAAAGAGAGAAATCAAGAGAAAGATATGAAAACAAAAATAGTAACTGTGATAAAGACACTACACCTGTTGCATATGATGATGTCCTTGTTCTACATCATGAGAATTTCATAAATCTTCCATGTGATCATTCCAGTTGGATCATGGATTCTGGTGCCTCATGTCATGTTACTCCTAGTTGTGAGTTTTTCTCTACTTATACTGCTGGTAACTTTGGCAGAATAAGACTAGGAGATGAAGGGATATGCAAGATTATTGGTATAGGAGATGTGTGGCTTGAAACTAGCATGGGATGCAGATTACAGTTGAAGAAAGTTAGGCGTGCACCCAATATGCATCTTAGCTTGATGTCAATCAAAGCATTGGACAGAGAAGGTTACTATGCTACCTTTGGTGGTGGGAAATTCAAAATCATCGAAGGGTCGCTAGTTGTTGCCAGAAAAGACAGTAGTTTCACTGCTCTCTACCAGTTGCCCGAAAAGTTGTGCAAAGAGGAAGTGAATCTTATTGATGATTCCTCTTTAAACTTGTGGCATATGCGTCTTGGCCACTTGAGTGAAAAAGGACTTGGTGTTCTAGCCAAGAATCAGTCTCTTCCAGTAAAAGGTACGTCTCTAAAGACTTGCACTCATTGTTTTGATGGAAAGCATGCTAGAGTAGCTTTTCATTATTCAGGACCTCATAGAAGACCACATGTACTAGATTTAGTTCACACTAATGTTTGCACTATAGACACAAAAACTGTAGGAGGTGCATCATATTTTGTGACTGTTATTGATAACCATTCTCAGAAAGTGTGGGCTTTTGTGTTGAAATCTAAAGACGAGGTGCTCAGAGTTTTCAAGAGCTTCCATGCAAGTGTTGAAAAAGAAAAGGGAATAAAACTGAAATGTGTCCGAACAGATAATGGTGGTGAGTACAGGGGTCCATTTGAAGACTATTGCAGAAAACTTGGGATTAGGTTTGAGAAAACAGTTCCTAAGACTCCTCAGCATAATGGAGTTGCGGAGAGAATGAACCGTACAATCAATGACAGAAATAGGTGTATGCTCTCTCATACAAAGTTGTCCAAATCCTTTTAGGGTGAGGCAATGAGAACTGCAGTGGATTTGACCAACCTTTCTCTTTCAGCTCCTCTAGATAGTGATATTCCATAGAGAGTATGGACAGGGAAAGATGTCTCATATAGTCACTTGACAGTGTTTGCCTGCAGGGATTTTGTTCATGTTCTAAGAGATGAAAGGTCCAAGCTTGATGGGAAGTCCAAGCAGAGTATCTTCATTGGTTATGGTCACGAAGACTTTGGTTACAGGTTACAAGATCCAGCAAGTAAGAGAATAATCAGAAGCCGAGATGTGATATTTCTTGAAGACCAAACAATTGAAGATTTTGAAAAGTCAGATAAGCTAGGGTCTGTTACTAGAAGTAGCAGTGATGTTGTGCCTGAGTCTCCTCCTATATGGGGGAGATATAGAGGTTGATGATTGGAATACAGGTGATGAGCCTGCACCTACTCTTGAGGTGTCAGTTGAGCAAGTTCCACTAAAACCACTAGTTGAGTCATAATTCAGAAGATCTACAAGACCGCATCAGCCTTCTAAGAAATATCCTTCGGATAAGTATGTGACAATCTATGATAGTGGGGAGCCAGAGAGCTACCAAGAGGCAATTTCTGATGGGTACAAAGACAAATGGTTGAAGGCCATGAAAGAGGAAATGAATTCTTTGCATGAGAATCACACCTTTGAGTTGATGAAGTTGCCAAAGGGTAAAAAAGCACTCAAAAATAAATGGGTGTTCAAGCTAAAAATTGAAGATAAAGTCTTACAGTCAAGGTACAAAGTAAGGTTGGTTGTGAAAGGTTTTGAGCAGAGGAAAGGAGTTGATTTTGAAGAGATTTTCTCACCAATGGTGAAGATGTCCTCTATTCGAGTTGTGCTTGGTTCAGCAGCAAGCTTGAATTTAGAGGTTGAGCAGCTTGATGTGAAAACCGCATTCCTTCATGGTGACTTGGTGGAAGAAATTTATATGAAACAGCCAGAGGATTCCAACGTTAAGGGAAAGGAGCAGCTTGTGTGCAAATTGAAGAAGAGTTTGTATGACTTCAAGCAAGCATCAAGGTAATGGTACAAGAAATTTGATTCTTTCATGGTAGATCATGGGTATAGTAAGACTACTTCGAATGATTGTGTAATTGTCAAGAAATTCTCTGATGGTGATTTCATAATTCTCTTGCTTTATGTGGATGACATGTTGATTGTTGGTCATGACAAGCAGAAGATTCGGAGTCTTAAGATTGACTTGAGTAAGTCCTTTGCTATGAAGGACTTAGGTTCTGCAAAGCAAATCCTTAGTATGAGGATCCCTCGTGATAGGAAGAATGGTAAGTTATGGTTATCTCAGCAGAAGTATATTGAGAAGGTGTTGGAGAGGTTTAACATGAGTAATTCAAAGCCTGTTGGTACTCCACTTGTTGGTCATTTCAAGTTGAGTTTACAGCAATGTCCTACAAGTGAGAAAGAAAAAGAATAGATGAAGAAGGTTCCATATGCGTCTGTAGTTGGCAGTTTGATGTATGCTATGGCATGTACTAGGCCAGATATTGCTCATGCTATTGATGTTGTTAGCCGGTTTCTCTCTAATCCTGGTAAGGATCATTGGCAAGCTGTAAAGTTGATTTTCAGGTATCTTTGGGGCACTTCCAAAGTTTGTTTATGCTTTGGTTGTGGTCAACCTGTGCTGGATGATTACACAGATGCGAATATGGCTGGTGATCTTGATTCTAGGAAGTCTACTTCCAAGTACATGATGACTTTTGTAGGGAGAGCCATGTCATGGCAGTCTAGACTTCAGAAATATGTTGCTTTGTCTTCCACTGAGGCCGAATATATTACTGTTACTAAAACTTCAAAAGAACTCTTGTGGATGCAAAAATTCCTACAAGAGTTGGGCCTTGACCAAGAGAAGTTTGTGTTATTTTGTGATAGCTAGAGTGCTACCCATCTCAAGAAGAACCCGACATTTCATTCCAGATCAAAGCACATAGAGCTGTAATATCATTGGCTACGTGAAGCACTGGAGATGAAGTTGCTTTCATTGGAGAAGATCCATACTGATGACAATGGTTCAGATATGATGACTAAAGCTTTACTGACGGTGAAGTTTGTTTCTTGCAGAAAGAAGGCGGGCTTCGTGGAGCAACGCATCCCCACTTGAGTCGAGAAGGGGGAAATTTGTTGGTGGGCTTCCCTCCTCAAGGGGCCCAACAACTTACAAAAGAAAAAAAGAAAGAAAGAAAGAAAAACCAAGAAAAAAAGGAAAACCGAAAACGAAATAAAAAGAACATGACGCTACAACTGTGTCAAGCTATAAAACGTGAGAAACGTGAAAAAGAAGCGGCACAGAGAGGAAGAAAAAGGGAGAAAAGACGGTGCTGGGTTCATCATCAGACGGATAAACGTGCTCCATTTATCACAAAAAATTAGTATAGTCTCTGATGTTGAGCTTGATAGTTTGATATAGCCTATTAATTTTATTGTCTTCTCTAGTGTCTATTCTGTTATATCCACATTATGGAGTTATATGGTTGTGTTCTGTCGATTGGGTGAGTATTCTGTTAATTGTTGAGATTCCCTAGTAATACTAAGAAGTCTAATTGTATTCCAATTAATCATAATGGAAGTTTTTATTAGACTAGGTCCCATGAATTTTTTATCCCTCTAATTGGGGGTTTTCCCACGTTAAAAATTGCGGTGTCTCACATCTTATTTTTCTACCAAGTTGTTATACTGCCTAGAATATTTTGATACTACCTATTTAACTGTACAGGTATGGAAAAATATTTATTACTTTCGCTATTGATAGCAGATTCATTCCTAAAGTTTTCCCAACAAAAACTTCACATACAGCATGTTTCGGTACTGTCCAATTATGGTTAGTACCGAACAATCACCATATTATTTTATACATAAAGGTCATTTGTGTAAATTTTATTGTTATTTTACCCCTGAACCAGATATACCCATAACATAATCCTCTAACATACTGAGATTCAGCCATTTTGCAAACTAGCCGAGCTGTTCAACTCATGTTAATTTGACTCATTCGTGAAATAATTTTCTGATACGCTTGCATTGACCTAAAGTCTTCGTAAGCCAAACGAGGAAAGCGACCCCATTGTAAGTCACAGGCTGGGAGTTATTGGATGATAAAAGTAGCATGCATGTGACTAACAATGATAAAAACTAAAGCTAGCTAGCGATGATCATGATTCAGCTAGAGTTTCCTAATTTCATAGGGGAAAAAAAAGGACAGAAAATTGAACAATAATGGGCAGGAAAAGTTCTCTTATATCTTTTCACTACGTAATCAGTGCTTTTATTTCCTCGTCACTTTCGCGTCGTGAAAATTCATCTGCATTAAACATTTGAACAAAAAATTGTACTTGTAGAAGGAATTCACAAATACTGCTGATGCTCTATAATGAAAATCAATCACTATCATCCGTTCAATTAGGCCCAAGACCAAGAAAGTAAAACGTTTCAATTCTGCATATCTATGTATGTAATATAACGGCCACCAATCCCACCTTGCATGGCTAACCCAATCATTACCTAATGATACATGAAAGCAGCAACAAATGAAAAACTATACAGTGCCGAATAAATCCTAGATTCTCGAAAACTTGAGTAAACAGTTGTGTTGAGGAGTCTCCAAATAAAGCAATATCTATATGAGCTTCTTCTTCCGAAAGAAGCGCTTCAGGTACCACAGCTGCAACGCTGCAACCAAGATGCAGACACCAAGAGACATGATACTAAACCAAGCCACTCTAGCATTTGTTTTTTCACTGACTTGTCTCATATTCGCTTCCCTGTAGAATAGTCCAAGAAAGGAAGTTTAGAAATGCACTAGTTAAGCATAATGGTTAGTGTTGTAGTATATAGTTAGGATTAACAAGAGTTATTTTAGTTAGTTAAAGGTTTGTTGAATTAGTTAAGAGACTCACTAAAGTTTGGTTTAGTATTGTGGCTTTTTGGTGGGCTCTCAAAAAATTGGTCTTAAAATGTCATAGAAGTATTGTTTGAGAAAATAATATAGAAGTCAATAATAATATGCAACAAAAATCCAAGATAAACATAATAAATATAGATATTAAAGAGAGTAATTCGACCTTTATTGTTATTAATTAAAGTGATGTCATATCAGTTTTTTGAATTTGAAATAACAGAAATCAGCCTTAAAAACACTCCATAATGTGCTTATAAAAATACCCATAACTTTTAAAGCCAGGAGTAAAAGCACCCACTTGTTTAGTTACTGAATGAAAAGAATTTACTTATGTTTTTCATAAGCCAATAAGCACCATTCTAAAGAGCATTAACATACCCAACAAAATTCATTAGAATTTAGTAATACTCATTAGCCCATATGACCATGAGTTAAATATGTATCAAACACTTTCCCATCATTATTGCAGTTCACACACTTCATTTTCTCTCTATTCTCTCAATATTCTTAGCTCTCCCTAAATTTTCCACTGTTGGCAGTTATTGTGTAGGACTAGCTAGACGCCAAAACACCATTTCATCTAAGCGTTTAAGGAAGACAAGTAACTCCAATGAAAGCTTGTTTAAGGAAGATGGTTATTTCGCTATACCACTCAACTAGTCTCACGTTTTTATATTAGTTTGGGCAACCCTTCCCCACAATCTAGCAGTGAAATTAGGCCCAAACTATCACAAGAAGGTAACAAAGTCCATCTTGTGCTTGTTATTGAGCCACCCACAGATATCTAATTCTGCAAAGTTTGTGCTCCAAATATCCAGTCCTAGGCAAGAGGGGGTGAATAGTCCGACATTGACAACTCTAAACTCATGAGCTGACTTTTGGGATGAAATTAGGCTCCCTATCCTAGGAACTTCTATATAAATAATTAATATTAATACTAGAAACATACTTTATTTTCATATGGGTGTTTAAATGTATTTTGCTGGGGCAATGTAACTTTGCCAGCCCATCCACCGCCATGAATGGTGCATCTTGAAGTGGTTAAAACTCAAAACAACCTGGCTTTACAGATGCCTCACAACGGTAAGAAGCTAAGACCCTGATTTGATCAAATCGAAATCTAGCATAAAGTTTAGTAGGTATCAAGAGTAAGAGATTTACTTATCCTTCAAATAAATTAGATAACCATGGATGGCTTCCACTGCTCCTTCAAGTTTCCTCAGCTCGAGTTCAACACCCTTAAACCAAATAAAAAGTAACAGCATGACAAACTTATATACTCCAGTTAGATATTGCAAAGGCAATGACAGAGCATGAATGAAATGAATTTAATAGTACTATCCTTCCAGAGCTATTTACAGGAACTTGTCAAAAATCAAGGATATAGTGATTATAATTAGAAAAGTCAAGGTATATAATAAGGATTACTAATCTATCAAATGGGTAAAAATAATGCCAACTCAATCAAGCAACAAAATTCTGTCTATTCAATATTTTCCCATGTTAATTTACCTCAATCTTTTCTTTTTTTGCAACAGACTCCCAATCCTGCGCAGAAATTCCAGTTCTCCAGTCAAGGCTGAGAGTTGCACCTTCTTGATGTTGGCCATCCATCCAGAAGCACGCCACATAGTTCCCACTCTCGGAAGTTGTAAATGCGAACTGACCATGTGTAACATTTTCTTTGTGGTGAAGATTATTTCCATAAGGAGATGTTACCTGAAAATATTAAAAATTTATAACTTTCTACAAAAGCAGATGACCAATATAAATATTTTAAGATTATACCCTTGCACGTTACCCTATTATTGTTATTTCACACAGCATTAGCAATTAATTAAGAACAAGGAAAATCTCAAGTACTCAACATGTTATGAATCTGCAAGAGGCCTTGTGTATAGCAACAAATGTGATCAGAAATTTGTATTACTTCAGAGAGTTCAATGGCCAAGAAACTTAAAGCTAACAGTTATTCTTCGATTGATGATTCATTTGACTGAGAAATTCCCTGCTACTGATGAAAAATTGAATATCTTTCACTACATTACCACCAAACTTTCCAGATGTACCAAACAGCAAGCATATTTCTCCATTTCTAAACTTACGATTAAGAACTTAAGATATTCTTCACAATAATTGAGAACAACTTGCCCACAATTAAGTTGACCAAAATGAGTTCAAAAAGGAATTAAACAACAAAAGAAGTAGCTAGTAAATCTAAACTAACCAGCGAATCAAAATGACATAAAAGTTTTCAATTGGGATGGGAAGATTAATAACACATATATACCCTCACGGAAATAGCCTGAAACTGGTGACCGTCATCAGGAACAACATAGTAATCGGCTAAAACGACCACGCGCGCTTGGATTTCCTCGGACAGACACTTAGTTCCCGAACTCGGAATGGTTAGCCACACGGCCTTAGCTTGAGGGAGAACAAGAGAAAGAGTGATGAAGAAGCTCCACAACAACAACAGCAGCATGGTCATTCCAGTTCCAAAGCTCAAGCTCATGTCCCTCCCCATCAGCGAATAATTGAAGGTTGACCTTCGAGACAGACACGGTATTCGAGGGTCTCAGATCTGTAAAGAAAGACAAAGAGGGAGAGAGTATTACAATTAACTATTGACTATTGTATTGTCCGTTGCGTTTGGATGGTATAAAAGCTCACTGTTTCTCCTTTTCAGGGACTCATGGTCTCCTTGGGTAGGTTAGGCGTTAATGTGTATGTTTGTCTGAGTGGACAAGGTGAGCGTGAAATAGGAGACGGTGGTGAGTGGTGACGCATATGCTGCCTACATGGCTTGGCATTGACCAATCACATCCATGATGCGCTGTCCCTGTAAGCAAAAGGTGCCACATTGACAAAGCACATAGACCACGCAATCACGCATCTTGTTGACTTCTGAGGCCAGATTTGGGAAAAAGTAAATCTGGATACATGTTTATGTGTTCGTCTACCGTATAAGCACGTGTTACTGACTTGTATGTTTTGCACACTAGGATAGTATTTATTTACTGTCTTGAAACAGAAATATAGGGATAAAAACAGAAATATAGTGACAATAGAGACAGAGATAAAAATAATAAATATATATAGGAGTATTATTGAAATTTAAAAATATTAAATTTCTGTCTCCGTATTCTGTCCCTATTGTCTTCACATCTTGAAGGTATAGAAATTTTATATTTTTCTATCCCGAAGACAGAAAAATTTTCTGTCCCCTATTTCTGTCTCCATCACCAAACAAGTTTCTGTCTCCAGTGTCTCTGTATTTCTGTCGTATAGACAGGAAACAAACACTACCAAAGTGTATATGCACTATCTAGTAAAAAAATTGTATAAAAAAAGAAAAGACAAGAATTATAGCTAGATGATGAAAAGTATAACAATCTGAGTATAAAAATGCATAGAATTTGTTAGAATGCAAGAAACAGAAATATGCACTCAGAGAAATGACAAAAATAATTCTGTGTATTTTTTGCCTGTTCGTGTACAACGAGGTCTTGTCTATTTATAGGCTTGGAGCTATAAATCGGTTACTAATCAAATCAAATACATATTCATTACATATCAAAATTATAATCAATCTATATAGGCTACATACCCACGTTATATAATGATAATATCCTAACACTCCCTCAAACTCAAGTGAGTGGTGATGAGACCAATTTGAATTTGGAAAAGCAAAGCATAAAAGCAAGTGGAATGATGGATTCTGGTGAATAATAAGCCAGTTGATTAGTCAAGAGTTCCAATGAAATTAGTTAAAGAGAATCATGAAGAATGTGTGGGGTAGATAAAGTTACAATCAATTTCCGTATATTCAATGTGCGGAAAGACATGATTAAAAGCAATCTGAGTAGCACTCTTATTATCACAAAAAGATTAGTAGAAGAGGATTGAGAGCTAGAATAATGCCCAAAACCAAATCATGTATTTAATTAGATGAGCTAATTATATTTATTTAAGTAAATTATACTTACCTCATAAGATTTGTTAAAATTTAACCTATCTTTTTTTTCAGTTGTCCAATATACATTAATCTCCCTTAATTTACCCATTTTAAAGATAAATTACAAAAATTGCCCCATCCACCTCCACCCTCTCCTCTTCTCTCTTCCTCCTGAAGAACCACCGTCGTCGTCTCCACTCTCCACTGTCTTCATTTCCCTCACCATTGTCACCCCCCGATCTCCTTCGTTGTCCATTTGTCACATCTACTCCTCCATTGCGAGTCTAGTGCTACCTTTGTCAACCGTGGTGCCAGTACTATGGGTTTGTGCTGGGTTGTGGATTTTGGGGTGGGTTTGTTGGTTTTAGTTTCCGTGTTTGCTTCCTCTGTAATTAAGATTTACATTTAAGACTAATATTTGAGAAAACATTAGGTTGATACTATTTTAATTTTTAGGATTTTTTTTTTCATTTCTAAAATTTGTTTCGAGGAGACATATAACATGTGTTTGGGACTTCTGATGTTGTTGGTAATTTTGAATGGTATTTTTTTCAGATTGATGCTACTTTCACTAATGGTTCATTGCTTGAATTTGGGTTGGGGTTATGGGTTTCGTTTCCTCGTGTTCTTCCTCAACAAGGTCTTGTGGGAGTAATGGTGGATCGTCTTTGTTGTTGTTGTTGCTATATTTGATGGATTCTATTTGTTGATTTACTAATCCTTTTTATGGGATTTCAACTTTGAATTGTTCTGGATTGGATTGTAATTTTTCGTTGATGACTTGATGTATGCCAAATCATACTCACACTTTCCTCTTCCTATGCATCTGAAAGTAAGTATTCTCTTTTTTACAAAATAGGGAGGCAGAGAGAGAAGAGAATTGGGTAGGTGATTTTAATAAACCTCAGTAAAGTAAATGTAATTTATTCTATTTATTATTGTTAGATATAAAAATAAAAACAATAGAAAAATATTTTAAAATCAGTTAAATCAAAATTAGTTTTTAAAATTTTTTTAAATGAAAAGAGATGTCTTTTACGAGATAAATATAAGAAGATGTTTGTTTTCAGATTTAAAATTATGTTTCTAGGAATGTAATTGCTGGAAATGATATTCCTGGAAATTGTTAATAATTTCCTTTTATTATTAAATTAATAATCTATTGTATATTTACTATTAATTAAACTAACAATTGTTAATATTTTAATTTATAATATTTTATTATTTAATTTATAATTTTTATATATTATTTTGTGAAGAAAACTTTATTTTTTACTACTTTTCTCATGTAACATATAAAATTTAATTTTTTCACATAAAAAACACAAAAAAGTATATAACTATGTTACGAAAAAAGGCATTAAATTTTTATTAAAGTTTTAAATTTCTTGGTTTATTTTTAAAAGTTTTGTAACAGAATACTTTACATTAGTTACTTATTTAATAATTGTGTACGATTAAAATAGAAGTTTATATACTTAACCAAAAAAAATAGAAGTTCATATTAACGTTTAATGATATTACATAATTTTAAATATTATGGCACTATATGAGGCATCAAAATCATTTAATAATAATTAAAAATTATTATTGGAGAAGGAATATTACTTAAGCTTTAAATTTTTATTAATTATTTTTAATTCAAAATTATTATGTCAAGAATAATTTATATATATTATTTTCATTTCATAACATATTCATAGAATAGTAAAATGAAAATGTATACTCGCCAAAAGTATACAAAATTCAATTTGCTTTACAAACTAATTTTAGGGGGTTTTTTTCCAATTTAAAATAAAATATATATTCTCTGCACAAATAAATCATTTTTACTTTTGCTTCAACTTTGAACCCCTTTTCAGTTTTATTCGGGGCCCCTCATGAATTTGAATTCGTGAGAGACGCTCATAAATTCAATGCAATATGATGTTGGGCTCAGAGACTGATTCACAGTGTAATTAAATGATGCCTAATGTGTGTGGCAGAAATGCAAAAATAAATCAGATAAATTAAATCTACCGTCGGTATGTACGAAAATAAATACCAGGTGAATAGTAATCCTGATGGGACCGTGATCACTATTCACGGTGGGGCTGCACTTGTCGCGGACGTATTTCAATGATGGGCAGGTATCATTCTCGTGAATAGTAAATTGAGATTACTATTCGCGTGGTGGGACCAGCGTCACTATTCACACCACCAAAATAGATCGAAATATCTGTGTGAATTTTTAGCGTGAAACCCCAAATCTGGGAGGAAAACCCGCGGAATGACTCAGAAGAATATTCATATATTCGGGATAATTCTGCGATATCCTTTACGCTCTCGACCCAAGAGGTAAATATAGTGTTTTCCCGGTGAGAACCCTCTATTCAAATACTACACTTTCGGTTACTTGGGAGTAATAAAGATGATACCGAAAAAATATTCGGTGTATATCTGCACCTACTTTTCTGCGGGATTTACTCACTCTCTTATCTCATCTCGGGGAAAAATAACACACTTCTGTTATTTTCTCTCTCTTATATCTCTGCTTCTTGTATCATCCATCAATGAGCAAAGCTCTATTTATAGGAGCTCAGCGCGTGCGATAATTAATTCTTTGTTCGCAGCGTTGAAAATATCTCTTCGATCTTTGAGCTCTTCTGGCGTGAGCAGTGATTTCCTTTGTTCATGCGTTGGCATCTTATGTGGCGTCATAAATGCGTGAGCGATGATTTCCTTGTTGTGGCGTTAACATCTCTCGAATTTCAACGAATTTTAATTTGGACCCCACAATTCTCGTAGATGGGAAGTAATCTGGAAGCGAATCATCTACAGGATCGTGCCTGATCAACTCGGCACAAAGTTGAAGCTTATCTCGTGCTACAACTTTTGAACAAACATGAGCGTGCACAAAGTTGAAGCTTATCTCGTGCACAAAGTTATTTACAGACGGCTCCACACAGTAAAAGTAAACACAAATCCGAAGTAGATTTCCTCTTTGTCAGGATCACCTGCCATATCGACATCTGCATAGCCTTCCAAGCGGATTACGATCCTCCAAAGCACAAGCACATTTTGAACTTCCGCCGGATATCTCAAGATCCACTTCCATGACTTCCCAATGATCTCTACTTGGATTTGAAAGAAACACGCTTTAACAACTCCAGCGCATGAGCGATATGGCGAAGTACAAACCATGGCATACATCAAACTCATTGGCTGAGGAGTAAGGAATATCAACCATAGCTTTCTTTTCTTCATCAGTAGTGGGACAACTCTTTTTGTTGAGTTTGAAGTGATTGGCGAATGGTGTGCTAAGCTTGCAGCATTCTTCATATTGAATCACTGCACAGAACGGCTCCACATATCTTTCTTGTGACAACCAAAGCTTTCTAGCCATCGGGTCTGCATAAAATCGCATACCGAGAATTTGCTTTGCGAACCTAAGGTCTTTCATATCAAAGGACTTTATAGCTCCTTTTCAAATCACCAATCATCTTTGCATCTGTCCTACTATCAACATATCATCTACATACAATAGAAGGATGATAAACTTATCACTGAAATGTTACGACATATACACAGTGATACTGCATCTGTCTGAGTATATCCATGACCCACCATGAGCAGTCAAACTTCTTGTACCCTTGTCAAAAGCTTTGCTTCAAACCATCTGAGACTCTTCTTCATAAACCATGTTCTCCTTTCTAGTCTCCTCGAGATCATACGGTTGATCCATGTAGATTTCTTCCTCGAAATCACCATGGAGAAACATAGTCTTTACATCTAATTGCTCAAGCTCTAAATCCAAACTAGCCATCAATCCAAGAACAACTCGACTAGAACTCATTTTGACATATGGAGAGAAAATCTCATCAAAATCTATCCATCACTTTTGACCAAAGCATTTTACAACCAAGCGGCCTTATACTTCACTAGTTGGTCGCCATCTTTCTTGACTTGAACACCCATTTATTCTTCAAGGCTTTCTTGCCATCAGAGAGTTTTACCAACACATAAGTATCGTTCTTCTGCAAGGAATCCATCTCTTCTTGTATGACTTTGATCCACTGAACTTTATCCTTATGGGTATGAACTTCTTCCAACTCTCTGCTTCCCCCTCATCAGTGAGACGGACATACTTCGACTTGGGATACTTGCTGGATGGATATCGCTCTCTATTAGATCTTCTGAGTTGTGGTGTACAAGCTTACTCCCCCTGCTTAACACCTCCTCCATCTCGGCATCATCAGCGGTGGCCCATCATCAACCCGTAGTCTTGAATCTCTCACACTGTGGCATTTTCTTTAGGAAGAGAGGCGGTGTAAAATTAACCTTATCACCATGATTGATAGTTTTCTCTAGAATAGAAGAATCAGAGCATAGCTTCTTGCTCATGAAATACTATGTCTCTACTTCTTATAATCCTTTTTGTTTTCGGATCCCATAACTTGTAGCCAAATTCCTCATCTCCATAGCCCATGAATATGCAAGGAATGGCTTTATCATCAAGCTACATCTTTGCTCCTTACTTACGTGAGCAAAGGCTTTGCATCAAACACCTTCAAATGAGAGTAGCTAACATCATGTCAGGACCATACTCTCTGGGAATGTCAAAGCCAAAGGCAGACGGAGTCTGATGTCAGGTAGCCCGTTTGAAACGGCTTCACCCCAGGAAGGAGATAAAGCGAACTTAGCCATTCTCAACATACATCGACTTTCTCCATAATGGTTCTGTTGATTCTTCGGCCACACCATTATGTTGTGGGAATACCGAACCGTCTTCTCATGCACGATGCCATGTTGAGCAATAATTCTTGAATTCATGGAAATGTACTCTCCCCCATTGTCAACTGCTGAAGACACTTCAAGGTTTCCAGTTTCTCTCCACCATGGCATGGAACCTCTTGAAGTATTGAAACACACTGGTCCTTCCTCTTTAGGAAATAAACCCACACTTTTCGTGAAGCATCATCAATGAGCGTTACAAAATATCTGCTACCCAGTCTCCACCTCCATGGGACCGCATACATCGAGTAAACCAGATCTAAAGTTTTCTTTTTCAACTTCAATTTTGTACTGGATGACACTCTATGACGCTGGCCAAATAATCAATGACCACAAGGATTTAACTTTCTACCTTTGGCATAAGGAATGAGGATTTCCTAGCCAAAATCTGCAATCCTTTTTCACTCATGTGAGCAGTCTTCTATGCCACAAATTTGGCGAAGCATCGTCCTCATTGCCATTTAATCCTCAATCTCTTCACTTGAGTCTTGTACAATGTGTTGTACGCGTCCCTCTAGCAACCACCATTGAACCTTTAGAAAGCTTCCATTTGCTATCACCAAAGTTCTGTGGTATCAGGCTAGATCGAGCATGCACGGAGATCAGTTCAGCGTAAATCGGCACATGTCATACGTTCTTCAATGTCAGTGTACATCCTATATTTGTTTGAATACACACATCACCAATGCCAACAATATCGAATTACTAGTGTTTCCCTATCCTTACTTTGCCAAAGTCTTACGCTTTGTACCACAGTAAAATTCCTTGTTGGGAGTGGCATGATAAGAAGCGGCAGTCCAACGACCCATTCAACATGAATGCAACATGACACTTTCTTCATCTACAAAGAAGAGCAACACCACTTCCCCATTTGTCACAGGGGGTTGTAGTATTTTCATCATGTTTAGCGTCGACTTCTCAGATAGTTCTTGCCTCTGTCTTTCCAAGCCTTACAATTTCTTTTGATGTGCCCCTTCTTCTTCCGCATAATGGTAACATTTGAACTTTCTTCTTGGCTGGGGCTGCGATCGATCCTTTGATTTTACGGACCGCCTCTCTTGCTTCTCCCCCTGTTCTCTGTGACAGGGCCTGAGAAGTGTCTATTCTCACCAAGTCTTTTCTTCTAGTTTCTTCATTGAACATCTTGTCTTTGACTTGGACTAAAGGCAGTTTCCCACTGAAGCGAGTTGCTTAGTGACACCACCAAGGTCTCGGCTATCTCGCAGCGAACTCAAAAGTAATAGTGCTTGTAACTCATCATCTAGCACTAATTGCATGATACTTAAGCGATTCACCATATCTTGAAAATCACTCAAGTGTTCAGCAGCAGGACCTTCCATCTCGTACTTGAGATTCACGAGCTACTGATTGCGAAAGCTTTTATTACAATGCGATCTTCCTCTCATAGAGATCTTGTAAAGTCTTCCGAGTATGGGCATTCGTCTACGTGGCTATATATGGTGGAATCTGGCGATATCCACCCATTTGCCTAATTAATCCAATGGCCTTTCGGTGCATCTTTTTCCAATCTTACGCTTTCATTCTGGCGGCTTTGCATATCCCTTCTCTCTGAGGATCATACAAATCTTTATAGAAAAGTATATCCTCCATTTTGGCTTCCAAATGGAGTAATTTCTTCTTGATTAGCTTGATCATGGTACCCATATTCTCCTCCATTTAATTTACAAAGCACAATCCTGAAACTCAACTTTAGCTCGATACCACTTGTTGGGCTCAGAAGCGATTCCATGTAATTAAATGATGCAATGTGTGTAGTACCAAAATAATCAGATGAAATTAAATCTACCAATTGTATGTGCAATGAAATAAATACGGGTGAATAGTAATCCGCGGTGGGGCGTGATCACTATTCACGGTGAGACTACCCAATACTATTCACCACGCGGACCGGACTACGGCAATGGGCAGTATCACTATTCTCGTGAATAGTAAATTGAGTTACTATTCAACGTGGTGGGACCCACGTCACTATTCACACCACCAAAAATAGATCAGAAATATGCACACGAATTTTAGCATTGGAAACCCCAAATCTGGGAGGGAAAAACCCGCGGGACAAACTCAGAAGAATATTCCACTATATTAGGGATAATTACGATATCATTTCCCACTCTCGACGAGAGGTAAATATAGTGTTTAGGTGAGAACCCTCTATTCAAATACTACACTTTGCGATCTTAAGGAGTAATAAAGATGATACCCAAAAAATATTCCCGGTGTATATACCCACCTTTACACTCTGCCAGGATTTACTCACGCTCTCTATCTTCCTCTCACTCTCAGAAAAATAACACACTTTATATTTTTCTCTCCTTTCTGCGACTTATATCTCTGCTGCTGCTTATCATCCATCAACTGAGCAAACGGCTCTATTTATAGAGGAGCTCAGCGGCGTACCTGATAATTAATTTACTGTTCAGCGTTGAAAATTCTCTCCTTAAGTCGAGCTCTTCTGGCGTGAGCAGTGATTTCACTTTGTTCATGCGTTGAAAAAAATCTTATGTAACCTTGACATCATCATGCGTGAGCAGTGATTTCAGCTTCCGCAGCGTTCTGAAAAATCTCTCACATTGCTTCAAATTTTTAATTTGGACCCCACATATGAGTCTATAAATGGAAAATTAAAATTAAATTATGAAAGTCAATCAAGAACCAAACCATTTGCACTTTTGAAGAGGATTAAGTTGGTGATATACAAGACTTAAGATTCCTTAGTGACTTTTTGTTAGTGAAAAAATTTTGGATTGTAATGAAAGACATGACTTGTCGTTAAACCATACCAAGAACTCCTTTACACCAAAACATAACTACAGATGATTCAAATCAAAATTCCAATCCGCAAACTTGCCTGCACCAACTAGGAGCCAAAATAGATTAAACAACAATCATTTCCTTAGCCACATCCTTAATCTAATAAACAATCACAACAAAAATAAAATTCCAAATACCACCAGGGTTGGTCCCAAAATAGTACTACATGCGGTAATATTTCATGACATACTTCATTTTAGATTTCACCTTGTACAAATTATTGGAATTCTCCAAGAGAACTGCACCTTTTCCTGGAACCAAATAAAAAGAGAGAGCTCAATCAAGTCCAAAAAGATAAAAGGCATAAAATTCTTCTTATTTTTTTAACTAGGAAAAGTATAACTCTAAAGATAGGAGGGCGTTTGGTTTAGTGATTTTCCGTTTTCATTTCCAATCAAAATGAAAAAGAGAGATGAAAATATGTTTAGTTTGATTTTGTTAAAAATATTTTGACAAAATATTTCTTGATTTCCTTGAAAAATTGAAAATGCCGAATTCCCGTTTTCATTGTTTTCATCCATATCTCAGTACATTGAATGCAAATATTTTCAAGTGAAAATGCGGTGTCTATTTTGTAATTATTATGTACTTTAAATAGTATTCACCCAGATGAAGCAAAAACCCCATCCCCCTTCTAGCAACCAACCATCATAGATGACAATGATGTGTCCTTCGAAGATGAGGAGGAAGAGCCACAGCGAATAAGCTTCAACCAATTAGCCGTGACCGCGTCTTTGCACTCTAATGTCAACGCCGCCGTTGACATTAAAGAGAAGGACAGCGTCGGGGAGGGAGACAATGGATGAAAGCTCTTCGCATCACTACCGCCATTCGTGCCTCAGCCTCGTTAGAGCAGCAACTCGCTGCCACAGCCAATTGCGACCCTCTAGCCATGGCCACCACGGCCTTATCCCAATCTCTCCCTGCAAACCAACCTCCACCCACACTGTGTCACACACCTCCGTTACCACAGTTGTGGCAGAGGTAAAGCAGCCTCAACTTTCCCATGTTAACTCTGCTGCAAACTCACGCTACAAACTTGTACCTACCCAAGCAGGTGAGGATGGCGGAACAAGCTTGGGAACCACCACCACCACCATGGAACTTCAGTAGTACCGCCGTACTTGATGTCCTTTATTATTCAATAACCATGAATTTTGACTCTCATGATGAACAAATGATGCAGTCGATGGTTTTAAGTCCAAGATTTTGGTCAAATTGTTTGGTATAAAATTAGTTTACTTAATTTAAGATTATCTAGGATGCCACTAAATCAAAGAAAATGAAAATAAAACACTTTTGTTGATTCTTCAATGGATTTGCTTTGAATTAAAAACAGGCAATTACAAGTAAGCTGCTTGAAAAATCCAAGATCAAATACTGTTTCTGGAGTCCATATTTGGGAATCTTAACGAAACTTGTCTATTACATCTATATTTAAATATTTAAGCATCTTTATTGTTAAATTTAATTTTGAAAATATGTTTTGAAATTGGACAAACCAAACATATTTTCATTGTTTTTACTTTCTAAAAATAGGATCTGCTTTTATAAACTAAATGCATTTCTTGATTTTGAAAATCTGAAAATGGAAATACTTTTCAAAAAATGAAAATAAGAAATATTTTCATAAACCAAACGCGCTCTAACATTTCACTCTTGCCACCAACATCGTATCATACTTAACACACTGTAGCAAACATAATTGAAATAACAAAAATTCATAATAAAAAGAGTTTAATTTTGATACAATAATAGTATAAAAATTTTTTCTAATATCCATCAATCATGTGCATCTATTTGTAAGACTTTATAATTAATGAGTGATTGGGTCAAATATTTTTGCTTATGTAACAATATATAATTAGATGTATGTGTATAATTTAAGTTTCATTTTAATTTAATTTTCCTTTTATAGATTGTGATTGCATTGAATTTGTAAGGTCCTCTCACAAATTTGAATTGTACTGAATTCATGAAGGTCTGTCTAGAATTCAATGTTTGTTCAAAACATATTGAATTCGTGAGGAGCTCTCATGAATTCCTCTAATAAAACTAAAAATGATTCAATGTTACAATGGTTTATTTCTATAGATAGCTTGTTTTTAAATCTTAAATGGGTAAAAAAATCCAACTTTAGGACTAAGATATTCAATTTGTAACACAATTGTTTTGTTGTTATTTATGTCAAAAATTAAATTTTATATGCTGCATGAGAAAAGTAGTCAAAATTAAAGTTTTGTTCATAAAATCAAATATCCAAGTATTAAAATAAAATGTTTTTAAAAAATTTAACATTAATAACTGTGAGCTTAATTAATATCAAAGGAATAATAGATTATTAGTTTAATAATAAAATAGGATAATTTCACGGTGGGTCCTAAGGGCATATCTAATTGTGGGATGCATTTTGGTCCCCCTTATTTTGGACGACATATCATCATAGTGTCATAAAAAGCAAATAAGGATTAAGAGTGTCCCTCTCCTCTCCAATGAAAAGGACCAACTTTGACCCCTATTTGGGTCCTACATGCTTTTTTAAATTAAAAAAGAAAACATTAGTATTATTATAAAATATTTTAATAAAAAATATAAAATTTAAATTTTCAAATATATTTTATTTTGAATAATTTCTTAATAAAGTAAATTGTAGATGAATATTGTGTACAATTTTTAGAAGTTAAAATGTGAAAAATTCAAACAAATATTACACAAACTAAAACAACTCTTCGATATAATTAACAACAATGCATATAATTAAAATATGACCAACAACAGTGCATGTAATTAAAATATAACCAACAACAATGCATAATTGAAATATTATATTACTAAAAACTATACTTGACGTGCATTATGGAATTGCCATATATGTTTCACCAAGTCGGCCTTTAGTTATCGATGTTTCTACTTATCACGAAGTTGGAAATTCATTTGGATAAACTTTTTGTATGGAGCAAAATTTTTCTCTCCTCACTTTGGTTGTGATATACCGTTATCCATATCATCAAAAAAGGGAAGCTGATAAAAGATTCTTGCATACATGTCTCTCTCATCCTCAGCAATCATATTGTGCAATATTATGTAAGTTCTCATTATGTGTGCAAGCTTACTCTTCTCCTATAATCGTGTCGGGTCACGTATAATTGCAAAGTGAGCCTGTAGTACTTCGAATATTTGTTGTACGTCCTTTCATTGTGCTTCTTGATATATTGCAAATAATTTTTGCTTATTGCCTTGTAGGCGTGGGATTGTTTTGACAAATGTTACCCACTCAAGATATATACCATCTATAGTAACCCATAGTGTAATTGGTGCCATTAATAGTATAGTTTACCTCTAGAGCACGACCATTCAGAACTTCGTCAAACACTAGTGTGTAGTCTAACACATTGATATTGTTGTTTGAATTAGCAACTCCAAAAAATACATGTCATATCCAAAGGTTAGATGAAGCCACAATTTCAAGTTCTATGGTTGTAACCCCACGATAACCACTCATATTCATTCCTTCCATGCTCTTGGGTGGAAAACTGCCAATGCATGCAATCGATGCTACCCATCATGCCTGGGAAGTCGCGGACGCCTGCCATACATAGCCAACGTTGTATATCATTTGAGTTTGGTTTTTGCAAGTATTTAGTCCCGAAAACCAAGATCATGCCTTCGACAAACTTCTCTCAGCACTCAATTATTGTACAGTGGAAACATCATTAGATATGTCAGAAAATAAACGTTTTAAACTTGGATATATAATAAAATGCCTAAGAGCAAGCTTTCCAGAAAACACAGAGTAATAAACACAATACAGTAAATAAATAAGAAATGAAGGAGAAGAAGATACTGGACAAGAGTTTTTATACTGGTTCAGCCAATCCTGCCTACATCTAGTTCTCAACAACTGTTGAGTTCCACCAAAATCTTTTACAACCCGAGAAAGTTGGATAGTCTTTGTAGTAGCCTTCCAAGCTTTTACTTGTAACCGATAGCAACCTCTACTGTCATAAACCGAGTAGTCTTTGACCAGTCTCTCCAAGCTAATCTATGAACAACAAGTATGCTTTGCTGTTACAACTAAATAGTCTCACTACCCTCTCCAAGCTAAACCCTGACCAGTAGCTCACTTTACTATCACAACTGAGTAGTCTTTCACTAACCTCTCCAAGCTAAACCGTGACCAATAGCTCACTTTACTATCACTTTGCAAGTAGTTTTTATTTAGCCTCTCCAATACTCAAGTATTCATAAAATATACAACGATAGGCCTGGAAAACTTGAATGACTTCTTTCTAACGATTCTTTCTAGGAAGAATGTATGATCTATTAAAAACATAGAAAGAAGATTTTTACAGATAAGAAACTACTTACATGATGTAATGAAACTTTACGGAGAAGGTGAGGAGGAAAGCTTTCATAGTTTCAGCACTTGTGGCACAAAGTCTTTTTCTTGTAAGCACAACATCTCTATTTATAGATGGTCTTTGTTTATGACCATTACCCTTGATTAGTTGTTCAAGTGACACGTGTTGATCATCTGTTGTGTCTTGGAAAAGCAGTTTAGAGGAGTAGCTCGGTGCTGTCAGAGCTTTTGCAGAAGCTGTTATGTGAAAAAGGTTTCTGAGGCCACCTTTAGAAACTATTTTTTACTTTCTGAACAAGGTTTCTGAACTTTTCCTTCTATAAGTTGGAGTGATTGTCCAAGTTAGTAGAAGAGATGCCATATCAGTCTGTGACTGAGATTGACTTTAAATTTGAATTTCAAATTTCTCTCCTTTACTTTCAAAGTGTACCATTTCACTATGAAGTAAACTTTTTGAAGTGCAATATTAGTTTCTTGATATATATTTGATCTTTCGATCTTCAATTAGAGCTTGTAGATGATGATATGATTGTGATTAAGATGATTGTGGTAGAACACATAAGCTTCATAGATTGATGGAAATTTTCACTTGAAACGTACTTTTAAAGTCACGTGCTACTTTATGAAGATCTGAACCTAGGTTTCTTATATATGATGATTTTCTTCAATTTATTAAGCATGTACACATTCATTTCACAATATATTTTTTTCATTTCCATTGAGTTCTCATCTCTTTAAATGAGATTAAATATGTTTGCACATGTAGAGTGAAAAAATTTACGCTTCAAGACTCATGTTTTGCTAACTAAGGACCTGTTTAATACTTTAAGAAACTCAAAGAAAATATTAGTCATTCTTCAAAATATTTTCTCTCAATTAGTTGTGTTATCACTTAAAACATTTTACATTAATACTTTCTGAAAGGTTCTTGAGTTAACACTAGTAAGTGCAGATTAGACTTTCAGGCTTTTGATAGGAGGAAGAAGAAAGATATTGTGAGGAAATATGGATGAATGGTGATCCATATTTATAGGTTAGCACACAACAACTAGTTTTACAATGGCTAATTTTGTAATGGTGAATTTTATAATGGCTAGTTTTGCAATAGCAAGTTTTAGAATGGTTTCTTTTGCAACAACTAGTTTTATAATGGCTAGTTTTGGAATGGCTAGTAGTATAATTATATATTTCAATAAACTAGAATGATTTTTAAAATTAAATTATAAAATTATAACTACAAAATACAATAAATAACCACTAATATCACATAATTGAAAAGAAATTTGTTCTACTATCACAATCAACTCTTAATTAAAAACATAAATGTAGGTAAAAATGTGTACGAAAAGGGGGGTGAATCATGCTTTACTTCATTTTGTATATCCGAAATCTTTAAAACAAATACCATTAAGTATGAAACTTGTAGTATAATGGAAATATAGTTAGTAGTTTTAGAAAGTAGATTTCTAAAGTAAATGATAAATAACGTAAAAGCATAAATATTATATCTGCATAAGTTCAACTGTAAAACATAATAGAATGATTGTAGATTTTAAATCAGCAGGTATTGAACTGTAAAGTGCAACAAAGAAAAAGATAAAAGAGATCAGGGAGAAGAAAATGAGACACAAAAGATTTTATACTGGTTCGGCCAAAACTATCTACATTCAATACTCAACAGATGTTGAGGTCCCACTAAAACATCTTTCGCAACCTAAGAAAAAACAAATTGGATAGTTTTTACATTAGTCTTCCCAAACTCTCATTTGTTGTCACGACCCGATTTGGGCACGTGAGAAATCTTATCCTCATGTAAGCCTTGTGACCTATTACTACCCTATATGCACATTCTAATAAGAAAATCCATTTAAACTAGAATTTCATATTCTACATAGAAATCACATGTTCTTTGAAATCAAGATAATTATATCTGAAATCTCATAATCAATATCTAAAGTCCATAGTCATAGTATCATCGATATATGAAATACCAAAGTACCAACCTACTTATATCCAGCTTGTTCAGAAATAACCAAATCCTTTAAATATAAACCACAATATGATTAAAATATGCAAAATGCAAAATAGTCTCTATATGAATGAGGACTCTTGCATACAATGACACTAGAGCACTCTAATAAAATTAGGAATGCTTCACTCAAGTGAAGCTCACCAACTGAATCTCTACTGTTACTGAGAGGTAGAAGGCTGGGAAGAATTTGCAGCAACTGCTGTATCTGTAAATGGGAGAAAAGAGAGGGGTGAGTTTTTATATAAAAACTCAGTGAGTGAATTCTCACCTGGAACCCCTGTCATGAGACATTAGGAAAGCAATGCAATAAAAAGCCATATTAACAATAATAATGATAGTAAGGTTCTAAACATTCATACTTATATTAATAAGTTCAAAATCACAATTCTCTTTATATCAACCCAACAATATCCTAATAAAGAAACATAAATCTTCACATAAAACTCTACCAATACATCTGGGCGTTATGTATCACTGTCCCCAGTGTATCATCAAATTCTTTTATTATAAGTCTCGAGTCATATCTGGACATTTCGTATTGTTGTCCCCAATGTGACAAAGATTTCTCTGCTTACTCTAACCCGGGATTTGCTTGGTACCAAGGTTAATGGATTAACTGCCATTAACACATAGCCTGTTTCTCTATAGCTACTGTCAGCTCAATCAAAACCTCATTCCTTTCTCTATATTTCAATAAGACTTCTAACCTAAGGTTCAAAACTCATTATATAAAACATACCATCTTGGAAATCATATTATCATTTTAACCTTTCTAAACAATTATAGTCAGAATCTAACTCTTGATAAACACATTTAGACAACAGTGTTCCCATGGTTTTCATAAATCATATAGTTCATGCCATTTGAAAACTATATTATCATAAGCTTGATAAATCAATAGAAATTTCTAATTTCTTTGCAGAAATTCCTAAATTCATATTATAAAACATGTTTTTTATGAAAATAACTCTAATGCTTAACATAGAGATTACAGGGTTGAACCTATTCACCTGGAGTGGTAAAATAAATAGGATTGACACCAATAGGAGCTTGGGAAGCAGAAATGGTATCACTATATACCAATAAAGCAATAAAACTCTAGATTAATCTCAAAATAACTCTATTCTAACCCTCATCAATGGTGGAAGAACCTGATGACATAAGAACAAGGAGGAACTCAAGATTGAACCTAAGAACAAGGAAGAATAGAGGAAATAGGAAGCAAAACTAGTAGAATCTCTTACCTTTAAGCCTTGGAAGTGAAAGATTGATGTTAAATTAATAAAAATAGGGTGAGAAAGAGATAGGAGGGAGGGTTTCGTATTTTAGAGGGGTGGAAGTCGTGTTTCATGTCTGAAAGCTTGAAATACGGGTTTTTATAATTCTGTTAATTGCTGCAGCGCTCTCCATAATACAGTTATTTACATTTATATAATTATGTAAATAAGAAAATATCTCCTATTTGGATTCAAATAAACTATCAGAAAAATTAAAATCCCAATAAATCAAAATCCAAGTTTTGGATTTTAGTTCAAATCTGGGAATTTTCGAGATTTTCTAAACATATGGGCTAAAAATGAAGAATTTAATGGTTCAATAAAATTAATTAAAAATCATTCTTCAACTTATTTTTCTCTTGGGAACAATTAACGGAACTTTTGATCCCAATAATATGGTTTTATTATATAGCCCTCCAAGGACGTGTAGGATCTAGACTTAGTGAAATTCAAGACCCAGATTTGTCTTACGACACATGTATAGCTCTAAGCTTTCCTTGGTAACATTATATCTAGGATGTTACATTTGTGACTAGTAGACAACTCCTACTGTCACAAATTGAGTGGTTCTTCACTAGCCTCTCCAAGATGAATCACCAGCCTCTCCACGCTGAACCAAGTAGTCTTGTACTAGCTTCTCCAAGCTAATACTTGTGACCAGTAAGTAACCCCTACTGTCATAAACCTGAGTAGTTATTCACCAGTCTCTCCAAACTGAACAAAGTAGTTATTCACCAGCCTCTTCAAGCTGAACCGAGTAGTTACTCATTAGTCTCTCTAAGCTGAATTGAGTAGTTATTCATAAGCCTCTCCAAGCTGAACCTGTGACAAGTAAACCAACTGTTGCTGTCCCATTATAAGTAGTCTTGGAATATTTTTTCCAAGCTAAACCGTGACCAGTAAGTAAACCTCATTGTCGCATTGCAAGTAGTTTTACATTAGCTTCTCCAAGCTATCTCACCCCCGATCACTACTGAATTGAGGATACAAAGGTTCTATGTTTGGGTTGCCACTTAAACTAACCTATACTCAAGTTTCCTTAACATATACTGTAATAACCTAAGAAATCTTGAATGACTTCTTTCTATCATTTCTTCCTAGGAAGAACATATATCTATTAAGAACATAGAAAGAAGATTTTTACAAAGAATCTGATTACATAATGATTTGAACCTTACTGAAAATGAGGAGAGATTTTTACAGAGCTTTCTCTTTTTGAGCAGAGTTTCTCTCTTTTCCGTTTGAGGACAACATGTCTTTATAAAGATGGTCTTCCTTGTGATTGTTGCCTTTTATTAGATCTCCAAGTGACACATATTGATCATCCATTTGTATCTTAGAAAAACAGTCTAGAAGAGTAGGCTAATAGTTTGTCAGATCTGTTGCAAAAGCCGTTGTGGCGTTGAGGTTTTTGATGTCCCTTCAGAAACTATTCTTACTTTCTGAACGTGGTTTCTAAACTCTTTCTTTTAGAAGTTGGGGAAAGTTGATCCAATTGGCAAAAGAGATGATACGCCAGTTCTGACATTGGGTTTGACTCTAAATTTGAATTTCAAAAATTCAAATTTCCCTCATTTTCCAATAACGTTTCAGCGCTCCACAGTTAAGTGAGCTTTCTAATGTGCGGTAACAGATCCTTGATGATTCTTTTTTTCTTCAGGTCTTCAATCCAAGCTTTATGATGATGAAAGAATTATGCTGATTAAAGATAGGGTAACATTTGGTTCTCAAAGTTACTTGATATCTTCATTATAAACGTACTTTCTGATGTCTAGTACTACTTTCTGATGTCTAGTGCTACTTTCTGAAGTCTTAAATCTTGATTTTTTGCAGTGTTGACTTCTTCTTTCAATCGTTAGCCATCTTAAACTTGAATAAGGGTATAATTTTACTTCCTTTTCAGTTCATATCTCTTAACATGAGATAAAACATATTTGCACATGCAAAGTAAAATATATCTTCATTTGGTTTAGCCTTGATATGCTAAACGATAGAACTTGTTTAATCTTATAAGAAACTCAAGACAACCCTTAGTCGTTCTTCAAAGTATTTTCTTTAAATTGGCTTTGTTGTTATTCAAAACTTGTTAACACTTCTTGGAAGGGTTCTAGAGCTAACATAATACATGATCAATGACTTTGCATAATTTTAAATAAAATTGAATCTACTAATATAATCAACACTTAGCTAAAATACTTTGCTATAATTTTCTCTACAATCTCCTCATGAATAGATCATTATTTGTCAGTCATTGTTGAGGCATCTTTATAAAATATTTCCATGTCTCTTTCCTTTTCCTTATCCCTTAGCTCTTTTTCCTTGACCGCTATTATCCTTTTCTTAAATCCCCTCTCATTTTCCCTGTCTGCTAACTCCATTTCCTTAGCATTCACATGTCTCTCTATGATAGATAGCTTCTCAGCAATAATGGATTTGAGCACATTAATGTCTTCATCATCATCTTCAAGGACTTTCGATTTTCCTTTACCCTTCTTCTTGGATTTTTTGATTCCTTGTGGACAAACTGGAGACTCCACATCAACGTCCTCACCCACTAGTGTTTCTAGATTTGATGAGGATGAGTACCCTCCAGAAGCACCTATCTTTGTTCTCTTGGAACCCCCACTGTGTGTTGATTAGGTTCTTTATTTTTGTTCCTTTCGAAGCATATTCCAGTGTCGTCCTAGAGTGAATTTCTTTTCCGACCTTTTGAAATAGAGTTGATGAGCCAACTCCATTATGTTGTCACTGTTTGAACCACTTCTTATATTTCGAGATTCTTGATCTTGACAAGCACCAAATACTAGAACCATCTAGTTGATCTTATGCCATCTTTTCTTGATCCCACCTACCCCTCTTTTCATGTTGGGGTTGCTTTCCAAGCAATATGCATGAATCTTGTTCCAAAATGTATCACCTTTTTGGTCAGTATCTACTAGAGAATCCATTGATACATTCAACCATACACTTATCAACAACTCATCCTCTTCCCATTACCAATTAACACTCTCTTGCTTGCGATCTTCAAAATCCCTCATCATTGAGGTTGATATCATCTAGCCCACTGTGGATGGAAAACTTTGAATGTCATAAACTCGGAGTTGAATTTATCGGCATTTGAGGATATGAGTCATTTGACCCACCTACACCAACTGATTCCAAAGAAGGAATACCAATTTGGGTTTGAAATAGGAAAGATAGTGGAGTACTCATATTTCCTATCAATGGGTTAAATGTAGAGGGAAATGAATATTGTGGTGTTTGTGAGTTTTGAGCATGTGAAAAAATAGGAAAATTAATATTGAAAGGAATTTGAAATTGAAATTTTGAAGGTTTTGGTGGTTTTAATTCTGAAAGAAATTTGGAATTTAGAAATTTTGATTTGCAATTTGAGAGTTTAAAGATTGAGAATTTTGGATATTTTGATTTTGCGGGAAACTTGAATTTTGTAAGTAGTTGAGAAAGGAACTGAATTGATTTGGATCTATTTTTTTGGAGAAATAAAATATAAGAAAAATTTATATGGGGAAATTTAGAAAATATCGGAAGAGATTAGTAAAAATTTATGAAGATGGAAGTGAGAGTAGATAATATCTATAGACTAAAATTTATAACCATTGATGGAACGGTCCCATTTTCAATTTTGCAATGGCTAATACTAGATTTTACATTTAAAAATATAAAAGCCACATGTTACATTGTGGTTGGTGGGCTAGAGTCCCCATTCAGAAGGACTCAACAGCATTGTGCCATGAAACACGTCCTTGAATGTCCTTCCTTCATCGCACCCAACACGTCCCTTGTCCCCAAATTTTGAGCATGGATGCAAAAACTACAGGCGATGGAAATACTCTAACTTGCCTCAAATGAAGTTGTTCGGACTTTTTTTTTTCATCTTTCCTTTCACATGGCTTTATGTTTAGAAAAAAGATTTTGAATGTAAATTATTATTTGTTTTATATCTAATAGAGAAATGAAGTAAATTAGAACCTATTACTAAAATTAATAGTACACATAAATAAGTTAATAAAGCACATGAATATTTTTATTAACAATTTAAATATTAATTTCATAGAAAGATCAATTTATACCTATTTAAAAAATTTAAAAAATTAATATAATAATTTTTAAATTTGAGAAATTAATTTATCGAATCAATGTATTTATTATTATTGTACTATTACGGCATTCCCGTTCACCTCACGCACTATCGAAGTGGTCAATGTACAAAAGTTAACTACACTGGACTCGAGTATTCTGATTGGGGACGCTTGAACTCTGCTCAAACCGCACTCGTCTGGGTTGACCGACTGACCGTCGTCTTCTTACCCATAGCCATGGCCAGCCCCACTTCTCACTCTCACCAGTCCCATCTCTCTCTCATCCACCTAACTCTACTCATTCTCTTACCCCTCTCCCTCTCCACGCCCTCACCGCACCACCAAAACCTACAGGACCACCAAGAACCAGACACCCCTGTAACCCGCTTCCAACGCTACCTCCGAATCAACACCGCCCACCCCAACCCAGACTACTCCTCCGCCGTCTCCTACCTCAAGTCCCAAGCAGACTCCCTCGGCCTCCGCCACCAGACCCTCCAGTTCTCCCCCAACAAGCCCCTCCTCCTCCTCACGTGGCCCGGCACTGACCCCTCCCTCCCTTCCATCCTCCTCAACTCCCACCTCGACTCCGTCCCCGCCGAGCCCTCCAAATGGCTCCACCCGCCCTTCTCCGCCCTCCGCACCGCCGACGGCGCCATCTTCGCCCGCGGCGCCCAGGACGACAAGTGCATCGCCATGCAGTACCTCGAGGCAATCCGCAACCTCAAGGAGCGGGGATTCGCCCCCTCACGCGCCGTCCACGTGTCGCTCGTCCCAGACGAGGAGATCGGCGGGTTCGACGGCGCGGCGAAGTTTGTGGAGTCGAGGGAGTTCGAGGAGCTGAACGTTGGGTTCGCGCTCGACGAAGGGCAGGCATCGACTGGGGACGAGTATAGGGTTTTCTACGCGGACAGGTCTCCGTGGGGGCTGAAGATTAAGGCTTGGGGGCAGCCTGGGCACGGGTCGAGGATGTATGATGGGAGCGCCATGGAGAATTTGATGAGGAGCGTGGAGGCTGTTAGTAGGTTTAGGGAGAGCCAGTTCGACGTGGTTAAGGCCGGGAAAGCTTTGAATTCGGAAGTTGTTTCAGTTAATCCTGTTTATGTCAAGGCTGGGGTTGCATCAAAATCTGTGAGTTTATCTATTTATTCGTTTATGTTTAAGTAATGCAACATGAAAAGAAAAATTTGTTAGATTTAAGGGAAAATGGAAAAAAAAATGATTATTTGAGGCAATTTCTTTTTATGTTTTTGATAAAATTAGATGGAATTTCTTTATTGTTGTTATTATTATTATTATTATTTGCATCATTTCGTTGTCTTCTGTGTCTGTTGTGGTGTTTAATACTGGGGTTACATTAGAAACGGTAAGTTTGTTAATGAATTGGTGTTTTTTCACTTTATATTTGTTGGGTGGGAAGTTGGATTTACTTAAGTGCGTGTTGTAGTGGTTGGTATTGATTCTTTTGTAATGAATGTTGCGTGTGGTGTGTGCAGGGGTTTGTGATGAATGTGCAGCCTTCGGAAGCCGAGGCTGGTTTTGATCTCAGGTTGACTCCGACGACGGACCCTGACGAAATGAGGAGGAGAATCGCTGCTGAATGGGCACCGGCTGCTAGAAATATGTCCTTTGAGGTGATATCTTCTGTGAAATCTGATTTGCCATTTGGGTATCTTGATTCAAAATATGGATTTGTTTTCGGTACTCGTTATTTTGATCTTGGTTGTTTCTATACGTTGGTCTAATATACTGGGTGGCCTCGGCCATCTCACTTGGTGGGGTCTAGGGAGTGTAGATATACGCAATCTTACCCTTGCATGGAGAGGGGTTATTTCCAATATTTGAACATGTGACTTCTAAGTCACAAGGTGGCAATGTTAATGTTGCACGGGGGCTCACCCTTTGGTCTAATATTACAATGTGGAAAAATTGGAGGATTAAGAATTAGGTGTAGGATTTGTGGAATTTTATGCTACTCTATTAGTCATTTTTACAATGGGTTAGTCCAAAACAGTTATTGTTTTTCTATTCAGTTGGGAAGGAGGTCTAATCCCTGATGGGGGAGGAAAAGTTGGCTAGCTACTGTGTAGGTCAAAATGTCAGTTTGAGAATTGAACCCTAAATCAACTATTTCCTATAGACAGTTGGTGCCACTTACGCTAAAAGCTCTTGGTCAGATAATCTCTTTTGTTGGCCTCATTTTGTGTTCATATAGGGGTTGGATATCCCTTTCTTTAGTGTTGAGGCATTTATTTGGTGGTGTAGCCTTTTACATTATTCTGCATCCCTATAGTTTGTAGAAACAGAGTATGAAGCGTTGCCCATATATTTGCAATTCCATTCTAGTAGCCTTCCATTTTACCTCTATTATATTGGAGGAAAACTACTAAATAGTGCGAAAGAAGTTTTGCACAAATGACAAATGAGCGTCTTGAATTGATAAAAGAAAAAGGAAATGTGTTGCATTTTGACATTCACTCACTTTTCTTTCTCCTCGCTGATCTAGGAACTTACTATCATTAGTTTTTGTTAAGCCTTTGTAATTTTACTATTTTAGTACAAATTTTGTTTCGTACTCAATCGTGCTGCTGTATTGGAGGTCCATTCCATGAGTTTGACATACTCAATCAACACTATAATTTGACTGTTTTTATTGGGATTGTCTTTGGTCCTCAAGAAAAAAATTCCTGATCATTACTATGTAGACTGAAGAACAATTTTTGTGGGATTTTCAGTTACTTAATGAGGACTAAAAATCATTCTCTCTCTCCAAACTTTAATCATTCTCTTTCTAATTTTTCTATTATATCATTGGCTAGATAGGAATTCATGTATAAACATGGGAGATTTTTGGTTCAACAGTGGGAGTTTCCAGTTCAAACAACACCCATGTACTTGATGAATATATACTTGAGTACAAGCTTATTTTATTAGATCCCCATTACATAACCATAAATCCCCAAAAAGTTGACTCTGATCCCTATCCCATCTCCCAAATTTTCTCCATGTACTCAAATAGGTAGTCCAATCCAAGTTTATTTGTTAAATCCCTATTTCATAGCTATCAATCCTCAAAAAATTAATTATTAGTCTACATTAGCAATAATAAAAATTCTGTGTACTGTTATAGACTGATCTGTTTTTATGTTTGCTTGGTAATGTTTAAGACACTTATTGGTTGATACAATTTTATGACTAATGAACTAACACAAAGTAACTGCCTAGGGATTGCACTTCAAATAATTAAGTGGTTTTTCAATATATATAGGGTTTATAAACTTTAAAAACTTTTATTTCTTTAGTGGTATGTATGCCTTATAAACTTTCTCTGTAAAAACAGAAGAAATATCAGTGCCTATTTTGATCTGAACCTTCAAATGTATTTTTATGCATTTCTGAAGCTACTGAATTTATGTCTGTTGCAATTGATGGGCTGTGTATCGGAGGTCAGCTGGTTGAGTTACATTACTTAAACTTTGTACTGTGTTTATTTCATTTGTTTTAAGGCTTTTGTGTAGCTGTGTTTTAATCTGGATTCTGAATGCAATCAGCTGATTGAGTGTACTGTATTTATGTCATTTGTTTTAAGGCTTTTGTGTAGCTGTGTTTTAATCTGGACTCTGAATGCAACTTGTTGAAATTTAGGGATTGGGCTTGATGGTAAGGAAAGAACAAAGATTATATATAGGTAATAGAACTCTGATTGTGATGTTGCAACATGAAACACTAATCTGGTTAATAGTTAATAGGAATCTGAGTCTAGTTAGAGCGTAGTAAATTTAGTACATTCTAGCTCTTCCCCCCCAAACTGAAGTTCACTAAGCTATGAGCCTGTCGAAAATTGTTATAATATCTCGAAATATCTTTAGTGCATCTTAGAAGTTAGAATATTTTGAAATATTTTTATTTTCAGACTATGTTGTGGAATCAATTTGTCCACTAATAATTATGGAAACAAACTTGGGAGGTAGTTTACTAATTTGTTTCCTTATTTAACTAGTGTTAGGAGTCTTTTTGTATAAATGACCTAGGGCTTGTACTAGTTAGTACTAGTACTAAGCTATTACTTAACCTAATTACAAACAAACACACTCACAAAAGAAACAAGTTAAATAGAGAATGGGCTTCGGAAGCAATAACTTACAAGCTCAAGAAAAACCAGTGAATAGGCTGCTGGAGTGGCACACATTCAAAGAAAACATTGTTACTTTAAAGGGTTGCCACTGGAAAGGGACTGGCCTGCTGGAAGGAATTGAACATGACTAAGGGAAGAGGGTTGATGCTGCAAAGAGTTCTCCTTGCCACCTATGCAGCAAAGTCTTAAAGTTCACCAAATAACTTCTCTTAATTCATCAAACCTTCATTTAGAGGTCTCAAGCAGGAAAAAACCTCAGGTTTGAACTTTGGGGACTGAAACCTTTTCAAATAATTGAGTCTAGCTGAAAAGCAGGTTGAATCTTCTAAAAAAAATTATGCTCAATTCACTGCCCAAACACAGCAAAACAGGGCCACCAAGGAAAACTTAGACTAACAGAAGTAAACACTGCCAAATGGAAGCAAGAATACGGAAGTCCCTGCAGGAACAAAGCCAAACAAACCCAACCCAAGTCAAGCTATCCAAACGGACCAAAACAGAGCCAAATGAGGGTGAAATGTGGAGACATTGCAAAGCAGCTCCTGAGAGATGTATTTGGAGCACAAAGGTGTGGGCTTGTCCAGAATGAGCATGTTGACCTAGCTCGAAGAAGTTGCACCCTAGAGAGATCCTTTGTTCTTCTAATTCCTGAATTCCTAAAACCAAACTCATACCCTCTACTTCTTTGATATCTTCATTTATACGTTATGGTTACTAAGTAACTAACTATAATTTCTAGACACAAAGGCCCATTAATCAAGACTGAATCCCCTATTAGAGGCCAGCCTAGATTACCCCACTATCATGTCCAACTGACATGAAGCTTTCCAGTGCATCATAGATTGATGCAAACACCACTTGCTTTACACCACTCACTATGTACAAGTCAACACATACTTGCATTTGGGTAGTAACAGTTTGTAAGAACTGGTATCAGTAAGAACAATAAAATGCAGAAACTGAAGAATATCTCCTAGGAAGGAGCAATACCAGTGAGATATGGCCCTTCCCTTTGCTGTGAGTGGTGTTATTATCAGAGAAAAGATGAAGAAACAGTGTGTTTAGCTAGACATTCGAGAGGTCCAGCACTCCCAATTTCCAATTCTTTCCAACTACTCTGAATACTCCTCTCAGTATTTTGCTCTCCTCCCATATATTTCCGCCCTTTCTTCCCTCTAACAGAATCACAATCCACACACTCCATCCCACTAACTATGCCAGCTAGGCAAAGTTAGTTACAGCCCTTCCTTTTCCTTCATGTCACATGCCTTTACCTGTGTCACCAATTCCCTTTTTGGTCCTTCTCCTATAGACTTTGTCATAAGGTAAAATTATATTATTAGGGGTAACAAGAGAAATAACAGCATCATTCACATTACTTGGGGTCCTAACAATACTCCCCCCCTATGAGAATCACCTTGTCCTCAAGGTGATGTGTAGAAAGGAAAAACCATAGTGCTGAAGGAATACTTTCCCCTGGATCCCATATCTTGAGAAATAAGGAAAGTGAGCTTGCATTGTTGAGTTGTCCCCCTAGGTCCAAAGGATCTGATCCCATTGTGATAGCTAGGCTTCCTTGGTTTTCAGAAATTAACAGCAAATAATTTTCTTGTTGACAAAGCATACTAGCCTCATCTCTCCCCCCCCCCCCCCCCCCCCCGGTGCTTGAATATGAGGAGTCTCCAAATATATTATCATCTGCTGAAGTCTTTGTCTAGGCTGACTATAAGCAAAACCACCTTTGATTGTAATCTCCATTTATCCCCAATCAAAGTGCAATTCAGAATTCCTGCTTGGATGATCTTGTCAATGCAGTCAGGAACTCTGTTTGGAATTTGCAGTCTGTAGCAGTTGCACTAAGAAGCATTAGATTGCTCTTGATCTTGTATGATGCCTCCTTTAAACTCAATGCATCTTCCATATTCCTGTCACCATTTCGTTCAGCAAGAGCACAACTAGTTTCTGAAGCCTTTCCCTGAAACTTGGTCCTTCCAGTTTCTTTCAAGAACCCAAACAGCAAGGGACCCAGAGAGTAGTTGCAAATGAAGTTGAAATGTTCAAGCCCACAATCCAAGGAATTCTAATTCTACTTCATTAACAATAAATGGAATAAATGTTGGCCCATAAAACTTCAACCCCTGCACATCTTGCTTGTCCCTCACACCATTATGTTCAATAACTGCATTTGTAGTTTCTTGACACCTTCCCAAAAACCTGATTTTTCCTGTTTCTTTAAGAAGCCTAGGCCACAAAAATTCCCACTGGGTTATCAGAAATCAAACTGAAGTGTACAATCACTCCTATATGCAAATTTAACTCATCCCTATCAAGGTAAGACTCATTAGAATAGGATGCTTGAACCACCATATACAAATCAAATATTGCTGAGGCAAAATTAGCAGTAATGAGATAATTTGAGTTTGTGGTACCATCAGTAGCATCGCTAAAAGACCCTTCAAGTGAAGGTGACATCCAACCTATAAAACTATTGTTCATTAGTAGTTCATCTCGTCCCTTGGCCCCTTCGGACCTTGACTCTGTCTTAATGCCTTTTTGTGAAGCCAATACGTGTCCTTGGCAAGCTCCTAGCGATGTCTCTAGTTGTAAGCATGACATGGCCTTTTTATTGTCACCTCTTTGCTGTCCTACTATCCCAGTAATGGCATCTCGAACCATCCCAGCTTTCGCATTTCGAGCATCTTCAATTATCTCACCATTAGGATTTGATGGGGTCAAGTAGAGGATTTCTTTCATGTTGGACCTGTATATTGCACTAACTTCTAATGGTTGGGTTGAGAATGGCTTCAATTCTTGGAGCCGAATCCTAAATATGCACATAGCTTGTGCACCTTCCTCCTTTTGGGCCTGGCTTATTACTGGCAAGAGTAAGCTCCCTTTAGCGCTCCAATCTTCAATTTGGGCTCCGCCTAATAACTTCATATCAGAGACCCTTGTAGCATAACCCCAATTGTTTTCTCCATTCATGTGGGCCTGGCCTAATAAGTCAAAAAATTGACCCAGCTCATGACTTACGCTCCCCACTGCCCATGCTTCCTCCTCTTCCATGCAGTAGTTTGACGGATCTAGCTCAGTTGTCACCCCCGCTCCTAGCACCTCCTCTGTTATGGTCGCCGCAGCCACAGGTTTCGGCGGTTGTGGTGGTTGTCGTAGGTTGACCGGAATTTTGGAAGCCCAAAATCCCTCCACCATCACATGCTTCTCTCCCTTCTGCTTCTCGCTTACAACGCTGCCTGTGATCAATTGTTTGGTCGCTGTTGCTGGTCGCCCTTCCGCGTCATGCTTGGCTTGGCCTCGAGATCTTGCCTTTCGAGCGATGGAAGCTTGGCCGCCATCCTCACAACTTCTCTAGCTTCCTCGCGGGCCTCCGTCGCCACCAGATCTGGTGGTTTTGGTGGTGGCTCCTTCTTTTCCGCTTTCCATTTCTCGGCATCACTCGAGCCTGCAGTGGAAGCCGTTGCTCAATCCCTCGCTCCCCACAATATCGAGAATGGTTGTCGGTCTTCTCTTTGATAATCGCCGCCTCTACCTTGATCTCTTGGTAGCGTTCCTCATCCGTTGATCCACCCACCATTTCTTCTTCTTCCATTGTTTCTTCCATCTCCATCAAATCAGAGTGTCAAAAATGGCGATTGATCTTGACTTGAACATCTTCATCTCGCGGCGAACTTGAGTTATCTTCCCTCCCTGGTTCATCGCGACGTCCTCCCCCTTGTCGGCGATGATGATCCTTGCATCGCCGATCATGGCCTCGACTCCGCGACCCGCTCGAGCTCTGATCTCGCCTCAGCAGTTCCATCTAACGAGTCAGAGCCACTGTCAGCTTTGCCCTGGCTCTCACATTCTCCTCCTGCTCCTCAGCCAACCTTCACTCCATTTCGCTTAATCTAGCTTCCATTGCAGCTCACGTGGTCCCCATGCACAAAGCTCCCAAGATTGAGAGCTTTGATACCAGTTTAAGAACAATAAAATGCAGAAACTGAAGAATATATCTGATAGAAGCACACACACACACAGGTAAAATAGACTGAAACAACACACGTATATTGTATATCTGAGAGAATGTAGAAGATGACATAAATGCAATTCTAAAGAGATAGGCCTTGAGCACTATAGCAGCTCACGCTCTTTTTGCCAAATCCTAACCGAATTTCTGCCCCACCCTTTCACCCCCAAAGGAGAATTATACTCTTTCTCCACTACCTACACACGTGTCTCATACCTCACCCCTTTTTCCTAAAACCGTTAGGCCTATGATTCAGTAATGGGCCCACCAGATCCTGCCCCAACATTCGAATTAACAAACATTCCAAATCCCATACTACCCCTGTGTTTTCTTCTTTTATAGACTTTTATCGGTTCAGCAAATTTATCCCTAACAATTCTCCCTTCTTGAACTACCACCTTGTCCTCAAGGTGGAATTTTGGGAAATTAATTTTGATATCAGCTGCCGATTCACCGCTTCGAACTCAGGTGAGACCCTCCCAAATAATCAGAACTTCTTCTTCCCTTGATCATTCTTAGAGTGGCGGCCACGACTTAGGTTGCACTGAAGCTCCCACCCTTCGATAAGCCCTTGTGGTAAAGGCTGGCATTTCGTATCAACTGCCAAACACTTCTTAAGCAATGAAGCATGAAATATAGGGTGCACCAAAGAATTTGGAGGCAGCAATAGTTTGTAGGCCACCTTCCCCACTCTTTCTATCACTTCAAAAAGCCCATAGTACCTGGGACTCAGTTTCTGGTTGACACGGTTGGCTAATGTCTTCATCCGATATGGTTGTATTTTCAGAAACACCTTTTCCCCAACTTCGAATTCAATTTCCCTCTTTTTCTGATCTGCCTGAACCTTCATTCTTGCTTGAGCTTTATTCAAGTGCCATTTCAACTCTTCAATCATGGCATTCCGCTCGGCTAGTAATTGATTCACATCCTCCACTGTTGACGGCAGAACATCGCCCTTAATAAGTGTAGGAGGCTCCCTTCCATAAAGAATTTTAAATGGGGAAGACTGAGCAGCAGAATGGTATGTGGTATTGAGCCAAAATTCAGCCCAAGATAGCCAACGACTCCACTGTTTCGGTTTGGCTCATAAAGCATCTAAGGTAGGTCTCCAAACACTGTTCACCACCTCTGTTTGTCCATCCGTTTGCGTATGGTAAGTGAGCGAACTTTAGCTTTGTCCTGCCGCTTAAATACTTCTCCCGAGCTGCTCATGAAGATTCTGTCTCTATCAGTCACGATAGATGAGGGAAACCCATGCAAACAGACGATCTCCCTGATAAAAAGCTCAACCACTGTTTTCGCAGAATATGGATGGTTAAGCCCCAACAAGTGGGCATATTTAGAGAGTCTGTCTACTACAACTAAAATTGTATCCATCCCTTGAGACCTTGGCAATCCTCCTATGAAATCCATTGAAATATCTTCCCAAACCCTTGAAGGAATCCTGAAGGGTTGGAGAAGACCTGCTGGGGCCAAGGTGAGGTATTTATTCTTGCTGCAAACCTCACACTGCTGAATATATTTCTGGATTTGTTGCCTCATACCCTCCCACCAAATCAGTCCAGAAATGCGTTTATACGTTCTAAAGAAACTTGAGTGACCCCCTAAGGCGGAATCGTGAAATTCCTGTAAAATTACTTGAATTCTAGGAGAATTTTTGGGAATAACAATCCTTCCCTTGTAATACAATCTCCCTTTCCTCAATTCATACCCTTCCGGTGCCTCCTTCCCTCCAATCAATCCTTGTATGATCTTCTTTAAACCATCATCAGCCTGCACCTCCTCTTCTAGGCCTTCCCATTCCTGAAAGGTAACGGATGAGATGGCTTCAAAACTGAATTGTCTGGAAAGAGCATCTGCTGCTCCGTTTTCTTTCCCTTCTTTGTATCTTATCTCAAAATCAAACCCCAGCAGTTTGGTTATCCACTTTTCTGTCCCTCCCCATCAGCTATTTGGTCCACTAAATGCTTCAAACTCTTTTGGTCGAGTGGATAATGAATTTTCTGCCTAACAGGATAATGCCTTCACTTTTGAACAGCCATTACCACGACCATAAGTTCCTCTCATATACTGATTTTTGTTGAGCCCTTTCGGACTGACCTTCGACTCATATAAGCAATTGGTTTCCCCTCTTGCATCAACACCGCTCCAATGCCCTTCCCCGAAGCATCCGCTTCAATAACAAATACCTCTTTAAAATTTGGGACAGCCAGCACGGGTAATGTAGTCATCACCTCTTTTAATTTTTCAAAGGCCAATTGAGCTTCAATTCCCCAATGAAAACCATCCTTCTTCAGCAATTGTGTTAGAGGCCAAGTGATTTTACCATAATTCCTCACAAACCTTCGGTAATAGCCAGTGATCCCAAGAAACCCCCTCAGCCCCTTTAAATCTGTAGGGGTGGGCCAAGTTACCATTGATTCAATCTTCCTTGGGTCAGCTTTAACTCCCTCACCAGAAATTAAATGCCCCAAATATTCGATTTCTTTCTGGCCAAATGAACACTTCTTTCGGTTGATGAAGAGGCTATTAACCCGCAACAGTTCCAGCACCTGTTGTAAATGTTCCCAGTGCTCGTCCTCTGACTTGCTGTAGATGAGTATATCATCAAAAAATACTAAGGCAAACCGCCTCAAGGAAGGCTTTAGGACTGTGTTCATGAGGGCCTGGAAAGTGGAAGGAGCATTCGTGAGCCCGAATGGCATCACTAGGAATTCGTAGTGCCCTTCGTGTGTTCTGAAAGCAGTCTTCTCTATATCTGTTTCCTTCATGCGGATTTGATGATATCCAGATTTAAGATCTAGTTTAGAGAAAATTTGGGCCCCCCCTAATTCATCCAAGAGGTCATCTATAACCGGAATTGGAAATTTGTCTGGGATAGTGATTTTGTTCAGGGCTTTATAATCAACACAGAAACGCCATCCCCCATCCTTTTTCCTTACTAAAATTACAGGGCTAGAGTAAGGACTAGTACTAGGCCTAATTATGCCAGCAGATAGCATTTCTCCCACAATCTTCTCAATTTCATTTTTCTGAAAATAAGGATACCTGTATGGCCTTGTGTTGGGAATATTCACCCCTTCTTGTAACGTGATAGAGTGGTCTTGGGGTCTTGGAGGAGGCAGTCCCGTCGGAAGCTTGCAGATGTCATCGTATTGAGACAATAATAGTTGAAGTTTATCAGGTACTTTTGGGCTTTCGGGGTTCTCCTATTCCGTGCTCCCATTTTCATCCCATGCGGTGATCATGTAACCCTCTCCATCTTCTCTTAAAGCCTTCAACGTCGTATGCCATGAAACTTGAGTTGTGCTCAACGAAGGCTCCCCTTGAATGGTCTTCCATTCTTCATTTACCTTCCACTAGATATATTGCTTCTGAAGATTTGCTCTAATATCCCCTAAACTGGCCATCCATCCGTAACCCAAAACGATATCCACACTTCCCAACCCAAGAACAAAGAATGATTGGGATATGTGGTTACCTTGGATTTCCACCTCTAGCTTTTCACAGACTCCCAATCCCCTTCGGATCTCTCCTGTGCCCACCTCTACAGTGAATGAGACATCCTTTCTCGGTAATTGAAGGCGCTCCACAAGAGGTGCCGAGATGAAGTTAGCATCTGCTCCCGTATCAATTAAGATAATTGCCTCTGCCCCCTTAACGGAACCCCGTAACTTGAACGACTTGTTCAGTGTTGTGAATCCGCGAAAGCTATTGAATGTTAGATGTAGAGACTTCAAGGATAACTCGGTCTCTTCCTCCTCTAACTCCTCTTGTTTTTCTTCTTCGTATTGTCCTTCCTCTGCGGCCTCTTCTAACAAGAACAACTGATAGTTTTTCAGCTTGCATACATGTTCGCGATCCCACCTCTCGCCGCACTTAAAACATAACCCCTTTTTACTCCTCTCGTGAATCTCCTCCTGGGAAAGACGCCTCCTAACTCCGCTACTTGGTTCTTCAACAGCTCGCGTGCTTCCACTTGCCCCTGCAATTCGTCCCTCACCGCTTCTGGAAGGGTGGGGAAAGATCTTATGGCCACTTGGGCCTTTAGATGGTCCCCATGTGCGGTCAGGAGGCCCAATAGTTCCACCTCGCCATTCTTGATTTCGTTCCTCCAGTAATAGGGCCTTTTCTTTAATGTCTGCCAAGGAGCCCAAGTCTAGACTCCTTAACTCGGCACGTAAGTTTCCTTTGAGCCCGTTTAAAAAAATGCCTCTAAGAACCTCATGGTCTAAGTGATGCATTGGGCCAGAAATCTTTTCAAAATCATCAATATAATTCAGCACTGGGCCTACCTGCCGTAAGCGCAAGAGCGGCCCATATGGGTCTCTCATCAACCCCGGCTGGAACCTCCGAGAGACTCCCTCCTTGAACGATCTCCAAGACGGGAACTGGGTTTGGTCCTCCCAAATTTGGTACCACGACAAGGCTCTCCCTTCTAATGCGAGCAGCACGACCTCGAATCGCTCATCCCCTTCGATCCCAGTCACCCGGAAGTAGCGTTCGATTTTTACCAACCATCCTCCGACGTCATCGCCGCTGAACAACGGAAGCTCCATTTTTTGATCACGCTCACGGTGGCGAGGAGGGGACTATCCGGAAAGCGGTGCGGTGGTCGGTTTTGCCACGGTTGTCGCTCCCAGTGGCGATGACCAACTCGGGAGTGAGGGGAGCTCCGATCGTCTCAGTCATGCGACCTCGAGTCTTGGTGCTCTCTGCGAGGGGATGAGGGAGAGTGATGCCCCTCATGATTCCCTCTAGAACCCCCAATCCAGCGGTCATCCAAGCCAACTCGGAGTGACGGCCGTCGTGGCGGTGGTGAACGACCACACGAACGGCGTCGGTGGCCATCCCTCCTCTCCAGCAAATGCATCATCTGATCCATCTTTCGTCTCAGTTCAGCGACCTCTTCCTCCATGTAGCAGCTTCAGCGAAATGGATATCCCTCACACCCAGAGATGACTGGACTGATACCAATTGATAGAAGCACACACACACAGGTAAAATAGACTGAAACAACACACGTATATTGTATATCTGAGAGAATGTAGAAGATGACATAAATGCAATACTAAAGAGATAGGCCTTGAGCACTATAGCAGCTCACGCTCCTTTTGCCAAATCCTAACCGAATTTCTGCTCCACCCTCTCACCCCCAAAGGAGAATTATACTCTTTCTCCACTACCTACACACGTGTCTCATACCTCACCCCTTTTTCCTAAAACCGTTAGGCCTATGATTCAGTAATGGGCCCACCAGATCCTGCCCCAACATCCGAATTAACAAACATTCCAAATCCCATACTACCCCTGTGTTTTCTTCTTTTATAGACTTTTATCGGTTCAACAAATTTATCCCTAACAATATCTTAGGAAAGAGCAATACCAGTGAGATATGGCCCTTCCCTTTGCTGTGAGTGGTGTTATTATCAGAGAAAAGATGAAGAAACAGTGTGTTTAGCTAGACATTCGAGAGGTCCAGCACCCTCCCAATTTCCAATTCTTTCCAACTACTTTGAATACTCCCCTCAGTATTCTGCCCTCCTCCCATATATTTCCGCCCCTTTCTTCCCTCTAACAGAATCACAATCCACACACCCCACCCCACTAACTATGTCAGCTAGGCAAAGTTAGTTACAGCCCTTCCCTTTCCTTCATGTCACATGCCTTTACCCATGTCACCAATTCCCTTTTTGTTCCTTCTCCTATAGACTTTGTCATAAGGTAAAATTATATTATTAGGGGTAACGAGAAATAACAGCATCATTCACATTACTTGGGGTCCTAACACAGTACTTAACATACATCATAACATATCTCATATCCATACTATTATTTAGAGTCTTATCTCCTCCATCTAATCCCTATATTTTCATCAAATCGAGTTTTGGTGAGAGAGGAATTGTCAATTTGGGTAGCATGTTAAGTATGCATCAGTAAGTTTCTGCCCAATGTTGTCAGTGGCATTGGCATCTTACAAGAACTTTACGAGAGCAGCCTAATTGACTAGACATGAGCTACCATGTTGCGAAAATGTCTGAATACCATCTTGCATTTGATGGCCTTCTCTGTTACTTGAGTACATAAGTCTATTATTCATTATTCTATAGGTATGGGTTTTGAACAAACCATTGAACAAAACGTGTTGACAACCAAAGAGAAGCCAAAAAGATGATCCCATCCCAAATAAATCAATAATAAGAAAGAAATCATTAAAAATCCTAGAACTCCTTTCCAACCAAATACACCAAATCACAGCAAAAGCAGTGGCTTGACATAGAATCTTTGCCTGTCTGTGCGAGCCAAAACCTCTGAACTTAGCAGAAACTGATGCAAATTCTTAGGACATTGGGATCTTGTGCTCGGGAAAAAAAATAAAAAAAAAGCCCTTGATTTGGAATCTAAACCACCCATTATGCACATACTACGGGACAAAGCAATTAAGGGCCTATGCTGCTAGAGCATGTTATTAGTGTTAATCCGTTCAAGAACATCAATCCAAACAAAAGCTTTGACCATAGAGGGAGATTTAGATTTCTAAATAAGTTTATCCAAGAGAAAGCATTCTATGTTAGGAGTAGAAGTTAGGAATTGAAAAGAATTCATTAAGCGCTCTGTCATTTATGTTTCGGAAAAAATGAAAATTCCAAGAAAGATTATTCTAAGAGAAAAATTGACGCACCGAGGCATTGTGCAAGGAGGATAGGCAAAAGAGTCAAGGACAGGTAACAGATAAAGGTGCATCACTAGCCCAAATGTCTTTCCAAAATTTGATGCAAGAACCGTCACCCAAACGAACAAACAAAAGAGAAGAAAAATAGGGTAACCCCTGAGAGATGAATTTCCAAAGACAATTATGAGATCCTTTGCTAGCGGATTTAGTGTCCCACCCATTCAAATGCAAGCCCTCGTTACTTTGAATCACTGGGTGCCATAAAGAATTTGGATATAGAGGAAAATGCCAAAGCCACTTAGTTGCCAATGATTTGTTCTTGGACTCTATGTTCTTGGTATTTGGCTGCATTTCTAGAGTCTACAGCTGATCAAAGACTGGGCAGAACTGAATTGTTGAGAAACAAAGAAGGAGAGAAAACCATAGAATGAATCCGTGTGACTTAAACTACACAACGGAGAAAATATATATAGACAATGTGCAATAAATACACAATAATTACAAAGATATATCTTCCCTAATTATAGATAATTACAGATATTCTGATTCTAACACTCCCCTCGTGGGGCATATAGATCATATGCACCTAGCTTGTTACATAAGGTAACTTATTCTAGGCTCCTCTTAATGATTTGGTGAGAACATCTGCACTTGGTTAGTCGTTTGAATTGACGAATCTTGTGGTGATGTCTCCAGATAGAATCTTTTCTCTGATGAAGTGACAATCAACTTCAATGTGTTTGGTCCTTTCATGAAAAACTGGATTTGAGGCAATGTGTAAAGCGGCTTGATTGTCACACACAAGTGTCATGTCTTGGTTTCCCAAATTGAAGTTCTTTGAGGAGTTGCTTAAGCAGGATAAGCTCACATGTGGTTGAGGCCATTGCACTTGCTCTGATCGCACTAGACCGTGCCACTACGCTTTGCTTCTTACTCTTCCAGGATATGAGATTGCTTCCAATAAGTATACAATACCGGAAGTGGAGCACGCTTATCGAAGGGGATCATTCGTCTGCATCGAATACCCAACTATATCAAGATGCCCTTGTCTTCATAAATAAGGACTCTTGCCGGTGCTCGCTGACATACTAAAATCGCATGGCGACGATCCAGGTGACATTGGTGAGTTTAGGAATTGACTAACCACACTTCTGCGAATGAAATGTGCCTGGACGAGTAAGCTGTGAGATAGTTCAATTTCCCAACCAATCGTCTATATCTCCCGAGGGTCGGATAGCGGCTCTCTCGATTTGGTAGAAGCTTGACATTAGGATCCATAGGAGTATCAGCGGGTTTGCGACAAGTAAACTCGTTTCCTCTAGAATGTCGCCATGACAAGATATTTTCTCACGAGAGAGAACTATGCCATCTTTGAATTGTGCTACTTCAATACCTAGGAAGTATCCGAAGTTGCCAAGGTCTTTAGTCTGGAAATGCTTGCATAGGTGTTGTTTGATCTGTGTTATACCACAGAGTGTCGCTCCTGTAATGACAATATCATCAACATACACAACTAGGTAGATGCAACTCTCTGCAGTATGACGATAAAACACGGAGTGGCTCTTCCTCCGAGTCATACCAAATTGCCGAACCACAGTGGAGAACCTTCCAAACCAAGCGAGGAGGCTGGGCTGAGACCATACAATGATTTGCGAAGGCGACAAACAAGGCGAAGACTCCCCACGAGCAACAAACCTGTGAGGTTGCTCCATATAAACCCTCTTCCAAGATCACCATGAAGAAAGGCATTCTTAATATCCAAGCCCGATGAAGAGGCCAATGACGCATGCGAAATGAGAGCAGCGACGAAACGAAGCCATCTTGGCGCGAGGGAGAATGTATCACCATAATCCAAACTAAAAACTGGAGTGTACCTTTTGGCTACAAAGACGAGCCTTAAGGCGGTCAATGTGGCCATCGGGCCCCACTTTAGCGTAAAAATCACGAGCAACCAACCACGAGTTTACGGAGGAAAGTCACCAGGTCCCAGTACCATTGTCTTGAAGTGCACACATCTCGATAATCATAGCCTGTCTCCACCGGGATGGGAAAAGGGCCTCACTGCGATCTTAGGAATAGAACACAGAGGACAAAGAAGACAAACAAGCATAATGTAGAAGACAGACGGTGATAACTCAAGGTGTATAATGAGGAGATGGAGTTACGAGTGGAACGAAATACCTTTGCGAAGGAAATGGGAAGATCGGGTGGCAGGCGGGGCAGAAAGCGACGGAGGATCGAACGCAGGAGGAAAGTCCACATCGGCCCAAGATAGGCTCGGAGGAAGGAGCGAGTGCGAGCGGCGTCAGGGGTTAGGGCAATGGGTGGTAGAGGTGGGAGGACTCGGTGTGGACCCAGCGTGGCGATGGTAGACTGAAGCGGGGCGGTGGAGGTGTAGGTGGAGGCAAAAGGGTGGGTGGCAAAGGGGGGTCACGAGGAAGGGGAGTTCCTCGAAGCGAGAGGTGAAATGGTGAGATAGGCTCAAAGAAAGGAATAGTGTCAAAAAGGTAACATCCGCGGAGACAAGATAACGACGCAGAGTAGGAGAAAAACACCAAAACCTTGTTGAGACCGAGTGTAACCAAGAAAAACACATTTAAGTGAACGTCAGAAAGCTTGTCAAGACCAGGGAGTTAAGTTGTGAACAAACAAGTGGACCCAAAAACATGTGGGGAAGGGAATGCAAGGGGTCATGAGGAAATAAGATGGAACGGGAACTTGGTAGCCCAAAGCAGAGAAGAGGCATGCGATTAATTAAATAACATGCGGTTAAGCAGCGTCGCCCCAAAAGCGGAAAGGTACATGATGATGAAGGAGAAGAATACGTGTGGTTTCAATGAGATGCGATTCTTGCGCTCAGCAACCCCATTTTGTTGAGGTGTATGAGCAGGGGCGTGCTGGTGAAGAATCCCATGAGAAGCTAAAAATTTTGAAAATCGTGAGACAAATATTCTTTGGCATTATCACTACGTAAAGTGCGAATAGGAACACCAAAATGAGTTTTCATTTCTTCATAAAATGTAGTAAAAAGCAGAAAACAATTCAGGACTGTTTTCAATAAAAATAACCACGATAACGAGAATAGTCATCAATAAATGTAACAAAATAACGAAATCCTAAACTAGACCTTGTGCGACTAGGACCCCAAATATCTGAATGAACTAAAGCAAATGGAGATGCACTACGACGACTAACACTATCTGGAAAATGACTCGCGTGTGTTTCCCAAGTTGACCACGACTCACAAGGCAAAGCTGGAGAGTTTGGTCGGGCTAGGCACCAGCGTTGCAAGTTGGCAAGGCCGGGATGTCCTTGGGCATGGAGGGTGAAGGATCAGTGGTGAGAGCAAACACTTGACGGGGGCGAGCCAATAGAGGCCACGAGACTCGCATCAGGTGCCAATCGTCCCGATCGTGCTCAGGTCACTGCAAGTAAGCGAGTCTTGATGAATGAAATAACACATTTGAGGGCTTTAGTTAACCGATAAATAGAGAGTAGGTTGAAGGAGAACCAGGGAACATAAAGGGCGTAATCAATCGACATAGAAGGAAGGGGATGGCGGTGCCCACCAGGTGAGATCGTGTGAGAACCATTAGCTAAAGTGGCGGTGGGCAAATATCCAGTAGAAAGCGAGAAAATAAAGCTTTATTAGGAGATATGATCGATGGCAGTGAGTCAAGAACCCAAAGGACCCAAAGAGGTCGAGAGAGAGACAAGCAAAGAATTACCAGAGTGTGCAAGCAGGCAAAGTGGAACCAAAGTTCGACGTTGCTCAAACCACTTCAGAAATCGGCATAGTCATGGAGAGCGGTGTTTGTGGAGCAGATAGTCCGAGGAGCGGGAACACCGGCTGGGCAACATTAACACGTAGGCGCGGTGAGGATGCAAAGAGTAACAACGATCAATGGTGTGGCACTGGCTTATGACAATGGTCACACTTAGGCGGGAGCTTAGAAGCGTCCTGGCCAGTACCACTGGGTGACGAGTGCAGAGGTATCAATCGGTTTGGAGGAAGGAGCAACTCATTGGTGGTTTATGGAACCCGAAGGAGAGCGAGACACCATGGAGAGAGACCTGGTCGGTGATCCCGGAAGGCGATCACGCAGTAGCGAGAATACTGCGAAGGTAAGCCATAAAGGGCCAAGAGCATAAAGAAAGAGCTACGTTGCTCAATTCCTTCTTCGGGGTATCGGCAGGGCAAGAGTTCATTGAAGTCATGGAGTGCACCGTGAATCTTACCCAAATAAGAGGACATAGAACCATCAGGTGGCGAGGAGCAATGATACCCATGAGATCACGACAAACAGATGCAGGCGTTGAGTGTCATTGGTGAAGAGGTCTTTACTGCGCCAAACAGATTCACAAGTGACATGGGCGAAAGATTTGTTTGATGGAAGGAGCAATGGTGGACTTGAGGATGCTACAAAGTTGGGCATCAATCTTAACCCGGCGCTATCCAAGGGATGTCGGCTGACCTTTGTGGTGAGGTGGTCAACATAGTCTGCCAACCAAAGTTTGATGTCGGATGCCCAAGTATCATAGTTATTGCCATCAAGTTTATCGATGGAAAGAGCCACACTAACATAACTCGTGAAGGCGGGAGGATCGACCTTTGAAACACCCTTATCATCGCCGAGGAAGAGTGGCGACCATGGGTACAAGGCGAGCGAATGGGAATTTTAAAAAAGGTCACGTCGTTGCGTCAGACACGGATCGCGAAGCCAGCGAATCCGGAAAGAGAGAGCGAAGGCGGCGAGTCAACGCTAGAAGACGGCGGGTTTAACGGCCGGACGCGGCCGCGCCGCCATGACTAGGAAGGTCTGGCGAAAAACACCCCGAAGGAGAGAGGCGTGGCGTGGGAGCGCGGAGCGCCGGATGGAGCCGCTGATCGCGGGGTTGGCGCGCACGGTGAGGCGAGGGTCAAGGCGGTGAGGTTGCCGGTGCGAAAAAAGCCAGGAACGCAGCCCGGCGTGGAAACAATGGGCGGCGAAGCTTGGGACCGAAAAAAAATTTCTCCGGAGGGCAGCGGGCCTCTCCTGACGGCACGGAGTAGGGTTTTCTTTCTGTCTAGGCTCTAGATACCATGTTGAGAAACAAAGAAGGAGAGAAAACCATAGAATGAATCCGTGTGACTTAAACTACACAACGGAGAAAATATATATAGACAATGTGCAATAAATACACAATAATTACAAAGATATATCTTCCCTAATTATAGATAATTACGGATATTTACAGATTCTAACATGAATCAACGTGTACAGGCTGACTTAGACGTTCCAACAAAGACTCAGCTTCTGCAGCAACATTTCGGACCATTCTGCTTCACGCAATGCGACCCAGGAGGAAGTCTTCTTGTTCAGCAATATTGTCTTGCTTTCCAAACTGTCAGATGCTTTTTAATGCCATGTTCTTTGCAAAATCTCCATTGTTCACTTCCCCACATGTCAAACCCGGAGAATTATCTAGTTCTCAAGGTCATGGAGTACTTGCACTGCTGCATATGGATCAATCTCACTTGCTCCTTAGGTTTTTTTTTGTTGAGGATGCTCCTAAAGCTGCCACAACTACCCAGACCCTATATGTATTGTTAAGCCATGAAGAATCTATGAAGAAATGAGTTCCACCTTGTAGGAGTTATGGAACCAAACATTCTTAGAGTGCAGGGAATGAGGGGCAAATGAGGAAATAGGCTTTAGATAGAATCAGGGAGTAGTGGGGGTGCACATTTTTAACCGACTCTGCTGAGTTTTCATAGGGAGTGAGGTGTGAGACTATATGTATCAAAGGGAGGTGTCTAAACGGGTTAGGCAAATATTGGGCTAGGCATTTCGGAGAGTTTTGAGCTGCTATAGTGCTTAGAAACTCCTCCGCTTTTTCTGCTAGTTCCATACATATGATTTGCTCCTCTTCCTTGGTTGTTATCATTTGATTTCAGTCCAAGGGTGTTAATAACACGTTACACTTCTATTTCTTGGTTTCTTTACTTGGTTTCTACCACACTGCGTTTGTCTTACTGATTTAAGGAATGTTGTGCATTACTTATAAACTCCGTTGTTAAAGATCATTCCCTTTGCCATTTTCTTGAGCACAATCCTTACATCTTGTCCCTGCGCAACCAAATATGGCAGATAATAGAAAAAGGACCCATTAGAGACTACGCGGGGCTGCCACTGATGACTACAACTAATGATTCCAATCCATGGTGGTTAGTTTTCAAACAGGCAATCACATCAGCTGGAGGAAAGCTTTCAAAGCCTGAAATTCTCGCGTCAACTACTGATGCTCGATACCTTAGACAGAAAGGAATTCCTGTACTTGGTTTCTCGCCAATGAGAAATACTCCCATCTTGCTTCATGACCACAATGAGGTTTGAAATTTATTATAATTATTATTCCGGATTCTTTTAATTTATTTATCATGAACTCAGTGATGATTTTTTTTTTCTCGGGTAACTCCCGTGACCTTCAATTTTTCAGCGCCTACACGAAACTGTGTACTTGAAGGGTATAGAGGTATACGAGTCTTTGATAAGTTCCTTGAGTTCATTTGCAGAGGTGTCACATTAGGAGCCGGCATTTGTATTTTGATTAAGGGCGGGGTTGAGTTGCTTTGCTCCATATGATGGAACAGTTGATTGTTATTCATATGTTAATAATGTTATTCTAACACCTAAAAGTAGGTGTTCTATTTGGACCCATACTTTATTACCATTAGATGATGAGTACGGTTAAGTGGGGATTACCATTTCATCCAATGATAATAAAGTGAGTGTCTAAATAAGACACCCACTTTTAGATGCTAGAATAATATTATTGTTCATCTGTCTACTCGAGCCATGAGTATTCTTTGAAATGAATGTCAGCCCTGATGTCCCCATGTACTGAAAAGCTAATAATAAGAGGAGGGTTACAATGTGTAAACCATGATTTGTAGCGACGCTATCCATTTGATGTAGATAATAATTTCTCTATCCATTAGACAGATGATCATAAATACATTAGTCTCAAGATCTAGAATTTCATATTTTTTACATAGCTTGTAAAAGAGTGCATACCATTTGCTGTGGACTTGAAAAGGGCATAAAATTTCTTCGATGAAAAGAATATGGAAGATGATTTTTCCTTCTTGAGCTCCTTTAATAGCACAATAATGATATGATAGAGGTGATTTATTTTTATTCATCACAGAAAGAAAAGCGGCTCCCTGGTTTATATAGGTATGATGACATTCTTCTTTCAAGCACTTCTGGATAGGGGTGTCAAAATAGCGCATGGCCCAAGGGTTGGCCCCCAACCCCCTTCATTTGGCCTCCGTTCAGTCACATTTCACATCTTTAATCAGCCTCCATGGCCCAAGTCCACATGACCCACTTAAATGAGTGGGCTGGGAGTGGGCAACCCATGGGCTAGTCCAAACATTTAATTTTTCATTTATGTTTGAGGAAATACACCACAACCTGCTTCTTCTTCTCTCTCTCAAAAGCCTTGAGAGTTGAACCACGCAATGCACACCACTCTCTCACTCCCCCCCTCCTATCCGCCACCACCAACATCCACACACTCTACGGCTGCCTTCGACGGTTGTGCTTTCTCCCCACCACTCCCCCATCTCTTTCTAGAATTCTTTGGATAAGATGGATTCTACGAATTGTCTCTCCGCTGTCGTTCAACCAAATTGATGTGATACCTATACATATATATACATGAACAATCGATTGCTCTCTTGCCTTTTTAGTGACTTTTTTAACGGAGATTCATAATTTGATGATTTTTTTGTGGTCGTTATTAACGCTATCTATTACGCTGTAGATGTATATGAGTAGCGTAGATAGTGTTATTCTGATGGTTTAAGAGTGGAGAGAGAATTAAAAGAAAAATGAAATGGAAGAAACTGTTTTGTAATTTGAATTGCTGTGTTGATGGAGTTTTTTAGTTGTTATTGTTCAAGCAAATTTTAGCTGTTAAATGACTAAAATCCTGGTGGGAGGTAGCTAGCTAATCTGGTCCTTCTTTTTAGTTTTTCTATTTTAATTTTTAAATAATCAATTTTATTTTGTTAAAAATAAATTTAAATTTAATTTTTTTTTTATGGGCTAGGCCACGTGAGCTAAGGTTAAACATTGATGAATATAGGTGAACCAATTCATGGGCCAGTCTATTTTAAACATTGATGAATTTTTAAAATTTTATAAATAAGTTGGCCTATGGCCCACAAGGTCTACGTGGACTTTTCACCTTGTGAGTTTTTTATAGTTGTAGGCTTTTTGACTCTCATCCACGGGGGTAGGGCCAAATAGGGATGGATTGACTCATTTGACACCACTACTCCTAGTAATGTATGCACTCATGACTATTGACAATGATGACTTATACATACATTAATCAAGGGATTTAAGCATTTTTATAATTATCAAACCATTGTATGGGGTATATTTTTTATATTTGATACCCTCATTAGCTAGGTTATCTAGGTTAGCCTGTCTTATGTTGCATCAACTCTGCTGGTGAGGATGGTGGATAATTATAGTACCCCTTGAAGTAAGCATGTATTTTCTTTCCTCTGCCTTCTGCAATTCCATCTCGACGTTTCCATCAGGGACCATAAACTCAATGGCAAAGTTGGTCAAAATCCGTAGATATTATGTGGCAGTTAATAGGTGTGGACAATGGCTGGTTGCTACATTGAGTAGGTCCTAGTCCTGGGCTTGAAAAAAGCATTGTTATGAGAATCAGACCGGGAACTTGTCCGGTCTAGCCTTATGATAAAAATCGGAAAGTTAACAACCGGTCAATAACCGTTGAAAACCGGTCAACAACGACTCTAACAGGTGAACCAGTGCCGGTTTAACAGGTTGCCGGTGAAAGAAATTTTTTAAGTCTTTGAAGTGCCCAATTGTACACAGCCACTTTTTTTTTTGTCCTTTTGTTAGTCCCAACCACTATTTTAACTACGCAAAATATCATAAAGCACATGTCATGATACTCAGCAGTATCATCTCACTGCAACATTTCATTTTATAAGAAAGGGAGTTGGCTCCCTCTTAAAAATGTTTTTGATGCGGGAATTCTCAACTAAGACAGAGGGTAGGACTTGTGTGGCAATAGTATAAACCGGTGTGCCTTTACTCTTCAAATGTTACTCTCTCTCTCTCTCTCAGTTTTTTTTTTTTTAAAATAGAAGTCCAAGGCCCAAAACAACTGATGACAGGAGCCAACGTAGAACTACAATCATGTTTCACAAGATGTCCATGACAAATACAAACATCAAAAGATATGAAAGACCAAACAAAGACCAGCGGAACAAATGCTGGCAGAGACAAAAATGAAGAAACTAAATGATAAATTAAAGAACCAAGCCAAAAATCAGCTGTTGTCATACTATTTAGGCAGCTTAAAAACCAGGATAAGTCAGCAACATTACACATTCTAATGTTCTTGTTATATTTCAATTGAACCTTTGAACCTCTGAACCTTTGCATGGTCTAATTCGATGAATGGTAATCAGTTTGATTTTTAGAACCTTGGAAAAAAGTATTGCCAAATTTAAAGTGTATTATGTCTGTATTACTTTTTTGAGGAAAATTTTAGTCTAAAGAATTTAAGCTTTATAACAAATAAGGTTGATATTGTTATAGTGATTGACAGTGGAGGGTTGAATGAAGCACTATTAGTTCAAAAAGTTCTTCCACACTCACAACTTCTCCATAAAGTCTCCTGTAATTGGAGATTTTGCTGTGGAAAGTCTTCTAAACAAAAGAAAAGCTTCCAATAAGTCATTGGAAACTTCAATTAATATATCTTTTAGAAAAGGTCACTTGTTAATGTAGTTTAGAAGTTTGATTCAATGAAAGAGTGAAATGTGTAGGAAAATCAAGTTTTAGCACAAACTGATGCACTATGGAGTATTGATAGTAAATTCTGTCAAATAACAAAACAAGTTTATCTTTAGACCAACTTATTGTCCACACGAAACTAATAACCATCACATACTCATAACCACAATTGTACATATAATTCGGCTAGATATAAATCAACCTTTGGGCCGGTCAATATCTGCATGAATTATCTGTGTTGTAATCAAATATTGATAATAAATCATGTCAAACAATAAGTCTATCATTGGACTGACTTATCATTCACATGGAACCTGATAATCATCATATGTTGATTATCACGTGTGCATGTAATTTGGTCAAATACTGATTTTCCTTTGGGCTAATCAACATTCGCAGGGACCACATGCTCATAATCATCTTTATGTTTAAAAATAAATTTACTTAGACAAGAGAGGCTACTTTAGCAACATATTATGACAAGAAAGGCTACTTTGACAGCATATTATTTCAGTCAATCCATTTCAAAACCCATAGAGTTGTTAGAAATTTAATTCTTTATAATCATAAGATTATCCATATTAAATTATTAAGAAAATTGGAAGACTAGATGCGAAAACGTACCTAAACATCTATAGGAATTGATTGGTGTTTGGACATGCGATCCTTGCTCTTTCAAGTTGATACATATTCTTTAGAAATGAAAACTCACTCTTTTCTAATGATGGGATATCAAAAAAAGAGGTATACGTATTATAACTTTTTATAACTCCACAAATCCTAGTTCCTAATTCAACCTTTTATAAAATAAGTAACTGGGTAATATGGTATCTACGCATAATAAGATATGCTTAATGAGATGAGTTAGATCCAATTAACTGGTACTTATTATATCACCTTAATTTGAGGTCAAATTTTATAATAGCACACAATATACAATTTTATATATTTATATACAATTCCATTCAATCTTACAAGTGATTCTTTGAATACTATGGCATTTCTTGACATTCAAAAGTTAAGAATGATATTGTCATTCATGCGGACAAGGAAGTGGTACCATGGTTCCAAATGATGGGAAGAATTATTGCATTCTAGTCTTGACAAGGGTTTATCAGAGCCTAAGAACTAGAATTCTTTCCTTCGTCTTACTTAATGCTCTCTAGCTAACCCTGTTTAAACTTAAAAAGGAATTGTAAGTGAATTTTACTTTGAATTTGCTGCTATAGCTTATTATCTTAATGGTATCGGTTCTGACAATGTGCTAGATTGTTTTCTTAATGGTTTAAACTTGGAATTAGGAGGAGTGCACTCAATGCTTGATCACCTTGCTCTGAGCAGCTACTTTGGCCAAACTGTATGAGGAAAAATATGTCACACTACAGACATTGACATAATACTAAGAATGTGTTAGATTGAAAAGTAAATATGGGGGTAAACATTTCAAAGATGAGCTCCACGTATAATTTTATATATAGACCTTATCCATAAAATTTCTAACTTTCATTTTTACTATCCAACCAGTCACACCCTAAGAGTACAATCTTACAAATCTTCCTACAATCCTTTTACTTGCTAATTAAAGGGAGTAAAAAGCAAATGCAATCTATATATTAAAATCTTAGAAAGCAATTAAAACTTATTTTATTTAGTATTTAGTCAGATTTATAGAAGGAAGTAAAAGAATATATCATTTTTCTAAGACTAATAAGAAAAATGCCTTTTGTACGTCCTTCTAGTGGACTTCATTGCACACCTTCTAAGTGAAAGGTGAGAAATAGAGACAAAAATATATCAAAAAAATTAAATAATTTTTAGACAAGAAAGTAAAAACGTCTAACGATATGTCTAGAAAGGAGCAACCCCTCTCTTGCTAACCTAGCCTTTCCAATCTCCCCACTTTTCCTTTGGTCAACGCACACACACCTTCATAGGGGGAGGGGGGAGGGTTCAATGCCACAAACCAAGCTCTATTTGAATTCGGACCCGAGTACAACTAATGAGAGGTAGACAAATCCGTAACTACTAAGCCAATGCCACAACTGCAACCTCTCCTCACTTTATGGAGCATTATAAAGCCCTAATGGGCCATCTTTTGGGGCCTTTTCTTTTTTGAAGAGTAATGTTTTGTTATTTGGTTCATGGAATATGTGATGTCTACAATGAGTTTGTCATACAACACAAAAGATGAGTTATCATAACCAAAGAAGGGGCTTATAATCTTGGCTCCTTCTAACATGGGCCAGGACCTCCATGGTCCTTCCTCCTTGTGCCTGTAATGTAAGGAATGGCTAAATTCCTTATAATTGCATGTTGTGACCCAAGACACATGGACGTGAAATTCATGAATTACATTTGCAACCTCCAGGTTTAGCTTTTGCAATTAGTGTTAATTGGCTTAATGAAGGGTAGTAAGGATGTTAAGGTACAGTAATTTGTTAGTTTGACATGGAGCGAGTTTTATGTAATTATAATTCACACATAATAATATTGATAAGTACAAGAAAAAATATTGAGATAAAAATATATAATTTTTTTTGTAAATAATTAATAAAAATAATTTTGTGGTGATTTAATATTAGAATTAGTTGAATAATATTATTATATCATATAACTGAAAATCATATGCATTGGACACGGCTATCAGTGGTAAATATGGTCGAAAACTCAAAAAAATAAAAAGAATTAAATAAATACGTTATACAGTGGTATATAAACATTTTATATATTATTAAAATGCTAATAAACCTTCTACTATCAGAATCTGATTGGCACGACTAACAGAATAAGGGTAGATGACATATGATATAATATAGGTGAAAGTTTACAGTGTTTGAAATAATATATTGTATCACGTAATATAAAGCACTTTATAATATAAAAAATATTAACAAACAAAAAAAGGGCTTTATTCTTTAGTGTGTATTAACTATTATATTAGATGTTATTAATATTAAGTAAATGCTTTAAGTGAATATTAATTTCTTAGGTTTGGTAAAAACAATGGCTAAGTAAATGTAAAATGTGATTTGTTAAAAAAATTGAAAACATTATAATTTTTATGAAATCAACAATCATGACATTTTGGATAGTATGGCCCATATAGATATTTGCAGCTGGCTGGAAAAAGAAACTAATTTGTTAGAAACTTTTTTCATCAATTTCAAAAAATCTTGAGTGAATCCAAAAAGATTGTGGAGCTTTTTCACCATTCTCTATATGTAATATCTAAAACTAATTTGAAAATAAATTAAATAAATATGATAACTCTGAAATCTCTAAACTCAAATATTTCTGAGAAGCTTATTGTCAAGTATAACTGGGATTCTGAAATAATGTATCAGGGATCACTAGCTTGCAAACACAGTGATTTCGAAAAGTAGTTGAGTATATCTCAAGTTGATGTTTTTTTATTTTTTTGTTTTATGGTTATTATTGATTATGCATCTCTTTGTTTATGTTTTTACAAAATTATTTATTACCTTTCATATTAAAGTTAATTGTTATTTTAAATAAAGTGATAGTAAAACCATATACTACATTTTTACCCTTTTTTTTTTACAAATATTAATGTGAGAAAATATATAGTAAGAGGAATATCTATAATGAATATTAATAATAATATATAGAGGTGCAAAATATATTCATATTTTAGTCAAATAAAATAAAGAAATCCATTGAATAAAACACAAAATGTTGTGATTGATATGAATTTGATTTTATTATTCTTATTTTATATCAATTTTATGATACTATCCTTAATTAATATTAATTTCAAATGTGCTGAACTCTTCTATATTGATTGTTGTTATCCAAGAGAGGTTGTAGTAAATGATACAACAAGAAAATCTTGAGTTATCCATTTTAAACTTGTCAATTGTGCAATCAAATATACCATTGATTTTTTTATGTAGATACAACATATGAAATATTGATGAAAATTTACTTTACTCATGGTTAACAAATCTTTGAAGGAGTTGAAGTCGAAGTTGAAGCTTCCAATCCCATATATCTTACTCAATCTATTAAAAGGCTCTCATAGTCTCTTGAATTTTTTTGATGCCAATTCCTACCATTATACTGTGTAGCCCTTTTTTGGGGACCAATACCAACAAATAAAAATGAAACTAATGTTAAAATAACTAGAATTCCTCTTGAATTGGACTGTCCACTGTTGGTAATTTGGCATGGTATGCTGGTAATTCATTCTGACAAAGCTGGTAATACTGTGGAAAAGCTAGTAATCATACAGATTTCTTCCAAAAACTTTTTTCCAATCCCATAAGTCTTATTCAACTTAATTTAAGTGTTTCGTATCTTGTAGCCCATTTTTGGAGCAATATTAACAAATAAAAATCAAACTCATGCAAAAATTATTAGAATTCCTATTGAATTAGACTATCCATTCTTGGTAAATTGGCGTAATAAACTAATAATTCATTAAAAAGACGCTGTAATTTTGTGAAAAAGCTAGTAATTATCCAAGTCTCTCCGAAAACATATTTTTCCAATCCCATAAGTTATACTCAACTTAGTTAAAGTCTTCCATAGCCAGTAGCCCATTTTTTGAGACCAATACCAACAATTAGAAATGACACTAGTACTAAAATTATTAGAATTCCTCTTGAATTGGATTGTTAGATGCTGATAATTCACATGATTCGTTGGTAATTATCTTTGAATGTGCTGATAATTATTGAAAAATCCAAACAATGTTTTAATCTCAGATTGGTGAACTCATTTATCAAATTAACTATCATTCTTTTCTAAAATCAAATGTTACCTTTATCTTTCTATATTTTTACTTTCCTACCCTTCCCATCATACTCCACAACTCCTCCCACCCCATCTTAGAAGGCTCCTATAATCTTTAGTATTTCAAGTTTCATGATATTAATTATCTACTATGAAAACCTTGATTGCAACGCCTAAATAGTTGGATTAGTGTCTTTATGGTCCAGGACGGAGAGGTCCAATGAAGCTTAATTAGTTGGCATGTTAAATTATGGATCGGTGGATGGTTGAGCTCTGTGTTGTCGGCGAAGAAGTTGCATTGCAAAGCTCCTCGACATGGGTAGTTTTTTCTCAATCCATTGGTTGCTATCCATTTGGCCTATTGTCGGTATGAATAATTGTTTTTCATAAGCAAGAGTGTGATACATGGGATATTCTTGACACTGTAAAGAGCAGTTCAGAGATCTTAATATGGGAATGAGCGTGGTTGTGTAAGAATCAAATGTCTATTGTATTTGTATGGCATGAGGGGTGATATGATGGCTGACTATATGTTTGTAAATTGCATTTGAGAATCAAACTCTCATTTTGGTCTTTCCTCTTCTTAAGGAGACCACTTTACTTGAAAAAAAAATGTTTCATAATATTAGTTTTATAAATTCTTAATTTATAACTTTTAATGAATTATATTGAAAATATATGAAAATTTATTAAATCATACCATAGCATACCTACTAAGTATACCCAACATTCCACGTATTCACCAAAGTAGCGTACCAAGTACCGATACCCATACTGAAGAGTATTGCGAACCTAATAACTATGACTACAACATTAACCTGAGAATGCCCCTTCTCAGCACTCCTAAATCACTCATAAGTCATAACCTTTTTCCTCAATTTTTTTTGTTCAAGTTCTGTTGGATTGCCACTGGAATAGACTGGAAGAAAATTCATTGGTCATTATTTTTAGTTATTCACAATTGTTCAATTATTAAGAGCAAACTATAACTATTTTTTACCATTAATGGGATAGCAAGAACAATGGAATAATATTATTCCTTTTTAAAATTAAAAAAGAGAATGGCGAACATCTAGTTTGTACAAAGTAGCTTAGAAGGTTACTTATTATTCCTAGTGGATCAAGAATCATGATGTTGGTGTTGCTGGCCCTTAAAATACATATATTAATGTTGCATAATATAGAAACAATAATCCAATACAGCTTATCAATATACGAATATGGTTGTTGGATTGAAAATTCCCACTGCTATAACACTTTTCTCTAGGAAGTTTCACTATATAACCTTTCTCTGTAGCAAAACAGGGAATTTGAGATTTGATACCTATAATTCTAAGATTTCATCACCCTACATGGATCTTGCCTTTTCATCCCCCTGACCCTATAACAACCATCTAAATTTGAAATCCCCGAGTGCAGTTTCGCCTTTCCATCCCTTTTCCCTATCTCAATATCTCAATCTCTGGAAAGTTCTCACTTGTCACGGCATAATTATTAGGCCTCACTCAACTCCCAAATGCATGCATGGCTCTTAGGTGAGGTCACTTCGCGGCCTACGGCTGTGTTTCTATCTGTGAGCTATCCGATCCAGTTGGCCCTACAATTTATTTGGTTGTTATTTTCATACATGGGTGTTTTAGTACGGAGGTCTTATAGTCAGTACGAGCCAGTTAGGGAAGAGAGATCGTACAACAAGTATCAAATTTTATCATTGTCAACATGGCATAACTAAGCAAGATGCATCTACATTTATGGTAAACTCAAGGGGTATGGTTGAGTAGTAAGGACTCATTCAACCTTAACCAAAGGTCAGGAGTTCGATCTTTGGCTTTGGAGATAAAGCAGCCTTAAATGCTCGGGTCAGCTGTCTTACTCTTTGAGGTGTCTGCAAGCCAAAAAAGGGATTAGTTACCATATTCAACGGTGGATATCCTAGTCGTGCACCAAAAAGAAAATCTACATTTGTGGTTGAGGAGTTTGGCAACAAATGCCTACACTACTTTCGTTATTTTGACGGCGGATTCTGTAATACTCCTTAGAAAGTATCGAGTATCACATACTATGTTATTTCATAGTGAGGATTTGATAATGTATTAGTAGGCTAATTCTATATAATACACCACAATTGCAAACCGATGCATAAAAACTTATAAACTAGTGTACAAAAACTTGTAAACCAATACAAAAAAAGTTATATTGTGAAAGAGAAAATGGATCTTCTATAGTACATTAATATTATATTGGTGTATGGATAATCACTTGGGTCCTTACTATTGGATAACTTGGTGTGTGGTGCACTATATTTTAGGAGGTGCACCATATAGTCCATGAAGTGAAGATATAGTGCACAAATACTTGGCATTGAAAGGGTGTTGACATAGTTCGTATGCAAAAGTTTGTGTCTCACAAGGACAAGTTTGATTTCTTTTTCATAATCAATATGAGAACCTTTTGGTGAAAAATCTTCTAAAACTTCAATAAATGCTTTGTGAACTTTAAGGTTTGCCTCTTTAATTAGATGACCACAGTACTAAACCCATATAAATTCTTATATATATATATATATAAGATAAAATGCATTTTATTCCTGAACTTTAGGTCATATGTAGTTTATACTATAAATTGTTAAAACAGTGCAAAATACCCCTCAGCATAATTTTGCAACTAGTGAATGTGTGAAATTATATGCATTTAACCCGCGCATATTTCTAATTTATGCAACCCAACATCTTATTTGTCAATTCTCACATGCATTAATCCCTTTTTTTTATTATGTACAACCTGCTATAATCTAAAGTGTTGTATTGTTTGGAAAGTCAGGGATTTTTTTTTACATTTTTTGTAAAGTTTAGGGCGTTGTAATATATATTTTGAAAAGTTATGATGTAAATGTACAGCACATGATATAAAGTTCAGGGAAGTAAAATGTATTTAACTCTAAAAATAATAGTGAACAAAAACCATATGTAGTAAATGGAAATGAATCACTTGTGAAGTTACTGATATACCCGGTGTATACATGGCAACGGATAAGTTCCGTACTGCCCTAGGGTCCTCTAAGACCCACCCATATTGTTGGGAAAGCCCCAGATGGGTGGGGAGTCTTGGAATGCAAGTTGGATGCTGTTGCTGTAGAATTTTGCAAAACAAACTCGCTGCAGCGAGAAGGCGGGTTAGAAGGTTCGCTGCAGTGAGTATTGTTCCCTGCAGTGAGTGGCTGTTCTTTCAGCTCGCTGTAGCGAACGGGCCCGATGACAGTACAATGCAAAACAATGCAGTTTCGTTAAATGAACATCCCAACCCCTATAAAACCAAAGTTGGGATTTGTCACCCTAAAACCTGAAACCCTTCTCTTCAACTCTCTCCAAACCCTTTCTCACTCAATCTCACTCCATTCCATCTCCTTCTAAGATCAAAGGTAAGAGATTTATGGATTTTTGTTGTCTCTTTAATTTCCTTTTCACTTTGTAACCGAGAGTTTGGGTTTGTTGTTTGTCTCCATTGTTGTTAAGTGGGAGTGCTCCCTCAATATTGTTCGAGTTATATTTGAGTAATCTAGAGATTGTTGGAGACTAATCTAGAGTTATGTGGCTTCAATGGCAGACATTGATTGTCATTCCTCCTCCCTAGAGGTCTGTTGGTGTTGACGCTACCACTCCCTTCCCTCCAGGTGAGTGGGTTTAGAACCTATAGCTCTTATGTTGGTCATTAGAGTTAATTTGCTAGAGATAACATGATTGTATGATTTTAGAGAATATTTCAAAGAGATTAGAGATTTCGATTGGTTGATATACTTACTGAAATGATGATTTCAAATTAAAGCATGAAATATTTGTTTTTATTCAAACTCATGGGACTATTGCTGTTAAATTATATTTATCAAAGAGCTAGAGTATAACTATGATTTGATTAGAGATTTTATAAAATTACTACGATGATTTTTAGAGAGGAACAATTATGAATTATAGAGATTATGCCTAGAGAAATGCTAAATCATAGTTTTAGAAAAAATAGTATTTTATGAATTAGAGACTAAGTGGCAGCCATAGAGAAACAGATAGCGAATTAACGGCTAGACTTCGATCGTTAACCTTGGTACCAAGTTGTCCAAGAGGAAAATCTCAAAGAGCAGAGAATGAAACCTATTTAGGTGTCCCCATTAGATTCTAGATGGATCATAGAGCATAATATTTGCGATTCTTGAGGAACCATAGAGTAGAGATCAGTGTTTCTCTCGTAGTGTACTGTTGTTATGCTTTTTAGATAAATCGTATTTAGAGATATTATATATGTACACATGTATGTGAATATGAATTTTAGAGTTATTGTATTAACTGGTTTTGGTGATTTCTATATAATTATTTATTTTCTTAGTTGTCCCATGAAAGGATTATAGGTGAGGATCTGCTTACTGAGTTTTAAATAAAACTCCCCCTCTCCCTTTTTCATTACAGATACATTAGCTGCTGCGGTCCCTTCTCATTCTCTTCCTCCCGAGCAGTAGAAAGTTCTTGTTGGTGAGCTTCACTTCGAAATGGAGTATCTTTTGCATTTTGTTTAAAGATAGAGTGTTTCAGTGTGCATGACGGACAGAGTCCCGGACTATAGAGATAGATTGACATTGATTATCATAATTATTTTGTATTTACATGATTATAGATTTCATGTATATTTTATATAGAGAGCAACTCAAATTTTGAATCTTAGAAATATGTTTAGAGTTTGAGAAATGGAATTGAAATGAATTGTTTTCCAACTTCAGAGATTTGGGCTAGAGTTTGATGATGATTATAATTTCAAAGGGTTAATGATTTATTAGAGATTAAATGATGTTTTATAAATGGATTTATAATCAAAATATGCATATAGAGAGACTCAGAGGTCACAAGGTTTACGTGAGAATGAGGATTCCTCACGTGCTAGTCATGGGCCCAAGTCGGGTCGTGACAGTTACCAAATTGGTAATTAACTATCGTTATTCAATTGAGTTTTCATTCATATATCCTCTCATAAACTAAATTTAAATTATAGAAGTTTTCTTAACTATAAATTACTTATGTCTTTTTGTTATATTCAAAAATTTACTTTGAGTAAAAGATGCAACTCAATCCAAAGGTTTGAACATTCATGTCTTATTGAGTGTCTGTGTTTAGATGTCTTTCTAAATGTTCCGTAAGTTCATAAACATATTTCAACTTTGAATTAAGGTGATTTTTGTCCATTAATCTAAATTTTGATGCTATTATATTCTTGTATTATCGGGATTTTCATCTGTATATCATTTTATTTTCTAGGTTCTAAGTTTTTACTTCCCAACTGAATATATAAAACTATATGCACCCAAATAAAATATAAAGCACTATATGAATTTAAGACTTTGTCGATCTATATCTATCCCTTTTTTTTTGAATTCAGGATATCTATTATCAAAAATAATGACTCAATTCCTTTAAGATATAGAGTTCACAAATATGAGTTTTTCCTATACACATGAGACCCTATAGTGTATCCCAAGTTATGCAAATCCTAAGCATCAATTTTGGTTTTAGGTGTGATAGATCATCTATTTAAAACCTTTCAATCCTAGAAATTTTGCCTTATGATTGTGGAGCAAACAGTGAATCAGGAATGCATTGCCTTTTCCGAGAATAAATTGACCAATTTTAAATTTTAATTAGGAACTTTCAATTCACTTATATATATATATATATATATAATAGCAGCCATCAAAGTTATTGTCAGCTACTAGCTCCACAAAACCAGGGGCGGAGCTCGGAGGGGCTGGGACCATGGCTTGGCCCCTCAAGCCCTACGCACCTTTTTAACCATAGCCGTCTAGTTTGAATATTTCATTTTTCTTAATATAACTTACACTAACATCTAGACAACTGTAAAATCAAAACATCCAGTCTAGACAATTGAATAACAACTGGTGCAATGGTCTTGTATCAAAATACAACTGCACATAACAGTACATTGAAATGCTGGTTTAAAACAGAATTACTTCCCACACGTTTCAATTTCCAAAATTCAACTATTACTATTGGTAAGCCTCAAGTTTCACCTCATCCTTGGCCAGTGATCACAACTTCACATGCATGTTAGGTAACAAGAGAGTAAACCAAATGGTTCAACTACTTAATTCAGCAAATAGCTAGAACCCATTTGCATGTGAAGTTTCCTCGTAACTTCCGACAAACAGAGACCTCTTTCCTTTCAGAGTACCTGACGTGGATTTACGATTATTATATACAGAAGGCGTGTGGCAAGAACGTGCCCAGAGTCATAAAGTAAAGCCAATTGCATGTCAATTGTCAAAGACCGTACCCTCTCAGCTGCCACATCATCAATTAAAAAATATTGTACTCAATTTCTTAATTTCTTTTCTAGGATTGTTAATCTTGAAAAGTGGTCATGTTTTCATTAAGCGATGCAAAAATGAAAATTGATTTTATATTCTTTGTGGTCCTCCCAATTGCCTCACAAGGGTTGAAGGAAGGAGAGAGGAGGGAGTGGACTAGTACGGATCGACTACAGTATATATTCTCTTCACACCTGCGTTATACCAAGAGAGTGCATAGTTGCAAACTGTTAATTTTGTTGTTACTTATTTGTTGATATCTCTTACTCAAATAGTTTATTCTCGATAGAAAACAGAAGGCACACCTATTTATACATTTGATTATATATATTGATTAATGACCTGGTATAAGTGTTCACACTTTTTCATGTGAGATAAAGATGATGATGATTATTACTATTATTTTCTTTAGTTCCATTGATAATAAAAAATCTACTCTTTAGAAAAATGCTTTCTTCTGAACGTGAATAATTGATAGAACCTTAACCGTTGAATTCTAATTTTCTTCCTTGTTGAGCCACCTTTAATTTGCTGCTCGATTGTATTGTCATATGCAATGTTATGTCTTTTATTTTTCAAAAATATTATTTATATACCTAAAAAGTGACTACTTATTAGGATATTCACTTTATAATCATTAAATATAATGGTGATCTTTACATATTATATCTATTCATCATATCCAATTATTATAAATGGGTGTCCATATCACTCTTTATTTCCTTTTCCTTTTTTGTTTCCTTCATTTGTGCTATATGTACCCAACTCTCTTGACACCCATACAATGTAATTAGCGTACAAAACATTTATATCTTTTTTGAATTCTTTTAATAAAACATTTTTTGTCAAATTATGCAGTGTCCAACTCTAGGTGTCCATCCTAAAGGTATGAGTATAATTTCTCTTTCTTGTTTTATTTGTTCTCTCATTTCTTTTTGCCGTTATATTTTTTCCTTTCTCCTCTCCCTTGAGGCATCACCATTGTTTTTTTAATGTGCTGATAATCCATTACAATATATGACAAATTTACTATTTTTTTTATAAGATATTCAATGTCAGATACAATGACTAATTACTTTTTTTATTATAGATCCATTTAAAATGATAGACACTGGATTAAAAAAGGAGAGAACTTTACCATCTCGCATCGACTCCCATAGTTATAAATTTACTGTTTTGATTTCAACTTTTTCCTTTTTGACAATTGGCCATCACTTGTGGCAAATTTCATTAATTTTTTTTTATCTTTTCACAATTTTTCATCACTGTTAACAGTTCCCCAAAAATTCTCAGTTTAAGTAATTTTTTTTACAATCCCATATTCTAATAAGATTCACTGTAAACTGCTATATAAAAAAAAATCAGCATTAAACAAAATTATATAATCAGTTTATTTATAACATAAATAGGAAAAGGATTTACTTTCATAGACATTAAATTTTATTAATTCAATCCATAAAATAAAAATCTTACAAGCAAATCAATTCCATTATATATGTGTTGAACGTGTGGATTTGACCAACTTAGAAATGGGTATACTTCGTCCCAAAAGTAAACATGGTTGTGTCTCGACGCCTATCCTCCATGCATGCGTGCTGGCATTTTTCTCAAAAGTAAAACAACTTGGTCTTGTGCCGTAAAAATGGAGAATCCATTCAAAACCTTAAAACCAAAAAGGAGAAGAAGGAAGAATATACAAGGAGGGAGGGACAAAGAAAGATTGCAAAAGTCAAGTAATACAGGCGCTAGCTAACTAAGCATTATTGTGATGGCACTGGTTTATTAATTATATATAATTATTGTTCGTTTGGACAGGAAAACGGTAACAGAGACAAGATAAGTCTCTGTTACACAAGGAAAGGAGGGTCCTTTGACGCGTTTTTGGAGCTGAGTACAGCAAGCACCAGCTGTGTGATTACATTTGCAAATGGGTTCACTGTTTAGTCTTTTGTGCATAACAGCTTACTCAAAAAGCTTGTTAACCATCAGCACCTGCAGGCTGCAGATCCTGGAAGCTGCCTCCTGAGAGAGATTCCTATTTCTCTCTCCACATATATTACTGTAAAACTCAATATAAAATGAGTTTATCAAATATATATATATATATATATAATATTTGGTGTAAAATTATATTGCACAATAAATATATATCACACCTTTTATTATCATTTGATGTGATGTGTGATATCCACTCATTCACTCATTCATTGAATCCAATAACAATAAGAAGTGTAATGTGTATTTATTATACAATCCAATTATACACATAATATTATATATATATATATAATGTTAAGCCTTCCTGACAAAGTTGCAATTTACAAGAGCACTATATATTAATTAATGTACTAGCGTTGATGTATTTATCATCTTTGGAAACGATGTGTACAAATATCAAAGGTCACTATCTATGCCATTGCCTTTTCAATTCATCTTCAGCTTATTCTGTCACTTGGGAAAGTCGGTGACTTATATGCACAAGTCAGACTTAAAAAAGACAATGAGATTAATGTTCTTTACTTTATAGTCTCTAATTGGTCCACGTGGTTCAAGTCTAATAAATCCATGGATGGATTCCCACCAATAACTTCCGGTGATATTGTTTGAAAATTTGTTCACATCATAGATGTCAACGGTCTTGGTATGATTAACTGCACTAGACACTTCTTCACCAAAGAGTCGTATTACATATATAATTTGTTTTTACTGCCATGGGAATATTCAATAGCTTCTCCTTGAGCATCTCACACCAGCAAACGCAACGATAGTTGAGATGTTTTTCAATTTTCACTAGCATCTTGGGTTTGACTGAATCAGAGCTCCCCTCAGTAGCCAAAAGAAGACTAGTGCACTCTAGTTCATAACTTCATATATGACAAGTGATCAATTTGTCTACAGAACAAGTCAGGAAGATTAATTATCTTGCTAAATTAAATTTTTAAAATTTTTTTAATCGTTAACTGTGATGTTTTATTTGCTCATCTCTTCACTGTTGTGCATTCATTGCTGCATGTGTAAGTATTGTTTTGGTTCTATCTATATGTGTATATAATTGTAATTATAACAATATTATTATATTTATGTTTATATTACATGATTTGAATGACATCTATCGTATATGGAAATCAAATGGACAACCATTTTTCCTTGAGAAATTAATCAAACATATACTTGGATATAGTTATTAATTTATTTAATTGACATAATCTATATATACAACATTTTGAATACATATAATAAATATAAAATATCTCATAAAAAATATGTAACGCTCCGATTTTTTCCCTGTGTACAAATGATCAAAATGCCCCTGAGATTATTTCTGCCCGGGAATTGAGAAAAGCCAGTCCAGGCAAACCTCGAGGGAATGTCTTAGTGCTTGAAGGGGATTAATTGTATTTTGTGTATTGTTAGAGATGAATATCTAGATTTCTGGTTTTTTTCACGCAAAATTATCAAAATACCCTTGCAGCTAATTAACACAGAATTAATCACCGACTGGGCCCGGACTTCACCCGGAAGTTGGGAGTGTCATTTTTAAGAGATGTCTAAGGCCTGTTGAAGCCTGGATGGTTCCAAAAAGTTTTCTATAAAATGACCGTTTTGCTCCTGATTAAGCATCTAATGAGCTTAATCATGCAATTAAAGAAACCTAAGTAATATTAGATTCTAATTAAAAATCAATTAATTTTAATAATTAATTTATAGTCAAAATAATTAATTGGGTTGATTATGGCCTAAGATTGCTTAAAAAAACTCCAAATCCTTTTGTTAAATCAAGATTTTGTGTCATATCAAATGAAATATTATTTTCTTTTTCCAATTCCTTAAATTAAGGAATCAAAGATGTGATAGACAATCTTGTTGAATGAAGGTTTGACTCTACTAATTGAGCAAGACAACTTCCTCATCTTGTTTTGTATGGCCTTAATTGCTTGTTACCAGCCCAAACACTCTATTAACAATTCCTAACTAAGTGCCAAATCAAATTTATTTCTAAACACAATTCCTAATTACAAAAGAATTTTCTTTCCCCCATGCCTCCATGATCGCCACCCATGCCTCCATGATCGCCACCCGTACCTCTCATCACACCCTCACATGTGTCTTTATATACAACACACACTCAAAGAAGCCTACACTTCACCATTCACTTTTTTGGATTTGAAGACTTGTTCAAAAAACTTATCTTGCAGTTCTCTCCTCTATCTCACCTCTCAAAAACTCTTTTTCCTTCTTCCACTACCACAAGAACCACCCTCCACCACCACCTCTCAACCTCAAGCCACCATAAATCACTATCAGGAAACAAAACCTTCCATCCCTAAGCATCAAAGTTCAAGAAAACCCTTCCTCTCTTTTCCTTCCTTTGGCCAAAATTCTTCTTGCCTCAAGGAGAGGATTTTATTGTCATTTTCTTTCACAAAGCTCAAGCTTTTCCTTGCAACAAGAAGAGGCCTTGGTAAGGAATTTTATGTTGAGTTCTTCTTCTTCTCCTTGTTCTCTTTTTTCCAGTTTTTGAGCTTCTTCTTCTCCCCTATTTGTTCTTGTTTTGTTGTTTTTAGACGGTTTGATAACCATGGCTTGATGATGAGGATCCTTGATATTGGTTGCAAAGTCATCATCTGTTTGACCTCTAAAGCTTAAGGTTTCATTATTTGGTCTTAAGAGTTTCTAGTAAATGAAATATTATGATTTTGTCATCACTTGATTTTTGTGAGTTCAAGACTTACCCCTTTCAACTTAAGGTTGATCAGTGTTTTAGAGTTTATACTCTAAATAGGAGTCTTGAGCTCAAACCTCAAAGAAATAAATGAAAATATATTAGGTTGTTCTTTGATGGTTCTTTTTTGAGCTTGATGATGAGTCTAAGGAGACAAAGTTCTTGGAACCCCAATAATGAAAGACTCTAAAGCTTATGTCCATTTTGGAAGATTAATCGGTGTTTTAGAGTTGTTACTCTAAATAGGAGTCTTAAGCTTAGGACTTAAAGAAATAACAAATGAGAATACATTCATATTTATATTTCAAGTCTTTGCATTTCATATTTATACTTGAGCCTCGCATATCATATTTATATTTGAGCCTTGCATATCATATTTATTTCCAAGTATCACCTAAAGCTTGAAGATAAGAAAATGAACTTGCATTTCCTATTTATATTCCTTGTCTAGCATATTTATATTTCAATCCTTCACCTAAACTCTGAAGATAAGAAATGGGGCTTCCATTTGCACGTTTAAGTTCACGTCATCACCTAAAAAATCTAGAGCTCAAGACTTACCCCTTTCAACTTACGTAGGAATTTCGATTTCATAGGCATTTGTCTCTACAAATCTGTTGTCTTTCAAGGAAATAAAGATTTGAAGTTTGGGGTATTATTACCTTGAGGATTTTCAATAACGTGTGTCTTGCCTCTTTTTATTAATGGGTGTTTTAAAGTTGGAGATTTTGAAATGGCCTTATTAATAATGAATCTTGGTTTTTGTGAGGTATAAGAGAGCCTTGAAAGATTAAAGAACTCAAGGAATGGAAATGTGTGTATTGATCTTAAGGGAATGCTTAAAAATGCTTTGGAATGAAAGAATGATTTGAGGAATGTCAAAACATGAGTTTTTCATCTTTTGGGGATATTGGTAATCAATTACCAGGGTGATATAATCGATTACCAGAAGGCCTTGAAGTCCCCGGATATGAGTTTTTGAACTGTGTAACCGATTACAGCCTTATGTAATCAATTACAAGATGTTCTGGGAAACCCTGATTATATTTTCTGGACTCTAGTAATCGATTACCACTCCATGTGATCGATTACTAAGATGTTCTTGAGGCCCAGAATGTATTTTAACCATGGTAATTGATTACAAGACTCATGTAATTGATAACTAGAGCCTCAAACCTTCCTGTTTTGAAAATTCAAACTATGTAATCTATTACGAGGCTCATGTAATTGATTACTAGAACCTAAAATGTGTGAATAAGTATTTCTCCACTTGAATAACATGATTTGGTGATCTTGCATGCTTATTCTTGGATTATGAACATGATGACTTATAGTTGGATGAATATATATATATCTTTGATGAAAGTTATGCATGCTTAGGTGCTTATTACTTGACGAGTTATGGTGTATCATGATGATGCTTATTTGATTGAGATGCATGATTTAAAAGTTTATGAGAATAATAAGTTGAATAATGATTTATGATTGCATTGCATCTCTAAAAAGAACATGCCATGGATAAGAGATATAGAACTTGGGAAATGACCTTCTTTAAAAGCTATGAGATGTGATCCAAGTAAGTTGCATATTGATAATAAGAAAGGCAAGGAAGTGACGTGTTTCTCCCCGTCTATTACCTGTTATTAAATCTACTGACGGCTAGTTAGGTTGAGCTCATCTTAGGCGATCGTTATGTTGGTTGGTTTTGGTGATGATTGTAAAAATTGCCGGGGATGTTATGTTTGTTGGTTTTTGGTGATGATGTAAGAGGGTGGAATTGATAAGAAAGGAACTTCAAAATTCACTCATGAGAGAGTAAATTATCATGGGTTCTCCTGCCTTCTCACGCATGTTACACGATGTATAACTCATGGCATTGCCCGATCATGCATCCATTTACTTGCCATTGTTTTAGTTCTTTAGCTTATCTATGTACTTAGCCTTATCTTGTGCTTGAACTTACACACTGTTGATTTATGCACTGAGGCATTGCCAGCATACATGCGATACCTGTTGCATTCATGCATTAAGATTCATGCTAAAAGATACGGGCTTTGGTTAATGGTATTTGAAAACTTAACAAATGAATCTTATTTATGCCCACTACTTTCATAATTAAGCCCAAGGTTCCTGAGTATGATGATGATGACACGTGTGTAGAGAGAGAAACCCTATTGAGATTCTTGTATAAGTTTCTCACTCCCTCTATCTTTCTTTTCCATCTTCATCTTCAGACAAGGTTGATGACGACATCCGTGGACTGCCCTGAGATGCTGGCATAGAAGTTGTATGATGGTCGAGATTGGAGTAGCACAGCGAAAGTGGGGATATAGTCTTTCATTTTCACAACCTTAGGAGTTATCTCGCCTTCATACAAGATCGTAACTTAGTCACGAAGGGTTTAGCTACATCATAGTTATATTTAGTTTTTGAATTGTTGTATGCTCAACCTCTATAGGTAAGGTCAATATATTTGATGTGGTATTATGGCGGAATATTCCTATATCATCACTATTATTATTATTTGACTTGATATTTGAAGTTAATGTTACATGACGATGTGCTCAATTTATGCTAGATTCTGTTGTGATCTGTATATACGTTATATGATGAATAGTTATACGTTATAACTTAAACACGAACGGCTCATAGTTTGGTTTTTCAAAAGAAAAAAAAAATGGGTTGTATTTTCCATAAACTTATTTTCAAAGCCCAAAATTAAGTAAAATTCTGAGACGAAATAGTAATAACTAACGATTAACTATTATGCGTTCTAGACGTATTGTATTGAAAGTTAGGGTGTTACAAAATAAATATACAATATTCTAAATACACAGATAACAAAAATTTAAATTATCATTCTTCAAAACTTAACATCTAAATTAATTATTCAATAGATTTATGATTTTGTATGAATTATATCATTTAATTTGGAAAAAAAATTATTTTGACGCTTGAAACAACTGAAATCTTTCATCTAATTACTAATATATTTAAATTATTTATATTCATATATGAATTATAATATTAAATTTTTCTTTCTATTGCTTAATTAATAATATTATTTTATTATGTAATTTAATTGATAATATATTTTGGTTAATTGGTTTATATTATGTATTTGACAGAAGTAATTAAAAAATTATAATTGAAAATACGAAAAATTACTTCCCAATAAATATAGTTGGTTAGAAAAACATTTGGAATCAAATAAATTATTGGTTATTAGGAATTTATTATAGATGTAACTCAATAGTGTTAATATTTTTAAATAAAAAATATTTTTCACTTTTAATTTATTTAGTGGTAAAAAAAAGTGACCATAATATCCTAAAGAAAACTAATTTCATGTAATACTTTATTTAGTTGTATATGATAATATTAGGCTTTTATGATCCAATTTTATAAGGTTGGAGTCTTAATTATTATGTTAATTTAACAGCTTATAATAATTTTATCATTTTAATTTAGAGAGTTAAGTCTTAAAATTTTTAAGAAATCACAAAGGTCAATTTATTTTTAAATCAAAGAAATAAAATATTTTAGGAAGATAATCTTTTTTTTTTGTGGCCTTTGTAGTATATGTTATGTATACTTTATTTTTAGAATACCAAATTAATCCTATGTATTCATCTATCCATTGTAATAGAAAAAAAATATTATTTATTGCATTATGTAATTAACCCATTGATCATTGAATTTTTTTAATGTTTCATATTTGCGGAAAGAATTAGATGAATTCATTCAATTATTATAACGTATTGGAGGTCTGTATTTCATTCAATCTATAATTTATTCAATTACACTAACAAAAAAATATGTTTGTACTAAATAAATTCTTTTAAATTTACGTTTCATATTAGTCTAGAGAAACTACTGAATCTATGATCTATTAGGAAATTTAATTATTACATATAATTGCACCCATTTAATATATTTACGCATTATAACATATGCATACCAATATCTTAAAATTGTTTGGGTTGCCAATTCAAAGTTTTAGAATTTTAGGTTACAATTTAGCTATAAATTAACCATTATTGTAAAATTCATATTCATATATATATATATATATATATATATATATATATATATATATATATATATATATATATATATATATATATATATATATATATCAGATTCTTCTTAGGGATGCAACTCATTCATTTTTTCAAGATAGTTGAAGAATAAAACCTTGGAAATGGAAAACTGGTAGTGGTGTACGGCAACCATTTCTCTATCTCTTTTTCTTTTTTCAGTCAGATTAATCTCTCTCTCTAATGTTTTCTCTCTGACACCTTTTTTTTTCTTTCTGGCGACAAGAGGATACTAAAACCCAAAGAAGAAACAAAACTTTAGCACGGGGCTATGCAACTCCACTAACATCATCAGGCAACACTGGCTGAAGATCATTAGGAGCAAATTTCCCACATAGCATGTGTTTGGTTTTCAAAAGTAAATACACAGTGAAAGTAGCAGAGTATTTTCTCCCATACTATATTTACTTTGTGTTTTGTTGGTTTCTATTTTTTATATGGATTTTTCTATATATATATAGATTCTTCTAATTTAATTTTGGTTAAATAAATTATACATCGTAATTAACATTTTACAACAAATTAATTAATTCTATCAATTTTCTTAATACGGGTTATAAATTTAAGTTCATTAATTTTTTTTATTAATTTCAATTTTACTGAATCTTTTATATACTATATATGCAGTTTATTCTTTTTTTTATTGATTAGTTTTTTATTTTATTATTTACTGTTTAATATGCTCATAAGCATTTTAAAGATATAAAATATTTTTCTCTTAATATAAATTCACTTTTGTGTCTATTACTACATTGCAAATCAATAATTTTAAATATTATGTATTATACATAGAAAACTATGGTAAATCATTTATTCTACGTGTTATTGTATTTTTAATTATCATTGTGTGACATTATTGCATGTCTTACCATTGTCTTTGATGCTACATGTCTTTTCATTGTAACCAAAATAATGGAAACTAAACATCTTATAATTCGCATGATAAAAATAACCAAAAAATAATTTAAAGAGAAAAACGAAACATCTTTTTAATTTTAATTTTGAGGATAATTGCACTAAAAACTTCAAAAAAATATGTTCATTTTTAAAGTTAAATAATCAAAGAAAGAAGTTCGATAAACTTTATATTTAGTTATATTTTATATTCATAAAATTATGAATATTATTATTACAATTTCATTAGTACAGTATTTTAACCAAAGAAGCTACATGAATTTTATATTTAGTTCTATTTTACTAATGTTTAAAAGTAAGTTTTATTTATCATATTCAGTTCTATATTTTTTTTTCTATAAAATTATGAATTTCATCAATACAGTTTCATTAATTAGTGCATTATTTAAATTTTTTAATTATGAATATTGTATTTTAAATTATCATTATGTGTCAAGTATTGCATAAAACTATGAATCTTATCAATGCAGTTTCATTTTAGTGCAGTATTTAAATTTTTTAATTATGAATTTTTTATTTTAAATTTATGAGTCATGTATTGTATGTCTTACTAGTGTAATTCAAATAATAATCAAAAGAGAAAGCCAAAAATCTTATCATTCACTTGATAGAAAAACCAAAAAAAAAAAAAAAAACTAAAGAAGGAAGTATATCATCTTCTCTAAAAGATATAATAATGAAAATTAAAATAATACAAATGTTAGAATTTATTGAGAATAATAGCACTAAAAATAATTAAATTTACCTAAACTTTATGTTTAGTTCTATTTGCTAATAATTAAATTAAATTTTATTTATTTATATTTATTTATATTTTATAATCATAAAATTTTGAATTTATTAATACAACTTTATTATTACACTATTTATATTTTTTAATTTCCCATTTTGATCTAATTTTAAAACCTTTAAATTTAGATTATATATATATATATATATTGTTTTATGCTTTAAGTTTTAACATTATACATATTCTATTTTTTTTTTATAATCATCGTACATATTCTATTTGTTTCAAGTTTTAACGGTGAACTTTCATCAATAATGTAAACTGAAAAAAAAATACTAATAGAAATATTAATACACAATTAAACATACACAGTTAAACATATTCAAATGAATAAACTAAAGAAAAGTACTAATATGAAAACAAAGAGTTTATAAAAACGTAACTAAAGAGTAAAGTAATTACTCAAACCTTAAAATGTAATTGAATAATAATATAATCTATTATTAAAAAATATAATTTTAAGGCAATTTTATATCGTTGTGTTTGTGTATATATATATTTGTTGAGCACCAAAAATTCAGTTAAATTAATTTATGAATATAATTAAGGTTGTTCTTTGTATACTTGGTTACTTTTATACTTGTATTTCTTATTTAGTTTTTTTTAACTAAGATATTAGGAAATAAAGGATAGAAATGAAAGTTAAACTTGCAACCTCTCTTAATTCATTAAGATATACACGAGTCTACCAATAGACTATGGGCTCAATTGTTATTTCTTATTCAACTTAAACTTGAGAAAATTCAATAATAATATAATAATAATACTACTCATTCTAAAAATATTTTATTCTTATAGATGTCATTTATCCTCTTTTAATTTTTTATAATGAATTAATCCTGAATTCTCCCTATTTTCATGTAAAAAAAAAATCATTTTCAATTTAAAAAATTAAAATAATCTTATATTCATATAAATAAAATTCAATAAATATGTAATTAATGCTATTATTATAAAAACTCATTATTTTCTAATTAAATTTACTTTAACTTACAATTATATATACTATTCAATGCAATAATGAAATTATTTTGATATTATTAATCACCTCCTGAAATTCAATTTAAAATTTAAAATAACAATATAACAATATTATTTCATCTAAAAATTTTAAACTTTTACCTTTGAATTAAAATTAGATTAAAATTATTCTTTTTTAACCTTATCATGTTTAGCTTGCAATAGTTTTCAATTACTATCACAATTTTCTTTGTTTTTTTTAGGGATAAAAACTATCACAATTTTCTTTTAAAACTATTTTTATCAAAAAAAGTTATGAAAAAAAATATAGACAAACCCGTGCGTCGCACGGGATTATCACTAGTTATTGGACTATTTTTCACTTTTGTGTAACGGATGGTAGTCAAACTCTCGTACAAGAGCTACCTCAAGGAAGCTTCACAAAGATCGGGGACAAAGAAGTCATTTTAAGAACTAACTTGTATTAAATTCAGGCTAACTAAAATCCATCTGGCATCAATCTCCTATCTTGACTATATGGGATTTTTTGCTACCTTGATATGAAAGTCTCTATCTATAAATATTAAATAGAGCATCTCTACTTCCCCACATTCAACTCCAAGCTGCTTCATTCCCACTCTGAACAGCAAGATAGAAAAGGAAAAAAAAAAAGAAAAAGAGAGGAGTCACACACTAGAGAGAGCAATAGAGAGGCCTCTTGAACACCCTTTTGTAAAAGTATTGATCTCCAAACTGTTTTTGTTCACTGAAGAACCCGTCTTTGCACCCTCTCTATCATGGTCAAGACAGAGAACAAGATCCACACAGAACATTCAAAGCCAATGCGACCTTCACCTTCAGCATCACCAAATGACAAGAAGAAGTACAAGGGGGTGAGAATGAGGAGCTGGGGCTCATGGGTGTCAGAGATAAGAGCACCAAGCCAGAAAACAAGAATATGGCTAGGCTCTTATTCAACTGCTGAGGCTGCAGCCAGAGCCTATGATGCTGCACTCCTATGCCTTAAGGGCTCCTCAGCCAACCTGAACTTCCCTTCAAGTTCTTCACAGAACATCCCACAAGACACTGTCATGTCCCCTAAATCAATCCAAAGAGTCGCTGCAGCTGCTGCCAACAACTTCATGGACATTGATAGTACCTTACCTTCTCCTTCTCCTTCTCCTTCTCCTTTTTCAGCCTCATCATCATCACTGGTCTCGTCCCCATCAATGTCATCATCATCTCCCTCAGATCAAGTTGATGATGATGTCTCACTGCTGTCACCGTTTGGGGCCTACACCAGCTGTGATCAAGGACATGAATCAATGGCTATGATGGAGTCTTGGTACGACTTTGGAGGCCTACAATCCCCAAAATACGTGGATCAAATGCTAACTGGTGTGTTGTTTGATATTGATTCGACCCAGCTGCTTGATGATCTATACGAAGAGACTGACATTCGTTTGTGGAACTTCTGCTGAGACTCTCAAAGGAATTTAAGCCCCAAACCAAATTCTTATTTCTTTTTCTTTTTCCTCACAAATTCATATTTGTTTTGTCTTCAGTGCTTCTACATGAAGATATTACTCACTGTGATCGGATTAGAATAATATATATACTCTATGCTATTGCCATCTAGAGTGCATGTTATTAGAAGGAGAGCTAGATTCATACAGAGATAAGACAATTTTTGGTCTCTCTGATGTGGATTTCTACATATTTGAAATTATGTATGTATTATTGATGCAAATTAAAGCTTGAAATGTCGATTCTATAAGTGGTTTACCCCATGTGTTGTGTAGGCTTATAAAGAGAGGGGGAAAAAAAAACATACATCGTTATCAGTATATTCCTTTCAATGTTTTTCCATGTTACTGTGGAAGAAATCTATTGCTTCTATGAGGATCTAAGGTAGGTCTTTGGTGCGTGGGAAGGTGTCAGAGGTGCTTATTAATTCACTGAGAAGTGGGTATCATACATGTACAGAGTGTGGAAACTTGAACCATCGAAAAGTGTGTCTTCTGTTTTCCACACTCGTGCCTTGGCTAAAGAACAAAGAGAGTTTGCTTGTTTCGTTGTTTAAGTTTTGGTTGGTATTGTATGCGGCTATGCGCTATACTTTCTAAGAAACTTACATGGGAATGAATCCTGGTTACTTTCCGTTTTTGCAAAACAGGATTTGATAGCCTATTGATCAATCAATACTGTTTTGACCCTCGGCCCTTGTCCTCACCCTCCTGCAATTTTGGGTTTGGGTTGGGGAATCTTTTTAATTTGATTATCTCAAGATAATGAGACGTCTAAAATAACTTGATTATTTGATGATTTCTCAGAGACACTAGGGCCTACTTTCTTTGCTTCTAGTAGCATGTATATCTAGCAACTTTATTTTTTTTGAAAAAAAGAAACATCTAATCTTTTGGTTATGACTTTTGATACAAGCAACACTTTCATGCTAAGATTAACGTGTCCAAATCAACGAATCAAAAGTATTATGTGCAAGATCTTATTCTTTACAAAACTTATTAGAAGGATAGGGCAAACTTTGATGCTTTTGGCCTGCTTTTGAACCGATCATGTGTCGGACCCATATGGTCTAGCCAATGTAGCACACATGACATGTACTCTTATGAAATGGGCGAGGAAATGGGGTCCCATTCTCACTTATTCCTTTTACATTGCATCTGGCCTCAACAGGTTGCACCCCTACACGGGCTATGCTTTCTCACAACCGAAATCTGATAAAGAAAGCTTTTGCTTTTCGAATTGCTTGTTCCTAGATAGGCAGAAAGAAGGGCAGAGGATCAATCAACCCATTCCTTTGACTATACTATAGGTGTCAAATCAAGGGACCTGTGCTTTGCGTATGTACATTCTTGGGCCCACAAAGGATCATGTCCCTATTAGAAGAAGTTAATTCAATTAATTCTCAATTTAAAGAACATGAAATTGATAACACTAAATGACAATCTAAACTAAATGTTGCATTTCGAGACACAGCATGTGAGTTCAAACCGTCTATCAATAATCAGAGATTTATAATTTATCTAGTAAATTATTAGTGCATTTGTTTGATATTAGCAAGGGATTGCCTTGATTATTGCAATTATACCCAACAAACTGTGGCATTTTCTGCAGATTAGTCCCCCTTTGGATATATGCTAATAGTTTATTAGGTGAGCATGCCGACTTATGCTAATTCAAGCAACAAGATGCTATTAATCTGAAAATCAACAACGGCCATAATTGGTGATTGTAATTATTATTTCAGTGCTTGCAGGAAATGACATTTGGGGTATGATTATGTAGCTCAATATATAAATAAGCCATGCATAAAAGTAGAAGCAATTGTTTATGGTTTTTTCGCGCAGGTTCCCTCATTTTTTGACACACTAATGATTGTGGAAAAGAAAAATATCTCAACAAAAAGAAAAGCAGTGGAAGGGAGGTCGAGATCCAACATTCAGCATGGCGTTTAATTATCTAGACCTAGTCTTATTAAGACATAATTAAGTGAAGTCCGGATTAATCAATAATAGGGGTAGATTTCAATCAAGGAAACATATATATTATATATTTCCCATGATTGAAACGGTGTTTTTGTGTGCTTATTATTTTCCTTGGCTTGCAGATGGCTCTCCCCTACTCTTAGTAGCAGTACAAAGCATTTTCACAGATTGCCTATAAAGTGTGAGCCTTAGTAGCAACCAGAAAGCCCACGGATTGCCATCATTCTTCCATGCCCCAGCCCACAGTATTTTAATCAGATACAATAATTTGGTCTGAAACGTGTAACTGTTGGCCGTCAGCACCTGGTTCCGGAAGGTTTCTTCGGCCTCGGAATTCCACCAACCCCAAGGCTATGTGGCAAACTCGAGATTATTGTTATATTTATTAGAGTAATGATACAAGTCTATCAAAATGCCAACACCATGTACTTACACCACTCTACATGACAAAAGTGGCGTATGTACGCGGACGGATAAAAATGGCGAGCAAAGAAAAGGTTAAAAAATAAGAAATGTATATGTGGCGTCTTAAAAGCAAAAACGAAAGAAAAAAACCCACTCTCACCTATCTCTATAGAAAAACTTTCATTCTATCTCTATGTTTTTCTCGTTCATCTCTTCTACTCTCTTATAGCTCTCATTCATGGCGTCGCGCAGGAGAGGAAGAAGAAGAGTATAAAACCAGCTTATATTTCTAGTGCACAAAACCATACATAACTGTTGATCACAACTCATTTCATTCATGTTTTACTATCAATTTTTCAAGGAAGTATAGGAGAGGGAACTTGAAAACAATGTCTTTGACACTTGTTCAAGATTTGTGAAGGAGTTTTTGTTTGTAATGTAAGGTATGTGAATTCATCATTTTCAGTTGATGTCAGAAAATATAATTTTATTTTTAGAATATATTCAGCAAGAAAATAAACTGTGAATGATTATGTTAGAATATAGAGGTTAACGTTAATAGTGAAAGGTGAATTATAAATGCGTGAAAGGAATTTGTAAACTAGTGGTAAAATATTATAAGCCAATAAGTAAAAAATTGTAAACTTTTTTAAAAATATTGTAAACCCTTGAGCAAAAAGTTATAATCCTTTTTAAAAATGTTTTAAACTTAGGGTATGCAAAAAGTGCTAGATTTCAATCTAACCCAAAGTAATCACACTTAAATGCTATTAAGAGAATTCTTCGATGTTTATCAGGTACTACTAATCTCGACTTGTGGTATAAGAAAGGCTCAACTTGTGAGATTATAGGTTACTGTGATCCTGACTTTGCTAGAGATCGAGTTAAGAGAAAAAGCACTAGTGGTTGTGTAACATCCCCTATTGCTTTATGGATTGATGACTATCCTCGTAAACCAATACGGATCTTTTCAGCGTGCTTTGTTCTTACTCACACATTTTCTAGGAAAACTTCCTTAGAGGTCACTTGTCCCAAAATTGCTCCAAGTCAAGCACTCTTAACTATGGAGTTCTTTAGTGATAGGCTACCGAAAAGAAGATGCATCTTGTTGATATAGGTAGTATAAATCAATTCATATAAGTCCTCTTTAACTATATAGTCCCATACCTATACAGTCTTAGGATCTCTCTTATTCGAGTGTATAATCGGTTCATTCATGTACCATTCCGCTTAGAAGTCTGCTAGGAGCCACTCCTTGTCCGTGCCTTCTTTGCACCAGCAATCATTCCCCGACTTCGTCACTGGGCGTTACATGCCCACCAGTTTCTGCTTGGTTCATCCCCGAACTACATTGTACTGGGAGAGGTGCAGGCTTTGATACCCTTTGTAACATCCCATGCTGCTTTATGGATTGATGACTTTCTCCACAAACCAACACGGGTCTTTTCAGCGTGCTTTGTCCTTACTCACACGTTTTCTAGGAAAACTTTTCAGGAGGTCACCTATCCCAAAATTGCTCAAAGTCAAGAATGCTTAACTATGGAGTTCTTTAGTGATAGGCTACTAATAAAAAGATGCATTTTGTTGGTATAGGTAGTACAAATCAATTTATATAAGCCCTCCATAACTGTATAGTTCCATACCTATATAGTTTTAGGATCTCTCTCATTCGGGTATGTAATTAGTTTATTCATGTATCCCTCCGCTTAGAAGTCTGCCAGGAGCTGTTCCTTGTCCGTGCCTCCTTGAACTATTTGCTAGAATTTCGGTTTATGTACAGGCAGTATTTGTTCATGAATTTTCTAGGATGGTTGTGGATATTTTTATGATCTAGAAAATTCTATGTTGAAGTTAACATCCTATGGAAACTCCATGATTTTTATTGGTCATGTTAAGGACTTTCTTTGCTTGAAAAAAATTCATGTTGCTTGAGCATTGCTGTTGGAAAATTCCGGTTTGAAGCAATAGGGAATTTGGTCAAATTTTTTGACCTACTTAGGGATATTGGATTCAGCTGAAAATTTTATGGGATGTAGCTAATATGTTAAGGTGTCTCTAGTAAAATTTTGAAGTCATTTTGGGCACTTTTTCTATGTTTGAAAAATCAGAAACAGAAGTGTTCTATGTGCTACCTAAAATGTTGGAATAGAAGCTGTAAATTTTGCTAATTTTGTTACCATATCAAATGATTGAATTATGATTTGAAATTTTTACAGGGTGTTGAGGACATATTGAAGTCTTCAACCATGAATTTTTGATATATTTGATATGACCATTTGATAGGATAATAAAATTGGGGACTATTGCTGTTGGCTGTGAACATGGGTGTCTGACCTCTGAATTTGTATAATTTTGTTAATATAGTTAGAAAACTCTTTTTGTTCTAAACTTTTTATGGAACCTTGTAGACATATTGAAGTATCTTGGATAATTTTTATAGACTTTGAATTGAATGTCTGATGTACAAATAAACTTGTGCTATAATGCCATAAAATCTATCAAGGTGCTGGAAAGTAAACTCAAGCATGGAATTGATGAAATAATATCCTTTAATTCAAGTATAATGTATGTGAGTGCATGCTAGCAACTTAAAAGGTTGGTTTATGAGATGTGATTGAAAATTATATTGTGAACGAATGCTTATATGAGCTTGATGATGATGTATATGCTAAGCAGAAAAAAGGTCTCCTTTTGTTTATAAAGGGCACGGGAAGGTCCCCTATAATGTGTAAAGGGCACGGAAAGGTCCTCTTTTATTTATAAAGGGCACAGGATGGTCCCCTGTAGTATGTAAAGAGCATGAAAAGGTTTCCTTTTATCTGTAAAGGGCATGAAAAGTCCCATTTGATGTACTGAGGGCATGAAAGGTTAGGAATGAGCTTCTATGATGTTAAGTAGTATGACAGATGCATGTTAAGTGATTGAAAACGTTGAGCAGTATGATAGATGTACATTGAGTGATTGAGTAATTAAAATAAATCTACTTCGGAAGAATGATTTTTGAACTTTAAAATAAATTTTTGATATATGTTGCATGCTCATAATTTTAATAATAAACCGAAGTGGCTGGGATGATAACGATGACATGAGTTTCATTATTTGTTTTGGGGATACCTTACTGAGAATTTTAGCTTCTCACCCCTATATGTTTATTTCTGTGTCGTCTCTAGGTTGATTCCAGAGATCAGTGGAGCCCCTACAAGAAAGACTAAATTAAAATTTCTGTAGTTTAACAGTCGAGACTTGTATTTGTTGTACTTAGTTATATACATGTGTTTGTAAATATAGTAAAGAACAGATGTGTACTAAAACTCATAGAAGAGCTTCCTCTTGTACTTGACTTGTACTAAATAAATACTTTGTTTCTTTACTATCTATTTTGATAGAACCATGAGTTAGTTACTATATAATTCGACCGTTCTTGCTATAGATAATTAAGAAAGGTTCACAAATTTATAGGTAACAACTCTCGAGTACGATGCCATGACTTAAGGATGAGGTTGTGCTTGGGAGGATGTTACAGGTTGCTATTGTTTCTTTGGAAAGAGCTTGATCACATGGTCATGGAAAAAGCATAATACAATTGCACTCTCTACTGTTGAAGCTGAATATGTAGTTGTTGCAAATTTGTTGAACCTAGATGCTATGGATAAGGAACCAGCTGAAAGATTATCACTTGAACTATTCCAAAATCTCTATCTTCGGTGATAATACTAGTGCTATTAATCTTGCTAAGAATCCTATTCAGCACTCTAGATCTAAGCACATTGATGTTAAATATGATTTGATCCGATACCATGTTCAAAAGGGAGATGTTTAGTTAATTTTCATGAATACTGAAGACCAAGTGTCAAATATATTCACAAAGCCATTAGTTGAAGATGGATTTTGTGTTTTGAAAAGGCTTTTAAACTTAATTGTTTTTAAATCTACATAAGCATTCATACACAAACATCTCTGGGTACTCTCTTTCTCCATAACTCCAAGCTGAAGCCCAAAAGAAGAATTTAGTTTGAAGATCAGAGTTTCAATTTGCAAGCTCAGAAAGAAGATGGGTTGATTAGAAAGAAGAAATGAGGATAAAAAAATGGAAAATATTTGGGCTCATGGTATTAAGTATGTGAAGTTAAGTTTATGATGAAAATGTAGTGAGACTTCGACATGTCAGAAAGTGCATAGTAAGGCTAAGGAAGTAAGGTCTTCAGGAAGTATTCTCAAAAATCAGAAACCACTCTTTCTAAAGAAGGAAGAAAAGGCAAGATAATTCTCACTTTTTTGAGTTCCTCTTTTCCCACGTTGCTTCACCTTCAGTCATGTCACATCCCATCACTTAAACAACTCCACCCTCCACACTCTTCACACATCACACTTTTCACTTTTATTTTAAACCTCCAAACACGCTACCTAAACCATTTCATCTCCTTTCATACCTTTTTTTTTTTCTGTAACCATAACCATTTCTTCTCAAACCCTTTTCTCTGCTACTAGAATCTCTTTCTTTCTTCCAAACATTCTGAAGATTCAAACTTTTTCTCTTATCCTTTTATTTCTTCTTCATACACATACCCCAACAATGGCTAAAGAAAAAAACCATGTTGGTCATATCGCTAACTCAGGAACACTCCTCATGTTTGAGGAACCTATGTATCAGGAGCACTATGCCAGGAACTTTGCTCAATAGCAGTTGCTCATGGGAAAAAGCTAGGAAGAGAAATGATGACCCAGGTTCTCATTCTACTAGAATCTATCTTTCAAGGATGGGAAGGTTTCCTTCAACTTACCGATTAGTTTTTTACTGGGATAGTCACAGCCTTCTATTCTCAACTGGTATAGGTGTCTGAGTTTGTGCTGACCTCTTACATCAGGGGCACTGACTTGGAACTAAGCATAGCAGACCTTTCAAACATCATCCATGCTCCTGATGAAGGGCTCATATGCTCATCAGAGGAAGTTTCTAGATGTCTCACAAACTCTCCCAAACACCAACTTGGTAAGATTACTATAGCCATGTTGAACTCCAAGGCAAGGCAAGCTTTCACCATCATCCAATGCTCTTTGCTCCTGAGGCTAGGAAGTATGCATCTACTGATGGGGATGGATTGCATGTTACTCTTCTGTATGCTGACAAAAAGAAGTATAAACTTGCCCAAATTGGTCTTTGATCACATGCTAAGTGCTATCTCTCCAGAGAAGAAGAGAAATGCTGCTGTTCTTTATGGGATTCTATTGACCAAGATTTTTTGAGTACTTGCATTACCCTTTGGTAAACGAGTGTTATAAGTACATGGAAGGTACTATTCACTCTTTCAACTCTTTTAGAACCCTAATGAAACCTATCGTTGATACAATATCTGGGGTCTGGAGACAAAGCCTGAGAATAAGATATGCAACCATTGAAAAAGCTGTTGAAGAAGCTGAGGGAAGAGGAAAGAAAAGAAAAATAGTCATACTTGAAGATAGCTTTGAGGACATCCACAAGCCTGAGGTGATTATCAGATATGAAAGATCTCCTTCTCATTCTTCCATATTCTCTGAGTCTAAGGAAGAATCAAGCTCAGAAACACTAAAGGGAAAAGAATCCTCCTACTCATCTGAGTCATCAGATTTTGAAGAAGTTTCTTCAAAGGAGGTGCAAGGCAACAAAGATACAAAAATAGGCTCGTCTTAGGCTGTTACTGCTCCTCATATATTAGAACCTCCTCCGGCTTCAACTGTACCTGATCCATCTTAGGCTCAAGGTGGTGATCCCTCATCAAGACAACCTACACTAGCAGCGCGACCTAGCTACACAGAGGTTCAATTACTGCTAACAATGCCTCATCAATAATCAGCTAGATAATATGGAAGCACTCTCGTGAAGATATGAAGCACTCTTGTTAGAAATTCTTTGTGAAGTTAGGTGCCATGGCTGATGATAGTGTTCCTAGCTTCCAACATACCTCCTTTTTGCTGATGTCAAAAGGGGAAGAAGAAAATAGACGAAAATATTGTGTTGAGAAAGATAAAGGGAGTATGTTGAGGGGGAGCCATTTAGAGATATTTTTTTACAGAAGCGTTTGAGGAATAAAGGTTTCTGATGCCCTTCAGAAAATTGCTCTTACTTTTTGAACCATGGTTTTTGAACTTTTTCTTCTAGAACTTTTGAATAGTTGACTTCAAAGACAAGAAAGATGATCAACCGGTTCTGACATTGGAATTTGACTTTTTCAAATTCAAATTTGAAATTAAAAATTTCCCTCTATGTCCTCGTAGATTTGCACTGTTTTCCTGAATGTAAGGTTTCTGAAGTGCAATAATCTTTTCTTGATTGAGATATGAGTCTTCTTGTCTTTAATCATTGTTTGTTGATGATCTAATCTTTATGAATGTGAGGATTGAAGGTAGTAGAACAATTTGACTTCATAGATTATGAGATATCTTCCTTCCGGTGTACTTTCTGAAGTCCAGTGCAACTTTCTTAAAGTCTCAAAATCTTAGTTTCTTGTATCATTGATTCCTCTTCAATTGTTAGTTATTTTTTGCTTGAATAAAGATATTATATTCGCTTCCTTTACAGTTCATATCTCTTGTCATGAGATAAACATATTTGCACATGCAATGTGAATTTTTATCCTTGTTTGAGTAAGCCTCGCTTTTGCTAAATGATTAAATCTTGTTTATGATCTTACAAGAAACTCAAGACAAACATTAGTTCTTCAAAATATTTTCTTTAAATTGACTTTGTCATCATTCAAAATAGATTAGCGCATCTTGGTAGGGTTTTGAAGCTAATAATCTCCCCCTTTTTGATGATGACAAATTAATTTGAAGAAAATCATTTGAAGAGATATTGAAAGAAATATTACTAAAATATAAGTGTGATAGTTCATATTCTTTTAACTTTATCATGAAAAGAGATTTTTCAGGAAGTTCTTAAGGCATGATATGGATCATATAAAATTATTTTTGGCCTTAGGTGACTTTAATCAAAGCTGATGTTATTTCTTTTTGAAGCTTAGATTAGGCTCAACGCATTTTCTAAAAAGGTATCAGAACAGTATGTCAAAGAGAAAAATGTTTAAGTCATGGATATACAACCAGTTTAATCATAAAAGAGATACTTTCTAAAGATCCATGTACTTGAAAGAACTTAATAAGTAATACTTGTGATATTTTATCTTGATTAGCCCTTTTATTCAGCACAACAATATCCAACCATACTTTTTGAAAGCTCATGATTGTGAATATATACGAAAGATAAGAGCATTTTCAAGGACATGTATCAAGGTGCATATCATATGTATCAAAGCAGATAGAATATATGCATAACATGTAAATAGATAGTAGAAACTTATATATATATCAAAAAGGGAAGAGGTATTAGAGTAAAAATATAAAAAAGAACTTTGAAAGATGCTGAAAACATGCTAAAAAAAGTTTCTGAGTAGGCTCCCCTATATTTCACAGCCCAAACAGATTTTCATCTATTTTCTTCTCCCTCTTTTGTCATCAACCAAAAGAGATACACTGTAAATTAGTAACACCATCATCAGCCCTGATGCCATACTTCATGAGGTAGTTCCAATAGCAGTGCTTCATGCCTCTAAGACATGGCTTCTAAATTATCCAGACGATTGTTGATGAGGCATTGTTCATGCACCATCAGTTAAACCTCCGTGTAGTTTAGCTGTGCTACTAGTGGTGGTTGGTTTGATGATGGATCAACACCTTGAACATGAGAGGGATCAGGTATAGTCGAAGTAGAAGGCTGTTCTAAGAGGAGAAGTAGCAGTAGCAAACTCATTTTTTGAAGATGTTTCCATCTTGGAAGAGGATTCTTGTTCAGAATCTGAGATCATGCTATGATTACAGGGTGAACCCCCATATCTGATGATTATTTCAGGCCTTTTGTTGTCATCAGAACTCTCTTCAAGAATGATTATTTTTCTTTTTCCTTTTCTGCTTTTAGCTTCTATGGTTGCTTTTCTAATAACTGCATCTCTGATTCTTAAACTCATCTCTTGACACCAGAGCAAGCAGCACTTGTTGGTCTCCTTAGGGTTCTGAAGGAGTTAAAGGTATACTCCGCACCCTCCAAAAATTTTGGTAAGGAGAACCCCATAAAGAACAATAGTTGTTTTCCTTTTCTCAAGAGAGATAGCACTCAGCATATGATCAAATATTAATCTGAGCAAGTTAACTTTTCTTTTTGTTAACAAACAGAAGGGTAACATACAGTCCATCCTAACGAAAAAATGGGTGCTACCCAAACGAGGAAGTAAGGAGAACTGAATGATTGTAAAAACTTGCCTTGCAATTGAGTTTAGCTATGCTGTAGTGATCTCACCAGGATAGTATCTTGAGGAACTGGTGAGACATCTGGAAACCTCTTCTATTGAGACACCAAGAGTTGTGAACCAATCTTCCTCAGAGGAGCTCCTAAGACCTTCGTTAGAAGCATTGATGACACTAGAGAGATCAATGATGCTCAGCTCTATATTGATGCTTCTAATATATGAGGTCAGCATAGAGTCAGAAACTTTAACCAATTGGGAATAAAAAGCAGTGACCATCCTAGTGAAGACTCAATATGTTAGGTTGAAGAGCCCTTCCCATCCCTGAAAAAAAAGACTTCTAGGAGAATGAGAACTTGAGCTATCAACTCAAGAGTCAGCCTCTTGACAGGAGCTATAGGTCGACAAGAGAAATTTTCTTCATAATGGTCCTAATGCATCAACTCATTGAACATTTGACGTATTCCCATGGTAGCGATGCGACCTGAGCAGTGCTTTCCTTCAGCCATATCTGGGTGATGTGTGTAATAGAATAAAAAAGTTGAAGCTTTGAAGAGGATGAAACAGTTGATACTACTTTTTTTACTCTTGAACAAGATAATAACTTTCTGGTAGTTCAAATATATGTTAGTGATATTATATTTGGCACTTCTGATCATTCTCTCTGTGAAAAGTTTTCAAAATTAATGCAGAGTGAATTTGAGATAAGTATGCTGGGTGAACTCAAGTTCTTCCTAGGTTTACAAATAAAACAACAAAAGGAAGGATTCTGATCCATCAAGAAAAATATACAAAAGAATTATTGAAGAAGTTTAATACGGATCATGCAAAACCAATGAGCACCTTTATGCATCCATCTCAAATCATAGATGCTGATGAAAATGGTGAAAAAGTATCAGAAAGTAATTATGGTGGAATGATTGGTTCGCTACTGTATCTTATAGCCAGTAGACCATACATTCAATGAAGTGTGAGAATCTGTGTGAGATTTCAATCTAATCCAAAACAATTTCACTTAAATGCTATCAAAAGAATTCTTTGATATCTATCAGGTACTACTAATCTTGGCTTGTAGTACAAGAAAGGTACTTCTTGTGATATTATAAGATTCTGTGATATTGACTTTGCTGGAGATAGAGTTGAAAGGAAAAGCACAAGCGGTTGCTGCTGCTACTTTAGAGAAAGCTTGATCACATGGTCATATAAAAAGCAAAACATAATCACTCTCTACTACTGAAACAGAATATGTAGCTGCTATAAGCTGGTGGGTATAAGCTGCTGTACCCACCAGCTATGGATAAGGAATTAGCTAAAAGATTATCACTTGAGATATTCTAAAATCCCTATATATTGTGATAATACAAGTGCTATAAATCTTGCAAAGAATCCTATTCAGCACTCTAGATCCAAGCATATTAATATTAAACATCATTTTATTTGTGATCATGTTCAAAAGGGAGATGTTGAGTTAATGTCTGTGAACACTAAAGACCAATTGTCAGATATGTTGACAAAGCCATTAGCCGAAGATCAGTTTTGTGTTTTGAAAAAGCTTTTGAACTTAACTGTTTTCAAAACTGCATAAATACTCTTGTATAAGCCATCTCTAGGTACTCTCTCTGTCTTATTCACTCCCAAACTAAAGCCCAAAAGGAAAGATCTCAGTTTGCAAGGCCGGGTATATTTATTAAAGATCAGAATGAAGACATGTATCTCAGACTGTATATGGGTTAATCAGAAATAGGATATGAGGACATAAAGCTTGAGATTCGTATGGGAAAAAGGTTTTAGCATATGAAGATGAGTTTATATGGATTTTTTCGATGAGTCTAGAATGGGTCAGAAAGTGAGAAATGAAACACAAAAAGAAAGCCCTTCAGAAAGTGCTCTCAAGAGTCAGAAATCTCTCTTTCTAAAGAAGGATTGTGGGGCGAGATAATTTCTTATCTTTTTAAGTTTCTTTCTCCCACGTCACTTCACCTTTAGTTAGTTACATCTCATCACTTAAATAACCCGCACTTCTCACATGTTACCACCTTGTTTACTATCTTCCTCAAATCTCAAACTCTAAACCTCCAACCGTTTGAGATGAAACGAGAAGATGAAAGGGTTGGAGGTTTAGATTTTGAGATTTTAGGAAGATAGTAAACAAGGTGGTAATGTGTGAGAAGTGCAGGTTCTTTAAGTGATGAGATGTAACTAAATAAAGGTGAAGCAACATGGGAGAGAAAAACTTGAAAAGAGAGAGAATTATCCTGCCCCACAATCCTTCTTTAGAAAGAGAGATTTCTGATTCTTAAGAGCACTTTCTGAAGGGCTTTCTTTTTGTGCTTCATTTCTCACTTTCTGACCTATTCTAGACTCACCAGAAAAATCCACATAAACTCATCTTCATATGCTAAAACCTTTTTCCTATATGAATCTCAAGCTTTATGTCCTCATATCTTCTTTCTGATCAACCCATATACAGTCTGAGATACATGTCTTCTTTCTGATCTTTAATCAATATACCTGGTCTTGCAAACTGAGATCTTTCCTTTTGGGCTTTAGTTTGGGAGTGAAGAAGAGAGAGAGAGTACCCAGAGATGGCTTATGCATGAGTATTTATGCAGTTTTGAAAACAGTTAAGTTCAAAAGCTTTTTCAAAACACAAAACTGATCTTCGACTAATGGGTTTGTGAATATATCTGACACTTGGTCTTCAGTATTCATAGACATCAACTCAACATCTCCTTTTTGAACATGATCACGAATAAAATGATGTTTAATATCAATATGCTTGGATCTAGAGTGCTGAATAGGATTCTTTCCAAGATTTATAGCACTTGTATTATCATAATATACAGGGATTTTAGAATATCTCAAGTGATAATTTTTTAGCTAATTCCTTATCCATAGCAGGTGGGTGTAGCAGTTTATAGCAGCTACATATTCTGCTTTAGCAATAGAGAGAGTGATTATGTTTTGCTTTTTACATGACCATGTGATCAAGCTTTCTCTGAAGTAGCAACAGCAACCGCTTGTGCTTTTCCTTTCAACTCTATCTTTAGTAAAGTTAGTATCATAGAATCTTACAATATCATAAGAAGTACGTTTCTTGTACCACAAGCCAAGATTAGTAGTACTTGATAGATATCGAAGAATTCTTTTGACAGCATTTAAGTGTGATTGTTTTGGATTAGATTGAAATCTCGCACAGATTTTTACACTTAATTGAATGTCTAGCCTATTGGCTGTAAGATATAGTAGCGAACCAATCATTCCACCATAATTACTTTCTGATGCTTTCTCACCATTTTTATCAGCATCTATGATTTGAGATGGATGCATAAAGGTACTCATTGGTTTTGCATAATCCATATTAAACTTTTTAAATAATTCTTTTGTATATTTTTCTTGATGGATCAGAATCCTTCCTTTTGTTGTTTTATTTGTAAGCCTAGGAAGAACTTGAGTTCACCCAGCATACTCATCTCAAATTCACTCTACATTAATTTTGAAAACTTTTCACAGAGAAAATGATCAGAAGTGCCAAATATAATATCACTAACATATATTTGAACCACCAGAAAGTTATTATCTTGTTCAAGAGTAAAAAGAGTAGTATCAACATTACCTCTCTTGAACCCATTCTTAAGTAAGAAGGTGTTCAGTCTATAATACCAAGCTTGTGGGGCTTGTTTTAGACCATAAAGAGCCTTTGTTAGTTTAAAGACATGGTTGGAAGATTTCCACTCTAAAAAAATAGGAGGCTACTTCACATATACTTCCTCAGAGAGAAATCCATTTAGAAATGTAAACTTGACATCCATTTGGTAGGAAGTAAATCCCTTGTAGACAGCAAAAGCAAGTAGCATTCTAATGGCTTCTAGCAGAGCTACAGGTACAAAGGTTTCATCATAATCAATTCCCTCTTGTTGATTATAATCTTGTGCAGCCAATCTTACTTTGTTTCTGATAACTTTCCCTGCCTCATTGAACTTATTCCTGAATACCCATTTTCTGCCAATGATGGTTTTTCCTTTTGGTTTTTCAACAAGAGTTAAAACTTTACTTTTCTCGAACTGATCCAATTCTTTTTGCATAGCATCTACCCAACTTTAATCACTCAAAGCTTCTTCAATGCACTTTGGTTCAATGGTGGAGATGAAAATACAGTTTGACAAATTTCTAAGGGATGATCTGGTTCCACACCCTTAGAGATATCTCCAAGAACTTTGTTTTGAGAAACTGCTTTTAAATTAGAAACTCCCTTATTGTTTCTTTGACTTTGAAGTTCTTCAGCTTCTTCTTCACCTTCAGATTGCTCTTCTTAATGATCAGAAATACCACTTTCTGATATTTTGGGAGACTTGAGCAAATTGTTTGAAATACTTGTGTTCTAGAGCTTACTTTCTGATATTTTGTCTTTCATCATCTTGCTATCAGAAGTACCCTTTAGATTTATCTTTACAAAGCTCTCTCCTAGATCTTCAAGATCATTAGCAAAGTCTTTTTTGAGCTCTTTAAACTTGATATGAATAGTCTCTTCTACGAATGATGTTCTCTTATTGTATACCTTGTAGGCCCTAGGCACTGAAAAGTATCCTAGGAAGTTACAATCATCAGACTTTGGATCAAACTTGGCGAGTTTGTCCTTAGTGTTAGACATGATGAGCTGAAGATAAGAAAATATGATATGCTGGGCTTTCTACCCTTCCATAGCTCATAAAGAGTTTTCTTGAGAATTGGCCTAAAAAAGATTCTATTTTGAATATAGCAAGAGGTAATTACAACCTTTGCCCAAAAATCTTTTGACAAACCACTTTCTAAAAGCATTATTCCGGCCATATCCTGCAAGCTTCTATTTTTCCTTTCAACCATCCCATTTTGTTAAGGAGTTCTAGGTGCAGAAAACTCATGAAGAATACCATGATTTTCACAAAACTCATGAAAAACTTAATTCTCAAATTTTCCTCCATGATCAGATCTGATAATACTGATTTGAGAATCTTTTTCAATACAAACTCATTTTGCAAAAACTTTGGATCTTTCAAAAACCTTATCTTTAGAAGCTAGAAAGATAACCTATGTAAATTTGGAGTAATCATCCACTATAACAAGACAATATCTTTTTCCAGCTAGACTTGTAATCTTGGTAAGACCAAAGAGATCCATATGTAAAAGCTTAAGTAGTTGAAACCACATGCTTGTTATGGAAAGAAGTTTTGGTTTGATTGCCTTTCTCATAGAAGTCACAAGTTGAGTCCTTATCAAATGTGATATTTGGAAGGCTATTAACAAGCTCTTTCTGGGAGAGCTAAGAAATAAGCTTCATATGTATGTGCCCAAGCTTCTTATGCCATAACCACTTATCATCTGTGAAGGAAGTGAGACATTTTATGTTTTGATCTTTCAGATCATCCAAGGATAACACATATGTGTTATCATGCCTCATGAGTATTAAATATAACATTAAGACCTTGGTCACAAAATTGACTGATACTTAACAAGTTGTGAGCCAGGCCATCAACTACCAAGACATAAAAAATTTGGTGAGGATCATCCTTACCAACATCTCCTATGCCTGTGACCTTAGCGTTATCTCTATCTGCGAACCTTACTGATCTTGAGTTCTTGGGTCGCAGATTGCTGAACCATTTTCTTGATATGGACATGTGCCTCGAACAGCCACTGTCCATGTACCATTTGTTTTTGGGTTCCACATGCGTCCTTAGGTAAATCTGTAATGAACACATTTTTAACTTTAGGTAACCATATTCTCTTGGATCCTCTTAAGTTAGTTTGAGAAGAAGGCTGTCTAACCTTTTTGACAGATTTCCTTTTTGTGAAGCATTTGTCAGGTGGTTGTCCCTTTTTAAAACAAATAGAACATGAAACTTTTCTTTTAACTTTCTGGAGGAAAGTTGATTTTCCTTTTTCACCAAACTCTTCTTCATATCCCAGTCTAGTCTTTTCAAAATATAACCTCTGACCACCAAGCATTAGATCAAGATTCCTTGATCCCTTTACCATCTTTCTAAGGTCAGATTTAAGGAGCTTTGAAGCTTTTTCAAGCTCAGAAATGTTCTGAGTATGTTCATTTTTATTTTCAGCTTCAAATTCTAAGGCATTGACTTTTATGCTTAAAACTTTGTTTTCACCTTTCAGTTCTTTTTTTCCAAGCCTTAGATTCTTAGCTCAGTTTTGGCCATTTTGAGTTCCAAAATAGTTTTCTTATGTTCCTTCTTCGGACTAAGATAATGTGAAGAAAGAGTTTGAGAATCTCCAAGCAATTCTTCATAAAGAGACAAAAGTTCATCATATGAGAGATCAATATTATTTACCTTAGATTCACTTTCTGATGAATATCTAGCCATAAAGCATAGATTAGCAACATCGATTTCCTTCTGATCTTCTGACTCTTCCTTGTCTTCCTCTGATTCACTCCAGGTGGCCAGCATGCCTTCTTTTTTGATGTGAATCTTTTCTGTGGGCCTTTAAGTTTGGGACAGTCCGTTTTGATATGACTTTTCTCCCTATAGTGAAAGCAGATAACCTCTTCAAGCTTCAGCTTGCCTTTTCTATCCTTTTTGAAATTGATATTTCTTTTCTTCTTCATTTTTTCTCTCCAGACTTAGGACATTTTCCTTACAAGCATGGAGAGCACATTTCCATCTTTTTTTATTTGACTCATCATTAGTCTCATCTTCCTTATCAGAGGCTTCAACAACTTTCATTACCTTAGCTTTATACATTTTTTGATGAGATGACTTCAATGCCATAGACTCACTCTTTTTGCTAGATTCACCATGCATTTCAAAAAGCACAACTTCATGGGTTTTAAATAACCTAATAAGTGCATCCAGGCCAAGAGTTTGAAGGTTCTTTGCCTTAGCAATGGTTGTGACCTTGGGTAGCTATTTTGCAGGGAGGTTTCTTAAGATTTTTCTAACCATTTTTTAGTTAGAATATCTTTTGCCTATAGAATTTTTAGTTGGTTTACAATATGTATAAACCTTGTGGTCATTTCATCAATATTCTCTTAATCTGTCATTTTAAAACAGTTTATATTTATGGACCAATATGCTAATCTTAGTTTCTTTTACTTGATCAGTCCCCTCATGTAGCATATGTAGTCTGTCCCATATTTCTTTTGCCGTATCACAAGCAATGATTTTGTCATATTCAGCTTTGCTTAATGCATATGTGAGTAGGTACTTGGCTTTTGAGTTCAATTGAACTCTGGCTTTTTGTTGCTCTGTGCATCGACTTCTTGGGATTTCTCTAGATAATAAGGGTACGTCAGTTGTTCCTAAAGCTTCCTCCCTTGGAACAAAATCTCCTTCTTGTATAATCTCCCACAAGTCAAGACTTGTGTATTTTATAAATAGCTCCATCCTATCCTTCTAGCATGCATAATCTCCACATCAAAAAATGGTGGTCTATTAATGGAGTGATCTTTAGAAATGTGAATATTTTGTGCATTTGTTCTTTGGATCTTTGTCCTGTATAGTCATTAGATTGCTCAACCCTTTAGAGGCTAAGCTCTAATACCACTTGTTGGTAGAAAAGCACACGGGAAGGGGGGTTGAATTGTGTTTTGTCTTTTCTTTCGTTAGTGAAGTTTTGTAAAACTTTGTCAAAAGCTATTAAGTTGTGAACTTGTAGCACAGTGGAAAATAGCATTAGATACTTCAGAAAGTGAACTTTCTCATTTTCTGAACTATACAAGTAATAGAAAAACATAAGATAGTCTTTTTAAAATAGATATTGATATAAGAACATATATGGAAATAAAATAAGAGATAAAAGGAAAAGAAGATTCAACGAAGGAGATTTTATACAGGTTCGGCCAAAGCTACCTACATCTAGCTCTCGACAATCATTGAGTTTCATTAACTCTTTCTCTAACCTGAGAAAGAATAAAGATAGTCTTTATAGTAGCCTTTCCAAGCTATGTTCAGTGACTAGTAGGCAGCCCCTACTGTCACAAACCAAGTAGTTATTCACCAGCTTTTTCAAGCTGAACTGAGTAGTCTTGTGCTAGCCTTTGTAAACTAAAACCATGACCAGTAAAAACTTTTTTACTGTCACGTTGCAAGTAGACTTTAACAAGCCTCTTCAAACATTTCACACTGATAACTTCTGGATCAAGGATACAAAGGTTATATATTTGGGTTGCCACTCAAGCTAACCTACACTCAAGATTTCTTTGGATTTACACTGAAAGATCTTGAAATACTTGAATGACTTCTTTTTAGATATTCTTTCTTAGAAGAACATATGATCAATGAAGGATGTAAAAAGAAGATTTTATAAACAAGGAAAGGATTACAAGCAGTAATGAATATTATAGAAGAATGAAGGGAAAACTTGGCAGCATTTTAGCTTTTTTTCTCAACGTTAAGTCACATTCTTTGTAAGCACAACATCTCTATTTATAGAGGTCTTCCTTGTGATTGTTGCCTTTGATTAGATTTTCTAGGGACATGTGTTGATCTTCTATTTGTGTCTTGGAAAGATAATTTAGAAGAGTATCCTGTCTGTCTATCAGATCAGTTTGCAGAAGCCATTGAGGAATAGAGATTTCTGATGCCTTTTAGAAAATTGCTATTACTTTCTGTACCATGGTCTCTGTACTTTTTCTTCTAGAAATTTTGAATAGTTGACTTCAAAGACAAGAGAGATGATCAGCCGGTTTTGACACTAGGATTTGACTTTTTCAATTTCAAATTCAAATTTGAAATTAAAAATTTCCATCTACTTCCTTGTAGATTTGCACTATTTTCCTGAGTGTAAGCTTTTTGAAGTATGGTAATCTTTCCTTGATTGAGATATGAGTCTTCTTGTCTTTGATAACTGTTTATTTATGTTCTAATCTTTACAAATGTGAGGACTGAAGATAGTAGAATACTTTACAAATGTGGTAATCTTTCCTTTCCGGTGTATTTTTCGAAGTTCAATGCTACTTTTTTCAAGTCTCAACCTTGGTTTCTTATATCATTGATTCCTCTTCAATCATTGGTTATTTTTTGCTTGAATAAGGATATTATATTCACTTCCTTTACAATTCATACATCTTGTCAAGAGATAAATATATTTGCATATGCAATATGAATTTTTATCCTTGTTTGAGTAAGCCTCACTTTTACTAAACGATAGAATCCTGTTTATGATCTTACAAGAAACTTAAGACAAACATTGGTTGTTCTTCAAAATATTTTCTTTAAATTGACTTTGTTATCATTCAAAGTAGATTAGCACATCTCGATAGGGCTCTGGAGCTAACAATATGTATGTGTGTGTATGTGTGTGTGTGTGTGTGCAAGCTTACTTGGAAAGCATGTTATATTTTTTAAGCGATGTTTTGTAAAATTCCATCTTTTGATACCTATGTGAAGAGTTTTGTAACTCGCAATACATGCTCAATACTACTTCTGCTCTGATTTAATTGAGACTGATCCCTGTTGAGCTTTAAAAACCTCGAGTAGTATATGCTATTAAGTTTAGTTCTAGGGTTTCTTTGACTATCAAAAACTACAACAGTATCAGTCTAGTTGTAACACTCACATGCTCTGATTCATCTTCTTTATACAAACATGAGCATATGTTTCGAAAATGAGTTTGGATAAAGATGTGATGAATAAGAAAATCAATCAAGATGAAATATTACAAGTATTACTTGTCTATTATTCAAGCACGTGATCTTTTAGAAAGTCCCCTTTAATGACTGAAAATCCAGTTATTATTGTAAACTAGGCCTATCATGATTATATCTTTTTCATATATACTACTCTAATACCTTTCAGAAAGTATACTGAGCTAGTTAAAAAACTTCATGAAAAATCACAATAGCTATGATTTAAGTCACTTAAGGATGTAAAACATTTTGATCATATCCAAATCATGTCTTAAGAAAAAGACTTCCTAAAATTCACATCCTGTGATAAGTTGAAAGAATATTATTTATCACACTGCATTTTCTATACTATTTCTTTCATTATCTTTTTAAAAGATTTTCTTCAAATTGATTTGTCATCATAAAAAAAAAGGAGATTATTAGCTCCAGAACCCTTCTAAAAGCTTTAATGTAATATTTTTTTTAGATGACAACAAAGCCAATTTAAGGAAATTTTTTTGAAGAATGACTAATCTTTAACATGAGTTTCTTAAAATAGCAAATAGGTTATTTCGTTAGCATAACATGGTTCTTTTAAGCGAGATTAATTTTACTTTACATGTGCAAACATATTTTTTCTTTTATTAAAAGATGGTGACTAAATAGAAGTGATAATTATATCATATATCGAGCATAAATATTTCTAATAGTTTGAAGACATACAATCAGTTCAAGAAACTAGATTAGAGACTTCAGAAAGTAGCATTGGACTTCAAAAAGTAAACCTAAAATGAAGATATCAATCAAACTCTAAAGCCAATATATTCTACAATCTTCAATCATCACACTCGTAATACTTTTATCATCAACAAGCTCTTATTGAAGGCCAGACGACTGAAGATTCATCAAGGAAATGATACCACACATTAGAAAGCTCACTTAATAGTGAAACAATGTGCTTTACAAGAAAATGAGAGAAATTTGAGATTTAAAACCCAGTGTTAGAACTAGTGTAACATCTCTTTTGCGTACTTGGTGAACTACCCCAACTTCTAGAAGAAAGAGTTTAGAAACAATGTTCAGAAAGTAAAAGTAGTTTCTGAAAGAGCATTAGAAACCTCAACTTTGCAATAGCTCTGACAAATGGATAGGCTACTCTTCTAGATTACTTTTCCAAGACACAAATAGATATTCAACACGTGTCACTTGGAGATTTGATCAAAGGCAACGGTCATAAGCAAGGCCATCTATAAATAGAGATGCTGTGCTCTGTGAAAATTTCACCCCATCTTCTTGTAAAGTTCATTACATCTTGTATTCATTTTTTCCTTCCTTGTAAAAATCCTCTTTTTACTTTCTTTCATTGTTTGTACGTTCTTCCAAGGAAGAATAGCTAGAAAGAAGTCATTTATGTTATCCCAGGTCCTTCACTGTATATCTTAAGGAAACTTGAGTGTAGGTTAGTTTGAGTTACAAACCCAAACACAAATCTTTGTAACGTCAATCCAGTAGTGATCAGTGTGAGTTAGCTTGGAGAGGCTAGTCAAAGACTACTTGTAATGTCACAGTAGAGGTGTTTTACTGGTCACGGTTTAGCTTGGAGAGGCTAGTCAACGACTGTTCAGTTTAGCTTGGAGAGGCTGGTAAAAAACTACTCGATTCAGCTTGAAGATACTGGTGAATAACTATTTAGTTTGTGACAGTAGGGGTTGTCTAGTAGCCACAAGTAAGAGCTTGGGAAGGCTATTGTTATGACTATCCTTGTTCTTTCTCAGGTTTGAGAAAGGTTATGTGGAACTCAGTTGTTGTTGAGAATTGGATGTATGCAAGTTGCTCGAACCAGTATAAAAACTCCTGAGCAGTATCTCTCTTCTTCTTCATCTTTTATTTATTTACTGAGTTTATTTATAGTGTTTCTTTTGGAAAGCTTTCTTTTACTCGTTTAGTTAACTTTCTTAGTTCAGAAAGGTCACCTTTTGACTTTTCTAACACTATTTCCACTGCACTTCAAGCTCATAGCTTGATAGTATTTTGATTATGTATTTCAAAAGTTAAAAAGGAAAGAAAAAATAAAGTACAATTTAACCCCCTTCTTATATGCTTTTCTACCTACATTATATTCATAGCTTCTAAGGATGAGGTGTTTAAAAAATTTAAAGGTTTTGTAAAACATTTTATAAATGAGAAAGAGATTCAAATTACTTCTATTAGATTAGATCATGGAGGAGAATTTGCAAACCATATTTTTTAAAAACTTTTGTTAAAACTATGGAATTTCTCATGAATTTTCTTCTCCTTCAACCCGTTAACAAAATAGGGTAGTTGAAAGGAACTATGGAAGTCTATAAGAAATGTCCAGATCTGTGTTTGTAAAAAGTGGTTTATCAAAAGATTTATAGGCAAAGGTTGTAAACACTTCTTGTAATATCCAAAATAGAGTTTTCTTAAGACCAGTTTTCAAGAAAACACATTATGAGCTATGGAAAGCAAGAAAATCCAATATATCGTATTTCAATATCTTTAGATCTAACTATTTCATTCTCAACACAAGGGACAAGCTAGCAAAGTTTCATTCTAAAACTTGCAGGGTTTATAATAAAAGGACTTTATGTCTTGAAGAAAACATACACATCAAGTTCAAGGAAAAAAAAAGGATTTTGCCCAAGATATAGCTGATCATCAAGAAGATCTTGAGAATCTAAGCATCAAGGAACCTTTAGAAAGCAAATCCAAGGTTTTTCAACCATCAAAAAGAAAATTTGAGATAGCTTAACGTTTAAAAAGATATCTTAATTCCAAAGCCTTTAGAAAGTGACATTCCTGAGAAAGATACATTTCTGAGCATGATGCAAAATCTTCTGAAGTTCAAAATGATGTTGTAGAACAAGATATGCAAAGAAACTACAACGTAATTTTTGATTTCAAGGTAGTTTCTCATAATCAAGTGTTTGGTGATATTCCTTGAAGTGTGAGAACAAGATCATCCCTCATAAATGAAACAAACAGTGCCTTATTGTCCACAATTGAGCCATAAAGTGTTGAGGAAGCTCATAGTGACAAAAGTTGGATTGAGGCTATGCAAAAAGAATTGGATCAGTTTGATAAAAGAAAGGTCTAGACTTTGGTAGAGAAACCAAAAGGAAAATTCATCATTAGAACTAAGTAGGTGTTTAGAAAAATAGTTAGATGAGGCTGGGAAAGTGATAAAAAATAAGGTAAGGCAGGTGGCTTAAGGGTACAATCGATAAGAAGGATTAGACTCTGATGAGACCTTTGCACCAGTAGCAAGATTGGATGCCATTAGAATGCTTCTAGCCTATGTTGCCTCAAGATATTTACTCTATAACAAATGGATGTAAGCTTTACTTTCTTAAATGACTTTCTTTCTGAAGAAGTCTATGTAAACCAACCTCCAGGATTTGAAAGTGAAGCATTTTCCAACCATGACTTTAAGCTTACTAAGGCACTATATGGTCATAAACAAGCTCCAAGAGCATGATAGATTTAGTACCTTCTTGCTTATTAGTAGATTTTCCTCCAGACAAGAAAGGAATAACAGAAAAAAAATTGGAATGTCATTACCAGCAGTAATCCATTGGACATATTTGTGCTATCTAGCACCAAATTTGACATGCGTAGTACTAGTGGATTTTTCCACTGGTAATTTATCAACAACTTTTTACAAATAAATTAGCTCGTTATTAGTGGAAAAAGGTTATCGAATTTTGAAAAATTAAACTATGGCGGATTTTCATGCATAAATCCCTAATTAGTAATAGGATAATTTTTTTAAATTTGAATATTACTAGTACAAAAGTCTATAGGTGATGGGCTAAAAAAATATTTTTAAAAAAAATTGAAATCTTACTTGTGGCAAAATTGACCGATAATAGTGTAAGTGAAACCTTCATCTGTCTTTTGTCTTCACTCTACTCTTTCTCATTTGTCTTGGTTTTCCAACCATTTCTCTGCTATTGTGTCACCATTCTTGGTAAAGAGACTACCATTGTCTTTATTTAGAAGTCCTCATCATGATAATCAATTTTGTTTTTGGATTCGGTTTTGCTTTTATTACCCTTTTTCTTCATATTTGTTCCAGCCTCCAAGATGGCTTTTGCTCGTCGTTGCCACCGTTGGAGACATCGCTGTATGTGAGTCTTTTTTTAAGTTCTAACTGTGTTTTCAAATATTGAAAAAAAATATTGAAATGAATGATTTGGTGCATTTTTCCCGTTTTGCCATCGTTGCCCATCGGTTCCTTCGTCACAGTCGCACGAAAATTCAATTTTTTTTATAGTTATTTTTTAATAGAATTTTCTGTCAATAATATATAATTAAAAATTTATAAATTAATATTAATGGCATAAAAAATTTGCTAGTAAGCTTAATTTTCATTTTTAATTTTTTAAAGAAAATATTTCCATGTGGAAAATCTACCAATACATTAAGAAAAATTCACCAATAACTTTTTTCACTATGAATATTTTCAGCTTTGTACTAACGAATTTTTTCTTGAAAAATCCACTGTATTCCCTCAAAAATGTTCTAGCAAATTTTTTCCTCAGTAATAGTTATTGAGGACATTCTTACTGTGCATTAAAATTCACCAATAACAAAATTTTCTGCCAAAAAACTGAAAAATCTGTTGGTAACTTGCATTTTTCTTATAGTTACTACATTTTCCATATATGTGTTCTTGGTTATGACATCAATTTCTTCTCTTTAGTTATCATGTGCAAGATCCACAAATAGGACTGGTCATTAGGACTTAATGAAAAAGTGGAAGACTATTTGAACTTACTAATCTTTATGTTCCTTCTCAAAAGAATCTTTGTGTTGCTTCCTTACAATCTGCTCTCCAGCTCCAGCACCAGCATCTTGCTGATGACTTATTAAGGAAAATTTGTCCTCTAATTTCCAAAGGAACTTTGGGATAGTAAGTCTTTTCATTGTCTATCATGTCAAACTGCCAAACAGCCAATAATGTCTTTTCCTAAAGGTACTTCTATCTCTAATTCTTCTCTTGATCTAGTTCATTATGATGTTTGGGGACCAACTCCCACACAAACAATGGATGGGTCTTGGTACTTTGTCATATTCGTTGATCATTACTCATGTTACACTTGGATTTATTTGATTAAAAACTGACTTGAGCCCCCTTATATTTATGTTAACTTCACCACAATGGTTAAAACACAATTTTCAAAGGTAATAAAAGTTTTCATCATGATAATGCCATGGAATATTGTGATTCAAAGCTTTTGACTTTTCTTGCTGAACAGGGAACTCTATTTGAATTTTATTGTCCTAGTACCTCTCAACAAAATAGTCAAGTAGAAAGAAAACACCATCATATGCTTAACCTTGTCCATGCAATGCTTGCCTCTTGTCTTGAGCATGCTTGGGGTGAAGCTACCCTAACTGCTGCTTACACCATCAACCATCTCTTGTTCATTGTCCTTGTTAGTGTCTCTCCCTTTGAACATCTCTATCATATTCCTCTATACTACAGTTTTCCCAAATTTTTTGGTTGTACTTGTTTCGTTGTCCTTCAACCTTATGAATGCACTAACCTAGAATCTTGTGCCTATCTGTGTTTTTTTTTTTTTGGTTATGGGATAGAGCATAAAGATTGTCATTGTTGGGATCTATCTCTCAGGGCATTCATATCTCAAGTCATGTAATTTTCAAAGAACATCACATGTTTTTATTATCCTTCAAGTCATTCCTTCCACCCGAAGCTCTTTCTGACTGACATCGCATTTCATCTTTTTGCTAGTGATATTGATGAATGTTCTTTTTGTGAGCTTACAATTTCTTTTGATGCTTTGACAATTCCTAATGATCTAGTTCCAGATGTAGATCTTGCACCTACTATCCTACTTCTCCTGATGTCCAGTTTGGGTAATACAACCTCCTTTTTATCATTACGATTACAATTATTTTTTCTAGTATGCTTCGTTTAAATGAACTACACTCCTATAAAGAATCCTCCACATACCTTCATTGGTAGCATGCTATGTAGGAAAAGTTACAAGTATTGGAGAAGACTCACACTTGGGACCTAGTTGATCTTCCTTTTGATAAGACATTTGTGGAATGGAAGTGAGTCTATATGGAATGATATAAAGCTTGTTTTGTTGCTAAGGGTTTCACTTAAGAGTATGGCATTGATTTTGAGGAGACTTTTGCTTCTATTGCTGGTATCACCTTTGTTTGTGCTTTACTTGCTAAGTCATTCAAAAGTGGACCCTCAGTTAGATGGAAGTGAGAATACCTTTCTCAATGGTGATTTGACTAAAGAAGCCTAAATGCAACCACCACCTGGCTATACCTGTCCATCGAACAAATTTTGTCTCCTTCGTAAAGCTTTGTTTGGCCTTAAGCAAGCTTATTGAGCATAGTCTAATTTGACAAGTTCAGGTCCATTATTTATCAAGTTGGTTTCTCATCTAATCCACATGACTTTGCTCCTTTTATTCGTTAGATCGATTGTTGCACCGTGTTATTATTACTTTATATTGATAACATGATCATTACTAATGATGTCACCTTTGGAATCATAGATCTTAAGGCTTTCCTAAGCAGTCAACTTAAGGTAAAGGATCATGTTCCCTTCAGTTACTTCTCGGATCTTGAAATTCTCTCCTCTGATTATGACCTATTTATCTCAGGTCAAGTATGCTTCTAATCTCATCTCCAAAGTTAGTCTCATAGATAGTGACATGAAATCTACACCTCTTGAACCTAATGCGCACTTCACTCCTATGGATGGCTTCGTCTTACAAAATCTTACTCTTTGTAGGTAGTTAGGTGGGAGCTTAATCTATTTGATAGTTAATTGGCCTAACATTTCATATGTTGTCTACTTGGTTAGTTGGTTTATGGTTGCCTTGCACTCTACTCATTATGCTGCTATTCTTTGCATTATTTGGTATTTTCAAAGGGGACATTGTTTCATAGGCTTCATTTCTCTATTGATTATTCCTTAGTCTTTTAAGCTTATTCTAATGCTTATTAGGGTGGAGATCCTGCTGATTGCCTTTCTAGAATTGGATATTGTATTTTTCCTTATGACTCCCTTATCACATGGCGCAACAAGAAGCAAACTTTGATCGCTCGCTCCAGTATTGAAGCAAAATATCGAGCTATTGCTGATACCACCTATGAACATCTTTAGATTCATTGGCTTCTTGATGAATTAGGAATCTCTTAGTCATCCCCTACTAATCTTTACTGTGACAAACAAAGTGCTATTCATATTGCACATAATGATGTCTTTCATTAACACACTAAACACGTTGAGATTGAGTGTCAATTTATTCGCCAACACATTATTTGCAGCTCACTTTAGCTCATCTCCACTGGGTCTCTTGATCAACTTGTTGATTTGTTCATCAGAGCTGATCATCCTAGTGGCTTTCATGCTCTACTTTCCAAACTCAAGTTGGTCTCACTGTAGCCCACTTGAGTTTGAGGGGGATGTTACGATATACTGGATTTAGGAGATTGGAAACTGATTTAGGTTATAAATTAGAATCAAACTAATTTTATATTGATTTTATTGTATTTTTTTCTCTAAGCCTATAAATAGGCATCTCCCTTTTGTACAATGGCATACACTCAATATAATACTATTTAACCACTTTTTGTGTCTTTTAGGTAGCGTTTGGTTAGTGTCCTGGGACAGAAATACAGGGACAGAGACAGAAATACAAGGATAATGGAAACAGAGATATAAAAATTATTATCCTCACTTTCCCCACAAAGGAGTTAAATTTCTATCTGTGTATCCAGTCTCCATTGTCCCTACTTTTTGAAGGGACAGAAATACTGAAAATTTCTGTCTTTGGGACAGCAAATTTTTCTATCCCCATACCCCGTCTCTACCACTAAACATGATATAGGGATAGTCTGTCCCTGTATTTGTGTCCTGGGACACAAACCAAACACTGCCTTGATTTCTAATTCTTGATTTCTAACACTTTTTTTATGATTAGACAAGGCTCAATGTAACTCCTAAAGAAAGAAAAATAAAAGAGTACATCATACTTCTCCAAAAAACATGGAAGACAAAATAATGCCATAACTTACTCCACAAATTAAAACACACCACTAAAAAACACAACATAATACTCTATACTTAGTACATCAAACATAAAATAGAAAAATGGCAACACGAATCAACACAATCTATCTACTCATCAAACACAAACACCCTCTTGATGGTCACTGTGACTTTCATAATTTCCTTCACATGTTCGAACCTGGACTACCTCCTCAGCTGGCAAAATCCTAGAATCATAAATAATTATAAAAATTAATCAAGAACCTTGCAAAGTCTCTTTCAATATCTTCTATGTATTTGTTGTATTTTATAAGATCCTCAAAAAATGTGCTTGTAATTTTCTTCTATCTCTTTGTTATTTTAGTTGGGTTTTCATTGTGCATGTAATAAAAAAGTGTAGAATACAATTCTCTCCCTTGTGAAATTGCATTATTACACTATTTTCCCCTCTATTTTTAAAACATGCACTCTCTCTCTTACAAAGTTAAGATAAGCTACATTTTAATGCATTTTCAAGTTTTTCATTAATTTTTAATTTCCTAATATTCATTATTATTTTTTTTACCAAAATATCCTTGATTAATGATTATACACGTTAACTTTTTTATACGAAGAAAATATATTTGGCTTATAGCGATATAAAAAATTGATATACCTATATATCATTTAATTTTTTAATTATTACTATATTATGGGTACAAATTATTAATAATAACAATAACTTGTAACAATTATTTTTCAAAAAAATGTCATTTTTTGAACTATTAGTTTTAGAATATTAAGGTATATTGTATTATAGTAAAATAAATAAATTCTTCCCCTAACCTTCTTCATGATTTATTTTTATATACAATATCAACAAATTATTTTATTTTTATGAATTATTTTCACTATTATTAATTTTTTTCTTAATATAAAAATTTAAAATTAAATTACACACACACACACACACACACACACACACACTCTAGTATTGTAACCTATGTGATGCACATGGCAATAAGTAGGAATATATAAAATTAAAAATATTATATATGTAACGCCCCGATTTTTCCCTGTGTACAAATGATCAAAATGCCTCTTAGGTCATTTTTACCTGGAATTTGAGAACAGCCAGTCCAAGCTATCTTCTAGGGTTTAGTTTGATATTTGAAGGGATCGGTGTATTAATAATACTATTAAGGTAAAAATCTCAATTCCTGGTTTTTCCTGCACGTGAAATTACCAAAGTACCCTTGTGCTAAATTGACGCAGGATTATTTACCGACTGAACCCAGATGTCACCCAGGAGTTTGAAATGTTGTTTTTAAGGGATGCATGACGTCTGTATAAGCTCGGGTGGTCCCGGGGAGTTTTGTGCAAAATTACCGTTTTACTCTTGATTAAGTGCATAATGAGCTTAATCGCGTGATTAAGAAAATATGGCAATATTAGGCTCTAATTAAAGATGAATAAATTCTAACTATTAATCTTGAGTCAAAATAATTAATTAAGGTTAATTAGGGCTTAAGATTGCTTAAGAAAATTCAAAATCCCTTCTTTAATTTAAGACTTTATGTCATGTCAAGTGCAATAGTATTTTCTCTCTCTAATTTCCTAAATCATATAAACCATGATAGGATGAGATTCCTAGCAAATAAAGGTAGATTTCTACTAAATGAGCAAGGCCGCTCTCTAACCTTGTCTTGAATGACTTTAATCACTTGATTACTAGCCCAAACAGTCAATTACCAATTCCTAATCAAATCTATCTCTAAACACAACTCCTAGCACAAAAGAAATGAAAATATCTCCTTCCCCCCATGCTTTCCTCATGGCCCGCCACTTCTCCCCCTCATATACCCTCATATTTATTCTTTTTCAACACTCAAACACTCTCATTCTTACCATTCTTTTTTTTTTTGGCAAAGTCTTGTGTCAAAAAAGTGATCTCAATATCCTTTCTTCTTTCACTTCTCAAAGAATTCTTTTTTTCTCTTCCTCCACTACAAGAACCACCATGCACCACTAAAAACTATCCTCAAGAAACACAATTTTTCCATCTCTAAACACAAGAACCCAAGAGAAACCTTCCTCCCTTTTCTTCCTCTCTTGGTTGAAAGTGTTATTGCTCAAAGAGAAGATTTTTCTTCTCATTTTCTTTCACAAAGATCAAAACTCTTCCCTTACAATAAGAAAATACCTTTGGTAGGGATTTTTGTTTTGAGTTTTCTCTCTTTTTCTCTTTTATTTTTGATTTGAGTTTCCTTTTCTCTTCTCTTTATTCTTTTGGTTTTGTTGTTGTGGAATGGTTAAAAACCATAGCTTGATGATGAGAATCTTTAATGTTGGTAGTGATACCATCATTTGTTTAACCTCTAGAACTCAAGGTTTGATTTTTGATTTCAAGAGGAAAATGAGAAAAGTTTGTTTTATTGAGTTGTTTTTGTTTGAGCTTAATGATGAGTCCAAGAAAATGAGGTTCTTGGAACCATGGTGTTGATAGACTCTAAAGCTCATTTCCATTTTGTGAAGTTGACTGAGGTTAAAGAGTGGTTCTCTAAAAGTCTTGAGGTTGGAGCTTAAAGAAATAAGAATGAGATGCATTCATATTTATATTCCAAGCTTTTGCATTTCAAATTTAAATTTCCAGTCTTGCATATCATGTTTATTTTCAAGTTATCACCTTAAATCTTAAAGATAAGGAAATGGACTTGCATTTCATGTTTAAATACCAAGTCTAGCATGTTTATATTTCAAGCCATCACCTAAATCTTAAAGACTTAAAATAGACTTGCATTATCATGTTCATATTTCAAGCTCTTGCACTTCATATTTAAATTTCAAGTCTTGCACATCATATTTATTTCAAGTTATTACCTTAACACTTGAAGATAAGAAAATGGACTTGTATTTCAGGTTTAAATTTCAAGTCTTGCATACCATGTTTATATTTCAAGTTATCACCTAAATACTAAAGCTCAACACTTGCCTCTTTAATCTAAAATGGATGTTTTGATCTTAGAAGTTGGAGATCTTGAAATGGTTTTGTTGATGATGAATCTTGGTTTTTATGATGTGTAAAAAAGTTTTGAAAGATCAAAGAGTAAAATGTGTGTTTGATTTTATGAAAAATGTTGGAATGAGGTTTAAAAAGGTTTTAGAATGGATGGATAACTTGAGGGATGTCAAAACTTGAGTTTTTCAACTTTTGATGTTTTTGGTAATCGATTACCAGCATGATGTAATCGATTACCAGAGTGTCTTGAATGTCCAAAATATGAGTTTTTGGCCTTGGTAATCGATTATTATCTTCTACAATCAATTACCAACACGTTCTTGAAATCCCAAAATGTATTTTCTACACTTGTAATCGATTATATAGCCCCTGTAATCAATTACTAGGAGCTCAAACTTACCTGTTTCAAAAATTTGAAGTATGTAATCGATTACCAGCTCCTGTAATCGATTATCAGAACTTGAAATGTGAGAATAAGTGTGTTTCTATTTGAAATAACATGGATTAATGAATTTTGCATGCTTGACCTTGAATTATATGAATGATAACTGTATACATATATCCTGCAAGCATAGCATGTGCACTAGCTGAGCCCGGTCCTTGGTTTAAGCATACTGGATAGGGAGCATGTTTATTGTTGTGTTAAATTATAACTTGTTTAAGGATATATGCAATGAATGTTGAGCATGCTTATGTGATTGACTCCTTGATGAGTTGTGGCATGATATGATTATACTTAATGACTTGAGATGCATGATTTGTAAAGATTATTAACATGATAATGTCGAATGATGAGCTATGATTGCATTGTATTCTTAAATAACGTGCCAAGGTTAAAGGAATCCTCTAATTAAAAGTTATGTGAGGTGAGTCAATGTTGGCCCTCTAATATCCTTTATTTGAAGGATATGAGAGGTGAGCCATTACTGACCCTCTAGGAGAGCCAATAGAATGATATTTCAAATTTAATTTCATTCTATTTACATATTTGATTTTTTACAATTACCAAATACTCTTTTAATCATCCAATAGGTGTTATCTATCTAAAATATGACTTTATTGTAATATACAAATCAAATTTGAAATTTTAAAAACTAGGTTGATTGTTAAGAAAATCCATCAATAAGTAGTTTTATATTATGCATTTGAATAGTTTCATTTTTTAGTTAATTTTTTAAAATTTTGAATTCCAACATGTTTTAGAAGTTGCTTAGTGACATAAGTTTCCCGTTAATGGTTCTTAAAATATTAATAGTATAGAAAAATGGGTTAGGTAGTTACACTATTGTAACTTGAAGTAAACATTGCACTATTGAATAAGTTTTTATTACTAAAGTTTTTTACAAAACTCACTATTGGATTAAAAGTCACATCATATAGATCATATGCACAAAATTTTAAATTAATATAAGATCATTTGGCATAATTTTTATTTACATCGAAATCAACATAATGTATATGTTTGAAATGATCAAGAATAAGAGTTGCATCATTGATATATTGTTGCTGATTGATCGCTCCCAAAGGAAAATGACACTAGCAAGTATACTAGGTCGTCAAGTAATAGAGTAAAGATTGGGTTATCGAACCCACATGAATAATTCAAGTACCAATTTTAGTTAATTAGGTGGCAAGTTGAACAATTAAAAAGAGACGATATCAAAGGAATTTAAAGGTTAAAGTGCTAAAACAATGTAAAAGCGACATAAGAATTGATGGAGTTAAATAATTGGGTGATTTACTTCAACTATGTGTGAACAATATGTAACATGAACATCAATAGGCCTTGTCCAAATTCAATTAAGTGATGATAGGATTATCATGTCATTAAAGTCTTTCTCAAGATCATCTAATGCCACCCAATTAGAATCAAGCACCTAATCTCTTAGCATACTTAGGTGTACAAATAGTTCTCAAACCCTTAAATACCATATGTTTGCCTATCTCTAGGTGTCATTCAACTCATGACATTGCATTCATAGGCATGACTCTTACTTCTTTACTCAAATTTGCAAAAACCCCTATAATCCTAAATTGGTGATTAAGCAATTCAAAAAAAATAAACTCAAATACAATGCTCACTATCAAATGAGAACAAGATACATATTCATTCATATTAGCATAATGTCAAACAAATAGCATCCACAAATCGCCCTTAGCAAAGGGTTTAGTTACAAATAATGGAAAATGAAATGAAAATAACATGGATGAAAGAAATGTAAGAAGAAGCCATGAACAAAGAAAATGCACAAATAGTTGAAGAACAATCCCAAGAGAGGTCTCTCTCCCAAGCTCTTGAAGCTCTAATCCCCCTTTGCTCCCCAAAGTTCTAGCCTCCTCTTTCCCAATTTTTGTATTATGATATGTGTTCTTCGCTAACATGTTTCCTAGGTTTTTGTGCCAATCATAGGCTATCAGGATCAATATAGAGGCCCAGTTCACATGTCAGATTTATGCACCCACACTGTAACTTATGGCTATACTGGAGCGTGGTTTAAGTGAAAATATAAGAATTCTGACAGAACCCACGCTCCAGCATGGATTTCTATGCTCCAGCATGGATTTTTAACATCTTTTCAGCTCCAATTCTTGCTCCTTTGCACTCCTAGCTCAAATGCTTCCCTAGCTCTTCTTCCTAAAAGCTACAAAACCAATGGAAAACATAACTAGAATGCAAGGATAACATGAGTGTAATCATGCAAGAATTTAAACCAAATGATGTAAAAGAGGCATCTATGAAAACTAAAACTAACTATCAACAAACTTAAAGTTCCAAGAAAACTAAAGAAAAACATAACTTCTAAGGGAGTTATCATTGATATTCATTTTTTATGAAATTTTGTACAAATGATCTTTATGATAAGTAATTGCAATTCAATGGTTTGATTCACAATATATATATTGATATAAGCTACATATATTTATTTCTAAAAAATAGTATGTATAATAATTTATAAAGGATATTTTGGTCCAAAATAAAACAATAACCATGAAAAAATTAAGAATTATTGAAAAACTTGAAAATGAATTAAAGTGTATCTTATCTTAATTTTTTAATAGAGGTGAGTATAGAGAATGAGCTTTGGCATAATGATAAGGTTGATATCTTGTGACTGGAGGTCACAAGTTCATAGCCCCTCCGTAAAGTGGGTGTAAGACTGCGTACATCTACCTTCTTCAAATCCCACCAAGTGAGAGTCTCGTGCACCAGGACCACTCTTTTTTTAGAGGGGAGTATATATTTTAAACATAGAGCGAAAGAAAATATAATAAAATTAGAGTTTAATTTTAATGCATCAATTATGTAAAATATTTTTATATTGTCATCTAATTAAAATATTATATTTGGGCAACTTTTCAAGCAATAAGTATGAGACTTAACTACCTTTATTGATATTGCAATATATGATTGGATGACAATATAAAATTTTCTTATACATTAAACTCATAAAGTTGTGTATCAAAGGAAGGGTTATATGTTACTCATAAATAAAGAAATAAATTAAGCTCAAGATTGTAATTGAGCAATAAATTGCTTAAGCAATAAAGCTCAAGTTTCTTTTTCAACATTTTTCTTAAAAAAATTTCTGGTCATGTCATTTGTGAATATGTAAAGCCACTTTTGGTTGCCGAAATCAACAAATAGATGAACCATATGTCGATCTGTAAATGCTTGCAAAAGTAGTTTGGATTTTGTAGTGCAAGGAAATTTTAATGCAAGAGTTAGATGGGGAGTCTCGGCTACAAATAGAGAGCTCCCCCAATGGTATTTGCATCACTGGGAGCATTACAACTGAGAAAACTTATATGCTGTATTTTTAGAGTTTTGCATCTTTTTATAAAGAGAAATATATAATTTTTAACTTTTATATAGTGAAAATCTTTTACAATTTTGCCCATAATTTTTTCCTCATTATTTAAAGATTTTCTATGTTAAATATTTTTGTGCCAGTTTCATTTTTTCTCAACTATATTTTAGTTGCTTTCTTTCCATGCTTCCAGTACTCAACAGTCATGGGATACAGGCTTCTTTTTTGGGGGTCATTAGCTTCGTTGTGGGACTTACCTTTCAGATTCAGACCTGGGCTTCTGCCCATTGTTGACAAAATTATCCTGGCTTTATTCTTGGTTAATACCTATTGGGATTGCACCCATGACCCATAAACAAAGAAAAAGGGAATTGCACCACAGTTTGACACAATAAAAAAAAGTCATACCCATAGCAACTAAACCCCGTATAAAAATAAAAATGGTATTTTAAAAACTAAAAATAACTATTTCAATAATAAGAAAAATGAGTTTTGAGTATGATAGAAGTCACTGCTCATTCCATTAATTCATCATGTAAAAAAAACCCTCATTTAGATGTTAAAATAATACTACTTATATTAAAAAAAATCTGACATCCTTGAAAAGAAAAACTGACATCGACAAAAAAGAAGAGAAAAAAAATACCTGATAAAAGAGAAAACCCACATATAAAATGACACTGTAATTCTGAGCTTCAATTTTTTCCTTTTCCCCAACCCTACTACTGCAACCTGCAATGCAGTCCTTCTAGTAGTGTAGTGGCAAACACTCTTAGGATTTCCACTCCGCAGAAAGTAATGGGCTTCTCAAAGGAAGAGCTTCTTGAACGGTTAAAGGTTCTCTTTTTCATCATACTTAACTATTCCAACGTCACAAAATATGCTTTCCTCTATTCTTATTGAATTTCCTTTTTCATCAGCGTGTGCCTTTTTTTCTCGTGTCATTCATTGGATGCTTGTTGAAGCAACCAATTATTAATTCTACTAACAGAAATGTCTCTGAATTTTTCTGATGAATGATGATGTCTTTCTTGGAACTAATTGTTGGTTGTGTTTCTCTAGAACTTAAAATTGATTTTTCCGAACACGAGCATCCAGTTATCTTGACAATTGAGGATGGGGTAAAACGCCTTTAGAGAATGTGGGTTGTAATTGAATTGTATCTTTTTTGTTCATATATTTTCTTGATTCTTTCTCCATTTTCCTTTAGGTAAAGTATGTTGGAAATTTGGGAGGTGGGCTGAGTAAAAATTTATTTTTGAAGGTAATGTATATCTAAACTTAAACACCGTTGTGCTGCTCATTTCTGTATGCCCTTAATGCCGTCATCTTTAAACAGGACAAACATGATTTATGGCAGAGTGTTACCAAAAAAATGTAAATGATTTATGATGGAGTACTATAGTGCACTCTATGTAGCTGAACTTACAGTGGAATAAGCTTGGTTCACTATCTATACTATCCAATATTAATTGACCAAATTGAAGTTCTCCACTCACAGTAAGAATATTCTAAATCCATAAAAAAATATTCCCAGCATTCAAAAAGTTTAGTTTTATGAATTGCCCATGCAATGGTCGTTAGGTAAAGTTATTTCTAACATGGGTGACCTCAAAATTCGAATTTTGACATCGCAAGTCTTCTGTAGTGGTAATCTTACTTCTCATTTGAGTTGTTTCAGAATTGGGCACATCGCATCATCCAAAGTACGCATTTCCTTGCTTACCGTAAAAAAAAAAAAAAAAAAAAGTACGCATTCCCATCTCATCTAGGCGGCCAAAACCAAAACAGCGAGAATCCGAGACAGATATTCAACAGTTTAGAAAATTAATTATCAATAATCCCAGGTCGCAATTATGTATAATACATCTCCATAAGTCAATTTTACCTATAAATTTACTGCACTAAATGGATAAATCAGTCCGCCACTAGCACCAGTACCACCCCCCTCGTCTCCACCATCTTCATTAGAATCATCAATCTCATCGCGTGCACTGTCATACTCCTCAGCCTCCTCTGAGTTGTTCTCACCTGCAATAACACTAATCTGATCTTCTTGTTCTTCCAACGTAGGGTACGGGGAATAGCCTCGAAAGAGTGTTGCAACTCGTGCTTCCTCTTCCTCAGTAAAAAGATTCTCAACTGTTCTATGAAAACTCTCACTACCCAACTCAAGCCTGCAAACAGGACACGTTGGACTCGTTTCAAGCCAACGAAGGATGCACATAAGGCAGTAGACATGGTTACATGGCAACATGTACACTGTATCACCGACTCCAAAATCCTCCATGCAAATTGGGCAGTGAGAGAGCTCATCCCTTTCATAAGCATCATAGATATCCCGCAACCGAAGGTTTCTGACCACTTCATCAGGAACCACAGGGACCCTGCCAACTTCATCTGCTGGCCACATGTGATCAACCATAGTTGGCAGTCTGGGGCTACCGAGAGCTTCATATGTTGCCAGCAGTGCTACCCAGTTGAATGATGACGGCGGCGGTGGCTGCAGAGGTAAAAATAGCGGTGGTTGCAGTGGATAAAATGACGTTGAAGGTGGTGGCGGTGCCGGCAGCTGCCGAGGAAATAGCGGTGGTGGAAGCGGCGGAAAATCCTGCAGCATCGGCGGCTGTGGTGACAGTGAGGAGGGTGGAAAATGCCGGTCACTTTGAGGTTCGGGCTCTGGTGGCTGTTCTTCAGACGGTTCTTCAGTTGGAAGAGTTGAACCTGAAGTGTGAGCCTGCAGGTTTATAGTTTCTGTGTCTGAATCATCGTCTGAACTATCCGCACTAGCGTCAGAAAAGCATAGCTTATACCACCTTGGGGGATGGTGGCCTTGTCCACGACTCGATGTTGGCATGACTCCCAGCGTTTGTTAGAAACCTGCAAATTCAAATTAGACCATAGAAAAGCTTTCAGCCATTTACAAGACAATAATGGATTCGATTCATGTCGGGTTTTGCTGTTTGTGTTAGCTTTCAACTCTTAGAAATCCCAGATTTTTCATTTTTGGTTTTTCGTTTCCATTTGCTACTTGTTCATTAAGTAACGTTCTATCTATCAAGTTAAACTTGCAAGTTGCAGTTGTCACATGAAGTACACACTCTCCACATCATCAAGCACCGAGGAAAGGGAAAGAGAAAAAAGGAAACAAATTCTTTATGAAAGAAACGACATTAGGACTAGGAGTAATCCAGTTTAAGCACTTGGAAAAGTTAAAGACAAAGATTGTATAGATAATATATTGTAATCCTCGCATTCCCCTGCTTCTTTCCTTGTTTACTAAGATATTTTGAACAATTGAACTTTATTACCATCTAATTAGGTTACTATTTATTTCTACTCAGGTTTTGTCGAAAAGAATAATGTACTTACACAAAAATGCATCTCCATAAATTTTATAGACATCCTTTGTTTCCCCCCTTAATCTTTCTCACTTTGTGCAGTGTCATATTTCATTACTTAAGTAAGAAATATTTATTTTTAAATTCAAGAATGTACATCCAAATTGACACTCATCAAAATAATAATAATAAAGTCTGATAGAGTCATTTATTTTATAATAAAATATTTAAATTAACTTGCCTCTGTATATTGATGGGATGTCAAAGTATAACAAATACGAGTTTTATTTTTTGTAAGGCTTTTGTGCAATGTTAGTTTTATGTGACAACAATTCTATATCCAACATACAAGAGTACGGGCATGTTTGTGTTAGTTTTAATTGAAATAAAATATCTTGGGAGAAGTATCATATCCTCGGAAATGAAAGGGGGAGGAGGAAGCTTCCCACTTCGCTCAAGATTGCCAGTGGAAAAGGAGACTAAGGATATATATAGACTCAATTATTTTGTTTTAACTTGTATTGGTTGGAAACACTTTAAGCTTATATATGATTTTCTTTTTTTCTCAATACTCTTGTCTTAGCATGTCGTGAGATGTAGTTTAGGTACCTCCTTTGGAGAGTTTTGGTGTACTGGGGCCATGGGGTGTTAAAGAGAGAAGTCTATGTGTTGTAAAATTTTTTATATAGTGTTATTCTCTAGTTATTATTTGACAAGGACGTGATTTTTTCTCCGATTTTGGAGTTTTTTATATTAATTGTGTTGTGATTGTCTTATTTTTATTTCTCTATGTTTGAGGTGATCCTCAATGGGGGAAATGACATGTTTTTCCCAGTAATTGGTATTAAAACTTATGGTTTGGTGGATATTTTTTTAGTATGCTCTATGATTATAGCACTGTCTAATCTTTTACATAAAAACAAAGTATGATACTTGGTTCAGAATTGTCTTTGGTTTCTGGAATAAAGTGTGATACTATATGAACACATTTTTGGAAATGTTCCGTGTATGACTCATTTTTTATAGTATTGTTTATAATAAAATAATTTATTATGAATGAACTATAGGAATTTTGAAAATTTTGATAGACATAGTTATGATCAAAATTATATGAGGATTTTGTAAAAAAGAAAAAGAAACTTAATTAAATATTATTAAAAATTCAAGATAATATTTTAATTAGAGATATAGAACGAGACCTTATAATTGATATAAGGACATAGATAAAAATAAGGTCAAGGTTAAATAAATATTTTTAATAGCAAAGTTATTTAGGTGTTGATCACATACTGAAATAGTAATAACCTGTACATCGAAACATCAAAACTTGTTCAATTAGGTCTCAGATAATTTTTATTCAGGATAATTAAATAAATATAGATATTTTCAATATAGATAAAAGATAAATTGATTCAAAAATAGTGACAATTATCCCTTTATAACTACTTACTCTCCAAGTAAGTGTTATTTATATCAATCAAAAAACAAATCTCCTTTTGTCTTCTTTTCTGCACAGCATCACGTACTCTTCTTTTTGCCCTCACTATATTTAATTTCTTCTTCTTGAAACTCCATGAAACCTTCAAATTCTTGAACGATACACTTAAATAAACACTTAAACTAGTTCAAGAATACTTCCTCTACATCAAACTCCAGCCAAAACCTTTTTTTTCTTCTTCAAATCTGTCCAAACAGCAGCATATATAGGGGCTAGAAAATGGGTTTGAAGCTTTAGTTAGAGGAGGAAAAGCTAGGGAAAGAATTAACAAAAGGCTTGGAAGAAAGGTAAGAAAGATCCTATGTCTATTGCTTTGTGATTGTTTGGCTATTTTGCTAAATAAATGCTTGAGATAAGTTTGAAGTTATGTTTGTGAAATCTAAAATTTATTTCAAGATGCATATATATGATCTTGATAGATGTAAAATATGCCATAGATAAAAGTCTTATGGATTGATTAAATTGATGTAAGAGATTTTACTAAGTAAATGAAGAGATTTTTTGGGTTCATTAAAAAGAATGAGATACCTAGGAATTTTAAAAGAATATAATTGGAAATAATTTTATAAATTCTTAAAGATTAGTATTTTTGAAATATGATGATAAAATTTTGTGAACAAGAATGAGATTTTGATCTATAGAAGAAAAGGCTAAGTCTAAATAAGACAGTTGGTTTAATTCCCTAAAAATTATTAGAATTATCAAGTAAGGAGTCCTATAAGTTTCTATAGTGAAGAAATCTCATAAAAGTTTAGTAGATTTTATAAAAAGATCTCATAACAAGTTTAGCTGATTTTATAGGAAAATCTCATAAAAATTTAGCATATCTTACATATAAATCTCATAAAATTTAAGAAGATTTTAAAGAGGAAAATATTATAAGAATTTAGAAGATTCTGAAAGAATATCTCATAAGAAATTCAGGATATTTTAAAGAGGAGAATTTCACAATAAATCAAGAGATTTTGAATAGAAAATCTTACAAGAGTTTAGGAGGTTTCAAGAAAATCCAAAACCAAAAATATGAGAATTGGAACTATTAAGAAGAAATTCTACTTAATAATCATAAGATTTCCTAAACAAATATTAAAAATTCTTATGAAGAAAGAAAACTTAAGAAATAAGCTTTATGTAATATTAATTGCTTGATTGTAAACTCATGGATTCAAATTGTGATCTATATCAGGTTGTAACAAGAGGTGTTACATCATTGTGATTAAAGTGATGTATTGAGAGTAGCATGCTATTGTGATCTAAATAAGGTTATAGTATGAGATACTACATCATTGAACTATGTCAGTGATCTATATCAGGCTGTAACATGGGGTTTTATATCATTGGCAATATATCAAATGAGAAGTATATTAGAAATCCTATGAGTTCTATTCTCAAGCATAAACTTAATAATAAGACTATGTTAAAGAAGTAAAGAAACAAATAAACTAATTATTATACAAACAATCAAAAACTGATTAATTATTTAATGAAGCCTGTGATTTTATTCTCAAGCGTAAATGCAATCATAATACCATGTTAAATTAGTAAGTAATAAGCAACTAATTATTTCAAAAGAAATCAAAGACAACAATTATTTAACACTAAGTCAAATGTCACTGTGTAGTATAGTAGTGTTTTTCCTACTGGGAATTTTTTATTCTTATTCCTATTGTTATCATATTTTTACATAGATTGCAATGATGGTATTTTTTGTGGAGATCCTGAACTGGTATTGGCACTATAGTCTAGACCTTTTGATGAACTGATGATAGAGAATTTAGTTAGTCTTTTTGTTTTCTTTTAATGAATTTGGAGTAGTGTTCTACCTAGATTAGAGGGTTCTTGCATGAGCCAGGGTAAGGGTTTGATATCGTTATGTACACTATTTATTTGTTAAAGCATAATACAATTATATTATTTCACTATTTTATTATGACATGTTATTTATGTTCAAACTATGCGACACGATAGAAATAGTGGTTCACGTTTTTGCAGAAGTAGGCTCGTATTTAATATCCTACATACACCTTATATTCCAAGATCTAGTAGATTTAACAAGTAACAAATACTCACTATAAAGTTATGGCTTAAGCATAGCTTTATGGTAGAAAGGGTGTTATATTCGGGCTAGGAAAAATTTAATACTTAAGTGGGTCCATTGTGACCCATATTTCTTTGTGGGGAACCTTCTTAGTACATGATTTTATAGTTGGCATACACTATTCCAGTATACATTTGAATAGAGAAATTGATGGAATAATCAATTTTGGAAAATAAAAATCAAGGATGTGATGGTATGATTAAGATTACACAGGAAAAATTAGGTGCTACTAGTGGGTTCACAATTGCACATGTACATTGATTGGCGTCTATGCAAAGCGTGTGGTGCAGATCCACAATTGCGCACGGGCATTGGTTGTCATTGTTAATTCAATATATGCGGTGGGATTACATTAATGGCTGAAGAAATTCTGAAGAGAGCCAACATGGAAGTTGCACCATAAATTTTTGGCAAGGTTTTGATATGTGGAAAGATGAAATTCTTAGAATTGCCCCTATTCCAAGTGAGCAATCTTTTATGGTGGAGTATGATAGTTCTTTTGAATTATGATTGTTGATGTAGACAATAACTGTAGGGAATGTCAGTGTAGATAATGAAAGTTGTTAGCTCCAGAACCTTATCAATATGCGCTTATTTGTTTTGAATATTAATAAAGCCAATTTAAAGAAAATTCTTTGAAGAATGACTGATGTTTCTTTTGAGTTTCTTGTAAGAATATAACATGTTTCTATCGTTTAGCAAGAGCAAGGCTTATTCAAATGAGAATATATTTCACTATGCATGTGCAAACATATTTATCTCATATTACAAGATCCAAAATGAAATAGAAAAGAAATCATATCCTTATCAAAGCAATTGATAGCTAATGATTAGAAGAAGTTTTTAACGCTACAGGAAACCAAGTCCTGAGACTTCAGAAAGTAGCACTAGACATCAAAAAGTAAGCTTACAAGAAGATATCAAGCTTTCTCTGAGGACCAGATGTTACACTATCTTCAATCAGCAAAATCGTAAATCAATCATCATCAAAATGCCTGGATTGAAGATCAGAAAGAGAAGAATTCATCAAGGAACTGATTGCGCATGTCAAAAAGCTCACTTCACCGTGAAGCATAGAATGCTACAGGAAAAGAAGGGAATTTTGAATTTTAAATGTTCAAGTCAAACCCAGTTTCAAACCGGTATGTCATCTCCTCTGCCTTATTGATCAACTACCCGAGCTTCTGGAAGGAGAAATTTAGAAACCATGATCAGAAAGTGAAAAAGTGATTTTTGAGGAGCATCAGAAACCTTAGTTATACAATGGCTTCTACAACCAGTGTGATAGACTATCAATCTACTCTTCTAGACTGATTTTCCAAGACACAAATAGATGATCTACATGTGTCACTTGAAGAACTGATCAAGGGCAATGATCATAAAGGAATACCGCGATAAATGGAGATGCTGTGCTTAAAAGCTGATGAGATATTTTCGATTTTTCAAGAGAGAAAACTTTATAAAAATTTCTTCCCACTTCCTGGTAGATTTAATATATCATGTAATCAGTTATTATCCTTGAAGTATAAGAAAATCTTCCTTCTATGTTCTTAATTTTATTTATGTTCTTTCAAGAGAAGAAGTGATAGAAGGATGTCGTTCAGATTTTCCCGAAAACTTTTCATGTATATGTTAAGGAAACTTAAGTGTAGGCTAGTTTGAGTAGCAACCCAAACACTTAACTTTTGTATCCTCGATCCAGTAGTGATCGCAGTGAGATAGCTTGGAGATGCTACTGTAAAACTACTTGCAACGCGACAGTAAGGTGTTCTTACTGATCACAATTTAGCTTGGAGAGGCTAGTCAAAGACTACTTGTAGCTTGGAGAGGCTAGGGCAAGACTACTTTCAACATGATAGTAGAGGTTGCTATTGGTCATGGGTTTTAGCTTGGAGAGGCTAGTCAAAGATTACTTATAGTTTGGAAAGATTAGTCAAAGACTACTTGCAGCTTGGAGAGGTTAGGACAAGACTACTTTTAACATGATAATAGAGGTTGCTATTGGTCACGAGTTTCAGCTTGGAAAGGCTGGTGCAGAACTACTCAATTTGTGGCAGTAGGTAATTTCTAAAGGTCACAGATGAGCACTTGGGAAGGCTACTATAAAGAGTATCCATTTGCTCTTTCTCATATTGAGAAAGATGTTATTAGTGGAACCTCAACATTTATTGAGTACTGGATGTAGGTATTTTGGCCGAACCAGTATAAAATACTTGTACCTCATCTTTCTCTCCTAGATCGTTCTTATTCTTCTTTGTTGCGCCTTGTTATTCGTTTATACGCTCAACAAATATTCTTATCATTCTGTTTTTTGTTTCTTGATAAATGTTTATTAACAATGCTTCAGAAATCTACTTTCTGAAACCATTAACTACGTTTTCACTGCATTACAAGTTTCACACTTGATAGTATTTGTTTACTAGTGTTTCAGAAGTGTAAAAGAAGATATGCACGATTCAACCCCTTTCTCATGCACATTTCCACCTACAAAGTTAAAGATGTTCTCATTTCAATCAAGGTAAAGGTTGTTGGTTTTGAATGAAATAAACTATATTGGAAGAAGTTACACATTGCTTGGGAATGAAAAGGAAGAGGTAAGCTTCTTGGAACAAGTGTAACATTGCCCAGGATTGCAAGTGAAGAGGGAGGCCAAGGCTATATACATGGCCACAATTGCACGAGTCAAAAACACTTTAAGCGTATATATGATTTTCTTCTTTTCTCAGTAATCTTTTCGTAGATTGTTGTAAGGTGTAGTTTACGTATTTACTTTGGAAAGTATTAGTGTACTAGGGCTATGGGGTGTGAGAGGGTGAAGTCTATGTGTTATAAAAGTTTTCACATAATATTATTCTCTAGTTGTTGTTTGGCAACAATTGTGGGTTTTTCTTTGATTTTGAAGTTTTCCATGTTAATTATTGTGTTGTGATTGCGATATTTTTATTTCTCTATATTCAAAGTGATTCTCAATGAGAGGAAATGGTGTGCTTTTCCTAGAAATTTGGTAATGCCATAAAACAAATTTTTTAGGAGAATTGATTTGTTTTGACATTATTAGTGGTTATGTTTGGTTAAGAGAATGATAAGAGGTTGTAATAACAACAACAACAACAACAACAACAATAATAATAATAATAATCAATCGAATTTAAGTGGTTTAGTATCTTATAAGAAAGGGCAAATTTTTGAAGATTGTTTGATTAATTTATTTTTTATCATTCATCCCAAAGATACCTACAACTACATCACTTGTAAATTTCCAAAACACTCATTTTTCATACGCATTTTAGTAAGTTGATATATAAAAACAATTATTTCTAAATCATCAAATGAAGGATACCATTTTATAATATCTTTTCAATGAATGTATTCAAAGATAAAAATGATTATCACAATTGATTTTGAAAATAATTGCTCATGCAAAAAAAAAAAAGCAACAATGAAATAATCGTCATCTTACAGTTTTCCCAAAAACATACTAAAAGGGTTCATAATCCAGTTCATCATGATTTTCTAGGGAAAATATCTAATTTAACTAAAGCAATCAATTTGGTTTCATTTGAAGAAATGGACCAAACTAAATTGATCAATTTAGTTAAATTTGATTTATTATTAAATCTAAAAATTCAAGAATTAAATAAATATTAGAGATTATTTGATTGCAAATCATACAAATTATGGAATACAATCAATCTATTGTCAACCATAAAATCCTAAATAGAACACAAAGGTAGAAGTAGAAAGGGAAAACAAAATGAAAGAGAAAAGATCAAACCTCGAATTTGGAGATTTGCAAGCTACAAAGAAAACGAGTGGTAATAGAAGAACAACAACATAAATGAGGATGACACTATTATACTGTCACAATTACTATGGGAGCAAGGATGACAATTATTGCTAGCTCATGATAGAGGATAAGGATGAATGATTAGGATTGAGGAGGATGATGGTGCAGCATCGACACTGAATTGAAAAGCCCAAGGTTCGTCAAATGAGATTGAGATATGCTTTATATCAGTTGAAAGAGGGTATTTAACGTAAGTTGGTTAGCGCATTATTATTGTATGACATATATATATATATATATATATATATATATATATTATATGTGTTTCAAACATTCAATTTAATTTAGATTGGAAATAAAAATGGAACCAAACTAGTCAATTTTTACAAAGGATTAAAACTTTAGTTTAATCACCCTCTCTTTTAGGGCCTATTTGGTATGCTTGGTAGGATAAAAGGTGATAAACTTTTAATACTATACAATGCTTATAATGACATTATATAAGATATTTTATTTTATATTGTATAATACTATAATTTGTTTTTAGATAATTCTAACTATACATAACTATTAAATAAAAATAAAATAATAATTTTATCGTTTCTTTACAAACAACTATAACTACAGATAAATATTAAATAAAAATATAATGATAATTTTTATTAATTATTTGAATATAATTTTAAAAGTATATACTATTAGTTAAAATTTGAGTTCATATCATATGTTATTTATTATTTATTTTAATATTTCATCACTATTTGTTATTTTAATAAATTATAAAAATGAAAGAATATTCTCTTTATTTTATATAATTTAATATTTTTCTAGTATTTTTATAATTTATTAAATTTTAATTTAATAATAAATATTAAGTTAAAATATTTTTATTATTAATCCTTACTTTTGTATATCACATAATATTTATTATTTACTTATTTATTTTACTTATATATAATATGTAATTTATTTCTTATTCAATATTTTTCATATTTATTTAAATATTTATTTATTATTAAATAACTTATAATTTAAATTATTATTATTTATCTAATAATTATTATTTAATTAAATACAAAAAATATTATATACTAAAAGCTAATCAGACCTTGTCTTATCTTTCTAGACTTGATTTTAATGTGTAAGGGAGGTTTGATAAATAAGTTTATAGAATATGTTACTTGTACCAAATAATAGAAAAAACTATTACATTTTGTATTAATTTATCCCATCTTGTCTTATACGGTGTGTTGGATGGGCCCTTAGTTTCTGTTGAAATTGAGGGTTTTAGATAGCTGAGGAAGAAAAGAGAGAATAGAGATTTAAGGTAATCTGAAAATATATTAATATTGTGTGTTGTTATTTAATACAATAAGATAATCCTATTTATAAGGTAAAGATAAAATCTAATCATAATGACATAATCAACCTAAATAAATATAAATCAATCTAACATATGATATGAAATATTCTAAGATATAATTGAGATATTGCTAAATATTTTCTTATTTCTAACACTTCCTCTGAAGCTAAAGCTTACTAAGCTTTAAGCTTGTTAGAATTAAACGCTTCAAATATAAAAAAAAAAACTCCAAGAAAGACTAGCAAGACAACTCAAAGATGCTGAATACGTCTGAAAAAAAAATAACACAAGGCAACTAGAATGACCATAAGCTTGAACAACTTGTTAGATAATTGCAAGACTAGAAAAAAGAAGAGACACATAGCTATCATGGTCCAGCAATGAAGGTTGGAAGAGACACAATGAAAGCTGGACGATTCCCAATACATGCAATGATAGATCACAAGAACAGCATATGGAAGCCTTGAATAGTTGAAAGATTGGAGATCCAAAGCCGAAAGAGCATAGCATCGATGTGACTGAGTGAAAGACAAGTATCACTATTAGTAGGATTCACAATAGAAGGTTGGTAGGGAACACAACCTAATATTTATCATTCACAGATCACAACCATGGATCACAAGTAGGGGTAGAATCAAAAATAAGAAAAAAGTGAGGTCTTTGGAGAGCACAAAACGTGAAGCCAAGGACAGATCCGGGAAGAGGAGGCCTGCGCAAGTCCAGCGGAGCAAGCGACGGCCGGAACGGTGGCCTAACGCGCCGCCACGTGCAGCTGGAAGTCACGACGCTGAAAAAGCGCAGAAGGGAGCAGCGGCTAGTAGGAGCGCGTGATAGCAAATCCGAAGGTGCAATTGGTGGGGTTTGGCCGCGTAGGGCGAGACGAGGCTAGTGGTGGTGTCGGCGCTGTGAATCGGTGCCGAGAAAGCTCATCGGCGGTGAAGGGAGGCAGTGGACAGTGGTTTTCTTACTATTAGAAGTGGCACACAGCAAGGAAAAAGTGTTTCCATGCGTGGCTTTCAAGGATTGGCCGTGCAGGAGGAGATGAGCATGGTGGTGGGTTCTCCGGCCAGGATCGGCACCGAAAAAAGGCCGCCAGAGGCAGTGGCAGGTGGTGGACAATGGTTTTCTAATTCCTGAAAAGCAAGAACTGTCAAACCTAAAACAACATTGAAGGCCTTGACAGGATAGAAAGAAGAGTAAAGATAGTAGGGATACAATACAAGTGAGTTCCAAATTAGTGGAATCTCTGTAGCAGAACAATACACACAGGTGATGGTGGATGGTATCGCTCTGATACTATATTGAAATTGAAGGTTTTAGATAGTGGAGGAAGAAAAGAGAGAATAGAGATTTAAGATAATCTGAAAATATATTGATATTATGTGTTGTTATGTAATACAATAAGGTAATCCTATTTATAAGGTAAAGATAAAATCTAATCATAATGACATAATCAACCTAAATAAATATAAATCAATCTAACATATGATATGAAATATTCTAAGATATAATTGAGATATAGTTAAATATTTCCTTATTTCTAACAGTTTCAAACTTATTTTATCAATTTTTTAGGTTTGTTTGATTTTCAACACTATTTAAGTAAAGTTAAACATTCATACAAAAAAATCAAATTTAGGGACATAACTTTTGTGAGAAGACTACATAAGGTACAACAAAAGATTTCAGTTTTTTTTTTAATTTTTTTGAGTCACAATGGGAGAGGAAAGTAGGATAATTTTGCATTTTAGAAGTCGAACGTGACTTATTATGGATATCAAGTTGAGGGTTTTGTCACTAGGCTAAATTTTCATGCACAAAATCTTACTATTTTGATTTTTTTCAATTCTATTTTCTTTTTTGTCATGCAATACAATTTTGTTTCTAAGGAAAAGGGCTAAACCCAACTTTACAATAGGAAGAACATATATAACCATGAGTTTGCCAACCACAAGTTAGATCAACTAGAACAACTAGATATTTAAGTTACTCATCTTGTGAATTCATCCTTTAACAAAAGGATCAAGGTAGTCCTCTAAGAACCCAACCTATTAGAAACTCTCTGTCCAAAGCTATCTTTGTCATGTGGTAGGCAACCTCATGAGTTCCCCTAAAAGTTCATTTGGATGGACTAGTTTTAAATGGTAGTGTATTTTTTAAGGGAATTTCAAATGACTTGACATGAAATTTCTTGTTTGGATATTAACACAATTTTAAAATTTCAAATATTTTTTTGAGGTATTTTCAAATCTTGAAAATAATGGACTTCAAATTCCCTCTAAATAGAGAGAATTTGAAATTTCTTCCCATTTGGACTCTCACTCTACTATCATTAATCAACTATGCTCACCATCAACTGGCGACCAGCATCATCCACCTGCCACCACTTGCATCAGCCACCGCCATTACCTGCTGGTCATCGCCTATCACTAGTCACCAATTGCCGAGTACTTGCTGCCTTGTGCTGAATACTAACTGTCTATTGCTAGCATTAGTCACCCATCATGAACTACTGTAACACCCCGATAATTCCTTTTGTGTAAAATGACCAAAATGCCTCTGATGTCATTTTTTCATGAAAGTCGAGGATGGTTGGCTTCAACTATCCTCAAAGGATTAGTTTAATGTTTGAAAGGGATTGTATCATCTTGGATAGTGATTGATATGAAAATCACAATTCCCAATTTTTTCATGCATAAAATTTACCAAAATGCCCTTGAGGTAATTTAACGTGGGATTAAGTGATGACCATACTCAATGATCACCCAAGAGTTGAACATGTCAATTTATAAGGTTAAATGGTGATTGGATGAGTTTTAGTAAAGCTTGATCTTTTCCAATCTGTAGCTGAAACTAGCTTCAAGCTTTTTGATATTACCAAGAAGAAGGCTAAACTTCAAAATATGAAGAAAAACAAGATATTCTAAACATCAAGGAAAAGCGCAATTGTGGTATTAGGGTGTTCAGTAAGAAAGTTAGCTAATACTTGCTCCTTTATCGCCTTTGCAGGGACATTGTAAGGAAAATTTGTTTAAAAATAACATCCACTTCCCAATTCACCCATTAATCATAGGCTTAAACAACATATATTTAATAGCATCATTCCAGGATACTACTAAAACATGAAATGGCATTAAGTAATACTATACTTAAGCTTAGTATAGGCATGCTAAAGAAACAAGCATAATTTTTCGATAGCAGTATATCTAATTTCTGCTTCAATCAGCATTCGACTTAGATAGTATATAACTCTTTCTATATGGCTTCCATCTTCTTAGACTTTTGGGATACACTTTCTTATAAAATTGATCTTGCCCATCAAGGACTCAAGATGTTTACGACTTAAAGGAGGGCTTGCTTCTATCACTACCTTGTCTTTATTCTAGTCAACTTTTTTTCCTTTTCTATGAACCAAGAAACCCAAAACATTACCTGCTGAGACACCAAATGCACACTTCAAAGGGTTCATTTGCAAATTTTTTTTTTATCATTTCAAAAGATTTTCTCAAGTTTTCAAGATAGGCTTCAAATTATATGGATTTTACTACCATATCATCAATATAAACCTCTATTATTTTTCCAATTAAACCATGGAAGATGGTGTTCCTAGCCCTTTGGTAGGTACTACTAGCATTTTTCAATCCAAAAGGTATGACTACCTACTCATAGGTTCCAATAGATCCTAGACATCTAAAAGCTGATTTAGACACATCTTCTTCAACTATGAAAAATTGGATTCTAGCCAGAGAGACCATCCATAAAACTTAAAATTTCAAAGCTGGAAGCTGCATCTACTAATATATCCACTATAGGCATAGGTATTCATCTTTTGGTATGGTAGTATTGAAATCTCTAAAATCAATGCATATCATAATTTTCCTATTTTTCTTAATCACTGGGACTATGTTTGATATCCAATCAACATACTTGGCAATCCTTTTGAATTTAGCCTTTAAAAATCTTTTGACTTCCTCTTGGATTTTCAGAACAACTCTTGGAGCAAACCTTCTTGAAGCTTGTTTAACTAGCCTTGCTCTTATTTTCAAAGGAAGCCAATGCTCTACCACGTCTCGACTAAGTCCAAGCATTCATTATAGTCCCATGCAAAGTAATCTCTATACTCTCTAAGATTCTTAACCAATCTTCGTTTATTTTCTTCTACCAATGTTTGACAAACATGAGTGACACCTTTTTCTCCTGTGTCTCCAAGGTCTATTTCTCCTCGTGGATCTTGTATTTCAAATTTTTTATTAGCTTCATTAGCAAAAGACTCTAACCCAACAAGATTGAAGTCATAGATAAAGTCTCCTAATTCTAAAGCACCCTCAGTAGTACCTATTCTAAAGCACCTTCAATAGTGCCTATGGTTCTATCAGCCATATAAGCTGAAAGTCGAGTCAACTAGCTCTCAACTCATTTTGGTCTATTTTAGGTGAGCTAGGCTCAACTTCCAGGACCAGCTGATATCTTCTCGACCGCAAATGACATCCTTTAATATCTTCCAAGTCAAAAGAGTCCAAATTTATTTCCAAAGGCTTCGTTCTAGGCTGATATACTTTGAAGTCTACATGGATTTGTTGGTGATAACAAGGACTATCGTCAGCATTTACCACCTCAATCTCTCCTTTTTCATCCCAAAGGAAGAGCTTTTGATGAACAATAAAAGGTATAGCTCCTACCCGGTGAATCCAATCCCTTCCCAACAAAAGGTTTTAGCTTGATTTGGATGGAATGACCACAAATAAGGTTGGTCTTTTGACTGCTCCAACCTTAATGTGAAGGAGAATAACCTTTTCAATAGGGGAAGGTTTTCCAAGATAATCTATCACCATCATGCTAGTACTTCTAAGATCATCTTGGTTTTTTCCCTATCTTTTCTAGCACTTTTAACGGCAACAAATTTATTGCTACACCTCAACATCGAAAATGGCTTTTCATTGCATGAGTATAAGGAATTAAGGCATCTATCACCAAACGAGGATCGAGGACAACAAATTTGACTGGCATAACCACCTCAAATTCTTCCTGTTCATTTTCTATCACGTGGGCCACTATCTTATATTTTGCTCAGAGAACTAACACGACTCCTTCAAAGCTTTCTAAGAGGGCATTTAGGTAATCATTCTCAAAAAGTATGTCAAAATTTCCTATTGTATCCATCATTCGTCAAAGTATGTTTCCTTGTGGTAAATAGAGGGGAAAGCTCTTGGGGATGCTCCCAAGTAAGACTTGGGCTTATCATTACTTGTTGACCCTTATAGGGTTATTTGTTTTTTTCTGGTAGGGTTGAGATACATGATTTTGATTTTGCTGCATCATAAAGTGGTTTTTCTTAGTCCTACCTATTGATTACTTCATCGTTTAGTAGATTGGACTCCGTTCTTTATGCCCTTTCTCATACCTTGGGAAATACTGAGGTTTTGATGGTGAGCACTGTTGAAATGCCTTCCCTTAGGTTTGGCCTCGTCTTTTCCACACATTTTTCTTATGCCAGAATCCGTTTTGGTTATGGCCCTTATGGTTTCTTCTAAACCATTTGTGGGTGTTCTTTAAGGGAGGTAGGCTTGTTAGCTATAACACTAGTAGGTGGAACTTTTGTTCAGTTAGTAATCTTTTCTGGGATAGAGCTTACTATCATGGTAGATTTGGTTTTTTTTCCTACGTCCACTTTCTCAAACTTGAATACTTGTATTTGGCCTTGAAAAAGGGTTTTCAAGGACATCAATTAGTTAGCAACCTTTTGATCAAAGATTGCATTGCGATGAGGACATAGTGAAATGTCCCCATTTCTTTTTATCTGTCAAAGTAAGAAATCCAACAATTGTTCCCTTGATATTAAGAAGGTAGACATGGCCATGGCATAGTCATTATAGAACTTGTGTTGATTTGCCATGACCATGTTATAGGCATTGCAAGTTTATGGATGTTTTCTAATTCTACCATTTGAATAAGATTTCCTTTTGCTTTTGGTTCTCCCTCATCATACGGTTTTTTTGGTGATAAAGTCCCTATGAAGGGAGGGATACCCATAGTTAGAGGATTCTCTGGTTAATAATCCTTTAGCATTTCTGTGGTATTTGACTTGTTCACTGAAAAGACATAGATTTAGCAAAACTAATTTTAACCTCAAAGGGGTCATTATCAATCTTCATGGGAGGTAGATTCTCGTTTTCAAATTTTAGCCTTCCATCATCGAGTGCTTTCTAAATCAATTCCCTGAAACGAATACAATTATTAATCGTATAATTAAGTTTATGATGAAATTTACAATATTTCTTGTTTTTAATTTCCTTCATATAGTGTATCTTATGTCTTTATGTCCTTCTAATAATACAAGTTGCTTATCTTTTAGCAAAATACTAAATCTTTTTTTCAGCCTTTGTGAAATCAATGGTATAGATTTGGTTTTAACGACTAAGGTAGACAAACTTTTTTCCTTTTCCTTTGTAAGCTTTAGAGACAAACACACATACGGTGGACCAAGTTGCAACTCAGCTACCCTGACAAATGACTCAAGCCACTACTTTCTTTCATAACTTTCAGTCGATTCATTACTCTCTATGAAAGAAACACTTTCCTTCCTACTTCTTTTTCTAATATATTCCTTTTCCAATCTTATCCTCTTTTTTTTTGTTAATTCAATTTTATCCTCTTTATTTGCCTAACTATTTCCAAAAGTTGGGCCAAATCCAAAAGCTGTTGATTAACTGGTTTTATCTTGATACTAAATTCAAACCTATTTACTATAATTTTGATCAATTCTAGTTCAGGAGCTAGCGTATAACACCTACTTTTTGTAACACCCTGAAATTGAGTATTTGGACAGACTTGGTGACAATGAGGATTACTCAACGAAGGAGTTGAAAAAAGTAAATAGTACTTTTTAGGCCTGTAGATAAATAATGACTTTGGAACCAAGGCCAGAGGAAGACCAATGGGAATCTCAGGGCCATAGGAACTTAGACTCGAGGACCGGGATAGAATATTTAGGCCAAGGTACAAATATTTTTAAGTTCCTCGAGTACAGTATTTTACCCATTTAGTTAAATATCGATATGCAATTGTAATATGAAAAAAGCAAACTTGCTCGCTAAATTTAAGTGTGCCACTCATGTTGAGCCAAGTGTATGACATGGATTAAAACTTGTCAAGTAAGTTTTAATCTTGGTCTTTCATAAATTTTAATTTTTCTCAAGGGTTAATATCTCATCCGCTGGATAAAATTTTGGTGTGCAGTTTTTTGCATTACATGAAACTTAGCAAGCTTCTTGGCAATCTGTGGCAAAGAGAATGGCCACACCTCTCATTCTTACGAAGATCAAACCATGACTACACATAAACCTTATATTTTTAATTACAAAGCTATATTTTTTGGTAAAGGATTATAACGCATCTTCTTATATCAATAACACAAAAAATCACATTTCTCATTCCTCCCCCTCAAGAAATTCGACAAGTCTTCCTTCACGAACAACCTCACCATGTTCTTCGATTTCAAACCCTAACGTAAGCTTTCAAATCCCTAAAATCCTAGCTTACGATCTCATAAACCATAAATTCCTTCTCCAAACTTTATTTACTCCTCATAATCATCAAAACTAATCAATTAGAATTTTGATTCATCACCATCCTCCATTTTAAACTACTATATTTCTCTGTTAAAGAAGAATTAACGGTTATTTGGAAGGACTTTGAATGAAGAAAAGCACTCGGGGAAGATAATTTTATGGCAAGAAGCTTTGAAGATTCAAGTATAGGGTTTTCTAACCTTTTTTTTCAAAATCTGATTTCTAAAAAGTGCTGAATAGCTAAGCTTGTCATTTTTGGCATTATTGCATGTTTATACATGGATTTTGATGTGTTTATATGGGTGGATTAATTTGATATTGTTGGAAAATCATTTTTGTCAAAAACAAGTTTTAAATTGTGTTGTTGGAAATTCAGATTTCTGATTGGTAATGATTTTGTTTTGAGTTTTAAAACATACTTACAGATTTCCTTTTGATTTGAAATTTTTATATAGTTAAGCTATCATTTAAGGCATTTCTATAATTTTTCTTGAGTTAATTTGAAGACTTTTACTATTTTTAAAAATTCAAAAATAGAGGTGATCAGGGTTTCTGTCTGAACAGCCAATGTTGAAGCACTAATTTTGTTTAATTTTTTAACTATATTAAATGCCAATGACTTGATATTATTTATATTATGTGAACTTGATGATGAAATTATACACATATAACTGTAAATAATTTTGACAGTTGCCTCTACATGAGAAAAAGATTAAGATTATATTTTCTTAGGCTGGAGAAAGTAAATTTGGTTAAGTTGAAGAAAGTAAATTTGGCTACCTTTAAATTGAATTGAGGAAATAAATTTGGGTAGGAAGAGATCTGTATAAGAGTTGGAGAAAGTAAATTCAATGATCATGTATAGAAATGAGCTCAATTTTGAAAAGCAACCTATTATCCAAGAGTGGAATAAGCCACCATAGATTTAGTGCCAAGACAAGTTAAAGTAGCAATTATCCTAAGCTCTTCCCTCTGTTACGTGTTAAGTGAATGATTTTCTTATATATGTTGAGACCAATATGTTTAAAGTTTCAATTTGACAATATATCCTCTAAATGATAATGTTTGAATAAAGAGATTATCATGAATGATTATGATGATATGTTTATGTACAAGGGAGTACCCTACTGAGAATTTTATAATATTCTCATCCCTATATTGCATGTTTGTACTTTGTATTATCCTCAAAATTTTGTAGATGTCATTCCTATGGACCTTCGTCGATTTGACATAGTAGGAGAAGCATTATGATACAACTACTTGCACTGTCAGTATTCTGTGTGTACTAGCTCAATCATCATCACCCTACTCCAGTATTTTCAACTCAAAGGCAAAGTTAACATCCAGCTAATCAAAAGATTTTTTCCTTTAGAGACTTTAGAAGACATTTTGTTAACATATATATGTGTGTGTTTGTGTGTATGTTGATGGGCTATTGAAAGCCAGTCGATACTAGGTTCATTTTACTATATTTTTATGCTTAATAACTAGTATAAGTTAGAAAATGAAATTAATACACTTCTAATTATTTTGTTAATTCTCGTACTCACAATAGCTAGGAGGGTGTTACTTTTTTCATTTGTTGAAAATGGGAGATATAGTCCTTGACGGACTATCTGGGGTATCTCTTTAAGGCAAAATAGCTAGTTAGGCTTACCCTCATTTCTCTCTTGAAGAATTATTCATGGAACATGGCTTCTAATTGGGCCCAAGACATTATGGAATTAGGCCGTCAATTAGAAAACCATGTGAAGGCATTCCTAGTCAAAGAACTATGGAAAAACTTCATTTTTTTGAACTTATTCAATGGTATATCTAGCTACGTGTTCCACGGTACACTCGTCTTTATCCCAACAAACTTAGTAAGGGACTTAGGAGCCTTTAATCCCTTTGGTAGCTCTACCTGTTAGACATATTTAGGAGAAAAGGATACAAAATAAGGCTAGTTTACATTTCCTTTGTTGAATCCAAATCTATTCAACACCTATTCTACTGCTCTAGTTACATTACGATTAGAAAACCACTTCGTCAGTGTCCAAATTTCATCCTACTATCCTAACATTTTCTTGACCTAAAGATTGGTGAGATGTATCCCCCAAGCCTTCTGACTATCAAGTTGTTTGGGTCATTTCGGTCATCTTTTTCATCTAAATGATGTGCTTCAGCTATTTTATTCATTTTCCTATTAATGGCCTTGAAGCATCTATTGGTAGAATCTACAATGGGATTTAATATCATAGTCATTTGTTAAGTTACCATATGAACAAAATCATGGTTACTTTTATCTACTTGTTGTTAAAATATAGCTAAGTTTAAATGGTAGGTCCCGTAAGACCTTGTGGTACCTTTCTAGACATTGTAGGGCATATTGGCCTACTATCGACATGGAATGTTCTCTCCGTTATTGAATAAGGATTTCTCCCCATAGTTTGATTATTACTTGGCCCTTTAGCACTTGTCATAGAAGACGATGTAAAGTTTTGGTGGCCAAGTAAGATATTTGTAATCGAGTGGAGTGCCATAATCAAAACATTGACATTGTCAAATAGTGCCAGCTGCTCTATGGATATGATTGACCTTAGGGCTATTTGCGGGTTCGACCCAGATGACATTGGAGGTACTCCAAATGGGGGCATCCCCATGTCCATACTGTAAAACATGCTTACAAAATGGGTTAGAGTACCAATTAGGTATTGTCTTAGCCTGATCTAATTAAACTTGATTCATAGTTATGGGGGGTGTATACCCCGAAGACAACCCATAAGGATATGTTATAGACATCATAAGGGAGGAGATCCTTATAGTAGTCCTTGTAACAAGGGCCACATTAGGTGTTCCCTGAGGTTCACTGCTAGTGACTAGCATACTTGTGGAACTAACATTTGCATCTCTACCTCTTTTTGTAGATGTACTTCGATTGCTAGAAGAGGATGCCGTTGACATTTGAATAGGTTTCCATGTACACTCCTTAAATGCACAAACATTCAACCTAGTTTTATCGGGCATGCTAATTTGTGTGTCGTGTTTTTAGTAACATCTATTTCCATGATAGGTACAACAATTGTGATTCCAAATCTCAATTCTGGGAAGGGAATCTCTTCCTCTCAAAGAACCAAGACTGAGTTTCTGTAAAGTGTTCAAGAGATTAGAAATGGCAGAAAAAAAATGTGATTTCAAAGAATTCAAACCTAAAAAGAAACAAGTGCATAAAAATAGTTGGTTAAATGATATAAATCTCGACAAAGAAAAGAAAGATAAAAAAGAAACTAAGCCTAAGGCTCTTATTTGTAGACAAATTTCCTCCTAAAATTTTGCCAAAAACCTACAAATCCTTGACACTGAATGGTTCATTGTGCTTGTTCCTCACTCACATTTGCTTGCTCTTCAAGGACTTAGGACCCCACGATCTCCTTGGCCTTCTTTCCTGCTTTTTAGGGAATTTTTTCCTTGTTTCCTTAAATCTTCAAAGTTCAACTTGTTTAGACTTTGTTTCGACACATCTCTCCTGCTTGGATGTGAGCCTCTTCATTTTATATTCATCCTTCAACACTGTGTTTCCTCAATATCTTTTCTTTTATTTCTTAAAATAACACATGTCCTCTATTTTTTACACCCAACATTAATATTATGTTTTTGGTCCATACACTCCATATTTAGGTCCTAAAAGTGGTTTAAAATATGAATTTAATCCTAATGATATTAAATTTTTTATCATTATAAATATTTTCAAAATCTTTTGATCATTAATAATATTTTATTTAACTATACAAACTAATGATAGGGACTAAAAACATAATACTAGTAAAATGAAACATTTAAAACAGACAAGAAATTTTAGAGAGGTTAAAACTAAAACAACCTATATTTGTAGAAACTAAAAATATATTGAAGTCTTTTATGTTTTGCGTAATTGAAGTCTTTTATGTTTTACGTTTGGTTCAAAGCTACCGAACAATCTTTATGAATATGGGCCAAAGCCCATGAGCTATTCATGTTTGGTTGTTTAATTACGTTGCATATGGATCATTTAGCGGCCGAATGAATTTTTTTTTTCTTGTAAGGACTTTTTAAAAAAAAACATATTTTTATTTTAGAAATATATATTTTACAATTTAATTTCTATAATTATTAATTACATATATGTTATATATATTTATACAATCACACAAATTTTTAAAATGTTCTAAATTGTTAATTATTTATATTATTTTATTCTATACATTTGAGTTTTAATATATTTATTTAATTATATTTGATTCAATTGGTTCTATCTACCTGTTGAATCAATAACCTATTGAATCAATCCTTTAATCAAATTAATCAATAATCCGAGTCTGGGAACTATAATTCGTTATGTTGCTACTTAATAGTTTGGGGAAATATATTCAATGGCAAAAAACTAAAAACGATATAGTTGCTACTAATAATTTAAGCGGTAATTTCTGGGGATTTTAAGAATATTTTTGGTTTCTCATAATTATTGCAGCCTTACTATACTCAATCACAATCATGTAGCCAACTGTTTCTTCATCCAAACGTCAAGCTATTTGCCCTTTACTCCCTCACCAAAAATGAAAAAACAGATCCATATGGAATCGAGATCTTCTCCTGTCGAGGGCCAACAGGATAGTGTGCTGTTTGAAAAATATTGACCATCCATTACTATCATAAATGTATCAAGGGCTTAAATTTAAACACATTATTATTTAATAAATAAAAATATTAATTAAGTTAATTTTTCCAAAAGGAAAAAACACAACTGACCTTCTTTTTATTAGCCCAATGGGGTTTGACGGCTCTCCTCCCTTGCATGTTTTACGATTTTACTGTCAAAAGTTAAGTTTTGTATCCTCACATATTTTTTCTAATAAATAAAATAAATTATTTAAAAATTTAATTTTGATATGCCATTTATGTAGTTACATAGATATTCAATTATATTTTATTATATCATGTAAATTATTTGAAATAAACTATTCAATACCTTAAAAACTTATAATTAAACGTATATAATTTTTGTTATCCCAAATAAAAGTATATGATTGAATGATATTTTTAACTCTTTTACATTTTCAATACATTAAGTTTTAAGTATTGTTAACAGGGGAATTCCGGAATTCAAAATGGGGCTAGATTGCGCCAGAACCCAGTGTCTCGTAGGAGTTCCTCCCCACCAACACTTTGGAAGTAGGAGCCAGGAGGAGAGCGATGACCTCAGATGAACCCCGGAACATGCCCCGGCAACCAGGAACCTTGTGAACAGCGAGCGGAGTTCAATTGTACCTCGGGATGAGCTCGGACTTTGACACTTTCCAAAGGAGCCCCTAAAACGATTCACATTCTTTCCATATTGGACAGCTCAGTCCTGAAATTACCATATATGGACATCCTCTCTTCATATAAATAGGAAATGGAAAGTGTAGTAGTGGTAGATATTACTTATATTCTAGCTATCATTTTCACAAACTTTCACTTACTTAGGCGTCGGAGTCCCTTTTGCAGGTACTCACCCCACTGTGAAGATCACCAAAGGAACCACCAATGGAGCTTTGGATCCCTAGAATTCGTATTTTAATTACGGTACGTAACATTGGTGCCGTTATCAGGGATCCTACTCCACTATACACAACCTCATCACCATACACAACCTCGTCACTACTAACCTTACACCACCCCATACAACCTTGATACTCCTCACAACATGGCACCGCCCATAACCACTACCATGTCCCCAGCTCGTTTCATCCCACTAGTAATGGCCAAAACAAAGACCACCAACAAACCAGTTTCTCAGGTCGGTAGGGCTCCAGCCTCGATACCAGACCTCTCCGCATCTCCGTTTTCATAATCCCAAGACAGGCTGACGGGATTAGATTCTACCTCTACCACCGGTGACCCCAGGTAGGAGCCTCAGGAGCACCAGCCAAAAGAAACAACACAGTGCTAGAGAGCCCAGCTTGTTTGGGTAGTGCAAATGCCTGAGGGTGTCAACCTTCCCTTTCAGGTAGTTCTGAATCTGTTGCAGGAGCAGGGAAGGAGGATGACTAGCTTGGAACAGGAACTAGAAAGGCGGAGGCGCCATGAAGAGATGCGCCAAAGGGATTATGTGGTGGTTGAAGAAGTACAAAGGTGACTAAAGAGGCGGGATGGTCGCATTTTTGAACTTGAAGAGTTGCTCCAGGAAGCAGAGGAAGCACGGATGAGGGAGCCACAGTCGGAGACTCGGTGCAGGCCAACTAGGCATGATGATCATGGGGTAACTCCTACGCCCTAAGTAGCAACGACCCAACCTTTCGACCCAGTGCAAGCCAATTTTCGACCTCGTGTCCGACGTCCTACATTCGCAGATGGATCGAGCACATGCCAGAGGGAGAGGAGAGGATGTCAGCTATACTCCGCATGAAACCCATGAAGATATAGAGGCTCCTTTCGATGAGATAATCATGAAGTATCCCGTACCAACCACCTTCAAGCCCCCCAACGGATATAAAATAGTATAACAGGACCACCAATCCTCAAGAGCACCTGGACATTTTCCGAACTAGGATGTTGCTTGATGGAACGACTGACCCCCATCAGACGCAAAGCTTTCCCCTTGACCCTACAAAAGTCGGTCCTGACATGGTTCAACCAACAAGTTCGGTTCACCACTTTTCATAACTCTATTCTCACTTACCAGTCACATTAAGTTGAAATTAGTGAGAAGCCTACTTGATTTTCGCTAGCTTGCAAGTAAACGCCTTCGTGGATACCTAGACCGATTCAACAAAAAAATGCTTCAAATCAGGGATCTAATCCCTCAAACGGCGTTGATAACCCTCATCGGAGGCCTCAGACAAGGGGATTTTTAGCGCTCACTAGCCAAGAAGGAGCCTAAAACACTCAAGGAGTTGCAATCAAGGGCAAAGAAATACATCAACTTAGAATAGGACTTCAGGCTTACTGAGAAAGGTGACACCCGAAGAACAAGCCCATGAAGGGAAAAAAGACCTCATCAGGATAACCGACCTCCAAAGATGGGGCACTTTGCCGAATACATCCCTTTCCAGGTCTCACTAGCTTAACTCTTTTAGGAGTTCATAACACAAAATGCCTGCTGAAGCTGGCTCTACTCAAAGCCACCCCAGGTACTGTAAGTCCACGTATTGTGAGTACATTGGAGCTCGGGACACTAGACAGAGGATTGTCGAGACCTTAGAGATGTCGTGGAAAAGCTTATCGAAATTGGCAAATTGGCCAAGTATGTCTCCTCCCAAAGAAGCCCGAGGAGGAGAAAACCATCCCCAGGCAAGAGGGAGCCCAGAAGAGTCCAGGACCCAGCAGCTAACTAGAAAGATCTCAATACTCGGGGTGAACCCCATCGTGGGCCAATGCCTCGTACTATCCGTACCATTTCTGGAGGATTTGCTGGGGGAGGAATCTCCAGATCATCCAGGAAGAGGGCATTGAATAAGGTGATGAGAATTGATGGCAGAAATTGTAAATCAAAGGTCTTGCACCTTTCTCTGTTGTCTTTTTTGGAAGATGACAACCCCGGAGTCATACCCAGACATGATGACCCAATGGTAATATCCATGCTCACGATGAACATGCAGATAAAGAGAGTACTGGAAGCTCAACAGATATCCTTTTCAAAGATGCCTTCAATAAACTAGGACTTCAAGAGAAGGACTTGAAAGCCTATCTGAGGATCTCATCGATTTTGGAGGGGAGAGAGTCCGACCTAATGGGCACATTATCCTACACACCACCGTCAAAGCACCTCCGTTGGCCAAAACTATGCCGGTAAACTTCCTCGTCATCTGAAGACCCTCAACATATAATATCATTATGGGCAGACCCACCATCAACAACTTGGGGGCTATCGTCTCTACCGTGCACCTAGTCATGAAGTTCCATAACCCAAAAGGAAGAATTTTTGCTGTCAGAGAAAGCCAGAAGATGGCGAGAAGTTGTTATAATGTAAGCCTTGAGGTGGATAGAAAAGAACATGTAGCAATGGTGGACTTGGAAGTCCGAAACCAAAGGTATGATGACCACCCTGAATTGAAAGACGAACTTAAAGAAATCTAGGTTGGAGAAAAGAAAGAGCATACGACGCGGATAAGCAAAAGTTTGCCGACGAAATCGAAGGACCTACTAACCCAATTCCTCCAGGAAAACAAAGATGTGTTCACCTGGTCCGCAGTTGACATGTCGAGGGTAAATCCGGGTACCATGACCCACAAACTGTCTATTTACATCGGAACTACCCCGATAGCCCAACGAAGAAGGAAGATGCCAACGGATAGAAAGCAAGAAGTGGAAAGACAAGTACAAAAGCTGCTGAAAGCTAGATTTATCCGGGAAGTGCAATACCCAATGAGGTTGTCAAACGTCGTCATGGTCCCAAAGCCAAACGGGAAACTACGAATGTGCGTGGATTATACTAACCTAAACAAAGCATGTCCAAAGGACCCATACCCCCTTCCAAGCATAGATGACCTGGCAGACTCAACATCAGGGTTTAAGTACCTCTCATTTATGGATGTGTACTCTGGGTACAACTAGATCCCGATGAGTCCCAAAGATGAAAATAAAACAGCGTTCATAACCCCCCCGGGCGAACTACTGCTACAAGGTGATGCCCTTCGATTGAAAACACAGGCTCTACTTACCAATGCCTTATGAATAAGGTTTTTGAGAAACAGCTCGGACAAACCCTGGAAGTATATATTGATGACATGCTGGTGACATCTACCTGCTCAGAATCATTGATGTCAGACCTCGGGGTCACCTTTACTTGTCTCCGAGAGCACAGAATATGGCTCAACCCTTCAAAATGTGCCTTTGCCATAAGCTCAGGAAAGTTCCTAGGATTCATGATCACCTATTGAGGAATAGAGTCTAATCCTGATAAGTGCAAGATGGTGGTGGAGAAGAAGAGCCCATCGACTCTTGAAGAGGTCCAGCGATTGGCAGGAAGACTCATGGCCTTGTCTCGTTTCCTCTCACAATCAGCTCAAAACTCTCTCCCGTTGTTCGAGTTGCTAAAGAAGAATAAAGAGTTCGTATGGACGGAACAATGTAAAGCTGCGTTCTAGCACTTCAAACATTATTTGTGCACCCCTCTCATCCTCATGAAGCCGAAAAAAGGAGAGGAACTAATCCTATACCTATCAGCCAGAAATTGGGTGGTGGGAGCCGTGCTGATATGAAAAGAGGAGGGAAAGCAACACCCGGTACACTTCACTAGCAAAGCTTTACATGGGCCTGAACTCCATGACCAGTGGATTGAGAAGGCAATCTTTGCCTTGGTACTAACGGCAAAAAGAATCGGACAATACATCCAAGCCCACCCAATCAAGGTGTGCACCGACCAACCAATTAGACAGATCCTCCAAAAGCCGGATCTCGCAGGGTGTATGATATCGTGGTCCATTGAACTCTCCGAATTTGACATACGATATGAACCACGGACAGCCATCAAAGCCCAAGTATTGGCAGACTTCGTCCTAGAATGGGCAGACGAGGATGCACCTCAGGCAGTAGAGGAATAGGAGCTCTACGTGGATGGCTCCTCTAACCCGAAAGAAAGTGGGACTAGAGTCACGCTAGAAAGAGGAGAGGAAAGAGTAGAAATTTCAGTCAACTTTAAGTTCTCAACCTCCAACAACCAAGCTGAGTACGAAGCATTGATAGCAGGACTCAACATTGCCAAAGAGTTTTCCATCAATTAGCTAGAAGTCTTTACTGATTCTCAGATTGTGGCATCTCTTATCTTAGAGGAATACATCGTGAAAAAATCACGACTCCAAAAGTACCTAAAGTAGGGGTAGAAGATCATCTCAGACCTCAGAACAGCCCGAATCCAGTAAATACCCCAGGAACGAAACTCCCAAGCAGACATCTTGTCAAGATTGGCCATTACCAAACCTGGGGGGAATAACCGCAAGTTGAACGCTCAAAGCCCCGACGATAGCAGAAAAATTGGTTGCCACAATTGAGCCATCTTCAAACTGCACTACCGAGATCAAAAGCTTTGTTGAACACAGGACCTTACCAGAAGATCAGCTCAGAGTAAAGAGAATCTAGAAGGAAGCCCCCCACTTCACCTTTATGGCAGGAATATTATACAGAAGAAGCTCCTCCCAACCCATGCTGAAATGCCAAAGTCCGAAGCAAAGTGATTATGTGTTGAAAGAAGTCCATGAAGGGGTGGAGGGCAACACTTGGGCGGCCAAACTTTGGCTTTGAAAGTGCTCAGGGCCAGGTACTACTGGCCAACAATAAAGAAAGATGCCATCATGTTTGTGAGGAAATGTGAGAAGTGCCAAATGTATGCAAAGTTTCATGTCGCGCCAGCTAAAAGACTGATCATGGTTACCGCGGCATGGCCATTCGACCAATGGGGCCTAGATCTCCTCGGACCCTTCCTAGCAGCTTTAGGTAATGTCCGGTACCTGATCATGGGAATATATTATTTCACCAAGTGGATCGAAGCAGAGGCTTTGTCCAGCATAACCTCAGCCCAATGTCAGAAATTTGTTTGGAAAAACATCTTTACATGTTTCAAAATCCTGAAAAATGTCATTACCAACAACGGTACCCAGTTCATGGGCCATAAATCCAGGCAATTGTTGGAAAACTTCGAAGTAACCTATCGGTTCACCTCAGTTGAACATCCGTAAGCAAATGGACAAGTTGAAACCGTGAATAAAGTCATTCTCCGAAGGCTAAAGAAGAAACTGAACTAAGCAAAAGGAGCATGGGTTGATAAGCTAGGAAGTGTACTCTGGGCATGTTGGACCACCCCACACTCAGCTACCGGAGAAACTGCCTTTCGACTTGTCTATGGGTCCAAGGCCATGATACCGATAGAGATTAGAGAACCAACCCTCAGTACTATCCTGTACTCAGAAGAGGGTAACCCTTCACGAAGAAGAGAAGAGCTAGACCTGCTCCCAGAAGTCTGAGAGCATGCATATATCCGAGACTAGAGCTCAAACGGAGGAGAGCCCGAAGGTACAACCACGAGGTAATCCCAAGGCCTTCGAGCAAGGAGAACTAGTACTCAGAAGGAAAGATATCAGGCCACCTAAACCCGGAAAAGGAAAACTAGCCCCTAACTGGGAAGAACCATATAGAGTTACTGAAGTCTGTGGAAAAAGCACATATAAGCTAATGACAATGGAAGGAAAAGAAATCCCACGAACTTGGAACGCAATCAATCTGAAAAAATACTATGTGTAGAGATCAATGTAACCAAAACTACGGTTTGTCAAGGTACTCTTTCCTTACCTGAGTTTTTGTCCCATTGGGTTTTCTCGGGAAGGTTTTGACGAGACTCGAACGCCGTAGGCCGGTTTGGACAAATAGCCATCAAATTTTAATGAAAAATATCTTTTTGGTAAAAATCCTAAGCAAAAGAAGCAACTCAATAACCTCCTGACAAGGGAGTTCAACGGAGTTAAATCCGAGATCTATCTGAACTCATCCACTGCTTCACCGACTCGGGTCGCATCCGAACCCAGTCTAATGTCAAGCAACTAGCGAGCAAAACTTCACACAAGTTTGATAGAGTCAAATCCAAGATCCATCCGAACTCTTCTACTGCTTTATCAACTCAGGTCGCATTCAAACCCAGTCAGGTGTCAAGCAACTAGTGAGCAAAACCTCACACAAGTTCGATGGAGTCAAATCCGAATCCATCTAAACTCCTCCACTGCTTCACCAACTCGTGTCAAATCCGAACCCAGTCCGGTGTCAAGTAACTAGCCAAGAAAACCTCACACAACTTCGATGTAGCCAAATCCAAGACCCATCCGAACTCATCCACTGCTTTACTAACCCGGGTCGCACCCAAACCCAGTCCGGTATGAAGCCATAAAGAGTACAGCCTCACACAAGTCAAAGGAGACACATCCGATATCGATCCGACAATATATATATATATATATATATATATATATATATATATATATATATATATGTGTGTGTGTGTATGTATATGTATATATGTATATGTATATATAAGAGCAAAGACGGACACCAGGTCCTATGTCTCATGCCTGCGCCCCATCTCAGGGGCATAACAGGATATGCCACAAGCATCATAAAAACAACACAAGATATACATTAAAAACAAGTATGAAAAGCGTCCATGGGAAATACGCAGGAGGTCCATAACAGGAAAAGTATCCATTAATATTAAAAAAAAGTACATGAGGGGCCCTGAGGGGACTTACAAAATATATAAGAAAAAAGAGAAAGGCCTAATCCTCTTCAAGAAGGTCATCAATTCAACCATCCACTACATGGCAGAACATCCTAACCTCAGAAAGATCAACTTTGAGACCAACTAAAACCCAGACTTTGTCCAGCACATTTACGAACAAGTCAGAAGAGCTATCTGACCAAGCCTTGACCAGCTTCTCTCGCTCAGATGTGGACTCAGCAATGAGGGTATCAACCTTTGCCTTCACTCCCTCCAAGCTCTTACACTTTTCCTCAATATCCTTCAGCTATCCTCGGAGTTCGAAGACTTCATCTTCCAACCCTTTCTCCCTAATCTCATAGGACTTCACATTCGTCCTAAGAGCTGATACCTCACCCTCTGAATGAAGAACCATCTCTTGAAGCCTAAACTTCTCAATCTTTAAGGAGTTAATTTGCTGCTTCAGCAAAGGGGCCTCGGATAGCCCCTCCTCGTAGCAACCAATGTAACCAGCCGCCTTCACTAAGTCTTCCTGAAGATGGGAGAGAACTTCTTTTCGATCTCGTTGGTGAACATGATGGCGAAAGGCAGTATTGCAGATACTGGACATGAACTCCTTGAAGTGAAAATTTGGAGCAAGAAGGGACAAGTTGGGGAACCCCTCCAAGAGCAAGAGGAAGGGTTTAGCTTGGGCTCAGGAGGAGGCCTCTGGCTTATTGGAGAAAACAGCTGGGTCGGCTCTTCGGGTTCTTTCCTCTTATGCCCAACCAGAGGAGAAGAAGACCAAGTAAAAGTCACCTCAGAATCCACATCTTTGCTTGCCGTCGGAGCAAAGGTAGAGGCCGAAGCTCAGTAGAAAGAGCGAAGGAGAGCCAAACTCTTGCGTGAAGACATCTCTGCGAGAAGAATAAAGCACATCAATACAGGAGAAGTTCATCGTCTGAGCAAGAAAAAAAATTATAAGTTCAAAGTTGGATCTATATACGACTTTGCGTCCCTCGTAGACATGTCAATAACCCTTTTCAGATTCACATAGTCAGGGTGTCTCCGCCAGGCTTTAGTAAAAAACTAGACAACTGATGCTTTCTCAAGGTAAGGCTCCGAGACCGATACGTTGGGGAGGAGTAGGAAGTTTTGCCAATAAAGTAGGAATAGCAGAACTCCCTTGGAAGAAAGAATAAAAGGGGACTTGCTACGCTTAGCCCGAATTTTGAAATATCGAGGCTTGAAGGAGTGGTAAGACTCCTTGTATATTTCAAAACATTTCTTGTTAACCACGGCTCGGAAAGAAACAAGGGCGGGTTTCCAATCTTTCCTCTGGAAGGTCATTAACATAAAAAAGGGAGAAGAACACTCGTTGTGGCAAGGGGATTCTGAGGAAGCTACAAATCATTTGGAACCCCTGAAAAATGGCCCATGAGTTGGGATGAAGTTGAGAAGGGGAAATGTTCATCCTATTAAATAATGAGACTTCAAAATCAGAGAAGGGAAGAGGAACCTTCAAACGGGATAATACCATGTCATACATCCATAAGAAGTCATCTTCCCCCTCATTGGGCTTACCATAGATCCTTTCCTCTATCCCCGGAAGCTTGATCTATGTGGCAGGAACCTAGTTCGGCATCAAGAAACACGGGGAAGTCCTTATAACTTTCAAGCATCCTCTCGTTCATGATACTCCGAACCCCCACTATTTTGGAAGAATAGCGATCCACCATATCTCAGTCTAAGGAGTCCAGTATCATGATCTTGTCCCCCATGTCTTACAAAGGGAACCACCACGAGAAACGCCTAAGGAAATGGGGGCAAAATTTTGAAATTAAAAAGCCGGAAATGAAAACAAAACCTAAAGGTGGTTCCCACTACCTACTAGAAGGATGTGCCACCCTGGGGTGACCACCCACGGTGGCGGCAGAAGCGGCGCCGCCACCAAGGCTCTAGAAAATCAATGACAAAAAAAACCTAGAAAAAGGGGGCAAAAGGAACAGAAATAATAAAACTAGAAGAATAGAGATTTTGCTTACTTGAGTAGGGAAACCATCTGGAGAAGGAGTGGTGGAGACCGGTAGAACACGGCAGTGGTAGGCAGTGGCAATAAGGAGAAAGAAAGTCTAAGAAGCAAAAAGTGTGAGAAGAGAGGAATGGAGGTTATTTATAGGAAGAAGAAGGGCAAAACCGTCTGAAGAAAACCAAACGCCTCGGTAACTGTCATGCCCCTCCACGTGTCACGTGATTACTGGAGAGAGGATGCATCGCGTCATGCAAAGGGACGCCTCCATCAAAGCTGACATGAGCACAGACTGAAGTCATGCAAAAAAAGCACGGAACAATCTAGGTTACAATCCGAACTCATTATGGGAGCAGTCCATATCTGTAACCAAGAGGCTAAGATCAGATAAAGGATATCAAAGGAGGTTCAGAAAGGGAATCCTGATGAACGGGGCTCAAAATCACGAGAAGATCATTCGTAGAACTCGCCAATCGGCCAGTCAGTGTCCGATGGCTGAGTTAGGGGCAACTGTTAACAGCAGAATTCCAGTATTCGGAATGAGGCCAAATTGCATCGGAATCCAGTGCCTTGCAGGAGTTCCTCGCCATCGACAGTCTGCAAGTAGGAGCTCCGAGAAGAACGATGACCCCAGATGAACCCCGGAACATGCCTCGGCAACTAGAAACACCGTGAACAGCGGGTGGAGTTCGATTGTACCTCAAGATGAGCTCAGACTCTGACACTTTCTAAAAGAGCCCCTAAAACTATTCACACTCCTTCTGTACTGGACAGCTCAGCCTTAAAATTACCATACATGGACATCCCCTCTTCATATAAATAGGAAATGAAAAGTGTAGCAGTGGCAGGTATTACTTATATTCTAACTATCATTTTCACAAACTTTCACTTATTTGGGCGTCGAAATTCCTTTTGCAAGTACCCACCCCGCTGTGAAGATCACCAGAGGAACCAACCAACGGAGCTTTGAATCCCCAGAATCCCTATTTTTGTTACGGTACGTAACAAGTATGTTTTTAATCTCTATAAATATAGAAAATTTTAGTTTTAATCCCCACAAAATTTTTATTCTGATTTTGGTTCAATTTTAAAAAATCAATTTTTTAGAAAAAATTGTAAGGATTAAAACTAAAATTTGCTATATTTATAGAGGAGTTTAATTTCTATATATTGATAGCATTGACAATGTAATTTTTTTTATATTATCATTCAATCAAATCATCTCATTTGTATGATTTTTCAAGTAATGGGTGTGAGACTCAACTACATTTACTAATTTTATAATACATGATTGAATAACAATATAAAAATAAAATTTTCAGTTTTTATAATAATTAAGTACATATTTAAAAATGTTTATTAGGATTAAAATCTAGAACGACTTGGACCAAAAACAAAGGGAAGAAAAGGAGAGACCAAAATTAAAGCAAAACTTTTAGAGGGACCAAAATTAAAACAACCTATATTTACAGAAATTAAAAATACATTTAAGCCAATTAAATAATAATTTTATTTATTAAATATTAAAGTGTTTAAATTTGAGCTCTTTGTATGGTTCTAAAAATAATGGACGACCAAGATTTTTCAAACAACCCACGGGATTGTATACTATTTGAAAAATATTAGGCATCCATTACTATTAGAAATATATGAAGAGCCCAAATTTAAAGATATTATTATTTAATAAATAAAAATATTAGATAAGTTATTTTTTTCAAAAGAAAAAGACACAGCTGACCTCCATTTTATCAGCCCTGTGGGATTTGACGGCACTACTCCCTACGTGTTTTACTATTTTCTTTTCGTATGTTGAAATAAACTTAAGTTTTATATCCTCACATATTGTTTTTTAATAAATATAATAAATTATTTCAAAATTAATTTTGATATACAATTTGTGTAAAATATTTTGCATAGACACTCTATTATATTTTATTGTCTCAGGTAAATTATCTAATTCAACTATTTATTACTTTAAAAATCATATAATTAAAAGTATATCATTTTTTTATCCCAAATAAAATTATATAATTGAATGATAATTTTAACTCTTTTACGTTTTCAATATATCAAGTTTTAAGTATTTTTTTTGTCTATATATATATATATAGCAAATTTTGATTTTAATCCCGACATAATTTTGATTTTGATTTTGATTGAAGTTTAAAAGATCAATTTTTTTAAAACAATTTTGGGGATTAAAACTAAAATTTGGTATTTTAACAGAGGAGTTTAATTTCTATATACCCTAGTGTTGACTGTATAAATTTTTTAATACTATCATCTAATTAAATTCTTTTTTGTATATTTTTTTAAGTAGTAGGTGTGAGACTCAAACACATTTAATGATTTGACAATATATAATTGAATAATAATATAAAAATAAAATTTTTAATATTTATAATGAATAATACATGTTTAAAAATATTTATTGGATCAAAATTTAGAATGCCATGGACCAAAAATAAAGTAAGAGAAAAAAAAAGAGGGACCAAAATCAAAGAAAAATTTTAGAGGGACCAAAATTAAAACAACCTATATTTACATACACTAAAAGCATATTTAAACCATTTAAATAATATTTTTATTTATTAAATAATGATATGTTTAAATCTAAGCTCGTGAAAAGTATCTAATAATAATGGAAGGCCAAGATATTTTAATCACATGCGTTTATCATTTAACGATATTGTATATCAAAATTAAATCTCTAAATAATTTATAATATCTATTGGAAAAAAAATGTCAAAGTATAAAACTTAACTTTCGGCTTGTGAAAATAAAAAAGTAATGTTTATTGTATAATAAAATTACATAATAAATATATATCACATACATTATTATCGCTAGCAACTTGACGGGGCACTACAATGCTCGTCGAGTTAGCATTTTTATTGGTGTTAGTTCGTGAAGATAAAAAAAAAAAATATGAGAATAAATCACTCCAATGTCAGTGCTTAGTACTTAACCAGACATATAAAGTCATATATTTCCTTTTATATATAGGAAAAGATATAAAATTTTAGCTTGTCCTGGTTAATCCCCCATAAAATATATGATTTTATATAAAATTATTTGATATCATATTTAATAGAATTAAATATTTTTTAATTTTTATATTCCTTATATTACACTAAAAAAGAGGTTGATTACATCAACAAAGAAAAAAATAGAGAAGTTGAGGGTAAATAAGATAATAATTAGTGGACTTAAAAAAACAAATTTCAATAGAGGATTCTTTTTTATTTTTATATTGCTTTTCTTACACTAAAAAATAGGCTGCTTACATGAACAAAAAAAATGGAGAAGTTGGGGATAAATCAAATAGTAGTTGGTGGACTTGAAAATAAATTTTAATAGAGTGAGGAGACACCAAAAGATGGTTACTCACTCTAGTCCTCTTTACTAATGTATAGATTACATGTAATAAGTTAGTAGAATAAATAAAAACCATTCATCACATCTAATAATAATAAGATATAATATGTATTTATTATATAATTTTATTATACATTAAACATTATTTAAAATAAAATAGTAAAACATGCAACGAAGTAGAGCCGCCAAGCATAGTATTAAAAATTGGTTCGGACTGACCGGTTCGACCGAAAAACCGGTGAGCCGGTCATGAAATGATCCGAGTTAGTATTTGGATCGGTCCCGCATTAGTGATTTATACTTTTACCACATTTATTAATGACCAAGTCGAATCACTGCGAGTTTTTTGTTTTTTTATTTTTTTGCTTCTTTGTTCTAAATGATGACTTTTTTCGAAACCTTAAAGAAAAACTAATTTGACTTATAGAGCAATGCAATAACTTTATTTGTATTGTCAAAACTTGTGAGTTTGTGTAAAACTTTGTGAATTTACTTGTATAATTATGTTTTGAACTTATCAATTGTGATTCGTGAATGTGAAATATGAATAATATTTTGGAATTTATGTTATTTATTTATACTTTTATATTTTGACCATTTAAAGAGTGTTAAATTGTTAATTAGTTATTATTTTATTATATTTTATTAAAAAAAATTTTGTATAAATTCAGTTCAACCAGTTTGATCGGTAATCCACCGATTGAACTAATGACCCAGTGACATGGTACCTCGATCGAGTCAATTACCAATCCGAGTCTAAAAAAAATGCCATCAAATGCTACTGGGCTAATAAAAAGGAGGTCGGCTGTGCATTTTTCGTTTTGGAAAAAGTAACTTAAGTAATATTTTTATTTATTGAAAAATAATGTGTTTAAATTTGAGCTCTTGACATTGATATGTTTCTAATACTAACGGACGGGAAAGATTTTTAAAACCTACCCCATCCTGTTTGCTCTCAACAGCAGAGGATCTCGATCCCGTATGCCCCTAGACATGGGGATACTTATCTTCGTTCAAGAAAGTCAAAAATGACGATTGGATAAGGTGAGTCGAACTTTCCACTAAAAATCACAAGTGGTTTATACTTTTACCGCATTTATTAATGACTGGGATGAATCACTGCAACTAATAAAAGGACACCAAAATTTTGAACAGGCGAAGCCACCGTAAAAGGTTCGCAGCATCACGACTTCAAGGGTGACTAGTTGACATCTTAATTTTCGTGTTCACGCGCAGCTAGTTTGAAGTTTCCGCAAAAGATGTGGTTTTACTTTGGATTTAATTTTAAGGATTTTATTGGAATACATTGTTTACACTTTGTTGGTATTTAACTATCTAATCTAATTATATAATAACATATCAATAAATTTAATTACTTTTTATTCATATCACTTGAAAAATTATACAAAATAAAATATTTAATTAGATGTTATAAAATTTTTTTACACTGTCAGTGTATCAAAATTAAACTCTAATTTTAATACATAAAAAATATAAAAACATTTTACAAGATCATTTAATTATTTAATATGACATCAGCAACTATCATTAACTTCTATAAAACAAATTATCATATAACTTACATTTCTACTCTTTGAAAAGATATGTAAAAAGGAGATATTTAATTGAATAAAAGAGAATGTTACATTGTCAATATATCAATATCAAACTCTTATTTTTTGTGTTTACAGATATCATATGTCAACATGATATATTTTCCAAATCTTTAGCTCTATTTGTAGAGTTTTACATGTTATTTTACACATATAACTTATCCATATAAATTTTACCCTATTCTTATCCCAAGAATACATTCTAAAAATATTTTTTTCCTGCATAGAGTCTTAACCACAAGATACGCTTTTAATGAATTTTAAATTTTAAAACTACATATATCTACTAATGAAGGTAAGGGCAACTGGGTAAACTTTGACTCATATACTGCACCATGTACTTGATCGCGAGTACTCATTAGGGGGGGTGAAGTTACCTACACACCAGATCATAGAGGAATGCGCTGGAGGCATCTTCGATCCAAACTCCACGTCCACGTACGATGATGGTATATATATATATATATATATTTAATCAATTTGACTGATAATTTATATTATATTATATTGATGATTAAATATATCAAATTTCAGATAAATTGGACAACAATTATTTTGTAATATATTAATCGATATTTACTTGTATTTTCAAAACCATGTTATCCATAAAAAAAATGAACTAATAAACTACCAAATCATTTTCAAATTATATGAGACTTTATATACTTGATCTATTTGGTAATAATTTTAAATTTAACGATTGAATTGATGTAATTATTTCATGGAGTAAATAGATCCCCACTTTTATGTATATATAAGGTGAAGTGGTGAGAGGTTGCAGTGAAATACGTGTCTTAGTCAAGTGGTGTGAGGCCCTTTAAATTGGCCGCTCTGAGCTAGAAGATCTTGATTAATTTCCTTACTTCAATGGAGATTCTGTCTGCTTCAATGCATGCACTATCATAACTTAAATAATAGAGCTTGTTTATAATGCATTAAGCTCCATGAAACAAGTTCAATAATGTGTAAGCTCCAATATCCTTAAGAAACCATGTTAAAGTTTTGTTCGATTCTGGATGCAACCTTTGTGCTTTGAATGACACCAAACTAGTCCCTTAAAAACTAAATTTTGTTAGGACTAATGATTTATCTGTTCGGTACTAGAGTTACAAAATAGATCAACATAGCTAAAAATATAGTTGAGTGAATCGGAACTGACACAAAATATTTATATGGAAAACTCCCTAATAATGAGAGAAAAACCACGGGCAAGATCGAGAAAGATTTTTACTATATGGAAGATAAAATTACATCTTTCTCTAAATATAAGGAGAGAATAATAATATCTTCTCTTATACTAGGAGAATACATATCTCTCTATAAAAATAGGAGAAACTCTCAGAACACATTGTATATATTTATTTGATCCTCTCCATTACTTGTGATGCAAAAACCATTGCGGGAGCTCTCTATTTATAGAGGCTTTGGGAGTTACTGTGCATTGATTGCATAGTAACTTCCCGTGAATTCAAAGTTCACATGCAAAAGTTACTGTATGTGCATAGTAACTTACACAGTAACTCTCGTGAAATGATGCCTCCTTTCTTGACTTTTTTTTCTTTTTTTTCTTTTTTTTCCTTTCACTTACTTTCTCTCTCTCATAAGTGGTTTTACGCCACTAACAATCTCTCACTTAAAGCCACTTTGGTGAGCTTTCAAAATCTTTTTTCATCTTGTCAGTTTTCTGCTACTCACGTTTCTGATAGGCCATAGGAAGATCGACACCATTTGAACTTGTCAGTGTTGATCGGCTTTGTCATGACATCTGCTAGGTTATCTTTCGTGTGAATCTTCAACATGTCCACATTCTCTTCTTCTACTACTTTTCAAACAAAGTGATATTGAGCTCCTATGTGCTTTATCCTGGAATGAAAGGCTGGATTCCTTGCAATGTGCAAGGCACTCTGACTGTCACAATACATAGTAATCTTTGATTGTTTGTGCCTGAGTTCCTCTATTAACCTTTGAATCCAACTAGCTTCCTTGCAAGCTTGTGTAGTTGCCATATATTCAACTTTTGTAGTAGACAGAGCTACAACAGTCTATAACTTGAATAACCAGCTCACAGCTCCACTTGCAAGGGTGAACACATAACCTGTAGTAGATTTTCTTTTATTAAGATCACTTGTAAAATCTGAATCAACGTATCCTCTGACAATGAACTCTGATCCTCCAAAACATAGTGCAGCACCTGAGGTTCCTTTAATGTATCTCAGGATCCTCTTCATAGCATTCCAATGCTCATTTCCTGGATCTGCCATAAACCGACTGACCACACCAACTGCTTGAGCAATATCAGGCCTAGTACAACTCATGGCGTACATAAGGTTTCCCACCGTTGATGCATACGGTACTCGAGATATTTCCATCCTCTCCACTTCACTGCTAGGACACATACCTGAGGATAATTTGTAATTAACAGGAAGTGGCGTTAAAACTGGCTTACAATCTTGCATGTTGAAACGCCGCAAGATTTTCATTAAATAATTCTTTTGTGAAAGCCAAATCTTCCTATCCTTTCTGTCTCGATGAATTTGCATCCCTGAAATCTTGTTTGCGGGTCCCAAGTCCTTCATATCAAACTCCCTAGCCAACTGTGCCTTCAACTCTTGGATTCGATCTTTGTTGGCGCTTATCACCAACATGTCATCCACTACAACAACAGAATGATGAAAACATTGTTACCAAACCTCTTGTAGTATGTACAATGGTTTGAACTTAGTCTATTGTGTCCGAGGCAAATTATGAAGGAATCAAATCTCCTATATCAACACCTTGGCGCATGCTTTAGATCGTACAGAGATTTGGTCAACCTACAAACCAAGTTTTCTTTTCCTTTTTCCTCAAAACCTTCTGGTTGGAGCATATAAATCTCCTCTTCAAGTTCTCCATGAAGAAAAGCAGTTTTCACATCTAACTACTCAAGATGTAAATTAAATGCAGCACATATAGCCAGCACTACTCTGATAGTGGTAAGTCTGACAACTGAAGAAAATATCTCATTGAAATCAATACCTTCCTTCTGAGCAAATCCTTTTACCACCAATCTTGCACGATATTGTTCCACTCGATCATTGCCATCTTGTTTGATCTTATAGACCCATTTGTTGCTAATGGTTGGCTTTTTGACTTTTGGAAGTGCAACAAGTTCCCATGTTTTGTTCCTATGCAAGGCCTCCATTTCTTCCTGCATTGCTACCATCCACAGAGATGTATCTGAACTACTCAAAGCCTCCTGAAAGTTGATGGATCTCCTTCTTCTATTAGAAGACAGAATGAATCGTGAGTTGCCATAACATAGTTTAAATGCCATGCTGGTGGCTTTGTCTCGCGTGTTGATTGCCTAACTTCTGTATCATTGGCTACTTCTGGTACTTATTCATCATGCTTTGGTTCTGCTTTAGAATCTTTTTCTCCAAATATCTGAACTATAGTTAGCTCCCTAACAGTGCTGTCATTTTTTTACTCACTTTGCAGTTCATTTTTTGCAAATATAACATCCCTATTTACAATAACCTTGTGGGCAGTGGGATCCCACAAGCGATACCCCTTTACACCATCAACATAACCTAAGAATATACATTTTTTGGACTTCGAACCCAACTTTGTTCTTTCTTGGGTGTTGTACATCACATATGCTAGACATCCAAACACTTGCAGAGAAGAATAATCTGCTAGCCTGCCATTCAACATCTCAATTGGAGTCTTTAAACCAATTGCGGTTGATAGTGACCGATCAATTATGTAACAGGCAGTTTTGACTGCTTTAGCCAAGAAAGACTTGGCTAAACCTGCTGTTCTCAGCATTGCTCTTGCTCTTTTTAGGAGAGTCCTGTTCATCCGCTCTGCTACACCATTTTGTTGAGGTGTATGTGCAACTATGAATTGCCTTTAAATACCCTCATGCTTGCAAAATGCTAGAAAATCTTCATCCGTATATTCCTCTCCATTGTCTGTCCTTAAATACTTAATCCTCTTTCCAGATTCAAGTTCCACTCTTGCTTTGAAGTCTTTGAATATTGGAAACACATCTAACTTCTTAATTGGGTGCACCCATAGTCTCCGGGAGTAATCATCAATAAAGAATACAAAATATTTTGCTCCTCCTAGGGACATTTCTGATGACTCCCACATATCAAAATGAATCAAGTCTAGAATGTACTTACTCCGAGCAGTTGATCTACCAAACTTCAATCTATGCTGCTTGCTTGTAACACAGTGCTCAGAAAATGGTAATTCACCGATTTGAGCCCAAAAATGAGATTACATTCTGCAGGAACCTTCAAACCACGTTCCGACATAAGGCCTAGTTTGTGGTGCCACATCATCGTCGTTTCTTCTTAACTTGCTGATGCAACTGATGCATCTGCTTCCTGCAACGTATCTCCTTGAAGCTTGTATAGATTTGCCGTGGTCTTTTCTGCTTTCATTACCACAAGAGCACCTTTAACAACTTTCAAAATCCTACCCTCAATATGGGTCTTGCACCTGAGGTCATCTAGTTGCCCAATAGACATCATATTCTTCTTCAAGCCCTTCACGTGTCGCACTTCTTGAATTGTATGAATGGCACCATCAAATATTTTTATTTTGACAGTACCAACACCAGCAATTTCTAAGGTATGATTATCTCCCATGAACACAGATCCTTCCGAGACAGGTTCATAGCTGTAAAACCAGTCACGGTGTGGAGTCATGTGCCATATTGCTCCTAAATCCATGATCCAAATATCAGTGAGCAGTTTACCGCCTTTAGAACTAATTGCTACTTTGCTGTACAGGATTTCTCCATCATCAAAAGTATTCGCAACACATCTTGAGAGGTTGATGCTTCTGGAGCTTTATCTGTATTCTTCTTTTTATACCAACAATCTTTCTTCAAATGCCCTCTCATGCCACATTGGTAGCATTTGAAGTTCTTCCTTCTTCTTGACTTTGATCTACTCCGATCATGGTTCCCACTGGAGTAACGTTCCATTGATCTCCCTCTCATCACCAACAATGCCTCTACTTGCTTTGAGCTTTCCAATCTATCTTCCTTATTCTTACACCTGGATTCTTCTTCAAGAATAGCACCGGCAATATCATCAAAGGATAGATAGTTGGCAGTATTATTATTTGTGATGTTGATGATGAGTTGATCATATAAATCAGGTAAACCTTGAAATAGAAGCTCCGCACGTTTTTTCTCTACTGTTTTATAATCTGATGCTATGAGCTAGGAGAATAAGGTATTCAGATTGTTGATGTGGTCTGTCACTGATGTGGACTTACTTATCCGAAGAGTATAAAGCCTCATCTTTAGAAATATTCTATTGTGAAGTGACTTGACCTCGTACAGTTTGACAAGAGCATCCCAAATTTCTTTTACTATGTTCTTTTCTGCAACACTGGACAATACTGAATCTACCATTGCAAGATGCAGATTGGCAATAGCATTATCATCCATCTTCTTCCACTATTCATTAGTAATATCAGCAAGTCTGCCTTCAATTGCTAGTAAGCAATTGTCTTTTCTCAAGATTGCCTTTATTTTCAATTTCCACAAGGAAAAATTACTCCTATTAAACTTCTCAATCTCAAATTTCGCTGCCATGATGTTTACCATGATCTATTTCTCTACTAGACTAGTCACTTTTTTTTACTATGTATAGTACCATATATGTAAATAGTACCATATACATGAATATTATCCATATACGTGAATACTATCATATATTTATACTGTATATGGAACAAATCCAGTATATGTTAACAATATTGTAAAATATACAACTACACATATAAATAGTGACCGAAAGTAGTAACCCGCAGTGGACTATAACCAATGGCTATGATAATCACCAGGAAAAAATTCTTTTCTGATGTAGAAGATCAAACTAAGCTGCAACCACAGAGCATACTAAAAATAAAATCCCATCGAACCAAAGCTCTAATACCATTGTTGGGTACCAGAGTTATGAAATAGATCAATGCAGCTAAAAATAGAGTTGAGGGAATTTGAATTGACACAAAATATTTACATGGAAAACCCCCTAATGATGAGGGACCACGGGCAAGACTGAAAAAGATTTTTACTATGTGGAAGATAAAATTACACCTCTCTCTAAATATAAGGAGAGAACAATAACACCATCTCTTATACTAGGAGAATATACATCTCTCTATAAAAATAGGAGAAACTCTCAGAACACACTGTATATATTTGTTTGATACTCTCTGTTACTTGTGATGCAAGAACCATTGTGGGAGCTCTCTATCTATAGGCTCTGGGAGTTACTATGCATTGATTGCACAATAACTTCCCATGAATTCAAAGTTCACATGCAAAATTTACTGTATATGTATAGTAACTTGCACAGTAACTCTGGTTAAATAATGCCTCCTTTCTTGACTTTTTTTTTTCTTTCACTCACTTTTTCTCTCTCACAAGTGGCTTTACGCCATTAACATTATCTAGTGTTGTGATACACACAAAAATAATCTTGTCAAGCGATACAACCAACTTAAAATGATGTTTTTTTTTAATTTCTGAATGTGTTTCTAAGTTATGACGAACATATTCAAACAGGAACACATTGAGAAAGTTAAATTTTTGGAGAAACAAGTCTTATCATTGTCAAAAAGAAGATTCAAATCCATCAAAAATTGGATCTACCATAAGAAGGGCTGATCATTGCATTAGAAAGAAGACTCCATTCAGAAAGAACGACTTTTCTTTAGAGGAGGACATATCAGAAGGAAGCATTAGATCAGATAAAAATATTGTCTTAATAATCACGCATTAGAAGGAACACTTATTAGAAAGCTTCGCTTAACTATGTTTGAAGCTCTGATCATCATGCAAACATTTGCAAACTTCTTCTAGAAGCTTATTTCAAATGTGAGACATCATTGTGAAGGTACACCACTACAGTATACAACTATTCATGAAACATTATTTCTGATGTCCTTGTGTATAGAAAAAAGAAGATTTTTTCCCTTATCTTGCCAGGTGTAAGATGAATATTTTCTATTTAGGGTCTAACCTCTATTTCACAACAACAATCTCTTGAAGATGGCTATATATATATGGTTGGATAGTAAGGAAAAAAAGAATAAGAGAATGCACGCTGTTGATGAAACCCTATAAAATTATTCTTTATTATTTTTCATTCTTTCTATACAAAAAATGAAGTGTCTATCTTAGAACTTGGAGGAAAAAAAATCCTTTGTATTGTGTTTATTCATATCCTTTTTGAGAGATTTAGAGAAGTCGCTCAACTAAGTACTTCATAGAGAAATCCATAAAACATTTGAGTGTTGATTCCATTGAGTGCTCCCAAATACAAACCTTCAATACATTTATTGTAACTTGACCCAGTAGTGGTGTGTAAGGTAGCTTGAAAAAGCTATTTAAAACAATACCCATTGTTATTAGCTTAAAAAAGCTAGTCAAAGAACAATTGGTTGTAAGCCTGGATATAGGCTTGAATAATATTACTCAGTTAGTGAAAATCTCAAAGGTTTTGTGGGGACTGGATATAGCTTATGGTTTAGTCAAACCAAGATAAACTCTTTGTATGCTTTCTCTTTACCCTTCATCTCTTAAGTTTTTGTTCGTATTTATATCGTTTTATTGTTTTCTGTCTACATTCCTTTGGTATTTGTTTACGTGCACCATAAGGTTACTTACTCCATAATGTTATTTTTCTAAACTAACTTACTCTTCCATACCCTAAGTTTCTAATACTGGAGAGATCTTATTTAAAGTTGTTTAGGTCAGAACAAGCTTTTAAAGATCGCAATATTCAACTTCCTTTCTCATGATTTTTCAACTTTCAATTAGCATTAGAGCTAGCCTCTTGGGTTGAGCTTGCTAAAGGATATTGCAAAGGAAAAAGATCTAAAAGGATGGCAAATATCTCGCATATTGTTAAAGGGCACTCCATAAACAAACCTTAATATTTCAATAGAGAAGACTATTCGTATTAGAAGGAAAGAATCAAAGTCTCAATCGAGCCTACAAGTATCAATATGTGGGACATTATTGAGAATGGTGATTATGTAACCACTATTGATGTAATACCCCGATTATAAACATTCCATAGAAATTAAGAAAAAACCTCTACCATTTCCAATTATGCCAGGTGGAAACCGGAATGCAAGTTTTCAAATACAACTTTAACCCCAGGTTGTCAAATGTGATTCATGTTTAATATTTTATACGAATGTTGAGCTACAGATGTCTAATTGATGTGATTTTTGTCGTATTAGAAAGTTAAATTAATTCTCTAGAAGTTCTATTTCTAGCCCCAATGTCAAATTCCAATCCTATTACGAAATACCAGCGAATTAAGTCACATTTCAAAAACAAAAAGAAAAATAGTGAAAGTGGCATGTCAACGCTTCTGTAGCACTCTTTACTTGAGTTGTGCACATAGAAGAAACGCCTAACATCCTTTTTCTTTTTAGACTAAAACCCTAATTTAGTTCCTCATATTTATAGTAGGGAAGAAATTAGTCCCCCTGAGTTTCAAAATTCTTATATTAGTCCCTTCGTCAAATTGTTATCTAACTCGTGTCATATTAACTTACTTACATGTATTGTTAACTTATTTAGGTGTACTACTGATTTTCATAGTAGGTCCTAACTTGCCTCATTCCTCTAAACAAAGTCGTTTAGATCTTCTTCTTCATCTTCTTTTTTACTACAACTCTCTACTTAGAAGAAATATGTTGACTTTAAGTTGTCTTTTGTTCTATGTAGAATAGAGGAATGAAGCAAATTAAGACTCACCTTAAAAATTAACAGTATACATAAGCTGGTTAACAGAACACGTGGATATTTTCGTTAACTATTTAGATGATAATTCAATTGAAGGACTAACTTGTCCTCATTTGTGAAATTTGAGGAACTAGTATGACATTTTTCAAATATGAGGAATTAATTTGTCCTCCACTATGAATCTAAGGGACTAAATTGGGGTTTTAGTGTCTTTTTTTTTTGTATCCCTAGCATATATTTAACACATTATAACACCCTCAAATATTTTCCCAAGAACCCCAGCCTCCCCAAGATTTTTTCCATGGAAAAAAAATGCAATTTTTCTCAATCTTTGATTAATCTCTTCCGATAAGCAATCTCACCCTTAGTCAGATATGAATTACGAGTTTAGCCAAACTTTAAGCTTTTGCAATATGGTTTTCTCTTTTCATTCTATTTGAAATCGTTCCTAATCCTTATTCCATAATTCCATGGTAGTTGAGAATATTATTCCTTTTCCTCAGGATTATATAGGCTTTAGCCAAATGCACTTGGCAACAAATGGTGAGTGGGTAGTTACTCATGGGCAAATTTTGGTCATTAATTTTATTTTAGAAAAATATCGTGATATTATTAGGAGCATGAAAACCCCAGGATAGATGCTAATTTATCTGTTACCATGAAAGTTTTGATTCCTGAAAATCACATAAGACCATGTTTACTGTGTGTATGCTTAATTGTACTTGTTTATACAATTAAGAAAATTGGAACCTGTTTCCATGAGGGTTCAAGGCACAGAAAATTTTTATTTATTTTTATTAAATATGAATATCTGATAATTATGGAATTTATACATGTGAAAGATAAAGTTGTATCACTACAAGAAAAGCGCGTGTAACTGAGGGTTTTACCAATGGGTTTTTCGACGAGAAAGAATTTTACCGACAGGTACAGGTGTCGCAACCGGGATCGCGACGGGGACGGCGAAAAAGAGAAAAATTTATATTGAGATTATGGAGTCGCCACCAAGTTTATTTAAAATTGGAAAAACCCATTTTTTAAAGAATAGTCTTTGAAACCAGTTTGAGTTCGGGAGTCGGTTATGTATAGGGAAGGGCAGGAATTTAATCCCACGCACCCTAGTACACCCGTCCTTGGACGGTACCTTTAATTAACTGTGCAAATTAAATAAATAACCTTTTTCAAACATTTATTTTCTGTTTCAAGACAATTAAAAGGAATTTATTTTTCTTAAAAGAAAAAAAAAATTTTAGTGCACCGAACTGTTACAATTCAGATGTCCTAAAAATGAGTTAACTAGTCGTCACGACTAAGTTAACTGTTCTTTATTTGAAACGAAGCATTTGACAATAAGCATATAATTTTTTAAAAAAAGAATTGTTCTAAATAATAAATACTTGCAAATAGAATCTAAAAAAGAAGCGAAGATTTATTTTTTTGGTGTTTTTGTAAAAAGAAAATATAAAAACCTTATGAGAGATATTTGGAATATCAAATTGTCACAACTCAGATATCCAAATATCAAGTTAACAAGCCGTCACGGATAAATTAACCTTATTATTTGATTAAGAAATTTACTAAATAAATGAGCAAAAATAAATTGAAAATAAATATATAAATTATAAATATTTACAAATAAGAGGAAAAGAAGAAAATTATTTTTTATGTATTTTTATAAATTAATAGAAACAAATATAAAAGAGAACAAATATTTTTGAGGAAATTTTCGAATCATTAAGCTGTCACAACTCAAATGTTCGAAATATCGAGTTAACAAGCCGTCACGGCTAAATTAACTCTTTATCTACAATAACAAAAGTTAAATAAAATATTTTGAAATAAAATTTAGGAAAAAGAAATTTATAAATAAAACAAGATACACAAATAGTATAGAAAAATGTTAGAAAAATTATTTACAAATAAATTAAGTGGTGGAAAGTTAATTTTGAAAAAAGAATTTTAGAATATTAAGCTGTCACAACTAAAATATTCTAAAACATAAAGTTAACAAACCGTCGCGGTCAAATTAACTCTATTTTTAAAACAGACTTTGAATATCAAGCCGTCGCAGTTAAAATATTCTGAAACATGAGATTAACAAACCGTCTCGGCTCAATTACCCTCCTTTTTTTTTGATATAATTCATCAATTAATTAAGTAGATAAATTCCAATAAAACACTCAAGTACTTATTTTGAATCCAAAATTGATAAAACTTCTCTTTTTTAGACAAAATTCTAATTTTAACGGGAACCTACAAAGTTAAACACAATTAACTTAAATAAAACATATAAACATATAAAATAATTATACCAAGAGAAAAAAAAATAATTCATGACCTAATTACACACAAAACGCATAATCATATAAAATAACAAAACTAAATAAGTAATTCACAAATGCAAATACACAAAATATGTACAATAATTAAACTAGAAATGTAAAATATTACAATTCACAATTAATTTTAATTGAAACACATAAACACAGAATATTTAAACTAAAAAAGTAAAATAAACACAATTAAGCAATTAATTCAACCAACATATATAAATAAAATAATAAAAATAAAATTAACTCGTAAACATAAATGTAAACATACTACAAAACATATAAAAATAATTAAACTAAGAAAACAAAGGTCCTAATTACTATTTTTCTCTCTTTTTCAGTTAATAGAAACATTAACATTAAATTCACCCAAAATAATAAAATGAAATTAAATTGAATCACTTGTTTTTGTTTCTTTCTTTTTTTAATTAATTTACCTAATTTCATTCAAATAAAAATAAAAGAAAATATATTACAAATTCTCTTCTTTTTTTCATCGAAATATCGAAATAAAAATAAATAAAAGAACACATATTATAAATTCTCTTCTCCCTTTTTTTTTTATCAAAATATCGAAATACTTATTACAAACCCAAAGTAAAAAAAAAACTTTTATTTAGACCTAAACTAAAATGAAATAAAAACTAATCAAGTAAACAAAATCAAAAATCTAAATCATCAAAAAAAAACAGCCTTAATTTAAGAATATAGACAAATAAATAAAATAACTAGTATATACAAATTTCAAATAAAATTTATTATCATATATTTTTTTTGAGATACCCTTTTTTAAAAGAAACACCCATATATAAATTTAAACTAACTCTCCACCTTAGTCTAACATGCAAAATTCAAATCCACATAGTTAACACATACATATACTTGAATAGAAATAAAATAATAATAATAATAAAAAAAAATCTCTCTCTCTCCACACTCACAGACACACGTCTCTCTCTTTTCCTTTTTTATCAAAACACAATTCTCTCTGTCACGCACATGCACCTGACACGCACACACAGCACTCACTCTCATTCACATTTTCTCACCATTTACCCTCTTCCCCTCCCTCTCTCTGCACATACACACCAAAAAAGAAAGAAATACGGTCAAAAAGGAAAGAAAGAAACAAGACGCCATGAAAGGGAAGAGGGGGTGGATGGCTGAGATTGTGGCGGTGGTCTCGGTGTTGGGGGCTTGCTGGTGCTCGGAGGTTCATCGAAGAGGGAGAACAAGGGGGGCTGAGATGGGGCAAAAGGGTATGGTTGCGCGATGTGCTCATGGGGACGCGACCCACCGCGGCTTCTTGCGGCGGCGCGAAGAAAGGGAGGCTGTTATTCGTATGGCCGAGATGAAGGAAATCTGGGCAATGGTTGACGGAGGGAGTCCGAGGGAGGAGGTCGCGGATGTTGCGGACTAAGGTGAGGAGTTCTACGGTGGCGCGAAGAGAGGAGCTTGATGGCTGAGGAAAGGTTGAGTTCCGCGAGGTTTTCCATCAGTGGAAAGGACAGATCTGAGCTCGTGCGGCCATGATGGAGGTGCAGTTGTGAAGACGGGTTCCTGAAGGAGGAGGTGCGGTAGTGGCGGACCAAGGCGATGGCTGCGGCGTTGGACAAAGGAGGGGAAGGAGTTTGTGGCGGCATGCTGGTTTTGGACCGGTGACACCGTGAGCAGTGCCGATCTGGTGGCGGCTTGAAGGTGGAGACTGGTTGTGGTGGAGTTGAGGGGGAGGAACCAGTGGCGGCCATGGAAGGTTGGTGTTTGAGGCTGGCCATGGTGCTTCAGTGGGTGAAGGTGATGATGATGGGTTGAAGGGTGGTTGTATGGCCGAGGAAGATAAGGCTGATGGGTTGAAGGAGAAGGGAAGTGGCAGTGATGTTGTTTGGTGGTGGTGCCGCCACCATGGAGCTTGGAATATAGCCGAGGAAGGTGAGGGGTGGAGGAGAGATCATGGTGGTTGTGGGTGGTTGTATGGCCGATGTTTAAAGAGGAAATGGAAGAGGAGATGATGATACATGGAGGCTGCAGTGGTGGTGGCTAAAACCGCCGCGGCCCCTCTCTTTTCCTTTCTCTTTTAAAATTTTCTTGCCAATTCTGATTCCGTTATTGTTGGTGAACTGATGAATTTACCTTGTTACTGAGTTCTCTCTTCTGGAATTGTTGCTGGATGCTTCTTTGCAGGTTCTCAAAATTGGTGTTCTGATGTTTTTAGTTCTCTGGAATTTTTTTTTGTTGATGATTATTCCCTGATGATCTGCCCCTCCATAGCTATATTGTTCTCTTTGCATTTTGCCAATTCTGCCGAAAGGGGAACCAAAAATTCAGGGACATCATCATTTGGTTTTTGATTTTTCCTGCTTTTCTCGTCTCTATGCTTCACGAGCTTGCTTCGGGGGAGTAAAGAGAAAAGGAACCCGTGAAGAGAGGAGAGGAGCTTGAACAGAGGAGCCCGTGATTCCCCCCTTTTTTTATTTGTTTTTATTTTTATTTTTGAGTGCAAACGGGCCAGAAAGAAAGATATAACAAATTGAGCCAAAACACAAATGAAAGCAAAATTTGTTTGGGTACCAGGCTTAGAAGAACTAGGCCAAAATAAAAAAAAAAACTCTTTTTTTTTTATTTTTTCAATTGGGCCGAATAAAATTGGGTATTCACAACAGGCCATCAATTTTTTGGCTGTTGATCAATTATTACTAATGGGTTACTGTTTATAGCCGGTAATTTTTGAAGGGTTTACTGATAGATAAAAAAATAAAAACCAATCAGTACAATTAGATTAAAAGCGTCACGGGTGGCGTCAAGAAATTAATATTACCGACGGACGTTTCTAATATTACCGACGGCAGACTTAAAATAATAATAAAAAATTATTTATATTACTGACTAACTTACCAACGGGTGATTGTTTTTTAAAATTATTTTAATTAACCAAATAATTATTTTACCGACGATTATACCCGTCGGTAATAGTTTTCATAATTTTTTTTTGGTTTAGTGCCATTGCGATTTACCTATATAGGCTATGGATCGCATTAATTTTTTTTATATAATAATTCAATTATCAATTGAAATGATATAAAGTGAAAAATTATAAAATAACTGTGAAGTTAACAAACTAATACCATAAGAAAACAAAGTATCAGAAGTAAAATAAAAAGAGAAAAAATCAAAAATCTATACAAGGGGTAATAGATGAGTAAAGTATCAAAAATAAAAATCTAGCTAAAGTCCTGCTGGTCGTTAGCGTCGTCGACGCCATCATCATCATTAGACCCAACTGAGTCATCCGTAGCATCAAAAGGAGAGGAGCCCTAGCATTGGAAGGAAAAAGAATCTGTGGTGACATCTTACCGAAGCTAGAAAATCCTGAAGCCTACATCTCCCTGAAGAAGGCCATAAGATCAACGGTGACCTTCTGCTGCATCTTCTACTACATCTTTCTGAACTTGATCTTCTTTTTCTTGGCCTTCTCCCACTACTGCCCCTCCATGGACAACTTAAGCTGTTGTACCTCCCTCAGCTCTTGCTCCACTGCAGCTCGACCTGCTGCCTACTCCTATAGCTACTGCTATTGGATGAGTTGTGTCTGCTGCTAGAGCTCCTAGTTTAGAGCATGCACATGCTTTCTTAGGGCATCATCTTCAGTAGCAACCCGGTGGCAAAGGATGAGGATCTACCGTCAGGGTAGTACCTCATCCCGTATATGTGACCCTTGTATGGGCTGCCGACCACCTATGTGCATACATCCTCCTCATTTGGAGGAGGAGGAATATCAGCATCTAGCCTAGTGTCAACTATCTGGGTCTGATACTGGGTTTGCACCTGCTCCTACAGATCTGTGAACTCGAACTACAAAAGAGAAAAGATAAAAAAAAATTGTAAGCAATAATTAAGACATAAATGGAAAAAGTAATAAAAATAAAGTAAAAAGATAACTGAAGTAAAACTTATGTAAGTGACCTCGGAGCAAAGATCTACCCCGACCTCTTCGAAATACTGTCCTACTACACCCTTTCGGATGTAGGTCTCTCTAAAGAGCTTTCCCTGGGTCGGAGGACGGTTTAACTCCCTCGATTGCACAGATATCCACAAGAAATAAAGTCATAAAAACATAGTAATTACCTCAATTCAAATGTAACAAGCCAACACTTAAAGACTTACTAGATGCTTTCAAGTACCCTCCTGGGTGCTCGAGCCATCGGTATGCAATGACTCGCCTTTCTGGGATGTCCGATTTGTCCTCCCCTCTCTGACCTATTCTTGAAGGTCGGGTTGGAGGCCCAATGGCACTGCAACTCGCCATAGGTGGCATCACTCAACCACGAGCGATCCATGTGTCCCTTACGAACATCATGTATTATGTCTCATAAGCGCTTGGAGGACCTAATCCTCCAAGCCCTCTTAACGGCGGGCTCATGCTCGTGCAGAATATAAAATTTCCTTTGCATGCACAGAAATAAAACATATTACTAATCATGAGCATATAAATAAATAATATAAATATATATAAATTAACAAAGGTGAATAGTTCATTTTGATTATCTTCTACTCCCATTACCACGCCTTCTTGATATCAAATAAGGATGTTAGTAAAGGTGGGCCACGGACAGTTATACAACATCTGTATAACCTTCGTGATCCTATGGTGAGCCTCAGCAAACAGGTCAAAACTGCTATAAAAATATAAACAATTTAAATATCATATATAATGCAAAATTAGAACGTAATAGAACGCTTGTACAAGAACTTACCTATCTTTACCGTCCAGCCTAATCTGCCAAAAAGGTCTATCGTCAAGCCCAAGTGGCTTACCATCTGCCCCGAAGGGTCTCCCATCTCCCATCTAGGTGTCGAGTCTGTGACCTATCCGAGAATGCAGGAGTGTGGTGAGATGCGGGGCTAGGAGTCAAGGCAGTGGTAGGGCTGGGGGAAGGGTCAGTACTATGGATGGGTTGTGAATAGGATTAAGGGGGAGGTGGGGGGCCAGTGTACCCAGGAGTAGACATCATCCTAAAGGGAGAGGTGGTGGTCGCAAAGACGGAGGTGGAGGTGGTGGAAGGGACAGTTGCAGAAGTGGTGGGAAGGGTGGTAGTAGGGGTGATGGGAGGGGTGCTGCCGGAGGCGGCGGGAGGGGTAGAACTGGAAGGGGTGGTGAGTAAACCGATCTTCCAAGGTCGGCCTCTGCCTTTACCAGCCATATGGAAACAATTAAAAGAGGCAACAAAAAAAAAGCATAAATTACACCAAAAAATTCCAAATAATTTTATAACAATATTGCACATAATATTAGACACCTTAGTTGTTCTGAAAGTTCAGGACTGTTTTCATCATTACTTTGTTGTTGGTCATTATCCGAGTCATCACCATTACTATCACTTAGTTCATCTTCGTGATTTCTCATTGTGTGATTACTTGTACATTTAATTATGTCAACTTTCCCAGTTGTTAATGGAAAAGGATATTCAGGATTGTCTCCATCGACTACTGCCCTTGAGGGGGGTGGATCGTCCACCTGATAAGCATCTTCAACATTATCCTCTTCGATTTCAATCGTACCTCTTGGTTTTATCTTGTTCATAACCCTCCAATATGACCTACTTTTCCAGTAGCAGTCAATCTTTTTTTCCTTCAACCTAAGTTTAGAAACTAATTTTAGCTTGATAAAAATCTTTTGAAATTACATCAGGATTCGGACTTAGCTCACTTATTAGTGTAGTTCACTGATCGAAAAAACTCTGGCTTTGGTTCCCTTCTAACTTAATGCTCAACATCCGAACTGCTAATGATAACTCGAAGTGCATGCAATCCTCCCATAAAGGTTGATTAATAGCCTCTACGAGACTATAAAACCTAGCAACACCTTGGTTGAGCTCCTCGAATGAAGGCTGCAAATAATGAGCTGCAAATTCAGGACAAACAACATTAAAAGCCATCTTTTGATATCTAACCAGGTTATCCTCCCACAGCATATTACCTACATCATATTGGCCCATATGGATCCCACCAGAATTACTTCCAATCTGAAACATACCTACTTGATTCCATACATCATAGTTGTAAAACCCAGATCGGACCGGTCAGGTTAAATCGAAAATCGGTGAACTAGCCACTTGACCAGTCCGGTTCATCAATTGGACCGGATCTGCATTTGACTCGGTCAAAGCAGATCAAACCCGGTCAAAACTGGGGTGGACCGGTCGGCCAACCAAAGGTCGAACCAATTTTTGACCTGCGGACAAGGAGCACTACGAAATTAATGAGTGAACTCAAAAATTGCCAATGTGTGATTGGAACCTTATCAAGCTTGGAGGAAGGCGCACCCATCAACCACTGGACTAACTTTGCTCTTGTTATATAAGGTGACAAGAGTTATATATATTACATACTTTTGCACACAAGAAAGTAATTATTAAAACCAATATTCCAACGCTGGAGGATTCGAACCCTTTATGAGGAAGTTAAAATTGCAAGTACCAACCACTGGACCAATTTGATTCTTCTTACATGAAGTGACAAGAATTATATATATTACATATTTTAATTAAATTCAGCTCAATCGGTTTGACCAGTCACCCACCAGTTGAACCAGTGGCCTAGTGACCTGGTGCCTCGACCAGGTCGATCACCGGTCTGAGTTTAATAACTATGCCATGTATTAACTGCCTCCCCATGCTCGGTCCAAACCCAATAGTCTGGCATGAATCCCTACTTGTACAAATGAACCCTTATCGTATCATCATCTAAATACTTCCTACATTTGCAATTATTACATGGACACCTAACTTTTGCCTCATTAATGAACTGTTGTATTTAACATGCTACCCTCATAAATTCTTCAACATAATTATAAAATTTCGATTTAATCCCCCTTCTATAAGGAAGCAATCTAAGGTACATCCATGACCGGTTTGAAGGTAACATTGCGTTTGTAATAAACCCTAGACCCTATAATTTTTTAAAGACATCAAATTATTACTTTCAAATACAAATTTAATTGCTATTTAAATTTGTAATACAACTACTTTTAATCTTATTTACTTAACAAAAATTTTGACAAAATTTTGATAGCATCTCATCTTAAATTAAGAGCTTTCGTCTTGTATTTCGGTGCAACCATAAACAAAGAAATTTACAGAGCATTCTTGTTTGGGACATGAATATTTGTTATTTTTTAAATATAAAGGAGATTTCTATTTTAAAGTCAAACTGTATAACCACAATGCTTCATAAATGGATTATTCAATATGTAATGAAGACACTATCAAAGATTATGAAGTTGGCAATGATGACAGTGAAATCCTAAACTACATGAGAATCACGTACATTTGTTTAAGGTGCATCGCAACTTTCAAGAAATATACATGATTCTTAGGTGTTGTACGCCTTTCAATGTCACCAATGCCAATTTCACAATCTTGGGTAGTGTCTTCATTATATCTTGAATAATCCATTTCTGAAGCACCATGGTTATACACTCTGACTTTAAAATAGAAGCCTCCTTTGTATTTAAAAAATAATAAATATTCATGTCCTAAATAAGAATGCTTTGTAAATTTCTTCTAGCCATATATTTCAATACAATCATACCATATAATTTTTTAACCATGAGCAAATTATTACTTTCAAACACATTGAATTGGTTTTCTTCATTTTTTTTAATACAGTTATTTTTAATCTTTTATCCCGAAAAAAATTATAACAAAATTTCTACAACATCTCTTCGTAAATTAGGAGCTTCCATCATCAGATATTTCTTTTAATTGATCTTTAAGTTTTTTTAGTATAGTTATTTTTAATCTTTTATCATCCTTAAACAAATTTTAACAAAATTTCGACAGTATCTCCCCTTAAATTAGGAGCTTCCATCATCAGATATTTCAGTCAATTCAATAATTATAGATATTATTATAAAGATCAACAACAGAATAAATATAGTGAAACAGTTACATTTTAATAATTACATACAATTCACATAATCCTAAAAACCATTTTATTGTGCATCCCTTTACAACTCCATGGCATACATCTTGCAATCTTCGCAAATACAAAGAATTCCACAATAACCAATGCAAACAAGTTGGGAAAGGACCTCTACGCCCTTCCCCCTAATCATGCAATCCCCATTTCCTATAACTTTATTCTAGAAAATATATGTCTTTATCCTACATACATATTAAACCATATAAATAATAAGGATTTAGTTACTAACCTCTGCAGCAATGGAAATAAACAGAATGTATAAGCTATCCGCAACCAACCAAATCAAATCCTGAAATTTCAATATGAAAAAGTTATATCTACACACAATTATATATATTAAAAACATAAAATAAAATAAGATAATTAGAATAGCAAACTAATCTCAGTCAATAATCGCTGCCACCCTCAAACAATACTCCTGTATTAAAATAAACAATAATAATTACTCTACAATCCAACAAAACATAAGCCCTAAATACAACACTATGACCACCTATAAATGAACAGAAAAACCAAGCCAAATCAAAAACTAAACCGATTAAAGTACTCAGCAAAGATCCCAGATCGCAATAGTGGTTCCCTTTGTCGAACGGAGCTCTGGTTGCAGAGGATGGTCGGAAAATAGGCGCGGCGGGCGGGAGGGGGGAAGAGAGTGTGCGGATGGAGTAAGAAGAAGGTTATCTGGGAAAATATCCGTGAGTTACCGATGGGTACATAGTTAAATGAAATGGTACGTTTTATAATTTCATAATTACTGATGGGTTTACTAATGGGTGTGTGGAACACTAAAGGTTATGCGGCAATGTGTCAAAATTCAAATACTCATCAAAAACCCATCGGTAACCAAACAAAATTAATAAAATAAAATAAAATTAAGCACCCATTGGTAAACCTGTCGGTAATATATAAGAAAAATAACTGTAAAATCAAATAAAATAACTATCGGTTAGGTAGTCGGTAATATAATAAAAAATTTAATTTGATCAGTATGCTTGTCAGTATATCTATCGATTATATTGAATAAAAATTAATTAGAAAATCAAATTAAATACCCATCGGTATGTGAGTCGGTAATTAAATAAATTAAATAATAACATATCGATAAACCCATCAGTAATATAATGACAAAATAAAAAATATAAATTAAACAGGCTATCAGTCGGTATACCCATTGGTAACCGTTCACAAATATAATTAAAAAACTAAATATTATACCTGTCAGTAAAACTGTCGGAAATAATGTGCGCCATTTGGCGGTTTTAGTGCCATCGTTTACTGACTGATAAACTGATGGGTATTTATGTGAATTTTTTTTAATTAGAAATATACAACATTCTGTTGGAGATACCGTCAGTAATAACTGATGGTTTCGTACCCATTGGTAAAATTCGTTAGTATTCTGCTGATTTCTAGTAGTGTATAATGATTATGGAATTGCAGAAAATATGTTTATTCAAATTAAGATAAGATGTTTATGTTGACATGTACAAATGATTTTTGGTTAGAAATTAGAGAAAGATAGAGTTATGAGTTAATAAAAGTACCAAGATCGTTAATCTTGGTACTATGTTGTCCTTACAAATAATCTCCCCATTTTATGATTATGGTTTATGTTGATTGTGGACCCTATTAAGGATGGCTCTCAAATATTATGTATGAAGTGATTGAATGGGTCTCGTTGGGGAGTTCCTAGATGTGAAGCCACTAGAGGCTACGATACGATTATGATTATGCATATTGTTTATAAATCATATTTAAATAAGAATATTATTATTATTATGTATAAAAATAGTTTGTAGATGTTGCATTGTTGTTTGTCTTTCTCATTTGTCCTATTTAGGCTATGGATGATGATTTGCTCACTAAGTTTGATAACCCATCCCTTCATTTTTCCCTTTATTAGTATTATATACTGTTGTTGATATGAATGCTGCTCTTACCCTGCTATGGTAGTTTGCTTTCACACTCCAATAAATGATGATATTCGCTTTATAGTGAAGCTAGTTATCTGTTTATGATTTCTATTAGAAATTAGAGTGCTACAGTTGTATGCAAGGAAGGTACACAAACACATGCATTATTTTTTATGACATTTTTACACATTTAATTTCTAGAATTTTGACTACAGATCATTGCATATTTATTATTATCAAGTATTTAGATAAATAATTAATATAGATTATGGTATATTTAAGTAATTATTTGTTTTATGGATTACTTTGACAAGGAAAATTTAAGAATTTATTATGCATTATAGTGACATGTTTAATAGAAGGCTTCCATAGGGAACATGTTTCTTACATGCCAAAAGAGCTATTATTTTGTTCCCTGGAGGAACAAAGTTTATTATAAATTATGCATTATTTTCTATCAAGTCACGAAGAAACTTATTGAGTTTCAAAAATATTCTCTGAAATGGATATTACAACTTGTGATTCAAGCAAAAAATTTGTAGTAGAAAAATTACCTTAACTTTCTTCCGATCTTTATTATACTAAAAATTAGTGCAATTGAATGACATGCTACAATAAACCAAAAGCTTACTAGGCCAAATGATTTTACCATTTTGCATGACCTGTTAAGACATCTTGGAGCATTAATGATGCATATGATTATTGAAAATTCACAAGGGCGTTCATGGAAGAACCAGAAGATTATTCAATCTAATGAGTTTTCTTGTGTTAAGTGTTCTCACAGAAAATTAATTACACAGCTTTCACTAGAAAAGATTAGTTTTGAATCCCCTGAATTTCTAGAAAAAGTTTAATGTGATATATATGGACCAATTCATCCACCTTGGGGACCCTTTAGATATTTCATGATCTTAATTGACACATTTGTAGGGTGGTCACATGTGTGCTTATTATCATCTTGCAGCTTGGTATTTGTGAGATTGCTTGAGCAAATTATTCAATTAATGAAAAGGAAAAATTTTTCCAAAAAATCCAATCAAAATAATTCTCCTTGATAATGTTGGTGAATTTTGTAACGTCCTAAACTTTAACCTTTTTATGCTCGAGTCATGGTAAGGTTAACCTTTAGTCAATACGTTTTGATCTCATAAATCTTAGTTCATAAGGAAAACACGTGTAACTTTTTCTTGAAAACATTTAATTAAAACTTGAGCCTTTGTCCAATTGGCATAAAAATAAATTACACTTGTAAATCATGATTTGCTAAGGAAAAGAATCATATACATACTCGTCCATTCATATCTAAGAATGTAACCAATTCAGTCTCAATCCATAATAATAGAACATGGACATAATACATAATAATCATGTATATAATTAATATACAAAATAATCTCCACATAAATATTTAAATAGGACAATTATTAATACAAAAATAGTAAACTAGCCAACTGCCTAATCACTCATTAAATATATACATCATAAACTTAGTCTTAAATGAAAGCGCATAAACTAGATAAAACTAATGTAAAAAGACATGAAAACTTCTAAGTGCCGATTTAGGGTAACATCGAATCCTTCTTTAGCATGATCTCCTTCTTAACTATATTTCTCAGTAGGGGTGTAAATAGATAAGGCGTCATTGGAATCATCCTTTATCACTTTGGTTTATTAAGAAAAAGTATGTATGCATCAAGGTTCATTTTCAAGTTAAGAAAATCTTTAAATTAAAAGCAAGCATTTCTTTTATTCATAATCCTTATGTATGAATGCATTCTACATTATTATCATTGTGATGCAACATAATTCATAAAGACATGCAAGCTCATGATATTATGCAATACAAATCATAAAGCACCTCGTAGCACATAACCAAAAAATTCACAAAAGATGCTCATGCACATACATACAATGATCGTTACTCTTTAAATTGTCTCACACTTTAGACATCTTAATGCTTTGCACAAATATACCACCTTCTCTGTGGCTCCTAATCCAACTGCATCACTTCCTTAGCGATTTACACATGACTCCTAAACTCCACATCACCAATCACCTAGGATGAGCTCAACCTAATTAGTCATTACTAGATTTAAAAGGGGGTAGAGAAGGTTCATTTACTTGTTTTTCCTCTTTCACATCATTCTTTCATGTACATGCACACACACACACATGCTCACGTCAAACATTAATTTAATGCACACTTGCTTTCTCAAAATATTTCTCATGCTAAGAATGCCTGACATGGGAAGTAGTCTCATACACAATTATCGAACATAGGATGTGCATATGGAATCTCATACATATTTATAAGGCAATAAACATTTGTAGCTTCAATTTTTAGGCTAGAAATTGGAATATGCATACCAAATGTCATGGTTTGTGTACTAAGATCCATGTGGCAAAATCTAAATTCATTCCAATGCTCCGATCCTTGCTTTGCATCATAATAAGTTGAGTTATGCTACATGATCCTCAAAGGCACTCCCTAATCATACAATCTTTTCATCTCACACATCCAAATTAATTTCAAAAAGTCACAATTTCTAAACATTCAATAATTAGATCCTTCATTAAAAATTCATCAGATCAAATCAAAATGCATCATATGAGCATACAAAGTCATAACATACAATCTTTTTGTAACTATAGCCATTAAGGATTGAAGAAAAATTTTATTTTTGTTGAAACACTCATTTTAGGCATCCGTTAATCAATTAAAGCCCCTCTATAATCTATTGAAAGAAGTTGCAAAGCCATCACAACCAATTTAATTGATTAATGATATGATTTAATCAATTAATAGGTGGTTAGAACACTCCTAATGCTATTTTTGACACTTTTAATCAATTCAAAGCCCCATTAATTGATTAATGCAGCCTAGAAACTCAATTTTTTGTGACTTTAACACCTCTAATATCTAAAAGTCTCTTGGAAACTATCCAACCAAAAACTAACCTATTTAAACTTTAAACAACAATTCTAAAACAATTTCTACCTATTAAATTTTCGAAGAACCAAATCATTGAACACCCTTTGAGCAAGGAAATTAAGACATCCTTAAACCCCCATTTAAATGCCTTTCATGATAGAAACTTCAAGGATGCAAAGGAGAAACGAAATTCCATTTTTTGTTTTGAAAACACATACAAACTCAACCCCAACTCAACACAACTTCACTCTTTAAAGAGTTTTCCCTAAACCTAACCAAGAGATTTTCAAACCCTATCCATAAATGTTGCAAATAAATCAAATCAAGTAAAACAATAACAAAACCCCTACCTACTGAAGCAACAAGATGGGAATGGGTTCTTTGAAGCTCTAATAAGTTGATATGGAAGCAAAATCTCTTCCTCCCTTTGATGGTGTAGCAGCGACCTTGAATAAAAAGGAAGAAAGAGATGGGTTCTTGATGTGGCATGTGGGGTTATGTGTTTGGTTCTTTCTTATTAAGAATGGTGGAGCTTGGCCATGGAGCTAAGTAAAAGGAAAGGAGGATAATGAGAAAAAAGAGAGAATAAGAGTGTGTAGATGAGTATTTGAAAACAAAATGGAGTAAATGAGGGGAAGGGGAGGCAATGGTCATACAGGGTTTAAGGGATGGTTGTTATTTTCCTTTTGTGTCTCATGAGGTAATGTGACAGGTAGTTTAGAAATTTTCATAAAAGGGCATTTAAATAATTGTAAAACACAATTAAAATAATCATTTGACTTACACCTTGTAATTCAAACAAATACTATTCTATTTATGCATCTTGAATTTTAAACATAGGTGGGAATTTTTCCAAATACACAAAGGGAATCTTGAAATTTCAAAACACATCATTCTTGACAAAATCCCAATGCCTTTTGACTTTTAAACTAATTAGTGACATTTAAATGTGAAATTATGCATTTTGATTACTAAAGAGTGAAGATTAATTATGGATGATTAATTATCCATTAGTTGATTAATTAAGGTAATTAATTATTAATTAGATTTAACTATCTTTATTTAACCTTAATTAGGCATAATTAGTGCTAATTGACCTTCTCAAGCCTAATTATCATTACAAATCACCTAGTCACCACATATTCACACACATTTTTTTTTTGTATCTATATTCACACATAATTTACTATAGTCAAATCAATCAATGACGATAAAGGCTAGTCATCACCTTACACTCAACTAATCATCTTAATGGAAATTAACGTAATTAGTGTAAATAGTAATTAAGACATTAATTACAAATTTACTTTTCAAGCATTTGATACTTATTGTATGGCCAGTGGTATAGATGTTGAACATCTAGTAGGCCATGTTTATACACAAAATGGGCTGGCTGAATCATTTATAAAATGTCTCCAAATGATTATTAGAATATTGCTTATAAGAACAAATCTCCCAATTTCTACCTGGGGGCATGTTGTTTTATATGTTGTAGCACTTATCCCTTTGAGGCCAACTAGTTACCAAAAATTCTCCCCTTAAGAATTTTTGGATGTTTGTTACATCTTTCAATTGCCTCATCTTATCACACCAAATGAGACACCAAAGAATGGGAAATGACTTTCCCTATATAGTAAAGTATCTTGAAATATAAATAGGAGATGTATTTAAAGCTTGATTTGATGATTGTCATTTTGGTAAAGTAATGTTTCCAATATTAAGGGGAGAAAATAAAATGATGGAAAAGGAAATAAATTGGAATGCATTATCTTTGATTCATTTAGATTCTCGATCTAGGCAATATGTGAACTAGAAGTTTTAAAGATTGTACATTTGCAAAGAATATCAAATGAATTGCTAGATGTATTTTCTTATATAAAAGGGTAACTAAATCCTATATACCAACTAAAAATGCCATAATCCAAATTGATGTACTTGCTAAACAATTGGTCAATGAAACAATCACATGCGAAAAGCGTGGTAGATGAGCATATTCCAAAGATAAAAATCTTTGAAAAAGAAAAGACGCAAATGATGTTATGGAGGCAAAAGATTCTCTTCTTGTAGAAGAAGATAAACACCTAGTAAGGACATCTGTAGTAGTCCATAGTTCTAAAACTTTAGAAGACATTTAGGTACTTGAAGATAGTCATAATATTGAAAAATGATGAGAACTCAATAAACTGTCTCTACAAGAAAAAGATGAAATTGGATAGAAACTGTTGTTGACAATATATTTTCATACGATGTAGCACTAAATATTATGCATGAAAATGAGGATCTTGAACTAAAAAACATCGAAGAATGTTGATGTACAAATGATTGGCTAAAATGGAAAGAAGCCATGCGGGAAAAATTAGACTCACTTGTAAAATATGAAGTCTTAAAACCTATAGTTTGAACACCAAAAAGTGTGAAACTCAGTGGTATAAAACTTGGCTCGACCAGGCCAGTTTGACCAGAATACTAGTCACGAAACTAGGCCGAGTTACTCTTTGGACCGAGTGCGTAATGGAACCAATGAGAACTGGTGTGACTCGGCTGGTTTTGATGGAAACTGGTGACCCGACTAGTTCTTATGAATCGAACCGGGTCATGCTTAATTTTTTTTTTACACATGAAATGACGTCATTTCATTTTTTTTTTAAATCCTAAAACTACAGAAAGAACACCATAAAACTAAAAGACAGAGCATCCTAAACTAAACCCCTAAAGTTGTGTAAGATCGAGACCAAGAAAGCCCATAGCGCTGCTGTGCTTCGCTCCCCGCCGTCCCACCAGCTCCTGCCATCATGCCTGCTCCTGCTATCCCATGACACCAGGAAAAACCACTGCGCCTTAGGAGAATGTGTAATGCCCGGGGATTGCGAAGTCGGGGAGTGATCGCCGGTGCAAGGAGGCACGGACAAGGAGCGGCTCCTGGCAGGCTTTGAAAGCGGAGGCGTATATGAATGAACCGATTACACACCCGAATGAGAGGTATCCTAAGACTGTATAGGTATAGGATTATACAGTTAAGGAGGGCTTATATGAATTGATTTGTACTACCTATACCAACAAGATGCATCTTCTTTTTGGTAGCCCAAACTGAAAGAACTCCATAGTTAAGCGTGCTTGACTTGGATCAATTTTGGGATGGGTGATCTCCTGGGAGGTTTTCCTAGGAAGTGTGCGAGTGAGGACAAAGCATGCTGAAAAGACCCGTGTTGGTTTGTGGGGACAGTCGTCAATTCATAAAGCAGCAGGGGATGTTACAAATGGTATCAGAGCCTGTACCTCTCCCAGTACGGTGTGGTTCGGGAACGAACCAGGCGGAAGCTGGTGGGCATGTAACGCCCGGGGATTGCGAAGTCGGGGAGTGATCGCCGGTGCAAGGAGGCACGGATAAGGAGCGGCTCCTGGCAGGCTTTGAAAGCGAAGGGGTACATGAATGAACCGATTACACACCCGAATGAGAGGGATCCTAAGACTGTATAGGTATGGGACTATACAGTTAAGGAGGGCTTATATGAATTGATTTGTACTACCTATACCAACAAGATGCATCTTCTTTTCGGTAGCCCAAACTGAAAGAACTCCATAGTTAAGCTTGCTTGACTTGGAGCAATTTTGGGATGGGTGATCTCCTGGGAAGTTTTCCTAGGAAGTGTGCGAGTGAGGACAAAGCATGCTGAAAAGACCCGTGTTGGTTTGTGGGGACAGTCGTCAATCCATAAAAGCAGCAGGGGATGTTACAGAATGCCGCCCAGGAAGACGTCGTGCGTCGCCCTCTCCTATTGCCTTCGTGCCTCGCCGTGCTTCGTGTAGTGCCTCTCGCCCTCGCTCCCTGCTGTCGCTGCCGTCGTGTTGCAGCGCCTCTCGCCCTCACCCTCTACTACCAACTGCCATCTTCGAAGGGTAGGTACTAAGTTTTGACTCCTATTTTCTTTTTTTTTTTTGGTAGAGTATAATTAGTTTAGATTTCATTAAAGATCTTCCAAAAATGAAAGATCATACTGAGTTACTGAGAATTCATATCCAAAGAAGTCATTAAGGTCATTAAGGAGCCAAAGGAAAAGAATCAAATCCCTATAGAGGAGATGTTTTGAATGTTCAATAATGTGTATATTGGTATATTCTCTGATACTTTACAAGAATAGAAACAAAAGGCAGTAGCTATAGTTGTAATATTTTGTTCATAACTTCATATAGTTAATTTGTTGTGTAAGTATTAGCGTTGTTCCAATTACTTGCTTTACTGGTATTTTGTTCATATGTTTATGTATGAGTTTATGACTTTATGGTGTAAAACTTTATTTGCATTGTGGATAATATTTAAGAATTTATGCTATTTATCTAATTTTTGGGTATATTTTTATATATATATTTTAATGTTTTCTTATAATTTTATATTTTTTTAATAAATCCGATTCAATTGGATCAACCAGTGATCCACTGACTGAACCAGTGACCCGATGCCTTGACTGAGTCGAGCACTAGGTCGAGTCTAATTAAAACTTGTGGGATACAAATGGGTATTTGTGAGAAAAAGAAATGAAAAAAAATGAAATTGTATGCTATAAGGCTCAACTTGTAGCACAAGGTTTCTCACAAAGACCTGGCATAGGTTTTGATGAAATGTATTCTCTAGTAGTGGATGCAATAACGCTTCGATATTTGATTTGCTTATTTACACATAATAAGCTAAATATGCATCTGATGGATGTTATCACAACCTATCCATATGGTTTATCAAATAATGATATGTATATAAAAGTTCTTGAAAGATTAAAGATATCAACCTCATCTAATGAATGTCCCTAGGGAATGTACTCAATCAAGTTGCAAAGATCTACATATGGTTTAAAGCAATCTGGACATATGTGATATAATTGTCTTGATGATTATTTAATTAAGAAGGGATTTAAGAATGATGCTATTTGCCTCTATGTTTATGTAAAAAAATTTGCATCTGGATTCATTATAATTGTTGTGCATGTTGATGACTTGGATATCATTGGAACTCCTGAAGAAGTTTCCATAGTCATAAGAGATCTAAAAGAAGAGTTTAAGATAAAAGATCTTGGAAAGACAAAATTTTGTCTTGACCTACAAATTGAGTATTTAACAACTAGCATTTTTATTCATTAATCAACTTACATAGATAAAATCCTTAAGAGATTTTCTATGGATAAATTACATCCATTAAGTACCCCAATGATTGTGAGATTGTTTGATGTAAGGAAGGACCCATTTTGTCCTCAGAAAGATAATGAAGAAGTACTTGATCATGGAGTACCATATCTTAGTGCCGCCATAGGACCACTTATATATCTTGCTAATAATACACAAACCTATATAGTATTCCTGTGAGTGTATTAGCAAGATATAGTTCCTATCCAACCAGAAGACATTGGAACATGTCCTTCGATACCTCCATCGATCAATTGATAAAAGGGTTATTTTATTCATATGAATCCAAGTCACAGTTGGTTGGCTATAAAGATACAAGATATTTATCATATCCATCGAAAGGCAGATCTCAAATAGGTTATTTATTCACATACGGTGATATAGTCATATCATAGAGATCTGCAAAGCAAACTGTAACTGCTACATCATCAAATCATATAAAAATAACTACAATCCATGAAGGAAGTCATGGATGTTTCTAGCTAAAGGAAATAAATCAACGTGTTTAGGTGATGTGTGCACTATTTGATAAAAAAGAAACTCTGACAATTTTGTATGAGGACAATGCTACATGTATAGCTTAGCTAAAAGGAGGATATATCAAAGGAGAGAGAACAAAACATATTTATCCAAAATTCTTCTTTATGCATGGTTTTCAAAGCAAGGAGATATCCAACAGGTTTGCTCAAGTGATAATTTAGCAGATTTATTTACAAAGTCATTCTTACTTCTTCCTTTAAGAAAGTAGTGTTCAAGATCGGGATGTATCGATTGTGAGACCTTAAATGATGCTCTAAAGAGGGGGAGAAATACTATACTCTTTTCCTTAATCGAGGTTTTTACCTCACTGGGTTTTCCTTGATAAGAATTTTAATGAGGCAGTTCTAAGCCCCTATTATGAGGATATCGTACTATTTTTCTTTCACTAAGATTTTTTCCATTGGTTTTTTTTTCTTAGTAAGATTTTAATGATACATATTCCTACTGGACATCCAATGGGAAATATAATGAAATATTTGATTATGAATGTCTATATCCTTAGCAGACTCTGCAATAATTTTATATGATATTGTACCTTTTATCCTTTAGCTAATAAATAGTCCATTGAGTACTCTATTTTGAATACAATTGAGAGCCCTATCTTCTCCTCTCATTACATCTTTCTCTCTATTATTATGATTTTCCAACAAGTTTCACCATTTTTTCCAGGGTGACAATTATTCCTAGATAGAGATAGCACTATATATCCGATAATCAAATCCATGACAAAAAAAAAACTTTTTAAAATGTAGCCTATTCATTAATATGCATTACCATTTTATCAAAACCTATTGATTAAATTGACATACTAATTGCAAATCTAGGATCCAACACCATTTCATCATTTTTATTCTTTTTATCTCGGGTGACACATGCAATTCTAACAAGTTTTACAATGCGTTAAAGGTACACCATTTAATGCCTGCAGTTCAATGACCATCAAGGTCCAAAACACCAGCCTCACATGTAAGAAACTTCCTACCAAGGAGGCAGGGACTATACAAAATTTAAACTCAAATAATTACTTCTAGAGAAAAGAATCTCACACATCTTAATAAAAATCATCCCTACGAGGACATTTGTTTTAAGGTGTACTAATATATTTTGGGAAATAATTGATTGGGAATGACTTGTTTCCATGTTTGTAAAAGCTTTGTAAAATTATTCTCGAGCATTAATTATTTTCAGGAAAGAAATATTCTCATGTTTAAGTGAAATTTCATTCCCATATTAAAAGGTGAGAGAATAAAATATTTAAATGATTTGGTAGTAGTAATTATTGAGTATAAATCCTAAAATATCACTTAATAATAATAATATTATTATTAGATGTGTTTGGGATATTTTAGAAATTATGATATATATTTCTAGGAATATGTATTATAAAACAAAAAATATAATATTTATTTCTAAGAATCTCAACAAATAATCCTATGATTATTTAATGCTGAACAAAATTTTCAAAATTTCAAGGAATCGGGTATTACTTCTACAGGAAGAAAATTTTTGAAAACATAATTTCAAATTTTGAAACAAAGGCCCTTAAAATACAAGAGTAGAGGAAAAAGGAAAGAGGATGTCATTCATATAAAACTCAGTAGATGGTTGAAAAGTCAGATTCATTTTCGTTTTGTTATTGGATAAAATTGATAGATCTTACCCTCCACAGTATCATGTGTGCCAACTGCTTAAACAAAATACAATAATAGCATCTTGAACAACATGCAACCGACTTACGCAAAAACAAGCAGACAGGATTTGTAGTAATGGGTGGTGGTATAAATCCTTTATTTGGAATTGTTTGTTGAATTGGAGAGTCTCATGGTGCCAGAACTAATCGCCCTCTCTGTTTATTCCTGTCAATAATTTCGGTGTAATTCAAGTATGGGCATAGCCACTCTCGGCTCTTCTGTGCTCATAAAGGGTCAAGCTATGCTTACACCACCATCTGCTGTTTCACATAATCTCAAATTATCAAATTCCTCTTTGGTTAACAACAAAGAGATATGCACGAATCTTAATTTTTCTCTCTGGGGCTAAATATCATAATCTTAGGTGGGTTGAAAAGAAAAGCTTCCTAGAATGGTCCTAACATGGATTCTTTCACTGAAAGCAGTGACAATTAGCTAAAAGAAGAGCCAGTCTTCGAGCTAATCAAAATTTCCTTATAAAGCTAATCAAATTTAGAATGACACTTCATATCCAATAGAAATCTTTAAAAGACCAAAAAGAGAAAGTAGGATAATAACATCTTTCATTTAATTTTTGGAAGTCCTAAACTGTAATTTAAATAAATGATTTTTTTCTTGTGGTCCCTCATAAATATTTGTCTAAATTACGATTTTAAATTTTAAAAATCAAGCCAAATATGCAGAAGAACGCAAGATACACTCTTATTGAGAAAATGAATTAAATTCCTTTAAAGTGCAAAATAGATTCTAGCTAATAAAATAGGTGATGAAGAAATTAAGAGTATGCACTATCACTTCTATAAAATTTATCTTAGAAATATTTAAATTTTATAAAATTTAAATTAAACTCAATATAGTGAACGACACTCCTCAAAATACACTTAGTCATTGGTTATCATACAAAATGAATAAGACAATTACTTAATCCACCTTCCACTTACGTATTTTCATAACTTGAATTCGATTCCCACTTTTTCTTTGTTGATAGATAATCTGTCAATGAACTCAATGATATGTCTTGATCTGAACTGAAACGAAATCCTCCCTCAACCCAACCCTTTTACTGATTAGAAAAATAATCATCATAATCTACTCCCGTTATGTCGTGGTGTCAAGCGTTTAGGTTTACTTTCATTTCCACGATGCAGGCAGTCAGCCATCATTTTTTTGTGAAGACCGCTCTCTTCCACAACCCGATTCATTGATCAAGTTCCTTTCATCAAGAAAGTACCTTTGAAAATTCACCTCTCACTGATATACATTGTTTTATATACAAGTTGCATTTTTTGGTGAAACAAACATCAAAACATACCCTTCAACCTCCGATAAGTTTTTTTGCTCACCGGGGTGGCACCTTTCAAGTACTTGATAAAATTTACAATTACAATTCCAAACAAAAGCTAACACCTAAACTAGACATCAGTATCACAAAATTTTCCACCCATTCTGTTCTGAACGGCTTTCACTGCAGCTACTCTAGCGGCAGTAGCAGCCCTATTTGCAGCAATTACTGCTCTGTTCACTTGGTCATCCTTGCGGTCAAGCCTTATAGCATTCTCTGTTGTTCTCCTAGCAGCCTGCAATTTGACCCCCCAAAAGAGAACATACACTTATGAGAACAGTATTATCATTTCTTAAAAGATTTATGGTAAAAGTAAAAGGCAACAATGATATGTAACATTAAATGTTATTAGAGATAAAAAATGTAGATGTCAATGACAAAAACCTGAACTGCTCTAAGTACAGCATCAGTTAGTGGGGGTAGAGAGTGCTTGAGGTCGCCAGCATCCCATTCACCACATCTTCTATCACCATTTCGGAAAATGTACAAGCCATAGCCTTGCCTACGGCCTTCATGCCAAGCACCCTCGTAACAGTGGCCATTGGCAAAGTGATAGACCCCAAATCCATGTATTTTATCTCCAAAATACTCTCCTGCATATCTATCCCCATTTCTGCCGCAAATTGTAACATTCAGCAAGCTTATTAGATGAAAGTAACTAAAATCTAACTGCTACAGTCGGACATCCAAATTATGCAGAGGTTAATTTCATTAACAGATCATAGAAGGATGAAAACAACAGGAGCTTGGAACTCCAACCAACAAAGCCTCGATTACAAATCTAAAGAAGACAGAACCAGGCCTTAAAACCCGCATGTTAACAGAAATTCAGTCTCCAAGACAAACCAGGAAAGACTCACTCACACAACATCAGAAAATCATAAATAAAAAAGCTTTTTTCAAAAAATAACAATGAAATCCACTGTTCTATAATCACAGTTAAAAATCTGCCCACCCAAGAGACCCTTTAATTGAAAACAAGAACATAAAGACTGCAAAATTACAACAACAACAACAACAACAAAAAGTTCCCAATTTTCAAAACTGGGCACCTCATTTCATCAATCAACATATCCAACCAACAAACTCACCTAAAGTGATAGCACCCGAGTCCATGCTTGACGCCGAACTTAAACTCCCCAACATAACAGCTCCCATCACTGCAACTCTGCACTCCCACCCCATGGCTCTGCCCATTACACCACTCTCCAGCATAAGAGTCCCCAGTATAGAACCTATAAACCCCATACCCATGCCTCAACCCTTGCCTATACTGACCCTTGTACCGGCTCCCTTTTGCCCAGCTCTCAATTCCATACCCATCATACCTCCCATCAACCCAATCGCCCTCATACCTCCCACTCACAAAGTAGTGGTACACCCCACTCCCATTGCTCTTCCCTCCACCAAACTCACCCTCGTAGAAATCCCCGTTGCTGTAGAACTCAACTCCTTCCCTCGCAACCCTCTTCTTCTCTTGCTCCTCCTCCCTGGAGTCCCCAATGGACCACTGAACCTGCCTAGCGCTACCCTTCTGGGAATAACCGAGTCTCTTCAGAGCCGAACCGGTTCGCTGGATCAGCCCCTTGTTCTTCGACACGAAGTAGAGCAACACCGCCACGAAGATCAGCGCCAGTAGCGCGTTCTCGGAAGTCGGCATCTCCTCGGAGGCTCCGAGGTAGAAGTAGTAGAAGAGGTAGAAGAAGAGAAAGCACGCACCGAAGAACCCAAGAACCGGTGCAGCAGCGAACCGGGTCGAACCGGGTTTGCGGGTCATGATCTTATTATAATTTTTCTTATTCATATCCTAACTGTTATCTTTCTTCTTGTTGTTCTCGTCGTCTTCTAGAAGGTCTTGTTCGTTGTGGATTAGGATCGGGTGGTTGGGGAGGAACAGCGTAGGAGCGAGGATTGGGTTCGGGCCAGCTTGGTTTGGCTCTTGCTCTCCTTCGGAGTTTCCATCAACGAGGCGACGACGTTTCTTCGAATCTTTGGTTCTTCCAATATTACAACCTGTAGCGAGAGATTCTCACGACGACGTTTCGTTCCACTGGCGCCGGAAACATCTCAGGCGGCGAAACACGGTGGCTAATACAGTGACCTTAGTAACTGAACTTGTGTGTTTTACTCTCTATCTATCCTTTTTGGCGTGTGATAAGGGAGAAAAAGTGAAACAACATAAAAAAAAAAAAAAAGCAGTCGGAAACGAAGAAGGCTTTGTTGTTTTTTAGCTTAACTGAATTTGGGCTTCGGTTGTTCGAATTCGAAGCGAGAGACGAAAGTGATATTGTGAGATTAGTGTCACAGTTTACGAGGAACTTTTTCGGGTTTTGTTTGGTGTATGTGCGCGTATATATATGAAAGTGGGAGGAGAGAGTGATCAAGATTTGATGTGTAGCGTCGGATACAAATCGGAGGGTGGATATTTATTAGGGGCTTGTGGTCGTGCGATTAGGAAGAATAGGTGGTGGTAAATGGCAATTGACGGGAAGATGCACGCATCATCAATTCATCAGACTCTTTTCTTCGAAGTTCGAAGGACATGATTAGACTGGAAAAAATCTTATCATAGGACTCGTTCCCTGGATTTAATTTTAGGCTAATCATTTAGTTATTCTTGATTTTCATCATCATTTACCAAGAGCTTCGATCTCAAAGCGGGGTTTTAATGTAGATTTAAATTAATAATTTGTCTTATACTCTTATAAAATTTAGGATTTGATTTATTTAAAATAAGAAAGTCAGTAAAATATAAGAGTTAGGAGTTTATAACTGAATTAATAATTTTTATCATATGTGTATTTTATGTAAATTCTACTAAATAATTCAATGGTTAACCTTTCACCGTTATATTTTACTAATTTTTTCACTTTAGATGAATTAATTTTAAGGATGTTGATAATATTTTTTAGTTATTTATTACTAAGAATATATCATGTATTTTACTAACTCAACTTATCAAAATATAGAAAATTAAAAATTTATTCATAACTATTGAAAATAAAAAAAGGTGCTGATACACTATCTATAGGTATCGAAGGAAAAACCTTAGTATATCTAAAATAATCTATGATGAAAAACTGGTAATATTTTTTTAGTTTAATTTTAATGTATTAATGGCGTAAAATGTTTTTATACTATCATTTCATAAAAAAATTTATTTATATGATATTTTAATTAGTAAATGAGAGATTCAATTATTGTGATTGATTTGTTAATATATAATTAAATTAATGTATAAATTTTTTTTATATTATCGATATATAAAAATTATTTGAAAAAAATATTTCTTAAAAATAGTCAAATTGAAATATTTTATTATTCTACTTTTTATGTCATATCATATTTAATTTCATGATCTCTTTGAACCCAAATGTTTTTCCTGCCTTCTATCAGAACGTCATCCTCTTACCTGAATTTAAATTCCAAAAAGAAAAAAAAAATTCATATTACACGGTTTGGAGATATGTGGAGTGCGATAAGAGCAAGAAAAAAGGCAAACATTATTTTTGGGGAAACTTTTTATTGTTTCTTATTTGTTTTGTAGGAGTATATTTTTACTTCGAGTGCAAGTCTTTAGAATTGTTTGAGTCCATTAAGAGTAATGGTGTTTTGCTTTTTTGGTGGTGCAATAAGAGTAACGTTTGATTTTACGCGTAATTTGTATTCAAACACTTCTATATATTTGTTAGCCGAAAAAAAAATTGTCCTAATTATAATTTTTTTAATGGTTTATTAGTACATACATTTTTATTTACTTCCCATGCAAATATAGAAAAGAGAAATGAATAGTTTAGCGATTAAGGTTGCCACATTGTTTTTCATAAAAAGCTGTGCATTTTGCGTCAAACATTAATTTGTGATTGAATAAGCATTTTGATTTTCACTTTTTTTTTTCATTTTAATCAATTTGATTCTACCAAATCTTTTTATATTAATTAAATTTTCATTATCATCAAATACATTACAAGTTAGTAGGGATTTAAATAGTTGTTATGATTTTAGGGAAAAAAATAAATATTATAAAAGTTATAAATAAATTTGTATAGCAACCTCTAAGGTAATCGTATTTATGTGAATATATTTGGGATGAAGTAAAATCAAATTTTCATTTTTCCTTAATCATAATTAAACTACATAATCCAATCTCTTTAAAAGATTAATTTTTTTAAATCAAAAGATTTTTCAATTCAACCATTAATAAATTTAGTGGTGACTCTATTTTTAAATTTTACTTTTTAATAAATAAAAATTTAGTTGTTATTTTTGTCACGGCGCCTTTTAGGCACACTGTAACAATATCAAATAAAAATACTATGATGGAAAAAGGTTATTCACTCGTGATTTTTAAAATTATTTTTATGTTTCTATTAATTTATTGAATATATTATTGACTAGTAATATAAAATGGATAAAAAAAAATTATAAACAGAAACTAGAATTATATAATAAAAATGAATGTTTGAAATAATTAAATTTAGATTCTTAAAATTTAAACAGTTATATTTATTTTTAACATTTTCATTAATTGGTTAATCATAAATTAAGTTATCATTTATTATTCTACCAAGAAAAAGTTATCATTTTTTCAACTAAGATATTAGGGGATAGGGGGTGAAGATAGAAGTTGAAATTGCGATCTCGTGTAATTCATTGAGATATATAGGAGCCTACCAAAACAGTGCATGGGATCTGTTATGACCTGGTATCCCAAATCTATCGCCAACCCACCAAATGGGCCACCACACACCATAGAGGCAACACTAAGAAAAGCCCAAATGCCCTCAGACCCAAGAAATAAAGGCAAAGTTGGCGAAATCAGAAAGGTTGGAACCATTCCCACGACTTCTGACCTTGTTGGCAATCGGAACAGTCTTGGAGCTAGCTCTACTAAGAGCGCAGCTAGCCCACATTCCCCACACCACGTCCTGCACAAATAACCATCTCCCTAATAACCAGGAAAGTGGAAGCGGGTGCATGAAAAACTATTTAAACGGGAACTTTAACAGTGTATAAGTATAGTAATCAAACCTAAAGCACTCATAGCCTAATCATATATTGATACCCTAGGTGGAGTCCTTGCAGGTACCCCACCACGCTATACGAATTCCTCATTGGCATTGACAAGGAAGGATGCAACAACCTCGTGAGACATTTTTACTCCCAAGTAACCATCTCTCATATTACTTCGTTACATTGGCGCCATTACCGGGGATGCGATTGCTGCTTTTCTTTTTTTTTTTCGTGTTTGTTCCAGGAAAACCATGGCAAGAACCAAAACCACAGGAAGGCCTATCCTTCCAGATGGCATTACGAGGCATCCAGAACCTCTGTAGGATGGACGAACGGCCTCCTCCGAATCTGCATTCCATACCGATGGGCGAGGCTCGAAATTCCAACAATGGGTATGCTCCATTGTGCAAAGGCTAAAGATGCCCGTCATTGGACACCCAGTAATGCCATTGTCCCAACCGGAGCCCCAGCCAAAGATATACACTAGACATCAAGACCTCAGCAGGGCCTCTAGGGCGTCATGAGAAGAAGCTCCGCCCCTGGACCATAGATATGTTCCACATGATGCGCGATCAAGCCATCAGTGTGCAAGCATTGGAGAATAAGCTCTAGAGAAGAAGAAAAGATGATGACCGCCTTGCTCAAGAAAAGAAAGATCTCAGGAATCGGAAGCAAGGTTACAACAAGAGGAAGACAGAGCCAGGAGGCTGGAGTTACATCCCAACGCTCTAGAAGAGGCTGAACATTCTCGTAGAGCCCCCCATAACAGAGGCAACAGTTGAGACTCACCCTTGCCTTGAAGAAGACGCGATAGGGAAAACTCGGGAGTTGAAAGAAGGCACCGGGATCGTCAAACTAGAACTAGAATGCAAAGTCAGAGCAACGGGGAAGCTCCCAGGCCCCAGAAAGGGATGCCCGCAGAAGAGGTGCACATGAAGGGACAGATCACAGAAGGATAGAAGAGGATATAACCTCCCCCTTTTCTTAAGATATAATGGGATACGCCTTACTACTTGGATTCAAACCCCTGAGTGATATCCGGCTATATGATGGCGCCACAGATCCACAAAATCACCTTGATATATTCCGCTCTCGAATGAATCTTGATGGAATCTCGGATCCTGTAAAATGCAGAATATTCCCAGTCACCTTGGAGAAGGCGGCACTGAAATGATTCAACAGACTCCCCTCAGGGTCAATACATAGATTCTTCGACTTCGCCGATAAATTCCTGGCTTAGTTCTCTGCCAGTAAAAGTAGACCCAAGTCAGTGACGAGCCTCATGGGATTCAAGCAAAGAATATATGAAAGTCTCCGAGCCTATGTGGATTGATTCAACAAGGCCACTTTGGAGATAGCCACTTTGGAACCACAAACAACCCTAGTAGCCTTCATCCAGGGGCTAAGATCGAAAGCCTTCGCACAATCTTTGTCAAAAACAAGAACCTCGAAAAGTAGAAGAACTGTTAAGAAGGGTGGAAAAACATATTAACATGGAGGAAGTAATGCTGGCCAAATCAGAAGGCAAACAAGGCCAGAAGAGAAGGAGCAGTCCGAGAATGGAGGAGAGGCCTCTAAGAAAAGAAGCTTTAACACAGGGAAGATACGCTGACTATACCCCTTTTAATATGTCCTTGAGCGAAGTGTACAAGAAAATACAAAGCGTGGAGTGTCTCAAAAGGCCATGACCCATTACGCCCAGAGCAAAGACAAACAAGTCAGAGTTTTGTGACTTTCACAGGAGTTTTGGGCACAAAACGAAAGAATTGTAGAGATCTCCAGGATGCTGTAGAAGAACTCATAAAGGCAGGGAAGTTAGCAACATACATAGCCACACAGAGAAGTCCCATGAGAAAATAATCATCAAATGAAAGGGATGATAATAGAAGCAAATCCTAGAAACAAGAGGATGAAGGGCATCAGAACAACAATCAAAGTGAAATGGTGACAAAGACCATGCACACCATTGCTGGAGGCTTTGCTGGAGGCGGATGTTCAAAATCTACTCGAAAAAGGGCATTAAAGGAGGTCATGAGTATTGGTACCAGCTCGGAAGACAAGCAGATTCAGAAAAAGATGACTCTTGACCTAGTGTTCTCCGAGAAGGACAACCCAGGAATCATCCTAGGTCACCACGACGCAATGGTGATCTCCGAGATAATGCTGAAAGTGGAAGTTAAAAGATTCTTAGTTGATCAAGGAAGTTCAATAGACTTGTTGTTTAAATCAGCATTTGAAAAGCTCAGATTAAGGGACTCCAACCTTCGCCCCTAACCCAATGAACTGATTGGTTTCTCAGGCGCCATAGCCAAATCAGAAGGCTTTGTTACACTCTGAGTTACTATCAGAACCCAAAATGAAGCTAGAACGGAACCCATGGATTTCCTGGTCATGAACTGCCCCTTTGCATACAATGCAATCATCGGGTAGCCTATGATCAACAAGCTTGGAGTAGTTGTGTCAACCACCCATTTAGTGATGAAATTCCCCTCCGAGGAAGGGAGCGTAATCACAGTAGTGGGCAGCCAAATGGTGGCGAGGCAATGCTATAATGCCAGCCTACAAGTTGGATCCAAGAAGAAAGGAAAACAAGACCCCCAAGACATAATGATGATTGATTTGGACATGCGTAGTCAAAAAATGCATGCCAGGCCTGAGGTCGGGGGTGAGTTGGAAGGTGTCCAAATGGGAAGAAATCTGGGAAGGATAACCAAGATAAACAAGAATTTGGCATTGAAAGAAAAGGAAGCACTGATTAAGTTTCTTGAAGCAAACACGGACTTATTCGCATGGTCAGCAGCTAACATGCTAGGAATAATCTCGGAAGTGATGAGCCACCATCTTTCTATTTATCTTGGCTCAAAGTCGATAGCACAAAAAAGAAGAAGAATGTCGAAGGAAAAGGCTAGGTCAGTGATGGAGCAAACCTCAGAACTCCTCAAAGCCAGATTCATTAGGAAGTCTTCTATCCTACATAGCTGTCAAACGTGGTACTAGTCCCAAAGGCAACTAGAAAGCTTTGCATGTACGTAGACTACACAGATCTAAACAAAGCTTGCCCCAAGAATCCATATCCCCTTCCCACCATCGACAGTTTAGTCGACTCAGCCTCCAGTTTCCAATTTCTAAGCTTCATGGATGCTTACTCAGGGTACAACCAAAAACCCATGAACCCAGAAGACGAAGAAAAAATGGTGTTCATCACACCAAGAGCAAACTATTGCTACAAAGTGATGCCATTTGGGTTGAAAAATGCCGGATCCACCTACTAGAGACTGATGAATAGGACATTTGACAAGTATCTGGGAAAAAAGAGGGAAATTTACATTGATGATATGGTGATAAAAACAATGGAAGTCGGAGACCTCATTGCAGATTTGGAAAAAAAATCTTCCAAAACATTCGCACACACAAAATAACGTGGTGGATGCTGGGAGGTTCCTAGGATTCATGCTCATCCACAGGGGGATCGAAGCCAACCCGGAAAAATGCAGGGCTATAATAGAAATGAAAAGCCCTACATGTGTAAAGGAAGTACAAAAGCTCACCGGAAGGCTGGCATCGCTGTCCCGTTTCCTCTCCTTATCGACTCAGAGATCGTTACCCTTGTTTGATTTGCTTAAAAAGGGAAAAAATTTTGAATAGACCCCCCAATGCGAGGAAGCTTTCCAAGGCTTCAAACAATATCTAGCCACCCCACCAACTCTGTCCAAGCCAGAAAAAAGAGAAATGCTTATCGTTTACTTGTTAATAGAAGATGCGGTAGTAGGACCAGCACTGATCAGGGAAGCAAATGGAAAGCAAAAACCAGTGTACTTTACAAGCAAAGCACTACAAGGGTCCGAGCTTAGGTACCAAAAGCTTGAGAAGATTGCCTTTTGCCTGGTACTCACAGCCCAGAGACTAAGACAATACTTCCAAGCCTACAGCATCCTGGTAAGAACTGACCCACTTATCCGGCAGATCCTACAGAAGCCGAACCTAACAAGGTGAAAGATCAGTTGGTCCATAGAGCTCTCAGAATTCGACATCTGATGTGAGCCGAGAATAGCTGTCAAAGCCCAGGCATTGGTCGACTTCATCATGAAGTTCACAAATGAGGAGAAGCGAGATCCCAAGAAATAAGCCTTATATGTAGACGACTCGTCTAACCTCCAAGGCAGTGAAGCTGGGGTGATGTTAGAAAGGAACGATGAGACCCAGATAGAAATGTTAGTGAATTTTGATTTCACCACACCAAATAACCAGGTAGAGTATGAAGCTATCATCGTTGGGCTAAACCTGGCCAAGGACATGAGCATAAAGGAACTAGAGGTTTGCAGCAACTCCCATATTGTGACTTTCCAGATCGAGGGGACTTATTAGCCTGTGATCCGATGTTAAAGCTGTACTTGGATAAAGTAAGAAGCCTGTCAACTAAGTTCAATAAAGTCGAAGTCAAGCATATACCTAGGGAAAAGAATGTCGAAGCAGATATCTTATCCAAACTGGTAAGCACTAAGCCCGGAGGAAACAATAAAAATCTCATTCTCGAAACTTTGAAGCAACCAAGCATATCACGGGGATTAGAGTTTGTTTCTATGGAAATAGTTCTGAGTTGGGCGGTAGGGATCCTCAAGTATCTTAAACTCGGAACCCTTCCAAGCGACCCAACAGAAGCAAGGAAAGTGGCCGCTAAGCTCCGTACTACGCAATTATTGATGGTTAGCTCTATAGGAAAGGGCTTTCACAACCTCTACTAAAGTGCTTGAACAAGGAGCAAGCTGATTATGTGTTGTGAGAAGTTCACGAGGGAATCACAAGAAATCATCCCAGAAGGCGTGCACTTGCTCTAAAAGTCTTCCAAGATGGGTACTTCTGGCCATCTCTGACTAAGGACGCCAATGAGCTAGTCAAATATTGCCAAAAATGCCAGGAACACCCTCATTTCCACATAGCCCCTGCGAAAGAAATGATAGCAATCACGACCTCTTGGCTATTTGACAAATGAGGTGTCGACCTCCTTGAACCTTTTTCCCTTGCTTCGAGACAAGTGAAGTACGTGATTATAGCAGTCGATTACTTCACCAAATGGATTGAAGCGAAACCCTGTCAACCATAATAGCAACGCAGTGCAAAAAATTCATATGGAAAAATATCATCACCCGATTCGGACTTCTAAAGTCAATCATCATGGATAATGGCACCTAATTTACAGACCAGAAGTTAAGGAAATTATTGGAAGACCTGAAAATCTCACAACACTTCACCTCAGTTGAGCACCCCCAGGCAAATGGACAGGCAAAGCTAGCCAACAAGGTGATCCTAGAAGGACTAAAGAAGAGGTTGGATAAAGAAAAAAGAGCATGGACTGATGAACTCGGAAGCGTCCTTTAGACTCATAGGACCACGCCGCATTCATCTACTCAGGAAGCACCTTTCATATTGGTCTACGAAATCGATGCAGTCATCCTTGTGGAAATCGGAGAGTCAAGCCCTCCATTCCTTCCTACTCGGAATCTACAAACATCTCTCAAAGGAGAGAGGAGCTGGATCGAGTAGAGGGTATACGGGGAGAAGCCCACCTCCATGAATTGGAGCTAAAAAGGAGGATAACCAGAAGATACAACGAAGGGGTAATCCTGAGGCATTTCAACTCAGGAGACCTAGTCCTTCAATGTGCCAATATCGGCCCTCCCCCTCCAGGACATGGGAAGTTAGCCTCCAACTGGGAAGGCCCTTATTGAATTGACGAGGTATTAGGAAAGGGGGCCTGCAAGCTCACAACCATGGAAGGAAATCAAGTTCTGAGGTCGTGGAATGCCACCAACCTCAGAAGATTTTATGTTTAGCTATTTGTACAAAATTGTACGGAAGTCTGGTACTCTTTTTCATACCTCCTGTTTTTCCCACAGGGTTTTTCTGAGAAGGTTTTAACAAGGCCAGATCAATGTATGTCCGAAATGGACAAAAATCTATCCGGTTTGGTTCGTTATTAATAAAAATTCCATTTATTCACTTACTATCAGAGCACCATCCAACAAAAAGTGAATGCCGTAACCCCACATTACATCACCTCAAATTTCAAATAAAGTAGAAGCCTTGATCACGTGAGCAATTAAATTAGAGCTCAATCGGTAAAATCAGACCAAAATGATCCAAACTCGAAAGTCTTAACCATGGAGGTCTTAGCCATGAAGATAATGAAACTGGGTATAAATTGTCAAAAATGGAGGCTAAAGCCACGCATTCAATGTTAAACTCGTCATAAATTATAAACCTAAGGAAAAATAATCCTAGGTCTCTTTTAACCGGGTACAAAATGTCAAAAATAGAGGCTAAAGCCACATATTCAATGTTAAACTCATCATAAATTATAAACCTAAGGAAAAATAATCCTAGGTCTCTTTCAGCCAGGTACAAATTGTCAGAAATCAGAGGCCATAGCATCGTAGACCATTTAAACTCGTTTTAAATTATAAACTTAGGGAAAAAAATTTGAGGTTTCAACCGGGTACAAATAATCAGAAATCGAAAGACGTGAGCATCATAGGCTCCCTTAACTCCCTCAGAACCTTGATAAAAGGAAAAACAAGATAAACAAGATATTAGATAAAAGGACCAAAAACCATATCTTAGCAAGACCAAGTCGAGGTGTTACAGCAGTATATTACGACCTCACAGGGTCGAAACAAAAAGAAAAATTATAGAAGAAATGGTCATGCAGGACCAAGGTCATCATCCGGGAGGTCAACGATCTGGCCATCTCATACCATACGGAACATCCCTACCTTCGATAAGTCTGCATCCGAGCACAATTGCTTGACGTGAGCTGATACGTTGTCAAAAATTTCTTGGGAACTCTTTTCCCAATCAACCACGGTCTTCTCAGCATCTGTTCTCAGCTCGAAAATGTGTGTAGCAAGCTCTTCCGTCATCCCCAGCAAAAGTTTAGTATAAGCCTCGAGCCTAAATACATTGGCGATTAGGGAATTCTTCTCATTTAGCCAGGCCATCTGTTTCAACTTCAGCTCGTCCAACTCCTTCTCAGTAGCTTCTGCTCGTGGACTTTGTTATTTATATATTCACCAAGTGATTCTTTTAGGTTCTCTAGATGCTCCCTCTTACCCTCCAGCTCAGAGTGCAGGTCATTCTTTTCCTTTTTGGCCTTAACCAAATCTAAAGTAAGGCTTTCACCGCGCCAAAGACGGGCCACAGCTTGAAGAAGAGGACATTGACCCCACTAAAATTGGCCACCCAAAGCGGAGTCTGGCATCTGATGGCAAGTACCCTCTGAGAAAAGGTGCTCGTCAATAAACGCAAAAAAGGAAGTCATCAGAAAATAGTATGGTCCTCTTTCCACTCTTCACAAATGGACCTTTTCCACCGGCTTCTACATCCAGGTTCTCCACATCGAGAGGAGAGATGGATCCTTTCCCCAAAGGAGACTTCTTTTCCAGGGTCACAACAGCATCCATTTTCTGTTTTTTTAGGCTTGGTTGCTTGATATCCTCGGAGGAAGGAGTAGAAGAACTGGAAGCTTTCATGCTCTGACTTTCCAAAACAGTGCACAGCTCAGAGGTATTCTTCTTTAGAACCTTGGACTACAAAGCCCTCACATCAAAATGGGAAGCCATCTTACCTGCCAAAACAAAAAAAGAGAACGATAAATCTTCAAGTTGAAATATATCAATACAAAACAAGAGTCAAAAACAAACCAAGATAGACCTAATGACCTTTGGGGAAGATCAAAAAATCTTTTTTAAACTCAGAGGATTAAACCTCCACGATGCAAGAAAAAACTCGACAATGACGCATTCAGCATCATTGAGCAAGTTGTCGATTATCCTCGAAGATCGGGGCACGATGGTCCAGAAATAAGGGAACACGGATGCCAGAGATGTCCCTATAAAAAAAGGTTGATGATGAGGGACCCCTTGAACTTTAAAATAAAATTCCTTGAAATGGTGTTAGGACTTCTTAAAGGACTCGAAAATCTTCTTATTTACACGACCTCGAAAGGAAATCCAAGAACTACTGGAGGGCTTTGTGAAAATGAATGAATAAAGAAAGGCCCGGGGAAATGGCGGAACTCCGTGGAAATTGCACACAATCTCAAAACCTCGGATCATAGCCTAACTATTAGGATGTAGTTGTGAAGAAGCCGCGTTAACCTCTCGAAGAATTGTCATTTCAAATTCGAAGAACGGGAGACAGACACCTAACTTCTCAAAAAGGATGTCATACATCCACGTGTATTGAAAATCCTCCCTACTCGGACGTGTACAGACCCTATCATCGGGACCCTCGGCCTCCAAGGAATATTTTGCTTCGTCTTCCGAAATGTGGAAAAGGCGAGTATTTCGTCGGAAGGCGAAAGTATATTCCTCGTTGGACAAAGAAGGAATCCTAAGAACCTCCACAGAAAAATAATAAAGATATCCCCAATAAGTAAAGACAGAGGACGAAGAACCTTTGGTACCTTATCCCTACGCTTTCCCATGACCCACAACAGGGAAACCACCATATCTAAGCACAGAGAACAGAAGACTGTATATTCAAAAAAAAGGAAAAAGTACAACCTATTGTGGTTTTCCCCAATCTTAAGTCTAAGGCGATTAGAGGCAGCACCACACCACCAGGCACAAAGAGCGGCAGTAGGCCGTAAAATGCCATAACGGGCTCCCCATGAGGCCAAAACTACCAAAGTGCCACCCCGAATGATCCAACTGCGGTGGCGTGCACCATCTCAGGACAAAAAAAATGAAAAATGGAAAACCACTATGCAACCTCATGGGTGAGGGCCACGGAGGATGCATCGTGGCTCATCGCGGCAAAAAGATAAAGCAATCATAAAATGGAAATGGGAAAGGAACTTACCAGAGAGAGGAAGAAACAAAACCCTGCCAATATTGAAAGGAATGACGACTGAAAGACCACACCACTCCAGAGAAAAATGGAGAAACTCAGAGAAAAAGGAACATGATGAAAATGAAGGGGAAAGGAAAAGGCACGGGAAGTAAAAGAAGTCACATAAGGGCAGAAGCGTCATTCCGACTCGATGACCCGGGGCATTCTGGAGAATTCACAAAGCCCTCATTAATTGCATTGCTTCGGGAAGCATGCACCCTAACACGCATCACTATGATGCCCCAAAACATGACATTTGACAAGCTTCAAAATCTCCCTAAATCGCACTAGAAGCCACCTTTCAACTCATCTGCCATCCCGAGAACTCACCCGATAAAATCGGAGTCCCTTTATAGGGAATAACGATCAAGGAACTCAAGTATCATATTTCGGAAAAGTATTCAAAATCCAAATTTATCGAAGCTCCTTGAAGAAAACTTAACATCTGACTATTAATAGTCAGATATCAAGTTGGGGGCACTATTACAACTTGGTATCCCAGATCTACCGTTAACCCACCAAATGGGCCACCACACACTGTAGGGGCAACACTAAGAATAGCCCAAATGCTCTTAGACCCAAGAAATAAAGGCAAAGTGGGAGAACTCAAAAAGGTTGGAACTGTTCCCATGACTTCTGACCTCGTTGGTAATCGGAACGGTCTCCGAGCTAGCTCCACTAAGAGCTCAGCTAGCCCACGTTTCCCCCACCACATCCTGCACGAATAACCAACTCCCTAATAAACAGGAAACTGGAAGTGGACGCATGAAAAACTATTTAAATGGGAACTTTAATGGTGTATAGGTATGGTAATCAAACCTAAAGCACTCATAGCCTAATCGTATACTGATACTCTAGGTGGAGTCCTTGCAAGTACTTCACCACCCTGTATGAATTCCTCATTGGCATTGACAAGGAAGGACACAGGAACCTCATGAGACATTTCTACTCCCAGTTAACCATCTCTCATATTACTTTGTTACAGGTTCATTTGCAAAAAAGTTATCATTTGTTACGTTCATTTTTATGTCTTCAAATAATTAATAATTTGTGTTTTAATAATAATAATAATAATAATATGAGTGAAATAAATAACTAAATTGTGATTAGGAGTTGCCACCCTTATTCATTGTTTTCTTCTGTAATATTCCTAAAATGTCCTTCATAGAACAGTTGTTTTATATTTCGCTAAATTTATTTTTGAACCTAAATTAAATTTTGTAACATTTCTTTGGTTCTTGTTCTTTTTCAAGGGAAAAAAAATCTTGATCAAGTCTAAGTCATCAATGTGCTTCTCATATAGTAAAACAAGTTGTTTAGTAGTATGAAACATGAAGGTCCGTTTGACGCTTTTCCAACTCCTTAATATGCTATTATCACTGTTGCCAATTTGTGATGCTTATTTATTTGTCTTGGTCAACCAAACCATACCCCCACATTTGAGCACATTTTTTTGAGGTGTGTTCTAAGAAGCATGATGCTTTCATTATAGAATAGTGAAGTACTTATGTGGACCGTTGATACGAAAACATGTGGACTAGAATAAGACAAAACTAGTTGACGTTTGATCGTTTCAATGTCAACTTTGCCTTTTCATCTTTTTTGCTCCCTATGTTCCCGCTGACAACAACTACCACAAACTATATGCATTTTCTCATCTCCTCGCTAATGCCATGGTGTCTCCGGCCAACCTCCACACATCACCCAATGCCGTCAATCCACCATTGCGTGGATGCAGTTGCTCGTATCATCTACATTTTCATCCTTGACCTTGACCTCAATGATGACACAACACCCAGACCATGAAGAGCCTTTCACCTTGTCACCTTGTCTCTCTCTCAAACTCATTCACCCCAAATCTTGCCATTTCCTAATGTTATGATCTCTCACTCCTCTCTAGCTTGGACATCTTTCCACAACAATGCACTCATAACCATCGCCAATACACAATCATATTTTTCCATTCAATCAAAAGAAATAAATGCTTTTTTTCTCCCAAGATCTGAGCATAACAGAAACGATGTTGTTTCAAAGTAAGGAAACTAATACCATCTGCACAATGGAAACAAAAAATACTGAAAGATTTAGAGTTCAAGAAGGCATTGCCAACCAACTTTAAATTTGTTACTTCTTCCACAGAGAATCACAAACGCTTTATCCAAACCAGCCGTACAACCAAAATCAACAAATTAAAAGATATTTGAATTCAAAGAATAGAGAATGTTGATGTGGTGGTGGCGACAGAAGTGGAATGATTGGCAATGGATTAGAGATACGAATAATGAGTAACAAAGATAAGAGAACGAAGGTGATGATCCGACTTGAGCTACAATTGGAGAGAGAGCAAAGTTGACATTTCAATATTGAGTGTAAATCAATTTTGTCTTATTCTACTCCACATGTTTTCACTTCAATGGGCCACATAAGTATGTCACTATTTCGTAATGAAAGCATCATGCTCCCTAGAATGCACCTTATTTTGAACTTAAAACTAGTTTTGGATAAAGTCAATTACTACCTTATAGTTGTTGGTTAATACCCACCCCGTAATTGGCTTGATAAATTCAGTTTGTTTTTAACCACATTTTATAAATGTGGCTAACTGAATTTGATGTACTACAACATATAACACGTGTAGGGCGGATATATACTTTAATGCACTATAGTATTTAACTACTACCCTACAGAATGTGCATTGCAATGCATTAGATACACTACAACATATAACACGTATATCAAATAGAATAAAACGTGGTTTTGTGTCATTTTGATTCCCTATCACAAAGTTCTTGAAGGGCATCATAACAAAATTGTTAGCTCTAGAACCCTTGACAAGGCTATCAAAGCTTAAGTTTTGAATAACAATAAAGCAAATTTTGATAAAATACTTTGTAGAAAGGACTAATGGTTTATATTAGTTTCTTAAGTGTAAAACAAGAATTTTCCCACGACATATGCAATAGATTTTTTTTTATATAAAAATCATACAATCATGATTTAACATGATATAAAACTCATTCAAAGAGTTTACATTTTTTTAAAAGTATGAAATATAGCTCAGAAAGAAAGTTCCTATGTCTAAGATACATAAGAAATTAAAGTAGAACTAGACTATCATAAAGTAGTTGAGAATATCAAAAAGTATCCCTATACATTAAAAAGTAACATAATAGCATCGGAAGGTAGTTATTCGTGATCAAATCAAGCACGTCTGTATCAAACTCGATCGTGTTCACTAAATAAAGAATTCAATACTCTTTGCAGACTCACATCTACTTCAGAAAGAGACTCAATATGAGCTAGAAGAGTTTCAAAATTGAATAACTCATCAGAAACTGAAGATATCGTGTCAAAAAGAAGATATGGCCTTAGAAAGTCATTGCTCGTGATATATTTGTAGGTGGAAATGTGCACAAGAAGGGGGGATTGAATCGTTCATTTCTTCTTTTTACATTTCTAAAACTTTTAACAAAGATACTATCAAGTGTAAAACTTGTAGTGCAACGGAAACATAGTTAGTAGTTTCAGAAAGTAGATTTTTGAAGCTTTGTTAATAAATATACATCATAAAATGAATAACAGAACAACAATGACATTATTCTAGCATATGATGAATAATTGATAAGGGGCATTTATACTACTTATCTTGCTACCAAACCTTAGCTTTTTACATGAGTTTTATTGAGTTATTGGAAGGATTAATTAGGATTTTGATTTATTCCTCATTGTGTGATTTTGATAGAATTGATGGCTTTTGCATTGATTTTGGGATAATTATTAGATTAGAGATTGTTGCATTTAACCTGTCTCTTTAAGAATGGTTTTTGTATATAAGAGCTTTGGATCAAGTGCAAAATGTCAAGAACAGGGTTAGAAACTGTTGGGAAGAATTTGGGAGCAAAATAAAAGAGTTCTTGACTTCATTTAAGCACAATTGCAAAAAGTATTGCAATGGAAAATCTGTAACTCTCTTTACAGGGATCAGATCAAGACTAATAAAGATGTTTTTAAAAACTCAAAAAGTCCTCTAAAACTTTTCTCTGACCTCCAGTTAGTATTTTTACAATATCTGGCGCTACAGATGTCCGATTGAGGTGATTTTGGTGGCGTTGGAAAGACTATTCAAAGGGCTACAATTGCTATATCTGGTGATAAGGATAGATTCAGATTTTTAAATGACCAAAATGACCAAATACATGAATACATCAATTCTGTCCTGCACTGCAACTCGTGAGATGACAGGATTGCAGTTCACTTATCTGTTTTTAGGCCTACTTTGGCCTATTATTAAAGAGCAATGTTTAAGGAATTGTTATAGACTTTTACCCTAGCTTTTGACCCATTTTTAGGTTACCACTTCAATTGCTACTATTCTCCTTCTACATCTCTCTTAAGGGTGTACATGGGACGAGTTATGATGGGTTTGACTTGGCTCGAACCCGGCCCTATATTTTGACCAGGCCAATTTTGTAAACCCTAACCTGACCCTAGACCCGAGTAAACCCGATCATGTTCAGGCCAAATTAAGACCGGATATACATCGAGTCTAAACCGGGCCAAACACTCCTAAACATCTTTGTTTTCCACATCTCCAAAAAAAAAGAGGTAAAAAAAAAACATAATTGTGCTAAGATTAGGGGATAACAATAATCAATCTCAGTAATGCTCCAATGTCCAAACTTCTACCGGTAGCACAATAGAAGCAAAATAACTCATATTTACGTCATCCATGTTAATGGGAAAATAGCATTATAGCATATATTCAAGAATAAAAAAGTGCAAAATCACAAATTGCAATAGAGCTAATATTAAGTCTCAAGCTTACCTTAGACTCCTGCTGTTGTGACTAATAGTAGGCTTCACTAATTATTCACCAAAGCCAAGTTGAAATAAGCTCTCCTAAAAACAGTTACAAGAGAGTCAGAATACATATTTTAAGTTGTTCATAACTTCATATTATAATTACTAAATATATAAAATTACAAACATAAATCAATGATCATGACTCGATGTAAGTGACTCAAATCATTAACTTAATAACCCAAAAAGAAAACTGGGGCCAAAATAAAAGCTTGACTGAAGCCTACCATGAATTAGGAGAACTGGGAATAAAGTGAAAAATAACAAGTTATAAACCATTAACATTAACATTAACATATTCTTGAGCAAGAACGGAAGTAGTATGCAAGTATCACTTCCAGCAAAGCTTACATAGTGTCACTTCCAGGTATTCTTTTCTTACATCAATATTAAAAAAACTAACTATCACTACCATCATCTTTTTCAATCCATCACCATCACTCAACAACACATCACCATTATCTCAACATAGATCATCATAACCAACCCAAAATTGATGTCCTATGACACATTTTGGTTGTATTTTTGGCATTTTATTAATTAGCTTATGATTGATTAATTCAGTTTGGAGAATGAATACATTATGACTTTCCAGTTATTTATGTTTGCGCTTGCATGGTCAAAACTGTGATAACAAAATTCCTACCAGAACCAGAAACTCCAAAATTCTGAACAGCTTTAAAATTTTCGAAAATACAACCAAAATGTGTCATAGGACACAAAAGTGATGAGAAAAAAGAAAAAGAAAATTAATAAAAAGGAGAAATTAATAACTAGAGTAAAACCAAATTGCAACTCATAAACCCAGTTAAAATAAATCAAAAATAAAAAGGAGAGAAAGATACCGCGGCGGTCTCCGCCGCCATCTTCCACTATCGTTGCCTTCTTCCTACACTCCTTCGCCAAATCGCCGCCTCTTCTTCACCACTGCACTAGATCACAAGACACCATCGCTGGCCACCGAGACTCCCGCACCATGCAAACCACCGTGCAAGCCAAGTGCCACGCGAACCTTTGCCTAGCCTCCTCATGCGCGCCGTGCCTCCCCCTTTACGAGAATAGGCCGTGAAACCCCGAGAACACCGCCACACCGGTCTCCTTCTCCACCGTGTGAGGCACGCTCCAGTTGCAGCCTGCAAGCACTGTTGTTGCTCCATTACTGCCGCATGCCTCTGCATCCAATCATGATCATCACTCGCAGCTCCTAGCATCGGCCTCCCCCTTCCTTACGCCACCGCGAGTTCCTTTTGAGGAAGTAGAAAGGAAAGGAGATATGTTGGAGCACTGGACTTTGGAGAATGGGTTGGTGGTTACCTTGTCAAGTTAGAGGCTTAGAGTCTTGGAAAATGGAGAAGAAAGTCCTTTCAGTCATCAAGCAGATCATCAAAGAAGGAAAGGAAAAGTGAGTGTGTGACAGTGTGTGTTGTCTTGTGGAGTTTGAAAAGTGAGAGTGAGAGTGACTTTTTTTATTGGTGAGAGTGAGAGTGGTTGATAACTGGCTAAACGGAAAAGTAACAAAACATATGTGACCGGGCCGAATCAGGTGACCCACGACTTAGCCAAGACCCAGTCACAAAAACACTGTCTTGCCTTATCTTTTTTATGACCCTTTCTTTTTTTTTCATGTCCCGGCTCAGACCCAGCCTGAATTGCCTGGGTCTGGATCGGGCCACCATGCCGGTCCGGGTTGTGTTCATCCCTAATCTCTCTCTTCTCATTCTCTATTCTTCTCTCTCTAAGGGTTCTATTGGTGAAGGTGCTCTGTCTTGGAAATTATGGCAAGAATTATTGCTATTATTTTCAAGTTCTTCTATCTTCATTATTGTAATCTTTCAGAGATGGAGGAGTAGATTTCTTTACTAGTCTACGGATTTTCGAATAGATTGGGATGAGATTTGAGACCATTTGTTTATATTGAACGTATTAATTTTCTTAAAATTCTATAGGTTCTATTCCTTTAATTATTATGTGATTGCTATAATCTTTATTGGAATAACTAAATTGATTATCATTGTTTAGGAAAACCCTTTGGGCATAAATTGATAGATCTATTGATTTATATTTGAGGGGGAATTTAGAATTAACTTTCTGATTAGCGGTTAGGCTATAGCAATTGGTTCATTAAATCAATTTAATTTCTAAATAAATTGAGATCTCATTTATTACTTATTTGCATTGATCAAATTCTAGAGGTCGATCGATCATTAGTAGAATTGCAAGTAATATATTACTAATAGCCACCAATGGGTTTAATATTTGGTCAATGATAATTGATTTCTAATTCTAGGAATACCTTGCACTAGTATTTTCATCACTATTGCTATTATCTTTGAATTCTGTTGCTATAATTTCATTATTCAAAATCCCTAATTTTCACAATTAAATATTGAAGCCTCCTTGAGAGACGACCTACGTTGTGTCCTTTACTACATTTTTTGTCCAACTTAGCATTAAATTAATTTTCTAATTTGAGAAGGTAGGCAACAACCTCCATTCAATAATAAAGCGCAATAGAGAAATATAAAGGAGATCAAAGAGAGAAAGATGAGACACAATTATTTTTATACTGGTTTGGCTAAACTGCCTACATTTAGTACTCAACAAATGTTGAGATTCCACTAAAACATCTTTTTCAACCTGAGAAAGAACACATGGATAATCTTTATATTAGCCATCCCAAGCTCTCATATGTGATCTACAGAAATCACCTGCTACCACAGATTGAGTAGTTCTTCACCAGCTTCTCCAAGTTGAACCGAGTAGTTCTTCCCAGCTTCTCTAAGCTGAAACCCATGACCAATAGTAAACCTCTACTGTCACGGTGAAAGTAGTTATTACCAACCTCTCCAAGCTGAACCGGGTAGTCTTGCCCTCACCTCTCCAAGCTGCAAGTAGTCTTTGACTAGCCTCTCTAAGCTAAACCGTGATCAGCAAGAGCACCTTACTGTTGCATTGCAAGTAGTTTTACATTAGCCTCTCCAAGCTATCTCACAGTGGCCACTACCAAATCAAGGATACAAAGGTTTAGTGTTTTTTTTGCCACTCAAACTAACCTATACTTAAGTTTCCTTAATATATACATGAAAAGTTCCTAGGAAAACTTGAATGACTTCTTTCTATCATTTCTTCCCTAAGAAGAACATAAATCTATTTAAGAACGTAGAAGGAAGATTTTTTTTCCTTTTAAGTAAGGAATTTGATTACATAATGATATGAACCTTACAGGAGATAAGAAGAGATTTTTCTAGGATTTCTACTTTTTGCGCGAAGTTTCTCTCTATTACATTGGAGCACAACATCTTTATTTAAAGAAGGTCCTCCTTATGACCTGGCCTGCTATGATTTGTTTTTCCAGGGACACATGTTGATCATCGATTTATGTCTTGGAAAGATAGTCTAGAAGTGTAGCCTGTTTGTCTATCAGATCAATTTGCAGAAGCTGTTATGGAATAGAGGTTTCTGATGTTCTTCAGAAATTACTCTTACTTTCTGAACCAAGGTTTCTAAACCTTTTTCTTTTAAGACTTTGAACAGCTGACTTCAAAGGCAAGAGAGATGATTAGCCGGTTCTGACACTGGGATTTGACTCTTTGAATTTCAAAATTCAAATTCAAATTTCCCCCCATTTCCAGCAACGCTTAAAGCTCCACAATAACGTGAGCTTTTTGACGTGCGGTATCAGATCCTTGATGATATCTTTACTTTCTGATCTTTAATCCAAGCATTTTGATGATGACTAATATGCAATTGTGCTAATTAAAAATAGTGTAACATCTAGTCTTCAGAGATTGCTTGATATCTTCATGTAAGTGTACTTTTTGATATCCGGTACTACTTTCTGAAGTCTCAGGACTTGGTTTCTTATGGTGTTGATATCTTCTTCAAAAGCTATCAATTGCTTGAAAAAGGATATTATATTCACTTCCTTTACAGTTCATATCTCTTGTCTTGAGATAAACATGTTTGCACATATGATGTGAATTTTTATCCTTATTTGAGTAAGCCTCGTTTTTGCTAAATGATAGAATCCTGTTTATGATCTTACAAGAAACTCAAGATGAACATTAGTCATTCTTCAAAGCATTTTCTTTAAATTGGCTTTGTTGTCATTCAAAACTGACTAGCACATATAAATAGAGTTCTAGAACTAACAATATTAGCTTTTTACTTAGAAGATATACATCTTTAGTGAAGATTTTGTGAGTTAAGAAGTTTAGAAACCATAATATGACGTTGGAAGAAGTTTCTAAACAATCTACAGTACAAAGGAACAAACAACAACTGTTGTTGTACTAGTTCGGCTGTTAATGGTACAAGCTCAGCTACAGTTTCTAGGAGAAATCCTATACGCATAACCAACGATCAACAAGTGTATGATGGTGATGAAATGAAGGACAAATTGTTTTCCTTACCCTTGATACACATCTTAGGAAACTTGAGTGAGTTTTGAGTGAAACACCAAAACTTTGTATCTTTTGTAGCTTGATCCATAAGTAATCATTTGTGATATAGTTTAGAAAGGCTAGAGAAAAGACTACTTGTGAGTGAAGGTCAATTATACTGGCTGCTCACTATGTTTAGCTAGAGAAGACTAGAGAAATTGGTGTTTTCTTGTATAAAAAAAAAGTTATAGAGGAATTCTCAACAAGTTTTGTTGAGGATTGGATTTAGGCAAGCTTGAATAAACCAACATAAGAATCCCCTGTGTGATCTTCTTCATACTTTATCTTTCTTTATCTGCTTATGTGTTATTATTTTCTTTGTGTGCGATATTATAATTATATTTATCGCTTTCTAAACTTATTTTCTTTTCTGAACACTTCAAAAAGTTATTTTGTTTTTGTCTTTTTATGAGAAAAGGGGTCAAAGAACCTAACATAAACAAAGCTAACTTGCTATAGCCCCTAGAGTAAACTAGCCAAGACAGGTTCGAGAGCAGGAAATTCGATAGAAATAAAGGAACAACATCAAAGACATAATAACCTAGAGGAAGTTCATGGCCAAAATTAGCCAAAGCATCTGCATAGGAGTCACTCTCACAAAACACATGTCTCCATAAGATCTCTTCAAAACTCTGAGCCTCCAATTAAATATTCCACACAAGAGAGTAAGCCCCATATGCAAACTATTGCATCTCATTTAAATCAAGTGCACAGCCACACTAGTATCCAAGTTCACCTCAAGCTTGTTAACATCTAACTCACCAGCAAGCTTTAGACTATAAAGAAGACCCTAGAGCTCTGCATGTAACTCCAAACATCTTCCCAAATTACAAGAGAAAGATCAAAGACATCTACCCCTGTCATTTCGAATCAGTCCACAAGCAGCATGCATTCTAAGACTCCAAACAGACCCATCAATGTTTACTCTAACCTACTCCACATCAGAAGGATGCCAGCAAATCACGTGTCTTGCATGGGAATGAACTCCAACCTTAACCACTGTATCTCCAGCACACCTAATCTCCTATGATCTTTGGATAATGATACTCCTAATCTGATGCGAGATTTGATGTGTATTCTTAGAGACCCAAAAGTTCTTACTATACCAAAAAGTATCAAGATCTGTTGGGTAAATCTCATTCCATTCTCTACAAAAGTTATCGCAACCCTGCCTCATCCATGCACACTCCCAGCCACTCCTCCACTGATTCAGCTGTAAAGAATTGAATCCAAGATGCACCACCTAACAGAATCCTCCACACATCTGCCATTCTCTGACTATCATGTAAAGCATGTAGCATTATATCAGCATGGACTCCACATATAGGGAAAAAATTAGTTGTTTCGAGATACCTTGCATGCCTAAAAGCATTCGTGATCAACACCTCATGCTTTGATTTCCAAAAAAGGAGCCGAAGATGCTGTGGAGTCCTCCACTGGCAAATATTGGAAAATAAGTTCCTCCTATTTGATTGTCTTCCTCCCATCAAAATTCATAAGCACTTTTTAGCGTGAACTCCCCCGATGATGTGTTTTGCCATATGCAACATCGTCATCCTCCCCATTTACTCCTTGATTGCAAACATCTAACATGTTACTAAGTACACCCTCCATAGCACACAATAATGATCAGAAATCTTGAGTTATAAGTACGTCATCTCTTTTTATATGTAATATTCATTTATGATTGTTGTTCTTGATCTGTTTTCCTAGTAACATGTGTTGATCTTCTTTTTGTGTCTTGAAAATGAAGTCTGAAATAGTAACTCTATGTATCAAAGTTACTTTTTATAGTTGCAAAAGCCATTGTCTAATAGAGGTTTCTAAGTCCACCTTCAGAAACTACTTATTCAAAAAGGTTTCTGAACATTTTCTTCTGGAAGTTGGGGTAGTTGACCAAGTTGAAAAGAGATGTCATTATCGGTCCCCAATGAAGTTTGACTTTAAATTTGAATATTAAATTTTCCCTCTTATTTCTATAAAGTGCACCATTTACAGTAAACATGCTTTCTAAAATATTGCTTCAATTTCTGGACTTTTCTTGTAATCTTCTATGCTTTAATCAGAGCTTGTTGTAATTGATATATCCCAATCATGATGATTAAAGATAGTAATCACACTTTGCTTCAGAGTTGAAATGAAATCTTCACTTGAATGACACTATCTGAAGTCGCGTGATGCATTTTGAAGATCTGAGTTGTAACACCCCAAAAAAAATTTTAAAATTTATTTGAACTTTATTAGTCATAATTTTGAAAATTTGACAGACGTAGCAAGGATGAGAACAGCCCAATGGACGAGTTGAAAAAAAAATTTTGGGTCAGGCATGAATAGTGATTTCTAAGCTTGTGGATGAATAGTAACCATGGAACCGGGTCAAGGGTGACCAGAGCTAGGAGAAATAGACCTAATGACGAAGATAAAGTATTAGATATAGGGTCCACATAGAATTTTAGGCTTGAGACCAACATAAAGATATTTTAAGTTTTCTAAGTATGGTATTTTACCCTTTTTGGTAGAGCTTTAATGTACAATTTTCACTACCATAAAAGTTACTTGGTGACCAAATAACCTCTATCAATCACATCTTGCCAAGTGGATGGCAAGGATTAAAACTTGGAAAGAAAGTTTCATCTTTGGCCTTTTAGTTATTATTATTTTACCCAGGGGCCAATATCATATCTATTTGGTAAAATTTCGGTGTGTAATTTCTGTCAACGAAAGATAATTTAATCTTATTAAGAGGATAATCTCTATCCTTTAGGGCCATTATATGGCTAAGATTTAATCTTGATTAACAAGATTAAATACTAGCCATCCATCTCTTTTTATTTTAGAAAGAAACTATACTTTATTTACCTAGACACTATATTTGTATCAAGATAAGAATAAGTCAACAAACCTTATCACCATCAACCCAAACATTTTAGCCAAAGAGAAGAAAAAATAGCCACCATTTTTTCTTTCTCAAGAACTTCAAATCTTGATTTCAAACCATCAAAACCCTAGCCAAGTAACCTCAAACTTCCTGTACTAAACTTACTCCACTCAACACAATCCACTAAACTAATTGATTAGAATTTGAATCCATCACCCTTTTCCATTTTGAGGACTAAAGGAAAGGTTTAGTGATTTTTAAAGGGCCTTAAAGTGAAGGAAATCATTCTTGGAACACCCTTTGGAGCCAAGAACCCTAAAGCTCCAAGAGTATGGCTTTCTTTGACATCTTTTCTTTCAAAATTTATTCTGAAAATTTTTGATTGAGTTAGCTAGAAATCTTTGGTTATATTGATTGATAATACATAAATGTTGATATGTTTAACTTGGTGTAGTGTTTGGATGATATTAGGAAACCTTTTTCTCAAAATATGTTTAAGTTATGTTGTTGGAATTCTCGAATTTGTACAGGTAGGATATGGTTCATGATTTTTCTGATGTGTTTGTAGATGGATTTTCAAGCTGAAATTTTTATAAGGTGAAGCTAACATATGAAGGTGTCTCTAGTAATTTTTCTGAGCTTTTAAAAGTACTTTTGCTAGGTTCACAAACAGAGAGGGTTAGTGTTTCTACCTGAATAGTAAATTCTAGAGCACTGAATTTGTCTAATATTTTTACTATACCAAATAATAGAATTATGACTTAAAATATTCAAGGCATTAAGTACATCCTGAAATCCAACCCTAAATTTTTGTAAGATTTTATATGAACATTTGATAAGGTAATAAAATTGAGAATTTTGGCTATGACTAAGACTAAGTAGTTTTTAACCTTTGAATTTATACAACTTTGTTAGCACAGCTAGAGAACTATTTTTGCTTTGAAATTTTTACAAAAACTTGGGAACATATTGAAGTGTCATTTTATATGCAAACTAATTTTTGATACATAGGTGTAAAATCTACCAATGTACTGGAATTATGCCAATGTACTAGAATTGTACCAATGCCATGAATGAATGATATAATAGCATTTTGGTTCTAGTATGACATGAATACTTGATTGTGAATATTTGATCATGTGACTTGTGATATATAAATGCATACTAGAGAAAGTAAAGATTGGTTTATAAGGCATGATTGAAATCACATTGTGAATAAATGCCTATTTGTGCTTTATGCATGCATTTGGAAAAAGAAAAGTAAATGATGCATATATATGACAAAAGAGAGTGTATGAACTTCAATCATGCATGTTTTGACATATGGACAAAATAGAAATAAGACTTATGTTGAATTAGGGGAAGGCAAAAAGAGAAACTTCCCTAGAGATATTATGAGTCGGTAGACGTATCGGCTAGGAATAGATCTGTGTGATTTGGAAAGGAAAAAATAAAGTCCAATGATTATGTATAGGAATGAGCTCAGTCCTGATAAGTAGTCTATTTTGCATGTGTGGTGTCATCCACTATAGATGTTGGTATGAACGAAGTTTTTCCTATGTTAATGAAAAGAGAAAAATGTGTGGAATTGAATTCTATGATCACAAATAAAAACTAGGGCACTTTATGATAATTTCCCTACATTCATCATATGCATACATATGTTATTTTCAATTGTCTTCCTAGGATGATTTACTTAATGTTTGAACATTTTGATATATGTGCATTAAGTGATTGAATGCTAAATGAAACCTGCTTCTTCGGAGGTATGATTTCAAACTTAAAAAATGAATCTTTGTTATGTAATGCATGATCACATTTTTCTAATAAATCGAAGTGGTTAGAATGATGATGATGACAGTTACAACTGTGTATTTAGGGATACCCTAATGAGAATTTTACAATACCAACATACTAACACCTATTTCCTTTCATGCTCTCACCATACCAACATCTATTTCAAGGATTATTTTTCACTTCATTTAATTTCTAAATCTCTTTAAACGAGATTAAACACGTTCATACATGGTTTCATGAAAATAACACTTGCTCATGATGTTGTATATTAATGAGAACGAATCTATATGTATACTCAAGAAACTCAAGCAAACGATTAGTCCTTCGTCAAAATATTTTCACAAAATTGGTTTTGTTATCACTCAAAATATTAAGCACTAATACTTTCTGAAGGGTTCTAGAGCTAACAGATGCCAACTATGTTCTCCACTTGCCTGAGGAATTCCTGGGGTCCTTCAGTTGTCAAACACTCATTAAAGATGAGCAGGTCCATCCTCTTAAAGCTTCCCAAAGCTAGAGTCATTAATGTCTTAGACTGGAGGTAGCTAGATGGCCGCCTCAAGCCGTTTGATCATAATACTTGTCAGATTTGTTGCCATCTTTTTAAAGACTCTAAGTCAGGCATTTCTACTAGATGAGCTGCTCCTACGGAGATGTCAAAGGCATAAAAGGTTCATAGATTGCATGGTCACACATGAGAAAAAGGAGGACATACAACAAGATCATGAATGCCAAGAAAAGATATACCCTTATTGAACTTAGATATGATTGAATCTCTCCTAAAGGCCTCAAATGACACTACATAAATGCAAATGAGTACGCTTCCATTTATGTAGACGCCATGTGATTTGTGGACACTTGCTCTAATAATATGCAAGGAAACCTATGGCTCTGATACCACTTTGTCACAACTTGACTTGGAAGCGTGACCAACACGTTAGGGATTGGGTCTCTACAGAAGCCTTTGGTAACGTGATTGGCTAATGTGCATAAAATTCCAAAATATATAATCCAAATATTTTAATTTCAACTAAATTTCATAATTTTAAAATATTTCCAAAATAATAACCTAGGCCAAAGCCAAACATAATTAATAAAATAACTAAGGTAAAGAATGATTAAACATAATACTATATATGTCCAGGATCTTGCCTATACAATTACTGGGGCATTACTAAACTAACATGAATCTACAATAAACTTCACTTCGAAGCAAAGCTCACCTAAAGAAGCTGCTACACCATTGAGGAAGATCATCTGGTGCCATTGAGCTTATAGTTGTATCTATAGGGGAGGAAATAAAGGAGTGAGTTCACCAAAATTCAGTGAGTGGGTCTCCACTTACAATCCATATGGGACAACAACAAAATACATATAATATATGGAGTAAAGTGTCACTTTGGTCCCTGAAATTATAAGCATGCTTCACGTTAATCCTTGAAATTTCAAAATTAACTCTTTAGTCCCTGACATTGCATTCCATAGGTCACTTTAGTCCCTGGTCAAACAATCATCAGTCAACCATTATATTTTGTTGACGTGTTACGTTAAGTGACACGTGACATGTCACGTGTCGATGACTTGGCATGCCGATCCCACGTGGTATGATGACATGGTATGCTGATGTGGCATTAGATCAAAATAGGTCAGATTAATCCTTAAAATTTTAAATGTGTCAAAATAGTCCTTGAAATTTTCTGAAATGTGTTAAAATAGTTCCAAATCCTAAATTTCTCCTCTTTTGGTTTATAAAATCTAAATCCTTAATAATTCTTAAACTCACTTATTTCTCTCTCATTTTCACACCTTATTTAAATAATCTAAATTTTTAAGTATCCTAAATATAATTAAGAGCATGATTAGTCCAAATTTGAGGCCCTCCATGTTTAACTAACATAATTAATTTATTAGCTATTATATTACATTTCTTGGAATTATGTTAGGCTCACTCATATGTGATTACTAATTTAAATTTGCGCACCTTTAGAACTTATATGATTGATAAATAATTTTTTAGAAGTTGGATTCTTTAAAATAAAAATAAAGACTGAAACAAAATGAACATGGTAGTAGTCATATCATAAGTTATTTAGAATAAATGCAATACAAATATGAATTTGAAATTAGAGATAGCATGTAGAAGAGCTTACACCAATTTTTTTTCATATTGGATTGATCTGCAATGTAGAGTTTACATTCGATTGTAATTTTGAATAAGAGCTTCTTCAAGATCATTCCAAGAGCCTCTCTAAAAAGCCTATGCGTACTCAAGATTGCTCTAACTCTACTCTCATTTGTTTCAAGATACTCTCATGTTCTTTAAATTACTTACTCAACTCTCTAGCCTTCTTCTCTCACAATAACCACAATACAATTCTCAATGAATTTATTAAATTGTTTGGGGATAAAACATTGAACTTGAATAGAATATGACCAGAGACTAACGTGACCTACGGAATGTAATTTCAGGGAATAAAGTGAAACAAGTTTACAATTTCAGGGACGAAAATGATACTTTATTCATAATATATGTGCAGTTGATGTAAAACATTTTAATATCTAGCAGAGAAACAAAAGCTGAATTGTATACATATTATTATATTGAGATGATAACTAAAACTGAAGGGCACCTAACTAGGTCCCATAAGCAGACACCATACTTGGTAGCAAGGATAATGCTTCTATAGCTGCTAACTCACTATTCTGTTTCTTACTAATTATTGGCTAAAAACTAAATATTCAAAATATTTCATTGTTCACATTGTTAATACTAAACTGGGCTTCATGCAATTTTCTATCTGATAAAATAATTCTAAAATATACATACAACAAGTATGGTCCTATGAGTTTTCTAAAATAATATTTTTCAAGATAACTAAGAAACAATAGTTCTCTAAAATTGCTATAATCCATGAAAGCATGTTTTCTTAGCATAGATCATTCTAAAATTTCCTCAACAAATTTTGTAATATTGGGAAAGTATTAATAATGACCAAAAATATGGTCATGATTTTAAATACATTCACCACTGGTAGTAGGGAGTGTGCTTCTACTGACAACTTGACTCTAGGAAGCTGGAATGACACTTGTAGCCAAGGAGTATAATAAAAACATAAACAATTGACAATGACACTAAGGACTGAATTTGGAATGGTAGAGAGGAAGAATATTATGAGAAAATCATACTTGATAATGCCCTAACTCGTAAACTTGACAAGAAAAGGAAGAAAACTAATTAAAATCCATGTAAATCACTTACCAAAAGCTTGAAGAGGAGGAAGAATAGAATAGAAACACGAGGGGGAGACGTAGAGAGTATTGGTAGTGGCTAGGGTGTGAATCCTAAGCCTAATGATGGTTTTATATAATGTTAGGACCTTTTAATGAAACTACATCTTTTTGAGGCATACTAGTATCAGAGCCACCGTTATAGCGGTCTTGGACTACCATAGTGGTCAACAAAGGAAACAACCACCGTGCGTCAATACTTGATCGCTATAGTAGTCCATGACTGCTATAATGGTCTCCTGTAAGTCAAGCCATGCTAGCCCAACTACCCAACCGCTATAGTGGTATATGACTGCCATAGTGGTCCCTCCCATTGCTGCCACTGCTATAGTGGTATTAGAGGATCTTGATTCTACACTTTGATGCACTACTAAAAATATGCCAAATATCTGCAAAATTTTTTTGCCAATTTTATCTGTGGGTAATACCTATGAATTTTATTGCGAATTTCCTGGGCTGAGCAAACCAGATGATATTTTGCTATGGATTCTAAAATCCGTAGCAAAATCTACAAGTAACTTTCCCTCCACAAGGCAGGAAAATTTTACCTACAAATGCTAGCTGCAATTTTTTCACAGGAAATATTTTTGCAAGCAATTTTGAAGATACAAGGTCAATATGCTCATTCAAAGTCATTTTTATAGTTAAATTCGAAGGAAACTATATCTGCGACTTTTGTTGTGGATTTTTGCTATAGATTTTGTTGTGAAAAATTACTTTCATGGGGATTTTCCTATGCATTATTTATTGCGAAATTAGTTGTGGATTTTTACTGTGAATTTTACCGGGAAATTTATTTGCTACGAACTATCCTAGAGATATTTGTTCCTATGAATTAGTTGTGATATTTTGTTGCAAATGTTACTGCAGATTTTAGTTGCTATGACTTTTCTTGCTTCAAATTTCTACAAATTTTGTTGCGGTTCATTGCTGCAATTTTTCCTGTGAATTTGTTTATTGTGAAATTATTTTCAAAATCTTGCTGCGAATTTTATTATGGATTTTGGTTGCTGCCGCTTTTCTTGCAAATTCTTCGTGTGAACTTAGTTGGGGATAAGTGCTGCGAATATTTTTCGTACGAATATATCTACAAAATGACATTGCGGATTTTGCTGCGGATTTGGGTTTCTACGAATTTTCTTGTGAATATTTCATGTGAATTTAGTTACAAATTTTTGCTGCACATTTCGCTCCAATCCTTGTACTTGTGAATTCATCTGTGGAGTTTGCTGCAGGGTTGAACTGTTGGAGACTTTCTTGTGAATTCTTTTCCTATGAATGTAGTTGCGGATTCCTATTATAGATTTTGCTTCTACTTGTTTCTTGCAAATTTAGCAGTGGACTTTTGGAAAAAAATATTAATTGCATAGAGTTCAATAAAATCTTGATAAATTATAATGGATTTATGTATAATAATACAATACACGTAACTTGGTAATCCAATTAGTTTCCCCATTTCTTTTTTAAGTTGAGGTTGAGGGTTCAAACCCTATCTCCATGTTTTGATGATATATTATTGTATTTCTCTTTAAGATTGTGGTATCATAACATAATTACTCTTAAAGATTAACAAACAAAAGAAATCCAATAATATATTAGTACAGAATTGATTCTGATTTTAAACAAAATTAATTAAAAAAATTAAAATTGATTAAGTAAAATCAAATTGGTTTGATTTAAATGATTCATTTTGTTTTAATCGAAGTAATACTATTTCATTCAAATTTTGTTTTAACCAAATTTGATTAAATTGAAATGAAAGATTTAAGCTATTTTAATTAAATCTTAACTTATTTCTATTAATTGTCGTATCGATCAATAATTTATAAATTTATGAATATGCACATTAAATATTAAATTATTCGTTTCATTTTAGTCAAATGATTCTTAATCATTAAACCATATTTGTCTTTTACAATATTAGAAAATCATATCTCCATTTCAAATCAATCAATCAATATATGTGTGCAGGGGGAAATCCTATGTGTTAGTTTCATAATTTTTCATTTTTCCATCCAAAAATTTTAGCCCCTCTCCATTAATTATATTTTTTATTTTAATTTAATTCTTAATATTAATTCTCTTGCTCTCGATTTTTAATGAATGATTTCTAATAATTATTGTATAACCTAAAAATATTTTATATGTATATCATATCTTAAATCTCAATCTCCATATATCAATTTCAATTTTCAAACTTAATAAGCAATTTAGTTTTTAAATAGAAAAAAAAATCGTTGATATTTGCACCCACATGTCAATTTAATTTGTTATTATCATGTTATTTGATACCAAATTTTTTATATTATTCTTAATTGATATTATTTTAATCTATTCTGATACTGATTCTAATATCATATCTGAGAGATTTAACTCCCTGAAATTATGAATTGCACGGGTAACAATTGGTGTGTATATATATATACACATATATTACATTTATGCATTTTTAATGTCATCATAATAATTATATTTTAAAACCTTTAAGAAGATAATGTTGCTTGCATGACAAAAGAAATTAATCATAGAACAAATTTCTTACTTTTATTGTTGCTTTTATTGGGTAATACCAAATTCATATATTACACGAGTGATAACAAAAATATACCTTAGATGGGTAATAATTTAGTCACAACCTGATTACTATCGATTTATACTAAATTAAAATTAATCCTAAGTAATATAAAAAAAATGCATATACACACATATTGATATATAAACATAAAATTTTGGTAAATTATTTATCTTAAAAATGTAAAGAGTACTACAAAATTACATGTGGTATAAATAATTGCACAAAAATCATAGCTTATGACGATACATATTTAATAACATGTTAGAAATTGTTGGAATGATCCAATGACTCCCCCCTAATAATAACCTCATGCATGTTGGCCCATCACGGGTTGCTAATCTAAAATATCAAATCCAGGTTGGCCCACTTTACTAGCGAGTAAGCAAAATGCCAAATCAGCTCATCCTACGCACCCGAGTTAGTGGAATCTGTGGGTTGGCTCGCTAAATACTTAAAAAATAGAAAAATCTAAAAATCCTTAAATTTGTAACACGAGGACTTTCAAATTCAGAAAAATCCTAGATTAAAAGGGCAATTAACCTCTAATAGAATAAATTTATAATATTGAATGATGATGATGATGATAATAATAATAATAATAATAATAATAACAGAACTATTAAAAAGGAATTAATTAAAGCCAATATCTATTCAATCTAAATCAGATATTTAATCTATCTACTAAATAATATTATTAAAAATAAGAAAGCCAATTAGCTATTGAATCTAAAATTGGTGTTTAATATATGTAACTATAATTGTTGAATATATAACTACCAAAACTTTCATATACTTACTCATCAAGTACGTCTTCAATGTCCTAACATATGTCTAAACTAAAGATGTGTATACAATACAAAACTAAGAAATATTTAAATAATTCTATTTGAGGAAGAGCTATGATCAAGGTGGTTAATTGTGAGAGCAAGAGAAGTAAATGTTGACCATTAGATTTATATTAGTGTAATCAAGATTAAATTAAAAGTAACGTAATTTTTTTAAATGAGCATGTGAGAATTAATTAACATTAATTAACTTTACTATCATATTAAATAGATTGTTTATATAATTAGCAAATTTTTTATTATAACTAGCGACTCCACAGGCACTGCCGTGCCTGTCGGGTCGCATTTTTTATTTTTTAGGAATGGTTGTAATTAGTATTAAATATTATGTATGGCAACTTTACCTCGATAATGAGTTATAAGGGTATTTTTCAAGTACCCTATAAAGATACCGGTACCCCCAAACTTTATAGGGTACCTGTTGAGCTGCCTTTTATTAGTGTTAATTCGTGAAAATGAAGAGAGAAATATGGGGATAATTATCGAGTCATCTTTTTATTTTTGGGAATTATTGTAATTTAACACTAAATATTACAAATGACAACTTACAAAAAGGAAAATAACTATTTAAATACATAACATAATATGTCTAAATATCAAACAAAAAAGAGTAAAAGAAATTAGTAATAAATTCACACACTTAAATAATGTATTTTCCAAAGTTATATAATATATTTTCTTCAAATGTCATTCCAACTACGCTTGATAGTACTCTGATTTAATTGAGAGGCCAAAAAGTGATCGAATATTTGAAATGTTCTTCATGTTACTGCAAATAAAATATGGTCAGTATACTTTATTGTAAAATAAATTTTGTTGAAATTAATTAAAGTTTACATGTCTAAAACTTTTCACCTTGTAAGGATTTTGGATAACTCTTTATACATTTCATCATCGATAAATTGCTTGCTTTGAAAAACTATAAAATAAATTACATATTAAAATAAATAAATGAATTAGACACAATGAACAAAATATATAGACTTTGCATATTAACATAGTACATAGCGTATAATAAACTATTCACATGCAAAATACAAATATCCTATTTTGCATAAACTCTCCCATTCAAATAAATAAATTTATTTTGGTTAATATTATCATATTATTACTATAATTATTGCAAATAAATTTTTAGATTAACAATCAATCTAAAAAAATTAGTGACCTAGAATGACGAACATAACAACCATGAGATAAAGTTACATCTCTTTGTTTCCTAGATAAAGTTGAACCATAATAAAAGTTAGTATTGATTTGAGCAACAATAATTGTACCATACATTTTCATATAAGCATTCACACAAAGAGAAATACATACTATACAAATGCATTAAGGCACATAGTGGTATTACTGTTCAGTCTTCTGAGACAATAATTTTTTTTTTTTATCATCTTCCAAAATTGAGTTTTATCTGCTACTACTGTGGCTCCCTAGCCAAAAGAGTAAATTTGTAGATGATAAACCTATTATTCCAAATTTTAAGTAGACCAAAATAAAGTAATATAAGACTAAAAATGAGATTTTAATTATATTATCATTTAACACTTTTAAATATATTATGCGCACTAAAATTAAAACGAAATGTACCAAAATGAACATTTTGTTAAAAAAATGCATGGAAATCACTTATTTTCTTAAGTTTTAGATATGTAAACTTTAATTAATTTTAGCTAAACTTATTTTACAATAAATATACTAACCACATTTTATTTGCACAAAATGTAGTAAAATGAAGAACGTTTTAGATATTCGATCACTTTTTGGTCTCCCAATTAAATCAGAGTACCATTAAGTACAATTGGAATGATATTTAAAGAAAACATGTTACATAACTTCGGAAAATACATTATTTGAATGTGTGAAATTAATACTCATTTCTTTTATGCTTTTTTTGTTTAGTATTTGGACATGTTACATTATATTTAAATATTTATTTTATTGAGATGAAGTTGCTATATATAATGTTTAGCACTAATTACAATAAATTCCTAGAAAATAAAAAAGTGGCTCGATAGGCATGATAGTGCCTGTCAAGTCACTAGTAATAAGATAAAGATTTTTCCTACTGTAGCCATGGGATATTGGTAATATACCATTTGTATAATTAATAGTTGTGATTTGACATTTGATTTGGATAGATTTAAAAAATTTGGGTTAGTGAGATGCATGATTCTTTTTTAGCCACAAATAATAATTAAAAGGTATAGGCACACTTCAATTTTGTAACGATACCGGAGAAACCCCCCCTAAAATAAAATAAAAAATTTTGCATTGGGTATTCTAGGTAGCTGAAAAAATTTGAGGGAATTAAAAATTAAAAATTAATGGCTTATTTAATTTAATAACCAAATGAGTTGTTTAAAATTTACTAGACAATGAGAGAGAATTAAAAAGAGAAATTAAAGAAAATATTTGATTTACCATAATGGATGGCTAAAATTTTATAGTGAAACCAGGCTCACTAAATCATGCCACCCTATCAATTTTTACTATGCCATGAATACTCTTTTAAAATATAGTATATGAATATGATATGATGTGATAGTGTATGATATATGATATTCTAAAAGGTGGTCCAGTGAAAAAAAACTCTCACTTAATTAACAGGCACGATTTTTATTGGTGTTGGTTCATGAAGGGATAATTGTTGAGTTGCTTTTTTAATTGTATTATTTCAAGGTTATTGACTATTTTTATTACTCTTTTACTTTTACCACTTTTAAATTGCTTATGCATCCTTTTTTTTTCTTTTTAAATGTCAGCATTTGCAAAATCTAACCTACTCAGTCCACACTCTCGTCACCACTAAATTGATTATGTAACATGTTTTCTTTAAATGTCATTTCCAATTGTACTTGATGGTACTCCGATTTAATTGGGAGGCCAAAAAGTGATTAAATATCTTAAACATTCTTCATTTTATTACATTCGGTGTAAATAAAGTATGGTTAGTATATTTATTGTAAAATAAGTGTAGCTAAAATTAATTAATGTTTACATATCTAAAACTTAAGAAAATAAGTGATTTCCATCCAATTTTTTAACAAAACGTTCATTTTGGTACATTTTGTTTTATAATAAGAGTTTAATTCGTATACACTAACAGTGTAAATTTTATTTACATTGCATCCAATCATGTGTTGCCACATTAGTAAAAGTAGTTAAGTCTCTTACCCACTACTTGAAATGTTAAACAAATAGAATGATTTGATTGGATGACAATGTCAGTGTATTCAAATTAAACTCTTATAATATATTTAAACGAATTAAATACTTCCATATTTTGTGTTGTATTCTTGTATCCTTTGCTTCTAGTCCATGTTTTGGATAGAATAATAAGGAAAGGCATGGAAGGTGCTCTTACTCATTTTTAGTACATGTTTATTTATTTATTTATTTATTTTTTTAAATAAAACAAATAAGATATGAAATATCATGTAACTTTGAATTTGAACCATTATTTATACATTTTAAAGTTGTCAAAAGATATCTTATTTTATATATTAAATTTCGTATACTATGTAATAGTGATGATAATTAAAATTAACATTTAAAAAATATTTAAATTTATTACAAATTTCAAAGTTAATATATTACGCATATTATTACATAATATTTACGTATCACTAATCATAATAGCTAAGCTAAAAATATAAGCAACTTGAAGGAGATTAAATATGTTATTAAGTCAATATTCAACTATATATAACTTTTTTTTAATAATTATTGAAGATGCTGACCTGATGGATGGGATGTTTGCGCTGTATGGTTTGGTGACAGAGGAAGAGGAAATTTGGTTAACCCTTGTTTAATTAAAGAAATGAAATGATTATTTGTGAGAAAAATAAAAGTTATTATTGTTGATAGTTTTGATTAACATAAATAGCCCATGAAAATGACGATAACAACCAAAAAGGCAAGTTAAATGAAATGAAAGGACAATACAATCTTAGGGATAAAAAGAAAAAAGGCTTTACTTAGAAGTTTTATTTTAAAATTTTTAATTGATTAAGGAAAATACTATTTATTTGCTCTAGCTATACTATGGATATGTTATGGACAAAAAGAATGAAGTAGTTATAGATGCAGATATTTGTTTAAAAAATTTGAATTTGAAAAATAATTTATTCAAATTAAACTTAATTCTCATATATTGGCGTAATGTATCCCATTATTTTAGGAGAAATTGTAGGTGGTTATTTAAAGTGTGGAGTATTTTAATTTTTAATTTTTTTTTATCTTTTATTGCTGTAAATAAAATTATTTCTATTGAAGGGTCATATCATATTCCGTTCTTTTAGGAGAGATTATGGCTGCTTATTAAGAGTGCACAGTTTTTAAAATTTTTATCTTTTATTGCCTGTTAAAAATTATTTTGGCTGCAGCAAGTGAGTGAGTAACTCGAAAGATTTCATAATTTGTTCTCTTTTAAAAAGAGTGATTGTCATAGTAGTTTAAATGCAATATATCACAAATATTTAAAAGGTATTTTGATGTAAAGTTAACTATTTTTTTTCCTATTGCATATATCATTATAAGTTATTTTGACTCGATTCCTTTCAATTTGACTATGTGTTTCATAAGTCGATAAAAATCACACTAAAAATTAATAGGATCTTTAAATTAGACAAAATAACAAATGATAAAAGAAAGGATGTTCTAAAAAGACTAAAATTTTAAAAAAATGTGATAATTAATTAATTAATAGGAATTAGATAAAAATAAGAAGAGGTAATAGATTATTCAAAAAAGAAATGTAAAGATTTGCAAAGTAGTATATCAATGGTTTATAAAGTAAAAATACACAATAATGTGTGAGACGAAGAAAGAATCTTAGCACCACCTAAGAATTGTGATAGTCTTAGAGGTAGAAAAAATAGTATGAGAATAAATATGAGACTACTAAAATGACTCTTGATATTACTCTAATAAATAAATCAATAATCGTTGGATTGCTTGAGATGATTCCATAGATAGGGGTCCTTGATTGAAAAGGGAGATGTAAAGAGATAAATATAACAATAATAATTTTTTAGTGAAATCAAAATCAAAATTAAAATTAAAATTGTAAGAAAAAATAATAATAATTTTTTTTTATTCCTATTTGAATTCACATGAAAATATAAGCAATCAAGAGAGACTACAAATTAAATATGAAAAAGAAAACATCCCACTTAGATGAGCATATGGCTGTGTTCCATGAGCAGTATGGCATGCCAATGAAGAGCAATGTAATACCACTATGTAAGCACTTCAATTCCATAAAGAAATAAAAATTTCAATAAAGAAGAGGAATTGACCAAACTGTTTCAAAGAATTGACCACTGTGCCGGAATGACGACAGGGAACTTGATGCCGCCAGCGCGAAAGAGATAATTGTGATCCAAATGTTGAGTTGTGCTTACACTTTTGAGTAAAGAGCTGATGTTGGGTAATTCAAACTGAACAAACAAATACAAATTTCAATCAAGAAAAGGAAAATAAGCCCATATACTTAATTTTGTTTTGAAATTCAAAAAAAAAAAGAAAAGAAGAAATGTAAAGAAAGCCAACACTACTATATCAAATAACTGAAGAAGCACGGACACACCGACTTGGTGGCATGTCCATGTGTCAAAAACATGTCAGTATCCGACACCCACACGACACATGTTGGACACGTGTCCGTACGTGTCCAATTAAAAAAAAAATTTTGAGCACGGACACATACCAAACACAGTTGGACACTGCTCTAATTCACTGTAGGTGCGGCTTGGACACTCCACAGATATGTTTGAGTTGGTTTCTTTATTTTTTTTCAAATTTTAATACCAACATGAGCCCAAAATCAACCCCAGTTATTTAGTTGTATCTATACGATTGGGTTATTTTATTTTGAAAATTCTTCAGTTGATCACAAAAAAACAAAAAGAAGAGTTAATTAGATAAAAAAAATACAAAAATGACCAAAAGAAATAAAAAATTATATACATATATATGCCGTGTCCGTGTCCTGTAATTTTTTGGGTTGAGGGCTGTTACGTGCACAACCACAAGGAACAACTTTTGCACCCTCATCACTAAAAGACAAAAGAGAACTTAGGGTGTATCATAGACTTTAATAAAATGAGCACACATTAGAACCCTTTTTTTAAAAAACAAAAACCATATCACTCTCCGCTTATTCTCTCCTGCATCAGTCCCTCTCACTCAAGGTCTCTCTTTTGCTCAAGATTGGTTAATGCTCTCTCTTGCTCAGGTCGTTGCTCTTCTCGCTCAAGGTCGTTGCTCTGCTCCAATGTCGCTGCTTTCTCTCGTGCAGTCTCAACGACGCAAGCCTCCACCGGAAGCGAGGCCCCTTCGTACGCGAGCCCCTACCTGACTCAAGCCCCGAGTAGATACGAGCCCCCATTGGATGCAAGCCTCTAACAGGTCACAAGGTCGTTGTTTTCCTCTATTTTGGCATTTTTTCCATTTTTGTTTCTCTCTCTTATTTCTTCACCAACAATCACTTTTATTAGTTATTTATCTAAGGATTTATTCATTGAGCGCTTTGATCAATCACCATCATCATCATCATCTTCATCCTTAATCTGCAGAAACCAGAAACCCTACAGGTTTGTCTCTCTTCTTCATGCCTTTTGTTATTAGCTTTGAATCATGCTTTTGATTATTGATATGATTATCAATCATTATCAATCTTGTTAATTGTTAACGTTTTAGATTTTGAATAAAGAGGTTTTTTTCCCGGTGGTTAACTTATTTGATTGACTTAATGTTGTGTGTTTCATTTGTAACTGTTTCATTTAGATAGTTATTGGTTTTGGTGTGTTCATGCTCTTTATTCTAATTTGCTTCTCAAGCTATTAAAAACTAGCCAAGGGTGATGTTTCCTATTCACTATGAATTTCACTTGTTAAGGAGTATTTGAACTTGAGCTTAGACATTTTTCATTTCTCTTTAATCTTTATGCTTTGGTCTTCCAGGGACAATCTTTACTTTTTCCCTGAATTTTTTACCACGAGGCAGCAATTCTGTCTAGTCGCAACAATCTTTATGCTTTGATAACATTTTTTCCTCTTTCCCTTATATTCGATCTGAAACTTTTTCTCTGATATATAATGACGTTTTCATTCTTTATTCCATCTTGTTTTGATTTGTGATTTTCATTTTGGTTGCCTTTGTTTTGTTTGATTACTAACTCTGCCATTGTAGATGGGAGTTTTCCTTCACTTAGTTTCTTTTGTACTCTAAATATGAAGTATTTTTTCTTTATAAGGGTGTGGAGTAACTATGCTTAAATGCAATAATACCGTGATTCATGTTTCAAAATGTGGTGATCTTAATCACTTCAATTTTTAGAGTGCATTTGCATAATTGGCATTTAAAAGAGAAAAAGAAAATGAGGATATGGGTTTCATTAGATTGGATCAATAGGATAAAATTAACCATGTTCTCATGCTGTATTTGGTGAAGTAATTACCGGTATTTTGACCCTGAGAATAGGTAATGTTGTGTTGTGTTAAATTTTCTATACTAAGGGATGCCACTGGTTCTGTTGAAATTTTCCTTAGTTGCCATTGTCCACTATGGTATGGCTATGGAGGAAAGCTCAAGTGGCTAGAAAGGATGGCTTATCTATCCATTCACTTCCATTCCTCTTCTTGCATATTGCATAACTCCAGCTATGTCTTCTTACTGGAAAATTCATCATCCCTGCTGTAAGTACACAATTAAACTTCTTTTCTATTATTACTATAACCAATTTGCTTTGATCATTTTCTTCACAACTTTTGCTACTTAATTTGATGCCTTCTGACTAGTTTTGATATATGCAGTTGATCAACCTTGCTAGTGTGTGGTTCATGGCTCTATTCATCTCCATCATTTTAACTAGTGTGCTAGAGCTTCGGTGGAGTAGTGTTAGCATTGAAGACTGGTGGCTCAATGAAAAATTTTGGGTCATTGGAGGTGTTTTTGCACACTTTTTTGCTATGTTCCAAGGCCTCCTTAAAGTTCTTGGAGGAGTGGACACAAACTTCATTGTCACAGTACTCAAACAATGTAGGGTAGAATGCTAAGGCAGTGGAGTGCACTTTTGGTGCAGTGCTCTTCCCATATTCATTAGAAGATGCATAATGGCATTTTTGTTTGGTACTTTTTTGCTTATCATTGCTCAACGAGTGTTCTGACTTTTTGAGAAGAGATATTAGTGAATACAGACTAAAAATACAAATACAAATGTGGTTATGGTTAGAATAGACCTCACAGCAAATGCATGTGCATCTTCTAGGAGGTATTATTATCAATTCCTTTTAATAAGAATTTTGTTCATCTGTGAAAAAGGAAAGATATATATATATAGTATTAAATCATTCTGAAAAAAAGTCACTCTTTGTTTTATGAAATTTCCACTACATATTTTTCTTTCCCAGTTGTTTGTATCTTTGAATTGCTCCATTCAAAATCAAAAGAAAAAATTGAATTCATGGCCCATCATTTGTAATCTAACTTAGCACTAGACATTTTTAATGCACATTAGGAACTTGCTAAGACAAGATATTAGTCCACTAACCAAACACACACAAATCCTATTTAAGTTTCTTAAAAGCACATGCAAGAGTCAAGACTCAATCACATATGATTATTAAAATAGATTTTTAAAATCTTATAATTTGTACTTTTTGTGTATGTCGATAACAATAAGTTTTGAACTTATAACTCTATCCAAATTATCCAAACCTATTACCATTAGCTCATTACTAGTTCTTTTGACACGATTATTTTGATTTAAAAGCATATTTTAATATATTCACTTTTAGAGAAATATATTGACAATACTTATTTTTTTAAAATTGTTTTTCTCTATGTATCTTTAAAAAATTCAGTACTTTTTCAAGAATTCAAACTGCTATAATAGTCGGCATAAACTACAAAAGGTACAAACTCCTGGGGAAGTCATTTCACACGCTATACAACTGTGTCAAATTGGCAACTAAGAATTTCATTTTTGCATATAAATCCTTAGACTTCTACATACAAGTTTTGCTTATAGCCTATAAATTTGTTTGAAAAGGTACTGAAGTGCACTCTGAGTTAGTTAAACATGCTTGCACATGGATTTACTATACGCTCACATTCTTGGGGGAAGCTTTTTATCGACCCATAGAAAAATTATAGGTTGTAAGTAAAACTTATATGCATAAGTTTAAAAACTTTTATGGAAAAATATAATTCTTAACTGCCATTTTGATGTAGTTGTATAGCGCGTAAAATGACCTCCCTGTGGGTTTGAGCTTATAAGTCTGCTTCATACCTTATAAATTTGCCGCGTACTTGCATCTCAACCAATAGCTTCTCAAAACATGTGAATAGGCACTAAATCCATGTGCAAGCGTGTTGAAGTATGTCAAAGTATACAATAATCTCATGTGAAAAAGTGTTGAAGCAGTTCAAACTGCATTATTACTCCTTTATTAACACACAAACTGCATTATGTGTATAAGTTTTGCTCATAGTCTATAAGTTTACTGCGGGTTAGCAAAAAGTTTTCCAAGAATGTGAGTGTATAATAAATCCATGTGCAAACGTGTTTAACCATGTCAGAGTGCACTTCAATACCTTTTCAAACAAATTTACAAGTCCAAAAGGTTATTTCACACACTATACAACTATGAGAAAATGACAGTTAAGAATTCCATTTTGCATGTAAGTCTTTAAACTTTTGCATATAAGTATTATTCATAGCTATAAGTTTACTCCAAGCCAGCAAAGAGTTTTTCCAAAGAATGTGAGTGTACAGTAAAGAATGTGCAAGAGTGTTTAACCATGTCAAAATTTACTTCAATACCTGTTCAAATGAACTCATGGGTTGTGAGCAAAACTTATATGCAGAAGTTTAAATACTTATATGTAAAAATCGAATTCTTAACTGTCATTTTAACATAGTTGAATAGTGTATAAAATGCATTATTACTCTCTTTTGAGAAAAATCAATTCGCCATAGAAACCTATATTAGATATACCCCTTAACATATTATAGTTTTAAAATATTTGCAAAATTATCAACAAAAATAAACATAAGGTAGATAAAAAAATGACCTCCTCATGATTATTTGACTTGTCTATAGAATATAACGATAGAGAATGAAATTTCCTGAACAAAGTGTGGAAAAAATGTTATTCACCTTACTTATACCATTTGTGTGTTAGTAAATAAGTTACAATCGTCTTTCATCTAAACAAAACAAGGAACTAATGCTATAGCCATATTCAGTCTAAGCATGTAAAAATATCAAATATGATGATAAGTCTCATGAAAAATGCACGTAATTAAGTTACTTCGTTGGTTATTCCATAGTTTTTAGAAATATAATAATAAATAATAGTTGCTAACAATATTTTTCCAAAATAATCTTGGAAACATTCATAATTGTATCAAAAAAAGAGAAAGAAAAGAAAACGAACAAAAACTACAAAATGACGAGTAAATTTACTTACTTACATGCATTTACAAATGGACTTATTAGCATATTTGATATTCATACATGCATAGGTTTTCTGTTAGAAATCATTTGAATTGCAATATCTCCATCAATGCATACACATGTTACAAATGTCTATTACCTTTCATAATTCAAGAGACAATGAATCATAACTTCGGAGGGCACAAAATATACCTATAAAAAATTATTCAATTTCTTTACAATCTTCACAATAAGTTTTACAAAATACCTATCAACAAAAACAAAGGGAAAATCCTTTTTCTGTTTTGAAGTTCATCGCCCTATTGAAAATAAGAATACAAACACAAGTATGGATATGCTAGCAGCCCAACTCTTTTTTTAATTATAAGGAACCTTTATGGAGCCAAATCTTTTGCCAAGTATATCAGCTACACCTGCAATTAATCAAGTTCAATGTAGATTAGACAAATTGTGAAAGTTATCAATTAGTGTCAAATTATTTTATGCTAAGAAGGTCACCCACAAAGCATCCTATTCCTTGCATTAGTCAAGCTAGGAGTCAAAAACAAGGATGCCTAAGATGCCAACTTGTGAGAAACCGAGTGGCAAATAATATTGCTTAGACTTGTAATACCAGAAGATGACCTGCCAATGGAGAAAACAAGTGAAACAAAGCACTTTGTTTAGCAAATATTGACAATGAATAAGTAAGAGTCAGTGCTTGCTATTGGTGGATGTTAATTCAAGAGCTCATGCCACAGATTGTATTGACAAATTATCTTTATAAAGTACTAGTCTTAAGAAATATCTCCTTATCATTGGCAATTCTTTCCTAATATTAAACCAACAAGTTCTCATCATATCCCTTCATCACCAAAATAAATAACACAAATGGTGCCTAACTAACAACATTAAGCTTTGGCCAAGACTAGAAGTTATAGAATTTTCATAAGCATATAGGGAAATAAGCTATAGTCTTCCAGCTACATTGAAAGCATTCCTCAAACAATCTATATAGAAAATGTAAATAAACAAAAAGTCAGTTTACAACAATATGTGAGTGTGTGTGTGTGTGTGTGTATATATATATATATATTAAAAACTCCAATATTTCTTAATTCTATTAAGTAGTATAAGGCTCTAAAATAGCATCAGTAAAAACTTCAAAGGAAGATTATATCACAATTAATGTAAAGCATATTACTAATTAGTGACTGCTTTATCCTACATCACTATAGAGAAACTGAATCAGAAGCTAGTGCTGCTAACAATAGCAAGCTTTTTGATTAATTAATTTGGCTAGACATGGAAACTATATCGAAGGAGACTATCTACATCAAGGTTTTTCCTTTTCATTTTCTTTATATTTCCTCTCAAATCAAAGGTAAATTAGATGCTTTTATGTGTTCCCTTTCTTGTTTGAGTGCAGAAATGGGAGACAGAAACCAAAGGAAACAGGAAAGAAGGACATACAAGAGAGAGATTGATGAGTAGTGCAAAATCACTGAGAAAGAAAGGGACTTACGCTGGCAGAGGAAGCCAAGAGCTTGGGCGCCTTTTGGATTTTTGGTTGGGAGGGAAAGCTAAAATTAGAGCGTGATATATGACCGAGGGAGATGGATTGTGGTTTCATAGAAGAGGCCTCTACCATGTGATTTGTTTTTTGTTTTCCACCATGCACCCCAAATTGGATTTTGTCTTTTAACGCCAGCATGGCATAGGCGTGCAAAGGTTATTCCAAGGAGTTTTTCCCATAGCATTTTCCTTTTGGGTTTGATGTGTCTCCGTGTCTATGCCCATATTGTGTCCCATGTCCATGTCAATGTTCGTACTTCATAGCAAATAACCAAGCATTGTATCATCACCAGAATGTTCAATGTTACCGTGATTCCAATATTTGGTAGTGACTAGAGTGTAGACTGAGTAGTTTAGATTCTGCTAATGTTGACATTTAAAAAGAAAAAGAAAAAAAGGATGCATAAGTAATTTAAAAGTGGTAAAAGTAAAAGATTAATAAAGATAGTCAATGACCTTGTTAACATTTCACAGAAGCAAAACTTGAACCATTTGACTGAAACAATTGTGCAGAGGTAGAGTTGCAATGGACTTCCCAAAAAGAAGAAAAACAAAATCGAAAAGGAAGTGAGAGTCGGGATTGAAGTAGTTGATTTCTCTTTTTAAAATATGAAGCATGAGAATTGAGTAGGTACTGAGTTGTAACTGCTTTCCAGTAGTTGCCGAGAAGTATGAGAACATAGTCTACAGTACGTGGATGTGAAAAAATAGTTAAATTGAATGAGGAGACACTAAAAGCAGTTATCATACCCAATCCACTTTATATAATAGTATACATGTAGTTTATATTTGAATTTTTAATTTTACCTTTGTATGTATTAATTTAGCTATTTGAAAAAAGAACACTGAATAATAAATAAATTAGTCCATTGTCTAAATTAAATGTACAATAAATTGTAAATTAGAAGTTTAGGATAATTTTATACTATGTCCCTAAATTTAAATTTTAAATGTCAAATCTTTATATTTCATCTAATTTAGTAAATTGAGTAATGATAACTAATTTTTTAAATAAGAATATATAAAATTAAAAATAAGAGGATTTTATGTTAAAGGTTTGCCATCAAACAATGAAAATTTCCACTTAAAAATCCGTAATAAAAAATAAAAAATTTCCCTCTTAAATTCAATTCATAAGGAAAGAAAAATAATTTCCCACTTAAACTAAAACCCTCTTACTATGTGCTACCATTGATACTGCATTTGTCCCTAATACTCCATTTTCCTGTTGACGCAACGGCCACCACCAAACCCCTTCCTCATCTCTGCTTTCTTGTTGACGCCAAGCAGCCACTATTGGACAGTGATCGATTGTTGACACTAGGTGCTCCGATTTCTTGACTCTGCTTTCTTGTTTTCCTTTGCTTTGGACAATGACCAATTTGAAACCTGGCTTCTCTCTATGCGGAAGAAGCTCAAGGCTAAACGCACGAGCGCAAAAGAAGAAATCTAAGAGACGCTGGTATGTCTTTTCCAATTTGCTCAAGGTTGATTACCAATCTCTTCCTTTCTTTTATTCACAGAGTGAGGGAGTGAGTGTAGGTGAAGGAAGGCTTTCCAATACGTGCACCAGCCTATATCTCATAATCAAAATAAGGAATATATTGAATATATTGATGAAAAAATTAGGCTATAAAGGAAGTTCTTCTCATTCAAAGCTTATATCCCATAATCAAAATAATTCAAGTGATGAAGAGGATAAGGACAGTACATCATCTAAAGACTCTAATGCATAGCTATCACATATTAGAACTATTACTTTGCTTCATGTTTATCAATCTTATTTCTCAATTATATATGATGACAGATGACTTATGGATGTTTTATTTAATTTGGGTAATGCATTATATTGAAGTTGTTATGTTTCGTTGTTGAATTAGACATTTTATTTGTTTAAAAGTGAGTTATTAGAAATAGATTATATATATTGGTAGGTATGGGTGAGAAATAAATTTAAGGAACACAAATATTAAATTTGTTCAATTTTTCAAATTTTCCTATGAAAGTTATACTAGAAAAGCTTATTTGCAAAATTTGCTGCGAATTTAATTAAATTTTGGTCCGTATTTTGTGAAAAATTTGTTGTAGAATTCATTTTTTGCCAGTTTTGTTGCGAAACATGCATGCAAAATTACTTGCAAAATTGAGGTTTGAAAGGTGTATTACTTGCAAAATTTATTGCGAAACATACATGCAAAATTACTTGCAAAAACGATTTTGTTTTGAAAATTATCCACGACATTACTTGCGAATTCAGATTTTGGAAGACCATGATGACTTGTGGATTCTATTGCGAATTAAATTACATGTGGATTTTGTTGGGCCAATTATATGCGGATTTTGATAGGAAGATTACTTGTGCAATAATTTGTGAAATCCAATTAGGATTACCTACAAATTTCACTATGGATTTAGTTGCTTACAGCTTTTGTTGCAAAAAATACTTGTGGATTTTGCTGCGACAATTTAATTTGAGGATTTACTTGCATAAATTATATGTGAATTTTCCTGTAAATATTTCTCCCACAAAAAATCTTCAACAAAATACGCAATAAAATTCCTTCCAACCACACACCCAGGCATGGAAATTAGTTGTGGATTTACCTGTAGAATTTAAAATCCCCAACAACCATACCTGCGAATTTTTTTCCCAGTAAAATCCGCATGAATCGTGCTTACTTGTGAATTTTTAACGAAAATCCATAGCAAAATCCTTAGGTAACCGGTAAGTTTTTAGTAGTGGTGTTTTTCACTAGTCCAGGCCTTCCTGGCAACATCAGTGGGTCCATAAAAGACCCTAGGACTGTACACGTGAATCATCATAGAGAATATTTTCTATCTTTCATTGCTGACAAATTAAAGACTAGTTATGCAAATTTTGGTTAATCAAATTTCTTCAAAACAAAATGTAAATTTAAACTCCCAAAATTAGTAGTAGAATCCAGAGTTTGTCAATTTATTAGAGTTATCTAAATTTGTATAAGTTCAATGAAAAGAAAGTTCATATACTCCTAATATACCAAATAGTTCTTACTTCTTATGACATGCAAATTTCTCTTTTCTATCCCATGGTCTTGTTTTGAACCATCCTTTCCTAGTTGATTTTAAACAAAATATTGATATTTTATCAAAAATGAAATTCTCATAAAAAATAATAAATAATTGTGAGAACCATGTCATATATCAAACTCGATTGTATAAAAAGAATGATATTAACCTAGGCTAGAGGCGACAAGCAATTAATTTTCTAGAGACTTATAAGCTGTGAAGCAAACTTATAGGCTAAACTAATAAATATTTATATGCTAAAACGATGTTCTTATATGCCAATTTTGCACATTTGTATACGATGTGAAATGACCTCTTTGACATGTCACTTTCTCTTTACGCCCATGTTGAGTAAAAAAAAATATTTCTTATTAACAAAAGTAAACTCATATAAATGCAGATTAAATGACCACTAGGCCATTAAAATTTCCCAGATAGGAGTAAAATGCAATCTGAATACTTCAACACCTTTACATATGGGACTACTATATGCTAACAAGTATGGTAAAACCTTTTTTCTCAAAAATTTAATGAATGACTAGCTGTTTCTAAAATTTATTTGCATAAAGTGCACAAAGTACAAGCAAAAAAACACTTCTTATCAGCAAAAATAAACTCGCATAAATGTAGTATAAAATTAGCACTGGGGTTGAAAAGTTATTTTCTTTCTTTCTAAAATTAGTATAATTTCATTTTTTATTACTTATTAATCTTGTCATCATAATATAACAATTGCTTTCCAGCATTCGAAAAATTCAAGTATATGAAGATAATAATTTTGCATTAATTATACTAATTCATATCAGTATTACCTTGCTCACTATTATAGCTACTTTCAGATGAATAGACTTATCTTACTATTCATATCAGTATCAAATGTCTCAATGTAACTGCAATACAATCAACAAACATATAACTCGACAACTTTTAAAAAGAAAATAATAAAACATAAATTAATGAAATCAATCTGATGGATAAGAGGTTTTGTGTCTGAACTCAACATGTTTTGTGTTGCGTTGAGTTACTGACTCAGAAGAAGACTTCCCATTCTGAAGCTACATTAAAATATAAAATCATATCACAATTATAGTAGTTAACTATTGTTCCACAAACATAAACAATATTATAGGTCCAAACATTCATCACTATGACTCCAACGAAACACTGTAGAAAATTGAAAATGTTCTTCTATAACATATACAACAAAGCAATTCATAAGAAAAGAAATATTGAAACTTACAAATTGGTTTAACCTTTGTTCCACTCGTACATTGTTCATTCCTTCAGTGATAGGGGCATTAGCATTGGTTTTAGGTGCAGAATGAGGATCTTGCTATCCAGTGAACTTGTTAATTTAGAGCATCAAATAAACTTACTTGAAAAAAAAAAACCTCTGACATTGCATGCAACATTTCTTGCTATGCATAAGACAGCAACTGTATCATCTAATGAAAAATATAAGGAACATATGACAAGCACCTATAATACCAGTCAGCCTCAAATGCTAAGCCTTCCCTATTGGAATGTCCTATTTAAAGAAAAAAATCATAACTAGAATCAAAATTGAGAGTCTAAAACCGTTATTTTTAGCAATGTAACATTTTTCTATGTACCCACAAGATGAACAAGGAATGTGAAATCACCTGCAATAATAGTTGTCAACAATCTAGCAACTTCCATCTGCACATGAAGTATTAGCATTTTAATGATAGTGGTTTAGAAAGAAGGGAACAACAAGAAATATAGTGACAGTGACATTGATAAAGATAGGCATCGTATCACGCCATTAGCCCAAACATTAAAAAGAAATATTACCATTCTTATACACTAGATATCAAAGTTAGTACTTAGTGTCCCCATATTAAAACCTCAAAACACATCTTTTATTAACTCTTTCCTCTATCCACCACTAAGTTAAGGTTTCAAAAAATTTGAATTAACATCTTTAGCTACAATCACTCTACTTTTTCCAATCACGCATAACCATTCATCACAAAACAACAACAACCAACAAAACACATTCCAAACACCCCGTAGAGATTTTTGCACTGTATAATTAATTCCCAATCCAGAATAACTAATCTCAAAAGAACCTAATCAAATCAAATCAAATGAATAAATAATGCATTGATATAAGAAATTTGAACCATCATCATAAAGAACAAATAATGAAACTTGAAAACACAAAAGCATGAACCCTAGGACATGAGGTGGATTTTCTACCTAGCAGACATGGTGATGGTGGTCTTGACAGCAAGGATAAGGCTGCGATCTGGGTTAGAGTTGTGGTTCTGCCAGCGGCTGAGGGAAGAGGAGAGGAACCCATAGGAGGCACTATTACGCAATGATGGTGGAGAGGCATAATAGAAAAAAAAAAGAAACAAAATCAAACAAACTTGACAAAATGGGTGTTTGTACAATCCTTGTAACAATGTACATATCTAATCAGATAAAATTTCCCGATTGAAATTTCTAGGTTCTAGCCTTGGAAACTCTAAGAAGCATGATATTGTAAGAAAACAATAAGATACCTACAGCTTCATAATTATCAAGAAACTCAGTTTCATCTTCGTCTAAAGCTTTAGGTGGTCTTGTAACAATACAAAAATATGCAGACAAGAGAAAATTATTAAACAAGCAGCACAAACTATATTTTCTAAGAGGGGCAAACACCAAGTACGCATAAAATCAATAATAGGTGCAACCTAATAAGCTATACTACTTGGCAATCAGGATTAGCATTACCAATTCACTACACCCTATCACATTCCATTCTTCCAATAAGAAATCATTTCCATATTCTAATCTAGATCAACTTCCAGAAGCTATTTGTCCCAACTACTAATGGATATAGAAGACAAAGAATCACACTTGTGCTAAATGGTAAATGCTAGTTTGAATACTCACTGTGCTTGATTCTTTCATTAAATTCCGCATCCTTTTTTGTCCCTATTCTCCTTTAGAATCTGTAATTGAATTATTTTTTTAAATTATAAAAACATTATTTTCTTATTGGGAATTTGTAATTATGAAATTGTGCATTAGCAAGCGAACCTCATAGACCTGTCTCTCTGGGCGGTGCCGTCGTCAACTTGTTCTTCTTTTATTCTTTTCACCTTCACCAACTGTTCCAACTCAACCAATTCTACTGACAATGCAAAATTAAGAAATATTAGTGAAATAAGGAACCCTAATTGAATGGAGAAAGGGGAAAATGAAGATTGAAAAAGTATTGAAGATTAGTGAGTAGAATTAGTACTTGGTCTTTGGAGAGAAAGCTCATAATCCTAAAAGGGTGATCGGAATCTTCAGCCATGGCTTTGCAATTTGCGAAGGTCCCAGTCTCCAAGTAGATACAACAACATTGCAATAACAATATGATTCGAATGAAAATGTTGGGCCTCTATGTTGTCTTGTGTTGTGTTTTTAAGGTGGCTTTGTTTTGTGAGGCACCGCATTGCCAACTCTTCTTCGAGATTCACTAGTGAGTGGTGCTTTAGTGTTAGTGAGATTACGGATTCGATAGCATGAAGGGAAAAGAAAGATAGAGCAAAAGATTGAAAGACTGTGGGTTAAGAGAGACAAGAAAGGGAGCGTGAAGATGAAATAAGAGAAACGAAGACGAAGAAGGGTTGAATAAATTCATTTTTAGTAATGGCTGGTTCGATTGAAGGATTTGAGAACTATGGCCAAGTTTGCAGGAGAAGAAGGGTAAGAAGAGAGCTTGCAGTAATTTGAGAAGCAAAGTGAAAGTGAAATTAAGTATATGAGAGGGAAACTAAGGGAGATGCTTCGGCTTCTTTTTCTCCCACCATATGCCCCTTTTTAGCTTCCCATACGTTTTTTTGTCTTTTTCTACCAAAATACCTATGATGTGCAAAAGTTGTGAGAAAGAGTTGTTCCTCTAGCATTTCTCTTGTATTAAAACCAAACAAAAATTTTGTGAGAACTGAAATTAAAATTCACTTATTTTTCAGGAATTAAATTTATGAGTGGAAATATTATTTATTTTAATAGACAATGGATACTTTTTTTGTGTGGTTTCTCACATGTATCCTCCTATCGGAGGTAATTCAATTTGAGTATTAGAAATCCTATATACAGGGGATATGACTCTCCTAATGCCGTTACTCCATACTTAGGGCTCAAATTCAAGACCACTAGTTAAGGGGAATAATCATCTACCACTCTAACTTACCAAGTGTTGGAATAGACATCAGATACTTAAATTGACATGTAGTGATTACAATTTGATTATGAATTTCAATTATAAAAATATCAACAAAAAAACAAATCTATACAAATAATGAAGACAAAAATAATTAAAATTTATATTTAAACTACAATACTATGGGTGTATTTGATAAACATATTGATTTTTCATTAGTGAAAACAACATTCTTAGGAATTTATTCCTGGAAATCGCATTGCTAGACACATTGTTAAGCCGCATTTGGTACATAGAATAAAATCTCAGGAATCTTATAAATTATATCCTAGAATAAATTATTTATGTGTTTGGTTGACATTGGCAATCTTGTGAATATTGAACACTTTGCCTAAAATACACCCTTAACAAAATTATATTGATATTGTAATACCCCATTTATTGATGTTTTAGGAAGACAAATAAAATACCTCCTAATATTTCCTTTAGGATCTGTTATGAGCAATATTATTGGGTCAGCTTATAGCCCCCTAATTTGTGTATTACAGCCAAGTCAGATGGAGGAGACCCTGCTAAGATTAGAGAATGGCCTCTGAGTCAACATCCCAAACATATGGTAGAGCCCTAAACCCTGCTGACAACAATGTTATTATACAACACCAACCAATCCTGGAACTACAATGCCTAGAGCGAGCCATTGTTCCAAGGCGTTCTGACTATGCATCTAGGGAAGAGGTCTCACCAGGATTTACCCAACCATACCTGGAACTCCTTTACCTAATGAGGGAGCAAGCTATCCAAGTCCAAAACCTAGAAAGGAAGCTTGAATGAAAGACTCATGATGAACACAAATATAGAAGAGAAGAAACTTGAGTGCAAAACACGAAATCCAAGTTCAAGCATGAAGAAGAACGTGTAAGGAAGCTCAAAGCTCGACTAAAAATTTGCCAAGGATAGAATTCGGTGGCAAGAAAAGCAATCCAGCATTGATAGAAGCCCCTTCTACAGAGAGCCTAGTTGAAAGAATCGATCTAGGCACGACTGAAGTAAGACCCGTAGGTGGCAAAGAGAGGGCACACCTACACATTAATATTCTATGCAAAATATGCCATGCCCAAGTTTAAGACCAACCCAAACCACAATGACATCGAGAAAAGGTAAGGTCCATGTTAGGAGGACCTTAATACAGCACTGATGAGCAGCTGTAATCCCTTTTCTCGAACTATATCTTGAGTTGTCCCTTGCTTCAAGAGTTTAAGTCCCCAATGTTTGAAAAATTTAAATTGAAATAACATCACAAATAAGATAAAGCAAAAGCAAATTAATTACTGATAATAAAAATTAATAAACACATGAACAATAAAATAAAGAATTAGAGATAAGTAAAATAAAAGGAATAAATTAGATTAGCTTATTGGGTTTATTGGCTATGGCTTGTTAGGCACTAAGCTTAAAAGTATTTTACCACCACGAGTCAATCACTCGGTGCAGATGGTCTTCATAGCTAATACTTCCCAGGATACAACAACCACTTCTAACTAACTCTGCACATGAACTAGTAGGGTCACAGAAGCAACTTTATTAGATTACTCATGGAACAAAGATATAATAGAAGAAGAATTCTTTGTGTTGATAAAATATGGTGTAGGAACCAGGGTTTTCTCTCTCTTAAATGTGTCTTATATAGGTGCTATTTATAAAAGAAATATATAAAGCTATTGTTAGAATTGATACTACAATGAAATGAATTAATGGCTAAACAATGTAACATTATATATGGAAACCATTAGTTCTATTCTTTGTTAATGTTCAGAATGTACCGTTAAAGACATATACCAATTATTTGTTTGGTCAAATCAAATAAAGGTATGTAATTGATTGTGTTTTAAATAATTTGCTATGTATTAAAAGTATCCATAATACTAATATTTAAGACCCATTATATAGAAAATTTTTCATGTGTCATTTATTGAGGAAATTATGGCCCATCATTTTCATAATCTTAATAACTAAAGTAATTTTTTAAATTTAATTTATCTTTTAATTATCAATTAATTTTTTTCAATTATGCTTTCGTATCACTTTTTTGTTAACACAATAAAAATACTCTACAAAATATCTTATTCAAAATTATTTAATATGAAAATAATAACAAATAATATAAACAAAATGATAATTGAACATATTATTATATCATTACAATTATATATGTATAACTATTATAGTATTAATTAATGATAACAAAGCTATTATAATTATGTTACCACAAAAAAAGAGTATTATAATTAACGATAATTTTATTGACCATGTGTACTATTATATAATTATATACAAATTTATTATAATATCTTTTTTAAGTTGATAATAAACAAAAACTACAACTGATATGTAATGTTAAAAAACTACATAAATTATGATTATTTATGGCCTTTTTTTTTTACTAATTTTAACATATATTTTAAAATTGACTTATTAAAAAGATATAAATGGGTTGGGATGACCAGAAAAATACTGCTGAATTCGATACCTGTAGGATTGTTCGAAATGGGGACAGAAATGAGAATAGGTCTAGTCTTTAGGGGAACAGGGTGAAGTCCTCATTTGTGACAGGTGTAACGTCTCGATTTTTATTGCTATGCAAAATGACCAAAATATCCCTAGGTCATTTCTACACAAGATTTGAGGCCAAAATGGTCCAGGCCATCTTCAATAGGATATTTTGATATTAGAATAACATTATATGGTGATTAAATAGCAATATGTGCAAAAATCGCGATTTTCAATTTTTCAATGTACAAATGACCAAAATGCCCCTAAGGTCATTTTTGCCCCGAAATCAAGGGCGGCTACCCGTGCTATCCTCAAGGGGTTAGTTTTATGCTTGAAGGGGATTATGTGTGTTGTAGATGTGAAAATATTAACTTCAATTTTTTTTACCGCAAGTGAAATTACCAAAATACCCCTGTGGTAATTTAACACGAGATTAAGTAATTTCTGAACCCAGTCATCGCCCGGGAGTTCAAAATGTTTATTACATGTGTAATTTGATATTTGAAAATGTTCAGGTGGTTTCGGGGAGTTTTTGTGTGAAATTACCATTTTGCCCCTAATTAACAATAAATGAGCTTATTTACGTAATCAAATAAATATAGGCAATATTAGGCTCTAATTAAAGATAAATTAATTTTATTTATTTATCTTGAGTCAAAATAATTATTTGAGGTAATTTTAAAGCATAAGATTAGTTTAGAAAAGATTGTTTTTCTTTCTTAATTAAAAACCGCTTCTTAAGACACATAATAGGAAATTAGTGTATTAAATTTCTTTTTCTTAAAAATAAAATATATTTTGTACTTATTTATTTTTTATTACTTCAGATTATTTGCACTAAAAATTCCACTACATATGTTGGCCATTTAATTTTGTAGTGGAGCACCTTAAATATTTGATTATTAAGCACTTACTTTAGTTTATCAATTTCTTTTCCACTAACAATTTCTTTTTCTCAAAAATAAAATATATTTTAGATTTATTTTTATTTTATTACTTCAGATTATTAGCACTAAAATTTCCACTATAAGTGTTGGCCATTTAATCTTGTCTTGAGGAATTTTAAACTCTTGATGGTTAAGCCACTTACACTAATTTATCATTTCTAAACAATTACAAATTAAATACCCATCAAATATATGTCCTACCACTCACAAAAATTGAAAAAAATACTCTCCATTATAGCCATTAATGCAGCTGCCTCACCCCCCAAAATCCCTATAAATATGTGTTTTCCAAGCCTAATTCACACACAAAAATTCATTCTTACCATTTGTATTTTCGGTTGTAGTCTTGCTCACAAAAATTAGCCAAAAATCCTCTCTTCTCTCTCTAAATACAAAGCTCTCTTCTTCTTCCTTCTCCACCTCCAAGAGACTCCATTCTTGATATCCATCCAAGTTCCCAAGCTCAAACAAACACATACATACCGTAAACCAACCCCTAAGCACCTAAACTTTCCATATCCAAACACAAGAACACAACAAAAATCCTCCCACCATTTCATCTTCACTTGGCCAAATATATACCATCACTAAAATCAGATTTTTATCGTTGATATCTCATACAAGATTAAGCTCTTGCTCTAATTAACAAAGAAACAACTTGGTAGGGATTTTATTTCATGTTCTTTCTTTTGTTCTTCCTTTATATTTTCGATTTTTATGATTTGATAATGACCATGGCTTGATGATGAGGAATCATGGTGATGGTTGTGAATCCATCATTTAAATGTCCTCTAAAGCCCAAGATTTAATTCTTGATGACAAAAGATTTCTAAAGGTGTTACTAAGTCTTGAGTTTTAAGCTTAATAAGACATAAAAATGAACTTGCATCCATATTTATGTTATAAGTTCTTGCATATCATATTTATATTTCAAGCTTTTCATAATCATATTTATACTCCAAGTTATCACTTTAATTCTTGAAGATAATAATATGAACTTGCATATTCATATTTACTTTCAAGTTGTCACCTAAATCATAAATACCTAAGAATGAATTTGTATCTTTATATTTATATCTCAAGCCTTGCATTTCATATTTATCTTTCCAAGTTATCACCTTATAATGATAATAATAAGGTTACAAGACAAGTTTATGATTCTAGTTATCATTTAAATCCTAAAGTTCAAGATTTACTTGTTTTATTTTAAATGACAACTTTGATCATGGACACTTCTCATCTATTTATTTTTGGCACTTATATAATTCTGATTTAAATCTTGATATACTTTATTTTTAGGTATGATCTTGTCTTTAAATTTGTACAAAGAAATTTTGAAAGACCTACAAATTATAAAGGATTAAGAATATGGTTTTTCTCATGATTTTAAATGCTAAAATTTTAGTATTCTGATCTAATCCTTTAGAACTGAAAAGGTTACTGATTTAGGATGTTTAGATGAGTTTAAATCGCTAATAGTTATTGTACAAATTATTTTTGGTACCATAGATGCATAAAAGGGTAGTTACAAGTGTTAGTTTGGGCTTTTGCAAAATACGTAGTTGTGTTTTGAACTATCAATTATGTTATTTCAGCCAAATGATTTTATTTAAAGATACTAATGATGTTGAATGTGTCCATGAGTCCAAAATACCATTTATGAAGTTTATATAAAGATTTAGAAATTTGGTCGTCGTTAAATATTAAAAACAAGCGATTTTGCACTTTGACCCCTAAAATGTATTGGAATTTGGTTTATGGCCTTAAAAGGTTTTTACGATGAGTTTATAACGGTTTCTAATAGTTATATGTCTATTAAAAGTATTGGTTAATGTTAAAGATCTCTAGTTTGTGAGAAGGTGTTACAAAAGGGTATTTGCATTTTGACCCGTAACCTTTGAGAAATTGTGATTTGACCCTTTGGGGCTTAAGCGTAAATGTTGATAAATTTGATGGCATGAATGCGGTTGATATCTTGTGAAGGCTATATTCATGTGTTGAAACTTATATGGTTTACGGATATATGCAATGAAGTATGATGCATGTTTATGTAGTTTAAGTTATGGTATGTTATAATTATGCTTGATAAATTGAGATGCATGATTCCATGAAGTTTATGAGCATGAAATGTTGAAATGATGAGTTATTCATATTTACATCTCTATATAACATGCCAAGGTTAAAGGTGACATAAGACACATAGAAATGATCCTCTAGACTCCCCGAATTAAAGGTTATGAGAGGTGATTCAAATAGGAAATGATCCTTTAGACTCCCCGAATTAAAGGTTATGAAAGGTGATCCTAATGCCCCCTATCCCGTACCTTAAGAGTCGGGAATTTATCTTATCAAAAGGGATAAGAATACGCTAGTGACGACTAGTGAGGTATGAGCTCATAACCTAGAACTCTCGAGAAAAGAGAGAATTATAGGGCGGCCCCCAAGGAAAAGAGAAAAAAGAAGTTTAAGTCACTTGTAAGAATGATGATCATGATGTTCTTTATATCATATGCATTGTTTTATGAATTTTATGATATTATGTATATGATATTGACATGCATCCATGATTAATATGCTGCATTCATGACATTAAGATTCATGCTAAAAGATACGGGTCTCGGCTAATGATATTTAGAACTTAATAAATGAACCTTATATATATGTTCACCATTTTCATAATTAAACCCGAGATTCACAGGGGACGATGACGATCACACTTGTGTTATAGTCGGGTACCCCTACTGAGATTCTTGTATAAGTCTCTCATCCCTTTTCTTTTCCGTGTCGTCTCCAGACATGAATGAAGGTGTAGTTCGTGATTTGTCTTGAGAGTAGACAAGAAGCTACGGAGATAACTTCCTTTTGGATATTTTTCCCTTAGAGTAATTGTATCTCAGTTATCAGTTTGTATATTATTGATGGATATATATTGATGTCCTTAAGATTACAAGACATCACTATTATGATCTGATTATTGATATGTCATCATTATTTGAGTTATGTTATGTTATTGTTGTATTCTGTTATTACGTGATAATCGTTAGTAACATCTCTCTTACGCAGGTAAGGTAATGACGTTAGGTATTTAGTATGCGCGGCTCACGATTTGGTATTTAAGTTCAAAAAAAAATTTTACCCATATTTTTACTAAAGTATTTTAAAGAAGTTTGAGTTAAAAACTGGAACAAAAGAGTAATGACTAATAATTAACTTAAATGCGTCTTAGGCGTGTTGAGTTAAATATTAGGGTGTTACATTTTGGTATCAGAGCAGTTCGACCTTCACGGAGCCTGAGGATTGGACTGACTATGCTTCTCAAGCATAATGCGATAGTTATGTCATGTGTAGTTGCTTTGTTGATAAGATGAGCTATAAGATAGAAATACATGACTCTGTTTGTGTAGATGCCATGGTAGCTAGCTCACATAACATGAAGTATTGAGCTTGATCACCTCAGTGTTTTCTGTTTTGTGTGCTCAGGGACCAATGGCACCATCACGACAGAATAGGACTCCAAATGGAAACGGACAAGGTGACGGAACTGCTTTGAAGCTCTCGGGGGACATGGCAAGGGCCATGGAAAGGCTGTTTGAAAGGATGGACCGTCAAGGCGAAGCGAGTCGCTATCCTATTGATGCTGAGGTTATGGAGAATGCACGGTTCGGGGAGTTTCGTAGGGCGAATCCGCCATCTTTTAGAGGAGCTTTGAACCCAAATCATCTTTGTCAAGAATGGATAAAGAATATAGAGAAGATCTTTACGGTGGTTATATGCTCGGAGGAACAAAAGGTGACCTTTGCTACATACATGCTAGAAGCGGATGCCGAGTTCTGGTGGACCGGTACTCAGAGACTACTGGAGGCGCAGCACTCGATAGATTGGGAGCTGTTCAAGGCTCATTTTTATGAAAAATATTTCCCGGAATCAGTAAGGAATACAAAAGATATCGAGTTCATGCAACTCACTCAAGGAGGTATGAATGTCGCTCAGTATACCGCCAAGTTCGAGGAGCTCATTAAGTTCTCGAGGATGTATCAAGGAAACCCCGATGAGTACTGGAAATGTGTGAAGTACGAATCCGGGCTGAAAGCTGAAATCAATATTGCTGTGGCTCATTTGGAGATCAGGGACTTCCCTACGCTGGTCAACAAATGTCGTATAATTGAAGATGGTCAAAAGAAGCTGAGTACATCAAGGGCAGACAACTTTGCGAAGAAGCTGGCACCACAAGCCCCAAGGTTTAAGTCGCAAAACTGACCACTCTTCGCATAACCGAGACCACACCTAGGCCACGTTTAGGCCGCAAGGCCCTAGGAAGGACTTTCATCAAGGGGGATTAAGCGGAACCAAAGGCAAGGCACCCCAATGGACCTCAGCCGCACCTCCAAGACCTGCCCCTGCTACTGAATGCCCAAGGTGTGGGAAGCAACATGGTGATCGGCCTTGCTTGTTGGGCTGAATGTTTGCTACGGTATGGGAAGCCCTGGTCACTACTCGCGGGAATGCATAGAGAGGAACCCAACACCCCAACCCCAAGCCACAACGCCAAGGAAGGGTCTTCACCCTCGGTCAGAGGACTCAACAAGATCTCAAACCTCATGGAAGGTAAGTGTGAAATGAATGGTAGAACCTTAATTGTACTATTTGACTCGCACTACTCATTCATTCATATCCCAAACTTGTCTTGAATCCTTAAAATTGCATGTGTCGAGACTCCCTTTTGATCTCACTGTTTCTACCCCTACTGGGAAACCTGTTAGGACCTGTAGATGTTGCCTAAACTGTCATTTCATTGTTGAAGGTAGATCTTTTGTTCTAGATTTAGTCTGTCTACCTATGCAAGGTCTATATATAATTCTCGGCATGGATTGGCTTTACGCCAACCGTGTAATGTTAAATTGTTATGACAAGTCTATCATTTTTCTTCCTATTCCTAGTGAACCTAGAAAACCTCTAAGTCTGTACATAAATGCTGTAGAAATAAACTGTGGTGAGGAAGAGAGTAAGGGATATGTTCTCCTAGCCGCTAGTGATGTAGACTTTGAGCAAAATTTTGATGAGATACCCATTGTGAGAGACTATCCTGAGGTGTTTCCTGATGATATACCCGAGTTCCCTCCAAAAAGAGAAATTGAGTTCTCCATAGAGTTGGTTCCGGGGACAGGACCAATATCCATAGCACCCTATAGGATGCCACCTCTAGAATTAAGTGAGTTAAAAACTCAATTAGAGGAACTTTTAGAGAAGAAGTTTGTTAGACCAAGTGTATCACCATGGGGAGCCCCGGTCCTATTTGTTAAGAAAAAGGATGGAAGTATGAGGTTATGTATTGATTATAGGCAATTGAACCGAGTGACAGTAAAGAACAAGTACCCTTTGCCTAGGATTGATGATTTAATGGATCAATTAAGAGGAGCGATGGTGTTCTCCAAGATAGACTTGAGGTCAGGATATCATCAAATTAGAGTGAGAGATGAGGACATACCAAAGACGGCCTTTCGAACTCGATATGGCCACTTTGAATTCACAGTGATGTCATTTGGAGTCAGCAATGCTCTTTGTGTACATGGATTATATGAATAGGATCTTTAGACCCTATTTGGATCAGTTTGTGGTTGTTTTCATAGATGATATACTCATCTATTCAAAGACCCACGAGAACACGAATATCATTTGAGGACAATTTTGGAGATTTTGAAGGAAAAGAAACTATATGCCAAACTATCTAAGTGTGAATTCTGGTTGGAGGAAGTGAAGTTCTTAGGGCATGTAGTATCAAAAGGAGGAATTGCAGTAGATCCTAATAAAATAGAAGTTTGTGATGAGTGGGAGAGACCTACTACGTAACGGAAATACGAAGCTTTTAGGACTTGCTTTGGATATTACCGTAGAGGTTTATTAAGGATTTTCTCAAATTTCCTTACCCCTTACCAAGCTTACTAGGAAGAATGCCCCTTTTGTTTGGACTCCGAATGTGAGAAGAGTTTTCAAGAGCTTAAAGCGAAGTTAACCACAACCCAGTGTTAGTATTACCGACCCTAATGTGACTTTCGAGGTATATTCGATGCTTCAGGGAAAGGATTGGGCTGTGTATTGATGCAAAATAGGCAAGTGGTAGCCTATGCATCTAGGAAACTCAAGCCTCACGAAGCAAACTACCCCACCCATGACCTTGAATTAGCAGCTGTGGTGTTTGCTTTAAAGGTATGGAGACACCATCTGTATGGGGAAAAGTTTGAAGTATTCTCCGATCATAAGAGTCTTAAGTACCTCTTTGATCAAAAGGAACTAAACATGAGGCAGAGGAGGTGGGTGGAATTTTTGAAAGACTATGATTTTGGGTTAAACTACCATCCTGGCAAAGCCAATGTAGTGGCCGATGCCTTAAGTAGGAAATCGTTGCACCTATCCTACATGATGGTTAAGGAAGTTGAGCTGATCAAAAGGTTTAGAGACCTGAACCTGGGGATGACCTTGACCACTAAGAGCATGAAGGCATGCCATCTTAGTGTGACGAGTGGCTTCATGGAAGAGATCACTCAAGCCCAACGAGACGATAGTGAGTTTCAGGAAACTCTAGAGGCGTCTGTTTGGAAAGTTAAAAGATTTAAGCCCAAGGTGCTTTGATGGTATGTGGAGGTTTAAAGGTCGGATCTGTACCAGGCAAAAGGTGACCTCCGAAAGGAGATTTTGAAGGAGGCCCATAAGAGCCATTTTACCATTCACCCTGGTACCACTAAGATGTATCAGGACCTGAAGAAGATGTTCTGGTGGCCTGGGTTGAAGAAGGATGTGTGTGCCTGGGTTAGTAAGTGCTTAGTTTGTCAAAAAGTGAAGATTGAGCACCAAAAACCCTCTGGAATGTTGCAACCCCTGACAATCCCCGAGTGGAAGTGGGAAAGTATCTCAATAGATTTTGTGACTGGACTACCGAGGACCCAAGCAGGTCATGATGCCATATGGGTAATAGTGGATCGACTCACCAAGTCGGCCCACTTTCTACCTATCAAGGTAACTTACTCCTTGGATAGGCTAGCTCAGTTATATATTCAAGAGATCGTAAGATTACATGGGGTACCGTCGACAATAATCTCGGATCGAGACCCGCGGTTTACGTCACGGTTTTGGGGAGCCTTTCAAAGGGCGTTTGGTTCAAAGTTGTGTTTAAGCACGGCTTACCACCCTCAAACAGATGGTCAAACTGAGAGGACTATTCAAACATTGGAGGATATGTTGAGGGCATGTGTGTTCGACCAAACGCGAAGTTGGGATAAATACTTGCCATTGATTGAATTTGCTTATAATACTTGATTATCATGCAAGTATCGGCATGGCACCGTATGAAGCCCTGTATGGCCGGAAATGCCAATCACCTTTATGCTGGTATGAACCCGGGGAACAAAACTTGTTAGGACCTGATATTGTGAGGGAAACAACGGAACAAATCAAGAGAATTAAGGATAGAATTCTCACTGCTCAAAGTCAGGAAAAGCTATGCGGACAAACGGCGAAAGCCATTAGAATTTCAAGAAGGAGAACATGTATTCCTTAGGATCACCCCTACCACAGGCATAGGTCGAGTTATGAGAGTCAAGAAGTTAAATCCTAGATTTCTTGGTCCATTTGAAATCCTTAGTCGAGTCGGGTCTGTAGCATACCGAATAGCCTTACCACCCAACCTATCCAACCTCCATAATGTCTTTCATGTCTCCCAATTAAAGAAGTATCAGTCAGACCCTGGTCATGTGTTAGAGCCAGAACAAGTACAATTAAGGGAGGACCTGACTTTCAACTTACTGCCTACGAGGATCATGGACAAAAAAGTTAAACAGTTAAGAAACAAAGTTGTACCTTTGGTTAAGGTGGCATGGGGACAAGGTAAGATGAAGGATTTCACATGGCAATTGGAATCAGAAATGAAGACTCATTATCCTGAACTATTCACAGGTAACGAATTTCGAGGACGAAATTCTTTTTAAGGAGGGTAGAAATGTAACGCCTCGATTTTTATTGCTATGCAAAATGACCAAAATACCCCTAGGTCATTTCTACACAAGATTTGAGGCCAAAATGGTCCAGGCCATCTTCAATAGGATATTTTGATATTAGAATAACATTATATGGTGATTAAATAGCAATATGTGCAAAAATCACGATTTTCAATTTTTCAATGTACAAATGACCAAAATCCGCCTAAGGTCATTTTTGCCTCAAATCAAGGGCGGCGATCAGGCTATCCTCAAGGGGTTAGTTTTATGCTTGAAGGGATTATGTGTGTTGTAGATGTGAAAATATTAACTTCAATTTTTTACATAAGTGAAATTACCCAAAATACCCCTGTGGTAATTTAACACGAGATTAAGTAATTTCTGAACCCAGTCATCGCCCGGGAGTTCAAAATGTTTATTACATGTGTAATTTGATATTTGAAAATGTTCAGGTGGTTTCGGGGAGTTTTGTGTGAAATTCCCATTTTGCCCCTAATTAACAATAAATGAGCTTATTTACGTAATCAAATAAATATAGGCAATATTAGGCTCTAATTAAAGATAAATTAATTTTATTTATTTATCTTGAGTCAAAATAATTATTTGAGATAATTTTAAAGCATAAGATTAGTTTAGAAAAGATTGTTTTTCTTTCTTAATTAAAAAGGGGTTCTTAAGACACATAATAGGAAATTAGTGTATTAAATTTCTTTTTCTTAAAAATAAAATATATTTTGTACTTATTTATTTTTTATTACTTCAGATTATTTGCACTAAAAATTCCACTACATATGTTGGCCATTTAATTTTGTAGTGGAGCACCTTAAATATTTGATTATTAAGCACTTACTTTAGTTTATCAATTTCTTTTCCACTAACAATTTCTTTTTCTCAAAAATAAAATATATTTTAGATTTATTTTTATTTTATTACTTCAGATTATTAGCACTAAAATTTCCACTATAAGTGTTGGCCATTTAATCTTGTCTTGAGGAATTTTAAACTCTTGATGGTTAAGCCACTTACACTAATTTATCATTTCTAAACCATTACAAATTAAATACCCATCAAATATATGTCCTACCACTCACAAAAATTGAAAAAATACTCCCCATTATAGCCATTAATGCAGCTGCCTCACCCCCAAAATCCCTATAAATATGTGTTTTCCAAGCCTAATTCACACACAAACATTCATTCTTACCATTTGTATTTTTGTTGTAGTCTTGCTCACAAAAATTAGCCAAAAATCCTCTCTTCTCTCTCTAAATACAAAGCTCTCTTCTTCTTCCTTCTCCACCTCCAAGAGACTCCATTCTTGATATCCATCCAAGTTCCCAAGCTCAAACAAACACATACATACCGTAAACCAACCCCTAAGCACCTAAACTTTCCATATCCAAACACAAGAACACAACAGGAATCCTCCCACCATTTCATCTTCACTTGGCCAAATATATACCATCACTAAAATCAGATTTTTGTCGTTGATATCTCATACAAGATTAAGCTCTTGCTCTAATTAACAAAGAAACAACTTGGTAGGGATTTTATTTCATGTTCTTTCTTTTGTTCTTCCTTTATATTTTCGATTTTTATGATTTGATAATGACCATAGCTTGATGATGAGGAATCATGGTGGTGGTTGTGAATCCATCATTTAAATGTCCTCTAAAGCCCAAGATTTAATTCTTGATGACAAAAGATTTCTAAAGGTGTTACTAAGTCTTGAGTTTTAAGCTTAATAAGACATAAAAATGAACTTGCATCCATATTTATGTTATAAGTTCTTGCATATCATATTTATATTTCAAGCTTTTCATAATCATATTTATACTCCAAGTTATCACTTTAATTCTTGAAGATAATAATATGAACTTGCATATTCATATTTACTTTCAAGTTGTCACCTAAATCATAAATACCTAAGAATGAATTTGTATCTTTATATTTATATCTCAAGCCTTGCATTTCATATTTATCTTTCCAAGTTATCACCTTATAATGATAATAATAAGGTTACAAGACAAGTTTATGATTCTAGTTATCATTTAAATCCTAAAGTTCAAGATTTACTTGTTTTATTTTAAATGACAACTTTGATCATGGACACTTCTCATCTATTTATTTTTGGCACTTATATAATTCTGATTTAAATCTTGATATACTTTATTTTTAGGTATGATCTTGTCTTTAAATTTGTACAAAGAAATTTTGAAAGACCTACAAATTATAAAGGATTAAGAATATGGTTTTTCTCATGATTTTAAATGCTAAAATTTTAGTATTCTGATCTAATCCTTTAGAACTGAAAAGGTTACTGATTTAGGATGTTTAGATGAGTTTAAATCGCTAATAGTTATTGTACAAATTATTTTTGGTACCATAGATGCATAAAAGGGTAGTTACAAGTGTTAGTTTGGGCGTTTGCAAAATAGAAAGTTGTGTTTTGAACTATCAATTATGTTATTTCAGCCAAATGATTTTATTTAAAGCTACTAATGATGTTGAATGTGTCCATGAGTCCAAAATACCATTTATGAAGTTTATATAAAGATTTAGAAATTTGGTCGTTAAATATTAAAAACAAGCGATTTTGCACTTTGACCCCTAAAATGTATTGGAATTTGGTTTATGGCCTTAAAAGGTTTTTACGATGAGTTTATAACGGTTTCTAATAGTTATATGTCTATTAAAAGTATTGGTTAATGTTAAAGATCTCTAGTTTGTGAGAAGGTGTTACAAAAGGGTATTTGCATTTTGACCCGTAACCTTTGAGAAATTGTGATTTGACCCTTTGGGGCTTAAGCGTAAATGTTGATAAATTTGATGGCATGAATGCGGTTGATATCTTGTGAAGGCTATATTCATGTGTTGAAACTTATATGGTTTACGGATATATGCAATGAAGTATGATGCATGTTTATGTAGTTTAAGTTATGGTATGTTATAATTATGCTTGATAAATTGAGATGCATGATTCCATGAAGTTTATGAGCATGAAATGTTGAAATGATGAGTTATTCATATTTACATCTCTATATAACATGCCAAGGTTAAAGGTGACATAAGACACATGGAAATGATCCTCTAGACTCCCCGAATTAAAGGTTATGAGAGGTGATTCAAATAGGAAATGATCCTTTAGACTCCCCGAATTAAAGGTTATGAAAGGTGATCCTAATGCCCCCTATCCCGTACCTTAAGAGTCGGGAATTTATCTTATCAAAAGGGATAAGAATACGCTAGTGACGACTAGTGAGGTATGAGCTCATAACCTAGAACTCTCGAGAAAAGAGAGAATTATAGGGCAGCCCCCAAGGAAAAGAGAAAAAAGAAGTTTAAGTCACTTGTAAGAATGATGATCATGATGTTCTTTATATCATATGCATTGTTTTATGAATTTTATGATATTATGTATATGATATTGACATGCATCCATGATTAATATGCTGCATTCATGACATTAAGATTCATGCTAAAAGATACGGGTCTCGGCTAATGATATTTAGAACTTAATAAATGAACCTTATATATATGTTCACCATTTTCATAATTAAACCCGAGATTCCTGGGGACGATGACGATGACACTTGTGTTATAGTCGCGGAAGCCCTACTGAGATTCTTGTATAAGTTTCTCATCCCTTTTCTTTTCCGTGTCGTCTCCAGACATGAATGAAGGTGTAGTTCGTGATTTGTCTTGAGAGTGGACAAGGAGCTACGGAGATAACTTCCTTTTGGATATTTTTCCCTTAGAGTAATTGTATCTCAGTTATCAGTTTGTATATTATTGATGGATATATATTGATGTCCTTAAGATTACAAGACATCACTATTATGATACAGTTATTGATATGTCATCATTATTTGAGTTATGTTATGTTATGGTTGTATTCTGTATTTACCTGATATTCGTTTCTAACATCTCTCTTACGCAGGTAAGGTAATGACGTTAGGTATTTAGTATGCGCGGCTCACGATTTGGTATTTAAGTTCAAAAAAAATTTTACCCATATTTTTACTAAAGTATTTTAAAGAAGTTTGAGTTAAAAACTGGAACAAAAGAGTAATGACTAATAATTAACTTAAATGCGTCTTAGGCGTGTTGAGTTAAATATTAGGGTGTTACAACAGGGAATAAGGTCCTCACACCATAGAATCTTGCCAATTCACCATTTATATAAATTATTTAAATATCTACTTTATCATTTTTATTAATTATCTTCATTGGATTTGCATTATGCTTGTATATATCTTTATGTTTAATTTGGATTATGTTATATTAGTAATATTTGTTATTAACAATATTTATATTTTGAATTTCAAAGTATTTTAAAAAGTTTTATCATTTTGAAATTTTTTTAATATCGCCAAATACCCATAGGGATTCAAATTCCTGTGGGGATTGGGAAATGAGGACCCGTGACAGAGATAAAAATGAGGACGGGGGGTGGGAGTATGTTCATCTCTAATGGATACCATTGTCATCTATATACATGGCTCATAATATAGTAAAATTGTTCACTTATTTTCTTTCATTATTCAACAATTTTAACTTTCAAAATGTGTAAAATTTCCATAAAATAGACTATTTATTATTGGTTAAAGGTTATCTATCGAGATTTTTTTCAATCTTATAAATATGATATTCAAAATAAGATATAAAATAGAATGATAAATTTATATTTTATTTATTTATTCAATTATTTATCTATTAACTTATTTTTAAAAGAAATTTATATCCACAATTTTTTATAAGATATATTTTAATAAATTATTATTTATTATTACCCCGTGCATCAAATAACTAGTAATTAATAAATTTACTTTCCTATAAATTTGGAACAAATATATTATTAAAAATAATTAATTTTAAAATAATAGTAATAATAATAATAATAATAAATTTGAAATAAACATAAATATAAATAAAATATAACAATCTTCCACATATTTCAAAGTTAATATTTATATTAAGATAATTCCCATGAGCATGAGAATTCAGTGCATCGGTACTAATGTCTTTTGAACTATGAATTAGCACTTAGAGCAAATGAAATTTGAACCATAAGAATGTTAGTGAGATTAGAACCTCTATGAACCTTCATCCCATATGTGATTCAATGATCTCACCACTCACACTGTTTCTCATCCAAAGTTGTCCAACACAGTGTGGTGCATTTTGGCCTTGCATCGTTACTTGGATTTCATGAGTGGCTCTAGAGAATTGCCCAAGCTCCTATAGAGGCAACCCCACCTCCACCACTCATATAGGTGAATCTATCAAGTGTGCACTATAGTCAAGTATACTACTCATTCATGAGCTATATATTCATTAAGAGCATAAACTCATCTTTTATTTCGATGTAGCCACGCACTATCCCTCCAGATATTATTATACACCATAAGAATGGACTAAAATGGATAGTGTTTAAATGATTGACAAGTGACTTATTTTTACCCATATGAACCTAACCTTTGAGGAATTCTCAAATTTAGGTTGGGTTACCATCACTTACTACTAGAAAAAATGTTGTTACCAACGGATTTTACCAATGGATTTTTTATGTTACCGATGGAAATTTTTATTTTCAATGGATTTTGACCATTAGAAAAAATGTAGTGGGAAATAATTATCGACGAAAATATCTGTCAAAAACTGTTACCAACGGAATTATCGACGGATTTTGTTCGATAATGAGTTTAAAAAATTTGCCAAGAAATTTGTCAACTTTTCAAATTACAGATGGAATTTCATGGATTACCGATGGATTTTTTTTCTGTCGGTAATTTTAAATTTTTTTATTTTTTATTTATTTATGTTACCAATGGAAAAATCAGTTGGTAATTATAATTTTCAAAATTTTTTATTTTTTTGTCTACGGACGAATTTTTTTCGTCAATAATTATAATTTTTTATTTTTGATTTATTTATATTACATACGAAAAAATCCGCCAATAAAATTTTTGTTATCTTTTCCTTGAGTTTACCGACGGAAAAATCCATCGGAAATGGTAATTTTTTATTTTTTTCTTTACCTTACTAACGAAAAAAGTTAAAATTTATTTTTAATGACCATTCAATAATTTGTATGTTACTTGATCATTTAGGAATTTATTTTTTATTTAAAGATAATTATAAACATATCTAATAATAAAAATTTACAATAAATAATAAACAGAACAAATTTTACTTCTAAATGCAAAATAGGTAAAAGTGCCAGAAAGTTTCAGAAAGTGTACAGACACAAATATAAAAATTCAACATATAACAAAGAAAGAAAAAACGATAACTAAAATCAGGAGAAGTTAGCAGCATCATTGTCAGCATCACTATCAACACCACCGTTATCATCATCATCTACGTCTGGCAATGTGGATGAGCCTGCTTGTATCTTCTTTTACAAAGATACCTTCTGCGTCTTCATCTTCTTCATCTTCGTGTCCATGACCTTTTCCTTGTCCTCCATATTCTTTTGCATCCCTTGAAACTAGCGTCTCTTTCCGCGTCCTTCTCTTGCATATGATGAAGTTCCGTATTGAGTAGATGAACTAGCTCGTGCAACTCATCATCTTCGGCAATGGACTCAGTGTCTGTAAATGCCCCATTAATAGAAGGAGTAGATAAACTAGTCGCATAAAATGACCTCATGTCATCGATGCGGTTCTTGTAAGGACCACTAACTACCTCTTGCCACAACTGGTCCTCATCAATCAGTAGGCACTCCTCACCAACTACGATCCTCTCCTCCTGCTAGGTCATAGCCTCTTGATAACATTGCTCATAGGCATGCTATAACAAAATGAAATTAATTCAACATCTATCAAATATTTGAAATAATAAATTAAATATATATAAAAATAATAAGTGCTCAGAACATATATACCCAAGCATTCTCTGAGCGTGGATCGACCCATGTCTTATTCTTTTTATACGTGTGAGTCTTTCTGAATAACTCACTCTGTGTAGGTGGCCTCTTCCGCTCAGTAGCCTATGATTTGAGTGAAACACGTAAAACATTAGTAAGCGAAAATATAAATTTAACAAAAGGAATTTAAAAAATGTTTAAAATAATGACTAAACCATCAGATGATGTGTAGACTCTACAGTAGCAGAACCGCTACAATGAATAGATCCACCCTTTTGTGATGCTCTACTCGCCTTAGCCTTCAAAGACTTGTCTTTAAATTTCTTATTTCTCCAATATTGCCACAAGTAGTCAAGGTTGGCTTGAATCATCCACCTGGGGGTCTCGTCCCATCGTTCTCGGATTTTGATGTACATGTCTTGCAGCCTATGAGCTACCTTGGATTTCAAGAGCTTAAACATGAAATCTTCATCTTTGGGATGGATGATGAAGTGGCTCTACACATGGAAGTGAAAAAAATAAAAGGGTAACTGAAAGCAGTTTCTAGTAAATCATACATTTCATTTTAATTATTTTATTTTACCTTCAAATCAAGAAACCAGCATAGCTTTTCCTCCTTCGTCAATTTGCGGAAGGACTCAATCAGTCGTTCATACAATTTCTGGATGGTGTGTGTCACCTCGTGCATAGCTAGTGTATTTAGGTCCCAACTACATAGCAAATAGTGCAAAATAATGTTATTATATATCAAGAAATTGTAAGCAATTATTACAACAAGATTCATGAATTGGAGAATTAAATTACTAACCTTTTCTTACTGAGACATACAAGTCTTACCCATTCATCCCCTATGGACCCATGTTCCAACTGCCCTGCCGAGGAGCCACCAACTTGCCCGCTTTTATCACCCCCTTGTGAGTCATGTATGGGGGTGGGGATAGGATTTGCCAGTGGTGGTGGAAGTGAAGGCATCTCTCCTATCACCTGGCCAGTAGTGGGTATCATAAGTCTCTCTTGATAGGCATAGGATGGTGGTATGCAAGGGCTAGAAGTAGAGGTGTGAACAGTTGTGGTAGATGCTTGAGTGGGAGGGGTGAATGTCTGATTATTTGGGACACACTTCCCCTTGCCTTTGTTTTCAATTTAGGTGCCATATTTGAAAAAGAATCGACAATGTATGAAAAACCAAATAATATGATAATTTAAAATAAGAAAATATAATAAGTATGAGACTAGACACATCACATTTAATCTGAAAGTTGAGGACTATCTTCATCATCCTCAGTCTCAACATCATCCTCAAACTCATCTTCCTCGTCCTTCTCATCACTACGATCGCTTTCGTTGTGTTCACTCACTAATTGATCACTAGAAGAGTGAATTTTCTCAACCTCACCCGAATCAGAATGTAAACTTGGCAATGTTCCTGTATCAATGACTACCTAAGAGGGGACTGGATCATTCACTTGAAAAGTATCGTTAGGTAGTTCTTCAACCTCAACTCAACCCCTAGGCTTAGTTTTCATGACCATTTTCCAATTCTTTCTGTGCTTACCAGGGTATAATACATAATATACTTGTCTTGCATTCTGAGCAGTAATGAAAGGATCATATGCACCATTTCTCTTAGTATGATTAACCTTGGTAGTTTTATATTGGTTGTGTATGCGTGTTTTGTCAGGATGTCTTGGGTTGTACCAATCACAACTAAACAACACTACTAATTTTCTAGGTCCATCACCCACATATTCAATCTCCAGTATTTGTTTGATTACTCCATACCAATCACCCTCCCTACTGCCTGCATCCCTTCTAATACAAACCCCACTATTGTCTGTTGTTTTCCCCCAACCCCATTCAAATGTATGAAACTTATATCCATTCATATAATACATTGGCCAATTGTTTGCTTTGTTAGCAGGAGCCCAAGCCAAACTTTATAAATAAGGATATGAAACATTATTTTTTTTATCAAACACCTACATGAATAATTGAAATTCAAACATCAACACAAAAGATAATAGCTAGAACATGTGTAGGGTTTTGGATCAAATGGTTACTAGATAGTTAGGTCACATACAAATGATTTGAACCATGCCGGAAATTGTTCAAGGGTATGTCGCTCATCAACTTGTTCAAAATACCTGTAAATTATCTATTGCAGGTAAAATAAGATTTATTTATGTCAAGGAATCAACAATTGAAAATGATACATTGATATCACTTATGTTTTAAATGGTTGCACTTTATCACAGATGATTAAGATATGCAAATGTGCAGCATATTTCTCTCTTTCTAATTAATAGGATTTGGATTTTTTAGCTATATGTTTGGGCTGATTAAATATAGACAAAGTAGATTGAACTGAACTTTCACCTTCATCATCATTTCGACTAACCCTTGTTTGTCTAGATTGAACATGTGGCTCAAAGTAATAGAAACAAAAGAAAGATGTCTCCTTGGAGATATATGTCTCACATATAGAACCTTCTACTTAAGCCCTATTTTTCACAGTTCTCTTGAAACTTCCAATATTTCTTTCAAAGGGATACATCCATCTGTATTGAACCGGCCTATACACCTGTGCTTCATATGCCAAGTGTACGGGTAAGTGTTCCATAGAATCAAAGAAACCGGGAGGAAATATTCTCTCTAATTTGCAGAGAATTATAGGGATGTTTCTCTCCATAAGTAGGAGATCATCAACCTTCAGAGTGGACGAGCATCTGGTCTCTAAAATATTGACTCAGCTCAGTTAATGGCTTCCAAACAGGGAGAAGTAATTCTCTAAATACAATAGGAAGTAAACACTCCATGAATACATGACAATCATAACTCTTCATGCTAAAAAATTGTCCTTGTGCAACATTGGCGCATCTACCCAAGTTTAAGGCATAACCGCCAGGCATCCTTAACTCTTGCATCTACCTACACACATATTATTTCTGCATAGAGGTTAGTGTGTAACTCACCTTCGGCTTACACACACGGCCATCTAGTAACTTCTGTAAACTCAACTCTGGTCTCTTACAATAATCTACCAAATCTTTCCTTGCTTTCACATTGTCTTAAGTCTTATCTGTGTCCATCACGGTATTTATGATGTTATTACACATTTTTTTCACATGCATTACATTAATACAGTGACGAATTAGATTACCTCCCAATAAGGTAGCTCCCAAAATATACTTTGTTTGGTCCAATTATGATCTATTCCATATCCTGGAAATCGTATGGATTTACCCAGTTCAGTTATCTTTAGAAAGTCTCTAACTCTATGCCAAACCTGGTTACCACCTAGCCTCACAGGAGCCTCATTGTGTTCAACCGTCTTCTTTTTAAAAACATCCTTTTTACCCCTAAATTCATGATCAAGGTTCAAAAACCTCCGATGACAGTCAAACCACGAGTTTTTTTGACCATGTTTCAATGTGAATGCCTTTGTATCCTCCATACAAATTAGACGTGCCAATTTTCCCTATGTCATCCAACCTGACAACATTCCATAAGCTAGAAAATCATTAATAGTCTACATCAATGATTCCCTCAGCAAGAAATTTTATTTCATGAAAATATCGTAAGTTTGTATGCCTAAAGACCACAACTCTTTAAGCTCATTAATCAATGGTTGCAGGTAAACATCAATCTTAGCTTTAGGATTATCAGGGCTAGGGATTATACAAGTTAGAAACATGTAAGGATCTTTCATGCATATTTCAAGTGGGAGATTGTAAGGTGTAACAACCACAGGCCAGCAGGAATAGGGTTTGCTAAACTAATTATTCGGAGTAAATCTGTCTGCACAAAGCCCCAACCTAACATTCCTAGGATCCACAACAAAATTAGGATAAGTTTGGTCACAGTGTTTCCAGGCTTCACCATGGGAAGAATGGGTTATGACATCATTATTTCTCTTATTTTCAAAGTGCCATCTCATGTGAGGTATTGAACTCATTGAAGGATACAACCTCTTTAATCTTGGAAATAAGGGTAAATAGTGCACTCTTTTATAGGGAACATCCTTATATCTTCCATTTCTAGATCTTTTTGGTTTGAAGCTAGGGCTTTCACAAAATTTACATCAAGTTAGGTATGCATCATCTTTGTAGTACAACATGCATCCCTTCAAACAATAATCTATTTTTTTTTATTTCAGCTCGAGTTTTGAAACTAATTTCTTGGCCTAATAGAAATCTTTTAGAACAGAATTGTTAGCTCCAGAACCCTATAAATTACGCTAATGTATTTTGAATGACAATAAAGCCAATTCAAAGAAAATGCTTTGAAGAATGACTGATGTTTCTCTCTAAGCTTCTTGTAAGAATATAACAGATTCTATCATTTTACAAGAGCAGGGCTTACTCAAATGAGTATATTTATTTCACTATGCGTGTGTAAACATGTTACAAGATTTGTTATATTAAAGAAGTGGAATTATATCCTTATCCAAGCTTTTGATAGCTAACGATTAAAGATAGGTTGCAACGCTATAAGAAACCAAGGAAAGAGACTTCAGAAAGTAGCACGGGACATTAGAAAGTACTCTCAAGATGAAGATATCAGAATATGTCTATATGCAACGTGTTACTCAATCTTCAATCATCAAAATCGCAAAGAAATCATCATCAAGAAGATTTGATTGAAGATCAGAAAGTGAAATAACTCTTTACCTCAGAAAGCTCACTTGTGAGTGGAGCATAGAGTGCTATAAAAAAGGGAGGCAAATTTGAATTTTGAATTTTAAATTATTAAGTCAAACTTAGTTTCAAACTGGTATGTCATCTCTTTGCCAACTTGATCAACCAACCTAGCTTTATGAATGAGGAGTTCAGAAAGCTTGCTCATAAAGTAGAAAAGTAGGTTCTGATGGAAGATCAGAAAGCTCATATTTACAACGGCTTCTGCAATTAATGTGACTGTTCTGTCAATATTTCTTCTAGTTATTTCTTTCAAGACACAATTGATGATCAACAAGTGTCTCTTGAAGAACTGATCTATGGCAACAATCACAAAGAAAGACCATTATATAAGGAGATACTAAGCTTGAAGAACGTAGAGAGATTTGAAGCTTCAAATAAAGGAAACTCTGCAAAAATCTCTTCCCACTTCCTAGAATATTCAATCTTTATCATGTAATCAGTTTTATCCTTGAAGTGTAAAGAAAATCTTCCTTCTATATTCTTAGTTAGATTTATGTTCTTTTCAAGGAAGAAGTAAAAGAAGGAAGTCATTCAAGTTCTCCTATGATCTTTTCAAAATGTATCATCTTTAAGGAAACTTGAGTGCAGGTTAATTTGAGTGGCAACCCAAACACTTAACGCCTTTGTATCCTTGATCCGTTAGTGATTAGTATGAGACATAGCTTGGAGAGACTAAGGTAAAATTACTTGCAATGTGATAGTAAGATGTTCTCGCTTATCACGGTTTAGCTTGGAGAGGGTAGTCAAAGACTATTTGTAGCTTGGAGAGGATAGGAAAAGACTACTTGCAGCTTGGAGAGGCTGGGGTAAGACTACTTTCAATGTGTTAGTAGAGGTTGTACACGGTTTGGCTTGGAAAGGCCAGTGTCAAGACTACTCAGTTGGGCTTAGAGAGGCTAGTGTCAAGAGTACTTGTAGCTTAGAGAGGCTGGGAAAAGACTACTGACAACGTGCTGAAGAAGTTTCCTGTCAGGCACGGGTTAGTTTGGAGAGGCCAGAGTCAAGACTACTCATGTTAGCTTGGAGAGGCTAGTACAGAATTACTCAAAATCCTTGGTTACAGGTGATTTCTGAAATCCTTGGATGATAGCTTGGGAAGGCTAATGTAAAGACTATCCATTGTTACTTTCTTAGATTGAGAAAGTTGTTATTATAGTGGAACCTCAACAATTGTTGAGTACTGGATGTAGGCAGATTGGCCGAACCAGATTAGTATAAAATCTTTTGTGTCCTTCTTTCTCACTCTGATTTCTTTTATTTATCCCTGTTGCATCATCTTCTTACTATATATATATATATATTCTGATCTCTATTATTTTATGTATAAATGAGTGCTTAAATTAACAAAGTTCAGAAATCTACTTTCTGAAGCTACTAACTATGTCTCTGCTACACTTTAAGTTTTATACTTGATAGTAATCTTTTTTAGAAGCATTAGAAAATGAAATGGATCGATGCATGATTCAACCCCCCTTCTTGTGCACATCTTCACGTACAAGTGGTATCAAAGCCAGGCTTCTGAGGAGTTGAGCAATTCAATGATTACAGAGGACAAAGATCCAAAAGACAAAATGACATACATCATCTCCTCAAGACCAATCTTTTATCTGATGATCCTTTGCTAACAAGACTCTAAGTCATGATACAGTTCACTCATTTGAAAAAAGGGATTCAAAAGAGACCTATTGATAAAGGTCTCTACTAAGGAGAAAGTTTGGCATTTCAATCAAGTCAAGTATCTGCTCTTTTAAGCATCAAGCGTAAACCATATATGTTGCCTATGTATAGGACGTTACATAAGAAAGGCTATATGAGACAATCATTACATGATGTGGAAGGATCTCAACTTGTATCAAGATATCTTTGATCCTATTTGTAACATGTCAGATGTCTTATAATGTTGAACCAATGAAAATTGCTAAAACTTCTCTAAGAAATAGAAAGATCTAATATTGTTATCTGAGATTAGGTTTAGAGAAAAATTCTCTATCAGTGATTTATGACTGATGTTTCTAATGACTATATCAAAAGGATATCAATCTGATGAATGATAAATCAGGACAAAGATTATCTCGAGAAAGAACATCTGCTTATAATAGCAATGTCACACATCATGTATCTGTTCAGCTCTTAATCAACATATCCCTGTGCTAAAAGGAAGAATGTACCATACCTCTAGTAAGTCTTGGTAAGGAGGACTTGTTGTACTAAAACTTGCTACCATTCTGCACTTCTCAGCTGAAGAACATCATAAGTAACTCATGAGGTAAAACTCTCTGTGTCCTATTTTCATTAATTCCTTTTAATGAGATGAGTTGCTAGAAAGATTCCAGGCCTATTTGTCTATATATCTCATCCTATCAAAGAACTCATAAAGTTGCCATGAACACTTGAGAATGTCTAGTCTAAAAGCTGGAAAGCTGAAAGAGAGAAATACTTTAAGAGAGTTCACTTTTCTCAAGTTATATGCTTTTAAAGCCTCCAAGTAGCTGTATGAACATATCATAAATTTCTTTTCAATTTTGAGAGGACTTCATGGCATCATAAGATCTGAACTGTTTCATTTGACACAATTCAAAAACTATTTTTTTGTGAAAAATGGTCAGCATCTCACTTCTGAAAACTGGATTGAGATATATAGGTGAAACTTTATATGTATTTTCTTTTATTTCTATTTTTCAATATGTTTAACGAGATATCTTTATGACAAATGAATCTTGAAAAGGATTCCATTAAAAAGGTTGGAAAAATCTCTTTATCTGAAACTAACTGATAAGGACCCATGGAAGTCTGGGTACCAAAAGTTGTAACATCCTAATTTTTAACCCAATACTCTAGAACATACTTAGGTTAATCATTAGTCTGTTACTTCATAGTTCTCATTTTTACTTTGAAATACTTAGCGGATGTCACAACGTGCCCGGAGGGCGCCGCGACAGGGGACGACGATCGAATTTTAAAATGAAAAAAAAGGGGAATCGCCACCAATTTTAATTTTGGTTAAAACTGGAAAACCTTTTGATTTGTAAACTGTAACACCCTAGTAATTAACCAGATACACCTAGGTTGAATCTGATTAATGACTAGACTTTACTCCTTGCTTTGCTTCTTTCTTCATAATTTGAAAATACTTAGTAAAATTACGAGCCATTTTTTTTTTTAAACACATAATTGAAAACGTGAGCCGAGTACAACGTGAACGAGTAAGCGGAGTATAATAAGACGTTTAAGAATATATCACATCATATCACTTAGGCTCCATCATATAACATCCATAAGCACATTATAGCATATATTTACATACAATAACCTCACTCAAAGGGTGGGTTATGTTCATACATCATTATCTTATGCAAACCCATAAAAGAAAATATACATAAGGAAATACATGCCCCTAAACTAGATAACTCCATAAGCCGGGAAGGTTATCCTAAAACTAGGGTGCATGAACACACATAGATCTACTAAGAACCTTCTATGGCCACTGTCCTGGAAATGGGGGAATAAATCCGATCCACTGATGAGCTTCCTCGGGAGGGGACACACGAGATGCACCAGTGGGAGTCGCATGGACGGCCTTCTCGCTAACCTCGGTGAACAACTGTTTCCTCACTACCCTCTCTTACACGTGTGGGAGTAGGAGCAGAGCTCTCAAATATACATGAGTAGGAGTGTCCTCTGAAGGATCAGTTTCAGAATATCTCGTCTCGGGAACATACTCTGGAAATCCATGGACAACAGATGAAGCGGGATAAGAACGTAACATCCTTTCATCAAGTGGACGTGCATGTTCGAAAACCATTTCATCGCCATAGGGAGAAGTAGGAGAAAATCGATAACTAGGGACAGGATGTGCAAATGGACGACCTATGTAAATAAAAACACGAACTGCGCACCTCCCTTTAAAATGATACGAGCGATGCACCAGATCATAGTGGAATTCCCAAGTAGGGGTATCAACGAACAGGACGAATGTCGCCATTTGAATCTGGAGACAATGACGGAAATAAAGAAAAGGGAGTGAGAATCTTGCTAAAGAATTCTCAGTAGGGTACCTCCTTCTACAGTGTCATCATCAAAGTCCCGGGAACCTCGGGATTATTCTAAAATAGTGAGCATGCAAAGATTCATTTTAAGTTCGGACAAATACTTAACCGAGGTTCGTCAATTTTTAATCATACGTCTTATAATGCATCTTATTCTTAACATGTCATATTTACAATGAACTTTTCCTTTATCATTACATCATATTCCTCATTATCATTATCAAAATAACATGCATAAAAGAACGTCATATAATATTAGCTACACATGGACACAGTGCACATATTTCATTTCTTTAGTGCCTTAGGTGACATAAAATCTTATCATCATCATTATTTTCCTTGGGCCACCCTATACTCCAACCTTTTGGGAGTAATTTAGGTTATGAGCTCATACTTTACTAGTCGTCACTAGCATATACTTATCCCTTTTGATAAGCTAAAGTCCCGACTCTACCCTTTTGAGAGAACGGGTTAGGGGGCAAAAATCACCTTTTCACCACCTATAGTCTGATGGTTCCAAAGGATCATTTTCTTATAAGTTTAAGTCACCATTAAATCTTTGCATGTTATATCATAATACAATTCATAAACATCATAACATTTTCTCATTTATAGTCTTAAGCTAGAATAATATATATCAACTGTAATCATGCATATGGGAGATTCCTAGGAAAGAGAGGTGGGTCACAATGGACACGCTTAAATACCAAATCTTTCCTTAGCCAGAACCTTTCCAAATTACACTTTTACAATGATACACTTTCTTCTAGCAACAAAGGTAAATTTTACATAATAAAGAACATTTCATGTATAAGCATTCTCATTATTTGCAACAACAACTATAACATGCAAGCCAGGAAATCATTCAATGATATCAAGTACTTAATAAGCATCCAATCCTTACATAGAATTATCAATTATAGAACTAATTAGTTACTAAACCAATTATGAATCATTCTCTTAACAATAAACCATAATTATCACAACTTCAATCATATCAAATCATTATCACACATTGATACTAAACTCAGATCAGTGGCCGAATCATGAACCTCATGCAATTACATAGAATGATATTTTAAGTGCATATAAAATACTAGTTCCCCGTAAAATCCTTGCAAAGCCTTAAAACTCATTTAGAAACTAGTTCTTTTGTCAAATTTGGGAGGATCTTCACAATTAAAATTCTCACTTAAGATAAAAGGAGTAAGTCTTGAGCTTTAGAGATTTAGGTGACATCTTAGAATTATAAACATGCTATGCAACCTTATTTTAATCTTATCTTTATAAGGTGATAGCTTGGAATTATAAACATGATATGCAATTCCATTTCTTTATCTTTAAGATTTAAGGTGATGACTTGAAAATTAAACATGATGCAAGAACTTGAAATATAAACATGATACAAGAAACTGGAGCGCGGGTAATCCGCACAGACTGAGAGGGAGAAGAGAATATTAAGAAACCTGAGTGGTAGTCCGCATTGTGACCAGAGGGAGAAGAGAATATTAAGAAACCGGAGCGGCGGTAGTCAGCACAGGACCAGTAGAAGGATAAGAGAATTATTATTACATCTTTTTAAGCTCCAATCTCAAGACTTTTTAAAGAATAAATTCTTTAACTCCAATAATCATATTTCTTTGCTTGTGATACATGGGCAAGTCTTTGAGCTCTAGGATCTTTAGGTGATGGCATAAAATAAACATGTCATGCGTTGATTCTTTTAGCCATTATAAAATATAGTGAGAGCATAAATTAAATATGAGATGCAACCTCTTTATTATCTTGAAAGATTAAGTGATGACTTGAAACATAAACATGAAATACAAGCTTGGAATTTAAACATGAGAAATGCAAGTTCATTTATTCATTCTTGAAAATTTAGTGATGACATAGAAGGTAAACATGGTTATGCAAAGCATAAACTTAATCATGGATGCAAATTCATTTTGTTTCTTTACTAGAGCTCCTTCAAGACTTTAAAAGAATTATAAATTCAACCCAATACATATCTTAACAAGAAATAAAACATAAAAGGAAAATACATCTTTCAAGTTCTAAACTAAAAATCTTTGTTTTAGCATCATAAAGCATTATTCTTTAAAGTTTTGCATCAAGTGGAATTTTCAAGCTTTAGAGGCCTAACTTGTGATGGATTTACAACCCACCCTCAAGGTCCTCATCATCAAGCCATCATCTTAGTTCCACCTAGGTCATATGGTTGAATTGGTTAAAGAAAAATTGAAGAGGAAAACCAAAATGAAAAGCTAAGGTAAGTTCATAATTTCATCATTTTGAGCTAAAAACACAACTCCTCAAAGCATAGAAATAAATTTAGAAACTACTCCCTACCTAATCTGAGTTGAAGAAGAGGAAGAGAACTTGGTTTCTTGAAGTGAAATGAAACAAAATCTCTTTGAAAAAAATTGAAGAAAGAATTCAGCCAAAGAGGAGGAAGAAAGAAAGTTTTTGGTGCTCCTAAAAACTAGTTATGAACCAAGCATTCCAAGACCACTCAAGCAAGCCTATTTATAGAAGATTTTGAGGCTTCTAATTGGCCAAAATGATGAGGTAGTGGACGGAATATTGCAGGAGAAATAAGGGAGGAAAAATCATTTTAGACAAAGTTGTATGAAATTAAGGAATTATGTCTCTTATGGTGACATTTTGGCATTTTGTTTTAGTGCAACTTTTGGCAATAATTCAGCTGCATAATGGCATCAATAATTTCATCCATTACAGCCCAAAGAAGTGAAATTTGTGTGTTCCATGCATTATTTAGGTGTAGGCAAGGTATTCATGTAATTTAGAGAATTTACGGTTAAGGGTTTAAGTGAATTAGTAAGCAATTTGGGTGTTTTTGAGCAATTTTGGGTTCTAATCAATCTAAATACATAATTTTGACTCTAGATTAATATTTAGAATTTAATAAGCTTTAATTTGAGCCTAATATTGCTTAGGTTTCGGTATACCAATCAAAAATCCCGAAATTCGCAAAACTGCCCAAAAATAGGGGCAAAATCGTACTTTCACTTAAAAACTGCCCGAGGCCACCCGAGCTTAACCAATGGTTAATCATGGCTTAAAAACACATTTTAAAACATTTTAGTGAGGTTCGGGCTCAGTCGGCACGCACATCGGAGTTAAAAACGACCTTGGGCGTTTTAGTCATTTTTGCGTCGGAACTCAAAATTGAGATCCTTCTGCTCTATTAACACACATAACACAAACAATCCCTTATTATCCTCAAAATATCCCCTTGAGAATAGGTGGGGCCCACGATCCTCATTTTCTGAGTAAAATAACTTCAGGGGCATTTTGGTCATTTTATACGTACAGAAATTCGGGATTTGCGACTCTCGCATGAATCGTTCCTAACCTCTCTTCTAATGTTATATTCCTTTATTGAGGATTGTTCGGCCTCAAATCTTATGTAATAATTACCTATGGTAATTGAGTAATTTCTAATGACAGTAAAAATTACAGTAAAGATTGGGGCGTTACATAAACTGGTCTTTTGAAAAGAGATTTGAGTCCGAGAGTCTGATTATGATTAAGGAAGGGTGGAAACTTAATCCCACTGCACCCCTAATACATCCGTATAAATACGATTACCCTAGAGCTTATTATGCAAATTGATTATAATTTTATAATATTTAATTTCCCCAAAACTTGTGATAATTACATATTTTCAAAGAAATAAAGTTAAAATTAAAATAGAAAATAAAGAACAAATTTTATTAAAAAGGATTTTGGCTTGATAGTTGTTGGTTACGCCGACGTATCCTCTGGTGCAATGAGGAACTCAAAGCCATGTCGTTCTGTAGAAAATGATTGTTTGTTGAATTGATTTTATTAAAGAAACTGATTTTCAAGAAGCTAAAACCTACTCTTGCATAGGGTTTAGGATAGTATGAACTATACAATAAACCCTTACACTCTTATGAAACTTGAGGATGACAAGCCATACATCAACATCATAAGTTGTTGCGTGGATTTTATTATTGAAACAAGAATTTTAAAACAGAAATATGCTGATTGATTTTAATTTTTTTGAAATGAATGAATACATGGATCGGTTAATTTTTGTTTTTTTTTTTTGAAAAGGATTTTCGATTATTAAATGGAAGGAAAATATTTTTGACAAATTCTAATTTTAATAATAAAAAAAATCAACAAAATTAAATCATAAACATAAACTCACAATTAATTTAAACATAACATACAAGCATATAAAATAATTATGCAAAAAAGGTAAAACAAGCACAATTAATTTAATCAAAACATATAAACGTGAAATAATTTAATTAAATAAAGATAAAAAAAAAATAAACACACAAACACAGAATAATTAAACTAAAAAAAACAAAATAAACGCAATTACATAATTAATTCAAGCAAGGCACATAGCCATAAATAATAATAATAATAATAATAATAATAATAATAATAAAAAGAGAAATTAACTTATAAACACAAGTACACAATTACGCAAAGCATGCAGACACGTACAATAATTAGACTAGAAAGATCCTTAATTATTATTTTCCTTTTTCATTTTCCTTTTTATTTAATTAAAAAAAGATCATTACAACAATGAAAAAAAAGAACTTTTTCTTAGTAAATCAAATTATTTAAATATTTATTTAAAATAAAAAAATTTTATTCGTCGAAACCACAATAAATCAAATCTCAATTAAGAATCCAAAACTAAAAATAAAATAAATACTAACCAAACAAACACATTTCAATCCAAATAAATAAATTCACAATCTAATCAAACAAAATAAAATAAAACTAACTTAAAATATAAGATAAAACTAAAACATTCTACTAATTATTTTTTATTTCAAAACCATTAACACAATATTCAACCAAAACAAATAAACAATTAAAATCACGCTTTTATTTTTGTTTTTTTTTTTAATTCTACCAAAGTAATATAAGATGATTAAAAAAAAATTAATTCTAAGCCCAACCCAAAATGAACTAGCTCCAACAAAAATATAAAAGAACTTAAAAAAAAAAAAATACACACACACCCAATACAACTCTCGCTCACATACACACACGCAACCCACTTGAACACACACACGCAGAGCACAAGATAAGGAAATAAAACGGAGAGAGAGAGAGGTCGAGAAAGAGAGAGAGAGTTGTGAGTTCGAGAGAGGAGAGAGAGAGAGAGGCCGAAGCCAAGAGAAACGGGAAAGTGAGAGAGCAGCGACGGTGAAGGCTGTCTTCGGCGCGAGGTGGGCTTCGAGGTGGCGGTGATGTTCCACAGTGAGGGAGGAAAGTCGCGGCTGTGGGAAGGGAGCTGCAACGCAGTGGATCCGCGGGGGAAGAAGACCACGCAGCTGGCTGTTGGTTCGATGGCGGAGCGCGGTGGTGAGGGTGGAGATCGAAGCGGTGGGCTTGCGGTAGTTGGGTGGCAGACGGAGGTGCGGTCAAGGCTGCCGGTGTTGCGATCTGGGCGGCGGAGCTTCAGGCGGGCTTCGCGGTTGGGAAGCGACTGCGCAGGCGGCGCGATCTGGCTTCTGGGGAAGGAGGCGCAGCCGCAGTGGTTCTGTCCGGTGCGATGGGGGTGGATCATGGCGGTTCGAGGCCGAAGAGAGGAAGAGGCGCGGTGGCCGCTTGATGGGGGATGACTGGCAAAGACCGAGGCTGGACGTGGTGGTGGTTTCGGTGGAGGTCAGCGGTGGTTGGTTCCATGATGATGATGAGGGGAGGTCGTGATGGGTGGAGGATGGTGATGATGAAGATGAAAACTACGGGAGTGGTGGTTCTAGAGGTTGAAGATGATGATGGGAACTATGGGAGGCCGCAGCAGTGACATGGGGAGAGCAGTGGCCTCCTCCCTTGCTTCTTCCTTCCCCCCCCCTTTTTTTTTTAAAAAAAAAGTTAATGATTGTTGTAGCTGATAAATTTTACCTTGTTTTTCCCTATTGTTGCTGGACTATTTTTGCTGGAATTGTTGTTGGATTTGAAATTTTTCTTGCAGGTTCGTTGTATTGCTAGAATCTATCTTGTGTTTTTAAATCTTCTTGTAGATTGTCCCCCCTGCCCGTTGATGATGGCTAGTTATCATGTAGTTTTTTTTCAAATGGAATTATTGCTGAACAAATTGGTAAACCTGTAATCATCACAAAGGAAAACAAAATGTTGCTGGGGAGAGGAACTCATGATGCTGTCTATTTCCTCTCCCCGTTAGAGAAACGGTCCAAATTTAGAAAAAGAATCCAATTTTTTTTTCATTTTTCTCTTTTTGAACAGCCAAGGGATCCAATGTCCCTTTTTATTTTTTATTTTTATTTTATTCTTTTTATTTTAGAAAAAAATAAAATAAAATAAGAAAAATAAATAAGATCAAAATAAAAGATGATGGGCAAAATATGGTGTTTACAGTTGCCCTTCTTTACTTGTTTTTTATTGGAAAATATAAAGTCCATGACTTTGATATTTTGTTATAAGAGACAAGTAAAGATATAAACACATATTTTGTCTAAATGCATGCTGGGAATGTATTGATGATGGTGAGTGTGTGATAACATAATGAGGGATATGAAGATACAATGAGGATGAATGCATGATAACAATGATGATGTGATAAATGAAGCTATATGATTTTATGATGAATGAATACTGCTAATGTCAAACAGGAATAAATGTGTATGAAAACTAAATGCATGTGAAATTAAAAAACATATGAAAAACAATGTGAAATTTAAACGCATGAGAAATGTGACATCATGTAAAAAATGAAGCATAAGTATGTGAAATTAAAATGTATGAATGCAAATGTGACAGTAATGAAGGCATCTGAAATTAAAACCTATGAAAGTAGAGTAAAGGACATGTGAAATTTAAAATCTGTGAAAGCAGAGTAAATGTTTGTGAAAGCCGAGTAAACAGATGTGAAAGTAAATGTGACAACAATAAACGTATGTAAAAATAAATATCTGTGAAAGCAGTAAACGCATGTGAAAATAAATGTTTGTGAAGGCAATAAACGCATGTGAAAGTAAATTTTTATGAAAGCTGTAAAGGCATGTGAAAGTAAATGTTTGTGAAAGCAGTAAACACATGTGAAAATAAATGTTTGTGAAGGCAATACACGCATGTGAAAGTAGATTTTTGTGAAAGCTGTAAAGGCACGTGAAAGTAAATATTTGTGAAAGCAGTAAACGCATGTGAAAATAAATATCTGTGAAAGCAGTAAACGCATGTGAAAGTAAATGTTTGTGAAAGCAGTAAACGCATGTGAAAATAAAATTTTGTGAAAGTAGTAAATGCATGTGAAAGTAAATGTTTGTGAAAGCAGTAAACGCATGTAAAAATAAATATTTGTGAAAGCAATAAATGCATGTGGAAATAAAGTCTGTGAAAGCAGTAAACGCATGTGAAAGTAAATGTTTGTGAAAACAGTAAATGCATGTGAAAGTAAATATTTGTGAAAGTATGTAAATGATTGTGAAATGTGAAAATAAAGCTTGCGAAAGTAGAGTGAATGCATAGTGATAGTGAAAACAGAATTTTATAGAGGTGTGTGAGAAATGAATGTGAAAACAATGTGGATGATTGGCAATTCTGATGAAATAATGATATGAGACCAATGTGATGACGATATGAGTGATCCAAAATTAGTGCCATGATGTAATGAATGTAGCCAGACTGGTGGAGAAACAGCTTGATGAATGAATTAATGCAAAACTGATATGGTAGTGATGTATTCAGTGACGAAAATGATCAAAATAACTTTCAAAAATTAAAATTGCCCCAGTTTGAGGTATCTTTGCATTGCTCTTCAAGAAAGTTTTTGTCTATTCCAAATGAACTGTCTCTTTGAACGAGCAGTTCTATAAGCCTCTTCATTGTAGATTTCAAACGTACTTTGTCTGGTAACGTTTCAACATCTCCTTATTGCCCCAGTTTGAGGTATCTTTGTTTGGATCACCCATTTCATTTCCTTTGTCATTCGATCTCGATCCACGAGCCCCTTACTTTACTTATCAATCATGAGCTTTGTTAGCAAATTAGTTCCTTGGATATATTCCAATTATAACATCATAATTATGCATGATTTCAGAAGAGAATACAGAGACATGGTTTCAGAAGAGAATACAGATTTTTGGTGGAAAATAAAGGATAATCAAAGACACATAGAAAGAGGAAGACAATTTTATTGGGGTTCGAATTGGAAAGTATTTACAAGAGAGTTCAACAATTGTTAAGAGATAAGGAATGAAGAAATAAAAGACTGATAGTGCTGTTTCCATGTGATCAACCCATTTCACTGATCCATTGATTACATCACACTCAAAATTCATGATAGCGATTGCAATCCTTCATTGTGTTTCCAACAATATCATGATCAAATTGCCCCAGTTTCGATGGCTTCCTGATCATTGTCTTGATCTTTCACCAGTGCATAGGCCGCCTTTTCAGGTTTTCAACCTAGCAATTACGACTTGTCCTCCTCTTTTGTTTTGTTTTTTTTTGTTTTTGTTTTTTTTGTGCTCTAATTTTTGCCTAGGCCGCCCTTCTGGGTTTTCAACCTACATTTTATTTTTTGTTTTGTTTTTTGTTTTGTTTTTTTGTTTTATTTTTTTTTTTGTTATCAGGCGAAGTATTTCTTCACAGCATCTGAATTGATTGGTTTTGCGAGTGCATTGCCTTCCATGTCAGTCAAGATCAATGCTCCTCCAGAAAATGCATCTTTGACGATGTAAGGGCCTTCATGTGTGGGTGCCCACTTGCCTCGATTATCCTCCTGATTCGGCAAGATTTTCTTCAGGACAAGGTCGCCTGGCTGAAATGTTCGAGGGCGAACATTTTTGTCAAAAGCTTTGGCCATTCTTTTCTGGTACAGTTGGCCATGACAGACTGCATTGAGCCATTTTTCTTCTAGCATATTCAGTTGCTCATATCTTGTTCTGACCCACTCAGCTTCTTCTAGTTCAGCCTCCATTAAGACCCTTAGCGACGGTATTTCTACTTCCACGGGTGTTACTGCCTCCATTCCATATATCAGCGAATACGAAGTTGTCCCAGTTGAGGATCTGACAGAAGTTCGGTAGGCGTGTAATGCATAAGGCAGCATGTCACTCCAATCCTTGTATGTGACTACCATCTTTCCTAGAATCTTCTTGATGTTCTTGTTTGCTGCTTCTACAGCCCCATTCATCTTTGGTCAGTAAGGAGTCGAGTTATGATGCTTGATCTTGAATTGCTCACACAGTTTCTATACATCCGCATTGTTGAAATTTGTGGCATTATCCGTGATGAGCCTCTCTGGCAACCCGTACCTACAAATGATGTTGTTCTTCAGAAACTTCACTACTACTTTCCGTGTCACATTGGCATAGGAAGTGGCTTCTACCCATTTGGTGAAGTAATCAATAGCTACTAGAATGAATCGATGCCCATTGGAAGCTTTGGGGTTGATTGGTCCTATGACATCCATGCCCCACATTGCAAACGGCCATGGCGATGTAAGAGTATGTAAAGGAACAGGATGAGAATGGATTCGATCAGCATAGATTTGGCATTTGTGACATTTTCTGACAAATTCAATGCAGTCTTTTTCCATTGTGAGCCAATAGTATCCTTGCCTGAGGATCTGTCGGGATAACGTGTGCCCATTTGCGTGGGTACCACAAATACCTTCATGAACTTCTGATATGATGGAATTCGCTTCCTTGGCATTGACGCACCTTAACAAAACTCCGTCGTGGCTCCTTTTATACAATACTTCTCCTGAAAGGAAGAACGACATAGATAGCCGTCTGAGTGTCTTTCTATCGTTCTCATTTGCTGCTGCAGGATATTCTCTTTCCTTAATGAACCGTTTGATATCGTGAAACCATGGTTGGCCGTTTGGCTCTTCTTCAATGTTAGCACAATATGCTGGTTCTTTTCTAACAATGACTTGCAAAGGTCTTACTTCCACTTCTAAATCGAGCTTGATCATCACAACCAAGGTGGCTAAAGCGTCTGCAAACTGATTCTGGTCACGGGGCAGGTAATGAAAACTGACATCCTTGAATTCATCTTTCAAGCTCATGAGATGCTCATAGTATGACAGCAACCTATGCTCTTTGACTCGCCATTCTCCATTGACTTGAAAAATGATTAAGGCCGAGTCTCTGTAAACCTCCAAGTATTGCACTCCTAGGGATATTGCTCCCTTCAAGCCTATTATGCACGCTTCGTATTCAGCCATGTTGTTTGTACAATCAAATGCCAGTTTCACAGCAATTGGAAATTGTTTGCCGTCAGGGGATATTAAGACTGCTCCAACTCCATTCCCTCGAATATTGACTGCACCGTCGAAATACATCTTCCACACAACATCATCTTCTTCTTGATTTTCACTCTCTTCTTCTACAGCTGCTAGGACATCTTCATCAGGAAATTCAAGCTCCATCGACTGATAATCTTCAAGTGGGTTTTCGGCTAAGTGGTCCGCTATCACACTCCCTCTTATAGATTTCCTGGTCACATACTTAATGTCAAACTCTGCTAAAGCTACTTGCCATTTGGACATTCTCAGAGAGATATGTGGGCTTTCAAAGATGCATTTCATCGGATCTATCCGAGATATGAGCAATGTTGTATAGTAGAGCATGTACTGTCGTAATTTTTTTGCTGTCCATACTAGAGCACAACAAGTCTTCTCAATAGCTAGATACCTGGACTCACAGTCATTGAACTTCTTGCTCAAGTAGTAAATGGCTTGCTCTTTTCGACCAAACTCATCATGCTGACCTAATACTGCCCCCATAGACCCATGCAATACTATGAGATACAATATGAGTGGTCGTCCCGGTGTTGGCGGAACTAAGAGAGGTGGACCTGACAAGTAATTCTTGATCTTGTCGAAGGCCTCTTGACACTCGTCATCCCATTTGCCAGGATGATTTTTCTTCAGTAGCCTGAATATGGGCTCGCAGGTGTATGTCAGATTGGAGATGAACCTTGCTATGTAATTCAGTCGGCCTAAGAATCCCCGAACCTCCTTCTCTGTCTTGGGCACTGGCATATTTTGGATGGCTTTGATTTTGTCTGGATCCACTTCAATGCCTTTCTTGCTGACAATGAACCCCAACAATTTTCCCGTAGACGCTCCAAAGGTGCATTTTGCTGGATTTAGTCGAAGCTTGTAAGTCCTCAACCTTTCAAACAACTTTCTGAGCACCGCCACATGACTTTCTCCCTTTTGTGACTTTGCTACCATGTCATCTACGTACATTTCTAGCTCCTTGTGAATCATGTCATGGAAAAGAGTCACCATTGCTCGTTGGTACGTAGCTCCAGCATTCTTCAGACCGAACGGCATAACCCTGTAGCAAAACACCCCCCACTGAGTGACAAATGACGTTTTCTCCTTGTCTTCTCCTGCCATCAAGATTTGGTTGTAGCCTGAATAACCGTCCATAAAAGAGAATCGATGGCTTCTTGCTGTGTTGTCCACTAAAACGTCTATGTGTGGGAGAGGAAAATTGTCTTTCGGGCTCGCTTTATTCAAGTCTCGATAATCCACACACATTCGGACCTTTCCATCCTTCTTTGGCACAGGTACTATGTTGGCTATCCATTTTGGGTAGAGCGGAACCTCTAAGAAACCCGCATCAAGCTGCTTTTTGACTTCATCTTTGATTTTGAGCGACATTTCTGAACTCATCCTTCGTAACTTTTGTCGCTTAGGTTCAATTCCTTCAATCAATGGGATGTTGTGAGACACTATCTCTAGGTCCAAACCAGGCATATCTTTGTAAGACCAGGCAAAAATATCTAGGAATTCCCGGAATAGTGCAATCATCTCCTCCTTTTCTGGATTGTCAACTATCTTCACTTCCTTCTTGTCTTCATCACTGCCCAAATCCACAATTTCAATAACCTCATCATGTGGATTTATCCCCTTTTCCATTGAATTTATGATTTTGGCAAATTGTTGGCACAACTCAGGATCTTCATCTTGTTCATTTTCATTTAAGTCCGTTGTAATGCAATAATCAGTTAATGGGTTTTCACAATTATTTGCACAGGATAACGATTCTGAAGGAGATGAGTCCCTGGAATTGAGATAAGACCAGAAATAAATAAAAAAGAAACGATAAACAAGGGAAAGAGAATTGGAAAAGAGAAACCATGCATAATCATTTTATTATTCAACTGAAATACAAACAAAGGTGACTAAGCATCCATTACTCAAGGAAAAATAAATCATTCAGGGGAGTAGATTCCCAGTTGTTTAACAGCTCGAGATTAGGGTAAATCAATCGAGGCATCTCCATGGTTCCCCCAAGCGTATTAACAGCTTCAGTTTCTTCTATCATCATCACTGCTGCTGGTGTAGGAAATGTATCCCTAATGTGTGGGATCTTTTCCTTAGTGGATTCAAGAGACTGCTTGAAAGGTATCTCCGTGGCTTCATACCCAAGACCGAACTTCCCAGGGTTGTCGGGAAGCGAGATCGAGTTCTTGATTCCTTGTAGCTGGCTCCCCAATCCTTTTCCTTCTTCAAATCCACTCTTGCGCATTATCTGAGCGGCCACTTGATGCATACCACCCTTCGGTTCTACTGGCTCTGCTATCTCAAGGTTTTGGAAAGATACTTCGAGGGTGTCTTCAGCACAATCAACATATGGTACCGATACTGGTTTAGTCACCAGCAGTTCTTCTTCCCCTTTGACAGTGATGAGTTTTCCATTGTCTATGAATTTCACCCTTTGATGAAAGGTAGAAGGGACAGCGCCGGCCTCATGAATCCAGGGTCTTCCTAACAGCATCGTATACCCTGGCTCAATGTCCATTACTTGAAATCTAGTCATGAAGATAATTGGCCCAATTTACAGTTGAAGATCAATGGCTCCCATGATCTCCCTCAAAGATCCATCAAATGCTTTGACAATTGTCCCACTTGGTTCAATCGTAGAAGGATCAATTGGGAGTTGTTGCAGTGTTGAGTATGGAAGCACATTGAAGGCAGATCCTCCATCGACCAATACCTTTGCAACATTGCAACCTTGGCATTTCAAGGTGATGTGGAGCGCCTTCGGGCGCCCTATCGGATGAGGAAAAACTTCATTCTCTGTGAAGGTGATGGCATTAGCTGTCTTGATAGCACCCACGATTCCTTCAACCCTATCAAGGGTTATGTCCTTGGACACATATGCTTGGTCTAGCACCTTTTTGATTGCGCTGCGATGAGCCTCCGAAGATAAGATCAAGGAATAAAGTGAGATCTTTGCCGGTGTTTTCTTCAACTGATCCACCACATCATACTCACTTTGTTTCATTATCTTTAGAAACTCTTCTTCTTCTTCTTCACGGCTCTTTTCTTTGCTTTCCTTTACAGGCACTGTTCGGGAGTCCGTCACCTGGGGGTTCTTTAACAACTTCTCGGGAGTATAACACCTACCACTCCGAGTAATTCCCCCTATTCCCGTAACATTGGTTATGGATTCTGATGCCGAGGATTCTTCATTGCTTGGTTATTTACATACTCCCAGGTGATCGGGGTTTGCGTAGGTTGCAAGATGAGAAGGTAATCTAGACACCTTGAAGACGGGTACTGTTCTTTGACTGGAAGATGTCATTCTAGACGTTGATGCATTGGATTCCACTTGCGTTTCATACCTCCATGGGACTGCACGGTCACTTTCATAAGGAAACGGCTTGGGCACTTTGAAAACAAGTGCTGGCTCTTGATTGTAGACTTTAAAAACAGGGGGTGCACGATGGATCATGTTGACACTTCGTTCAATACCTCTTGGTATTTCAAGCACCCCTAGTTTGATCATCTTTTCAACATAGAGCTTCAGCTTCGGACATTCCTCTACATGGTGTTTCATCCCAGAACATTCACAGAATATATCGTCTTCATTTCCTTTTACCGTCCTTGTTCCTTTTGCACCTTCAACTTCTAGCTCATAACCAACTTTCCTCAGTGCTCCTAAGACCTCTTTTATTGGGAGCTTGTCATTCTTCACTTCTGGACTTACGCACTTTTCATGACAGATGGAATTCACTTGTCCTCCGCTATGATTGGGGAAAGGATTATTCCTTATGTGCGGTCTTGATTCTTCCTCCAGTTTAATGGCGCCACTATCGATCAAACGCCATACTGTACTTCTGAAACCATAACAATCCTCGACAGAGTGTCCAGGAAAGTTAGAATGATAATCGCATGTTTGGTTTGGATTGTACCATTGAGGATATGGCGGTACGAAGGTTTTCCCAGGACGTGGGGCTAGCAGGTTATCCCCACACAAATGCCTAAATAGCTCAGAGTTGCTTATGTGGAAATCAGGTAAGGGACGATTGTTCATGGGTGGTCTTGGAGTGGTGTTGGTCCTAAAAGGTGGTCGAGGAGGTATTGTGGGTGGGTAGGTCATTTGGTGATTTGGGTTGGTTTGGTAGGATTTAGATGTAGTAGGTGTATATGGTCTAGGGTAAGAAACATGGTTGACTTGGTATGGTTGAGGTTGATATGTAGGTAATGGATAAGGTGGGTGTTGAAATAGTAAATTGGGTCTGGGTCGAAAGGTTGGTTGGTTGGATTGGGGTGGTCGTTGTGGCTGTATGGAATTAATGGTTCCGTCCTTCTTTTTATGGAATTGTCCCTTCCTGGTCTGAGTTTCACTTGCTTCTCCAGCAATTAACTCCACTTTGCCATCTTGAATGTTAGCTTCAATCCTCTCCCCAATCTCTATCAGATCGACAAACTCCTTCACATGAGTTCCCAACATGTTTTTGAAGAAAGGACCCTCCAAAGTACGAATAAAGTAGGAGCACATCTCCTGCTCCAACAATGGTGGGACGACTCTAGCTGCGAAAGCTCTCCACCTTTGAGCATACTCCTTGAACGATTCGTCATTTTTCTTTTTCATCCCCTTGAGCTGGTCCCTTGTAGGTGCAGCATTCAGATTGAACTTATACTGATTAGTGAATGCCAAAGCCAAGTCTTCCCAACATTTAATTCGAGTCATGTCCAATTGCATATACCACTCCCAAGCGGCCCCTTCTAAGCTTTCAGAGAAGAAACTGATTAGAAAGTTTTCATCTTGAGACCACATGCCCATCTTGGTGCAATACATTTTCAGGTGCATGATGGGATTAGAATTGCCATTGAATTTGACAAGTTCCGGCATTTTAAAATCCTTTGGAATATTGACATTAGGAGCAAGACATAACTCCTTTATATTCATAGGACCAAACGGACTCGGTCCTCTTAATGCCCGGAATTGTTCTTGCATTTTCTCTTCTAGTTCTTCTCTTAGTTTAATCTGTTCTAACTCCCTCGCAGTTTCGTTTGCAAAGCCAATTCCCTCATCATTCTCATATCCCGCATGTGTTTCATGCTCAATATTCTCAGCATTTTCTCTTGCCGTGTTTATAGTGTCAACGATGAATTTCTTGAGTTCTGGACCAAATATAGATTTCATCATGTCTTTGAGGTCGTCAATTTCTTGACTCAGATTTCTTCCTTCTGAAGCCATAACCTTCTCCTTGCCTTTACTCTTTTCAGCCTTCTTCTTTTCAGCTCTCTCCGTCTCAATTCTGGATCGTAGCTCGTACGGCTCTCTAGCCGACGCACTTGAACTAGACAGAGCTTTCTTTGAAGGAGCAATGTTTGACAACCTAGTTACAAAAAAAAAGTAAAAAGATGAGCAAATGAAATAAAAACTTAAAGATCTTTTGATGGCGAAGAATCACATTCATTTCGACAGTATCGTACTTGATCCATATCCTATTCAGAGGACGTAATGTCCATAAGATAGGGTCTGTGACGGATTTAAGTATAGGGGATTATCATTCCACAATATACTTTGTTAAGAGCACACTAGCAATGTATAACTTGATCTTCTTTCTTACATTCTACACAGAAGAAACAATTTCTATAAGGTAGAAATGTAATTGACAATATATCCAAGGGAGATTTTACTCCACGATAGATATAGTCTCATGCTTTTATTTAAAGAGTAACAGGGAAAGTCAATAAGCGAATTCATTTCATTTATGAGAGTGCAAATACATCTGCAATTACATCACAGTTGGGTTAAGAATGGCCATTCCAATTACATCACAGTTGGGTCAAGAATGGCCATTCTTTTTCTCTTAAGGCCTCTAGCAAGACCCCTACTCATGTCCATGAAATCACTTATTTCACTTGGCAAATGAAGCTTGAAATTCTCTTGGATTTCTTTCTCAGCTTTTTCAAAATGGTAAATAAACTTCGGAATATGATGGTCTAATTCCTCGGCTAATCTTGTGTATCCTTCTTTCCATTCTTCAGCTTTCATTGCCCAATCACCAGCTTGCTTCTTCCAGAATCTTCCCGCATCTTCTGTGTTGAGAAGTTGATTCCGACATTTCATAAAACGGGCCCATTCTTGATCACATTCTTCCTTTGACTGTGCTAAGAGTGCATTTAGCTTCTCCATCTTCGACTCCAACTCTTATTTTTGCCTTTGCATTTCAACTTGCAACTCTTCTCTCATTTGTTCTTGCTCACCAATCTTCATTTTCAGTCCTTGGTTTTCTTTGTTCAGTTGGCTAATGTGCTTCATAAACTTATTCTTCTCATTAGCCATCATTTGGACTTGTTTTTCCAGGTTCTGGATCTTCTGTCTCTGCTTCTCTTGATCAAGGATGTCAGCAAGCTCATCTCTCAGTTGTTCGATCAGTTTTTCTTTCTTCTCACATTGGCTTCGAGCAATGACAACTTCTAGCTTTGCGGCCTGCTTTTGTTGTTCTAGGACCCTCATTTGTGCTTTCATGACCTCCATTTATTCAGCTAATTGAGGATCATTCTTCTTTTCATGAAAGGAGATAGGAGCACTTTGGGGTATTTTTCTTGTTTCTCTCCATGTGACATACTCGCGAGTGCTGATCACGAGTGGCTTCCCTAATTCATTTCTTCCCGCCATATGAACATTTCTCCATGCCTCCTTAACTTCGCGTGATAACATCTTAGTGTCTTCACCTTCCTTATACCAGAAATAAAGTCCGCCCAGTTGCTCTTCTCGTGGCCTTTTTTGTGTCCAACAAAGTTGTCTGAGTGCTATTGTTGGTGTGTATGATATGCAACCTCTTGGACCCATCAATGGTACGTTATGGTATTTTCCATAGCTAAGAATGATATCACCTCTTTCATGTTCATACCATGGGCAAACCCACTTGAATGACTGCTCCTTTATGTTATCAAATTCAGCCCTCCACTCATGGTCTTCTTTCGGCTTTATTGGAATACGATGAAAGCTCTTTAGTGGGTCTGAGACATTTCTGATGTGATTCCCTGCATACATATGCGTGATGATCCACACATATAAGAGGTGTAGACAACATCGAAGCTTTCCTTTTTGTTTCTGATGGCAAAAATTCAAAGTCAGGAATGTTTCAGCCAATATAGAAGGAATTGGATTTCTTTGCTTATTTTCTACAGCAAAGAAAACATCCATGGCAGCTTGATCAACTATGTCCGGAGCGGAAGAAAACAATATCAACCCATAAATAGCAAAAGCCAGCACTTTTGCAAAGGTGGCCCATTCTTTTCGATGCCCCAAGCCCTTCAACTGTTCTTCTATGAATATTTTTGTCACTCCTTTTGACTCTGAATGTCCTGTCAACTTCACTTGAGCCACTGACACACCTAATAATTCGCCGAATTGCTCTACTACCTTTCCACTTGAAACAGGTTGTTCCAAATGAAAATAAACGGGGGTGTTTTTTCTTACTGGTAACTTTAACATGCAGGCATATTCTTCAATGGTAGGAGTGATATCCATATTTGGCAATTCAAAACATCTCAGAGCTGGGTTCCAATATTGAGCTAGAGTATTAAGGGCTGTAGTATCCACTGATATAAGTAACAGATCTAGAATTGACCCATATTTCTTTGAAAAAATTCTTCTGTCTTCACTGGGCAGCAATTGACTCAATTGACGTAAATCCCCTAGAGAACTGGTATTTCCCATCACATTGAACTGCTTCTTCAAGTTAGATACATTGCTAGTGTATTGTGCTCTTTCCATCATTTACTGTCTAATATGATGTTATTCTTTGCCACCAACAGATCCTTCAAAAGAGAGAAAATGAATGAGATGTATATCCTAAATAAATGTGAATGTTACGTGGAAAGAATGCATGTAATGCAATTGAAACATGAATTTTATTTTATTTATCTTTTTTTTTTGAAAGTAAACATGCTCAATGAGAACAAATGCAGATGTTATGCATGATGGAGATATGAATTATTTATGCAAAAGCTAAACACATATGTTTTAATGTTTAAAATAAATGTTACATGATACATGATAAAAGAGGAAGAAGTATGCTCCCTTGTGTCCTAACAGGGTAGAGTCTAAGGCTTGGTTCTATGGTCAACCCTATTTGAGGTAGGCATCTAACGTCATTCTAATAGTGCACAATTTTTGGGTGGATCTAGACTCCTAAAGGATTATGGTCCCCAGGTTGCCTCTATCAATAAGATAAAGCCCTAGTTCCATGAGTCAAACCACAGGGACATGAAAGTCACAATGTGGCAACCCATAGTTCCAGTAACAACCTGAGCGGATGAATCAACGACTGTCAGGGAAGCATAAGCCTCACAATAACAACGTCAAAACCCCTTCTTGTCCTATGGCTTTCCAAGGCTCGGGTATAGAGCCAAATAGTGTGTGAGGACAGTGATAGTGAAAGTGTGTGCCGGGAGCATACAAACCTGCAATCTTGAACGCTATATACAACCCTGCAAAACAAATCAAAGAGACATATATATACAAGAAGTCTTCTACCCTAAGGTTCCAAATATATACAAAATTTCTATCCTAATACTTGAATAACAAATATTTATAGATGAATAAACAAATATTTACAGACAAATGAACAATATTTACAAAAAGGAAGACAATTATTTACAAAAACAAAACAAAGGTATTGTGGAGGGGAAGATAAATGTTATATAATTATAATTATTTGCATAATGTACTATAATAGGCTTGACTCTCAAAAATATCCCCAGTGGAGTCGCCAAACTGTCACAACGTGCCCGGAGGGCGCCGCGACGGGGGACGACGATCGAATTTTAAAATGAAAAAAAGGGGAGTCGCCACCAATTTTAATTCTGATTAAAACTGGAAAACCTTTTGATTTGTAAACTGGTCTTTTGAAAAGAGATTTGAGTCTGGGAGTCTGATTATGATTAAGGAAGGGTGGAAACTTAATCCCACTGCACCCCTAATACATCCGTATAAATACGATTACCCTAGAGCTTATTATGCAAATTGATTATAATTTTATAATATTTAATTTCCCCAAAACTTGTGATAATTACATATTTTCAAAGAAATAAAGTTAAAATTAAAATAGAAAATAAAGAACAAATTTTATTAAAAAGGATTTTGGCTTGATAGTTGTTGGTTACGCCGACGTATCCTCTGGTGCAATGAGGAACTCAAAGCCACGTCGTTCTGTAGAAAATGATTGTTTGTTGAATTGATTTTATTAAAGAAACTGATTTTCAAGAAGCTAAAACCCACTCTTGCATAGGGTTTAGGATAGTATGAACTATACAATAAACCCTTACACTCTTATGAAACTTGAGGATGACAAGCCATATATCAACATCATAAGTTGTTGCGTGGATTTTATTATTGAAACAAGAATTTTAAAACAGAAATATGCTGATTGATTTTAATTTTTTTGAAATGAATGAATACATGGATCGGTTAATTTTTGTTTTGTTTTTTTTTTTGAAAAGGATTTTCGATTATTAAATGGAAGGAAAATATTTTTGACAAATTCTAATTTTAATAATAAAAAAAAATCAACAAAATTAAATCATAAACATAAACTCACAATTAATTTAAACATAACATACAAGCATATAAAATAATTATGCAAAAAAGGTAAAACGAGCACAATTAATTTAATCAAAACATATAAACGTGAAATAATTTAATTAAATAAAGATAAAAAAAATAAAATAAACACACAAACACAGAATAATTAAACTAAAAAAAACAAAATAAACGCAATTACATAATTAATTCAAGCAAGGCACATAACCATAAAAAAAAAATAATAATAATAATAATAAAAAGAGAAATTAACTTATAAACACAAGTACACAATTACGCAAAGCATGCAGACACGTACAATAATTAGACTAGAAAGATCCTTAATTATTATTTTCCTTTTTCATTTTTCCTTTTTATTTAATTAAAAAAAGATCATTACAACAATGAAAAAAAAAGAACTTTTTCTTAGTAAATCAAATTATTTAAATATTTATTTAAAATAAAAATTTTTTATTCATCGAAACCACAATAAATCAAATCTCAATTAAGAATCCAAAACTAAAAATAAAATAAATACTAACCAAACAAACACATTTCAATCCAAATAAATAAATTCACAATCTAATCAAACAAAATAAAATAAAACTAACTTAAAATATAAGATAAAACTAAAACATTCTACTAATTATTTTTTATTTCAAAACCATTAACACAATATTCAACCAAAACAAATAAACAATTAAAATCACGCTTTTATTTTTGTTTTTTTTTTAATTCTACCAAAGTAATATAAGATGATTAAAAAAAATTAATTCTAAGCCCAACCCAAAATGAACTAGCTCCAACAAAAATATAAAAGAACTTAAACAAAAAAAAAATACACACACACCCAATACAACTCTCGCTCACATACACACACGCAACCCACTTGAACACACACACGCAGAGCACAAGATAAGGAAATAAAACGGAGAGAGAGAGGGGTCGAGAAAGAGAGAGAGCTGTGAGTTCGAGAGAGGCCGAAGCCAAGAGAAACGGGAAAGTGAGAAAGCAGCGACGGTGAAGGCTGTCTTCAGCACGAGGTAGGCTTCGAGGTGGCGGTGATGTTCCACAGTGAGGGAGGAAAGTCGTGGCTGTGGGAAAGGAGCTGCAACGCGGTGGATCCGCGAGGGAAGAAGACCACGCGGCTGGCTGTTGGTTCGATGGCGGAGCGCGGTGGTGAGGGTGGAGATCGAAGTGGTGGGCTTGCGGTAGTTGGGTGGTGGACGGAGGTACGATCAAGGCTGCCGGTGTTGCGATCTGGGCGGCGGAGCTTCAGGCGGGCTTCGCGGTTGGGAAGCGACTGCGCAGGCGGCGCGATCTGGCTTCTGGGGAAGGAGGCGCAGCCGCAGTGGTTCTGTCCGATGCGATGGGGGTGGATCGTGGCGGTTCGAGGCCGAAGAGAGGAAGAGGTGCGGTGGCCGCTTGATGGGGGATGACTGGCAAAGACCGAGGCTGGACGTGGTGGTGGTTTCGGTGGAGGTCAGCGGTGGTTGGTTCCATGATGATGATGAGGGGAGGCCGTGATGGGTGGAGGATGGTGATGATGAAGATGAAAACTATGGGAGTGGTGGTTCTGGAGGTTGAAGATGATGATGGGAACTATGGGAGGCCGCGGCGGTGACATGGGGAGAGCCGCGGCCTCCTCCCTTGCTTCTTCCTTTTCCCTTTTTTTTTTTAAAAAAAAAAAAAAGTTGATGATTGTTGTAGCTGATAAATTTTACCTTGTTTTTCCCTGTTGTTGCTGGACTATTTTTGCTGGAATTGTTGTTGGATTTGAAATTTTTCTTGCAGGTTCGTTGTATTGCTAGAATCTATCTTGTGTTTTTAAATCTTCTTGTAGATTGTCCCCCCTGCCCGTTGATGATGGCTAGTTATCATGTAGTTTTTTTTCAAACGGAATTATTGCTGAACAAATTGGTAAACCTGTAATCATCACAAAGGAAAACAATAATGTTGCTGGGGAGAGGAACTCATGATGCTGTCTATTTCCTCTCCCCGTTAGAGAAACGGTCCAAATTTTGAAAAAGAATCCAATTTTTTTTTCATTTTTCTCTTTTTGAACAGCCAAGGGATCCAATGTCCCTTTTTATTTTTTATTTTTATTTTATTCTTTTTATTTTAGAAAAAAGAATAAAATAAGAAAAATAAATAAGATCAAAATAAAAGATGATGGGCAAAATATGGTGTTTACAGCGGAAAATACGGGTAATTTTTTTCTTTGAAATAAAAAGTGAGAGCCGCGTGATGCGATAAGCGGTAAACCATGTATAGTAAAACAAATGTCTCACAACATCATAACATAAGGCACACCATGAATAACACCGAATATCATCTCATATATATATAACTTGCCCACTTATAAGTGTGGGACTTACTTTAGTACAAGGAAAATACAGGAAAGGAAATACAACATAAACTTAAATATGATCTACTCCCCTACCCGAGTGCATCTAATGGGATAACCTCTAAACAAAAGAAGGTTTATCCCCATCTAAGTGGTGTGTGCTCCAACCGGGTACTCCATCGGTCGATCGTCACCAACTACTGACGTCCGTCTGGCGAACGAGGCAGGTATCCGGGAAACTGGGCGAGCTCCTCGAGCGTAAAGAGGCGGAACGGGGATCGAGAGTGACCCCCGCGGTGTGGCCGCATCTCCGGTCGCCGTGCAAGTCGTGGATCGAGTCACGGTATCCTCCTACGCCCTCCCTCATCAATGGTGGAGAGGGGTCAGAGCTCTCGCTATACGGATGAGTAGGCGGGTCCTCGGACGGGTCGGTCTCCGAGAAGTAGGTCCGGGGCACATAATCGGGATAGTCTCGCATGGCTAAGGCGGCAGTGTGCATGCGGAGCACTCTCTCGTCATGCGTACGCGCACGCTCAAAAACCCGCTCGTCGTCGCCATAGGGTGCGATCGGGGAGAAGCGATGGGTATGCACGGGATGAGCGAAGGGGCGTCCTACGAACATGAAAACCCGCACCGTGCACTGCCCCTCAAAATGGTATGACTCGTGAGCCGGGTCATAGTGTACCTCCCATGTCGAGGTGTCCACGAACACTACGAACGTCGCCATCTGAAGACGTGACGGAAAGAAAGAGATAGAGGGAGTGAAAATCTTGCTAAAGAATCTCAGTAGGGTCTCCTACTACCTAGGTGTCGTCATCTACGTCCTCAGGAACCTTGGGTTTAATTATACAAAATGACTGGGCATGTATTAAGTTCATTTTAAACTTTAAAATATACTTTAGCCAAGGTCCATTCATTTTAGGATGATCTTAATGTCATGAATGCAACATAATAGAAAATGTATGCATGGCACTACCTAATGCACATACATAAAACATAACATCAAGCATCATCATACTTGGTGGCATAAAGTGGCAACAGAAACATTCATATGGGACAAACTTAGTGACATAATCATAATCATGAAACATCTCTTCCTCATGGGCCACCCTAAAAGACAATCGAACTGGGGGTGCTCGGCCGAACCGGTGTCACCCAGAACGTGTCACATATCTAGGTTATGAGCTAATACCTTAACTAGTCGTCACTAGTTCTTACTTACCACTTAACGATAAGCGTATCATAAATCATAATTCCTGACTATCTGAGTACGGGTTAGGGGGCAACCCTCTTAGGGGTGCTCGGCCGAACCGGTGTCACCTAAGATTATAAATTGGTACCGATGTCACATGAGTTCTATGGAGGTGCTCGGCCGAACTGGTGTCATCCTAGAACCCATCTTAGTACCTTAATTTTCAAAATCTCTTTAAGTCCCCAAATTTATCAGAAATTGGTGACAACGACATTACACAATTTCCTTCCAAATTTGCTTTATGCCACATAAACATATAACCTCATGAATTCCTCATATGAATAACATCATCATCATTTGCATACTACATGCATCATCATAAAACATTTAAACGCTTACCCTTACGGTAGCTTATGCTTTGACCCTTACGGGTCTTAATCTTGAGATATAATTCTCTAACATCCGTCGCTCATATTTTTATGCACCTAAGGGCTCATAATTAATCATCATTCCTAATCCTCATGTTCATACTTAAATCTGAATAGCATAGGGCAAATTCTCTAACTTGTGTTCACGGGGTTCTAGAACTTACGTTTTAGACCCTTTCTTGGTTCCGTCTTCGCCTAAGGTGCTATGAATTAAATCTAAATCAATTATGAGGCATTCCTATGTTTAAGGACTAATTATTAATCATGTTTATCATGTTGTAAGGGTGCTGGACAGAATCCAGAAAAATAAACGTTCTAAGAGTTCTAAACTTGCACTTTTACGGTTTTCTAGTTACTAGTTTCCCTATAGGTGCTAGAATTCGATTCTAATCCAAATGATACCAAGTTTTTCATGTCTAAACAATCTAAATCTGATTATGTTCCCATTAAAACAGTTTGGAAAGAGTCCATAAAAAAATGGGTTAAAACTATGTCAAATTTCAACTTTACGGTATTTCTAGTTAGCTAGTTTCTTACCTATTATGCATAGGATCGCTTCTACATCATCATATGATATTTTCACACATTCCAACACATCAAAACATCATCATACAACATCACACTCATCACATCAGAACCGAAAACATTTAACTTCAATAAGAGAGTTAAATTGACATTTCTAGGTACATAAGTTAACTAGTTTCTCTTGGAATCGATTTAGAATTTCTAAAACTCTTTGCAAATCATTTTAATTCATCAAGAGGCTAAGAGAAGCCATAGGTCAATGACCAAAATATATTTCATCTCCTAAAAGGGAATAAAGTCATATCTCATGACAACATAACCTTGAAAAGGTTTGTAAAGCTTTTAAGAAAAACTTAGAACATAGACTATTGGTCCTTGTAGCTAGATGAAAACTCATTGAAAGTCCATCATCACTACTTGGCCGAAAACATGCAATCAAAGAATGGTTTCACGTTAAACTTTAACTTGGAATGAAATGGGCAAGTCTTTGAGCTCTAGGTTCTTAAGTTACGACATAAAATAAACGTGCTCATGCTTTTCATTTTTAATCTTGCTTACAAAATATAGTGATGACATAAATTAAATATGCAAGGCATAAACTTAAATGTGCAAGCTTGAAAGTAAAGACGCAAGGTTCAATTCTTTATTTTAGTGCTCTTGGCCCAACAACAATCGATTTTAAGGCCGAAATAGATAGGCATTCGAGAAATTAATTAAGTGATGATGCAAGTTCAATTCTTTATTTTAGTGCTCTAGGCCCAACAACAATCGACTTTAAGGCCGAAATAGAAAGGCTTTGAGAATTAAATTAAGTGATTATGCAAGTTCCATTTTAATCTTTATGTTCTTAGGTGATAGCTTGAAAGTAAAGATGCATAGCAAGAATGTAAATTTAAATGCAAGTATAAAATAAATTATGCAAGTTCATTTTATCTTTCTAGAGCTCTTAACAAGACTTTAAAGGAACATGAACCTCAACCCAAACTCATCAAACCAAGACAAAGTAAAGTCTAGAGTTCTTAGAACTCAACATAACATTTTTAGAGATCAAAACATTTAGCTTGTAAAAGAAAAGTAAATGGCCGAAACTTCAAGGAACAAAAAGAACATTTTGAAACTCTAGAGTCCATGATCTTGAAGATATATTAACACCAACATCATGAGACCTCATCATTGAGTCCTTAGAACCATTTTAAAACACCATCAAAACTAAAGTTCTCAAGAGTTCAAGAAAGGAAAAACTAGAAACATTTTTGCTCAAGAACAAAGATCAAGCTCTAGAGTTTGTCTCAAGTGATGAACATCATCATGAAACTCTCATCATCAAGCTCTCATTTCTTTGAACTTCAAGGCCCATGGCCGAAAATGGGAAGGAACAAGGAAAAGAAAAAAAGTTCTAAAAAGAAACAAGAGAAACTATGAACATCAAGCTTGAAATAAGAACTTTAAAGAATAGAATACATGAAAGAAAATCCCTACTTGATGTGATGAACTTGAAGATGGAAGAAGAAGATAAAGATGATGAAGAACTTTGAAGGACCTGAAGAACTTGAAGAACACTAGAACTTTGAGAGAAAAGAAAAGCTTTGAGTGTTCCTAAACTTAGTAAATGATCTAAAAGTGGTGCAAGCTCCTCAAGGCATTGTATTTATAGAGAAATGAAACAAATGGAGGGAGCTCATGGAGGAGAGGAGCTTCGGCCATATGTGCAGATTGGAGGGCTTCCCATGAGTTCCATGAGGTGAGATAATGTGGTCTTGAGGCATGGTGAGGTATGGTTCAAGGTATGGTGAGGTATGGTTCAAGGTATGGCCTCAAGCATAGTTCTTTGAATGAGAAAACAATTAAACATATGGCCAATGGGGAGTGTGCTGGCCGAAACTTCATCAGCCATGGGGGAGGGTTCTTTGCATTTTAATTGTGGTTTAGAGTTGTGTTTAGGTGTATCTTTGATTATGCTTAAGATTATGAATTTGTAAGAAAGTGTTTAGGTAAGGGAAATGGATAATTAGGATGGTCTAGACATAATTAAGGAGTGGTCTTGCACCATTAGTGAGTTAAATCCTCAATTTAGAGTCTAAACAACTCTAGACACATTTCCTTGATTTAAGGAATTGGAGAGAGAAAACACTATTCAAGATTCCAAGACTAGGAGTCTTGAGTTCTAAAAAGGGATTTAAGTTTAATCTAAGCAATTTTAGGTTCTAATTAACTTTAATAAATTATTTTGACTCTAAATTAATTAGGGAAATTAATTAATCTTCGTTTAGAGCCTAATATTGCTTAGGTTTGCTTAATTACGTCATTAAGCTCAAAAACACTATTCTAGGGACAAAATCGTAATTTTGCACTAAAACTGCCCGGGACCACCGGGACTTGAACAGAGACCTCTAGACACATGAAAACATGTTTTTAAACCTCTGGGGAAAGTTTCGGCTCAAACACACCTTTACCCGTAAAAAACGCTATAGGGGTATTTTGGTCATTTTGACCAAAGCTGAAAACGAAATTTTCGCTTCCGAAAGCATTCAAAGGCCATTCAATCCCCTTCAAACATTGAGTTGACCCTTCAAGGATGACCGAGTTGGTTACCCTCGAATTCGGGTCAGGAAATGACCTCAGGGGTATTTTGGTCGTTTCCCTCAGATAGAAAAATCGGGGTGTTACAAAAGTCATACTTCTTTCCTGCAGGTATTTTTGACATATCTCTCTGCCTGAAACTTTAAAGGAAGCACTCTGATGATGATCCATCCAGATATCAGGCTCTGACTCTAAGTGCTGTCATAGTTCCTAAGAGATAATCTTTTCAAGAATCTCTTGTGATGATGATGATGAAGAAAAAGCTTAAAGAAGACTTTGCTGATACTCTTGTTTATGTTGAAGAAAGTCCTGAGATTTTATATCTCAAGGCATCTCTAGAAAGCTAGCAGGTGAAAGCCAAAAGCTTCAGAAAGTGAGCTCCAGAACTGCAGTCTTTTAGAAATTTTGCTCAAACCATTCATGATGATCAGAAAGTAATCTTTTTGACATACAACATGAGCAGTTTGAAGATGACATAGAAATTGGAAAGACTTGGATATAAAAACCAAGTCATTCTTTGGATATTTATTAACCATGCTTTCATCACCACCACGATATCTATACTTGTTAAGACAGCTTTGAGCTGTCAAAGTTTGGTAGAAGTTATGCTGAATATGCTATCCAAGCTTAAGAGAAAGGCAAAGTTTATTCATCATGTTCAAGACATCATCATCAACTCTTAAAAGGAAGCTCTAGGATCATCTGGTTGAATCTGATATCATCAGAGCTAGCATATCCTTTAGCTGCTTTTCTATCACCTGAAAATTGTGCTATTTATCCTTACAAGTATCCGATCAGCCTTATTATCCAAGCTTGTTTGTGAAAAATTTGTGTTTGCTTAAAAAACAATGATGCTTAGTAAATAGATGTGTTTACTGAAGATCTTATATCAAGATGTATGCACAATATCTATAACTGAGGATCTCTTGGTTGTTTTAGTGTTTTGAAAAGTTCTGAGGTTTTTACATATGCATAAGCATCTCTACATAAAACTCTCTGGGCGGTCTCTCTACACTACCTCCTTATGAAGATCGAGCAAAGCATTAGAAATCATCAGTATACATATCCTCCTAAAGACTATGCTTATCAGTGTGCAAGAACATCAGAAGATCAGTTTGCTAGATCAGGTCCATTGACATGCTTTTCAGAAATCAGTTTCCAAGGCCACAATTCTTTGTGAGGTATGATATATTAGTTTCCAAGTTTAGAAAAAAATCAAGTAGCTAAGTTTGAAGACGGATAAATCAGAAAGAAGAAGTATTCAGAAGAAGGTTGTATGGTTAGAAAGAAGATCAATGAATAATGGTTATATGGAAACATTGAACTCAAAGCAAGAAGAAGAATCAAGGATAAGTTATGTAAGTTCCTCTCGAGGTTAGAAAGTAAATCTTGAAACCTCAGACAGTAATTCCTTTAAAAAGTAAGAATCAAGAGTCAGAAGATTCTCTTTCTGATTGAAAGATTTAAAGGTGGGATTTTTTTACCTACTATGTCAGAGTTTCTCTCCCTACGTCGCTTCACCTTCAGTCACGTCACATTTCTTTTAACCCCCACATCTCACCTTTACCTTCACCCTTTCCTACATCCTCTGAAACAAGTCTTCTTTTCTCATCCTCCTAACCTCAAATACTGAACCATCCCTCTGGCCATTCCTTTCTTGAAATCCTTTCTACATCTTTATATACCATAGCTTCTGCAACCGTTTTTGTTTTCTTCCCCGCTTTGTTCTATCTCTTTTACTTTTTCTCTCTTTCTCTCCTACTTTATCAAACCCTAGCTCACCTTCTTTCTCTTTCGAGAACCTCCCTCATGGCTGAAGGTCGAGAAATAGAAAAAGATACATCAAGATGGGGAGCTTTTCTCATGTATAATGAGCCATATATGCAAGAGGCATATGAAGAAGACTTTTCTCAGAGAACCATCGCTCCTAGAAAAAGGCTAAGCAATGCCTTATTGAACCAAGTTTAGATTCTCAGGGAAGTGTTTTCCTTCCAAGGATGGGAATACTTTATGGATATCTCAGATAGAGTCATTCTAGGAATGGTCACTGCATTTTATTACTTTCTAGAAGGATAAGACCAGACCACTCTCTCCACAACAATCAGAGATGTTTTCATGGAGATTGAGCTGTCTGACCTAGCAGCTGTTATCAGGGTGCCTGATGCTGGAGTTACTTGTCTTACTTGCGAAGACTGGGCAAACTCTCTTAGAGTGAGTGCTGAGGAAGTGTCAAAATGCCTCACTGATTCCACAAAATACAAACCTAGTAATATTACCACTGCCCTACTCAATTCTAGGGTAAGAAAAGTATTCTCTATGGTTTAATTTACTGTTCTTCTTAGGAGAGGAAGCACTGGTGTTCTAATAGGAATGGACTATATCTTACTTTTCTGTCTGATGAGCAAATGGAAAGTGAACTTGCCTAAACTGATAATGGATTATATGCTTAGTGCCATTACCAAGTACAAGAGAAAAACTGCAGCTGTACCCTATGGAATACTGCTGACAAAAGTCTTCCAATACTTCCAGTACCTTCTTACTGAAGAATAGTTTGAGTATGTTCCAAGAACTGACTACACCATCAATTTCTTCAGGTCTAAGGAGAAGAATCAGTCATTTCCACTAAAAATAAGCTCACAAAAGTCAAGCTATCTAGTTTAGAAAACAAGACTAGAAAAGAAATCTATCAAGAAGAGGAAGAAAGAAGAAGATCAGAAGAAAATAAAGGCTAAGAAAGTTGTCATTCTCTCTGAAAGTTGTTCAGAAAGATCTAATGAAGAAGAGACATCCTTTGAAAGGGAGTCTAAGGAGGCTATATCAAAACTTCTTCAAAAAGAGAATGACAGATCAACCAAGAAACAAAAACTTTCAAAAACACAACAGCATCATGATAAAAAGGTAGAAGCCTCAGAAAGCAAGCTTCCTCTTAGTAGATCGGATGAGCTCCTTATTCGAAAGAAAGTTCAAGAAAAAGAGACACGGTCTCTACCTAAAGCAATTCAAGGAGCTGTACTCATTTTGAAGGATGTGAGTGAGGCAGAATATGCTGCTGTAGCAACTAGGGAAGCAGAGCCTTCTAATGATGAGGAAGAGGCTAACCTTTTTCTTAAGGAGTAGAGGATTTTGTAGGCGAAAAGGAAGCTTAAAGAAGCAAGGAAAAGATAGGAAGCTGAAGGAATTCAGGGCTTAAGCAGCAGAAGAGCAATTTCTATTCCTGAAACCTTTGTGGTTATCAAAGAACTACCCTCTCAACCCACAGCTCAACAATATGGGTACACCTGTAGTCCTGTTTCTACAGCTTCAGATGAGTCGGCTTTTGATGTCTCTGAAGACTTTATGACTGTAAGTCAAGTCCTAGAAATCATGTCAAGGTCTAAGGAACAAATGCCGCAATCAAAGGAAAAGGATATGCAGGGTCTGTAGTTCTTCGTCAATGAGGTCCTCTCAAATATGGAACCAATTATAAAAGAACCTAAAGAAAAAGCATCTGAACCTAAGATGGAAATTGTTCTTATGGTGCCTCAACTTCCTCCTTGCATTCGCATTACTCCAGTGGAGGAAGAAATTGTTAGATCACCTGAAGCTTCTTTGGGAAAGGATGTTGTTGTCTCTTCTCCTGAACAAGATGTTCCTGCTGCCTCCTTAGCTCAAATGATAGTTGCTGTTACTGTCGAGCCTATCCCTACTCCTACTGCTCTGGTTTCTGCCACCGCCACTCCTACCAAAGCTCCTAAGCCACCTTCCTCACCTTTACCTGCTGTACAAGATGATGGTAGGGTTGGATTGCCTCAATCAGGGGAGACGGTTCCTCTTGATATTCCTACACCCTCTCCAGAGCCATCCCCAAGAGTTACTCCTACTCCTATCAACCTGCCACCTCCTTCATCCTTAACTACATCTCAAGCAAGCTATCAGGTCATCTTGCGAAATCTTAGAGAGATTACCTCTATCTAAGATAGCTTTGAAGCAACCCTGGCTGTACATGGTGCTTAGCTGAGACAGATAGAAGATTTACAACTTCAAATGTTTCAGTGGATGTGGCGAGTATTTCCTAGCACACCTCCTTTTTGATGATGCCAAAAGGGGAAGAAGAAAATCAGTGCCACAACAGATTCAGGGGGAGCTATGCTAAAATATAGGATTTGCTAAGGACTCAGGGGGAGCATATACTGAGGGGGAGCCCAGAGAATTCCTTTTACATTTCTTTTTGTATATCTTTAAACATGTTTTATGTTTACAAAAGTCTCTATGTTCATGATCTCTTTTTTATTTCTCTTAAGCTTTGTCTATATTCTTCTTAACTCATGTGTTTTGATACATCATTTTATCATGCTTCATGTTATCTTAAGCTCTGATTCATATTAATGCTCTATCTAAGCTCAGCTAGTCACATATATCCTTTTCATATGTTTGCTTCTTATCTTGAATGTATATGCTTTGTCATGTTTAATCAGATACGCTGGATATTAGTTTACATGCTTCTCTGTGATTAGTCTTGGCCAAGTATCTTTAGGAGCACAAGGTGGTTGTTTCTCTGATACTATTTTATAAGCTAAGCAGTGATACATATGATGACTTTAAATGTTTTTCTTTACCCTTACACTCTTAAAAGATGCTTTTCTAAAGTTCTGTGCTTAACTTGATCGAAGTCTGGATGTATATAGTTTCTGACTTGTCTTCAGAAAGCTACGTTTACATGTGTTAAAAAGACCAAAGTTAATGGGCAAGCTTCAGAAATCTCTCATAGAGTAATGTGCTCTTGCTTTCACAAAAACCTATTTTAAAAAGGATCATACATCTTCTATTTTTGAAAACATCATTTTCATAATCTGTTTCTTATGGGAAAGTTTCATAGCTCAATTCAAATACTCATTCTTGATGATTCAGGGATTGATCCCTATACGAGCTTTAGAAACCTTGGATAGCAATATATTGATCTTATATTTCTTATGGTGTCTTTGAGCATCAGAAACTACATAAGGATCAATTTTCTTTTCAAAAAGTATGAATGCTCTGTTTTGTTTTTCATATTGTTAAGCATTCCTTTCAAAATCTCTTTTGGGATGAGTTTTGCTGAAAATGGATCTTACTAAGATAAAGTACCACAAGTTCTATTTGTTAAGTTTTCAAGCATGAGAATCTTCAGAAAGTTCCTTTCTTTTGACAAATGATCAAGCTGATTGTTTATCCATAGCTTAACCGTCTTTCTCTTAAACATGTGCTCTAACAACGATCATAAAGTACGCTTAAGTCTTTCTTATGCTTAAAACAAAATAATAGCAGTCTTGATTAAGTATCAATTAAGGCTAAAATATTTTTATATGATTTACATCATGCCTTAAGAAAAAGAGCTTCCTGAAAATTTCTTGTTGTGATATATTAAAAGAATATGCTCATCTTGTTTACATTTCTGCTATATTTCTTTCAATTATCTTTTCAAAAGATTTTCTTCAAAGTAGTTTGTCATTATCAAAAAGGGGAAGATTGTTAGCTCCAGAACCCTATAATTTGTGCTAATGTATTTTGAATGACAACAAAGCCAATTCAAAGAAAATGCTTTGAAGATTGACTAGTGTTTCTTTTTGAGTTTCTTGTAAGAATATAACAGATTCTATCATTTAGCAAGAGCAAGGCTTACTCAAATGAGTATATATATATATATATATTTCACTATGCATGTGTAAACATGTTACAAGATTTGTTATATTAAAGAAGTGAAATTATATCTTTATCCAAGTTTTTGATAGCTAACGATTAGTGGTAAGCTATAACGCTACAAGAAACCAAGGAAAAAGACTTCAGAAAATAGAACAGGACATCAAAAAGTACTCTCAAGATGAAGATATCAGAATATGTTCGTATCTAATGTGTTACTTAATCTTCAATCATCACAATCACAAAGAAATCATGATCAAGAAGATTTGATTAAAGATTAGAATATGAAACAACTCTTCAAGGACTTATTACATACCTCAAAAAGTTCACCTATGAGTAGAGCAAAGAATGCTACAGGAAAGAGAGGGAAATTTGAAATTTGAATTTCAAATTATCAAGTCAAACCTAGTTTCAAACTAGTACTTCATCTCTTTGCCAACTTGATCAACCAACTTGGCTCCATGAAGAAGGAATTCAGAAAGCTTGCTCAAAAAGTAGAATAGTAGTATCTGATAGAAGATCAGAAAGTTCATATTTACAACGGCTTCTGCAACTGATGTGACAGTTCTGTCAACCTCTTTTCTAACTGTTTCTTTCAAGACACAACTGATGATCAACACGTGTTACTTGAAGAACTGATTTATGGCAACGATCACAAAGAAAGACCATTATATAAGAAGATGCTAAGCTTGAAGAACATAAAGAGATTTGAAGATTCAAAGAAAGGAAACTCTGTAAAAATCTCTTCCCACTTGCTGGAATATTCAATCTTTATCATATAATCAGTTTTATCCTTGAAGTGTAAAGAAAATCCTCCTTCTATATTCTTAGTTAGATTTATGTTCTTCTCATAGAAGAAGTAGAAAAAGAAAGTTATTCAAGTTCTCCCAGGATCTTTTTAAAATGTATCATCCATAAGGAAACTTGAGTATAGGTTAGTTTGAGTGGCAACCCAAACACTTAACCTTTATATCCTTGATCTATTAGTGATCAGTTTGAGACATAGCTTGGAGAAGCTAAGGTAAAACTACTTGCAATACGATAGTAAGATGTTCTTGCTTATCATAGTTTAGTTTGGAGAGGCTAGTCAAAGACTACTTGTAGCTTGGAGAGGCTGAGGCAAAACTACTTTCAATGTGTCTGTAAAGGTTGCTACTGCACACGGTTGGCTTGGAGAGGTCAGTGTCAAGACTACTCAGTTAGGCTTGGAGTGGCCAGTGTCAAGACTACTTGGTTGGGCTTGGAGAAGCTAGGAAAAGACTACTAACAACGTGCTGAAGGAGTTGCCTGTCAGGCACGGGTTGGCTTGGAGAGGCCAGAGTCAAGACTACTCATGTTAGCTTGGAGAGGCTAGTACAGAACTACTCAAAATCCTTAGATGATAGCTTGGGAAGGCTAATATAAAGACTATCCATTGTTACTTTCGCAGATTGAGAAAGTTGTTGTTATAATGGAACCTCAACAGTTGTTGAGTACTGGATATAGGTAGATTGGTTTAACCTGTATAAAATATTTTGTTGTCCTTCTTTCTTACTCTGATCTCTTTTATTTATCCCTGTTGCATCGTCTTCTTACTCTTGACCATATATATATATATATATATATATATATATATATATATATCTTATAATCTCTGTTATTTTATGTATAAATGAGCGCTTAATTTAACAAAGTTCAAAAATCTACTTTCTGAAGCTACTAACTATGTTTTCCCTACACTTCAAGTTTTAAACTTGATAGTAATCTTTTTTAGAAGCTTTAGAAAATGAAAAAAGGATCAATACACGATTCAATCCCCTTCTCATGCACATTTTCACTTACAAGAACTAGGTTGTGGACAAATCTCACTCATCAATGTTGCCCACTGGTCAAACGAATTTTGACTTTGGTTAGCTTCTAACTTTATATCTAACATCCTAACCGCTAGAGACAACTCCGAGTGTACGCACCCTTCCTATAGAGGGGCCTCCAATATAGAGAAAAAATTCTCAGCCTCAGCATTAGGAGCCTCGATAGAAGGTTCATAATCTGCATGAATTTGAGGACCAACTACATCATAAATCATTTCCTCATATCATCTAAAGTTATCCTCCCAATTAATATTTCTTGTGACATGCTCACCAATATTACTCTACTTGAACTACCTTTAACATATGTATTTTTAACACTAGCATGTTCAAAATTTTGTGTGGCAACTTCCCCATACATAGTCCAAACCCAATAATCCACCATAAAACCATCCTTATACAGGTGATACCTAATAGTGTCCATATCAAAATATTTCCTACATTTGCACCTAGCACAGGGACACCTAACTTTTTCCTCATTCATAAATTGTACTGTCTGACAAGCCACCATTTTAAACTGTTCAACTCTCACGTAAAATTCAGGTTTGGTTCCCCCTTAACTAGGGTGCACCCTGTCATACATCCGTAGTCTGTTTGCGAAACTCATGGTTCTTGAATGTGTAATTTAACCTAACAAATTCATTTAAAGTTTTCCAAATTAAAATTTTATTTAATTATAAATGTCTCTCAACAAACATCTTCTAAAAGTAAAACCCTTTTAAGGAAATAGTCCGTGCTCTTTAACTTAACAAAATTTCGGCAGCACCTCCCTTTAAACTAACATTCCATTCTTTAAATTAAAAAAAATTAACAGAACCTTTCCTGAAACTAAGACATCCCAAAAAAATTAATTTCAATATACACATATATCAATCTAGTCAAATAAAATTCACAATATAATCAAACAAACATGTAAAGATATTAAAACCATTATAGAGCACACTCCCTTATAACATCACAACATGCATATCCTGCAATCTCCGCATACACAATCAATCTCCACTGCAAACAATGCAAACAAGTCGGGGAAGGCCTTCTACACGCTTTCCCCTAGTCATGCAATCCCATTTTCCTACAACTCTATCTTAGAAATCGTAAGTCTCTATCCTAACAACAAATGTAATTAAATAAGGAGAAATGATTACTTATATTACCTTAAAAAAACAAGAGAATTATATGCTCCACCATAGAAATGTTCCAAGCGGACTCGACACTCTCGAACAAAATCAAATTCTGCTAAAGATGGAAAAGAATAATGAGAATACGGGCCAAACTACTTTAAAAAAAAAAATCAATAGTTTCATGATTCACATTTGGATTTAATACCAAATACACTAAGCCAAGCTCATTGTTCTAAAAAATGATTCCAATTCAAAAGCTTTGAAGTTACACAAATCCAAACTTGGCTTAACCAAACCCCACAACTAAATAGATCCAAACTTCTTGCAACCCAAATTAACAAGAAAATATCAAACCAAACCATATCAGCAAATAAACAATCCTAATTTTTTGTAATCAAAATTAACAAAAACCAAAATAAACCAAGTATTAATAAGAGAACCTAAGTACATTTGAAAAAAAAATACAAACAATGAGAGATGTGAGTTTACCTTCTTCTCCGGAACAGCTAGCCGAAGAGAAGGGTAGTGGGGTCAGAGAGGTCACGCCGGGTCGGGGGGTCGCCGGCGTCATGCCTGGGTTACCAAGGGTCATCAAGGTCACCTTAGTCACGTTGCTTGGGTCGCTAGTCGCGGAGGCCACTGGTCATGCAATGGGCGGTCACTAGCCGCCAGGGTCGTACGCGTGATTCAGTGGCTGCGTGATTGTCTCCCAAGAAAGTAAGAGTAAGAAAGGGAGAGAGAGAGAGGAGTGACGGACCTTTTCTTTAAGTTATGGATTTTCTGATGGAATTTCAAATTACTGATGGAAATAATCCATTAGAAAAAATTGGGAAAAAGCACCAAAAACCCCTTTACTATAGACGAAAGTTTTACAGTTACCGACGAAAAAATCAGTCAGTAACAAAAAAAATTATTTTTTAATATTTCTGTTGAAAATTTCACCGATAATATTATTTTTAAATAAATTCATTTTACTAAAATTTTTCTGACAGATTTTTTCCATCGGTAATATTATTTTTCAAACAAAATTTATTTTCATAATCAGTTACCAACGAAAAAATCCATCAGTAATTGTTGTCCACATATGGCGCCTTTGGACAGGAAATTTTTTGACAAATTTTCCATCAGTAAATCCATTGGTAACTATGTACAAAAAAAAATTTCTTCCATTTTTTTTATTTTCATCGGTAAATCTGTCAGAAATATCGATGGAAAAAATCCGTCGGTAATTCGCTTATTTCTAGTAATGGCTTTCAATCTGTGAATTGGACTAAAGTGTCATCCCTCTAGATGCATCTTCACTAGCTTTGCTTCATGGTTTTGTTAGAGGATTCACCAAATATACATCTCTAACCCCAAACAAGTTATTAAGAGATCTCTTAAACATTTCACCTCATGTACTAGTCTACTTAGATGATTTCCAAGTGACAACACCACCATAAAAATTAAATATGCTTAGCTTCATAGTACTCATCAACTACAACTGGATATCTCCACAACATAGACCGGTCTACAATGCTACAATTCAAGTTTAAGTTCAATATAATTTTTTTTGTTTTTTTTCTTTGAGGATTGCAACTTTCCTCTACATCCACCACAATTTTGTAGGAAGGTAAAAATTCTCATGTTTTCACATAAATACTTTGTAGTTCTAGAGTCTACCACTCAAGATTTTTCCTCTATCACAAAATTAATCCTAGAAACAATAGATAGAGGACTTGATAGTTTGCCTTACCATCATTGCAATGTTATAGCCTTTTAATCCTCATGTAATGTAGAATTTTCATAAGAAATTGTGTGATTATAGCTGTGTTGAATGTCTCTCCATGTCAAGGTGTGTCTATTGATCACTTTTGTACACAGCTAAACCAGCCAAGAAATAGACCTTAAGGACCCATTGTCAATATGTCAAACTGATTCAAAAGTCAATCCATTGCTTGTTATCCAATTTGTAACGCCTTGATTTTTCCTTCTGTACAAATAACCAAAATGCCCCTGAGGTCATTTCTACCCGAGAATCGAGAACAATTGGTCCCGACTAACCTCAAGAGGTTAGTTTTATGATTGAAGGGGATTAATTGTGTTGTGCATGATGTTAGAGATGAAAATCTCAGTTTTGGTTTTTCAGAGCGAAATTACCAAAATACCCATGCAGCTAATTAATATAGAATTAATTACCGATTGGGCCTGGACTGCACTTGGAAGTTTGGAATCTTATTTTTAAGGAATATATGATGTTAGTATAAATCCGGGTGGCCCCGGGGAGTTTTTATGAAAAATTATCGTTTTGCCCCCGAATTAAGCACTTAAGGAGCTTAATTGTGTGATTAAGAAAACATAGGCAATATTAGGCTCTAATTAAAGGCTAATTAATTTTAATTATTAATCTAGAGACAAAATAATTAATTGTGTTTGATTAGAGCTTAAGATTGCTTAGAGAAAGCTAAATCCCTTTCTAAAATCAAAGTGGTCTTAAGATATCAAAAAGTCAAAAAGGTGAATAGTGTCCAATTCCCTAATTTAAGGAAATGTGTTTACTTTTGAAATTCAAATTAATTGAGTTTAATTCAAACTAAATGAATTTAACTCCTCTAAATATTTATGACCACTCTTTAATCATAATCTTGAAATGCCTAAATGCATGATTATCAACCTAAACACCTAATTACCCATTCCTAACCATTTTCCTAATTAAATTTCCCTCTAATACACATCCTAACCTACATTAAGATGAAACTTGCCTCTTCCCCCCTTTTCCATCCTCTCATGCTCCAATTCTTCTATTAATACACATGCAAGGAAACTCTTATCACACCATTTGTTCATTTCTTGAAATCTTGGTTCAAGAATTCTCTAAGTTTCTCTCTAGTTTCTCAAAGAGTTCTTCTTTCTCTCCTTCTTCATTTCTTCTAAGGACCACCACTCACCATCACCTCTTAACCTCAAACCACCACACAACCACCATAGATCTTCCCTAAAACACATAACCTTTCCACTTCCAAGATCAAAAACTCAAGAAAAAATCTTCCTTCCTTTTTCATCTTTTCTTGGCTGAAAATTGAAGTGCTCCAAAGGAGGATTTGTTCTTCTCATTCTTCCTTCAAAGACCAAGCTCTTTCTTTTTCTTTGGTAAGGATTTTTGTTTTGATTTTTTTTTCTTGTTTCTTGTTTCATTTTTTTGGGCCTTGTTGTTGTTGGTTTGATGAACAAGTTCTTCCTCTCTTATCATGTTTTATTTTTGGTTTTAATCTTCTTTTTTCATTCTGGTTTTGGTTTTAGTTGCCAATAAAATGTTGGAACTATGGCTTGATGATAACGGATCTTGGTGATGGTTGTAAAACCATCATGTGATAGACCATTGAGAGTCCAAAGTTTTGGGTTCCATTTTGTTTTCAAAAGATTGAGCTAAAACGGAGTAGTATGTTTATGTCATCACTTAATTAACTTAAGTTCAAGGCTTATCCCTTTCAACCTTAAAGTTGATCAGTGATTTAGAGTGGTTACTCTAAATAGGAGCCTTGAGCACTAAAAGAAAGAAATGGAAATGCATTCATATTTATTCTCTAAGTTATCACCTAAATCTTAAAGATTAAAATAAAGCTTGCATTATCATGTTTATGTTTATGTCATCATCTAACTAATTAAAGTTCAAGACTTACCCCTTTCAACCTTAAAGTTGATTGGTGTTTTAGAGTAAATACTCTAAATAGGAGTCTTAAGCATTAAAACTAGAGAAATGGAAATGTATTTATATTTATTTTTCAAGTTGTCAAATAAGTCCTGAAGGTTATATTTCCATCTTCCGAAAGGAATAAAATTTAGTTCTAAGAATGTTCTTTAACCAGGAATTAATTTTAGAAAGACTAGTTACTAGAAATGCCTTACATTACAACTTTGCATGCTTTTGGAATATTAAAATTTTGGTTTCTGCCATAGCATTTCAAGATTTGTTTAAAATTGTTTAGAGTGGCTAAAATGTAGGAAAATTACTATCAATTATGGTGGAAATCATCCTTGGCATCTTTGGTAAAAACTAGTAACTGGAAACCTGTAAAATTGTAACTTTAAAAGCTTTTAACATTTCGGCCACTAGCCAAACTTTTTAGTATGTTATGGTTCTGTTTGGGATTGTTTAAGTGGGAAAAATTTGTTAATAATCAGTGTAATAATTATTTTTAGACCTTAGAGAAAGACTAGTAACTAGAAATGATCATATATGTGATTTTTAGGACCCTTAAGAATGGAGATAATAGATTCTGCCTTAGCAAGTAGTGATTCTATAAAAAGATGTTTATCACTTAGTAAATATGTAGGAATTACCCATAATTGGTATAGGAATTAATTCTAACATCTTAAGAAAATCCGGTAACAAGAAAGGGTCAAAGACGTAACTTCTACAATACCGAAATTGCTCAAAGTTTTAATTTTTGTCCTAAACTGTCGAGCATTGTTTAATGATGTTCTTAAGGTTAATAATTAATGAGAATCATTGGAATTGATCCCTTAGATGCATGAAGGAATAATTTCAAAGTTGAGGTTACCCGATTTTAAGGTTTTATTGTTTAAGGAAAGCGTTTATTTTATACGATGATGAATTCATGATGTATCGAAAACTATGAGATGTTATGTTTGCATATTCGTTTGCCAATTACAAAGATTCATGGCATGTTATGATTACTCTTAGAATGATTAAAGATGCATATGTTATAAGTATATGAGAGCATGTGACATTGTATGATATGTTTGTACTCTTGCATCTCAATATAACATGCTAAGCTTAAGGTGAGATAAAACACTCAAAGATGATCCTTACGTAACGAGCCGGGCTCGACGTAAAGGTGATCCAGGAGGATGACCTTTTTGCAATGGGCTGAGCCTAACAAAAAGTGATCCTATGCTCCCTATCCTGCACTCTGGGAGTCGGGAATTTGCTTATCGAGAAATGTTAGCTAGTGATGACTAGTGAGGTATAAGCTCATAACCTAGAACTCTCGAGAGGAAAGAATAATAGGGTGGCCCCCAAGAAAAAGAGATAAGAATCTTAAGTCACCTAAAAGAAATATTGAGGAAAAGATCATGCTAGAAGAATTTGCATTCTTTATTATATGTTGTTTAATTATGGCATTAGTCATGTGGTCATGGTATGTCATGTTACATTCTTGCATTAAGACGCATTCTACAAGAGATGGGCCTCAGATAACAATATTTGAAAAGTAATAATTGAACCTTATGCATGCCTACTACTTCATAAAGAAAACTGAGGTTCCTGAGGACATAGATGATGACACTTGTTAGGAGGTGAACTCCCTTCTGAGTTTCTTTTATAAGATTCTCATCCCCTCTTTCTTTCTTCCATCACATCTCCAAAGGACAATGATTTTGTTCGTGATCAACAGTAAGAGGCGACCGTGGATCTCATCAAGGGCCTGCACTCTGTCACATGGACGATAGCCTCTTGCTTCTAAGGGTTATCTATTTAAGTATAGAGGGTGTCGAGACCCTGACTAGTTGTATCTGTTATTTCCTTTTATGCCTTTAGATGATTGTACTATCCTAACCATTATTGGTGGGCATAACTCTAATATGATAAGCACTTATGTAATATGAACCTCTGATGTTATTTATAAATGTCTTCATGATGATGTATTATGGTTTGAGATTTACTTTAATTCATATATGCTTATGATGAGTCTAGTTCCTTATCGGCTTTCGGGCGTACCATACGACGTAGTTCTTTCAAGTTACGAGGCTCACGCTTTTGTTTTGAAATTTCAAAAAAAAAATTGACCACTATTTTCGCTGTTAAGTATTTTAACAATTTACAAGTAAAAGCTGGAACAAAAGAGTAATAACTAATAATTAACTTAAATATGTCCTATGTAACATCCTAATTTTTAACCCAATACTCTAGAACATAATTAGGTTAATCATTAGTCTGTTACGTCATAGCTTCCTTATTACTTTAAAATACTTAGTGGAAATACTGGTAATTTTTTTTTGAAATATAAAAGGAAAATGAGAGCCGCGCGACACGTTAATTAATAATGCATGAAAGGTAATAAAGCAAGCATCACATAGCAACATGACATAAGCAAGTAAAGGCACATCAATAGAGCTGAACTGCATATTTATATAATATATGATATGCCCACTTGTGTAGAGTGGGGCTTAGTTTGATACATCCAGAATAGAAATACACGGAAACGAAAATACAACAAAGGCAATAAAAGAAAACTCTCCTAACTCTAGTGCGCCTACCAATGAATAGCCCCTAAGACAAAAGAAGGCTATCCTAGCCTAGTCAAAGCTCGAGCACCAGAACCGCGACGGTCATCTCCTACTGCGAGCCTCTCTAAAAAGGAGGGATGTACCTGATCCACTGGGCTATCTCGGCCAGGGTGGCGATGCGCTGCATCGATCGGGCATGAGCTCCATGGCGGGGAGTCATCTTCACCCGTCCTCCACGTACTGGCTGAGTGACAGAAGCCTCGCTTCCCTCCCCAACATCCATCGGCACAGTGGGGGAGGATCCCTCGGAGGGTACCTGAGTGGCAAAGTCCTCCGAAAGGTCCGTCTCGGAGAATGATGAGGGCGAGCGGGGTACATACTGCGGGTAGTCCCGGATAGCAGAGGCCATCGGTGGGGTGTGGCGGATCCGCTCCTCTCGAGGACGTGCGCGCTCGAACACGAAGTTGTCGCTGAAAGGTGAGACAGGAGAGAATCGATAGCTATGTACAGGGTGACTAAAAGGCCATCCAACGAACATAAACACTCGAACGACGCAGCGACCCACAAAATGGTATGACCCGTGGTCCGGATCATGATGTACCTCCCAGGTTGGGGTGTCCACAAAGACCACGAACGTCGCCATCTGAAGACGTGATGAAAAGAAAGAGATAGAGGGAGTGAGAATCTTGCTAAAGAATCTCAGTAGGGCCTCCTACTACCTAGGTGTCATCATCTACGTCCTCAGGAACCTTGGGTTTAGTTATACAAAATAAGTGAGCATGCATGAATATCTATTTTTAGGTTCTGAAACATAATTAGCCAAGGTCCGTTCATTTTAGCATGAATCTTAATGACATGGGTGCAATCATATTAAAGAATGTATGCATGGCTCTACTTAATGCAAGAATAATCATCATATCTTTAAGAACATCATAATAGTGGCATAAAATGGCAATTAAATTCTCTTTGTGACATAATCATTATAACTTCCTCATAGGCCACCCTAAAAGACAAGCGCTCTGGGGGTGCTCGACCGAACCGGTGTCACCTAGAACTTGTCACATCTCTAGGTTATGAGCTCATACCTTAACTAGTCGTCACTAGTTCTTACTTATCAATCCCGATAAGCGTAACATAATCATAAACATAATCCCGACTTATCCAGTACGGGCTAGGGGCATTTCTTGGGGGTGCTCGGCCGAACCAGTGTCACCCAAGAATTCATCTTGGTATCGATGTCACATGAGTTCTTTGAAGGTGCTCGGCCAAACCGGTGTCATCCGAGAACTCATCTTAATACCTCATAAAAATCTCATAGGTTTTCAAAAACTTTCTGAGTCCCGAATTTGTCAGAAATTCGACAGCATAACTGCCGCATGCCGAATTTCTTCCAAATTCTCCTTTATGTCACATAAGTCATTCAAACATGCATCCTCCATCTTAATCTTCATGCATTCATATAATCATTCTCATGCGTTCACAAGCAACATTAAATATCCATTATGCTCTTGATCCTACGGTATCTTATGCTTTGACCCTTATGGGCCTTAAACTTGTGATGTAATTACCCTATCATCTTCTATCAAACTTTTATGCACCTAAGGGTTCTCTCTTAACAAATCTTATTATTATTTATACTCTCTAATAAACCTGAACATCATCATTCCTTAGGACAGCACTTTAAACTTATATTTACGGGGTTCTAGAACTTACGTTTTAGACCCTTTCTTGGTTCTGTCTTCGCCTAAGGCGCTATGAGTTAAACCTAATCTAATTATGAGACCTTCCTATGTCTAAGGACTAATTATAAACCATGTCTACCATATTATGAGGTTGCTGGACAGGTTCTAAAATTAAATGTTCTAAGAGTTCTAGAATTGCGGTTTTACGGTTTACTAGTTACTAGTTTCTCTATAGGTGCTAAAATTCAATCCTACTTCGGTTGTAGCCAAATTTTTCATGATTAAACAATCATAATCTGATTATATTCCCATTGAAACAGTTTGGGCAGTGTCCAAAGGTAAAGTGGATTAAAACTATGCTAAATCTTGACTTTACGATTTTTCCTAGAAAGCTAGTTTCTCTCTTAACATGCATAGAAGTGTTCCTACCTCATCATACATAATTTCCACACATTATATCACATCAAAACATCATCACACAACAACAAACTCATCATGACAAGGCTGAAACACCAAGTCCCCAAGAAGGTGCATAACTTGATGTTTCTAAGGCATATAAGGTGCTAGTTTCTCTTGGAACCAAATTAGAACCTTTAAAACTCTTTTGCAAACCAATTTATTTTGTAAAGGAGGCTAAAACATCCTTAGGTCAGTGACCACTTGATCCCTCCTTAAAGAGAGTTAAATTCATAGAACCTTGTTGGTCTTAAACTCAAACAAATTCATGAGATTTAAAAGGATTCTTAAAACTTGACTTATTGGTCCTTGAAGTTAGATGAAACTCATTCCAAGTTCATCATCACTACAAGGCCGAAATCATGCATTCAAGGAATGCTCCCACATTAAACTTTAACTTGAGATAAAATGGGCAAGTCTTTGAGCTCTAAGGTCTTGTAAGTGATGACATAATTTAAACATGCTATGCACTTCATTTTTATTCTTCATTACAAAATAAAGTGAGAGCTTAAAGTAAACATGCAAGACTTGAATTGTAAATATGCAAAGCTTGAATTAAATATGCAAGACTTGAAATATAAATATGCAAGTTCATTTCTTTATTTTAGTGCTCTAGGCCCAGCAACAATCTACTTTAAGGCCGAAATAGAAAGGCTTTGAGATTTAGTTAGGTGATAGTGCAATTCTCATTTTAGTGATGAAAAGTAAATATGCTAGACAAGAATGTAAATATGAGATGCACTCCATTCTTTATTCTTTAACTTTAAGTGATGGCTTGGAAAATAAATATGAATGCAAAGCTCAAAGTAAATATGTAATGCATAGGCTTGAATTTAAATATGAATGCTAGTCCATTTTATTTCTTATTAAAGCTCATACAAGACTTTTAAAGGAACTTAAACCTCAACCCAAACTTATCATGACAAGATAAAGTAAAAACAAGTGTGAACCTCAAGGGTTCTTTAAAAACACCAAGTTTCTTTTCTTGAAATGTAAACATAGATAGCATTTTTATTAAAACTCAAGCTCTAGAGGCCTCATTGTGATGAACACATAGTCATCATCTAGAAGCTCTCATCATCAAGCCATTGTGAACCTTAATGGCCAACATGGCCGAAAATGTGAAGGAAGAAAAGGAAAAGGAACCGAAACTTTTGAGAGGTAAAGGAAACATTTGAAACTCTAGAGACCATGATCTTGATGATGCATTAACACCAACATCATGAGTCCTCATCATGGAGTTCATGTAACCATTTTAAAGCATCCTCAAAGTGAAAGGTTTTCAAGGATTCAAGAAGAAAAACTAAAAACATCTTTAGCTCAAGAACAAAGATCAAGCTTTAGAGATTGTTCAAGTGATGAACATCATCATGAAACCTCATCATCAAGCTCTCATTCCTTTGATCTTCAAGCCTCATGGTCGAAAGCAAAGAGGAGAAGAAAAGAAAAGAAGTTCTAAAAAGTTTCAAGAGAAACTATGAACACATAAAGAGATTAAGAACTTTAAATGAAAGAAACTCATGAAAGAAAATCCCTACCTAGTGGTTTGAAGATTGGGATGAGAGAAAAGGATGAAGAACTTGAAGACTTGAACTTGAGAGAAAAAGGAAACTTTGAAGTGCTCTTTGGAAACTTACACTTAGCAAATGAACCCAAAATGATGCAAATTCACCCAAGCAAGCTATTTATAGAGAAATGAAACAAATGAAAGGTGCAAGGAGAAGGGAAGACTTCGGCCATCAGCCTCATGGGCAGCCCATGAGTTCCATGAGGTGAGATAATGTGGTCTTGAGGCATGGTGAGGTATGGTTCAAATTATGGTGAGGTATGGTTCAAGGTATGGCTTCAAGCATGGTTCTTTGAGTAAGAAACAATTCAACATGTGTTGTAAATGTAAGAGAGAGGGCTGAAATTGCATCAGCCATGGGGAGGGTTTTCTTGCATTTTAATTGTGGTTTAGAGTTGTGTTTAGGTGTATCTTTGATTAGGATTAAGATTAGGAATTTGTAAGAAAGTGTTTAGGTGAGAAAATGGGTAGTCAAGGTTGTCAAGACATAATTAAGGAGTGTTCTTGCATCATTAGTGAATTATAAATTCATCTTAGTGTATAAACAATTCTAGACACAATTCCTTGATTTAAGGAATTGAAGAGAGAAAACACTATTCAAGATTCCAAGAGTGAAATCTTGAGTTTTAGAAAAGAGATTTAAATCTAATCTAAGCAATCTTAGGTTCTAATTAATTTTAATAATTTATTTTGACCCTAGATTAATTATGGAAATTAATTAATCTTCGATTAGAGCCTAATATTGCTTAGGTTTGCTTAATTACATTATTAAGCTTAGAAACACTATTCTAGGGGCAAAATTGTAATTTTGCACTAAAACTGCCCGGGACCACCGAGACTCGAACAGATGTTTTGAAACATGTAAAAACATTGTTTTAAACCTCTGGGGAAATTTTCGGACTCAAACGGCACCTTTACCCGCGTAAAACGTCATAGGGGTATTTTGGTCATTTTGACCTGAAACTGCAGAAAATGAGACTTTCGCCTCCGGAACCACTCAAGGGTCATTCAATCCCCTTCAAACATTGAGTTGACCCTTTGAGGACTTCCGGGTCGGCCATCCTCGAATTTCGGGCCGAAAATGACCTCAGGGGCATTTTGGTCAGTTTCTACTCAGACAGAAAATCGGGGCGTTACATCCTAAGCTTATTGGGTTAAATATTAGGGTGTTACACAATCCTCCACAGCTACCACTCAAAAACAACATTCTTGAAACATATCACACCCAAAATTTGATCATACATTACTCAAAATATCAACAATTATAAACACCCAAATCCATATTATAAAGCAAGGAAGTCATTATGCAATCCTATAGAATTTCCATGACATGATTAAAGAACTCCAAAAGCTTGACATGCATTGAAACCCAATAGCCATGTGATACACCATCCTTCGTTTTACTTGTGTAAGCTAAAAGAGAGTCAAATAAGAAACCATACAACCTTGATACACTGAATTGTATAAACAATTTTTTTCTCTTTCAGACCAAGCTGTGGCAGTAGAGGAAATGAAGAAAACCACACTTGCTATAAAAAAGGAAAAGAATAAAACATAATAAAACATAGTATACTTAACAATGAATCAACTATTTATATTCTGAAAGTGCTAACTATGATTTCTCTACTAATAAATGAAATTGATTCAATGTTAGGATTGGAAGAAAACACCTTGAAAAATTAAGCCTTAAATTTTGGGGAGCTATTGTATAATCTCTTTTATTATTTTCAAATTAGTTTAATTTCAAGCAGATTCACTTTGCTACACCAATTATTACAACTAGCTATAGATTCTAAACAAAAATTAGCAAAACTGCTCTTAAGATTGCTACAAAAATTTAAATTTAAATCATATCACAAATAAGATAAAACAAGAATAAATTAATCTGATAAAAAAATTAATAAACACATGAATAATAAAATAAAGAATTAGAGATAAGTAAAATAAAAGGAATAAATTAGAGTACCTTATCGGGTTTATTGGCTGAGGCGTGTTAGGCACTGAGTTTAAGAGTATTTCGCCACCACAAGTCAAACACTCGATGCAAATGGTCTTCATGGCTAATATTCCTTAGAATACAATAGCCACTTCTCATTAACTTTGTACATAAACTAGTAGGGTCACAAGAACAATTTTATTGGATTGCTCATGGAACCAAGATATAATAGAAGAAGAATTCTTTGTGTTGATAAAATATGGTGTAGGAACTAGGATTTTCTCTCTCTCAAATGTGTCTTATACACGTGCTATTTATAAAAGAAATATATAAAGCCATTGTTAGAATTGATACTACAATCAAATGAATTAATGGTTAAACAATGTAATGTTATTTATGGAAAACATTAGTTCTATTCCTTGTTAATGTCCAGAATGTGTCGTTAAAGACATATACCAATTATTTGTTTGATCAAATCAAATAAAGGTATATAATTGATTGTGTTTTAAATAATTTGCAACGTATTAAAAATATAATTAATGAATTTACTTTCCTATATATTATTAAAAATAATTAATTTTAAAATATAATAATAATAATAATAATAAGAACTTTGAAATAAACATAAATATAAATAAAATACAACACCTAACCAATATCAAGTAGTGTGATGACAAGGCTGACCTACAGGATCTAGAGATTTTGCACTCTAGAATGTATCTAAATAGAGTGTCAACTTAGTAAGATGACATGCTTTCTCTATCATCCTCAAGATATCAGTGCTGCAATGCTTTACTTGTTTACCTCGAAGGACTATTTGCAAATTCTCTAATGCGCCAGCTACTTTCTAGCACAATCCAAAGCAATTAAACCCAAGCCAATTACAAGTCTACTTTCTTTTACACTCCAACAATAGGAATCCCTCAAGGAGTATGTTTAATGCTTCAACAAAGCGATACTACGGGTCTAAATTTTGAAACCACGTGACAGCTCTTAGCTCATTCATAAATGGGCTGAAGCCAGGAGCTTTCACAAAATATATGGCAAAAAGAGAACTCGAGTCCTTGGAAGAGCTACAGAAGTTTGTTGCATCTGGTGCTTGCAAGCTTTGATTGGAGATCGGCATGCGAATTTCCCTTTCTCAATATATGCTCGATGAGGGATTTGTTGAAGGTCTTTGCCAGCTCTTTAACCTGGTTAAGATGCTATGCCATGAGGTTGTCCTCAGCCAGATATTCTCCTTTAACCTGTGTTATTGTTTGAAGAGCTATATTTGCATATGTAATAAGAAAGTTAAAAAAAGACATTTATCCTCAAATAAAAAGACTGAAGGTCATCAAACATAAAATGAAAAATTACTTGGAAGTAATAGTTTACAATAAAGTGGAAAATATCGACAAAATTGTAAAATAGCATTTAAGCAAACAAATTAAAATATGTTAGGATTGTGAAATAGCATTGAGACAAACTAAAATATGTTGTACTAGTCGGTTAGACGACCATGCAACGATTTATGCTCCGCTTGCCTGGCTTGTGACAATCTGAGAATCTCTCTTGGCAATTATTGCAGAGAATCCAGCTTCTCTGGCCAAATGAAGACTGGCCAGTTGGGTACTTAGCCTAGTTATTACTAGCTTTAAGCCTGAACTTCAAAGATTGCTTAATAGTTGCTCCATCTGGTCCTTCTAGAATTATCCCTACTCTGCTTCCACAAAAGATGGATGCCCCATCAATGTACAAAGTCTAATCTTCACTTGCAATACTGGATGGGCTACTCCACTCATTAATAAAATCAGCTAAAAACTGAGACTTGATTAGCCTCAGAATCTCATAGATTATCCCATACTCAGACAGCTCCACTGACCAAACAATCATATGTCGAGCCAAGTTAGGCTTTGCCAAGACCTACCAAATTGGTTGATCTGTCTTGACAATGATTTGATGACTCTGGACGTAAGGACGCAAGCATTTGGATGTCGAGCTAACCAAAGCTAAAGCTAGCTGCTCAATTTTTTAGTATTAGGTCTCCGGTTCGTAAAGCACCTTAGTTACAAAGTACACCGATCACTGTTCTTTCTTCTCTTCTCTTACAAGGGCTGAGCTTACTACCTTGTTGATATTAAGATAGAGAGAGTAATAGAAGCTCACCTAATACAAGCTTCGTCAAGATAGGCAGGCTTGAGAGAAATAGCTTGATGCTCTGAAGGTTATTTCATATTCATCAATCTAAATGAAATGCTTTGCTTTGTGAATGTAATCAACGAGAGGTATTGTTTTATCACCTGCTTTAGACAAAAATCAGGTTAAGGCTGTGACTCATTCAGCCAATTACTGAACCTCCTTTACCATTACCGGGCTTCTTATTTCAATGACTACTATATATTTATCTAGATTAGCCTCAATGCCTCTATATGTTATCATGAAACCAAGAAATTTTCCTGCTTGTACCCCAAAGGTTCATTTGCTTTGGTTCAGCCGCATGTTATGCTTTCTGAATTGGTCAAAAATTTCTTGGAGGTCTACACAATGGTCTCCCATAAAAGCAGTCTTCACGACCATATCATCCACATATACTTCAATGTTCTTACTAATCTACCATTTGAACACTTTTTCCATTAATTGCTTATATGTTGCCCCTGCATTCTTCAGACCAAAAGGCATCACACAATAACAATATGTTGGCCCATCCATCATGAAGACTGTTTTCTCTTCATTATCTGGAAGCATCAGAATCTAATTATACCCTGAGTATGCATCCATAAAACTAAAAAATCAATATCCCGTGGCTACATCTACTAATTTATCTATATTTGGTAAAGCATATGAATCCTTTGGACAAGCCTTGTTAAGGTTTGTAAAGTCGACACACGTCCGCTACATCCCCTTGTTCTTTTTCTCCACTAAAACCACATTGGAGAGCTAAGTTGTGTCCTTCAACTCCCTAATAAACCCTACCTTCAGAAGTTTATCTATTTCGGCCTTTACAATCCCCTTCTTTTCCTCTGTCAGCTTCCTCTTATGCTGGGCACAAACTTATGTCCAGGCACCAACTCTAATTTGTAGTACATGAAATTTGGATCAATGCCCGGCACATCAGCCAGAACCTAAGCAAACAATTCGGCATACTACTACACCAAGGGCTCAATCAACCTTGTCATCAATTCTTGTGGCAATCCTGATCCAATTGTCACAAATTGGCCTTTTCCTTTACTAATCTTGATCATTTCCACCTTTCCTTTAGGCTGTGGTCTAACTTCTTGAAAATCTTCCCTTGGATTTAGCTTGTCCATATTCACATCTACACATCCGACCTGCTTTCTTTTTTTTTCCTTGAAATGATTGATGATGATGGCATGTGGATTCATAAGCAATTGACATAGCACTGATGGGCTTCTTGTTGGTTAGCATGGATCACTCCAACCCATGAGTCTAGCAAAAACTTCATAGTCAGATGAGGGGTTGAAATAATGGCCCTAAGCTTATTAATAGATGTTCAGGCAATGATGATGTTGTATGGCTCTGCCTATCAATGATGAGGTATTTGACAGGAGGAATGGTTTTAACTCCCTGAAGGTTGTTAATAATTCCATACTCCCCTTGGGAATAACCTATTCTCCAGTAAAACCAACTAGACTACCATGGGAGGAGGAAACACTCTCCTTGGGTAAATTTAACTTAGAGAATGCCTCAATGAAAATGATATCTGTAGAACTTCATTAGTCAACTAAAGTCTAAAACTCTTCTTATCTTGAAACTAGCAACAATATAAATGACCTGGATAACCATTGGGTTATCATGATTAGGCTCTGTTCCTTTGAAATCTTTAGCGGAGAAAGTGATTAGAATATCATGCTCCTCTGGCCAAGGAACAATTTGGCCAACACTCATCACCGACTTCAATGTCCGTAAGTGTTTCCTTCGAGCAGACCTTGATGAACCTCCTCTTGCGAATCTTCCAGCAATGGTATTAATAACCCCTTTAATGGTCAGCTCAGAGTTTTGTTCTAGTGTTCTTCCTCTAGAGGTTCCTAGTTGATCATTCTTTGGTATTGACCATCGCTTTTCTCTTCTCGAATAACATGGGAAGTATTTGGCTTACTTGCCTTTCCTAGCCAAACCCTCCAAAGGATCTCTAAGTGTATCATATTCATCTGTTGTGTGGCCAAAAGCTTGGTGATAATCACATCTCTTACACCAATCAACATAATGAGACTGAAGCTTTGGTGCCCGAGGAAGAGACATAAGTCCAGTGCTATAGACGTCTAGGAGTATTGCATCCTTGGGGGCATTGAATTGAGCATAATTTTTGCAAGAAGGTTGTAAGACCCAATTCTCAAAATACCTATATCTGTTCAGCTAAGGACCTTAATTCTTAGGGCGTATGTCCAGGTTTTGATGCTAGACATGTCCCTACCTACTGCCAAAGACTCGAGATCACTTTCAATTCCTCTCTATGCCTCTCTCAATTCACAGCTTCCTCTTGCACTCGAATGTACCTAGCCACCTTACTACGGAACTTATCCAAACTATTCACCGAGTTAATGTCCAAGGACTCAGCAAATGGCCAGACTTTAAGGTTCCCATAAAAGCATGCATGGCAACTTTTTAATCCAGATCTTTAATCAATACCATTTCCTTGTGGAATCGACTTATAAAGTCTTTTAAAGGTTCCCATTTCCCTTGAACAAGATCATACAAGCTGCCGATCTTTTTCTAATGGGCTCTGCTTGTCATTAAATGATTGAGGAAGTGACTAATCAACTTTTTGAAACTTGTGATTGACCGTGTGGGAAGGGACGCAAACCACTGTTGCACAGCATCTAATAGGGCAGTGGGGAAGGCCTTACAATGGAGAGCATCCGAGTCCCTGCATACCAACATGGCATTCTTGAAGGCGTCCACATGGCTCTAGGGGTCAGATGACCCACCATAAGGTCTAAGGTGGGTTGGAGGTTGGTACGACAGTGGGAAAGTTTCGGTCATGATGAACTTCATAAATGGATGGCCTAGGTGGTCGTGGATAGGTATTTGGTGATTGGCTGTTTAATGGCTCGAGTGGTTATAGGTAGGTCTTTGTGGCTAGGGCGATGATGGGTAGGTGTTTGAGCATGCGAGGTGTGGTGATCAATCAAATAGGTTGGCTTATTGGCTCGATGGTTCATGTGTGAGGGTAAGAATTTCGAATGTTCAGTTGAGGTCTGAGATTCCTCTGGTTGGTTGTTACGACGTCGATTCATAGTATTGATTTGTTATTGCATATCATGAAGGATTTTCATGATCTGCTGGCATTAGTGTTGGTGTTGGTGTTACTGGTCCGAGCATTGGTGTTGTCATTGTGTATGTTCCCTTTGCTGTGCGTGTTGACCATCTAGGAAAGTGAAAAGCATGCAATTCGAGTTTTCCAGTGAAGTGGGAAAGGTTTTACCTGATTCCCCATAGATAGTGCGAAAATGTTATTGTCCTACTTCGTGTAATGGCTAGGTCTCTGTGTAGGGGCTTGTCGAATCAACTGCCTTTCCCGTCGTTCTGGCTGGGCACATATCCCTAGGTAGAGACTGTTGCAGTTCATTAATTAATATCCAGGCCGTTTTAGCATTCAAGAGCATATCCACTTGAGTGGAATATCCGGGCTCTGCCATAATGTAGATGCTTCTGGGAATGCAATGCCCTTTGGGCTTGATATTGGGGGCTCAACGAGCTCTACCTTTGGTCCAACTATGGAAATATGGGCTTGGGATGTGATCCAGTGCTAAGGTAAGTTAGACACCAACCAATCTATTGGGCAAATTGATGATTAATTTTTTTAGAAAAATTACGAATAACTTAAAAGATATACATTTGAGCTAAATTTAAATTAAGGATTTCCACATCATGAACAAAGAAAATAAACAATTGAATTGGGAAGAAATTAATTGCCAAACATTAACACATCGTGAAAAACAAATTAAAAAGAAAACAAACAAGCTTCTGGATCTCGTTCTGCATGACAACAAAATTCCAAGATCACTTGTTTTGAAATTCTTGTGTAATATGTTGATGCAGAAAGATCCATTTATTTTTATAATTTTGCTAATTTTTCTCGCCTTATTTTAGAGTGAAGAGCTACCGAAGCAAAGTACAGACAAGAAGGACACACAATAATAATAATCAGCTAAAAATCAGAGTCTGAAATAGAAGTCCAGATGGAGGCAGAGAGCAAACGCCTTGATTTCCAACCCAACACCAACTTATTGTTACCCAATTCCTCCACCCTATACCCGTCGTTAAACAGACCCACCAGTAGCTTCGCTTGACAATGGTTAGCAAAGCTTATAGGTACTCCCGTGAACCCGGCCGCACCCAACCACTCCCCCCACGGCCTTCTCTCGTCCTCCCCTCCCGTCCGATATATCCGGGTCAACGAGCCCGCTATTCTCGGGCCCAAGAACACCCGCTCTACCAAAGCCCTGGCCCGACTCTGCATAGGAAACCCAGCCTCCAGCGAATCATACACCGCCGAATAATGCTGCAATGAGTCCATGAACCTGCCCACAAAGCCTGCGTCCCCAAGGGGCCCCACCTCTTCTTCCACCAGGGTCACAAGCGTCGGGCTCAATTCCTTGGCTCCGCTCAAGAACGAGGCAACCGAGTCAGAGGCACGGTAAATGAGGTGTGGCAGGTGAAGCATGCAGTTGAAAACTAACACCTCGCCGCGAACCAGTTTTAGAGAAGACGGTCGAAAAGTTTCGTCCGGGTCCAACCTGCACTGATGAAACGAGAACGGTTGTCCTAAAGAGGCAGCAAAAGCAGTCAACCTCCGCCCAGTTTCATGGACAGTGGCGAGAGATCTTCGTCCGCTAGCTCCTCGGGACAATGCAGTGATTCGGAGATGTGGGCCTGGCGGGCCGTCCTTGCGAGAAGAGAGGGCCTGCATGAGGGAGGCCCACTGGGCCCCTTCCATGACGTCATAATCGACGATGTGGACCCTCCTCTCGTGGGCAACGGCCTCCAAGATTGCCTGGTTGGCAGTGAAGTGCCCGAACTTGACGTAAGGGGACATGTCCTGAAGAAGCTGGAAGGCCGCCAGCATATCGGTTTGGTTGTGGTCCTCGCGGTGGGCCCCACTGATGACGCATTGTTGGTGCTTTGCTGAAGTGGTGGTGGTGCTGTGCGCACCTTCGGCGCCCTCTAGCAAAGCCTGGAGGGCGTCGGTAAAATGCGCCGCAAGCCTCTCCATGGTGGTGCCGTGTGTGGGGGACACCAACTCCTTGAGCCGAACCAATATCACAAGAGCCAGGTCACGGCTCTTGGTGGCGCCCGTGAGCGCCTCCGCCGCCGCCATCAGGAGGTGGACCAGCCGCAGGCCCTTGAGATCATCGCAGCCTCCGCCGCCTTCATCCTCCGTTGTTGCTGTTAAAGCGGAGATGCAGCCATCAGCGCTTGATTCTTCCTCAACGTCGCCGTGATCTGGGCTCGGAATATCACCGCCGCCGGCAGCAGCGGCGGCCGTGATGGAGTCGATGAGGCCGTGAAAGTCGTCGTTGTCGGTGATGAAGGAATCCCAGTTGACGACTGGAGACCAGTGGTTCCAGTTACAGTCCTCATCGGAAGTAGGTGTGGTGGTGCTGTATCCGGAGAAGTCGAGGCGTTCAGGGACGCCATCCGTTATCATCTCCATGTCCAAGGCCATGGTCATATAGAGAGAGATACAGAAGAGTTACTGTGCTAAGTGCAGCAGCAAGTGCTGCCGTACAATCGATGCGAGGATCGAAAGTGGAGGAGTGAGAGATTTATAGCGTGAATGAGAGAGAGAGAGAGAGAGAGAGACAGAGAGAGGAAAAAGTTGGAGCAAGGGACATGCAGGTCCAGAAACTCATTTGTGATTAAAACCTAAAAAGATGTGTAGGCTCTATTATTAAGGAGGACCCCTATTTTATTACTTTTAAGTGATAGATTGTTGAAAAAAAAAATAATGATAAAATAGATGTTTAGATATTTAAATACTACTTGTGGATGCCAAGAGTTTTGATAGTGCTGTTATTACACTGGATTTTTTTTCAATAATTATTCACTTTAAATTTTTTTATTCATCTAAACATAATTATTTATTTAAAAAATTTAAGTAATATTAATTATTTCTTTCGTACTATTCTTATTCAATATTATTAGAAGAGGAAGAGAAATATAATGGAGAATGAGAAAAAAATTCAAATTATTGAAAAGAAACTTTTAATATTTTTTAATTTTAATTTTTTTAATTTTAATATGTATTTAAAATTAAATAATTACTTAAGTATAGAATGGAGGAAATGTTATACACGAGCATTATAAAACGAGATCAATGACCTGCGTCTTAGTCATCGTTGGAATTATTTAATTTTGCTAGTTATAATTTTGTCCTTTTATACTAATTATTAAATATTACTCTTTTTATTTCATAATAAATATAAAAAATTAAATAATATACATATTAGAAAAAATAAAAAATATTTTTATAAATATAGAAAATTATATAAGTTAATAAAATTATTCTTATATAGCCATTGTTATTTATATTGATAAATATATGGATTAATTAACTAATATATTTATATTAAGGTTCAAATGGAAAAAAAAATTATACTTTCTATATATATTTTAGATCGATAAATATCTTAAAATATAACAAAATCAAAAAATAATTATTATTCTTTTTTTGATAAACAAATGACAATTATTTTGAAACACATGGAGCATTTTATTTTGATAAACAAATGACAATTATTCTAAAACATATGGAGCATTTTATTTTGACTGTTTACATAGTTTACGTCATTATATCTTTTGCAAATGTCTTTTTCTTTTCAAATTATTCATAACTGAGTCTGTTACTTTCAGCTCAATAAAAGAAAACGAAAAAAAAAAAAAGAATCCCTTATGTTTATAACTTGCATTGTAACTTAATACCTAAAAGTTTAAACAATTATTGCATTGTAATCGATCGCTTTCTCTTGGCATATTTTATGACCCCTATATATAAACTCACTTCAGTTGGAACTTGAATGCATATGCCTTAAAATATTTAGGATTACCGAGCGGGCGGTCCACAAAAGCTGCATAAATAATATTCTATTTATATGTGAAAAATTAATGCAGAAGTTAGGAAAGTAATCAGTTTCATGACTAAAACTAAATTTAACCCTAAATCTGAAACTTGAACTAATATATTATTTGATGCGCTCTAGTTTATTGTGAGATAAAAGAAAACTAACAATTATGACTCCGAAGTCTATGAATTAAGGATTTTCCAATTTTTGTAATGACTAATCAGACTAATCTAATAAATCAATATTCTTATAGACAAATGTTTTAACCTGTAACCTGGGGCTGTTCTCTGGAAGTTCGAGCTTTGCCATTTGTCCTCGCCTTTCATGGGGGACCTATAAGGGACTCCAAACCTCAATTAGTCAGAAGTTGTTCCACTTGACTTCAATTGAAAAATTCCTTTTTATACACCTCGTTCTGTTAATATTGTATCCCCTGTCTTTATGGTAACCATTCACTATTTTTAAGAAATCTTTAAGTATTAAACATCTGTTGACCCGATCTCCTAACTCCCTTTTGGTACAAATTTTGAACCTACTTGGGCCGAACTAATAGGCCCGTTTGACTATTTGACCCAAGAACCCCACAGTGACTATTGCTGAGCTATAGATCTACTGGAAGCAGCTCGGTCCACAGCGCCAAGTGCTCAGTTTGTTTTCTGAAGATATTCATTCTCGGTCTTCGCAGAAAACCTAAGCATGGTTGTCTTGAGAAGCTCGCACTTGGTGGCTATATGGCAAACCGTGCATGGACATGTGTCACAATTTCTGGAACATGATGATATCGATCATTCCTGCACCGCATTAATTGTTATTTCACTTTTCATCATGAAAATTCTATTTCATCACCCACATTTATATAACCGTGTGAAAGGAGTAATAAAAAGAAGAAAAAAATGAGACTGGAACTCATATATTAGAATGTTTAGGTATTGGAAAAACATACATGTCAGAATAACAAAATTGTTTTTGAATATGAGTTGTTTGATGAGATTTTTTAATTATTTGTAAACACCTAATTTTATTTGGACCAAAAACCAAAAAACTCTTAGCCTATTTCATTTCAGGTGATTGTTATTTTTGTCAAGCCCATTTCATGTTTGAGCCCGTTTCATTTTTTTTATAGTTAAAAAAAAGAAGTCCATTTTGTGAGTGGTAACCCTTAGTTTACGGTTTTCGGGTTAAAAAAAAGACGAGGGAAAGCCCATTCCATTTTTGGAATTGTTTAGCCCAATTCATTTTATTTTCATTTACTATTGTTTTGAAATAAAAAAGGAAGGAAATCGAGGCGGCTAAGATGCATTGCCTAGAAGAACAAATAACTCAAACAAGAACAGTACAGGAACATATAACGGGGAGATAATTCAAAAAGAGTGCCTCTGCATATGCACTGATCTCTCCCTTGTCTTGAACAATTTCTCCCCGTGAACAAAAACAGGAAAAAGGAGCACACATAAGTGGAAAATTCAGAAACAAATGGCATGAGAAAATCCAACAAATCCCAATAATCAAGCAACGGGAAGGAATTTTCAAAGTTCACCTACCATGTTCATTGTGTATAAATTCAAATGAGAATGGAGGGGTTAGGGGTTGGAATCACAATCAATTTCCAACACTAAAAATTTTCATTACCATTTTTTTTCATCCAAAGAACTTCAGAGAAGAGAAAGAATCTGAATCACAAGTAAACTTTTTGTTGATTCATTCTCATTTCAAAGTTCGTTTTCCATTATTAGCAACCAAAAATCAAACCTCAGAAACCCAAGTTCAATCACATCCAAATACAGTCCAAAGTCCATCAACAGTCCATTACAATACAGTTTCAATGCAGTACAAAATATAGATTTTCGTTTTAGAAAATTAAAAAAAAAGAATGCAGAATAGAAATTGAAAAAAACCACCGTGAGGGGGGGGGTTTCCAACCACCGACTAGCTATCATGCATCCACCATGGATCGGCTTCCACCTGCTCCAATCCTCCTCCGCCAACCGCTTCTCCACCGCGCCGGTTTCCCACAAACACCGCCGCGTGGCTGCCACAACCCACCACCGCGTGTGGCCTCCTTCTTGCTCGCTCTTTGCGCACACTGTTGATCCAGCCACTGATCCCGCGAGCTCCGTCCTCCTCCAGCCAGGATATGCTTCCATGCTCGCGCCTCCACTTTGCACCGCAAGGAAACTGTGATCTCTGCCCCTTTTTCCGGCACCGCTGCTCATGCCTCCCTGGAAACCCCGTGGTGAGCCGCGATCCCCCTAGCTGGCTTCCTCCTCTCTCCTCATGGCCGGCCGATCCACGACCACCGCTCCTAGCCGTCATGCTTCCTTTCCCCTCTGTGGTTCCCTTCGTCGTAATCGACCTCACCGCATCAGCCCATAGCCACGCGATAGAGGCCTTCCCTCCTCACGGCACGGCCTCCACGGCTCCTCTTGGCCACTGCCGGTGTTCCCTCCCTCTAAGATCCGCTTTCTCTCTATTACTCTCTTCCCTTTCTCACTCTCTCGCTATCTTTGGTCTCTCTTTCTCTCATACTCTCTTCCCCTTCATGTTTTTTCTTTCTTTTTAATGCGTGTGTGAATAAGTTAGTGAGTGGGTTCGTGTGTATGTCTGCATGTGAGAGTATATGTGAGTGTGTAAGTGGGTGAATGTGTGTGGGGACTGGGTAGAGTTAATTTAGGGGTAGAGTTAGATTAGTAAAATTAAAAAATAAATGAGGAATTTTAGATTTATTTTTAGTTTGAGTTAGTGGTATTTTTAGATTTGATTTTTAAAATTATTTATTTAGATTTGAGTTTTAGTTTTTGTTTAATCTTAATTTTTAGACTTGCTTGTTTAGAATTAGTTTTGTTTGAGTTTAAAATAAAAAGGCTTTTTTTAAGTAGAATTAAATAATTTGGTTGAGAGTGATTTAATTATTTATTTGATGTTTCAATGAGTTTTGTGTTAAAAAAAATCTTAAAATACAAAAAAAAATGGTATTTAGGACTCTCAATTTACTTTTAGTTTTTTTTAATTATTATATTTTGTTTGTGTTTTTACTTAAATTAATAATTTGTCTTTGAATTAATTAAAATTAGCTTGTTTTATAAAATGTGTTTTCTTTCAAATAAGCAATGAAAAAATCTTTTCAAAACTTTTTAATCCGTGCAATGATCAATAACGATGGTTGAGTAGCAGATGTTACTTGCATTGTTATTTGAATCATAAGGGTTCATTGAGTAGCCTAGTATTAACTTGAATCTTGTGCACAAGTGGAGTTTTATGATTTAATAAGATTTTTTTATCCACGCAATGATCAATAATGATGACTGAGTAGCAAATGTTACCTGCATTATTATTTGAATCATAAGGGTTCATTGAGTGGTCTAGTGCTAACTTGAATGTTGTGCAGGTGGATTTTCATGATTTGACAAATTTATTCTATTTGTTAAAATTAAAATCAATTAACAGTTTTCTTATTTTCTTCTCTTTTAATTAAATCTGACAACACAGAATTATTTTTTTACAAAACTACATGACTTTGAGTTCCCCATTGCACCAGGGGATACGTAGGAGCAAGCGATTCAGATTCCTGTCAAACCAAAATTAAATTTTCATAAATTGTTTCTTTGATTGTAATTTTTTTTTTGTTTTGTTTCTTGTCTTTTTATATTAAAAATGAATCTTAAAAGGTATTAATTAATTTGCACATTTTACAAAGGTACTGTCTAAGGGCAAGTGTATTAGGGGTGCGTTGGATTAAATGCCTACCCTTCCCTATGCATAATCGACTCCTGAACTCAAATCTGGTTTCAAGGATCATTTCTTTAAAATAAATGGGTTTTTCCATGTTTTCCCAATTTAAATAAACTTGGTGGCGACTCCATTTTTCAAATTAATCATTTTTGCCTTCCCCATCGTGATCTCGATTACAACACCATTCATTTTGCAAATGGGGTGTATGTGTCCGTAGGTGAGGAAACTCTGGTCAGCCACTAGATTGTAGCAATCCCCTGCCTATATGTACCCTCTTTTCCTTCCAACTTCGATTCCTTCTTCTCTAGTTCCCAAGATATTGCTTTGTCTCTATGTGTTCTTCAAGTTTTGTTTTTTCCTATGTTCTTTCTCTTTCTCTGTGACTTTGAACATTTGAACATTTTTTAATCACCAGGTGATTATTCTTCTTCTTGCTTTTGGCATATTGTTCCCTTTTGATATTCCTTGTTTCTTATCCTTCTATTTAATTACAGTAGGTTCTTCGTTCTTCACAATGAGGTTTCTTGGTTATTCTTTCTTCCTTTTCGAAGGCATTTCAAGAAGCTAGGTAACCATTCTTCCATTGCATTTTTTGTTATTATGTTATCAAATTTATCAATGTTCTTCATTGTCTGTTTTAGTACCTTTTGGGGGCATTCCTCTTTTTTTTTTCCTACTCTAAAAGACTCTAGGCATTTCTCCTTCTACATTTTCCTTTCGATTGTTAAGGTAAAATTTTGATTCTTCATTTTTTTTCTTGAAAAACTCTAGGATAATTACCATTTCTTGTTCTATCGCATTGCTTATTTGGGTTTTTTTTGTGTTGATGAGGTTTTGACTCCTAGATCGGTCGACCCTAGTCGGCTTAGTTGCTGGTCATCAGTCTCTTCAGTCCTTTGGTCTTTGAGACTTAGGGGCTTGTAGATCAGTTAGTTTCTAGCCGGCCTATTTGTAACATCCTAATTTTTAACCCAATACTCTAGAACATACTTAGGTTAATCATTAGTCTGTTACTTCATAGTTCTCAATTTTACTTAGAAATACTTAGCGGAAAATACGGGTAAATTTTTTTTGAAATACAAGGTGAGAGCCACGTGATGCGATGTAACAAGTAACAGGCAAAACATACATCTCATAACGTCATAGCATAAAGCACATAAAGGCACATCATGGGAAAACACTGAATATCATCTTATATATATATAACTTGCCCACTTATAAGTGTGGGACTTAATTTGGTACAAAGGAACACATGAAAGGAGATACAACATAACATAAACATAAACATAAACTACTCCCCCACCCGAGTGCATCTAATGGGATAACCTCTAAACAAAAGAAGGTTTATCCCCATCTAAGTGGTGTGTGCTCTAACCCGGGCCATCCACAGCCTTCTACTGGCGACTATCCCTCGAGCGTGGCATGTAATAGGAAACTGAGCAAGCTCCTCCGGCGTGAATAGGCGGGACAGGGCTCGAAAGTGACCTCCACGGTGTGGCCTCATCTCCGGTCGTCGTGCAAGCCTCGGCCGAGTCACGGAAGGCTCGCTACCCTCTCCAAGGTCCATGGGTATGGTGGGGGAAGATCCCTCGGAGGGTACCTGGGTTGCCGAATCCTCGGAAGGATCCGTCTCCGAAAAAGACGACGGGCAACGGGGTACATACTGGGGGTAGTCTCGAGCGGCGGACGTGGAGGGTGGTGTATGGCGAAGCCTCTCCTCTAGGGGACGTGCGTGCTCGAACACCAGGTCATCGCCAAAAGGTGAGACGGGAGAGAAACGATGGGAATGTACAGGGGGAGTGAAGGGTCGACCCATGAACATGAATACTCTAACCGTGCATCGACCCACAAAATGGAACAACCCATGGTCCGGGTCATGGTGCACCTCCCATGTCGGCGTGTCCACGAACACTATGAACGTCGCCATCTGAAGACGTGACAAAAAGAAAGAGATAGAGGGAGTGAGAATCTTGATAAAGAATCTCAGTAGGGCCTCCTACTACCTAGGTGTCATCATCTACGTCCTCAGGAACCTTGGGTTTAATTATACAAAATGACTGAACATGCATTAAGTTCATTTTAAACTTTAAAATATACTTTAGCCAAGGTCCATTCATTTTAGGATGATCTTAATGTCATGAATGCAACATAATAGAAGATGTATGCATGGTTCTACCTAATGCACATACATAAAACATAACATCAAGCATCATCATACTTGGTGGCACAAAGTGGCAATAGTAACGTTCATATGGGACAAACTTAGTGACATAATCATAATCATGAAACATCTCTTCCTCATGGGCCACCCTAAAAGACAATCGAACTGAGGGTGCTCGGCCGAACCGGTGTCACCCAGAACGTGTCACATCTCTAGGTTATGAGCTCATACCTTAACTAGTCGTCACTAGTTCTTGCTTACCACTTAACGATAAGCGTATCATAAATCATAAATCCCGACTATCTGAGTACGGGTTAGGGGGCAAACCTCTTAGGGGTGCTCGGCTGAACCGGTGTCACCTAAGAGTATAAAATGGTACCGATGTCACATGAGTTCTATGGAGGTGCTCGGCCGAACCGGTGTCATCCTAGAACCCATCTTAGTACCTTAATTTTTAAAATCTCTTTAAGTCCCCAAATTTGTCGGGAATTTGGCGGCACAAAGGCATTATGCCGAATTCCTTCCAAATTTGCTTTATGCCACATAAACATATATCCTTATGAATTCCTCATATGAATAACATCATCATCATTTACATACCACATGCATCATCATGGAACATTCAACCGTTTATCCTTACGATAGCTTATGCTTTGACCCTTACAGGTTTTAATCATGAGATATGGTTCTCTAACATTCGTCGCTCATATTTTATGCACCTAAGGGCTCGTAATTAAACATCATCCATAATCCTCATGTTCACACTTAAATCTGAATAGCATAGGGCAGAATTCCTAACTTGTGATTACGGGGTTCTAGAACTTACGTTTTAGACCATTTCTTGGTTCCGTCTTCGCCTAAGGCGCTATGAATTAAATCTAAATCAATTATGAGGCATTCCTATGCTTAAGGACTAATTATTAATCACGTTTATCATGTTGTAAGGGTGCTGGACAGAATCCAGAAAAATAAATGTTCTAAGAGTTCTAAACTTGCACTTTTACGGTTTTCTAGTTACTAGTTTCCCTATAGGTGCTAGAATTCGATTCTAATCCAAATGTTACCAAGTTTTTCATGTCTAAACAATCCTAATCTGATTATGCTCCCATTAAAACAGTTTGGATAAGTTCCATAAACAAATGGGTCAAAACTATGTTAAATTCTAGCTTTACGGTATTTCTAGTTAGCTAGTTTCTTACCTATTATGCATAGAATCATTTCTACATCATCATATGATATTTTCACACATTCTAACACATCAAAACATCATCATACAGCACCACATTCATCATATCAGAACCGAAAACATTTAACTTCAGTAAAGGATTTAAATTGACATTTCTAGGTACATAAGTTAACTAATTTATCTTGGAATCAATTTAGAATTTCTAAAACTCTTTGCAAATCATTTTAATTCATCAAGAGGCTAAGAGAAGCCTTAGGTCAATGACCAAAATATATTTCATCTTCTAAAAGGGAATAAAGTCATCTCTCATGATAACATAACCTTGAAAAGCTTTGTAAAGCTTTAAAGAAAACTTAAAACATAGACTATCGGTCCTTGTAGCTAGATGAAAACTTATTGCAAGCCCATCATCACTACTTGGCCGAAAACATGCATTCAAAGAATAATTTCACATTAAACTTTAACTTGGAATGAAATGGGCAAGTCTTTGAGCTCTAGGTTCTTAAGTTATGACATAAAATAAACGTGCTCATGCTTTTCATTTTTAATCTTTGCTTACAAAATAAAGTGATGACGTAAGATAAATATGCAAGGCATAAACTTAAACATGCAAGCTTGAAAGTAAATATGCGAGGCATAAACTTTAAACATGCAAGCTTGAAAGTAAAGATGCAAGGTTCAATTCTTTATTTTAGTGCTCTTGGCCCAACAACAATCGACTTTAAGGCCAAAATAGATAGGCATTCGAGAGATTAATTAGGTGATGATGCAAGTGCAATTCTTTATTTTAGTGCTCTAGGCCCAACAACAATCGACTTTAAGGCCGAAATAGAAAGGCTTTGAGAATTAAATTAAGTGATGATGCAAGTTCCATTTTAATCTTTATGTTCTTAGGTGATAACTTGAAAGTAAAGATGCATAACAAGAATGTAAATATGAGTACAAGCATAAGATAAATTATGCAAGTTCATTTTATCTTTCTAGAGCTCTTAACAAGACTTTAAAGGAACTTAAACCTCAACCCAAACTCATCAAACCAAGACAAAGTAAAGTCTAGAGTTCTTAGAACTCAACATAACATTTTTAGAAAATCAAAACATTTTGCATGTGAAAGGAAAGCAAATGGCCGAAATTTCAAGGAACACAAAAAGAACATTTTGAAATTCTAGAGTCCATGATCTTGATGATATATTAACACTAACACCATGGGACCTCATCATTGAGTCCTTAGAACCATTTTAAAACATTATCAAAGTTAAAGATTCCAAAAGTTGGAGAAAGGAAGAACTAGAAGTATTTTACTCAAGAACAAAGATCAAGCTCTAGAGTTTGTTTCAAGTGATGAACATCATCATGAAACTCTCATCATCAAGCTCTCATTCCTTTGTTCTCCAAGGCTTATGGCCGAAAATGAAAAGGAAAAAGGAGTAGAAGAGAAGTTCTAAAAAGAAACAAGAGAAACTATGAACATCAAGCTTGAAACAAGAACTTAAAAGAAAAGAATACATGAAAGGAAATCCCTACTTGGTGTGATGAACTTGAAGATGGAAGAAGAAGATGAAGATGATGAAGAACTCCAAGAACTTGAAGAACACAAGAGCTTTGAGAGAAAAAGAAAAACTTTGAGTGTTCCTAAACTGCGGAAAACGAGATTTTCGCTTCCGGAAGCATTCAAAGGCCATTCAATCCCCTTCAAACATTGAGTTGACCCTTCGAGGACGACCGAGTTGGTTATCCTCGAATTCGGGTCAGGAAATGACCTCAGGGGCATTTTGGTCATTTCCCTCAGACAGAAAAATCGAGGTGTTACACTATTTGCTGATCAATAGCTTCTGGGCTATCCATAGGCCTCGTGAGCCACCATGGTTGAGCCACAAGTGAGGCTTGATTAGTGCAGGATACCAACTGACCCGGGCGACGGAAGATCTTCACAAGGAATCTGTATTAATGCTATTAAATATTGAAATGGTCGGGAATTATGAGGGATAATGTATCCTTGGTGAAAAATATAGGTTGGATCACTGATCAACGGGCGGGCAGTTCGATCTTCAAGATGATACACTAGACCTACCCTTTACTCTGAGCGAAGCAGCAATATTTTGGCACCATCTATGGGAATCTGGTAAAACTAGTCCCACTTGTTAGAATCTCCCTAAGCTGCATGTCCTTCACTTTCCAAAAATGGTCGATACGCATAGCAAAGGGAATGGAAATGATGCTGAAAATCGCATACCACCACCGTTTGTTGAGCAGATCATGAAATCTCTGCATGATATGTAGCAACAAATCAATAACATGAATCACCGACTTGGGCACCAGTCGGAGGAATCTTAATTTTCACCTCATCACTCTGAATCCTAACCAACACCCACTACCCACTTAATCAACCAACCAATACACCACCACCACTGAAAACCCGACCTTTGAACACCTGTGCCACCTGTTTACCGAATCCATCATGACCGAGCCAGTACCCTCCCACTACTGCCCACCCATACACTTTCACCCTTACGACGGGTCGTCTGATCCCCACTCCCACGTTAACCAATCTTTTTTGAACCATTTCACAGCAAGGAAAACTCACTAGAAGATTATAGGGAGCTTGTACTAGTTAGCTCAAATCAAGAATGAGCCATTGAAAGTTGGTTGTTTCAATAAGGAGACGATACATATTAAGGATTTGGACTAGAAAGTGGCAATGTATGCCTTTATGGGAGCATTTAAACTTGGGCCATTCATTGAATCCTTGGACATTAACCCAGGCACAGCTTGGATGAGCTATGAAGTAGGGTCGTTGGTTACATCCAGGCTGAAAATGAGGCTAAGAATCAACATAGAAGGAAAGAAGATACAAAGGAAGCAAAGCTGCCAGCGGCCAGAGACGTTCCTCGAAATAAGCCTCAGGAGAGGTGCCCAAGAAACACAGCCCGCTAATATTCCAATAGAAACACAGATAGGTATTTTGAGAATCGAGCCCTTCCCCCACATTTAGAAATTACATTCATTTCAATGCTTCAAAGGATATCATCCTTTGGGATGTATGCAGTGCTAGGTTGGTCATTCTTCCATAGGCCTCGAGATTTCAACCACATTATGTCGATCACCGAAAAAGGTGCGAGTACCATCGAGCTTTTGATCATACCATGGACGAATGTGAAACTCTCTATGATCTCTTGGAGGTAGACTTACAAGGCACCTTTCTCATGACCAGAGAGATCACGTTGACACCCTGAAGGAAATTTCGATCAGCCAGGAAGCTCTGGCAAGAAGGAACCTGGCTTGAATCAAAAGCCAACCATTAGGGGGGTGATCAATACCATACCAAGTGATTTTCGGGGGCAATGAGTGATAAAGGGCATTTATGCCGCTTATCTTGCTTTTAAACCTTAGCTTTTTGTATGGGTTTTATTGTTTTATTGATGCGATTAATTAGGATTTTGATTTAATCCTCATTCTGTGATTTTGATAGAATCATTAACTATTGCATTGAATTTTGAAAATAATTTATAAATACACCTTGTTATGTTTGATTTGTCTCTTTGAACATGATTTTGAGCATAGGAGATTTGGATCAAGTGCAAAATGTCAAGAACAAGGCTAGGAACTCTTTGAAAGGAGTTTGGAGCAAAAAGGAAGAAAAAAGTGTGGAAGCTCACATTTGAGCGCAATGCTCACTTAGCGCCGCAACGCTTGGCAGAGTGACAACCATTAAATTCTTGGCATCATCGTTCTGGTGAGCATTGCAGTGCTCATTTAGCGCTGCAGTGCTCATTTAGCGCTGCAGTGCTCGTGCGATAGACAGGATATCGATCACTTACCTATTTTTTAGGCCCTACGTTGGGCTATTTTAAAGAGCAGTATTTAAAGGATTGACACAATTATTTACCCCAGTTTTTTGACTCAGTTTTAGATCTACAATTAGGTTGCTATTATTCTCTCTCTTAAGGATTCAATTAGTGAGGTGCTTTGTCTTGGAAATTGTGGCAATGATTATTGCTATTATTTTTAGGCTCTCTTTTATCTTCATTACTATAATCATCCAGGGATGAAAGAGTAGATTTCTCTACTAGTGTAGAGATTTCTGAATGGATTGGGATGATGTTTGAAACCCCTTTTTGATTTTAAATGCATTAATTTTCTTAATGGATTAGGATGATGGTTTTCTTACTAGCGTAGTTTACGATTTTTCATGAGTAGTTTTTATGCTATTTTGTTTAAAGATATGATGTAATATGGGCTTTTTCCCTATGGGGGGGTCTTAGGGACCTCTGATGGCTGGCTTGTAGTTTACGATTCATGATGGTTATCATGGCCGAGCAGCTTTCAAAGGTCATGGCCCCTTCATCTAGTGATGTTAGGGAATTGCTAGGGGAAAGCGCATTCATTTTGAGAACGATTGGGGATTTGGAAGAAGCCTGGTCGTCACTAAGATTCGGCAGCTCTGCTGGTGACATGGAGCTCCTCATGTGTGATCTAACCGATCAGGTGAGTAGAAACCTCGGGGAAGGAAACTTTTTATGTATGAGACGGTATTTAGTCGAGTGAAGATCAAGTTCCCATTCCCTCAACTATACACCGAGGTTAGCCCTTATATAGCTTCATCCCAATTCTTGGGCCTTCTTTCGAGGCTTTTGCTTGCTATGTGAGCTGTTGAGCTTTAAGGCCACCTCCTATTCTTCTATTATTTTCGAGTAAGTAACCCAAAGGAGGCCAGTTCGGGTCTGATATCCTTCACTGGTACCTAGTACAAGTGCCTTCTGGAGGCCTTCAGATCATTGTACAAACAATGAACCTCTGTGGATCAATTTTTTGAGGTTAAGCTTGGTAGCTCAATTAGGGGCATTTTTTTTACACGTCGGGGGTCTCCAAGTTCCCCTTCTAATGGAATGGCCTTTTATCCTTGAGTCTTCGAGTGGAGCTAAGGGACTTCTGTGATGAGGAAAAGGCCTAGTCGGTAGGGCTAGATAGATTGTCGGCCAATATTATCGCCCAGAATTTGACGAATGCGCAATGTGCTTTCTTGATTTAAGATGTGGGTAACCCCAATTAGAAAAGTTTAGTAAGTGTAGTCATGTATCACCTGTGCATTTCTTGTGGCCTCTTATCTCGACTTAATTATTTGTATATTGACTATATTCCTTGTTGACCTGTAGGCCGATTCTTCGAGACACTTGAAAAAGAAAAACAAAAGCAAATGGCTAGCAAAGGAGGAAAAACACCCTAGTTCTATGTGGACGCCTTTCATGCCCCCCAACGAAGGAAGAAGGGGCCCGCCTCGATCCCTCATGGGGGTGGTCCGAAAAAAAAGACTCCATGGGGCAGGTTCCTAGGTCAGCTGACATGACCTCGAATCCTTTAGCTCATGAAGATGGGTCACGTGAAGATCTGACCATATATTAATAATATTGGTGAATATCGATTAAACTAAACATCTGAAAATCTTAAAAACTGAATTTATAACTTACATATGACTTGGGAAAGTAAAATATAAAATAAAAAAATAGACCTTACAAATTATTGAACACAAGCATAAATATATATATATATATATATATATATATATATATATATATATATATATATATATATATATATCAACTGTAGTACCTTCTAAGTTTTATAGCATTCCAAGTTTAGGGTATGACCTTTCGTCCATCCTATAGAGCCTATAGGCACCATTCCCCATGTAACATCCTAATTTTTAACCCAATACTCTAAAACATATTTAGGTTAATCATTAGTACATTTCATAGTTCTCATTTAACTTTGAATTACTTAGCGGAAAATACGGGTAATTTTTTTTTTGAAATAAAAGTGAGAGCCGCGTGATGCGATAAGCGGTACACCATGTAAAGTAAACAATTATCTCACAACATCATAACATGAGGCACAACATGAACATCACTGAATATCATCTCATATATATATAACTTGCCCACTTATAAGTGTGGGTCTTAATTTAGTACAAGGGAAATGCATAAAAGAAAGTACAACCTAAGCATAAACATAATCTACTCCCCTACCCGAGTGCATCTAATGGGAAACTTTTAAACAAAAGAAGGTTTTATCCCCATCTAAGTGGTGTGTGCTCTAACTCGGGCCATCCACGGCCTCCTATCGGCTATCTCGTGATCGGCGGTGTATCCGGAAATTGGGCGAGCCTCGGTGTGAAGAGGCGAGCGGGATCAGTGTGAGCCCCGGGGTATGGCCGCATCTCCGCCATCGTGCACGCCTCGGCCGAGTCACGGTGGGCTCGCTATCCTCCAAAGTCCATAGGTATGGAGGGGAAGATCCTCGGAGGGTGCCTGGCGCCAAATGCCTCGGAAGAGATCCGCCTCGGCGCGATGACGAACCCGGGGCACACATATCAGTAGTCTCGAGCGGCGGACGTGGATGATGGGGTACGCCAAGCCTCTCTCTAGGGACGGGCGCGCTCGAACACCAGGTCATCGCCAAAAAAGGTGAGATGGGGAGAGACGATGGGAATGTACAGGGGAGTGAAGTTCACCCATAAACATGAATACTCTAACCGCATCGACTATTAAATGGAATGACCCGTAGTCCGGTCATGGTGCACCTCCCCATGTCCTGCGTGTCCACGAACACTACGAACGCCGCCATCTCAAGACGTGACGGAAAGAAAGAGATAGAGGAGTGAGAATCTTGCTAAAGAATCTCGAGGGCCTCCTACTACCTAGGTGTCATCATACGCCCTCGTGAACCTTGGGTTTATTTATACAAAACGATCGAGCATGTATTAAGTTCATTTTAAACTTAAAAATATATTTTAGCCAAGGTCCATTCATTTTAGGATGATCTTAATGTCATGAATGCAACATAATAGAAAATGTATGCATGGCACTACCTAATGCACATACATAAAACATAACATCAAGCATCATCATTCTTGGTGGCATAAAGTGGCAATAGTAACATTCATATGGGACAAAACTTAGTGACATAATCATAATCATGAAACTTCTCTTCCTCATGGGCCACCCTAAAAGACAATCGAATCGGGTGCTCTCTAGAACCTGTCACCCGTAACGTGTCATACATCTAGGTTATGAGCTCATACCTTAACTAGTCGTGACTAGTTCTTACTTACCACTTAACGATAAGCGTATCATAAATCATAAATCCCCACTATCTGAGTACGGGTTAGGGGGCAAAACTCTTAGGGGTGCTCAATGAACCGGTGTCACCTAAGAGTATAAAATGGTACCGATGTCACATGAGTTCTATGGAGGTGCTCGGCTGAACCGGTGTCATCCTAGAACCCATCTTAGTACCTTAATTTTCAAAATTTCTTTAGGTCCCCAAATTTGTCAGAAATTCGGCGGACCAACGGTCATTACACCGAATTTCCTTCCAAATTTGCTTTATGCCACATAAACATATAACCTCATAAATTCCTCATATGAATAACATCATCATCATTAGCATACTTCATGCATCATCATAAAACATCCAAACGCTTACCCTCACGGTAGCTTATGCTTTGACTCCTACGTCTTAATCTTGAAATATAGTTCTCTACATCCGTCGTTCATATTTTAAGCACCTAAGGCTCATAATTAAACATCGTTCATAATCCTCTCATTTTACTTTTAAATCTGAATAGCATAGGGTGGAAATCCTAACATGTGAATACGGGGTTCTAGAACTTACGTTTTAGACCCTTTCTTGGTTCCGTTTTCACCGAAGGCGCTATATATTAAATCTAAATCAATTATGAGGCATTCCTATGCTTAAGGACTAATTATTAATCATGTTTACCATGTTGTAAGGGTGCTGGACAGAATCCAGAAAATTAAATGTTCTAAGAGTTCTACATTTGCATTTTTACTTCGCTTTCTAGTTACTAGTTTCCCCATAGGTGCTAGAATTCAATTCTAACTCAAATGATACCAAGTTTTTCATGTCTAAACAATATAAATCTGATTATGTCTCCATTAAAACAGTTTGGAAAAGTTCCATAAACAAATGGGTCAAAACTATGTTAAATTCTAGCTTTACGGTATTTCTAGTTAGCTAGTTTCTTACCTATCATGCATAGGATCGCATCTACATCATCATATGATATTTTTACACATTCCAACACATCAAAACATCATCATACAGCATCACATTCATCACATCAGAACCAAAAACATTTAACTTAAATGAGAGAGTTAAATTGACATTTCTGGGTACATAAGTTAACTAGTTTCTCTTGGAATCAATCTAGAACTTCTAAAACTCTTTGCAAAACATCTTAATTCATCAAGAGGCTAAGTGAAGCCTTAGGTCAAAGACCAAAATATATTTCATTTCCTAAAGAGGATAAAATCACAACTTGTGATAACATAACCTTATAAAGATTTGTAAAGCTTTAAGGAAAACTTAAAACGTAGACTATTGGTCCTAGTAGCTAGATGAAAACTCATTGCAAGTCCATCATCACTACTTGGCCGAAATTATTCATTCAAGGAATACATTCACATATAACTTTAACTTGGAATGAAATGGGCAAGTCTTTGAGCTCTAGGTTCTCAAGTTACGACATAAACTAAACGTGCTCATGCTTTTCGTTTTTAATCTTGCTTACAAAGTAAAGTGATGACTTAAAATTAAATATGCAAGGCATAACTTAAACGTGCAAGCTCGAAAGTAAATATACGAGGCATAAACTTAAACGTGCAAAGCTTGAAGGTAAATATGCATGGTTCAATTCTTTATTTTAGTGCTCTTGGCCCAACAACAATCGACTTTAAGGCCGAAATAGATAGGCATTCGAGGAATTAATTAAGTGATAATGCAAGTTCAATTCTTTATTTTAGTGCTCTAGGCCCAACAACAATCGACTTTAAGGCCGAAATAGAAAGGCTTTGAGAATTAAATTAAGTGATGAGACAAGTTCCATTTTAATCTTTATGTTCTTAGGTGATAGCTTGAAAGTAACGATGCATTGCAAGAATGTAAATATGGATGTAAGCATAAAATAAATTATGCAAGTTCATTTTATCTTTCTAGAGCTCTTAACAAGACTTTAAAGGAATTTAAACCTCAACCCAAACTCATCAAACCGAGACAAAGTAAAAGTCTAGAGTTCTTAGAACTCAACATAACATATTTAGAAAATCAAACATTTTGCATGTAAGAGGAAAGGTAATGGCCGAAACTTCAAGGAAAGAAAAGAAATATTTGAAACTCTAGAGTCCATGATCTTGGTGATATATTAACACCAACATCATGAGACCTCATCATTGAGTTCATAGAGTCATTTTAAAACATCATCAAAGCTAAAGTTCTTAAGAGTTCAAGAAAAGAAAAACTAAAAACATTTTTGCTCAAGAACAAAGATCAAGCTCTAGAGTTTGTTTCAAGTGATGAACATCATCATGAAACTCTCATCATCAAGCTCTCATTCCTTTGTTCTCCAAGGCCTATGGCCGAAAAATGAAAAGGAAAAAGGAGGGAAATGAAGATCTAAAGAGAAACAAGAGAAACTATGAACATCAAGCTTGAAACAAGAACTTTAAAGAAAAGAATACATGAAAGAAAATCCCTACTTGGTGTGATGAACTTGAAGATGGAAGAAGAAGATGAAGAAGATGAAGAACTTGAGGAACTCCAAGAACTTGAAGAACACAAAACTTTGAGAGAAAAAGAAAAGCTTTGAGAGTTCCTAAACTTAGCAAATGATCTAAAAGTGGAAAGCTCCTCAAGGCATTCTATTTATAGAGGAATGAAACAAATGGTGGGTGTGAATGGGCTGATGAATTTTCGGCCAAGGGGTGCAGAATTGGAGGGTACCATGTCTTCCATGAGGTCAGATAATCTGTTCTTGAGGCATGGTGAGGTATGGCTTAAGGTATGGTCTGGTATGGCCTCAAGCATGGTTCTTTGAGTGAGAAAATAATTAAACATGTGGTCAATGGGGAGTGGGCTGTTCGGCCATGTTGCAGCCAAGGGGAGGATTAGTTTGCATTTTAATGGTGGTTTAGAGTTGTGATTTAGGTGTATCTTTGATTATGCTTAAGATTAGGAATTTGTAAGAAAGTGTTTAGGTAAGGTAAATGGGTAATTAAGGTGGTCTAGACATAATTAAGGAGTGGTCTTGCACCATTAGTGAGTTAAATCCTCAATTTAGAGTTTAAACAACTCTAGACACAATTCCTTGATTTAAGGAATTGGAAAGAGAAAACACTATTCAAGATTCCAAGACTAGGAATCTTGAGTTCTAAAAAGGGATTTAAGTTTAATCTAAGCAATTTTAGGTTCTAATTAACTTTAATAAATTATTTTGGCTCTAGATTACTTAGGAAATAAATTAATCTTCGCTAGAGCCTAATATTGCTTAGGTTTGCTTAATTACGTCATTAAGCTCAAAAACACTATTCTAGGGGCAAAATCGTAATTTTGCACTAAAACTGCCCGGGACCACCGGGACTTGAACAGAGGCCTCTAGACACATGAAAACATGTTTTTAAACCTCTGGGGAAAGTTCCGGGCTCAAACGGCACCTTTACCTGCGTAAAAACGCTATAGGGGTATTTTGGTCATTTTGACCTGAAATCCGCTGAAACGAAATTTTCGCTTCCGAAAGCATTCAAAGGCCATTCAATCCCCTTCAAACATTGAGTTGACCCTTCGAGGATGACCGAGTTGGTTACCCTCGAGTTCGAGTCAGGAAATGACCTCAGGGGCATTTTGGTTATTTCCCTCGGACAGAAAAATCGGGGTGTTACACCCCAAGCTTTCAATTAGCCAGAAGGGTCCATCTCAATTCGGACTCAACTTATCCTATATCGGATTTTTATCCACCCATCGAAGAACAAACTCTCCTTTTAGGAATTGTCGCTTCATCACCTTCTGGTTATAACACCGATCAATTTTTTCTTTAGTGGCCATGACCCTTATATGGGCCACCTTTCTTTCTTCTTCCAATAGATCCAAGCTAACCCATCTTTTAGCATCATTGAGATAGTTATCAAATCTCCTTCTTCAGAAGGTTAATATGCCGACCTCTACAGGTATCATGGCTTCCCCTGTGTAGGTTAATCATAACGGTGTTTCCTTGGTGGAGGATTATGGTGTGGTGTAGTAGGCCCATAACACACTGTGAAGCTCCTATGTCTATCTACTCAAGGTGTTTCTTGATCCCTTGAAGGATGACCTTCTTGGCAGATTCTACTTGACCATTACTTTAAGGGTGCTCTATCAATATAAAAACCTGCTTAATCCTTAGCCTTTCACAAAAGCTTTTAAATCCTTTATCTACAAACTGGGTCCCACTGTCTGTCATTATGGCATAAGGCAGGCCATACTGATAAATGATTTGCTTCCAAGTGAAATACTCCACCTTTCGAGCGATAATGGCTGACAGAGGCTCAGCTTCCATTTATTTGGTAAAGTAGTCAGTGGCCACAAAAAGAAACTTGCATTGACCAGTCACTTGGGGGAAAGGACCCAAAAGGTCCATACCTCATCTATAGAATGGTCACTGGGTTTTCGAGCTATGAAGTTGTAATATCCCCAAAATAGGTGTCTTTAAGAAGGTCAAGTTTAAGCTATGGAAGTGTTGGACAAAGCTTGAAAGAGATTTAAATGCTTTATATATATATATAACTTAAACAAATAATGTATCCTAAAAGGAGAAAATAAAACATAAATTTATAATGACTTTCATACATGAATGTTTTCATATGCTAATATTCAGTTATTATTTGAATTTGATATTTATTCTTTTTATGAAATATAATATTCAGTTTGTGATATCACATTTGATTTTTTTAAAAAATTTTGAAAATATTATCTTATCAAATCTGTTAGATCTAATATGTTTATAAGTACTATTGATATTTATATTTGTATCAGCATTATATATTATATATTTGTTGGAGTTATAAAAGATGAAATATACTATATTTCCCTTTTCAAGTATATTTTTAGAAATTAATTTTATTATAATTATTAAGGTTGTTAAGATTTATTTATATATCTATAATTTAAATTTATGGTATAAATATCAGTTAAGATTTGCATATATATATATATATATATATATATATATATATATATATATATATATATAAAGTATTAGTTTATATTGGTTCATTCCTTTTATTAGAGATTGTAATTATGCTATAAAGATTTGATTATTAATGTATATATATGGAATATTTGACAGATATTTCTTTTGTAGTAATGATGTTAGCATAAAGTATTTTATATTGTTAATAGATATAATTTTTCAAATAATTATAAAACAGTCAAATACTTTCAATAATATAAATATATAGAATTAAACGAATATATTAGAAAAATATACTTCTTTATATACATATTAGTTTCATAAAAAATTTGAATACAGATAAATGAATATTTAAAGATTTTGAAAATATTTGTCAATTAATCAAAATTATGAATATTATGATTTGGAAAATATTTTCTATTTGTCAATGAATTATAATGATATTTATTTAAAGATATTAGATATTATTTATATTTAATATGTATTATGCATATGATTTGTTATATATTATTTAAATAGAGAATTATTATATATTATTTAAGAAGTTATTAATGATTAAAATTATATATGAAATTTCTTGATCATGTAAATTATTATTATCATCATCATCATCATCATCATCATCATTAGAAAATAGAAAACATTAATATTGGAACATCATGGCTAGATTTGTTTGTTAGAAAAGACAAAAAGGGAAAAGTAAATAAGAAAATTTGAATGTGGAAGAATGCGTGATTTGTTAATTAATTTAAATTAAATTGTATATTTTGGCCATTGCTATATATGAGGTATTGTAACAAATGCGCATAGATGCGGAACTCTTTCTGTTTGAGGTTTAGAATTTTAGGGGAAAATGCACTTTATCCCCTTGAAGTTTAGCTCATATGAAATTTAGACCCTAAAATTTCAAAGTGTGCAACCCAATGCCTTGGAATTACCAGACCATGCAAAATGACCCTTTTGTTAGTGTGCTATCCAATTCTCATCGTTAAGTGTCATGTGCCCCTCACATGATCACTTTTATAGACAAAAATACCCTTACTGAAATTTAATTTCCTAACCCAGCTTCGTCCTTACCCAAGCAACATCGAAGCTCGGCCGGACGTGGCAATGGAGGTTGACCATGATTGGCATAGGATAGTAGGCGTTAAGATCGATCAGGAGGTAGCAGAGGTTGACCAGCATGTGTCAATGGTCGACCGAGGCGGTATAGATGAAAAAGAGCTTGGTCGGAAGGAGGTGGAGATTGGCAGACAGGAAATAGAGCTCGTCTTAGAGGAGGCAGAGGTTAATTGGCATGTGTCAAAGCTCGATCGATGTGACAGAGATGAAAAATGAGCTCGGCCACCACTGCCACCTCATGGTCGAGGTATATTTCCTCTCGACCGATCTCCACTTTCCCCAGGTTGAGCTCATTTTCATCTCTACTGCCTGGCCGACTATTGACACATGCTGGTCAACTTCTGCTTCCTCCAGAACAAGCTCTATTTCCTCTCGGCCAATCTCCGCGTCCTCCAGGCTGAGCTCCTTTTTATCTCTATCACCACAGCCGACCATTGACACATGTCAATCAACCTCTACCTCCTCTAAGACAAGTCTATTTCATCTTGGCTGATCTCCACCTCCTCCAGGTCGAGCTCCTTTTCATCTCTACTGCCCCGGCCGACCACTGACATGTGCTAGTCGACCTCTGCTACCTATTGGCCAATCTTGGAGTTGGGTTAGAAAATTAAATTTCAGTAAAGATATTTTTGTCCATAAAAGTGATCATGTGAGGGGCACATCACACTTAATGGTAATAATTAGATAACACACTAACAGAAGGGCTATTTTGCACAGTCTGGTAACTCCTGGTGGTTTGGTTGTACATTTTGGAATTTCATAGTCTAAATTGCACACGAGCTAAACTTTAGGGGGGTAAAGTGCATTTTACCTAAAATTTTATACCACTAGTATATATTTGGCACATTATAATATTCTTAAAAAATCTTTTAAGAACCCTAGTCGCTTAAGGATTTTTCCCTAAAGGGAAAAATGTGATTTCTTTCAACTTTCTCTAATTAATCTCTTCTTGTAAGTGCTATAATCCATATACTTATATGGGTTATGAGTTTGGCAAATCTTTAGGCTATTGTGGTATAGTTTTCTCTTCTCATTTAATTCCAAATCATTCCTGATTCTTGTCTATAATTTCATGGCAATTGAGAATGCCATTTCAGTTCCCTAGTATCATATAGGCAGTGGTCAGGCACTTCCAGCAACGAACGGTGAGTGGATAGTTGCTCATGGCTATATTTTAGCCATTAAAAGTATTTTATAATTGATTATTATCGCTATTGTTATGAAAGTCATATTTTGGAAAACTTATGGGACCATTGTTATTTACATGATTGTTAGAAAGTGTCACTAGTTCAAGTTATATTATATTTCAAGAATATATGATTTTATATGGAATGATATAAATCTTCTCATCAGAAAATAGGTATATAGTTATCATGATTTCACAGTTAAAAGTATTATTTAATGATGGTTTAATTAATTAGTCGGTCCCTATAATATCACCTAATTTTCAATTGGGTCCTTACATTTTAAAAGTTTTCAATTGAGTCCCTATATTGCATAAAAAAAATTTAATTAGGTTCCTAACTCTATAAGGTGTTACAAAACTCTATAAGGCGTTACAAAAAAGTTAACCTAAATGGAATATTTCTATAATATTCTTTAGCCACTATTTTATATTTAAAAAAAAACCCACCCCACCCATCGTCCCCTTCCCCTTCCCCTTCCCTACCACCATTATTCATTATTCATCATCACCATCATTTATCATCCATCATCATCCATTATCCATTAATATATCCATCACCCCTTCCCTTCTATCACTACCATGATTATTCATCATTAATCATCATCATCATCCATCAATGTATCCATCATCAGCAACAAGAAACAGAACAAAATTCAAAAGTATGCCAAAACAAATTTTCCATGCATAAACTCAATCCATATAGTTCGCAAGTTCAACAATAGTTCAGTATCAAGTTAGTTTTTCCAACCACAACCATTGCAAATCATCAAAAAACCAAACCATATCAGCAGAACCTAGCCAAACCTCGAAACCCAAAAATAAGAAAGATGAAGATAGAAACACAAAAATGAAAGGGAATGAAAGGGATAGGGGCCGCAGCTATTAGCCACCCACTGTCTCTGCCATCGCAGCTCCATCCTTCGTAGCTGTCAGCCACCACCGGTATGCTGCCACTTCCCTTCTCTCTCTACCTCCATGCTTCCTTCTCTCTCCACCATCATGTTGCCCTACCAGCACCATGGGCCTTGCGCCGCTGTCGTGTACTAGCTGTGGCTGACTGACCCAATATTGTGTGGTGGCCGGCTTCTTCCTCCTCTTCCCCTGCTTGTGTCGCCACCCCTGTTCCAACTATGCAGCCAACCATTTTGTTCATTTTCTACAATTTAGGGATTTACGCAACCACCCTATTCGTTCTTGACCCCTTTTTGTTCTTTTTTTTTCAAACTAAAATATGGTGGTGATTTTAGAGTAGAGAATTTATCATTAGTTGTATCAGTGCTCCAATTGGAATGAACAGCTAGGATTCATTTTTCTCAAATTTAAAACCGTAGTTAAAAAATATTCTGGTAATATTCCATTTAAGTTAACTTTTTTGTAACGTCTTATACAGTTAGGGATCTAATTAAAAAATTTTATGCAATATAGGAACCCAATTGAAAACTTTTAAAATGTAGGGATCCAATTGAAAATTGGGTGAAATTATAGGGACCGGCGGATTAATTAAACCTTTAATTATTAGATACAAGCAACAGGCAAGACATCATAGAGCAATTTATACGAATATAAGAAAATATTATTATTATTATTATTGTTATTTTTATTATTATTATTATCATCATTATCTATTTTGCACAATATGATCCAGCTAGCTACCATAAAACAATTAAGAAGATAAAATAGTTCATAACTACTTAGTAGTGATCATATGATTACTGGTCAAAATAGTATGGACAATTATATCATTATGCAAATTTTAATTATATATAGAGCCTAGCTTAATATTAGAACTTAGTTAAACAACTAGTACAATGCCCAATTAAAATAAGAAATAGTAATGCTTAGCATGATAAGATTTAGCCAGTTGATAGGGAGTAGCTAACAACTAAGTTATATGAATAGATTAGTACATACTCATTATGTATTATAGGAATAACAGCCAGAATAATAAGAATGACCTAAGTAACAATTAAAGTTTAATTAATAGTTATTAGGTAATATGATAGGACTCAGTCAGGTAATAGAAATTAATAATAGTTTTTGCAACCTCTATGATTAATTTATGAATTAATTATTAAAGTATAAGAAGTGTTCAGTATAGCAAGATTAGCTTCAGTTTTATGGGTATTATTTAACTATTATCAGTTTCTAAAATTAATTTACTTACATACCATGAAGGAACCTAACTTTTTAGAACTAATAAAATAGGTAAATAATAATTAGATGTTCATAGTTAAATCATTAATATTATTAACTTGACTGTTGATGTTACAAGTGGTTATTAAGCAGCATAGCATGAACAGTTCTATGACATGATGTTTGATATCTAAATTGTTATATCATAAGTAGCGAGTAGAATACAGGGAATAAGTTTTAGTATTTGAATTTATTGTTGATTCAGTTAACTTATATATGTTGAGATCAGTTTAGTAGAATTTCAATTTGTGTAGAAAAAGTCGTTAACTTTGGTATACGCCTGGCTGAGGCGGTGTATCAAGCAACCATGAAAATAGTCTTATGAGATGTTAACTTTAGTATGCCTAGCTGCCAAGGAAATTGTATACCAAGCGGCCATGGAGGTAGTCTTATAAGAAGTTAACCTTTGGTATGCTTAGTTTCCAAGGAGGTGGTATGCCAAGCGGCCATGGAGATAATCTTATGAGTTGTTAACCTTGGCATATCTAGCTGCCATGGAGGCGGTATGCCAAGCAGCTAAGGAGGCAGACTTTTATGATTCAAATATACCACAAGATACGGTCCTTAGAAGGACCAACCCCATAAGTAAATGTTTATGATACAAGTGAATACGTATTAAATATAAATTCAGTTTAAGTTAATTTCCTTTAAGTTGGATTTTATTTAGTTAAGACAGAAATTGAATTGAATGTCTATAAATATTATTACTATTTTATAATTATGGGTTAAATGCATTTTACCCCTTTTGATTTTAGGTCATGTGCAATTTAAACCCCGACTTTTCAAAACATGCATTACAACACCTTGAACTTTTCATTTTTTTTGCAAAAAACCCCTACTTTTCAAACAGTGCATTACGACACCTTAAACTTTTCAAACTGTGCGAAAAATCCCACCAAAAATTGAAGTCATAATAGGTGTCAAGTTGCACATAATAAAAAAATCAGGGGGTTAATTGCACATAGTATTCACGGACAAGGGGTCAGGTTACACAAATTAGAAATTTTAGGGGGGTTAAGTGCACATAAATCTTACCTTTATTAGTTGCTAAAATTATATTGGGAGATGTTTTGCACAGTTTGGAAAGTTCAAGGTGTCGCAATGCACATTTTAAAAAGTCAGGGGGTAAATTGCACATGACCTAAAATGGGGGTAAAATGCATTTATCCCTATAATTATTTGCATGTCCATGTTGTATGTATTATTATTATGTAGTTCCTTGTTATCTCATGTGAGCTATGGGTGACTATCTACTCACTGAGTTTTTGATGAACTCATCCCTCCTTTTTTCTTCCTCTTATAGTTTCAGTTGCAAATCCAGTTATCATTCAAACCTAGCCTTAGTAGCTTTGCAACTGTTCTAGTGGTGATCTTCACTCTGTAGTGAAGTTTGAATTAGGATCATGTTAGAATAGAGTGCTCTAGTAGTGTACAAATAGGGTCCTCGGACATCATTTAGCATGCATAATTATTTTAAGGTTGTTATTTTGTCATAATGATATGATATGTAATTTCTTCCAGGAACATGATTTAAGATTGTCTATTTCAGTTATGGATTTTGGAATGATTTGGAAGAATTAAATATTTATGTATTTTATTAATAGAGTTTTCAAGAAGTTTTGAGGAATTTATTTATTTATTTATTTTTATGATTTATTATGGGCATTAATTTAGTAATTTACTATGCATGATTATATGAAATTAACTCCAGAAGGCTTTCATAAGGGACAATATCCCTTATGTGCCAGTCATGATTTTTGAGTCGTGACAGGAGCTCTTCTGGTGGTGCAAGATGCATTAAAGGAAACCTTTGGCATTTGTCACACTCACAGACATACTTAGAACAATCAGCCTTGAGGATTGGCCAAAAATATTTTTCCCTAAGAACCTTGCCGGTCAAAGATCGGGCTCCTAGATGATGCCCACACACGCCCTCATGGACCTCAACCATTGCATATTGAGCTTGGTCGACAGTCAGGCATTTTAACAATGGAAGAGAAACCATGCTTGAACAATTGACCGTCAAGCAAACAATAGTAAGCAGCCGTTCTATAAAGCTTCCGGTCTCGTCATTGCCCGAGAGATATCCTATCTCAAGGCATCTCTTTAATGGGGTCATCCAAGAATCTGGCATTTTCGGGTCATTTAAGTGAGACAAAGCAGAAGGTTGGTCAATGGAGAAAACAGCCAATGGGCTAAAGGTCGGCTCATCTAGTGTTTCTTGGATTACCGACCGGTTATTTCCTGGTCACTGAGTACTATCCAATTTGGATAAGAGGTCTGCTCTAGAATTCTGCTCGCGAGGAATGTACACAATTGTAAACTTAGAGAAAGACTTCACTAAATCCTTTACCCGATCCAGGTACTATGCCAAGAGGCCATCCTTGGCTAGATAAATCACCTATGACCTGTGCCATTATATGTAAAAAACAAAAATACAAAATGGAGACACATACATGAAGGAAATAACCATATATTAGAGCAATACATAACCAAATAAGGATGATGGAATTTGAACGCACATCCACTGGCATGATACAATCACCAAAAATCTAAATTACTTAAATGAAAAATTGAATCACTTAAAAAGTAACTAGATAAGCAGGTTCAATTTGTTGACCCGAAAAAACAAAGAATTACTATTCTTTTCTACTCCCAGTCAATCTGATATTACTTATGAGATAGCTGATTAGTGACTATCTGAGAGTCACTTCTTGCCTCGATGTTGGAAGCTCCTACCTCTTTGCCTAGCAAAAGTCCTACCAGTAATGCCTCATACCCTGCTTAGTTATTGCTGGCCTTGAAACTGAATTTTTGAGACTGGTCAATAGCCAACACCTAGGATCCTTCCAGAAAGATATCAACTCCACTCCCTTAGAGGTTAGAGGCTCTGTCCATATATAGAATCAAAGCTTCATCAGCAGTCTCCTCCGGGGGCTTCTCGGTATTGCACCCTTCACTAACAAAGTCAGCTAAAAATTGGGATTTGATCAGTCCTCGGCTTTCGTAGATGATTCCATATTCTGACAACTGCACGGACCATGCTATCATCTACCCGGCCATGTTAGGCTTTGCTAACACCTGTTGGATTGGTTGGTTCATTTTCACAATTATTTGATGGCTCTGAAAGTAAGGCCTCAACCTTCTAGAAGAAATGATCAAAGCCAAGGCTAGCTACTCGATCTTCTGCTACTTTGTCTCCGGACCTTGTAGAACTTTGTTGACAAAATAGACAGATCTTTGCTCCTTCTCCTTTTCTCTGACTAAGGCAGGGCTCACAACTCTCTAAATCAGAAAGATAAAGCAATCAAGGCTCACCAAGTATGGGCTTAGTCAAAATAGGAGGGCTGGAAAGGAAAAGCTTTATATTTTGGAAGGCCGTCTCACATTCTTCATCCATAAAAATTTTTTGGCTTACTTTATGCAATAAAAAATAGGGTTGACCTAGAGATAAAGCGGGACAGGGCATTTATTTTCCTTAGTAGTTGCTGGACCTTTTTTATCATCAAAGAACTCTTCATATCTATTATCGCTCTACATTTTTCAGGGTTGACCTCAATTCCTCTCCTGGTGAGCACGTAATCCAAAAATTTCCCGCTTAAATCCTGAAAGTGCATTTGCTCGGGTTCAAACACAATTGTGCACCCTCAGTTGACTAAATGCTTCTTGGAGGTCGACATAATGGTTGCATGTGCTCAATGTTTTGGACACCATGTTATCAACATACACTTTAATATTCCACCCAATCTGTTGCCTCTAATAAGTCACCCGGCATTTTTCAGGCCAAAAGGCATTACTCGGTAACAATAAGTCGGCCTGTCTGTCATGAAAGCCATCTTTTCCTCATCATCGGGGTGCATTTGATCTGATTGTACCCAGAATATGCATCCATAAATCTCAGGAGCTCATAGCCTGCTATTGAGTCAATAAGCTTATCAATGATCGACAAAAGGTATGAGTCCTTGGGGCAGGCCCTTATTCTTCTTTTCCACCAACATAACATTAGACAACCATGTCCTGTACTGAATTTCTCTAATAAAACTAGGTTTTAACGATTTCTCTGTCTCTTCTTCACTATTCTCTTCGTTTCTTCAGACAAATTCCTCTTGTATTGAGCCACAGGCTTGTAACTCGGCGCTACCCGGCACTATTTGCAATGACTAGGAACCAAGCGAATAGGTCAGCATGATGCCAGAGCAGTTCAACAAGCTTTATTACTTTCAGATTTACTAGTAGATTAGATCATATCGTAACACAGCCTTTCTCACATATCTTGACCTTCTTTAATTCTCCTTCCAGCTGAGGTTTTGCTTCCTAGAAATCTCCACATGGATCCAACTCTATTAAATTCACATATGATCATGATAGAACATCATTTTTCTTTTTCCCAAGCAAAGACAGTGTTGGTCGGTCATTGTTTTGAATTAATAAATAGTCCATATAGCACTGCTAAGCCTATTTCTGATCAGCATGAATCATACTGACACTAGCCAAGAGAGGGAACTTCATGGTCAAATGGGGCGTGGAGACTATGGTCCCCAACCTGTTAATGGATGGTCTGCCAATTATGATGTTGTAGAGGCTCTGCTTATCAATGATGAAATATCTTACCGTTATGGTCTTGACTCCTCTAAAGATTGTAAGGAGCTCTACACAACCCTTAGGCATCACTTGCTCTCCAGTTAACCCCACAAGTCCTCCCTGAGGAGTTAAAACATTTTCCTTAGGTAGACCTAGTTTTGAAAAGGCATCAATGAAGATGATATCGGCTAAGCTTCCTTGGATAATCAAAACACGCTTTACTTTGAAATTGGTCACCACGACCCAAATTACCAGTGGATCGTTATGGTTAGGTTCTGCCTCCTAAAAGTCTTTCACCGAGAAAGTGATAGGAATGTCTAGGGTCTCTTGTCGGGCAAAAGGTTGCCCAATGTTCATTAAAGTTTGAAGCGACCAGAGGTGTTTTCTTTTGGTGGAGTCTGTGGCTCTACCCCTAATGAATCCCCCCGCAATTTTGTGGATCACTCCACATATTGTTGTTCCTGGCTATTGTTCTGGTGTATTTTCTTGGGATGGTCCCAGTTGATCAAGCTTGGCCTCAGAACGGTGTCTATCCATACCTGGATAGCGAGGGAAATATCTATCTAACCTTCCATCTGTAGCTAGAGTCTCCAAGAGATCTCTTAGTGAATAACACTCTTCAATTGTATGGCCATAGGCTCGGTGATAATCACATCGCTTTCTCTGGTCCATATAGTGGGATTGGTATCTTGATGGTTATGGGAGGGATACTAACTTGGCACTACAAACATCTTGCAGTATCACTTTCTTTAGGGCATTAAAGTGGGTATAGTTGGTATAAGCCAACAGTGGAAGGCAATTTTCAAGGTAACGCTTCTTGTTCAGTCGCTAGGGGCCGGGTTTTTGCAATGCCCCTCGCGAGGTTGTCATTGGGTTTGTTCCCTAGCTGTTGGTAGGGGTACTTGAGTGTTCCCCTTAGGATCATCCCTATTCCTCTTACTGTTTTTAGCTCTTTCCTCAGACCAGATGTACTCAATCGCCCTACTCTTTAACTCTTCTAACTGTGACTGGGTTGATGTCCAAGGATTCCGCAAATGGTTAGGGCATCAGTGCTTCTACAAATGCATACATTGCTATCTTCTAATCAAGATCCTTAATCTGGGCGGTTTATCTGTAGAATTGAGCCATGAAATGCTTTAAAGATTCTGCATCTCCTTGGACCAAACCATAAAGGCTCCCGATCATCTTCTGATTAACCTTGCTCGTCGTGAAGTGATTCAGAAAATGGTTGATTAACTTATTGAAATTGCAATATATTGTGGGGCAAGGGATGCAAACTACTACTGGGCGGCATCCTGCAAAATTGACTGGAAGGCCTTGCAGCATGAAGCATTAGAGTCCCCGCATACCAGCATCGCATTTTCAAAGGCATCCACATGGTTGTGCAGGTCTACTGTCTCGTCATAGGACCAGAGATGAGTTGGAAGATGGTAGAAGCATGGAACAGGTTCCATCATGATGAACTCAGTGAATGGGTGTCCTAGCTGGTAAGGGCTGGCTTCACCAGCCTTGAGTATTAGGTAGTTTAAACAGTTATGTGTGGGTGTTTCAACATGGGAGGTATAGCAGCTAGTTGAGTGAGTTGGGTGATAGGTCGCATGGTTAACATACAATGGTTGAGACTCTGAATGGTTCGGTGATGATGGAGGTCCTTCCGGGTGGCTGTTTGGGTGTTGGTTCATGTTAATTCGTTGCTGCATATCATGAAAGGTTTTCATGATCTGCTCGTCAAAGGGCTGTGGTATGTCATTGGGATTGGTTTCACGGCCGGTCTCGTCGTCAACCGGGTTGTTCCAGTTATGGCGATTGTGAGTACAGCATTACTTTTATTCCCCTTATTGCGCATATTGACCATCATTCTAGGCGGAAGGCGTGCAGTCTGGGGGTGTTTTCAAAGAAGTAGGACAAGTTTTACCTTTCTCCAGAGATGGCGCCAAAGATATTGTTTGTTTTCTTTATTTTGTTGGTTTTTCATTGGAGTAAGAAAAAAAAAGGCCCTTTTCTAATTCCATTTAACAGTAAACTCATGGATTAGGAAAAGTTTTATCCCAAATTGGGCTTCAATATTCTTTGGAATATATATTGTTTAAACTAGAGCTCGATCCATATCGCACTCAGTGGATGAATTGATAGTGATGAAAGCAGAGGTATTAGATATATTAATTATCCGATTCACCAAAAAAAAAAAAGAGAGACATATTCATTATCCAATTCAAAACATTGTACAGTTGGCCTAGTTTACGAGAACTACACCTTTTCTAGTAAAACGTGGGAACGTGGGAGAACATCCAAGGAAATACTGAAAAAAAAAAATTGTATAAGGTATATTCTCTCCTATATACCTGGTAGCCTATTGATATATAGAGATTCTTTGTCTCTCGCAAAGAGCCAAGATTCTCTTATTATTGTTAGTGCAGCTTTAATTTGATTTGCCCCTTAAGTGCGACTGCAAGCAAATCACTTGGTAGTCGGGTATATATGTTTCACAAGCTAGCTAGTTTAGTAGCGAGGAGGCAAAACCTGATCCAAACTTGCCCATTTATCAATAAACAGCCACGTGTTTGCTGTTTATGTTGTCGATATGTAGTGAATTCTTAAACCCTTTAGTTGATATTTCTTAATCGTGCCTTGGTTTGTTAAAGCACACGTTACTTATTTGATTGTTTTAAAAGATAGATCGACAACTGTGTGCAAACCACCCAGCAACCTTGTGCAGAGCGTAAACAACTCTCAAGGACTCAACCTAGCATCTGGATAGAATAAGACTCAGCCACCACTTAAACAAATTAAATTAAATTCCCAGTACCGTCATGTCCAAGTTGGAGTACTAGCGTATAATAGCATGTTTTCCAAATATCCAATAAGGGTAATAGTAGTGGTTTAAACTTCAATATTTAAACCATGTCGGCAATATTGGTTGGACGTGCTTAAATTCATATATAGATTGAACAACTATAATTGATTGACATTTTAGTGTTTTAAGTTATAGGGGATTTTTCCGGTATTCTATAAAATTTATAGATATCGGTATCAACTTATAGTTGAAAATTTGCACGTATCTCATTAACTATATTTATTAATATTTTAAATATTTATAATTAAATATTCTTGGATTCAAAATGGTATGGATACTCTTAGGGTACATAACAAAAATCTAATTTATATGATAGATTTTTTGTTTCAAAAGTTATTTACTCAATATCAGGCAATAGTAATAGTTAAATAAAATTCTTGAAAAGATTAGAAATAAAGTAGTTATATTTTTTTATAATAATTTATTGTAAAAAAATATTTTAATAATCATTTACTTAAATATATATCAAATTAAACACCACAAAATAGTATGAAACTTGATTTAGTAAGTTGTCTAATCTTTGAGTACTATAAGGCTGCATTTGGAGACTGTCTCAAAACAGTGGAGATAGAAATAGTAGAGATAGTAAAGATGAAGATATGAAAAAGAATGTCTATATATCATATTTGGTAGTAGAATATAAGAAATTAATGATAACTGTCTCTGCATTTTGTTTGGAAACAAAGAGAAAAAAACAAAAAATATATAATAAAGACATTATTTAACCCAGCTAGATCATTGCCACCATCTGTCGAACCACCACCATCTGTCGAACCACCACTGCCAATCGCTAGACCACTGTCGCTGCTGATCCACCCATGTTGGTGAGGACAAAAAAGGAAATATTAAATACATATAGGGATATTATTAAAAAAATACTAAATTTTCCTTTCCGTATCATGTCTCCACTGTCCTTCTATTTTAAAGATATGAAAATTTTCTGTATTTTGTGTCTTGGAACAGAAAAACTTTCTACATTTTGTACCTATCTCCACAACCAAATAGTTTTATGCCTTCATTGTCTCTGTATTTTTTGTTCTGGCATAGAAATCAAATGCTACCTAACTATTTGAACATAGTGGCGCTAGAAATCCTTTTTGCTATCCAAAGAATCATGTATAAATAAGTAAGGATCTTAGTTGGGTAAGTAATGTAGTAATTTTATGAGTTAATAGATAATTTAATAATTATAAAAATGTCATTATATGATCCGTTTAACTCTAAATATGACAATCATAATTGTGAATAATATATTAGGAAGTAAGAATTCTTAAAATGGTTGAAGATGGTATATCCATTGCCATCCTTAGAACAAAGATGAGAAGAACTCAAATCCATATTTCAAGTTATATGACTATTCCTATCTCATAAATGGTCAGATTATGAGTTGTAATTTCAAAGGGTCAAGGCAACTAGACACTATGTATAAAACACCAATTCAAAGTTAGGAGCATGGGTCTCTCTATGTGTAAAATAAGCTAATGAATTGAATCCTCATATAAGTAAAATAGTAAGATCATACATGCACAATTATCTATAACAATATTCACAATCAATAGTGCTTAATAATAGCTCATATGACACCACTCTTGGTCTTTATTAGTATTGGGTCAAGAATTCTATTCACATTTACCTATCCCCTTCCCCATCTCCTTCTTACCTCCACTGAGAGCTCCTTAAAACTTTAAAAATAATAATAATACTATCAATAGTTATCCCAAATTTTGGGTTTAAACAACAAACTTTGATTATTTTGACATTCAATTAATCTAATTCCAAAATTAAATATGATATTGATTTATACTAGTCCAAAAAATAAATCAACATTCTCTCATCTGAACAACATAAATCAAATTACAATAGAACAATACCTCAAATTAACGTGTACAACATGTGGCCATAATGCGATATCAAAATCGAGCTAGCACTCTCAACCCAATTGTAAAAAATGAGATAACAAACATCTAGACAATTCAAAAAACCATACTCAAGGAAGTATTGGCATCATAATTTTAACACTACTTTTCCTAGTGACCCAACAAAATGTGGTATATGGGTAATGGATTGCACAACAAAAATTGCACTCTTTCACCTTCTCTCATTAATGTTGGAATCTCAAATTTCAGAAACTAAGTCTCACAATGGTTAAAAATGGACTATGTGAACAGGATTCATAGACTCGTTACCTTGAGATTTTGAGTCAAAATGTGGTTTCTTGCCTACTGTTGTAGTTGTTGGATCCATAGGTGGAATCACTTATGCTGAAAGTCTTCTTGATAATGTAGAGATTGGATGTGTTCTATGAAGTGACAACTCCATAAGCGAAAACATTATAGGGTTCGTGTTAATATTATGGAATACTCGCAAGGGATTTTAGAAGACACTATTAGAAACACACAGATCATTGGCACCTGTTACTGACAGGTTTTTTGTCTATTGGTAATACCTATAGGTTTTGCAACTACTAATGGGATTTATGGCAACGAATTTGGAAAAACAAGAAGCAACATCCTGTTGATAACCTTGTCGACATTATGTGGTGCCAATTTCTACCACATGGCACACACTTATTCCCAATGGGTAAGATATAATTAATTCTCTTCAGTTAATAAGCTTGTCAGTAATGCGACAGCATTTCTAGCCACGTGGCATGTGTCTATTTCCAATTAGGTTATCAACATGCACCCTTTTTTTATTATTCTTGACAAGTGTTTCAAAGTCAGTAAATTTATATTTCACTTATATCTTGATGGGACGCCCTTTTGTAAATATTAATAATTCCTAATGGGCAATGGAAGTTAATGATAATAAAATATTATTCATATTAATATTATTGATGGATTAATCAATGGCTATTTGAGCTTCAGGACATTGATGCATGTCCCTTGGAATTCCGTATGCCTATTATTAATCCTTTTAGAATTGTAACGTAGTAGTGGAGTGGGGGCTTCTATGAAAATGCTGCGTTCCCTTCTTAAGGTGCCTATGAAGAATTTGAACTGGATTGTGGGGTACCTGCAAAGATTTCACTTAGGGTGTCCGTAAAAATTGAGGTAAAGTTATATCTTGAGATAGATTTGAGTACCTGATCAACTTATTATATACCTTTTAAATATGAGATCCAGGTCCCATCGCCACTTCCTCTTATTTCGAAGATTCTAGTAATGGGCTTGTACACGGGCTAGATCATGGGAATGTGGATTAGTGGTTGGTTAGCTCCCGGGTGCATGGCCTTGAGACAGGCTTCTGAAAGATTGGATCCCGGAAACCAGAAAGAACATGGCTTGGACCGTTTTACGACTTTCGTCTTTTAAATCTTGGGCTTGTTTCTCCAATGGGCAGATTGTGACTTTCTGGGCCTAATAGGGCCAACTGAGGTCTCGGCCCAATTATCAGGTTGTAACAGTGCCCCTAACTTAATATCTGAGTATAGATAGTCGGATGTCAAGTTTGAGGTTCTTTTTTAAGGAGATCGGATGAGTATGCTCGGATCTTGATTTTTGAATTTTGAATTTTGAATTTTCTGGAATCGCTATTCCCTGTGAAGGGATTCCGACTTGTTAGCTGAAAACTTGGAGTGGTAGGCAGGTTAGAAGGAGTATCTTAGGTGTTGCGAAAATTCTGCCATTCTTCTAATCCGAAGCTGAAATTCTGCCGCTCTTCTAATCTGATTTCTGTTAGATGTCACTTCCGAGGGTATCGTAACGACGCGTGGTGGGGAATGCATTTCCCGAGGTGATGTAATAAATGGGATCACTACAAATTCCCCAAGATGCCCCTAAATTTTGAACTAAGAGGACGCTTTTGCTCTTACTTGATTTCTTTTATTCCCGCGTCTCTTCCTTTCCCCTTGATTTTCTCCTAACTTATTCTTCTTTCTCCACAAGCTTTCAGATTTCTCTCTGGCATTGTGTGGTTTCCCAGCTACTACTTCCTTTAACATTGGCAAATTTTTATTCCTGCCTCTCTCCGGTAAGTTCTTCTTCCATTTCCATTTTATGATTCTTCTTCTTTTTTTTTGGCATGATGAGTCACTGTATTCTTCGCCACCCTTGCACACGCTACTATTTTGGTGGTGTTCTGTTTCCTTTCTTTTCTTTCGTACTTGGGTTGCCGCATGCCACCGCACGTGGAGGTTGTTCCTGGCGGCCCTTCGGTGGTTTTGGTCTTTTGGAGGGGCCGCCGCGGTGCTTTGCGGCTCACTGCTACTCCTTTCGCCAAGTGGTGTGGTGCTATTTTGATTGCCCTGGACTTAGGATGAGGAAAACTGCCATAGGTTGTGCTCTTTTTTCCTTTTAAATATACGGTCTTCAACCTCTGTGCTTAGACATGGTGGTTTCCCTGTTGTAGGTCATAGGAGAGCATGTAGTTAAGGTACCAAAGGTTCTCCGCCCTCCATCTTCTCTTGTTGGGGACTATCTTCATCATTTTTCCTCAAAAGTTCTTGGAATTCTTTCTTTGGTCGATGAAGAATATCTTTCCATGTTCAGGCGAAACACTCATCTTTTCCTGTCATCGGAGGATGAGCCAAGGTATTCTTTGGAGGCGGCGGGTTCTGATGAGAGAGTTTGCTTGCATCCGGGCAAAGACAACTTTCAATATGTGTGGATGTACGCCATCTTTTTTGAGAAGTTAGGTGTTTGCCTTCCTTTCTCTGACTTCTAGATGACTGCTCTTCGTGAAGTTAATGCTGCTCCCTCGCAGCTGCACTCTAATAGTTGGGCTATGATCCGAGGTTTTGAAATCATGTGTGATTGCCTCAGAGTCCCTCCTTTTCCTCGGGCCTTCCTTTACCTTTTCATCTTTACCAAGCCCTCCAATGGCTCTTGGATCTCTTTCTGAGGTCGTGTGAATAAGAAAGTCTTTGACTCTTTCGAAGAGTCCCTTCATCACTTTAAGGTGCAGGGGGTCCCTCACTATCAACCATTTTTTGTTGGTTGTCCTCTGGCTTTCGCGTTTCCTTATTTTTGAATAGTTCCCCCCAGATCTCCGAGGATAACAGACAATTCACTCAATGACTCTGAGCATGCCATTGTTGAATTCTTTATGGAGTCGTGGAGGTATAACCCCCTAAGTTTAAAAAATATTTTTCATTCTTCCTCGAAGGCCGTTGGGATTTACCTTGGTTTGTTCCTTGCTCTAGACATTTTCCCTTTAGTCTTATTTACTACTTTGGTTTTGATATTCCTGCTTTTTTCAGGTGAAATGGCCTCCCATTCTGGAGTGAGGGCTTTACGGTCAAAGGTTTTGAAGAGGAATGCGTCAAATTTGCACACGCTGTGTGAGTGTCAGAGCCTGGAAATTTCTAGTTCTTCCACCCCCTATTCCGAGGATGTTGAGCAATCGAGTTCCAAAAAACAGAGAGTGGAGGTTGTTGGTGTTACCACTTCTCCAGATAAAAGGATGTTTCCTCTAAGGAAAAGATCTACATCTTCCCCTGATGTGGAGATTCTGGATAAAGAGGCTGACAAGGGAGATCCGATTAGGATAAAAAGGAAAGAAATTGCTCTATTTTCTGATGATTTCCCTTTTTCTGCTTTTGTTGACGAGCATTTTTTCTCAAATGGAACCTATTGCCAGATGCCGGTCTCTGCCCTTGGCGTCCAATTTCAGTGGGGTTAATGTTTCCTTCTCCAAGCTGTGGCCCTTCTCCGACAGGGTAAGGATCTTGCTTTTGAACTAGCCAAGGCTAAGAAAGAGAGGGATGATCTGCATTCTGAGCTCAAGGGTGAAAAGGAGCATTTGGAGAATATCAAAGGAGTCTCTTGGTGAGTATATGAGTGACAATAAGGATCTTATATCTGGCACGGAGGCTGCCAAGAAAGAATTATACAAGCTTAAACTGAGTCAAGCAGCTTGGCTGAATGAGAAGGACTCCTTGGTTTCCACTGTGTCCAAACTTCAGACGGACAATAAGAATTTGCTGGGGAAGACGGGGGAACTAGCTACACAGATTTCCGAGCTCAAGGCAGAAGCTGAGAAAACTGTTGTTGACTAGGATAAGAGTTCCCAAGAGATTTTTGACAATACACTGGCCTAGGTGAAGGTATTATGCGTAGGTGTGGACTTCTCAGAGGTCGAGATGTTTCACATGGTTCAAGATGGTCAGATTGTTGACCTTCCCGATGACAAGCCTGGTCAAGAGTGACTTTGTTTTTACTTTTCCTAGTTCCGGCCCTGCATGGTCAATTTTTATGAAATTTTGCCCTTTGCGAGCTCTAATACTTGTATTTTGACTTGCTAATTATAGTGTAATGCTAGCCTCTATTAATTGTCATTTTATCAAGCTTATATTGCTTACGGTTTTATTATTTCTGAGTACCAACAATTTGCCCTGGTTTACGACCTCCGGTTTACGATATTTATGGCTTGGTTTGTATAGTTGTCATGGATTTTATACTCGACTAAGGGACCTGGTATTGCTTTTCCACAAGTTTAATATTTAAAACGAGTTTAAATGATCTATGGGACTATGACTCTGATTTAAGACCATGTACCTGGCTGGGAGATCTAGGATCATTTTTCCTTAGGTTTGCAATTTAAAAAAATTTAAAATTGACTACGTGGCTTTAGCTTCCAATTTTTGACAATTTGAACTCGGTTTCTTCACGCTTAGTTTTGCATTTACCATTATTCTCGTGATTAAGACCTCTCGAGTTTGGATAATTTTGGCCTCATTTTACTAATTTGGCTCTGATTTAATTTTTGCGTGATTTCAGCCTCCGCTTTGTTTTGCATGTTTAAAATTTGATGTGAAGTATATCCAATGCGTGGTTACGACCTCCGTTTTTTCCTGGGTGGTGCTCTGACAGTGTCTGGATGACCAATTGGAATTTCATTAATAATAAATCAAACCGAGTGGCTTTTTGTCCAACCCAGGCGTACGTTGATCTGGCTTCGTTAAAACCTTCTTGAAAAAACACTGCGGGAAAAAACCGAGGCAGGAAAGAGTACTAGAGTTCCATACGATTGGTACAATGTGATTTGTTAAACAAAAAATCTTCTGAGGTTGGTGGCATTCCACATCCTCGGAACTTCCTTTCCCTCCATTGTTAAGAGCTTATAAGCGCCTTGTCCTAGCACTTCCCCAATTCGGTAAGGGCATTCCCAGTTGACTGCTAGTTTTCCGTGTCCTGGGGGAGGTAGTCCGATGTTGGCTCGTCAGAGAACAAGGTCGCCCTAGTTGAAATGTCGGATCACCCCCTCGTTGTATCTTTTGGCTATCTTCCCTTTTAGCTCAAACGCCTGGAGGTGGGCTTCTTCTCGCACCCCTTCAATTAAGTCAAGCTCTTCCTTCCTTTAGGATATGTTCACCGGTTCCAAGTAGCAAAGGATTCACGGACTTGACTCTCAGACCTCTACCGGGATGACAACATCAGTTCCATAAACTAGTCTAAAGGGCGTCTCTTAGATGGATGAGTGGGGTGTGGTTCTGTGGGCCCACAAAACACTTCCGAGTTCGTCGGCCCACACTCCTTTGGCTTTGTCTAATCTCTTCTTGAGTCCCTGTAGGATCACCTTATTGGCTGCCTCAACCTGCCCATTTGCTTGGAGGTGTTCTACCAAGGTGAAGTGTTGTGAAATTTTTAGGTCCTCCAACAACTTCTTGAACTTCCAATTTGTAAATTGGGTACCATTATCCCTGATGATTGAATTCAAAAGTCCAAAACGGGTGATGATATTCTTCCATACAAACTTTTTGCACTATGCTGCTATTATCGTTGATAGGGGTTCCGCCTCTATCCACTTTGTGAAGTAATCGACAGCCACTATCAAAACTGTAACGGCCTGGGATCCCCGACATTGTGGATATTGTCTGTTTTGAGGCCTCATACCCCTCACGGGTTTGTTCTTGGTATGGCCTCGCGCCGCCCAAAACGCGTCCACAAGGGGAAGTATCCACACCCTTATAAGGCATGCTTCGTTCCTCTCCCTAGCCGATGTAGGACTACTCCATAGCCCTCATGGGAATCCACCCACCTTAGGGAGCCCAGCGTCCTCACTGGCACACCGACTCCAGGACCGACTTTGATATCATCTGTAACAGCCCGGGATCCCCGGCATTGTGGATATTGTCCGCTTTTAGGCCTTGTACCCCTCACAGGTTTGTTCTTAGTATGGCCTCGCACTGCCTAAAATGCGTCCACAAGGGGAGGTATCCATACCTTTATAAGGCATGCTTTGTTCCCCTCCCCAGCTGATGTGGGACTACTCCATATCCCTTGTGGGAATAAATGTGACACCCTAATATTTAACCAAACACGTCTAGGATGCATTTAAATTAATGATTAGTTATTACTCTTTTTTTCAGCTCTTACTTTTAAATTGTTAAAATACTTACAGAAAATACTGGTCAATTTTTTTTTTTGTTTGAAATTTCAAAATGAAAACGTGAGCCACATAACTTAAAAGAACTACATCATATGATACGCCCGGAGGCCGATAACGAACTAGACTCATCACAAGCATACATGAATTAAAGTAAATCTCAAACATAAGACGTCATCATGAAGGCATTCATAAATGACATCAGAGGTTCATGTTACATAAGTGCTTATCCTAATAGAGTTACGCCCACTAATAATGGTTGGGCTTGTACAATCATCTAAAGGCATAAAAGGAAATAACAGATACAACTAGTGGGGGTCTCGACACCCTCTATACTTAAACAGATGACCCCTAGAAGCAGGGGGCTATTGTCCTCGTGATAGGGTGCAGGCCCTTGATGAGATCCACGGTCGCCTCCTACTGCTGCTCACAAATGAAATCATTGTCCTCTGAAGACGTGATGGAAGAAAGAAAGAGGGGATGAGAATATTATAAAAAAAACTCAATGGGGAGTTCAACTCGTAACAAGTGTCATCATTTACGACCTTAGGAACCTCAGGTTTCTTTATAAAGTGGTGAGCATACATATGGTTCAATTATTAAGTTCCAAAAATTATTATCTGAGGCCCGTTCATTTTAGGATGCATCTTAATGCAAGAATGACATACCATGACCACATAATCTATGCCATAATTAAACAACATATAATAAAGAATACAGATTCTTCTAGCATGATCTTTTCCTCAATATTTCTTTTAGGTGACTTAAGGTTCTTATCTCTTTTTTCTTGGGGGCCACCCTATTATTCTCTCTTCTCGAGAGTTCTAGGTTATGAGCTCATACCTTACTAGTCATCACTAGCTTATGCTTATCTTCTCGACAAGTACGCTTATCCTCTCAATAAGCAAATTCTCGGCTTCATCTTAAAGTATGGGATAGGGGGCATAGGATCACCTTTTGCTGGGCTCGGACTATCACAAAAAGGTCACCCTTCTGGATCACCTCTACGTCGAACCCAGCTCGTTACGTAAGGATCATCTCTAAGTGGTTTATGTCACCTTAATCTTAGCATGTTATGTTGAGATGCAAGAGCACAAACTTATCATGTAATGTCACATGCTTTCATATAACTTCAATAGATGCGCCTTAAACATTCCAAGTGTAATCATAACATGTCACAACAATTCTTGCAATTGGTAGCCAAGTATGCAAACACAATCATCACATAAATTCTCATAACATCTCTTAAGGCAAGCACTTTCATTATCTCTTAATTGATTAAACCTCTAAATCGGGTAAACCCAACTTTCGTATTTATTTATTTATGCATCTAAGGGATCAATTCCAATGATTCTCATTAATTATTAACCTTAAGAACATCATGAAACCATGCTGGGCAAATTTGAACAAAAATGGAAATGTAACTATTTCTGTGTTCTAGAAGTTATGTTTTTTACCCTTTCTCATTACTGATTTTTCTTATGATACTAAAATTAATTCCTAAGTCAATTATGAGTGATCCCTATATATTTGATAACCCTCCTTTGCAGAGCTATAGGTTACTAAAACAGAATTTGTACTTTCTTTTTAAGGGTTTTGGAATCGCATTTTTGATCCTTTCTAAATACCAATTTTTCTCTAAGCACTAAAAAATAATTATTACACTAATTGCTAACAATTTTTTCATATTTGCACAATCTCAAACAGCGTTATATCATACCGAAACAGTTTGGATAGTGACCAAAAATAGAATTGTCAAAAGTTTCCATAAATACAATTTTACGGGTCTTTGGTTGCTAGTTCTTACCTAAGATGCCAAGGATGATTCCTACTATAATTGATAGTAATTTTCCCACATTTAAGCCACTCCAAACAATTTAAAACAAATCTGAAAATGCTATGGTAGAATCTAAAAATTAAATATTCCAAAGGCATGCAAAGTTGTAATATAAGGCATTTCCAGTAACTAGTCTTTCTAAAATTAATTCCTAGTTAAAGAACATTCTTAGAACCAACTTTTATTCCTTTCGAAAGATGGAAATATAACCTTTAGGACCTTAGTTGACAACTTGGAAAATAAATGTGAATGCACTTCCATTTCTCTAGTTTTAATGCCTAAGATTCCTATTTAGATTATTTACTCTAAAATACCGATCAACTTTAAGGTTAAAAAGGGTAAGTCTTGAACTGTAATTAGTTAGGTGATGACATAAACATAAACATGCTAATGCAAGCTTTCTTTTAATCTTTAAGATTTAGGTGATTACTTGAAAAATAAATATGAATGCATTTCTATTTCTTTCTTTTAGTGCTCAAGGTTCCTATTTAGAGTAACCACTCTAAATCACCGATCAACTTTAAGGTTGAAAGGGTTAAGCCTTGAACTTTTGGAAAATCAATTAGTGATATCAAAACCCTCATTATCAAGCTATGGTTTTTACACCATCCAACAACAACCAAATAAAAGAACAAAGAAAAGGGGAAAAGAAACTTAAAACCAAAAACGGCAAGGAAAAAGAGAAAGAACTCAACATAAAATCCCTACTAAAGAAAAGAGAGAGCTTGGTCTTCAAATGAGATGAGAAGAACAATTCCTCCTTGAAGCAACGAAGAGGTTTTGGCCAAGAGAAGAAAAAGAGAAATGAAGATGTGTCTTGGGATTGATCTTGGAAATAGAGAGGTTAGGTGTTTAAAGGAAGATTTATGGTGGTTGTGTGGTGGTTTAGGGTTGAGAGGTGGTGGTGAGTGGTGGTTCTTGGAAGAAATGAAGTAGAAGAGGAAGAAGAACTCTTTGAGAAACTAGAGAGAAACTTTGAGGATTCTTGAACCAAGATTGCAAGAAATGAACAAATGGTATTTGTGGTTTGCCTTGAGGTTGTATTTATAGAGAAATTTTAACATGTAAGGATGAAAAAATAAGGGAGTGTCATGGCTATCTAGAAGAACTTGGGGAGCAAGTTTTGATCTTAATGTGGGTTGGGTTGTGTATTAGAGGTAGATTTAATTAGGAAAATGGTTAGGAATGGGTAGTTAGGCATTTAGGTTGATAATCGTGTAATTAGAAATTTCAAGATCATGATTAAAGAGTTGTCATAAATATTTAAAAGAGTTAAGTTTGTTTTATTTGAATTAAACTCAATTATTTTGAATTTCAAAAACCAACACAATTCCCTAAATCATGGAATTGTACACTATTCACCTTTTTGACTTTAAGACCATTTGATTTTAGAAAGGGATTTAGCTTTCTCTAAGCAATCTTAAGCCTCAATTAACCTCAAATAATTATTTTGACTTAAGATTAATAATTAAAATTAATTAATCTTTAATTAGAGCCTAATATTGTTTAGGTTTTGTTAATCATGCAATTAAGCTCATTATGCCCTTAGTTAGGGGTAAAATGATAATTTTGACAAAAACTCCCCAAGACCTCCTGGGTTTATACCGACATCTTGCATTTCTTAGAAACAACATTCCAAACTTCTGAGTAAAGTCCAAGCCCAATCGGTAATTAATTCTGTATTAATTAGCTGCAAGGGTATTTTGGTAATTTTTTGCTTGGAAAACCAAAAACTGAGATTTTTACCTCTAACATCATGCACAACACAAATAATCTCCTTCAATCATAAAACTAACCTCTTGAGGTTATCCGGGACCGACTGTCCTCGATTCCCTGGTAGAAATGACCTCAAGGACATTTTGGTCATTTGTGCACAAGGAAAAATCAGGGGCGTTACAATCGACAGCCACTATCAAATACTTTACCTGTCCCGGAACAAGAGGAAATGGTCTTAGGAGGTCGATACCCCATCTGTCGAATGGCCAAGAAGCTGTGATTGCTGTCATTTCTTCTACAGGGGCTATGTGGAAGTGGGAGTGCTCCTGGTATTTTTGACAATATTTGACAAGCTCATTGGCATCCTTGGTTAAAGATGGCCAGAAGTACCCAGCTCGGAAGACTTTAAGAGTGAGTACACGTCCTCGGGGGTGGTTTCCTGCGATTCCCTCATGAATTTCCTGTAGGACATAGTCAGCTTGTTCCTTGCTCAACCATTTGAGTAGGGCCTGTTAAAGGCCTTTTCTGTACAGTCGTCCATCTACAATCGCGTAGTATGGGGCTTGGCGAGCTATTTTCCTTACTTCCATTAGGTCAGTTGGAAGGGTTCTGAGTTTAAGATATTCACGGATCCCTGCCACCCAACTTGAAATAGTTTCAATAGATACCACCTCAGATCCCTGCGATATGCTTGGTTGCTTAAGGGTCTCGAGTATGAGACTTTTATTGTTCCCTCCGAGCTTAGTGCTTGCCAGCTTGGATAAGATATCTACCCTGACATTTTCTTCTCTGGGTATGTGTTTGACTCCAACTTTATTAAACTTGGTGGACAATCCCCTCACTTTGCCCAAGTATAGCTTTAACATCGAATCACAGGCGGTGAAGGTTCCTTTGATTTGTGAGGTTATGATCTGGGAGTCACTGCAAACTTCTAGTTCTCTTATGCCCATATCTTTGGCCAGGTTTAGCCTAACAATGATGGCTTCATATTCAACCTGGTTATTGGATGTGGAGAAATCACAATTTACTGACATTTCGATCCGAGTTTCATCATTTCGTTCTAACATCACCCCGACTCCACTTTCTCGGAGGTTAGATGAGCCATCTACATATAAAATCCACTTCTCGAGGTGATGTATTTCATCATCTGTGAATTCCGTGATGAAATCTGCCAGTGCTTGGGCTTTCACAGCTGTTCTTGGTTCATACCGGATATCAAATTTTGAGAGCTCCATAGACCAACTAATCATCCGCCCAGCCAAATCCAGCTTCTGTAGGATCTGCCAGATTGGTTGGTCTGTTCTTACAAGGATGATGTGGGCTTGGAATTATTGTCGTAATCTTCGGGCTATGAGTATCAAACAGAAGGCGATTTTTTTGAGCTTTTGATATCTAAGCTCGGAACTGCATGGCTTTGCTCGTGAAGTACACTAGTTTTTGCTTCCCTTCTACCTCCTTGATGAGTACGGATCCTACTGTCGCGTCTCCTACGGATAAGTATATGACAAGCACTTCTCTTTTTTCTAGCTTCAAAAGAGTTGGTAGAGTGGCCAGGTATTGCTTGAAGCTTTGGAAAGCTTCTTCGCACTATGGTGTCCATTCAAAAGTTTTTCCTTTTTTGAGCAGATCAAACAAGGGTAGGGACTTCCGAGTTGAGAGGGAGAGGAAGCAGGACAACGATGCAAGCCTTCTGGTGCTATACTTCCTTTACGCAAGTAGCACTTTTCATTTCCATTAAAGCCCTGCATTTCTCTGGGTTAGCTTTGATTCCCCTGTGGGTGAGCATGAATCCCAAGAACTTTTTAGCATTTACCTCGAAGGCGCACTTAGCCAGGTTTAGCCTCATTTTGTGTGCACAGATACTCTGGAAGATTTCTTCCAAGTCCGAGATGAGCTCTCCTACTTTCCTTGTTTTTATCAGCATATCATCAATGTAAAATTCCATCTTCTTCCCCAGATGCTTGTCAAATATTCTGTTCATTAGTCTCCGATAGGTGCTTCTGGCATTTTTCAATCCGAAGGGCATCACCTTGTAGCAATAATTTGCTTTTGGTGTGATGAACGCTGTTTTTTCTTTGTCTCCCGGGTTCATAGGTATTTGGTTGTACCCTAAGTAGCCATCCATGAAGCTTAGAAAATGGAATTCGAAGGCTGAGTCCACTAAACTGTCTATGGTTGGAAGGGGATACTAATCCTTAGGGCAAGCTTTATTTAGATCCGTGTAGTCCACGCACATGTGAAGCTTTTCATTTGCCTTTGAGACTCTTACCACGTTTGAAAGCCAGGTGGGAAAAAAGACCTTCCTAATAAACCCAGCCTTGAGAAGATTGGATGTCTGTTCCATTACTGCTCTAGCCTTCTCTTCTGACATTCTTCTTCTTTTTTGTGCTATTGGCTTTGAGCCAGGATAGACGGAGAGATGGTGACTCATCATCTCTGGCTTATTCCTGGCATGTCTGCTGCTAACCATGTGAATAGGTTGACGTTCACTCTAAGGAATTTGATCAGCATTTCCTTTTCCTCTAGTGCTAAATTCTTGTTTATCCTGGTTATCCTAGCAGGATTCCCCCTAATTTGGACTTCCTCCAGCTCACCTCCGGGTTCTACCTGGCGTGCGTATTTTGACTACGCATGTCCAAATCAATCATCATTACGTCCTAAGGATCTTCTTCTTTATTTCCTTTCTTCCTGGATTCGACTTGTTAGCTAGCATTGTAGCATTGCCTCGCCACTGTTTGACTGCCCACAATTGTAATAACATTTCCTTCCTTAGACGAGAATTTCATCACCAAATGGGGTGTTGAAACTATCGCTCCGAGCTTATTGATTGTGGGCCATTAGATGATTGCATTGTTCGCTGACAGGCAATTCATGACTAAGAAACCTACAAGTACTGTTCTCGCTTTAGTTTGAGTTCCAACAATGACTTGGAGTGTAACAAAATTCTCCAGTTTGGCTGTAGCACCAAAGAAGCCAATTAACTCATCAAGTAAGATCGGAGATTGGAGTCCCTTAACCCCAGTTTTTCAAATCTTGGTTTGAACAGCAAATCTGCTAAACTTCCTTGGTCTACTAAAATCCTTTTGACTTCCATGCTCAACATTATCCCAGAGATCACTATTAGGTCATCGTGGCTTGGGATAATTCCTAGGTTGTCTTTCTCAGAAAATACTAGGTCGGGAGTTATCTTTTTCTGAGATTGCTTTTCTTCCAAAATGGTATCTACCCTCATGATTTTCTTCAGGGCTCTTTTCCACGCAAACTTTGAACATCCGCCTCCAGCGAATCCTCCTGCTATGATGTGTATGGTCTTGGTCACCAATTCACTTGGGTTGCATTCTTGATGCTCATCGTTCTCCTGTCTCCGTGATCTACTTCTGTTCTTATTTCTTTCTTTTGGTGATTGTCTTCTCCAAGGGCTTCTCTGTGTGGCTACATACTTTGCTAATTTTCCTGCCTTTATGAGTTCTTAAGTGTCTTAGAGATCTCTACATTCTTCTATTTTGTGTTTGAAGCTTCCGTGGAAATCACAGAATTCCGATTTGTTAGTGTTGGCTCATGGCCTAATGGGACGCAGTCTTTTGAGGCGCTCTATGCTCTATATCTCTTTGTAGACCTCGCTCAAGGACACGTTGAATGGGGTGTAGTCAGCGTACCTCCTTCGTGTCTGAGCTTCCTTTCTCGGGGGTTTCTCTTCTCTTCTCGAACTGGTCTTTCTTTCTTGACCGCACTCCCCTTCCGATTTGGCCAACATCACCTTTTCCATGTTAATGTACTTCTCTGCCCTTCTTAGCAGTTCTTCTATATTTCTAGGTTTTGTTTTTGATAACGATTGTGCAAAGGCTTCCAATCTTAGCCCCTGAATGACTGCTACCAAGGCTGTTTGTGGTTCCAACGTGGCTATTTCCAAGGTTGCCTTGTTGAATCGATCTACATAGCCTCAGAGGCTTTCATCCATTCCTTGTGTGAATCCCATGAGACTCATCACCGACTTGGGCCTGCTTCGACTGGCGGAGAACTGAGCCAGGAACTTATTAGCCAGGTCGGAAAACTAATTGATTGATCTCGAGGGGAGCATGTTGAACCATTTTAGTGTCGCCTTCTCCAGTGTGACTGGGAATGTTCTGCATTTTACTAGCTTCGGGGTCCCATCAGGGTACATTCGAGATCGGAATATATCTAGGTGTTTTTGGGGAGCCGTAGTACCATCATATAATCTGATAGCACTTGGAGGCTTGAAACCGGGAGGAAGGGCGTATCTCATAATATCTTCAGAAAAAGCAGAAGTTGCGTCCTCTTTTGATCTTTCGTGGTTCGCCTCGTCACATGTATTTCTCCATCGTCAGTTATTGCTTTCAAGGGATTGGGAACTCCCTTAATTACTTCGACCTTGAAATCTAGCCTCTGTATTATGGCCTTGGCGCTTTCTTTCGGTTTCTGCTTCTCTGTCATGTATTCTTTGAGGTGGGGGTGTTCCAATGGTGATCTCTATTACCAGAAGTTCTGCGCAGATGTTCATCGCCCTCTTGAGCTTTAAGGCGGACTTCCAGTCTCCTAGCCCTGTCTTCTTCCTGGTGCAACCTTACTTCTGGTTCCCGTGCTCTATCTCATTCCCGAGCAAGGTGGTCGCCATCTTCTCTTCTTCATTGGAGTTCATTCTCCAATGCCTGTACGGAATGGCCTGATCACGCATCATGTGAAACATGTTTGTAATCAGGGTGTCCGAGGGTGGAGCTTCTGCTCATGAAGCCCTGGACGCCCTAATGAGATCTTGGTGATGTACGTGCAACTCCGGTTGGAGCTGCGATTGAAGTGAAGGCAGGGTTGGGTGTTCAACAACAGGGATCTCTGGTCTTTGCACCACTGAGCTCACCCATGGTTGTGTTTCTGGGCAGCATCCATCGGTTTGAAATGTGGATTCGGAGGATGCGGTCCGCCTATCTTGCAGGAGTTGTGGGTGTCCAACATTGGCATCTTGGAGAATAGGCCTCCCTATGGTCTTAGTTCTAGCCATGCTTTTCCTGTTGTAAATGCGAAAGGAAGGAAGAGCAGCAATCCCTGTCCCCGACAATGGCGCCAATGTAACGTAGTAATGAAGTAGGAGGTTACTTGGGAGCAGGGGTTTCTACAAAAATGTTGCATTCCCTTCTTAGGGTGCCTATGATGAATTTGAATTAGATGGTGGGGTACTTACAAGGACTCCACCTAGGGTGTCAGTAAAAATCAAGGTAAAGGTATATCTTGAGATAGATTTGAGTACCTGATCAACTTATTGTGTACCCTTTAAATATGAGATCCAAGTCCCATCGCCACTTCCCCTTGTTTCGGAGATTCTAGTAATAGGTTTGTATAGGGCTAAGATTGTGGGAATGTGGATTGGTGGTTGGTTAGCTCTCACGGTGCTTGGCCCTGAGACAAGCTTCCGAAAGATTGGATCTCGGAAACCAGACAGAACATGGCTCAGGCCGTTTTACTGCTTCCGTCTTTTAAATCTTGGGCTTGTTTCTCCAATGGGTGGATTGTACCTTTCTGGGCCCAATAGGGCCAAATGAGGTCTCGGTCCAATTATCAGGTTGTAACAGGAATTAATTGAAAAACTAAAACTCATTATTTCATTTAATAGTCAACAATTAATAACCCATGTATATTTCGTGAAACAAGACCCTCTTCCCCTATTCCGCGATCTCTCGCTCTTTAACCCCTCTCTCTCTACCATGATTCTGCCACCAACCACCACCATTGGCCACCAACATAGCCTTCCTTTGTAAAAGCAAGACTATCATTGTTGTCTAGATACATTTCTGAGCATTCAAATTCATTTTTTTTCTTGGTTTTTTTTTATTTTTTGCTCAAAGTTTTAAGTTTTGGAATATTAGAGAGTAATTGTTGTTGCTATTTTGTTAATTTAGGAGAGTTATTGGGGCACCACTAAGATTTGAGATTGGTTGACATTTTGATCATTTGTTCTTTTGAAATATATTTGTGTTGTTTATATTCTTTTGTCAATTTTTATATTTTAATAATATTGAAAATTAAATGTGTTAGCTATTTTGTTAAACTAGTTTGAAGATTGGAGCATTGGTTGGGAGTAATATAGTGATTGAAAATTATGTGTTTACTATTTTTTCTGCTACTTATATTGGTAAGTACAGAAGGCTTATTTGATTATTTGTTAGTTGTATGTATGATAGAAAGTTATGACTTCTAAGTTAGAATTATATGAAAATGGGGTTGCTGGATTGCAAGGGAAGACATAGAGATCCTTCCTGTGTTTGTTGAAAATGTTTGTTTACGCATGGTTGCATATTATGAAATTGTAAGGGGGGTGGGGTGTTCTAGAATGATTTTTAATTAACATTAATTGAATTGTGTTTGAAATTTTTTAAATGTTTGTGAAATTGTGATTTAATGTCTCCAATTACTAAGTTAACTGCATATTCTATTCCGTTGTTATTTTAAATCATTTTAATTTATAATTATATAATTAAATAAATCAATCAATAAAATATGAATAACTGTAAAATTAATTATGTTATATAGACATACATACATACACACACACACACATATATATATATATGGGAATATATGAGAATAAAGTAAATAAATTTCTTGTTTTACTGATGGGTTATTCCCGTTGGTAAATATATAAATATTATTTTGTTATGTCTCTCCCATCAGAATCGAACTCGGTAATATTAATATTAAAATGTATTTTTTTCCAATATCCCATCAATGATTCTATTATTACGGGTCAGTAATATTAGAATCCTGACAACCCAAACATGACATTCTTTATATTATTACCATCTGCATTTAATTAATAAAGCTACCAGAAGATCAATTGGAAATCACTGATGGGTTCCTAACATGTCGGTAAAGCCCGCCATCCAATAGTCGTTGGTAAGATAATTGGTAAAATAACTACCAATGAGCGAAAAGTCAAAAGCCAGTGGTAACGTCGACAACTTGTATATTTTTCTGTAGCAAGATGAAAGGATAGAAAGACTTATTGTCTTGCCATTTTTTGTCAACAAGTGGTGAATTTCTCTGCGAGAAAATGTGAAAAAATGTGCTAATATACGTAAATTATGGTGATCTAAACATTGAATCTATTTGAAATATATTATTAATTATTTTATAACATTAACTAGCAATGTAATTATAATTTTAATTGTTTGCACCTCAGCCTTTATATATATTTGAAAAAGTGTCTACAACCTATATAGAAATAATATTTAACGGTTTCCTTAATTTTCTTTCACATTGTATTATTAAAATATATACACAAACTTTCAAATTACAGAGTAACACTCACTGCAAAGCTTTCCTCCTAATTATGTCGACAAAACTATCAGTCAAAGGGGAAAAAGGGAGAAAAAATAAAAAGACACCAAGCTTCAATCAGTAATCTTCTTTTTTTTTTTTCCACCTACATTACGGTATCAACTAGCTTCTCTTAAACTTAATCACGGGTGGCACTTTCTTCAACATCAGAATTTGCGTGTCATAAGGAGAGCATTGTTGATGGAACAACCGGCACATCGGTGCATATGCTTGGAAATATTCCACATTTTAGTAATAACTTTGTAAAAGTATTTTGTTTTTTCTGCTGTTTGTGTAAAAGACACTCGCGTTGAGGTTAGGGACAATTATACAACTGAACTCAATATTAAAAGACTTATGAGAATCAAAATTCCTCTTGCCTACTAGTTGTTATTTTATTAAGTTGTCTTTTTTTTTTCCTCCAAACGCTCAGATCTCTCTAGACGAGAGAGAAGTAGGTACACTTAAGACATTATAATAAAACACATTAACAAACGATCAATATATATATATATATATATGTGTGTGTGTGTGTGAATCAAGTAAGAGAAATTCAACCAATGCAACTGAAATATAATAAAAGATATATAAATATATCCATATGGTAAACTAGAATGCAAATAAACTATATTATATCATCAATATTAACATAATCAATACAAAATAACATTGTTCATGATCAATAAAAGTAAAAAGATTGCAGTAAGATTTTGAAAATTAAACATGTTAAATATGATATTTGAGTTTTTCAATAATTTAGATGAAATATGATAATATACAGACACAACTATTAAAAAGTGTAATTGTAAATTATTGACAAGTTTGTGTAGAATGTAATAAAAGAACCACCGCTGAAGCACTCACACCCCCATGCTCATCCTTTAAGAGTCCCATGGAAAATTTGGGGTCACTTACTAGAGAGGAAGAAACAGAGAGAAAGAAGAGTAAGAGGGTGCGCAACAATGCATAAAATGAAGACATCCTGCAGCTCCTATATAAGCTTAGAAGCTCCAAACCACCGCAACAAGTCACTCCTGCACAGCCGGTCTCTTTAGAAGTCCGACATCGTACCCTTATTTGAAAGGTAGCCAATTCCTTTTCTTATAAAATGAGATGAGGCGTCCAGCAAAACAGTTCGAGTCCGTGTGCATGTCATGCGGATGGAATAGGAAGTGGGTGGATGTAAGTGGGCCACCTGTCCATACAGTTGAATTTTGTTTATTTTGGGGGGGGGGGGGGTTAAAAATTTTGCTAAAAAAGATGAACCGTTAGACCTGAGGGGTTTAACTCTCCTGCTTTTGTGACCGAACCAGATTGGTATCCAATTCCTAGTTAAACCGATTAAACCAATAGATTCAGTTCAATTTTCTCTTCCTTGATATTAATAAGTAACAATATATTAAGAGACAGGAACCAAAAGACATTACAGAAACAGGTATAGAAATAAAATTAAGAGAATGCATAGGGTTCTCACTTAAATTTTGGATATTACGAAACCTTTCTGGATATCAAAGACCGAAGACCAATGTTTAAATTTTATTATATTTTAAATCATATAATAAAGATTAAAAAATATTTTTCTCCAAATTTTTATCGTTCTAAAGTTTGGAGAGTGTGACACTCAATGTACCAGCAAGATGGAGGTCAATTGTTCAGATCCAAAAATCAGCCTCTTCACATAGCAAGGATAAGATTATGTATATTTAGCCTTCCCAGATTCTACCAGGTGGGAGTCCCGTACATTGGACCGCCCTCTTTTATAAAATGGGATGATTATTGAATTTTTTTTTTTTGTGATTTATATTTTTCCAACAGGGATTTAATATATAAGTTACCTCACTACATATTCAAACACTTCATTGAACTGTACTCTCAGAAGAAATAATGAAGTTCTAGACTTGTAGATATATGGAGATTTCATCCGTCTGAAGCTTCCTCCATTAAATCGTTTTGTGGGGCAGTGGTTAATGTGCTTGCTAAGAATGTGGTTGGTTCCCTTCTACGACTATTGTGTGGAAAGGGGCTGCATCCCAGTGGGCTGAGATTTTAACACGGTTTGTCCTCGGGGGTAAATTGAACAGGGATAAATTGAATACACTGAAAATCATTCCCCCACCTGCTGCGGTTTGCCCTTCCCACTGTGAGGAGGTTAAGAACATCTCGCATTTCCTTTTTAACAGCCAGATGTCTTAGGAATTTTGGACTGATTTCTTGTGGTGGTGGGAGTTTGTTTGGTGCTACACAAGTAAGCCTATTTATTTTTTCCGCACATGGATGGAATTAAATTGAGAGGATTTGAGAAGAAAATGTGGCTATCGATCTATTATGTGATAGTTTGGTTATTATGGAACGTAAGGAACATGATCGTGTTTGAAGGACTGAAACAAAATTGGGACCAAGGAAAAAGACAAGTGAAAGTGAGATGGGGCTATTGGCTCAAGGCATGGTTAAGCAATAAGGAGGCCACGATCATTGAGTTAGCCATGAGAAAACAGAGATGGTCAGTTAACCAATTTGTCTTCTGATATGCTATGTTGATGTCAGTGTTTAGGGAAGTAGCGGCAGTGTGGTTTTGAAGTGTTTATGGCCTATCTCATATATATCCGATGCAGATAACATGTACTTCATATCCCACTCCACCCACCGAGAAATATATATATCCCATATCAAAGGAAATCAGCAAGCATCCATCAAGATTCTTGCTGCAGAGAATGAAGTTCCTCCAATTGTTTGCTCAACAAAGCTGACAACAATTACCCGTTGTTCTCCAACTCACCAAAAGCTATAAAGTGACCCAAGCATCGATAGGCACACCAATACATTCCCCCTGAGCTCTGCTGGTTTGGTATACCTCTTCAGGTTGCTAAGCTCTCACTTCTTCAAAGAAATCACGCGTCACTGAAGGCCCGACACTATCAATGGATGGGAATTTGTTCCCTAATGTATCTTCAACATCTTTAATGATAATTGGCCGGATGGTCTCGCCCACTTAGCTTATTGCCAATTCTTTTATAAGGGCAGTATCAGCATCCCCATACACCACTCTTGTCCCTTCGTAACCCTCTCCATCTTCAGACAACACATAGTCCTTGATGAACAATGTGGAACCAGCAGTTGCTGACCAAAGCCATTGGCCAATAACTCAACCTTTCAAACCATTGTCGGCTGACTTACTTCAACCCATACAAAGATTTGAGCAGCGTGCAAACTTCATTCGTGCCTAGAGAGGGGAAACAAGTGGAGAAGACATATAGACATCTTCATGGAGTCATCATGAAGAAACGCGTTGTTTACATTCATTTGGTGAAGGTACTAGCCCTGAATGGGATGCCAATGCTAAGAGAGTCTAAATGGTAGTGATATTGGCAACAAGTGAAAAGGTATCAAAGTAATTGATTCCTTCAACTTGATTGTAGCCTTTGGCAACTAAGCTAGCTTTGTGTCATTCAATAGAACCATCAGACTTCCTTTTAATTTTATAGATCCATTTGTTCCCAATTGGTACCACATTACGAGGAAGCTCAACCATTGTTGAGGTCTTGTTTTGCTCAAGGGCTAACATTTCAGCATGCCTAGCCTTTCTCCAGCAGTCAAATTGGTTAGCCTCAACATATACTGAGCGTTTAGAATCAGTGTTTAGGGAAAAACAGAAGTGTTTATGTACAGAAGAAAGTCTATTGTATGACAAGTAATGAGAAGAGGGATAAAGTGAACCTGTGATGGACTCAACAAATGAGGAAGGATGATCTCCAGAGGATGAAACATTGCAAGTGGTGAGCAAAATGGTTGCATCGACAATCTTCCAGATGGGAAGGAGGTTTGGAGAAACGAGTAGAGACTTTAGTAGGGTAGTGTTCTGGCTTGTGGCTGGATGTGTAGGGGATGTGTGTGGATCAATGCCAGAAGTGTGTGGGCTAATAATGAATGGCTCAGGAAAGGTAAGAGGTTGGTTGGAGGGAGGAATTGGAGTTTGGACATCTGCCAGTTTGCTGACAGGAGAACTAGCATATGGTAAGATGTGCTCATAAAACAAAACATTTCTAGAGATAGCAATTTCATTATTATGCATGTTAAGCGTGACAAAACCTGACACCCGATTTGTAACCCAAAAAGACTGACTTCTTAGCTCTCAAACCAAATTTATGTCTACCAGCATGCAAAGTGGAAACATAACATAAACAATCAAACAACTTGAAGTCTTTTAAATCTGGTGGGGACCTGTATAGCAATTCAAAAGGGGATATGTTCTACAGCAAAGGAGTATCAGATTGATGAAGAAGGTAGCGTGTTTTACAGCATAACACCGAAAATGGTTAGGGAGTTTTGATTGAAATAGGGAAGTCCTAGCTACATTGAGTATGTGTTGATGTTTTCATTTCACCCTTGGATTTTGTTGGAGAGTTTCCCTCCATCTTGTTTGATGAAGGATTCCTTTGGAATTATAAAACTGAGGTAGCAAAAAATTCACTACCATTATTGGTTCTAAGTATTTTAATCGTAGATTGAAATTGTGTTGCCACATCCTAAACAAATCCTTAAATGTAATATGAAACTGCAGCCTTATTTTTAAGAATATCCACGTGTACCTACACAAATTGGAGAAAGGCCGATAGTTCTCAATCTCTTCCTATAAAGCTTTCAATTCAGTGAAAGATCGTGTTACAATAGATGTAGCTTGTTTTAAGCCATAGAGCTCTTGACATGGCTCCAAAATTCTCATCATATCTCCAACATAAAACCACTCCTTCAAATCTTTCCACACTTCAGTTGAATTCTTAATGGGATCTACACTTCAAATTATGGAAGGACAAATAGAATGCATTAACTAAGAGTGTACCATGTTATTGCACTCTCCCAAGCTCCACTGAGAGCATCAAAGTCAATTGGCTTAGGAATGATTCCATTGACAAACCGATACTTGTTCTTTGATACTAGAGCTCGCTTCATCGATCTATCCCGAACATGATAGTTTGAACCGATCAAAGTTTCTTTAACAAGAATTTGCGGAGGACTTTTGCTCGCATGAAGAAAATATGGATTTTCAGCCTTCTACCAGAGATCATCATTCTCCACAGTTTCTGTGATCATTGCATTATTGTTCAAACCTTTATTCTGATTCCGACCTCACGCCATGGAAGCATGGCAGAGCGAGAGCTCTGATACCATCAAAGGAAATGAAACTCGGAAAGAAAAGGAGAGAGAGAAGAGAAAAACGAAGTGAGTTAAGTGTGAATTATGATTCTTATTATGGAGTATAGGAATGTTTCCTATTTATACAATGAGATCAAATTAGACTATTCTGTTACTCGATGCACACACAGTACTTAAAGCCTAACCGCCTTACTCATTGTCATAACTAATAACAACTCATTTTCCCGCGCTCCTTGATTGAGCAAAGGGGGGAAAGCAAACATGAGTGTGGGTTGTAGCTTCCAAGTCCCCGATGAGCTCTGTTGAAAAGAAACTTGATAGGAAAACTTCCCACCATCACCTAGAGTATAAAAACTAGGGTATGCAAAACTTAGAACCTAGATTAACTTTCACAAAGCTTTTCCAAATTTGACTAAACAGAAGAAAGTAGAACAACTCTAAACAAAAGTAAGATAAGAGCAGTAGAAGATATTATTTTGGGTATAAGAACTCAAGTGATAAAGGTGATTTATTGTGACAGTAAGAGGAATTAATATTGACCGTTAGATCTTACATGAATGATCAAAGCCATAATAATAACTTAAATTAATAGTAGAAGCTTTATAAAATGACAATAATAATAATAATAATAATAGTAAGATAAAAGAATGAATAAAAAACAAGCTTTATAAAATCATAAACAATCTTTAAAATGAAAAGAGAAAGATCACCGTAAAGAAAAGAAAAAATTAATAAAGGGAAGGCACTGCAGGAAGGCTAGCAAGTTCCTGTTTCACAATAACATTTCAAAGTAGGAGATCAAAGCATTCTTCCCTCTGCTTATACTTTCATCTTGCAAAAATGTTCTTCGTCTTCAAATAAATAAAATATTTGCACCTGTGTTTGGGATTCACATTTGTTTAAACCAAAATATTGTTTTCAGAATCAATATATGACAGATAGTTAAAGTGAGGTGTAGAATTGAAATTTAACAAAGGAATGCATAACAGAGCTCATTCCACAAATTTAACAAGCACAGAAATTTCAACATGCAAGCTATTGGTAGTCAACCCCAAATTTGAGTGAATAAATTTCAGAAATAATATAAGATAGGTAGTCCAAGTACGGTGTAGAATTGAAATTTAACCAAGGAATCCATTTCAGAGCTCATTTCACAAATTTAAATAGCACATAAATTTCAAGATGCAAACTTTTAGAAGTCACCCACAGGTCCAAAGATCAAAACCTATAATGACTCATCTCAATCAGTTTGACTAGTCCATACCGTCATCAAGAAACTTATTTGATTTGTTCTTAGTTCTTAGAGCAAGAAAAATTATAAATTTCTGATTAAACTAATTTAAGAGTAGATGTACTTTTAAGATAGCTCTCTACAGGAAAAAAAAAAAAGGGAAAAAAGGGTTAGCATTTCTAACAGGCAAATTCTAAGTTGACGCAGAAGCACATATTAACTTGAAAAGTTATAAAATATTATCTCTAAACAGTCCTATGTCTTAACTTAACAATGCCACAAATTGTTAACCAAACGGATGAGCGTAGGAAAATATATAAATTTATAAGCAAAAGCTGTCAGGACGTGGTTTACCACAATAGTGCAGCAAAGTTGATTTCAAACTGTGACTACATGGATGTGTTGAAAAAATATGGAATTTTTTTTTATAATAGCCCTGTATCTTAGCCTTCAAAAGCCACTAACCCCATGATAAACTGATGTGTGTGGAGGGTTTTGAAAGTAAATGCATAAGTAGTTTGGAACAAAATTTCAGCAGAGGCGCAGTCACATTACATAATAACTGGTGTGACTTGAATAACCTGAAAAATTCTGAAATATGGCAAAATAATAATTGTGTTCTATCTTTGAAATGCCACAGAAATCACCTTAAGTGGATGCGAATGGTAAGAGTTATAAAATATAGCTGATAGTATGCTTAGAGTAAGAAAAGTGGAGGGAATGAAGAGGAGTCCTGAGGTGCATAACTGTTTTGTTGAGCTGGCAGAGAACGAAGATCATGAGATCTTAGAAGATAGCCATATAGGTGTGTGCATGGGGAGTGTATAGGGTAGGAAAGCCTCACCAAGTGCTCAGACCTTGTCTCTTTTCTATTTTGTTCATTAATATCATCGCTGGACTGATACCCCACCAGTAGCAGCTCCAGCAATGATAACACAATATTTTACTTCATTTACTTGCATTTAAATATCAGTAGCTATCAGCTTGCTCCCTACATCATCATTCCATGAGTAGTTTAATTATCCGCAGGATTCTCAAATATCCCAGGATTTATTTTCTTTAGATTTTATAAACTTTGAAGATGGGAAAACTTTGAGAACAAGAAACCTTCATGTCAGAGGCCCTATCCAACCCTCCCATTTTGGGGTACAGAAGAGAAGATGTGGACTTCTGGATTCTTCTTCTGTTCACTCATATAAATCTTATTTCAAAATCTCAAGCACTCTCAAGTAGGGTGAAGACCTTCCAAGTCCTCTTTGGAAGTCTATACTCATTCTATTGTGATATTCTTCATTTGCAATGTTGTTCTTACCAATGCTGTAACTTTGAAGTTTGTAGACCTCACAAAGCACTCTCGCTTAATGTCTACATCAAGTGTTTCTAAATCTGAGATTAGTAGCCACAAATTTTGTGAACGCCCTCCTGCCAGCGTTTTCAGTGTGGACAATTGAACTTATTTGGTGAATCTTAGGCTTATCTTGCCAGTTGGAAGCATATTTTTCTATTTAATATCAAGGTTAACGAGAAGAAAGAACAGCAAGGTTCTATGACATTATGCTGTCATGTGGAATGGAGATGAAACTTATTATCTTTGTGTTGATTTATTTGGGATTTCTAATTGGGGTTAACAACTTAGTAATTGGAAATTCTGGGCATAGTCATCATGTTTTGGTAAAGCTGCAGTATAATTAGCATTGAAGTGGCTTGGAGAAGGCAGTATGCCCTGTCCAAATACAACTTAAATTGAAATAAAACTTGATTCAATTCATATTTTGCATAGCTTCAGTTTTCAAGTTCCTTAATCACAATGCAAGATCAAAAAGTCCACTATTGACATGAATAAACTGATATTGAGCCACACACTATGTTACATCTATTGCTTTCAACATACATGGCACCATTGCATCCATTAGATAATTCTATCATGAATCAAAAGAGAATAAAAAGATAAATGAACAATTGCATTACAAATCAAAGAAAGCCACGGAAATTTTGATGATAGAAGTTACAAGCACCAATGCTCATAACCAGTTTACATACTATTCGACTTTGAATCTCTTTTTTCCCAGTTGGACAATGCATTAAAGCAACATAAAACAGCAATCAAACTACCTTTCCCATCGTTTACAACAAATCATGTATAATGTTACTAACCTCCTTTCAATTCAAGGCCTGGACGTTGGACCACTTGAACCTCCCCCACTGTCAATTGAGGCACCATTGTCGTTGTCCAAGGCAACATGAACTGCCCTTGCTGCAGCTATGGCCGAATCCGCCCTCTTAACAATTTTCTGAAGCTCCAAAACCTTCTCTGACAACAATGCAACATTTGAGTTGGTAGACTGAACCAGCTGGTTTGCAGTTTCTAGAGCAGTGCATAGCTGAATAAACCCCAAAAAATTAACCAAAAAAATTGAGATAATAACAGCAATAATAAAATTTTGATATTCTACCGTGCAAAATGTGTATAAGTTTTCATTTAATCATACATTGTCATAACATAAAAAGATGCCGACTCCAATAATAATTATCTTAAGAATCACATATACGATAGTGACATATAACATATAATTGATATAAAATTTTTAGCCAAAAGTATGCCAAAGTTAAATTCATAATAATATAGTTCAATTTACATAACATAATATGACATGAAAAAGTTTGTTTTGTTTATAACAGATTCAGAAGCAGAGCACAATGCACTCCAATTACCTTCAAGGTGAGAGAAGTCCAAGAGTGGTCGGTGCCAGCAAGTGCCGAATTCAAGTGCTCGTAGTTTTCCTGAAACGACACGAAACCAGCAAAAACGGCGTTACAGTTTTGACGGAGAACCGGAAAAAAAAATAAAAAACGGGAATTGGAAATGAGCAACTGAGTGGGAGCGATGGATATAGTGAATTAATGTGAAACGACGACGGTGTATGCTGAAACGGCGAGAGTAGAACCTGGAAGAGTTTGGTGAGGTCAGTAACTGGAGAGGCGTGGTCGATATCTGAAACTGAAGAGGGAGAAGGAGAGGAAGGAGTTTCACGGCGGCGAGATTCCGCCGCCGCGTCTCCCTCTTCACCGACGTCGCTAAGGAGATCTCCGATGCAAAGTAGGGGCCCGCCGATTCCTCTCATTTTTTCCTTTTATTCCCAGATTGATTCCTTCATGCCCTGTGCTTATTTATTCTACAATCTTTTGCCATATGGATATTGATTATTCAATACTTCAAAATGTGTCAAAACTACTCGTTGGGGCCGTGTGAGGTGTTAATAAAAAAAAAATAGCTTGCTAACTTTCATAAAAAATAAAGGGGCAAATGCATTTATCTCGATATTCCATTCTATTAGTTTTGAAAAATCTACACTTCATTCTATTTTATTAAGAGTATGTTTGGTGCATTTTATTTTATAATTTATTTTTTTATAAATTATATATTAAATAATAAAATTAATTATAAAATAAATGATAAATCTAATTTCTATACACTTGTAGCATAAAATAAAATATTGATAGATAATTTTTATCGAATTTGACATGTATTTGAACTTTTATCGGTTCAAGGTCAAAATTATTTTATATTGTCAGTTTATAGAAACTAAATTCATAAATAATATTAAGAATTATATAACAATAATTATTTTAATTAAAAATTAATAATAAGCATTTATATTGATTGATTTTTTTATTTACATTTGATTGATTTATTTTACAATTATTATTTTAATGAATTTAATTTTGATATACTAATAGTATAAATGAGTTATATAATGTATTCAAGCAAATATTGTCTCATAGCTAATGTGATTTACTCCTATATTCATTGCTTAAAAAGTTATTTAAATGAAATGATTAATTAGATAATAATGTAAAAAAATTTACATTATCAATGTATTAAAATTAAATTCATAAAAATAATAATTGTAAAAGAAATCAAGGGAATAGTAATTTAAAAAAGTGTTAAATCATATTAAGTAACTACCTATTATGATAACTACCAACCATAATTTGACAATTTATTGAATTTATATTAGTGTATAGTGTAAAATCAGATTTTACACTTTAAACTAATAAAAGTAAAAAATGATATCAAATCATACTATATAACTAACTATTGACTGTGATAATTAAATTATTTATTTATAAAATTTATTTTTTAATATTTAGAATCTCATTCATATAATTATATTTTATATTAATATTATTTGTTACTAATATTATTTACTACATATTATTTATTTTTAAAAAATAATTAATGTTTATTTACATATTTTAATATTACAATAAATTTTTATTTAATTAATATATCTTATTTATTTAAAATTCTTATTATTAATTTTTTAATAAAATTAATTATTATTAAATTTTGATATAATTCTTAATTTTATTTATGAATTTAGTTTCTATATATTGACAGTATAAAATAATATTAACTATGAACCGATAAAAAAATTTTAAAAAATACAATTTGGTAAAAATTTATCTATAAATATTTTATTTTATATAATCAGTGTATAAAAATTAAATTTATTATTTATTTTATAATTATTTTTATTATTTAGTATATAATTTATAAAAACTAAATTACAAAAAGAAAACACCAACTACACCCTTGATGAAATGGGATGGCGTGTAGATTTTTTAAAAAAAATGGGTGGATTGTCATTTCTTAATACCTCAAGGGAGATAGGTGTATTTTATTCAAAATAAAAAATAATTTATTTAAATCTATATTATAGATAACTGAATATATAAATTTATTTTAAAAATAAGTTCATAGTTAAATAATTAAATACATAAACAAAATATAAATGTTTTTCATTCTATTTTATATTTGATTTTGAATATAATGTATATCCATCCCCTACGGATATTTACGAGTTTATTAAAAAATTCTACAAGAGAAAAATTTTAAAATAACTTTAAAATTCAAAACATAAATTGAAAAATTGGTGGGTCTCCACTGGGCGAGAACCTTATTCCCCATCCTTGTCCCGTTTAACTAATACTGCATAAACAACGCCTCATCAATAATCGTCTAAATGGTTTAGAAGCTGCGTCTCAAAGGCATGAAGCATTGCTCTTAGAAATACTTCAAGAAGGAAGGCATCAGGGCTAATAATGGTGCTATTGGTTTCCAGCACACTCCTCTCTTTTTGTTGATGACAAAAGAGGGAGAAGAATACTAAAGAAAATTCTCTTTGTGCTGTGAAATAAAAGGGGAGCTTGAACTGAGGGGGAGCATATTCCATTTTTTTAGCATACTGCATTTCATTTGTGAACATTCTTTTCCTTTTCCTTTTCTGTTTGCTCCAAATATTTTATTTCCTTCAACTATGTTTCATATATCGCTTCTATTGCTTATATCTGCGCCCTGATTATACATGCTCGATCATTTTTATATGTTCTCAATTCATGTGCCTTCTTGAAAAGTATGGTGGGTCAAAAAACGTGCTGAAAACAGAACTAGTCAAGATAATATATCACAAGTATTACTTGTTATGTTTTCAAGCATGAGGATCTTCAAAAAATTCCTTTTTTCTTTTTTACAAATGATCAAGCTGGTTGTTTATTTATAGCCTAAACGTCTTTCGTTTTACCATCTGCTCTTATAAAGTTCAAAAAGTACATTAAATCTATCTTTTGCTTCTAAAGAAACAAACAGCAGCTCTAATTAAATGTCACTCAAGGCCAAAATGTTTTCACATGATCCATATCATACCTTAAGAAAAGAACTTCCTGAAAATCTCTCTTTATGATATATTGAAAGAATATGTATATCACGTTTACATTTCTAAAATATTTCTTTCAATTATCTCTTCAAAAGATTTTCTTCAAATTGGTTTGTCATCGTCAAAAAAAAGGAGATTGTTAGCTCTAGAACCATTTTACGTTTATCTATTTTGAATGACAATAAAGTCAATTTAAAGAAAATATTATGAAGAATGTCTAATATTCTCCTTGAGTTTCTTGACAAAGCATAACAAGCTTTCTCGTTTGCATAATAAGCACTTGAAATGAAAATAATTTCACTTCACATGTGTAAATATGTTTTATCTCATAAAAAGAGATTATGATTAAAAGAAAGTGAATATTATATCGTTCAAAGAAGTCATACATGCTTCACAATTGAAAGAAAATCATATCAAGAACAAGAAACCAAAGCAAGGGATTTCAGAAAATAGCATCAGACTTTAGAAAGTATACTTGAAAGGAAGATATCAAATATCATATAAAGTCAAAGTGATCTGCTATCTTCAAACATCTTTCTTGTAAAAGTTTGATGCATCAACGAACAATTTTGAAGGCATGAAGATTCATTCTTCATCAAGAAATGTTACCGATGTTCAGAAAGCTTCTCTAAGCGAAACAATATTTTCAACAAGAAGAAAAGAGGAAAAATTTTAAATTTCAAATTTGAAATTGCTTCTGGAAAAAGTTAAATCCCGATGTCAGAACCGGTCAATCATCTCTTTTGTCTTTGAAGTCAACTATCAAAATGTTTTAGAAGAAAGCGTTCAGAAACCATAGTTCAAAAATGAGAAGTACTTTCTAAAGAACATTAGAAACCTCTTCTCTCTCACAACGGCTTCTACAAGTTGATCTGACAAAGCAAAAAGGTTACTTTTCTAGACTTTCTTTCCAAGACACAAATAAAGGATCAATACGTGTCCCAGGAAGATTTGATTGAAGGTAACGGTCTCAAGGAAAGATCTCTATAAATAGGGATGCTTTGCTCCTCAAAGAATTAGACTTAACGTTGTAAAGGTAGAGCTGAAACGCTGCAAAAGTTTTCCCTTCATCTATCTTTTTCTTCTCTATTTGAAAATTATTTCCTTGTACATCAAATTTTTTTTCTACACTTCATAGATTATACGCTCTTCCAAGGAAGAAAATATAGAAAAAAGTCATTCAAGATTCTCCAAGTTCTTTTCACTGTGTATTTAAAGAAATCTTGAGTGTAGGTTAGTTTGAGTGGCAACCCAAACATGTAACCTTTGTATCATTGATTCGATAATGATCATTGTGAGATAGCTTGAAGAGACTCATAAAAGACTACTTGCAACGTGACTGTAATAGTATACTTTACAGCTCACGATTTCAGCTTGAAGAAGTTGTTCAATAACTACTTGGTGTGTGACAATAGGGGTGTCTACTAGTCACTGGACATAGCTTGAGAATGCTACTAAAAAGACTATCTTCATTCTTTCTCTGGTTGGAGGAAGAAGTAGTGAAACTCAACGGTTGTTGAGAACTGGATGTAGGTAGATTGGCTGAACTAGTGTAAAACTCCTTATATTGGTTTTTCTCTTTCCTTTATCTCCTTTTTATTTCCATATCTGTTTCTGTTTTAGTTTCAAGTTTTGAAAAAGGTTTTTATACGTTTTTCCTTATTTGCTCAAAATCAAAAGTTCACTTTCTAAAGGTGTTTAACCCTTTTTTCTATTGCGCTACAAGTTCATCTTGATAATCATTTCAATAAAGTTTTTTAGATCTTCAGTTAAGGGAGAAAAGTTCAAACAAGATTCAACCCCCTTTCTCGTGTGTTTTTCTACCTATAATTATGTTTTCACCAGTTGTCTTCACCAAATATCGAAGTTATGTGTCCTATAGTTGTCATAGGTCTCCACATAACCTGTGAGTTTGACATAGAAGACATTGATGGTACTCCAAATGCTGACATCCTCACATACATCAGGTAAAATGGATTCAAGAACAATGGATTAAAGTGCCAGCTAGGTGCTGGCCCCATTTGAGAAATAGTAATTAGGTTTATGGCTATAGGAAAGGTATATCTAGGTGGCAGCCCATATTGAAATGATGTAGAAGTCATTGGAGTTGAAACTCATGCAAGATTCCTTGTTATTAGGATTATATTTGCTCTCCCTTGAGGCTTATTGCTACTAATTGGCACATTCGTAGAACTGGTGTTTCTATTTCCACCCCTAGTATCAGAAGGTGTACTTGGATCGCTAGAAGAAAATGAATTTGACATGGTATGTGATAACAATGTACCACTTTTTAGATGCATAAACACTCCAAACTCAGTCCCACCGAGCATACCAATTTTTTTGTGATATTTTTTGTGACCTCTATCAAAATATGACATGTGCAACACTTTTGATTCCAAATCTTAATTCGGGGAAGGAGATCACTTCCTCTTAAAGAATTAAGACTAGGTTTGTGTGAAGTGTTTAAAGTTTTTCAACAAAGAAGTGAAAAAGTAAAGTAAAGTTTTCAAATGAAAGTAAATGTAAAAGCAAAAACTCAAAGTAAATTTTGATTACAAACAACAAAGTAAATAAACTTAAAGAAAAAAAACAATCCTCACTCATAAACTAAGGTTTGTTGCTTCATGTCTGTTGAGTGACTTCCAGAGATTGAAAACTTAGTGTGTGAGAGTGTCCAATTGAATGCTTTACAACTGAGCCAAAGGCTTTTATTTATTGACAAATTTATGCTAAAATCTCGCTAACAGACTATTAATCTTTCATTTTGATTAGCTTGCCATGGTTGCTTCACCTTCTTGCTTACTTGTTTCTCAAGATCCACAACCTCCTTAACCATGTTCCTATCTTCAAGGGATATTTTATTTCCCTTCCCTTATTCCCTAATAGGGTTCTCTCTATACTTCATCTAGTATTGTGGTTCCACTTCTATGAATTTCTACCCATATTTTGATGCCACTCCCTATCACATATGTGGACCCTATTTCTACTTAATCACAAACAATTTTTCAACATCAATATCATTCTCAATTCCCTTCCTTCTTTTAAACAATTACTTCTTATCATAGGGCATGTATCATCGAATTTACTCGATTCCCAACAAGTAGTTTATTATTATGGATGATTTTTTTTGTTTTGTTTTGACAAGCATAGGGCCCGTCAAATTACTTATGATACTATGATGATGTTTATCCTTCAACTTACTTTATGAACACTTATAATATAAACATATGATGCGACACGAATGAAATCGAGATGTGATTAAAGCTCACATTTTCAAAGTTATTTAGATTAGTAATTAAAAATATATACAATCCTTTTTCACCTAACATATATTCAAAGGTTTATGCTTCAACAAGCACAAGTAATAAACTAACGATACACCATAACGTGGCTTAAGCGTAGTATGAAATTATTAGAGTGTTACAACCTACTTTTTCTTTTTTTTTTTCAACATTTTGAGGGGTTAAAAAACCATTTCATAGATGACCCATATTTTCTTTTAGAATTGATATTCAAAATTCTAATATGAATGCAACTCGCCAGAAGAAAATTAAGTATACAATCCTAGAGAAAAATCTATGTATTATGCCGTATTTTGGTTTAGATTATGATTGCCTTAAAGAAGAGACACCCTACAAAAGCCAACATGTTTAAAATGAGAAGATAAAAATAAAAATATGAATAAAATATAGAAATGAATTGTAATTCTAAAAGTATCATTTTGAAAAGGTATGCAATGAGTTGATTTCAATTAAATGTTTCCTTTACCATAGAATTCATGCATCAATTTATATAAAAAAAATTCAATTCTTGGATAAAAATATATAATAACCATTTAGAAAATGAGATTTCATTTAATGCATATATAATTCATTAAAATGTAATAATGTTATTAATATATAAGTAAGATACCGAAAGTATAATATCATTCTAATGATAAGTCATCATGCATGAACTTGCACCTGGACAACTCACCCCTATTAAGTCCTTTACTTTTTCTTTCAAAATTTTTAGAAAGATTATATTTAACATATTCTCTTATAATGGTAATGCATTAAGGTGTGACACCATACATTATATTGTACACAGCTTTCAATTTTGTCTTAATAAAATATTATAAAATATGGGAATCAAATATCCTTTCAATGTGTCCACACCAAGATTTAGTGTAAGTACAACTGTGGTAGGTAAGGTAGCACATTATAAATCCCATCTTGTACTCAACAAATAATGCATAAAATAGTCTAATTCTTATTACATTCTTTGGTATTGTGACCATGACTAGGAAGAAGGTGAAACTTGCCTATATTCAAGATGACTCTGCGAGGAAAGCAACATTCAAGAAAAGGAAGAAGGGTATCCTGAAAAAGGTGAGTGAACTCACCATTCTCTGTGGAATTCAAGCTTGTGCTATAATTTCCAACCCTTTCGACTCCCAGGCAGAGGCTTGGCCAAATCTAGAGGAAGTTAAGCAGTTGATTAAGAGGTATCAAAGCTCAACGATAGATGAAAGCAAGAATATGAATCAAGAGAGCTTCATGTTGCAGAGGATTGCAAAAGCCAAGGACCAACTAAAGAAACAACGTAAGGAAAACCAAGAGAAAAAGATGCTCTTATCTATGTATGAGTATATGCAAACAAAAGAGCTACCAGATCATTTAACTATCGCAGACGTAAATGATATCGACAAGCTGATTGATCAGAATATGAAGGACATTGAAGACAAGATGGTTGCATTTGCTTGATTAGATGTTGTTTACATTATTTATTATGGTGTTGATGTTGCTTACAATATAATTATGTTTAAAGGCATAGCCTTCACATTTGAGAATTGATGAAAACTTAAAATAAAAGTCATCATAATGTTTTCATTTTAAATTCTTCTAGTGAGAGACAAGAGATGCCATGCTTTGATTTTGGTACTTATAAGTAATAAAAATCTATCATGAGATTAGAATAATAAACATGGAATTATAAAACTAATTCTAATTTGACAATAACTAGACTGCAGAAAAATATTATAATCCTAATTTTGGGATTGCATAATAAGGAATCAAGATATAGAATCAAAATTTTGAGTAAAATACTCTTAACCCCCTTCACATATCAAGAAATGACCCTTTATGAAATTGACACTCTACCCCATTTTATTAAGGGCCCATTCGTCATAGTGTATAAGATAATGGCTTTATACTGTGTGGTGCAACCAGCGTATTGAATAAGCTTATCAATCAAACCACTCTTATAAGTTAAAACAATAGATAGCTTAATCATATCTATAGAGGTAGGATAAAGTCTGATTAGCTTTTAATATATAAGGTTTATTTTTCCTTATTTAATTAAATAATAATAATAATAAATAAAATAATTATTAAATAAATAAAATAATTAATAATTAAGTAAAATGAATCATAATAAATGAAATAATTAATAAATATTTAAATAAATAATAAAAATATTTTTATTCAATATTTATTATTAAATTAAAAATAGTTTATTTAATATTTATTATTAAATTAAAAATAGTTTATTTAATATTTATTATTAAATTAAAAATAGTTTATTTAATATTTATTATTAAATTTAAATTTAAATAACTATGATAAATAAATGTAGGTGAAAGCAAGAGCAAGAGAAGGGACTAGAACTGTACAGCTAAAAACACTCTCTTAAACTTTTAAAACAAATACTCTTAAGTTTTTAGAACTTAGAGAAGCAAAAAACAATTTAGTTCTTCAAAAAGTTAGAACCATCAGAATAAATCAAGAACTTGTTAGAATAAATAAAGCACACAAACACAATGGAAGCATATAAAAGATAAAGGGATAGAAGATCACACAAATAGATTTATACTAGTTCAGCCCACTACGGCCTACACCTAGTTCCTAACTCAAAAGTTAAGTGTTCTACTAACAAAGAGTACTCCTGTACAAGCCTCTTCAAGCTTACACTCGATAGTCTTTCTCTTGCATTCTCAAGCTACCCATGAGTAGTATTGTTCTAACCTCTCCAAGCTAACATACACTGACCACTAATGCATCAAGGTTACAAGTTGAGATAATGTGATTTGTGTTTAATAAGCACTTACTAGGTAAAACACTCAAGCTCTAAAGATTTTACAATATGATTAGAGAGTCTCTTGAATGACTTCTCATAAAGAAATAACTTTCAAAAGAGTATATTAACTAAGATAAAGAATATATGAAGATTTTTGATGGACTTGGTTCTTTTTGACGAGAACTTTGTCGAGCATTTTGAAGATGCAGAAAGTTGGAATTGATCATTAGAGATTCAACAAGCCTTTAATATTCAAATGATGATCCTTTCATATATGAGATTTGAAAGTAACCATTATCCCTTGATTATTGGATCACCCTACACATGTCCTTCTTCAAACCATTGTGAGGACAGAGGTCTTTGAGATACATTTGCAAGCAAGCTCTCCTTTTTGTAGCTGGCATAGTACCTTTGATGGCGGTAACATTACTATTGTCCTTTCATGCTTGTGATATGGCACATGTTTTCTTCACAGGTAATTCTTCAACTAGAGACTAATTGTGATTCAAATTTCTTAATGCCTAAGAATGTTCTTAAAGAATTGGGTTTCAGTCATGATCAACAAGATTATCTTTAGGAAGAAATCACTTTTTCCTTAATGTTCTTTCTGATTGCGCATTTTATTTTTCTAAAGTGTATACTATCTTTCTCATAACTTTAATTACTTTTTGAGATACATTATGCATTATACCAATCCAAAACTCATGAGAATTAACATTGTTGTATGGAGCTATGGAGTTTGAGTTATGTAACACCCTAATATTCGACCAAATACTACTAGTACGTACTTAGGCCAAATATTAGTCATTACCTACTGTCATGGTTCTTTTTACTTGGAAAAATAGCTTAACGAAAATACGAGCCAATTTTTTTTTTTTCAAAACATTACTTAAAATAGAAGCCGCGCATATCTTACCAGGTCGGTATCATAAAGTGCAGAAATATAAACATAGAAGTGGCTCCGAATCATAACATCATCACAACTGGAATACCTCATATATAATATGCCTACCCTACGGGGCAGGACTCTTCAAGTACATGATAAACAGGAATACAACAGAAATACAGAATACATGGAAAAGAACTAGAAAGAAACATCCCTACCCACATGCATCCTAAGGTGGATAACCCCAACACAAAAGAAGTTTCATCCATACTACGTGTCGTGCGTGCACTAAGGGCTACCCTCCAATCTCCACAGCAGAATCACGGATACGAAGGAACGTAGCCAATCCACGGGCGGAGCTCGGTGGGTGCAGGCATGCCCAGTGACTGAAAGTGTCGTCCACGTCGGGGTCGTGGTCCGGGCACCGAATCCTTCTGACGCTGAGTGACTGTCTCCTCGCTGCCCATCAGTCGCAGAGGCGGAGTGGGGGCAGATCCCTCATGGTCTATGGGGGAGTCCTCAATAGGGTCCTCTTCCGAGTGCTGCGATAGTGGCACATACTCCGGTATGTCAGCTGAATCGGCAGAGTGGATCTGTAGGTTCCTCTCATGTCATGGCCGTGCATGCTCAAAGATTGTGGGGTCACCATAGGGGAATGTTGGGGAGAAGCGATAACTATATACGGGGTGTGCAAATGGCCGTCCCAAAAATATGAAGATGCGCACAGTACATCGGCCCTCAAAATGGAATGACCCATGCTCTGGGTCATGGTGGACCTCCCACCGGGGTGTGTCAACGAACAGCACGAACGTCACCATCTCGCTCTGAAGACGTAATGGAAAGAAAGAGATAGAGGGAGTGAGATTCTTACTAAAGAAACTCAGTAGGGCTCTCCTCCTATCTTAGGTGTCATCATTTACGTCTCCAGGTATCTCGGGTTATGTATAAAACCGTGGACATATATTGGTTCAATTATGAGTTTTCTAAAGTCTCAATTTTCGAGATCCGTTTCTTTTAACATATCACTTGTATTTACATAAATCATGGGGAATACATTGGGGGACTTCAATCATATAACTTGGATCATAGAACGTAAAACATATAGCTTGGATCATCGACATAAATCATATAACTTGGATCATAGAACATAAATCATGTAACTTGGATCATGGAACATAAATCATATAACTTGGAACCATAGAACATAAATCATATAACTTGGTACTTGGCACATGGTGACTCATCTTGGTTACTTAGGTGACATTAAACTTTCACTTAAACTGGGGCCGCCCTCATATTTCTCCCTTTTGAGAAATCTCTAGGCTATAAGCTCATACCACACTAGTCGTCACTAGTATCTAGACTTTTGTCCCTTGGGATAAGTCAACTTCCCGACTTTAAGTACGGGTTTAGGGGGCTAGAATCACATTGTCCCCACCCTTAGCTTGGTGGTTTCAAAGGATTACATTCTCATATTTTAAAGTCACCCTAAGTTTAACATGTTACTTTAAGATGCCACATAATCAATGCATAACACATAATTACCACTTCGACATCTCTAAGGTTCTTTTAAAGAAGCAATAACATGAGATTACAAACCATCACATGAGGGTAATAGTTCGTATGGCACCACTACGTCATGAGCTAACACATCAATTCATCGTTAAATGAGAGGCACATAATCATCCCTTAAGGTAGAAACCCTTAAATTGGGTAACCTCAAACTTTCAAATTATTTTCTTATACCTCTAAGGGATTGATTAACCTCATTACCATGATTTATTAAGTCCTAAATCCTAATTAATCATGGCTGGACAGCCTTGGCAGTAAGCTTGTATTAGATGAATTACGGTGTTCTAGAAGATGCGTTTTAAACCCTTTCTCACATCCGACTTTTTCTATGATGCAACAATTAATACCTAAGCCAATTATGAGTCACTCTCACTGATCTAGACATCATATAATGTGATTCTATGGATGTTAATCAATCTGGACAGAATTCATATTTTCTGTACCTACGGGGTTCTAGAATTCATATTTCAAGCAATTAAGGTAACCAAACATGCTCCAAAATGTCTAGAACAATTAGCATATACTTGGCAAGGTATTCAAACATATTTAGACCACCCAAAACATAATTTAAGGTGCTGGAAATGATCATGGCAGAACCGAAATTGGTAAGTCATCAAATCATGTGTAAACTTTCTTTTTCATGTACCTAGGTAACTAGTTTCTCTTGGAACAATTTTAAGACTTCAAAAATACCTTGGAAATCAATTTAACTTGTCAAGAACTTTCATAAAATACATAGGGCAGCAACTCTTTAAATTTACTCATGGTTGAAATTCTAAATATAAGAACATACTCAAAAATACTTTCAAATGTCACTTATGTTTAGGAAAAACTTAAAACATAAACTATAGGCTCTTGTAACTAATGAAAAACTCATCCTAGAGCTTTCATCATCACATGGCCGAATCTTGATTTAACTTTTCTCAAGATGAAATGGGCAAGTCTTTGAGCTCTAGTCCCTTAGGTGATGGCATAAAAGTAAACGTGCTATGCATTCCATTTTATTCTTCATTAGAGAGCAAAGTGAGAGCTTCAAAGTAAATATGAAATGAAAGAACTTGAAATTAAATGTGCAAGGCTCAAAGTAAATATGCAAAACTTGAAAGTAAATATGCAAGTTCCATGCTTTATTTTAGTGCTCTAGGTCCAGCAACAATCGACTTTAAGGCCGAAATAGAAAGGCTTCGAGATTATTTTAGGTGATATGCAAGCTCTCGTTTTACATCTTTAAGTTCTTAGGTGATGACTTGAAATATAACATGGAATGCGAAGCTTGGAATTTAAACATGCATTATGCAAGTTCATTCCTTATCTTGGGGTTTAGTGATAGCATAGAAATAAACATGCTATGCAAAGCATAAAGTAAACGTGAATGCAAGTTACTTTTATCTTGTCTAGAGCTCTTGCAAGACTTTTAAAAAGAACATAGTTCCAACCCAAACCTCATCCTCACAAGAAAAGGAAACTACTAGTGCTTGAATACTTAAAATGAATCATGACCATAAAAACTTGAAGATGGCCGAATCTTCATCAAGAAGAATAAACCATTTTTGAACTCTAGGGACCAAGATCTTGATGATTCAAACACCAACATCTCAAGTCCTCATCGTTGAGTATTTTACTATGTTTTAAACTTCCATCAAAACCAAACTCATGGTAAACATAAAGGAACAAAACCGAAAACATACTTGGTCTAGGAACCAAGTTCAAGCTCTAGAGTTTTGTTCATGTGACATACATCAACATGAAGCCTTCATCATCAAGCTACCTTTTTTTTTTCTTAAGTTCCAAAGGCCTTCATGGCCGAAACCTCAAAGAAATGAGATGGAGTTTTCAAAGGTTCAAGAGAAACACAACTATTTCTTGAGTAAAACTTGGAAATAATAAACTTTTCTTAAGAAAACTCAAGCTTTAGAGGTTGTTCATGTGACAAACATCAACATGAAGCCCTCATCATCAAGCTACCATTTTTTTCAAGTACCTTAGGCCTTTATGGCCGAAACATCAAGAAACAAAAGTTCCAAAAAGGTTTCATGAAAAACACAACCTTGTCTTGACCAAAACTTGAAAAAGGTGAAACTTTTCTCAAACAAGATTCAAGCTTTAGAGGTCTCATGTTGGGATGAACACATGGTCATCTCAAGAGAGCACTCATCATCAAGCTCTCCTCATCTTGGCCTTGAGGCCGAAAATGAAAGGAAAAGAAAAGGAACAAACCGAAAAATGAAGAAGCAAGCATGGAGGTTCCACCTCTCATAATTTCCCAACAAGATTCAACATAGAAATGAAAAACATATTGAGAAAGGTTCCCTACCTTGTGGTTTTTGAAAAAAAGAGGAAGAACTTGAGCTTGAAGAACTCTTGGAAACTTGAGAGAAAACCTCAAAGTGCTCTAAACTCTAAGCTTTAGTAAAATGAACAAAGGTGCTTCAAGTTCCCTAAGCTACCTATTTATAGAGAAGTAAAATGATGGTGGCCTTTTGGGGGGAAGAATTCGGCCACTTTACAGCCACATGGGGGAGGAAATATCTTTGTTCAAAGCATGGTGTTAGTCATTCAAAGCATGGTAAAAAGTCTAGCTATGCATGACCTAAGGTATGGCTAACAATGTAGCTTATTTCCAAACCTTTTAAATGAATAAAATCATAACATTTTGGGCTGTAAAGGAGTGGAAAAAACCATACCTTCCATGTCAAAAAAAAGAAGAAAATATTTTCTAATTTTGAATTTCCAAAGCATAGGTAAGGTGGTGTAAGACATAATGTCTTGAAAAGTTTGATTGAAAGCTTGAATGACCACAAAAACAATTCATTCTTTTTGAATTTGAATGACATAAATATTTTTAATTTAGAAATGAATTGAAAACCTTGATTGATGTATGACAACTTCTCTTGGAAGAGAAAGCACTTGAAAGGAAATGTGAATAGTGAAAATACTATTCATAGTTGTTTTTTCTTTAAAGAAAGGAAAGAATTAGAATTGAGTTGCAAATTTCCCTAAGCAAATTTTAGGTTTTAATTAACCTTAAATAATTATTTTAGCTTTAGATTAATTAAGAAAATTAATTAACCTTTCATTAGAGTCTAATATTGCTTAGGTTTGAGTTAAATAACTCGTTTGGCTTAAAATGCACTAAGCAGGGGTAAAATCGTAATTTTTACCAAAAGTTGCCTGGGACCTCCGGGACTTAGACCAACATGGTTCATGCCTTAAAACATCATTTTTGATCTCCGGGACGAGTCCGGGTCGGAGTCGAAACTTAAAACGGCCTTAAATCAAGTTAGGGGTATTTTGGTCATTTGTGCACAGAAATCTTAGAAATGAGGTTTTATGCTCCGTTGGACATTCACAATCATACAATCCCCTTCATATAACATATGAACCCTATGAGGATGGCCAAAGTCGGCCGTCCTCGTGTTTCGGGTAAAAATGACCTCAGGGGCATTTTGGTCATTTAAAAGTTTAGAGAAAAACGAGGCGTTACAAGTTGCATTTTAACATTCTCATTAAGTTTCTTAAAGAATTTGAGTGCAAGATATATGATATAAACCGACTATGCTATCATAAAGGCACTAATATGCATGATTAGTCATCTTTCTTGAATGATCCTTTCAAACCTTGATTTGTTGTCACTCACAACCAAGTAATAAAAGAGTTTTCTCAAGAGTTCTGAAGCTTTCAATCTCCTCCTTTTTAATGATGACAAATCAATGTTTGAGAAAGTTCCTTTGAGAAAAGAACAAAATAAATATCATAGAGCTCAAGAGTCTTAATATCCAGTGGTCACACATATCGAAAAATTTCTTTCAGAAACTTTGTAGAGGAAGAGTTAAAGAAGATGTAAAGCTCAGAAAGTTTCTTAAGAAACTTTAGACATTTTGAGAGACTTTTCTTCAACGTGAGATATTATGTTCCTCAAGAGAACATAAACACTTATTCGAGGTCACTGACATACAAAACCTCAAAAAATATACACAAAGACAAAATATAAGCATATTTTTGTGAACAAGATGGTCATTTGATATAGATAAGACATCCAGAAACATAACTAGTGCTCATAATAGGAAAAAAAAAGAAAAATTTTGAAGATTTATGCACGAACAAGCTTTGTCTCCCTATGAAAATGAGTTTTCCTCCTTAAAAAACATGAATATATACTTTTTCAGTACATAACTTATTCGATTTTTGTCATTAGCAATAGAGGGTAGTCCAAAGGTGGAGAATATCATGGATACCATCTCTAAATATCTCTCAAAAGTCCAATCATTTGCAATAGTAACTCATCATGCTTCTTATTTGAGCTTCATAGGAGGTATTGGCTTTTTCTAGGCCAACCAACCTTGGAGAAATGTCCTTTTGGTTCACTAGGAGTAGGTTCAACTCCACAAAGTGATTGAATGTACTTCTATTGTGGAAGAATGTTGAGCAAAGTAAGTTCTTGGCGTTGATGGAGATCAGGTTGATGAATCTTAAAGTTTGCAAGGGTTAGTTATCCATAGGTTGGAGTGAATGGTGGATGTAGCAAGGGTATTATGACTGGTGGCATATGAGGTAAGAATGGCATAGTAGAAGATGTAGCTTGTCCCAAGTTAAGGTGCTCCATTTCTTTAGAAGATTCACTAAGCTTTTCTTCATAAGAATGACTAAGTTTCCCATGAAGTTCAGTCATTTTTCTTGCCAAATACATAGGAGAATGGCCTTATTCCTCTTCTTTTTCTTCTTCTTCTTCTTCATGACCCATGTCTTCAAAAATATGTTGCATGATCTTAGCATTTTGGGTCAAATGTTTGTTGATGAATTGCAAAAGAATCCTCCAATCTAGCAATAACAAATTCTTGAGCATGCGGCTCAAGAGATAACTTTCTCAAACTTGTGGAGGTGGTAGTCACTAATAGTTACGATGTGGTGCTGTTGGAATTGGTAATATCTGAAAGAAGTTGTAAGTTAGCAACTGACGGTCTATAATCCATCTGGTTCTCATTGGAGGAGGGAGTTCCTAACCATTGAAGGTTCAAGGACTTGTGATACCCTAACATAAGCTTAGGGAGCTTCTTCAAAAACATGGATAATTTCATGAGAAAAATGAGGCATTGGTTTAGCAAAGTTTATATGGAAAGCCTTAACAGAAAGTGCTTTATAAACTTGTTGAGAAGGAATAGAAGAACTAATTCCTTGAGTTTGACTTACTTGCTCTTTATCTTTGATTTCTTGAAGTATCATCTCTTTCTCAGCTTCTCATTATCTTCAAAAGATTATTCTTCTCCACTTCTCTAAATTTCTTTCATGGTCATTTAAACAATTTTAAAGACAATGGTGAACACTTCCTTCTTATAAACTCCTACCACTATTTCCTTTTTGATCTTCCCTTGAGCTTTTTCCACCTTCTTCTTCTTCTTCTTCTTCTTCTTCTTTCTTTTCTTACTCCTTCTCCTTCTTCAGTTTCTCTTCTATTTTTCTTAGCAATTTTCTTTTTCTTTACATCTTCTAATTTCTTTTCCTTTTTCTCTTCATCAGCTTTCTTTTTCTTCTTCTTCTTGACATTAATCAACTCCAAAAATTTATCACTAGAGTCAGCAGAATCTACTTAAAAGCTATCCTTATTAGCAGATTCTTCAAGAACTTCTATGATGGCTTTTCTCTTTTTCTTGAGGTTGCTTATCGACTTTCCTCTTGATTCTGATCTCATTCTCAACAAGCTCAGCTTTTTTTTCCTTCACTATTGCTAAGAAAGTTGTTGTTATGATCTTGGGACTAGCCTCAGAACTGATGTGGCCACCAAAATCAAAGCCATACATCACAACGACCTTTTGCGAGCTTCAATCATAATTTTTAGTTTTAAAAGGTCTTGCTTTCATTATTTCTGATTGATAATTTTTTAATTTCAAAACAATCATCATTCCAATGCACCACAAAAAGTCATTGGAAGGCTCAGAATTATAAAGAACTCAAAGAGTAAAAAATGGTGGCATGAGGTTGGAAGGCCATGGCATGACATGGATGGGTGCAGGCATGGACAAGGAGGAAGATACAAAGTTTCTAGTTGATGTAGAGGTTGTGTTATATTTCAATGATCATTTGCATGTACTCGAAATGGGTGAATTGAAGAGGAAAATAATGAAAGAGTCCTATAACTCAGCATACTTAGTTCATCTAGGTTCAGTTAAGATGTTGTAGGTAAAAAAGCACACAAGAAAGGGGTTGAATCGTACTTTGCTTTTTTTTTTTCCTTTTCTATTTTGGATAAATTAAACAATATACTATCAAGTGTTTAACTTGAAAGGGGTGAAAACAATGTTAGTTACTTCAGAAAGCTACTTTCTGAACTAGAAGAAAAATGATAAAAGTGCGTATAAGTTGGTTTCTTCAGAGAACACAATATAATAGGCATAATGCAATAAATATAATGGAGTTAAGGGAAAAGAAGATATTGAACAAATGTTTTTATAGTAGTTCTGTCATCTGCTTATATCCAATTCTCAACCAATGTTGAGTTTCACTAAAAACCTTTTTCAACTCAAGAAAGTTAGATATTCTTTATAGTAATCTTCCCAAGCTCTTACCAATGACCAGCAAGTACACTCTGCCGGCATAACTTGAGTAATCTTTCACCAACCTTTTCAAGCAACATAGTGACCAGCAAGTACACTCTGCCGTTACAACCCAAGTAGTCTTTGACCAATCTCTTCAAGCTAACATAGTGACCATCAAGTACACTCTGCTATCACAACCTGAGTAGTCTTTGACTAGCCTCTCCAAGCTAACACTGTGAACATCAAGTACACTCTGCTATCACAACTCGAGTAGTCTTTGACTAGCCCCTCCAAGCTAGCACCATGAACAACAAGTACACTATGCTGTCACTTACAAGTAGTCTTTGCTTAACCTCTCCAAACTAACTCACAGTGATCACTACCAGATCAAGGTTACAAAGGTCTGTGTTTGGGGTTTTCACTGAAACTAACTAACACTCAAGTTTTCTTAAGATGAACAATAGACCTGGAAAAATTGAATGACTTCTTTCTATGATTCTTCCTAGGAAGAAAGTAAGATCTACTACAAAGGTAGAAAGAAGATTTTTACAAACAAGAAACTGATTACAAGAAATAATGAACTTCACAGAGATTAAGGAAGAATTTTTTCAGCGTTTCAACACTATATTAGCAAAAAGTTTCTCTTATTGTAAGCAAAACGTCTCTATCTATAGAAGATATGCATTTATGACCGTTGCCCTTGATTTGCCTTCCAAGTGACACATGTTGATTTTCTTTTTGTGTCTTGGAGATGCAGTCTAAAAGAGTAGCTCAGTATTGTCACATCTATTGTAGAAGCTATTATGAAATAAAATTTTTTGAGGCCACCTTCAGAAACTATTTTTTACTTTCTAAATAAGCTTTCTAAACTTTCCTTCTAGAAGTTGGGGGTAGTTGACCAAGTTGGTAGAAGCGATGTCATGTTAGTTTATGACTGGGTTTGACTTTAAATTTGAATTTCAAATTTCCCTCATTTTCCTGTGAAGTGCACCATTTCACTATGAAATATGCTTTCTGAAGTGTGGTAATAGTTTCTTGATTCTTCTTCAATCTTTCAGTCTTCAATCAGAGCTTGTAGATGATGATATGATTGCGATCATGATTGAAGATTATAGTATACACTTGCTTTAGAGTTGGAATGAAAACTTCACTTGAAATGTATTTTCTAAAGTCACGTGCTACTTTTTGAAGATTTGAACCTTGGTTTCTTGTATTCGAGAATTTTCTTCAGTCCGTTAAGCATATGTACGTTCATTCCATGATATATTTTTCGCTTTAATTGAGCCTCAATCTCTTTAAATAAGATTAACCGTGTTTGTACATGTCATGTGAAAATATTTTCAGATTAGGAACCGTGTTATGCTAACATAACAACCTATTTGGTACTTCAAAAAACTCAAGGAAACATTAGTCCTTGTTCAAAATATTTTCTCCAAATTGGTTATGTTATCACTCAAAATATTTTGCATTAAAGCTTTCCCAAGGATTCTGGAGTTAACAATCTTCCTCTTTTTGATGATGACAAACCAATTTTTTAGAAAATCTTTTGAAGGGATTTTGAAAGAAATATTACAGGATACAAAGCTTGATAAATTAATTCTTTCAAAACATTAGATGATATGATTTTCGGAGAGTTCTTTTCTTAAAGCGTGATACATATAGAGTCAAAAGTGTTTCATAGCCTTAAGTGACTTAAATCAGAGCTGTTTTTATTTTGATTTGAAGTTTTTGAAGTTACTTGAGGTGTTCTCTAAGAGGTATCAAAGCATTACAAGAAGTATCAGAGTAATTTTGAGAAAAGATATGAGCATTTAAGTTTTCTAACTAAACATAGCTTGGTTCTTAGTTATTTTGACATTTCTAAAAATACATCAATTTAAATAAAGCAAGTAATACTTGTGATATAAATATGACCTTGAATCCATACTTAGCATAACTTTATGCAAACAAATTTTTTTGAAACATGATGCAGTTTTTGTGCATAAAACCATGCAACATATAGACTTTGTACACACCAAAAATTTCTGAAGCTCAAAAGAAACTGATCATAGTTGTATCATAGCTTATGAAAGAAGTTTCTGAAGCTCAAAAGAAACTGATTACAGTTGTATCAGAGAATATTTTTCAAAGCATATTTTTCAGAGCTTGTAATTTAAAAAGAGAAAACTTCATATATGTGTGACAGAGCAAATATGTGCTAAGAAAAACTTTAAGATCGTGTACATGGCATACGTATTAGAGCACTATTAGCATTATCTTGGCATACATTTTAGAGCGCAAAAGGATACACACACACACACACACACACACACATATACACACCAGAGCCTAGCAGATATATGCCAAAGCTAATCATACAAATAAGATATTGTAGCTAAGTATCAGAGTGTGCTAATAATTGAATAAATCTAAGCAAACACTACTATTTATAACGCATACATCGCAATAAGATATATAATTAGCTAAGATATATATTGGTGCTTGAATAATTGCTAGCTTAAATATCATAAATGACTTGAAAAATAGATAATATGTATGTACCATGTATCAAAAGAAACATCATATCAAAGCAAGTACAAGCAACAGAGCAAATGTATGTACTAAAAACAATTGTATCAGATCAATAATTAAAATGAAAAACTGAGTTGTTCAAATAACAAAGAGAAATATGCAAAGGCTGTAAAAAAAACTCTGAATTCTCCCCTTCAGCAAGATGTTCCCCCTGAGTTCATCAGCACAAGATTTTCTTATTTTCTTAATTCACTTCTTCTCCCTCTTTTGTTATCAACAAAATAGAGGTATGTTGGAAACCAAGAAACACCATCATCAGCCTTGGCGCTTGACTTCTCTGAAGATCTCAAACAACAAGGTCTCAGTTGTGCTTGATTGAGTGTTTTGAAGAATCTGAAGCAGTAGCTCCTCATGTCTTCGCAGGTGGGCGCCATGTTCTATGTTGGAAGCTTCAGCCTAATCAAATTTGGAGGCCATATCCCTCTAATTATCCAAAAGTAGTTAGATTTGAAAAGATCTTATTGAAGGATCAAATGAAGGCTGATGTGGTAGGAGGATGGTTGCTGGTATAGATGGGTAGCCTTGGGAGTAGGCTCAGGTATGTTTATGGGTATGGTTTCCCTAGACTTTGGCAATTCAGCCTCTGTGTCATCATGTGGAGTAGCAGTTGGTGGAGAGGATGGAACTTGAGTAATAGTGGTAGCATGAGCAGATATAGAAGTAAGAGCAAATATAGGAGTAAGAGCAGAGTTAAGCATAGGAACTAAGGTAGAAGCAGTATGAGACACCATTAGAATAACAACATTTTTTGGCTCAGTTGCTTCCTTAACTGGCTCTTCAATGATGAGCCCCACAGCTGGTTCTTCAAGGATTGGCTCTAGTCTCAAGAGCTCATTCATTTTAGCCTTTTCACATTGATATAGACTTTCCTTTTCTTCAGTTGAGGATTTTTCTCCTTGTTCATCTTCTTCTACTTCCTCTTCATCTTTTTCAGAGTCAGTGAATGTAACGCCCGGGGATTGCGAAGTCGGGGAGTGATCGCCGGTGCAAGAAGGCACGGACAAGGAGCGCTCTGGCAGGACTTGAAAGCGGAGGGGTACATGAATGAACCGATTACACACCCGAATGAGAGGGATCCTAAGACTGTATAGGTATGGGACTATACAGTTGAGGAGGGCTTATATGAATTGATTTGTACTACCTATATCAACAAGATGCATCTTCTTTTCGGTAGCCCAAACTGAAAGAACTCCACAGTTAAGCGTGCTTGACTTGGAGCAATTTTGGGATGGGTGACCTCCTGGGAAGTTTTCCTAGGAAGCGTGTGAGTGAGGACAAAGCATGCTGAAAAGACTCGTGTTGGTTTGTGGGGACAGTCGTCAATCCATAAAGCAGCAGGGGATGTTACAGTGAAGATAACCTTATAACTAGTCTTTTGATACCTTATAACCTCTTTTAGAAGCATAGTGATCTTTATCTTATGCTTAGGAACATTTTTGAGCTTGAGCTCAATATCTCTTCTTCTAATGATTCCTACTGGTTTACCATACATATTTTCTGACCTTTTTTGTAACTCGTCATCTTAGTCTGAGAAGTCATTATTTGTTTCTAGGAAAGGTAGTGGCACCTAAGGTTCTTGTCTTTATATTCCCTTACGTCTCATCTTTGTTCTTTGTTTTCTATTCAGAGGAGCTTTTTTAGATTCTTCCTCTTCTGAGTCCTCAGGCTCACTCTTGTTAAGGATTAGCTTCCTTTTTCCTTTTAATTTTGTTTTCTCAAACTCAATTTTCCTTGAAGATCTTCTAAGGCTTTGCTTTGTTGCTTCAAACCCTGAGATCATAGCCCTTCTTCTTAATGTTCTAAAAAAGGCGAGTGAGAATATCATGCCTTCCATGTATTTATACCATTTCTCCATAAGAGGAAGGTGCATGTGCATGAATAGTTTGGTTAGCACCATACCATACGGTACACTAGCTATTCATCATTTTTCCTTTGTGGTTGCGCTGAGCATATAGTCCACGACAAGCATTGGCAAATTCAACCTTTTTTTGGATATCAGGCAGTATAGGAGCATGTAATCCATGCCAATAAGTGCATACATGCTTCCTAAACATTGCAGAATGGAGAATTAAAACATTTTCTTGCTCTAGCACTGAGCATAGAGTAGTAATTTCACTGGGTTTTGTAAATAATGGAGTCAATGAGGTACATGGACACATTTTCTTCATTGACCCCTAAGGAGCGAACCCAGTTGTGTGAAGAAGAGTAGATAAGGCCTTCATATAGTGCCTTGATGACCTTTGATAGTCTAATAGGGCTGACCTCTATGGTAAAATCTTGAATCAATGTCTTCAGCAATGAGTTAGAGGTGCCCTCCAGTTGTGAGAAGAATGGCGTTACTAACCCTGGAAAAACTCGATCATTAATCTCTAGATATTCTTGCCACCTTTGAAAAGAAAAGACCTCGTTAAGAATAGGTATTTCTTCACAAAGCTCTTTTCTTAACGACTTTCCGTAGGCCATTTTTCTTATTAAAAATTTTCTTGTATAATGATCTTGTATCTCCGGATCATCATACATATGAAAGGGAGTCTTCTTATCAATAGATCAGTTGAATTCTCTTCCTTCAGCCATTGAAAGATAATGTATGTAAATGTAAATCAAAGGTTGAAGCTTGAGAAGGTTTGTGTGAGAGAACTGTAAGGTTACAGAGAAGAAAGCTGTGTAAGAGAATAGGAAACAGTTAATGTTTTGGGTCCTAGAGGTTGAAGATAAAGGTAAAAGTGTGACGTGTGAGGAGTGTAGAGTTATTTAAGTTATGAGCCGTAATGACTGAAGGTGAGGTGACATACGAGAAAGAAACTCAAAAAGAGTGGGAATTATCCCACCTTAACATCGATGTACGTAGATCTAGAGTGCTAGATAGGATTCTTAGTAAGATTTATAGCACTAGTATTATCACAGAAGATAGGGATTTTGGAATACCTCAGGTGATAATCTTCCAGTTGGTTCATTATCTATAACATCTAGGTGCAATAGTTTGCAACATCTATATATTCAGCTTCAGTCGTAGAAAAAGCAATGGTATTCTGCCTTTTGCTTGTCCAAGTGATAAGGCTCTTTACAAAGAAACAACAATATGCGCTGGTGCTCTTTCTCTTTGTTCTGTCTCCAGCGAAGTAAGCATCATAGTACTTTACAGTCTCACAAGATGTACCTTTCTCGTACCACAAGCCAAGACTAGTAATACTAAATAAATGCCCTAAAATTCTTTTAACAATATTTAGGTGTGATTTCTTTGGGTTAGATTGAAATTTAGCACAAATCCCCACACTTAATTGAATGTTTAGTCTACTTGCTGTAAGACATAGAAGTGTTTTTCAGCCTCTTTCTTTCTCAAAATTTTCTCTGCAAGTTATTGAATGGTTGGTCTTGATACTTTTGGTTTTACTGGTTGATAATATATAGACATTGATGTGTCTAATTTGGTGGAGTTTGGATGATGTTATTTTCTCAAAATATATTTTGAGCTATGTTGCTGGAAATCCTGGTTTTAGGCAAGCAGGTGGATTTATTTGATTTTTTTGGCCTAGTTAGAGACCTTATCTTGAGTTTAAAACTTTATATGATGAAGTTAATATGTTGAGGTGTTTTTAGTATTTTTATTGGGTCCTCAAAATGACTTTTACTATTTTCTAAATATCAGAAACCATGACAGTTAATGTAACGTCCTGATTTTTCCCCTGTGTACAAAATGACCAAATCATTTTTACCCGGGGATCGAGGAAAGCCGGTCCAGGAAAACCTCGAGTGGATGTTTTGATGTTAAATGGGGATTACGTGTGTTATGTGTGCTAATAGAGTAGAACAATCTCATTTTTTAGTTTTGATACGCAAAATGACCAAAATACCCCTGCGGCTAATTAACACAGAATTAATTGCCGATTGGGCCTGGACTTCACCCGGAAATTTGGAATGTCATTTTTAAGAGTTGTTTAATGTCTGTATAAGCCTGGGTGGCCCCGGGGAGTTTTTCTGTAAAATTACCATTTTACCCCTAATTAAGGACATAATGAGCTTAATCATGCGATTAATGAAACATAGGCAATATTAGGCTCTAATTAAAGATTAACTAATTTTAATTTTTAATCTTAAGTTAAAATAATTAATTGAGATTAACTAGAACCTAAGATTGCTTAGAGAAACTCAAAATCCTTTTCTTAAAATCAAGACTTTATGTCATGAATCATTGAATAGTGTTCTTCCTTCCAATTTCCTTAAATCAAGGAACCAATGGATATGATTCGGAATCTTGATTAGAAGATGTTTGACCCTATTAATGACCAAGACCACTCCTAAAACCTTGTCTTGAAAAGCCTTAATCACCTTCTTTCTCACCCAAACACTTAATCACAACTTTTAATCCATAGCCTAATCAAATCAATTCCTAAACACACTCTTAACCCACATTGAAATGAGAAATTTTCCTCCCCCATTCCCTTAATATAACTGGCCAGCCCTCAATTCATCTCAGCTCATTTTATTTTATTCCACAAAATCAAAAGACACCATGCCTTGAACCATGTCTAGGACCATACTTTGTCATACATTCACCACTCCATGACATGGTGTGTGCACAAGAGATATTTTTCCTTCCTTTTCCCTCCATGATGGCCGGCTACCTCCTCCTCTTCACTCCCCTCATGATGAGAATTTTTTATAAATAGGAGAAGCTCCCCAAAGAATCCCTTTGCTCATTTCTCTTACACCTCCAAAGCTTTCTTTCTTTCATCTCAAAGAGTTCTTCTTCTTCCTGTACTCCTTTTCCAAGATCAAACTCTCTCTCAATCAAGAAGCACATCCAAGGTAGGGAGTTGTCTTAATGATTTCTATTCCTTTCTTTTGCTTTACTCTTGGTTTAAGATGTTGTAATGTTGATTCTTCCTTCCTCCTCCACATTTTTGATTCTTTATTTTCCTTTTCCTTTCTCTTTGTTTTCAGCCTTGATGACCTACATAATGAAGAAATCATGGCTTGATGATGAGGATCTTGGGTGTTGATTACAAAACCATCATTTAGTTGACCTCTAAAGCTTAAAGGTTTCACTTCTAAGAGTTTTTGGCAAATAAAGGTATTATTTTGTTTTAAAGAGTTAAATGGTAATCTTGAGCCTAAGCTAGGACTCAAAAGGATAATAAATGGATTGCATTCATATTTATATTTCAAGTCCTTGCATTGCATATTTATATTTGAGCTTTGCATTCATATTTATGTTTATTTGCCATCACCTAAATAATTAATCTCAAAGCCTACCTATTTCAACCTCAAAGTTGATTATTGATTTAGAGTGAATACTCTAAGGGGCCTAGAGCACTAAAATAAAGAATTGGACTTGCATTCACGTTTACATTTCCTTGTTTAGCATATTTACTTTTCAAGTTATCACCTAAACTTAAAGATTTAAAACTAGAGCTTACATTCCCATATTTATATTCAAGCTTTGCATATCATATTTATGTTTCTCTTGCCATCACCCTATAACGCCAAGATTAATAATGAAGTTTGCATTGCACGTCTAAATTTATGTCATCACTTAATTAATCTAGTGCTCAAGACTCACCCTTTTAACACATATGAAAACTTTGACTCATAGAATATGTATCTTTATAAATCTAAATATCCTTTTATTGAGCTCTCTAATTATGCTATTAATTTGAGGTTATTATTTGTGAATAAGAATTGATTATATGAACATTCATTGATCTAGAATTAATTCTAAGAAAGGCTAGTTACTAGAAATGCTTATTATTGCAATTTTGCATGCCTTTGGAAAAAATTAAATTATGATTCCTGTTCTAACATTTCCAGATCTAATGTATGTTGTTTGGAGTAGTTTAAATGTGTGATAATGACTATTAATTGATGTGATAATTATTCTTGGCACCTTAGGCAAGACTAGTAGCTAAAAAGGATCAAAAATGTGATTTTTAGAGCTTTCAAAAACTAAAATTATAGATTCTATTCCAGTATGCATTTAATTGGTAAAAATGTGTTTTGACATGTGTATATGGGTTGGAATCCATAATAAATGGTTTAGAAATTAATTCTAGCATTTTAGGAAAAGTTGGTAATAAGAAAGGGTAAAAAACGTAATTTCTAGAACACCAAAATTGTTCAATTTCAATTACTGCCCAATTCTGTCCAGCATTATTTAATGATGTTCTTGAGGGTAATAATTAGTGGAAATCATTGTAATTGATCCCTTAGATGCATAAAGAAATAAATACATAAGTTAAGTTACTCGATTTCGAGGTTTTACTGTTTAAGGGCTAATGAACGTGCTTATTTCATAAGATGATTGGTTCATAATACATTGTGAAATTTATGTGATGACAATGTTGCATACTTGGCCATCCATTTATGTGATTTATTGTGGCATGTTATGACTACACTTGGAATATTTGAGGTGTATATGATAAGTGAAATGTAAGCATGTAATATTATATGATATGATTGTGCCTTTGCATCTCAACACAACATGTTAATTTTAAGGTGACATAAAGCACATGGAAATGATCCTCTAGACTCCCCGAATTAAAGGTTATGAGAGATGATCCAAGTAAGTTGCATATTCATAATAAGAAAGACAACGAAGTGATGTATTTTTCTCCCCCTCTATTACCCCATGTTAAATCTTGTGACAGCTAGTTAGGTTGAGCTCATCATAGACGATTGGTATGTTGGTTGGTTCTAGTGTTAATTTTTAAATTGCCAAGGAAGGCATGTTGGTTGGATTTGGTGTTAAAATGAGAGGGTGGATTGATGAGAAAGGAACTCGAGAATTCATTCATGAGAAAGTGCATAATCATGGGTCCTTTTGCATTCCTATACATGTTAAAAGATGTTTGACTCATTGCATGCCCCATCATGCCTTCCTTTATTTTGCCAATGCTTTAGTTCTCTAACTTATCTTTGTTATGAACATACACATTATTAAGTAGGACTATGTTATCCACATGTGTTACTAGTGCACTGAGGCATTGTCATGCATACATGAAATACCTGTTGCATTCATGTATTAAGATTCATGCTAAAAGATACGGGCCTCAGTTAATGATATTTGGAACTTAATAAATGAATCTTATTTATGCCCACTACTTTCATAATGAAACCCGAGGTTCCTGGGGACGATGATGATGTCACGTATGTATGGGGACGGAAACCCTATTGAGATTCTTGTATAAGTTTCTCACTCTCTCTCTTTCTTTCAATCTTCGTCTTCAGACAAGGTTGATGGCAACGTCGGTGGATTGCTTTGAGATACTGGCACAGAAGTTGCACGATGGCCAAGATCAGAGTGGCATAGCGGAAGCGAAGATGTGGGCCTTCCCGTCTGCGACGCTTAAGGATATTTTGTCTTCGCACCTTAGTTTCTAGCAAAGGGTTTAGCCATATTTTAGTCATGCTTAGCTTTTGAACCGTTGTTTTGCTCAAACCTTTAATTAGTGAGCTTAATGCTACTATATTAAGTAATTGTATTATGGCATGGAACTTTTGATGTTATTAAAGTATGCTTTCATGGTGTTATTATATGCTTAAGATTTGATTGGTTAGTTCCTATTTATTCTGTGTTTAGTTCCTTTTTGGCTTGTATGCGTAACGTACGATGAAGTTCTCTCAAGTTGCGTGGCTCATTTTTTTCATTTCAAGTTTCAAAAAAAAAATATTTTCACCCATATATTTCCGCTAAGTATATTTTCTAAAGATCTAAAGTTAAGAACTAAAACAAAGAGTAACAACTAATAATTAATCTAAGTGCGTCCTAGGCATATTGGGTTAAATATTAGGGTGTTACAATTAGGGTTTCTACCTGTACAGCCCAATCTGAAGTTATAAATTTGTCTAATTTTATTACTATATCAAATGATCAAATTATGACTTGAACTTTTTATAGGGTGTTGAGGATATCTTGAAGTCCAATCTCGAATTTTTATAGGATTTTGCATTTCATTTAATAGGATAATAAAACTGAGACTTTTGGCTATGACTGAAATTAAGTAGTTTCTAACCTCTAAATTTGTACAATTTTGTTAACATAGCTAGAGAACTATTTTTGCTGTGAAATTTCATAGGACCTTGTGGACACATTGAAGTGTCATATATAATTTTTATAGCCCTGGATTTGGTTGTTTGAGATGTAAACTAATTTTTACCACATAGGTGTGGAATATGCCAAAGTGCTATAATTGTACCAATGCTTTGCATTGATGATATAATGATATTTGGTGCTAGTATGGCATGAATACTTGATTGTGAACATTTGATCATTTGACTTGTGATATATAAATGCATGCTAGAGGAAACAAAGATTGGTTTATAAGGCATGATTGAAATTACTTGTGAATAAATACCTATATGTGCTTTATGCATGCATTTGGAAAAAGAAAAGTAAATAATGCATATATATGGTGAAAGAGAATGTATGAACTTCAATCGTACATATTCTAAAATATGGATAAAACAGAAACAAGACTTATGTTGAATTAAGGGAAGGCAAAGAGAGGAACTTTCCTAGAGATATTATGAGTCTGTAGATGTCTCGGCTAGGAATGGATCTGTATGAGATTTGGAAGAGGAAAAAATGAAATCTGATGATCACGTATAGGAATGAGCTCATTCTTGATAAGCAATCTACTTCCCATATGTGAATTTATCCACTATAGATGCCATTTGGTATGAACTAAATCTTTCCTATGTCAATGAAAAGAGAAAAATGTACTGAATTGAGTTCTATGGTCATAAGTAAAAGTATATCACGACCTGATTTGGATCATGACCGGTACTTAAGGTATCCAATCCCCACATAAGTCTCGTGAGTTCTGTGCCGTACTATATGCTTACTTTATTAATAAAATATGGTTTAATCATAAATCAAACTAACTACTAATACTTGATAATTATAAATAAAACATCTTTCTCATAAATAAATTATGTAACTGTAGATGTAAAATACATTTGAACTGAGTTGCTCAATTACAAAATAACCATAAATAATATATTATTAAAAATAAAAGAATCATGGTATAATCAAAATGTAAAATAAATTATATGTGGTCCGAGACCCTGCCCGTCACATCATCGGAGTACATCTACCATAAACAACATACTAAAGCTTCACACCAAAGTGAACCTCACCCAAACTGAGAATACTACTGTTGAGGAGGAGGAAGGGGAGAATCTCGAGCTACACCTGTATCTGTGAGGAAAAGGAAGAAAAGAGGGGTAGGTTTTGTAACCAAAACTCAGTGAGCAGATCACTAATAACCGCGCATGGGACAAGAAAACAATATAAGCTAATAATGGTAAATGTAGCATTTATAAACATTTTTATTTACTTTACGTAATAATTGTAATCTTTAAAATCTCAAGAATTACACTAGGGAACAGAGTATTCATCAACTATAGGGAGTATGCTTAGTCCCTGATAGACAAAGGCCCTAGCTAATGTGATCTCAACGGTCCCTCGTAAACTATGTCCTTGGCAGACTGATCTAACTCAAGGATGACTTGCCCTTGGCAGGCCTTGGTATACCAAGGTTAATAGAATAACTGCCATTAACTGACAGTTCTTTTTCTCTCAGTAACTCTCTCTAATCTAAAACCAATTAGAATCATAAAAGGAGTTCTTAGATTTCTAGTTCAACATTTCTCAACTCTATTAAATATAAATCCTTAAATCTTATTTTGTAAATCATAGAAAATCCCTATTATCTATAATCAAATCAATTCATGAATTAAATCATACAAAACTTTTTATGGAATAATTATGGTCCCATGCATTTCTAAAATCATAATTTTATGCATAAGTTCAAACAGAGCATTTATGGTAAAACACATCTTTACATAAAGCAATATCATATAAGAATCCACTTTTGAATTCTCAAAATATTTCATGATGCTAGCGAATAATCATATAATGACCAAACTAAGGCCATGAGATCAAACCCACTCACCTAGAGGGGTAGACTATGAAGTACCATCACCACAGGGACTCCGAAGAGGAGGAATGACACCAACATTTGCCATTGAAACTATAAAACTCATCAATTACCTATGGAAAGCTCTAGATTACTCTAATCATATGCTAACAATTTTGGGGGTGCATTGACAACAATGGGAGAAATAACAATACCCATCCAAGAATATGAAAGAATGGAGAGAATGGAGACATAATCTAACAACATATACTCATTTGAAGCTTGGTAATGATGAATTGGAGAGGATTTGAGAGAAAAGGGGATAAAGAAGAGTTTAGGAGGTGTATGTGTGTGTATGCTTTGGGTTTTGCTTCTGATGGGGAAAGGAAAGCCTGGCTAGGTTTTAAAAATGGGCAAAAATAAAATGGAGTCATATTATTGATACTATGCTGACTCAAGTTGCTTGCTGCAGCAAACCTGTTCCGTATAATTCTGCAAAACCTGGTGCCATAACTTGGTTTCTGTATCCGGGGCCGATCTGGCTACTCGAGTGGGCCCCGAGGGATCCTGGGGCAGTACGGAACTTGCCCACGGACACGTGTACCTCGGGTATGACATTCTCCCCCCTTAAAAGAGATTTGGTTCCCAAATCTTAAAACATACCTTGAGGAGGGAAAAAATACAGATGCTTAGTCTTCATGGCTTCTTTGACTTCCCAAGTGGCTACCTCACCAGAGTGGTTCCTCTAGATGATTTTCACTGAGGCCACTTCCTTTGAGCAAAGCTTCTTTATTTGCCTATCCACGATGGCCACCGATTCTTCCTTATATGATAATCTCTTATCAACTTGGATGGCTTGTGGTGTGAGCATGTGAGACTGATCTGGCATATACTTTCTGAGCATACTGATATGAAAGACTAGATGAATAACTGATAGACTGGGAGGCAGTGCCAATCTGTAGGCCACTGCTCCAACTCTCTCTAGAATCTCAAAAGGGCCGATAAAGTGAGGACTTAGTTTTACCTACTTATCGAAACTCGTTACCCCTTTCATGGGTGATACTCGCAATAACACGTGGTCACCGACCGACCACAAACTCCAAGTCTTGATGTCGATTGTCAACATAGGATTTCTGCCTAGACTGAGCTGCCAACAACCATTCTCTGATCAGCGGGACTTTCTCTAGAGTCTCTTGCACTAAGTCTAGGCCTAGGACCTTAGCTTCCCTAAGCTCAAATCAATTAATGGGAGATCTGCACTACCTCCTATACAAGGCTTCAAATAGTGCTATCTGGATACTTGCTTGGTAAATGTTGTTGTAAGAGAACTCTATCAAAGATAAGTGGTCACAGCAACTCTCGCTGAAATCTAAAACACAAGTTCAGAACATGTCCTCTAAAGTCTGGATAGTCCTCTCTAATTGGCCATCTGTCTATGGGTGAAAAGCCATGGTCAAGTCCACCCGAGTCCCAAAAGCTTCTTGAAATGCTCTCTAGAATCGTGAAGTGAACTGGGACCCTCTATCTGATATAATTGGCACTGGCACTCCATGAAGTTTGACAATTTCATCTATATAGAGCTGGGCATACTGAGCTGCACTGAAGGTTGTCTTCACTGGTAGGAAATGGGCCGACTTGGTCATTCTTTCCACTTTCACCCAAATGGAATCAAAGCCCTTGGTGGTCCAAGGTAACCCCACTATAAAGTCCATGGTTATCCTCTTCCACTTCTGCTATAGCAAGTCCACTGGTGTTTGATGTTTTTCCTTAGCTTGTTGACATACCAAACATCATGCCATGAAATCACCTATGTCCCTCTTCATGCCTTCCCACCAGTATAACTGTCTAAGATCTTGATACATCTTAGCTGAATTGGGGTGGATGGAGTATGCTGCACAGTGGGACTCTTCCATTACTTTTCTCTTTAGCTAACCCATGTTAGGTACACATAAATGGTCCCTAAGTCACAACACACTTTCCACATCAACAGAAACTCATGATTCTTTCCTCAACGCACATCCTCCATAAGCTTCACTAGCTTGGAATCTTTCCCCTGCTATGCCTTAATCTGCTCAACTAGGGTTAACTGGGCCCTAATGTGAGCTAAAAAAGCTCCCAACTCGCCCATGCCAAACTAGACTCCATCAGCCTCTAACTCATGAATGACCTCTATCAACAATTGCCTCAAGGGTGCTATGTGGACTAAGCTACCCATAGACTTTCTACTCAAGGCGTCAGCTACAACATTGGCCTTGTCTAGGTGATAAGAGATCGTGTAGTCATAATCCTTCAATAACGCTAGCCATCTACACTGCCTCAGATTCAGATCCTTCTGCTAGAAGATGTACTTCAAGGCAAAGACCACAGTTGCCATCTCTAGATCATGGGTAGGGTAGTTCTGCTTATGCCTCTTGAGTTGCCTAAAGGCATATGCCACAACTCAGCTATGCTGCATAAGGACATAGCCGAGCTCGACTCTAGAGGCATCACAATATACCGAAAAGCCACTTGTGCTAGAAGGCAATACCAAAATTGGAGCTGTGGTCAAACTAGTCTTGAGCCTCTGAAAACTCTCTTCATATGTATCCGACTACCGAAAATTGACCCATTGCTGAGTCAACCTGCTCAAAGGCACTGCTATTCTTGAGAAGTCCTTGACAAACCTTTGATAGTAACCTGCTAATCCTAAGAAACTCCTAATCTCAGAAACTGTAAAAGGCCTTGGCCATTGTTGAAGCGCTTCAACTTTCTTTGGGTCCACTAGAATACCATCCTTGGACACTATATGTCCAAGAAATGCCACTTGCTTAATCCAAAACTCGCACTTAGAGAATTTGGCATGTAACTGATATTCCCATAAGGTTTGCAAGACAATCCTTAAGTGTTACTTATGTTCCTCCTCGCTTCTAGAGTACACTGGGATGTCATCAATAAAGATGATCACAAAGTGATCTAGAAACGCCATGAAAACTTTGTTCATCAGGTCCATGAAAGCTACAGAGGCATTGGTCAACCCAAAGGACATCACTAAGAACTCATAGTGTCCATAGCGTGTCCTAAAGACTGTCTTGGGCACATCATTACCCTTAATCTTTAATTGGTGGTAGGCCGACCTCAGGTCTATCTTAGAAAAACACCTAACCCCTTGGAGCTGATTAAACAGGTCATCTATGAATGGCAAAGGGTACCGATTCTTAACTGTCACCTTGTTCAACTGTCGGTAGTCTATGTACATCCTCATAGACCCATCATTCTTCTTCATAAACAAAACTGGAGTACCCTAAGGCGAGGTACTCGGTCAGATGAGCCCCTTGTTAAGCATCTCTTGCAACTGTTCTTTTAGCTCCTTCAACTTTGCAGGAGCTATCCAGTATAGGGGAATAGAGATGGGCCTCACTCTGGGTTCAAGCTCTATCCCAAATGCCACCTTTCTACCTAGTGGCATACCTGTAACTCTTCCAGGAACACATCTAGAAACTCACCACTGGAACTGACTCCAAGCTCAGTATTGGCATGTCCACATCTCTAACTAAGGCTAAGAACCCATTGCTACCCTTATCCATAAGCTGCATGGCGTGCAATGCTGAGATCAAACTGGAGGGAACTGAACAACTAATACCCCTGAACTCGTGGAGCTTGCCTCTTGGAACCTCAAACTTCACTACCTTGCAGTAACAATCCACTATTGCATAGCAAGAGGCTAACCAAGCCATGCCTAGGATGACATCAAAGTCAGACTTGTCCAACACATGAAGTTCTGCTAGTGTTTCCATGTCACCAACATTAACTTCATAACCTTTGTATACTGACTAGAAATAAAGTGGATCTCCAGAAGGTACCCCATGTAATGCCTAGTGATAAAGTTAGGGAGTGATCGCCGGTTTAAAGAAGGCACGGACAAGGAGCAGCTCCTGGTAGACTTCTAAGTGGATGGGTATATGAATGAACCTATTACACATCCGAATGAGAAAGATCCTGACACTGTATTTGTATGGGACTATACAATTAAGGAAGGGTTATATGAATTAATTTGTCATCCATAACTAAAGAACTCTACAGTTAAGCGTGCTTGACTTGGAGCAATTTTGGGATGGATGACCTCCTAGAAAGTTTTCCTAGGAAGCATGTGAGTGAGGATAAAGTATGCTGAAAAGACTCGTGTTGGTTTGTGGGGACAGTTGTCAATCCATAAAATAGTAGGGAATGTTACAAATGGTATCAGAGCCTGGACCTCTCCCAGTACGGTGTGGTTCGGGGATGAACCAAGTGGAAGTTGGTAGGCATGTACCCAGTGACGAAGTCAGGAAATGATCGCCGGTGCAACTAAAGGCACGGACAAGGAGCAGCTCCTGGCAGACTTTTAAGCGGAGGGGTACATGAATAAACTAATTACACACCTTAAGGAAGGCTTACATGAATTAATTTGTACTACTTATACCAACAAGATGCATCTTCTTTTTGGTAGCCCATCACTAAAGAATTCCACAGTTAAGCATGCTTGACTTGGAGAATTTTGGGATGGGTAACCTCCTGAGAAATTTTTCCAAGAAGCATGTTAGTAAGGACAAAGCACGCTAAAAAGATCCGTGTTGATTTGTGGGGACAGTTGTTAATCCATAAAATAGCAGGGGATGTTACACCCCAACATAGAAAGGCTTCTCTAAACTAGTAAAGCACCTCCCGAATTGCATAGCAAAGAAATAGGACACATAGGAATATGAGGACCTTGAGTCAATCAAACATAATGTTTCAAAGGAGCAAACTGTCATGATACCTGATATAACTGTATTAGATGCCATCGCATCCTGATGTGTCAAGGCAAACAAGTGAAGCTGTCTCTTGGAGCTCTGGCCTCTATCTTTGGATCTTCTGCATCCCTGACCCCGACTTCTCGGGCCTCTGCCCCTAGCTCCCCTGCCTATTGAGGCCACAGAGCCTTCATGACCCTTGACCAGAATCTCTCCCAAAGAGTGGGTAATCCTTCCTGATATGCCCCTACAGGCTGCAACTGTAGCATCCTGAGGACCCCATTATGCACTAACTTGAGTGCCTCTTCTTACAAGTCTGACACCTCGGGATGAAGTATCCATCACTGTGCCAACTAGGCTGACCACCTCCCTTACTCTAACTGTAACACCCCGATTTTTCTGTCCGAGGGAAATGACCAAAATGCCCCTGAGGTCATTTCCTGACCCGAGTTCGAGGGTAACCAACTCGGTTGTCCTCAAAGGGTCAACTCAATGTTTGAAGGGGATTGAATGGCCTTTGAATGCTTTCGGAAGCGAAAATTTTGTTTTCCGCAGTTTCGGGTCAAAATGACCAAAATACCCCTACAGCGTTTTTACGTGGGTAAAGGTGCCGTTTGAGCCCGGAACTTTCCCTAGAGGTTTAAAAACACGTTTTTATATGTCTAGAGGTCTCTGTTCAAGTCCCGGTGGTCCCGGGCAGTTTTAGTGCAAAATTACGATTTTGCCCCTAGAATAGTGTTTTTGAGCTTAATGACGTAATTAAGTAAACCTAAGCAATATTAGGCTCTAAACGAAGATTAATTTATTTCCCTAATTTATCTAGAGTCAAAATAATTTATTAAATTTAATTAGAACCTAAAATTGCTTAGATTAAACTTAAATCCCTTTTTAGAACTCAAGACTCCTAGTCTTGGAATCTTAAATAGTGTTTTCTCTCTCCAATTCCTTAAATCAAGGAAATGTGTCTAGAGTTGTTTAGACTCTAAATTGAGGATTTAACTCACTAATGGTGCAAGACCACTCCTTGATTATGTCTAGACCACCTTAATTATCCATTTCCCTTACCTAAACACTTTCTTACAAATTCCTAATCTTAAGCATAATCAAAGATACACCTAAACACAACTCTAAACCACAATTAAAATGCAAAGAACCCTCCCCCATGGGCTGATGCATTTCGGCCACCTCCTCCCCCATTGACCACATGTTTAATTATTTTCTCACTCAAAGAACCATGCTTGAGGCCATACCTTGAACCATACCTCACCATACCTTAAGCCATACCTCACCATGCCTCAAGAACATATTGTCTCACCTCATGGAACTCATGGATGCCTCCATTCTGCACACATGGCCGAAGCTCTTCATCACCATGAGCTCCCTCCATTTGTTTCATTTCTCTATAAATAGAATGCCTTGAGGAGCTTGCACCACTTTTAGATCATTTGCTAAGTTTAGGAACACTCAAAGCTTTTCTTTTTCTCTCAAAGTTCTTGTGTTCTTCAAGTTCTTGGAGTTCTTCATCATCTTCATCTTCTTCTTCCATCTTCAAGTTCATCACATCAAGTAGGGATTTTCTTTCATGTATTCTTTTCTTTAAAGTTCTTGTTTCAAGCTTGATGTTCATAGTTTCTCTTGGTTCCTTTTAGAACTTCTTTTCTTCTCCTTCTTCCTCTTTATGTTTCGGCCATGGGCCTTTGGGAATGAAGGAATGAGAGCTTGATGATGAGAGTTTCATGACGATGTTCATCACTTGAAACAAACTCTAGAGCTTGATCTTTGTTCTTGAGCAAAAATGTTTTTAGTTTTTCCTTTCTTGAACTCTTGAGAACTTTAGCTTTAATGATGTTTTAAAATGGCTCTATGAACTCAATGATGAGGACTCATGATGTTGGTGTTAATATATCATCAAGATCATGAACTCTAGAGTTCTAAAATGTTCCTTTTTCTTCTTGATGTTTTCGGCCATTCCCTTAAATTTTGCTTGGCTTCATGGTTTGATTTCCTAAAAATATTATGTTAAGTTTTAAGAACTCTAAGCTTGACTTTACCTTGTTTGGATGAGTTTGGGTTATGGTTTAAATTCCTTTAAAGTCTTGTTAAGAGCTCTAGAAAGATAAAATGAACTTGCATAATTTATTTTATGCTTGCATTCATATTTACATTCTTGCTATGCATCTTTACTTTCTAGCTATCACCTAAGAACATAAAGATTAAAATGGAACTTGTATCATCACTTAATTTAAATCTCAAAGCCTTTCTATTTCGGCTTTAAAGTCGATTATTGTTAGGCCTAGATCACTAAAATAAAGAATTGAACTTGCATTATCACCTAATTAATTTCTCAAATGCCTTTCTATTTCGACCTTAAAGTCGATTGTTGTTGGGCCAAGAGCACTAAAATGAAGAATTGAATCTTGCATATTTACTTTCAAGCTTGCACGTTTAAGTTTATGCCTTGCATATTTAATTTAAGTCATCACTTTACTTTGTAAGCAAGATTAAAAAATGAAAAGCATGAGCATGTTTATTTTATGTCGTAACTTAAGAACCTAGAGCTCAAAGACTTGCCCATTTCATTCCAAGTTAAAGTTTAATGTGAAACCATTCTTTGAATGCATATTTTCGGCCAAGTAGTGATGATGGACTTGCAATGAGTTTTCATCTAGCTACTAGGACCAATAGTCTATGTTTTAAGTTTTCCTTAAAGCTTTACAAAACTTTATAAGGTTATGTCATCACAAGTTGTGATTTTATTATCTTTTAGGGGATGGAATATGTTTTGGTCAGTGACCTAAGGCTTCACTTAGCCTCTTGATGGATTAAAATGTTTTGCAAAGAGTTTTAGAAGTTCTAGATCAATTCCAAGAGAAACTAGTTAATTTATGTACCTAGAAATGTCAATTTAACTCTCTCATTTAAGTTAAATGTTTTCGGTTCTGATGTGATGAGTGTGATGCTGTATGATGATGTTTTGATGTGTTGGAATGTGTGAAAACATCATGTGATGATGTAGAAGTAATCCTATGCATGATAGGTAAGAAACTAGCTAACTAGAAATACCGTAAAGCTAGAATTTAACATAGTTTTGACCCATTTGTTTATGGAACTAATCCAAACTGTTTTAATGGGAACATAATCAGATTTAGATTGCTCAGACATGAAAAACTTGGTATCATTTGAAATAGAATTGAATTCTAGCACCTATAGGGAAACTAGTAACTAGAAAACCGTAAAAATGCAATGTAGAACTCTTGGAACATTTATTTTTCTGGATGCTGTCCAGCACCCTTACAACATGATAAACATGAGTAATAATTAGTCCTTAAGCATGGGAACGCCTCATAATTGATTTAGATTTAATCCATAGCGCCTTAGGCGAAGACGGAACCAAGAAAGGGTCTAAAACGTAAGTTCTAGAACCCCGTGATCACAAGTTAAGAATTCTACCCTATGCTTTTCAGATTTAAATGTAGATATGAGGATTATGAGTGATGTTTAATTATAAGCCCTTAGGTGCATAAAATATGAGCGACGGATATTAGAGAACCAAATCTCATGATTAAGACCCGTAAGGGTCAAAGCATAAGCTACCGTAAGGATAAATGGTTGAATGTTCCATGATGATGTATGCTATGTAAATGATGATGATGTTATTCATATGATGAATTCATGAGGATATATGTTTATGTGGCATAAAGCAAATTTGGAAGGAATTCGGTGTAATGCCATCGTCACTTGAATTCCCAACAAATTTGGGGACTTAAAGAGATTTTGAAAATTAAGGTACTAAGATGGGTTCTAGGATGACACCGGTTCGGCCGAGCACCTCCATAGAACTCATGTGACATCGGTACCATTTTATACTCTTAGGTGACACCGGTTCGGTCGAGCACCCCTAAGAGTTTTGCCCCCTAACCCGTACTCAGATAGTCGGGATTTATGATTTATGATACGCTTATCGTTAAGTGGTAAGTAAGAACTAGTGACGACTAGTTAAGGTATGAGCTCATAACCTAGATGTATGACATGTTCTGGGTGACACCGGTTCGGCCGAGCACCCCCAGTTCGATTGTCTTTTAGGGTGGCCCATGAGGAAGAGAAGTTTCATGATTATGATTATGTCACTAAGTTTTGTCCCATATGAATGTTACTATTGCCACTTTATGCCACCAAGAATGATGATGCTTGATGTTATGTTTTATGTATGTGCATTAGGTAGTGCCATGCATACATTTTCTATTATGTTGTATTCATGACATTAAGATCATCCTAAAATGAATGGACCTTGGCTAAAATATATTTTAAAGTTTAAAATGAACTTAATACATGCCCAGTCATTTTGTATAAATAAACCCAAGGTTCCTGAGGACGTAGATGATGACACCTAGGTAGTAGGAGGCCCTACTGAGATTCTTTAGCAAGATTCTCACTCCCTCTATCTCTTCCTTTCTGTCACGTCTTCAGATGGCGACGTTCGTAGTGTTCGTGGACACGCCGACATGGGAGGTGCACCATGACCCGGACCACGGGTCATTCCATTTTGTGGGTCGATGCACGGCTAGAGTATTCATGTTCATGGGTCGACCCTTCACTCCCCTGTACATTCCCATCGTTTCTCCCCCGTCTCACCTTTTGGCGATGACCTGGTGTTCGAGCGCGCACGTCCCCTAGAGGAGAGGCTTCGCCATACCCCATCATCCATGTCTGCCGCTTGAGAATACCCCCAGTATGTGCCTCGTTGCCCGTCGTCTTTTTCGGAGACGGATCCTTCCGAGGATTCGGCAACCCAGGCACCCTCCAAGGGATCTTCCCCCACCATAATCATGGACCTTGGGGAGGATAGTGAGCCTTCCGTGACTCAGCCGAGGCTTGCACGACGACCGTAGATGAGGCCACGCCGTGGAGGTCACTTCCAAGCCCCGTTCCGCCTCTTCACGTCCGAGGAGCTCGCCCAGTTTCCCGGATATTTGCCTCGTTCGCAAGATGGACGCCAGTAGGAGGTGACGATCGTCCGATGGAGTACCCGGTTAGAGCACACACCACTTAGATGAGGGATAAACCTTCTTTTGTTTAAAGGTTTCCCATTAGATGCACTCGGGGAGGGGAGTAGATTAAGTTTATGCTTATGTTGTATTTTCTTTTATGCATTTCCCTTGTACTAAATTAAGACCCACACTTATAAGTGGGCAAGTTATATATATATGAGATGATATTCAGTGATGTTCATGTTGTGCCTCATGTTATGATGTTGTGAGATAATTGTTTTACTTTACATGGTTTACCGCTTATCGCATCACGCGGCTCTCACTTTTTATTTCAAAAAAATTTACCCGTATTTTCCGCTAAGTATTTCTAAGTAAAATTGAGAACTATGAAGTAACAGACTAATGTTTAACCTAAGTATGTTCTAGAGTATTGGGTTAAAAATTAGGATGTTACACTAACTGAGAGAGACAGTAGGCTGAGTCAGCATAGACTCTAAGAAGGCTACTCTGCTCTATTGTGCTCTTTGTTGGCCCGGTCCCTTACTAGACCCAGCTGTACCAGAAAAAGAGCCATGGGTCTTAGCCCTCTTGGCCTCAGCAATGGCTCTCCTCTCTGCTAAGCCAACCTCCAAGCTGACCGCCACATTTACCACTTAGGCACAATCCATAGTCTCTACATGAGGCTATAAGCTCAGGAACATCTTCTCAGGCAGCCCCTGAACAAACCACCTTACCCTGTCACTGATGTTGTTTGGCTCAGGTAGGTAAACCTCTCATCATACTTTACCATCGTCATGCCCGGAGTCATCCAAAGCCTCAAAAACTCATCCAGCATATGAGCTCATTGGCTCTCAGAAAGGAACCTTCATAAGAAAGCTGCCCAGAACTCCTCCCAGGTGGGTGGCTCTGAGTCACCACGTCCCTAGAGGGACTCCCCGTACCATAAACCAGCCTGGCCTCCCAGGTGGAAGCCAGCCAACTTCACTGCCCTCTCCGACGAACAGTGGATGACAAAAGTGATCTTCTTTACCTCTCGGAGAAACTCATACGAATCTTCTATCATCCAACACCCATGAAAGATGGACGGATCCATCTTCTTGAATAGTTGTAGCACTGAATCATTAGGATTTCTAACCGGTGGCTGAACCACAGGTTGGGCTGGCTGAGTCACAGGGGGGTTGGGTGGGTCCCACCCTCACATTGTCTGGCCACTATATCTAAGAGCATGGCCAAAGCCTGCTCTAAGGCTCTGAAGCATACCTCTAAACTGGAAAAGCCACTGCTACGACGGCAACGTGAGGAATGATGGTGCAAGGGAGGCATGCTGAATCCTGAGAAACATAGATAGGCTGGATAAGAAACTGATCATAAGAGATTGGACAAGATTCTCCATCTAAACCTAGACAAGATAAACCATCCTAATAGGCTTCAAATAATGCTTCGTTAATACAACTAGGCATGCTTCCATCTACCAAAACGTTGTGCTACTTGTGGATACTTGCTCCAGTGATATGCAGGGAAACCTATGGCTCTGATACCACTTTATCATGACACAATTTGGATCATCACTGGTACATGAGGGATTCAATCCCTATGTAAGCCTCGTGAGTTCCGTGCCATCCTATATGCTTACTTTATTCATAAAATAGGGTTAACTAATAAATCAAATTAACTACTAATACTTGCTAATTGTGAATAAAACATCTTTCTCATAAATAAATTATGTAACTGCAACTGTAAAATACATTTCAATTGAGTTGCTCAATTATAAAATAACTATAAATGATATGATGTTAAATACAAAAGAATCATGGTATAATCAAAATGCAAAATAAACGATATGCGGTCTGGGACCTTGCCCGTCACATCACTGGAACATATCTACCATGACAAAAATACTAAGGCTTCACACCAAAGTGAAGCTCACTCAAACTGAAGAATACTACTGTTGAGGATGAGGAATGGGAGGATCCTGAGCTACATCTGTATCTATGAGAAAAAGGAAGAAGAGATGGGTTTATTTTGCAACCAAAACTCAATGAGTGGATCCTCACTCGTAATCATGCATAGGACAAGAAAACAATATAGGTAAATAATGGTAAACAATATAAGCAAATAATGGTAAATGCAACATTTATAAACATTTCTATTTACTTTACATAATCATTATAATCTTTAAAATCTCAATAATTACATAAGGGAATAGAGTATTCATTAACTGTAGGAAGGGTGCTTAGACCCTGGCAGACAAAGCCCTTAGCTAATGTGATCTTAACAGTCCCTGGCAAACTGTGTCCCTAGCAGACTGATCTAACTCAAGGATGATTTGCCCCTGGCAGGCCTTGGTATACTAAGGTTAATGGAATAACTGCCGTTAACTCACAGTTCTATTCCTCTCAGTAACTCTCTCTAATCTAAAACCAACTAGAATCATAAAAGAAGTTCTTATATTTCTGGTTCAATATTTCTCAACTCTATTAAATATAAATCCTTAAATCTCATTTCGTAAATCATAGCAAATCCTAATTATCCACAATCAAATCAATTCATGAATTAAATCATACCAAACTTTTTATGGAATAATTATGGTCATATGCATTTCTAAAATTATAATTTCATGGATAAGTTCAAACAAAGCATTTCTAGTAAAACACATTTTTACATAAAGCAATATCATATAAGAATCCATTTTCAAATTCTCAAAATACTCTGCAATGCTAGTAAATAATCATATAATGACCAAACTAAGGCCATAAAGTCAAACTCTCTCACCTGAAGGGATAGACTATGAAGTACCAACACTACGGGGACTTCAAGGAGGAGGAATGGCACCAACATCAGCCATTGAAACCATAAAACTCATCAACAACCTATGCGAGGCTCTAGATTACTCTAATCATACACCAACAATTTTGGGGGAGCACCCCTACTTGACAACAATGGGAGAAATAATAATACCCATGCCAAGAATGTGACAGAATGGAGACATAATCTAACAACATATATTCACGTTGAAGCTTGGAAATGATGGATTCGAGAGGATTTAAGAGAAAAAGGGATGAAGAAGAGTTTAGGGTGTGTATGTGTGTGTAGGTATGTGTGCTTCGGCTTCTGCTTCTAATAGGAAGGGGAAAGCCTGACTGGGTTTTTAAAAGGGGCAAAAATGAAATGGCATTATTTTACAGATACTATGTTGACTCGGTTACTCACTGCAGTGAGTAAACCTCGCTGCAGCGAACTTGTTTTGCATAATTTTGCAGAACCTGGTGCCACAACTTGGTTTCTGCATCTGGGGCAGATCCAACTACTCGGGTAGGCCTTGGGAGATCCTAGGACAGTATAAAACTTGCCCATGGACACGTGTACCTCAGGTATGACAAACTACATCCCTTCGACTAGTCAAGGGCACGGAAAGAAAAGTAAAGATATGAGATCTCCTTCGACATATCAAGGGCATGGAAATATAACTTCAGTAAAGATCACTGCATTGTCATGTGCATACTTATATTACAATAAGATATTTAGTTAGGATGATTTGCTATGATCTTGAATTTTATGAAACACATGTTTTAAGTGATTAAATACTAAAGGAAACCTATTTCAAAAGGATGGTTTTGAACTCTAAAATGAATCTTTGATATGTGTTGCATGATTACATTTTCTTAATAAGTCGAAGTGGCTAGGACGATGACGATGACGTGGATTTTTATTGTGCATTTTGGGATACCCTACTGAGAATCTTAGAATTCTCTCCCCTATATTTTTGTGTTCTCATGTCATCTCTAGGTTGATCTAGAGAATAAAAAGGCTGTTACATGAAAAAATTCAGATTCGCAGTAGTTCAATGATCGAGGCTTGTATCAATTGTTCTTAGTTGTATGTATATGTCTATAAATATAATAGAGAACAAATGTATTTTGGAACTCAAAAAAGTTTTTATCTTGTATTTGAATGTTTATTTAATAAATACTTGTTTCTTATTATATGTTATACTAGAATTATGAATTAGTTGTGGTAGAAATAAATTGAACTTGCTATAGATATTTAAGAAAGGTCCGTTAATTTATAAGTAACAACTCTTAAGTATAATGTCATGACTTAAGGATGATGTTATACTTAGGAAGGTGTTACATTATGGTAACAGAGTAGTTCATCCTTGTAGAACCTTGAGGAATGGACTGATTATACTTTCAAAGTGTAGATAAGTCATGCCATGAATCTTATCTATATGATATACAAACATGAGTAACCATTCAGAAACTTGTTTCCTTCTATAGATTCTCTGATGACCTTTCTTAAGAAGTTTCTAGCTCATCTTCTAATGAAGTTTTTGATCTAGGATTCTATAAATATTTTTTGATAAGGTTTCTAATCAAAATTTCTGGTCTCCTTCAAAACTTCTTATGATATTCTAATAACTTTCTTATAATCTTCTAAAGGAGACTTTGACCATTTTAAGAGATCTTCAGAGGATTTCTTCTTAGCTCAGCTCGGAGGAGCTCTCAAAAACATTATTATGCAATGCAATGTATGATTAGAAACATATCATATGCATTAAATCTCTAATGTAACAAAAATACTTTTCAATTAAGGGTTTTGTAAAGATATAAGCAATTTGGTCCCTAGTTTTAATAAAATTTAGCCCAATGTCATCTTTCTATACGTGATCTCTTATGAAATGATGTTTTGTGTCTACATGCTTAGATCTAGAAAGTTGAATGAGATTTCTAGCAAGATTCATTGAATTTGTATTGTCACATAGGATTGAGATCTTGGAGTACCTCAAGTTGACTTCTGATCCACAACATTTGAGAATAGCAATTTGTAGTAGAAACATATTCTGCTTCAATAGTAGAAAATGCTATTATATTATATTTTGCTTCATGCATGACCAGCGATTTGACAATTACCAACGAAACAATAGTATCCACTAATGCTTTTTCTTTCCATTCTATCACTAGCAAAGTCAGCATCACAATAACATATAACATCAGAGGAAGTACCTTCCTCATACCACAGACCAAAGCTAGTAGTACCGATAAAATATCTAAGAATTCTGTTAACAGCTATTAAATATGATTGTTTAGGATTAGATTGATATTTAGCATAAATTCTTACACTTAATTGAATGTCAGGTCTACTAGTTGTTAGGTAGAGAATAGATCCAATCATACCTCTATATTATTTCTCAGAAAATTTTTCACCACTTTCATCAGCATTAATAACTTGAGAAAGATGCATAGGAGTACTCATTGGCTTAGATTGATACATATTGAACCTTTTGAGAAGGTCCTTGGTACATTTTTATTGATGTATAAGGATCTCATTCTTTTCTTACTTCATTTGAAGTCCTAAGAAAAACTTTAATTCTCCCACTATGCTTATCTCAAATTCACCTTTCATAAGGTTAAGAAATTTCTTACATAGAAAGTGACTAGTAACACCAAAGATAATATCATCAAAATAACCTTGGAAAATCAAAGCATTTTTTTCTGACGAAAAATAAAGAGTTATGTGAAAATTACCTTTTTTGAACCTATTTTCAAGTAAAAAGGAACTCAATCTATCATGTCAAGCTCTTAGGGCTTGATTTAGACCATAAAGAGTCTCTGTTTACTTGAATACATATAGGAAAGAATTCATTCTCAAATCCCAGAGGCTGCTTAACATAGACTTCTCCCTTATGAAGCTTGTTTCTGAACACCCATTTTGCTCCAATGATAGATTTCCCTCTAGGTTTCTAAACCAGAGTCCAGACTTTCCTTGTCGCAAATTGATGTAACTCTTCTTGCATAGTAGAGATTCAAATTTCATCGAAGAGCTTCTTCTATTAATTTTGATTCAATTTTTAACAAGAAAACATAGTTTGGTTCATTTCTGAATGATGATTTGGTCCTGATTCCTTGAGAAACAGCTCCAAATATTTGATTTTATAAAACAGATCTAAAGTCAAATATTCCTTTGTAATTTGGTCTTCTAAGCATCTCCTCATACTCCTTTGCAGCCTCTTTAGAAACATTTTCATTTGATGATGAGTTTAGAACATGAATGATATCTATTTGTTGTAGAGCTTCTTTTTGAATAGGGACAAGAGTTTCTTCAAGATTTAAGTTGTCAAAGTCTTCTTCTAGAAACCTTATCTACTTATCCAATTAATTGCTTAGTTCTTTGAATCTGATGTAAATAGTTTCTTTTACCACTTTGGTTCTCTTGTTGATACCATGTAGGCTTTAGATATTGAAAAGTAACCTAAAAAGATTCCATCATCATATTTGGAATCAAATTCTGCAAGCTTGTCCCTAGTGTTAAGGATAAAACACTTATTTCCAAATATATGAAAATATGATATGTTGGGTTTCTTGTTTTTCCAAAGCTCATATGATGTTTTCTTGAGGATTGGCCCTATAAAAAAATGATGTTGAATGTAGCAAAAGGAATTAATAGCCTTTGTCCATAAACCTTTTGATAAACCACTTTCCAAAAGTATTGCTTGGGCCATCTCTTGTAGAGATTTATTTTTCATTTTAACAACCTCATTTTGTTGAGGTGTTGTAGGAGATGAAAAACTATGAGAAGTGCCATTTTCATTACAAAATTTTTCAAAAACATGGTTTTTCAAATTTGCCACCATGATCTAATCTAATGGTAATGATTCAAATGCCATTTTCATTTTGAACTCTTTTTTAAAAGGTTTTAAAGGCATCACAAGCATCATTCTTATGAGCAAGGGAAAGAACCCATGTGAATCTTGTGTAATCATCCAAAATGACAAAGCCATATTTCTTACCACCAAAACTAGTAGTTCTACTTAGTCCAAAAAGGTCAATGTGTAAAAACTCAAGTGGCTTAGTAGTTGACACTACATTTTTTCTTAGGATGAGCTTTTGGTTTGGTTTCCTTTTTAACAGAACCCTTAAGTTGAGTCCTTGTTATAACTGATTTCAGGCAAACCTCTTACCAAATCTTTCTGAGATATCTCTTGAGATCAATCTCATATGAGCATTGCCAAGCTTCTTGTGTAGCATCCGCTTCTCATCCAAAAAGGATGCAAGATATTTTACATCTTAATCTAGTAGATCATTTACATACAACACATAGATTTTTCCATGCCTGTTACTAGTAATAATGATCTTTCCAGAGGTGGGATTTAACACTTTGAAACCTTTTACTTCAAACTCAACCTTATAGTCTTGGTTACATGATTGACTAATGCTAAGAAGGTTATGAGTAAGACCTTAACCAAAAGAACATTTGAAGTAGAGTGGGAGTTATTATCCTTACCAATATTACCTATACCAATAACTTTGGCCTTGACCTTATTTGCAAACTTTATGGATCCTTCGTTCTTTAGTTTGATCTTTTTGAAGCATCTTTTGTTTCATGTCATATGTCTGGAACATCTACTATCCATTTATCATTTGCCATCTTTCTGAGCATGTGCTTTAGGGCAGACCTACATCAGAAACCATTTTTACCTTTGGTACCATATTTTCTTGGGTATTTTTTGGTTAGTAACCTTCTTATGAATGCTCTTTCTCTCTTTTTGCCCTCTTTAAGCAATGAACATTATATCAGAAAGCTGTCATTTCTTAAAATAGAAAATACATGAGGAATTTTTCTTTGATGAACTTTTTGATCCTTTCTCATCCAAAACTTTCTCAAAATCAAGTTCACTCTTTCAAAATAAGGTTTATGTCCTCCAAGCATCTTATCGAGATAACTAGAATCACCAACCATATTTTCTAGATCAAATTTGAGAATATTTTGTAGTTTCTTAAAGTTCAGAAACATCCTTTAGAATTTTGCAAACTTTCATAGAAGCTTCAATCTTTAAGGCTACTTCTAAAACATTGTTTTCTTTTAAAAGCTCAACTTTCTCATGCCATAACTTCTCATTTTCTAATTTGATCTTCTCTAGTTCAAGAGATAACATTTGAAAGTTTTTCTTTAGATAAAAGTAGAGAGTTTTAAGGTTTTGAGAGTTTTCAAGAGGTTCATCATACAACTTTAAAGGATCATCATAGGAAAGTTTAGACTCTTGTTTAGAAGGTTTTATGTTAGTTTCTGCTTCAGAAACATAGTTTGCCATGGAGCACAGATTTGGAAACTCTTTTGTTTTATCTTGAGATGCTAAAGCATCTTTTTCTTCTTCTGAATCATCCCATGTTGCTAGCACAGTGAAGGATTTCCTCTGAACTCATTCTAGCATAGGATAATCGGTTTTGTGGTGACCCTTCTCACCATAGTGGTAGTAGTTAATGTTTTCTAGCTTTATTTTTCCTTCTTTGTCCTTTCTAAAGGTTGATCCTTTCTTCTTGGGTCTATCTTTCCAAGCTTGCTTCATTTTTCTTGTAACACCCCGATTTTTCTGTCTGAGGGAAATGACCAAAATGCCCCTGAGGTCATTTCCTGATCCGAATTCGAGGATAACCAACTCGGTCATCCTCGAAGGGTCAACTCAATGTTTGAAGGGGATTGAATGGCCTTTGAATGCTTTCAGAAGTGAAAATCTCATTTTCCGCAGTTTCGGGTCAAAATGACCAAAATACCCCTATAGCGTTTTTACGCGGGTAGAAGTGCCGTTTGAGCCCGAAACTTTCCCCAAAGGTTTAAAACACATGTTTTCATGTGTCTAGAGGTCTCTGTTCAAGTCCCGGTGGTCCCGGGTAGTTTTAGTGCAAAATTACGATTTTGCCCCTAGAATAGTGTTTTTGAGCTTAATGACGTAATTAAGCAAACCTAAGCAATATTAGGCTCTAAATGAAGATTAATTAATTTCCCTAATTAATCTAGAGTCAAAATAATTTATTAAAGTTAATTAGAACCTAAAATTGCTTAGATTAAACTTAAATCCCTTTTTAGAACTCAAGATTCCTAGTCTTGGAATCTTGAATAGTGTTTTCTCTCTCCAATTCCTTAAATCAAGGAAGTGTGTCTAGAGTTGTTTAGACTCTAAATTGAGGATCTAACTCACTAATGGTGCAAGACCACTCCTTAATTATGTCTAGACCACCCTAATTATCCATTTTCTTTACCTAAACACTTTCTTACAAATTTCTAATCCTAAGCATAATCAAAGATACACCTAAACACAATTCCAAAACCACAATTAAAATGTAAACACAACCCCACATGGGCTGATGCATTTCGGCCAGACCTCATCCCCTTTGACCACATATTAAATTGTTTTCTCACTCAAAGAACCATGCTTGAGGCCATACCTTGAACCATACCTCACCATGCTTTGAACCATACCTCACCATGCTTCAAGACCACAACATCTCACCTCATGGAACTCATGGGCTGCACTCCCCTTGGCCGAAAACACATCATCCCCTCACCCCCTCCATTTGCTTCATTTCTCTATAAATAGAATGCCTTGAGGAGCTTGCACCACTTTTAGATCATTTGCTAAGTTTAGGAACACTCAAAGCTTTTCTTTTTCTCTCAAAAGTTCTTGTGATCTTCAAGTTCTTGGAGTTCTTCATCATCTTCATCTTCTTCTTCCATCTTCAAGTTCATCACACCAAGTAGGGATTTCCTTTCATGTATTCTTTTCTTTAAAGTTCTTGTTTCAAGCTTGATGTTCATAGTTTCTCTTGTTTCTTTTTAGAACTTCTCTTCCACTCATTTTTCCTTTCATTTTCGGCCATAGGCCTTGGAGAACAAAGGAATGAGAGCTTAATGATGAGAGTTTCATGATGATGTTTATCACTTGAAACAAACTCTAGAGCTTGATCTTTGTTCTTGAGCAAAAATGTTTCTAGTTCTTCCTTTCTTGAACTCTTGAGAACTTTAGTTTTTGATGGTGTTTTAAAATGGTTTTAAGGACTCAATGATGAGGTCTCATGATGTTGGTGTTAATATATCATCAAAATCATGGACTCTAGAGTTTCAAAATGTTCTTTTTGTTCCTTGAAATTTCGGCCATATCATTTTCTTTTACATGCAAAATGTTTTGCTTTTTCTAAAAATATTATGTTGAGTTCTAAGAACTCTAGACTTTACTTTATCTTGGTTTGATGAGTTTGGGTTGAGGTTTAAGTTCCTTTAAAGTCTTGTTAAGGGCTCTAGATAGATAAAATGAAATTGCATAATTTAATTTATGCTTGCACTCATATTTACGTTCTTGCTATGCACCTTTACTTTCAAGCTATCACCTAAGAACATAAAGATTAAAATGGAACTTGCATCATCACTTAATTTAATTCTCAAAGCCTTTCTATTTCGGCCTTAAAGTCGATTGTTGTTGGGCCTAGAGCACTAAAATAAAGAATTGAACTTGCATCATCACCTAATTAATCTCTCGAATGCCTATCTATTTCGGCCTTAAAGTCGATTGTTGTTGGGCCAAGAGCACTAAAATAAAGAATTGAACCTTGCATCTTTACTTTCAAGCTTGCACGTTTAAAGTTTATGCCTCGCATATTTACTTTCAAGCTTGCACGTTTAAGTTTATGCCTTGCATATTTATCTTACGTCATCACTTTATTTTGTAAGCAAAGATTAAAAATGAAAAGCATGAGCACGTTTATTTTATGTCATAACTTAAGAACCTAGAGCTCAAAGACTTGCCCATTTCATTCCAAGTTAAAGTTTAATGTGAAACCATTCTTTGAATGCATATTTTTGGCCAAGTAGTGATGATGGACTTGCAATAAGTTTTCATCTAGCTACAAGGACCAATAGTCTATGTTCTAAGTTTTCCTTAAAGTTTTACAAAGCTTTTCAAGGTTATGTTATCATGAGAGATGACTTTATTCCCTTTTAGAAGATGAAATATATTTTGGTCATTGATCTAAGGCTTCTCTTAGCCTCTTGATGAATTAAAATGATTTGCAAAGAGTTTTAGAAATTCTAAATTGATTCCAAGAGAAACTAGTTAACTTATGTACCTAGAAATGTCAATTTAAATCTCTTACTGAAGTTAAATGTTTTCGGTTCTGATATGATGAGTGTGATGTTGTATGATGATGTTTTGATGTGTTAGAATGTGTGAAAATATCATATGATGATGTAGAAATGATTCTATGCATAATAGGTAAGAAACTAGCTAACTAGAAATACCATAAAGCTAGAATTTAACATAGTTTTGACCCATTTGTTTATGGAACTTATCCAAACTGTTTTAATGGGAGCATAATCAGATTAGGATTGTTTAGACATGAAAAACTTGGTAACATTTGGATTAGAATCGAATTCTAGCACCTATAGGGAAACTAGTAACTAGAAAACCGTAAAAGTGCAAGTTTAGAACTCTTAGAACATTTATTTTTCTGGTTTCTGCCCAGCGCCCTTACAAAATGATAAACGTGTTTAATAATTAGTCCTTAAGCATAGGAATGCCTCATAATTGATTTAAATTTAATTCATAGCGCCTTAGGCGAAGACGGAACCGAGAAAGGGTCTAAAACGTAAGTTCTAGAACCCCGTAATCACAAGTTAGGAATTCTGCCCTATGCTATTCAGATTTAAGTGTGAACATGAGGATTATGGATGATGTTTAATTACGAGTCCTTAGGTGCATAAAATATGAGCGACGGATGTTAGAGAACCATATCTCATGATTAAGACCCGTAAGGGTCAAAGCATAAGCTATCGTAAGGATAAACGATTGAATGTTCCATGATGATGCATGTGGTATGTAAATGATGATGATGTTATTCATATGAGGAATTCATGAGGATATATGTTTATGTGGCATAAAGCAAATTTGGAAGGAATTCGGCGTAATGCCTTTGTGCCGCCAAATTCTCGACAAATTTGGGGACTTAAAGAGATTTTGAAAATTAAGGTACTAAGATGGGTTCTAGGATGACACCGGTTCGGCCGAGCACCTCCATAGAACTCATGTGACATCGGTACCATTTTATACTCTTAGGTGACACCGGTTCGGCCGAGCACCCCTAAGAGGTTTGCCCCCTAACCCGTACTCAGATAGTCGGGATTTATGATTTATGATACGCTTATCGTTAAGTGGTAAGTAAGAACTAGTGACGACTAGTTAAGGTATGAGCTCATAACCTAGATATGTGACACGTTCTGGGTGACACCGGTTCGGCTGAGCACCCCCAGTTCGATTGTCTTTTAGGGTGGCCCATGAGGAAGAGATGTTTCATGATTATGATTATGTCACTAAGTTTGTCCCATATGAACGTTACCATTGCCACTTTATGCCACTGATTATGATGATGCTTGATGTTATGTTTTATGTATGTGCATTAGGTAGTGCCATGCATACATCTTCTATTATGTTGCATTCATGACATTAAGATCATCCTAAAATGAATGGACCTTGGCTAAAGTATATTTTGAAGTTTAAAATGAACTTGATGCATGTTCAGACATTTTGTATAATTAAACCCAAGGTTCCTAAGGACGTAGATGATGACACCTAGGTAGTAGGAGGCCCTACTGAGATTCTTTAGCAAGATTCTCACTCCCTCTATCTCTTTCTTTCCGTCACGTCTTCAGATGGGAGGTGCACTATGACCCGGCTCACGGGTCATACCATTTTGAGGGACAGTGCACGGTGCGGGTTTTCATGTTCATAGGACGCCCCTTCACTCATCCCGTGCACACCCATCGCTTCTCCCCGACTGCACCCTATGGCGACGACGAGCGGGTTTTTGAGCGCGCGCGTACGCATGACGAGAGAGTGCTCCGCATGCACACCGCCACCTTAGCCATGCGAGACTATCCCGATTACGTGCCCCAGACCTACTTCTCGGAGACCGACCCGTCCGAGGACCCGCCTACCCATCCGTATAGCGAGAGCTCTGCCCCCTCTCCCCCACCATTGAGGGAGGGCAGTGAGGATACCGTGACTCAGCCACACTGCGGGGGTCACGCTCGATCCCCATTCCGCCTCTTCACGCCCGAGGAGCTCGTCTAGTTTCCCGGATATTTGCCTCGTTCGCGAAATGGACGTCAGTAGGAGGTGACGATCGACCGACGGAGTACCCGGGTAGAGCACACACACTTAGATGGAGATGAACCTTCTTTTGTATTAGAGGTCATCCCGCTAGTTGCACTTGGGTAGAGGAGTTGCTTTTATAGTTTCCGTTGCATTTTCTCTTGTATTTCCTTTTTAGATTGTATTACTCGTGTTGTACCAAATTAAGTCCCACACTTATAAGTGGGCAGGTTATATATATAAGATGGTATTCAGTGTTTTCCCATGATGTGCCTTTATGTGCCTTATGCTATGACGTTATGAGACGTATGTTTTGTTCGTGACATGTTATATCGCATCACGCGGCTCTCACTTCATATTTCAAAAAAAAATTTATCGTATTTTCCGCTAAGTATTTCAAGGTAAAAATGAGAACTATGAAGTAATAGACTAATGATTAACCTAATTATGTTCTAGAGTATTGGGTTAAAAATTAGGATGTTACATTTCTAATAAGAATAGACATTCATCATCATTATCATATGAATATTCTTCATAAATCTCTTAATCCTCATAATCCTTAGAGACTTTCAAAAGCCTTTCCTGAGTATTCCTTTTTATGAGGGAATTTCAAGGCTATTGGCTTGTTTTTCTTCGAGGAATCACCATGAGCTTCATTTAGCTAAACCTAATGAGTTTTTAGATCCTTTGCCTCTGTTATAGCAGTAACTTTGGGAAGTCATCGAGGAGGCAAACTTCTAAGAATTTTTCTAACCATTTCAACATTTGTATATCTTTTGTCAAGGCTTCTTAGTAGATTTATAATGTGCATAAATTTAGTGGTAATTTCACCAATATTTTCATGTTCAAGCATCTCAAACATTTCATATTGATGAACCAACATGTTGATATTGGTTTCCTTTACTTGGTTAGTACCTTCATGAAGCATTTCAAGTTTGTCCCATATTTCTTTAGCAGTATCACAGCTAATGACCTCGTTATACTCTATTTTACTAAAAGAATAAGTTAAAAGACACTTGGCTTTGGCATTTAGCTGAACTTTGACCTTTTGCTGATATGTCTATTGATGTCCAGGAATAACCCTTGTCATAGGTGGACTAGGCTCATCATCAACAAAGACATTGTGTTAGACTTCTTCTGTTGGAGTGTAACCTCTATTTTGAATCATATCCTACATGTCCAAACTTGTTGACTTGATGAATAGCTTCATTCTATCCTTCTAGTAGTAATAGCCATCTCTACTGAAGTACGAAGGATGATTGAAAAAGTGACATTAAGCAATGTGCATCGTTTGTTAAGGCCATTTGTCCAAGAATCTTTTACTCTATAATTGTTCGGTTATTTTTCCTTCAGAGAACCAAGTTCTAGCGCCAAATGTAGGTGAAAGCCAAAGTAAGAAAATGGGGGGTTGAATCGAGCAAGCTAAAAACACTTTATGAAACTTTTAAAACAAATAATCTTAAGTTTTTAAAGCTTAGAGAAGTGGAAACAATGTTAGTTATTCATAAAGTTGAAGTTCTAAACAAATCAATAACTTATTTGAATAAACAAAGCACACACAAACAATGCAAGTATATAAAATATAACAGGATACAAGATCACACGAACAGATTTATAATGGTTCGTCTAACCACTACGTATGTCTAGTCCCTAACTCAAAAGTTAAGAGTTCTAATAACAAAGATGTTCTTGTACAAGCCTCTCTAAGCTTACAAACAATAGTCTTTCTCCAGGCTTCTTAAGCTACCTCACGAGTAGTGTTGTCCTAATCTCTCTAAGCTAACATACACCGAGCACTAACGGCTCAAGGATACAAGTTAAGATAATGTGATTTGTGTTTTAAGCACTCACTAGGTAAAACATTAAAGCTCTCAAGATTTTACAATATGACTAGAGAGTCTCTTGAATAACTTCTTGCAAAGAAATAACTCACAAAGGAGTAACTAACTAAGATAAGAAATGAAAGAAGATTTTTTATGGATTTGGTTCTTTCTGTGAGAACTTTCTTAAGCTTGTTGAAGATGACAAAAATTGGAATTGATCATTAGAGATTTAACAAACCTTCAATCTTCAAATGATGATCATTTGAAATTAATCGTTATGCATTGATTGTTGGATCACCCTACATATGTCCTTCTTCAAACCATTGTGAGAAGAGAGGTCTTTTAGATACATTTCCAAGCAAGTTGTCCTTTTTATAGCTTACACTTACCTTTGATGGTTGTAATAGTACTATTGTCCTTTCATGTTTGTGACATGGCATGTGTTTGCTTCAAAGGTGATTCTTCAAATCGAGACTGATTTTGATTCAAGTTTATTGATGCCTAAGAAACTTTCTTAAGGCATTGGGTTTCAATAGTGACCAGCAAGATTATCTTTCTAAAGAAATCCCTTTTTTCTTAATGTTCTTTTAGATTGCGCATTTTATTTTTCTAAAGTGTATACTATCTTTCTCATAACGTTAATTACTTTTTGAGATACATTATGCATTAAAATCATCCAAAACACATGAAAATAAACATTTGTTGTACGAAGTTATGGAGTTTGAGTTGCATTTTAATATTCTCATTAAGATTCTTAAAGAATTTGAGCTCAAGTTATACGATATAAACATGAGCTATCATAAAGACACTTATATATGCAATTAGTCATCTTTCTTGAATGAACCTTTCAAACCTTGATTTGATGTCATTCAAAACCAAGCTAAAAAGAGCTTTAACAAGGGTTTTGGAGCTTACAAAAAGTACTAGAAAAACATTAAATTATACAACATAAAGAGATAATGTTTATTTTCATAATGTATTTAAATAATAAATAGTTATAAAGTAATAAGATAAATAATAAATAATATTTAATATAAAGGAAATTCTTAAATAATAATTCATTTTCTAAAACTATATTTAAATAATTAATAAATGTAATCATTTTGTCTTTATTCAATATTTATTTATAATTTGAGTTATTTCTAAAGAAATGATAATGTTATATATTCAAAATTTATATATAAATAATTGATAAAATTATTATTTTACTTTTAGTGTTCATGTATAGTTAAAATTATCTGTAAATAAATAATAATATTATATAATAGAAAATATAGCATCTTAAACAATGTTGCACCAAACACTATATAGTATTAAAAATACATTAGACATTATATTGACAAGTCTTATCCTACAAGATCTTATATTATCTATGTAGGTAGGAAAGCACATGAGAAAGGGAAGTTGAATTGTGCTTCACTTTCTCTTTCCTTTTTTGCTTCTAAAAAACTCAACAAGATACTATCAAGCTACAAGCTTGAAGTGCAGCAGAAACAGCATTAGAAATGTTAGAAAGTGAGCTTTTTGAATTAGGAGAGTTAATTTAAATGCTTAAAAGAAAGTTTTCAAAAAAAAAACACAATGAATATGTTGAATGCAATAAAAAAGTAAAAGATGAAGCAGAGGAGAGATACTGCACAGGAGTTTTTATACTGATTTGGCCAATCTGCCTATATTCAGTTCTCAATAACAATTGAGTTTCCACTAAACCTTTCTCAAACCAGAGAAACAACAAGGATAGTCTTTACAATAGTCTTCCCAAGCTTTGACCAATGACCAATAGACAACCCCTACTTCACAAACTAAGTAGTTATTCATCAGTCTCTTCAAATTGAACCGAGTAGTCTTTGACTAGCCTTTCCAAGCTAAACCAAGTAGTCTTTAACTAGCCTCTTCAAGCTAAACCGTGACTAGTAAAACACCTTTACTATTGCATTGCAAATAGTCTTTGACTAGCCTCTCCAAGCTAACTCTCACCAATCACTATTGGATCAAGGTTACAAATATGTGTTTGGGTTTTTAACTCAAACTAACCTATACTCGAGTTTCATTAAGATTTACAGTAAAAGACCTGGGAAGAACTTGAATCAATTCTTTTAGCTATTCTTCCTTGGAAGAACATATGATCAATGAAGGAACGTAGAAAGAAGATTTTTACAAGCAAGGAAAATGATTACAAGGTGTAATGAGCTTTACAAGAAGATGAGGAGAAACTTTCATAGAGTTTTTGCTCTTTTTAGCATTCTGTCTTCTGTCTTTGAATGCACAGTATCTCTATTTATAGATAATCTTCCTTGTGACCATTGCCCTTGATCACATCTCTAAGTGACATGTATTGATCATCTATTTATGTCTTGGAAAAGTAGTCTAGAAAAGTAGCATGTCTATTTGTTAGACTTGTTGCAGAAGTCATTGCAAGGTTAGGTTTCTGATGTCCTTTCAGAAGCTACTCTTACTTTCTGAATATGGTTTCTAAACTACTCTTACTTTTGAACATGGTTTCCAAACTTTATCTTCTAGAAGCTGGGTAGTTGACCACGATGGCAAAAGAGATGTCATGCTAGTTCTGACACTGGGTTTTGACTTTTCAAATTCAAATTTGAATTTTGAATTTCCCTCCTTTTCTTGTAAAGTGCATTGTTTTATTGTACATGAGTTCTCTGAAGTGCGGTAACATTTTCCTTGATAAAACTTTGGTGTTCTTGTTTTCAATCAGAGTTTGTTGATGATCAAAGCATTACAAGTGGATTGATTGAAGATAGTAAAACACTTTGGCTTCAGCGTTTGATTGATATCCTCATTTCATATGTACTTCTTGAAAACCAGTGCTACTTTCTGAAGTCCCAAATCTTGGTTCCTTGTTCTAGTTGCTTTTCTTCAAATCGTTAGACGTTTTAAGCTTGTTTTTGGACATAATTGTCACTTTTATTTTGATCATATCTCTTAAAATGAGATAAAGCATATTTGCATGTGTAAAGTGAAATTATTCTTCCTTTATGAAGCCTTGTTATGCTAATGATAGAACTTGTTTAGCTATTCAAGAAACTCAAGGTAAACATTAGTCATTCTTCAAAATATTTTGCTAAAATTGGATTTGTTGCCATTCAAAACACAATGCATTAAAGCTTTTAGAAGGGTTTTGAATCTAACAATCTCCCTTTTTTTGATGTCATATCTGTTATAAATTTTTATAAATAGCTCAGTGTACTTTCTGAAAGGTATTAGAGCATCATATATAAACAAAACATAGTTTAAGCCCTGCTTACACAAACAGCTTAATTTTCAGTCATTTGAAAAAAAACTTTATGAAGATTCACGTGCTTGAATAATTAACAAGTAATACTTGTGATATTTTTTCTTGATTAATCCTCACATTCAGCACTTCTTTATCCAAACTTATTTTCAAAACAGATGCTTGTGTGTATATATATATATATGTAACAAAGCATTTTAGTAGAAAAGAAAATGGATTAATACTTATGCAGTTTCTAATACTCAAAGAAACCTTAAAAGAATTAGTATATTCTGTTCTAGGTTTCTAAAGCTCAAAAGGGATCAATCCTAATTAAAACAAAGCAAGAGCAATGTTGAGCATATATTGAGGGTTAAGAAATTCTTCACATAGGTATCAGAGAATGAAATTTTGTAAATTAGCACTTAAAACGTATGACATACTTTTCAAATAAGTTTGCACACTGATATATATATATATATATATATATATATAGCATAACATGTATCAGACCAGAGCATTAATGAATCATATATTAAGCATCTATACATCATGTATCAAAGCACTTACATATATTAGAGCATTAAGTGCATTGTGCTCCATAGCATGAGCATATAGACAGAAGTATTGATGTAATAAGTTGTCTAATAAAATAGATTAAAGAACACTCATTCATCAACACAACATGCCTGATTAAGCTAAGCAAGACAGACAAATATATATATGCATAGGGCAATCATAAAACAAATTGGACTAGAGTAAAGGAAATTGTATAGGATCAAACCAAATAGAGGTATTAGAGTAATTTTAATATCCACAAAAAATAGAAATTGTTCTTAATCAAAAACAGAGAAAGAAAAAAAATAAGTAGATACCAAAAAAACTTTGAATTTTCTCCCCCTCAACATACTCCCCTTTTTTCACAGCACAAGATTTTCTTCTATTTCTTCTTACTCTTTTGTCATGAACAAAAAGAGGTGTACTGGAATTCAGGAACACCAATCATTAGCCCCGGCACTTGACCTCACGAAGAATCTCCAACAACAGCGCTTCATTTCTTTGTGACATTGCTTCCATATTATCTAGCCTATTGTTCACGCAACAATAGTTGAACCTTTGTGTAGCTTGGCAGCGCTACTGGTATAGGTTGGCTTGATGAGGGATCACCACCTTGAGTAGGAGATAGATCAAGTATATTTGAAGTGGGATGAGGATTAAGGTCCATAAAGGGAGCAAGGATTGAGTTTGTAGCCAAAGATAAGTCTGTCTTAGGTATTGTACTTATCTTTTCATGTTCTGAGGATTCTGACTCAGAATCTAAAGATTTAGACGAAGAAGACAATTCTTGCGTGTGAGACCCTAAGGGTTCAGAGGTAAAAGATGATCTTCATTATTCTTCATCTCCCCCTTGTCCTCACTGATGAAGTCTTCCCTCTTCATATGTCATAGCTAGTCCTTATTGTGACTTGGAAGAATCAAACGATTCCTTGGAGGCAAAGTTGAGTAGTGCATCTTTCATCCTCTAGTTTTGTCTCCAAACCCCATATGTGGCAGCACCTGTAGGTTTCCTTAGGGTTCTAAAGGAGTTGAATGAGTACATAGTACTTTCCATATACTCATACCACTTGTTTGCAAGGGGGTAGTGCAGGTACTTGAAGATCTTCTTCAACAGAACTCCATAAGGAACAACAACATTTCTATTTTTCTCTGGAGAGATGGCACTTAACATGTGATCAAAAATAAGTCTGGGCAAATTTACTTTTCTCTTTGCCAGCAGACAGTAGAGTAATATGCAATCCATTTCTACCAGCAAATGTGTGCTTCCCAGTCTTGGAAAAAGAGTGCACTAAATGATGGTGAAGACCAACCTTGCATTGGAGTTTAGTAAGGCTGTAGTAATCTCACCAGGATGGTATCTGGAGGAACTAGTGAGACATATGGAAACCTCTTCTGCCATTATCCTAAGAGTCACAAACCAGTCTTCTTCAGAGGAGAATCTTAGTCCTTTATCAAGAGCATTAATGATGTTGGAGAGGTCAGTAATACCTAACTCCAAGTTAGTGTCTCTAATGTAAGAAGTCAGTATGGAGTCAGACACTTATACTAATTAAGATTAGAAAGCAATGATCATTCCAGTGAAGACACGATCAGTCAGTTTAAAAAACCTTTCCCATCCCTAAAAGGAAACGACTTCCAATTGGATGAGGATCTGAGTCATTAGCTTGTATGTCAACCTCTTGCCAGGGGCTATTAGCTGTTGAGAAAACTTTTCAGGATAGTTCCTCTGGTGATGAGGTTCAAGAAATATGAGAAGTTTCCCCATGTTAGCAATGTGACCATCAAAATGCTTTTCTTTAGCCATAGATAGCAAGTGAGGGTAGAGTGAAAAGGTTAGAGCTTGAAGGGATTTGAGGTTCAAATATGAGAAAGAAAGAGGTTTTGGTTACAAGAAATGAGGGTTTAAGAGAAGATGGTACCGATTGCAAAGAAGGGAGTAAGAGCAAAGATAAAATGGTTGAGGTAGCATGTTTGAGGTTGAAGATGAAGGTAAAAAGGTGATGTATGAGGAGTAGGGATTATTTAAGTGATGTGACATGATTGACTGAAGGTGAAGCGACGTAGGATAGAGAAACTTAAAAGAGTAGGAATTATCTCGCCTTTTTCATCCTTGTTCAGAAAGAGTGTTTTCTTACTCTTGTGAATACTTTCTTAAGACCTCACTTTCTGAGCTTCACTATTCACTTTCTAACCTACCAGAGACACACCACAAATTCATTATAAACTTATCTTCACATCCTGAAGCTCATTAGGCTATATGTTCTTTATTTTCTGATCCTCATCTCTTCTTTCTAAACAACCCATCTTTTTTCTGAGCTTGCAAACTAAAATTCTGATCTTCAATCTAATACCTGGTCTTGCAAACTGAATTCTTCCTTTAGGCTTCAGCTTGGGGTTAGAGAGATAAAGTACCCAAAGATGTTTTATGTATGAATGCTTATGCAGATTTAAAAACAATCAAGTTTAAAAGCATTTTCAAAACACAAAATTGATCTTTAGCTATTGGCTTTGTGAATATATCTGATACTTGGTCTTCAGTATTCATTAGCATTAACTCAACATCTCCTTTTTGAACATGATCATGGATAAAATGATGTTTAATATCAATGTGCTTAGATCTAAAGTGTTGGATAGGATCCTTGGCAAGATTAATACCACTAGTATTATCACAGTAAATAGGGATTTTGGAACACCTCAAGTGATAATCTTCTAGCTAGTTCCTTATCCATAGTATCTAGGTGTAGCAATTTCCAATAGCTACATATTTAGCCTAAGTAGTAGAGAAAGCAATTGTATTATGCTTTTTGCATGACCATGTGATTAAGCTTTTTCCAAAGAAACAGTAGTGACCATAGTGCTTTTTCTATCAACTCTATCTCCAGCAAAGTCAACATCACAATAACCTACAATCTCACAAGATGTACTTTTCTCATACCATAAGCAGAGATTAGTAGTACCTGATAAATATTGAAGAATTCTTTTAACAACATTTAACTGTGATTGCTTTGGGTTATATTGAAATTTAGCACAAATTTCCACGTTTAATTGAATGTCTGGTCTATTACTTGTAAGGTACAGCATTGAACCAATCATTCCATGATAATTACTTTTTGAGACCTTTTCACCATTCTTATCTGCATCAATGATTTGAGATGGATGTATAGGGGTACTCATTGCTTTGGCTTGATCCATATTAAATTTCTTCAAAAGCTCCTTTATATATTTTTCTTGGTGGATCAAGGTTCATTCCTTTTGTTGTTTTATTTGCAAACTGAGGAAGAATTTGAGTTTACCCATCATGCTTATCTCAAATTCACTATGCATTAATTTTAAAAACTTTTCACATAGAGAATGATCAGTAGCCCCAAATATGATGTCATCAGCATATATTTGAACTATCAGAAAGTTATTATCTTGTTCAAGAGTAAAAAGAGTAGTATTAACTTTACCTCTATTGAACCCATTCTTCAGTAAGAAAGTACTTAGTCTATCATACCAAACTCGAGGAGCTTGTTCTGGACCATAGAGAGCCTTCATTAGCTTGAAGACATGGTTGGGAAAGTCTTCATTCTCAAAACCAGGAAGCTGCCTTACATATACTTCCTCAGAGAAGAATCCATTTAGAAATGCAAACTTAATATCCATTTGATAGAGAGTGAATCCCTTGAAGACAGCAAAATCAAGTAACATTCTGATGGCTTTAAGCCTGGCTACTTGTGCAAAGGTTTCATCATAATCAATTCTTTCTTCGTGATTATAACCTTATGCAGCCAATCTTGCTTGTTCCTTATGACTTTTCCAACTTCATCGAGCTTATTCTTGAACACCCACTTTGTGCCAATGATGGTCTTTCCCTTCGGTCTTTTAATAAGCATCCAGATTTTGCTTTTCTCGAACTAGTCCACTTCTTCTTGCACAACATCTACCCAACTTTGATCACTCAAAGCTTCTTCAATGCATTCAAGTTCGATGGTGGAGATGAAAGCATAATTTGACATATTTCTAAGGGATGATCTTGTTCTCACACCCTTGGAAATGTCTTCGAGAACTCTGTTGAGAGAAACTGCCTTTAAATCATAAACTCCTTTGTAGTTTTTATAGCTTTGAGGTTCTTCAGTTTCTTCTTTATCTTCAGATTACTCTTCTTTGTAATATGAAATACTACTTTATGATTGCTTTGGCATTTTGAGCATACTTTCTGAAGTATTTATGTTTTGGAGCTTATTTTCTGTAGGTTTAGCTTTTATCTGCTAGCTTGCTAGGGTTTCATTAAGACTCATTTTCTCAATGCTTTCTTCTAGCTCTTTGAGGTTATCAGCAAAGTCTTTCTTATGCTCCTTAAACTTGATGTGAATAGTCTCTTCAATGCATAGCTTTCACTTATTGTACACTCTGTAAGCTCTAGAGATAGAAGAATCCTAGGAAAATACCATCATTAGACTTAGGATCAAACTTTGCAAGTTTGTCCATGGTGTTAAGGATAAAACATGATGAGCCAAATACGTGAAAGAATGAAATATTGGGTTTTCTATCTTTCCATAGCTCATAAAGAGTTTTCTTAAGAATTGGCCTTTGAAAGATTTTGTTTTGTATATAGTATGAGATGTTCACAGCCTCTGACCAAAAACCTTTTGATAAACTACTTTATAAAAACATAGTTCTGGCCATTTCCAGCAAGCTTTTGTTTTTTGTAACACCCCGATTTTTTTGTTTGAGAGAAAATGACCAAAATACCCCTGAGGTCATTTTCCACCCAGAATTTGAGGATAGCCGACCCTCCCGGCAGTCCTCGAAGGGTCAACTCAATGTTTGAAGGGGATTAGATGGTTTTTAAATGGTTTCGGAAATGAAAATCTCATTTTCTAAGGTTTGGGGTCAAAATGACCAAAATACCCCTATAGCATTTTTACGCGGGTATAAGTGCCGTTTGAGCCCAGAATGTCCCAAAAGGGTTAAAATGATGTTTTTATGAGCCTAGGCATGCCTGTTTAAGTCCCAGTGGTCCCGAGCAGTTTTTATACAAAATTACGATTTTGGTCCTGGAATAGTGATTTTGAGCTTAATGACATAATTAAGCAAACCTAAGCAATATTAGGCTCTAATCAAAGATTAATTAATTTTCATAATTAATCTAGAGTCAAAATAATTAGTTGAGGTTGATTAGATCTTAAGATTGCTTAGAGAAAGTTTAAATCCTATCTAGAATCAAAATGGTCTTCAAGTCAAAAAGTGAATAGTGTTTTCCCTATTTCAATCCCATGATTTAAGAAACCTAGGATGTGATTGAAAATCTTGATTGAATATGGTTTAACTCCACTAATGGGCAAGAATGCTCATTAATCATGCCTTAAATAGCCTTAATTATTCATCATTTCACTCAAACACTTAATTACAAGCTCCTAATCTTAAGCCTAATCATAGATACATCTAAATACATCACTAAACCACAATTAAATGAGACATTTTCCTCCCCCTTGGATGCTCCAAATGGTGCCACCTCACCCCCCCCCCAATGCAACACATGTTTGTTCACTCAAACACTCAAAGAGACATGGCCACCCATACCTTCCTCATGGCCATCCATACCTCACCATGCCTCCATGAAACAATTCTCTCACCTCATGGAACATGAGGTCATGGCCTCCACTCCTCTTCCATGCATCTTCATTTGTCTATAAATACTATGCCTAGATGGACTTGGTTGCACTTTTGTTCATTTGTTAAGTTCAACCTTCAAAGAGCATTCTTGAGTTTCTTTCGTTTCCTCTCAAGAGTTCTTTTCATCTTCTTACTCACAAAGAATCACCTCTCAACCATACACTACCTTCTAAACACTTAGCTTTGCATTTCCAAAGATCAAAGCTCAAGAAAAATCCTTCCTCTTTTTTCTTTCCTTTGGCCAAAATTCTTCTTGACTCAAGGAGAAGATTTCTTCTCATTTTCTTTCACTAAATCTCAAGCTTTTCTTTGCAACAAGGAAGATACCTAGGTAGGGATTTTATGTTGAGTTTTCTTCCTCTCCTTATTCTTTCTAATTTTCGATTTTGAGCCCCTTCTACGTGTTCTTATTTTGTTAAATGTTTGAAAAACCATGGCTTGATGATGAGGATCTTTGATGTTAGTTGTAGAACCATCATTTGCTTGACCTCTAAAGCTCAAGGTTTCATTTCTAAGAGTTTTTAACAAATAAAGTTGTTATGTGATTTTTAAGAGTTAAGATGGGATCTTGAGCCTAGATCTTAAAGGATTAATAAATGGATTTCATCCGTATTTATATTTCAAGTCCTTGCATTGCATATTTACATTTGAGCCTTACATTCGTATTTATATTTCAAATCCTTGCATTGAATATTTACATTTGAGCCTTGTATTCATATTTATATTTCTTTGCTATCACCTAATAATTAATCTCGAAGCCCGCCTATTTCGACCTTAAAGTCGATTATTGTGGAGCCTAGAGCACTAAAATAAAGAATTGGACTTGCATTACATGTTTATATTCAAGCTTTGCATCTTATATTTACTTTTCCATTGCATCACTTCATAATAACAAGATTAAAATAAGGTTTGCATTTGCACGTTTAAATTTACGCCATCACCTAAATAATCCTAGAGCTCAAGATTTACTCCTCTTAACTCACAAATGAATTTCAGTTTCATGTGCTTTTACCTTTATAAATGGGTGTTTCCATTTAAGGAGTTGGAGATTTTGAAAAAGGCCTTATTGATGATGAATCTTGTTTTTGTGATGTGTAAAAAGTTTTGAAAGATTGTAGGCCCTAAAGGGATTAATGTGTGTTTGATTTTAAAAAAGATGATGGAATAATGTTAAAAGGTTTTTAAAATGAATGGGTAGTTTTAAGAATGTCAAAACTTGAGTTTTTCACCATTTTGGGTTACTGGTAATCGATTACAGGGCTTATGTAATTGATTACCAGAGTGCTTTTCACACCCAAATATAAGTTTTTGCCCTGTGTAATCGATTACAAGATGATGTAATTGATTAAACGATGTTCTGGGAAACCCAAATCATGCTTCTGGACTCTAATAATTGATTACCACTCCATGTAATCGATTACTCATGTATTCTTGAGACCCAAAATGCATTTTCAACCGAGGTAATCGATTACAAGGCTCATGTAATTGATTACTAGGACCTCAAACTTTTCTATTTTAGAAAATTGAGCCAAGTAATTGATTACAAGGCCCATGTAATCGATTACTAATATCTAAAATGTGTAGATAAGTGTTCCTTCCTTCATATGAATATGAATTAATGATCTTGCATGCCTATTCTCATATTATGAACATGATGATTTATAGTTTGGTGAATGTATATATATATGAAATAAATGTGAAGGCATGCTTGCATGATAAATTGCATGAATGATTACCATTGATTGGGATACATGATTTTATGAGTTTATGAGCACGATAAGTTAAATGATGATTTATGATTGTATTGCATCTCTAAAGAGAACACATGTTTATGTTGCATTCATGCACAGCACGCTGAGATACGTTCTGGGTGACACCGGTTTAACCGAGCACGCCCAAGAACAAATGTGATATAACACCGAGATGCATCCTAGGTGACACCAGTTCGGCCGAGCACCCCCAGGAGTAAAACCGTGAGGGTATTGACATTGAGCTTGCCAAAGCGCACAATATCACCATGCATAGGATGCCAGTAGATGCATTTCAAAGAAGAAATGATGTGTTACCCCCTTTATTACCCCATATGAAATCTAGCGACAGCTAGTTAGGTTGAGCTCATCCTAGGTGATCGGTTAGGGCGGTTGGTTCTGGTGGCAATTGTAAAATGGCCAGGGCTAGCATGTTGTTTGGGTTTTTGGTGATGACAAAATAGGGTGGAACAATATAAGAACTCATTACATTACTCTATCATGCATTCATCTATGTGCCACTATTTTTGTTTTATAGATTATCCCCTGTTCTTGTGCTTAGCCTTGTCTTGTATTTTGAAATTACATGTTGTTGATTTATGTCGTATGCACTAAGGTATTGCCATGCATACATGAGTTACTTGTTACATTTATGCATTCAGATTCATGTTAAAAGATACGGGCCTTGGCTAATGGTATTTGAAAACTTAATAAATGAATCACATTTATGCCCATTATTTTCATAATTAAACCCAAGATTCCTGAGGACAATGATGATGACACGTGTGTGAATAGGGAAGCCCTACTGAGATTGTTATGTAAGTTTTTTACTGCCCATATCTTTCTTTTCCATCTTCATCTTTAGACAAGGTTGACAACGACGTCCGAGGATCGCCTTGAGGTACCGACATAGAAGTAGCTCGATGGTCGAGAATAGAGTCACGCAATGGAAGCGGGGACATAGTCTTAGCCTTTTCACATCGTAGTTGTGTGTAGTTTTGAATTGTTGTATGCTCAACCTTCACGGGTGGGCCCAATATATTTAATGTGATATTATTATGGAATGTTCCTATATCATTAATACTATTAATATTTGACTTGATATTTGATGTTAATGTTATATGATGATGTGTTGATGGTTGTTCTTTCTATGAAGCCTATCTAGTGTTTTTGTTCATGTTATTATTTTTATGTTTACGCTTTACGGTACACGAAGCTCACATTTTGACTATGTTCCCAAAAAAGAAAAATTATTCCCATATTTTCCGCTAAGTATTTTAAAGAAAGGCTTTATAGAATGAGACTAAAGGAGTAATGGACTAATGGTTAACCTAAATACGTTCTAGGAGTATTGGGTTAAAAATTAGGATGTTACATTTTTCCTTTCAACAACCCCATTTTGTTGGAGGGGGTCCAGCTGTAGAAAACTCATGGAGGATGCCATGGTATTCACAAAACTCTTTGAAAATATGATTATCAAATTTTCCTCCAAGATCAGATTTGATGGAACTAATGTGAGAATCCTTTTCAATGTAAATATGTTTTGCAAAAACTTTGAATCTTTTAACTACCTCATCCTTAAAAGCTAGGAAGATAACCCATATAAATCTTGAGTAGTCATCCACTATGACATGACAATATCTTTGTCCAGCAAGACTTGCAGTCTTGGTTGGTCCAAAGAGATCCATATATAAAAGCTCAAGTGGTCTAATAGTTGAAACCACATGCTTATTATGGAAAGAAGCTTTGGTTTGCTTACCTTTCTCACAGAAGTCACAAGTTGAGTCCTTATCAAATCTAATTTTTGGTAGGCCTTTTAATAAGCTCTTTCTAAGAAAGCTTAGAAATAAGCTCTTTCTAAGAAAGCTTAGAAATAAGCTTGATATGAACATGCCTAAGCTTCTTATGCCATAACCACTTATCATCCATGAAGGATACGAGACAATTTACATCTTGATCTCTTATATCATCCAAGAATAACACATATATGTTATCATGCCTCTTACCAAATAGAATAACTTGTCTAGAAGTAGGACTAACTATTTTACATGCATGAGCATTAAAAATGAAATTAAAGCCTTGGTCACAGAACTGGCTGATACTTAATAAGTTATGAGCCAAACCATTAACAAGTAGCACATCAGAAATTTGGTAAGAATCATCCTTACTAACATTTCTTATGGTTGTGACCTTAGCCTTACCTCCATGAGCAAATTTTACTCATCTAGAATTTTTTGGTCATAGATATCTGAACCGTCTTCTGGATTCGAACATGTGCCTAGAGCAACCACTGTCCATGTACCACTTGTTGTCAGGTTCCATGTGCATTCTCAGTCAAACCTACAACAAACAGAGTTTCTCTTTTAGGTAACCAGACTTTCTTAGTTCCTTTTGAGTTAGTCTTTAGAAAAGGAGGTTTTCCAACCTTTTTCACAGAATTTTTTTTCGTGAAGCATTTATCAGGTGGATGTCTTTTTTTAAAACGGAAAGTATAAAGAAGCTTTGTTCTTTACTTTCTTAAGGAAAGTTAGTTTTTCTTTCTTATCAAATTCCTCTTCATATCCCAATCCAATCTTTTGAAAATATGGCCACTGACCTCCAAGCATCATATTAAGATTTTTTTATCCATTCACTATTTTTTCTAGGTCAGATTTAAGAAGCTTTGAAGTTCTTTCAAGCTTAGAAATGACCTTTTGAATGTTTTCATTTTTACTTGCAACTTCAGATTCTAGGGCATTGAATTTTACATTTAAAAACTTGTTTTCTCCTTTTAGTTCTTCTTTTTCAAGCTTTTGATTCTCAGCTTATGTCTTAGCCATTTTAAGTTCTAAAACAATCCTTTCATGTTTCCTTTTTCAGGCTGAGATAGTGAGAAGAAAGAGTTTGAGAATCCTCAAGCAACTCTTCATATAAAGATAAAAGTTCATCATAGGAAAGATTAGAGTTAGAATAGTTTCCTCAAGTTCATTTTCTGATGAACAGTCTACCATGAAGCATAGGTTGGCAACATCCATCTCCTCCTGATCTTCTAATCCTTCCTTTTTTTCCTCTGATTCGCTCCAAGTGGCCAGCATGTCTTTCTTCTTGGGCATGAACTTCTTCTCTAGGCCTTTGAGTTTAGGACATTTTGGTTTGAAGTGTCCTTTCTCCCTACATTTGCAGCAGGTGACACTTTCCAGTTTCACCTTGTCTTTTCTATTCTTCTTGAGGTTAATGCCCTTTCTTCTTTTCATCTTGCCTCTCCAGGCTTTGGACATCTTCCTCACCAGCATAGAGAGCTCATCTCTATCTTCTTCTTTTGTCTTATCATCAGATTCTTCCTCCTTATCAAAGGTTTCAGCAACTTTCATGGCCTTAGCCTTATTTGACTTCTAATGAGATGACTTCAAGGCCATGGACTTGCTCTTTTTGGTAGATTCACCATTCATTTTAGAGAGCACTACTTCATGGGTTTTAAGTAACCCAATGAGTGCATCTAAGCCAAGAGTTTGAAGGTCTTTTGCCTCAATAATGGTTTTAACCTTAGGCAACCATTTGGCAGGGAGGTTTCTTAGAATTTTTCTAACCGTCTCAGAGTTAGAATATCTTTTGCCTAACCCTTTTAGTTGGTTTATGATATGCATAAACTTTGTGATCATTTCATTAATATTTTCTTGATTTGGAATATCTTTTGCCTAATCCCTTTAGTTGGTTTATGATATGCATAAATCTTGTTGTCATTTTATCATTATTTTCTTGACCTATCATTTTAAACATCTCATATTGATGAACTAGAATATTGATCTTTATTTCTTTCACTTGATCAATGCCTTCATGCAACATGTGCAGCCTGTCCCATATTTCCTTTGTCGTGTTACAAGCAATGATTTTGTCATATTCAGCTTTGCTCAGTGCACACGTGAGTAGGTACTTAGCTTTTGAGTTTAGTTGAACTTTGGCCTTGTGTTGCCTTGTCCACCTACTCCGGGGAACTTCACTTGATTTTGAGGTTGCATCATTTATTCCTGGAACTTCCTCCATTGGAACATAATCTCTTTCTTGTATAATCTCCCACAAGTTAAGACTTGTGTATTTTATGAACAACTCCATTCGATCTCTTCAGTAGGCATAATCCCCACCATAAAAGAATAGTATTCTATTTATAGAGTGTCCTTCAGCTATGAGAATATTCTGTGTCATTTGTCCTTTGGATCTTTGTCCGTTGCAGTCATTAGAATACTCAACCTCTTAGAGGCCAAGCTCTGATACCACTTGTAGATAGGAAAGCGCACGAGAAAGAGGGTTGAATCGTGCTTTGCTTTCTCTTTTCTTTTTTACTTCTGAAAAACTCAACCAAGATACTATCAAGCTGTAAGCTTGAAGTGCAGCGAAAACAACGTTAGAAATGTCAGAAAGTGAGCTTTTTAAATTAAGAAAGTTAACCTAAACGCTTAAAAGAAAGTTTTCAGTAAAAAACATAATGAATATGCTGAATGTAGTAAATAAGTAAAAAATGAAATAGAGGAAAGATATTGCATAGAAGTTTTTATACTGGTTCAGTCAACCTGCCTACATCCAGTTCTCAACAATAGTTGAGTTTCCACTAAACCTTTCTCAGCCTAGAGAAAGAGCAAGGATAGTCTTTACAATAGCCTCCCAAGCTTTCACTAGTGACCAGTAGACAACCCCTACTATCACAAACCAAGTAGTTATTCACTAGCCTCTTCAACCTAAATTGAATAGTCTTTGACCAACCTCTCCAAGCTAAATGGAGTAGTCTTTAACTAGCATCTCCAAGCCAAACCATGACTAGTAAAACACCTTTACTATCATGTTGCAAGTAGTCTTTTATTAGTCTTTCCAAGCTAACTCTCACCGATCACTACTGGATTGAGGTTACAAAGGTTTGTGTTTAGGTTTGCAACTCAAACTAACCTACAATCAAGTTTTATTAAGATTTACAGTGAAAGATCTAGGAAGAACTTGAATGATTTCTTTTTAGCTATTTGTCCTTGGAAGAATGTATGAACACTGAAGGAACGTGGAAAGAAGATTTTTACAAGCAAGGAAATTACAAGGTGTGATGAGCATTACAAGAAGATAAGGAGAAATTTTCATAGAGTTTTTGCTCTTTTTAGCATTTTGTCTTCTTATCTTTGAACGCACAATATCTCTATTTATGGATGGTCTTTCTTCTGACTGTTGCCCTTAATTAGATCTCTAAGTGACACGTGTTAATCATCCATTTGTGTCTTGAAAAAGCAATCTAGAAAAGTAGCCTATTTGTTTGTCAAACCTGTTGTAGAAGCCCGTTGTAAGGTTGAGATTTCTAATGTCCCTTCAGAAACTACTTTTACTTTATGAACGTGGTTTCTGAACTCTTTCTTCTAGAAGCTGGGGTTGATGGCAAAAGAGATGTCATGCCAATTTTGATACTAGGTTTTGAATTTTCAAATTCAATTTTGAATTTTGAATTTCCCTTCTTTTCTTGTAAGGTGCATTGTTTCACTATACGTGAGCTTTCTGAAGTGTGGTAACATTTCCTTGATAAAAATTTGGTCTTCTTGTCTTCAATCAAAGCTTGTTGATGATCAAAGCATTATGAGTGGATTGATTGAAGATTATAGAACACTTTGGCTTTTGCATTTGATTGATATCTTTATTTCAGGTGTACTTTCTGAAGTCCCAAATGTTGATTTCTTGTTCTAGTTGCTTTTCTTTAAATCGTCAGACATTTTAAGCTTTTTTTTTGACATAATTATCACTTTCATTTTGATTATATCTCTTAAAATGAGATGAAACATGTTTGCACATGTAAAATGAAATTATTCTTCCTTAATGAAGCCTTGCTATGCTAATGATAGAACATGTTTAGCTACCGAAGAAACCCAAGATAAATATTAGTTATTTTTCAAAATATTTTCCTAAAATTAGCTTTGTTGTCATTCAAAACATATTGCATTAAAGCTTTTAGAAGGGTTCTGGAGCTAATAATCTAACCTTATCCTATCAAGCATGCTAAACAGGCTCTAAGGGAGTGTTTGGATATTATATTAAACATGATGTGATAAGCTAATAATACCATATACATACATTATACTCTTGTTTGTTATTCGATGTATATTTTCTTTATTTGAATTTTTATTAAAATAAAAAATATTATGAAACAAATAGAGTTTAATTTTTATATATTGACAATATAAAATAAATACTTACTATGATTTGACACTTTCTTGAATTTATATTTATTGATAGTGCAAAATTATTTTACACTATCAAAAAATAAAAATTAAAGTATAACATTAAAAATTTTATTAGGAATTAAATAATCACTTGAATAAAAAATTAATAATAAATATTTATTTATTTAAATAAAAAATATATAATAATAAAAAATATTTATTTAAGTATATAAACAAAAATTCATCTTAAAAATAAGTAATACATGATAAATTAAAAAGATTAAAAATAAATTTTATAAATTAATATTTTAATTATCTTAGTTCTTAAACTCATACATAAGTGACTGTTAAAAATTATCATTTTGATACGTTACACTACATTTTAAATTTTTAATATAAAAATAATTTTTTTCATAATTTTTTAATTAAAATCTTCTTAAAATAGGTAAAGTCATACATAAGTTGTGGAGGACCAAATTAGGATTTAGTTTTGCCTAAAATTTAGCTATGTATTCTTTGGCAATAAGGGTTAACTCACCTAGTCAATCTTTCGCTCATATATCGTTATGACCTAGGTTCGATTATTAGATTTCTCCTATTGCTCTAATCTTGGACTTGGGCGAGCTTTCACCTCAACTAGGGGTGTTTATAACCCGACCAAACCTAAGTTTTATGCACTTGGTTTGAGTCTTAAAATTTGACCCGATGTATTTTTTGATAAAGCTGGATATGCGGAGCAGTCCGGTCTATTTAGCCCGGTCCGCGATGGATCACAATTAAATGAGTCGAACCGCATCGGTCCGTTTCATAAATGGACTATGCTTTAGGGTGGTTCGCGTCTGCCTTGCCTAAGCCCGTAGACTAATGGACTAGTCCATGTAACCCTTTTTCTTCTCACATTACCTTGCATAAGCCCACAGACCACCCCGCGTAGCACTTTTTCTTTTTCTTTTTCTTTTTTTCCATTCAGCAGTAAAAGAACCACAATGAACAATCACAATAAAAAAATTTTAAATTTCAAGTTACAAATTATACAAACAAATGAGCAATCCAAAAATGATTCTCAGAAGTCAGATTTGATTCAAGTTCAACTAAGCAAAGCATACTTGGAAAAAAAAAAACATGATATGAAAAAGAAAAATATGAATGCTCTTAATCTTTTACACTCACAAAGATAGAGTCACATACTCATAGGCAGCTCAAGAACTGTTGCTCTCTATCAACAGCGGTGACAATGACGATGTCTTGCGGAGGTCTCCTGGCGACAGCATGGCCCAGTGTCTCGCAGAGCTGTGGAGGTTTCTTGGCAACAACCCGGCGACGAAGTAGCAAAGTGGCGGAGTGGCTTGGTGGTGGGTTAGGGGCAGTTGTCACTATGTCTATGAGTTGAGAGATTGAGGGGCGAGGCCTTAACAGCTTGAGTAAGAAAGATAGTGAGCTGAGAGACAAGAGTGAGAGAACTAGAAGGCTTGTGTTGGGTTCATCGGCAGAGTGTTAGAGAAGGTGAGCGGTGACAACACCGCGGTAGCCACATAGTTGAGAAAAAGGAGTGAGTGATGCTGTGAGCCCGTGATGATGCCTTTTAGGCTTTTATGAAAAGTGAGGAGTGAAGATTGAAGAAGTGAAGAGTAAAGCAAGCAAACAGTGAAGTCTTTTGCTTTCATTTTGCTGTGAATGGGCCACTAATTAGGTTGGGCTTAGACGCTCCACATTTAGTAGTGAACTAGTGCTATCATGCTATGCCAAGCCAACCAAGCAGTGGACTGGACTTGAGTATTCTTATGCAAGTTAGGCAGGCTGGTCCATAAATCCGCGGACCGGGCCCGTTTAGCCTACGGTTTAGACAGTGCTAACCAAAATGTCCACAGGTTGGTGGATTAAAAATTTTTTGATCCATTCTCGTGCGGGTTGCAAGTTAAACGGGTTAATCTGCGGATCGTGACTTGTATACCCAGCTCTACTTTTCGGGCCAAGTTCGGGTTATATTCGAGTTCCCTCATCTCGACCCAAAATAAAATAATTCTTTTAGAGATATATTTTTTTAATAATAATTAGTGAAAAGTTGTAAAATTTTATAGCTCAATTAATATATTTTACATAACTTGATGTTATTGTTACATTAATATGACTTGTTTTGAAACAATATTGTAAAATATCTCTTAAATTTTTATTCTTACTTGTAAAGTTTTATAACTTTATTATGTATAATATCCAAATCCTCATATGTTATTGAAATTTCATATTAACCTAGTTCAACCCAATTACTAGTTGGATCATTTTTGGATAAGAGTCAAATTTAAAAAATTAACTCAGTCTAAAAATCAAATCATGTTTGAGTTTGGTCTAATCGAACCTAACTCGTCCTTTGTACACTCCAGCCCTCAACATGTCATATATTTTATTTTTGTCCATTCTCTTGGTTATTTCCTTTTGAAGAAGAGTTATGTTATTTGTACTCACCATATATGGGACACCGTGTCAACTCACATCCCATCTATTATTGGATGACATGTGAGTCAACATGTTATCCTATACATAGTGAGTATAAATAATATTTTTCTTAGGTAAATAACAAGAAGCACCCATGAGGTTTGAACAAAAAACACTCCACCACATTCTTGTTACAATATAACACTTCACTCCAAATATATGATGGATGTCAATAATGACCCTATTAACTAATTTTTTATTATTTAAAGAAGAGTAAAATATAACTAATATTTATAATGTTTACTATTTTTCAATAAAATGCCATTTTATTAATACTTATATACATATATTATTTTTACAAAGTAAAATATATGTTGGTTATAACAATATAAAATATTAATAAATTTATATATTCAATTTAATTTTTAAAATTTTACCATATCAAGAGAACAAATTATCAATAGTAGTAATAAATTGTAATAATTATTTTTTAAAATAAAAATAATGTATTTTCTTAGCTTTTAATTTTAGAATATTAATGTTTATAAAAATAAAAATTATGTGTTAACATCATATATAAACATAAATTACAAATAACATAGCAAGAAGAATTACTATAAAAAATATATATTAATATTTCTAAAACTAGTAGTTGAGAAAATATATATTTTTATTTTTACAAAAATAATTACTATAAAATATTTAATTAATGAGTTTAATTTTATTGCATTAATATTATATTGTTTTTACAAGTTATCTAATTATATATTGTTATATCTACATAATAAATTTACTCTTACCCCACTATTTCAAAAGTCATGCATCTGAGAGAATTCAATTAGATAAAAATATAAAAAAATTACACTATAGATGCATTTAATTCAAAATCATTATTAATAGTTATAATAATTTATAATAATTACTTTTTCATAAAAATAAAAATTATGTATTTTTCAAATATTAATTTTAGAATATTGATACACACACAGATAATAGTAAAATCACAAGATTCTTATTGTTATGTTATATGTGATTTATCTTTATGTGCGATATTAACACATAATTTTTTAAGGCACAACAATAATACTAGGAAAATACTTAATTTTTATTTTTATTAAATAATTATTACAATTTATTACTATTATTAAAAATTTATTCACTTAATATAGTAAAATTTTAAAAATGAAATTTAATATATAAAATATGTTTTATATTATTATAAACCACATATATTTTATTATGCAAACATAATATATAACTAATAATGAAGGATTTTTTTTAAAAATAATAAATATTAGTTATATTTTATCTTTTTTGTAATATTAGAAAATTTATTAATAGAGTCATTAGTGTCATATCTATTATATATTTAGGGTGTAGTGTTATATTGAAAAAAGAACGAAGTGATATTCTTTTTCTTCAATCCGTGGTTTTTTGTGAATTGCCCATTTTTCTTTGCAGAATGGAGAATTTACAAATCTCCGGGCCATAACAATTAAGAGCATGTTTGTGACTTAGACTTTGTAGAAAAGGGGAGAGGAATTTCCAAAAGTCCAACCCACAAACGTATCCTGCTGGAATGATCAAAGCTGAGTGAAGGTTACAATTTTTCTTCATCGATCTCATACTTCTACCCATCTGGTTTTCTTGCCAGGGGTCTACCCCAGCTGTCACTTCCACTGCAAAACCCTACCTATTCATCCCCAAATCTACGCTGCAAAACCCGTCACAAGAAAATGGCTAGTGAAGAAAATGTGAAGCATCTCGAAGACTGCTCCGTTTCCAAGTCAGTCTCATCTCATCTTTCTGTTGTCTTCATCTTTGTCTTTAACTCTCTTAGTTCATATTTTGTTTTCAATATTTCCCCGAATTTATGACTTTATAACAAAATTCGTGACTTCATGCACACCCCATTTTGCAGCTTAAATAAGAAAATTAAATCAAATTCCAAGAGCTAGTCTGCGTGAAAATTAGGCTCTTATTTCGCAATGTTGTAATGGGTCGATGAGTCACGAGATGGAGTGTTATGGGATAGTATGTTTGGATTAGCCAATATATATTTTCAGCAGGTCTAGCAATACGTTTGTTAGGAGAAAATTTGTATTGTTAAAAAAACCCCTTTGCTTTGTTACCTTGGATAATCAACAGTGATGATGTGTTCTGGTGGGACTATTCGTCCCACTCTTGGAACATTTGGCAGAATAGGTACATGTACTTGCTAGGGGTGCTTCTAGTTGTAACATATTTATTGGTTATTTGTTTTTATGATAAACAATTGTTAGCCCTAACCAGCAAGGCAGCAACCAGTAAATTTATTTGATAATTCAGTGAGGAACTAATACCCTGGAATATGAGATGAGAATGCTGGGTAGACTGTATGCTTTAGTAAATTGCATTACACTGTCGTTCAGTTTAGGGGCTTTAATATCATCAAATATTTCTCTTTTTCTGTTAGTTACATCATTTTGATTTAAACGGTTTTTATTTAGACATGGCTTACGATAGGGCATCATTCAATCTATGTAGCTAGCCTCACCTAATGGAAAAAGATTTAGTTATTGATGTTTTTGATTGCATAACATCATCAAATCTGCATAGACAGTGTATGAAATATGTATATCATCTGATGAATCTAGGGTTAATTAAAATCATGATGCTCATTTCATGGTTACTCTACCGCTATGGAATGGTATCTATCTACTAAAACAACCAGTGAGAAATATTTTTGGGGCCTATTTAAGCAATGAACAAAGGTTCTTAACAAGTCGTGATGGAACTTTTGTCCCCTTCTTCATAACTTATGCCTTAATCAGTGCAGCTTGACTCGATTGCTGAAACTTGAAGCTTTCTATACAATTTTACTAATAAATCTAATCCATCAATTTTTTACACCCATTTGTATCCTCAAACCAAGCTGACCTATACAGTTAAAGTTTGTGTTTTTACTTTTTACGCATACCTCTTTTGGAAATTTTTCATTCAAAATGTCACTGAAATGGAAAGTTTGCAGTGCATTGGGCACTTGGGTATTCTCAGTGGCAGGTGCTTTGCTGGCTATTCCAGTGGGAATAAAGCGTAAATCTTTGGCACCGCTTGTATTTTTTGGCACCACTGGTACTATGCTGGATATTATTATGGGAATCAGTGCTTGCGAAAGGGAACATGCAGAGCGCCAAACAAAGCTACTTGAAGCTCAAAGTGCTGCAGCTGAGACTTCTTTGGGGGAGACACAAGTTGATTCATAGCACTAGAACTTTTTAAGTTGTCAACGTTGTCAGATTTGTTGTCTTGATTGCAACAAACCAAATGCATTTCTCTGTTAGCCCATGGTCAAATGTTCTAATTGATACTTTGTTGTTGGCCTTTTCCCTCTAGTTGTGTAAACAAAAATTTTGGGATTTCTTTTATACTATATTCATAAAGCAGAAATGTTTGGTTCCTTATTATTTTTCCTTTACAATGGTGATGCGAAAATGGCCTTATTGGATTCTTTGCTGATAGTAGTGATACCTAGAATAGATATCTAGTATGTATGTATATATATATATATATATATATATATATATAACTGTGTGGAGGTTGATCTCACATTTGATGAAAATGTTAATTTCGGAGGAAACTTATGGATTATAGTTGATTTCCCTTTTTGTTTTCTAACAAATGAAATAGTAGGGAGGAGAAGGGTGGAATTACGGAATTTGCACTTTTGGAAAAAAAAAAAAAAAAAGCAGAAATCACTTGGTTCCAAAGCAGGGCATTGTTGCAGAAACCATTTCCAGTCTCCCGTTTTCAACCTTAAGGCTGGGATTAACAATGATCTCAAATTTCAGCGGACTGTTATTTCCTTGTTGCAGCAACATTTTCAGAAAAATTAACCAGACATCATAGAAGTTTAACTTTTCAACAAGATGCTTTTCCTCCAATTGCAAGCTATCATTCGCATCTAACATGCTGGTACTTGAAAGTCCTTCACCAGAAAGTCTCAGGTTCTTAGCATGTCTTGCAACGGCATCATTACCCTTGCATTTATACCTAGGACCTGGATTGTGGTTAAGCATTTGTTCTCTATAACTTGAATGGACTTTTTCAGCCTTGATGTTCCCAAACAAGATTTCCGCGGCGCTGTTTTTAACTAGAACTGGCATGTAATCTGATTCATCCCACACGTATAGCTGCCGAAAATTGCATCGAAAAGAAATATTAGGCACGTGTTAAGGTTATATAACTCTGCAAGAATTAACATAAAATTAAGAATCGGGTGCAAAACAAGATTCGTTTCTCCTTCTATATTATGAGATAATTAGGAAACAAACAGGGAAGAGAAAGCACATTTCACATACCTCGAAATTTTCGATGCTTTAAAGATGCACAACAGTTCATCAATTTGGCTATATCGTGCTTCATTTATCAAAACGATTGGCCATGGTATATGGAATTATGACTTTGCAACAAAATTCATACATGCTTGGGAAAGGAGAAGAAAGGATGGGAGAATCATGAGACTCATGGAGAATGAATAAACTGAATCTGATATTAAGTGAATGAGTACAGAAGTATTCGTATGAGCCATAGGCTGCGCTAGCTTCTCTTACAAGCCAAGCATTTTGGCAAGAGGGTTGGTTAGGTAGTTACATCTGTTAGTACAACTTGCAAGTCCCTATAACTAACTATCTATTACAATTATACTTAGCATTCCCCCTCAATTCTAGCTAGGTTCTTACTTGTTGCTTTTCTAGGTCTTTGACTCCTAACAAGTCTCTGAGATAGCCAATTGACTACTGGAAACAGCCTTCTTTAGTATGTCTGCTGGTTGTTCTGAAGAGGGAATGCGAGCAATCAGAAGTTGACCTCGAATAATCCTTTCTCTGACAAAGAGCAGGTTCAACTCCATGTGCTTGGTTCTGGAGTTCATCATTGGATTGTGAGCAAGCATAATTGTACTAAAATTATCACAATAGACAACTGGCCTAGCTATGGGAATATGTAATTCTTCAAGGAGTGATTGTAGCCAAATGATTTCTGCTGTAGTATTAGCCAAACTTCTGTATTCTGCTTCTGCACTAGACCTTGCAACAGTAGGCTGTTTCTTAGCCCACCATGAAACCAAATTTGGCCCAAGAAAAATGCAAGAACCAGATGTAGATCTTGTCATCAACATCAGCAGCCCAATCAGCATCACAGAAACCTTTCAGTCCAAGGGACCGAGTTGGTTGGACTAGATGCAGTCCAATCTGAGGTGTCCCTGCTAAGTACCTTAAAATTTGTTTAACAGCCTCCCAATGTCACTCCAGGGGTTGGGATATAAACTGACACACACACCTGGCTAACTGAATATGAAATTTTAGGTCTAGTTATGTAGCATACTGTAATGCTTTAACTATTGACCTGTATAGAGAAGGATTTGTCATGTGATCCAAACCATGTTTGGATAATTTGAGATTAGAAACCATAGGAGTAGCTATGCTTCTAGCTGTATCCATTTTACTTTTTTACAATTAGTCTCTGATGTATTTCTGCTGAGATAGATGCAAGGAACCATCATTGAGTTTGTGAACTTCAATTCCCAAGTAGTGCATTGGACTAAATCTTTAAGAGCAAACTGAGCATTGAGCTTTTGAATTAGCTCAGTGATGTACTGAGAGGAGGACCCTATGACAATAATATCATCTACATACACTAAAACATGTTGTCCTTTGAATGAATGAATGACAAGTGATGGATCACACTTGTTGTTGATAAAACCCAACTAATGCAGGACAAAGGCCAGCCTTTCAAACTGTTAAGAAACAGAGAAAGAGAGAAAGTTATGAGGAATCAATGTGTTTGAACTACACAACGGAGAGAGTATATATAGATACTGTGCAATAAATACACTATAATTACCAATATATATTTTCCCTAATTACAAATATTCACAGATTTTAACTCTCCCCCTCAAGCTGGGGCATATAGATCACATGCACCTAACTTGTTACATAGGTAACTTATTCTAGAACCTCTCAATGACTTGATGAGAACATCTACCAATTGGTCATTTGAATTGACGAAACTTGTAGTGATGTCTCCAAATAGAATCTTCTCTCTAATAAAGTGACAATCAACTTCAATGTGCTTGGTCCTCTCATGAAAAACTGGATTTGAGGCAATGTGTAAAATAGCTTGAGTGTCACAAACAAGTGTCATGTGCTTGGTTTCCCCAAATTGAAGTTCTTTGAGGAGTTGCTTGAGCCAGATTAGCTCACATGTGGTTGAGGCCATGGCACGGTACTTCACCTCGACACTAGACCGTGCAACTATAGTTTGCTTCTTACTCTTCCAAGATATGAGATTACCTCCAATAAGTATACCGTACCTAGAAGTGGAACGCCTATCAGAAAGGGATCCCGCCCAGTCTGTATCAGAATACCCAACTATCTCAGTATGCCTCTTATCTTTGTAAATGAGGCATTTCCCTAGGGCTCCTTTGACATACTTCAAAATATGTATAATAGTATCCCAATGAGCTTCACATGTTGAGTTTAGGAATTGACTAACCACAATTACCGTGAAAGAAATGTTTGGATAAGTAGTTGTGAGATAGTTTAATTTCCCAACCAGTCTTCTATATCTCCCAGTATTAAATAGTGGTTCCCCCTGATTTGGCAAGAGTTTGACATTAGGATCCATAGGAGTATCAATAGGTTTTGCAGCAAGTAAACCTGTTTCCTCTAGAATGTCAACAACATATTTTCTCTGAGAGAGAACTACGCCAACTTTGAATTGTGCTACTTCATTGCCCAGGAAGTATCTGAGTTTGCCAAAATCTTTAGTCTGGAAGCATAGGTGCTGTTTGATCTGTGCTATGCCAAGATTGTCACTCCCTGTAATGATAATGTCATCAACATACATAACTAGATAGGTGTAACCTCTCTGAGTATGATGGTAAAACACAGAGTGGTCAGCCTCACTTTGAGTCATACCAAACTACTGAACCACAATGGAGAACTTGCCAAACCAAGTCCGAGGATACTGCTTAAGACCATACAGTGATTTTTGAATATGACAAACAAGATCAGAAGACTCCCCTTGACAAACAAAGGGAGGAGTAATAGACAAATTTTTGTTTCTTATAGGGTCTCAGTAGGGGATAGCAGGTACAACCAAACACCTTGAAAGAGGTATAATCTAGCTTCTTATGGTATAGTGTTTCAAAGGGAGATATATGTTTGAGGCTTGCTGAGGGAATTCTGTTTATGATATAGGTGGTTGGGGCAATAGCTTCATCCCAAAAATGTAATGGTAATGATGCATGAGCAAGTAATGTAAGACTTGTTTCAGTCAAGTGCCTATACTTCCTCTCAACAATGCCATTTTGGTGATGTGTGAGGGCAAATAAGCCTATGTGCAATACCATGAGTGGTGAAATAAGAAGCAAAAAACCTAAACTCCCCTCCCTAATCAGATTGAATGGACTTGATAAATAGTCCTAACTGTAGTTCAGCGGATGCTTTAAACTGTAAAAATACAGAGAATGCTTGATCTTTGGATTCAAGAAAATAAACCCAAGTGAACTTTAAGAATGCATCAATGATAGATGTGTAATATTTGAACTTTTGTGAGCTAGGCACTGTGGCTGGACCCCATAAATCTATGAAAACAAGTTCCAGCGGTGTGTTATATACTGAGGAGGATGGTAATGAAGGTAACCTATGTCTTTTGCCAAAGCAACATGAATCACACAAGTTAGAAACTGATGCTAATTTATTGATAATGGGTATATTACAAGATTTTAGAATTGAAGATACAATAGGAAAGGATGCAGGCCTAATTTATTGTGCCAAACTTCAAAGGAACTAGAAACAAAAGCAGTATTACAAACAACTAAATGAGCAACAGATTTACAAGTATTATTAGGATTCCTACATAATGGAGGTAACATTTTATTTCTTGCTGCATTCAGGTACTTGAGCTGAAAGGAATTTGTTAGGACCCCTTAGAATATTTTTCCCACTATGTAATATGATCTATGTATCCCTTGTGTTAATGTAGATGTTAGGAAGAATAGGAAGACGTATGTGGGAATGGAAAGGCATGTGACATGAAGGAAAGGAGAGGGCTGTCACTAACCTTGCCTAGCTGGCATAATTAGTGGGTGGGGCATGTGTATCGTGATTCTGTTAGAGGGAAGAAGGGGGAAAATATATGGGAGTGGGAGGATGCTGAGGGTAGCATTCAGATAGTTGGAAAATAGACTAGAACCAGGAGAGTGCTAAGTCTCTCAAATACTTAGCTATCTTACAATTTTTCTCTACTAAAAGCATACAAATCACAGCAAGGAGGAGCCATACTTTTCTGGTATTGTTCTTTTGGTTAATTCCTTTCTGTTTTCTGCCTTTGTTTGCTTATTTTGATGCCAGTTCTTACAAAATCGAACCGATACAAGCCTCTTTTATTGACAACTCCTTTGAGAAAAAGTTCATTCGATTCCTAAGATTTGACATCACAATGGTAAAGGTGGAATTCGAAATAAACATGATTGTCCCTAGCAAATTTGTGAACACTAACTAGATTCTTAGTAATATGAGGAGTATGCAATAAGTTATGCAAAATTAGAGCACATTTAGGTGCTGTGGGTGAAATAAAATGTGAATGACCTATGTGACCAATGTGCAAACCTTGCCCATTGCCAACATGAAGTTGCTCAGAGCCTTGATACTATGATGCATGCATGAGATTGTTGTATTGAGGTGTCACATAGTTGGTTGCACCTGAATCAGGATACCAGGCCGCATCGACAACCGTTTTAGGTGTTGCTACCAAGGCGGCAGGGTTATGCGAGGGTTGAGGAGTATGGGAAGAAGGTCGAGGAGGTGGAATGTTAGGAGAGGTAGTTGCAAGGTTAGCATAGGGCGGAGGAGGTGGAGGTGTAAGTTGGAAATCTTGATCAAACCTATGCTAGCAGCTAAAGGATGAATGCCTCGGCTTGTTGCAGAGTTGACAAATCAGAGTAGAGCGCCCTCTGCCAGAACAACCACCACTACCATCGTTCCTTCCACCTGAGCAACCACTGTGGCCACAAAAACCCCCACGGCTGCACAACTGTCGCCACGAAAGTTACCAGAATCAGTAGCAGTGAGGTGCGCTTCATCAAGGGAGGTGTTGACATCAAATTGAGCTTCTCCAATTGAGCCTCATGAACAAGAAGATACGATTCCAACTACATGATAGTACACGGCTCAACAGGCATGTTGATTTAGGCTACAAAGGCTTGATATTCCGAAGGTAAACCACCAAGGATAATGTGAATGTCCTTCTCTTCGGAAAATTGAGATCCAATTGAAACAAGTGCATTAACTAAGGCCTTGATTCTTAACAGATTTTTAGAGATAGTAGTAGAACTTTGGTCGCTGATCTCAGTTCAGATCTAAGTTGTTAAATTCATGCACGAGTATGAGTGGCAGAGTAATCTTCAAGCTTTTGCTAAAGTTGGCATGAATTGTCACAATCCACCACCATAGTCCAAATTGATTCAAACATGGAGGAGAGCATCCATGAGAGGAGTCTTTGATCTTGTTGCTCCCAAATTTCAAATGCTTCAAAGACTCTACCTTCCTTCCGATCGGAACTAGAGGCAAATTTCGCAGGTCTTGCGGCCTTTGGGGTTTGGATCGATGAAACTTCAAAGATTGTGGCCTTTGACATTGGCTAGAACTTGTCTCTTCTAGAGAAGAAAGTTCTTTTCATCGAGCTTGATAGTGAGTGGATGTGAAAAATTTGTTTGCTGAATCAGAGTTTGCAGCAGAGGTCTTGGTGGAGTTGGAGATCGAGCATCACTGGACTCATCTTTACTTGATGTTGCAGAACCTTCAAGATTATCCATGGCAGAAGATATAGATCACACTTCAGGATCAATGCTTTCCAGCTTTCAACCTCTGGCTACCATAATAGAATTCATAAATGCTTGAGAAAGGAGAAGAGAGGACGAGAGAATCATGAGAGTTGAGACTCATGGAGAATGAATAAATCGAATCTGATATTATGAGTTAAGTGAATGAGTACAGGAGTATATATATGAGCCATAGGTTGCACTAGCTTCTCTTACGAGCCAAGCATTTTGGCAGGAGAATTGGTTAGGTAGTTACAGCTGTTAGTACAGCTGGCAAGTCCCTATAAATAGCTATCTATCTATTACAATTACCCTATCACTTTGTCATTGACGGTAACAAGCTATCTTTCTAGTTTCATGGGAAACTAAAAGCAGCAAATTGATTAATGCTCAAAGTCAAATAAATGATCAGATAAGACCTTGGTGAGGAGAATCGAGTGAGATGCAATGAGTATAAATATACATTTACCATGAAAGGCCTATATATCGTGCATACTGCATGAAGGCAGCTTGAACCTTTTGGACAGATTAATGGAGTAGCATTTTTCTCAGATCTGAAAGAAAGGAAAAACTATCACTGAGCATTATGGCAGACACAACAACAACGAAGCTTCAGTAATCATCTAAACTCATACTCTGAATTTAAGGGCGAGCCGCATAGCTTACATCCAGTGCATAAGAGATCTTCCACTAAGCTTTTATCCTCAGTTTTGTTAAATCTCCTGCTAATGAAAATCTTCTCTTTCTTAGTATCACCAAGGTTCCATGGATTGAGAAGTGGAATAATTTCACCAATCGATGCACAGACTATGGCCTTGCAGGACGTTGTCAGCCGAGAGACTTCCAAAAGTGAAAAGCAGTTCTGAGGTATTCTCTCCTCAGGCACAGTCCAGTTTCTAGGCAGACACTCTACTTGCTACGCATTTCACATTCAGTAGATTTGTCAGTATATGTAAGCCAATGCAGTATGGGGTGAAGCATATTTATCAGATTAGCATTCCCAAGTGAAAGGGGGAAAAATTATCAAAGAAAACACGTGTTGAAAAATTTTAACCAAAAGTTTGAAATGAGCAACGTATAATGATCCCAATAACCATGTTATTTACACATTATGAGCTAGAAACCAAGGGGTCAGACAAACAGATAGATCTGAGCAACAGACTTGAAGAGAAACAATAGCGGGCTGACACCAAATCTCAACCAAAAACATTAACGTAGTAGGTTTTATGTCTCCAATCACTCACAAACTCCTCACCTTGACAATTTTTTTTTTTCCTTCGTGAGACTTTTTTGATACACATATTCAGTTAGAATTCATACTTAGATTCATTTAGAGGAAATGAAGTAACCATAAAACTAGATAGGTATATACTATTAAGGACATCATACAAATTGATATTCACTTTCTAGGGGAAAAATAGGATTTGCTTATTTTAACCATCTAATTTTGCCTTAGGACAACCGAGCATAAAGGGCACATGACATCTCAATCAGCATTAGATGACAGGGACGCAGCACACTCCTCACAAGCAGACGAGAAGTGCGCAGATATGTACTTATTTGTTCTACGGAATGTGTTATTTTCTAAAGTACAATTAAACACACCAATACTATGATGACTTAATCCTCTTACAGCACAAGTTGAACTTCTTTCCAATCTGTTGAATAAAGTGTGATAAATGCAATAGATGATGCCCTGATCCTAATAGTATATCCATAGGGTGTAATGCACTAATAATGTTTTTTTTTTTTGTTATTTTAGTTTTCCTTTGAATCTTACGAGACATTTCCATTCCGCACCCTTTTAGGGTGAGACAACTCCTCACTCAGTGTAATGAAGCTGCCCCTCCCCACTCATGCTTTTGGATTTGAACCCCGACAAATAGGAAATCTCCAATCCTAAAGCTCAAGCTTGCTTATCACTTAATTCATTAGGGTATGCAGTGTGTTAATCATAAAGCATCATCAATTCTCATTTTTCAGGAAATCATGATGATAAACTTGATCACACAAATGCGTTTGCTAAACAATTGGTATGACTAGCATAGAAAACAAAGATTAACCTTAGGCATTATGAAGGCAAGGTAATGTGATTGATGAAACAGACATGAATGCAATCATATTATTTTTATTTTTGACAGAAGAATGTAATCATATTATTTTTATTTTTGAGTGAAGAATGTAACCATAGTATCTTCACTTTTGATAAAATAATACAATCATGTTACGACTTCAAAACCAACAGTTTAATGAAAATAAGTGCTGCTCATAAGCCTCCTTAAAGAACGTCACAAAAAACACACAGGCTGCTGAATCAATATATATGAATCTTTGAGGGCGAAGAGAGTACTTGATCGGACTGCAACTTGATGTTACAGACAGTGGACCGAGACTGCTGCACCCATTTGATGACCCTTCTAAGCTTGTCCTTTGCTGTTGTCCCAACACGGCAACCTGTTATCAAGTCTTCTACACCTGCACAGAAAAGAAATTGTAAAATTTGAAACTTGTCAAGAAAGAAACGACTCATTGTATTGACATTTTTTTTCTAATAGCAGCAACATCGATTGCACAAATTATATAGGCTATTCTAGGTTAATTGACCAAGTGAAGTTACAAGGTAAACAACAGACCCTTCGAGATAAGTGATTCGTAAGGGTGAACTAAGCAACATAGCGAAGACCACTGAACGGTTCTGGCCTCAACAACATCAGCATATTTCGCAATCTTGACATCTGCTAAGTTCAGAAACAGCAATAACGGCATCAATAACTAAGCTCATCGCCATAATTTATTTACTTATTAATATTATTAATATCTGGTAACACAGGCGAGATATGTTATGAGTTCTATTTATTTGAACTGTTCATGAAATCAATTCTAGTTCGGTCAAATAAGCACGATAACAGCATAGTCTCTAGTCTCTACACAAGAATTATCGTCATTGTTAAAAATCGAATTAATTTTCCAATGGTTAATAGATGATAGATTATACACACTCTGTAACAATATAACATCTCCGGCGGCCACTTTGGAACCCATGTGCTTCTCCCAAAGAGCCACTCCGAAATACGGCGTCGTATCATCGCCAACCTGAATGTCGGTTCGCATCAGGTCTCCGCGTTTCGACGATTTGCACTGCGAATGGGAAACGGAGGCGAAGGGAAGAATCATGGATTGCAAGCTGAGAGAGAAAAGGAGAAGGTGAAGTGAAGAGGGGAAGGAGTGAGAAACCTGAACGGGGAAGGAGCGGTGAACGAAGACAAGGAGCTGGACGAAATCGCCGATATGAGAAGAGGCTGTGCGGAGGTCTATGAGAGGACCGTACCATCCAAATGCCGAAGCCATCTTCTTTCGGTTGGTGGAGTGCCCTAATCCCCCCGCTACTATTTTAACTTCGGTGGGAGCTACTTTTGGCGCGTAGAATGGATTTTAGTTGCCAACCACTGGTTATTATAAGTTTGAGTGCGTTTATTTGTAATTATTTTATCAAATAATATTTTTTTATCAAAGAAATCAATTTTCATATTGTTGGATAATTTTTAAAAAATTAGTTTTCAATTTTATTTTTTTTTTGTCGAAGTTGAAACTAGTAGCTTCAGAAAAAAATTAATTTTCAATTTTTTCAATTACATATAAAACTTAGTTTTTATAATCACTTTTAATTTTGTTTTCATATATATATATATATATAAACGCACCTCTGTAGCCGGTGTCATCCACGGGAATAAGTAATTGTAAAAATAAATAGAAAATTAGTTATGAGCTCTGCTAGACAGATCGAATTATTTTTGTCGAAGCCAACACGAAGTGATTTTCATGGTTGATTTTGTTTTAACAATTCACAGTCAACGAACATTACGTTTAATAGTTGGTGAAGGTTTTCCCACATCATTCCATTAGTTATATGCAATGAAGCATGGATACTCACATAAACACGGGACATGATACGACATAGATACATAAGACATATTAAAATTTAAAAATTATAGGATATGGAGGAGGTATATATATAAAAACTAAATAAAAATGATATATTAGTTAAAATATAATTTATATAAGTTTTATTTATATTTTATTTTCTTATAAACTCAAAAAATTATATATTATTTCTTTTTTATAATCATGTTTATATTATATTTTTCTTTATTAGAGTTTAAAAAAGTACATTTTAAATTAAATATATACAAACTTGTGTTATTAATATGTCATTAATATGTTATGTAAGACCTGATACAAAATATATGTGCTAGATTATATCATTTATTTTTTTTATTAATAATAAGATTATGATGAATTTAATTATTTAAAGGTAAAATATTTTTTCGTGTCATTAGTGATGATATTATTTAATTATATATATAGACTAATTTCATTATTTGAAGACCAAAAATATATTAATTCAATAAAAAAAAATTATATAAGTATGCAGGTGAAAATGAAAATCTTGAGATAATCTAGGATGACTATAAAATTATATCTTCAATAACCACTGAGCTCTTGCAAATAATTTTGATAATTTTATATTTTAAAATATTTGAATGAATTTTGAAAAAAAAATCAATTTTACAATTCATGACAATTTTGATAATTTTATATTTTAAAAGATTTAAATAAATTTTGAAAAAAAAAAGTTAGTGTTGAAAAAAATTAAAAAAATTAGAGAAGATTTTAAAAAGAAAAAAATGATAGAGATTTATCAGAATTTTATTTATAATTAGAAGTTATTAATGATTAAGATTTTGTATAAAATTTGTTGATTGTATAAATCTATCTACTATATTAATATTTCAGATTCATTTTATGAAAACTATTACACATGTCATTCACATAGTGATTTAGGCTTTACAAGTCATTCATATAGTGATTTAAGTCCCACTTTTCTCAATCTTTATATCTATTTTTTAAACTTAATTTATAATTTACTTATTAATTATTTTTCATATGGAATAAAATTAGATGTTATAATTATTAAAGAATCAAATATTACAATCATTAAATATTGTAATTTGCACAAACAGAGAACCCATGTTAATATAATTATGATCCACAATTAAATTAAAAATCATTAATAGCCTCACATTATGAAATTCATATAAAAAATTATAAAGAAAATATTTTCAAAATAAATAAGCTTTAAAATCAACATATTTTTTTAAAAAAAAACAGGCAGATCAAATTATTAATGAATTGATAATTGATTGATTTTGATATGATAACAATTAAAAATTCAATTTATACCAAATTTATTCTTAATCAAATATACTAATAATTGATATAATACTAATATTTAAAACTCATTACATAAAAAGTCTTACGTGTGTTATTTATAGAAAAATTATACCCCACCATTTTCATAATCTTAAAAGTAGGTTTTTGAGTTTAATTTACTTTCAAATTATTAATTATTTTTTCAATCATACCTTCATATCTCTCTACCATTAACAAAAATAATATAAAAAATAAAAAATAGCATAAACAAAATTATAATTTAACAAATTATACCATAAAAATTTTATATATATGATTATAGTATTAACAATAACAAACCTATTATAATTATGTTGCATTGTTAGTATTTGTTATCAGGCAAAGACATAAATGGTGACTAATGAGTTTGTCACCATCATAGTGATAAAATCTCAACCATCAAATATTAAATCTAATGGTTGAAATCAATTGAAAATAAAATATAATTTTTTATTTTATTATTCATAAAAAAGTGAAATATTTAATAATTTGTCCTTTTTATCCTTATCTTTTTCTTTCAACACAACACATCTTCACTTTCCTTTTTTTCTTTAATTCCTCCATAAGTCTACCGCCATCATCCACTGGTGACATCGCCGCTTCATGCCGGCAACATCGCACTACCCACTTGCAAACTGCCCTATCGTCAACATTCATGTTCTCCACTATCTCATTTCAAACTATCAAAGAATCTCTCTCTAATCTCTATACACTACATATCCTCTTCCTCAAGGATGGTGCACCACCACCACCATGACTGTGACCATGAAAGCTTGCAGTTGCATGACAAGGGAAGAAGCACAACACAACAACCACAAAAGCAGCAAAAATAACACAAGTCCTTGATATAATTTCTATTATTTGGAAATCCTTAAATGTCTTTGCATATTCCAATAACCCCAGCTACAAGTGTATCTGTCTGTGTGAGAGAAATAGAGAGGGAGGGGTGAAACGAATGTTCACAAAAAATGTTCAAGTCTAGATTTTTTTTTTGGAACTAAAATCTTAAAAGTTAAAATTAGTAAAAATAAGATTTACAAGTTGTGGCAGGTGGTGTGGGGGAAAAGGCGAAGTAGAACTGCAGGTAGTGGTGGCGGCTCTACAAAGGGGCTATATTGAGGGGAGAGAAAAGACTGTGGGATGAGGGAAAGGAGAGAGGAATGAGAGTTTGAGGGAAAAATATAGACTCTTTATTTTTTTTTCACTTAGTTGTCAGAATACAATTAACGGAGGGCGGAGCTACAGAGACAACAAAAGGGAAAATTAAGTGAAGGAACAATGAAAGGCAAAAAAATAATTTCATATTATGAAGTTGAAAAAAATATTAGTCTGGACCATGTGGTGATAAACTCAAAAGTCACCACATAAGTCTCCACCTTTGTTATTATAGATATTTATGTTTTGAAGTTCAAAGTATTTTTAAAATTTTTCACTTCTAAAATTTTTAATAAATCCAAAAATATCAATAGAGATTCAAATCTCCATGTGAAATGAAAAATGGAGACCCGTTATCAGGATGTGCATGAGAATGGAGGTAAAATTCTAAATAAAGATGAAATTAGGGAAAATTTTCTAATTTCAAATGTAGAACTTTTGAAAATCATAATAAAAAAATATTTATCTATACGTATCACTATATTCTATTTAATTTTTTACAACTTAAACATTCCAATCTATCAATTCCATAAATTTTTCATACTAATTTTTTGGAAAAAAAATGCCTTCAATTTTTTAATACTAAAATATTTAAAAAAATTAATTCTATGATTTACACTTCTTTGATAATGATATTAAATATTTATTAATTTTTAAAAATTAAATAATTATATTATTTTTATTAAAAAAAATATAATTAATATACTACTCTAATAATTGAGGAAATGTAAATTAGAACTATAAATTATTTTTTACTAACTATTATAAATTAATTATAACATATATTTTAAAATTGATATTTTAATTTATTAAAAGGATGTACAAGGAAATGACGTGTAATTAAAATTATATAAATTAAACTTATGTATTATTTTATTAATCAGAAAATATATTTTTCTATTTTTAAATTAAATATTTTAATTTACTAAAAAAATATAAACAGTTAGGGATGATAAAAAAAATTGAAAATAGATACACATGGAAATTACCTAATGGGAAAAAGGAATTGAGACATATTTCACCTTCATAGGGATGATTTATAGGGGTTAAGTCCCCATTTATTAAACGGGGTAGGGATAGGGATAATACATCATTATTTTTTAATTTTTTTATTATATTTATATTTTGTATATATTTTTAATTTTTATTTGGATTATATTGTATTAATAGTATTTGTTATTATGGATATTTATATTTCAAATTGTAAAATATTTTTAAAGTTTTTCTCTTTTTGAAATTTGTTAGTAAACCATTGAATACCATCGGGATTCAAAATCCCCATAGAAAATGGGAAATGGGAAACGGGGACCCAAAAGGGTATGGGGATACGAATAAGAGATAAAATTCTAAATGGTGACGGGAGACGTGGGACATGTCCTATTTCTCGTAGATACTCATTATCATCCTTATAAATGGTTCGTGATATAGTAAAATTATTTATTTATTCTCTTTCTTTATTCAACCATTTCAACTTTCAAAATGTGCAAAATTTTCATAAAATAGGCTATTTATTGTTAGTTATAGGTCATCTATCAAGATATTTTTAACCTTATAAACATGATATTTAATATAAGATAAAAAATAGAATGACACATTTAGATTTTATCCACTTATTTAATTATTTAACTATTAACTTACTTTTAAGATAAATTTATATAATAAATTTTCTATAAGATATATGTAAATAAATTATCATTTATTTTTTATAATAATTAATAAACTATTTTTTATTATATCCCTGTGTATCGCACGGGTCAAATGACTAATATATAGATACGACACTCAAATTGTATACCCATGCTCCATAGTTTATATGCATTACTAGCTTATCATTTAATGAATTCTAACATATTTGTATTATATTATTCTGTCTAACTTTCTTGGACTATGAATCTTGGACTTTCATCAAAATTTACATTAGGCAAAAAAAAATGATTATGGAATAAAATATGAGTTTAATTGTCATTTACTAACGGTATAAAATATTTTTACACTGTCAATCAATAAATAAACAACAAGTTATCCATTATGAGTAGTTTTTTAAAATTTAAATTTAAATTGGTTATAAAATAACTCATATGATAACTTTTATTAGTTAATAGTGTAAAAATATTTTATACTGACATGCTAATTAAACTCATAAAATATTTATATTCCCAAGAAATGGAAAACTAAAAGCCATCGTGGGCCATGTAAAATAAAAATGTGGTTCCCATTTGGTCCATGGGCTGCTATAACTCGTAAATGATAATGGCTAACTTCGATTTTCTGACCCAAAAAAGACCCTTCACTTCTGATGTCCAATTCTGACCAAAAATATTTATAATATATCCAATGATCAAAAACGGTTATAATGGCAAGGTATGAATCAGAATTATGTCCAATAACATGATGACACGTGTTACCCGGGTTGAAATTTACGTCAGCAATTGCAATTGACTTGGAGTCTAGAACCAACGCTCAAGGGAAGACGCGTAAATGAATGAATTCAAGTCATTCGGTTGCGATAGATCATCAATTCCAATCTCTGTTGCAGGAATCTCCTTTCTTCCATGGCTTACGTTGAGCGGGGTATCCTCCTCTTTTCCTTTTCTCTATTAATTAATTCTCATATCAATTTCTTTTCTTTTTTCCCCTTAACCGTTTAGGTTCAGGTTATGATTTCTCGGTGCCCCCTGGATTTTTAAAACCCTTTATCTGGTGGTTTCAGATTCAATCTTTTCAAATTTCTTGTTTCGCGAATTAATTTTCGAAATAAGCTTCGAATTTGGGAATTCAAAACCTTCGATCCGCAACCTGATTGAAAACAACCTTATATTTTGAGAATCTTACCGATGATGTTTCTTTCTTCTCTTTTCGATTTTTTTTAAAATAAAATTTAGCCTCTCTTTTTTCTTTTGAGAAAACTTGTTTATGCCAATGCCCTCTGTTTTTCCAGTTTTCTTTGTTAGATCTTAACATCAAATGTTAGGTCTTCGTCAACATTGCATCTATGTTCCAACTAGTCGCTGCAAAGTCAGCATAATTTGCATAGAACTTTAGCAGTTGGCATGATTCTCAATAGTTATGATTTTACATGTTAATATGGGTACGAACGGTAGCTTCTATGATCAATGAAATTAATATCTTTCTTGTTCTGACCTCCTAAATTTTTCATCTGATTTATGTTATTTGAAGGGTCTCTGCTTGTGTTAGCATTTTAGATCACACTAGTAGTTGGTGTTGCAACATTGTGGCACTTTAACTCATTAACCTAACCTATAGTTTGACACTCCTGTTTTCTTGCAATATAATCTCTAATTGTAGATAACAATTTATTCATTGATGGCAACAATAAATTGCATGAGTGCATCTAGGATTGCAAGTCATCACAGGAATTCAGGAAACACCCAATAGTTCCATCCCTTGAAACCTTGTTGATGAAATAGTTAAAAACGTAATCAGCCATGATTGCTGGTAACGTAGGGTTGGTTTGGTGTTCCTGTGGCTCTTTTAGAGCTATTGAGTTCTTCGGGCCCTCCAAAAGTTGCTTTTAAAAAACTATAATAGTGTTCTTTGGTAAAATAATGTAAAAGTTGCTCTCAATAATGAGAAGCCACTATAGTAATATTTGGTGAATATACTATAAAGTTGTTTTTAGAATCCAAAATGATTATAATGAATATAGATATTAAATAGGGTAATTTGCATTTTTATTGTCATTAGTTAGAATAAGATTATATTAGTCTTTTAAGTTTTGGAGACCATAAGCTAGTTTTGAAAAGCTCCTCATAAGGTGCTCGCAAAAGCACTCCTCACTATTAAAGCCAAGAGCAAAAGCACCCTAACTTTTCTGTTTACAAAACAGAAAATATTGACTTATACTTTTCATAAGCAAAAGCATCCCCTTGGAGAGCACTACCTAATTCCTTGTAGAATTGTATTCATTTGTCTCATGCATATGAACTAGATTGCTGAAACAGATAAAAACCAGGAAGCCACTAATAAGGAATAGGATGGCTGACTTATCTCTGTAGAGTTGGTGGAGGTCAACTCTGCTAAGAGTGGTTTTCGGTTGTAACTTAAAAAGTTGTGAATGGTATTTCCATTTCCACGGGTATACCGAGAATTTCAATTATACATAAACTTTGACAGACTGGAGAGTGTAGAGCTGTGCTGTTTTTGTTTTTATTCCCTATATTTTTTGCCTTTAGAACTTTTTGAAAGAAATAATGGAAACAAAAAACAAGATTTTGTCATTTTTGGCATTTTTTTTTTCTTCACAAAATCCTAATAATAGGAAACATAGGAAATGAAATTCGAAAGCAAACAGGCCCGTACATGCTTGAACTCTCTTTCTAAGGTAATAGCTTCTCTATATTTTGTTACTTTGGATCCCGCTAAATAACATTTACTTCCAACACAGAAGGTTATTTGGTGTATTGGTGAATCAAAGGTGTGTCATTTCTATTTTGATCAATTTCTTTTGATTAGTTTCAAGGTCATTGCTAGGACAGAGTAGGAGGGCTTTATGGCATATGGCGTTTTGCCATCTATGGTGGTGTATTTGGCATTACCTGTACACCTGTATCTTCAGCCATTATTCTGAACTTTTAAATCTTATATTGCAAAGGTTAAGTAGTCTTTATGACCTTGCTTTTGTATTCCAGTCGTGATCTCTTAATGGGAGCCTTCCTAATAGATGTACTAAGGGATTGGAGAGCATCACTGTATTACTGAATTTTTTATTTTCTTTTTATAATATTGTGGTTTGAATCTTGCTTGTCGTTTGAGATTACATCTTTCTGCTGTTGCCAGGAATGATACCTGAATAAAGAAAAATTCTGGAATAAATTATGGTATTTTTTTGGATGAATTAATGAATACCCTTTATATAGTTATATAGAATGTACGTATGGTTAACAACTACGAACCTCACTTGTAACTTTTTTATTTTCTTCTTTGTGAGGGTGTGAGAGGGACTCATTAAAATTGTAAATATGATATTCAATGATCCAGGTTATAACATAGACATTAGAAGATTTTGTTGGTCAATTTACAGAAAGAATATTGTATACAAAGTTATGCTGAATGTCAAAGTAATAAGCATTATTTTTTTTTCTCTGCTCTTCTTTTATTAGACGAAAATTAGATAAATTTCTCATCCACGTGATCTTTTTAATTTAATATACTGTTGGTAGTTTCGTTGTACCTACATTAGCTTTTCTTTTCTTTTATCTTTTTTATTTTTTTAATGTCACGGTTGAATGTTAGAGTATCTTTCCTTTTCCTAGATTTTACCCCATTTCCATGAACCCTACCCTCCCTTCCCTTCCATCTTAACTTCTCCCTTTTCATCTTCATGGTAGTTTTTCCCTCTTCACTTTCTCTTTTTGGCTGAACTTTTTCCATTTGTAATGCTGTGACTGATGACTTGATAAGTTATGTTTACACAGACAGCTAATATCTTTCATATTTTCTGTGATATCAATTGTTAGTTTGGTTTTATCTTAGCCATTAATTACTAGCTAAAATATATAGTTTTTTCAGAAGTCTCTGACTTATGCCATAGTATTTGTTGGCCATGACCAAATTTGTGGTTGCAAGATACCAATATACATGATGGAGAAGTTGGGTTGTTAATTTATCTCTTGTAATATTTCCTAACCATATGGCCAAGTGATTCTCTCTCTCTCTCTCTCTCTATCTGTCTATACATGGTTTACAATTGGAATGGCATTATTTGATCTATGCAGCCAACCAGACTGGAAAATGTTTGGTTGTTACTGCTGTTGATAATGTAAAAGTGGGGATATCTTTGCCGACACACCAACCATTTCAATCAGCTGTGATATTCTGGAAGGCCTCTGTTTGCTAGTGAAAGCTGCGGACTCATTTCCTGTTTAATTTTAATCTTTCTTCCTTTCCTGCTTCATTGCCTGGCTTGAGTTTTTAAGATCACAAACCTAAATCATCTGGCATCTGATGTCTGCCATTGCTGCATGGTTAGATAGTATTAGTGACTGAAATTGTTTAGTGAAAACTTGATATCTGGAGTATCTTCATTTTTATGTATAGCAGTTTTTCAGCTAGTATGATGGGTGCAAAAGAAATCTGCGTTAGATTCCTTCTTGACGTCACAAAATGATTACGTGGGTTGTATTGATTAGTAACAGGAGCTTGATGCAATTTATGCAGGTGTTGTGAAACCCAAGCGATCACTATGGCGACTTAAAACAATTACTGATTTTTTCTGGGCCATTGTTAACATCATAGGTGTCTTTTTTGCAACACTGTTTTCGGTAATATTTATGTTTCTTGATTCCTGTTATGGAAATTATGGAGAATCTGTTGATAACAAACTGATGTTTGCTCATGATGTTTGCATCCCTCAGATGGAAAAATCCGATGCCTACAGGAAAGGTACAGCTTCTGGTAAGAAATGGGATGGTGGTGCTCCTGGAGGGCCTGGTGGAGGTGGTGGGGGTGGTGGGGGACCATATGGTGGTGGCCCACGTGGCCCTCCTCGTGGTGGCCTTGACAACGTTCGTGGTCTAGATAGTATTAGGGGACGCGACCATGGTAAGATGAGTTTATATTGTCAGTGTTGCTCTTAATTTTTGGTTATTCAGATATCTCTTTACCTTTTCTTGTGTTCCCTTGCTAACGATTCTTATCTGTCTTGTGTTGAACTTCCAGCTTCCCTTCCTGCCTGTGGCTCCTGCTGTGGCTGAGTGATAGAGATCCCATTTGCTTATATTTGCTTGTTTGTCTAACTTTGTATTTGCTGCTAAACTGTTTGTGTATGCAAATATCAGTACGACTTTCCCGCTTTATGTGTGCGCATATGGTCAAATATCAAAAAGTTTTATGGTGTCGTAGATAGTTTCTAAAGGAATTTGTTACATCTACAGTTTCAGGACAGCAACTTTTCCTTATTAACACAATAAAGTTCGAGGAAGTTTATCGTTATTAACATAATAAAGTTTGAGAAAGTTTGTCAGTGCACCAATTTTCTTAATCAAGTTTATATATATATATAAAGAACTTGGAGGACGAAAAAACAAAAGAAAACTTATTCTTGATATTGTTGTTCTACCTATTTCTGCCCCAAGCAGTCACTATTTGCAGCTTGTTGAGTCCAAACCCAGTTTCCGAGACCTACTCATGAAAATCAAAAACCACCCAATTGAAGATTATATGAATAAAATTTGCAGCCCATACACAAAAATAAATAAATAAAGATATAATTGAAACCCCAATTTCTGTTTATTTCAAAAATTGTGGCCGAAAAGACCGAATGAAAAAGCATGATAATTGGGAAGGAGTATCGGAAACCACGAAGTTTTTGAAGGTGGCACTAATCTATGATATGTAACGTTAATAACATTCTGTTTGACGTCATATGCTCATTGTTCTGTGTTAGAGGTTCGAGTCTTTTCTTTTTTATATTTCACTTGTTAAGAGGAAAATGCTACACACACATGAAAGGAGAAAGCATGAACCAAGATGAAACGAATTTGGGTATTTAGTTTTTCAATTGCATAGCTTTTTCTCTTCATTCAAGTTAACTTACTGTAAAGGAGAAAATGTGTGATGTTCCATGGAGGATTGGAAATGGGTTGCAGGTCTGAAAACCAGAAGAGCTAGTGAAGAAGAAAAGTGGTTAAAGGGGAGAGGAGAGAAGAGAGAGGGGATGCGATGCAACTGAGAAGGAAATGGAACATAAACTAAGGGTTAAAAAGTCATTGTCACTAGTCACCATGGTGGTGACAAATTAAACACTAAGTCCTCACCTAAGCATCCTCCTACCAAAGAAATGACTTTATCTCTTTTGTTTCATGCTTCATGCAACACATGCAAATTTATAATTAGACATATTATCAAAAAATAAAAACTATGATTAGATGATATCTGTTACCTACCGTAACCGAAGCGGGAGTTCGAGCAATCAAAGCTCCATTAGCTAGTTTTTCCGGTGATCTTCACGGCGGGTCGGGTACTTGCAAAAGGGGCTCTGACACCCAAGTAAAAGAAAGTTTTGTGAAGATAATAGCTAGAATATGCGTAATAATACATGCTACTGTTACACTTTCCCCTCCTCATATATACGAAGAGGGGATGCCCATATATGGTAATTTTAGGGCTGACCTATTCAGTACAGAAGGAATGTGAATCGTTTTAAGGGCTCTTTTGAAAAGTATCAGAATCTGAGCTCGTTCCTTGGTGCAATCGATCTCATCCCGCTTCCCATGTGATCCTCAGTTGCTAGAGTATGAATCGAGGCTTACCTGAAATACCCTCCTCAGAATATCTTTATTAGAGTTCCCCTCATTAGATTGCCAGTGGTAAAGGACCTCCAATAAGGTGCGGGGTTCTGACGTAAATCGGGGTTCCGTTTCGATCGCTGACATTACATTGTTAACAATATCATATCAATTTTTTTTTGCCAGATAAGTACATTATTAAAATTAAATTATCATTATTGCTAAGCTAATCCGTTCACCTAAAAAAATCAAAGCTATTCCACAAGTCCCTTCTCGCCCAACCCTATGTTTGCATGATGCCCTCGCTTGAAGTCAAGATCTCTTTCCACTCCTTCTTAAGCATCGCTCTTTCCTCTGTGTCACACTCGTAATCGTCGCTGCCTCCATCCACCTTGACCATCAACACCGTTGCTGGATCGTTGTGCACAGGATCCACCTCTGACCCAAATAGCACACTGTTGCGGTGCACAAGATCCACCACCAGCATAATCCCGTCCTTCCACATGCACCTTAGCGATGGTAGCTCCAGTAACCGTGCGTACCACCTCCTCGTCGCACGCCATCTCGGCGACTCCGCCTCGACCATGCACTCTTCCATCAATGACTCCGTCAAACAACGTCTTTCTCCGCCATGAAGAATCTACCTTGCTTCATCACATCTGTGATCGTCACCATCTCTGGTGTTGGAAAGAATGGCAACATCACCTTCACCATGTGATGCCTCTCTGACGCCACCTTCATGCACAACGCCAACAAGGACAGCTCCTAGTAGCACTCAAAGTACCACATGTTCTGCTCTAGCTCTGGCAAAAATTGGCCAGAAGAAATGGCGAAATGATACCTCGCAAATGAGAATGTTGAAGCTCTTGAATTCCCTACCGTAATTGGAATTCCATTTGAGGAGCTCATAATGGATCACGTGGACATCACTGTAGAGCTCGAGGCGGAGGTGCTTGATTTAGTTGAATGGTCGAAGGTGCTGGCACAGAATGACGGCGGGGTTGTCGTCGCCATCATTGTCGCGGCAGCTGCTGTTGTTGCTGTTGCAGTGGAGTTTGGTAATTAGGTAATTGGATGCGGATCTGGCAATATTTACGAAATTTCTATCAGTGTGGTTCTCATTGTTTCTTCTGTTGTTTTTGTTTCCGCTGTTCTTGTTCCTTTTTTTTTTTTTTTGTTGTAGCCAGATTAAGGGAGGGCGAAACGACGTCGATTTGGGGGAATGAAGAAGGCATGACGTTTGTTGAGGGAGAAACAAGCAAGGAAGGCCTTGGCGTCTTGGACTTTGTTGAAGATAATGCGAATAACATCATCTAAGAGAAGGTCACCAAGGTTGTCTAGGTGTTGGTTTTCATATGTGAAAATTGAAAGAAAACCCATGGAATTGAAAGGGATCGAGAAGGTCGAAAAATCAGAAGGTATGTTTTTTGTGATTTTTGAATGAGTTTAATCGATGGCAATAAACACTACAGATGGTAAGAACGGAAATCAATCAACACTTTACTTTTTCCGGCTGGAAATGATCAAATTGCAAGCAGTTAAAAGTTTTTTATGCTGGAATTTGTTATTTATGTTACTAACAACTCTCAGTTCTACACATGTCAAGCTCATCATACAATTTTATTTTACTTATTAGATAAGTTCTTTTCTTTTTTATAAAATAGATCTACACTTTTTTTTCTATTAAAGACCTATACTTATTTATCGTATAAAAAGTTTTCAAGTTCTTGTTCTTTGAATTAAATTTACACAAAAAAAAAAAGATTTGCGGAGTATGCTTTGTAATATCCAGCTTAGACCCGCAATACAAAAGTTCTTCTTTTATATCTTAAAAACATCTATAAATATTGAATAAAATAATGTTTTCCCTAATATTTTTAGTTTGATTTCAATTTGATCTAGAACAAATATTTTTATATCAATTCAATCCTGGTTGGCATGTAAAAATATTTATTTAATTCTCTTATAAAATATGGAATGGGCAAATCAAATTTTATTATTTGCTGTTGACAAACTATTAGTATAACTATGATTAACATTGAAAATATTTCGAGATCAAAATTTCCAAGTAATAATTAGTGTTTAATTTAAGATGATGAACTCTGACAATAATTAAAAAATTTTAAATAAATTATACATAAAGCTTATTCACAAAAATTTGATCCAATCTTTGCTCTTTGATTAATCAAACATACCCACTTATTATTTTCCAAGGTTAAAATATTATACTGAACGTCAAATTATTGGGTATCAATAAATCGTCAATATAATAAGTGTAATATTATTTATGTTAAAATCAGAAGTATATATCACATAACGAATATTTTGGTTTTAAAAATTAAAGATGAAAATATTTAAAAATTTAGATGAATTTTTTTGAAAAAGCGTAAATTAAACACATTAAAAAAAATTATCATACATAGAGTCAGGCTAATTAATTTTCTTAATATGTTATTACTAGTTAATGATACAACTAATTTAACACACTTGGCATATGTTTGTAATTCTTATCCTACTAATTCTATCATTTTATTATAAATTTAATTTGTATAAATGAATTCATCCTGCCAAAATAAAATTAATAAAATTAAATTTTAGTTATCTGTTATTCATATTGTATCGACAATGTCACACAATTTAATTTGTGAACAGTAAAACTTTATAATTCCACCATTGACAACCAAGAAGGGCAATTTATATATGTTAGAGAAAATATAGCAAATAAAAAATTAATCACCCAAATTATTTTCCATATTTAAAGAATTTACCTTTGTTATCAATTAAAGTGACATGTTTTTAAAATATTTATTCATTAACTTATTCCAAAATATTATACTTTTTAAAATTATAGGTTGTTTGTAATATCGCAAAAATATGTCTTTAGGAAAGTCAAGTCTAATCTATGGAAGTGTTGGATAAAGCTTAAGAGAAATTCAAATACCTTTATATATATATATATAACTTAAACAAATAATGTATCCCAAAATGAGAAAGTAAATCATAAATTTATAATAAATTTTGTACATGAATGTTTTTACATGCTGATATTTAGTTATTATTTGAATTTGATATTTATTTTTTTTATGAAATCTAATATTCAGTTTGTGATATCACGTTTAATTGTTTTAAAAAAAACTTTGAAAATATTGTCTTATCAAGTCTATTAGATCTAATATGTTTATAAGTACCGTTGATATTTATATTTTTATCGACATTATATACTATATAGTTTGTTGAAATTACAAAAGACGAAATATGCTATATTACCCTTTTCACATACGTTCTTTATGTTAAGATTTATTCAGATATCTATCATTTATATTTATGGTGTAAATATCAGTTAGGATTTGAGAATATATATATATAAAATAAAGTATCAATTTGATGTTAGTTCATTCCTTTTATTAGATATTGTAATTATTTTATAAAGATTTGATTATTAGTGTATATATATAATATTTCATAGCTATTGATTTCATAGTAACGATATTAGCATAAAGTATTTTATATTGTTAATAGACATAATTTTTCAAGTTGTTATAAAACAGTCAAATACTATCAATAATATAAATATATAGAATTAAATAAAAATTTAAAAAAACATGATTCTTTATTTACTTACCAGTTTCATAAAAATTCGAATACAGAAAAATTGATACATATAGATTTTGAAAATATTTGACAATTAACCAAAATTATGAATATTATGATTTGGAAAATATTTTCTATTTGTTAATGAATTATAATGATATTTATTTGAAGATATTAGATATATCTAGATATAACATGTATTATAAATATGATTTGTTACATATTATTTTAATAGAGAATTATTAGATATTATTTAAGAAGTTATTAAAATTATGTATGAAGAATCTTGGTCATGTAAATTATTATTATTATTATTATTGTTATTGTTGTTGTTGTTGTTGTTGTTGTTAGATAGAAAACGCTAATATTGGAACATCATGGCTAGATTTTTTTATTAGGAAAAAAATGAAAAGTAAACAAGAAAATTTGAACGTGGAAGAGTGAGTGATTTGTTAATTAATTTAAATTAAATTGTATACTTTGGTCGTTGATATAAATGAGGTATTGCAATGCATGCACATGGATGCAGAAACTCCTTCTATTTGAGGTTTAAAATTTTATACTTCTGATATATATTTGACACATTATAATACTCTTAAACAACCTCTAAGAACCCTAGTCACTTAAGGATTTTTCCCTAAAGAGAAAAATGCGATTTTTCTCAACTTTCTATGATTAATCTTTTCACGTAAGTGCTCTTATTCATATCCTTATATGGGTAATGAGTTTTGCAAATCTTTAGCCTATTGTGGTATATTTTTTTCTTCTCACTCAATTCCTAATCATTCCTGATTCTTGTTTATAATTCCATGGCAGTTGAGAATGCCATTCCAGTTCCCCAATATCATATAAGCAGTGGTCAGGCACTCCCGGTAATAAACGGTGAGTGGGTAGCTGCTCATGGCTATATTTTAGTCATTAAAAGTATTTTATAAATTTATTATTATTGCTATTATCATGAAAATCATATTTTGAAAAACTTATGAGACCATTGTTTGTTGCAAGATTGTCAGAAAGTGTCACTAGTTCAAGTTATATTATATTTCAAGAATATATGATTTTATATGGCATGATGTGGATCTTCTCATTAGAAAATAGGATGACAGTTATCATGATTTCACAATTAAAAATATTCTTTAATTATCATATACGAACAGCAGACAAAACATCATAGAACAATTTATACAAATATTAGAAAATATTATTATTATCTTTTCAGCACAATATGACCCAGCTAGTTACCATAAAACAGTTAAGAAGATAAAATAGTTCATAACTACTTAGGAGTTACCATATGAATAGCAGTCAGAATAGTTAGGACAATTATATCATTATGCAAATTTTAATTATATATATAGAGCCTAGCCTAATATTAAAACTCAGTTAAACAGCTAGTACAATGCCCAATTAAAATAAGAAATAGTAATGTCTATGTTCTTATCTAGAAATTCGGTAAGGGTGCAAGTAGCTCCAATGTCCATGCAAGCGGGGGGTGGGATACCTGCAAAGACACTCCGGAATTTAAGTCAGCGAATAAATGAGGCATAGACTGATAAAAGAATAGAATATAATAAGCTTGTGATACCTAGGGGCACGAAGCCCTTTATATAGCATGAGGTGACCCTATAATAAGTTAGGATATAATCTTCCTTGTATAAGGGATATGTTCCTGAGATTTTGTGGATATTAGATATATTCCATATTTGTAAGAGATATGACATAATAAATGATATATGATATAATAATGACAGGACATAATGAGATATATAAAGAGATCCTGTATAGGATTTAGGAGATATCCTCAGCTAAATCTAGGGTAAATCCAAGGGGGGCCTGCGTGCTACGTGGTTGATCTCCAAGACTAGTGTCCAAGTTCTGGTGGTTCGGGCCGAGATGTCTAACCTATATTTCTAGTCCTGTACATAGCCCCTAAGTTTGGTTGTAGATCGAGTAGTTGGTGCCGAGGTGTCATGACCGTGGTGTGTCTGCTAACGACTACATGCTGAGCTCAAATGAGTTGCTATGCGTAGCTTGGTGCGCCTTTTCAGTTGCTGTAATGACAATCGTTGGATTTAATGTGACTAGCCCTTAGCAATTCGATGAAAGGGTGGCTTAGATTTCTTGGTTTTGGTGATAGGTCAAGTGATGAGTGTCGAGGACTACAGGTTAGCTTGAATTTCCTGATTATCCAAGCATGGTTATGGTGTATCTTCTTGGCTGCTATGAGTCAATAGATCAAAGTAGCGAGCCCTTAGTCCTTGATTAGGTGGGGTATTTGTTTTATGGTAGTGTTCATGTTGCTTTCTTTGTCAAAAGCTATTTCTTGGTCCATTTCGAATTGTCTTGCAGTTGCTTGAGGATGACCTAAATAAGTCAAGGTCTGAGCTTGTGCTAATTTGGCCAAGCTATTGTACTTTGGCTGTGGGATGGTACTAGTCATGGATGTTTACATGGTGCGCATAGCACTTTTTTACCTGTGTCAATAAGCACTTAAAGTCCCTAGTTTATTGATTACTCCGAGGTCGGAAGCAGAATCTTCTATTCTTTTCCTTGCTCATTGATGGAGGTTGTCGCTATCTCCTCAAATTAGAAATTGTTTCAATGCTAAGTTGTAAAAAAAATGTTGTAAGGTGCACAACCTAGGTCGTCTCTTAAGGAGGCCTTATCACTTAGTTGGGAAAATTACTTAGTTGGGAAAATTGGGGTTTTTGAAGAATGAACTAAAACAAATTAAATTAAAAGTTAATAACAACGAGGTTATAGAAATAGTGAACAAAGCACTAGTGTAGGGTATTCCTAGGATTGGAAATTAATTATCATTAATCAAATATTGAATCTATAAGTGGCTATTAGTAATTAATTACTAGCAGTTCTACTAATGATCAATCGATCCCTAGAATTTGACCAATGAAAATTACCAAGAACGAGATCTCAATTTAATTGGAAATTACTGTGATTTAAGATACCAATTTCTATAGCCTAACTGCCAATCAGAAGGTTAATTCTAATATTCTCCCTCAAACATAAATTAATAGATCGATCAATTTATGCTCAAAGGATTTCCCTAAATGACGATCGCCAATTTAGTTATCCCAATAAATATTATAGCAATCATCATAATAATTATCGGAATAGAAACTAAAGAACACTAAGAAAACTAATACATTCAATGTAAACAAAGGGTCTCAAATATCATCCCAATCCATCCAGAAATCCCTACACTAGTAAGAGGAATCTACTCCTCCATCTTTGGAGGATTACAATCAATGAATCTAAAAGAGTACTTGGAATTAATAGCAATAACCCTTGTTACCATCCACAAGAACAAAGTAATTCACCTACGGAATCCCTAAAAGAGAGAATAGTAGAGAAAAAGAAAAAGATAGAGAGATGTAGAGAGAGAATAATAGCAACTAATCTTCATAGCCCAAAAACTAGGTTACAATTCTAAGTTATTACTTTGTATATTGCTCTCTAAAAATGGGCAAAAATGGCCCCAAAATAGATCAGAAAATTGGTAAAACATAAGCGCCAAGCGCTGTAACGCTCACAAGAGGGAGTGGTCCAAAATTTTCATGATTGTCTCTCTGTCGAGTGCTGTAGTGCTCACCAGAATACTGAGCTTCTAGATTTTTTTTTCTTCCTTTCAGTTCCCAGCCTTGACATTTTTGCATTTTATTGAAAACTCTTGTGTACAAAAATCATGCTCAAAGATTCCATAAAATTGCACAATGAGGAACAAGTTAAGAATCACTATCATTTTCATTAATAAGTCATTAGAAACTCATGTAAAAAGCTAAGGTTTAGAAGTTAAATAAGTGGCATAAATGCCTCTTATCAAACTCGCCCACACTTAGGTTTTTGCATGTTTTCATGTGAAAATCGGATCAAATCAAAGGTATGGGTAGATAGTAGTATCATAGAATGTTCAGAATGCAACTACTCCTAAAGACAAAAATGACTAGCAAGTGATAGTATGAACAATGGCTCAAAAATCCACAGGCAAACTTCATGGCACTTTTCAATTAATCAGTCACATCACAGGATCATGATTTTAAGCATGGATGACTACACTGACTCACTGGAGTGTGTTTTACTCGTCATTCATGTGTATGGGGTCAATTAACTCTCAAGTAATTCATTGATGGTTGCCTCCATAGGCTTGCCTTTCTCTTAAATCTCCAAAAATTTGACAATCACACAACATGCATTAAGAGGTCGTATTGGTTGTAATGAGGCTAGGGTATAGGTTTGGGTTTCTTTGGGTAAACTCTTTCTGGTCAACTTAGGTCCCAGGAAAGTAGAGGTATGTACCTCAGTCTATAAGCTCTAGGGAACCTATCATCATGTATTTCTTTCCCAATTATCCATCCATTTTCCATGGCTCCTTTTATCCTTTATTCCATTATTCATTTACAAAAGTAGATGGTGGATTTTTTTTTTTTTTTTGCATTGCCACCAATCCACCCTATTCATGTAATCCCCTTATTCCACCCCAGTCTTAACTAATGTGTTCCCCTACACTTATGTCTCAAGCATATTTGGTTCAACTACTCTTTCTATAGCCCTAAGTTAGGAATTTTTTTCATATTTTCTAGGCTAGGCTTTTAGTGTGCTTATGAAAAGGAATGGCTCAATTTGGGCTCAAATTGGCTAACAAGGGTTATTTACATGCAAGGGTTGGCTTTATGGCTAAGTGGTTAAAATAAAAGAAATGAAATGAAATGCCTCTATCATGTGCAAGTTGAGTATTGTGCAGACAAAAAGTTTTAACAAAGGATCAAACAAGTTCTAGATTAGACCATAGTGAATGTAAACACACCAAAAGAGATGTAGTGATTAATTTACTGGAATCACACAATTCAAGCTCAATTCTCACATAGGAAATTTAGTTAATCAAGCATGCTTAGAGTTCATAGATCCAGTGGGTATATTATTCATACATCATAGTTTAGTGCTAGAGAAGTTGCAAAATATATGGCTCACTTGAGTAATGTTCAACTATCACTTGCCTTTGATCATACAAAATGAGTAAAATCCTAAAAAGCAAAATAAAAGAAAAATAGAAAGGACTAAAAATGACTTTTAAAAAGCAAAATAAAACACCCCCCACTTACAAAAATGGCACTGCCCTCAGTGCTAAGCCAAAAGAACTGGTGAGGATGGGAGTTCATACAGTCTCAGTCATCCTCCACCACAGAGAACTTGACATTAAGATCCTCATCTCTAGAGTCATCTCTTGAGTCTGCCAGTGGCTCTTCGGTGTCAATCTCGAGGTCAGGGTCAAGACCCTACACCCTCAACTCGAGTATCCTTAATCTCCTCATAGTGTGGGTCTTAGAGGCTCAAACCTGGGCTCACCCCAGTGCTCAGACTGTCGAATTTGATCTGTGAGAGCCCTCTGTAAATCTGCAATTGCAGAACTAAAGTTTGGGTCAGAGTTGGAGTTGACAGCTGGGCGAGAACTAAGACGGGGGGAAGGGCCACCCCTAGCTTTATTCCTCACAATTGTGTCAACACACTGCAAGGTGGGTTTAGAAATGAGCATCTTCCGCTAGTTAGGTAGGCATATCTCATCAGCTAGCTCAATTGGGACACCGGTAGCTATGGCCATTTGAGTGATCAAAGAAGGAAAATAAAGTTTGTTAACACTCTTGTCATGGTGTACTGCCTCCATAGTTCGATAGATAAAGCAGGGAATGTACACCTACTGCTCTGTAGCAAAGCTGTAGATAAAAAAAACCTGGTCTATGGTTATGTTGTGGACATGAGAGCAGGGCACTGTGTGTAAGAATATGAGCCATATCCATATCCGGAGGGGAAAGGTGAGCCACTGGCTATCCAGGGTGTGGGGATACACATGCTTGTTCAAAGTCCAAATGGAACTAGGAGTAGTGATGGCATCCTTGGGCACATTAATGTCAAGAGTGGGAAGCTGCTCAAGGAGTTGCTAGTGATCGTCAGAAAAAGCTAGCTCTGGTGGTTCTAGAATGCCAATGACTGCTTGAATGGCTTCCAAAGTAAGGGGACCTGCCTGCTCTTCACATAGACCTGCTGATGCCTAAACCCTAAGAAGTTTGCATAGAGCTCACAGACAATGGAAAGGTTGGGCTCAACCAGCTCAGCCAATAGGAAACCTCATCCATTTTGGTTAATGACCTCAACAATAAGCTGAACACTGTCCTGGGATAGGTCAACCAAGTGCTCATAGAGGATGGAGTGGCCTCCAATCTTGGTGAGGTATTCACGCTTGGCTTGCAAGTCGATGAAACAACGAGGATCATTGTCCTGAGGCATCTGAGGTCCTGGTGGTGGTGGAAGCGGTAGTAGTGCGGAGGCTGGAATGATTGCCTCAAGTGAAGGAGAATGAAGGCGTTTGCCTGAGCCTGCGACAGAGCTTAAAGCCATACCTGCAAAACACAACAATGCATGAAGAGTGTCCTGGCATAAATAATGATAAGAAAATAGCAAATGGTAACCAGGAAGATGATCATAGATAGGTGAGGGAATGAGGTGTCAGAATATGTACAAAGTCAATCACGGGAAGAAAAGAAATAAAACAATGCAGTAATGCCTGTGATTGAACTTGAGCACAAACCAAAAACTAGTTTAGGCATTGTGAAAAACATTTGGTGGGTGTCACCCAACCCTCACCATGAATAATGACACAATAATTCCAAAATCCCCAAAAATTGAAACAACAATTTAACCAGTTAGCAATAGCAGTAAGAAGGAGATAAAATCACGACCTACCTGGATGGATGAAGATAAGGAGAGAGAATGTAGGGTGCATGAGGTGTGTGCAGTGGCAGTAGCGCACAAAGGTGTAGCGATGACGCAATGGTGCACAGTGAAAATGAGGTGGTGGTGCGGTGTTTGTGTGTGAGAATCAAAGTGAGAAGGGGAGGGGATGTACAGGTGTGAAGAGGAAGGGAAAGATTAATAGTGTGTGTGTGTGTATGTGTGTGCGTGTGTGTTGCGTGTAAGATATTTAAAAACAAAGTACGTGGCCGAGTGCTGTGGCGTTAGTTTAGCGCTGCGGTGCTAGTTTAGCATCGAAACACTCTAAGTGAAATGGTGCGTTTCACTTTGGGCACTTTTTTTTTTTTAGAAAACTTACTTGGCCAGTCCTTTCTATTGACCACTGCAGCGCTGTATCACTCACCAGAGGGCTTGAATTTTGCTATGATTCTCCATTACATTCTGACTAGCGCTGTAGTGCTCTTGGAGCACAGCAATGCTTAACGAAACACTCTATTCTCCAGATTCCCTCAGCTTGGCCAGTGCCTACTCACTCAAAACTAAGTTAATACCTATAAAGTATAAAAATGAAAAGAAAAATGCAAAAAATGATAGAAACTTAAAATAGTGGGTTGTCTCCCACTTAGCACTTTGGTTTACCATCCCTAAGTTGGACATGTAGCTCCTCAAGGGGCATAAGCAATAGAAACCAAGGACACCTTAGACTATTCAACTTCATTAGGTCGTTCATGAAAGAGTTTCATTCTATGGCCATTCATCTTAAATTGTGTGTTGGTCCGAAGGTCCACTTGTTCAATAGCACCATAAGGATATACCTTTGTTACCAGGAAAGGACAATCCACCTGGAACATAACTTTCCCGCCATGAGTTTGAGGCAAAAGTTGTATAAGAGGACTTGCTGACCTTCCTGGATTTCTTTTCTGAGGATTTGCTTGTCATGGAATGTCCTTGTCTTTTCCTTTTAGATCTTGGAACTCTCATAACCTTTCAGACGAAGTTCTTCCAATTCTTGCAATTGCAATTTCCTCTCTTCATTAGCCTTTTGCAAATCCAAGTTGCATTGCTTTACTGACCAATAGGCCCAATGTTCTAACTCAACCAGCAAATGACAGGACTTTCCAAAAATCATTCTAAAAGGACTCATCCCAATAAGGGTCTTATAAGATGTCCTATAAGCCTAGAGGGCATCATCCAACCGCTCATTCCAATCTTTTCTGTTAGGTCTCACAACTTTTTATAGAATCTTCTTTATCTCGCCGTTGGAGATTTCTGCATGTCTATTGGTTTAGGAGTGATATGGTGTGGAAACTCTATGAAGTACCCCATGTATATAGAGCAACGCTTCCACACTCCTGTTGTAAAAGTGAGACCCCTGGTCACTTATGAGAGCTCTTGGAGTGCCAAATTTGTAGAAAATGTTTTGTCTAACAAAAGCACAAACTATATCAAAGTCATTAGTCTAGGTGACTACAGCCTCCACCTACTTGGAAACATAATCAATTGCAAGCAGTATGTAAACATAGCCATGAGAGATAGGAAAGGGACCCATAATGTCAACACCCCAGACATAAAAATTTTCACAAAATAACATGGGTTACTGTGGCATCTAATTTTTCCAAGAAATTGTTCCTGCTCTTTGGCATTACTCACATACCTTGCAAAACTCAAACACATCTCTAAACAAAGTGGGCCAATAAAATCCGCAGTCCAAAACCTTCCTAGCAGTGCGTTGAGGCCCAAAGTGGCCTCCACTTGCCTTAGAGTGACAAAAGCATAGGATGGACTGTGATTCAGGATAATGCACACACCGATGAATTACTTGGTCACTGTAAAACTTCCATAAGTAAACGTCGTCCCACACATAGTATTTCCAATCACTTTTCAACTTTCCAACTTGTGCCTTAGAAAACTATATGGGAGTAGCCTTTGCAACCAAGTAATTGACAATATCCATATGCCATGGCACCACATCAACTCTCAAAAGTAAATCATCCGAAAAAGAATTATTCAGGGAGGTGGTTCATGTAGAAGGTGCTCTAGTCTACTCAAATGGTCAGTCACTAGATTTTGAGCACTACTCCTGTCTTTAATTTCCAAATCAAATTCTTATAGGCGCAACACCCACTAATCAATTGTGGTTTCGCCTCAGGCTTTTTCAACAGGTACCTCAAAGCTGCATGGTCAGAATATACTACTACCTTTGAACCGAGCAAATATGATATGAATTTATCCCAAGCAAAAACAATTGCTAAGAGCTCTTTTTCCATGGTGGTGTAATTTGACTGTGCAACATCTAAGGTTCGGGAAGCATAGTAAATAACATGAGACTTCTTACCCATTGTTTGTCCCAAGACTGCCCCCATCACATATTAGCTCAAATGGTAGGGATCGGTCGGGTGCTATGGTCAAGTGCTCCTTTAGGCTATCAAATGCCTTCTTGCAGTCCTTATCAAAGAGGAACTCCACCTTCTTCTACAGGAGCTTGGTCATGGGTTATGCTTGCTTGTTGAAATCCTTGATGAAATTCCTGTAAAACCTTGCATGGCCAAGAAAAGAATGCACCTCTCGCACACATGTGGGGTAAGGCAAAGAGGTAATCACATCTGTCTTAGCCTTATCTATAGCTGTGCCCTCCCTAGAGATAACATGCCCCAATACCACACTTTCTTTTACCATAAAATAACATTTTTCAAAGTTTAGAACCAGGTTAGTGGAAATACATCGACTCAAAACTCTTTCCAAACTACTATGGCATACATCAAAAGAGAAACCAAAAACTGTAAAATCATCCATAAATACCTCCATACAGTCATCAATAAAATCATAGAAGATGCTCACCATACACCTTTGAAAAGTACCCAGTGCATTGCACAATCCAAAAGATGTGCATTTGTAAGCATACGTACCAAAGGGGCATGTAAAAGTAGTCTTCTCCTGGTCTTCTAGAGTAATCACTACTACAAATTAAGGATGTAACGCCTCGATTTTTCTGTCTGAGTGGAAAATGACCGAAATGCCCCTGAGGTCATTTTCGGCCCGGAATTTGAGGATGGCCGACTCGACAATACTCGAAGGGCCAACTCAATGTTTGAAGGGGATTGAATGACCCTTGAGTGGTTCCGGAGGCGGAAGTCTCATTTTCATGATTTGGTCAAAATGACCAAAATACCCCTATAGCGTTTTACGCGGGTAAAGGTGCCGTTTGAGCCCGGAATTTTCCCCAGAGGTTTGAAACCATGTTTTTACATGTTTCAAAACATCTGTTTGAGTCCCGGTGGTCCCGGGCAATGTTAGTGTAAAATTACGATTTTGCCCCTAGAATAGTGTTTTTGAGCTTAATGATGTAATTAAGCAAACCTAAACAATATTAGGCTCTAAACGAAGATTAATTAATTTTCCTAATTAATCTAGAGTCAAAATAATTTATTAAAGTTAATTAGAATCTAAAATTGCTTAGATTAAACTTAAATCCCCTTTTTAGAACTCAAGATTCCTAGTCTTGGAATCTTGAATAATGTTTTCTCTTTCCAATTTCTTAAATCAAGGAATTGTGTCTAGAATTGTTTATACACTAAAATGAATTTATAACTCACTAATGATGCTAGAACACCCTCTAATTATGTCTTGACAACCTTAATTACCCATTTCCTCACCTAAACACCTTCTTACAAATTCCTAATCTTAAGCATAATCAAAGATATACCTAAACACAACTCTAAACCACAATTAAAATACAAACTAATCCTCTCCCAAATCTGATGCGCATGGCAGAAACCTCTCCCCTATTTGACCACATGTTGAATTGTTTTCTCACTCAAAGAACCATGCCTTGAACCATACCTCACCATACTTGAGTCCATGCTTAACTGCTTCCACCATGCTTTGAACCATGCCATGTAAGAGATATTTTTCTCTCCCATTCTGCACTCCTCATGGCCGAAGCTCCTCCCCCTCCATGCACCTTCCATTTGCTTCATTTCTCTATAAATAGATGGCTTTGGGAAGCTTGCACCACTTTTAGATCATTTGCTAAGTTTAGGAACACTCAAAGCTTTTCTTTTTCTCTCAAAGTTCTAGTGTTCTTCAAGATCTTCAAAGTTCTTCAAGTTCTTCATCTTCTTCATCTTCTTCTTCCATCTTCAAGATCATCACACCAAGTAGGGATTTTCTTTCAAGTACTTCTTTCTTTAAAGTTCTTGTTCTAGCTTTATGTTCATAGTTTCTCTTGATTCTTTTTAGAACTTCTTTTCTTCTCCTTTTCTTTCTCATTTTCAGCCATAGGCCTTGAAGTTCAAAGAAATGAGAGCTTGATGATGAGAGTTTCATGATGATGTTCATCACTTGAAACAAACTCTAGAGCTTGATCTTTGTCCTTGAGCAAAAATGTTTCTAGTTTTTCCTTTCTTGAACTCTTGAGAACTTTAGCTTTGATGGTGTTTTAAAATGGTTCTATGAACTCAATGATGAGGACTCATGGTGTTGGTGTTAATATATCACTAAGATCATGGACTCTAGAGTTTTCAAATATTCCTTTTCTTCCTAGAATGTTTCGGCCATTTCCTTTCTTCTACATGATTCAATGTTTTGATTTTCTAAAAATGTTGTCTTGAGTTCTAAGAGCTCTAAGCTTTACTTAACCTTGGTTGGATGAGTTTGGGTTAAGGATTGAGTTCCTTTAAAGTCTTGTTAAGGGCTCTAGAAAGATAAAATGAACTTGCATAATTTAATTTATGCTTGCACTCATATTTACATCTTTGCTATGCATCTTTACTTTCAAGCTATCACCTAAGAACATAAAGATTAAAATGGAACTTGCATCATCACTTAATTTAATCCTCAAAGCCTTTCTATTTCGGCCTTAAAGTCGATTGTTGTTGGGCCGAGAGCACTAAAATAAAGAATTGAACTTACATTATCACCTAATTAATTTCTCGAATGCCTATCTATTTCGGCCTTAAAGTCGATTGTTGTTGGGCCAAGAGCACTAAAATAAAGAATTGAACCTTGCATATTTACTTTCAAGCTTGCACGTTTAAGATTATGCCTTGCATATTTAATTTAAGTCATCACTTTATTTTGTAAGCAAGATTAAAAATGAAAAGCATGAGCACGTTTATTTTATGTCATAACTTAAGAATCTAGAGCTCGAAGACTTGCCCATTTCATTTCAAGTTAAAGCTTAATGTGAATGCATTCTTTGAATGCATGTTTTCGACCAAGTAGTGATGATGGACTTGCAATGAGTTTTCATCTAGCTACAAGGACTAATAGTCTATGTTCTAAGTTTTTCTTAAAGCTTTACAAATCTCTACAAGGTTATGTTATCATGAGATATGACTTTATTCCCTTTTAGAAGATGAAATATATTTTGGTCACTGACCTAAGGCTTCTCTTAGCCTCTTGATGAACTAAAATGATTTGCAAAGAGTTTTAGAAATTCTAAATCGATTCCAAGAGAAACTAGTTAACTTATGTACCTAGAAATGTCAATTTAGTTCTCTTATTGAAGTTAGATGTCTTCGGTACTATCATGATGTGCTTATGGCTGTATGATGATGCTTTGATGTGTTAGAATGTGTGAAATTATCACATGATGATGTAGAAATAATTCTATGCATGATAGGTAAGAAACTAGCTAACTAGAAATACCGTAAAGCTAGAATTTAACATAGTTTAGACCCATTTGTTTTGGGAACTTATCCAAACTACTTTAATGGGAAGATAATCAGATTAGGATTGTTTAGACATGAAAAACTTGGTAACATTTGGATTAGAATTGAATTTTAGCACCTATAGGGAAACTAGTAACTAGAAAACCGTAAAAATGCAAATATAGAACTCTTAGAACATTTAGTTTTCCGGATTCTGTCCAGCAACATTACAACATGATAAATGTGATTTATAATTAGTTCTTAAGCATAGGAATGCCTCATCATTGATTTAGATTTAATTTATAGCGCCTTAGGCGAAGACGGAACTGAGAAAGGGTCTAAAACGTAAGTTCTAGAACCCCGTAAATCACAAGTTAGAAATTCTGCCCTATGCTTTTCAGATTTGAGTATGAACATGAGGATTAGGACTGATGATTAATTATGAGCCCTAAGGTACATAACATATGAGCGACGGATGTTAGAAAACTATATCTCAAGATTAAGACCCGTAAGGGTCAAAACATAAGCTATCGTAAGGCTAAGCATTTGAATGTTCTATGATGATGCATGTGTTATGTGAAGAATGATAATGTTATTCATATGAGGAATTCATGAGGATATATGTTCATGTGGCATAAAGCAAATTTGGAAGAAATTCGGCGTAATGCCTTTGTGCCGCCGAATTTCTGACAAATTTGGGGACTTAAAGAGATTTTGAAAATTAAGGTACTAAGATGGGTTCTAGGATGACACCGGTTCGACCGAGCACCTCCATAGAACTCATGTGACATCGGTACCAATTTATACTCTTAGGTGACATCGGTACCAATTTATACTCTTAGGTGACACCGGTTCGGCTGAGCACCCCTAAGAGAATTGCCCCCTAACCCATACTCAGATAGTCGGGATTTATGATTTACGATACGCTTGTCGTTAAGTGGTAAGTAAGAACTAGTGACGACTAGTTAAGGTATGAGCTCATAACCTAGAGATGTGACACGTTCTGGGTGACACCGGTTCGGCCGAGCACCCCCAGAGCGCTTGTCTTTTAGGGTGGCCCATAAGGAAGAGAAGTTTCATGATTATGATTATGTCACTAAGTTTGTCCCATATGAATGTTTCTATTGCCACTTTATGCCACTAAGTATGATGATGATTGATGATATGATTTATGTATGTGCATTAGGTAGCGCCATGTATACATTCTCTATTATGTTGCATTTATGACATTAAGATCATCCTAAAATGAATGGACCTTGGCTAAACTATGTTTTAGAACTTAAAAATGGACTCAATGCACGCTCACTCATTTTGTATAATTAAACCCAAGGTTCCTGAGGATGTAGATGATGACACCTAGGTAGTAGGAGGCCCTACTGAGATTCTTTAGTAAGATTCTCACTCCCTCTATCTCTTCTTTCCGTCACGTCTTCAGATGGCGACGTTTGTGGTATTCGTGGACACCCCGACATGGGAGGTGCACTATGACCCGGCTCACGGGTCATACCATTTTGAGGGACAGTGCACGGTGCGGGTTTTCATGTTCATAGGACTCCCCTTCGCTCATCCCGTGTACACCCATCGCTTCTCCCCGACTACACCCTATGGCGACGACGAGTGGGTTTTTGAGCGCGCGCGCACACATGACGAGAGAGTGCTCCGCATGCACACCGCCGCCTCAACCATGCGAGACTTATCCCGATTATGTGCCCCGGACCTACTTCTCGGAGACCGACCCGTCCGAGGACCCGCCTACCCATCCGTATAGCGAGAGCTCTGCCCCCTCTCCCCCATCGATGAGGGAGGGCAGTGAGGATACCGTGACTCAGCCACGGCTTGCACGACGGCCGGAGATGCGGCCACACCGCGGGGGTCATTCTCAATCCCCGTTCCGCCTCTTTACGCCCGAGGAGCTCGCTCAGTTTCCCGGATATTTGCCTCGTTCGCGAGATGGACGCCAGTAGGAGGTGACGATTGACCGATGGAGTACCCGGGTAGAGCACACACCACTTAGATGGAGATGAACCTTTTTTTGTATTAGAGGTCATCCCGTTAGTTGCACTTGGATAGGGGAGTTGCTTTTATAGTTTCCGTTGCACTTTCTCTTGTATTTCCTTTTTAATTGTATTACTCGTGTTGTACTAAATTAAGTCCCACACTTATAAGTGGGCAAGTTATATATATATATATATATGAGATAATATTCAGTGTTCCTCATGATGTGCCTTTATGTGCCTTATGCTATGACATTATGAGATGTATGTTTTTTTCGTTATATGTTATATCGCATCACGCGGCTCTCACTTTGTATTTCAAAAAAAAATTTACCCGTATTTTCCGCTAAGTATTTCAAAGTAAAAATGAGAACTATGAAGTAACAGACTAATGATTAACCTAAGTATGTTCTAGAGTATTGAGTTAAAAATTAGGATGTTACATTATGGTATCAGAGCCTGGTTCGATTCTCATGGAGCCTGAGGATTGGACTGACTATGCTTTCTAAAGCGTAGTACGATAGCTATGTCATGCGTAGTGCTTAGTTAGAGACAAGCTATAGGGTAGAAGTACATGACCCTTGTCTACTTGCGTGTGCCATGGTAACTAGCTCATCTTACATGGAATATTGAGCCTGATCACCTCAGTATTTATTGTCTCATGTGTTTAGGGACCAATGGCACCAAGGAGACAACCTAGGACCCCAACCAAGGGGGACCAAAACGATGCTACTGCTACTACTGTTCGTGACATGGCAAGAGCCATGGAGCGGATGTTCAAAAGATTGAATCAACAAGGGGACACCGGACGTGCTCCCCCAACTGCTGAGATGGTCGAGCAAGCAAGGTTTGGTGAGTTTCGCAAGGCAAACCCACCGGCCTTTAGAGGAGCCATGGATCCCGACAAAGCTGATGAGTGGATCAAGAATCTGGAGAAGATCTACTCCGTGGTAGCTTGCTCGGAGGAGCAAAAGGTCACCTTCGCTGCTAATATGATGGAGTCGGATGCCGAGTTCTGGTGGACTGGCACCCGAAGACTACTAGACGCTTCTGGTACTGCTGTCAACTGGGAGCTGTTCAAGACTTACTTCTACGAGAAGTGCTTCCCGAAGTCAGTAAGGAACGCAAAGGATATTGAGTTTATGCAGTTAACTCAAGGAGGAAGGACTGTTGCCCAGTACACGGCGAGATTTGAGGAACTGATTAAGTTCTCGCGGGTGTTCCAAGGGAACCCCGACGAGATATGAAAATGTGTTAAGTACGAAGCCGGATTGAAGCCGGAGCTGAACTACGCTGTGGCACACATGGAGATCAGGGACTTCCTTACCCTGGTCAACAAGTGCCGCATTTTGGAGGAAGGGCAAGGTAAGCTTCAGGCCGCGAGGGCGGAACGAGCTAAGGGGCTAGGACCTCAAGCCCCGAAGTTCAAACCTCAACACCAAAACTAACCCCGAAACCATTACAACCCCTACCACATCAACCAATTCAAGCCACATCAACAACAACAAAGAACCCTTTTCCATCAACAACCCAAGCAACCCTACAGACCACCGTTCCAAAACAACAACCACTGAAACAACAACAACAACAACAATAACCGGCAAGGAGTGTCGGGAGGCCCCCGGAACAATGCTCAACAAGGAGGGTCCAGTGGGACCAAGAACAAGATGCCCCAAGGAGCCCCCGCCACCTTTGCTAGGCCTACACCGGCAATAATATGTCCCCAGTGCGGGAAGGATCATGGCAACCGTCCCTGCCTAGTTGGACAAAACGTGTGCTTCAAGTGCAAGAAGCCCAGCCACTACGCTAACAGATGCAATAATGGAGGGCCAGCGAATCAGAACCCTAGGCCGCAACACCAAGGGAGGGTCTTCACCCTCAACGCGGATGAAGCAGAAAGGTCTAACGACCTCATCGAAGGTACGTGCGAAATAAATGGTAGAACCTTAACTGTACTTTACGACTCTGGCACTACACATTCTTTTATTTCCTATGCTAGTGTTGAGACTCTAAATTTAAAGACTTCCAAACTTCCTTTTGATCTTATTATTTCTACCCCCACAAATCATCCTGTAAATACTTATTTCTATTGTTTAAATTTCCATCTTACAGTAGAAAATAGATCCTTTGTCATAGATTTAATCTGCTTACCCATGAAAAGTATAGGTGTAGTCCTTGGCATGGATTGGCTTCACACCAACCGTGTAATGTTAGATTGTAACACCAAAACAGTTGTCTTCCCTTCTCCCCTAGTGAAACTGACCGAACTTTGAAACTCTATCTTAATGCTATAGAAGTCAACTGTAGTGGGCAAAAGACTAAGGGATATGTTCTCTTAGCCGCTAGCGAAGTACACTTTGAGCAGAACCTAGAGAATATACCAGTAATAAGAGACTATCCCGAGGTATTTCCGGAAGAGATACCCGAGTTTCCCCCCAAGAGAGAAGTAGAGTTCTCCATTGAGTTGGTTCCTGGAGCGGGACCAATCTCCACCGCCCCCTGTAGGATGTCACTCGTAGAGTTAGCCCAATTAAAAACCCAACTTGAGGAGCTTTTGGGAAAGAGTTTTATTAGACCTAGTGCCTCACCTTAGGGTGCTCCAGTCTTGTTTGTTAAGAAAAAGGACGGGAGCATGAGGTTGTGCATAGATTATAGGCAATTGAATAGTGTGACAGTGAAAAACAAGTACCCTTTGCCTAGGATTGATGATCTTATGGAACAGTTGAGAGGAGCAGTAGTATTTTCCAAGATCGATCTAAGGTCAGGATACCACCAAATTAGGGTGAGAGATCAAGATATACCAAAGATCACCTTTAGAACTCGGTATGGACACTTTGAGTTCACGGTGATGTCTTTTGGGTTGACAAATGCTCCTGCAGTGTTTATGGATTACATGAATAGGATCTTTAGACCTTATTTAGATCAGTTCGTGGTCATTTTCATAGATGATATACTCATCTAGTCGAAGACCCACGAGGAGCATGAGCGTCATTTGAGGATAGTTTTGGAGATATTGAAGGAGAAAAAGCTATATGCAAAACTCTCTAAGTGTGAATTTTGGTTGGAGGAGGTTAAGTTTTTAGGGCACGTTGTGTCAAAAGGAGGAATAACCGTTGATCCTAGTAAGGTAGAAGCCGTAATGAATTAGGATAGACCAATCACCGTAATGGAAATACGGAGCTTTTTGGGTTTAGCAGGTTACTACCGTAGGTTTATCAAAGGATTCTCCCAAATTGCCCTACCCCTGACCAATCTAACTAGGAAGAATGCACCTTTCGTGTGGAATCCCGAATGTGAGAAGAGTTTCCAAGAGCTTAAGGAGAAGCTAACCACAACCCCAATTCTAGTGTTACCAAGCCCCGATGTACACTTCGAGGTATATTGCGATGCCTCGGGTAAGGGTTTAGGCTGTGTATTGATGCAAAATAGGCAAGTGGTAGCCTATGCATCAAGACAACTCAAGCCGCACGAGGCAAACTACCCCACCCATGACCTAGAATTAGCCGCCGTAGTGTTCGCCTTGAAGATGTGGAGACACCATTTATATGGTGTAAGGTTTGAAGTTTTCTCCGATCACAAGAGTCTCAAGTACCTCTTTGATCAAAAGGAGCTAAACATGAGGCAGAGGAGGTGGATGGAGTTCCTTAAGGACTATGACTTCGGTTTAAGTTACCACCCCGGCAAGGCTAATGTAGTCGCCGACGCCTTGAGCAGAAAGTCATTGCACCTATCTCACATGATGGCCAAGGAAGTTGAGCTAATAGAGAAGTTTAGAGATATGAATTTGGGGATGTCTGTGACCAATGAGGGTATGAAAATGTGCTACCTTACTGTAATGAGTAGGTTTAAACAAAGAGTCATGCTAGCACAAAGGGAGAGTGAGGAATTTAGGGAGCTCATAGAGGCGGTTAAGGCAGGAAAACTCAAGGGATTTGAACAAGGTTTCGATTGGGTATGGAGGTTTGAAGGAAGGATCTGTGTGCCACAAGATGGTGACCTTCGAGAGAAGATCTTGAAAGAGGCCCATAAAAGCCATTTCACCATCCATCCTGGTGTAACCAAGATGTACCAAGATTTGAAAAGGATGTTCTGGTGGCCCGGATTGAAAAAGGATGTGGTCGCCTGGGTTAGTAAGTGCTTGGTGTGTCAAAAGGTGAAGATCGAGCACCAAAAGCCATTAGGTTTGTTGCAACCCCTGTCAATCCCCGAATGGAAATGGGAGTGTATATCAATGGATTTCGTGATAGGATTGCCTAAGACCCAAGCTGGCCATGACGCCATATGGGTGATAGTGGATCGACTAACCAAGTCGGCTCACTTTCTGCCTATTAGAGTGACATACTCTTTGGACAAATTGGCTCAGCTATACACCCAAGAGATCGTGAGAATACATGGAGTACCGTCGATGATAATCTCGGATAGGGATCCGCGATTTACGACACGCTTTTGGGAAGCCTTCCAAATGGCGTTTGGTTCGAAGTTGTGTTTGAGCACAGCTTACCACCCACAAACAGACGGACAATCAGAAAGAACAATCCAGACCTTGGAGGACATGCTGAGAGCCTGTGTTCTGGATCAAAAGGGAAGTTGGGACAAGTACCTGCCACTGATCGAGTTTGCATATAACAACGGTTATCATGCAAGTATCGGCATGGCACTCTATGAAGCCCTATATGGATGGAAATGCCAGCCCCTCTATGCTGGTATGAGCCCGGAGAACAGAGCATGTTAGGACTCGATATAGTGAGGGATGTAACGCCCCAATTTTTACTGTAATTTTTACTGTCATTAGAAATTACCAAATTACTGTAGGTAATTATTACATAAGATTTGAGGCCGAACAATCCTTAATAAAGGAATATAACATTAGAAGAGAGGTTAGGAGCGATTCATGCGAGAGTCGCAAATCCCGAATTTCTGTACGTATAAAATGACCAAAATGCCCCTGAAGTTATCTTACTCAGAAAATGAGGATCGTGGGCCCCACCTATTCTCAAGGGGATGTTTTGATGATAATAAGGGATTGTTTGTGTTATGTGTGTTAATAGAGCAGAAGGATCTCAATTTTGAGTTCCGACGCGCGAAATGACTAAAACGCCTCTTGGTGTTTTAACTCCGATGTGCGTGCCGACCGAGCCCGAACCTCACTAAAATGTTTTAAAATTTTTTTTAAGCCATGATTAACCATTGGTTAAGCTCGGGTGGCCTCGGGCAGTTTTTAAGTGAAAGTATGATTTTGCCCCTGTTTTTGGGCAGTTTTGCGAATTTCGGGATTTTTTATTCTTATACCGAAACCTAAGTAATATTAGGCTCAAATTAAAGCTTATTAAATTTTAAATATTAATCTAGAGTCAAAATTATGTATTTAGATTGATTAGAACCCAAAATCGCTCAAAAACACCCAAATTACTTACTAATTCACTTAAGCCCTTAACCGTAAATTCTCTAAATTACATGAATACCTTGCCTACACCTAAATAATGCATGGAACACACAAATTTCACTTCTTTGGGCTGTAATGGACGAAATTATTGATGCCATTATGCAGCTGAATTATTGCCAAAAGTTGCACTAAAACAAAATGCCAAAATGTCACCATAAGAGACATAATTCCTTAATTTCATACAACTTTGTCTAAAATGATTTTTCCTCCCTTATTTCTCCTGCAAAATTCTGCCAACTACCTCCTCATTTTGGCCAATTAGAAGCCTCAAAATCTTCTATAAATAGGCTTGCTTGAGTGGTCTTGGAATGCTTTGTTCATAACTAGTTTTTAGGAGCACCAAAAACTTTCTTTCTTCCTCCTCTTTGGCTGAATTCTTTCTTCAATTTTTCAAAGACATTTTGTTTCATTTCACTTCAAGAAATCAAGTTCTCTTCCTCTTCTTCAACTCAGATTAGGTAGGGAGTAGTTTCTAAATTTATTTCTATGCTTTGAGGAGTTGTGTTTTTAGCTCAAAATGATGATATTATGAACTTACCTTAGCTTTTCATTTCGATTTTCCTCTTCATTTTTCTTTAACCAATTCGGCCATATGGCCTAGGTGGAACTAAGATGATGGCTTGATGATGAGGACCTTGAGGGTGGGTTGTAAATCCATCACAAGTTAGGCCTCTAAAGCTTGAAAATTCCACTTGATGCAAAACTTTAAAGAATAATGCTTTATGATGCTAAAACAAAGATTTTTAGTTTAGAACTTGAAAGATGTATTTTCCAAGCTTGTATTTCATGTTTATGTTTCAAGTCATCACTTAATCTTTCAAGATAATAAAGAGGTTGCATCTCATATTTAATTTATGCTCTCACTTTATTTTATAATGGCTAAAAGAATCAACGCATGGCATGTTTATTTTATGCCATCACCTAAAGATCCTAGAGGTCAAAGACTTGGCCATGTATCACAAGCAAAGAAATATGATTATTGGAGTTAAAGAATTTATTCTTTAAAAAGTCTTGAGATTGGAGCTTAAAAAGATGTAATAATAATTCTCTTCTCCCTTCACCGGTCCTGTGCGAACTATCGCCGCTCCGGTTTCTTAATATTCTCTTCTCCCTCTACTGGTCCTGTGCGGATTACCGCCGCTCCAGTTTCTTGCATCATGTTTATATTTCAAGTTCTTGCATCATGTTTAACTTTCAAGTCATCACCTTAAATCTTAAAGATAAAGAAATTGAATTGCATATCATGTTTATAGTTCCAAGCTATCACCTTATAAAGATAAGATTAAAATAAGGTTGCATAGCATGTTTATAATTCTAAGATGTCACCTAAATCTCTAAAGCTCAAGACTTACTCCTTTTATCTTAAGTGAGAATTTTAATTGTGAAGATCCTCCCAAGTTTGACAAAAGAACTAGTTTCTAAATGAGTTTTAAGACTTTGCAAGGATTTTACGGGGAACTAGTATTTTATATGCACTTAAAATATGATTCTATGTAATTGCATGAGGTTCATGATTCGGCCACTGATCTGAGTTTAGTATCAATGTATGATAATGATTTGATATGTTTGAAGTTGTGATAATTATGGTTGATTGTTGCTAGAAGAAAGTGTATCATTATAAAAGTTTAATTTGGAAAGGTTCTGGCTAAGGAAAGACTTGGTATTTAAGCGTGTCCATTGTGATCCACCTCTCTTTCCTAGGAATCTCCCAGATGCATGATTATAGTTGATATATATTATTCTAGCTTAAGACTATAAATGAGAAAATGCTATGATGTTTATGAATTGTATTGTGATATAACATGCAATGATTTAATGGTGACTTAAACTTATAAGAAAATGATCCTTTGGAACCATCAGACTATAGGTGGTGAAAAGGTGATTTTAACCCCCTAACCCGTTCTCTCAAAAGGGTAGAGTCGGGACTTTAGCTTATCACAAGGGATAAGTATATGCTAGTGACGACTAGTAAAGTATGAGCTCATAACCTAAATTACTCCCAAAAGGGTGGAGTATAGGGTGGCCCAAGGAAAATAATGATGATGATAAGATTTTAAGTCACCTAATGCACTAAAGAAATGAAATATGTGCACTGTGTCCATGTGTAGCTAATATTATATGACATTCTTTTATGCATGTTATTTTGATAATGATGATGTGGAATATGATGTAATGATAAAGGAAAAGTTCATTGTAAATATGACATGTTAAGATTATGATGCATTATAAGATGCATGATTAAAAATTGATGAACCTCGGTTAAGTATTTGTCCGAACTTAAAATGAATCTTTGCATGCTCACTATTTTAGAATAATCCCGAGATTCCTGGGGACTTTGATGATGACACTGTAGAAGGAGGTACCCTACTGAGAATTCTTTAGCAAGATTCTCACTCCCTTTTCTTTATTTCCGTCATTGTCTCCATATTCAAATGGCGACATTCGTCCTGTTCGTTGATACCCCTACTTGGGAATTCCACTATGATCCAGTGCATCGCTCGTATCATTTTGAAGGGAGGTGCGCAGTTCGTGTTTTTATTTACATAGGTCGTCCATTTGCACATCCTGTCCCTAGTTATCGATTTTCTCCTACTTCTCCCTATGGCGATGAAATGGTTTTCGAACATGCACGTCCACTTGATGAAAGGATGTTACGTTCTTATCCCGCTTCATCTGCTGTCCATGGATTTTAATATGTTCGAGACGAGATATTCTGAAACTGATCCTTCAAAGGACACTCCTACTCATGTATATTTTGAGAGCTCTGCTCCTACTCCCACACGTGTAAGAGAGGGTAGTGAGGAAACAGTTGTTCAGCCGAGGTTAGCAAGAAGGCCGTCCATGCGACCCCAGCCTGGTGCATCTTGTGTGTCCCCTCCCGAGGGAGCTCATCAGTGGATCGGATTTATTCCCCCATTTCCAGGACAGTGGTCATAGAAGGTTCTTAGTAGATTTATGTGTGTTCATGCACCCTAGTTTTAGGATAACCTTCTCGGCTTATGGAGTTATCTAGTTTAGGGGCATGTATTTCCTTATGTATATTTTCTTTTATGGGTTTGCATAAGACAATGATGTATGATCATAACCCACCCTTTGAGTGAGGTTATTGTATGTAAATATATGTCATAATGTGCTTATGGATGTTATATGATGGAGCCAAAGTGATATGATGTGATATATTCTTAAACGTCTTATTATACTTCGCTTACTCGTTCACGTTGTACTCGGCTCACGTTTTCAATTATGTTTTTTTTAAAAAAAAAAATGGCTCATAATTTCACTAAGTATTTTCAAATTATGAAGAAAGAACCAAAGCAAGGAGTAAAGTCTAGTCATTAATTAGATTCAACCTAGGTGTATTTGGTTAATTACTAGGGTGTTACACTTAGTGTATACATTTGCTATTCTTTGACTAAAGGTTTACCCCAATTGGCCTATATTTTTATCCACCTTCACCCAGGCCACATTTTAACCAAAGGTAAGTTTTCTTGATTTAGTATGCATATTTGTGTAACAAAATGGAGAATGAGACCCTTGGCAAGCTTATGGTAATGCATTTTCAGTTGAGGTGATTGAGTATGCATCATAACCCTAAACACTTGAGTGAATGAGTAGCAAACATTACCTTGAGAGGATCTTTGTACTTGATCCATGCATCATATATAGATTCAACTTGTGTGCTATGCTGTTGATCATGCCTACTTATTGTAATTCTCTTGATTGTTGGTGTGAAAGCTTACTGTTGTGCTTCTCGGTTCATTGGATTAGTTTATTATCATTTAATTCCATGCATCATGCATTTTAGGTTAGGAGTCTAGTGTAGTCCTTGTTTACTGCTTCTTATCCATGCCTTGGTTTTATCTTAGTTTCACATGAGGATATGTGAAGGTTTAAGTATGGGGGAGTTTGATAAGGGGCATTTATGCCACTTGTCTTGCCACCAAACCTTATCTTTTTGCATGAGCTTTATTAAGTTATTGGAATAATTAATTAGGATTTTGATTTATCCCTCATTGTGTGATTTTGATAGAATCATTGACTATCGCATTGATAGAATCATTGACTATCGCATTGATTTTGGAAACAATTTGTAATTACACTTGATTGCATTTGACTTATCTCTTGGAGTATGGTTCTGTGAACAGGAGCTTTGGATTAATTGCAAAATGTCAAAAGCAAGGCTGGAAACATTCTAGAAGAAGCCTAGAGCAAAAAGGAAGAAAAAGCGCGGCAGTTCACTCTTGGGTGAGTGTTGTAGTGTAACATCTTCCCAATTACAATGTCATCCTTAAGTCATGACATCATACTCGAGAGTTGTTACTTATAAATTAGTGGACCTTTCTTAAATATCTATAGCCATTTTGATTGATTCGCGAGAAAACTAGGTCATAATTCTACTGAAATATATAGCAATGAAACCAAAAGATTTATTTAATACAAAGTTTAGTACATAAAGGAAGCTCTTTTATGAGCTTTAACATACCTTTGTCCTCTAACATATTACATATCCACTCTACTAAATACAACATAATAAAAGTATTAACTACTACACTATTACATTTCCGAGTTCTTTTGCATAGCAGTCTCTCGATTTTCTGCATCAACCTGGAGACGACACGGGAACACAAAAATATAGGGGTGAGAATTATACAATTCTCAGTAGGGTAACTCCCCCAAATACACAATCATAATGTCATCGTCATCGCCCTAGCCACTTCAGTTTATTAAGAAAAAGTGGTCATGCATTATATAATAATGGTTCATTTTTAAAGTTCCAAATCATAACTTCCGAAGTGGGTTACTTTTAACATTCAATCACTTAATATACATATACCATACTACTAAACTTTTCACTTAAATATATTGGTCTCAATATCGATACTAAACTTCTTCACTCAGCATATAAGACAAAGGATTTCTTAGAAAGTTTACTTCTTAAACTTGCCTTGGCCCTTGACTAATCTTGTCATGTCTGGGCGTTACGTACCGCCATCCCCAGTGTGACAATAATGGGTAATAGATTGCTTTTCAGAAATGAGCTCATTCCTACACATGATCATTGGATTTACTTTCTCCAATTCTCATACAGACTTATTCTTAGCCAGGTTTACTTTCCCCGACTCAATTCAAGGGTAGTCAGGTTTACTTTCCCTGACAGACTGGATTTACTTTCTCCAGTCCAAGGATTATAAATCTCATGCTCTTCTTGATAGTTACGTTTACTTTCCCTAACAAACTGGATTTACTTTCTCCAGCCCAAGGAACATCATCTTATGCTTTTCTTGGCATTAAGGTTTACTTTCCCTAACAAACTGGATTTACTTTCTCCAGTCCAAGAAATGTAATCTCATGCCTTTCTCTCACATACATACAATTATAAGGAGTATTCATATCTATGTGTGCCTAACCTCATTAATAAGTTCAAATGCTCAATTATTCATATTCACATTCATGTGCTCATGTCATACTAGTACAAGATGCCATTACTTTATTAATTCAAAACATCAATTCAATTTTAACACAATGGCAGATTTCATGTATTCGTAGCACAATTTATTCTGTATTTCAAACCATCAAATCCAAGACTATAAAAATTATCTAAGACACTTCAATGTTTCCACAAAGTTCCATAAATTTCGGAGCATAAAAAGGTCTCTAACTATATTAATAAAATCTCACAATTTCAGAGGTCAGAAACTACACACTCTTAGCCAATAGCCAGAAGTCTCAATTTTTCTACCCTACAAAATGAACCCAAAACTTTATATAAAAAATTAGAGTTAGACCTCAATATGTCCTCAACATCCTGTGAAAATTTCAGCTAATAATTCAATCATTTGCTACGGTAATGAAATTAGACAAATTCAGTATTACAAATTGGACTGGCTGGACAGCACCCCTGACCAGTTCGATTTTCCATTTTTTAAAAATAGTAAAAGTGATAAAGAAGGCCCAAGAAAATTACTGGAAACTATTCCATATGTTAGCTATATCATATGAGAATTTTAGCTCATGATGATGTCTCAAAATCAGTGAGAAAAATCAAAACATTTCACTTGCTTGCTAAATTCGGGATTTTCAGCAACATCATTCATAACATGGTTTTCCAAAAAGGGTTTCCTACCTTCATCAAAACTCTCTACCAAAATTAAAAAACCAATATCTATGTAAAATCAATCAATATAAATGAATAGTTCCAGCCAATTCAATCAGAAACCATTAGATCAAAATTGGAAAGAAAAGAGAACAAATAAAACCCTACTTGAATCTCCATAGCTCCTTGCCTAGAACAATCTTCCCCAAGTGTTTTTCTTCATTCAAAATTCTTCCAAACAACCCTTAAACCTCCCATTGGCAGTGCTGTATGATGGCTCAAAGTGGGAAAATAGTGATGGATTAAAATTCTAATCGGTTAGTTTTGTAGGTATTGATGAGTAGAACAAGTTTTGTGAAGGAAGTTTATGGTTTTAACAAGTCTAGGTTAGTGCTTTTGGCATGTGAAATGAAGTTTGGAGCTCATGGCCATGGTTTTTCCTTGTTGCTAAATGTTGGCCGAGAATCACATCCTTCTTGGAGAAGAAAAGAGCTAGTATTTATCTTATAAGGTGTAATGTGATTGGTTAATCATAAAGCATAATTTCTTTTCATTAAAAGAACTTAATATCAATGGCCAAGATTTGATCTTTCATCCAAGATAAAATCTTAGCCATTCATTTGGCATTCAAAGGGATAAACTTCATTATTTTGTAGAGCTAACTAGCTTTCGGTGTTAAAAATCACACACCGAAATATCGTACTAAACGGGTAAAATATCATACCTGGGTAATCAAACATTGTCCGAAAATTAATTTCAGGCCTAAAATTATCATTCCTTATCATTTCTAATCTCAATCCTATAATATTTTAGTTTCGGGAGTCTCCGGGTCCCAATTTTATGGTTTCGGCTGTCCCAGCGGGCCTGTCGGGCCCGCAAGTTACTATTCATTTTTTTTTGACAAATCCATTGAACCATCCTTATCATTACTAAAACTATCAAATTTTTTAAATTATGACTAGTAAAGCCTAAATTATTTTTTAAATAATTTTTAGGGTGTTACATGTAGCATTCGCTGGAGCGCACTCGGTAGAGCAACAACTATCAATTTTTAGGACTTAGCATTCTATTAAGTGCTACAAACCTCTTTGATCGTTGTAATGATGGTGCGACAATAGGATTGTAGTCCACTAATATGTTTTTGGGCCTCGGTTTAGGCTATTTTAGAGAGCAGTATTTAAGGAATTGTTATAGATTTTTACCCTAGCTTTGGACTCACTTTTAGGTTGCCACTTTAGTTGCTATTATTCTCTCTATACATCCCTCTCTTCTCTTTTTCTAGTCTTGTTTCTCTTAAGGATTCCATTGGTGAATGTGCTTTATCTTGGAGATTATGGCAAGAATTATTGTTACTATTTTCAGGTTCTGTTTTATCTTCATTGTTGTAATCCTCCAGAGATGGAGGGGTAAATTTCTTTACTAGCGTAAGGGTTTCCAAATGGATTGGGATGATGTTTGAGACCTCTTTTGGTATTAAATACATTGGTTTTCTTAATGTTCTATAGTTTCTATTCCTATAATTATTGTGGTGATTGCTATAATCTTTATTGGAATAACTAAATTGGCGATCGTCGTTTAGGAAAACTCTTTGAGTACAAATGGATAGCTCTATTGGTTTATGTTTGAGGAAAAACATTAGAATTAACTTTTCGATTAGCAGTTAGACTATAGCAATTGGTTCATTAAATTAATATGATTTCTAAATAAATTGAGATCTCATTTGTTAGTTATTTGCATTGATCAAATTTTAGAGATTGATCGATTAGTATTAGAATTGCCAGTAATTTATTACTAATAGCCACCAATAGGTTTACTATTTGGTCAATGATAATTGATTTCTAGTCCTAAGAATACCTTGCACTAGTACTTTCTTCATTGTTGCTATTATCTTTTACTTTCAATTGCCATAATTTCATTCTTCCAAAGCCCCAATTTTCCTAAGTATTGAAGTCTCCTTGAGAGACAACCTAGGTTATGCCCTTTATAACATTTTATGCAACTTAGCATTAAAATAATTTCTAATTTAAAGAGGTAGATGACAACCTTTACCAAGGCACACAACTGTGAAGTGCTTAATAAAAGTGCAAATGTCATAAACCATGGGAGCTACTAGCATTTGTGCTAGATTCAGCACTAATTGTTTCATGAGTCGTGAGAGCTCCTATAGGGTTTAAGTCAATGTTGGATTTTCTACTTGGCTCATCTAATTAAGGCCTTTAGTATTGGCCACAGTCCTGGAACCAAATTGCTGAAAATTTACAGCCATGTTTTCAGTTAAGTCATGGGCTTCTCCCAATGTCTTATCCAAGAGAGCTCCTCCACTAACAGCATCAATGTGCACCTATCAATAGGTACAAGACCTTCATAAAAATATTAGAGGAAAAGCTACTCCAGGATCTGGTGGTTAGGACAGCTTGCACAAAGGAGCTTGTATTATTCCCAATATTCATGAAGGGTCTCATTGGACTTGCAGATCCCGGATATATCTTTTTGGATAGATGCTACTTGGGAAGCCAGAAAGTACTTCTCAAGGAACAGTTTCTTCATTCCAATCAAATTGTTTACAGACCCATCCGACAAGTTAAAGAACCAGTTTTCTATAGTGCCCTCTAGGGAGAAAGGGAATGTTCTGAGCTTCACATCATCCACATCTACCCCATTAGGTCTCATACAAGAGCATACCATGTGCAGCTTCTTTAAATCCTAGTGTAGGTCTTCTCCAGACAGCCCATGGAATTTGGGCAAAGCATGAACCATATACCCTTTAAGCACAAAATCATTATCAAGTCTAGGGTATATGATGGCCAAGGGTTGCTGGGTAAAATCAGGAGCAGTGACCTCCCCCAGTGTCCTATTACAATCTCCCATATTTTCTATATCACCTGAAACAATAAACAAAGGTTAGATTGCCAGGAGTGTTTCGCTTGTTGACGCTTTACCTATCTAATTTACCTTAAAGTTCTCTCAATTTCAGGATCAAGAGGAATTAAATTTTTGGCAAAGAGGGAATGCCTCATACAAGGGAACAATAATAAATAAAATAAAAAATAAAAATAAAAACTGAAAAAATAAAAAATAAAATAGTGAAATAAACAACTAAGATCAAATGCCTCCCAAGCAATGGCGCCAAAATTTGACGATGGTTGTCGCCTTTCTCCTCAAATTAGAAATTATTTCAATGTTAAGTTACACCATAAATGTAGTAAGAGGCACAACCTAGGTGGTCTCTAAAGAAGCCATTATCACTTAGTTAGGAAAATTGGAGTTTTTGAAGAATGAACTAAAACAAATTAAATTTAAAAAGTTAATGGCAACAAGATTATAGCAACAGTGAAGAAAGCATTAGTGTAGGATATTCCTAGGATTGAAAATTAATCATCATTGACCAAATATTGAATCTATTAGTGGATATTAGTAATTAATTATTGGCAATTCTACTAGTGATCAATCAGTCCCTAGAATCTGACCAATGAAAATAACCAATAAATGAGATCTAATTTAATTAGAAATTACAGTGGTTTAAGATACCAATTGTTATAGCCTAGCCGCCAATCAGAAGGTTCATTATAATGTTCACCCTCAAACATAAACCAATAGATCTATCAATTTATGCCTAAAGGGTTTCCCTAAACAACGATCGCCAATTTAGTTATTCGAATAAAGATTATGGCAATCACCACAATAATTATCAGAATAGGAACTAAAGAACATTAAGAAAACTAATGCATTAATATAAACAAAGAGTCTTAATTGTCATCGCAATCTATCTGGAAGTCCCTATACTAATAAGAGGAATCTACTCCTCCATCTTTGAAGGATTACAATCAATGAATCTAAAAGAGTACTTGGAATTAATAGCAACAATCCTTGCTACCATCCACAAGAACAAAGCAATTCACTTATGGAATCCCTAAAAGAGAGAAGAGTAGAGAAGAAAAATAAGATAGAGAGATGTAGAGAGAGAATAATAGCAACTAATCTTCGCAGCCCAAAAACTAGGTTACGATTCCGAGTTATTACTTTATATACTGCCATTTAAAAAGTGGCAAAAATGCGCCCCAAAATATAAAGTAAAACTGATAAAATGTCATCACCCGAGTGCTATAGCGCTCATCAGAGGGAGTAGTCCAAAATTTTCACAATTGTTTCTCTGTCAAACGTTACAATGCTCACCAGAATAGTGACCTTCTACATTTTTTTCTTCCTTTCAGTTCCTAACTCCTTCCAGAGAGTTCCCAGCCTTAACATTTTTTCACTTTATCCAAAACTCCTGTGTACCAAAACCATGCTCAAAGAGACGGGTTAAATACAACAAGCTTTTCTAAAAAACCAGTGCGATAGTCAATGATTCCATAAAATTGCACAATAAGGAACAAGTTAAAAATCACTATTATTTTCATCAATATATCATCAAAAACTCATGTAAAAAGCTATGTTTTAGAAGTTAAATAAGTGGGATAAATGCCTCTTATCACTCTGCTAGGATGGCGCAGTGCCTGGCTGAGGTATCGGTTTAGGGCCTATGTTAAAATGTTGATAGGTTTTATATCGATTAGAAGTTGGCTAAGAATGGTATAGTACCTAGTTGGGATTGCAACTCAGGGTTTACGAAGTGTGAGGCTTATTGACTATAATAGGGGCGAACCAAAGTCATTGTAGGAGGTCAATCTATCTGCTTTACATTTGTGGTTTACTTTTGGAGTGCCGAGAATAGCTTGGCCTTAATTGTGCCCTGGAGGACGACCGGTGTGCATGTTAAAGAGTGCCAAGTGGTTGCTCAGTCTTGATTACGTTCTGGGGATAGCTCAGATATGGATCCGAGGATGGCCCAATATGGACATCCCATCACTGTACAAGATGCTGAGGTATAAAGACACCTCGTCGTCGCACTACTCTGTAACATCCTCAGCGCGAGTCTAAAGATATTCCAAGAATGATGTGTGTTCTGAGATATGAAGACACCTCGTCGTTGCACTAGTCTGGAGGTATATCTTATCTTGACCTTGTAATTCTCTTGTTAGAGAATGCTCGGATATGCTCTGCTGGTACCGAAGCTATCCTAGTTGGACTTTACGAGTGGTTTAGAGCTGCTCAACTGGTGTCAAGGTTGTCCTACTTTCACTGGAAGTTAGACTTGCTGAGTATTTTAGAGTTGCTCAGCTAGTTCCAAGGATGTCCTACTTTTAAAGGAAGTTAGATTTACCGAGTGGCTTAGAGTTGCTTGGTTAGTGCCAAGGCTGGCCTACTTTCACTAGAAGTTGGGCTTCTTGAGTGGTTCTGAGTTGCTTGGCTAGTGCCGAGGCTATCATACTTTCACTGGAAGTTTGTAACATCCTAATTTTTAACCCAATACTCCTAGAACGTAACGTATTTAGGTTAACCATTAGTCTATTACTCTTTTAGTCTCATTCTTTAAAACCTTTCTTTATTAAAATACTTAGCAGAAAATATGAATAAATTTTTCTTTTTGAAACTTGAAAAACAAAATGCGAGCCACGTGCTAACCTAGTGTTCATCATAACCATAACGTGCAAGAAAAAGTAATCACACCATGCATAATCATGAAATATACTATCAAAAAATAACAACATAATATCATCACATCTTCATAGATACATAAATCACTGGCATCATTATACCATCATTTACATTAAAACATGCACATATATATGAAGTGTTCCTTATCCACCTATGAGGTTGGATAAATATCAACCTACAAGCTAAACTATCCATGCTTCCACAACGACCCTCTGCTCCGTTTGCTAGTATGACCCTTAAGCACGAGCCTTAGAAGAAGTCACGAACCTTGTTGTTATCCTTGTCTGGAGACGACACAGAAGAAAAGAAAGGGATGAGAGACTCATTCAAGATTCTCAGTAAGGATTTCTGAATCTAACACAAGTGTCACCATCATCATCCTCAGCCACCTCAGTTTTAATTATGAAAAAGGTGTACATGCATAAGGTTTGGTTTTAGACTTTTCAAATCTATTTATCCGAAGTAGGTGTCTTTTAGAATGAGTCTTAATGACATAAATGCAACAAATATTGAATGAATGCATGACAATACCGTATGCACATTAACATGAAAACCATAGTACCTGAGCATGACATAAAGAAACATAAATCATATACGTGGAATAAAAAGGCACAGTACTTTTCATGTGACATCTCTCTCATAAGTCAAACTCTTAAATTCCTTTTTTCTTTTCTTAAAGACCACCCTCTTAGCATATTCACCAAAAATCCAATCAACTCACTGGCCTCGGTGATAATTTGGTCACCAAATTACATCTTATATATCGCCTAGGAATGAGCTCAATCCTAACTAGTTGTCACTAGATTTAATATGGGGTAATAGGGGGGTAATACATCATTTCCTTATTAGATCATTTCTTGTTCAAAACGCATCTACTGGCATCCAGTGCACAGTGATATTGTCTGCTTCGACAGGCTCGATGTCCATAACCCCTACGGTTTTGCTTTCTCCTCACTGTAGCAGGAGAAATGCATTTTGGCATGCTATACATGAATACAACATAAACACATGTTCTTAAATATCATTATGACATATCACTCAATACTTCGTGCTTATCAATTCACTATCATCATAGCATGCCACAAAACATATAGAGTATGCGCATTCAATCATAATTCCATATTCAAAATTAAGTCATCAAATTCATATAAATATATTCTTCATAACACATGCATCAATACTAACGAACTTCATTATGTTACATAACTCACAAAGCTTCATACCTTTGACCCTTACGGGTATTAAACTTGCAATCTAGCCAACCTACTATTCATTTTTAACCTTTTATGCACCTATAGGTTTATGACTAATAATTTTCACTTCTTTTTATGATCCTAAACAAATCTGGACAGCATCATAAAATGTGGACAGAATTGATGTCATTAAATTACGGGGTTCTAAAAACTACGTTTTAGACCCTTTCTATTTCCCGTCTTCGCCTAAGGCGCTATGAATCAAATTTAGACTAATTATGGGGTATTCCTATGCCTATGAACTAATTATAAACTATGTTTACTGCATTACAAGGTTGCTGGACAGAAACAGAAAATTAATTAATCTAAGTGTTCTAAAATTGCACTTTTACGGTTTTCTAATTACTAGTTTCTCTATAGGTGCTAGAAATCAATCTTACCTCAAATGTTACCAATTTTTGCATAACTAAACAATCCTAAACTGAATGTTATCACACTAAAATAGTTTTGGCAGTGGCTAAAAATAAATGGATCAAATATATGCTAAAACCCAACTTTACAATTTTTCTGTAAGACTAGTTTCTTTCCTAATATGCATAGAGGGGTTCTTACCTCAACATATACAATTTTCACACATTCTAACATATCAAAACATCATCATATATCAGCAAACATACCAAGGCAGAATTGAAAAGGTTAGGTTCCAAAGAACACATGATCTCACATTTTCAAGACATATAAATTACTAGTTTCTCTTGGAATCGTTTTAGGACTTCTAAAACTCTTTGAAAATGATTTTATTTTATAAGAAGGGACTAAGAATAGCCTTAGGGCAGTAACTAATTTGAAGCATTGTTGGAAGAGGTTTAATTCATGAACCTTGTTGGTAATAACCTTATAAAACTCTTAAGGCCTAAAGAAAATCTTAGAACATAGATTGCTGGCTCTTGTGACTTGATGAAACTCACATCATGTTCATCATCATCACGTGGCCGAAATATGCATCCATGGGGATGTTTCCATAACCAAACTTTAAGTTGAGATAATAAGGGCAAGTCTTTGAGCTTCTAGGGTCTTTAAGTGATGACAAAATGTAAACATGTTATGCATCCCATTTTATTCTTTATTATGAAGTAAAGTGAGAACCTCAAAGTAAATATGAGATACAAGAACTTGAAATATAAATATGCAAGGCTTGAAAGTAAATATGCAAGGATTGAAAGTAAATATGCAAGTTCATTTTATCTTTTTGGATTTAAGTGATGCCTTGAAATATAAATATGCTAGACAAGGAAATATAAATATGAATGCAAGTCCCATTCTTTATTTTAGTGCTCTAGGCTCCACAACAATCGACTTTAAAGCCGAAACAGGCGAGTTTTGAGATTAATTATTAGGTGATATGAAAATACAACTCTTGTTTTACTCTTTACATTTTAGGTGATGGCCTAAAAATAAATGTGCTAGGCAAGGAATGTAAATATGAATGCAAGTTCATTTTATATTATTCACTAGAGCTCTTGCAAGACTTTAAAGGAACTTAAACCTCAATCCAAACTTATCATAGCAAGATAAAGCAAGCTTTAGAGTTCTTGTACCAACGTTTACAAAGAAACCATATGGTGTAAACTTCATCATCAAACTTTAAGGAAATAGATTAAAAGAACAAATCAAGTTGACATTCCTTTATACCCCTTGAAAATAAAAGCTCAAAAACTTAAAGAAAGGGAAAGATGGCTGAAACCATGGGAAGAAAAGAATGAGACTTTGAAACTTTAGAGGCCATGACCTTGATGATGTAATTACACCAACATCATGTGCTCTCATCCTTGAGTTACTTTCTCAACCATACAACCTTTGAAAATCGAAAATCTAAGCCAACGAAATGAAGAAGAAGAAACCGAAATCTTTCATGGTCCAAGGACCAAGTGTCAAGCTTTAGAGGTTACACAAGTGATAAATATCATCATGGAATCCTCATCATCAAGCTCTCATTTTCAAGTTCTCAAAGGCTCTTGGCCGAAAACAAAGAGGAAGAAAAGAAGTTCTAAAAAGTTTCAAGAGAAACCATAAAGCACATTACTAAATAAGAACTTTAATGAATGAAACACTTAGAACAAAATCCCTACCAAGGTATGTTTTCTTGGAGGATGAACAAGGCTTGGTCTTGATGAGAGGATGAAAGAAAAATCCTCTCTAAAGCTTGATGGAGCTTCGACCAAGAAGAAATGAAAAGGAAAGGAAGTTATGTTTCTTGAGCTTGATCTTGAGAATGAGATGGCTAAATGTTTCAAGAAGGATTTAATGGTGGTTGTGTGGTAAGGATGAAGAAGATGATAGGAAGAAAGAACTCTTGAGCTTCTTGAAAGAAAAGAGAGAAACTAAGACAACTCTTGAAACTAGCTTGAAAAAAAAAATGAGCAAATGCATCAAGTTCTTCCAAGACAAGTATTTATAGAAAATTAAAACATGATTAAGTGAATGGAGGGAGTGTGTTTCGGCCATATACAGCTTGGGGGAGGCAAAATATCTCTTTCAAGGTATGGTTGTGGTCATTCAAAGGTATGGCCAAGTATGGGTTCAAGTATGGTTTCAAGCATGGTTCTTTTAGTGAGAATAAAGCAACATGTGATGAATTGTGGGGGATGAGGTGGCGCTGAATTGTGCAGCCAAGGGGAGGGAAAAATCATCTCTTTTAATATGGATTAGGGGTGTGATTAAGTGTAGGTTTGATTAGAGCAAGGATTAAGGGTTTGTAACTAAGTGTTTAGGTAAGTAAGTAGGTAATTAGGGCCATATAAGACTAGATTAGAAGGTGGTTTCTCTAAATTAATGAAGTCAAACTTCATTAACTTGAAATCCAATGCCAACATGTTTCCTTGATTTAGGGAATTGGAGAGAGAAAACACTATTTCTAGATTCCTTTCTCAAAGAATTAAAACTAGAAAAGAGTTTTGAGTTTCTCTAAGCAATCTTAGGTTCTAATTAATCTCAATTAATTATTTTGAATCTAAATTAGTAATTAGAATTTACTAATCTTTAATTAAAGCCTAATATTGCTTAGGTTTTGCTTATCATATCATTAGGCCCAAAATGCACTATGTAGGGGCAAAATCATAATTTTTCACAAAAATTGCCCGGGACTACCGGGACTCAAATGGAGGTCACTAAACATATAAAAACATCATTTTAAACCTTTTGGAAAAGTTCCGGGCTCAATCGGTACTTATACTCGCGTAAAAACGTTATAGGGGTATTTTGATCATTTTGACCCCAAACCTCAGAAAACGAGATTTTCGTTTCCGGAACCATTCAAAAATTATCTAATCCCTTTCAAATATTGGGTTGAGCCTTCGAGGACCACCAGGTTAGCTATCCTCGAATTCTGGGTGGAAAATGACCTCAGGGGCATTTTGGTCATTTTATCTCAGACAGAAAAATCGGGGTGTTACAAAGTTGGATTTGTCGAGTGGTTTTGAGCTGCTTAGCTGGCACTAAGACTATCCTACTTTCACTAGATGTTGGACTTGCCGAGTGGTTCAGAGCTGCTCAGATGGTGTCGAGGTTGTCCTACTTTTAATGGATATTGGACTTCTTCTTGTAGTAGTGAATGCTAAAGTAGGCCTAATACCTGGCAATATAAAAGAATATATCCATGCACTGCATATAAAAATATTCAAATTATGAATAAGATGATTCTGAGAGTTGTGGAAACATATCTAGGGAGAAGATAGCACAACTCAACCTAAAAAGGCGGAGTGCCTAGTGTGGATGCCGACCAAGGCTTGTCTGTAGGCTCGGCTTTAAAAGGCAGAGTGCTTGGTGGGACCAGGGCTTTGGGCATGAGAAGGCGAGGTGCCTAGTGGGGATGCCAACCAGGGCTTGTCTAAAGACTAGACCTATGATCTGTGACCTTGTGCATGAACCTAGTGGCCATGTCATCAATACTTTCTTGCTCCGTCATTTTAGACATCTCGTATTGATGGACCAACATACTGATCTTTGCTTCCTTGACTTGATTAGTAGCTTCATGCAGCATATGAAGTATGTCCCAGATCTCTTTAGCCGTTTCACAAGTAATGATTTTATCATATTCAGCTTTGCTTAGTGCATACGTAAGTAGGTACTTAGCCTTGGAGTTTAATTGAACTCTAGCTCTATGTTGCTCAATCCACTTACTTCTAAGGAGTTCCTTGGAGGTAGATAGTGCATCTTCAGTTCCAAAAACCTCTTCCATTGGAATGTAGTCTCCTTCTTGAATGATCTCCTACAGGTCAAGACTTGTGTATTTTATGACCAGCTCCATTATGTTTCTCCAATATGCATTGTCTCCACCATCAAAGATTGGTGCCCTATTTATAGAGTGTGCTTTTGCAATATGAATATTTTGTGTCATTTATCCTTGGGTTTTTTGTCCTCTACAGTTGTTAGATTGCTTAACCGTTAAAGACTTGAGCTCTGATGCCAATTATAGGTTGAAAAGGTGCGAGAAGGGGATTTGAATCGTGCTTTAACTTATCTTTCACCTTTTAGATTCTGAAAAAGCTTAAACAGAAACTATCAAGTATAAACTTGAAGTATAATGGAAATAGCATTAGTAAATGTCAAAAGTAACTTTTTGAACTAAAACAGATGTAGTAAACGCAAGATTAGATAAGCTTTTTAGAGAAATAAATGTAGGTGAAGATGTGCACGAGAAAGGGGGTTGAATTGTGCATTGATTCTTTTCGCATTTTCTAAAACTACTGAAAATAAATACTATTAAGTATAAAACTTGTAGTACAGCGAAAACATAGTTAGTAGCTTTAGAAAGTAGCTTTCTAAACCTTATTGAATAAAACATTTGCTATTAAAAGAGATAACATAAAAAGAGCAAGATATATATAAGACAGATAGTAAGTTAATGATGCAACAAAGGTAAATAAAAGAGATCAGAGTGAGAGAAGAACACAAAAAATTTTATCTTAGTTCGGCCAAACTGCCTACATCCAATACTCAACAACTTAACAACTGTTGAGGTTCCACTATAACAGCAACTTTCTCAACTTGAGAAAGTAAAGATAGATAATCTTTACATTAGCGTTCCCAAGATATCATCCAAGGATTTCAAAAATCATCTGTAGCTAAGGTTTTTGAGTAGTTTTGTACTAGCTTCTCCAAGCTAACATGAGTAGTCTTAACACTGGTCTCTTCAAGTCAAATCGTATGTAGTAGCAACCTCTGCTAACACATTGAAAGTAGTCTTTTTCCAGCCTCTCCAAGTTACAAGTAGTCTTTCCCCAGCCTCTCCAAGCTGCAAGTAGTCTTTGATTAGCCTCTCCAAGCTAAACCGTGATAAGCAAGAACATCTTACATCGCGTTGCAAGTAGTTTTACAATAGCTTCTCCAAGCTATGTTTCACACGAATCACTAACAGATCAAGGATACAAAGGTTAAGTATTTGGGTTACCACTCAGACTAACCTACAATCAAGTTTCCTTAACATATACAAGAAAAGCTCCTAGGAAAACTTGAATAACTTCCTTCATGTACTTCTTCCATAGGAAGAGATTAAATCTAGCTAAGAATGTAGAATGAAGATTTTCTTTACACTTCAAGGATAAAACTGATTACATGATAAAGATAGAATGTTCTAGGAAGTGGGAAGAGATTTTTACAGAATTTCCTCTCTTGAATCTTCAATTCTCTCAACGTTCTTCAAGCTTAACATCTCCCTATATAATGGTCTTTCTTTGTAACAGTTGCCATAGATCAATTCTTCAAGTGACATGTATTGACATCTGTTGTGTCTTGAAAAGAAGAGCTAGAAGAGAGGTTGATAGAACTGTCACATCAGTTCCAGAAGCTGTTGTAAATATGAGCTTTTTGATATTTCATCAGAAACTACTTTTTCTACTTTCTGACCAAACTTTCTATACTCCTCCTTCGTGCAGCCAGGGTAGTTGATCAACAAGGCAGAAGAGATGACGTGTCAATTTGAAACTAGGTTTGACTTGATTATTTGAAATTCAAATTTCAAATTTCCTTCCCTTTCCTGTAGCATTCTTTGCTCTACTCACTGGTGAGGTTTCTGATGTACGTAATCAGCCCTTGAAGAGTTTTTTCACTTTTTGATCTTCAATCAAATCTTCTTGATGATGATTTCTTTTCAATTGTGATAATTGAAGATTAAGTAACACGTTGCATATGGACATATTCTGATATCTTCATCTTGAGAGTATTTTCTGATGTCACGTGCTACTTTCTAAAGGCTTTTTCCTTGGTTTCTTATAGCGTTGTAGCCTTCATCTGATCGTTAGCTATCAACAGCTTGGACAAGAATATAATTTCACTTCTATTTCATAACAAATCTTGTAACATGTTTACACATGTATACTAAAATATGAATATATATATATATATATATATATATATATATATATATATATATATATATATATATATATATACTCATTTGAGTAAGCCTTGCTCTTGCTAAATGATGGATACTTGTTATAATCTTACAAGAAACTCAAGAGAAACATCAGTCATTCTTCAAAGTATTTTCTTTGAATTGGTTTTGTTATCATTCAAACCCATGAGCGTGTAGGGCTCTGGAGCTAACAATAAATACAATAAGCATAAAACAAAATATAAAGGAGATTCAAGGAGAGCGAGAGAAAATATTGCACAAGATTTTTATATTAGTTCGGCCACCCTGTCTACATCCAGTTCTCAATAACCATTTGAGTTTTACTAAAATCCTTTCTCAACCTTGAGAAAGTCAGATAGTCTTTCTATAGTCTTCCTAAGCTATCTCCATGTGACCAGTAGCTTAGTCTACTGTCACTTATAGGCAGTTTTTGCTTAGTCTCTTCAAGCTAACTTAATATATATGATCTGTAGCTCACTCTACTATCACCTTCAAATAGTCTTTGACTAGCACCTTCAAGATAACTTATAACAATGACTACCGGATCGAGTTACAAAGGATGTGTTTAGGTTAGATCACTCAAACTATCAAACATTGAAGTTTTCATAGAATAAAACAATTCAGAGCTGAAAACTTGGATGACTTCTTTCTATCTATTCTTCCTAGAAAGAACGTATGATCTACTAAGAATACAGAAAGAAGATTTTTTCACAAAGATGAAACTAATTACAAGCTGTAATAGCTTTACAGAAGATGAGAAAAAAGTTCTTCAACGTTTCAGTACGTGTGATAAGCAAAAAGGCCTTTTGTTGTAAGCATATCATCTTTTTTTATAGTTGATCTTCATTTATGACTATTACCCTTGATCTATTTTTATAGTGACACATGTTGATCTTCTTTTTGTATCTTGGAAATGAAGTCTAGAAGAGTAGCCTTATGTGTCAGAGTTAGTTTTTGCAGTAGCAGAGTTACTATCTAATAGAGGTTTTCGAGTCCACCTTTATAAACTATTTTTTGCTTTCTGAATTAGGTTTCTAAACTTTTTCCTTCTAGAAGTTAAGGCAGTTGACCAAGTTAAAAAGAGATGTCACTATCAGTCTTTGACTGAGTTTGACTTTAAATTTGAATATCAAATTTTCCCTCCCATTTCTATAAAGTGCACCATTTTATAGTAAACATGCTTTTGAAGTGCTATATCAGTTTTTCGATAGTCTTTTTTATATTCTATTCTTCAATTAGAGCTTATTGTAAAGGAAATGATCACGATCATGATGATTGAAGATGATAACCACTCTTTTTTTAGAGCTGGATTGAAATCTTCACTTGAAACTTACTTTTTGAAGATGTGGCATACTTTTTAAAGATCAGAACTTTGGTTTCTTGTTCTTGAGAATTTTCTTTTATGCGTTGAGCATAGAAAAGTTCACTTCACGATTTATTTTCAATTTCATTGAGTTCCAAATCTCTTAAAATGAAATTAAACATGTTCATACATGTTGTTGTGAAAATATTCACATTATAAGAAAAAGTATGCTAATGTGAAAGGTCCTGTTTGGTGGTTCAAAAAACTCAAGTAACAAATTAATCCTTCTTCAAAATATTTTCATGAAATTGATATTATTATAATTCAAAACATTAAGGACTAAAACTTTCTGAAGGGTTCTAAAGCTAACAAACACTTGTTTAAATTGAGAAATGAGAGGAGCTCATTATGACCCTCACATTAATATTGATAGTCAGGATTAAAATGTTCCATTAGTAACTCACATGACTATTTCTCCTTCTTTTTTTTTTTTGCTATTATCACACCTATCTCTTTCCCATGAATCAATCTATTTTGTTTGCACCGTTTATGGCTTCTGAACCCCTATTTATTTCTTTTCACACCCGAAAATGACCCATAAGTTAGTGCCTTGAAAGAGTCCAACAAGCTATGCCATATGAATCAATTGAGAAATTTGATTTCGAAGGACCTTGACCCCTTTGTTTCTATTATTGGGAAATCAAAGAATCCAGAGTCAAAACCTACAAGAAAATGAAAAGAATTTGAAATGTTAATCAAGTAATGAAATAAGAGTACAGAAAAAACTGATTTTGCAGGAAAGTGTTGAGACCTATCGAGAGAAGGAGCACAATAGAGTAATTAGAATCCCTTGGAAGTGTAAGGCTTTTTGAGGCTTGGATATCATTCATTCGTCAAATAAAATTCATTTTTCGATATTGCTGATTTGTTGTGTTGTTTCTGGTTGTTCATCCGCTGTGGTTGATGTTAAATTTGAGTTCTTCTACCATGGTGATGGCATCACGTCGGGATACTGTGATAACAAGAATGACGTGGCTGAAATTTGATTTGTTTCAAGTCATCAGAGGCAGCACTAACTAGTGGTAGGGGATGCAGCACCTAATCGATGTTCTGCTGCCCGACCAAGCATGGGTTCAGCAACTTCAAGCGCTGCCACTCGGCAATGACGATTGTGTTCAGAAGCCATTACCATTGGTGGAGGGAAAGAGGAAGGAGGTGTGAACGGGAAGCTGGAAGTGGATAGGGCAACAAGTCACCATGGGTTACGAATATAGTTAATGGCCTAAACCCAAGTGCAAACATTAATAAGGAGATCAGATTAATCTAATACACTCTAACAGCATGATTCTATTCTCGCAAAAGGAGGAGTGAGCCTAACTGAAGATGATGAATTCTGGCCTGTACAATTTGATCAATGGGGTCCTGATGGAAGTTTTATTTTTGTGCACTAGATTAAGAATAATTGTTTTTGTTTGGAAAAAAAAGTTATTAGGAGTTATTAAAATTAAAATTTAAAATGCATTTTTCTTTTTCTACTACCCTTGAAGGTAAGGTTGTTATTAAGGAGAAACCAATGTAACATATATGGAATGGGCTTGGGCCCATTAGTAGCAATCCAATAAGAAGAATAGGTAAATTATATAAAAGGTAGAGTAGGGGCTTCGAGTAGGGATTATGAAAATTGTGAAATATTTCATATCTTTTCCATTCTCTTTTCCATCCCATCTATATTTCTTCTTTTTCTTAGTATCGAGAATTAGTGAAATCTCATTATTATATTGTCACTTTTATACAAGACCAGAGTTATATTCTTATGTAACAAGTAGGAAATTGACACTTGTTACACAGGAATATAACTCTGATCTTGTATAAAAGTGGCAATATAATAATGAGATTCCATTACTTCTTAGTATTAAGAAGAAGAAGAAGAAATATAGAGTGGATAGAAGAGAGAATCATTAGAGAAGATATCTCACACCCTATTCTACTTTTTATATGATTTACCTATTCCTCTGATTGGGTTGCTATTAATGGGTCCAAGCCCATTCCATACATGTTACACATCTTTATTTCTCTTTTGTTTCATGCGTCATGTAAGCACACATCCAAAAAATTGTTCAAGGCTTGATTAGCTAGAATTCCTTCTAGTATTATAAATTGGCCATTGCTCATATGCCCACAAAGGTCAATGCCTTTTGTAACATCCTAATTTTTAACCCAATACTCTAGAACATATTTAGGTTAATCATTAGTCTGTTACTTCATAGTTCTCATTTAACTTTGAATTACTTAGCGGAAAATACGGGTAATTTTTTTTTTGAAATAAAAGTGAGAGCCGCGTGATGCGATAAGCGGTACACCATGTAAAGTAAACAAATGTCTCACAACATCATAACATAAGACACACCATGAGTAACACTGAAGATCATCTCATATATATATAATTTGCCCACTTATAAGTGTGGGACTTAGTTTAGTACAGGGGAAATGCATAAAAGAAAATACAACATAAAACATGAACATAATCTACTCCCCTACCCGAGTGCACCTAATAGGATAACCTCTAAACAAAAGAAGGTTTATCCCCATCTAAGTGGTGTGTGCTCTAACCGGGTACTCCATCGGTCGATCGTCACCTCCTACTGACATCCGTCTCGTGAACGAGGCAAGTATCCGGAAAGCGTGCGAGCTCCTCGGGCGTAAAGAGGCGGAACGGGATCGAGTGACCCCGCGGTGTGGCCGCATCTCGGTCGTCGTGCAAGTCGGGCTGAGCCACGGTATCCTCACCGCCTCCCTCATCAATGGTGGTGAGGGGGCAGAGCTCTCGCTATACGGATGAGTAGGGGGGTCCTCGGACGGGTCGGTCTCCGAGATGTAGGTCCGGCACGTGTCGGGATAGTCTCGCATGGCTAAGGCGGCGGTGTGCATGCGGAGCACTCTCTCGTCATGCGTCTGGCGCTGACGCTCAAAAACCCGCTCGTCGTCGCCATAGGGTGCAGTCGGGGAGAAGCGATGGGTGTGCACGGGATGAGCGAAGGGGCGTCCTACGAACATGAAAACCCGCACTGCACGCCTTCAAAATGGTATGACCCGTGAGCCAAGTCATAGTGCACCTCCCATGTCGGGGTGTCCACGAACACTACGAACGTAGCCATCTGAAGACATGACGGAAAGAAAGAGATAGAGGGAGTGAGAATCTTGCTAAAGAATCTCAGTAGGGCCTCCTACTACCTAGGTGTCATCATCTACGTCCTCAGGAACCTTGGGTTTATTTATACAAAATGACTAAGTATGTATTAAGTTCATTTTAAACTTAAAAATATATTTTAGCCAAGGTCCATTCATTTTAGGATGATCTTAATGTCATGAATGCAACATAATAGAAAATTTATGCATGGCACTACCTAATGCACATACATAAAACATAACATCAAGCATCATCATTCTTGGTGGCATAAAGTGGCAGGAGTAACATTCATATGGGACAAAACTTAGTGACATAATCATAATCATGAAACTTCTCTTCCTCATGGGCCACCCTAAAAGACAATCGAACTGGGGGTGCTCGGCCGAACCGGTGTCACCCAGAACGTGTCATACATCTAGGTTATGAGCTCATACCTTAACTAGTCGTCACTAGTTCTTACTTACCACTTAACGATAAGCGTATCATAAATCATAAATCCCGACTATCTGAGTACGGGTTAGGGGCAAAACTCTTAGGGGTGCTTGGCCGAACCGGTGTCACCTAAGAGTATAAAATGGTACCGATGTCACATGAGTTCTATGGAGGTGCTCGGCCGAACCGGTGTCATCCTAGAACCCATCTTAGTACCTTAATTTTCAAAATCTCTTTAAGTCCCCAAATTTGTCGGAATTCGGCACAACGGTCATTACACCGAATTTCCTTCCAAATTTGCTTTATGCCACATAAACATATAACCTCATAAATTCCTCATATGAATAACATCATCATCATTAGCATACTTCATGCATCATCATAAAACATTCAAACGCTTACCCTTACGGTAGCTTATGCTTTGACCCTTACGGATCTTAATCTTGAGATATAATTCTCTAACATCCGACGCTCATATTTTTATGCACCTAAGGGCTCATAATTAATCATCATTCCTAACCCTCATGTTCATACTTAAATCTGAAAGGCATAGGGCCGAATCTCTAACTTGTATTTACGGGGTTCTAGAACTTACATTTTAGACCCTTTCTCGGTTCCGCTACTAAAGCGCTATATATTAACTCTAAATCAATTATGAGGCATTCCTATGCTTAAGGATTAATTATTAATCATGTTTATCATGTTGTAAGGGTGCTGGACAGAATCTAGAAAATTAAATATTCTAAGAGTTCTACATTTGCATTTTTACGGTTTTCTAGTTACTAGTTTTCCTGTAGGTGCTAAAATTCGATTCTAATCCAAATGATACCAAGTTTTTCATGTCTAAACAATATAAATCTGATTATGTCCCCATTAAAACAGTTTGGATTAGTTCCATAAACAAATGGGTCAAAACTATGTTAAATTCTAGCTTTACGGTATTTCTAGTTAGCTAGTTTCTTACCTATCATGCATAGGATCGCTTCTACATCATCATATGATATTTTCACACATTCCAACACATCAAAACATCATCATACAGCATCACACTCATCACATCAGAACCGAAAACATTTAACTTAAATGAGAGAGTTAAATTGACATTCCTAGGTACATAAGTTAACTAGTTTCTCTTGGAATCAATCTAGAACTTCTGAAACTCTTTGCAAAATATTTTAATTCATCAAGAGGCTAAGTGAAGCCTTAGGTCACTGACCAAAACATATTCCATCCCCTAAAAGATAATAAAATCACAACTTTTGATGACATAACCTTATAAAGATTTGTAAAGCTTTAGGGAAAACTTAAAACATAGACTATTGGTCCTAGTAGCTAGATGAAAACTCATTGCAAGTCCATCATCACTACTTGGCCGAAATTATGCATTCAAGGAATACATTCCCACTTAACTTTATCTTGGGATGAAATGGGCAAGTCTTTGAGCTCTAGATTCTTAAGTTACGACATAAACTAAACGTGCTCATGCTTTTCATTTTTAATCTTGCTTACAAAGTAAAGTGATGACTTGAATTTAAATATGCAAGGCATAAACTTAAACGTGCGAGCTTGAAGGTAATATACATGGTTCAATTCTTTATTTTAGTGCTCTTGGCCCAACAACAATCGACTTTAAGGCTGAAATAGATAGGCATTCGAGGAATTAATTAAGTGAGGATGCAAGTTCAATTCTTTATTTTAGTGCTCTAGGCCCAACAACAATCGACTTTAAGGCCGAAATAGAAAGGCTTTGAGAATTAAATTAAGTGAAGATGCAAGTTCCATTTTAATCTTTATGTTCTTAGGTGATAGTTTGAAAGTAAAGATGCATAGCAAGAATGTAAATATGAATGCAAGCATAAAATAAATCATGCAAGTTCATTTTATCTTTCTAGAGCCCTTAACAAGACTTTAAAGGAATTTAAACCATAACCCAAACTCATCCAAACAAGGTAAAGTCAAGCTTAGAGTTCTTTAAAACTCAACATAATATTCTTAGGAAATCAAACCATGAAGCTTAGAAAAATTAAGGAAATGGCCGAAATCTTCAAGAAGAAAAAGGAACATTTTAGAACTCTAGAGTTCATGATCTTGATGATACATTAACACCAACATCATGAGTCCTCATCATTGAGTTCATAGAGCCATTTTAAAACATCATCAAAGCTAAAGTTCTCAAGAGTTCAAGAAAGGAAAAACTAGAAACATTTTTGCTCAAGAACAAAGATCAAGCTCTAGAGTTTGTTTCAAGTGATGAACATCATCATGAAACTCTCATCATCAAGCTCTCATTCCTTTGTTCTCCAAGGCCTATGGCCGAAAATGAAAAGGAAAAAGGAGTGGAAATGAAGTTCTAAAGAGAAACAAGAGAAACTATGAACATCAAGCTTGAAACAAGAACTTTAAAGAAAAGAATACATGAAAGAAAATCCCTACTTGGTGTGATGAACTTGAAGATGGAAGAAGAAGATGAAGATGATGAAGAACTTTGAAGAGCTTGAAGAACTTGAAGAACACTAGAACTTTGAGAGAAAAGAAAAGCTTTGAGTGTTTCCTAAACTTAGCAAATGATCCAAAAGTGGTGCAAGCTCCTCAAGGCATTCTATTTATAGAGAAATGAAACAAATGGAGGGTGTGAAGGCTGATGAAGGCTTCGGCCATATGAGGTGCAGATTGGAGGGTTCCATGTGTTCCATGAGGTGAGATAATGTGTTCTTGAGGTATGGTGAGGTATGGCTTAAGGTATGGTGAGGTATAGTTCAAGGTATGGCTTCAAGCATGGTTCTTTGAGTGAGAAAATAATTAAACATGTGGCCAAAGAGGGTGTGCTGGCGAAATGCATCAGCCAAGGGAGGAGAGTTTCTTGCATTTTAATTATGGTTTAGAGTTGTGTTTAGGTGTATCTTTGATTATGCTTAAGATTAGGAATTTGTAAGAAAGTGTTTAGGTAAGGTAAATGGGTAATTAAGGTGGTCTAGACATAATTAAGGAGTGGTCTTACACCATTAGAGAGTTAAATCCTCAATTTAGAGTCTAAACAACTCTAGACACATTTCCTTGATTTAAGGAATTGGAGAGAGAAAACAATATTCAAGATTCCAAGACTAGAAGTCTTGAGTTCTAAAAAGGGATTTAAGTTTAATCTAAGCAATTTTAGGTTCTAATTAACTTCAATAAATTATTTTGGCTCTAGATTAATTAGGGAAATAAATTAATCTTCGTTTAGAGCCTAATATTGCTTAGGTTTGCTTAATTACGTCATTAAGCTCAAACACTATTCTAGGGGCAAAATCGTAATTTTGCACTAAAACTACCCGGGACCACCGGGACTTGAACAGAGACCTCTAAACACATGAAAACATGTTTTTAAACCTCTGGGGAAAGTTCCGGGCTCAAACGGCACCATTACCCGCGTAAAAATGCTATAGGGGTATTTTAGTCATTTTGACCCGAAACTGCGGAAAATGAAATTTTCGCTTCCGAAAGCATTCAAAGGCCATTCAATCCCCTTCAAACATTGAGTTGACCCTTCAAGGATGACCGAGTTGGTTACCCTCGAGTTCGGGTCAGGAAATGACCTCAGGGGCATTTTGGTCATTTTCCTCGGACAGAAAAATCGGGGTGTTACACCTTTGGTGCTGAAGTCTATTTGTCCAATTGTAAAATGCCATTTGGTATGTAGGCCCCACAAAATTATATTTTACTGGTCTAGTTAATTAGTTAACACACTGAATTAGCACCTTCATTAGTTTTTCAGATTTTCCATGAAAAATGAGTTAATTGAAATATTTTGCATTGACAAAATTTGTGTTCGAAAATGTGAGAATTGAAAAAATAAAAAATAAAAAAAGTTCAATAGAGACGGTGGAACATTAGACCAATGAGTGCGTAGTCCATATACGGCAAATAGGAGACAATCAATAATGGATGGGTTAGGGATCGATGCTGTAGTGCAAGATAAAGAAAGGTAAGAGGAATATACGATGGCAAAATTCCCTAATTTGTCATACAATTGTGCATCTGCTTTTGTTCTAATGTTCGACTCAAGCTAAGGTACCAAAACGGCAAAAAAAAGCTACAAAACAAAAAAACTAAACTTAGAAATCGCAAATCAAATTGTATCACCTCGGAACGTAAAATTGCATGGATTGCCTTATTGTGTTGAAGAAAGATCGAAGGGAAATGGATTAGGGGATTGCCACACCAGAAGATCATCTGGACAAAGTAGGCGAAGACGATAGGTAGTGGATGTGCCGCTGTGTGGAAGCTCTTGTTGGTAGGCACCGTGCATCAATCCTACAGCAAGTTGAACTAAGGCGTCAAATGCAATCTCTACCAGCATGTTGTAGGTTATTTATTCTCGATTAATGTTTAACGCAATACATTGGTTGTTTTGGTAGATTAGGATGTATATGGGGTCTTTGGTTAATACCAATTTGATTCTGTATTGCACGTCATGTATTAGGGGTAATAGTAATGTAATGAACATGAATGCTTCAGTGTCATTGTTTTGGGGGTAATAGGGATGTGATTTACATGATTGCTTCAGTGTTCTTCAGCTGACGTTTGGGGGTAATAGTAATTTGATTTTCATGTACATTTGACCTTACTTGACCTGAAGTTTTTGGCCTAGTAGTTGGTTGGTTCTTGTGCACTTAGTTTTGAACTTTGATATCTCATGCTACACAATTTGGGTATTGATGAAGGTTCTTTATTTGATACGTAGTTTTTTATTTGATTTGTGATGAACCCAATGTCGTTAGAAATTATTGTTTTATATTGATATGGCATATGGATGGGCAATTATTGTATTGATTGTGAGAGTTTTTGATGTTGTAATCATTGTATTGATGGTGAGAGAAACATCAGCACTATTTTTGAAAGCATATAGGAAACAACAATAGAATACATTAAAGTGTTTCATATTGTGCATTGTTTTAGGTTTCCCTTTTGATGAAGTTTAAAATGTGTCCCTGATTCTGAAAGCAGGGAAAATAGCAATGATATTTAGTAAGGTTAGTGATTTATAGAAGGTCAGGCTATATTTATAGTTATGTTAGCAAAGTTATAGTAAAACTTTGATTGTGTGCATATAGTAGTGTCAAAACGGGGATTTTGTGTAGATAGTAATGTCAAAATGGCCCATGGCACATGATGACCCCCAATCCTTGCATGTTGGGGCAATCCAGTTGGATGCGAGATAGTTAGGAGGTGCCCAACATTAAACACGAAAAAATAATACAAAAGAAGCACCTAAAGCTAAAGAAAGCAACTTGACTTATTAGAATTGGTAGCTGAAAACTGGAGATCCGCAAATTTGCAATGTTAAACATCTTTGAAAGAACATTGTGGGGTTTTCTAATCTGCATCCTTGTGCATTCCCTTGTCTTAGTATGCAGTGTTTGGTTGATATTTGGTTGTAGGTTTTTAGTTTTTGGGTTTTGCCATCCAATTTCGCAGCAAGTATTACGAATTGCGTTTATGAGGTTTTGGTTAGTTTATTAGTGCTGCAGAAATTATGTAATTGAATCTTTAGAAGCAGAAAGAAAAGCAAAGAAGTAGGTAGCAAATTAAGGGAGTAAAGGAAACCATTGTCAATAATTATTTAATGATCTTAGATTAGAAACATACATGCAAATACAAAAAAATTTGTCAACGTAGAAATTAAAGTAGTTGCAAGAAATGTTAATGAAAGTTAATTTTGAAGCGTGTATTAGTTTGCGGAGATTTAGGTGGATTTTTGCTTCAGTAATGGTTGATATTATAAATAAATTATCATGATATTTGTGCATCTGCAGAAACTGACCGTTGATCATGTGTAAGTAGAGGATGTAAAGATGAAGTAAGGTAGGAATGGAACGTGTTTTTAACTTTCTATTGCAACTAATATATATACACACATACAAAGATATTTTCAGTTATCGGTAACAACATTGTACTTGGTTAGTGGAAAATATTGGGTAATAGGAGAAGGAAAAGATGAAGTCGGCAATCGGTTAGGGCGATAATTTTTTTTAATGGTGATAAACAACAATGACAAAAAGAGAAGTGTTAAGAGCAACTAATGAAGGAGTCTGAGAGCATTTTAGAAAGCAAATTGGAAGCATATTCATAATTTGAACAACCTAGGAGGCCTGTTAAATTTTTATGTATATATAGTGTAGAGAAAACTTGTTGAATTGATCCTTTATTATATTTGTTAGCATATTGATTAGTGTAATTAGTGTGTACATGTTTTTTACTTGTGCTGTGTTTTATTTTTGGTAGGGAGGTCAATCAAACAGAGCTTTTAATATCAGTGAGTGATAAATTCATTAGTGTTTGTAGCATTCTGCAAAATTTTTGGAAAAGCATTCAATTGAAGTTGTCATCAATCATTTCATTTCAATTAGACGGGTGAAATGGGAGAAAATTTTGCTCCCTCTATCAAGCACCTTATGGAAATGATACTTTAGTCCATCTACTTATTGTTTGAATTGTAAACAATAATATTTTCCCAATAGATGATATGTAATGTAGTAACTTGAATTGAAAAATGTGTCACAGTTATGTTAACATATTCACAGATATATCCATGGAGTGTTTGCAATTTTGATGTGTCATAGCTGTTGTTATGTATATGCAAGATGATGCAACAAAGATGTGGTTTTGCACCCTATTTTTGCATGGTTCCATTGTACTTTTGGTTTTCATTGGTTCTCTTGGCTTGTTACAAAAATTTTACATAACTTGCTTGAGACTAGTTCGGGTAGTTTGCAAAAGTATTGGTATTGAATCACCAGATACATGGCAATAGTGTAAGAATGGTATTTGTGTATGTACAAGTACAGGTTTGCATCAACATTTATGCATTTTACTTGTAATTTGTTGATATATTCCTGATTTTGTGTTCATCTTCATGTTTTGTTTAGAGTTAAAGTACTGGATAGTAGGTCATGACTGTTGCCAACTAATCATTATGGGATCATTTGTAGGAAGGTTAAAGGAAGAGTGGAGTTAGTTTATCCATGTAGTAAAGGATTATGTAGATGTTTTGTGTGATATTTTGGTGCCTGATAAAAGTATTGCGAAATATTTGGTTTCATTCTTCTTTTACGAGCTATGATGTATGATGGGTTCCAATATTACTTTATGGACTTGTGCCCTAAAAAATCATACAATATGGGCTGCAATTAAAGCGAATTGAATGCACTTTTTGTCAATTAAGTTTGGGAAGTATATAAGCAGTTGAAGGTGGGTTTCCCTCAATTGGATGATTATGTTTGTTAAGCGAATGCAAGTTTTATTTTACTTAAGATTATTTAGTATGTAGGGATTTGTGTGAATGAAGTTTGACGAGGGAACTAAACTATTGAAATTGCAAAAGTGCTGGGTTTGCATGACGAAGGTGAAGATGTAGGCGAAGAATGACATTGGCGTGCGATATGTACTTTATAGAGCTAGAGTTTATTCAAAATCTGTACTAATTATGTAGTTAAGAACTTATGGTATGGATTAATTTTGTCCAGAATATTAGATTACTTGACAATATTAAAGTTTTTATTTGAATTTGGCATTATATTGTGGATGTAAATACGAGTTTGGTTTGTGGTAAGTAATAGGCAATGGCAATAAGAAATATGTTTTTGTATCTTCATTATAGATATTGAATACAGAGAATTTAGTCGGCTTTAAAAAACAGGAACTGAAACAAGCATTTGTGATCAGAATTAGGGCATTATAACAAAAAACAATGCAATGCGAGAGAGGTAAGAAAAAGAAAAACATGAAAAAATATATAATTATATTTGGACATTTGAATTGAGTAAGAAAACATTTGCAAAAAAATTCGGATGTGGTAAACTGAATTCAGACATTCCGAATTCAATTAAAAAAGTTGGGAAAAGTTTTTGTACAAAAGCCTGGTATCTGAATTCAGGAAAGTTAAACAACATGAATGTTGGGATAGATGGAGGTTGTTGGAATTAAGGAAAAATAATGAAGAAAAAATAGCAGGCTTAAAACAAAATTCAAAATTCAAACTTTGATTTAATTTAATGTATACGTAAACTTTTAAAAATAAACCTTTTTTTGGTAATTTTTGTATCAGTGAAAAAAAATTAGAAATTTAAAAAATATAGGGCATTAATTTGTATATTTATTAAATTTGATGGAGTTGATTACCTATATTTTAAAGTTTATGAGTTAAAATTGAACATGCCCTATTATTGAAGGAGTAAAATGTGATTTCCGCAAAATGTTAATCTAAGAAGAGCAAATTGAACTTAAAAGAATTATGATAAATTTATAAAAAAAATGAAGAAAAAGAAATAAGTTAGTTAATTTTATGGTACGGTTAAAACTGATAGAAAATAATTAATACTCTAAAGTGACAATTATTTTCAAAGTTAAATGAAACTGAAAACAAACATTGAAATTAAAATTGGAAGAGTTAAGTATTTACTTTGTAGCATAAACAATGTCAGCTTAATGTATGTTGATATTCTATTTATAAAGGAGAAATGATAAATGTTGTCAATTAATGATCCAAAAATATTTTTTACTTGAGATATGTCAGTCAGGTGTATTACATGGTCACTGAAAATTTGATAAATTGTAAGTCATGTTATTAGGAGTGAAAAATTAGGAAAACTATTAGGATGATATAGTGTTACTCTATATTTTGATTGACATATATTACTATTACTTTTTATAAAATATACACAGAATATGGAAATGTAAGAAGATGTTTATATCTTTAAATATTTATTATAATATTATTGAATCTGATGTAAATTTAGTGAAAATTGGTATTATTATTTAATTTAGTCTTAACTGTTTAAACTTGCACCAATTTGATAATTCTAAGAAATAAATATACAATTATTAGAGTATACTCATAAAAAAAGGACAATATGTTTAGATTTCGGGTGTGTATAACATAGCTTATGATCATGTGAAGATTATTTGAGTGAACTCCCAAATGGTCAATATCACTACTCTGGATGGATATAGTGATGCCTAACAGAAGTTAATTTGTATATTTATTAAATATGATGGGGCTGATTAGAAAATTTTTAAAATTTAGGAGTTAAATTTGAACATGCACTATAAAACAACAAGTAGATAGTGAATTATTCCAAAACTTTAATTTAAAAGAGGAAATTAAGCTAAAAAAATGACTTTACCAAATAACAACTTGTTGAAAGCAAAGGAATTCACAAAAATGGAAATATAATGATGCAGAGTATGTGAATTCAGAAAGAAGAAGAAAAAAAGAAAAAATGAAAATAAGCATATAACCGAATTCGGAATGTCTAAATTCAGTGAAAAAACGTTAGGAAAAAATTGAGAATTGGAATAGAGGAACAAGTTCATGAAAAAATAAAAAACATTGAATCCGGAATGTCCGAATTGAGTGAAAAAAGTTTGCAAGAATTTGGAATATTCGAATTCAGATAAAAAAATGTTTGGAAAAAATCTGGGTATGCGAATTGAGGATAGTTAAACAACAACATGAATTTTGGGATAAATTAAGGGTTTAGGAGTCAACAAAAAATTAGAATGAAAAAATAACAGTGGCTAAGAACAAAATTCAAAATTAAAGAAAAAGGAAAAATAAAAAAAGCACTGCACCAAAGAAGAAAGTTAAGGATAAAAGTTGACGATAAAGGAATTTAGAAAATTATTAAAATAACTAGCAAAATTTGGATAATTTGCATTCACAATGAAGGAATGAAAACATTCAGCAAAATGTTTTAATCATCCCACATTATAAGTTTACCCTAAGACTAGACCAGTACACTAAACTTTTGCAATCCATTTATGGTGTTCATGTTATCGATAAAAGCTGTAGAAGTTGTAAGAATGAACAATATAAATTAGTTGATGTGTAAGTTGTTGTCATTTACACGATTGATGAAGAAATTATTTGAAAATTTTGATATTGTTTCTTGCAACGGTAGAAAGAAATAAATTTTTTGTTGCAGTGTTATTCATATCGGCTTATCAAAATCAATTGTGCTTTTGTGAAAGAAAATCATTTTTACATACTTGGTTCTTCACGTCGGTGTATTGTACCATACAATACCATTAACTTGAATTGTTGAAGTAATATGAGTAATAGTTCAAAACAAATGGGAAAACAAACAAAGAGCTCTAACCAATTTGGGAAATAATGAAAATAAAAAGTATAAAAAAGCCGTTTCATTCATTGCTATGAATTTGCATTGATTTGCTTTTAACATAGAAACCTTATCAGTTGACTTCATGATAAACATGAACCCTTAACTCAGGAACCCTGGCATTTATCATCTCAAAGATGCAAATATCATCAGGCTGCAATGGATTATCAAATGCAAACAACTTCTAACCATCTCCAAACATCACATTGTCCCAGTTATCATACTTTGTGCACTATACATTCCACTGCCAGTCACCATGCAACAGGACAACTGGAGAAGTTCAATGCTCTGATCGGTCGGGTTGGCATATTCTTTTGCACTGCAAGACCAATATCACACAAGTAGTTACGAAAATAAATGTACATAAGACAAGATATAAAGTAATTAGTACATTTTTTCATTTCACCTTCTTGTGATGCAGGCGGCGAAGGTGCTGTAGATGGAGATGGAGGTAGGGATGTAGATGGCGACGGGATGACATTTAAAACATGGTCGAACCTGGCATAATTGATTTCCAAGCCATCTGGTGCCATTACAATTACATTGAACGTTCTATCCGCATTGAAATAGAATGCCAAGAAGTAATAAAGGTTGATGCTGTAATGGTTGAGAAAATCAGACCATCCTTGTTCAAAGTAGAAGTTGGCATTGCTCGTAGAACACATGACCCTCCACTTATGATTTGGTGTCCTGAGTATAATCTCAGTTGGTAGATGGTCATCGTGTACTTGGGTAAAGGGAAATGGCAATTTCTTCGATATGAATGAAATTGATCACCAGTACAAACATTTACATATATAAAATCCGAGCTGAAATAAAAAGGGATTAGTAGTTCTTACATAGTGGTTTATGTCATATGGGAAAATGATTTTGTAGGAGTTGGGTAAGGACGGGTGGCGTTGATGATCATGAGCCATCATCTGCATTGTAGGTGAAGTCATAACATGGGAGTGAAAAGTGGAGGGTTAATATCAAATATACAATTTGCGAGAATGATTATTTTGAACCAAGGTGTTCCCCCCATGAAATGAAAAAATAATACATCTACACAATGAAGATGTAACAAAAGTTGTACAGCTTATTGTAAATGTACACAGAAACATATCTTCACCAACTTGTTAATATAGTACACTCGGATGTTCAAAATAAATCAAATTTCAAGGGTATATATTTACATATGATATGATTTTTTTTTATTTCATAATCTGGGAAATTGAAAAATGAAAGTAGTGGAAGACATGTTTTGTGCTTATGAGAAAACAGGTAGGCATCTATTATGAATACAATAAGTAAGCATTATGTTGGGAAGAAAACAATAGTAGAAACATCGTAATAGCATGAATATAACTAGTTGTACAAGCATATATTCAGTAGAATTGGGGAAACATGTGTTGGTGGCAACAGGAAAGTATTGCAAATAAATGTTAAACCTTTGAGCACAGCATATGCCTACAGTTATATAGGAAAAGGGGTGTATAAATGCCACTTATCAATAACCCTTACAAAGGTCGCATGTTTAGGATGGGATACTATCAAGATAGTAGGTCCCCATCCTCTGCCACTGCGTTAGTTGCCAGGGATGATGCCTTGCGGGAGCATGTGCATGCCCTCAACTAGGACGTACAACAGTGGACATAGCTTATCCAGCAATAGCAGGAGCATGCACAACTTCTTCGATAGCTCCAAAAGCAGCAAGCGGGACGAACAATAATAGAGGAAGAACTTAGAGAGATCCGACAACTAAAGCTATTCAAGGAGCATTAGCAGAAGTGGAAGACTTAGAAAGTAAAAGATAAATTCAAAAGGATGTAGAAGAATATTATAGCCAATGTGATGAGATTCTTCAAGAACATATATGCCTCAGGATCCTTTGGCAATAAACTCCCTAAGATGCCACTTCCATCCATTCCTGAGGGCAACTCATTTGATGATTGTCACGACTCTAACGGGTCAGATACTGACGAGGAGAAGTTTATCTAGTCTTTCTTTAGCTTTTTTTTCAAATTTCATTTTGGATTTTTTTATGTTTATCGTATTTTGTATTTATTTTATTTTGATTCTTTTTTTATTTACTTCATTACTTTGTTTATTTTATTACCATTTCATTATTTCCTTAACTAATATCATTTTAATTGATAATTAAATTATTATATAAATAAAAAATAAATGAATAAATATAAATCAATTGGATAGTTTATATAAATGAATCACACACGACAATGTAATCAGCCCCAAAAGAAATAAAAATGTTATTGAAAGGCAACCAGTAAAAAATAAATGATTTTTTTAAAAAGTAAAATATCGCAAGCCCGTTGGTAAACCTGTTGGTAACTGGGTAAGCAAAATATTTTTTATGTTTCGATAACTTGTCAGTAATAACAAAATAGCTGTCGGTAACAAGTTAATAATTTTTTTATTTATTTGCAAGACCCCTCAGCACAAATAAAAAAACCCTATCAGTAATATTATTTCGCTAACGACCTCAATGACGGCTTTAATATAATTGTATCAACTAGTTATTATTTTTTAACTTGTTAGTATGACCTTTGGCACTTACCGACAAGTACAACAACCAGTCAGTAATATTCTACTGACAAGCAAAAAATCAATGACCCGTACCCGTTGATATAAGACCGTCGATAATAATCGAATTTGCCGATAAACCTATTAGTATTCTGCACATTTCTTGTCATCATATTTCTAATAATTATGCAAATAATTATTGCTAAAATTAAGCACACTAATAGATTGAAGTCATTGTTGTAGATTTTTGTCTGGGGGCGGGGGATACACCATGTTATGCATTATAAATTTTTTATTATACTTTTACCTTTTGTTTGGAAAAAAATTGACAACTTCTATATTTGTATATTTTTTCACAATATATATATATATATACATATATAAATGTAGAATAAAAATAGTATATGAATATAAATGTTAATTTACGTAATAGGTCAATAAGAAAATCTTATTTATATGATTTCAATTTCAAATTTCGATTTTAAGACTATGTAACTCAATGTTTGAAGATTCAAATAAGAAACCAAACTGACAAAATATTCTATTTATGACATAATTGTTTAAAACTAAACATATTTAAATAAAAATATAACTGATTTCAGCTCAATTAGTTCAGTCATATAATTCAATTCGATTTTCAAGCCGGTCATATAACACCAAATAATGTAAACCATTATTAAGGGAAATATGTGTCATCTTTGCACCTTCATGCAGAAAATGGTGGGTTTAAGGATTAATTTACAGTGTAATTAAATTAGATCAATGTATGACAATGAACATCAAAATAAATCTGTTAAAATTAAATCTATCAATCGGTGCAGTGTAGTGATAATAAATATGTGCAATGCTGAAAGGAAATGAATACCAAATTTTAATGTGAAAACTTCAAATATTAAAGGAAAAAATCACGGGACAGACTCCAAAAAATATTCTACTATATTCGAATAATTACAAAATATCTTTTTCCCACTCTACAACTCAAGAGGTAAATATAGTATTTTTTTATAAGAACTCTCTTATTCAAATACTATATTTTTACGGTATAAAGGAGTAATAAAAATATACCAAAAAAATATTTCAGGTATATTTATCCATACTCTACATTCTCTGATATTTCCTCACACTCTCTATTTTTTGTTTCACTTTCAGAAAACATCTCTCTCACTATCACTCTAATTTTCTCACCACTTAACCTAAAATAATATTATTTTGACTCAGATTTTATAAAATATTATATTAATATATTCATATTTATTATTAAATTAAATATAAATTCTAATGCCATGTTTCATGGCTTTATTTTTTTGTTTTCTTTCACGTTTTTAACGTCCTGGACTACTTCCCTTTCGATTTTTCAAAGGATGCAGGTGCTGGACCCGACAGAAAAGACCTTTCTAGCGGAGAAAAAGGCTCCACGTATTCAATAATTCGAGTTCCCCACACATCCAATAATTCCACCGGTGGTCGGTACTCATGCAAGCTAGAGGCATCGCCTCTCTATAAAGCGCTAGTAATCAGCTTAAGATTCACAAAACAGGTCCATTTTATTTCAGGCCATTAAGAAATTCAGAGACCCTACCTAGCAACTGCAACATGGAGCTGCTAAGGGCTCAAACTCTGGCTTCCCAGTCCAAAGATGCTTCCATCCCTGCCATGTTTGTCAGGCCAGAGACTGAACAACCAGGCATCACCACCGTTCAAGGGGTGCAATTCGAAGTGCCCATCATTGATTTCAGCAACCCTGACGAAGGCAGAGTCCTGAGTGAGATTGCGGAGGCATTTAGGGACTGCGGCATTTTCCAAATTGTGAACCATGAGATACCAAGCCATGTCATAAGCAAATTGCAGGGTGTTGGGAAAGAGTTCTTTGAGCTACCACAAGAGGAGAAGGAGGTGTATGCCAAGCCTCCTGGGTCCGGTTATTGGCAAGGTTATCGGGCGGAACGTCAGAAGGATGGGAATGGGAAGAAGGGTTGGGTGGATCATTTGTATCACATCATATGGCCTCCTTCCTCCGTTAACTATCGTTTCTGGCCAAAGAACCCTGCTTCTTACAGGTTAGTTCCGAGTTCCAAGACATTAATGTTATTTGACTCTCCTTAATTACTTCCCCCCTTCGGCATGCATACATGTAATGCAACTTTCTCGTGAGCATTGCCATTTTTTGATTGAAGCATATGATGTGTATTCATTAACTGCCTTCGTCTTTCATTTGTTTCTAGTCTTTTACTGCCACTATAACTAGTAATGTTTTATAGTCAGAATGAATGATTTTAAAACATTTTTTTGCATGAATAATAAGTTATAGTTTTTAAAAATAATATAATTTCAATGTCTACTCTCTTAAATGAGCTTATAGTTGTGAAAAGATTAATCATTACATTAGGTGATGGATACCTGAAAATCGAAAAAAGCACAATTAATTCTAATAAAATTTAATTACTAATAGATATGTTTGCCTAGTGGTCTGAATTAATTTTAAAGACAAAAAAAAAACGCTAATCCAAATAATATAGCTTGGTATGGTTTTGATTAGATAAGTACAATTTAAATTTTGAATATAATTCAATTTGATCTAATTTTTATCGATTTGGATGGGATTGATTTGATCAATTGTTCATTGAATAAAATTTGAATTTTGGAATATTATAAATATAAGTAATTTGAATTTAAGTTAATAAAATAAATATATTAAAATAACCCATTTAATATTTATAAAATATTATTGATTTTAAAAATTTAGATCCAAATGTCGGTACATTCCAAGTGATATGTAAAACATAAGATCCAATTAAATCGAAAATTTTGCGATGTTAATTTGTTTTGAATTTAGATTAGATTGGTTATGTGATATTGATTGCATTGAGTTGGATTAGAATACCTCAATCATTAATCATGACTGACTCTGATCAAAATCCATTAAAATGATCGAACAAGCATACTAAGAGAGGTTTGCATCCAGGGAAAACCCATTAGTGTCATAAACTCTCAAAAGTCCAAAACTTTTAAAAGATTTGCCCTTTTTCTTTTTCTTTTGACGGAAAGCCTGCTTCGACAAATACATAATACAAGTGTAGAATCAAGGTTGAAAACATATGCAGATCAAAAAGAAAAAACTGGTTTATTCTGTTTCATTTAATGTTTTATTTAATAATTAATATATAAGTTATTACAATAAAAATATAGAAATAATAATAAGAGACAATAATAACTCATAAATTTAATATATCAATTAATAAAACAATTTTTTCTTTTTTTTTCCTTCTCTTAAAATACCCAAGAATTTTTTGAAAGATCAACCGATGGAAAGCAGTACCGATGCTCCTAACCAATCAAAGGGAGGTAAAAAGAAAAACAAGAAGGGAGAAAAAAATAAACGGCTTGAAAATAGGAGTAAATGACCAATTACCTCATTCTTGCAAGAGTATGAAATTCTTTCTCTACCCTACACCGTATCCCTCCAATCAATTTAGATGAGTAGTTGACAAAAAAAAATTGATTGGATAAAAAATCATAGTTGATATCATTAGTATATACGTATCAAAATCTTGAGAGGCTAGGGAGGGAGGAAAAAAAAAGTCAGAAGATTTGGTTTTCTTTTTCGCATTGTCCACAAGATTGATATGAAAAATTTAGAAGAGAGAAAAGTTGTGTTTCAGACTATTTATTCATCAAATATTTTTTAATTGATTTTTATAAATAATATCTTTAAGAAAAATAAAAGCTGCTTTATGTTTGCATATAAACAATATTAAAACATATCTACTTAAAATCAAATATATTTTTTATGTTATAAATTTTTTTTAGAAGATAGAAATTATAGGTTTAAAAAATTATTTTTTCCCATGTATAATTCTACTTTTACTTAAAAGCTTTACACAAACATTCTAAAAAACACAAAATTATATTTTTTAAAAAATATTTTCTTTAATCAAAATAATGACACAAGTACACAATTTTCATCTGCTAAAAAAAACCCTCCTGTAACATAAAAAAAATATTTATCAAAATAAAAAAATATTTTCATATTATATCAAAACATAATTTTATGAAAATAAAAAAATATTTTAATATTATATCAAAACATAATTAATATTAGGTATAAATATAAAATAGTTTTATTTTTACAAAAGATATTCTTTTGCGAAGATTGTTCGAATCATCTTTGAGCACTTTAGTCTCTACAAAAAGATTATTATTACTTGGAAAAAAATTGATACTTATTTATATATACCTATAGAGATTGTCATAAATTTTCGTTTATTTGTTTCTATGAAACTAATGTGTCAAACTATATTTTTTTTTTCGAGGATGAATTTCTAAATTTGTATAATCAGTTGGATTAATTGATTTAACTTAATTTGCTTTGACTTATTTTAATTAGTCGAAAACAGTATTTGGGATAGAGTACTATCTTAATTTATAAACTTCAGGAGTAATATATGCTATTTACTCTCTAAGCTGGTTAAGAGAAGACTGATGTGGATTGCTGATGTATCTCACAAGTTTTTCACTCATCGAGCAAGGAAAATATGATAAATTGAAGAGAAAAAGAAAGTATGAATTGAATTTGACAGGGGCTGTTTTTTGTAAGTGGTCCCTCTTAACAGCAAAATACCGCCCGGGGACCCTTTTATTTAGTTTGATACTTAGATTTGTCTGTTTATTTAATGTATTTATCAAATGGGACACAAACTGGACGACTGGTTCGCAGAAAATTATTGTGCAAAACTAAGTATAATCAATTACACATACGGAATATAATGAACGATCCAGAATTGTGCCGTACAGAGACTCATGTGAAAACTTTTTAAATTGGGTAATTATAAATGTTTGAATAATTACTACCTCGTATAAAGTTGTGTTTATATTAAAAAGGGAGAACAACCCCTCTATCAGTCTTTTACAAATATTCTTAATTAAACATATTTTATAGTAAAAATCCATAAACGAAAAAGAATGCTCCTGTCCGTGTCATGTGTGTGGCACACATTTTCACATTTCCGCGTGAGATGTGGAAAGTAGTTAAAGGGAAATGATAGTGTATAATATTTTTATATAATATAATTATAATATATATAAAAAATAAAAAATGTAGTGGATCCATTTTTATTTTTTATTTTTCTGCTTCAGAACCTTTTTTTTTTGGCAAGGATATATGTTGTACAATATGTTAGAGCAAATAACTAATGTAGTTCTTTAAAAAAATTTCACAATACCATTTAATCTCTTAAAAATTAAAATTAAATCCGCAATTCCTTAAGATTTTAATAATATGACATATTAGTCCCCCTGTATGTATTTGTTTCTGTAAGCATTAATAGAATTATACATTGACATGCTAACATGATATTAAATGATGTATATATCATTTGAAATGGAACATAGTTTAAAATGACTCATTTTAGTGGTTGAAATTTACAAAATGAGTAATTTAAATCTCTATTATAAGTCATACAATGATTTATTTCGTATAATTTTAGACATTAAAATGAGTGTAATATGTTCCAAAATAACTTCATTTAGCTTGGTTATAACGTTTTAATAGCACGTCATTATTGTACTGTGTCATATATATAAGTTTACCAATGAAAAATTAACTTAAGAATTAATATGTCCATTATTTTCAATCTTGAAGGATTACGAGATTAATTCTTTTGTTGAAGAATGAAATAGTTTGACATAAAAATTTTGAAGGACCAAGGGTATTCACTCAAGATTTTACTCTAAAATATCTTCTGTAGACCCTCATAACAATATATTTGCTGTCAATTTTTTTGGATCATTACAATTCAATTTATGGAGAATACTACTTTTATTTTAATAAGTTTTATTGAAAATATTGTACTTGCTTCTGTTTAACGCATGCGATGAATGGTTTTGTCGTCATGAAATTTTAGCCTCACTAACTTGACGATGAAACTGGATTGAGTTATGCATATCCTGATTACACAAAGAAAGTTTGAATAAAACACTTGATTTTCTGGTAGGGAGGTGAATGAGGAATACAGAGAGTACATACGTGGAGTGGTAAACAAATTGTTCAAGGGTATGTCAATAGGGTTAGGGCTTGAAGAACATGAACTAAGGGAGGCTGCTGGTGGAGATGACATAATTTACCTTTTAAAGATCAATTACTACCCACCTTGTCCATGCCCTGATCTCGTCCTAGGTGTGCCACAACACACAGACTTGTCCTACATTACCGTTATGATGCCCAACGAGGTGCAAGGCTATCAAGCCTCTAGAGATGGCCGTTGGTACAATGTTAAATATGCGTGTAATGCCTTGGTCGTTCACATTGGTGACCTAATGGAGGTAAATACATCTTGCATTGCTGTTTAATTAAGAAATAGTTCCTTTTATTATTATTTTTAGTGACTTCCAACATTTTTTCTTCCAACATTTTTTCTCCGCATGATTACCATTGAAGATTAATTTCTTACACAAGCAATTGAGAAGTTATATAATGCTATGTAGCGTGAAAATTTTCTGTACGAATTGTTGTACCAAACATGTCGACAGTTGATCGTATTTTGCTCTTTCACTTGTTTTATTTTAGTACTTGAAATTGAAAAAATCGCCACTTGATTTACGTTGGCACTATCATGTATTGCAGTGCTCTAAAATGTTTTGATAAGCAAATACTTATGCGATTTTATTTCATGGTGACACAGATACTTAGCAATGGGAAGTATAAGGCAGTCTTACACAGAACAATAGTGAACAAAGATGAGACCAGAATCTCGTGGCCAGTGTTCATAGAGCCCCAACAAGAGCACATTGTTGGTCCTCACCCAAAGCTAGTTAACCAAGACAATCCACCAAAATACAAGACCAAGAAATACAAGGATTATGCCTACTGTAAGATCAATAAGATCCCTCAGTAAATGAAGCAGCATTACTATACTAAATAAATAGACATTTCAAGTAGCACTACACAAATTAGCTTTGCTGCTTGTTTGATAAGATTTTTAGCAAATCTTTGCATATTTCGCTTTGTCTGAACATTAATAAGGATGACAACCAGTGTTTCTACCCTATTTTATTATGAGTAATGTTATGTCTTTTAGTAACACATATATCTTGATATATTGCAGTGTAAAATGAATTGATGAGCTTTATACCCAGATATAGGTACATATTTGTAACTTTAAAATCCGTGAACAGCTAGTGTCTATCCCTTAAGTGAGCCTACAATACATGAGGGCATAGTTTTCAGACTCAGACTCATAATCGACTCGGTCGAGGGACCAGGTCACTAGTCAAACTGGTTGAACCGGATTTACACAAAATAATATATAAAAATTTAAATAAAATACAATAAAATGATAACTAATTAATAATTTGACACTCTTTAATGGGTTCATATAAAAAAAATATAAATAAATAACATAAATTTTAAAATATCATTTACATTTCACAATCACGAATCACAATTGACAAGTTCAAAATATAATTGCACAAGCAAACTCACAAAGTTTTACATCATAACTCACAACTCATGACAATACAAAGTTATTGTTTTTTTTGTAAGTCAAATTAGATTTTTTTTTAAGGTTTTAAAAAAAGTCATCATTTTGCAAAAACAAAGCAAAAAAATAAAAAAAGCAACAAAAAAAACTTGACCTGGTCCGACCCGGTTCAACTGGCTAAGTCACCAGTTTTGATACAAACCCGGTCAAGTCAAACCGAATTGCACCGGTTTTGATGTAGGACCGATCCAAATACTGACTCGGAGCAGTTTCATGACTAGTTCACCAGTTTTTAATATTATGCATGAGGGGATTGGCAACTACATCTGGCAATAAATGCTTTCAAAAATCCAAAAAAAAAAATCTAACTAATCTGAAAACAAGGTCCACACCTAACTCTACCAATCATCGATAAGAAGAAGAAAAAAAAGCCAACTTATTGTTATAGCAAAAATGACTCATCAAAACAAAACATTGCTTATAATAATGCTACCATGACAAAGCGTGTTATATGATATATATGTCATTTGAAATAAAATAGAGTTTAAAATGACTTATTTTAGTGATTGAAATTTACAAAATAAGTAGTTTTAATCTCTATTATAAGTCATAAAATAATTTATTTCGTACAATTTTAGACATTTAAACTATTGTAGTATGTTCTAAATAGCTTCATTTAGCTTGGTTCTAACGTTTTAATAGCATGTTATTATTATACTGTGCTATATATACAAGTCCACCAACGAAAAATTAATATAAGGACTAATATGTCCATCATTTTCAATCTTGAAGGATTACGAGATTAATTTCTTTTGTTGAAGGATGAAATAGTCTGACATGAAAATTTTGAAGGACCAAGGTATTCACTCAAGATGTTATTCTAAAATATCTTCTGTAGACCCTCATAATCAATACATTTACTGTCAATTTTTTTGGATCATTACAATTCAATTTATGGAAAATACTACTTTTATTTTAATGAGTTTTATTGAAAACACTGTAATTGCTTTCGTTTAACACATGCGATGAATGGTTTTGTCACCGTGAAATTTTAGTCTCACTAACTCGACGGTGAAATTTGATTGAGTTATGCATATCCTGATTACATAAAGAAAGTTTGAATAAAAGCACTGATTTTCTGGCAGGGAGGTGAATGAGGAATACAGAGAGTATATACGTGGAGTTGTAGTAAATGAAGCAGCGTTACTATACTAAATGAATAGACATTTCAGTTCGCACTATGCAAATTAGTTTTGCTGCTTGTTTGATAAGATTTTTAGCAAATCTTTGGATTTCTGCTTTGTCTGAAAACTAATAAGGATGACAGCCAGTGTTTTTGCCCTATTTTATTATGAGTAATGTTATTTAAAAATCTTTTAGTAGCACAGATATCTTGACATATTGCAGTGTGAAATGAATTGATGAGCTTTATACCTACATATAGGTACATATTTGTAACTTTAAAATTCGTGAACAGCTAGTGTTTATCCCTTAAATGAGCTTACAATACATGAGGGGATTAGCAACTGCATCTAGCAATAGATACTTTGGAAAATCCAAAAAAAAAAAAATCTAACTCATTTGAAAATGACATCCATACCTAGCTTTACCAATCATTGTTAAGAAGAAAAAAAAACCAACTAATTGTTATAAAAAAAATGACTCATCAAAACAAAACATTCCTTATAATAATGTTGCCACGACAAAGAGTGTGACTACACTATCTCCAAGCATCAAACTGAAGAAATCAATTATAAAGAAAATTCAAAAATTGACAAAGAAAATTCAAAAACTAGGTTTATTTGCTAGAGAACAACAAAAGATTAAAGTAATCAAGAAGATAAAAGAAGCTAGGAAAAAAAGATCAAGCTAAAAGATACAAAAGGATGGAAGTCAGAGCTATCGAAGATCGTCAAGGAAGACAAAGAACCATAAAGAAGATCAAATAAGCAGGAATTCAAGATTCTGATTGTTGGCACCAAATTTTTACCAAGTGTGGAAAATGTCAAATTGGCATTTGACCTTGAATGGCCTAAAGGTTAGTCAGGAGTTTGGCATGTTAGAATTGATAAAACTGTACAAAGTAGACAAAATTTTAGGTTTGACATTCAATATGTCGAAACATGTGGAAAGTTAGAATGAAACCTAAACAGATGGTAATGACAAAGTTTCATGCTGAAAGTTCGACAAGTCGAAGTGAGATTCGTCAATCAAAGTTAGAGTTCGACAGGTCAAAGTTTGAGTTTGTCATTCAGGACTTAAAAAATTTAAAGATCTTACGAAGATTGTCACAGTCGCGTCAAACTCAAGTTTCTCCAGCCAGGGCTATTCAGAACCAATAGGTTAAGAACATCCATCATGATGACAAGGCTTCATCTTTAAGGAAGAAGAGAAGGCCTAGAAGAAAGCATAACCAAAGGTGACAAATGAATTCGAACCCTTATGTATAGAAGAGAATTAACAAAATGAAAGGTGATAGTCAAGCCAGTTCTTAAGTGAGGAAGCACGAGTCTCCTAATTAATGGAAAAGGTTTTGTTCCTCTGAAAGATATCATGCAAATCCAAAAGAACAGTTGTCAAATCCTGAGGGCCAAGTGTCCAAAGTTACAAATAAGTGCTTGGCATAAGAAGCGCCAATAGTCATTCAGAAATTGGTCAAAATGACAAGATGGTACTAGAATATCACCTACTATAAAGGACTAATCAATATAACAGAGTGGTGCCAGAGTACCATCCATTGGTTGAGGATGATATGTTGATGAACAACTTCGAAATGGGCTTTGATGATGATCTCCATACCATTTTCAACACAAGCTAGTAGGTGTAGTCTCTATCTTGCTTGCAAATTATACTATCAAAGGAGTCAGAACAATACCTTCGACGTTGCACCAGAAGCTCATACTCTGGAATCAGGAAGGAAACATTGAAAAAGTGGGAGCTTATGACAGCTTTTGCTATGTCGAAGACTTCGTGTCGCTTAAGCCTGGCAAACCTTTCAAACTTTATATCGCTGCATCCCAAGCAACCATTGGAAGTATGTTAGCACAGGAAGATGACAATGGCAATGAGCAAGTCATATATTATCTTAGTAAAGTATTGATAGATGTCGAGTCTAGATACAGTTCTTCGGAAAAATTATGTTTGTCATTGTTCTTTGCTTGCACCAAACTCAAGTATTATTTGATTTCAAGAGAGGTCCATGTAATTTCAAAAGCTAATGTAGTAAAATACATGTTGTCCTATCACATTTTGCATGGTTGAATTAGTAAATAGATGCTTGCTTTGAATGAGTTTTCAATTAAATATGCACCGGCTAAAGCCGTTAAAGGAAAAATATTTGTTGATTTCCTCATTGACCATCCTTGTGATAAGTTATATGAGACAATGGTAAATTATGTGGGCATAACTCCTTGTAAGCTATACTTCGAGGATTCAAAACATTGTCAAGGTACTAGGGCAAGGATAATGTTGGTCTCTCTAGATCACATCTTTGCTAAGTTCATGTTTGAACTCAAGTTCCCATGTTCAAATAAGGAAGTCGAATATGAACCCTTGATTATTGGGCTCGACATGTTATTAGCTAAAGGAGTGAAAAATGTTGAAGTCATTAGTAACTCGCGGTCAGTCACAAAATAATTGTCGAGAGAATTTAGATATGTTAGTGAAAATGTGTTCAAGTACTTTGCGATAGCAGCAAGGTTGCTATATGAATTCGACACTATCACACTTCAACATGTATCTCGAGACTAGAATTCAGAGGTAGATGAACTTGCTTAGGTATCCATAGTCAACGATCTTATTCTATACCTTGAAGCTATTTGAGCAAGCTCATTTGCTTTTGGATTCAAGTCTCGAGGTACATGTTGAAGTATGACAGTGTCAAATTCATATAGCAACCTCACAGCTGTTGTAAAGTACTTGAATAAATTTTCACTAATACATTTAAATTTTCTCGACAACTATTTTATGACTAACTATGAATCACCAATGACTTCGAAATTTCTCACTCCCTTAGCCAATAACATTTCAAGCCTAATAAGCAAGGCTTCATATTCGACCTCATTATTTGAACATGGGAACTTAAGCTCAAATATGAACTTAGTGGGAATATGATCTGGAGAGATCAACATTACCCGTGTCCCAGCACCCTAACAATGTTTTGAACCATTGAAGTATAGCTTCCAAGGGGTTATGCCCACATAATTCACCATTGATTCGTCTAATTCATCACAGGGATGGTCAATCAGAAAATCAGCTAATATTTGTCCTTTGACAACTTTGGTTGGTACATATTTAATTGTGAACTCAATCAAAGCAAGCATCCATTTACCAATTCGACCATGCAAAATGAGATAGGACAACATATATTTTATTACATTAGCTTTTGAAATTGCATGGACCTCTCTTGACATCAAATAACACTTGAGTTTAGTGCAAGCAAAGTACAATGACAAACTTAATTTTTCTAAAGGATTGTATCTAGACTCGACATTTGTTAATACTCTACTAAGACAATATACAACTTGCTCATTGTCATTGTCATCTTCTTGTGCTAACATACTTCCAATGGTTTCTTGGGCTTAGGTGACGTCATCACAGGGGTGTTTGTCAGACATTGCCTGATGATGTTGAAAGCCTTTTGATGGTCACTTGTCTAGACAAAGTCCTCTTCTTTCTTGAGTTTAACCAATGGAGCAAATATTCTTGTTTTACCAGATAAATTAGCAATGAAGTGTCGCATGAAGTTCACTTTCCCTAGAAAAGATTGCAACTACTTATTATTCCTTGGGGGCCAAGCTTCCATGGTTGCCTTGGCTTTGTTTTGGTCGATGGCAATTCCTTTCTTTTGGACTAGGAAGCCCAGAAAGTTTCCTGCAGTTAAACCAAAAGCACATTTCAAAGGGTTCATTTTTAAGCCATTCTTTCTCATTTTGTCAAAGGCTTTTCTTAAATGCTCGAGATGTGTTCTTTGTTTGTAAACTTGACAACCACATCATCTATATAAACCTCCATGAAATTGCCAATAAATTCATGAAAGATGGTATTCATGGCTCTTTGATATGTCGCTCCAGCATTTTTAAGTCCAAAAGGCATGACTACCCAATCATAAGTGCCAAGGGTACTAGGACACCTAAATGCTGTCTTCAACACATCCTTTCCAGCAATAAAAATTTGAATATAGCTAGAATAAACATCCATAAAACTAATTATTTCGTTGCCAACTACAGCTTCAACCAACATGTCCGCTACAGGCATATGATATTCATCCTTTGGGGTTGCATTATTTAGATCTCGAAAATATATGCACACCCTTAATTTACTATTCTTTTTTATAATAGGGACAATATTAGAGACTTAATCGATATACCTGGCTGTTCGAATGAACTTTGCTTTGAGCAACCTCTCGATTTCTTCTTTGATCTTGGTTATTACTTCTGGTGCAAATCATCAAGGTGCTTGTTTGATAGGTCGACTATTGGGCTTCAAGGGTAGTCTATGCTCGACCAGTCAATGGCTGAGTCTAGGCATTTCGTCATATTCCCATGCAAACCAGTCCCTGTACTCTTTAAGCAGTTTGAGCAACTCTTCCTTGAAATCCTTTGGCAGTAATTGGCTTATATAGGTTGGCCTTGTTTCACCATCCTCGCCTAAATTGATTACTTCGAGAGGGTCTTGCACTTCACAATTTTTATTTTTACTTCTAAGATTGTTAGATAAAATAGAACTATTCTCAAATCCTAAAGGTTCAGAATCATAAATACAGTGCATTAATGCACCATTAGTAGTGCATATAAATTGTTTGACCATGTAGGCCAACAAATCCATAAATTAATCTAGATCTGGGACCGATCCTAGGCATCAGCTTCAAACCTTCATTACCAACGACACATTTGTCAATTTTCTTTGGACCGAATTCACCTTCGACTTTTGGGGGCTTGAACTTTTTGTTGTAAATCTTGAAGTCTACATGAAGTTGTTCGACATAGCAAAAGCTGTCATCAGCTCCTACCTCTTCAATGCTTCCTTCCTGATTCCAGAGTATGACCTTTCTGGTGCAGCATCGAAGGTACTACTTCGACTCCATGGATCCAGTCATGTCCAAGTAAAACATTATAGCTTGCCCTTTATAGGACCACAACAAACATAATCTTTCGACTAACACTTCCAACCTTGACATTCAAAACCACTACACCTTTGGCAGCAGACAATCTGCCATTATAGTCAATCACAGTGACATTGGTCTTCACCAAGTCTTTGACACTCTTACCAAACTTTGTCAGCATATCTTCTGGCATTAGACTAATGGCTGCTTCACCATTGATCAGTAGCCCACTGACTAACTTTCCTTCAATTATTGCTTTAATGTGTAGTGGTCATAGTGAGCCTTAGTCACTTCATCAGGCCTTTCAAAGGTCCCATCACTGCAAAAATTCTCACAGACAAAGAGATATTCGTCTCCTACAATAACATCCTCACAATCATCCTCTATCTTGGCATATGCTCTTTCGAAAGCATATTCAGTCGCCAAGACAAACACCACCCCAACCAAATTTGTATTAAAAATAGTATAGAGATCATCATCGAAACCTATCTCAAAGTTGTTTATCAATAGATCATCCTTAGTCAATGGATGGTACTCTGGTACTACTCTGTCATTTTGATCAACCTTTGATAGTGGGTGATATTCTGGTACCATCTTGTCATTCTGACTAGTTTCTGAGTGTGCTGTTGGCACCTCTTTTGCCAAGCACTTATCTATGACTTTGGACACTTGGCCCTCAGGGTCTGGCAACCTGGTCTTTTGGACTTGCACAACACCTCTCAGAGGAACAAAACCTTTGCCATTAGGAGACCTAGGCTTGCTCATTTGAGAACTAGCTCGACTATTACCTTTCTTTTTGTCAACTCTCTTCCAGACTTAAGGGTTCGAATTCATTCGTCGCCCTTCGTTATGCCTTCTTATTGGCATTCTCTTCTTTTTTGAAGATGAAGCCTCATCAGCATGGTGGACATTCTTCACCCATTGATTCTGAGCAACCTTGGCTAGAAGAACTCGAGTTTGACTCGACATGCTGCTGGGCTTGCCATCTACTATCACGGCAGTCTTCATCTTCTAATTGACTTATCCTGTTCCAAGTTTAAGAAACTTATGATCAAAAGGGCTTGCCATCTACTATCACGACAATCTTCATCTTCTGATTGACTTATCCTGTTCCAAGTTTAAGAAACTTATGATCAAAAGGACCAAAATCAAATTTCAACTTATTTACCACTTTTCTTTTCAGTTCTAGGTTTTCCTTCTCTATTTTAGCAATTAAATTTCCAATCTGTTGCTTCTCATACGTCACAGTTGCAATTCGATCAAAAACAACATTGCATCTTGGATAAACAGAAACGTCTCAATCACTATTCTTCTGCTTGATCATGAATGTCAAAAGGTCTTCCCATGCCTTTGGATATATTATTTGGTTAACAGCTTCGAAGAAATCGAGCTCATAGTCGTGTCGAAACTTCTTTTCAGCTTCATGGTTCGATATTCCCAACCCAGCGACATTAATATCTATAAAGGCCAGTTCAACAAAGCTTGAATTAACTTAAAAAGGGTTAGTGTCCACTTTTGTGGGCTTTTCTTTCCCTTCAAATGTCAAACATCCTTTGTTGATTACTTTTAGGATTAAGTCCCTGAAATGAACACAAACTATTAGTAGCATGTCCAACTGATTGATGAAACTTACAAAATTTTTATCCCTTCAATTCTAATATTATAGGAATTTTCTTCCCTTTTAGAAGAATAATTTGATTGTCTTTTAAAAGTACATCAAATTTTTGATCTGCCTTAGTAATGTCAAAAGAATAAATTTTTGACGATGGCATTTTTTCTTTATTTCTAGTAGGCCTTTGGGACTGACAAACATACGTTGGTCACGATTTCAATTTGGCCATGTTAACTTTGTCACCACTACCTTTGATCTCATCATCAAACTAGTCAACTTCGACATAATCCACTTTTTCATGTAATACGTCTAAAATATTAATATTATAGATATATTAGGCCATAATTTTCTCTATAAATGACACATAAAAAACTTTTCATGTAATACATCTAAAATATTAATATTATAGATATATTATAAATAGATTATAGATTATAAATTAACAAAAAAAAATCCTAATTTATATAGTTTTTTAACATTACATATGGGTTGTAGTATTAGTTCATTATCAACTTAGAAAATATATTATAATAGATATTTATATAATTATATAATAGTTACAGTCGACATGGTCAATAAAATTATTGTTAATTATAATAGTCTTTTTTTTATGGTAACATAATTATAATAGTTTTTTTATCATTAATTAATATTATAATAATTATATATATATATATATAATTTTAACGATATAATGATAAGTTCAATTATCATTTTATTTGTATTATTTGTTACTATTTTCATGTTAAATAATTTTGAATGAGATATTTTGTAGAGTATTTTTATTATATTAATGAAAAAGAATTATGAAGGTGTGATTGGAAAAATTAATCAATAATTAGAAGATAAATTAAATTAAAAAATTTATTTTATTTATTAAGATTATGAAAATAATGGGTCATAATTTTTTTTTTATAAATAACACATAAAAACTTTTCATGTAATAAATTTTAAATATTAATTCTAAATTATAAATTATAGATTTGCCTCTATGCCCTTAATACCCTCCGCCTCTGTTACACTTGGTCGACTCGACCATTGACTTTAAAAACTGTGATATCATCTAGATGGCTAGTTATGCAATGGGGAGAAATAAGTTTAGATCCAGGTAGTCATTAATTCTAGTCCATTAAAATAATGATCAAATGGTTGTGATCTATTGAACTATTTTAAATAATAAAATATTTATTTATATCTTAATATTTATAAATATTACTTTTTAAAGAATTTGTTCCTTTTATCCTTCTTCGGTTTTTCCTCCCGGCAAATCCCACCATCGCTCCTTCATTTTCTTCTTTCACCCAAGATACTAATCCCACTATCATCATCATCGTCAACCACAACCTAGCCAAGAATCATCATCACAGTCCCAAAAGTTAGTCACAAAAATCCATCATCATCACAACCCAAAAAAAAAAAGCCATAAAAATCCATCCTCAAAATCCAGTTAATCACAAACAGCAGCATAAAGTACAGGAGAGGTAAAATAAATAAATAAATAAAGCGAAGGGGGAAAGGGGGCTAAGTTCTTCCATATGCAAATCCAAATGTTACAAAACTCTATCGTATCCCGTTGGTACCATTTTTCTCCTAATCTATCCTTCACATTGAAAAATAATTAAAAAATCGTCGAAAATCTTCAATCGAAAATGGAAATTGATTGCTGGAAAAGAAAAAATTGAAAGTTCTGGTTTCGTATCAGGTGAATGAGTATAGCGATGTGATTGTCGAAGGTGAGAGATTGATGATTGAAATTGACTTTTCGATTGGAGTTTGAGATTGCTCGATCGAAGGGAACGTACTGAAATCAGAAAAATTAATACTCGATCGTGATTCCCGTAGATAGGCTTCTGGAATGTATCTTATGGCCTCTTCATCTGCTGCAAGATTAGCACCCCTCAAGATCAAAGGTTAATATTGCACCAGCAAAGATATACCTCTTTTTGGTTAAAAGGGCTGAAAAAAAGAGATGCATGTGTCGTTATCGTGGGGTGTGTGTGGGGGCGGCGCGGGGTGTGGGGGGATACACCATGTGGGGATTTTATTTTTTTTATGGATTTTAAGTGGATCATTAACAATAATATGGGTCTATGGCTTAAATTACATCCATATGGAATTGTAAATCTCGCAACAAGCGTGATTAGTGTGAGCCCCCAAGCTAAGGTAAGCACCTGCACCAGTTCATGGCAGTCTGATAGAAAAATAGAGGAACTGGCGAATGGCGAGATTTCAATTTCATGTATAGTGTGACTTTGGTTTCATGTACAGGGTCCCTAACCTACGCCACTGTCGTGAATGGCAATGCTAAATGTGCTAGCGTGGTCCATCCGTCCTTGAGTGAAGGAGACAATAGGCCTAGGGGCACATGCAAACAAACTAGCATGGACCATAGCGAGTACACTTAGCATAAAATATTAATATTATTAGCTCTGACTTATATATTTTATAATTCACTTCTTTAAAAATATTGTACTTAACAATTTTTTTTGTTGCTGAATTACATTTCAACACATAATTCACCATCACCAACAAGGGACATCTACGAAATACAATTTGAAATAAAGAAATCAACAAATTAAAAAGCACATAAGTAAAATAGAGGAAAAATAAAATAATAAGAGCAAAACAATTAACATAAATAGTATGACAATTAAAAGTTAGTCATTTGTATTTTAAAAAATAAATTAAAAATTATGTATTGGACCAATCTTAATTATTTATTGTCACTGCTCTTTTACTATTTTTATTTGTGATGTTACCAAATATCTTTAATTAAAAGCTTATTTTGTATTTGTAATATATTACTACTATGATATTTTAAATTTATATTTATAATTTTACTAATTAATGGTAAATATAAAAATTAACTATGATTAAATATTTAGCATAATGCAAAAAATTCATAATATAAATATAATGTTTAACTTAAATTAAAAAGTATAATGATAAAATTCATTTTACCTGTAAATTTAATCAAATAAAATGAAAATAATTGAGGTGCATAAAAGCTACGAGTTCGTGTTGGACTAGAAGTTATTTGAAATTTACAGGTTATTTAAAATTTGATTATTGTTATTACGTTGATGTTATCAGTATGTGAGCAATGAGATATAATTAAAATATAACTCATGTTTGTTATAAAAGGAAGAGGAGAACAAAGATAGAGAAACAACAAAAATTAACAGACATAGTATTGGACAGTTTTTATGTTAAAGATAATTGTTAAGATGAACCAATATTGGTCAATTCGGATTAATATTTAAGGACACATATATATTACCTCCTCCTTTTCTTTCCCTTTCAAACAAAAAACAATGATTAAAGTTTTTCTATTTGGAATTGTGTTAGGACTAATTCCTATTACTTTGACTGGATTATTCATAATTGCATACTTACAATAGCGACGTGGTGACCAGTTAAACCTTTGACTATATAGAGAATCAAAAAATTTCCAATTCAATTGAAATTTTCAAATCAAATAAGTTGTATTTTACTCAAACCGATAAAAAAAACTGAGATTATACTTAAAGTCGCTAGTAGAAAATCAAAATAATTATTTACAGTGGATATAAAGAAGCTAAATGAAATAAGTTCTTTTTTTATATATGTTTACAAAGCACTTCCCTACGTTTCTATTTTTGAGAGAAAAAAGAATCAAATGAGAGAATAAGCAAAAATACCACTTGATAAATACAATTGAAAATTTTTGATTTATCAATCAATCATTACACACAAATAAAAATATAGTGACATAGGTAAGAAATAAATTTATCACCTGTGACATCTACTCATCCGGTAATTCACAAAATAATAAGATTTTTGAGCAACTCATGGATTGAGTAAACTAATCCAATAAAGATTTTTATTTTTATTTTTTATATTCTATTTATTTATTTTATAAAATATTTCTATTTCTTGTTTATATTCTAAACTATTTATAATTGAAATAGGAAATATTTTAAATAATTAGAAATATAAAATTTAAATAATAATAATGTCAAATAATAATAAAATAATGAAAATAATAATAAATATTAATAAAAAATAAAAAATAATTATTCATAAGAGTAATATTGTAATCTTATAATTGGTTAAAGTAAAAATATTAAATAAAAATTCATTAATTAACCCATAATTTAAAATTGCTGCATAGAAAACTTCTAGATTTTAATTTTGATACTGTGCAAATATATACATTTATATCCAACTATAATGCCAATATATGATTAAATGTTTGTGAAGCATTAAGCATTATATAAAATTTAATTCTGTCCACTTCTATATTCATGTTAGTTCTGATCTTTGTTTGGGCACCAAATACATATGCGAGCTGGAGGTGGGCATATTAGCAATAGAGCTGTGTTGGCTTCTCTTTGTAAAACCTTCGTGACATTAACATATTTTAATTATATATGTATCTTTTTCCTTGGCCAGCTTCAAATTGTTTTTTTTTTTTTGGGTCTAATTTGAATTATTTTATTTTGTTTTGTTACGTTTAGTTATACACTCTTATATAATCCTCAACACATAAAGTTCATATTATGTGGGGGGATTGCATTTATGCTTCTGGTTATAATTTCTTTTGATGAGAAAGGGAAATTAGTTTTTAGTTATGAACTTTTTGGCAATAATGTTAACATTTTGAGTATGAGGAGCTATGGGTTTTGTTTTAGATATAACAAAAATTGGTCCCCTAAGTTTGCCTTTTATGATGTCATAGTTGTAGTTACATGGTTGTAGTGTGAAAAATTAAGTATGTGATAATCTCATGGCACAATTGCTTCTATATGAATTAGGGATCAATATGTCTAGTAATAAAATTCTCATTAGCATTATTAATGTTTTCTGTCAAGGGACTACTAAGTTTTCGATTTTTAATATTGTTAGGAATTAAATTGACACTTTATAATTATCAAAGATTAATTTCTCTAATGTTGAAATGATCAGAGACCAACCTTAAAATTTACTATAAAATCTCGCAACATCTAATATTTCATTTCATTTTTTTAATATTTTTTTTATTAAATCTCTCCAAAGGCGAGTTTTCCTTTCCCAAAATTCTTTTCAAAAATCTCGCCAGAGCCGAGTTTTGGTTTTCAAATTATTAAATTTTTTTTCAAAAAAATCTCACCTTGTGCAAGATTTACAATAGATTATTATCATATTTCGTTTTAAAAATAACGTCTTATGTAAGATTTCTCCGCTCTATATACCTGTAATTTTCACCCAAATTCCATTCCTTCGTATTTCATACACTTAAACCCAACATCAAAATAACTGACCCACACCATGTTGTGTATTATAAATTTTTTATTATACTTTTGCCTTTTGTTTGGAAAAAAATTGACAACTTCCGTATCTGTATATTTTTTCACAATAAAAATATAAACATAGTATAAAAATAGTATATGAATATAAACTTTAATTTACGTAATAGGCCAATAAAAAAATTTTATTTATATGATTTCAATTTAAAACTTCGATTTTAAGAAAGGCTATGTAACTCAATGCTATAAAATTCAAATAAGAAACCAAACTGATAAAATATTCTATTTACGACATAATTGTTTAAAATTAAACATATTTAAATAAAAATATAATTGATTTCAGCCAAATTGGTTCAGCAGTCATATAATTCAATTCGATTTTCAAGTTGGTTATATAACACAAAATAATATAGACCATTATTTTATCAAAAAAAATGTAACTCATTATTTTAACACAAAATAATGTAAATCATTGATAGTGTAAATTTATTTTATACTATTATTTAATTATATGTGATTATATTAATAAAAATAGTTAAGTCTCTACTTACTACTTGAAATATCAAATAAATAGAATAATTTAATTGGATAATAATATAAAATATTTTTATATTATCCGTTTATATAAATTAAAAGGGAAATACGTGTCATCTTTACACCTTCATGGAAAAAAAGGCGTTTCTAACGGAGAAAAACGCTCCACGTATATTAGTTACAACAACACGTTGCATTGATTGCATCAATTTCATCGAAATAGTTAGCAAATTTAAATTTCGAGTTCCATTTCCCCACACATCCATTAATTCCTCTTCTGGTACGTACTCGTGCAAGGTAGAGGCATCCCCTCTATACAGACCCTACCTAGCAACTGCAACATGGAGCTGCTAAGGGCTCAAACTTTGGCTTCCCAGTCCAAAGATGCTTCCATCCCTGCCATGTTTGTTCGGCCGGAGACTGAACAACCAGGCATCACCACCGTTCAACGGGTGCAACTCGAAGTGCCCATCATTGATTTCGGCAACCCTGACGAAGGCAAAGTCCTGAGTGAGATTGCGGAGGCATTTAGGGACTGCGGCATTTTCCAAATTGTGAACCATGAGATACCAAGCCATGTCATAAGCAAATTGCAGGGTGTTAGGAAAGAGTTCTTTGAGCTACCACAAGAGGAGAAGGAGGTGTATGCCAAGCCTCCTGGGTCCGGTTATTGGCAAGGTTATCGGGCAGAACGTCAGAAAGATGGGAATGGAAAGAAGGGTTGGGTGGATCATTTGTATCACATCATATGGCCTCCTTCCTCCATTAACTATCGTTTCTGGCCAAAGAACCCTGCTTCTTACAGGTTAGTTCCGAGTTCCAAGAACATTAATGTTATTTGACTCGCCTTAATTACTTCCCCCTTCGGCATGCATACACGTAATGCAACTTTCTCGTGAGCATTGCCATTTTTTTTATTGAAACACAGTGTTTTAAATTGCGGTTGCAGTTGTGGATGTAGTCGCCGTTGCGATTGTAGTGATTGCGGATGATGTGGTCGTCGCAATGCGCATTGTGACTGATTCGGTGTGAAATTTTTGTGCGTCTGCAACTTGAAAAAAGAACCCGTTGCGACCTTGATGCAACCTGTTGCGGCCTGATGTGATCCCGTTGCGATTACGTTGCAGTCAACTTGTGTAAAAATGAATCACACCCCAATTACGGTATGATGTGGTTGCGCTGCGGATCACAACCGCAATATTGTGGCCACATCACGTGATGCGGTCCGCAATTTGAAACCCTGTTGAAGCATATGATGTGTATTCATTAATTACCTTCACTTTCATTTGTTTATAGTCCTTTGCTACCACTATAACTAGTAATGTTTTATAGTCAGAATGAATGATTTTAAAACATTTTTTGTATGAATAATAAGTTATAATTTTTAAAAATAATACAATTCTAATGTCTGCTCTCTTAAATGAACCTACAGTATGTGAAAGGATTAGTCACTGTATTTAGTGGTGGATACCTGGAAAGCTGAAAAAGCACAATTAATGCTAATGAAATTTAATTACTAATAGAGATATTTGCAGTGTGGTTTGAATTAGTTTTAAAGACAAAAAAAAACTAATCCAAATTATATAGCTTGTTGTGGTTTTAATAAGTTATAATTTTTAAAAATAATACAATTCCAATTTATACTCTCTTAGATAAGTCTAGAAAGGATTACTCACTGCATTTGGTAGTAGATACCTAAAAACACGAAAAGCACAATTAATTCTAATGAAATTTAATTACTAATAGAGATGTTTGCATTGTGGTTTGAATTAGTTTTAAAGACAAAAAAAAATAATAATCCAAATAATATAGCTTGTTGTGATTTTGATTGGATAAGTACAATTTAAATTTTGAATATAATTCAATTTGATCTAATTTTTATCGATTTGGATGGGATTGATTTGATCAATTGTTCATTGAATAAAATTTGAATTTTGGAATATTATAAATATAAGTAATTTGAATTTAAGTTAATAAAATAAATAAATTAACATAACCCATTTAATATTTATAAAATATTGATTTTAAAAATTTAGATCCAAAATTCAGTACATTCCAAGTGATATGTAAAACATAAAATTCAATTAAATCGAAAATTTTGCGATTTTAATTTGTTTTGAATTTAGATTAGATTGGTTATGTGATATTGATTGCATTGAGTTGGATTAGAATACCTCAATCATTAATCATGACCGAACAAGCATACTCGGACAGGTTTGGATCCAGGGAAAGCCCATTAGTGTCATAAACTCTCAAAGTCCAAAACTTTTAAAGATTTCCCCTGGTTTTTTCTTTTATGAAAATTTGAAGTATCCGCTGATGAGTGTCCAGGTATGTTGTACATGTCAAGAAATCCACTATGTCAAATGTCATCTCATTTTTTGACGGAAAGCCCGCTTCGACAAATCAATCTTACAAGCGTAGAACAAGGTTGAAAACATATGGAGATCAAAAAGAAAAAAAAATGGTTCATTCTGTTTCATTTAATGTTCCATTTAATAATTAATACATTAGCTATTATATTAAGAATGTAGGAATAATAATAAAAGATAATAATAACTCATAAATTTAATATATCAATTAATAAAACAATTTTTCTTTTTTTCCCTTCTCTCAAATACCTAAGAATTTTTTGAAAGATCAACTGATGGAAAGCAGTGCTGATGCTCCTAACCAATCAAAGGGAGGAAAGGAAAACAAGAAGGGAGAAAAGAATAAACGGCTTGAAAATAGGAGTAAATGACCAATTATCTCATTCTTGCAACAATATGAAATTCTTTCTCTGTTCTACTCCATATCCGATCCCTCCAATCAATTTAGATGGGTAGTTAAAAAAAAAATTTATTGGATAAAAAATCATAACTGATATCATTAGTATATACGTATCAAAATTTTATTAAAAGGTTAGGGAGAGAGCAAAAAATAGACAAAAGATTTGGTTTTCTTTTATGTAAGGCCAGCATTGTCCACAAGATTGATATGAAAAATTTAGATGAGAGAAAAGTTGTGTTTCATACTATTTATTTATTAAATATTTTTTAATTGATTTTTATAAATAATATCTTTTAGAAAAATAAAAGCTGCTTTATGTTTGTATATAAAAAATATTAAAACATATTTACTTAAAATCAAATATACTTTTTATGTTATAAAGTTTTTTTTAGAAGACATAAATTATAAAAAATTATTTTTTCCCATATATAATTCTACTTTTACTTAAAAGCTTTACCCAAACATTCTAAAAAACACAAAATTTTTAAAAAAGATATTTTTTTAATCAAAATAATGATACGAGTACACAATTTGCATCTTATAAAAACCCTTTTGTAAGATCAAAAAATATTTATAAATAAATAAATATATTTTAATATTCTATCAAAATATAAATTAATATTAGGTATAAATATAAAATAGTTTTTATTTTTACAAAAGATATTCTATTGCGAAGATTATTCGAATCATCTTTAAGTCATTGAGCACTTTAATCTCTACTAAAAGATTATTATTACTTGGAAAAAAATTGATAGTACCTCTAGAGATTGTCATAAATTTTCGTTTCTTTGTTTCTATGAAACTACTGTGTCAAACTATATTTTTTTCGAGGATGAATTTCTAAATTTGTATAATGAGTTGGATTAATTGATTTAACTTATTTTAATTAGTCGAAAACAGTATTTGGGATAGAGTAGTATCTTAATTAATAAACTTCAGGAGTAATATATGCTATTTACCCTATATGTTTTTTTCAGTTAAGCCCGTTAAATTTCTCTATCTTGTTCCCTCGTATCATAAATAGTCCTTGATTTATCTTTATGTCACTCGCATGTAATAACAGAGATTGCTAATGTTGTTATATCAATGTGCACGTCATCATTTTGTGTTACCTCCAGCATTTCATGTTAAGAGACCAGATTTTAAAAGTCAACGTGTTTCGATACTTTTTCAAAGTAGTTGGTTAAGAGAAGAGTGATGTGTATTGCTAATGTTTCTCAGAGAAGTTTTTCAATCATCGAGCAGGGAAAGTAACTCATATAATTTCTTAACAAAATTTTACAAAATTATTTAGTTTCTTAAAAATTAAAATTAAACTCGTGATTTATTAAAATTTTAATAATAAGACATATTAGTCCCTTTATATGTATTTAATTCTTTAAAAATTAATAGAATTACACATTGACATGTTAACATGATATTAAATAATATATATGTTATTTGAAGTGAAATAAAGTTTAAAATGACTCATTTTAGTAGTTGAAGTTTATAAAATAAGTAATTCAAATATCTATTATAAGTCATAAAGTGATTCATTTTGTATAATTTTAGACATTAAAATGGATGTAATATGTTTCAAAATAGCTTTATTTAGCTTGCTTCTAATGTTTTAATAGTACATCATTATTGTACTCTGTCATTTATATAAATCCACTAACAAAAAATTAATAGAGGGGTTAATGTGTCCATCATTTTCAATTTTTAGGGACCACGAGATTAATTTCTTTTCTTGAAGGATGAAATAGTCCGACAAAAAAATATTGAGGGACGTTCTGCAAACCTTAATTATCAATACATTTGCTGTCAATTTTTCCAGATCATTACAATTCAATTTATGGAAAATACTACTTTTATTTTAATGAGTTTTATTGAAAATACTGTAATTGCTTCTGTTTAACACATGCGATGAATGGTTTTGTTGCCATGAAATTTTAGCCTCACTAACTTGAGGGTGAAACTCGATTGACTTATGCATATCCTGATTACACAAAGAAAATTTGAATATAAAGACTTGATTTTCTGGCAGGGAAGTGAATGAGGAATACAGAGAGTACATACGGGGAGTGGTGAACAAATTGTTCAAGGGTATGTCAATAGGGTTAGGGCTTGAAGAACATGAACTAAGGGAGGTTGCTGGTGGAGATGACATAATTTACCTTTTAAAGATCAACTACTACCCACCTTGTCCATGCCCTGATCTTGTCCTGGGTTGGCCACAACACACAGACTTGTCCTACATTACCGTTATGATGCCCAACGAGGTGCAAGGCTATCAAGCCTCTAGAGATGGCCGTTGGTATGATGTTAAATATGCACCTAATGCCTTGGTCGTTCACATTGGTGACCTAATGGAGGTATATACATCTTGCATTGTTGTTTGATTAAGAAATAGTTCCTTTCATTATTATTTTTAGTGACTTCCAACATTTTTTTCCTTGCATGATTACCATTGGAGATTAATTTTTTACACAAAAGCAATTGAGAAGTTGTATAATGCTATGTAGCGTGAAAATTTTCTGTGTGAATTAGTGTACCAAACATATCGACAGTTGATCGTATTTCGCTCTCTCACATGTTTTATTTTTTAGTGCTCGAAATTGAACAAATCGCCACTTGATTTACGTTCGCACTATCATGTATTGAGGTGCTCTAAAATGTTTTGATAAGCAAATACTCATGCGATTTTATTTTATGGTGACACAGATACTTAGTAATAGGAAGTATAAGGCCATCTTACACAGAACGACAGTGAACAAAGACGAGACCAGAATATCGTGGCCAGTGTTCACAGAGCCCCAACAAGAGCACATTGTTGGTCCTCACCCAATGCTGATTAACCAAGACAATCCACCAAAATACAAGACCAAGAAATACAAGGATTATGCCTACTGTAAGATCAATAAGATCCCTCAGTAAATGAAGCAGCGTTACTGTACTAAATTAATAAATATTTCACGTCGCATTGTAAAATCAATGAGATCCCTCAGCTTGTTTGATAAGATTTTTAGCAAATCTTTGGATGTTCCACTTTGTCTGAACACTAATAAGGATGACAGCCAGTGTTTCTGCCCTATTTTATTATGAGTAATGTTATATAAAAATCTTTTAGTAGCACATATATCTTGACATATTGCAATGTAAAATGAATTGATGAGCTTTATACCTTATATAGGTACACATTTGTAACTTTAAAATCCGTGAACAACTAGTGTCTATCCCTTAAATGAGCGTACAATACATGAGGGGATTAGCAATAGCATCTAGCAATAGATACTTTGAAAAATCCAAAAAAAAAAAACTAATTTGAAAATAAGGTCCATACCTTACTCTATCAATCATTGATAAGAAGGAAAAAAAATCAACTAATTGTTACAGCAAAAATGACCTATCAAAACAAAACATTCCTTATAATAATGTCGCCACGACAAAAGGTGTGACTACACTATCTCCAAGCATCAAATCGAAGAAATCAATTACAAAGAAAATTCAAAGTTTGGGTTTGTTTGCTAAAGAACAACAAAAGATTGAAGCAACCAAGAAGACAAAAGATAAGAAGCTAGGAAAAAAGGGTCAAGCTAAAGAGAACAAAAGGAATGTCTCAAAATTCAACAATATGGAAGTTAGAGTTAATCAAGATCGTTAAGGAAGACAAAGCACCATAAAGAAGATCAAATAAGTAGGAATTCAAGATTCTGATTGTTGGCACCAAATTTTTTACCAAGTATCAGAATGTCAAACTGGCATTCGACCTTGAACGGCCTAAAGGTTAGTCAGAAGTTTGGCATGTTAGAATTGAAAAACTGTACAAAGTTGACAAAATTTTAGGTTTTTCAGTCAATCTGTCGAAACATGTGGAAAGTTAGAACGAAATCTGAAGAGCTGGTAATGACAAAGTTTCATACTCAAAGTTCGACAAGTCAAAGTGGGAGTTCATCAATCAAAGTTGGAGTTCGACAAGTCGAAGTCTGAGTTTGTCATTCAGGACTTAGAAAATTTTAAAGATCTTAAGAAGATTGTCACAGTGATCAACAGAAGATAGATGTTAGTTGTGCAATGGTTAATAGCAATTTCCAGCAGTTACTGACAGAAGCCTTATAAAGATGCGATAAAGTGGTAACTGTCTGATGACAAAGGCACATGACAAAGAAAATAATTGTCAAAGACACGTGGGCGATATCAAAAGGCAGCCAAAAGACAAATTTCAAAATCTTAGAGTCCTAGGTTGTCTATAAATACCAGTTTTGTACAAATTATAAAATGTTAGAATTTTTACTAAAACACTCACTCTAAACGTCACCCTAATGACAACACAGAGCCCTAAGTTCACTGAATAATTGTTCTTAACCCATTTCCTTGCTTTCTTAGGACTAGTCTGTCTTTAATTTCTTTACAATTTCTCTACCCATTTACATTCTGCAAGTTCTTCTTCTCCTTTAATTTGTCAAACATAACATTCATATAAATCACATGGCACATCTCATGTCATTCCATCCTCATTCCATTAAAAATAATTTGATTCTCGATTCTTTTGGTGGAGAATCCAAGAGGAGTAGCTTTTTGCTCCCTGGATTAAGATCTTGAAAAACAAAGACTGTCATTCAAACTCTTAAGTTTGTCAATCAACGCCTACTTTATAGTGATTTGGCCTCCTGCACAAGGAATTATCAATTATTTGTTGTTGATATACAAGTGTCAAATTATGTAATAAACAAATTGGCACGCCTGGTGAGACCCACTTGTTGAAAAGAAACAAAAACATGTCAAACCAACACAAAACAAAGTGTATGCGCTTGCATAGTGGCACTATTGTGTCAAACATGTCAAGAGCATCATCTTCATCAGAGGATGGACAAAATAAGGGAGTAAATAATCCTCCTCACACTTTGGAGCTTGTCTTGACTCCTATTAGTCAGACAAACTATAATGTACCACAAACAAGTGCGAGTACAATTGTCACGATGACATGGCCTCCATATCGTTTTCCTCCAGATTATGTACCTCCAGGGTATATACCTCCTCCCACCAAACATGGAGAATCCACCAAACATAGGGAATCCATCAAATATTGGGAACAATGGTGTGTTTAACAGTGCGCATAATCTTCAGTTTTAGAGTTAGAGTATGCCCTTCGTGTCAAATGTGCCCCATTTTGGCACACATTTACCACAGTTTGGTTTTGTCAGCCCCCAATTGATAGGCCTTTTGTAGTTGGAGTAGGGAACTTGTCATTGACAAACCAACCATTACACGACGACCAAACACTAGTCCAATTTTCCTTGACGTGCCTTGAATTGGTAAGATAGAAACTCCTACATATACGATTGATTCAATGACCATTTTTCGACAATAAATTGATGAAAGTCATCACAACATTATCAATATGTTGACACAACAAATGGCGACAGTATTGACGCCTTTGATCGAAATAAACAACACAAGATTCGAGCAACTTGCTTAACAAATAGGGAGAGTGGCTTAAGCCATTACTTTGGATGACAATCCAAATGGCCCCTATGATGAAATCAATAACCCACCCTCGAACGAAAATGACAATGTCAACCCAACTGTCAGCCTAATCCATCGAGGACAAGATGCTAACAAAGAAATTCAAAGGGTTCGACAACAAAATGTAGGGGGCATTCTGCATGCCAAATTCACAATCTTCAGTAAAATCAAAACATCACACTCGCTATTGAAACTGTTTTGAACAGATTCGGCTTCAAAGTTGGCTTTGCCAACCAACATCTTTTTGTGTTTGCATTTCCATATTACATTCAATAGGCCAAAGTGCCTAGGGGTTGGAAGATTCCCAAGTCTTTGTCAAAATTCTTTGGTGAGAATGGGGAATCGACAGTCGAGCACATTGCTTGATACACAATCGAAATGGGGGAAATGACATCAAATGAACACTTAAAAATACGTTTTTTCCCTTTTTCTCTAACAAAAAATGCTTTCACATGGTTTTCAAACTTAAGGCCCAATTCTATTTTATCATGGGCCTAGTTAGAAAGTAGTTTCATAATCAGTTTTTTCGAGGTGAAACAAAAGTTAGACTGATTGATTTATTCACCATTTGCCGCTTCCTAGGGGAAACTGTTGATGACCATTTGGCTAGATTCAAGAGTGAGAGGAATCGTTGTTTTACTCTTGTGCCAAAGTCTGAAGTTGTCAAAATGGACATAAATGGTTTGGATTATGACATAAGGAAAAAGCTTATTAATTTTGAGTTCATAGATCTTGGTCAACTGGTAGAAAAAGTGCGTCAAATATAACAACTAAAAAGAGAAAAAGAAAGGACGAAAAAGAAAACACTTCATCGTGAACAAGTTACTTATGTCAAAGTTGACAAGTCTGATGACAAAGTCGATGATAGCGGAGATGAAGTTAATATGGTTGAATTAAAATTGGGACCAACATATGTTTCTTAGTCCCTAAGGCTTGCAAGAAACAAAGAGAAGATGCCGTCATCAAAAATTTACTCTTTCAACATAACTAAGGTTGAAAAAATATTTGATGTACTTTTAAAAGACAAACAGATTGTTCTTCCTAAAGGGAAGAAAATTCCTTCAATATCAAAATTGAAAGGACAAAAATTTTGTAAGTTTTATCAATCGACTGGATATGCTACTAATAGTTGTGCTCGTTTTAGGGACTTGATATAGAAAACAATCGACGAAGGATGTTTAATGTTTGAAGGGAAAGAAAAGCCCATGAAAGTGGACACTGACCTTTTTCAAGTTAATTCAAGCTTTGTTAAACCAGCCTTTATGATATTAATGCCGCTAGTTTGGGAATGTCGAACCATGAAGCTGAAAAGAAGTTTCGACGTGAATATGAGCTCGACTTCTTCAAGCTGTCAAACAAATACTATATCCAAAGGCAAGGGAAGACCTCTTGACATTTCTGATCAAGCAGAAGAATAGTGATTGAGATATTTCTCTTTGTCTAAGATACAGTTCCGTTTTTTATCAAACTGCAACTGCAACATATGAGAAGCAAAAGATTGGAAAATTAATTGCTGAAAAAAAAAGGAAAACCTAGAACTTGAAAAAAAAGTGGTAGGCAAGTTGAAATTTGATTTTGGTTCTTTTGATCCTAAATTTCTTAGACTTGGAACAGGACAAGTCAATCAAAAGATGAAGACTATCGTGGTGATGAAAGGCAAGCCTAACAACATGTCGAGTCGAACTCGAGTTCCTTTAGCCAGGGTTATTCAGAACCAATAGGTTAAGAATGTCCACCATGCTGACAAGGCTTCATCTTTAAGGAAGAAGAGAAGACTTAAAAGAAGACATAACCAAAGGCGACGAATGAATTTGAACCCTTATGTTTGGAAGAGAGTTAATAAAAAGAAAGGTGATAGTTGGACCAGTTCTTAAGTGAGCAAGCCCAAGTCCCCTAATGGCAAAGGTTTTGTTTTTCTGAAAGATGTCGTGCAAATCCAAAAGAGCAGGTTGCCAAATCCTGAGGGCCAAGTATCCAAAGTTACAGATAAGTGCTTGGTACAAGGAGCGGTAGCAGTACATTCAGAAACTCATCAGAATGACATGATGGTACTAGAATATCACCCACTGTAAAATACTGATCAAAATAACAGAGTGGTGCCAAAGTAACATCCATTGACTGAGGATGATATGCTGACAAACAACTTTGAGACAGGCATTGATGATGGTCTCCATCCATTTTCAACACAAACCAGTAGGTGTGGTCTCTGTCTTACTTGTAAAGTATACTGTCAAAGCAACATATATCAAGATGGAAGATGATTGTGAAGATGTTATTTTTGAAGACGAACATGTCTTTGTCTATGAAGACTTTTGCAGTGATGGGACTTTTAAAAAGCCTGATGAAGTGACTAAGGCTCATCTACGACAGCTGCATATTAAAGCAACAATTGACGGAAAGTTCACTAAAAGGGTGCTGATCGATGGTGGAGCAGCCATTAGTCTAATGCATGAAAGTATGCTGACAAAGTTTGATAAGAATTTCAAAGACTTGGCAAAGACCAATGTCACTGTGAGACTACAATGGCAAATCATCTACTGCTAAAGGTGTAGTGGTTCAAAATGTCAAGGTTAGAAGTGTTGGTCGAAAGATTATGTTTGTTGTGGTCCTATCAAGGGCAAGTTATAATGTTTTACTTGGATGTGACTAGATCCATGAAGTCAAGCAGTACCTTCGACACTGCACCAAAAGCTCATACTCTAGAATTAGAAAGGAAGCATTGAAGAGGTGGGAGCTTATGATAGCTTTTGCTATGTCAAACAACTTCATGTGGACTTCAAGATTTGCAAACCAAAAAAAAAAGATCAAGCCCCTAGAAGTCAAAGGTGAATTTGATCCAAAGAAAATTGATAAATATGTCATTGGCAATGAAGGCTTAAAGCTGATACCCAGGACCGGGGTTGAAACAATCCCAGATTTAGATTACTTTATGGATTTGTCAAGCCAAATGGCTCGTTTGTCAGCCTACATGGTCAAACAATTCATATGCACAACAGATGGTGCATTATTGGACTATATTTATGATTATGTATAACATCCCCTACTACTTTATGGACTGACAACTGTCCCCATAAGCCAACACTGGTTTTTCCAGCATGCTTTGTCCTCACTCACACATTTTCTAGAAAACTTCCCAGGACGTTAAACATCCCAAAATTGCTCCAAGTCAAGAACACTTAACCATGGAGTTCTTTAGTGATAGGCTACTGAAAAGAAGAGGCATCTTGTTGGTATTGGCAGTACCAAGCAATTCATATAAGCCATCCTTAACTATATAGTCTCATACCTATATAGTCTCAGGATCCCTCTCATTTTGAAGTGTAATCGGTTCATTCATGTACCCCTCCACTTAGAGGCCATCCTAGGAGTCACTCCTTGTTCGTGCTTTCTTGCACCGGTGATCACTCTTGCCCTTGTCACCGAGTGTTACATTCTGAACTTTTAGGATTATAGAATACTTCTATTTTATCTAATAATCTTAGGAATAGAAATAAAAGCTATGAAGTATAGGACCCTCTCGAAGAAATCAACTTAGTCAAGGATAGTAAAACAAGACCAACCTACATAAGCCAATTATTGCCAAAGGATTTCAAAGAAGAGCTAGTGGAATTGCTTAAGGAGTACAGGGACTGCTTTGCAGGGGAGAATGACAAAATGCCTAGACTCAGTCATCGACTGGTTGAGCATAGACTGCCCTTAAAGCCGAACAGTCACCCTGTCAAACAAGCACCTCGACGATTTGCACCAGGGGTAATGACCAAGATCGAAGAAGAAATCAAGAGGCTGATCAAAGCAAAGTTCATTTGAATAACCAGGTATGTCAATTGGGTTTCTAATATTGACCCATTTATGAAAAAAAATGACAAACTAAGGGTGTGCATAGATTTTCAAGATTTAAATAATGCAACCCCAAAGGATAAATATCACTTGCCTATAGCAGACATGTTGGTCGATGCTGCAACTGGAAATGAGATACTTAGTTTTTGGATGGTTATTCTAGCTATAACCAAATTTTTATTGCTAAAAAGGATGTGTCAAAGACAGTATTTAGATGTCCTGGTGTTCTTGGCACTTATGAATAGGTAGTCATACCTTTTGGACTTAAGAATAGTGGGGTGACATATCAAAGAGCCATTAATACCATCTTTCATGAATTTATTGGCAATTTCATGGACGTTTATATAGATGATGTGGTTGTCAAACCTAACAAACAAAGAACACATCTCGAGCATTTAAGAAAAACCTTTGATAGAATGAGAGAGTATGACTTAAAAATGAACCCTTTGAAATGTGTTTTTGGTGTAACTGCAGGAAACTTTCTAGGCTTCCTGGTCTAAAAGAAGGGAATTGTTATCGACCAAAACAAGGCCAAGGTAATCATGGGAGCTTTACCCTAAAGGAACAAGAGGCAGTTGCAATCTTTTCTAGGGAAAGTGAATTTCATGCAATGCTTCATTGCTAATTTGTATAGAAAAATAAGGATATTTGTACCTTTGGTCAAACTCAAGAAAGAAGAGGATTTTGTTTGGACAAGTGACCATCAAAAGGCTTTTGACATTAGCAAGCAATGTTTGACAAATGATAAGGGGCATTTGTGCCACTTATCTTACTTCTAAACCTTAGCTTTTTACATGAGTTTTAATGTGTTATTAACACAATTAATAAAGATTTTGATTTATCCCTCATTGTATGATTTTGATAGGATTGATGGCTTTTGCAGTGATTATAGGATAATTTGTAATTACATCTTGTTGCGTTTGACTTGTCTCTTTGAGAATGGTCTTGAGTACAGGAGCTTTGGATCAAATGCAATTGTCAAGAACAAGGGATCGAATTAAGACAAATAAAGATGTTTTAGAAAGCTTAAGAAGTCCTCTACAACTTTTATGTTCAGCTCAAAATCCAATTCGAAGAGTATCTAGGTGAAAATCGGGTTGCAAGATTAAAGGTTGCTGATATTCTGATGCTGTCCAACTTGACCTCTAGTTAGCATTTTCACAATATCTGGAGCTACAGGTGTCCGATTGAGGAGATTTTGATGGCGTTGGAAAGCTTATTCAGAGTCTACAATTACTATTTTTAGTACCTAGACCAAATTCAATTCTATCCACTGTTGCAGTGCTCTTTGACTGCTGCAGCACTCAACAGCACCTGCAAAATGACGTTTATCAGCAAAGCCCCGTTAGAGACTACTGCAACGGTCAATAATCACTGCTGTGGTGGTGCGATGATGCAAAACAGCTCATTTAACCTATTTTTGGGCTATTTTAGAAAGCAGTATTTAAGGAATTGTTATAGACTTTAACCCTAGCTTTTCACTCAGTTTGAGGCTACCACTTTAGTTGCTATTATTCTCTCCCTACATCTCTCTCTTCTTCTTCTCTACTCTTCTCTCTCAAAGGGTTCTATTGGTGAAGGTGCTTTGTCTTGGAGATGGTGGCAATGATCATTGCTATTATTTTCAAATTCTTTTATCTTTATTGTTGTAATTCTCCAGAGATAGACGAGTAGATTTCTTTACTAGTGTAGAGATTTTCGGATGGATTGGGATGACATTTGTGACCCTTTGTTTATATTGAATGCATTGGTTTTCTTAATGTTCTGCAGTTTCTATTCCTTTAATTATTGTGGTGATTGCTATGATCTTTATTGGAATAACTAAATTGGCGATTGTTATTTAGGAAAACCCTTTGGGCATAAATTGATAGATCTATTGGTTTATGTTTGAAGGAGAACATTAGAATTAACTTTCCGATTGGCAGTTAAGCTATAGCAATAGGTACCTTGGATCATTGTAATTACCAATTAAATTGAGATTTCATTTATTTGTTAATTTCATTGATCAATTCTGGAGATCGATTGATCACTAGTAGAATTGCCAGTAATTTATTACTAATAGCCATCAATGGGCTTAATATTTGGTCAATGATAATTGATTTCCAATCCTAGGAATACCTTACACTAGTGCCTTCTCTATTGTTGCTATTATCTTTCAATTTAAATTATTTGCTTTAATTCTCAAAACTCCTAAATCTTTCCAACTAAGTATTGAAACCTCCTTGAGAGATGACCTAAGTTGTGCCCTTTACTATATTTTTGGTGCAACTTAGCACTTTATAAATTCTAATTTGATGTGAGCTGCGATACTCGCACCAACATACACCCATGTGATGACATCGCCTAAGCTTGCCAAACCTGTCAAACTTTATATCATTGCATCCCAAGCAACCATTGGAAGTGTGTTGGCATAGGAAGATGACAATGGTAAGGAGAAAGTCGCATATTATCTTAGTAGAGTATTGACAAATGTCGAGTCTAGATACAGTTCTTTGAAAAAATTATGTTTGTCATTGTACTTTGCTTGCACCAAACTCAAGTGTTATTTGATTTCAAGAGAGGTCCATGCAGTTTCAAAAGCTGAGGTAATAAAATACATGTTGTCCTATCACATTTTGCATGGTCGAAAAATGGATTCTTGCTTTGACTGAGTTTTCAATTAAATATGTGTTAGCTCTAGAACCCTATCAATATGCGCTTATTTGTTTTGAATGACAACAAAGCCAATTTAAAGAAAATGCTTTGAAGAACGAATGATGTTTCTTTTGAGTATTTTGTAAAAATATAACACGCGTCTATCGTTTGGTAAAGCAAGGCTTACTCAAATGAGAATATATTTCACTATGCATATGTAAACATATTTATCTTATATTACGAGATCTAAAATGAAGTAGAAGTGAAATTATATCCTTATCCAAGCAATTGATAGCTAACGATCAAAAGAAAGTTTCAATGCTACAAGAAACCAAGTCCTAAGACTTCAGAAAGTAGCACCGAACATCAAAAAGTAAGCTTACATGAAGATATCAAACATTCTCTGAAGACCAGATGTTACACTATCTACAATCAGCATAACTGCAAATCAATCATCATCAAAATGCTTGGATTGAATATCAAAATGCAAAGATTTCATCAAGGAACTGATTATACATATCTGAAAGCTCACTTCACTGTGGAGCACAAAATGCTACAGGAAAATGAGGGAAATTTGAATTTTGAATTTCAAATATTCAAGTCAAATCTAGTTTCAAAATAGTATGTCATCTCTTCTACCTGATTCATCACCTACTCGAGTTTCTAGAAGAAGGAGTTCAGAAACCATGATTAGAAAACGAAAAAGTGATTTTTGAAAAGCATCAGAAACCTTAACTGTATAACGGCTTCTGCAACTGATATGATAGATTGTCAACCTACTCTTCTAGACTGACTTTTCAAGACATAAATGGATGATCTACATGTGTCATTTGGAGAACTAATCAAGGGCAATGGTTACAAGAGAAGACCGCTATAAATAGAGATGTTGTTCTTAAAAGCCGATGAAAGATTTGATTTTTCAAGAGAGGAAACTCTGCAAAACCTCTTCCCACTTCCTGGAAGATTCAATATATCATGTAATCAGTTTTTATCCTTGAAGTGTAAGAAAATCTTCCTTCTACGTTCTTAATTAGATTTATGCTCTTCTTAGAGAAGAAGTGTTAGAAGAAAGTCATTCAAATTTTTCCAAGAACTTTTCATGTATATGTTAAGGAAATTTGAGTGTAGAATAGTTTGAGTGGCAATCTAAACACTTAACCTTTGTATCCTTGATCCGATAGTGATCGCTGTGAGGCAGCTTAGAGAGGCTACTATAAAACTACTTGCAACACGACAATAAGGTGTTCTTACTGATCATAGTTTAGCTTAAAGGGGCTAGTCTAAGACTACTTGCAGCTTAGAGAAGCTGGGGAAAGACTACTTGCAGTTTTGAGAGACTGAGGTAAGACTACTTTCAACGTGGTAGTAGATGTTGCTACTGGTCATAGATTAGGCTTGGAGAGACCAGTGTCAAGACTACTCATTTTAGGCTTAAAGAGGCCAGTGTCAACACCACTCGATTAGGCTTGGAAAAGTTAGTGTCAATACTACTCGGTTCAGTTTGGAGAGGTTGGTGAAGAACTACTCAATCTGTGGTAGCAGGTGATTTATGAAGGTCACAAGTAAGAGCTTGTAAAGGCTAATATAAAGAGTATCTATTTGCTCTTTCTCATATTGAAAAAGATGTTTTTAGTGAAACCTTAACAGTTGTTGAGTATGTAAACAGTTTGGCCGAACCAATATAAAACTTTTATGTCTCTTCTTTCTCTTTCTCTGATCTCCTTCATATTTATCTGTTGAGTTTTAGTATTTACTCATACGCTAAAATATCGTTCTCGCCATTTTATTATTCTTTTTAATGATGAACATTTTTATTTAACAAGCTTTAGAGAACTACTTTCTAAAATCACTAACTATGTTTCCATTGCACTACAAGTTTTACACTTGATAGTATTTGTTTTCAAGTATTTCAAAAATGTAAAATAAGGCAATAAACGATTCAACCCCTCTTCTCGTGCACATTTTCACCTACAATATGTACCAGCTAAAGCTGTCAAAGGACAAATATTTGCTGATTTCCTCATTGACCATCCTTGTGATGAGTTAGACAAGTTAATGGTAAATTATGTGGGCATAACTCCTTGGAAGCCATACTTTGATAATTCAAAACATTGTCAAGGTACTGGGGCAAGGATAATGTTGGTCTCTCCAGATTACATCCCTACTAAGTTCATGTTTAAACTCAAGTTCCCATGTTCAAATAATGAAGTTGAATATGAAGCCTTGATTATTGGACTCGACATGTTATTGGCTAAAGGAATGAAAAATGTCGAAGCCATTAGTAACTCATGGTTAGTCATAAAACAATTGTTAAGAGAATTTAGATATGTTAGTGAAAATTTGTTCAAGTACTTTGACACAGCGACAAGGTTGCTAGATGAATTCGACACCGTCACACTTCGACATGTATCTTGAGTCTTGAATTTAGAGGCAGATGAACTTGCTCAAGTATCCATAGTCGACAATCTTATTCTATACCTCAAAGCTATTTGAGCAAGCTCATTTGCTTTTGGATTCAAGTCTCGAGGTACATGTCGAAGTGTGACAGTGTCGAATTCATATAGCAACCTTGCAATTGTCTCAACGTACTTGAACAAATTTTCACCAATACATCTAAATTCTCTCGACAACTATTTTATGACTAACTATGAGTCACCAATGACTTTGACATTTCTCATTCCCTTAGCCAATAACATGTCGAGCCTAATAATCAAGGCTTCATATTTGACTTCATTATTTGAACATGGGAACTTAAGCTCGAACATGAACTTAGTGGGAATATGATCTGGAAAGATCAACATTACCCTTGCCCCAGCACCTCGATGACGTTTTGAACTGTCGAAGTATAGCTTCTAAGGAGATATGCCCACATAATTCACCATTGATTCGTCTAATTCATCACAGGGATAGTCAATGAGAAAATCAACCGATATATTTGTCCTTTGACAGCTTTGGTTGGTACGTATTTAATTGTGAACTCAATCAAACCAAGCATCCATTTGCCAATTCGAACATGCAAAATAGGATAGGACAGCATATATTTTATTACATCAGCTTTTGAAATTACATGGACCTTTCTTGATATCAAATAACACTTGAGTTTAGTGCAAGCAAAGTACAATGACAAACATAATTTTTCTAAAGGACTATATCTAGACTTAACATTTATCGATACTCTACCAAGATAATATACAACTTGCTCGATGTCACTGTCATCTTCTTGTGCTAACATACTTCCAAATGCTTGCTTGGGCTTAGGTGACATCATCACAGGAGTGTTTGTCAAACATTGCTTGATGATGTCGAAAGCCTTCTAATGGTCACTTGTCCAAACAAAGTCCTCTTCTTTCTTGAGTTTAACCAACGGAGCAAATATTCTTGTTTTGCCAAACAAATTAGGAATGAAGTGTCGCAAAAAGTTCATTTTCCCCAGAAAAGATTGCAACTGCTTTTTATTCCTTGCGGGCAAAGCTTCCATGATTGCCCTGGCTTTGTTTTGGTCGATGGCAATTCCCTTCTTTCTAGAAAGTTGCCTGTGGTTAAACCAAAAGCACATTTCAAAGGGTTTATTTTTAAGCCATTCTTTCCCATTTTGTCAAAGGCTTTCCTTAAATACTCAAGAGGTGTTCTTTGTTTTTCAGGCTTGACAACCATATCATCTATATAAACCTCCATGAAATTGCCAATAAATTCATGAAAGATGGTATTCATGGCTCTTTGATATGTCACTCTAGCATTCTTAAGTCGAAAAGGCTTAACTACCCACTCATAAGTGCCAAGGGCACCAAGACACTTAAATACTATCTTCGACACATCCTTTTCAGCAATAAAAATTTTAATATAGCTAGAATAACCATCCATAAAACTAAGTATTTTATTGCCAGCTGCAGAATCGACCAACATGTTGACTATAGGCATATGATATTCATCCTTTGGGTTTGTGTTATTTAGATCTTGAAAATATATGCACACCCTTAATTTGCCATTCTTTTTCATAACAGGGACAATATTAGAAATCCAATCGACATACCTAGCTGCTCGAATGAACTTTGCTTTAAGCAACCTCTTGATCTTGGTTATTACTTCTGGTACAAATCGTCAAGGAACTTGTTTGACAAGTCAACTGTTGGGCTTCAAGGATAGTCTATGCTTGACGAGTCAATGACTGAGTCCAGGCATTTCATCATATTCCTATGCAAAGCAGTCCCTATACTCCTTAAGCAGTTCAACCAACTCTTCCTTGAAATTCTTTGGCAATAATTGGCTTATGTAGGATGGCCTTGTTTCACCATCCTTGCCTAAGTTGACTTCTTCGAGAGGCTCTTGCACTTCACAATTTTTATTTTTACTCCTAAGATTATCAGATAAAATAAAAGTATTCTCAAATCCTAAAGGTTCAAAATCATAAATGCAGTCCAATGTTTGACCACGTAGGCCAACAAATGAGCTACTTGGCTTGATAAATCCATAAACTAATCTAGATTTGGGACCATTTTGACCTCAATCCTAGGCATCAGCTTCAAGCCTTCATTACCAATGACATATTTGTCAATTTTCTCTGGATCGAATTCACCTTCGACTTCTACAAGCTTGATCTTTTTGTTGTAAATCTTGAAGTCTATACGAAGTTGTTCGACATAGCAAAAGCTGTCATCAGCTCCTGCTTCTTCAATGCTTCTTTCCTGATTCCAGAGTATGAGCTTCTAGTGCAAGGTTGAAGGTACTGCTCTGACTCAGTGGACCCAGTCATGTCCAAGTAAGACATTATAGCTTGCCCTTTATGGGACCACTACAAATATAGTCTTTCAACTAACACTTCCAACCTTGCTATTCAAAACCACTACAACTTTGGCAGCAGATGATCTGCCATTGTAGTCAGTCACAATGACATTATTCTTTACCGAGTCTTTGATATTTTTACCAAACTTTGTCAGCATACCTTCTGGCATTAGAGTAATGGCTGCTCTACCATTGATCAGTACCTATTGACTAACTTTCCTTCAATTATTGCTTTAATGTGTAGCGGTCGTAGGTGAGCTTTAGTCACTTCATTAGGTTTTTCAAAGGTCCCATCACTGCAAAAATCCTCATAGGCAAAGAGATATCTATCTCCTATAACAACGTTTTCACAATCATCCTCCATCTTGGCATATGCTCCTTTGAAAGCATATTCATTCGGCAAGATAGACACCACCCCAACCAAATTTGTATTAAAAATGGTATGGAGATCATCACTGAAACCTGTCTCAAAATTGTTTGTCAGTAGATCATCCTCAGTCAATGGATGATACTTTGGCACTACACCGTCATTTTGATCAACCTTTGACAATGGGTGATATTCTGGTACCATCTTGTCATTCTGACCAATTTCTGAGTATACTATTGGAGCCTCTTGTGCCAAGCACTTATCTGTGACTTTGGGCACTTGGCCTTCAGGGTCTAGCAACCTAGTCTTTTGGACTTACACAACTTCTTTTAGAGGAACAAAACCTTTGCCATTAGGAGACTTGGGCTTGCTCATTTGAGAAATGGCTCGACTACCACCTTTCTTTTTGTAAACTCTCTTCCAGACATAAGGGTTTGAATTCATTCGTCACCCTTGGTTATGCCCTTTTATTGGCCTTCTCTTCTTCTTTGAAGATGAAGCCTCATCAGCATGGTGGACATTCTTCACCCATTGATTCTGAACAATCCTAGTTGGAGGAACTCGAGTTCGACTCGACATGTTGTTAGGTTTGCCATCTATCATCATGACAGTTTTCATCTTCTTATTGACTTGTCCTATTCCTAGTTTAAGAAACTTAGGATCAAAACGACCAAAATCAAATTTCAACTCACCTACCACTTTTCTTTTTAGTTCCAGGTTTTCCTTCTCCTTTTTAGTAATTTATTTTCCAATCTTTTGCTTCTCATACGTCGTAGCTGTAGTTCGATCAAAAATAGCATTGCATCTTGGACGAAGAGAAACACCTCAACCACTGTTCTTCTGCTTGAATGTCAAAAGATCTTCCATGCCTTTGGATATATTATTTGGTCAATAGCTTCGAAGAAATCGAGCTCATATTCACGTCAAAACTTCTTTTCAGCTTCATGGATTGACATTCCCAACCTGACGACATTAATATCAATAAAGGCTAGTTCGACAAAGCTTGAATTAACTTTAAAAGGGTCAGTGTCCGCTTTCATGGGCTTTTCTTTCCCTTCAAATGTTAAATGTCCTTTGTCGATTACTTTCTGGATCAAGTCCCTGAAACGAACACAACTATTAGTGGCATGTCCAGCTAATTAATGAAACTTACAAAAAAATTTCCCCTTTAATTCTAATATTAAAGGGATTTTCTTCCCTTCAAAAAGAATAATTTGATTGTCTTTTAAAAGTACGTCAAATATTTGATCTGCCTTAGTAATGTCAAAAGAATAAATTTTCGATGATGGCCTTTTTGCTTTATTTCTAGTAGGCCTTCGGAACTGACAAACATATGTTGGTCCCGATTTCAATTCGGCCACGTTAACTTTGTCACCACTACCTTTGATCCCATCATCAGATTGGTCAACTTGAACATAAGCCACATTTCACGACAAAGTGTTTTCTTTTTCATCCTTTCTTTTTCTCTTTTTACTTGTTGTATTTAATGTACTTTTCTGCCAATTGGCCAAGATCTATGAACTGCAAATTGATAAGTTTTTCCTTATGTCATAATCTAAACTATTGATGGTCATTTTGACAACTTTAGACTATGGTACAGGGGTAAAATAGTGATTCCCTACATTCCTAAATATGACCAAATAGTCATCGACAGTTTCCCCCAGAAAATGTCAAATAGTAAATAAATCAGTTAGGCTAGCTTTAGTTTCGCTTCTAAAGAATTGATTATGAAAACTGCTTTCTAATTGAGCCCATGTCAAAATAGAATTGGGCATTAGATTTGAAACTATGTGAAAGCATTTTTTGTTAAAGAAAAAAGGAAAAACACATTTTTAAGTGTTCATTTGATGCTATCTCCCTATATCTATAGTATATCAAGCAATATGCTCGACTTTTGATTCCCCGTTCTCTCCAGGGAACTTTGTCAGAGACTTGGGAATTTTCCAATCCCTGGGCACTTTGGCCTGTTGAATATAATCTAGGAATGCAGGTACAAAAAAGATGTTGGTTGGCAAAGCCAACATTGAAGCTGAATCTATTTAATACAGTTTCAACAGCACATGTAATATTTTGATTTTGTTGAAGATTTTGAATTTGGAGTGCATGATGCCCCGTACATTTTGTTGTCGAACCCTTTGAATCTCATTATCAGCATCTTGTTCTCGATGGACTATCTTGATAGTTAGGTCGATGTTGTCATTTTTATTTGGAGGTGGGTTGTTGATTTTGTCATAGGGATCATTTGGTTTGCCATCCAAAGTGATAGCCTGAGCCACTCTCCTCATTTGTCAAACAAGTTACTCGAATTTTGTGTTATTTGTTTCGATTAAAGGCATCAAGATTGTTGCCATTTGTTGTGTCAACATATTGACGACGTCAAGTTGATTTTCATCAATTTGTTGTCGAAACACAATCATTGAATTGACCATATGTGTAGGAGTTCTTGTCATGCCCGTTCTAGACATGTCATGGAAAATTAGACCATTGTCTAGTTGTCATGTAGTGGTTGGATTTATCGGTGACAAGTTCCCTACTCCAACTGCGAAAGGACCAATTAATTGAGGGCTGACAAAACCAAACTGTGGCAAATGTGTGCCAAATTGAGGCAAATTTGACATAACAGGTACACTCTAACTCTATTAAACACACCACTATTCCCAACATTTGACGGATTCCCTATGTTTAATGATGGAGGCAGTATGTACCCCTAGGGTACATAGCCTGGAAGAAGACTATATGGAGGCCATGTTGTCGCGATGGAAGTGCTCACATTTGCTTGTGACACAATGTCATTTGTCTGACTAACAAGAGTCAAGACAGGCTCCAAAGTATGAGGAGGATTGTTCTCTGCCTCATTTCCTTCATCCTTTGATGAAAAATGATGCTCTTGACATGTTTGAAATTATAGTGCCATTACGCAAGCGCATACACTATATGTTTTAGTGGTTTGACATGTTTTTGTTTCTTTTCAACAAGTGGGTCCCACCGGGCGTGCCAATTTATTTATTACAGAGAGCAAATAATTGACAATTCCTTGTGTAAGAGGTCAAATTACTCTAAACCAGGCATTGATTGATGAACTTAAGAGTTTGGATAACAGCCTTTGATTTCCAAGATCTCGATTCAGAGAGCAAAAAGTTACTTCTCTTGGGTTCTCCACTAAAAGAATCAAGTGTCAAACTGTTTTTAATGGAATAAGGATGGAATAAAATAAGATGTGCAATGTGATTTGTGTCAATGTTATGTTTGATAGATTAAAGGAGAAGAAGAACCAGCAGAATATAAATTGATTGACAAATGTAAATGGGTACAGAAATTGTAAAGAAATTAAAGGCAAAAATTAAAGACGGATTAGTCCTAAGAAAGCAAGGAAATGGGTTAAAAACAATTATTCAGTGAACTCAGGGCTCTATGTTATCATCAGGGTGACGTTAAGAGTGAGTGTATGAGTAAAAATTCCAACCATTTACAGTTTATACAAAACTAGTATTTATAGACAACCTCGAACTCTAGAATCTTGAAACTTGTCCCTGGCTACCTTTAGATGTTGTCCACATGGCTTTGACAATTTTTTTCGTTTGTCATTCATTCTTTCTCACCAGTTTGTCATATCTTTATTAAGCTTCTATCAATAACTGTTGAAAATCATTAATAATCGTCAATTGACGAATGCCTATCTTGGAGTCATTATGACAGTCTCTTCAGGATCTTTAAAATTCTCTAAGTCTTCAATTGACAAACCCCCACTTTGACTTGTCAAGCCTCAAGCATGAGAATCAGTCGTCATTAGCTTCTAGCCTGCTAATCTCCCTTTAATAAAAAATTCTATAAGTCTCAAATGACAAACTTCAACTTTGATTTGTCAAACGTCAAATATAAGAACTTTGTCAATGTTGACATGCCAACTTGGATACTAAGACTATCATAAATGGCCTCCATGAGTTTTGACATGTTGCTTGACAACTCAGAAGCTATGTTAAATTTTTGCATAGTTTTGTCAATTCAGACATGCCAGACACTTGACCAATACTTAGGCTGCCCAAAGTTGAATGCCAGTTTGACAATATGACACTTAGTTAAAATTTGGTGCCAGAACACCAGGCCAATCCCGGGTGTTCACAGCCCCAGTTGGTTGTAATGGCTGGATTTGGGCTCAAACAGGCTGCACCTTTGATCAGAATGGCAATGATTAGTGCTAAACCGGGTCATGTGGCACCACTCTGGAATGTTCAGCATTAGGAAAAACCCCAGCTTCACTAGTAGAGTTCACACTCACACAAGTGGACTTCTATGATGATAGCCTTGTTAATGACTTCAATGTGCTAGTGTTTGTTAGGCCCATCAATGGAAAAGGAAAACTGCTCCACTGCTGGCTGTGACTCTGACCTTAGGTCCACTTGTCCCAATGAACTTGCCCTCAAGGTGAACAGTAAGACCATTGGTGCCAGAGTGCCTATGATTTGTTTAATGCTGATGAGTGCTGCTGCAGAGGGAACTATGGGAACTCAATTACTTGTAAACCTACATATAATTATTCTAAGAAGTTTAAGGAGGCTTGCCCAACTTCATTCAGTTATGCGTATGATGATCCAACTAATATTTTCATCTGTTTAGGGACAAATTATGTTATAGCCTTCTGCACTTCTAGGTTTGTGCATTGAATAAGTAATTCGTTTGTTTTTTCATCCATAAGTAAACTGTAGGCTTCAAAAGATTGGAGAAATTATCATATACTCATAGAACAATGCATATTTTTTGGAAAGATCTTCATTAGTGTGTTTATTTAAATCAAAGGTTTTTCTATCTAGTGCTCAAGGAATCTAAAATAACAATTTTTAAAACTTTTCATCCAATCAAAACTTATTATAAATTTCACGTTTTAATAAAAGAATTATCACTTTGAATTAAAATCATTGTGTAGAGAGACACTTAAAACAATAATGAAGATCTTTCTTAAAGCATGCATTATTATGTTTTCTAACAGCATAAGTTCTTACTAGAGATTGCGATTTTTTAACATAGTTTTAGTTACGCAATGAAGCAAAATTTAATGCAAAGTTAATTAATTGAAGAAACTCTTGTCTTTTGGGCTTCAGGAAACGACAGGTATGCACTTACCATAATAACAAGCTCCACTGCAGTGGATCACAAAGCTTAAAGTCATTGATTGGAGGATGGGGGATCTTAATGCTAGCAGGATTTTCAGTGCTTAGTTCGTGGGACAATCAAACAAACTGTGTGCTTAGTTCGAGGGACAATCAAACAAACTGTGGCCAAATTCAACTTCAATTGCTCTAGCTAAATTATGCCAGGAGACAAATGGAGTATTTCTATTCATCATTTGGAACCAAGGAATAATTCCTTTGTCCATGTGCATCGCAGCTGAAGAAACCCTCTTAGAATCAAGAATTTGATAATAGCAAGACAAAAATATCTTTCAGCACTAAAGATCCATTCAAGAGCATTAGACGCATCAAATCTCAGTAGATCAAAACTCGATTTCTTAACCTGATTGTTTTGGTGCTAAAATTGGTTGGAATCGGCCTGAAAGTTTGAGTTCAAGCCATGGCCTGCATGCTATTGCCGTTGTTGTGGCTGGCCTGTCATGAATTGCTAGACTGCATCCTTGAAGGAATCTAAGCTCAATCGAAGCTCCTCTGCAACTCTGGCTGTGTGAGCAAAATTCTGTTGCGACTTAGCGTCGATCAGCTCATATAGCTTCTGAATTTCTGTATTCTTATCCGTGTTCTTGGTACCGGTCATGGAAGATGCAAGCACCAATGTAACACCGGTGCAAGTATCAAGTATCAAATGAAGTAATTCAAGAAAAATACTGGAGTACATGGGTTTTGTTAATAGAACAATGAGTATGAATGTGTTTTCTGCTATAGATCCAAGTACAATTATGGAATGTCAAGTATAAAAGGGTAAATGATGTAATGATATGATATCTCCTCCAGCCTAGTTCAGGTAAATCACCGGTGAAGAGAGATAGAAGGTAATTAAGCGAGAGAATTTCCAAGAAGAAAGAAGGGAAGAGAAATTGATAGTTGTATACCACAACTGTCTGCTAAACAAAATCCCGCAACCTCCTTTTGAGTATTTTGCTCTAGTGCTTTTACGGACCTCCATCTTTTTCTCTGATTCTGCCACGTGTTCAGGAATTGTAACTAACTCCTTAGCTGTTGTTTGACCCGATAATAAAAAATAATTTATTAATTATTACTGAAAATAAATAATAATTTATTTAAATATATTTTATAAAAAATTATGTATATAAATTTTTTTAAAAATAAATTAATAGATAAATAATTAAATAAATAAAAAATATAAATGTGTCATTCTATTTTGTATCTTATTTTGAATATCATATTTATAAGATTGAAAAAAATCTCAATAGATAACCTTTAACTAATAATAAATAGCCTATTTTATGAAAATTTCACACGTTTTGAAAGTTGAAATTGTTGAATAATGAAACAGAATAAGTGGATAATTTTACTATATCATAAGCTGTGCATAGGAATGAAAATGGGTATCCATTAGAGATGGGCATGCTCTCACTTCTCATCCCCATCCTCATCCCTGTCACATGTTTCTATTTCTTATTCCCCGCGGGAATTAAATCCCTGTGAGTATTTATCGATATTAAAAAAATTCAAAAAAGATAAAAGCTTATAAATACTTTAAAATTCGAAACATAAATGTTGTTAATAATAAATATTGCTAATGCAACTTAATTCAAATTAAAGATAAAGATATATAAATAATGTAAATCCAATAAAGATAATTAATAAAAATGATGAAGTAGATATTTAAATAATTTATATAAATGGTGAATTGACGAAATTTCATGGTATGAGGACCTCATTCCCCGTTCTTGCCTTGTTTAACAAATGGGGACTTTATCTCATCTCCATAAACACTAAACCTATTCTCATTCCCATCCTCATTGGGAGCAATTCCACAGGTATCCTATTAAATAGAATTTTTTTGTCATCGCAAGCCATTTAGTTTACAAATTTTTAATAAGTCAATTTTAAAATATATGTTACAATTAATGTGCTATAATTACTAAAAAAAAGTCATAAATAATCATAATTTATTTAGTTTTTTAATGTTACATATGAGTTGTAGTTTTAATTCATTATCAACTTAAAAAACATAATATAATAGCTTTTATATAATTGTATAATAGTTACACATGATCCATAAAAAAAATTTTAACTATAAAATTTTTTATGGTAACGTAATTATAATAGTTTTTTATCATTAATTAATACTATAATAATTATACATATAAAATTTTAATTATATAATAATGGTTCAATTATCATTTTGTTTATATTATTTATTATTATTTCATGTTAAATAATTTTGATTGATATATTTTGTGGAGTATTTTTATTGTGCTAATGAAAGAGAGATGTAAAGGATTAATTGGAAAAAGCTAATTAATAATTATAAGATAAATTAAATTCAGAAACTTTCTTTAAATATTAAGATTATGAAAATGGTGAGGCATAATTTTATCTATAATTAAAACATGAAAAAAAATTCATGTAATAAGTTTTAAATATTAGTATTATTATAGATATATTATAGATTATAGATTATAAATTAGTAAAAAAATAAATAATACTAATTTATGTAGTTTTTTAACATCTCATATGGGTTGTAGTTTTAGTTCATTATCAACTAAGAAAACATATTATAATAGCTTTTCATATAATTATATAACAGTCAAACATGGTCAATAAAATTATCATTAATTATAACTGTCTTTTTTTTGTGGTAACATAATTATAATAGTATATTATAATAATTATACATATACAATGATGCAATAATACATTCAATATGATTTTTTTTATATTATGTGTTATTATTTTCAAATTAAATAATTTTAAATAAGATACTTTGTAGAGTATTTTTATTATGTTAACGAAAAAGAGATATGAAAGTATGATTGAAAAAAATTAATCAATAGTTAGAAAGTAAATTAAATTTATAAACTTAATTTAATTATTAATATTATGAAAAATGGTGGGTTATAATTTCTTCTATGGATAACACATGAAAAATCTTTTATGTAATGAGTCTTAAATATTAATATTATAGATATAGATTATAGATTATAGATTATAGATAGATTATAGATTATAAATAGATTATAGGTTATAGATTATAAATTAGTAAAAAAAACCCTAATTTATGTAGTTTTTTTAACATTATATATGGGTTACACTTTTAGTTTATCATCAACTTATAAAATATATTATAATATATTTTTATATAATTACACAAAAGTTACACATGCTCAATAAAATTATTGTCAATTATAATAGTCTTTTTGTGGTGACATAATTATAATATTTTTATTATAATTAATTAATATTATAATAATTATAGATATACAATTTTAATTATATAATAATATGTTCAATTATTATTTTGTTTATATTATTTGTTATTATTTTCATATTAAATAATTTTGAATAAGATATTTTATAGAGTATTTTTATTATGTTAATGAAAAAGAGATATAAAGGCACGTTTAGAAAAAATTAATCAATAATTAAAAGGTAAATTAAATTTAAAAACTTATTTTAATTATTAAGATTATGAAAATATTGGGCTATAATTTCCTTTATAAATAACACATGAAAAAGTTTTTATGTAATTAATCTTAAATATTAGTATTATAGATTATATGTTATAGATTATAGATAGATTATAGGTTATGGATTATAAATTAGTAAAAAAAAAAACTTAATTTATGTAGTTTTTTAACATCACATATTGGTTGTAGCTTTAGTTCATTATCAACTTAGAAAATATATTATAATAGATTTTTATATAATTATATAATAGTTACACATGATCAATAAAATTATCATTAATTATAATAGTCTTTTTTTGTGGTGACAAAATTATAATAGTTTTGTTATCATTAATTAATACTATAATGATTATACATATAAAATTTTAACGATATAATAATAAGTTCAATCATAATTTTATTTATATTATTTATTATTATTTTCATATTAAATAATTTTGAATCATATAATTTGTAGGGTATTTTATTGTGTTAATAAAAAAGAGATATCAAGGTATATTTGAAAATAATTAAGCAATAATTAAAAGATAAATTAAATTCAAAAACTTACTTTAATTATTAAGATTATGAAAATGATGGACCATAATTTTTTCTATGAATGACACATAGAAAACTTTCCCTATAATTGTAACACCCTAGTAATTAACCAGATACACCTAGGTTGAATCTGATTAATGACTAGACTTTACTCCTTGCTTTGATTCTTTCTTCATAATTTGAAAATACTTAGTGAAATTACGAGCCATTTTTTTTAAACACATAATTGAAAATGTGAATGAAAGACACAACGTGAACGAGTAAGCGGAGTATAATAAGACGTTTAAGAATATATCACATCATATCACTTAGGCTCCATCATATAACATCCATAAGCACATTATAGCATATATTTACATACAATAAGCTCACTCAAAGGGTGGGTTATGTTCATACATCATTATCTTATGCAAACCCATAAAAGAAAATATACTTAAGGAAATACATGCCCCTAAACTAGATACCTCCATAAGCCGGGAAGGTTATCCTAAAACTAGGGTGCATGATCACACATAAATCTACTAAGAACCCTCTATGGCCACTGTCCTGGAAATGGGGGAATAAATCCGATCCACTGATGAGCTCCTTCGGGAGGGGACACACGAGATGCACCAGGCTGGGGTCGCATGGACGGCCTTCTTGCTAATCTCGGTTGAACAACTGTTTCCTCACTACCCTCTCTTACACGTGTGGGAGTAGGAGCAGAGCTCTCAGAATATACATGAGTAGGAGTGTCCTCACGAAGGATCGGTTTGAATATCTCGTCTCGGGAACATACTCTGGAAATCCATGGACAGCAGATGAAGCGGGATAAGAACGTAACATCCTTTCATCAAGTGGACATACATATTCAAAAACCATTTCATCGCCATAGGGAGAAGTAGGAGAAAATCGATAACTAGGGACAGGATGTGCAAATGGACAACCTATGTAAATAAAAACACGAACTGTGCACCTCCCTTCAAAATGATACGAGCGATGCACCGGATCATAGTGAAATTCCCAAGTAGGGTATTAACGAGCAGGACAAATGTCGCCATCTGAATCTGGAGACAATGGCGGAAATAAAGAAAAGGAGTGAGAATCTTGCTAAAGAATTCTCGGTAAGGTACCTCCTTCTCTGATGTCATCATCAAAGTCCCCAGGAACCTCGGGATTATTCTAAAATAGTGAGCATGCAAAGATTCATTTTAAGTTCGGACAAATACTTAACCGAGGTTCGTCAATTTTTAATCATGCGTCTTATAATGCATCATAATCTTAACATGTCATATTTACAATGAACTTTTCCTTTATCATTACATCATTTTCCTCATCATCATTATCAAATAACATGCATAAAAGAACGTCATATAATATTAGCTACATGTGGACATAGTGCACATATTTCATTTCTTTAGTGCCTTAGGTGACTTAAAATCTTATCATCATCATTATTTTCCTTAGGCCACCCTATACTCCACCCTTTTGGGAGTAATTTAGGTTATGAGCTCATACTTTACTAGTCGTCACTAGCATATACTTATCCCTTTTGATAAGCTAAAGTCAGACTCTACCCTTTTGAGAGAGCAGGTTAGGGGCTAAAATCGCCTTTTCACCACCTATAGTCGATGGTTCCAAAGGATCATTTTCTTATAAGTTTAAGTCACCATTAAATCTTTGCATGTTATATCATAATACAATTCATAAACATCATAACATTTTCTCATTTATAGTCTTAAGCTAGAATAATATATATCAACTGTAATCATGCATATGGGAGATTCCCAGGAAAGAGGTGGGTCACAATGGACACGCTTAAATACCAAGTCTTTCCTAAGCCTGAACCTTTCCAAATTACACTTTTACAATGATACACTTTCTTCTAGCAACAAAGGTAAATTTTACATAATAAAGAATATTTCATGTATAAGCATTCTCATTATTTGCAATAAAGACAACTATAACATGCTAGCCAGGAAATCATTCAATAAGCATCCAATCCTTACATAGAATTATCAATTATAGAACTAATTAGTTACTAAACCAATTATGAATCATTATCTTAACAATAAACCATAATTATCACAACTTCAATCATATCAAATCATTATCACACATTGATACTAAACTCAGATCAGTGGCCGAATCATGAACCTCATGCAATTACATATAATCATATTTTAAGTGCATATAAAATACTAGTTCCCCGTAAAATCCTTGCAAAGCCTTAAAACTCATTTAGAAACTAGTTCTTTTGTCAAATTTGGGAGGATCTTCACAATTAAAATTCTCACTTAAGATAAAAGGAGTAAGTCTTGAGCTTTAGAGATTTAGGTGACATCTTAGAATTATAAACATGCTATGCAACCTTATTTTAATCTTATCTTTATAAAGTGATAGCTTGGAATTATAAACATGATATGCAATTCCATTTCTTTATCTTTAAGATTTAAGGTGATGACTTGAAAATTAAACATGATGCAAGAACTTGAAATATAAACATGATACAAGAAACTGGAGCGGCGGTCATCCGCACAGGACGAGAGGAGAAGAGAATATTAAGAAACCAGGAGGCGGTAGTCCGCACAGGACGATAGAGAGGAGAAGAGAATTATTATTACATCTTTTTAGGCTCCAATCTCAAGACTTTTTAAAGAATAAATTCTTTAACTCCAATAATCATATTTCTTTGCTTGTGATACATGGGCAAGTCTTTGAGTTCTAGGATCTTTAGGTGATGGCATAAAATAAACATGTCATGCGTTGATTCTTTTAGCCATTATAAAATATAGTGAGAGCATAAATTAAATATGAGATGCAACCTCTTTATTATCTTGAAAGATTAAGTGATGACTTGAAACATAAACATGAAATACAAGCTTGGAATTTAAACATGAGAAATGCAAGTTCATTTATTCATTCTTGAAATTTTAGTGATGACATAGAAGGTAAACATGGTTATGCAAAGCATAAACTTAATCATGAATGCAAATTCATTTTGTTTCTTTACTAGAGCTCCTTCAAGACTTTAAAAGAATTATAAATTCAACCCAATACATATCTTAACAAGAAATAAAACATAAAAGGAAAATACATCTTTCAAGTTCTAAACTAAAAAATCTTTGTTTTAGCATCATAAAACATTATTCTTTAAAGTTTTGCATCAAGTGAAATTTTCAAGCTTTAGAGGCCTAACTTGTGATGGATTTACAATCCACCCTCAAGGTCCTCATCATCAAGCCATCATCTTAGTTCCACCTAGGCCATATGGTTGAATTGGTTAAAGAAAAATTGAAGAAGAAAACCAAAATGAAAAGCTAAGGTAAGTTCATAATTTCATCATTTTGAGCTAAAAACACAACTCCTCAAAGCATAGAAATAAATTTAGAAACTACTCCCTATCTAATCTGAGTTGAAGAAGAGGAAGAGAACTTGGTTTCTTGAAGTGAAATGAAACAAAATCTCTTTGAAAAAATTGAAGAAAGAATTCAGCCAAAGAGGAGGAAGAAAGAAAGTTTTTGGTGCTCTTAAAAACTAGTTATGAACCAAGCATTCCAAGACCACTCAAGCAAGCCTATTTATAGAAGATTTTGAGGCTTCTAATTGGCCAAAATGAGGAGGTAGTTGGCGGAATTTTTCAGGAGAAATAAGGGAGGAAAAATCATTTTAGACAAAGTTGTATGAAATTAAGGAATTATGTCTCTTATGGTGACATTTTGGCATTTTGTTTTAGTGCAACTTTTGGCAATAATTCAGCTGCATAATGGCATCAATAGTTTCGTCCATTACAGCCCAAAGAAGTGAAATTTGTGTGTTCCATGCATTATTTAGGTGTAGGCAAGGTATTTATGTAATTTAGAGAATTTACGGTTAAGGGTTTAAGTGAATTAGTAAGCAATTTGGGTGTTTTTGAGCAATTTTGGGTTCTAATCAATCTAAATACATAATTTTGACTCTAGATTAATATTTAGAATTTAATAAGCTTTAATTTGAGCCTAATATTGCTTAGATTTGATTATACGAATAAAAATCCCGAAGTCGCAAAAGCGCCAAAAGCAGGGGCAAAATCGTACTTTCACTTAAAAGCGCGAGGCCATCGAGCTTAACCAATGGTTAATCATGGCTTAAAAACACATTTTAAAACACTTTAGTGAGGTACGGGCTCAGTCGGACATCAGGAGTTAAAGCAATTGCGAGGCGTTTTGGTCATTTGTGCGTCGGAACTCAAAATTGAGATCCTTTTGCTCTATTAACACACATAACACAAACAATCCCTTATTATCCTCAAAATATCCCCTTGAGAATAGGTGGGGCCCACGATCCTCATTTTCTGAGTAAAATAACTTGGGCGTTTTGGTCATTTTATACGTCTGAAATTCGGGATTTGCACATTTCTCGCGTGAATCGTTCCTAACCTCTCTTCTAATGTTATATTCCTTTATTGAGGATTGTTCGGCCTCAAATCTTATGTAATAATTACCTACGGTGATTCGGTAACTGAGTAATTTCTAATGACAGTAAAAATGACAGTAAAAATTGGGGCGTTACAATAATGACTATTAAATATTAGAATTATAGATTATAGATGGATTATAGGTTACAGATTATAGGATACAGATTACAAATTAGTTAAAAAAAACCCTAATTTATGTAGTTTTTTAACATGGAGTATGGGTTGTAATTTTATTTCATTATCAACTTAGAAAACATATTATAATTAATTTTTATATAATTATATAATAGTTACACATGGTCAATAAAATTATCATTAATTATAATAGTCCTTTTTTGTGGTAGTATAACTATAATAGTTTTTGTTGTCATTAATTAATACTATAATAATTACATATAAAATTTTAATGTTATAATGATCTGTTCAATTATTATTTTGTTTATATTATTTGTTATTATTTTCATATTAAATAATTTTGAATATGATATTTTATAGAGTATTTTTACTGTGTTAATGAAAAAGAGATACGAAGGTATGACTGGAAAAAATTAATCAATCATTAGAAAGTAAATTAAATTCAAAAACTTACTTTAAATTAAAAACTTACTTTAATTATTAAGATTATGAAAATGGTAGGCCATAATTTTCTCTATGAATGACACATAAAAAAAATTTCATGTAATACGTCTAAAATATTAATATTATAGATATATTGTAAATAGACTATAGATTATAGATTATAAATTAACAAAAAAAAATAATCCTAATTTATACAATTTTTTAACATTACATATGGGTTGTAGTATTAGTTCATTATCAACTTAGAAAATATATTATACTAGATTTTTATATAATTATATAATAGTTACAGTCCACATGGTCAATAAAATTATTATTAATTATAATAGTCTTTTTTTTGGTAATATAATTGTAATAATTTTGTTATCATTAATTAATACTATAATAATTATATATATATATATATAGAATTTTAACGATATAATAATAAGTTCAATTATCATTTTGTTTGTATTATTTATTGCTATTTTCATATTAAATAATTTTAAATGAGATATTTTGCAGAGTATTTTTATTATGTTAATGAAAAAGAATTATGAAGATGTGATTGGAAAAATTAATCAATAATTAGAAATTAAGTTAAATTAAAAAATTATTTTAATTATTAAGATTATAAAAATAATGGATCATAATTTTTTTTATAAATAATACATAAAAAAATTTTATGTAATAAATTTTAAATATTAATATTTTAAATTATAGATTATAGATTTGCCTCTATGCCCTTAATACCCTCTGCCTCTGTTACACTTGGTCGAGTCGACCATGGACTTTAAAAACTGTGATATAATCTGGATGGTGAGTTATGCGATGAGGAGGAATAAGTTTAGGTCCAGGTAGTCATTAATTCTAGTCCATTAAAATAATGATCTAACGGTTGTGATCTATTTAACTATTTTAAATAATAAAATATGTATTTATATCTTAATATTTATAAATAGTTTTTACTTTGGTACTCAAGCTATTGATATCCTTTTAAATTTAAGGATTGTGATTTAATCATGAGTATTTAAAATAGTAATTGATTTAGTTAGTGGGATACGTGACAAATTTTCAACCATAAATTATCTAAAAGGTATCGATACTTATAAATTTTATAGGGTACCAGAATAATCGCAATATAAATATTACTTTTTAAAGAATTTGTTGCTTTTATCCTTCTTCGGTTTTTCCTCCCAGCAAATCCCACCACCGCTCCTTCATCTTCTTCTTTCACCCAAGGTACTAATCCCACTATCATCATCATCGTCAACTACAACCTAGCCAAGAATCATCATCACAGTCCCAAAAGTGAGTCACAAAAATCCATCATCATCACAACCCAAAAAAAACAAAGCCATAAAAATCCATCCTCAAAATCCAATTAATCACAAACAGCAGCATAAAGAACAGGAGAGGTAAAAAAAATAAATAAATAAAGCAAAGGAGGAAAGGGGGCCATGTTCCATATGCAAATCCAAATGTTACAAAACTCTATCGTATCCCGTTGGTACCATTTTTCTCCTAATCTATCCTTCACATTGAAAAATAATTAAAAAATCGTCGAAAATCTTCAATCAAAAATGGAAATTGATTGCTGGAAAAAAAAATTGAATGTTCTGGTTTCGAATCAGGTGAATGAGTATAGCGACGTGATTGTCGAAGGTGAGAGATTAATGATTGAAATTGACTTTTCTATCGGAGTTTGAGATTGCTCGATCGACGGGAACGTACTGAAATCAGAAAAATTAATACTCGATCGTGATTCCCTTAAATAGGCTTCTGGAATGTATCATATGGCCTCTTCATCTGCTGCAAGATTAGAGCCACACATCTCAACTACCCCTCAAGATCGAAGGATAATATTGCACCAGCAAAGATATACGCCTTTTTGGTTAAAAGGGCTAAAAAAGGAGATGCATGTGTTGCTACTGTGGGGTATGTGCGCGGGGTGTGGGGGACACACCATGTGGTGTATTATAAATTTTTCATTACACTTTTGCCTCCTGTTTGCAAAAAAAATTGACAACTTCCGTATGTGTATATTTTTACACAATAAAAATATAAACATAGTATAAAAATAAAAATAGTATATGGATATAAACTTTAATTTACGTAATAGGCCAATAAGAAATTTTTTATTTATATGATTTCAATTTCAAACTTCCATTTTAAGAAAGACTATGTAACTCAATATTTTAAAATTCAAATAAGAAACCAAACTAGCAAATATTCTATTTACGACATAGTTGTTTAAAACTAAACATATTTAAATAAACATATAACTGATTTTCAGCCAAATCGTTTCAGCAGTCATATAATTCAATTCGATTTTTAAGCCGGTTATAGAACACAAAATAATGTAAACCATTATTTCATCAAAAAAAATATATAAATCATTATTAAGGGGAGAGTTTAAGTTGTATGTATTGATAGTGTAAATTTTTTTATACTATTATTTAATTATATATTGTCAAATTAATAAAAATGGATAAGTCTTCATCAACTATTTGAAATGTTAAACAAATAAAATAATTTAATTAAATAATAATATAAAATATTTTTATATTATCTATTTATGTAAATTAAAAGGGAAATAGGTGTCATCTTTACACCTTCATGGAGAAAAGGCGTTTCTAACGGAGAAAAACGCTCCACGTATATTAGTTACAACAACACGTTGCATTGATTGCACCAATTTCATCGAAATAGTTAGCAAATTTAAATTTCGAGTCCCATTTCCCCCCACATCCATTAGTTCCTCTGGTGGTAGGTACTCGTGCAAGGTAGAGGCATCCCCTCTATAAAGCGCTAGTAATCAGCTTAAGATTCTCAAAACAGGTCCATTTTATTTCAGGCCATTAAGAAAGTCATAGAACCTACCAAGCAGCAGCAACATGGAGGTGCTAAGGGTTCAAACTGTGGCTTCCCAGTCCAAAGATGCTTCCATCCCTGCCATGTTTGTTAGGCCAGAGACTGAACAACCAGGCATCACCACCGTTCAAGGGGTGAAACTCGAAGTGCCCATCATTGATTTCAGCAACCCTGACGAAGGCAAAGTCCTGAGTGAGATTGTGGAGGCATGTAGGGACTGGGGCATGTTCCAAATTGTGAACCATGAGATACCAAGCCATGTCATAAGCAAGTTGCAGGGTGTTGGGAGAGAGTTCTTTGAGCTACCACAAGAGGAGAAGGAGGTGTATGCCAAGCCTCCTGGGTCTGATTCTTTACAAGGTTATGGGACAAAACTTCAGAAGGAGGTGAATGGGAAGAAAGGTTGGGTGGATCATTTGTTCCACATCATATGGCCTCCTTCCTCCATTAACCATCGTTTCTGGCCAAAGAACCCTGCTTCTTACAGGTTAGTTCCGTGTTCCAAGAACATTATTGTTATTTGACTCTCCTTAATTATTTCTACTTATGCAAATGAGATATTGTACCGACTCACATCTCATTTATTATTGTATGAGATATAGACCTTAGTCGACTCGAGTGCTATATCCCGAAACAAATAATATCTGAAACAAATAATATTTTATATATATATCTAATGCAACTTTCTTGTGAGCAGTGCCATGCATCTTTCGATGGAAGCATATGGTGTGTATTGTAGCGTTTGTTTTCTGAAATAGGAAATATAGGTACAGGGATAAAAATCCAAGGATAATCGATATACTATAGATCGAGACATAAATAAGAAATATGTATAGAAAAATTATTAAAGATAAAAATATTAAATTTTTATCTTCATATTTTGTCTCCACATTTTGGAGGTACAGAAATTTTATATTTTTCTATTCTGGAGATAGAAAAATATTCCTATCTCCATCACCGAATAGATTTGTATCTCTGATATCTCTATATTTTTATCCCAAATATAATAAACAAACGCTACTTAATTGCTTTCAGTTGTTTATCGTGCATCACTGCCACTCTAAGTAGTAATGTTTTATAGTCAGAATGATTTTAAAATATTTTTTCAATGAATAGTAAGTTATAATTTTTAAAAATAATAATTTATATAACAAATAATAAATAATAGTATTTTATATTAGTTCAATTCTATTTCAAATTTATATTATACATATCTTTAACTTAATTTTATCCTTCCTAAGATTTATAGCTTATTATACAGTATAATATATATATATATATATATATATGAGTTTAAATAATTTTTTAAGTTTAATTTGCATGTAATAATAATATAAAATAATTTTTTTTTACATTTTTAACTAATAAAATTTTAAGAAAATATCAAACCATGCTAGATTATTTGTTTTAATAGTTTCTTATTGTGATTTGGCATTTTTTAAAGTTTAGCAATGGTGTAAAATTGTTGTATAATATTCATATGTAAAAAATTGAAGTCTTTATAAATATTCTAGTGTCTATTCCCTCAAATGGACCTAAAATATGTGAAATGATTAGTTACTGTATTTCATGGTAGATACTCTAAGGAACCTAAAAAAGCACAATTGATTCTAATGAAATTTAATTATAATAGGGATATTTGCAGTGTGGTTTGAATTAGTTTTAAAGAAGAAAACCTAATCCAAATAATATAAAATATTATTATTTTAAAAATTTAAATCCAAAATTCAGTACATTCCAAGTGATATGTAAAACATAAAATTCAAATAAATCCAAAATTTTGCGATTTGAATTTGATTTGAATTTAGATTCGATTGGTTATGTGTTATTGATTGCATTGAATTGGATTAGAATACCTCAATCATTAGTCATGACCGACTCTGATCAAAATCCATTAAAATGATCGAACAAGCACACTAGGACAGGTTTGGATCTTGGGAAAGCCCATTAGTGTCATATAAACTGTCAAAGTCCAAAACTTATAGAGATTTCCCCTTTTTTTTGTTAATGAAAATTTGGAGCAGCCGCTCATGAGTGTCCAGGTATGTTGTACATGTCAAGTTATCCACTATGTCAAATATCGTGGGGAAAGCCCGCTTCGACCAATAACAATACGAGTGTAGAATCAAGGTTGAAAACATATGTAGATCATTTTTTTTTCATTTTAAATAAAGAGGAATGTTATTTGACTTTGAAAAATATTTAAGTATTTTGAGAGCAAAAAAAAAATAGTTTGTTCTGTTCCAATTAATAATTAACATATTAGTTATTGTATTAAAAATGTAAAAAAAATAAATAAGAGAGTAATAATCCATAAATCTAATGTAACAATTAATAAAGCAAATCTTTCTTTTATTATTATTATTTTTTCCTAAAACACCTATGAATTTTTCAAAAGGGTCAACCGGTGGAAAGCAATACCAAAAGTGCTCCTAACCAATCAAAGGGAGGTAAAAAGAAAAACAAGAAGGGAGAAAAGAATAAACGGCTTGAAAATAGGAGTAAATGACTGACTAATTACCTCATTCTTGCAACAATATGAAATTCTTTTTCGTGGATTGAATTCTTCTGTTGCTTCTCTTTGTCCTATTCTATCTCCCTCCGATCAAGTTTTATCATATATTTAAATTATGAGTAGTTAAACAAATTATTTGGATAAAAAATCATAGCTAATATTATTTGTATATATGTGTCAAAATTTTATTAAAAAAATAGGGAGGAAGACAAAGAAAAAGAGATGGAAGATTTGATTTTCTTTTTCATGTCAGCATTGTCCACGAGATTGATATGAAAATTTAGATGCAAGAAAAGTTATGTTTCATACTATTTATTTATTAAAGATTTTTTAATTGATTTTTATAAATGACATTTATTTATAAAAATAAAATCTGCTTTATGTTTGTATATGAACAATATTAAAACATATTTACTTAAAATCAAACGTATCTTTTATGTTATAATAATTTTTAGAAGATAGAAATTATAGTTTTAAAAAAAAATATTTTTCACATAAGTAACAGAGATTGCTAATGCTGTTACATCAATGTGCACGTCATGCTAGCATCGTCTTGTGTTACCTCCAGCATTTTTATGTTGAGACCCGATTTAAAAAAAAAAATATAAATTGAATTTGAAAGGGGTTCCTTTTTGTAAGTGGTCCCTTTTAAGTTTTAACAGTAAAGTGAATACTGACGCGGGGGCCCTTTTGTTAGGCTGTTTTCTTCATTTAATGTATTTTGTCATTATATTATCAAATGGGGCACACACTGGTCGACTTGTTCGCAGTCGTTTGTCAAACATTATTTACCCCCCAAAAAAAAAACTATTTTGCATAACTAAGTAAATTAATTAAACATATGGAATATAATTAATGATCCAGATTTGAGCTGTACAGAAACTCATGTCAAAAATTTTCAGTTAGTTAATTATAAATGTTGAAATCAATAGCTACCTCGAATAAAGTTGTGTTTTATATTAAAAAGGGAGAACCATCCCTTTATCTTAGTCTCTTACAAATATTCTTAATTAAACATATTTTTTAGTAAAAATCCAAGAACAAAAAAGATTGTCCCTGTCCGTTTCATATGAGTGGCACAAACTTTCACATTTCCACGTGAGATGGGGAAAGGAGAAGTTAAAGGAAAATGATAAGGGCATAATATTTTTATACAGCATAATTATAATTAATGGGTCAATTTTTATTTTTTATTTTCCTGACTCTACAACCTTATTTTTTTAGGGCAAGTACATATGTTATTCAAGATGTTATTCTAAAATATCACGGAGAAGTAAATTTGTTAGCAATTGTGCGGACACTATTAATCAATACATTTGGTGGCAATTTTTTCAGATCATTACAATTCATTTTATGGAAAGTACTACTTTTATTTTAATGAGTTTTATTTAAAATACTGTAATTGCTTCTGTTTCACACATGTGATGAATAGTTTTGTCGCCATGAAATTCTAGCCTCACTTACTTGACAGTGAAAATTGAGTTATGCATAGCATAATTTTATGTGTATAATGAAATTGCACATACAATAAATATACACCACATATTTTATTATCATTAGATATAATGAATGGTCCCTACTCATTCCATTCACTCATCACATCTAGTAATATAAGATGTATAATATATATTTATTGTGCAATATTATTGTACACATCATTACTCTTATGCATATCCAGATTACACAAAGAAAGTTTGAATAAAAACACTTGATTTTCTGGCAGGGAGGTGAATGAGGAGTACAGAGAGCACCTACGTGGAGTGGTGGACAAATTGTTCAAGAGTATGTCAATAGGGCTGGGGCTTGAAAAAGATGAACTAAGGGAGGTTGCTGGTGGAGATGACATGATTTATCTTTTGAAGATCAACTACTACCCACCTTGTCCATGCCCTGATCTCGTCCTGGGTGTGCCACAACACACAGACATGTCCTACATTACCATTCTGGTGCCCAACGAGGTGCAAGGCCTTCAAGCCTCTAGAGATGGCCATTGGTACGATGTTAAATATGTGCCTAATGCCTTGGTCATTCACATTGGTGACCAAATGGAGGTATATATATCTTGCATTGTTGTTTAATTAAGAAATAGTTCCCTTTTTTATTATTTTTAGTGACTTCAACATTTTTTTTCTCGCATGAATGATTACCATTGAAGATTAATTCCTTACAACAAAAGCAATTAAAAAGTTGTGTAATGCTAAGTAGCGTGAAAAATTTCTGTGCGAATTGCAACACGAAACACGTCGATAGTTGATCGTATTTTGCTCTTTCACTTGTTTATTTTTTTTCATTTCTTGAAATTGAAAAAATCACCACTTGATTTTCGTTCGCCCAATCATGAAGAAAATACTTTCGTGACGCATAGCGGTGCTCTAAAAAGTTTTGATGAGCAAATACTTATGCAATTTCATTTTATGGTGATTACAGATACTTAGCAATGGGAAGTATAAGGCAGTCTTACATAGAACAACAGTGAACAAAGAGGAGACAAGAATGTCGTGGCCAGTGTTCATAGAGCCCCAAGCAGAGCACGTTGTTGGCCCTCACCCAAAGTTGGTTAACCAAGACAATCCACCAAAATACAAGAGCAAGAAATACAAGGATTTTGCCTACTGTAAGCTCAATAAGATCCCTCAGTAAATGAAGCAGCGTTATTGTACTAAATAGACATTTTAGGTTGCACTGCACAAATTAGATTTGCTGATCCTAAATAAATAGACATTTCAGGTTGCAGTGCACAAATTTGTTTTGCTGCTTTGTGTTTTAAGATTTTTAGCAAATCTTGGATGTTCCGCTTTGTCTGAACACTAATAAGGATAACAGCCGGTGTTTCTGCACTATTTTATTGTGAGTAATGTTACGTCAAATCTTTTAGCTGCATCCTTAATATTATTTTGACACTTAAAAAGTACGTGCTTATTGAGATATTTACTTTATAATTATTGGATGTGATGATAGTCTCCATTTATTCTTAATATTCATCACATCCAGTGAGTGTCTATCTGAATAGATACTATTCAAATACCCACTTTTTGAGTATCAAAATATCATTACTTTAGCACATATATGTTAACATATTGAAGTAATTGATGAGCTTTATACCTTTATATATATATATATATATATATATATATATATAAATAAAATTTGGATTGCTAGTGTCTACGCCTAAGGAATTAATCATTACAATACTCTGAAAAAAAATCCAAAAAAAAATTGAACTAATTTGAAAATAAGATCCATGTCTAACTCCACCAATCATCGACAAGGAAAAAAAGAAAAAGCCAACTAATTGTTACTGCAATTCTGCAAAAATGACTCATCAAAACAAAACATTCCTTATAACAAAAGGTGTGACTACACTATCTCCAAGCATCAATTGGGAGAAATCAGTTACAAAGAAAATTCAAAAGCGGGTTTTATTTGCTAGAGAACAAAAGATTGAAGCAATCAACAAGATAAAAGACAAGAAGCTAGGAAAAAAGGATCAAGCTAAAGAATACAAAAGGAATATCTCAAAGTTCAACAATATGGAAGTTAGAGCTACCCTACATCGTCAAGAAAGACAAAGCTGTAAGTGGCGTAAAGCCACTTTGATTTTTCAAGCGTGCAGTGGGAATTCTGCGTGCACGCGTGAAGGTTAGCCTCCGGAGACGAAATTTTCAAACTTGTACAGTAAAATTTACTGTGCATGTGTTTGGTGTACCTACCAAACTCACTAGAAATTACTGTGCATTGATTGCACAGTAACTTCCAAGCGCCTATAAATAGAGGCCTCGCCATAGTTCATTTCATCCCATCAGGAGAGAAATATATACATATAGTGTGTTACGAGAGTTTCTCCTATTTTAATAGAGAGGTGTATTTTTCCTAGTATAAGAGAGAGTGTTATTGTTCTCTCCTTATATTAAGAGAGAGGTGTAATTTTATCTTCCACATAGTGAAAATCTTTATCGGTTCTTGCCCGTGGTTTTTCCCTCATCATTAGGGGTTTTACGTAAATATCTTGTGTCAGTTCCTATTCTCTCGACTCTATTTTAGCTGCGTTGATCTGTTTCCATAACTCTGGTACCTAACAGTGGTATCAGAGCTTTGGTTCATTGGGATTTATTCTTAGTATGCTCTGTGGTTGCGAACGATCGATCTTCCACATCGAGAAAAGAATTTTTCTGGAGATTATCATAGCCATTGATTATAGTCATTTGCGAGTTACTACTTTTTAGTCACTTTGTTTATCACGTATAGTTGTATATTTTTACAGTATTGTTAACGTATATTGGATTTGTTCCATATACGGTATAATATACATACTGTTCACGTATACGGTACTATTTACGTATAAGACCTCATTTCGCATTATCGGCACTATTTACGTATCACGATACTATTCTGATAAAAAAAGTGACTAGTCTAGTAGAGAAAGCAGATCATGTAAACACTATGGCGTGAAATTTGAGATTGAAGTTCAATGGGAGTAATTTTCCCTGTGGAAATTGAAGATGAAGGCAATCTTGAGAAAAGATAATTGTTTATGCTCGACAATTGAAAGCGGCCGGTGATATTACTAATGAAAAGTGGAAGGAGATGGATGATAATCTTTGTTGCTAATCTGCATCTTGCAATGGCAGATTGGTATTGTCTAGTGTTGCGTAAAAGAAGGGCACAAAGGAAATGCAGGATGCTCTTGTCAAAGCTGCATGAGGTCAAGTCTCTTCACAATAGGATATTTCTAAAGCGGAGGTTGTATACTCTTGAATGAGTGAGTCCACATCGATGTGACCACATCAACAATCTGAACACCTTATTCTCGACTCATGACGATCCAGTTATCAAATAGTGGAGAATGAGCGTGCGGAGCTTCTACTTCAAAGTCTACGATTCATATGATCAACTCATCATCAACATCACAAATAATAATATTGCCAACTATCTATCCTTTGATGATGTCGGTGCTATTCTTGAAGAAGAATCCAGCGTAAGAATAAGGAAGATAGATTGGAAAGCTCAAAGCAAGCGAGGCATTGTTGGTGACGAGAGGAGATCAATGGAGCGTGACTTCAGTGGGAGTCATGGTCGGAGTAGATCAAAGTCAAGAAGAAGGAAGAACTTCAAATGCTACCAATGTGGCATGAGAGGGCACTTGAAGAGAGATTGTCGGAATAACAAGAAGAATGCAGATAAAGCTCCAGAGGCATCAACCTCTCAAGGATGTGTTGCGAATACCTCTGAGGATGGAGAAATCCTATGCAGCGAAGCAGCAATTAGTTCTAAAGGCGAAAGCGGCTCAGCGATATTTGGATCATGGATTCAGGAGCAACATGGCACATGACTCCACACCGTGACTGGTTTTACAGTTATGAACCTATCTCGGAAGGATCTGTGTTCATGGGAGATGATCATGCCTTAGAAATTGCTGGTGTTGGTACTGTCAAAATAAAAATGTTTGATGGCGTTATTCGTACAATTCAAGGAGTACGACACGTGAAAGGCTTGAAGAAGAATATGTTGTCTATTGGGCAACTGGATGACCTCGGGTGCAAGACCCATATTGAAGGTGGGATCTTGAAAGTTGTTAAAGGTGCTCTTGTAGTGATGAAAGCAGAAAAGATCATGGCAAATCTATACAAGCTTCAAGGAGATACGTTGCAGGAGGCAGATGCATCAGTTGCATCGGCAAGTCAAGAAGAAACGACAATGATGTGGCATCGCAAACTAGGCCACATGTCGGAACGTGGTTTGAAGGTTCTTGCGGAACGTAATCTCATTCCTGGGCTCAAATCGGTGAACTTACCGTTCTGTGAGCACTGTATTACAAGCAAGCAGCATAGATTGACATTTGGTAGATCAACTGCTCGGAGTAAGCACATTCTAGACCTGATTCATTCTGATGTGTGGGAGTCACCAGAAATGTCCCTTGGAGGAGCAAAGTATTTTGTATCCTTCATCGATGATTACTCCAGGAGACTATGGGTATACCCAATCAAGAAGAAGTCAAGTGTGTTTCCAATATTCAAAGACTTCAAAGCAAGAGTGGAACTTGAATCTGGAAAGAGGATCAAGTGTTTAAGGACAGATAATGGAGGAGAATATACAGATGGAGATTTTGTAGCATTTTGCAAGCATGAGGGTATTCAAAGGCAATTCACTGTTGCACATACACCTCAGCAAAATGGTATAGCAGAGCGGATGAACAGGACTCTCCTAGAAAGAACAATAGGTTTAGCCAAGTCTTTCTGGGCGGAAGCAGTCAAAACTGCCTGTTTTGTGATTAATCGGTCGCCATCAACCGCAATTGGTCTGAAGACACCAATGGAGATGTGGAATGGCAAGCCGGCAGATTATTCTTCTCTGCAAGTGTTCGGATGTCCTACATATGTGATGTACAACACCCAAGAAAGAACTAAGTTGGACCCAAAGTCCAGGAAATGTATATTTTTGGGTTATCTTTGTGGTGTAAAGGGGTATCGCTTGTGGGATCCCACGCCCGCAAGGTTATTGTCGTGAGGATGTTATATTTGCGAAAATGAGCGCAAAGTGAAGAAAGAAATGACAAAGACTGTCAAGGAAACAACTCTGGTTGAGATAGATGAGAAATCTGGAGGAAAAGATTGCGAAGCGAACGAGCATGATGAACAAGTACGGATGAGGCCAATATCTGATCGAGCGATCATCACGCCAAACACTGACCACCGATGGCATTGAGACTATGTTATGGCAAGTCATGATGCATTTTGTCTTCTAACGAAGAAGGAGAGCCATCAACCTTTCAGAAGCTTTGAGTAGTCGGATACATCTCTGTGGATGGCGGCAATGCAAGAAGAAATGGAGGCCTTGCATAGGAACAAAACACGGGAACTTGTTGCACTTCCAAAAGGTCGTAAAGCCATTGGCAACAAATGGGTCTATAAGATCAAGCGAGATGGCAATGATCGGGTGGAGCGATATCGTGCAAGGCGGTGGTAAAGGGATTTGCTCGGAAGGAAGGTATCGATTTCAATGAGATATTTTCTCCAGTTGTCGGACTTACCACTATCGAGTAGTCTTTGGCTATGTGTCTGTATTTGATTTACATCTTGGCGATTAGATGTAGCGCTTTTCTTCATGGAGAACTTGAAGAGGAGATATATATGCTCCAACGAAGGCTTTGAGGAAAAAAAAAGAAAACTTGGTTTGTAAGTTGACCAAATCTTTATGCGGTCTAAAGCGGCGCCAAGGTGTTGGTACAGAGATTTGATTCCTTCATAATTCGCCTCGGATACAGCAGATTGAGTTCGCACCATTGTACATACTACAAGAGGTTTGATAACAATGTTTTCATCATTACATTGTTATGCGTGGATGACATGTTGGTGGTAGGCCCAACAAAGATCGAATCCAGGAGTTGAAGGCACGATTGGCTAGGGAGTTTGATATGAAGGACTTGGGACACGCAAACAAGATTTTAGGGATGCAAATTCACCGAGACAGAAAAGTCGGGAAGATCGGCTATCTCGGAAGAATTACTTGATGAAAATCTTGCGGCGCTTCAACATGCAAGATTGTAAGCGATTTCAACCCCACTTCTGTGAATTACAAATTATCCTCGGATATGTCCTAGCGATGAAGCGAGAGGATGGAAATGTCTCGATCACCGTATGCATCGGCGGTGGGAAGCCTTATGTATGCCATGATTTGTACTAGGCACGATATTGCTCAAGCGTTGGTGTGATTAGTCGATTTATGGCGAGATCCAGGAAATGAGCATTGGAATCTTGTGAAGAGGATCTGAGATATATTAAAGGAACCTCAAGTCTTGCACTATATTTTGGAGGATCGAGTTCATTGTCGGGGATACGTTGATTGATTTTGCGAGTGATCTTGATAAAAGAAAATCTACTACAGGCTATGTGTTCACATTTGCAGCGAGCTGTGAGTAGTTATCAAATTCTGATTGTTGTAGCTCTATCTACTCTGAAGTGAATATATATGGCTACACAAGCTTGCAAGGAAGCTATTTGGATTCAAAGGTTAATGGAGGAACTCGGTACAAGCAGTCAAAAATTACATGTATTGTAGACAATGATCAGTGCCTTACACATTGCAAGGAATCCGGCCTTTCATTCCAGGGACGAAGCACATAGGTGTTCAATATCATTTTGTTAGAAGTGGTAGAAGAAGGAAATGTAGATATGCAGAAGATTCATACTAAAGAAAACCTTGCAGATGTCATGACAAAGCCAATCAACACTGACAAGTTTAAATGATGTAGATCTTCCTATGGGCTATCAGAAGCGTGAAGAAGCATGGAATTGGCAAGATGAGAAATGGTTTTCAAATTCACCAAAAGTGGCTTTAAGTGACAGATTGTAAGTGGCGTAAAGCCACTTTGATTTTCAAACCGTGCAGTAGAATTTCTACGTACGCAGCGTGAAGGTTAGCCTCCGGAGATGAAATTTTCAAACTTGCACAGTAAAATTTACTGTGCATGTGTTTGGTGTACCTACCAAACTCACGAGAAATTACTGTGCATTGATTGCACAGTAACTTCCAAGGGCCTATAAATAGAGGCCTCCTCCTCAGTTCATTTCATCCCATCCCAGAGAGAAATATATACATATAGTGTGTTCTGAGAGTTTCTCCTATTTTAATAGAGAGAGGTGTATTTTTCCTAGTATAAGAGAGAGTGTTATTGTTCTCTCCTTATATTAAGAGAGAGGTGTAATTTTATCTTCCACATAGTGAAAATCTTTCTGATTCTTGCAGTGGTTTTTCCCTCATCATTAGGGGGTTTTCCACGTAAATATCTTGTGTCAGTTTCTATTCTCTCGACTCTATTTTAACTGCGTTGATCTGTTTCCATAACTCTGGTACCCAACAAAAGCACCATAAAGAAGATCAAATAAGCAGGATTCAAGATTCTGATAAAATATTTATTGTTTAATTGCAATCATATCGTTAGAATATCGAACATGGTCTAATCATCAAGCAGTACCGGCATTAAAGTGAGGAAGACCATCCATTCAACTTTTTTCACTTTCTCGAACATTTAAATATTTTATTTATAAAATATATAGGTTTCACCATTTATTTATTTTTAAAATTTTTTCTCTTCATCATTCTAATCACATTTATATAGGATTCACATGAATATCTATATCTACATGAATATTAAAATAGAATTATTCATATAAAAATGTGTATCAAGGAGGACTATTAAAATAATGATCCACGTTTTGTCTAAAAACGTCCAGACATTTTATAATCCATTGTGCAATAGGACAAATCGAAACACTCTATGACGTAATACAAGGAATCTAGAAAATATTAAATTTATGAAAAGTGAGCTAACCGCCATTATGGGCCCATGAAGGCAGCGCAAGTGCCATTCTCATTTGTAGATAGAGCACACAAAGCGCCCAAGTATAGTGTCGTAAAAGCAAGTCACCCTCCTCTTCCAGATCATCATGTACTATCACTCCAAAATATAATAGAAGTATATATAGTTTATAGGCGATAGCGGATCATTACATAAGATATTTTTGCTGATCCCTTTATTTATACCAGCTCCCAATCAACATTTATTTAGCAAATTTAAATATTGAAACTTATAAATATGTTTATTTCTAATTTGTTCTCAAGAGTTATTTAACAAATGCACAAACTTAATAAAATTTCCAATTCTTTCATCCCTACACCTAAATCCCTAATTTGATTTCATTGACCTCTCTTCATTGCCCCAATCTTGGTTATGCTCACTCACCTCTCTTCAATCCCCAATTCATCCTCCACCACTCTCCTTCTCTACCAATGGTCAAGCTGCTTCTCAGGAACTCCAAACTAGGCAAGCCTTTAAAAATCAAACCAGAAATCAAACATTATCCTGTAATCAAATGTAAAAAATTTTAAAAAAATCAAACCCTAAAATTTAAAACAAAGATTAACAACTTAGGTAAACTGATAAAAAAATAAATCTACTTATTTTTGTAAAAGAGGAGTAATAGTAGGTACCATTAATCTTCATTTGGCCATTCAATTTTCCTGTATAAATAGTTCTGCCAAGTGTTTGCATCTTGTGTGATTTTATTATTATTATTATTATTATTATTATTCTCTCATAATTTGTTGTTCCAATTCAAGTAGTCTCTCTGAATCAATCCTTAATGCTGATGGAGTAATAATAATTATTCCATTAAGTTTTTGATTTCTTAAACATTTATTTCATTGGAATATACAATTCTAGTATCGGAATGATAAAAATGGCCTCTACCGCAGCCTCTTTTCCCATGCTAATTATGTTTTGGTACAGTGGTGCAATAACAATAATTAAATTATATTAATTTTGTGTGGCTCAATGCTGACCAACTATGCATAGAAAATGAAAAGGAACAAAAAGCAAAACATGACTCTCACTTTTCCTGTTGGATGATAAAATCACTTAATGAAGTTAGTTATAAGTTTGTTATAATAATGAAAGATAGTGCAGGTTAGTTATTCTGTTATTGAAAGTCAATTACAACTTAACATGTATATATATCAGTGCTCTCTGCACCTTATACACAATGATTACTCTTCTTTCTGTTGTAACAATTCCAAGTTAATGAAGATCAGTTCAATGCAATTCCTCTCTCTCTCCCCCTCACTCCCTCCCTCCTTGCCCTCCAAGGATATCTTCTTGATTATCAAGATGGTATAAGATTTTTCTTAGTAAGAATCTGCTGCTTCTCTTCCATGTTCTTCTTGTTTTTTTTTGCAAAACCTTCCTTTCTTTCTTTGCAATTCTTGCTCTAATGGCTAACCCGAATAATGGTCCCTCTAATGTGTACTACATTCATCCTGATGAGAATCCTGCCTTGGTATTGGTTTCAACACCTCTAACCGAGAACAATTACCATTCATGGACTAGGGCCATGAAGGTTGCCTTCCTATCCAAAAGCAAGTTGCAATTCTTTGATGGATCTTTGACAACTACTGCAAAAAACGATCCCAAGTATGTAGCCCAGAAAAGATGCAACTCAATCCTCATCTCATGGATCTTGAAATATGTGTTTCCCCTGATATAGCAGAGTGCATCCTTATAAATGAAGCTGTAAGTGCTCTTGAAGCGTGGAATGATCTGAAAGAAAGGTATGCTTGGTTTGATGTTTTGCAAATTTTACAAGTTCAAGAAGATATTTCATCCATCAAGCAAGATGATCGATCTGTCAAAGCATACTTCATAGAACTCAGGATGCTATGGGATGAATTTGATCGATTCAAACCACTACCTCCTTGTCACAATGGCATTGATTGTGTTCCTTTTGCTGTTGTGAAGAAACAAAGACAAGAGGACAAAGTGCTAAACTTCTTGAAAGGTTTGGGTGACCAATTCTCCACCATTAGGTCTCAAATTTTTCTGATGGATCCAATTCCTATAATCAATAAAGTGTTCTCATTGATTGTTTAGCAAGAAAGGAAACTCACTGCCAAAACTGATTCTAAAATCATGGCTGCAATTTCTGACAAAACCCCTGCATTCAACAAAGGACATGACAATTTATTTGTCAAAAGAAACTTCAAGATATGCACTCATTGTGGGAAGAAAGGCCACACAATCGACTTATGGTACATCAAAAATGGCTTTCCAATTGGATTCAGGTTCAAGAATCCCAGAAGAGCAGCCAATTGCATCAGTCTTGAAGACAATCAACCCCAGTTTAATGGAGGCCAACCGAAAGAAGCTATGACACCTGATTCAATGATTACTCAGGAACAATACAAAGAGTTAATTTCACTGCTTCAGAGTTCCAAAATTCATTCTTCATACCATGTATACACCTCAACAGCTCCTGAGAATGTTCCCACGGGTGTGAATGTTTCAAACTCCTTCAATCCTCTGGCTTCAAGTATCTACAAGAAAGCGGTCTGAGGCAATGCTAAAATTTAAGCATTGCCAAAACAGACAAAAAGTGTTGCCTTTGATCAAATGCAACGTTTTCCTCCCTAAGGCAATGCTTTTCTGGGCATTGGCTATACTGTCGTTGCCTTTTTCTCTAAGGAAATGCTTTTTGGACAAAGGGCAACAATTGTATCAAAAAGCGTTGCCTATATGGGTACAAAAGTTGCACATACACTAAGCTGGACCTACAGCATAAACCCACCAATTAAAAATCAAAATATTATTAACATTGTACAGCCAGAAGTACAACCTGAACAAGGTGCCATAACTTCCGCATCGTAACTGATTTTCTGCCACTAGCATCAATGCCCGAACTTTCATATGCACCCTTGAAAGCAGCAGCAGGCTAACAACCATTAGGAGGAAAAAACTAAACATACATGTTGGTAAACACACATTGAAAACTGTTAGTTTAACATGTTGGTAAAGACACATACTTTAAAGGGTAACCCATACTCCCTTGCTTTATTAAGATTCTTCACTACTTCAGCATAGACAGATGCCTTTTTTTTCCTCCATAATTGGCCTGCTAGTCAAAGGAACATTCTCCATCCTAGGCTTACTAGAAGAGACCTGAGGACTGGAAGCTATTGAAACAGCTTGGCCTGGGTGGGTACCACCATTGCTCGTAGCAATCAAGTTTGTCTAAGGTAATGTTGAAATCCGACTTAAACTCTGAAGGAAATCACATTTTTCTTTTTGCCAATCCTCCTGCCAAACGTTAAGATCTAAAATGCAGTAAGAAGGTTGAGCCACACAATAGTCATTCCATCTACTAGTATTACTAGATATCAGACAAAATCAAGAACCAAAAAATGCCTTAATCAGCAAGAATCCAGTATAACTATTCAGTAAAATAGTCATCCAAACTATAAAATTGCAAATGTGAAATATATTTATTTTCTCCACTACGATATGTAATCTCATATGCAAAGTTTTGCAGATTAATCTAAGCATGTTTAATAGAAAAGCAATCAGCTAAATTGATGCTGTGCTGCCAGTAGTTTAGGAAGGCTAGCAGACCTAATTGTCATTGTTAAGATTATGAAAAACTATTATGTGAGAAAATGAGTTAAGTATTAGCAAGTGAACACACAGTTTAGTGGTAGCTAGACTCCTGTGTGTCTCAATGAGCTAAGGGAGATCGCGAGCTCGACCCTATGCCCACCCCTAATCTCTTGCTATCTTTGTTAAATAAAATTAAAAAAAAAAAATTAAGCATTACTCCTTTTTCTTTTTCCTTTTTATTTTTTTGGTTTGCTTTTCTTTTAAAGAAAGAAAATGACAAACTTTCATAGACAGGGGAAATAAGGATTACAAAGAAGGTTAAAATCACCAAAAAAGTAGACATCATCATCAACAAAAACACCCATATAGAACTTGCTAGAAATAAACAATCTTAATACAATAAATCTCTTCAACTCCTCTCTGAATCTTGTCAAATACGCCACATGAAATCTAAGGATAATAGTTTCTTTTGAAAATTAAAGGCATTTCACTACAGTCAAACTAATCAAAGAAAAATACATATTACAATATATCACACTGCCATAAAGATTTCTTATTTTTAGAAATGCAAGGAAAACATATGAACAAAATAAGTATGCAGAAAAATGGCTGACCACTACTTATGCCAAGACTTCTTATCTTGGTAGTTTTACAAGTATACCTTAGCCAAGGCCCATTACAGAAGATATATCCAATAAAATATAGAGACCAAAATCCAAATTTCAGGAAGAGAAGATAAAAAAAATTACAAAGTAGTGGTCTAGGAAAGACAATATCACACTAACCTCCAAAACCTTCATCACATAATCATTGAAACTCCTGAGATTATCCTTCTGAGCCTCCTGGATGGCAGATAACACCATCATTTCATGAACCTGAAAGGAAAACACAGTTTACAAATTCCATTCAGATAGGAAGAAAAGATGCAAGAACAAAAATTTTAATGCTTTCCATCAAAAGGTACAGACACAATTACACAAAGAGTGAATAGTTTTGCTTAGAGTAAAAAAGAGGGAGCCAAGGGAAACAGCATTTAAATATGCAATCATGCTACAATAATATGCTCATTTATCAAATTATACAAAAATGAAAACCAATAATAATTTTCATCAATGAAGACTAGCTATTTTCCCTTAACAAGAAGTTTTGCAATAAAGGAATGCAAACAGCAGAGTTCCAACAGGACCAACACTATATTTGAATCCATAGGAACAAATACTTGTAACTAATTTGGTGAACACTAGAAGGGTAAAATATGCAAGCAAATGAAATGAAAAAAAAAAAGATAGTGAGTATGATCATCTCACACTAATAAAAGTGATCGAAGTTGAAACTATGAGTTAAATGTGATAGTAAATCCAATATGAACAAAAGATAATTTAAAGTGAAAATTACCTGCTTCAAATGCTCTTCAACACTAGTGGCCTCAACAGGAAAAACTTCTTCGAAAGTTGTCTTCCAAAGAATAAAGAAATAAAAAAGGGAACATCATCAGCAAAATAGTAGTAGTATGAATTAAGTAATAGAGAGGATCACAGCAAAAGCAACCCGACGTGAACTTTGAGGTGGCAATTACTGTCGTTACCAAACAAAAATTATCAGGAAAAATGAGGAACTCTCTGTAACTTAAAAGTTAAAACTAAGGTTGTGTACTGACTTAATGAAAATTGCCATGGAATACATAAGATTTTCTATTGGATAAACCCACCACAACATAAGATTTTTGATATTGGATAAGATGTATTCCTGAATCTTGACCCACACAACAACAACCTTCCAATTCTGAAAGCTTCTCTCTTTTCGCCCTAACCTCTCAAGTTCTTTTCAACACTTATCTCTACGTGTCCATTTTCCCCTTTCTCCGCAGAACAAATTTCTAACCAAAACCGCATTGCCTGAAAAATTGCAAATGTCCAATGAACTTTTAGCAAAATAGCATCTTTTCCACTTACTAAAACAAAAGTTCAGTGCTTTTACTTTTACATCTGAGAATGTAACCAGTTTGCTCTGACTCTTTTTTCCTTTCTTGGGGTTAGTATTCTGCACTCAGGTCTCTAGCCACTAGAAGTGAAAGCAAACCAAAAATCCTCAGGAGAGCTTACAATTTATGTTGACTAAGCGTGGAGAAAGAACCTTTGTATAATACTCAGAAGGGGATAAAATCTCTGCAGGGGAATCACCGCGCGCGGCTTCCGTCGTGCCTGGAAGGAACCACCGCGCCCTGCTTCTTCTGTCGCCCTGCTTCATCCGCGTGCTTGGAGGAAACACCGTGCCTGCTTCCGTCGCCCTCCTTTAATTCAGATTTTAGAAAGGAAAAACATTTTGAGGCTTTAAGAATTAAAACTGGTGGCATTTGAAGAGGGATTTAGAGGGAGAGAGCTATGCTAGGGAAAATAGGATGCACTAAAAGCTCAGATTCCTTTTTGTTTTTGGTTAACTCAGATTCCGCTTTTTGTTTTTTGGGCTTGTTTCAATAAGAACATGAAGGAAAAGAGGACAGGGGAAATATAGAATAGAGGAATGAACCTTGGCAGTTGGGGGGGGGGGGGGGGGTGCCATCTCCAACTTCTTTGTCTTGAAGCGCGTTGGTGTACGGACGCGGCAGTGGGGGATCCTTCAGAGCGTGACGGACTCTGAAGGAATGCACCGAATGAACGAACCACGCGTGATGAAGAAGGGAGCTCCTTCAGAGCGTGAATCACGAACGCAAATATCCTTCAATGATTGATGATAATTTGCGGGATTCTTTAATTTCAGGTTAGGGATTGAGAGTTTTGGTGTTAGTGAAAATAAGGGATAAATGGGGAGAGTAGTGAGAGGCGTTAGTGGGAAAGTTTCAGGCAGGCACTAAAAGTGTTTTGAGCAACGTTTTAAAAGAAACATTTCAGTGAGCTGTGTTAGCGGGAACGTTTCAAGCAACCTTTTAAAAGCGTTGCTAATTAGATTTTAAAAGGCAATACTTGCAGAATGATGGCACTAAGGGTCCTCTGTTATTGGACAATATGGCAACGCTTCAAAGTGATATCTTTTTAAGTTAAGGCAATGCTTTCTAAGTGTTGCCTTAGCCCAACCCAAACACTACCCTTATAGAAACGTTTCCTTAGATTTAAAATGTTGTAATTATATGATTAATGCACTAACTCAAATTTATCAATCTGTATCTGTTAACAATACAACAAATAAATCATTGGATCCTTGACTCAGGAATCACTGACCACATTTGTTTTCAACCAAAATCTTGTTCTGCTTACAAAAGAATCAAACATCTCCTTGTTAAACTTCCAAATGGGAACTGTGTTATTGCTAAATATTCAGGAACCATCCATTTTCTTTTTGAATGTCTTAACTTATCTGGTGTACTATACAAGCCCCAATTCACTTGCAACCTAATCTCTGTGAGCAAATTGATTAAAAGCTTACAATGCAAACTAATTTTTTATCCTAATAATAACTGTATTATACAAGATCCTACTACTTAGAGGATGATTGGATCAGCTAGATTGTGAGGAGAAATATACTTCCTAGAAGAACTTGTTCCTATTAGTACAAGAACAGTGAACAACAGTAATTTTGTTAGCAAAACCAATTTTGATCACTGGCATCATAGATTAGGACACTTATCACATGATGTTCACAATTTGATTTACACATGTAATCCTAACATTCTTGCTAATAATTAAAGTTGACATATGTGAGACTTGTCATTTTGCTAAACAAAGGAAACTTCCATTTACTGCTAGCACATCAAAATTTGAATTACCTTTTCAATTAATTCATGTTAACATTTGGGGCCTTTTCAGTGTGCCATCTTTACAAGGTCATAAATACTTGTTCTCTATTATGAATGACTTTACTAGGAACACTTGGATTCTGTTCATGAAGAATAGAAGTAAAACCAAACAGCCTCTAGTTAATTTCTCACATCATATCTCTACACAATTCAATCACAAAACTCAAACTATAAGGTCTGACAATGATGTAGAAATCAAAATGTTAGAATTTTATCAGCAAAAAGGCATCATACACCAAACATCTTGTGTTAAGACACTTCAACAAAATGGGATAGTTGAAAGGAAACATCAACACCTTTTAAATGTAGCTAAAGCTCTTTATTCCAAGCAAAACTCCTTAAAACTTTCTAGTCTTTTGCTGTTGCACATGCCACTTATCTTATTAATAGAATACCAATTCCTATCTTAGGAAACGAATCCCTTTCTGAGAAACTCTATGAGAAACCTGTTGATCTAACCAATCTAAAGGTCTTTGGCTATCTCTATTTTGCCTCCACCATTCTTGCTAATAGACATAAGTTTGATACAAGAGCTAAGAAGCTGTCTTCTTAGGATATAGCCCTGGCACCAAAGGTTATCAATTATTTGATCTCAACAATAGGGAACTCTTCATCTCTAGAAATGTTATATCTTTAGAAATGCTATATTTCATGAAAATACTTTACACTTTGAAACAGATCAACAAACAGCCAACTCTTCCGATGACAACATTATTATCCCTATAATCATAAATGATATTGAGTAATACACTTATCCTAACCCACTTGCATAGCTCCCTAATGATATTACCATTAACATAGAACAACCATAGGACCTGCCATAGAAAATCAAAATGCAGTAAGAAGGTCTAACAGACAGAGGCAGAGGTCACAATATCTACAAGATTACCACTGTAATCTTTCTATGACAGTTTATCCTACTCCTTCATCCAACGTCAGATACCCTATATCAAGTGTAATATCTTAGTCTAATCTTTACCCTTCCCATAGAGAATACACTGTTTCCATTTCATCTCATATTGAACCAAAATGTTACAAAGAAGCTACCAAACATGAATGCTGGAAAGATGCAATGAAACTAGAACTACAGGCCCTTGAAAACACTAGACTTGGACAATAACAACTCTCCCGGAAGGAAAAGTTCCCATAGGATGCAAATGGTTGTATAAAATTAAATACAAAGATGATGGTTCTGTAGAGAGACAAATCTAGGCTTGCAGCAATAGGATACACACGACAGGAAGGGGTAGACTACCTTGACACTTTTTCACCTGTAGCAAAAAGGACTACAGTTAGGACCTTGTTAGCTATTTTTATCTCTTTAAATTGGCACTTACATCAACTTGATGTAAACAATGCATTTCACCGTGGTGATCTCCAGAAGGAAGTTTATATGAACTTACCCCCTAGTCTCAAATCTTATAAGCCAAACCAAGTCTGCAAACTAGAGAAATGTCTCTATGGATTGAAACAAGTAAATTGATAATGGAATACCAAATTAACCTCAGCGCTACTAAGCTATAATTACGATTAGTCACCCTTTTATCACTCCCTTTTCACGAAGAAAAATGGAGCTTCCTTCACATCTCTATTGGTTTATGCAGATGATATCATTCTTGCAGGCAATGATGTCACATAAATTACAGAAATTCCTAGATGATAGTTTTAAAATCAAAGACCTAGGACACCTCAAATTTTTCCTAGGACTAGAGATTGTTAGGTCATCTAAAGGAATTCATCTATGTCAAAGAAAATATGCTTTAGAAATTTTATCTGAGGCAGGGATGCTTGTTGTAAACCAAGCTCTACTCTAATGGACAATAACTGCAAGCTATAGTAAGATGAAGGAGCCCTCTATCATGATCCTATAGAATACAGAAGATTAGTTGGCAGGCTACTATACCTGACAACCTCAAGACCTGATCTAGCCTTCTCTGTCCAGCAACTCAACTAATTTGTCTCATAGCCCAAAGACACTCATTATCAAGCTGCCACAGAGTGTTAAGATACTTGAAGGGTTCCCTAGCAAAGTACTATTTTTTTCGTGCAACTAAGCCGCAAACTCTCTTAGGCTTCTCAGATTAAGATTGGGCTTGTTGCAAAGACAACAGAAAGTCCACCACATGTTACTGCACCTATCTTGGCTCATCTTTGATCTCTTGGACGTGCAAGAAACAAAATGTAGTTGCTAGATCCTCATATGAAGTAGAATACAAAGCCCTTGCCTCCCTTACGTGTGAAGTACAATGGCTAATATATCTACATAAAGATTTACAAGTTACAATTACAGCACCTATTTCCTTATATTGTGATAATGCTTCTGCCATACACATAGCAAATAACCCTATGTTTCACAAAAGAACAAAGCATATTGAAATCGATTGCCACATTGTAAGAGAAAATGTGCACTTAGGGTGTTATCCATCTCCTTCCTACAACTCCACCCTAATTGCAAATATATTCACCAAGCCCCTACCTCTTGGCCCCTTCTAACAACATTATTCCAAGCCAAGAATGTTAGAGATACATTTCTCAGCTTGCGAGGAGGGTGTTGGATGATATAATCACTTAATGAAGTTAGTTATAGGTTTGTTATAAAAATGAAAGTTAGTGTAAGTTAGTTATTCTGTTATTGAGAGTCAATTACAACTTAACATGTATATATACCAGTGCTTTCTGCACCTTGTACACAATGATTTCTCTTCTTTCTGTTGTAACAATTCCAAGTTAATAAAGATCAATTCAATGCAATTCCTCTCTCTCTCTCTCTCCCCTTACACTCTAAGGATATTTTCTTGATTATCAAGATTTCCCCTTCCCTTCATTGCTTTCTATTATTGTTTGTTTTCTCTCTTCTCATTCTCATTCCTATGGGTGGTAGCTGTTGAGAGCTCAAAAGTGATTGCAGGTTCGTAGAGTGAACCAGAGCTGCTACCATTTCGTCCAACCACCATCATGCATTACCGCTCAACCTCAAAAGACCTCTGCGTGAAGCATCTCACCTCTACCACACCAATCGTGCCATCGCTACACCTAGCACCAGTTCTGTCTCCTTGCTGTGCCATGTTGGTGAAGTGCCAATGAGCACATGACAGCACTGTCTACGGCAGATCTGCAGGTGCAACCCTCTGGCAGTTTCATGTAGAATGATACTGCAAGGTGAGCATTCTTCCTCCATTTTTTCTTCTCACTATCACGATTCTTTCTGGTTTGGTTTTTCTTTCTTGTGTAGCATTTCTGTGTCCTCATAGTGTAGTCCATCCTTTTTGCGCTTGCATCCATTTTCGTAAGTATCTCTTTATCCTCTTCTTATTTTTATCCATCAAATGCTCTATTCTTATGGGTGATTTATGGTTGTTTAGGATTCTTCCATTTGGGTTTTAAACTCCTCTTTTTATAAGATTGTGACCTAGGTTTATAAAAATCCCAAATTTGTTAGATTCTGAGTTGGGTTTTAAATGCCCAATTTTCTTTATATCTTAAACAATGGAACTGCTTTCATGCATATTAAATTACTTAACTATGAAATGATTATGATTATTCAGACAATCTAATATTCTGGTTTTGTTTTGCAGTTCTATTTTCCTTCATGTGGAATGACTAAGGAAGCAAGGATGATTCAAAGTGAAAAAATAAAAATAAAAATAAAAAAGCATCCGCAATTGCAAATTTGTGGGACAATTTTCTTCTAGGCTTCTTTATGATGTTCAGGTAATGACATTTTATTTTCATGTGCCTTTGTCTTAACAATAAATGGTATTGATTTTGTAGTTTTGCATTTTCAGTTTTGGTATTTTTCAATTTTAATGGGGTGTTTAAAAACTCATAGAATTAAATTCACTCAATAATTGAAATTCGATTCCTTAATTTGAAGCTAAAAATAGTATGGAATTGAAATCAAGATGGAATTCAATTTCTTTCAAATGTCCAAAGACATTTAATTTGGTGATGGAATTAGTGCTAAAATATCATCTACCCAAAATACCCTTAACCCTACATATATTTTCTCCTTTCTATCCTCCTCTCTCTTCCCAGCCAACAGCAACAGAACGTCTGCATCTAGCTGCCAGTCTCCTATGCTTCCCCCACACCCCCCCCCCCCCGGGGTTCAGTCTATCTGTTCACTACTTTTTTCTTTATTTTGATAACTCTGTTCACAGCTTTGTTAAAATAGAAATATGAAATGATTTTATTTTTGGTACATGGATAAAGCGGGAAAAAAGACAAACGGGACCAGACTTAATAGCAAGTGAAATAGTCACACAAAAGCTACAGGTGTCGAAGGGCGCTGTAGCAAGTGCACCGGTTCCAAGCAATTTTAGTATTTTTTGTTTAAAATGTTATCTTTTCCTGTTTGAACTTTTCTATACCAACTAATTTAATTTTTTGTTTTTTAGAAAAATTTTGTTCTTGATAGAATTATTTTGTAGAGAATCTTGGCTTGATTTTGATTGTCTTGTTGCCTAATGAATAATTTAGTGTGTTATTAAAATATAATATTTCAATGGTAAAGGATATCATAGTCAAAATAAACAATTCAATGTATTTTTATTTGCATTTTAAATCAAGAAATTGAATTCAATTCTATAATATAAGGGTCTATTTCAAATCTAAGAATTCAATTATATTATCCAATAGCTTTCCAAACACCCGATAAGGCTTTGATGTTCCTTTTTTTTTTGTTCTTTCAATGTATACATATTAGTTTTTATTGAAATTGAGGTTAATGATTCTATTTGCTATATTTTCAGTTTTGATTTTTATTATTTTCAATGCTTTGATGTTCTTAAATATTGTTTTGTTTTATAATTCTTGATAGTGTTGAGTGCATATCAAGAACTATATCTAGAACCATATCAACTAAGGTTTTGTTCCGAAGCTCATATTTTAGCACTAAAGTATTGCCTGATCATTTTTCCCCAATGAGCTTATGCTGATGCAGAGATATGCGAGAGTTCTGACATAACTTTTTGCACTAATTCACACTATTCTATAGAGAGAAATGATAAATATCTACTACTACACTTATATCATATACTTACACCAAGTTAAAAATTGTAAACCTAGATACAAAAAGTTGTAAACAAGTATGCAAAATTTTTTTGTATATTTATTTACAACTTTTTGCATATTAGTTTATAACTTTTTACATACTGGTTTACAACTTTTAACTTGGTATAAGTGTGTGGTGTAAATGTGGTTGTGGTGGTTGTGTATCACTCCTCTCCTATAAAAGATGTGAATACATGTGTATTTAGCAAGGAAGAGAAAACCAAACCAGATATTGAAATGGTTAAGGTATTGGTTTAAAAGTTTAAAGGTCCAATTGGTTCAATCGGAATAATATATATATGATTAAGTAGAATATAAAAAAAATATTAAATCATTAACATTAATATGATCAACACAAAAAAAAATATTCATAGGCCTATAAAAATAAACATAATCCATATAAAATTCCTTTAGTTTCAGTCTCACAACACGATCACAAAGCATTTGAAAACAATATTTGTTGGTGACCAGTGAGATTTATGGTGAGCAATCTACGAATGACAAAGAGAGAATAAGAACAACTCAACAAGCTTTGCTAGTGCCCTTCTTTCTTTCTATTTTTTTCATTTTTGCTCTGTGGCTGCCACAAGATATCAGTATTTAAGTTTTGAAAAAAGAAAAGTCAAAAATTTCAGACCAGTTCGATTTGCTGATTTTGCTTGGTTTTTATCAATTTTGACTTCCTCCTTTTTTTTTAGCTTAACCGGATTGGTCAGGTGACGGGTTATCGGTCAAATCGGCCAGTTCGGTCTAATTTTCTCTTACATGTATTTAAACCCGTAACAAGACACTCTGAAGATTTTTAGTTGGTACCTAATTTGTGAATGTTCCATTGAATAAAAAGTTTCGCCACAAATTATCTCATGCACTTTGAATTTCTCCAAATTTCCATGATATGGGAATTGAAGATGCTGATGCTCCTGATGCTCCGAGAAGTGTTTCTGATATTGTCTCGACTGAACTTGGATTGGGTGTTATTATTAGCGCTTCTAAATTTAACTCTTTTCGCTATATTTCCTTTGTTTTTTCAGATCTATGCAGTATCTATCACTATTCATAGTGTGGAAAGTGAAGAGTAATGTTATTGCTATGTGCAATTCAGCATGACAATGAATGAATATTCATTAGTCTTGGTTCTCTTATTTTTTTAATGTTGTTTGGCTTCATGTTCATTACATTGATTTAGAAATTCGACTTCTCTCCTTTCATGGTTTGTATCATTGCGATTCTGAATGATGGTAACCTATGAAGTACAGACACTGATACAGACACAGAATATGATACGGACACAGACATAGAGATATACCAAATTCAAAAAATTACAAGACACGGACACGGCACACATATATATATATAATTTTTTATTTTTTTGTATGATGTTTTTTTTCTGGATTTTTTTAGTCATGTTTGTATAAATTTTTTATCTAATTAATTTTTATTTTTTTTATAACTAATTAAAGAATTTTTAAAATGAAATGACCCAAAAACACATATCCAACTAAGTAACTAGAGTTGATTTTTGACTCATGTTAATATTAAAATTTTTTTAAAAACTAAAGAAACTAACTCATGTTGAACTTTTCTATATGAACTAATTTAATTAATTTAATTTTTTTTTTAGCAAAATTTTGTTCTTGATAGAATTATTTAGTAGAGAATCTTGGCTTGATTTTGATTGTCTTATTGCCTAATGAATAATTTAGTGTGTTATTAAAATACAATATATTTCAATGGTAAAGGGTATCATAGTCAAAATAAACAATTCAATGTATTTTTATTTACATTCTAAATCAAGAAATTGAATTCAATTCTATAACATAAGGGTCTATTTCAAATGTAAGAATTCAATTATATTACCCAATGACTTTCCAAACACCCGATAAGGCTTTGATGTTCCTTTTTTTTTGTTTTTTCAATGTTTACATATTAATTTTTATTGAAATTCAGGTTAATGATTCTTTTTGCTATATTTTCAGTTTTGATTTTTATCATTTTCAATGCTTTGATGTTCTTAATATTGTTTTGTTTTATAATTCTTGATAGTGTTGAGTGCATATCAAGAACTATATCTAGAACCATATCAACTAAGGTTTTGTTTCGAAGCTCATATTTTAGCACTAAAGTATTGCCTGATCATTTTTCCCCACTGAGCGCTTATGCTGATGCAAAGATATACGAGAGTTCTGATATAACTTTTTGCACTAATCCACACTATTCTATAGAGAGAAATGATAAATGCCCACTATTACACTTATACTATATATTTACACAAAGTTAAAAGTTGTAAACCAACACGCAAAAAGTTATAAACTTAGATGCAAAATGTTGTAAATAAGTATGCAAAAACCTTTTGCATATTTGTTTACAATTTTTTACATATTGGTTTACAATTTTTTACATACTAGTTTACAATTTTTAACTTGATGTAAATGTGGTGGTGGTTGTGTATCACTCTTCTTCTATAAAAGATGTGAATACATGTGTATTTAGCAAGGAAGAGAAAACCAAACCGGATATCGAACCGGTTAAGGCACTGGTTCAAAGGTTTAGAGGTCAAATTGGTTCAGCCAGAGGTCAATTGGAATAATATATATATGATTAAGTAGAATATAAAAAAAAAATTAAATCATTAACATTAATATGATCAACACAAAAAAAAAAATTCATAGGTCTATAAAAATAAACATAATCCATATAAAATTTTTCTAGTTTTAGCCTTACAACATGATCACAAAACATTTGAAAACAATATTTGTTGGTGACTAGTAAGGTTTATGGTGAGCAATCTACAATTGATGAAGAGAGAATAAGAATAACTCAACAATCTTTGCTAGTGTCTTTCTTTGGTTCTATTTTTTTCATTTTTGCTCTGTGGCTGCCACAAGATATTAGTATTTAAGTTTTGAAAAAAGAAAAAGTCAAAAATTTCAGACCAATCTGATTCGCTGATTTTGCCTGGTTTTCACTCGGTTCGTTCCAATTTTCTCTTCCATGGTATTTAAACCTGTAACAAGACACTGTAAAGATTTTTAGTTGGTACCTAATTTGTGAATGTTCCATTGAATAAAAAGTTTCGCCACAAATTATCTCATGCACTTTGAATTTCTCCAAATTTCCATGATATGGGAATTGAAGATGCTGATGCTACTGATGCTTCGAGAAGTGTTTCTGATATTGTCTCGACTGAACTTGGATTGGGTGTTATTATTAGCGCTTCTAAATTTAACTCTTTTCACTATATTTCCTTTGTTTTTTCAGATCTATGCAGTATCTATCACTATTCATAGTGTGGGAAGTGAAGAGTAATGTTATTGCTATGTGCAATTCAGTATGACAATGAATGAATATTCATTAATCTTGGTTCTCTTATTTTTTTAATGTTGTTTAGCTTCATGTTCATTGCATTGATTTAGAATTCGACTTCTCTCCTATCACGGTTTGGATCATTGCGATTCCGAACGATGGAAACCACAGACAATGACACGGACATGACACAGATACGGAGACATACCAAATTCAAAAAATTACAAGACACGGATACGACATATATATATATATAATTTTTTTATATGATTCTTTTTTTCTGAATTTTTTTGGTCATATTTGTATAATTTTTTTATCTAATTAATTCTTATTTTTTATAATCAATTGAAGAGTTTTTAAAATGAAATGATCCAACAGTACAAATCCAACTAAACAACTAGAGTTGATTTTTAGCTCATATTGGTATTAAAAAATTTTTAAAAAATAAAGAAACTAACTCAGGTGTATTCACAGTGAATTAGAGCCATGTCTGACATATGTCCGGTCATGTTCGGCATATGTCCGGTCGTGTCTAACAAGTGTCCGAGGTCAAAAAATTATTTTTTTAATTGGATACGTACGAATACGTATCGGACAGGTGTCATGTGGACGTCAGTGTCCCACACGCTGCTAACTTAGTATGTCTATGCTTCTTAGCTGGTAACACTACCCTTAGCAAATATTATCAATTTGAAATAGACTTGAATCCTCTTAATTAATGCCTATGTTGATTGACAATATAAATTCTGACGAAAATTTTCACACTGTCAGGAACAATCTTGCTTTTCGGTTTGCTTTTCATGGTTCCTCTAAAGTGAAATTATAGCTAATATAGGTATAGGCCCTTGGCTCAATCAATATATTACTTCAAACTTTGAACTTGAGTCATTCAATAAACCAATCCACAAGCCCCTGTTCGATTGAGTCCGTAAGCCAGTTGATATTGCTGAGAAAGTGCAGAAAGTAGCTATAAAAGGATGAGGGGATAAGGAGACATTATGTTGTGGAGGAGGATACAAATTAGTAAACTGTTAGGTAATTCATAACGAACTGATTTCCTTCAATATTATAATTTGCTGTATCAAATCTTATTTCATTCCATTGCTATGGTATGCTAGAAATTTTATATCAGCGTAAGTTGTCTTGCAGCAGGATTAATATTTTCCTTCCTTAATATCTTAATCCTTTTAATACAAAGAACGTGATTAGTACCTACTTTCCTTATTGTTCTTTAAATTGCAGGTGAAACCAATTCTTGATGATAGAAAGTACTGAACTGGTAATGATTCCGTAGCTATATTCAAAGGTACTGCAGAAGTTTAGGATATGAAAAATTCATCCTTAGACACAGATAATATCTATGACTCAAAGTTATTCACTTAAAAATGTGTTTATTAATGCCTGACATATTTAGCCGATTCATTGTTTTTTTTTTTTTGTTCAATGATGTGAATAGGTTAAATCCTTTGTTACATGTGGATTAATGCGAGGATGCTAATGAAAGACAAATGTAGTTAAGTGGTTGCATTTTACATAGATTGCTTTGAACGTAGGAAAGTTGTCATGAATAGAAACAAAATTTGGAATTTGGATTAGTCCATTCTTACCTATTGACTAGAACAAAAAACTGTACTTCTCAAACTGTTTATTAACATGTTTAAGTATATACAATTCATCCATTGTAAATGGATGAGATTGATTTATCATTGTTGAAAATTAATTCTATATTCTACTCAACTTATCATGTTGTTAAAGGAAAGAAAGTTACATTGATATTGGCAATAGGTTGCCTACTTTATTATACAAACATCAATGATATTGAAATTAGCAAAAATTATGATTATATAGGTACTGTTATTTATGAGAAATCCCATCTCACAGTATAAGGCCTAGAGGTTGGTGTGTGTTGCCATCATGCCTTCAACAAGCCGTGATAATCTCAAAATATAACTACAACAGAGTTTGTCTTACGAAAATTTGTTGTTGCTGATGGTGCATGTTGTAGTATGTGTTATTGGGGTGTGCAGTATTTGATACATGAAATAGAAACATTGATGTTGTCTGGTGTTTGAACTCTACAATATGGATACACATCAGTTCCGTCTGAGAATTAAGAGTGGAAGAGCTACTATGAGATCATCTATAAAATGGATCTATCCTATTTGAACAAACGGAATGACTTCTCTCTTGACATGCTAATTTTGTCCTTTTTCTTAAATTTGTGTACCCTTTTGCTAAGATTCTAACTTTGTTGTCGTCCTTATTGCTATGTTGTTTTGGTTTTTGATTTATTTCCTTGCTTTGTAAAACCTCTTTCTGATTTTGTACTGCTATTGTACTACTGTGGTTTATATTCTCTTTGGTTGCTTTTCTCTCATCCTGAGCTTTTATATTAGGAGAAGCACAATTATATTAGTATTTAGTTATGCAAAATCAGTTCGATCACTACTAAAATAGATGGAGTTAAGAAGCTATATTAGGATACTATTATTCTTCCCCGCGTAAGGCGCAGGCACTACACTAGTTAATTTACAGAGATCATATATTTGTCAAATGCCAAATGAATTGAACGGTGCACATGATTGAGGGTGTGAATTTCAAGGAAAAAAAGAAAAAAGAAAACAGTGATGGTGTTGTTACCTGAACAATTCAATCTAAGGGCTTGAGGGAATTGGGAATTAGAGGGCAAATCAATCTCCATGTTATTGGCCATGAGGAGCGCCAAAACCTAGCGAGGTAGCAACACAGAGCAAGTACCAAAATCGTGAACCTTCATTGTAGGAGAGCGGCGACCTGCGGCATTGGAGTGAGTGGCCAAAGGCTTTGGTCTGTGGTGAAGGATAGACTGAAAATTTCATTAAATTTTTGTATTTGGCTTAGATACAAATTAGAAATAAAATTAATTATACGTCCTAATATTTAAAAATGCTGACTCAATGTTGACTCAGTATTGATATGGATCAAAAGATCAATACAACTTTGCAAAGATGTAGTATGTTTTGGTTCTATTCATTTATTCAAAGTATCGAAATAAATACCTATCTTAAATATAATAATCTAACCATGGCCAATCTTTTTTATTTTCTTCTTATTATTTTTGGAAAACAAAAACAATGGGGGCCACTCAAAAATAAATCCCCTTTCAGTATGTCAACAGGAATGCCTGTTCTTCTTCTCTACTGGAAGTATGAAACCCAGAAAAACAAAATAAAATAAAATAAAATAAACACCCTCCGCTAGAAGTATATAAGGTCAATTATTTAGGTACATTTTGACATTGATTCGAATTGGAGAACCAATTTCTATATATCGTGGTGGCTAACATAAGCAAACAGTAGTTGACAAACTGTAATAGCCTAATAGGAGGCTGAGGGAAAGTAGCTGCAAGGGGGTTCCTTTTTCCATTTATGGTTTAAATCGCGTGAAAGGTAAAGCAAGTACGTACCCCGGATCGAAGCTGGAAGGTAGCAGAAGGTGGCTCAAGGTTAGGGCACGAAGCTATGATCTGTTGTATTTTGAAGCCCTCCGTGAACGACTTCACGAGGAGGTTGATCCGCCACAGCGACGGGGTTGGTGGCGCGTACAGGTGGGAGGTCCTCGGGCCAATGGTAGAAGGATGAGAGGTGGAGGGAGGTGAGGGACCGGCAATGGTGGACGAGGTCTACGCAGTAAGATCCCAGCAGCGACGCCGCCGGCCACTGGTGCCAACGGAAGAGCTTGCCGCGGCGGAGATCCGACCAGGGGCCGAGGAGGAGGAGGATGTGGTTTTAGTGATGAGTGTTCTGTTTCTGGCTTCATTAGAGAATAAGAACAGAATCCCGCTGTAAAAAATTTAACCATGGTTAGTTTATGATATTTAATATTTAAAATTAAATTTATAGCGATGAGAAAATGTTTTGCCACGCGTTCACATTCGTGTGTTGAAATATGAAGAATGGAACCTTGTTCAACTTGCAGGCATGTACTAGGGAAAAGAATATTCCAATTCTTTCCACAAAACTCATGCCGTTGCTTCGATTTACTTACGTCCTTTTCCGCACGTATTCTTTTTTCGGCCCCTCTCTTTATATCCGCAACTGCTGTCTCACCCTTTCATGTATACCTTTATCCTTTAACCGAGAAAAAGGACATAGCAATGGCATTGCATCTTCAAATGATTTTACCAATCTCTTTGGTTCTAGCAGTGATTTTGTCAGGTAATAACAATGGCTCAACAGTGCCATTTTGCATAGAGATTGTAGCATAGCAAAATTTACACTAGCCATGTTCTATGATCGTGTCAAATGAAGAGAAAATACGCACAAAGTACTTAAATTGAATTCTATGAATCTTAACATAATTTCAGCTACTCAAAGCACTTGTTTTTATGTCTCTCTTTACATGATTCATCTAAATAAGAAGCATGACAAGATCCATATATATACTCTCCATGTTCTTAATAGCGGCATGCTAAATAAATTCTTTACCATGCTCAAATCCAAATTACTTTGCACCTTAATGTACAATGTATTTTCTTTAACTACGAATAGTTTCATCATCCCTTGCGTTTCAAATTTGTGTTCAATTTTCTTTGTTTCTACAGGGCAAAGAACGTCCGAGGCTGCCAGAGTTTTCACCATAGCAAACTACTGCAAGGAGACACTGTGGCCAGCAATCACACCCGGTGACAGCTTCAATGGCGGAGGCTTTGTCCTAAAACCAGGCCAATCCAGGGTGTTCACGGCCCCAGTTGGTTGGAGTGGCCGGATTTGGGCTCGAACAGGCTGCAACTTTGATCAGAATGGAAATGGCCAGTGCCAAACCGGGTCATGTGGCACCACCCTGAAATGTTCAGCATCAGGAAAAACCCCAGCTTCACTAGCAGAGTTCACACTCACACAAGTGGACTTCTATGATGTTAGCCTTGTTGATGGCTTCAATGTGCCAGTGTCTGTTAGGCCCATCAATGGAAAGGGAAACTGCTCCACTGCTGGCTGTGACTCTGACCTTAGGTCCACTTGTCCCAACGAGCTTGCCCTCAAGGTGAACGGCAAGACCGTTGGGTGCCGGAGTGCCTGTGATGTGTTTAATGCTGATGAGTACTGCTGCAGAGGGAACTATGGGAACTCAGCTACTTGTAGACCTACGTATTATTCCAAGAAGTTTAAGGACGCTTGCCCAACTTCATACAGTTATGCATATGATGATCCAACTAGTATTTTCACCTGTTCAGGGACAGATTATGTTGTAGCCTTCTGCTCTTCCAGGTTTGTGCATTGAATAAGCAATTCGTTTGTTATTCCGTCCATGAGTAAACTGTAGGCTTCTAAAGGTTGGAGAAATTATCATATACTCACAGAACAGATTAAATTTAATGCATATTTTTGGGAAATATCTTTACTAGTGGGTTTATTTAAATCAAAGGTTTTTCTATCTAGTGCCTTTGTGGTTAAGGAATCTGAAATAACAAATTTCAAAACTTTCCATGCATTCAAAACTGATAAATTTCACGTTTTAATAAAAGAATCATCACTTTGAATTAAAAGCATTGTGTAGAGAAACATTTAAAACAATAATTAATATTATGAAGATCTTTCTGACAGCATGCATTATATGTTTTCTAACTGCACAAGTCCTTACTAGAGATTGTGATTTTCTAACACAGTTTTAGTTTAGGCAATGAAGCAAAATTTAATGCAAAGTTAATTAATTGAAGAAACTCTTGACTTTTGGGCTTCAGGAAACGACAGGTATGCACTTACCATAATAACAAGCTCCACTGCAGTGGATCACAAAGCTTAAAGTCATTGATTGGAGGATGGGGGATCGTAATGCTAGCAGGATTTTCAGTGCTTAGTTCGTGGATTGTATTCTAGACCATGCTAAAAGTCAGTCCAACTAAAGAGTCCCATAATCCATTTCATTTAAATTAAATGAATTTGAAAGGTTTGTATATGTCGAACCCTCGAACTAGCTAGGATTTTTTTTTCAACCTTTTCTGAAGGATGTTGAAGGAGGTCTATATTACTCAGGGACATGGTTATTCTTCACATCTACGAGAAGCTGTCCAAGTTTGTTGTGATATTATAACAATTTATTCATATTCTTTTCCTTCAATTTAAGTAATACGATGTTGTGGACTTGAGGATACTTTTTTTTATATGTAACATCCCTAATTTTGCTTATCTAACTGATTCGGTGAATCCGAGCAATTAACTAATGACTAGACATTGAATATAATCAAAGATATATCATTGCTGCAAAAGATATGCAATCATGATTTTAAAGATATATTATAATTACTTGTAACAAGATAATTTAGTCAAAGATTACGTAAAAATAAAATAAGGTCTTAAAAATGCAATTTAAATAAACAATCCAAATACTAAAGTGTAAATTAATATCATGGAATAGAATTATTTAAAATAATTGTTTTACAGTAATATAATTTTTCATAATGACATAATTACGTAATTACCCTATGAATGCACTACAATTACACATGTGCGAAAGTTACACAATTTGTACATGCGTGCATATAATCCCATAATGGGTTAATCAACTCATGAATAGTTGACTAAAGTTAATACAAGATTAATGGTTGAAGGAAAAAGTTGAAAACAGATAAGTATTAGGTAAATGAAAATTGGAGCACAATCGAAAAAGAAATTAAATTAATAACTACAAAAAAATAAAATCAAGGGCTCTGTGGAAAAATCTAAAAGGATAATTAAAATACTTAATCATAGTTTAACAAGAGAAAATTAATAAAGATTGTGTATATTAAAATATAATTTATTAAAGAATAAAACTAGTCAAACTGAAAAGAACAATTTACTCGTAAAACAGATTAAGAGCCCAAATAAATAAATTAGAATAAAATATTGAGAATATCAAAATATAATTTGAGGACTATAAATAATTAGAATAATGGATTTAATAGTTAAAATTATTTTATGTAAAATTGAATTTATTAAAATACCCCTAGATTGTATTACATGCATATTTATATGAAAACTTACCCAATTTCATGCATGCATACATGGAGGCCATGGTTTTGCACCCAAAACAGCCCATGTTCACTTTAATTTTATGATAAAATTGAATCTAAACTAATTAAGAGGCCTAGGATGCATACAGGGTGAGCATGGGAAGCATTTCAAGCACAATCTCACTTCCCGTTGGTTGCTTGTTCTTTATAGCCATCCCTAAGCTAGCTAGGACACTCAAATGCAGCCTCTCTCTCTTATTTTTGCACAAAATTAGGCTAGCTCCTCCCCCATACCTCTATTCACTCGTTTCTTCTTGCACACACATGTACACTTGCTAAAAAACTAAGCACTCACCTTTATTTCTTCTAGCCTTCACTTATTCCAAAAAGAGAAATGATCGTGTGACGCACAAATATGACACATACGGCGACGCATACGCCACTGTTCAGAGTCTTCTATTGTGGACATGCATCGAGAAAGGCACACGGTAGGGAAAGAAATTAAAAAAACCCCCTGTTGGTGAAACGCGCTCATTCTCCCCCTTATTCCCCTGTCACTCACTCCCTTACTCTCTCTCGCTCCCTCTTCCCTTCCTCAAATAAGGAACAAGGTTCTTCTTCTTCTTTCGTCTATCAACCCCCATCGTGCCACCCCCATTACCTTTGCACACCACCACTCCTTCTTGTCATCAGAGCCCAAACCCCCTCTCACGCACCGATCCTCTCTTCTTCACCGCAGCCCGCCGCCGCGACGCCGCACCACACATGCGACGCGAAGCCCGTGAACTTTGTCCGCCACCAAAGCCACCGCAAAGGAACCACTAGAGCCGGAGATAGCAACATTCTTGAGACAAAAAGGAGAGCCATAACATCCTTTGCTGTGACATCCTCTTGTGACCTCCTCCGCCTCCATAGGCTACGCCGCCTCCTCCCGTCACTGCTCTCTACAAGTTAAAGGTTTGTCATATTTCCCCCCTTTCTATTTTTTTCTTGAATGGCTAGGGCTTAAGTATTTGGTATGTAAGGGTTTGAGATTTCAATTGATTGGTGGCTATGGTTGCTGATTTTCTGTTTTCTACTTGAATGGCTACGGTTTAAGTATTTGGAATGTAAGGGTTAGTGACTATGGATATTGAGAAGAGTGAGTTAAAGTCAGAATAAGAGTTAGGGGTTTCTAGAATAAAATAAGTTATTTTCCACTCTCGACTTCATTTGAATAGAACTTGAGAAAAAAAATTTCTCTTTCCTTAATTACCACATCAGGCTTCAATGAGTCAAATTTACTAATTGATGTAGTCAACACAAGTAAATTATCTCCTAGACTGAAATAGAAACCAAAAGGATAATTTCCTAAAGCTAATTCTGTAATGTCAAAAATGGTAACTTTGAAGTAACTATACTTTTCACAAATTATGATGATCTCCTGTTTGCTATCTATCAAACATGGCTGTTCCATAATCTTCCTATATGCCTGGAATGTAACACAGAAACTGGAAAGGCTTAAATGAAGGTCTGCATATGCTAATAATTTTGAGAATCACACTGGGGGCAAGCATGGTTCTAACTGAAAGTAAGGTTTACAAATGAAGGGAAAAGATTAATGTCGAAAAATGACATATTTGAATCAAGAGGAGTGCTCTCTGCTACATAGTATTTTTCAGATTTTCTAAGATCAAACTATCCAATTATGTAATTTTACGACCATCCTGCTAGCCAACAATAATGAAGACACACTGCTAACCCTGAAAATTGCTTATTTATAGATTTTAAATAAGAACCATATAAGTTCTCTTCATTTTTTACATCAGTAGTTGCACTCAGAGTGGTGAAAAACATTGAATAAGATAATGCTATAGAATGATATTCCTTTCATGTCAAATTTGTGTATGAGTTTAATTTTGACATAAAAGTGCTTGCTATGAGTCTTTATTTGAGCTAAAATGATTTTTGTACAGTTGTTTGTAAATATATCCTGAAGCAAATGGGGTGAGGGAAAGCAAAAACTATAAGCTTTCATGAAGGTATGTCATGTTTGATTAATTTTTTACTTATATTTTTAATGTTGCTAGACATTAAAACACACGATCATGTTTTTGTGTATAAAGCTTTATTGATCGTGTATTCTAAGCTTAGAAATCTTTTCAATTGACAAAGACATCTGACCCCAAGTTTGCTCCAACATATGTTGACGATGGTGAGAGTAGTCAACATGCATAGAATAACTGAAATATAACCTTTTGTAATTGAAAAATAAACTGTGCTCATGCAAGATTGGTTGTCGTAGATGAAATGAGTCATAATACAGAGAAGTTAAGTGATATTCCTTCATCGTCTGCTGAACATGTTGAGAAACGCAAAAAGAAATACATTAAGAAGAATAAGAGAGAGGTATGCGTTCAATAAATAACGTTAAGATGTAGTTGTTATGTTACTTATGGGCTTTTTTTTTATTAGAGTGAGAAGACGAAGCACCATGAGAACGTTGATGGTAAATCTCAGAAGAAAAGGCCTGCAAGTGTTGGGTAAAGACAAGTAAACATGCATTTTTTTTGTTTGCTTATGATCTGTTGTATTTTGTCGATAGTGAAATTGTAGGACTGATGCTGTTTTCATTTTAATTTATGTGAAATGGAGGCTGCAATTGACACTCGATGCTCATTATCTCGTCTTAATAGACTGTACAATTGTCTGACCAAGGAGCAAATTGAAATTGTGGAATCTATGGGGTTTGGCACGATTTTTCATATAAAAACTCCCCTCGACCGGAGAATGTGCTTTGAGCTTGTCAGTGCTTTAGACTTGACTAGAATGTGCATGTTTATAAAGGGTGAACCGATCCCAATTAGCCATGAGGATGTCGGTGTAGTGTTTAATCAACCAGTTATAGGTATTTTATCCTTCATAATGCATATATCTAATTCAAACGATGTCTAAAGCTTTGCTCATTCTTGAAGTAGCATTTAGGGTGTAGGAAAAATTTTCAGGAAAGTGAAGAGTTGCACATGAAACTAACTTATGTCAATTGTTAATGTTGTAACCTTCCTAATAGCTAGGAAGAGAATGCCAGTTAGCACAAGATAGTTAGCAAAATTGCCTTAGTATATTTGACAAGTTGTTTCATAGGTTATCTATCTCTTTGAGATGTCATCCTGTTCTGAGTCTTTATTATACAATATATTACTACAATGATTCATATCTTTTGGATGCAATGATAGGACTTAAGATCCTAACTTCTGTCACCAAAGAGCAAGAGTCCCTCTTGAAGGAATTCGTTGGGGTCAACGATACTAAATTACTGGAGATGATCAAGCAAGGAACAATCGATGCCTTATTCAAGCGGGCCTTTATCCTTTATGTATTGTCTGGTTTTTTTGCCCCCACATCATACCTTTGGCCAAGTCCAAGGTTAATGGGAGCAATTGTTGATGTTGATGATGTGCCAAAGTACAATTGGAGTCTATTCATTTTTGAATGGCTCATCGATCAAATCACAATATACAAGACCAGTCAATACAAAAGCAGGAACATAGGTGGGTGCTTGTTCTCCCTCATGGTATGTAATAGAACATGTTTGCATAGTTAAACAATAGCTTCTTGTGTATGAGCGTCATATATATCTAAACATTTTTTGTAAACTAGGTCCTTGAGTGTGTAAAGACAAGCTTCATATGTGTCTATATTCCATTTATGGCTATATATATTTGTAGAAACTGTGTGCCTAAGCTTGTAAGTTAATTTGTCGTTGTACAGATTTTGTATTTTCATCGACAACCACTTGGAAACATAGGATCAGCACAGTTCATCCCTTGGTTGCATATTGGGACAACGAGAGGGTGCGAACGAGGATTCGCCATGAAAGGAAAAATATAAAGGTACATTTATGGATGATTAATCTAAAGAAAATACCTTTGGTTTAGATTTAATTAGCAAATAAAAAATTTAAGCAGGTCGAAGTGAGTAAGTTCATTTAACAGTAAGTGTTATTTAATACATGCTTATTTTTTTCACAGGGTATATTTTACGATATCAAGGATCGAGCAAAGCTAGTTGATCCGAACTAGCTGAACAGTACCTACAAAAGTCAAGTATAATGACATATGTAGTTAGTATTTAATTAAGTAATTAATTATCTACTTCTATGACTATTATGATTGGTGATAGAAGTTGATTTGCAATACTAAATTCACATTTACTCAGCTTGTATATTTATATATATACATGTATGTAGATTGTGGGAGAGTGGGTGGTGCATCATTTGCACCTGTTTAAGAAGTTGGATGATGTTGTCATAACCGGCAAATATGATACATCTTTGGTGCCAAAAATGCCAAGCTAGAAATTTGATGAATCCAGCATGGGAACTGACAAGAAGCATCAACACAAGATATTGAATGCATGGGCAGTGATAAGGAACCTGATATTGACCTTACGCCTGACAGAAGACCCATGGATGCACATGTAGAGTCAGTTACCAAATTTGTTGATGTTGGTACAAGTAACACTGCTCGGATGAAGACTAAAAAAATGAAGCAGAAGTTGTATGCTTACTATACAAAAGATCTGAGAGGAAAAGATGATGTTGCCAAAGAGTTACGGTTCTCATCTTTTACCCTATTTGGAAATTTAGATACCAAAGTGCAACCAATGTAGCATATGGTTTAATATACGCCTTAATACTACATATTTGTGTTGTAGAGTGTTAATTAGTATCAATGGCCATTTTATGGACCATAGAGATACTGTATTAGTGAGGCCAAGACAATGGATAATGAATACAGTACATAACTCTGATTTTTATCATGTTTAACTTCTGGTGAGATTTGCCTTGTTTGAAGCTGTGATTGACTTATGTTCCCTTATTATTGCTCAGGTTGTGTGCTTTGCAAGTATGATGTTGAATGATATGGAGAAGACACAAAGGAGATCGCGATATTGCTTCTCTACTTGGTTCATGGTGCTGGCATTCACCTATATAAGTTCCGTTCAAATCACACTTGAGATCATATTTTATTTTAAAAAGTGGTTTTTTCCTGTGTATGTAGGATATAATTACACATGGTCTTAAGAAGTTCAAGAAAGGCCAACGTACTCAATGTGAAAGTATACCAAAAGAATTGACCAATCTCATTTCACACGAGCAAGCCATGGGCAAATGCAATTTGGTATTCAAATATTAATACTATTTAAGAAGTTTCTTTGTACTAAGGGTAGTCTCATGTAATGCAATTTGTATGGTTCTTGTAGATATTTGCTCCAGTCATAATGGATGGCCATTGGTGGTGTTATGTTGTGGACCGATAGAAAAGAAAATTGTTTTTGTTGGATTCCATTATTGAAGCCCATGATGGTGATAGATTATTGGTCGATGAGTTTGTGGTATTATTTTTAGATCTAGTCAACTTATTGACCTTTTTAATTTGTCCATTTAGCTTGTCAAATTTTGCTCACCTTGTACATTGTACTTTTGTCCTTGTAGGTTATGCGGTTTAACGAGCTACTACACCTATTAGACCAAACATCAACGGTAGACCAAGTGAAGTTAGAACTAGTAAAGGAGCCTTTGCCACAACATGAGGGAGGGTAAGGGCTAATTGGTTTATCAATTTAAATATACTTGTACCTTTAACATGGAATAGTCGTTCTTACATATGTGTTATTGTGTGTTCTTTAATCATAAAGCAATGATTGTGGAATTTACACAATCAAATATTTGGAGATGTGGGATGGTGTCACTAGATATGATGGGGGGCTTACCATGCCTGTGTGGACTAGGGTAAGTCTTCTTGATCCAAATTTTCACTTTGAACCATAATTCTCAATTTGTTCTAATAACTACTCAAATGTTAACAATTCATGCAGTCAGATATAACCACTTTCTGTCGTGAGCTCCTACTCCAGTGGGTGCTGGATGACAGAAATGAATATAGGGCGTGTATGCTGAAAAATGCAAAAGTAGATGATTTATTGCCCCCATCTATGCATGAAGATGACGCCACCCATTTAACTGCTACCCCAAACATGGATATTCTTCACGAGCAAGTAAAGGATTTGGATACCATTGAGGATAAACTCCAAGGTCCATCATTTTTCTTTTAATATACATGATAAATAAGTATACAATCATTGTTTAGTAAATGCCATTGATAATTAGCAATACTTACCATTGATATTAGTAGATCTAGCGGATGCAGTTGAGGCCACAAAGAAACCATCCTTCACAAGTAATGACCAATTGAAAACATACAGGAGAAAGTGAAGCGTTGGTCCTAAAACTCGTGTGGATTCAGATAAGGAAGCTGATGCCATGGAGAACCCACCCTCCACCATAGCTGGGCGAGCCAAAACGTTGCCGAGAAAATGAATGGCAAGCCCCCACAATTGAACTCCTTATACCGAACGACATGTCAAGCAGATAAAAAAGTAAAGTAACTTAATATCCCTACTTCAGGTGTGTGGCATCTAGCTTATCTAATACTTGAGCTGAAAAATATGATTGACTTTATTAACCTAAAAATTAGAAGTTTACATCCTCAGAACAAGTAAAAGTTAGTTAATTCTTATTGTCCTTGGTAGGATTTTTACAACTATTGTTAGCCTTGACTTTATTTTCAGTTTTCTGTTAGTTATGATTTATTGTCCACTCATTGTATTTAGACGTGCTTCAAGAACAAGAATTTCCGTGTGTGCTAACGTGGTTGTATCTTTTCATCAACCGTAGATATTTGAGGCCAAGAAGTTCCACATTCAAGAGGTAATTTGTCAGACTTAAGCTTGTCATGGACAACTATCTATTTAGATCCAAATTTTCAGACATTGGTGAATGAAAATGTGTTTTGCTCATTGCTGAGTTTCTTGCTTTGTGGATATGCCGGATTGTGTTCTTGATTTTGATCTTCTTTTAGTTTCCAGAATTTTGTTGGCGTAGGGCATTCTTGATAAATGCTATGCTACCGTAATTGACCTGATAACTTGCACACAAATTCCAGTTGGTAAAAACTACTGTGGAGGTTTGGAAGATCAACTTATCTGGGATAAGATAACTAGATGTTGCAAACAGCTAATGACTTTGTGAGGTTTTGAGCTATGATAGTATATTTGCTTCTGACAGGTCTGTCTTACTCCAGGTGGTTTATGCTTATTTATAGTTATAATCCACCCTCTATAATTTTACTTTGGGTTGCTATGTCTGAGGAGGTAATGATATACAAGACCTATTTAACTCCTCACTTTGGAAACTAGTGTAGCAAAAAAGCAGTTGGGTTTGTTATGTCTTATCATTTTTCTTTTTTGTTTCTTGATGAACATATGCCAATTTTGTGAAAAGGAGGAAGAGAGAAAGTACCTTAAAAAATAATTAGAGGAAAACAAACCTTATAGTAGAATGAACACTCCAATAAGATCTACTGATGCTTTTTTTTTTGTTATCACTGTGCATAATTGACCTAAAAGTTTCAATCATTCTGACAATAGTAAAATGTCATTTGATCCTTAAAAATTGTGTGGACTATAATTTTTGGAAGCTCTGTGCTTCCCTATAGTGCATTAAGTTTTATCTGGCTTTGTCACTTACGCATGGTCCATTATATATTTCCTGTAAACTTAGAACCCTTTTCTGGAAGAATATAACAACTCCAGGGAACCAAGTTGGGGAAACTAACACAGAAAAGTTTCCTTCGTTCCGAGGCACGAGTGAAAATGATATGTAGAACAACTATACTGGCATGAATGAACATTTAGTAAGGTCTGGTCCACTGGGAATGTGCAACTATAACTTGATGTACACTGGTAAAGGATAATAAGTTGTGGAGCTTTTTTTCTGCTATCAATCTAATTCTAGATGGAGTAACATTTGGTTGAACACTTTGGTGGATTAAAAAAACCCTTGACTTTAGCTGCTTTGATGATACTGGAACATATCTTTGTGTGTGGCGTTTACAGTTAGAATTCATAGAGTCATGGACTCATGTAATTTCTGTCTCTCGCTGCATTCTTTGCACTTGTGACCTTGTTTTTTTAAAAATTTTAACTCGAACCATGATTATTTGTTGGATCCTATGTGGTAAAAAGTGGTTTGAAGTAAATCAAATTTTTGAATTTGCTAAAGTTGAAATTAGTTGTAAAATGCTTTTTGATTTGAGTTCATTCTAAAAATATTAGTTAATCAATTTTTCGATTTTTGATTCCCTGTAATGGAAGTAGCTCTCATAAAGGCTAGGAGACAAGCCGTTACTATGTTATACTCCAGGGACTTCGTACTTTTTGAGAAGTTGCATTTGACGACTATAAAATACCTAAAGAAAGAGCTAGACGAATAAGTGCCAACATGACTGGTGGGGAGCCAAATGCTCCAAAGGATAAGAATGTACAAATTTCTCAGCATCAATGTAGTTTCATTGTATAATTCATAGATGTATAGGGAATTATGTAGTATAAGTCTTTAACATGGACTTAGTTGATGGTTTTATCCACTATTCCATCTTTTATTATTCTTAGATTCCTATTGCCTTGTTGAAAGAGTTAGATTAAGCAAATATTATAAGGTGTGCATGAGCTCTCTAAAAACTGTTTGGTTCTGATTGTGAATAAAGAGAAATGTGGTATTTGTTATCCATTACGTGATGTTGTAATCGATTACAAGGGTTCCAGAATTTGCAAAAATAAAGTTTTGACACACTTTAAGTCATTATTTCATTGTAGAAACACTTATAAATATCATTTGAACATCTCTTCTAAACAAAACCCTGAACAATTGCCAAATAAACTTATTAAATAATAACCTTTTAACAAGGTGATCTATATCGTAATTGTTGTAATCATAAGGCAAGATATATACCAAAATATCATAATAAGTTAACCATAAGTCACACTATAGGTTCAACTAACAAACAAACAAAAGTCAACAATATGACCCAAATATTTTGGTATGACTTACCAACAATTTTACTTCCTCTCACCAACATTGAGCCATGAGTTACCAAGTTTTGATAGAATTTTTTTTTTTCCGATTTTGCTCTCTTAGGGGGAAGTTAAATGTTGTGTAGAGCACAAATTCATCAATCCAATGTGAAGCCAAGTTTCTATAATAGTCCTCTCTCTAAAATTACAAGAAAAGTTCAACTCCCTGTTAATTTTTCCAAAATTGAAAATATACCAGCTTTTGCCAAACTCACCAAAATTTTTATCATGACTCACCAACATTTCTATATGACTTACCCACTTTTAATAAGACTTTTTTTTTCCACTTTTGCTCTTTTAGGAAGAACTTAAATGTTGTGTAAAGTATCAGTTCATCAATCCAAAGTGAACCTAATTTATCATACAATAGTCCCTATTAATTTTTCAAAAAAATGAGAATATATCATCTTTTTCCATACTCATCAACAATTTTACCATGACTCACCAACATTTCTTTTTCAATTACCAACAGTTAGCAGAAAAATTGTTTTTCTAGTTTTGGTTCTTAGCCACAGCTTAACTGTTGTGTAGAGCACCAATGCATGAATCCAAAGTGGACCCAAGTCCTCAACGGTAGTCCTCACTCTAAAAGTACAAGGGAAGTTCAACTCCCTGTTAATATTTCAAAAATTGAGAATATACCATATTTTGAATAAGCTTTAGTTTTTTAGCACAAATTGATTATGTTGAGTATCCATTTACCAATTGATAGAGTTTATGAGGCTTCTAACTCAATTTCTCATAACACTCCTATGTCCTTTACTAAAAATAAAAACTGATAAAATGCCAGTATTTTTTAGCGATCACCTACAAATTTCTAATGAATCACCAACATCCTACAACAACTTACTAGCGGACATCAAAATTTCAAATAAGCTTGGTTTTCGGGCACAAATTGGTTGTATTGAGTATTCATCAATTTGTAGAGTCCTGTGGACTAGTCCGCTAGCTCAAATTCCAATAAATTTCTAATCTCCTTTAATAAAAACAAAAACTGATAAGATAGGAACATTTTTGAGTGATCACCAACACATTGCTAATGAATCACCAACATACTTGAACAACTTACCAATGGGTATCAGAAAAAAAAATTCAAATAAACTTAGTCTTGGAGTACACATTGGTTGAATTGAGTATTAATTTATCAATTCATATAGTCCATGAGTCATCTATACTAGTTCTATCCGAGTGTATACAATGCTCTTGTATATATACACCAAAATATCATAGAAGTCATGAAAAAAGCTAACCATAAGGCAAACCATATGTCCAACTACCAAATACACACAAGTTTGAAATATGACCCAAACAAAAATGTTTGTATCAGGAATATGAAGTATCATCAACAAAGTCCATGAACAAAAGGTAAAGTCGATAATTAAAATAAACTAAAGCTTTGAAGCATCATCAGCACCAGAATCATCGGGAATATCAAGGTGATGTTGGATGGATCTCATATCATTCTCGAGTTAACCCATGCGAGAATCAAGAGAATCAAATTGCTCTCTAACAAAAACACGAAGAGTGTGCAACTCAGACAGGAGTTCCGACATGGAGGAAGATGATGCATCCGGGGCTAAGGTACGAGGAGGGGATGGAATGTGTTCAACTTGATCTTCAGTCTGAAAATCTTGCTTGCGAACCCAGTGACAAACAAGGTTCTTTTTATAACCAAAAGAACAATTCGCACCAACACCAATAGCATAAGAAAAATGAACTATCTCAAATTTCTCATCATCTAATGGGACATCAAAATACTCCAGAAATATGGTAATTAGTTGAGCATACAAGAGTGGCGTATTTGCCTTGAGGGCTTTTTGCATACGATAGCACACTAGATGCGCCTAATTGATTTTGGGACCAATTAATAGTGCCCACATCAAAATAAGATCTTCCTCAGTTGGCTGTGCAAGATTGGTAAGTCGACGATACAAAATACGAGATATAATATAATGCATGACACGACATTCAAATTTAATGGACCCCACAAGTAGACAACCAGAAATATCAGCCCCTTTAATAGAAATCATCTTGCGTGCATCAAAATTGGATTAATCTATTTTCCAATCATCAACAATGTGGCCCTCAAATGGTTCACCATCAAAACTTAACTTAGTGATATTACAAAACAGACCCTGATCAATAACAATGGGAACCTTCTTGACCTCAGAATAAATACACCATCACGAATTTCCAAATTACAATAGAATAAACGAATAACTTATAGAAAGTGATGCTTTCTAATAGTCATGAACTCCAACAAATCATTGTTCTTGAAAACTTGATAGCATTCAAAATTTTCAGACTCAAAGAACCCCTCATTCAAATATTTAGGATCTATGATATCTATGGATTGAAAGGATTCAAAATATCTCTCTTGTTAAGTCAAATTGGAGAAATATGACGAAATCCTTGAGGAGGAGAAAGAGGGAGGAGGGGCTATGGCTTGAACAGGGTATTGGTGGCGCCGGTGGTGGTTTGACGGCGGCGGCCTGCCCTCGCGTGGCGTGTGTCAGAGGCGATTGGTTGGCTGAGGGCGTGACTGGCTCCCGCTGGTGGCACGGCAGCCGTGGAGGATTTCTTCCTTTTTGTGGCTGCTAGGGATGATTCAGCCATTGATGAATTTTAGTGAAATCTATTCGGTGGGATTTGTAGCGAAAGAAGAGATGAAAGATTTGGAAGTTGTTTCAAGGAATTTGGTTGAGAAATGGAATAGAGAAGTTAGAGAGAGAAAGCATGATTAAGAAGAGGGAGGGAAGTTTTCTTCGCGATGAAGGGGAGAGACAGCTGCCCATGTGACTTAAATATTCCTAGTAATCGATTATGTATATATGTAATTGATTACATTGAGCTCAGAAATGGTCTCAATATTGCAACAACTTTGGTAATCGATTACACTGAAATGTGTAATCAATTACATGCATGATCTTTTGAAATTCAACTTGGACCTTGTTGCTGGTAATTGATTAAACGATGCGTGTAATCGATTACATATGCTAAATTTTGCAAAATGGCAAGGTTTATGTTGCTGGTAATCGAGTACATCATATGTGTAATCGATTACATGTGTGAAATTTTGAAAGCTGGCACTAGTAAAGTTTCCAAAGATGAGAATTTACCAACTTTTACCACACTCACCAATAATTTTACTTCCTCTCAACAACATTTATGAATGACTTACCAACTTTTAATAGAATTTTTTTTTACAATTTTGCTCATTTAGGGAGAACTTAAATGATGTGTAAAGCATGGATTCATCAATCCAAAGTAAAGATAAATCCTCTACAATAGTCATCACTCTAAAATTACAAGGGAAACTCAATTCCTTGTTAATTTTTCCAAAACAGAGAATATACTAGCTTTTTGCAAAACTCACCAACATTGTTATCAAGACTCACCAACATTTATAAATGACTTACCAACTTTCAATAGAAATTTTTTTTTTCCGGTTTTGCTCGTTTAGGGACAACTCAAATGTTGTGTAGAGCATGGATTCATTAATCCAAAGTGAAGATAAGTTTTGTAGAATAGTCGTTACTCTAAAAGTACAAGGGAAACTCAACTCCCTGTTAATTTTTCCAAAACTCAGAATATACCAACTTTTGCAAAACTCACCAACATTTTTTTCACGAATCATCAACATTTATGAATAACTTATAAACTTTTAATAGGAATTTTTTTTTTAGGTTTTGCTCTCTCAAGGACAACTTAAATGTTGTATAGAGCACCAATTCATCAATCCAAAATTACAATAATCCCCACTCTAAAATTACAAAGGAAGTTCGACTCCCTGGTAATTTTTCCAAACTGAAAATATACCAGCTTTTTCCATACTCACTAACAATTTTACCAGGAATTACCAACATTTCTTCATGAATTACCAACATTTAGCATAAAATATTTTTTCCCAGCTATTTGTTGTTGGCCACAACTTAACTGATGTGTAGAGCACCAATGCATGAATCCAAAGTGAAAAATCCTCAAGAATAGTCATCACTCTTAAAGTACAAAGGAAGTTCAACTCCCTATTAATATTTCAAAAACTGAGAATATACCAGCTTTTCCACACTCATCAACAGTATTAGCATGATTCACCAACATTTCTGCATGACTTACCAACATGTAGCAGAAATTTTTTTTCCCAGTTTTGGTCCTTGGACACAACTTAAATGTTGTGTAGAGCACCATTTCATAAATCCAAGGGCCCTTGAGTCGTGTATAATAGTTTTCACTGTCAATTTTCCCAAAAAATTCAATATCAGTCCTACCAAAACTAAAAGCATAACAGCTTTTATGATTGGTTACCAACAAATTAAGAAACAAATACCAACATTTGTGAATAATTTACCAACAGCTAGCCGAAAAAGGTCAAACCTGCCAAAAGTATTTGAATCAAGACTAAGAATTTTAACCTCTCATTTCTTCATATTGCAAATATTGACCTTCTTATACATAACAATTAGCTCATTACAAAATATATCGATATATTTGATGGTACATGTAGAGTATAGAAGGACTTGGACAAGTTTCTACCACCTACGTACATAATTACTACTAATCATGTGCCGTCAAATAAACCATCAATTAAGTCCAATATTACAGAAATAAAAAAATTAATATTTTTCATTGAACTTCTTCCATATTCATCAGTATTGGGGGTTTCTTGCTGAATACTCCACTGTCCAACACATCTCTACAAAAAATATGATGCGCATTTGGACCCAATTCACCTATGTACACAGTATGTGTTGTATAATAAAGAGGGTAACGATCATCCTGTACATTCAAACATAGAAAAAGAGGGTCAATATAAAATCTATTAACAAGGCAACTCCAAAACAAACATAATTAATAACTTGTAATAAGTAGCATACCTTTACAAAAGAATACATATGTCAATGTCATTATCCATTAAACTTAATATCTGCCATATTATCAAAAAACAAGATACATCCTTTCTCTAAGAAGACCATAACCCAAACTATTAGGCTAACAAAATATTTCACACCTATTATATTTTCATCAACCTCCAGTTGAAGGAAAGTTGGACCACCATTACTCGATAGATTTGTATATGAGAAACCTGTGCACTCGGAATGGAAAAGCTTCATTATTACTAAGGATAACCAAATGAAATTAACAAGACTTCATCAATCACATGCTTAATATACAGACTTACTTCATAATCCACACAATCAATTAGTGACACAAAATTATCTGGTTGAACACTGTCTAATTGTGTATTCAAAAAATTATCTTCTAAATTGGAAACTGTAACATTTTCTTGCAGGCAAACACCCATAGACTGTTTATTGACAAAAAAATGAAATAAAAGAACAATTAAATTTAATAGAGTGGGTAAAGTATTAACAAACATATCACTTAGTAGTGATACATAAAACCGTTAAATGAAAATGTGGCACACAACATTAAACTCTCAAACATTATTACATAACATGCACCATAAATAGTAGATTCAAACATTGTTACAAATTAAATACGAAGTTAGTGTGCAAACATAATATCACACTATTATTATTCAACTCTTCAGTACATCCAACCTCGATGGATGACTGTATGCATAAGTTGCTTCCACCTTCCTTAACAATCTCCATGTCAATAGATTCCTATATAGAGGATAATGAAGAATAAGTTCAACATTTGTCTCTGGTTATGCCATCTTGAGAAACGTAACAACTTATATGTTAAAGAATAAACTAACCTTAATAAGCTCCTTCTAAACTCTTTTTGTGCCTTTCTTTCTACTTTTTTGCACAATTTTCTTAACTTGAGACAGTTTTCTCTTCGAAGGTGGTCTTCCTTTACATGCTACACGCAAAGGGCTTCGAATCTCACTCACCTGATTTTGACAATTGTCCCTCGACTTGGTTACAATATCTTCCCAATAGCTATCGAAAGCATAGAATGCAAGTTGGATATAAACCCATCAAGAGTAGCTTGAAGGAAATTGGTTGCATCATCGGAATCTGCAACTTGTTCAACAACTTCATAGAAATTTTTGCACAATTTATCAAATCTCTCCATTCTTGGCTTCAATTCGGGCACATCATAACTACTCTTTATGTAAGAGTGCTTCCGTTTAATCTTTTTGCTCCATCTTCCTAAAATATACTTAGATGGCAATTCCTTTACTCTTTCAAGTGTAAACACACATAAGGAATGCCTACAGACTATATCTCTAAACTCAAATAGCAAGCACTGGCAACTTATGTCATGACTTTTGCGATTGATTTTGACCTTGTATGTGGCATCTCTTGGTCGATCATTGACAACAATTTCCTCTAACACATTATACATAGCAACTACTCTATCCATAGTATTGAGACATGCATCACAATTCATTTTTTCTCTAAATTCAGTCTGCACCTCACTAAACTTTGCATGAGCATAGTAGAGTTCGAACCATAATGTATTGTTGTGTTCATTGATTGGAAATTAGCCTCTAATTCTTTTTCTGCTCTGCTCCTAAGAGCGTTGTAATATTGCTTGACAAATTGCTGCAAACTTCTCTTTGAGTTGACATATCCATCAAAAAATGCATGAATACTCTCACTTCGTTGAGTTGTAGACATCCCTGCCCAGAAATCTTTCTTTAAGAAAATTGGAATCTATCTATGCTGATCCTTGTACAATCCACTAAGCCATTCATTTGTTTTCAGCTTAAATTCTTTCAATAAAGAATACCATTTTTCCTCAAATTCTTCCTCTGTTAGTGTGTCATAAACAGCCACCTTCATTGCAGACTTTAACTTCTTATATGCCGCATATGAGCTCAGCTTATTAGGGATCTTTCTCATTACGTGCCATAAGCACCATCTATGATGAGTATTGGACATCATTATCTCAATTGCTTTTCGCATAGCCTTCCATTGATCTGTCACAATGGCACTAGGTGACTTTCCATACATGCATCTCACCCAACACTCAAAGAGTCACACAAAAGACTCGGTATCTTTTGATGAGAGTAAACCACATCCGAGCAAACAGGTTTGTCCTTGATAATTAACACCAACAAATGCAGCAAAAGGCATTTCGTATTTATTGTAAGATATGTTGTGTCAAATGTCACAACATCCCTAAATGATTCATACATATCCCTACTTCTCTCGTCGGCCCAAAACACATTTCTCACGTGGAACTCATCATCCACATCTATTTCATACACAAAATTACTGTTTTTTTCCTTCATTCTATGGAAATACTTTAGCAAGGCTTGGGAATCTCCTTCCTTGCCAATTTCACATCTTTCCTTATGAATATAATTCCTAACATCTAGCTCATCAAATGTCAAATTCTTATACCCACCTGCAGCTTGGGCAAGAGATTGAAATGTCTTACTAATTCTCACCCCTACATCATCATTGACATTAATTACTTTCTTTACATGCATGCTAATGCTCTTATTCATCCTGAACTTCTTTACTTTTGTAGGACTGAGATCATGAGAGTGGCCGAAAACAACTTTTTTAATGCTCCATTGTCCATTTTCTGTCTTCCCAGCTATAATCTTTGCGTCACATTTTGCTGCACATGTTGGGAATGTCTTTAATGTTGGTGGAATTTTTTATACACGAATTCCTTTTCATGAACAAGCAAGAACCAAATAATATAATTTTCCATTAAGCCATCTTTTTGAATTTCGAATCTTCCATCCAAAGCCTTTTCTAGAAGCATATGTTTGATAACATGTCTTAATATCTTCTTCTGTATTATACTCCATTCCTACAGTTGGCTCATTCAGTTCAGAATTGATGTTTGAGACATCAGCATGACCTTCAACATCAATATCGATAGTTATATTGTGGTTGCTTGCTTCCTCCATATACTCCACCTTCAAAAATTAAATATACTAAATTGTGCATAAGAGAAAATGCATAAAATAGTACCAATAAGAACAGATAACATATCAGAGATTGACTAATACAGTTCATAAAATACATACATAAATAGGCCACAAACAAGAAATACCAATATCTGTGAGTGATATTAAAAAAATCATATAGTTCTTGCAATAGCTAAATTACACATATCAATTTTGCAATCAATTTTTTATTTGACATTGTCTAACTCATATTATACTGCTTTAACTCTACTTTCAGCTACTAACATTTTATTCTCGCCTTGGCTCCATTGCGAACTCATGGTGGCGCCATCGCGGAGACTTGCTACAGTCATGGACAACCGCTGCCTCCGTTGTGATAGCTTCACGGAGACCCCCTCTCACTGTCGCGGTGCTTTCCGTCGATGAACCCCTTGCCTCCGCTACCTCCGTTGCCTCCGTTTGAGTGCTTCATGGAGACTTGCTCTCAACGCGGTGGTGCTTTCATGGAGACCCGCTTTGAACGCGATGGCGCTTTCCGTCGAGGATCCCAGCTGCCTCCATTATGGCAGCTTTCGTTGGGTGAGGTGGATGAAGGAGATTGTAGGGACTGTGATGGATGAACAAGAGAGTATGAGAAAGAAACTGAGACAAGATTGTGTTGATTGTATTTGTGTTTTTGCTAATGAGAGGGAGATGAGAAGGTTGGGCATTTGCTAATGAGAGAGAGATGAGAGAGCTGTTCATTTCGCACCTTACGCGCTTTTATTCCTTTTTTTCCCCTAATTTTTCTCTCAGCTCGTTCCACCGTGTTGCCATCTTTCTGCTTGTCTATGATAGACTCATCCTCTACAGTACCATATGCATCCCTCCTGTGCGTCCAACCAGTGCATAAAAATAACGAGACTCTTCTAAAAATAGCTCAAAGAACACTTCACAAACTCATTTTAATCCTCTCTTCTCATCCTCACAAAGAATTAACCTTTCACAAAGCCTATGCAAGACTACATCTTTGGTCTTGCATGGAAAAGAACCAAACACACTAAGCTTCCATCATTGAACGGAAAAAGAAAATCTTATTCTCTTTCTCTTGTCAAGGCTGTGTGTAACATCCTCCCAAGTACAACATGATTCTTAAGTCATAACATCATACTCAAGAAGTTGTTACTTATAAATTAACGGACCTTTCTTGAATAACTATAGCAAATTTGATGGGTTCGTGTAATAACTAGCGTAATTCGATTAAAACATATAACAAAGATACAAGTCAGTTACATAACGAAGCTTTAATAGATATACAATCCCTATTACATTTATATACTAATATGCCTGTAACTTTATACAACATAATAAAAGCATTAAGTACTACACTACTGCACTTCCGAGTTTTTTTGCATAGTAGCCTCTCAGTTCTCTGCATCAACTTGGAGGCGACACGGGAACACAAAACATAGGGGTGAGAATTAGACAATTCTCAGTAGGGTAACTCCCCAAATACACAATGATAATGTCATCGTCATCGCCTCAGCCACTTCGGTTTATTAAGAAAAAGTGTTCATATATTATATAATAATGGTTTATTTTTACAGTTCTAAATCATACTTCCGAAGTGGGTTACTTTTAACATTCAATCACTTAATGTACATATAACATACTACTCAACATCATATATTGCTAACTTTCCACTTAAATATATTAGTCTCAATATCGATACTAAACTTTTTCACTAGGCATATAAGATAAAGGATTTCTTAGAAATTTTATTTCTTAAACTTGCATTGGCCCTTGACTAATCTTGTCACGTCTAGGCATTATGTACCACCGTCCCAGTGTGACAATAATGGGTAATAGACTGTTTTTCAAGACTGAGCTCATTCCTATACATGATCATTGGATTTGCTTTCTCCAATTCTCATACAGGCCTATTCCTAGTCAGGTTTACTTTCCCTGACTCAATTCAAGGGTAGTCAGGTTTACTTTCCCCAATAGACCAGATTTACTTTCTCCAGCCCAAGAATTATAAATCTTACATTCTTCTTAGTAATCAGGTTTACTTTTCCTAGCAAACTGGATTTACTTTCTCCAGCCTAAGATTTATAAACCTTATGCTTTTCTTAGTAGTCATGTTTACTTTCCCTAACAAATTGGATTTACTTTCTCCAGTCCAAGAAATGCAATCTCATGCTTTTCTCTCACATGCATACAATTATAAGGAGTATTCATATCTATGTGTATCTAACTTCATTAATAAGTTCACATGCTCGATTATTCATATTCACATTCATGTGCTCATGTCATACTAGTACAAGATGCCATTATTTTATCAATTCAAAGCATCAATTCAATTTCAGTACAATGGCAAATTTCACGTATTCATAGCACAATTTATTCTATATTTCAAACCATCAAATCCGAGGCTATAAAAATTATCTAATACACTTCAATGTGTCTATAAAGTTCCACAAAAATTTTCAGAGCATAAAAAGGTCTCTAACTATATTAATAAAATCTCACAATTTCAAAGGTCAGAAACTACACACTCTCAGCCAATAGCCAGAAGTCTCAATTTTTCTATCCTATCAAATGAACCCAGAACTTTGTACAAAAAATTAGAGTTGGACCTCAATATGTCCTCAACATCCTCTGAAAATTTTAGCTAATAATTCGATCATTTCCTAGGGTAATAAAATTAGACAAATTTAGTACTACAAATTGGACTGACTGGACCGCACCCCTGACCTGTTCGGTTTTCCATTTTTTAAAAATAGTAAAAGTAATAAAGAAGACCCAAGAAAATTACTGAAAACTCTTACATATGTTAGCTTTATCATATAAAAATTTTAGCTCATGATGATGTCTAAAAATCAGTGAGAAAAATCAAAACATTTCACCTGCTTGCTAAATTCGGGATTTTCAGCAGCATCATTCATAACATGATTTTGCAAAAAAGGTTTCCTAACTTCATCAAAACTCTCTACCAAATTAATACATCAATATCTATGTGAAATCAATCAATATAAATGAATAGTTCCAGCCAAATCAATCAGAAACCATTAGATCAAAATTGGAAAGAAAAGACAACAAATAAAACCCTACTTGAATCTCCATAGCTCCTTGCCTAGAACAATCTTCTCCAAGTGTTTTTCTTCATTCAAAATTCTTCCAAACAGCCCTTAAACCTCCCTTTGGCAATGATGTATGATGGTTCAAAGTGGAAAAATAGTGATGGATTAAAATTCTAATCGGTTAGTTTTGTAGGTATTGATGAGTAGAATAAGTTTTGTGAAGGAAGTTTATGGTTTTAACAAGTCTAGGTTAGTGTTTTTGGCATTTGAAATGAAGTTTGGAGCTCATGGCCATGGTTTCTCCTTGTTGCTCAATGATGGCCAAGAATGACTTGTTGGAGAAGAAAAGAAATTGTGTTTATCTTATAATTAATGTAGGAATATAATAATATATATAGTTGGATAATTCTTAATCAAAGGAAGTAAAATGGATGGCTAGGATTTAATCTTGTAAAGCATGATTAAATCTTAGCCATTTACTAAGTCAAAATGGATATACATTACTCTTTTGTAGAGATTTAACTATCTTTTGGTGTTAAAAATTACACACCGAAATCTTATCTAACGGGTAAATTATCGTACTCGGCTAATCAAACATTGCCTGAAAATTAATTTCAGGCCTAAAATTCTCATTTCTTATTATTTCTAATTTCAATCCTATAATTTCTCAGTTTTTGGGCACTTCCGGGTCCCGAATCAGGGGTTTCAGCTGTCCCGGCAGACCTGCGGGACCCGTAAAATACTATTTACATTTTTTTTTTTTACAAAATTGTTGGACCGTCCTCATTATTATTAAAACTGTTAGATTTTTAAAATTACTACTAATAAAGCTCAAATTAATTTTTAACTAATTTTTAGGGTGTTACACTACGAGTTTCTTGGACCAAAGAGGGGACATTTTGTATATTAACACTCTCTTCATTCACTCTTTAAAGAGGTAGACTTTTACTTTCAAAAAATCACAAGATCTAGCTTCCCAATCTTGCCCATGACAAGTGGGGCTAGCACTTGTGATAAAATGTTTTCAAATAATGTAATTTTACCTAAATGATGCTTGCATGTGCTAAGTTTCTTTTCTTCTTTGGATTTTATGTTGCATTAGTAGTATTGGTTATCATGGATATTTATGTTTAGAATTTCAAATTATTTTAAAAAAATTTCTCTTTTTGAAGATTTTTAATATACCCATAAATATCCATAGGGATTCAAATTTCTACGGAAAATGGGGACTTGTGAGGGAGTTAGGATGGAGATAGGAGGCAAAATTTTAAATGAGGATAGGGGTGAAGGTGAAGCAATATCCATTCTCTTATGTATACCCATTGTCATCCCTATAAATGGCTCATGATATATTAAAACTGTCCTTATTATCTTTCATTATTTAATAATTTTAACTTTTAAAATGTGCAAATTTCAAAAAACAGACTCTTTATTGTTAGTTAAAGATTATCTATCGACATTTTTGTAACCTTATAGACATTATATTCAAAATGAGATATAAAATAGAATGATGCATTTATATTTTGTTTACTTATTTAATTATTTAACTATTAACTTATTTTCAAAATAAATTTATATACTCAATTTTCTATAATATATATTTAAATAAATTATTATTTATTTTAGGTAATGGTAAACAAACTATTTTTTAGGTTGAATGACTAGTATTTGTATATATCTATCTATAATATTATTATACTTCAAAATCACGCCAAAATTACAATTTATATTAGTATATTCACAATGATTGAGTAATTTATACGTTGCATCTATGACTAAAAATTCTATCCATTTTTCATGGTAAATAAGGGGAACAAATCTTATGTCTTTTATTCTCTTAGTATAAATTGTGATGATTGACGAAGGTTGTCGCCTATCCATTTTGCACCAAAAATGGAGGTTGCCTCAAATTAGTGTTAATTGTGATGCTTGATGATAATGTAATGGAATCTCCATCACCAACTTAACTCGCTCGTATTAGGACAAATTAGGACAACTCCTTTGTCCTGGTGTTTTGTGGCTTGAATTTACCTTGAAATGTGAGATAGAATCCCACCAAACCAAAAAAATTATAAATAATCCATCTAGATGTTACTATTGGTCAAAAATTGAAATTATTAAAGTATATATACCTTAAGGTGGATGGTTTCATCAATTCCTCCACCAACCCTCAAAAGAGGTTCCTACATTAGAAAAACAACTAAAGATCATGAAAATATCTATATGATATTTAGTCGGAGTACCCTTGATATCTCACATTCCTGGAAGACCTTTTGATGATTTGTCCCACAAAATTTGTAGCGAAATCAGTGAAAAATTTGTTTGTACCATATAGTGAATAGTGAAAAATGACAAAACAAATAACTTACCAAATAAAAAATGCTTATAATAAAAAATGTTACATCAACTTTTTCTGAATTTAACAATTCTAAAAAAGGCTTGAGAGCAAATGTATTCATTGAAAAATCAGCATCTTCTATTTCCTTCACATAAGTGGTATGAAGAAAATTTAACTCATTTATGTTGAGTGGTCTTGATATTGGTATTATTAAATCCGACCAAGAAGTTTGGCATAAGAAAAAGATTGCCTTTACGCAAAAGAGGCATATACTAACTACTAAAGCACCCTTTATTGTTGAATGGATGCAGTGGCCCTATATAAGAAAAAATATCAATGAGTAATGCATTAATAAAATCACTATTCTATGATTCATAAAGCAACCAGAACTACCTTTTCATCTTCAAGCACCATCTTAGCTCCATAAATCTCAATTGGATTCTCAAGATCCAGTATTCTCCATAGACAAACCACCAACACCTTCAAATTCTACTTCGCTCAGACCCTAAATCTGTATTTGATGCCATTACTTAAAATTGAAAAAGAGTGATCTTGAATAACGAAGAAGATGATATTGTTATATTTTAAAATCTATTTATGAAGTCTTCATTCCAATATCATAGATCTATTAATGTATAGGATATTTGTATGAGATATATGTCTAGAATCATGTGATGTTATTTAAAATTAAAATACAATTTATTCTAGTTATGCTAAACATCAGTGAAATATCAATTAATTATATATATGTTAATTACCAAATTACCAATAATTTTTTCCAATTAATCAATTATACGTTGTTATTTATGTTGTCTTTTTTTGTGTGGATACTTATGTTGCCTTTTATTCTAATAAAATTTGCACACCCTATGTTCAAACATTTCTGTTATATTCACACAGTTTATGATACAAATTTTTATATTGTTGTATTATAATGATATATGTATTAAATTTAACATTTTTCAGAATTATATAATATTATGAATTATATCCAATACATAATATATAATTTTGATGAATCAAAATTTGATTCTCGTTATCTAAATATCTATTAATTATGTAGTTATTAATTACCAAATCATCAATAATTCTATGCATTTATCATTACAAATAGGCAGAAAACAATTTCAAAGCCACTGATAATAGATTATGAATTATATCCAATAAATAATATTTTGATGAATAAAAAATTGATTCTCATTATGCTAAATATCAACTAAGATTAAATCATATGATTTTATTTTCTTAATTAGTGAATCAAAAAAGATTTAAAATTAGGATATACAACTTATTCTCATTATCTAAATATCAGTTAATCATGTAGAGTTATTGATTACCAAATTATTAATAATTCTATGCATTTATCATTACAAATAGGTAGAAAACAATTTCAGAGCCACTATTCTCTTATTATATTAGAATAATTAATAAATATATTTGGTTAACTTAGATCTGCTTTCCAAGACACTCATGCGGCTTATTAAAACACTTTTTGTGAGAGGAGAAAATTATATGCTTTGGTCAAAATTGATTCTGCCTTCTATTCAAACAAGCTAATAATAGAAAATAGATAATTAGTCCCTCGAATTTATATTGGAGGACAAATTAATCCTTCATATTTTAAAAATTTCAAATAGATCCCTCACATTTTAAAAAAGTGAAAAAATTGATCCTCTGTACAGTGTACGGAGGGACGTATGAAGGGACTAGTTTATCCCCCTTTTTAACTGTATGGAATTGTACAGAGGAAATAATTTATCCACATTTTTAAAATATGAGGGACTAATTTAAAATTTTTAAAATCTAAGAGACTAATTTATCATTCGATACAAATCTAAAGGATCAGTTTGATTTTTTAGTCTACAATGGTTATGCAACTCACATATGCTCCTATCATTTCATAATCATCCTTTTGTCTTACATCTATTGGAAAACTATTAATTTTTTATTTATCGAAATCAGGATATTTTCACGGCTGAAAGTTATGAGACTAATCCCCCACTCATGATAGATATCTCTTACGATGAGAGAGTTGACCTGAAATTTTTTAATTAATTTTCTATATTCAAAATTAAAGATTAAACTCTTAATATTTAATTAAAAAAGGATAAGTACTTGCCATCTACGCATAGCCTGAACTACCAGAAAACCATTATTGTGGACGCTGCACTCTGCAGATTTTGCAGGATATTACGAAGGCACATGTCAATCTTCAGCTTTGGAACCTTCCCCTATTATTTTATTTGCCGTTCTTGACATGCATATACAATTAGTCATAATCAAGCCAAGCACAAATCATGCTAATATTCAACGTTTTTTTTTTTTTTTTTACTGGATGTTAATATTCAACGTTGATACTAGTTTAATTGAGTGTTAAGATGATCAAATTATCCATCAATCAATGAATATCAAACAGAAAATTAACTCGATTCTTTTATTCCTTACTTCCCGGAGTTAATTCAAGGGGGCCTCTGCTCTTGCCAGGAATACGCTATCCCATTTCCCGAACTAGAACTTTCTCCCCATTTTAATAAAGAAAATAAAAAATAAATAACTGCACATATTTTAATATCAATAATGCTACATTTATGTCCACACGATTTCGTCAATATATATTTTTTTCTTTTTTACTGGCAGACATCTTTATTCCAATTGTACCACTGAATGCAAATGTAAAATAATACTATACTGTATGCTAAATATTATTTTCATTAATATCTAATGACTAGATGTGATTAATATGTTTAAATTTAAAAGAAAAATACAAATTTAAATTTGAAAAAAAAATGACTATTTTGAGAGACCATGTCACTCTCGTACTTCGATAATCAAATTAAAAAAAATAACTTTATACTTCACCAAAACCTATAAAAACATGTCATCTATAATCCTTAAAAATTAATAAAGAGGAAAAACGGGCATCTAAATGTAATTTTCAATCAATTCCTAAAAATACATTATAATCAGATCCTCTTTCTCCGACAGCGGCATACCATAGCACTGGCAGCTGTCGATTCCACGCCATCCCAGTACCGTACCATACCACACCGCACTGTTCTCGACCCGTTAATTTCCTTCCCTTCCCACAACTGTCCCTTTCATCTTCTGTGCGCCCTGCTCTGCATCAAGAGAACTCTGCCTCTCTCTCTCTCTCTCTCTCTCCCTCCTCTCTTAACAATAATAATAAGGATCTTCACTCTTCACACTCCCACACACTTAACGCTGCATATATTGAACAACCACATCCTCTCTCTGTCTCTGTCTCTGTCTCTCTCCCCCTCCCATTCATACATTCATTCATAACTCTCTCTCCATGTCACTAGCCTCGCCATGAAATCCAAAGCCCACGCCCACACCGGGAATGGCCATGACAGCGACGCTTCCGCCACTGGCGGGGGTAGCAACAGCTCTCCGAGTCCGCCGCCGTCTCCGCGGCGGCACTCCGGCATCTCACGGTGCCGGCGGCGGCTCCGGCCGGCCAAGGCGCTGTCTCAGACGACACGCAGCCTCGGAACCTTGGCCGCCGGCATCATGACACGCCGGAGCCTCCGGTACTTCTTCCTGCTGCCGGTACTGTACATCTCCGGGCTTCTCATGTGCGTCGGCCCGTTCTCCGCCCTCATCGGCGGCCCTCCACTTCCCGGCTCCGTCTATCGAAGCCATGAGGTCTTCCGGAACCTCTGGCAAGATATGGAGTCCGATAATTCTTCCGCCATTGAGGTTCGTTTTGCGATGATTCCCCTCGTGATCTCGCTTTATTTTTGTGGTTCCTGTTTCCCTGTTTGCACTAAATGGTGGAGAGGGTATAAGAAAAGTGTGGGTTTGGGAGTTTGGGGGTTTGGGAGCGTTCTATTTATAAATTAGTGGAAGTATGTTGGGTTTAGGAAAATGACGTGCGGGTTAGTTAAGGTCAATTTCGCCTGCGTTGGGTGAGTGTGTTGTGGAGAATAGGCCATGTGCTATAAGCTCAAAAATATATTTGTCTTATGGTCAAACTAATGACCAAAAGGGGAATGGGAGGTTGTTTTCAGTTTTTGTTTTATTTTATTTGTTTTTGTTTGCTTATCCATTATTTTATTTGATTTACTACATTTTTTTGGGTCAAGTTGAGGGGGGTAGAAGTTATGTATAGTTGAGGTGATAGTGTATTTTTGCTATGAAACGTGTTTTTCTTGTTGAGCATTTTCCTTGGTGCTGACGAATACCCTTCGATTCTGAGTCCTATCGTAGTGAAAAATTTCATGTTTGTCACGGATGCCCCTTGTTTTACCTTTCTGTTTAATTCAGTTCATTTCGATTATTAACTACTAGTTGATGCTTAACATAAGAGAATCATTCCCTTCCACGAAGGGCGCTTATTTTATGTTTCTTTTGCTTTGCAGTTGTCTTCTGTGTGGAAGTACAAAAGGAAGTTGAGAGAGCATAAACCTTGTCAAAACTTGACTGCTTTGCATCACGAACATTTTGGTATGCATTTGGATAGTCGCTAGTTGGCATGGATCTTGTTAATTTAGGTTGAGCAGTTTTCTCTACCTGTCCAAACAAATGCCTTCATCACACATCTCTTTTATCGCTCTAAATTATATATATGCTGCTAATGTGAAATTTGACATGAGAATGAACTACACTTTATGTAGAACATTAAATCTATGCTTTCCCTTGATTCCAGCATCCCGTGGCCTCAATGGCTTTTTAATTGTGGAGGCCAATGGTGGTCTTAACCAGCAACGCTCAGCGGTATGACAAAATTTTCCGTTTCTTCGACTTTCAGCAGTTTTCAATTTAGTTAAGACATGAACTGTTTTTCCCCACTGTGCTTTTTAAATTTTCCTCCTGTAGATTTGCAATGCTGTGGCTGTCGCTGGGCTCTTGAATGCAATACTAGTTATACCTCACTTTGAATTCCACAATGTGTGGAAAGATCCAAGGTGACCAATTTTTACTATCATTTTTGTTTTTAAGATAGTATTAGAGCCTATCCTATGCTCGATGTTGGGCCACCCTGTAGATGTAAAGTTTTGCAAACTTCATGCTCCTAATGTCTAGTCTATTCCTCCTAGGTGTGAATGGAGTGTGTTAAGTCCTGCATCAGCTAGGTATATGGACAAGATAGCTTTTAATAATTGAAACTTAAATGATAGGTCCTAGATATTGTCCTTGTGAAAATTCTCATACAAACATTGTGAATATGCCTAACTTCTTTGTTTTGTTTTGCAATCAGCAATTTTATGACTTAAAGTATGTCACAACTCAGTAACATGTGGCTGACGGGAAAAGGAATTTCTTCATCAATTAGTTTAAACATTTGGTTTACATTCCCCCACTCCTGTCAACACGCTGCTAATGAACTTTTATATACAAAGTGCATTGTCTTATTTCTGCCAAAAGGCTGTTTAAAACAATTTAACATGTCAAAAAAATAAATAAATAAAACATAGACTTTGCATCTATTGAGATAACTCATTCCGTACGGTTAAAAAAAAAAAAATCTGATTTCATTCTGTAGTTCTGAAGAAACTTTCTGATTATTGTGCTAATGCTTTCCAATTATGTAAACTCTCATACCTGCTTTTTCTGTCCAAAAATTATTTAATCTAAACACGTCCCATAAGTTGATTAATTTAATTGAACATATTCCCATAAACTGAACCAAATTTCCATTGCTTTGTATGCTACAAATTTTTAACCAATTGCATGCCCTGTATAACCTAGGACCAGAAGAAGATTCTCTTGCAACTACATTGGTTGAGACTTGAGCCAAATTAATTGGCAGTTTTTACTTTTTGGTATGTCTAGCATTACATGACTAAATTTTGTAACCAACTAGGAGTGATGGAATTAAAGTAGATCTTGTTGGGTATGTGTGCTTTCCTTATAAAACAGACCACACAATTACACAAATTACACAAATAATTAACAATTGAAAATCTGAAATATATGATGCTTCTTAGATTTCTATTATTCCTGATTTTATATCTCCTAACTCAATTTAAAAGAATACTATTTCTTTTACAGTGAATTTGGGGATATATATGATGAAGATCATTTTATATCCACACTTGATGGTTATGTGAAGGTGGTTAAAGAACTGCCTGAGGCACTAATGGAGAGGCATAATTACAATATGAGTAACATCACTAACATTAGAGTTCAAGCTTGGGCTCCTGTCAGCTATTACCTGGGAATTGTTTATCCACTCTTGCAAAAGGAAGGGTAGGTATTGAGCCACTTTCTTCTCGTTTCTTATTCATTATTTTATATGGTTTGGAATGGGAAATGTTGAATTTGCAAAATCAACTTTATTGGGTGAAACTGAACTGTGAATCCAAATTGGACATAAGTCAATTTTATTTTACCTCAATAATTTGTTGAAACTAGGTATTTTATTTTTGGCTTGGTAACCTGATGCAGGGTTATCCGAATAGCTCCATTTGCCAACCGTTTGGCAATGAGTGTCCCTCCACATATTCAGTTTCTAAGATGTCTTACCAATTATAAAGCATTGAGATTCTCTTCTACAATATCAGCACTAGCTAAGAAGTTGGTGAGCCGAATGATTGAGAAGAGCTCGAGGTCAAATGGAATGTATATTGCTGTACATCTTCGCTTTGAGGAGGTAATGATGCTTGTTCGATCATATTGATAACTAGTAATTGATGCCATTTTATGTGTGTTTGCGTGCATTTATGGCGTCGTTTGATCCATTTAACCAATCCCATCTAGTGGGACAAGGCTTAGATTGATCAATTGTGTATCAAAACAAATGGGATTCAATCAGCTTTATGTAATGGTTGGTGAAATCCTCCCAACATGCAGGACATGGTAGCATTCTCTTGTTGTGTATATGATGGGGGAGAGGCAGAAAAGTTGGAAATGGATTCAGTTCGAGAAAAAGGGTGGAGGTGCAAATTTAAAAGAAAAGATCGTATTATTGTTCCTAACCTCAATCGAGTTGATGGAAAATGCCCACTAACTCCTCTGGAGGTATTCTTTTCTATTCTTCCTAATTTAAATCTTGCCAGTTTCAAGTGCTAAAGCTATTGACTTCTGAATGAGATGCTGTTATTCTTTTGTACTCTTTTTTTCAATTAATTTTTGGGCAAGAGTGCCATGATGAGAGGAAAATCAAAGTAGCTTATGCAAATGGTTAATATTACATGTTAGATTGACTCATGTTTACTGCATATTATTTTCCTTAACAATTTAGGTTGGGATGATGCTACGTGGCATGGGATTTGATAACAATACATCAATATATTTGGCTTCTGGGAAAATATATCATGCAGAGAGATATTTGGCTCCCTTAATAAAGATGTTTCCCCATCTGCATTCAAAGGAGTCTCTTGCAACATCAGATGAGCTTGCTCCTTTTATGGTAAAGATCTTTATCGACTGAAAAAAAAAATAGAGCAATAATAATGGCTGTGCTTAATTCGATTAAACTGAATGGCTACAAAGCCCTTCAGACTGTGTTGGAAATTGGATTAGTTTATTTTATGTTTGAAACAACTTATAATGAAAAGTTTCTAGAGATAGCTTTTGAAAAGAAAAATTATTTCCCCAATATAATCAAATCTGACATGCCTTTCTGTTTTTGTTTTATTATAAGTGCCCAAGACTAAAGCATTCTATTGGACCCTTCCTATACGGAGTTGTGTTGCCGCATCAGTTTGTTCTTATTTTCTGCAGCAATTATTATAGTTTATCCCAAGACTTTAAGTGATAAAAGTCAATCAAAGCTATAAGTGGCTTCCAATATATGGATTATGGGTGTATCATCTATAGCTTGAAGTAAGAAAGCTTGATAGCAAATCAGTCAGACTGATGTGAGTGGTACAGCATTGTAACAACTCTTCACTAATTTCTCAAATCTTTTTTTGCTTTTTTCTTCATGAGTTTGGGTTGGACCTGGGAACTAAAGATTAATCTATCTGAAAAGATGACCAGCTGTTTTAAACATCAATTGCAACACTCCTTTTTAAGTTCTATATTAACACCAAGAATGCTTTGCTGGATGGGAAATGAATTTTATATTTAGAATGAACAAGAATCTGATTGGCTTCATATTGTGGTTCTCTCTTCACTCCTCATCATACACAAGTTTAATTTGATTTTGTTGCTATTATACACCTCCATTGAGTGGATGCTTTAATATTTGTTGGGGCTTTACAATAACCCATGATCATTAATTTCATCATTTTGTAGGGCTATTCCTCTCAATTGGCAGCACTAGACTACACAGTATGCTTGTTTAGTGAGGTTTTTGTCACAACTCAAGGTGGTAACTTCCCTCATTTTCTGATGGGCCATAGAAGATTCCTCTATGATGGGCATGCCAAGACCATTAACCCTGACAAGCGCAAGCTTGTTCTTCTTTTAGATGATGTGCATATTAGGTATGTTCTCTGTCATCCTGTCCCTCTCTCATCATTTCCTCAATTTCACCTTGAGGACAAGGTGGTTTTTCAACTGGGGAGTGTTGATAGAGCATAATTCACTGAAGGATTGAAGGTGTATCAGAGGAGAAAACATAAGGGTAGTTTAGGGAACGAGGTGCTAGCTGACTTGGCTAATAAGGGAATACCTTGTGGGCCCTTAATGAATCAGGTGCATAACGGTTTTTGGGGGGTGGGGAGTGATGTAAGACATGTGGTTTGTAATGGGAAGAGAGTATAATTCCCTGGGGGTAGAGGAGTGAGGTAGGCATTCTGTTAGAATTGGGTTTGGGAGTGTGAGCTACTATAGTGTTCAAGGCCTCTCTGTCTTGTTTGTTCTATTCCATCTTTCTATCGTATTCAATCAATATACAGATCTCATACTGTTGCATTTTGTTATTCTGTGTGTGTGCTTCTATTAATTAGTGTCAGTTCTCTTTTCTGGGAGTGAGGTGCTCATTTTGCTGAAGCTGCTACATGGAGGAACAAGTTGCTGAGCTGGGAAGGCAGATGGCGCGGGTAGTACAATTGTTGGAGAGGAAGGACAACCACCGACGTCGGTCATGTGGTCAGTCACTGCCACGACAGCAGCCGCTCCAAGTTGGCTCAGATGATCGCTGGAATGGGGGTTTTAGAGAGGATCAAGGGCGACATCAATCCTCTTCTTCCCCTCACTGCAAGCATCGTGAATCACGGTCTCGAGACCGTGATGATCGGAGCTCCCCTCACTCATTTAATGGTCATCGCCACTGGGACCGGCAACCATGGCCTAACCGATCATGTCACCGGCATGCGAATAGTCCTCCTCCTTAGCCCAGTGAGTGCAATCGGAAGTTGGAGCTCCCCATTTTTTCCGGCGAAGACGTCATGGGCTGGTTGGTAAGGATGGAGCGCTATTTCCATGTGAATGGGATCGAGGGTGACAAGAAATTTGAGGTTGTGGTCTTGGCACTGGAAGGCCACGCATAATCATGGTACCAAATATGGGAGGAGCAGACTCCATTTCTCTCATGGAGGTCTTTTCGCGAAGGTGTTACTCGGAGATTCCAACCAGGGTGCGTATGGGTCCATACGGACCCTTCTCAGGTTGAAGCAAATGGGCTCTATGCTGGACTACATCGATGAGTTTGAGAGGATTTCAGGCCCAATGCGAGACTTGGACCGAGAAGTGCTAAAGGGGATATTCCTAAATGGGCTGAAAGGCAACTTAAGGGCTGAGTTGAAGAGTTTAGATGTTGGGTCCTTGGTAGAAATAAAAGATAGGGCCTTAATGTTGGAGGAAAGGAACAGAGAATGGAGGGGTGGGGGTGTTGGGCCAATGGAGAGGAATTTGACCCAAACCAAGGGGCATTTCACCCAGAAGCTTCACCCTCACATACAACGAAACAATGGGGGACGATGGATGGGGACAAGTGGAGAGACGCGTGGCCATGAGGGGACAAGTAGAGGTGTTGGGCGGCGTCTTTCACAGGAAGAAATCCACGATAGGAGTCGCAAAGGCCTTTGTTTCAAATGTGGGGAGTGTTGGGACAGGAACACATTTGCAAATTGAAGCACTACGACTTGGTCTCTTGGAAGGACCTGAAGCTGAGGGATCGAATGAAGAGGAGGAAGACCCCTAGTAGGAAGAAGAAACAGAGCTAGCCTTGAAGTCCTTGCATCTCGCGTTCAATAGCCTCCAAGGTTTCACTACCTTGAATAAATCTTTCAAGGTACGTGGGATGGTGGGGAACACTGAGGTGATAATCTTGATTGACACTGGAGTAGAAGCTAATTTCATCAACGCACCATTAACGGAACGCCTCTAGCTACCACAAAAAGGTGTTTTGTTCACGGTGGAAAAGGGGAGGGGGGAGTTCAAGCGCAGGAGTGGGTTATGTGAAGCTTTACAAGTGGAGATTCAGGACAGCTACATCTCTCAACCATTTTTTGTGCTTGGGTTGGGAAGTGCAGATTTGGTTTGGGGTATGGATGGATAGCGAGTTTAGGAGATATCAGAGCGCATTTTCAGAAATAGTACATACAGTGGAGGGAAGGAGGAGCTTGGAAGCGCATCCAAGGGGAGCCCTCGTTGAGTACCGACATGGTCTCATGAAAAACAGCATTGAAAGCATTGAAGGGTAATGATGAAGGGTATATAGTCGCCACTTATGCAGCAAAGGAAAGCAAGGAGTATGGAATCCCCACAACGTCAGAAATCATGAAATTACCAGGTAAATTTCAACACTTATTACTACAATACGATGATGTCTGTAGACTCCCTGTACCTCCCCCAAGACACTAAGCTCATTCTATCACGTTGAAGGAAGGAGCTAATATACCCAATATTAGACCTTATCGATACCCTTATTTCCAGAAGAATGAGATTGAGAAAATTGTTGGAGAAATGCTGTCTCTGGGTATTATTAGACCAAGCGCCAGCCCCTATTCAAGCCCAGTAATTTTGGTAAGAAAGAAGGATGGGGGATGGCGTTTTGTGTAGATTATAGGGCTTTGAACAAGGTCATGATTCCTGATAAATTTGCAATCCCAATCATTGATGAGCTTTTAGATGAGCTGGGAGGAGCTCGGATTTTTTCGAAGTTAGATTTAAAATCTGGGTATCATCAGATTCAAATGAAGGATTCAGACTTGGAGAAAACAGCCTTCAGAACCCATGAGGGACATTATGAATTTTTGGTGATGCCGTTTGGGCTCACCAATGCCCCGTCAACATTTCAATCTCTCATGAACACTGTTCTGAAACCTTTTTTAAGACGCTTCATCTTGGCCTTTTTTGATGATATCCTGATTTACAGCCAATCAGAGGAGGAGCACTTGGGGCATTTAGAGAAGGTGTTGGGGTTGATACGGGAGAACAGTCTTTTTATTAACAAAAAGAAATGCGCTTTTGGTTAGAAGGAGATTGAGTACTTTGGCCACTTGATTTCAGGGGAAGTAGTGAAGGCGGATCCGAGCAAATTGATTCGATGTCAGCCTAGCCAGTTCCATCCGACTTAAAAGGGCTGCGTGGTTTTCTGGGCATAACTGGCTATTATCGTAGATTCGTGAGAGGATATGGGAAAATCGCATGGCCGTTAACGCAACTACTCAGAAGGGATAGCTTCTAGTGGGGAGCAGAAGCTCAGATGGCCTTTGAGAAATTGAAGAAGGTGATGACTACAATTCCAGTGCTAGCTGTACCGAACTTTGAAAAGGATTTTGTGATAGAAGCTGATGCTTCTGGTAAAGGTATTGGAGTGGTATTGATGCAAGATGGGAAACTAGTTGCTTACATGAGCCAGAAACTATTAGAGAGAGCCCAGCAAAAATCTGTTTATGAGAGAGAACTCATGGGCATAGTGATGGCAATCCAGAAATGGAGACACTACTTGCTGGGTAGGAAATTCATTATCTGTTCAAATCAGAAAAGTTTGAAGCATTTAATAGATCAACAAATAATGGGGGAAGGCCAACAGAAATGGATTACAAAGCTGTTAGGTTTCGACTTTGAAATCAGATACAAGGTGGGCAAGGAGAATGGGGCTGCTGATGCTCTCTCTCAAAGGATCAGCTTGGGTGCTATTTCTACGATCACATTCCAGAACTGGGAGGGGTTGGAGGAAGAAATACAAGCTGATAGCAAAATGAAGGCAATATTGCAGAACCTGATTCAAGGTTCTGAAGTGCAGGCGGGATTTGAATTGAAAAATGGGAGGCTGTATTATCAGGGCCGGCTAGTTATTCCCAAGAATTCAGCAAGAATCCCTCTACTGTTACAGGAATTCTATGATTCAGCATTAGGAGGACATTCAGGTTTTTTCAGGACATACAAACGCTTAGCTGGGTTGGTTTGGTGGAAAGGGATGTGGAAAGAAATTCAGAAATATGTGCAAGCTTGTGAAGTTTGTTGCTGAAACTAGTATCAGACAATGTCACCTGCGGGCCTGCTACAACCGCTGCCCATTCCCTCAAAGGTAGGGGAAGATATATCAATGGATTTCATTGAAGGGTTACCAAAATCACAAGGGGTTGACACTATTTTGGTAGTAGTGGATAGACTCACTAAGTATGTGCATTTTTTGGGGCTCAGTCATCCTTTTTCAGCCAAGGATGTGGCTAGTTTGTTCATTAAGGAAGTAGTGAGGCTACATGGTTTCCCACAAACAATAGTTACCGACAGAGACAAAATATTTATGAGTGCTTTTTGGGCGGAGTTGTTCAAACAGGTGGGTACCAAGCTGAAATATAGTTCTGCCTATCACCCCCAAACGGATGGGCAAACCGAAGTGGTGAACCAATGCCTTGAGACGTATTTGAGATGCTTCTCAAGTGCCAAACCCAAACAGTGGTGCAGGTGGCTGTGTTGGGCAGAATTGTGGTTCAATACCACATTCCATTCTTCAACAAACACTTCACCTTTCAAAGCTCTTTATGGCAGAGAACCTCCTGCTCTTATTAGGGGAGATTTTCCTCCTTCTGTTGTGGAGGAAGTTAAGCGGATGACAGCTGAAAGGAATGCTATGTTGGATGAATTAAAATGGTTTCTTAACGGGGCTCAAGTACGTATGAAAACCCAAGCTGACCAAAAGAGGAGGGAGGTGGACTGTGAGGTGGGAGAACAGGTTTATCTCAAAATACAACCATATAGGCTGAAATCACTAGCCAACAGGATTAACCAAAAGCTGAGTCCTAAATACCATGGGCCTTTTGAAGTGGTGGAGAGGGTAGGCAAGGTAGCATACAGGTTGTTGCTGCCTCCTACTGCATTAGTACATCCAGTATTTCATGTGTCTTTACTAAAAAAATGTTTAACACCTGAGGCAAAATGCCAGCCATTGCCATAAGGTCTTTCGGAAGACTGGGAATTGAAATTGCAACCAGCTGCAGTGTTGGCTACACGAGTGAATGCACAAGATGACAGCGAAGTTCTGATCAAGTGGCAGGATATGCCCGAATTTGAGAGTACCTGGGAATTGGCAGAAGATATCAAGCTCAGTTTTCCTCAATTTCACCTTGAGGACAAGGTGGTTTTTCAACCGGGGAGTGTTGATAGAGCAGGACTGAAGGTGTATCAGAGGAGAAAACATAAGGGTAGTTTAGGGAACGAGGTGCTAGCTGACTTGGCTAATAAGTGAATATCTTGGGGGCCCTTAATGAAACAGGTGCATAACGGTTTTTAGGTGTGTGGGGAGTGATGGAAGACACGTGGTTTGTAATGGGAAGAGAGTATAATTCCTGTGGGCAGAGGAGTGAGGTAGGCATTCTGTTAGAATTGGGTTTGGGACTGTGAGCTACTATAGTGCTCAAGGCCTTTCCTGTTTGTTCTATTCCATCTTTCTACCTTATTCAGTCAATACACAGATCTCATACTGATGCATTTTGATATTCTGTGTGTGCGCTTCTATTAAAGACATTCTACACTACTAAGACAGTTGAAACCATTTTTGGAAATATTTATTTATTTACTTTTCCGTATATCACTATAGAAGTTTAACCAAAATTAGGTATTTATATTTATTTAATCTGAGATTCATATCATAATATCATAACTTACGTTCTGTTATTTGAGATATTATATTACTTTTATTGTTTTGGCCCAATCTTGATTTTGATTTGATATTTGTTGCCAGAGCACAAATGGTAAGTTGATACTAATGTAACACTAGATTAGGAGCTAAACTGTATAATGCCGCATCAAAGTAAAATATATGATGGTAAAAAACATTAGTTGCTCCGTGTAACTAAAATTTTCTATGCTGAAGTAATTGTTATGGAAAGGGATTCTAGTGTTTGGAAATGCTTTTGGTGCTTTTCAACTTCTGGTCTTTTTTACTCTCTACCAAATAGATTTATGTTTGGCTTGAATCAAACTGCCAATAGGATTTTGAATCTGCCAATTCCATATCTTTGTATGCATCATACATTTATGTTGTCGTTTGGCTTTAGTCTGTAGACTTGGGCTATCCAATCTTTCGAATAGACAAGATGACAGAAAATATTTGTGCATTGGCTTTGCAGTTGGAGAAATTTCAAGGAGCATATGGAAGATATGCTGGGTGAAAGTGACCGTAAAGGAATCATGGTACCCAGAGTTAGAAAAATCAACAGAAAAACTTCTATCTATACGTACCCCCTACCAGAATGTAGGTGCCTACAGCAATCACTTGCCAGTCAACTTGACCATATCTAGACATTCCTCATAATTACAGCCGAAGAAAAGCTTAAATGGATGTGACGCTTCATTTCTTCCAGCATCTCTGCCACGTTCATCGGATTTATATTATTTCCAATTGCATGGCTTTGGTGTTTCAACTTCCAGTTCTACGGTTTTTCTGAAGATGCTTCCTCTTGATTGTCAAGATGTGGGTCAGTGCTGATAACACGAGAGACTTCTAGCCTTGTGTGGTATGTTGCTGCTGAGTGCATGAAGATTTTGTGTGCATATATTTTGCATGGCGGAACAGTTTTCTAGCCTCCCTCGAATGTAAAGGTGAGAACTGCTGCAACTGCAACGAGCTTAGTTTCTACGAAAGGATATAGCAGAACTTAAGATTCAAATATAGAGTTGTGTTTTTATATTACCTTCAGATCAATTTTCTTTAAACTGACGTTACCCTTCATTTCTTTAATTTCTTGTGTAAAATTCTTTGGCTAGAAATAAGAGGCTAATGTATTGAGTCAGTGAAAACTAACTGTATTTTACCTAGTTCGGAGGAAGAGATCTTTTGATCTTGTCGACGAGTGGCTATGTTTTTTCACTCCACATTTTTGAAAATGAAATTGAATATTTCATGTCTTTTGTATGCTTTCCCGTCATTAACGTCCGATCGATGGAGATTAGTTGCTGTTCAAAATGGAATCACGCCATTGGAATGCCTAGTCAATGATTGAAGATTCTCTCTTTCAGGAAGCAGAACAGGTAGCATTGAATGGTAGAAAGTAGAAACGTAGAGAGCGTTACGTAACCACCGCCCCAACCTCCATCCCTAACTTTCAGCCATAATCACCAAACTCGAAATGGGAATTAGTGATCGACTCGACTATATCACTGGGCCACTAAAAGTATGTGAATTTCAATTTTAGACGGGACGGGAGGGGAGGGGAGGAAAAGAATTTGTAGTATAAAATTTTAAAATTTTACACTACAAATTTTTCATTCCCTTTCTCTTCTCTTTAAAATTTAAACTCACAAACATAGCATAAGTTATTGGTTCAATTAGTGAGTCACTAACTTGTTAGGTTGAATTGAATATAATTAATTCAATGTGTGTGTATATATATATATGGGTGTGTTTATATTATTGCACAACATGGGTAGCAAAGTGGTAACAGTACATGTCCTTGACCAAGTTGTGCATGGTTCGATCAATACGTCGGTCCACAATGGTGACATCCACCATTTTCTCACCCAAGAACCACATCTTATTGTAGACCTCCATGATTCTAGCAAAATATCTAGAAACAGATTCTCCATCCTTCATTTGTAAGGTCTCACAATCCATTTTAAAGGCTTTGTGCACATTTTATTCTAGCAGATCCTCCATACTTCTTCATTGAATCCCAAATCATCCTTTGATCGTAGAAAATTTTCCACCTGCATGCTCCAATGGTCATAATAACCATCAAAATGAGGAATGGCTGACTGTATAAAATTGTCTTATACCACTATTAGGACATAGCATAGATAAAATAAAATAAGATAGAGAGAAAGAATAACATAGATTATAAACTTTTCATGTATATTTAACATGCCAAAAACACTTAGCCTTATTGTGATATCCCATATATAGAGTTTAGTGGTATATAAGTTATTATTATTATTATTATCATTGTTGTTGTTAACATTATTAGTACTAATTATTATCATTAGTATTATTATTGATGTTATTAATATTATATTATTATATATATGTAGCATGTTGATATTATTATATTATATATATGTAATGCATGGTTAGGTAAGCATGATTGGTATCATGTTGTTATTATTATTATTATTATTGTTATTATTATTATTATTATTATTATATGTTAGGTAGCACTAGTAATATGGATAGCACTATCATGTTATTATTATTATTTTATTATATATAAACCCACATCCACTATACAACACTGTGTGCAGGATCAATATTATTTCTATTATATTATATATATAAATAGAGGTAATGTGACACACAAATAACATTTAATAATATATATATATATATATATATATATATATATTAATAACACTACACCTAACACACTCACACTCGTATATATATTTTAATAACACCACCTAATGCACATAACACACACACACAGATATAGATATAGATATATATATATATATATATATATATATATAGATATAGATATATATATATATATTTGTGTGTGTGTGTATGTGTGGGTATGTTATGTATAGTATTATTATATGTGTGGGTGTGATAGGTAAAATATTATTATACTAATTGTTATACATATATATAAGAAGAAGAAGGCCTTAGATCGTCGAAGTAGAACATGCGCATATTGTCCATCATCACATGTGCGTGCACGAGTCTCTAACGGTTCCTTTATCAAATTTTTGTTAGATATTCCTAGTATATTTTTGGCACATCATAATACCCCTAAATATTTTTTCCAAGAACCCTAGGCGCTTGAGAAATTTTCCCTAAAGAGAGAAACGTGGTTTCACTCAACTTTCTCTGATTAATTTCTTTCGTTACCAGTGCCATTTTAGCTCTCCAAAGTCAAGTTGTTATTGGAGGCACACTCTCGACTATCAATTGTGAGTGAGTTTAAGCTTTTGGCCACACTTCTAGTCATTATTATTATTTTGTCATATTATATAAATTATGTATGAAATTTTAGAATGATTTATGCCAATAAACATGCTTTTATGGATTATAGAAGTTTTAGAAAATTATTGTTTGTAGTTATCATAACAAATTATTATTTTAGAAAACTCATGGTACTATACTTGTTGTATGTATAATTTAGATTTATTTTATCAGCTAGAAGATTTTATGAATCCCAGTTTTGTATGAATCATAAGAACAATGAATTTTGTTACTATTAGTTTTAGCCAATACTTATTGAAAAACAGATCAGCGAGTTAATGGTTGTAGGATTGATCGTTAACCTTGGTACTAAGTGGTCTGCTAGAGGACTAGCTCAACCACAGAAGGAACCCAATGTGGTGTCTATTTATGGGACCTAGTTCGATGCCTATCAAATTAGCCATTGGCTTCGATTTAGCTATTCAACTCAGATACTTATGGATTTAGTTCACTTATTATTTTCAGTACAATTATATGTAATTATATATAAAATGTTTTACATCAAGTTGCATGTATATGTTATGTATCTTTGTTGTTGTCTCACGTGGGTTGTGAGTAGAGGTTCACTCATTGAGTTTTGATGAACTCACCCCTCTCTTTTTCTCCCCTACAAATACAGCTACAGGTTTAGTTGCACCACAGGATTATCCTTAGTAGTGCTACAACTTTTTTGGTGAGCTTCACTTTGGAGTGGAGCTTATTATTGGTTATGTCAGTTTGATAATGCTCTAATAATTGTGTAGGCGGGATCCCGGACCATGCATTATATTATTTTGACTATTTTCAGAATTTCAGACATTTATTTAATTATGTTTGGCTTTGACCCAGATTATTGATTTTACACAGTTTTATGTTCAATATTTATGATTGGAAACATTTTCAGAATTATGAAATTTAGTTAAACTTGAGATATTTTGAATATATTTGATTTATTTATGCGTATTAGCCAGTCATTATCAAAGGCTTCCATGGGGATCCAAATCCTCACGTGTCGATCACGTTCACTAGGCGGGTCGTGACAAAGTGGTATCAGAGCCTGGTTAGGTTTCCCTACATATTACTGAAGCAAGTGTCCACGAATAACATGGCACCTATGTAAATGGAAGCGCGCCCATTTGCATTGATGTAGTGCTATTTGAGACCTTTAGGAAAGTGTCAGTCATGTCTAGGTTCATTAACAGTTTGTCTTTTCTTGGCATTCATGGTCTTATTATATATCCTTCCTTCCACTGGTGTTACCATGCTACTTGTACACCATTCACGTCTTCATCGTCACCATAGCAACGTATCCAATAACAGTGCTTGCCCTAGAGCTTTTGAACACAAGATAGCAAACTTGACAAATGTGATGACAGGGCAATTAAAGGCAACTACACAGCCGCCTCTAGTTAAGGATACAGATGACTCAGCCTTGGAGCGTTTCAAGAGGATGGACCCTCTCGCCTTCAACAGGCGTCTGATGACTGAGGATCCCTAGGAATTCCTCAGGCAGGTAGAGAATATAGTTGATATCATCCATTGTTCTTTAAAGAGAGCAGTGGAGTTGGCTGGCCTCCAGCTTGGAGGCCAAGCAAAGTTATGGTATTAGGAGTTCCGACAGAGGCATGGGACTGCTAGTTCTCCCTCTTGGAAATGGTTCAAGGAAGCTTTCATGCAAAGATTCATATCAGAAAGTCAGTAGGGACAGATAATTGAGGAGTTTTTGAAGCTCCATTTAACTGCTGGCATGACAATTACAGAGTAAGACGAGTGTTTCACTTATCTGGCACAAGCCTCCAGCATAACACCGACAGAGACAGCTAGGGTGAGACGTTTTGTTTAGGGTCTGCCTAGAGATATGTTCCTCAATTTGCAGCCTCACATCGGGACCATAGACTATGCTCAAGTGGTAGACATAGTGATTGGTCTTGAGAGTGGTTTAGCAGAGCATAGGGCGATGTCAGAGGCCAACAAGAAGGCTAGGGTTCATGTTTTTTTCTTGAGCGGGGCAGGTTCGAGCAATGGTCACTATCAGCAGGGCCAGTCAGGAAGGGCCACCCTCTTAGAACCCATCCCGACACGCCCAGCTGTATCACAGACTCTGAGTAAAGGAAGTAGTCAGCACAGTGGACAGGGTTCATGGCAGTCATATCTAGTATGTCCGACTTCCAAGAGGAGATGTAAGGGTCAGTGTCTAGTTGGTTCCTCAGTCTGTGATGGGTGTGGCCAATCGGACCACAAGCGCAGAGAGTGCCCGAAGTTTCAGGGAGCTCCTAGTCAAGGGTCAGCTAACCTCTACATGTCAGTTCAGTCTCTCCAGTCGACAGTCTAAGGAGGCTTCATTGCTTCAATGGGCCGTGGAGCCAGAGGCAAAGGCCTTGGTGGTAGAGATGCAGGCGGTAAAGGCAAGAGTAGTGGGGGACAATCCTGTTTATTCGCAATGACCCGTTAGGATGTGTAGGCTTCAAATAAAGTGGTAATAAGTATGACGATAATATGTTCCTTCGATGTTATGACGTTGTTTGACTCGGGGTCCACCTATTCTTGTGTGTTCCCATTTTTTGCTTTATAGTTTGGAAGATCCCTTGAGGATCTTAAGAAGCCATTTTTAGTTGGGGTACCTTTGGGGAAGCCCATCCTTATTCAAATAGTGTATAGATTGTGTGCAGTCAAAGTTGGTGACATGGAAGCACTTGCAGATTTAAAAGTGTTGGACATATCTGACTTTGATGTCATTCTAGGTATGGACTGGTTAGCCCCATGCTATGCCAGAAGATTGTTATAGGAAGGTAGGCCAAGAGAGTTTCTAGGTACAAGGTGTTTGACATCAACGAGCTTGATATCACCTATAAGTGCACTACAGTTGATGGATAGAGGTGCCAATGGGTTTTTAGCTGCAATAAGGAGAGGTAGAGACACCAAGTTTGGGCACGGTTCCGGTGGCTAATAAGTTTCCAGATGAATTGCCAAGTATGCCACTGGAAAGGGAAATAGAGTTTAGAATAGAACTTGAGCCAGGAGTTAAACCCATCTCTATATATCGCATGGCTCCAGCAAAGTTAAGAGAATTGAAGGAGCAGTTACAGGAGATATTGGACTAAGGGTTTATAAGGCCAAGTACTTCTCCATGGGGTACTCTAGTGTTGTTTGTTAAGAAGGAAGACGGCTAGATGAGGATGTATATGGATTACAGGTATCTAAACAAGGTGACGATTAAGAACCGGTACCCCTTCCATCGCATTGATGATCTCTTTGACCAGCTTTAAGAGGCAACATGTTTTTCCAAGATTGACCTTCGATCTAGTTACCATCAGCTGAAGATTAAGTATAGAGACACACCTATGATGGCCTTCAGAACTCGCTATGGGCATTATGAGTTCTTAGTGATGTCCTCTGGGTTGACCAATGCCCCAGCAACCTTCATGGATTTGATGAATATGGTGTTTAAGCCATTTCTGGATTTGTGATTGTCTTCATTAATGACATCTAAGTGTATTCCAAGAGTGAGGAAGAACATGAGAAACATCTGAGAATAGTTCTACAAACTTTGAGGGAGAATCAGCTATATGTGAAGTTCTCCAAGTGTGAGTTCTGGCTAGATCAGGCAGTGTTCCATGGACACGTAGTGTTGAATGATGGAATTTTGGTAGATTCAAAAAAGGTGGAAGCAGTGCAGTAATGGCCTAGGCCTATGACAGTTTCAGAAGTCCGTAGTTTTTTAGACTTGGCAAGATATTATAGATGCTTCATTCAAGATTTCTTGAGGATCACAGCACCCATGACCAAACAGACACAAAAGAATGTCAGGTTTTAGTGGATAGAAAAAGAGAGTTTTTAGATGGTCAAGATATGCTTGACCATGACATCAGTTTTGGTATTACCTTTAAGGACAAATGGCTTTTTAGTATTCTGTGATGCTTTTAGAGTTGGACTTGGTTGTGTCCTGATGCAGCATAGCCAAGTTGTAGCGTATGCCTTACAGCAACTCAAGAAGCATGAGCAAAATTACCTTATGGATGACTTGGAAATGGCAGTAATGGTTTTTTCTTTGAATATTTATAGGCACTACCTATACGGAGAGACTTGTGAGATCTTCACAGACCACAAAAGCTAGAAGTACATGTTTCAACAGAAGGATCTGAACTTAAAACAGTGTAGATGACTTGAGTTGTTAAAAGATTATGACTGTAGGATCTCATACCACCTAGGAAAGCGAATATAGGGGCAGATGCTTTGAGTAGGAAGTCGGCAGGTAGTTTGGCCCACATAGCTCTAGCAAGGCAGCTGTTAGTGAAGGATATACATAAGTTGGAAGCTGAGGGAGTTCAGTTCGACCTTAGTGATACAAGGGGCTTTCCTAGCTTACATCGGGGCTCAGTCAAACTTGGTAGGACAAATCAAGGCACAACAGGGTGAAGATTTGTAACTGGCTAAGTTGGCTGAAGATGTTTGTAAGAGTGACAAAATAGAGTTCTCGGTCGATGCTGAGGGCATGTTGCACTTTGAGAATCGTTTATATGTGCCCGCAGTGGGTGAGCTAAGGAGAAAAGTAGTGGAGGAAGCTCATGGTGCAACATATTCAATACACCCAGGATCAGCTAAGATGTATCAGCATCTAAAATGGTTGTTTTTGGTGGGATGGTATAGAGAGAGATATCGGTGACTTTGTGGCTAGGTGCTTATTATGCCAGCAAGTCAAGGTTGAGCACCAGAGGCTAGCAGGATTACTTCAGCAGATAGATATTTTAGAGTGGAAGTGGAAGAGGATAACCATGGACTTCGTAGTTAGGTTACCTTGATCCACCAAGGGGTTCAATTTCATATAGGTAATAGTAGATATAATGACCAAGTCAGCACACTTTTTACCAGTAAAGACTACCTTCAGTGCAGTACAGTATACTCAGTTGTACATTAACAAAATAGTCAGACTTCATGGTGTCCCAATATCCATCATATTTGATAGAGGCTCCCAGTTCACTTCGTGATTCTAGAGGGCATTTTAGGATGCCCTTGGGATGTGTGTGGATTTGACTACAACTTTCCACCCCAGTTGGATGGTCAGTCAGAAAGGACAATACAAACCTTAGAAGATATGCTTAGAGCCTGTGTGCTAGATTTCAGACAGAGCTAATGTGATCACCTACCCTTGATTAAGTTTTCATACAATAACAGTTATTAGGCGAGTATCTATATGGCACCATTCGAAGCCTTGTATGGGAGGCATTGCAGGTCTTCCATTGGGTGGTTTAAGCTTAGGGAAGCTAAGTCCTTATTCCCGGGCCTAGTTCAGGAAATCTTAGAGAAGGGTCAGTTGATTAGGGAACGTCTTTTAGCAGCACAGTCCAGGTAGAAGTCTTATGCAGATAACTGTCGGCATAACTTGGAGTTTGCGGTAAGAGAACTCGTGTTCCGAGGGTATCCCCTATGAAAGAGGTAGTGAGGATTGATAAGCGGGGGAAGTTAAGCCCTCATTTTATTGGCCTATTTGAGATTCTAGAGAGAGTTGGAGTAGTAGCCTACAGGTTGGCACTGCCTCCCAATTTATCAGCCATACACCCAGTGTATCATGTTAGTATGCTCAGGAAATATATACCTGACCCATCTCATGTACTCACTCTGCAAATGTTCCAAATTGATGAGAGTTTGTCCTACGAAGAGGAACCTATTGCCATCGTAGATAGGCATATAAAAAAGCTTCGTTCAAAAGAGGTAGCTTCAGTAACAGTTATTTGGAAAAACCATTCCGGTAAGGAACTGACTTGGGAAGCTGAAGAAACTATGAAAATCAAGTATCCCCACTTTTTTTCACCTCAGGGTTCGTTCGTTAGATTTTAGGACCAAATCTCTTTTTAAGGATCTCCCATAGCCGGAGTTTAGTGGTGTATAAGTTATCATTATTATTATTATCATCATCATCATTGTTGTTAACATTATTAGTACTCATTATTACCATTAGTATTATTATTGATGTTATTAATATTATATTATTATATATATATATATAGCGTGTTGATATTATTATATTATATATATGTAATGCATGGTTAGGTGAGCATGATTGGTATCATGTTATTATTATTATTTTATTATATATAAACCCATGCCCACTATACAACATAGTGTGCAAGATCAATATTATTACTACTATTATATATATAAATAGAGGTAACATGACACACGAATAACATTTAATAATATATATATATATATATATATTAATAGCACTACACATAACACACATGTGTATATATATATATCTGTGTGTGTATGGGTGTGTTAGGTAAAATATTATTATATTAATTGTTATACATATATATAAGAAGAAGAAGGCCTTGGATTGTTAAAGTAGAACATGCGCACATTGTCCATCACCACGTATGCATACATGGGACTCTAACAGTTCTGTTCTCAAATTTTTGTTAGATATTCCTAGTATATTTTTAGCACATCATAAAACCCCTAAATATTTTTCCTAAGAGCTCTAGCCACTGGAGAAATTTTCCCTAGAGAGAGAAATGTGGTTTCACTCAACTTTCTCCGATTAATTTCTTTTGCTACTGGTGCCATTCCAGCTCTCTAGAGTTAAGTTGTTAGTAGAAGCACACTCCTAGCATCAATTATGAGTGGGTTTAAGCTCATAACCATACTTTTGGTCATTATTATTATTTTTCCATATTATATAAATTATGTGTGAAATTTTAGAATGATTTATGCTAAGAAATATGCTTTTATGGATTATAGAAATTTTAAAAAATTATTATTTGTAGTTATCAAGACAAATTATTATTTTAGAAAACTCATGAGACCATACTTGTGTATGTATGATTTAGATTTATTTTATCAACTAGAAGATTTCATGAATCCCAGTTTTGTATGGATTATAAGAATGATGAATTTTGTTGCTATTAGTTTTAGCCAATAATTATTGAGAAACAGATCAGCGAGTTAACGGCTGCAGGATTGATCGTTAACCTTAATACTAAGTGGTCTGTTAGAGAACTAGCTCAACTAGAGAAGGAACCTAGTATGGTGTCCATTTATGAAACTTATTTAGGAGCCCATCAGATTAACCATTGGCTCAAATTCAGCTATTCAGCTCAAATACTTATGCACAGAACAATTCCAGTTTTTCTATTAGTTATTGCCATAAATTTAGTTAACTTATTATTTTCAGTACAATTATATGTAATTATATATAAAATGTTTTACATTAAGTTGCATGTATATGTTATGCATCTTTGTTGTTATCCCATGTGGGTTGTGAGTGAAGGTTCATTCACTGAGTTTTGATGAACTCACCCCTTATCACGACCTGACTGGGGAACGTGACGGGCATGTGAGGAATCCCATCCTCATGGAAGCCTCGTCATCTTAGAGTCTCTCCGTATGCATAGTTTATCATAAAATAATACTTTTCATTATGAAATCATAACATCATCTAAATCTCTATTTAAACTTTATATCTAAAATTTTAAAAATGAAGTACTTGATGTATGAAACTCTGAATATATCTAAATCTTACTCTGAAAATCAATTCATCATGTGAACTGAATCATAAATTCATCTCTAGCTTGTACATAATTTTAATCAAACTCTACAATTTCAAATCCATACTTGTGAACTGAAAACATATACATAGTTCTCCAAATACTGGAATCAAATACAAAATCTGAAAGTAATGCATGCTTCAGATCCTACATGCATATCTGCTTGAGCACTCAACTCTAACAAGACTCTATTCTAAACTTTACTTCAAAGTAAGACTCACTACTGAGAATGACTACGTCTGCCAAACACGAGGTTGGACAATATCTATACCTGCAACTATGAGAAGGAAATGAGAAGGGTGAGTCAATAAACTCAATGAGTGAGTTCTCACCTATCATCCATAGGGAACAACAAAGGAATATACCTAATGCAATATACATGCAATAGTCATTAACTGTTTGATATTCATATACATAATGACATAGAAAAGATATCTCTATTTTTGTAAATATATAGAAAACATCTCTAAATTCTTACTCCAACAAGAAAATCATTTCTCATATATATATGTCTCTTAAATCAAATATTCTCTGAACATATCAATAATCTCTAAAATATATTTAACAATACTTCAATAAAGAAACAAGAATCTCTGGTTATATCCAATTCATGTGACATAACAAAATCTCTAGTTTTGCATATCAACTATGGCATAACAAAGGCTCTAATCTCTGGGCACGTAACTAGATTCCATTTCTAATTTCTTTGGCCCTGGGGGCGACTTGTATACCAAGGTTAAAGGACTAACTGCCATTAACTCAGTTTATTTCTCTATTGCTACTATCAAAACTAATTTATACTTAACTCATATAATCTGAAACTCTTAAAATCTCTTAAAGTACTGAAACTTTGAAACTTTGTTATATACTCTAATATGGGCATCAAAACTCTTCCATACATAATTACTCTAATATTTGGAATCATTAAGATAATTCATAAAATCTCTAAATACAATTATATCTATACTCTAGCTCTTTGTAAAACCGTTTAAATATGAAAACTCTCGAAACTCTAAAAGCTCTGGACTAATATAACTCTAGCAACTTGACTTTGGCATAACTATAACTATGAAATCATGCCCAAGGGATCACCCGCTTACAGACACTCTGATTTTAAGCCCACAGGGTATATATCTGGCAGTTGTTACAAATCAAACTGAATTCTATACTTCTGAGTATCATAAAAACTGAATTTTTTTTCTTTCCAAAATCAACAATTTGGAGAAGGAGGAATGGGTTTTGATTCAAAGAGAAGGGAAGGAAATGTGTGCTGGGGGGGTGATAGGGCTTGGTTTGTGTATGAGAAACCTGAGCTTGGGGTGTTTTATAGGAATAGGGATCTCACTTATCCAAACCGCATCGTTTTCTACTATGTTGACATCGGGTCCACTCGCTGCAACGAACATAACTTGTTGCAGTAAGCCTTTTGGCTCGCCTCCTTGCTGCATCGACCAAAACTCGTTGCAACAAGCCTGTTATGCAGCATTCTGTAGCAATAGTACCCCAACTCTATCCCTTGTCCCTTCACACCACCGGGGCTTTCCCAGTAACAAGGGTCGGTCCCGAGAGACCTTAGAGCCGTATTGGACTTGTCCAAGGACACATGTACCTAGGGTATCACATTCTTCCCCCTTAAAAGGATTTGGTCCCCAAATCTGAACTTGCATAACTTGAAGATCAAAGGTACAGAACACATAACCCACTCGGGGTTTCAAGGATAGGTTTGAATGTCCAAAACACTCTGACATGATACTCTAGTTGTATAAACTGATACTCTGGGGGACAACACTATCCTGAAGGCCATTGTTCCATTACTCTAGCTGAAGATGCTAATTGTCACACCTAAGCAGCTCCGCCACTAAAGGCAGTCCTTTCCCATCAAGGTGGCAATGGCTCTGATCTTGATACTTACACTGGGCCGCTTCGCCTCTAAAGGTAGCCCTTTCCACGGTGCGAGTCCTAGATGGGCATCTATGCTCTGCCACTTCTTGCGCATGTGAACTGACAAAGATAGTTCTAGACGTTACTCGCATCCTTACTCTGGTTCTCTTTCTATGTCTAACATCGACTGATGTGATAGGGTTTCCAGTCCTCGATTTATGAAATTTCTCATTCTCTACGCGCATCTCATATGTGGAAATCGAATTGCTCTATGTGCTCATATAGAAAAATGCAAAACTACATGGTATTCATATGTATTATTCTCTATCAGCGTTTTTCAACTTTTCGAGTCATGTTCATCATCTACATGCTTATACTTCTATCATCTATACATGCAACACACCAATTACACCCATCATAGAGACCAATCAAACAGTCATAGCTTGCTCTAAGAACTCTAAAACATCATACCATGATATCATGCCTTATTAGTTCTTATGAACTACTCTTTCTGCCTTATGACCCTTAGTCCTACCTGAAACTTCTTCAAACATAAAAGCATACAATCAAACATCCAATCATGTTCATGTATTACACATACACTACAATAGAGCAACCAGCATGCTCCTTGCACCTATGAGCTCCTCAGCTTTATCATACGAAGTATCTATATTCATGATGCTAAACTATCCCCTTTAAGTTACTCTAATCATGCTTGTGCAATGCCAACTCTAGTAAAACTATCATACAAACACATGGGATTTTATTTCATGTTACATAACTTTTGAAAAAACCTTGTCATAAATCTACCATGCTATTCATTATGGGCATAAAACAAACTGTCTAAGAAAGCTGCATCCCAGTTTCTTAAATCTCATTCAAGCAAACCATATTTTCAAATTCTTTCTTTCTATAAAGCAAACTAGTCATGGTAAGGCAAGGTAGACGGAACCTTGGGAAAAAGAAAATACTTTCATCTAGAAGTTGCAAAACTTTGGCCAATAGCCCCAAGTGTTCATAAAACTCCTTTCACAGGTATTAACATAGTTCCCAAACCACATGCTTAACAAACATAAACACATCATTCATTCACCCAAGTCATAAAGATGACAAAACATGCTGGACTATCATACGAACATGCAAAACCATGCACCAGGGTTCTAAATGTCATACAATGTGTAAGTGTTCTCTAGTTCAACTTCTCAATCTATGGAGTTCAAAACTAACTATCCACGTGCTTGTTTCAAACCAATAGAACTCACCACAATAAACACCAAGCATGAAAACCCATTACTTTGCAAAACTTTTTCTAAACATCAAGTTTTTCTTATTCTACTTATGCAAGCACATGTTATATAGTTAACTTACTCTGCATGCATATCACATTCATACCATGCCTAAGTACCAATCCAAACATAAATCATGCAACAATGCATCTTTAGAAACATGGCATACAAGACATTCATGGTAGCAAAGATTGCTTCAACCATTTTAACACATATAAAACAAAGCATGACCTCTACGGTATGCCTATGTGCATAATTCGCGCTTTCATTGGGATTCTACCCACTAACTCTAGGTCACTCTCAAGCAAAATCTCTTCTTCATGCGAATTCTTTTCCTTTGGATATCGAGTTCGAAATAGCCCACTCGAGGCGCTATATTCAACTGGTATAACTGACGTGGTGCTACTGTGGTGATGACGATCATCAGGTGGCGTAGCACATCCGAAAAGAAAGATAAGGATAGAAGGCTAAATTAAGAATTTCGAGGAAATGATAAAGACTCTAACTGAATCTTAACATGAATAACTCTTCTTAAAGGCCTCAAATAATATCACATTAGTGCAAATGGCTGCGGTTCCGTTCACACAAATGTCATGCCATTTGTGGACACTTGCTCCAATACCACGCGGGAAAACCTAGAGCTCTGATACAACTTTGTCACGACTCGACTGGGGAATGTGACCGGCATGTGAGGAATTCTATTCTCATGCAAGCCTCGTGACCTTTGAGTTTCTCTATATGCATAGTTTATCATAAATAATACTTTTTATTTTGAAATCATAACTTCATCTAAATCTCTATTTAAACTTTATATATGAAATTTTAAAACTGAAGTACTTAATGTACGAAACTCTGAAGATATCTTAATCTTACTCTGAAAACCAATTAATCACGTAAACTGAATCATAAATTCATTTCTAGTATGTAATTTTAATCAAACTCTATAATTTCAAATCTATACTTGTGAACTGAAAACATATACATAACTGTCCAAATACAGAAATCAAATACAAAATTTGAAAGTAATGCATGGTTCAGGTCCTGCCTGCATATCTACTAGAGCACTCTACTCTAACAAGACTCTAATCTAAGCCTTACTTCAAAGTAAGACCCACCACTGTGAATTACTACGTCTACCAAACAGGAAGATGGACAATATTTGTACCTGTAACTATGAGGAGGAAAGGAGAGGGGTAAGTCAACAAACTCAGTGAGTTAGCTCTCACCCATCACCCATATAGGATAACTAAGGAATATACCATAATGCAATATACATGCAACAATCATAAACCATTTGATATTCATGTACATAATGACGTAGAAAAGATATCTATATTTTCGTAAATACATAGAAAACATCTCTAAATTCTTTTTCTAATGAGAAAATCATTTCTTATATATATGATGTCTCTTAAATCAAATATTCTCTGAATACATTAATAATCTCTAAAATATATTTAATAGTACTCTAATAAAGAAACAGGAATATCTGGTTATGCCCAATTCATGTGACATAGCAAAATCTCTAGTTATGCATGTCAACCATGGCATAACTGTAGCACCCTAACTTTCAACACTATATGCCTAGGACGTATTTTGGTTAATCGTTAGTTGTTACTCTTTCATCTCAAAATTTTACTTAATTTTAATGCTTTTGAAAATAAGTCTATGGAAAATACGACCCATTTTTTTTGAAAAACTAAACTATGAGCCGTTCGCGTATAAATTATAGCGTATAACTATTCGTCATATATCATGTGTACGGAACACAACAGAGTCTAGCATAAACTGAGCACATCATTATACCATAACATAACTTCAAGTATCAAGACAATTAATAATAACAGTGATGTTATAGGAATAATCCACAACCATACTATAACGACAATACCACATCAAATATACTAAGCTCACCTGTAGAGGTTGAGCATACAATAAATCAAAACTAAACATAACTATGATGTAGCTAAATCCTTCGCAACTAAGTTACGAACTTGTACGAAGGTGAGGTAACTCCTAAGGTTCTGAAAACGAAGGACCATATTCTCGCTTCTGCTATGCACTCTGATCTCGACTATCGTGCAACTTCTATGCCGATACCTCAGGGTGGTCCACAGACGTCGTTGTCAACAGTGTCTGAAGATGAAGATGGAAAAGAAAGATAGAGGGAGTGAGAAACTTATACAAGAATCTCATTAGGGTTTCCCTCTCCACATACGTGCCATCATCATCGTCCTCAGGAACCTCAGGTTTAATTATGAAAGCAATGGGCATAAATAAGGTTCATTTGTTAAGTTTTCAAATACTATTATCCGAGACCCATATCTTTTAGCATGAATCTTAATGCATGAATGCAACAGATATCTCATGTAAGCATGGCAATACCTCAGTGCATTAGTAACACATACAAATAACATAGTCTACTCGCAACATAGATTAATAACGTGTAAGTCCAAAACACAAGATAAGGCTAAGCACATAAACATGAGATAAGCTAAAGAACTAAAATGGTGGCAAGTAAATGGATGCACGATAAAGCAATGCCATGAGTTATACATCATATAACATGCATGGGAAGGTGGGAGAACTCATGGTAATTTTGCTTTCTTATGCATGAATTCTCACATTTCTTTCTTATTGATTCCACCCTTTTACGTCATTACCAAAACCAACCAACATGCCAGCACCAGCAATTTTTACAATAACCACCAGAACCAACCGACCTATCGATCGCCTAGGATGAGCTCAGCCTAACTAGCTGTTGCTAGATTTAACATAGGGTACTAGAGAGGGAGAAACACATCATTTCCTTGCCTTCCTTATTATGAATACGTAACTTACTTGGATCACCTCTCATAACCTTTAATTTGGGGAGTCTAGAGGATCATTTCCATGTGTTTTATGTCACCTTAAACTTAGCATGTTGTTTTGAGTTGCAAAGGCACAATCATATGATATAATATCACATGCTTACATTTCACTTATCATGTGCACCTCAAATATTCCAAGTGTAGTTACAACATGCCACAATAAATCATATAAATGGATGGCCAAGTATGCAACATTATCATCTCATAAATTCTCATTTATATCGTAAACCCCTCATCTCATAAAATAAGCACTTTCATTATCTCTTAGACGGTTAAACCTCTAAATTGGATAAGCCTAACTTTTGTATTTATTCATTTATGCATCTAAGGGATTAATTCCAATGACTTCCACTAATTAATAACCTCAAGAACATCATTACACCATGCTGGACAGATTTGGGTAGAATTGAAAATTGTGCAATTTTGGTGTTCTAGAAGTTACGTTTTTTACCATTTCTCATTACCGACTTTTCCTAAGATGCTAGAATTAATTCCTAAACCATTTATTATGGATTCTAACACATTTACACATGGCAATACACATTCTTACCAATTAAATGCATGCTGGAATAGAATCTATAATTTCAATTTTTGAAAGCTTTAGAAACCGCATTTTTTATTCTTTTTAGTTACTAGTTTTGCCTAAGGTGCCAAGAATGATTATCAAAATAATTAATAATAATTTTTACACATTTAAACCACTCCAAACAGCATATATCAGGTTTGGAAATGCTAGAACAAGATCCAAAATTTAATTTCCAAGAAGCATTCAAAGTTGCAAAGTAAGGCATTTCTAGTAACTAGTCTTTCTCAAAATTAATTCTAAGTCATGGAACATTCTTAAAGGTAATTTATCTCTTGGAAATATAAGCAAATACTCTAGGATTAGCAACAAAATCAGAGAGCTCAATAAAAGGATTTTGGTTATGTAAGTCTCGTTTTAACACTTTAGGAACTAACATATTTCTCAAGGAAAATTGCAAGACACGAACTTTGAATCCTTAAGATAGTAATACTCCAAACCTTAAGACCTCGTTCCTTTGAAAACAAAACCTTTTTATACGTACAAATGCCCATGGAACTGAAATTCTCGTGTAAGTTGAAAGGGGTAAGTCTTGAGCTCTAGATTATTTAGGTGATGGCATAAACTTAAATGTGCAAATGCAAGTTTCATTTTAATCTTGATATTATAAGGTGATAGCAATGGAAACATAAATATGATATACAAGGCTCAAATATAAACATGAAATGCAAAGATTTAAAATATAAATATGAAAATGTAAGCTCATTTTTAATCTTTAAGTTTAGATGATGGCTTGAAATATAAACATGCTAGACAATAAATATAAACATGAAATGCAAAGACTTGAAATATAAATATGAATATACTTAATTTATTATCTCTTTGAGTCCTAGGCTCAAGACTACCATTTAACTCTTCAAAATAACATAATATCTTTATTTGCTAAAAACTTTTAAAAGTGAAACCTTCAAGATTTAGAGGTCAAATAAATGATGGTCTTACAACTAACATCCAAGATCCTCATCATCAAGCCATAGTTTTCCAATAACAAGACCATTATGGCCGAAAAAGAAAAGAAAGGGTGTGAACACCCGATTTTGTCCTTGTTTATTTGTTGTGATAATAAAAAAAATCCTTTTTAACTCGTTTACATTTTCAGTCCAAGTGTTTGTTTGACAGCCAAGATTTTATTTCATACATTGGTGTCTTGTCTTCAGTCCATTCTCTCTCTGAGTAAAAAATATATAATAATAATAAAAATAAAAAAGTGGAGTTCACGGACTCATTTTACTTTCTTCCTCTTGCTGCATTTGTAACCCGTGAAGCATGGGGATATGGTTTTTTTTTGTTTTCAAATAAAGTTGGTGGAGAACATCATGATGGTGGTCTCTCCACCACTCGCAAGAGGTTAAGTTTAATTTCGGTAATGAGCTGGGCACGGGGAGAGGGTTTTGATTAACAATTCTATATAGATAATCATCAAGGAAGAGGAATGGGGGGGATCCATTTTTTTTTTAAAAAAAACAAAAACAAAAAGAACACCAATACATTGCAGGACAGACATCACAAAAAAATCCAACAACGAACGGATGAGGAGAATTTAGCAACAGTTCCAGCAAAACATCCAGAAACAACAAAGAAATTAAGAAGGTAATTTCTCAGCAACAACAATCATCAGCATCATATATAAAAAAAAAAAAGGAAACAAGGAAGGAGCAAAGGAGGAGGCCGCGGCCTTCCCCATGTCCTCGGCTGCAGCCTCCCGTGCAGATCACATCATCATCATCCTCAGCCTTCTCTTCTCCTTCTCCATCGCCACAACCACCGCCTGAGCCCCAGCCACAAGCCGCGGCCCCTCTCCAGCACTATCATCTTCTCCCCTCTTCCCTCATCAACCAACAAACACCACCCTCACCACAGCCTCCATACCTTCCCTCTCCTTTAGTCTCCCTCGAATCACCATCATCATCGCCGGTCACCATCACCCACCATAACCACCACCGTGCTTATCAGACACAACACCATGAACCGCGGCCTCCATCCTCTCTCCAACCGCGGCCACCATCACATAGTCATCCTCCATTTCACTTCAACCTTCAACCTTCAACCTTCAACCTTCAGCCACTCCCCTTCAACCGAGCCACCGCATCGCGAGCCCCAGCCTCACCACAGCCTCCAGCCACCTTCGGCCTCCCTTCATCATCAGCGTCACCCTCAACCCAGCAACTTTCGAACCACCTCACCACCGTGTCTGATTTCGCGACTCCCCTCCCCTTACATGGTCACTGCCGCGAACCCACCTCCTCTGCCCTCTCGCACGGCCCCCCCTTTCGCCCGCGCTCCCACCACGCTGGATCTCCTCCTCTAGCCGAATCTCTCTGTTTCTCCCTACCTCTCACCGCCTATTTCTTCCCTTGTGAATTTGTGTGGGTAGAAGATAAAAGAAGAGAAGAGAAATCGAGTGTGTGTGTGTGCTCAGGAAGGAGAATCCGTGAGTGAAGAGAGAGAGAAAGAGAGGAATAGTTTTGTTTTTGTTATTTTTAGTGTATGTGAGTATGAGTGAAAGAGAGAATTGTGTGTGTGTTGAGTGAGGGGAAAAGAGTGCCGTGAGTGTGTGCGTGTGTACAAACGCGTGAGTGTGTGTGAGAGAAAGTGAGGGAGTAGTGTATATGTGTGTTTGTGAGAGTAAGCTTTGAGTGTGTGATGGGAGTGATGGGTGAGTAATAGATTAAGGTTTTTTTTTTATTTATTATTATTATCATTGTCATTATTATTTTCATTATTTTGTTAAATTTGTTTATTTGAATTTGATTCTATCTCGTTAGGTTATTTTTTGTTTTATCTTGTGATTATTTTGGGTTTTATTTGTTAAGTTTGGATTTTGTTCGGTCTAAATGTACTTAAAAAAAAGAGGAGTTTACTTGATTTGAGTTTAAATTTTAGGTTTGTTTGTTTAGTTAACATTTATTTGTTTATTTACTTTAGTTTAGAAGATCTAATTGTTTGGATTTGAGTATTAATAATAAAAAAGGAAAATTTCAGTTGCTTTTAATTTCAAGTAATATTGGTTTTTTTTACTTCTTTCTTTGAACTTTTTTTTAAAAAAAAAATACAAAATATAGAAGTGGTGTAAGAAATTAGTTTGGATAGGATTGTTTTATTAGAATAAAATTTGGGTTTAATTTAGTTTAGGACTAAATAAGAGTTTTTTTTTTTTTACTTTCAGTTTGTAATAAATATTTCGATATTTCGATAAAAAAGGGAATTTGTAATATATTTTCTTTTATTTGTGTTTGAACGAAATCAGGTAAATTAATTACAAAAAGGAAAGAAACAAAAACAAGTGATTTAATTTAATTTCATTTAATTTCATTCTATTATTTTGGGTGAATTTAATGTTAATGTTTCTGTTAATTGGAAAAGAATAAAAATTAGGACCTTCCTTTAGTTTAATTATTTCAGGTGTTTTGCTTAAATTAATGATGTCTATGTTTATAGTTTAATTATTTTATGTTTATAAGTTTTGCTTAATTTCTATTTTGTAACTCTTTAGTTTAATTATTTTATAGGTTTATATGTTTTGTTTAAATTAATTATATAAGGGTATTCATGAATGGTTTTTTATTATCTTGCTTAGATTAAGAGTGTTTGTGTTTTATGTTTTTAGCTTAATTACTTTATGTGTTTATGTGTTTTGATTAAGATTAATTGTGTAATTGTAATATTTTGCATTTCTAGTTTAATTATTTTACATATCTTGTGTATTTGCGTTTGTGAATTACTTATTTAGTTTTGTTATTTTATGTGATTATGCGTTTTGTGTGTAATTAGGTTATGAATTATTTTTTTTTTCTCTTGGTTTAACTATTTTATGTGTTTATATGTTCATTTAAGTTAATTGTGTTTAATTTTATAGGTTCCCGTTAAAATTAGAATTTTGTCTAAAAAGAGAAGTTTTATCCATTTTGGATTCAAAATAAATATTTGGATATTTTATTAAAATTTATATACTTAATTAATTGATGAATTGTATATATATAAAAAAGGAGAGGTTAATTGAGCCGAGACGGTTTGTTAATCTCATGTTTCAGAATATTTTAGCTGCGACGGCTTGATATTCAAAGTCTTTTTTTAAATAGAGTTAATTTGACCGCGACGGTTTGTTAACTTTATGTTTTAGAATATTTTAGCTATGACAGCTTAATATTCTAAAATTTCCTTTCAAAATTAACTTTTCACCACTTAATTTATTTGTAAATAATTTTCCTAGTTTTTTTTATGCTATTTATGCGTTTTGTTTTATTTATAAGTTTTTTTTCCTAATAATTTTATTTCAAAATATTTTATTTAATTTCTGTTATTGTAGATAAAGAGTTAATTTAACCGTGACGAACATTAACTCGATATTTCGAACATTTGAGCTGTGACAGCTTAATGATTCGAAATTTTCCTTCAAAATGCTTGTTCTCTTTTATATTTATTTCCATTGATTTATAAAAATACAAAAATAATTTATTCTTATCTTATTTGTAAATATTTATTAGTTATTTTAATTTTTGATTTAAATTTATTCATTTATTTATCTTTCTTTTATTTCAAATAATAAGGTTAATTTAGCCGTGACAGCTTGTTAACTTGATATTTGGATATCTGAGTTGTGACAATTTGATATTCAAAATATCTCTCATAAAGAATTTTATATTTTCTTTTACAAAATACCAAAAAAATAAATTTTCGCTTCTTTTTAGATTCTATTTACAAATACTTATTATTTAGAAGAATTCTTTTTAAAATTTTATGCTTGTGTCAAATGTTTCATTTCAAATAAAAAAGGTTAACTTAGTCGCGACGACTAGTTAACTCATTCTTAGGACATTTGAACTGTGACAGTTCGGTGCACTAAAAATTCTTTTCTTTTAAGAAAAAAATAAATTCCTTTTAATTTTCTTGAAATAGGAAATAAATGTTTGAAAAAGGTTATTTATTTAATTTGCACAGTTAATTAAAGTGCAGTCAGGGCGGGTGTACTAAGTGCGTGGGATTGAATTCTGCCTTCTATACATACATAACTCCTAACTCAAACTGGTTTCAAAGACTATTCTCCAAAAAATGGGTTTTTCCAACGTTTTCCCAATTTTAAATAAACTTGGTGGCGACTCTAATATTTTCAAACAAAATTCTCTCTTTTTCGCCGTCCCCGTCGCGATCCCGGTTGCGACAAAGGGGAAAGGAAAATAAAGAACCGACAATGAGGAGGAAGGAAGAATCAACATTATAACATCTTAATCCAAGAGTAAAACAAAAGAAAAGAATAGCAATCTTTAAAACAACTCCCTATCAAAGGTATTTCTTGATGAAAGAAAGAAAAAGAGCTTGATCTTGAGATGAGATAAGAAGAACAAATCTTCCTTAGAGCTTCAAGTTGATTTTCGACCAAGAGGAAAAAGAAAAGGAAGAAAGGTTTGTCTTGGATTTTTTATCTTGGAATGGAGAGGTTTGGTGTTTTAAGGAGGATCTATGGTGGTTGTGTGGTGGTTTGAGGTTGAGAGGTGGTTCTTGGAAGAAATGAAGAAGAAGAAGAGAACTCTTGAGAGCAAAGAAAGAAAACTTAGAGTTGCAAGAATGAGCAAAATGGGACTTTGAGCTTTCCTTGCATGTGTATTTATAGAAGAAATAAAACATGAGGGAATGACTTGGAGGGTGTGGCCATGGACTTCTAGAGGAACTTGGGGAGCAAGTTGCTTCTTAAATGTAGGTTAGGATGTGTATTAGGGGTAGATTTAATTAGAAGAATGGTTGGAAATGGGTAATTAGGTGTTTAGGTAGTTAATCAAACATTTAAGCATTTCAAGACCATGATTAAAGAGTGGTCATAAATATTTAAAGGAGTTAAGTTCAATTAGTTTGAGTCAAACTCAATTAATTTGAATTTCAAACACCAACACAATTCCTTAAATTAGAGAATTGGAGAGAGAAACTACTATTCTTGATGTCATGACATAATGTCTTGGATTAAGAATAGGATTTGAGTTTCTTTAAGAAATCTTAGGCCCTAATTAACCTCAATTAATTATTTTGACTCAAGATTAATAATTAAAATTAATTAATCTTTAATTAAAGCTTAATATTGCTTATGTTTTCTTAATCACACAATTAAGCTCATTATGTCCTTAATTAAGGGTAAAATGGTAATTTTACAAAAAAAACTCCGCGGGCTTATACAGATGTCATACATTCCTTTAAACAACATTCTGAACTTTCATGTGAAGTCTAGGCCTAATCGGCAATTAATTCTGTGTTAATTAGGCATAAGAGCATTTTGGTAATTTTGCACAAAAATCCAAAAATTGAGATTTTCATCTCTAATAACACATATAACACATATAACACAATTAATCCCCTTCAAACATTAAAAACTCTACTCGAGGTTTGCTTAGACCGGCTTTCGTCAGTTCCCGAGTAAAATGACCTCAGGGGCATTTTGGTCATTTGTACACAGGGGAAAAAAAATCGAGGCGTTACAATAAAAAAGTCTCTAATCTCTAGGGCACCTAACTAGGTCCAATTTCTGATTTCTTTGGCCCTAGGAATGACTTGGTATACCAAGGTTAATAGAATAATGGCTATTAACTCACAATCTGTTTCTCTTTAGCTACTGTCTAAAGTAGTTTATACTTAACTCATATAATCTGAAACTCTTAAAATCTCTTAAAGCACTGAAACTCTAAACTCTGTTATATACTCTAATTTGGGTATCAAAATTCTTTCATACATAATTACTCTAATCTTTGGAAACATTAAGATAATTCATAAAATATCTAAATACAATCATACCCATACTCTAGCTCTTTGCAAAACCATTAAGATATGAAAACTCTCGAAACTCTAAAAGCTGGACTTATACAAATCTATCAAATTGACTTTGGCATAACTGTGACTGTGAAATCAAGCCCATGGGATCACCCGCTTACAGGCATTCCGATTTCAAACCCACAGGGTATGTAATTGGAAGTTACTACAAATCAAACTGAATTCTATACTTCTGAGTATCATAAAAACTGATTTTTTTTTCCAAAATCTCGTTTCCCAAGCTAACATCTCTTTATATCTTAACAACTCTAATATCAAACTTTGAAATGGAAAAGTTCACAATCAGAAAATCTCGAATATTATATTAAAACATCTTTGCTTGATATTCTTGCCAAAATATCTTAACTGATACTCTAAAATCACATTTTGAAATCTCTAGTCTTGAAGTATATGTATGTCATAACTCTTGAAACATGTTGGATATACTAAAAACTCATTAAATCATATATTCTAGCAACACATTTCTTTGTGAATATATATAAAATATTTTCACTGCACTCTATACATCAATCATGGTCTTATGGTTTTCTAAACGCATAATTCATGCTCTTTGGAAATCATGCTTTGTCTAGATTTCCATACTCGCAAAATCATCTATATGATCATACTTTCATCTCTAATTCATATATAACAAATATCATGCATGAACATACTCATAATGCTCAAAAGTAAGGCCATGAGTTTGAACCCACTTACCGTTTAGAGTTAGGAGTATATGGGCACTACCAACTTGACCTTCGAAGTACGGAATGACACTAACAATTGTCATAGAGCAACATTGACTCCAGATTAATCTCCATTAATCTTTAAAAGACTCTAATCTAGCTTTAACAACATTGGTGAAGCACTTCCACTTGACAACAATGGGAGAAACAACAAAGCCTAAACCATGGAATATGAAAAAGAAAGGAAGAAGATGACAAAACCCACAAAAACTCTTACCTTTGATCTTTGGAGAAGGAGGAATGGGGCTAGATTGAGAGAGAAGAGGAGGAAATGTGTGTTGGGGGTGATAGGACTCGTTTCTATATGAGAAACCCTAGCTTGGGGTGTTTTATAGGGATAGGGGTCCCACTTATCAAAATTGCGTCGTTTTGTACTGTGTTGGTGTTGGGTCCGCTCGCTGCAGTGACCAAAACTCGCTGTAGTAAGCCTGTTCTATAGAATTCTACAGCAACAGCACCCCAGCTCCATTCCTTGGCCCTTCACACCACCACGACTTTTCCAATAACACGGATGCTTCCTTGGAGACCCTAGGGCCATATTGGACTTGCCAAAGGACACATGTACCTAGGGTATCACGCTCCTTTCTTTTCCTCCCCTACAGATACAATTATCGGTTTAGTTGCACCACAGGATCCTCCTCAGTATTGCTACAACTTTGGTGAGCTTTGTTTTGGAGTGAACTTTATTATTGGTTATGTCAGTTTAGTAGTGCTTCAATAATTGTGTAGGCAGGATCTCGGACCATGCATTATACTAGTTTGACTATTTCAGAATTTCAGACATTTATTTAATTATGTTTGGCTTTGACCCAGATTATGGATTTTACACAGTTTTATGTTCAGTTTTTATGATTGGAAATATTTTCAGAATTATGAAATTTAGTTAAACTTGAGATATTTTGAATATATTTGATTAATTTATGCATATTATCTAGTCATGTTATCAGAGGCTTCCATGGGGATCCAAATCCTCACGTGCTAGTCACATTCTCTAGGTGGGTTGTGACACTTATATAGGTTTTACAAAACACAAATATGTGGTAGTGAAGTACTATTCACTTAAACCCCAAAAACAATAGTAGTGAATTTCCTTATTCCAAGTGAATACTATGACTTATTTTTCCAATATGATGTTCTACAAAAATCCTAATTGCCACTTGTTACCTACCATACATAAAAGGTTAGGGATATTTCTATATTGAAGAAAAAGGCTATGTTATTTATATCAAAGAAATTGGAAGGGAATCTATAAATATTTGGACCACAAAGATATAAAAATAACACAAGATTGGATCCAAAGGAGAAACAAAAAGGAAGTCTAGTGTAAATCCAAGATATATGTTGAGAAACAGAGGAAGAGAAAAAGACACGTGGAAATCTGTGTGTCAAGCTACATGATGAAGAATGAATATATAGACATTGTGTAATAAATGTAGAATAATTATAAATATATGATTTTCCTAATTACAAATATAGTTATCCTAATTAGAGATATTTATAGAGTCTATCACTGCCCCTCAAGATAGGGCATATAGATAATTTACAACTAACTTATTATAGGACCTCAATGATTTGGTGAGAATATCTGTCAGTTAATCATTTGAATTGACAAAACTTATGGTGATGTCTCAGAATAGAATCTTCTCTTTGATAAAGTGACAATCAACTTCAATATGTTTGGTGCTCTCATGAAAAACTGGATTGGAGGCAATATGTAGAGCTACTTGATTGTCACAAACAACTGTCGCGTGTTTGATATCTACAAATCAAAGCTCTTTGAGGAGTTGCTTGCACATGTGGTTGAGACCATGGCACAGTACTCCACCTCAACACAGTACCTTGCAATGACATTTTGTTTCTTACTTTTCCAAGGTATGAAATTACCTCCAATGAGTATACAATACCCGAAAGTTGAATGTCTATCAGAAGGGGATCCTATCCAATCTGCATCAAAATATCCAACTATCTCAGTATGCCCCTTATCCTCGTAAATAAGGACTTTTAATGGTGCATTTTGGATATACTTCAAAACTCGTATCAGTAAGTTTTGGAACTAACTAACCACACTTACCGCAAAAGAGATGTATTGACGAGTGATTGTGAGATAGTTTAGTTTCCTAACTAGTTTTTTTATATCTCCCAGGGTCAGATGGTAGCTCCCGCTAATTTTGTAGGAACTTGACATTGGGATCCATACGAATATCAATAGGTTTTGCAAGTAAACCTTCCTATAGAATGTCTATAGTATATTTTCTCCTAGAGAGGACTAAGCCATCTTTGGACGGTGCTATTTCGATGTATAGGAAATAACAAAGTTTGAGAAGATCATTGGTCTGGAAATTATTGCATAGGTGCTATTTAATTTGTGCTATGACACGAGTATTACTCCCTATAATGGTAATATCATCAATGTATACAACTTTGATGTAGCCTCGTTGGGACTGATGATAAAACACAGAGTGGCTAGCTTCACTCCAAATCATATCAAATTGATGAACCATAATGGAGAACCTATCAAACCAAGCTTGGGGGCATTGGTTAAGGCTACACAATGATTTTCGAAGACGATAAACAATACCAAAAGATTCCCTCTAAGTAACAAACTCAGAAGGTTTCTCCATATAAACCTCTTCCTTAAGATCACCATCAAGGAAAGTGTTCTTGATATCCAACTGATCAAGTAGCCAACGATGTATATCAGCTATAGAAAGAAACAGGCAATTAGAAGCCATCTTGGGAACAAGGGAGAAAGTATCACCATAATCCAAACCAAATATCTAAGTGCACCATTTGACAACAAAGCGAGCCTTACGACAACCAATTTGGCCATTAGGACCCACTTTAATCATAAAAATCCATCGACAACCAAGTACATATTTACCCAAAGGGAGAAACACCAGTTCCTAGGTTCCACTATTCCAAAGTGCACATATCTCATAAACTATAGTTTGTCTCTTCCTAGGATGGGATAGGGCCTCACTTGTAGACTTAGAAACAGACACAGAAGATAAAGAAAACAGACAAGAATAATCCATATAAGATAAACAGTGATACCTCAAAGCAGTATAGTGAGGAGATAGGTTACAAGTTGAATAGATACCTTCATGAAGGACAATGGGAAGATCAGGCTCAGGAGACATGACTAAAACCAATGGAGGAGTAAACACCAGATAAGAGTTCATATTAGCCAAAACTAGCTCGGATAGTAACTAGGGGCGGCTTGTGGGTAGGTGCAATGGGTGATAGAGGTGGAGCAGGTTCAGCCAGTGCATGGGGTTGATGAGAGTAAACATGAAAAGGACATGGTATAAGGTCAAGTATAGGTAGTGCCAAAGGCATAAGGACGGTAAAAGCAGTAGAGCCTCCGCAACATGAGAAGTGGTAAGACTATAAGGATCAAAGAGGGGAATAGTGCTATAAAAAGTAACATCCTCGGAGACAAGGTGATGACTACAGTAGGAGAAAAACAGCAATAACCTTTTTGGGATCATGTGTAACCATTTCAGTGACCATGCAGAAAATTGTCAAGACTAGGTTTGAAGCTATGAACAAGACAAGTTGATTCAAAAATGTGTGGGGAGAGGGAATGCAAGGGCTCATGGGGGAGTAAGATGGAGTAGGGAACCTAGTCACCCACAATAGATGAGGGCATGTGATTAATTAAATAATATGCAGTTAAACAACACTACCCCCCTAAAATTGACTACATGAATATGAAGAAGAAGTGTACGTGTTGTTTCAATGAGATGGCAATTCTTGTGTCAGCAATCCCATTTTATTGAGATGTATAAGCACAGGATATCTGGTGAAGCTAAAAAAGATTGAAATGCATGAGACAAATATTCTTTTCCATTGTCACTACATAAAGTGCAAATAGGAACACCAAAATGAGTCTTTATTTCTTGATGCACATTTGTAAAATGGAAAATAAATCTAATATGTTTTTCATTAAAAATAGCCAAGTACAACGACAATAATCATCAATCAAAGTAACAAAATAACAAAAACCTAAACTAGACCCTATCTGACTAGAACCCTTGTTAGCACCCAATTTTGATTAGGTCTAAAAAAAGGTTTTTTATGTTCCAAAAAGATTAATTAAAATAATAAAAAATGAAAATTGAAAAAGCAAAAGGAAAAAGCTGAAAAATAAAATATAAAAATCAAATTTTTTTCTTTTAGCTGATTACTTTGCATTTATTAATTGATTGTAAGTTGATTTGTTTTGTTAATTAGTTTAATTTGTTTTCTTTAATTAGTACCAATTAGCATAAGATTAAATAATTTTTTTATTTATTATATCATGGTAAAATAATGTGCATAAATAAGTACTGTTAATAAGTGAAAACTGGGGGGACTGAGAGGACAGAGACACGCATGGCATGGAGAACGAAAAGAACAAGGGAAGTTCGTCAGATTTCATCTTTCTCAATAATCCCCTTATCCCTGATATCAAAAGAATGTAAATTTTGTTTATATTCCCTCATAGTTGCTAAATAAAAAATAAAATGGAAGAAAGGCACCCATAACCCCTTGAAGCCACCATCATCACATATCCTTCACTACCATCCTCGTCCAAAACCACAACCCAAACATTATCACACCATCTACATCATCACAGCCACCATCTTCCTCTCATAACCCAAAACACTGGTCCCTCATGTAGATAGAAATGTGCATGAGAAGGGGGGTTGAATTATGCATATCTTCTTTTTACTTATCTGAAAATATTAACAAAGATACTATCAAGTGTAAAACTTGTAATGCAGCGAAAATGATAAAATGCATTATTTCAGAATGGTGAGAAACATTATTTCAGTGTATGAAAGAATAATAAAATGCAACAGATAAATATAAAGGAGATTAAGAAGAGAATTATGAGACAAATATGTTTATATTGGTTCGGCTAAACTGCCTACATCTAGTACTCAACAAATGTTGAGGTTCCACTAACAACATTTTTCTCAACCTGAGAAAGAACAAATGGATAGTATTTACATTAGCATTCCCAAGCTCTTATCTGTGACCTACAGAAATCACCTGCTGCCACAGATTGAGTAGTTCTTCACCAACCTCTCCAAGCTAAACTGAGTAGTTCTGAACCAGTTTCTCCAAGTTGAACCTTGTGACCAGCAAACAAACTTAGAGACTGTCACAAGTTGAGTATTCTTTGATAAATCCTCTCCAAACTAAATCGAGTAGTCTTGCCCCAGCCTTTCCAAGCTGTAAGTAGTCTTTGATTAGCCTCTCTAAGCTAAACTGCGATCAGCAAGAACATCTCATTGTTGTGTTGCAAGTGGTTTTACAGTAGCTTCTCCAAGCTATCTCACAACGCACTACCAGATCGAGGATACAAAGGTTTAGTATTTGGGTTGCCACTCAAACTAACCTATACTCAAGCTTCCTTAACATATACACGAAAAGTTTCTGGAAAAACTTAACTGACTTCCTTCTATTATTTCTTCCGTAGGAAGAACATAGATCTAATCAATAACGTAGAAAGAAGATTTTTACAAGTGAGAAATCTAATTACATAATGATATGAACCTTACTGGAGATGAGGAGAGATTTTTCCAAAATTTTCTTTCTAAAGTGTGGGGTCGCTCTTTTTCATTAGAGCACAACATCTCTATTTATGGAAGGTTTTCCTTGTGACCGTTGCCTATGATATGTTCTTTCAGAGACACATGTTGATCATCCATTTGTGTGTTGGAATGATAGTCTAGAAGAGTAGCCTGTCTGTCCGTTAGATCAGTTTGCAAAAGCCGTTGAGGAATAGAGGTTTCTAATATACTTCAGAAATTACTCTTACTTTCTAAACTATGGTTTCTGAACTTTTTTTTTTAAAACTGGGAATAGTTGACTTCAAAGCAAAGGAGATGATTGACCAGTTCTAACACTGAGTTTTGACTCTTTGAATTTCAAAATTCAAATTCGAATTTCCCTCCATTTCCAGTAACCCTCAGAGCTCTAGAGTAACGTAAGCTTTCTGATGTGTAGAATCATATCCTTGATGGTATCTTCACTTTCTGTTCTTTAATCCAAGTATTGTGATGATGACTGATTTGCGATTGTGTTGATTGAAGGTAGTGTAATATCTAGTCTTCAGAGATTGTTTGATATCTTCATGTAAGCATACTTTCTGATGTCCATTGCTACTTTTCGAAGTCTCAGGACTTGGTTTCTTGTAGTGTTGATATCTTCTTCAAATCGTTAGCTATCAATTGCATGAATAAGGATATAATCTCACTTCTACTTTAATTCAATCCTCATAACATGAGATAAACATGTTTAGACATGTATAGTGAAATATATTCTCATTTGAGTAAGCCTTGCTCTTTTTAAACAATAGAAACATGTTATAATCTTTACAAGAAGCTCAAGAAAAATATCAGTCGTTCTTCAAAGCATTTTTTTAAATTGGCTTTGTTGTCATTCAAAATTGATGAGCACATATGATAGGATTCTGGAGCTAACACCTCAAGCCTCTCCATGAAGCCTTCAACATCATCATCTTCCCATATCAAGCACCCCATCACTACGACCTTTGAATCTTTCAGCTAACATTACAATCCTTACTCTTCATAACCAGTCAAAACAACCACCACTACGTAAGCCCGATTCGTAGCACCCCCATGGCCGCTATTACCATGGCCCACAGCCTTTGTGACTTCTGCCCTTTGCCACACTCACAGCTGATGGAGGTTGTCACCTGCCTTCTCAAATTAGAAATTATTTTAATGCTAAGTTGCACAAAAAATGTAGTAAAGGGCACAACCTAGGTTGTTTCTCAAGGAAGCTTTAATACTTAGTTGGGAAAATTGGGGTTTGAAAGAATAAAATTATAGTAATGGAAATTAAGAGTTAATAGCAACGAGATAATAGCAACAGTAAACAAGGCACCAGTGTAAGGTATTCCTAGGATTGGAAATCAATTTTCATTGACCAAATATTAAACCCAATGGTGGCTATTAGTAATAAATTATTGGCAATTCTACTACTGATCAATCGACCTCTAGAATTTGACCAATGCAAATAACTAATAAACGAGATATCAATTTATTTAGAAATCACATTAATTTAATGAGCCAATTGTTATAGCCTAACTGCCAATTGAAAAGTTAATTCTAATGTTCTTCCTCAAACATAAACCAATAGATCTATCAATTTATGCCCAAAAGGTTTCCCTAAACGACGATTGCCAATTTAGTTATTCCATTAAAGATTATAACAATCACCACAATAATTAAAGAAATAGAAACCACAGAACATTAAGAAAACTAATGCATTCAATATAAATAAAGGGTCTCAAATCTCATCCCGATCCTTCCGAAAATTCCTACACTAGTAAAGAAATTTACTTCTCTATTTTTAGAGGATTACAACAATGAAAATAAAAGAACTTAAAAACAATAGCAATAATCTTTTCCACAATCTCTAAGACAAAGCACCTTTACTAATGGAATCCTTAGAAAGAGAAGAGAGAAAAAGAAAAGAGTGAATAATAGCAAATAAAAGTAGCAACCTAAAAGTTAGTCAAAAGCTGGGGTAAACGTTTGTGTCAATCCTTTATGTACTGTTCTCTCAAATGGGTCAAAGTGGGGCCCAAAAATATATTAAATGAGTTGTTTTGCGTCATTACACGAGTGTTATGGTGCTCATTGAGTGCTGATAAACGTTATTTTTCAGGTCTGTTGAGCGTCTCAACGCTTTGGATGGAATCAAATTTGTCCTTGGCACTAAAAATAAAGATTGTAACCCTTTGAATAAGCTTTCCAACACCACCAAAATCACTTCAATTGGACATCTATAGCTCTAGAGATTGTGAAAATACTAATTGGAAGTCAAGTTACATAGCATCAGAACATCAGCCACGTTTAACCTTGCAACTCAATTCTCACCAAGATTCTCTTAGAACTGGGTTTTGAGATGAACATGAAAGTTTTAAGGACTTCTTGAGCTTTCTAAAATATCTTTATTTGTCTCAATCCGATCCTTGTAGAGAGAGATATAGATTTTTCATTACAATGTTTTTTTGCAAATGTGCTCAAATGAGCTCAAGAACTATTATATTTTGCTCCCAAATTCTTCCAAATTGATCATTACTACAAGTTCCATATAGAGAGTCCCAGCCTTGTTCTTGACATTTTACACTCAATTTAAAGCTCCTGTATACAAAAAACCATACTTAAAGAGACAGGTTAAACGCAACAGGCTCTAATCCAATAATTATCCCAAAATCAATGCAAAAGCCATCAATTCTATCAAAATAACACAATGAGGAATAAATCAAAATCCTTATTAATTGTATCAACAACACATTAAAACTCATGTAAAAAGCTAAGGTTTGGTAGCAAGATAAGTAGCATAAATGCTCCTTATCAACAGTGTCATCTGTAACATTCTTCCAAGTACAACCTCATCCTTAAGCCATGGCATCATACTCGAGAGTTGTTACTTATAAATTTGTGGACCTTTCTTAATTATCTATAGCATAATCGGTCGAATCGTGTAGTAACTAATTTTTGATTTTACAAAATATATAGCAAGGAAACAAAGTATTTATTTAACATAACATCAAGTACAAAAGGAAACTCTCCTATAAGCTTTAGTACATATCTGTTCTCTATTGCGTTTATAGACATACACATACAAACATATCTGTTCTCTATTGCGTTTACAGACATATACATACAACTAAGTATAACATAATAAAAACATTAACTACTAACCTACTACAATTCGATTACTTTTGTATAGCAGCCCCATAGTTCTCTCTATCAACCTGGAGACGACATGGAAACACAAACACATAGGGGTAAGAATTATACAATTCTCAGTAGGGCATTTCCCCAAATACAGAATCGTAATGTCATCATCATCGTCCCAGCCACTTTGGTTTATTATGAAAAAGGTGGTCATGCAGTTTATAATAATGGTTCATTTTTAAAGTTCCAAACCATACTTCTGAAGTGAGTTGTTCTTTGAAAAAATCAATCACTTTGTACACATTTATCATAAGCTCATAATCATAGTAAATAATTTCAATCAAAATGATTCGATATGATACAAATATGTATGTGCCAAATATAGGAAAATTATCTTTAATTGCCTTTGATAAATCGAAAAGGACCTCATCAATCTTTATTTTCCCTTAACAAGTTGAAAAGGATCTCACCACTCTCTATTTTCCCTCGATAAGTCGATATTTGCCTTTGACAAGTTGAAAAGGATATCATTCCTCTCTCTATTTGCCCTCAACAAGTCGAAATGATCTCATCCTTCTCTATTTGCTCTCGACAAGTCGAAAGGATCTCATCTCTCTCTATTTGCCCTTGGCAAGTCAAAAAGGATATTATATTTCTCTATTTGTCCTCAACAAGTCAAAGAGGATCTTATGTTTCTTATTTGCCCTTGACAAGTCAAAGAGGATCCCATTTTTACTATGGCTATACAAATTAATTTAATATATCATTCACTTTTCTTTTTCCAATGCATGCATAAAATACATATATGCATTCATTCACACTGTGATTTCAATCATGCCTCACAAACCAATCTTTACTTCCTCTGGCATGCATGTATACATCACAAGTCACATGGCTAAATATTTAACATCAAGTATTCATGTTACACTAGAACCAAAATGCCATTACATTTTCAAGTCTTGGGTTTATTTCCAGCAATTGGGTAGATTTCACACCATTGTAGTACAAATTTATTTACATATCAAAAAATCAATTCAGAGGCTATAAAAATTATCCAAGACATTTCAATGTGTCCCCAAGATCCTATTAAAATTTCAAAGGCAAAAAAGTTCTCTAACTATATTAACAAAATTAGACAAATTTGGTGGTTAGAAACCACTTAGCCTCAACTCAGAACCAAAATCTCATAATTTCTAACCCTAGAAAATGATTGAATCAATTCAAAATAAAAATTAGAGTTGAACTTCAAGATGCTTACAATACCCTGTAAAAATTGCAAGTGATGATTCAATCATTTGATATGGGAACAAAATTGTCAAAATTTACAGCTTCTATTCTAACATTTCAGGCAGCTTAACATGTCCAAATATTTACTAGAGACACCTTAACATGTTTCCTACATCCCACAAAATTTCAGCTGAATCTAAGATGTCTAAATTGAACAAATTCCCTGCTTGCTTCAAACTGGGATTTTCCAACAACAATATTCAAGCAACAAGATTTGTTTCAAGCAGAGAAAGTCCTTAACATGACCCAAGAAAATTTATGGAGTTGCCTTAGGATGTTAACTTCAACATATAATTTTTGTAGATCATAAAAATATAAACAATTACCCCAGAAAATTCATGAACAATCCCTGCCTAGGAGAAATCTGAAAATACAGCAACATAGCACAAAATTCCTTTTGACAAAAATGATTTCTACATCATCTAAACACTCCACCAAATTAAACACATCAACATCTATCTATCATAAATCAATACATCCAGAAAATTCTAGCCAATTTAATCAGAAACATTCATAGCAAATTTGGAAAGCAAGAGAACAAATAAAGCCCTACTTGGTCCTTGAAAACTCTAATCCTTGTTCTTAGCTCTCTTCAAGAGTTCTCTACCCAATTATTGATCTAACCCTCTCAAATTCTCTTCTTAGACAGCCAACACAACAGAATTTATTGATGATGAAGTGAGATGATGATTCTGTATTGGTATTTAATGTGAAAATGTCAAAAACTAGTCTTAAGTTGCTTTGATCATGGTGTCTTGGTGTTGCAGCTTGAGTTTTTCAAGCTAGGAATTGGAATTTGAAGAAGGATGAAAATGGCTACAAGGAGAAGCATGGCCCAGAATGCCTGGCTTAATGGGGAAGTTTGGCTTTATATTTATCTTATAAGGAAACTTGTAAAGAAAGCTTAGTTATTGCAATATAAAATCAGAAAAACTGCTATTACCGACAGATTTTTTGAGTTACCGACAAAAAAAAATTTTTACTGATGAATTTTGTCAACTGGTAATAACGTCATTGGAAATCATTACCAATGGAAAAAATCCATTGAAAATGTTTATCGACAGATTTTTACAAAAAAATCCGTCGGTAATTAGCTTGACAAAATCATTAGGAAATTTGTCAATAGAAATTTTTACCGACGGATTTTTTATTTATTACTGATGGAAAATCTATTGGTAAAATTTTAATTTAAAAAAATTTAAAAAAATTTTTAAATTTATCGATGGATTTTTTGTCTGTAATTAATCACTTATTTTATTTATTTTTTAATATTTTACCGAAGGATTTTCCGTTGGTAATTATAAATTCAAAAATTTTAAATTTTATTTCTTTTTATTCTACCGATAGATTTTTCGTCAGTAATTTGTCAATTATTTCTTTTATATTTTAACGATGAATTTTCTGTTGGTAATTATAAATTCAAAAATTTTAAATTTTTTTATTTTTATTTTACCGATGGATTTTCTATCGGTAATATTTGATGGTTTAAATTTTATTTTTCCCTTTTTAAATTTACTGACGGATTTTACTGATCTGTCGATAATATTTTTAAATTGTATTTATACTTTTTTACTTTACCGATGAAATCTGCTAGTAATAATATTTTAGAATTTTTTTCTTTTTTTATTTTACCGATGGAAAATCCATTAGTAAAGTGTATATTACTCTATTTTTTTGCATTTTACCGACAGAAATTCCATCGGTAACTATTTTTTAAAAAATAAATATTCATCAATTTTTTTATTACTTGATTATTTAAGAGCTTATTTTTTATTTAACGATAATTATAAATATATAAATATATTTAATAATAAAAAATTATAAAAAAAATATTCAATAAATAAACACAACAAAGTTCCACCATCGTGTACAAGTCTACAAGCATAATCACAAAGGCAACAAAGTCTACAAGCATAAACATAAAGAAATTAACAAAGTGTGCAAGCATAAACAAGAAAAAAGTCAACATATGATAAATAAAGAAAAAATAGTAACTCAAATCAGGAGAAGTCAACAGCATCGTTAGCATCACCATCGTCGCCACCACCATCAGCATCACCATTGCCACCACCACCATCGTCATCATCATCATCAATGTCTGGTGCTGTGGAAGAACCTGCCTGCATCTTCTACCACAAAGATATTATCTCCTTCCTCATCTGCTTTTGTAATCTCGTCTCCAAGGCCTTTTCCTTGTCTTACATGTTCTTTTTCACCTCCTGCAACTCTCACTGAGTCTCCGCTTCCTTTTCTTGCATACGATGAAGTTTTGAGTTGAGCAAGTGAACTTGCTCACAGACCTCATTATCATTAGCAGTGGACCTAGCGCCTGTAGATGCCCTCAGTGACAGAGGCAGTAGATAAACTACTCACATAAAATGACCCTATGTTGTAAATGTGTTTCTTATAAAGACCACCAACTACCTCCTGTGACAACTTGTCCTCATCAATCTGTGGGCAGTCCTCACCGGCTGCGATCCTCTCATTTCACTGGGTCGTGGCCTCCTGATAATGCTGCTCATAGGTATACTATAAAAAAATAAAAGTAATGACGTTCAAATATATGAAATAATAAATTAAATATATTTATACAATCAATAAGTACACATAACATATATACCCAAACATTCTTTGATTGACGATTGACCCACATCTTCTCTAGCTTACACATGTGAGTCTTTCTGAGCAACTCACTCTATGTGGGTGGCCTCTTTAGCTCATTGGTCTGCATTTCGAGTGAAACATATAAAACATTAATATGATGAAATATAAATCTAACAAGAGGAATTAAAGAATGTTTAAAATAATTATTAAACCATCCAGCGATGCGTAGACTTGATACTAGCAGAACCACTACAATGAAGAGAGCCACCCTTATGCGACGCTCGGCTCTCCTTGACCTTCAAAGACTTCGCTTTGAACTTGTCACTTCTCTAGTATTGCCACAAATAGTCCAAGCTCGCCTGAGTCATCCACCTAGGGTTCTCGTCTCGCCACTCCCGAATGTCGATGTACGTGTCTTGCAGCCTGTGAGCTGCCTTGGATTTGAAGCATTTAAACATGAACTCTTCATCTTTAGGATGGATGATGAAGTAGCTCTACACATGAAAATAAAGAAAAGGTAATTGAAAGTATTTTCTGAAGTAAATCATACATTTCGTAATAATTATTTTATTAACCTTCCACTCAAAAAACTTGTACTCCTTCTCAGCCTTCGATAGCTTACTGAAGAACTCAATTTGCCATTCATATAATTTTTTGATGGTGTGTGTCACCTCATGCATGGCCGATGTGTTTGGTTCCCAACTGTATAGCAAAAAGTACAAAACAATATTATTATATGTCAAGAAATTGTTCAAATTATTACAACACGATTCATAAGAAATTGAAAAATTAATTTACTTACTTATCACCGACATGTATAAGCTTTATCTAGTTATCCGCTGTGGACCCAAGTCCTGACTACCCCACTGAGGAACCACAAGCAATCTCGCTTTTAGCACCCCCTTCTGAGTCATGTGTGGCAGTGGGCACAGGATCTGCAAATAGTGGTGGAGGTAGAGGTGAAGGCAGAGGTGAAGGCACTACTCCAGTCACATTCCTAGGAATGGGTATCATGGTAAACTCCCCATGGGCATGAGGTGGTGGCATGGAAGGGATAAAAGTGGAGGTGTGAGCGGCTGTGGTGGATGCCTGAGTGAGAGGGGTGATTCTTTGATTGTTTGGGACACCCTTCCCCTTGCCCTTATTTTTTTTCTTTAGGTGCCATATCTGAAAAAGAAACAATAATGTATGAAAAATCAATTCATAATATAATAATTTAAAATGAAAAGAATGTAATAAATTGAGACTAGACATATCACATTTAATTTGAAAGTTGAGGACTATCTTCATCATTCTCAGTTTCAACATCATCCTCAAACTCATCTTCCTCGGCTTCCTCATCCTCCTCATCACTGCCATCACTTTCATTGCTTTCATTCACTAATTGATCACTAGAAGAGTGAATTATCTGAATATCGCCCGAATCAAAACATAAAGTTGGCAATGTTCCCATATCAACGACTACCTGAGAGGGAATTAGGTCATTTACTTGATAAGCATTGTCAGGTAGTTCTTCGACCTCAACTCGACCTCTAGGTTTAGTTTTCATGACCATCTTCTAATCCTTTCTGCACTTGCTAGGGTATGGTGCATAATATACCTGTCTTAAATTCTGGGCAATGATGAAAGGATCATATGTAGCATATCTCTTAGTATGATTCACCTCAATAAGTTTATATTGATTGTGTGTGCATGTTCCGTTAGGACGTCTAAGGTCTTACCAATCACAATGAAATGACACTACCAATTTTTGAGGTCCATCACCTACTTATTCAATCTCCATTATTTGTTTGATTACTCTATACCAATCACTCTCCTCACTGCTTGCATCCTTTCTGACACATACCCCACTATTGTCTGTTGCTTTCCTTTGGCCCTATTCAAATGTATGAAACTTGTATCCATTCACATAATACATTGGCTAACTATTTACTTTGTTAGTAAGACCCCAAGCCAAACTTTGTAAATAAGGACATGTTACATTATTGTTTTTATCAAACACCTACATGAATAATTGAACTTCAAACATCAACACAAAAGATGACAACTAGAACATGTGTTTGAATTTTAGATTAAATGGTTACTAGATAATTAGGTCACATACAAAGGATCTAAACCATGCTGGAAATTGTTCAAGGGTGTGTCACTTATCAACTTGTTCAAAATACCTGTAAATTAAACATTACAGGTAAAATAAGATTTGATGCATGACAATGTATCAACAATTGATAGTGATACATTGATATGACTTACGTCTTAAATGGTTGCACTTCATCACAGTTGATTAAGATATGCAAATGCGCAACATGTTTCTCTTTCTCTGATAGCTAATGTAGTTTGGATTTTCTAGCAACATGTCCTGGCTGATTGAAGATAGACAATGTATATTGAACTGAACTTTTACCCTCATCATCATTCCAATCAACCCTTATTCGTCTAGATTGAACATGAGACTCTAGGAACAAAAGAAAGATGTCTCCTTCAAGATATATGCCTTACATATGGAACCTTCTACTTGAGCCCTATTTTCCACAGTTCTCCTGAAACTACCAATATTTCTTTAAAATGGATACATCTATCTATATTGAACTAGCCCACACACCCGTGTTTCATATGCTAAGTGTACGGGCAAGTGTTCCATAGAATCAAAGAAACTGAGAGGAAATATTCTCTTTAATTTGCACAGAATTATAGGGATGTTTCTCTCCATAATTATGAGATCTTCAACCCTCAGAGTGGACAGGCATAAGTCTCTAAAATATTGACTTAACTCAGTCAATGGCTTCAAAATAGGGAGAGATAATTCTCTAAATGCAATAGAAAGTAAACACTCCATAAGTACATGACAATCATGACTCTTCATACAAAAAAATTATCCTTGTGCAACATTAGCGCATCTACCTAAGTTTGAGGCATAACTGTCAAGCATCTTCAACTCTTGCATCCACTTACATATAGCTTGTTTCTGCATAGAAGTTAGTGTATAACTGGCCTTCAGCTTACATACATGACCATCTGGCAACTTCTGTAAACTCAACTCTGGTCTCTTACAATACTCAGCCAAATCTTTCCTTGTTTTCACATTGTCCTAAGTCTTATTGGTGTCCATCACAGTATTTATGATATTATCACACATATTTTCTTCTACACGCATTACATCAATACAATGACAAACTAGATTATCCCACTAATAAGGCAGTTCCCAGAGTATACTTTGTTTGGTCCAATTATGATCTATCCCATATCCTGGCAATCATATGGATTTTTCCAGTTTAGTTATCTTTGGAAAGTCTCTAACTCTGTGCCAAACCTAGTTACCACTAAGCCTCATAGGAGGCTTATCACGTTCAACCATCTTTTTTTTAAACATGTCCTTCTTATCCCTAAATTTATGATCAAGGTCCAAAAACCTCTGATGACAATCAAACCATGAGTTTTTCTGACCATGTTTCAATGTGAATACCTTTGTATCCTCCATACATATTGGGCATGCCAATTTTCCCTGCGTCATCCAACCTGGCAATATTCCATAGGCTGGAAAACCATTGATAGTCCACATTAAAGCTGCCTTCAGTAAGAAATTTTATTTCATGGAAATATCATAAGTTTGTACACCTGAATACCACAGCTTTTTAAGCTTATCAGTCAATGGTTGGAGGTAAACTTCAATCTTGGCTTTGGGATTATCGGGGCCAGGGATTATACAAGTTAGAAACATATATGGATCTTTCATGCACATTTTAGGAGGGAGATTGTAAAGTGTAACAACCACAGGCCAACAAGAATAGGGTTTGCTAAACTAATTATTCAGATTAAATCCTTCTACACAAAGCCCCAACCTAACATTCCTAGGATTCGCAGCAAAATCAAGATAAGTTTGGTCAAAGTGTTTCCAAGCTTTACCATGGGAAGGGTGGGTCATGATACCATCATTTCTCTTATTCTCAAAGTGTCATCTCATGTGAGGTGCTAAACTCATTGAAGCATACAACCTCTTTAACTGTAACCAAAAAAATATAACCTCTTTAACCTTGGAATTAGGGGCAAATAGTGCATTCTTTTGTAGGGAACATCCTTATATCTTCCATTTCCAGATCTTTTTAGTTTAAACATAGGGTTTTTACAAAATTAGCACTCGATTAAGTCTGTATCATCTTTGTAGTACAATATACATCCCTTCAAACAACAATCTATTTTTTCTGATTTTAGCCCGAGTTTTGAAGCTAATTTCTTGGCCTGATAGAAATCATGTGGAACAGAACTAGGTTGTGGACTAATCTTACTCATCAATGTTGCCTACTGGTCAAACGAACTTTGACTTTGGTTTCTTTTTAACTTTATAGCTAACATCCTAACTGCTAGAGACAACTCCAAGTGTACACACCCTTCCCACAGAGGGGCCCTTACAGCCTTCAATATAGAGAAAAATTTCTCAGCCTCAGCAGGAATCTCGACAAAAGGTTCATAATCTGCATGAATTTGAGGACTAATTGCATCATAAATCATTTCCTCATATCGTCTAGAATTATCCTCCCAATTAACATTTCCCATGACATGCTCACTAATATTAGCTTTACTTGAACCACCTCTAACATAGGCATTTTCAACACTAACATGTTCAAAATTTTGTGTTGCAACTTCCCCATGCGTAGTCCAAACCCAATAATCCATCATAAAACCATCCTTATACAGGTGATACCTAATGGTGTCCATATCAAAATATTTCCTACATTTGCACCTAGCATATGGACACCTAACTTTCTGCTCATTCATAAATTGAACTGTTTGACAAGCCACCCTTATAAATTGTTAATCTCCCGCGTAAAATTCAGTTTTGATTCCTCCTCGACTAGGGTGCAACCTGTCATACACCCATAGTCTATTTGTGGGAATCATCGTTCTTGGATGTGTAATTTAACCTAACAAATTCATTTAAAGTTTCAGAAATTAAAATATAAATATCTTTCAATAAATTATTTTCTGAAAGTAAAAGTCTTTTAAGTAAATAGATTGTGCTCTTTAACTTCACAAAATTTCGATAGAACCTCCCCTTAAATTAAGATTTCACTCTCTAAATTTTGAAGAAAAGATCAGTAGAACCTCCCTTTAAACTAAGACATCCTCAGAAATTGATTTCAATATATACATATATCAGTCCAGTCAAATAAAGTTCACGAACAATCAAACAACCATTTAAAGATCCTAAAACTATTCTAGAGCACACCCCCTTATAAAATCACAACATGCATTTCCTGCAATCTCTACATAAACAATCAATCTTCACAGCAAACAATAGAAACAAGTTAAGGAAGGACATCTACGCCCTTCCCTCCAGCCATGCAATCTCTATTTCCTACAACTCTATCTTAGAAATCATAAGTCTCTATCTTAACAAAAATATAATTAAATAAGGAGAAGAAATAATTACTTACCTTAATGTCGACAAAAGAAATATATGCTCCGTAAGAAAATCCTCTAATTGAATTCAATGTTCTCTAACAAAATCAATTGTGTAAATTAATAAATCAATTAATCAAAAATCTGTCAAATATAACCTACATTTCTTATACATTATACACATGAGTAGATTAAATAATTTTTAAAGGAGAGTTGCACCAGTTTTTGAATAATCCCCTTTTCTTTTTACTTTTATGTTTTTCCATTCAAAATGAACAAAGACCACCACGGTAAAAAAAAGGGGGGGAAAGTTGTAAAATTTGCTATTCCTTGAAAGTTAAGTGTGTTTCCTAGGTTTGTTTGGGATACAATTAAACTTAAAGGTAACAACTTTGTAGGATTGATTAATTTTTGGCCATGGGTTGGCAAATAAGGCAAATTTGTAAAATTACTTATCTCATTTATAAGAGAAAGAGAGCAAAACCTTGAAAAATGTTTAAGTCCATAACTAAAATCAAACAAGCAAAGAGGAGGAGGATGTGCTGGAACATCCAAACACAAGAAAAGTGTTGTAATATAGCATTTCAACTAATGAGATGCAAATCAAATAGCTAACCCATAAGAAAACTTCTAACTATGCCATAGAAGCTTAAAAATTAAAAAGAAAAAGCAAGAAAAGATACTCATTGATGCAAAAGGAGGAGAGAGCGGCGGCGGGCTCAGGTGGCGGGGCGCAGGGGCGACCGTGGCTGGGCTGAGTTGTGTTCGCATCGCACAGGCACTGCTACTTGGAAAGGGCATTGTGCGCACAGGGGCTGCTGCAAGGAGGGGCTATCGAGCAGGCGCAGCTGCTAAGAGGGCGGTGGGTGTGGGCGATGAGCGCTAGCGCGGAAGGCGGGCTTAGGCAACGGTGGCAGGCTCGGGCTCGGGTGGCAGGCTCAAGCAGCGAAGACTGGTTGTGCACAGGAAAGGAGAGGGGCGGCTGGCTTTGAGAGAGTTTAGAGGAGAGGGGAGAGAGAGCGAAGAGAAGAAATGAATGAGAAAAGAGACAAAGCACTATCATATAAATTCATTACCGATGGTTTTTTAAAACTACCGACAGATTTTCCGTTGGTAAGTTTAACAATGGGTATTTTTTTAAAAAATAATTACCAACGCATTTTTAGTCGGTAAATTTAATTTTTAAATTATTTTTTAGTAAAATTACTGACAGATTTTCCGTCAGTAAAATTCATTTTACAAAAAAATATTTTTGTAAATAATTTTTCCATCGATAAAAATAATTTTTTAAAAAACAATTCAAATTAATTACCAAAGAATTTTTCATTGGTAATTTTAGTTTCTGAATTATTTTTTTCGGATTATTACTGATGAATTTTCTATTGGTAAAATTCATTTTACAAAAAAAAAATTTGTAAATAATTACCGACGGATTTTCCTTCAGTAAAAATAATTTTTTTAAAACATAATTTGAATTAATTATCGACAAATTTTTTGTCAGTAATTTAATTTTTAAATTATTTTTTAGCAAAACTACCCATGGATTTTTCATCGGTGAAATTCATTTTGCAAAAAAAAAATTGTAAATAATTACGACAGATTTTCCGCCGGTGACCTACGAGAATATTTCGTGCTATTTGGCGAATATTTTGCCGACGGATTACAGATGAAACTTTTGTTGGTAATGACCAAAACGAAAAAAAATTTCTCTGATTTCTCTTATTCCGTAGGTAAATCTGTCGGTAATACCAACGGAAAAAATCTATCGATAATCCATGATTTTCTTATAGTGGGAGAATTATTAGAGAAAGATAGTAAAATGGATTGTTAGGATTTAATCTTGTTATCCGAAATTGAATCTTAGCCATTCATTCCACTTAAATGGATAAGCTTCTTTATTTTGTAAAGATCAAACTAGTTTTCGGTGTTAAAAATAACACATCGAAATCTTACCAAATAGGTAAAACTCCATACCCAGGTAATTGAATATCGCCTGAAAATTAATTCTATGTATAAAATCTTTATTCCTACCTATTTCTAATCTTAATCCTATAATTTCTCAGTTTTGGCATCTTCGAGTCCCAATTCTAAGGTTTCGGCTGTCCTGGAAGGCCTGCAGGACCCACAAGTTACTATTCATTCTTTTTGTACATATCTATTGGGTCATCATCATCATTACTAAATTTTTGAAATTATGACTAACAAAACTCAAATTAATTTTAACTAATTTGTGGAATGTTACATCATCAAACCATGTAGCCTCGAGGCTACTGCCTCGCGCTGTTCCATTGCTTCCTTGCTGCAGAATCTGCCGCGTCGATCTACTACTGCCTCAAGCCTTGCCTTAGCCTCCATCCTTGTCTTCCCCTTTTTGTTGTAATTTGGTTTAGGGATTTGTTCCCTATTCTTTTTTTTTTCTGGAAATCAAAGTTTTTGTTGAGGTCATTAGTTTGGTTTATTAGGCCTACTATTTGGGCTAAGTTTGTTTTATTGATTGGGTTCTTTTGTAGGCTATGTTTGTTTTTGAGTTCAAGTTCCATTTTAAAGTTTAACATTTTGGAACCAAAAAAAAAAAAGAAATCCTCTATTTTCTTCCCTTTTTTTTACATAAAAAAATGTTTTTTTTTCCATGCATTAGTCAATAGTTGTGACTAAGAAGCCGATGCTTCTTTCATCACTATTGAATTGTAAAGATTTACTTAATAGCCTAGCGCTACGTTAGATCTGTGCAAAAAAAGTGGATTTCATCTCTTTAAAATTCTTTTTTAGTTAAAGGTTTTTTTTAAATAAAATTACTCAACACAAACATATTTTTTAGAAAAACTACGTGACTTTGAGTCCCTCATTGCACCAAAGGGTACGTAGAAGCAGATACTTTCTGTCAAGCCAAAATTAAATTTTCCTAAATTCGTTTCGTTTCTTTTGTAAATATTTATTATTAATTTTTGTAAATGTTTTTTAGACTTTAGTTTTTAGGGGAAAAATAAATTATTAAGGTTATTTTAATTTTGTACAACTAACTTTGGGTAAAATTCATGAAACGGATGTATCAGGGGTACAGTGGAATTAAGTTTCTACCCTTTCCTAATTATAATCAGACTCCCGATCCAATTTTGTCTTAAAAGGCCAATCTTTCAAAATTAAAAGGGTTTTCCAATTTTTACCATAAATAAAAATTGGAGGCGATTCCATTGAAAAACATTGAAAATTTAAATCCTTTTTCTTGTCGCGGCATACCCTCCGGGATGTTATGAGGGTTTGGTGACTCCACTGGGGAACATTGAAAATTTAAATCCTTTTTCTCGTCGCGGCGCACCCTCCGAGACGTTGTGACAACCCCAAGTATCCAAATGAAATAAATTAAAAGGAGACACAGCTCAACTACTAACATTATTAGGAAAATGACTCTACGTGTGTTTCTCAAGTTTACACAATTCACAAGACAAATAGACAGTTTGGACAAGCTGTGCACCATGCATTGCAGGTTGGCAAGGCTTAGATGACCTAACTTAGGTGAAGGGTAAGAAGGTCTATGGTGAGGAAGCAAACACTTGATGGGGGGTAAAGCCAATATAAGTCATGAGACTCACATCCAGTGCCAATCATCTGTCCCGAGCTTTGGTCCTGCAAATAAACAAAGTTTTTAGTTAATGTTTTGGCCGTGTGATATTGAAATGAGGATTTTTTTTTGGGGGGGGGGGTGTTTAAAGGCTGAGTTTTTATGGCTACATTGTGGCTTTGTTGGTGAGCCAAAAATTGAAGAGCTTTCTTTGTTTCTTTTTTCTTTGCTCTCATGAACTCTTTGCCTTTCTTCTTTTTTTTCCCTCTCCTATTTCCTCTTGGCTTGGGTTTTAGAAAAGCGTATGAATGGAATCTCATAGAGGAGCTACATTTCTTTGGTTTGGCTTAGGAAAAAGATGAAGAAAATGGAGAATCCCCCTTCCTTGTGCAACACCTGTGTTTTATTAACACTCCTTGCCCACCTTGAATTGTAAGGGGACAAAGCAGCCTTGTCTCCTACCTACCCTTTGCGTTACTTGTCTTTTGTGTGGTTCTTTGTCTTTTTATCTGCTAAACACATGTGATGCATTGGTTTAAAGAGGAAAAAGAAGACCTATAAGCATGAAGGTGGAGATTAGTTTATGCTAAAAGGTGAGGTAAAACAGCATGTGCACCTATCCTATTTCCTCTCTTATTTTTTCATAATTTTTTGGACAGAAAGTTAAAAGAGACAACACACATGGGTTGAAATAGATTGGACAATTTTTCGTTATGGACAAAAACACAAATGGGATGAGCTACAAAAAAAGGCTTGAAAGAAATTTAATTTTTGGGTGAGACTCATGAAAAGAGTAAAGAAATGAGCTATGGTAATAAAAAGGGCCAGCATTTTTTTAAAATTTTGATTTTTTGTATTTTAATTATTCAAAGTAGAAAAGACAACTCTTTTTTTCTTTTTGGCTCAAAAGAGATGTAAAAAGAATGTAAAAATTTTGGGCTAAAAGTGATAATGAGTATTATTCACAAATTATAAAAATATGCCAATTTTTGGGGGTTTTGTCTTATGAACCGGACAAAATTGAGTGTTTACACCCCTAAAAGAGGTGCAACACCCAGGAGTGGTTTGCCATCCATTTGTTTCAAGGAATTCTACAAGACCTTCCCGAAATGAATATGCATCCTCACCCTCAAGTGGCGTGGAGGTTCATGGTTTTGGGGATATTTATGATGATTTAGATGAAGAAGTAGAAAGTCCAGAAGGGAATGATTTCAAAATCAATAACTCATTTTCAAGCTTTGATGAACTAGAAGGAATGACAACATGGCAACAAGAAGATAGTGCATTAGGGTCATCTGGGAACTAGATTATTATTAGATCATGGTGAATTCTAGAGAACTGAGCAGAAGGTAAATGTAGCAAGTGCTAATGTAGATAGAGGATTCAAATGTACAAATTTGAGTAGGAGAAAAATAGGCTGCTAAAGTTTTGGTGGGCTTTTCCTTTGCATTTTCACCTAATTGGTAACCATCGGAATATTCTCAGTCATAACTTTGCAATTAAAGGAACAGAATTTGTAAACAAATGGTGCAAGATTCCATTATGTTGCTTTGGGTTTTACGTTAAATTTTATTCATCTTCAATTGAAAGACTACTTAGATCGCAATATTGAAAACCGACTTGGATCGGCTAGTTTAACCAAAAAACCAGTGAACTAGTCATGAAATAAGTCTGAGTTACTGTTTGGATCGGTCCCACATCAAAACCGATGCGACTTGGTTGGATTTAGCCGGTTTAAATTGAACCGGACTGAGTTGGGTTCTTTTTTTTTTCTTTTTTTTGCTAAATAATGTCTTTTTTAAAAACCTTAAAAAAATTCTAATTTGACTTATAAAAAAATACAGTAACTTTGTTTGTATTGTCATGACTTGTGAGTATATGATGTACAACTTTGTGAGTTTGTTTGTACAATTATGTTTTGAACTTGTCAATTGTGATTCGTGATTGTGAAATGTGAACAATATTTAGAAATTTATATTATTTATTTATATTTTTATATTTGGATCTCTTAAAGAATGTTAAATTGTTAATTATTTTTCAGTTTATTATATTTTATTTAAATTTTTATATAATTTTCTGTATAAAGTTGGTTTGACCAGTGACCCACTAGTTGAACTAGTGATCTAGTGACTTAATGCCTCGACCAAGTTGATCACCGATCTGAGTCTGAAAACTATATTTATGACTGATGATATACGTGTTTAGGCTTTTGAAAATGCCATTTATACAAGGAAAATAAAAATCCTGATAACTTGAATAAATTAAAGTCATCAATATTAACACATTGCTATTACAATGGAGAAAGAATTCAATCGGTGAGGATCAGAGCACTTTGTTTGAAAGGCTTCTGCTGCTAGTAATTACTTGCCTTGCTGTTACTCATGTCTGTTCCTCAAACATCATCTGAAGACGCTTCACTTGTTTAAGGGCGAGTTCTTATGTGATCTTTATTAAGTTTGGGACCACATGGTGACGGTTAATAGAAAATAAATTTGGGGTGAAATTAATATTTTTGAATTGTGTTGAAAAACAAGCGAAAGCTTTTAATCTAAAGAGATTCAGAGGATTAGAAACACACAGTTTACAACTTAGACCTCAAATCCAAAATTTTAAAACGTCATTGTGTCTTGGGACAACCTCAATTTGTTCTTGATTGGAGAACCACATTGGAGTCCAACATATGAACTTTGAAAATTAAAAGCATTAATGGTGACAACTTGAATCTCTTGTTTCGTGTTGGGAGGCCTCAGATCCACAACTTTCCTGTGACTGGCAAGCGACAAAGCCTGAGCCCACTCACTGATCGTCACCGATTACATCGTGGGCTGGCTCATCGTTATTGTCAAAGCTAGATCCAGTGACTTTGTGTGACCCCATAAGATGCCATCCTCTATCTATTTGTCGGTGATTGCATCGCTGGGAGGGTCGTGGATGAAGTTAAGATTCGAGGTCGGAGTTGGTGAAGCTGGAGTAGTTGATGGCGGAGATTTACTTAAGGAGTCACGGGAAACTTGAAGCTGTGGGTTAGTGTTACCAAAGCTAATGTATGTAACCAAGTATCAGCTGCATCCTTAATCCACACAGCTTCCTGCTGGGCTACCATTGTTGTTTGGTGGATTCCATGTCACAGCCGGTTGGAGAAGAGGTCATCGGTCATCAGTCATGGCAGCGAATAAATAAAAATCTTCACAATTACCCTTACTTCCCCGTGCTTAAACCATGAAATAATTAAAGCTAACTTACAAATGCATGTTTAAGTTTAATGATGGGCAAGAATGCAGTTTCCATTTTTTCTGGTGTCACACTTCTAATTTTACATACTACAAACTCTAGCCAGGATCACACAGTAACCGGCCAAAATTTTGCCACCATGTGGTCCCAAACTTAATAAAGACCACATAATAAGTTGCCCTTGTTTAAGACTTGATTCACCAACTTCCTTTGAATATGAATAACAAGATGAGTTTTGTCAAGGTTTGAGATGAGTTTGAGATCCTATAGTTTTTGAATATGGACCTTTGACAATGTAATCTGATGGTTATAGTTAATTGAAATTAAAACTTTTTCTGACATAAACAATAAACTATAATAATTTATTTTTATATCTTAATATTTAAAAGATTCATGTGAAGTATTTTTCTCATTTTACCCTCTTTCTCTCCCTCCCTCTCCTCCAGCTTGTCCTTTCCCCGTTATCTCTTACTTCCCCTTTGTCTGGCCTCCAATTTCTGCTCTTTACAACTCAAATAAATTTCTCATTTTCTTCTCATTTCAATTCAGCCACCACAGATTGGAATAGTAAATACGCATTAGATGTTGTACCTTCAAAACACCAATTGAAAAGAAAAAAAAAAGTTTGCATTTTTATGAACATAGATATAACATTGCCAAAAACAAGATCCACCTAGATGGAGAATATTCCATATAAGGTACAAAAACACATATTACACTTTGACTAGGAAGAAAAGAGTGTTGGGTTGGAATCAGAAAATGCAGAGGAAACAACAATGGAAGTGAATGTCTTGCAGGAGCACTGTAACTTCGGTGGACCTTCTTGAACCGAAAATTTGAAACAAAATGTTTGCAAGTTGAATCGTTGCAGGTTGAGCCAATAGAGGTTTGGTGGCAGCTTAACACAAGGAGGAGAGTTGGAAGGAGAGAAAAACAGAAGATGAAACTTAAGGACAGAAAGGTAATTTCATCACTTTTTAATTCTCTTCTTCATAACTTTTACAATATGTTAAATTATAAAATGATTCACAATCATGTGGTTCCAAACTCACCCTAGAGCATGCCAGAATGTGTCCCCGTAACAATTGTAATATCAGAACATGCCAAAACTTTTGAGTTCCTCTCTTCCCAACAGCAAAGAAAGGGAAAGCAAATCTGGATTATAGCGTAAAGACACAATGAATCATAGTACTAAGTGAAGTACTAGAAGTTGTTCATGAAGCACCTTTTGGAGTTTCATCTGCAATCGCAAGGCTTTATTGAAACCCCTATTCCTGCAACCAAAATCCAATAAGTGTTTCTGAGTGCTATTTATTGTTTATTCAAATGTTTACAGGCAGGATGAGAAGTTGTGAACATTATCATAACAGTAGTGAAAAAGTGAAAATAAAACCTGTCCGGATCATAAACACTACTCAACAAATGTGGATGCAATAATGAAAATTTCAGGAGAGATCACTCACGTTTCCATTCACAGACTTGGTATACAGGTGATATTTTTCTCTTCTTTGCTTAATCCGCCAATAACATTGTACTAATGAAATGATTTATGGATATTTTGTAATATTTTTTCTAAATCAGCAACGAATGTCATAACATCGGTAACGAAAATGTAATTTTGACTTTTTTTTTGGGGTTATTTTTCTACAAATTACATCCTTTGTCTATTCTTTCGTTGTTGTTCTTAAATTTTTATCTGATTTTCTTCTTTGCTCCATCTGCCAGCAAATTATAACAACTTAAATAGAAGGCGGAGGCTGCCACACTCCCCCACACAGTATAGGTTCGGTAGACATCAAGCTTCCAAGTCATTCCGCTGTACATCGGCACTAAGAAAATTCTTCCTCTAGCAATTTTAACCACAAAATCTTTCACAAATGTACTATCATGTGGGTCCCGGATGAAGTCATCGCCCACCGGATATAATTACTCCATTAATCTTATTTTAACATCAAAAAATATATACAAAACAAAAAAATCAAAAAATTAGCATATAAGAAAGACACTAACTGTATCACTATTGAATGCAACGGTTATTTTCATTATCTTCATCCATTTATTATTTCAAATAATAATAAAATGAGTGTCTCATTTTGATACTCATTTTTTATTTCTTAGCGTTCGAAATAGCAATTTGTAATTTCTACTTCCGTCCTTCACACTAACTTGGCACCTTCCTTGACACGCCTCTATTCAAAATTTTATACTGTTTGGCTTGATTTTCCGCTAGCTTTAATTTTCAATTTTCGCCCAGATTCAGAAAAAACCGAAAAACTGAAAATCGAAAATTTTGCCAGCTTTTTCGCTTTTTCCTTTACAAATCTTAAAACCTAAAACCTGAATCGAAAACTGTAAACGCAAAGAAATGCGCTTAGATTCCTGACTTAGGGTTTTGCATATTATTTTACATTTCTATCCTCTCCTCATCAATCCACGCGCAAACTTGCTAGCCACCACCTAGTTTTGCATACCTAAATTTATTCAGAGTGGTAGCGTGTGTTATCTTCTGTTGGATAAGTCCATTAGCATACACGGTTATAATTTTTAAGGCTGGTTTAGGACAACGGATTGCCCAGTAATTATTGTTTACTTCCTTTATTGGATTCCCTCTGTCGGATATTGTTATCTTCTGCAAAAGACGCTCTGTTGACTTGAACATGCAGCTTTTTTCTTCTTGTTTGGACATGGTTATGTGCGTGGAAATCGCCCTGAAACCAACCTGCTTGAAGGTTTTGATGGATCTGGATCTCTAACTAACCCTCACATCCTGACCTGATCACTTACTTACTTGTAGGCGGCGAAGTCACTGAAGTTGACTTGACTTGACGCTCTATAAGGTCGGCCACTCATTCATTCTGCTCGTCTTAGTTTCTGCATGTCCTTCCTACCAATGCTATCATAAATTTAACCCAAAAATCTAAACTTATATCCCTGCTATTTACTCAAAATTTGAAAGTGATTTGGTTTTTTTTGTTCCCAACAAGCTATGTTCTGCTATCAATGACTTGCTGCTTAACATATCTCCGGTTGAAATATATTTGTCAGGTATATATGCAGATTTTGTGTTTATTTTTACATCCCAGAAATTATCTGTAGAAACTAGTTAGTACAAAATAGATGCGAATGGAATCGGGAGTACTTTACTCATTGAATTAAGGATATATTCTATGAAGTAAAATAAGTATCATCATTTATTTTTGGATGACAACAAAAAAAAAGAAGAAAAAAGTACCGTGTTTGGTTTTACTTCCTTCACAGTTTTGTGATCATAACTCATATTCTAGTGCTCTGTTTCAAACATCTTGTTGTATCATTTGTTCTAGGCATTTGATCATCATGGCTAGCTTTGTAAACACGGCTTCCACCCTCGGAGCAGAGGTAGCAAAGCAGGTTGGAGTAGAAGCAGTAACAAGCACATTTGTGTCTATAAGAAATTTGGCAGAGAACTATCAACGCTTGAAGCAAGAACTGCAAGGGCTACTCGCATTAAGAGATGATAAAGAGAGGCAAGTTCAGAGAAACAGACAGAAAGATGCCTCAAGTGCTTACCGCTTATGGAATGCAAAGGTGTTAGAGATAGCTGCTGAAGTGGATTGTTTGATTACCAAATATGAAAGGGAAAGGGAAACCTCAACTTGGATTTGGAAGCGCTTAAGTCAATCCACAGTGATGGAAAAAAGGCTCACTGAAGTCCAACAACTTGTTGATAAGGGACATTCTCTGGATTTTCTAGTTGATAAACCTCCAGATCGTGTCTTGAGAGTATTTGATGCTCCTCAAATTGCTGGGTATCAGACCCTTCAGAGTGCATTGGTAAATATTATAGATTTGCTAAAAAGTAGCAAAATAAAAACCATTGGAGTTCATGGAATGAAGGGGGTAGGGAAAACAACAGTAATGCAGACCCTAAATAACCATGATGTGATTGCTGAACTCTTTGATATAGTCATTTTTGTCAGACTCTCAACTGATCTTACAGATCATGAGCTTCAATGTAAAATTGCAAAGCGGTTGAAGGTGGATACTGAAGTCATCAATGACTTTGACGAAGTTGCAAAGAGAATACATGAGGAGCTGCAGGTTAAGAAGTATTTGCTGATTTTGGATGAGGTAGAGGATGAGATCAATTTGAGTCAGCTAGGAATACCATGTAATGACAATCACAGTAAGGTGGTAATGACTGCTCAACATCCTCAGGTTTGTACCTTGAATGGGGTGGAAAGATTGATCAAGGTAGGCCTGTTATCTCGGGATGAGGCATGGAAGATGTTCCGCAACATTGTAGGACCTGTGATTGATCTCCCAGACATTCTAGAGATAGCTCGGCTTGTGTGTGACAAGTGCTCTTGTCTTCCCCTTCTGATACGTCAGATAGCACGCTCTTTTAGATTGAAAAAAAGTGCTTCCAGTTGGAGGGCGGGACTGGAAGATCTTGAAGGATGCTGGCCAGATTATGAGAATGAAGGTGTAACTGAGTTGTACTCGTTCTTAACCTTCTGTTATGATGAGCTGAGAGATAAAAACAAACAGAAATGCTTTCTGTATGCTTCATTGTACCCTGCAAATTGGAAGGTTGATACTGATTATTTGGTGGAGTGTTGGGCAGCTCAAGACTTCCTTGGTGATGTTGATGACACAAGGAAATACCAGAAGGCACGCGATCGTGGTCATGCAATACTGGAACATCTCACTGATGTCTCTTTACTGGATAGAGGAAAACAGATGATATATGTCACCATGAATGATTTTATGAAACAACTTGCTTTGCATATATCATCTAAGTACTGTGAATGTAGTTCTTACATCCAGACCAGAGAGAGACTCGATGAAGCCCAGGAATCAATATCTTGGCAAAATGCTAGATGGGTATCTATGATAGACATCAATCTGCAAGATTTACCAACAAACCAAGATTGTAGCATGCTTTTGACGCTATTGCTGCAGAAGAATCCAGAATTGTCCACAATCCCACGATTGTTTTTCAAGAAACATATGAGAAGTCTTCTTGTGTTAGACTTGTATGGCACTGGAATTAGACAGCTACCATCATCGATAGCAAGTTTGACAGGTCTTAAAGGGCTCTATCTTAATGACTGTAAACATCTCGCACATTTGCCTTGTGCTATACGGTCTCTTCAACTTCTTGAGTTCCTTGACATTCGGGGTACCAAGTTGAATTTTGTATCTTCTCATATTGGGTACTTGACTAATTTAAGATGCCTGCGGATTCCATACATCAAAAGTGTTGATCAAAATGATGATCAGATAGTTGATATTGATCCCTATGCAATTTCAAAACTCACAAAATTAGAAGAATTGATAATTGAAGTGGTTTCCTACCAGGATTGGTGCAGTGATGCTGAAAATGTGATGGCGATGTTGGCTTCTTTGGAACATTTAACCAACCTCCAATGCAGCTTTCCGTCTTTGAACATTCTTGAAAAACTTCTAACTAGGAGATCCGGAAGGCAGTTTACATCATTCCAATTCTTTGTTGGATGTCAAAACTCAAAACGGCCTCAAATTCTGGAGTCTTTTGAGTACAGGATTTCCAAATACATAAGGTATGACAACAGTAAGCATGAGGATACCTTTTCAATAAGTGAGGTACTTCCTCAAACCCATGCATTTGAACTGATCAACTTCAAGGACTTCACAGAACTATCACACATTGGAAAAGAAAACATGATGCATACCCGTGGTCTTTCACTTGAGGAATGCAATGATGTTCATACCCTTATAACAGGCCATGAGAATGGTGTAAGAGATGGAAGCACCCTGCCAAGTCTAGAGCAGTTGCACCTAAGAAATTTGCTCAAACTGAATTGTGTTTTTCAAGGTCCCTTGCACCATGGATCCCTTTCCAAATTAAAGGTTTTAACACTGAACAATTGCCTATCTTTAAAAATAATTTTTGGCAATGGGGCTATTCAATATCTCTCAGAACTTCAGAAACTGGAAGTTCACAGCTGTCCAGAATTTGAAGAACTTATTCAAGTTACTGAAATTATTGAGAATGTTCTTCCGAAATTGGAGGTGCTACTGCTTGCTAACTTGCCAAGATTCATGTTTGTATGCACAAATGAGACATTGACATGGTCCTCTCTAGAGCAAGTAAATATACACAACTGTCCTGCATTGAAATCTTTACCTTTTTGCAAGGACAAGGCAACCAACCTAAGATCCATCAGGGGCGAACAAGGATGGTGGAATGAGTTGCAGTGGACAAAGAAAGATCACTTTCAAGACATATTTATACCCTCGAGTGAGTATATCTTCTAGTCATATTTCTTCATGGGTTTGCCTTAATGTTTAAAATAAAAAGAAGCTAGCGAGTTGTGCTTCTCTGTGTTGTATTTTCCTCGTGTGTTCCACTTTAAGAACAATGTAACATTTTATTCATGGATGATGAAAAGTCCGATATAGATGAAATCACATGTTCAACCCTGCAAGGTCTGCCTCTATGTAACGTAACGGGAGGGGCAGTTTTGTAATTTTTCCAAACTTTTTAAAACAAAATAAAATATGATAAAAGAGGGGAAAGGTGGCTTGGACCACCATAAAACCCCCCTCCCAACACACATCTCACATTCTCTCTCACTCTCTTCCTCATCTCCATTTTCCTTCCTCCTCTTCTCCCATAATCATTCAATAACATCCATTCTTGTCTCATTTGCCATCAAATCTAGCTTCCAAAATTTGAGATAAGTTCCCAATGTCATTCTCATTTCTTGTTTCTTCGGGTACTCTAAGGTTTATCTTAAGAAATAGTGAGCTCTTAAAAATAGTGAATGGGTATATGTTGGTATTTTAAGTACAAATCTTATAAGTTAGAAACTCTAATATTAATAGGTTGTAGTGGGTAAAGTCAAGACTTGATTTTTCTCTAACTCTTAGAAACCCTAGGTTCCATAAATTAGGGGTTTTGTTCAATAGATTCTCTAATTGATAGATTGTTTTGAAATAAATTATTTAAACTTATCAAAATACTTATGTTTGCTAGATTCTGTTGACGCGGAGCAAGCTACTCTCTTCGAAGCTGTCAGGGAGCGGCCCAGTTGATCCCTTTGTACTGTGAGTGACCATTTATATAGTGACGGTGTTTTAAATTACTTTTTATGGGAGAAATTGAGTTATTACTATTATTGTTAATAAAGTTTAATTATGAGCAACTTGGATTATTTGGTTAGTTAGTTCGATTAGTTGATTTTCTTAAATATTATGGTTATTAAGTATGACTTGATGGTTTGGTTGAAATTATTGCTAGCTCTCTGTGTTGATCTTACAATGCCATGATTTTGCTCTGTTATTGTTCAATTTGGATTGGAAAAGATTGTGATAGTTGATACTTCTAAGACTAGATTAACATGAGGATTGAATTTTGGATTTATAAATTGTTTTTAATAGGAGTTTGTTTAAGAAAACCATGATGGATTTTAAGTTAGAACTATTGCTCGCCATAGCAAAGAGATATAATGGCTAAACCACTTACCGTGACGAAGAGATATAATGACATTATTGCTCGTCATAGTGAAGAGATATAATGGCAATGCCGCTCGACAAAGCGAAAAGATATAATAGCATTACTGTTTGTCATAGTGAATAGATGTAACAGTCTATGTGCACATAGTTTCTTTCAGTGAAATAAAAATTGTGATAGAACCTTATTTAAGATATCATAAACCTTGTGATTGACCAGTTAAGATTACTCCCCAAATAAAATTAGTGTTTCTTATGTAACCCTCATGCATATTTATTTGATGATAAAGTTGATTTTATGTGAGAATGATGAATTCAAGAAAATATTGAGAAAGTGTATTTATTAACTATTTGTGAAATAATAATTAGGAATGAAATTTCAAAGAGTATTTATTTTAAAACTATTGAAGAAGTATGGAAATTGGGAATTATTATTTTTATTGATAGCTTTTAGAAATTTGCATGATTTACGAGCTGTCTCGTTTCATTTTAAATGTTGTGCATTGATTGGTTTCTCCTTTTTGTCCACTTGTTATAGTTTTTAGTGGGTCTATTTGACTCACTCTCTTTTTTTTCTCCAGATTTTCAGGTTGCTGAATAGCAGGTTTGGGGGATTGCTGTTTTCCCAGGATATTCTTGTTTATAGGCCTCTGTTGTTAGTTGAGGCTTTTTGGTTGACTCTAGTATTTTACAACTATAGGACATGGATTGAGTATTTTGACTTGTGCATGATCAAGAGTTTAAGAATGATCTTTTATATAACTTGTGGTTATTATGTCTATAATTGAAACTCTAGAAATTGTACTGGCTGTTGAATTTGAATTATGATATTACTTTATTTAACCTGTTAATTTGATATGGGAGTTGTTCAGATTTTTGGGGAGATTTTGTCGGATTTTTGATAGCCAAAGTCAAAAAGTTAGTATTTTGTGTCAGTGGGATCCTATTCTTAGGTTTGCTTGGCTAAGTGAGTTCATCTTAAATTCGGGTTGTGACGCTGTAGTTATATACTTTCGTGCAGCTCCATGATTATCAAAGGGTTGTTTCTGTCTCTAAAGATATTTATCTCAAAATTATAGTGAAAACCGTGTATTTGAACTAACCATTCATTCAATCTTGAAATTCCTTCCTTTTAATTATACTTTCTTACGGTGTGAATTTGGTAGTGGGTAAAAATTGAGAAAGAACTTTGTAAATTGAGCAATGCTTTTTTGACATTTATAAAGAGAATGTCTCATTTGATATATATTTTATTACTAATGAATGAGTTTGATGAATTAAGTGAGTGAATACCAGAAAGTCATTACAGAGTGATAAAGTAAATATTACATATGACGATTATTTCTTGGACGTCAAAATTTCATTTTACTTGTAAGATTATGATTGTGGATCCATGAAAACATTGTTTTTCTTATTCACCCTTGGTGTTATAGTAAAAGTAAATCAGTTTTTTTTTAGTGGGCTTTTTATTAACTAATTCTCTTATGCGTGTTGGGCTCGCGTAGCTTCTTGCTAGATTTTTACATCTAGTTTTACATTTTCCACATTCTTTGCTGTAAAGACACCGGCTAGAAGCTAGCTTGACACGCCTCAATCGTCTGTACCCCGCGTTCTTTTTTTTTTTTTCCCCCGTTTCGATCAGCGTCTCTTTGAAGTTTGAATAACACTTCAAGTTCACAACCTGCGTTCTAGCACAAGGCCTTTTATGGTAACAAATGAATTGATGAATTATTGCTCAATTTCCCATCTTAATTCCGTGCTAACGATCCACCGGTCAATCTTATGAAGCTGAAACAAAGTTCTATGTTTGGACGCCTTTCCTTGTATGTTAGTAATGAGGTTTTTTCTACATTCAGATAACAAATGGTTTTGAAAAGCGTATAAATTTCTTACAAAAAGGATATAAGTTTTTGCGAAGTATTTAAGTCTCTGAACAAACAAAGTTACTTAGACGAAAAGTTGCAAACTGAACAACAAATTCAAAAAAGTAAAAACTGAGTGTTTTACATGACGATGGAAAAGATCTTGTTTCCACAAGAGAAAAAGTTTCTTCACCCTCTTTTTCGGTTTTTGAAAACAGCGTGGTTGTTCCCTTCCAAATTCCATAATATATGGTACTATACCAGCCATCCATATGATTGTGCGCCAATTAAAAGCTTTCAAATTACTCACCGTCAAAAGTTAGAATATTTTATTTTGTACATAACACAAAAACAAAGGAATACTTTGTGCACTTAATTTCTATGCATAAATAGTATCGAATTTTTCTATACTATCATTTAATCATATATTATTATATCAGAAAAAATGATTAAGTCTTATATTTATTGCTTAAAATGTCATGTAAATTAGATGATTTGATTGGATGACAGTATAAAAAAATTTTATATTATCAGTGTAGAAATTAAACTCTCGTATTTATGTAACTTCATATAAGTTGACAAGTGAAAAAGACAAAATATGTTAAAAGAGAAGAATAATTGACATTATCGGATGTCTTTCGATTTTATCTTCCTTTAAAAATGATTTAGATTTATGTTAGGGTTTAAGAATAGAGTAATTCTAATCAATCGTGAAATGCGAATTTTATATTATGATCCAATTTTATACTTGTAAGATTTTCAAGGTAATGGATGACTGAGTCAAAAAATTTTGCCACTATGGCAATCTATGTTGTTGGATGTCAGTGTGTTGGAACAAAAAGAGTGTGAATTTTCAAGGATACACGATGGTCAAGCATAAACTAGCCTATTAAGAAAGGAATAAGGGCAAAACAAGTAGTCAATGACTAAGTGGTTGCCTAGTTAACGAGTGGTGATTGACAACACTCGTGGAAACTATAACTAATAAAAATTTGCTTGAAATAACCATAACACTGATATACTTGACACGGCTTCAATTGGTTTGTGGCTAAGATTTGAGTGTCAAAATGATTATTAATGCATAGCAACAAAAAGCTCGAGATGAGAGCTTCATGATGGCAATCTAGATTTTTCGGATTGAGGATGTTTTGGACCTAAAAAAAGGTCATTTTGATATTGTTTTGGTCATTTTTTCTTTTTTTTTTAACTATATTAAAGTTAGCCAAGCACTTCATTAGATATTTCTTAAGGATTTGAGGGGATTTAGCCACCAAAATAATGTGTCTTTGAAGCTTGACAGCTAATGTCAACTGAATATTTGTCACTTGAAAATAGACAATTGAGTAAAAATGTTAGCCATTAGTTGAGGGAAGAGATTCCTTGCTAGCCTTTGGTCCTCATGACTATTGGCTCCCCATGAACTAGTTTTGGACATTAATTGAAGGTGATGCTTACTTTAGAAATTGAATAGAGGAGTTTTGACCAAGTCTATAGCCATTTAATAGAAAATAGAGATAGCCGAGAAAAGCAATTTTTGATTCAAATAAGTGGAGAAACTGAGTAACAGTTCTAGGAGGTTACAACAAAGAATGAGAACTGCTCCCTATAAAAAACAACATGTGATGAAAAATTAACCAATGGCCTTATTAGCTAGGGCAATTACTAGAATTAGCCAAGGATTTTTAATGCTAAATGTTAGGTCCATGTGTCGGAATGCTGTTAGTGTTGATAGTGTTGAATATCTGCTTCGTTGTATCTATAAATATGTTGTACTTAAGTTGTAAACTATCACGACCTAGTTTGGATACCATGATAGGCATGTAAAAGACCAGGTCCCCATGAATGCCTCCCGTGTAACGTGACTTGCTAAAGATGCATGATAACCACAATCCTTGTTTCAAAACTTAGTTAAATTTCAAATTATTATTTAATCTGGTTATTTATCAAGCTTTCCAAATGAAACCATAAAGAAAGAATCTGTAAGTCTAAGTTTCTCCAATATTCAAAGCCATAAGATCAACTTGGTTAAATTTAGTTTGTGCTTTAGCAAATCATAAATACATAAATTGTTCCATTTCATAGACATAATCATAATCCAACAATCAATTCAATACTTGAAAAGCAAATAAATCTAAGAGTATTCATAAATTCTGAAAAAGCAAATACATCTAAGAGTATTCATAAATTCTGAAATTAAGTACATAAGTTGAAAATAAAAAGCATAGTTCAGATTGTGTCTACACAATTATCGGAGAACTCTAATCTAACAAGTCCTAAACTAAGCTTTACTGTGAAGCCAAGCTCACCACTAGAACAACTGCAAGGCTACTGGATTGGAGTCTGAACAGTATCTAGAGCCGTAACTATATGTGAAAGGGAAGGAAGGGAGAGGGGGTGATTCATCGGACTCAATGAGTGGATTTTCACCACCATCCACATGACACAACCAAACAAAAAATATACATGATATTAAATGCAACAAGCACAAGCATTTCTTTATTTACATATATTATAGGATAAAAACACCTGTAATTCTCTTAATGCAATAATTAATAGAGAAATGAAAATCTCTAATATTGAAACATGACAAGTAAATATATAATTGTTAGCTCCAGAACCCTTTAGAAAGCTTTAAGGTAATATATTTTGAATGAAATAAAACTAATTTAAGAAAAATATTTTGAAGAATGATTAATGTCTATCTTGAGTTTCTTGAAGTAGCAATCAGGTTTTCTGTTAGTATAACATGGCTCCATTAAGCGAGAATAATTTCACTTTGTATGTGCGAACATAATTTATCTTGTGTTAAGAGATGGGAACTACATAGAAGTGATAATTATATCATAAATCGAGCGTATACATGCCTAACAGATTGAAGAAAAACAACTAGTACAAGAAACCAAGACTCGGAACTTCAGAAAGTATGCTTGGAATGAAGATATCAATCAAACTCTGAAGCCAGTGTGTTCAATAATCTTCAATCATCATGTTCCCAATCTTTTTGTCATCAACAAGCTCTGATTAAAGACTAGAAGACCGAAGATTCATCAAGAAACTAATACGGCACATCAAAAAGTTTACTTAACAATGAAATAGTGTGCTCTACAAGAAAATGAGGGAAATTTGAAATTTAAATTTATAGTCAAAACTAGTGATAGACTGGTATGTCATCTTTTTTGTCAACTTGGTCAACAATCCCAGCTTCTAGAAGGAAGAGCTCAGAAAACATGTTCAGAAAGTAAAATTAGTTTCTAAAGGGACATCAAAAATCTTAACTTTACAATGGCTTCTACAACAGCTCTGATAAACATACATACTACTCTTCTAGACTATGTTTCCATGACACAAATAGATGATCAACACGTGCCACTTAGAGGACTGATCAAGGGTAATGATCATAAGTAAAGACCCTCTATAAATAGAGATGTTATGCTTTCAAATAGACATGACAAAACGCTACACAAAAGTGCTGAAACTCTATGAAAATTTCTCCTCATCTTCTTGTAAAACTCATTACATCTTGTAATCAATTTCCTTATTTGTAAAAATCTTCTTTCTATATTCCTTCATTGTTTATACGTTCCTCCAAGGAGGAATAGCTAGAAAGAAGTCGTTCAAGTTATTCCATGTTATTTTTTGTATATTTTAAGGAAAATTAAGTATAGGTTAGTTTGAGTTGCAAACCCAAACACAAACCTTTGTATCCTTGATCCAGTAGTGGTCAGTGTGAGTTTAGTTTGGAAAGGCTAGTCAAAGACTACTTGCAACGTCATAGTAAAGGTGTTTCACTTGTCACAGTTTAGCTTGGAGAGGCTGGTTAAAAACTACTCGAATTAGTTTGGAGAGACTGGTCAAAGACTACTCAGTTCAGTTTGAAGAGACTGGTGAATAACTACTTAGTTTGTGACAGTAAGGGTTGTCTACTAGTCATAAGTTAGAGCTTGGAAAGGCTATTGTAAAGACTATCTGGTTTCTTTCTCATGTTGAGAAAGGTTTTAGTGAAACTCAATAGTGGTTGAGAACTAGATGTAGGCAAGTTGGCAGAACCAGTATAAAAATATCTGTGCAGTATCTTCTTCCCTCTTATCTCTTTTACTTCCACTTTTCTATGATTATTTGTTTATTTTTGCTTAAAGCTTATCTTTCTAGCTGTTTCATTACTGTCTTATACCTTAGAAAGTTACTTTCTGAAACCTCTAATTTTGTTTCCACTGCACTTCAAGCTTAAAGCTTGATGGTATTCTGTTTAAGTTTTCAGAAGCTAAAAAGACAAGGAGAAGCAAAGCATGATTCAACCCCCCTTCTCGTGTACTTTTCTACTTACAATAATTGCTTTGGTTTGTGGCTCTGAAAAGTGCACCTGATTAACCAATTCCCATAAGGTGGACACCTAACAAAGTTGCATCTCTGTAAACTCTTAAAGAGGTGAGATTGTCCTCTAACAGACAACTTGGCGCCAAAGCTAACAATCCTGACAGTCATTAGCTCACTATTTGTTTCTCTATAATTATTGTAAAAAAAGACTAGTTTGCAAATGAACTGAATATATCTAAAAGTCTGAAATTCATATAATTCTAATAATCTGACTGTCAAACATATTTGGAGTTCTAAATTATGCATAGGAAATCATAATCTTGTAACCATACTTATTTTAATAACTAATAAAATATATCTGGCAACTGCAATAAATCATGCTCAACTAACATTTTCAAATAAAATGTTTCTGTTGGAGAGTAAAATAATTTTTCATGGCATACAAAAGTATCAATATTTGTCTCATGGTTTTTTGAACATATTTTCATGCTATAATCAAAACCATAATTTTTCTAAGCTAGACATAATTTGTAAAATCATGGGTACGGCACATGTTTACTTCTTTGGAGTAGTTTAGGGATCTATTTTCCAAGTGATAGAGTCCTGTACTTAGTGCAAGCCGTCTCACATTTTGGGAATCAGTAGTGTTACCAACCAGTATCTCTATATCCAACCAATATTTGGGATCATTCACACGTTCATCTACATCCATTTGCTTAGCCAAGTTTTTGTGAAAAACATTGTATAAAACCTTTTTAAATTAAATTCTTAAGAATATATATTGGCCGATTCAACTTGAATAAGTTTGAGTTTGCTAAAATGTATATAACCTAGAGTTTATCAATTAATTTTAAATCAAACTTTCATAAATTTAATCTTGGTTAATTAATTTGAAGTTATCTATTACTAGTTAAGGTTTGATGTCCAACTTTTTTGTGCACTTCAACCCTTACAAATAACTTATTCAACCATTTTTATTGGAGATAACAAATGTTACTTAAGTAGTAACTACCCCATTGCGGTTATCTATCAAAAGTAGTTTAATTTACATAGGTTGTACAATTTTTTATCTTAATTTTTCTTTATCTTCTTTGATGTTTCTGTCTCCTTTATCTTCCATTATATTTCATTACGTGTTGGTATAAGAGGCCAAAGACTACATCTACATCTTGCAATGCTTCCATTCTATTGTTATGTACTTAGTCGCTCTCCTTTCTTTTCTTTTAGTCCTTATAAACTTTCAAACAGCCAGAGCCTGCACCTCAAAAGTGCACCACCCTTGGGCCTTGATCTACAACTTCCTTTCTCCAATTTCATGTGTTTTTTGGTTGATGACAACCGGTTTCTAATTTTTATATATTTTAAGGTTTCCCTTGGTGCTTTTTTAACTGCATAGTAATTAATTTGTGCAATGCAATACTTTGATTCTCATTACAGATTAACTTATGAATTATGATAAAAATCACATGCATGGTTGCATAGTATTGAAATATGATAGTGTAAGCTCCTAAACCCATATAGAGCATTCCAGAAGCTTGATTTTGAATGCTAACCAATCGATCTTTGTAAAATTCATTTGAAATCTATCAAGTGTTTATTGTTAGCACGGATAAGAAATATTGCAATGATACATACTCTATTTTCAAAAACTTAATGAGATTGATCATACTACTCAAAATTCATGTTCTTAATAAAAAAAATGTCATTGCTATTCAAGGGATTTGGATGAGTTTGATATATATCAATCCTCAAAAATTTCTCTGAAGTTATGAGAAAGTTGCAATATTCATTAGAAATATACCAGAAGTATGTTTCATGCTAAAGAAAGATATCCAACCTTCAAAAAGAAGTTTCTTGCACCTAAAGATGCTCAAAAAGAATTTAATGAAGCCTCAAGAAGGTTTCTAAGCTATTAAGAAAGTTGTACCTTTAGTTTCAATCAGAAAGAAGAAATAAAGCCACAAGTGCTATGTTACCAAACAAAAAAGGACAATGGTACAGCTATAGCCATTTTCGTACTATCATAGTTGCAAAAAGGAATGTTTCTTTGCACATAACTTCTGGAAAATATATTCAAAAAATGGTTTGAATTACGAACAAGTTTATAATGATCCTACATCCTTGGAACAATGTTCAAATTAGAAGATGTCTATAAGAAGATCATGATTTGAAGGTGAAAATGTTGCTGACACTAGTTAAGAAATGAGACTATCTTGAGAAATCATATATTTCCAAACCTTCAAAAACATTATTTCTATTACTGTTTTGTTGAAAATCTTCTTACAAAAATCTTAGCTTAGCTAATATGCTTCCTATGAGTTTTATTGTAATAAGTCATTCAAGTGATTTTCTATTTGCATTGTATATCAAGAGAGCTTGATTGTTACATTGAGTCTTTGTTATTTAAATGAAATACTTCAGGTTTACGTGTTCCTAGGTAAGTCTAATACGACATTGGGGTCTCCTGAGACCCACTCGTGTTGCTTGAAAGGCCCTACTTACACAATAGCCTAAAAATTCAGAAACATAATAGCCTAAAAATTCAAAAACAGACTCTCTAGAGAGTGCTACAGCACTAAGATGAGCACTGAAATGGTCAACAGAGAGTAAGGCGGTATGGACAGGGAGAGCACGCTCTCTATCAGCACTGCAGTGCTTATTTGAGCATTGCAGCGGTCATAGGTTATATAAAAATCCCTATTTCAAGTCCCAAACCAGAAAATATGAAACCCTCACCCCCAAAACATGAAACTATCACCTCTTTACACTTTTTCCAACCCTATATTCTCAATTTAACTCCAATCTTTTATCTCCAAGGCTCAAAGGTAAGGGATTTTGCTAATTTTGCTTCCTTTTTCCTCTAATCTTTCATGATTCTTGGGGCTGGCATTGATGTTCTTCCATGTTTACTAAGTTATAGTACTTCTCCATTATGTTAGGGTTAGATCTGAGTTATCTAGAGATTTTTAGAAGTTAATCTAGAGTATTATAGTTGTTATGACAGATATTGGTGTCATTTCTACTTCCCAAAGTCCTATTGGTGTTGGTCCTACGTATTCCACTCCTCTAGGTGAGTAGGTTCAAACCTATCATCTCCATGTTGGTCACTAGAGCTATTTTCATTAAAATGTTGCATAATGAATAATTTTAGAGATTATTTTGAAGAGATTTGAGATTACTATTGGTTTATCACATTATGAACTTATGATTTTAAGAGCATGAAACATATTTTGATAAAACTCATAGGACCATTGTTATTAAACTGATTTTTATGTAGAGTTGATTATAAATGTGATTTTTAGAGACTTTTATGGGTGTTAGAATGAATTATGAAAGTGATTTATGCATATGATATAGCTTTTAAACTCATAATAGAACCCCAATACAGAGTTTAGAGAAAAAACTATATTTATGACTTAAACTAAACAATAGCTATAGAGAAACAGACAATAGGTTAATGGTTGGAAAATGATCATTAATCTTAGTACCAAGTTATTCCTAAGGGACAATCTCAGCCTGAAGTAAATGAGATGGAACTTAGTTAGGTGTATAATTTGGGTTCTGAGGAGCCTCAGAGTTCAAAGATTATTGTTATGTCCTATTCATTAGGCATAACCAGAGATTTTGTTATGTCACATACTTTGTGCATAACCAGAGATTCCTGTTTCTCTATTAGAGCACTGTTATTTTGATTGTGGAAAATAATGATTTTGATTATATATATGTAAGTATGAACTATTTTAGAGCTTTATTATTATCATTATTATGATTTTTATGCATCTTTCCTTGGGGTCCCATGAAGGGGGTTACAGGTGAGGATTCACTCACTGAGTTTTAAATAAAACTCACCCCCACCTCTCTTTCCTTTTCTCTCTTTACAGATATAATAGCTGCTATGGGACTTTCTCGGCCACCTTTTTCCCAGTAGTAGTAGAGTTCTAGCTAGTGAGCTTCACTCGGGTGAAGCATCTTTGTTATAGATTAGAGTGTCCAGTGTCATTGCAGGCACGAGTCCCAGACCATAGAGCATGTTTTGCATTTTGCACATGATGATAGCATGTTCTTGATTCATATTCAGTGATTTAGCATTAATAGTTATTTTGTGTTAGAGTAATTCTATAAATATATACGTTTTGTCTCATGATTTATAGACTTTAGAGTTTGAGATATGAAATATCAATTATGGTTATATTGACTTTAAAAAATAGGTGATTTGTATGTAGAAAATGAATTTATGATTTAAATGATTTTTATGTTTTGAATGTGCATATAGAGAGGCTTAGTGATCACGAGGCTTACGTGTGGATGAGATTCCGCACTTGTCAGTCACATTCCCAAGTCAGGTCGTGACATATTTAAACAGAAACCTTTAAACCAAATCATTGCATTCCTGACTAGTAATGGTCATTGTGAGATAGTTGGAGAGGCTAGGATAGATGAAGTAATGAAATAAGACTCTCTTTAAAGTAATGATTTCATCTTCAAATTTTAAGTAATGAATGTAAAATTTGTTTGAATTGCAAATTTCTTAACCTTCTTATTTTATTTTTTGATAAATTTAAGCATTGTTGGTTGATTGCTCTTAACTGAAATGCCATATATATGTTGGCCAAATATAAAACTATAGAGTTGTATGGACAAAACTAGAAGGGGTTTCTCTTTATTCTTAACTAGTGATTTAACCCGTACAATGCACGGGGTGATAAAAAAGAAATATATCGATGGATAAATTAGTTCCTACAAATTTGAAAGTCCTTTATTAATCCTTCAAATTGGTTTCGATGTACAGCACCATACAATTAAAAAAACACTGTACAAACCTATATGGAGATCCAATTTGTCTCTATTTTTGAATTGTGAAGGATTAATAGGGGATTTTCAAATCCTAAGGTACTTATTTGTCCTCTAATATATTTCTGAGGGATCAAAGTAGGTATTTAGTCTTAATAAATAAAATTTAAAAAATAAAACATAAATTCATACCTAAAATTTAAATCTTTTGAAACATTTTTAGGTAAACAATATTTAAGGTTATGTTGCAAGGTTTCCCATTTCCATCTAAATAATATTTACAAACCATTCTTGATTTAACTTTTGAGATAGCCACATAAAATTGTCCATTACAAAGATAGGTTTGTGTAAAAATAATCCAACAAATGACAAAAATTAATCTTGAATTTGATTAACGGTCATAGCAAAAGAAAGTGATTGTGAATATAATTGTCTTCTTCAAGGGTAGAAGATAAAATTATTGAATAAATAGGGGCAACATCCCATGTGCCCTCGCCCCCAAATTTTAATTTTTGAATCCTTATATAGATATATATAGTTGGCCTCTCTGTTAATTTTTTTATTTATACTTTAACAAAAAAAATGAAGAAAGAATAGGGATATATCCTCCTAATACATTTCTTTACAAATCCTACCGATATATTAAATCAAGTAAGTTTTGATTATTTATTATATTGTTTTATTTTTTAATTGTTCATTTTAAATTAAATAAATCAGAAAATCTTTCAAGATTAGTTCCTATAAATTTTTTACTTAATTAGATCTTAAATATTGTAATAGACAATATGTTGTGCATATGCTTTCTTGACTTTTGAATGTAAAATATGTATCTTCTCTAAGAATAAGCCTTCAATTTGGACTTCACAAAAATAGCATGAGACAAATTGGTTCCCAAAGACAAAAAATTGTAATCCCTCATAGTTAGAAATATATGATAAGATATCCTTACTTTAATATTTTTGAATGATTTAGAGGACAAATTGAGCCTTAATAATTTATAAAATAGTTTAATTGATTGCTAGTAAAAATACAAATAGGACAAATAAGTCTATCAAAATACTATAAATGGATTAACTTGCTTGCATTTTTAATTGTGAGAAACCACTAAATATATAATTCTTTTATTTAAAAATGAATTTGGTTAGGACTACTTTTGTTGGGAACAACTTGAAATTTATTTATTTCTTTTCTATATTGTCACTTTCTTTTGACTTTTTAAGTTAGGTAAAACCTAAAAACGTATATATTTTTATTCTCTAGATGTATATTACTTTTCAATAGTGGCCCCACTTTAATTTTAAAAAGCACCTAACTATGCTCCTGTGAATAATGAAATATTAAAGTGAATACGTTTTTTATATTTTTTGTCATTTTTTTTGTGAATGTATCCTGAACCATTTATCTACTTTAGTAAATTAAAATTTCTAATTTATTACAATATATGTTATAATTAATAAAAAAAAATCATAAATGACCTTGATTTACCTCATTTCAATTATTCAGCTTTCATTTTATGTTCTTTTAGTTAGAAAATTATAATATCAATTTTAAACTATATATTATAATTAATAAAAGATCATGAGTAACCTCAATTTATGTCATCTTGATAACAACTCTCTTCATGTATCATTTGTAATTAAATATTAAATTTTTTTAATTAATTGAAGGTTAAAAATATAAAATGTATAGAATTGCACTATATTAACAAATAATTAATTATTTATATATTAACAATAGTATAGTAAATCTTACCATCATTTTTGGGATTCTGCTTATTTGGGTGGCCTAAATTGTTGCAAGATCTTTGGAAAGAAACTATGATGTTGTTAGTGATATTATTTAAAAATCAAACAAATTTAAAAATGATGTCATATAAAGAGAATAAAGAGAAAGTCTTCTTTCTGAATGCTAGTGATATTAAAAAAAAAATGTTAACATTTGTATATTAACCCTTCAAAGCAATATCACAATAAGTATGATCAACATAGTCAAAGCACATAGCCAATGAACATGGCAAATCCCCTTTGAAACAATGTCGAAAGAATAGTAAAAAGAATTAGTCATAGGTTTCCTATTATAAGTCAAGCTACAGTATTAAAAATAGTATATCATATCTTAGAATAATATAATCATGCCATTTTTCTCTAGCTTGGTTCATGTATGTAATATGTATTACGCTTATGCATTTGATCATGCATGCATTATATAGTACGATGATATTGTCTTCTTTTTATTTATTTTGTTCCTTTTTTGACCAAAATTAAAGATGCACAAACACACAACTGAGTAACTATAGGAACAACCTTGGTATTTAGTTTTAAATTGTTTTTCCTAATGATTTACGAATGCAAATGACATTATTTGATTGGAAACAAAATAGAACAAATAATATGTTGTTGAACTCATTAAGCAATTAGGCACAATCACAATAATAAACAAATAATAATATCTAAAAATTAGTTAGACATTTTTAACGTCAATTGTAATGTGTTGTTAACACTGTGATGAGCAATAATGATAATAATAATGCAAAATTAGAATATAAATACAAAATTTATAAATAAACTGTAATCAATATTCCAAAAAATGCATTATTTAAATCAATATCATGACCCAAAATAAATTTTGTCTTGCCTCATGTCAATATTTGATGTGAACCATGAAAATCTCAATTCACGTTAAAAGTATTTTAACCAAAATAAACTTAAGAAGATATCTAAAGAGCTTTTCATTGATGTAAGATGCACAATGGACCTGCATTGATGATTATACAACCATTAACACCATACCTTACAGATAAAGAAATCTAGTAAAAGAGAATTGTTTACTATAGCTAATAAGAATAATAAGAGGAATAATAAAGATGTAAAATTTGATTATCATGCTATTGGAATATTAGGGGGCTCTCATTTAGTGATTCAGAGACAATATCTAAAATGGAGGAAAAAAGATGAGAAAAACATTGATCAGTTATAAATTTATGCATGGCATTCATAAGGAAAAATGTGGTATCTCACCTTACCCGTTAAAAGCAATCAAATTGAAACTTAAAAGATAACCCTTGTAGTAAAAATAAAGTAAGAGAAAGGCATGGAAAATTAAAGAAGTGTCAGAGGGTAGAAATGAAACTTGCAAAGTAAGCTAAAACATTTAAATCACAAGAAAGGGTGCCTCATCATAGTCTACCTTTCCATGATCATGGTGCTAATAAGCTCTATCATAGCCTTCCTAGCAATGGAATTAAATTGTAGAGACAATGAGATAGAGATATTAATAGAGAGATTGAGAGAATAATAATAGATTGTAGACCATAAATTGCTCTGAGAGCTATACCTAGAAAACTTTCCTCCAAAAGGAGTCTTGACTATTAGTATTATTATAGATAGATTATAGATTAGTTTTATAGATAAGAATCATGCAATTCAACATAAAATTAATTAATAAGATGAGTATAAAATGTAGTATGTGTATTTAAATGTATGTGTGTGTGTATTTATAACTTTATTGATCCCGAACCGTAAATTGTAATATCTAATGGAATACTCAACAAAAAAAGGACAAAAAAAAATTGATAATAAAAGAAACAAATTTTCCATACTTGATTTTACATTGGAAATTCAAACTTTGCATGGCATTGCATTCTCATTCCAATTGATACATCAAAATTCGAGCCTAGAAGGATTAAGCTAAAAAAAATAAAAATAAAAGGTCCAACACAATTACAATGGAAGAAAGCAAAACAGGTAAACAATCAACCATTAACATAAGGAAAAAAAATAATAATCGACTCATCCTTTCATATAAAAGAGGAGGCACTAAAACTTGGCAATGAAAAGATCAGGTTGAAAACTTTCAGCATACAAAATCCAATGTCAAATTAAAACCAAAAAGTAAAGCCTTAGTAGAACTCAAAAATTCTAAAGCACGATAATAGATTACTAATTCTTTGAGGCCTTAAAAGTTCTCATGTCTCCCTTGCATAAGTAATTTCCCTTGCTTACATGAAACAACTCTCAAGAAAAAAGAACAACAAAAATATAAATGAAAATAATTGACTTACATTGGAAAAGAAAAAGAACAAAGGATGTAATTATTGACTATAAAGGCTAGCACAACAACAACATTGCAAAAATAAAAAGATGAATCAATATCTAAATAACAATATAGCAACAAAAAAAAGAAATAACATCAAAACATATAATAATAACATAAAAATAATTAAAAATTGTAGTAAAAAAATCTAATTGAATACAAACCAAACCATAAACATGCTTAAGTCGTCAATTCCTGATCATAGAGATATAGAGTTGACTTTTCATAATGGATATAAAAATACACACATGAAATTGGTTCCTAGTAGATCAGCAAAGCCCTTAGATATGAAGATCCTTGTTCAAATCTTCACCAGAACCTTCCTATAATTTATTACGAAAAGAAGGAGACATAAACTTAATTAATTACCAACAAAAATAAATCATGAAAAAAGGTAGCAAATAACAGCATAAATAAAAGTGAAGAAGAATGGAGTAAGAATAGAGAAGTTTGAAAGGCAAATACTAAATAGAGAGAGAGAGAGAGAGAGAGAGAGAGAGAGAGAGAAATAGGAGAAGGGAGAAAAAGAATATCTAAGAGAGTGGTTAAGTTGGGGGTGAGAATGTTGAGTCACCTTGTTTGCTACTGGATTTTAATTGAAAAGCATTGAGTGATTATAGGAAATATTAATTATGGACAATAGTGATTGTTATTATCATATTAAATTGAAAAAAAAAATAAGTAGAAGATGGTTTTGAATTTAAAATTTGAATTTGCAAATTAGAGTCCGATTTTGTTGGGCCAAATCATAGATTTGTAAAGGCAGAAAGTATGCATTACATTAATTATAATTTTAATAATGAAATTTGAAAATTTTATTAGAAAGATAGAGATATATTTTAGATGAGTATTATTATAGAATATTTATTGGATGAAATACTATTCCTGATTGATTTACAAAAAAAGATATGAGAATATGTGTATGTATTTTAACAAATCAAGAATCATTATAATTATGTTGCCTTAGATTATAAATCCCTAAGTGTTGAGTTGATTTTGAATTTGTAATTTAGAGCCCCAAATTGGTTGGACTAAAAATATAGATTTAGATTTTTTTTTTGAAAAGTTAGATTTGGAAAACACTTGTTAAAATGAAAATAGTTATTATTATAATTTATTAAATATCATATATAGATTGATTAAAATAAAATTATATGTATATAAGCTATTATTATGAAAGGTAAATTAGAACTCCAAATTTCTCAAACTATCTAAAAATTTTGAATTCATAACATTTTAAAGTTTACTTTTGCATTCTTTTTCAAGAATTACTGATAACTCAAAACAAAGAAATGTTGTGGAAATTAAAACCATTTTACATTAACACATTTAATTTTCTTTACTATTCTCTTTCTAACTTATTTTATTTTGCATTTTATTTTTAAATGGAATATTCTAATTCTACATTAACATGTTTCATCTAATCAAACCATTTTACATTAACATGTGGATATCCACTTTAAATATTAAACAATTTAGCCCATAAAAAATATTAAATAATTTAGATTGTGTTACGAACAGTGATATTCGACTCAAAGCCAATATCAAGCCCAGCTTATCAGAAAGGCCAAAACTAAAGGAATTTGAGAATAATGTCTTGAGACGGCCCGGCAAAGGGACCGAAATCTCCGAAAATGAGCATTGGGATCGTCCTTCCCACCTTCCCACCACCATGGACGTGGATTATGGATGCAAAACGTGGGAGCACTCAGGACCCCCAGTAACTGCCTCATTATTTTCCTATAAATACCACTGAAGGCTTTAGGAATGAGGTACACTATTCAATATACATCCACCTTGTTAACATATCACCTCATTCTCTAGGTGGAGTCCTTACAAGTATCCCCACCATCGTTACCCATTCGTGAAGAGCTCAAGAAAGGGACAAGTTCGAGATATTTCTGAAGTATTAAAGTAGCGAGGTAACTAGCTCATCCCCTGTCTCGTTACATTGGCGCCGTCTGTGGGAAAACCTTTCTGACCATCTTTCGTGACAAAAACAAGAATGTCGACAACAAGGAGAATTCTTTCTGAAGTATACAGGGAAGGAAATTATGTGCATGGAAACAACCTTCATGAGGTGGTAGTACACACCACCTCGGAATCTGCCTCAAGGCCAAATACGCAGTAGAATCGGGAAGATGCCCTAGTAGCTGAAAACAGCCATGCCAATCCTCGCGAACTCCAAAATGCAGGTATTATCAATATTGGCTCTCCTACAACGGCTAAAATACTGAAGGTTATAAGAAAGCAAGCACAAACTATTCAAGATCTACAGCGAGATGTTAATGCCATGAAGACGATAGAGAATGATCGCCGAAAATGCAAGGAAGAGTGTCAAGCTGAGGAATTAAGAGAGGGAGAAGTAGCTCTAGCTCGGGAAATTTGACGTAAGGAAGTGGAGGAGGCTTGGAGGCAATACGCCTATAGCAGGCACTTGTCCGATGAACATGGGTACATACAAGATGTTAGCTCCAGAACCCTTCGACACTTACTTGTTTTGAATGACAACAAAGCCAATTTTAAGAAAATATTCTGAAAAGTGTCTAATATTCTCCTTGAGTTTCTTGATAAAGCTTTATAGGCTCTCTCATTTGAATAATATGCACTTAAAATGAAAATAAATTCACTTCACATGTGCAAACATATTTTATCTCATTAAAAGAGATTATGATTAAATGAAAGTGAATATTATATAGTTCAAAGAAGTCATACATGCTTCACGGTTGAAAGAATATTATATCAAGATTAAGAAACCAAAGCAAGGAACTTCATAAAGTAGTATCAGACTTCAAAAAGCATGCTTGAAAGGAAGATATCACATATCATATGAAGTCATGGTGATCTGCGTTTGCTAAAACATCTCTCTCGTAAAAGTTTGGTGCATCAACTAACAATGTTTGAAGTCACAAAGACTAATTCTTCATCAAGAAAATGATACCATTGTTCAGAAAACTTACTCTCTATGAAAAGAAGAATGGGGGAAAATTTTTTATTTTCAAATTTGAAATTGGTTCTGGAAAAGTCAAATCCCAGTGCTAGAACCGGTCATTCATCTCTTCTACCTTTGAAGTCAACTGTCAAAATGTTCTAAAAGAAAGTGTTCAGAAACCATGGTTCAGAAAGTAAGAAGTAGTTTCTGAAGAACATCAAGAACCTCATCTCTCTCATGACGATTTCTGTAGGCTGATCTGAAAAAGCTGAAAGGCTACTCTTCTAGACCCTCTTTCCAAGACACAAATAGATGATCAACATGTGTCCCTGGAAGGTCTATTTGAAGGCAACAGTCTTAAAGAGAAGACCTCTACAAATAGAGATGCTGAGCTCATTAAAGAACATGACAAAACATTGAAAAGCAAGAGCTGAAACGCTACAAAAGTTTTTCCTTCATCTATCTTTTTCTTATTTGTTTGAAAATCATTTCCTTGTACATTAAATCTTCTTTCTACACTTCATAGGTCATATGCTCTTTCAAGGAAGAAAATATAGAAAGAATTCATTCAAGATTCTCCAAGCTCTTTTCATTGTATATTCAAAAAAATCTTGAGTGTATCTTAGTTTGAATGGCAATCCAAACATATAACCTGTGCATCCTTGATCCAATAGTGATCAGTGTGAGACAACTTGAAGAGGCTTATAAAAGACTACTTGCAATGTGACTGTAAAAGTGTTATTTACAGCTCACAGTTTGAACTTGAAGAGGCTGTTGAATAACTACTTGGTGTGTGACAATAGGGGTGTCTACTGGTCACTAGACATAGCTTGAGAAGGCTACTGAAAAGACTATCTTCATTCTTTTTCTAGTTAGAGAAAGAAGTAGTGAAACTTAACAGTTGTTCAGAACTGGATGTAGGCAGGTTGGCTGAATCAGTATAAAATCCCTTGTGTTAGTTCTTCTTTTTCCTTTGTCTCCTTTTTATATTTCCATATCTTTTTTTATTTTAATTTCAAGTTTTGAAAAAGGTTTTTATGCGTCTTTCCTTATTTGATCAAGATCAGAAAGTTCACTTTCTGAAAGTGTTTAATGTTATTTTCCACCACGCTACAAGTTTATCTTGATATCCATTTCTATAATGTTTTTCAAATCTTTAAGAAAGAGAGACAAGTTCAAACACGATTCAACCCCCCTTCTCATGTGTTTTTCTACCTACACTAGATGCACCACAGAGGCGATCCTTAAGCACAGTACGCAAAAGTTCTGGGCATCGCAAGAGTAGGACCAATCATCATGGAAGAAATACAAGCCCTCGCTCCTCATATCCACGGTACGAGCCATTAGATCCCGAGGATACTATAGGAGGACTGGCAACTCCTGCCGAACACGAGTACGAATCAACATCTAAAGAAACTCTAACAGCTGAATCGTCTAGCTTAACTCCAATGAAGTATGATGACGGAAGTTATAAGGGGAAAACAGTAGTTAGAGATGAAGAAGACAACTTTCGATTTTTCGATTACATTATGAGCCTAAAATTGCCACAAGACTTTAAGCTCCCAATGGAAATTGAAGGATACGATGGTACCACGGACCCAGAAGAGCACCTGGACTTGTTCAAGTCAAGAATGTATTTGGTCGGTGCGTCGAATGCCGTAAAATGCTGAGCTTTCCCCATCACCCTAAGGAAAGCAGCTCTTAAGTGGTTTAATAATTTGGCCCCGAGGTCAATTACCAAATTCTCCGAGCTATCCTCAAAATTCCTGCCTCACTTCATAATAAGATGTTTCAAGCCTAAGTTCAGGTCGAGCTTGCTTGGTTTCTTTCAGTAGTAGAATGAGCTCCTCTGAGATTTTTTGGAATGCTTTAATAAGGAAACCCTACTCTGTGAAGAACTCAGCACCCAGACAGCCCTGGTCACTTTGATTAAATGACTCTGAAATGGATTATTCATAGAATCCCTGGCCAAAAAACCACCTAAAACCTTGGAAGAAATTTAGACTCGAGATGAAAAATACATACACTTAGTGGAGACTATGCAGGTCAGATCGAATGTGCAAAAGTGATTGGGCATGCAAAACCAAAATAGTGATCGGAAACTGGAAGAAAAAGGCAAGAGAAAAGGAAAATTAGGACAAGGCCTAAAGTATATCGAGTACACCCTGTTAACCATCTTTCTTATCGACATCTACAAGGAGACCTACAACACAGAGATGTTGCCCAAGGCTAGGATCTTGAAGCAAAAAAGATCGTGGATAAATCTAAGTTTTGTGCTTACCATAAGGCACCAGGACATTGGACATCAGAATGCTTCGATCTAAAGGATGCCGTGGAGACATTAATCCAAGAAGGAAAGTTGGGAAAATACGCGTCCTTAGGAAAGAATGTGAAAAGGGGACGAAGTCTGTCTACCCGGGATGAGAATGATAAAAGAAATCCCCATAGTCAGAAGTCAAATAACTCCTAAATCAATGAGGATCTGTCAGATGAACATGAACCCGAACACGTTATCAATGCAATAGCAGGTGGATTCACAGGAGGTAGAGTCATGAAATCCACTAGGAAAAGGCACCTAAGAGAAATAATGAGCGTGTCATTTGAAAAACCACTTGAGGAAACCCCATCCATAACATTCTCCAAAGAAGACATAAAGGGCATATCCCTTGACCACGATGATCCGATGGTAATCTCCCCCCGAATGTTCAACACTGAAGTAAGAAGGGTCTTGGTAGATCAGGGAAGTGCAGTGAATCTGCTTTTTCGAGATGCTTTTCACAAACTTGGTATTCCAAGGTCCAAGCTCAAAGCTTACGCCCAAGAGCTTGTGGGGATTGCCGGAGAAAGAGTTCGCCCTATAGGGCACTTAACATTATATATAACCCTAGGAACTAAGCAGCCGAGTCGAACCATCAAGGCAGATTTTCTAGTAGTGGACAAAAGTTCAGAATATAACCCCATCATCAAAAAACTAATCCTGAACAAGATAGGGGCTGTAGTATCCACGGCATGCTTAATTATGAAGTTCATTTCGGACCATGGAAAAATAACAACAATAAAAGCTGATCAACTCATGGCTAGAAGATGCTACCATGCAAGTTTGGAATATCTGAAAAAATCGCCTTCAGATAAAAAGGCTCGGACCTTGGGTTTCGCCAAAATTCAGCTAGTTGAGCTAGAAGTAAGATCTGAAGCCACTAGACACCGACCATAACTTGAAGGAGATTTGGAAGAGATCCAGATTAGTGATACTCCAGAAAAAGTAATCAGAGTGAGCAAAAATTTAGATGCAAAGTTAAGTCAAGAATTGATCCTGTTGCTACAGGAAAACACGCATCTATTCGCATGGACAGCATCGGATATGCCGGGAATAGACCCCAAAATCATGTGCCACAAATTGGCCGTCTACCCCAAAGTCCTATCCATAGCTCAGAGGAAAAGAAGAATGAGTCCGGAACGGGTAGATGCAGTAGCAAAACAATTCTCAAATTTGCTCAAAGCAGGATTCATTAGGGAAGTCACTTATCCTACATGGTTGGCAAACATGGCGAGGGTTCCAAAAGCAAATGGGAAGTTGAGAATATGTGTAGACTACATGGACTTCAATAAGGTGTGCCCTAAGGATCCTTATCCATTGCTAAGCATCGATGGACTCCTTCATGGATGCATATTTCGGGTACAACCAAATCCCAATGAATCTAGAGGATGAGGAAAAGACAGCTTTCATAACTCCTACGACGAACTATTGTTATAAGGTTATACCATTTGGACTAAAAAGTGCTAGCACCACTTACCAGAGACTCATGAATAAGGTCTTTTGAGAGTATCTCAAGGGTATAATGGAAGTTTATATTGACGATATGCTCATAAAAATAGAAGACATTGCAGCACTCATTAAAGACCTAAAGGATGTCTTCCACACCCTGGAAAAATACAACATGAGGCTAAACCTCTACAAATGTGCATTTGCCATCGAATTCGGTAAGTTCCTAGGATTTACCCATAGAGGAATTAAAGCCAACCTCGATAAATGTAGAGCAATCCTAGAAATAAGATCCCCAATCTTGGTAAAAGAATCAATGTTTAACAGGTCGATTAGCATCCCTATCAAGGCTCCTAGCAACATCATCATTAAAAGCCAGCCCCCTGTTTGAACTGTTAAAGAAAAAGAAGGATTTTGGGTGGACTTCAGAATGTGAGAAGGCATTCATGCACTTCAAGTAGGTACTCGGATCCCCGCCCATCCTTATTAGGCCAAATCTCGGAAGCCACCTGATTCTCTATCTAGCAATAGCAAATCATGCAATTGTTAGTGCCTTGATGGTCGAGTCCGGGAAATCACAGATGCCAATATACTTTATTAGCAAATCTTTAACCAGGGTAGAACTTCAATATTCCAAATTGGAAAAGGTCGCCTTTGCTATAGTTATATCAGCAAGAAAGCTAAGACAATGCTTCCTAGCTCACACGATAATAGTTCGAACTAATCAACCGGTAAGGCAGATACTCCATAAACCGGACCTCGTAGGGCGAATGATGAACTGGGACATAGAATTATCAGAGTTTGATCTCAAATATGAACCCAGAAACACGATTAAAGCCCAAGCCTTAACATAATTCATCATTGGATTCGTTGGTATTCCCATGCTACCATTTCCGATCTAGACATTGTATGTAGACGACACCACTAGCCCCAGAGGAGGAGGGGCCCGAGTAATACTTGAAATAGGAAGTGAGGCCTAGATTGAGCTCGCCATCAAATTTTAGTTCTTCGTATCCAACAACCAAGCAGAGTATGAAGCGCTTATTGGAGGACTAAAGTTGGCAACGGATATTGGAGTATGTAACGCCCCGATTTTCTGTCTGAGTGGAAAATGACCAAAATGCCCCTAAGGTCATTTTCAGTCCGGAATTCGAGGATGACCGACCTAGCAGTCCTCGAAGGGCCAACTCAATGTTTGAAGGGGATTGAATGACCCTTGAGTGGTTCCGGAGGCGAAAGTCTCATTTTCCGCAGTTTTGGGTCAAAATGACCAAAATACCCCTATAGCGTTTTACTCGGGTAAAGGTGCCGTTTGAGCCCGAAACTTTCCCCAGAGGTTTAAAACCATATTTTTACATGTTTCAAAGCATCTGTTTGAGTCCCGGGCAGTTTTAGTGCAAAATTACGATTTTATCCCTAGAATAGTGTTTTTGAGCTTAATGATGTAATTAAGCAAACCTAAGCAATATTAGGCTCTAATCGAAGATTAATTAATTTCAATAATTAATCTAGAGTCAAAATAAATTATTAAAATTAATTAGAACCTAAGATTGCTTAGATTAGATTTAAATCTCTTTTCTAAAACTCAAGATTTCACTCTTGGAATCTTAAATAGTGTTTTCTCTCTCCAATTCCTTAAATCAATGAATTGTGTCTAGAATTGTTTATATACTAAAATGAATTTATAACTCACTAATGATGCAAGAACACTCCTTAATTATGTCTTGACAACCTTGATTACCCATTTTCTCACCTAAACACTTTCTTACAAATTCCTAATCTTAATCCTAAACAAAGATACACCTAAACACAACTCTAAACCACAATTAAAATGCAAGAGAACCCTCCCTATGGCTGATGCATTTCGGCCCCCTCTCTCTCAATTACTACACATGTTGAATTGTTTCTCACTCAAAGGACCATACTTGAAGCCATACCTTGAACCATACCTCACCATGCCTCAAGACCACATTATCTCACCTCATGGAACTCATGGGCTCCCTCCATGCTGATGGCCGAAGCTCCTCTCCCTCCATGCACCCTTCATTTGTTTCATTTCTCTATAAATAGCTTGCTTGGGTGAACTTGTATCATTTTGGGTTCATTTGTTAAGTGTAAGTTTTCAAAGAAACACTTCAAAGTTTCCTTTTTCTCTCAAGTTCAAGTCTTCAAGTTCTTCAAGTTCTTCATCCTCTTCTCTCATTCCAACTTGCTAATCACTAGGTAGGGATTTTCTTTCAAGAGTTCTTTCATTTAAAGTTCTTAATTCCTTTATGTGCTCATAGTTTCTCTTGAATCCTTTCTAGAACTTCTTTTCTTTTTCTTCTCCTCCTTGTTTCGGCCATGAGCCCTTTGAGAGCAAAGGAATGAGAGCTTGATGATGAGAGTTTCATGATGATGTTCATCACTTGAACAATCTCTAAAGCTTGATCTTTGTTCTTGAGTTAAAGATGTTTTTAGTTTTCTTTTTGAATCCTTGAAACCTTTCACTTTGATGATGTTTTAAAATGGTCATATGAACTCAATGATGAGGACTCATGATGTTGGTGTTAATGCATCATCAAGATCATGGTCTCTAGAGTTTCAAATGTTTCTTTTTCTTCTAAAAAGTTTTCGATTCCTTTTCCTTTTCTTCCTTCATATTTTCGGCCATATTGGCCAAGGAAGTTTACAATGGCTTGATGATGAGAGCTTCTAGATGATGACTATGTGTTCATCACAATGTGGCCTCTAGAGCTTGAGTTTTAATAAAAATGTTATTTATGTTTACATTCCAAGAAAAGAAACTTTGTGTTTCAAAGAACCCTTGAGGTTCACTCTTGTTTTACCTTCTCTTGTCATGATAAGTTTGGGTTGAGGTTTAAGTTCCTTTAAAGTCTTGTATGAGCTCTAATAAGAAATAAAATGAACTAGCATTCATATTTAAATTTAAGCTTATGCATTACATATTTATTTTGAGCTTTGCATTCATATTTAATTTTCAAGCCATCATTTAAAGTTAAAGGATAAAGAATGGAGTGCATCTCATATTTACATTCTTGCCTAGCATATTTACTTCTATCACTAAAGAACGTAAAGATTTAAAATGAGAACTTGCACTATCACCTAACTAAATCTCAAAGCCTTTTTATTTCGGCCTTAAAGTCGATTGTTGCTGGGTCTAGAGTACTAAAATAAAGAAATGAACTTGCATATTTATATTTTAAAGCCTTGCATATTTATATTCCAAGTCTTGCATATTTATTTTAAGCCTTGCATTTTTTACATTCAAGTCTAGCATGTTTACTTTAAGCTCTCACTTTATTTTGTAATGAAGAATAAAAATGAAGTGCATAGCATGTTTAAATTATGACATCACTTAAAAGATCTTAGAGCTCAAGGACTTGCCTATTTTATCTCAAGTTAAAGTTTAATAAGGGAGTATTCTTTGAATGCATGATTTCAGCCATGTAGTGATGATGAACTTGGAATGAGATTCATCTAGCTTCAAGGACCAATAAGTCAAGTTTTAAGAATCCTTTTAAATCTCATGATTTTGTTTGAGTTTAAGACCAACGAGGTTCTATGAATTTAACTCTCTTTTAAGGAGGGATTAAGTGGTCACTGACCTAAGGACGTTTTTAGTCTTTTTCACAAAATAAAATGGTTTGCAAAAGAGTTTTAGAAGTCTTGAAAATGATTCCAAGAGAAACTAGCAACTTATGTGTTTTAAAAACACCAAGTTATGTATCTTTTGGAAACTTAATGTTTCGGTTCTTCCATGATGTGTTTGCTGCCATGTGATAATGTTTGATGTGTTTGAATGAGTAAAAATTATGTATGATGAAGTAGGAACATTTCTATGCAAGTTAGGGATGAAACTAGCTTTCTAGAAAAACCGTAAAGTCAAGATTTAGCATAGTTTTATCCCATTTAGTTATGGACACTGCCCAAACTATTTCAATGGGGATATAATCAGATTAGGATTGATTAATCATGAAAAATTTGGTTACATTTGAAGTAGGAATGAATTTTGGCACCTATAGAGAAACTAGTAACTAGAAAACCGTAAAACCGCAATTCTAGAACTCTTAGAACATTTAATTTTTAGGATCTGTCCAGCAACCTCAAATATGGTAAACATGGTTTATAATTAGTTCTTAGACATAGGAATGCCTCATAATTGGTTTAGGTTTAATTTATAGCGCCTTAGGCGAAGACAGAACCGAGAAAGGGTCTAAGATGTAAGTTCTAGAACCCCGTAATTGTAAGATTATAATTCTGTCCCCTAAGGAATGGAGTTGCCCAGATTTATTGAAGAGCATAAATAATAGTAATATTTGTTAGAAGAGAATCCTGAGGTGCATCAAAGGTGGATAGTGAATGTTAGAATAATTACACCACAAGTTAAAGACCCGTAAAGGTCAAAGCATAAGACACCATAGGTCCCAAGACATAACGAACCTTATGACTTCCAGTAGACGTATGATTGACTATGAGAATGATTTGATGTCTTATGATGATGATGAATGGTTGTGCATATCCTACAAGTTTCATGGCATAAAGCAAGTTCGAAGGAAATCTGGTGAACGCCGTTATGTTGCCGAATTTCCCATCAAACTTGAGAATTTGAGAAAAGTTTGTGAAAACTCCTGGGTGACACGTGCGAGGCACCTCAGGAATGGATTTACAGGTGACACCGGTTCGGCCGAGCACCCCGAGACAGATGTGTGAATGTACTTGAGACGCATTCCTCCCGCTACGGCGGGAAGGAAACAAATCCGTGAGGGTATTGACACTGAGCTTGCCAAAGCGGACAATTCACTGTGTACTAGATACCAGTAGAGCATTTCAAAGAAGGAAATGATCCTAAGATAGGTGATCCAAGAAAGTTATGTATACCCCCTCTATTAGCCCATATTAAATCTAGTGACGACTAGTTAGGATTGAGCTCATTCCTAGGCGATAGGTGAGTTGTAATTTGGGGACCAGATTATCGCCAGGCCGGTGAATCGGTTGGACTTTTGGTGGATATGTTAAGAGGGTGGTCTTAAAGGAAAAGAGCTTAAGAGTTCAACTTATGAGAAAGACGTTACATGAAAAGTATTGTGCCTTTTATGCCACGCATATGATTTATGTTTCTTTATGTGGAGCTCAAAAGCAATGATGTTCATGTTAATGTGCGTATGGCATTGTCATGCATTCATCAAATATCTGTTGCATCCATGCCATTAAGACTCATACTAAAAGACACCCACTTCGGATAAATAGATTTGGAAGGCTTAAAACCGAACCTTATGCATGTACACCTTTTTCATAATTAAAACCGAGGTGGCTGGGGACGATGACACACGTGTTAGAGCCGGGAATCCCTACTGAGAATCTTGAATGAGTTTCTCATCCCTTCCTTTTCTTCCGTGTCGTCTCTAGACGAGGATTACAACGAGGTTCGTGACTTCTTCTAAGGCTCGTACTCAAGGGTCACACTAGCAAATGGAGTAGAGGATCGCCACAGACGCATAGATAGTTTAGCTTTTGGATTGATACTCATCCAACCTCATAGGTGGATAAGGATCACTTCATATAAATAGGCATATTTTGGTGTAAATAATGGTACAATGATGCTAGTAATTTATGTATTTATGAAGGAGTGACGATATTATGATTGTTATGTATGATGCTATGTTTCATATTTATGAATGGTATGATTACTTTTCTTCCACGATGTGGTTATGACAAACGTTAGGTTAGCGCGCGGCTAGCGTTTTGTTTTTCAAGTTTCAAAAAAGAAAAATTTATTCGTATCTTCCGCTAAGTATTTTAATGAAAGGTTTTTGAAAAATAAGACTAATAGAGTAATAGACTAATAATTAACCTAAATATGTTCTAGAGTATTGGGTTAAAAATTAGGATGTTACAGAGTACGGAATATTATTATCCATAGTGATTCTCATCTAGTCACCTGCCAAGTATCTAGAGCATATTCAGCAAAGGATCCCCAGCTACAAAAATATTTGGCTATGGTGAGAAGCCTATTAGACAACATCCCCAAACATGAGATTAAACACGTCCCTTGAGATCAAAATATTCGAGCCGATGTGTTATCCAAATTAGCAAGCACCAAACCTAGAGGAAACAACAGAACTCTAATTCAAGAAGTCATGAGGAACCCCTCGATCTCCGAAACTGAGATTTGCCAAATTTTCCAAGATGAGTTGGATGACCCCCATAATAGAATTCATCAAGGATGGAAAGGGCCCCATGGCGTCCAAAGAAGCAAACAAAATCACAAGAGAAGCTTCAAATTATACAATGGTGGAAAATAAATTTTATAGAAGAGGCATCTCCTACCCGCTCTGAAAATGTATTTAGGGACCAATTATAGAAAAAATCTTAGAAGAGATTCATGAAGGAGTATGTTGTCATCATGTCGGAGGACGGATATTAGCTATGACAGTCGGCCGAGCAGGATACTACTGGCCTACCATTCTCAGAGATATAGCACTATTTGTAAAGAAGTGTATCAAGTGCCAAGAACACGCAAAGCTACATGTAGCCCCGGTGGAAGAAATCACGGCGATAATAGCTCCATGGCCGTTTGCCAAATGGGGAATCAACCTCCTCGGGCCATTCCCATTAGCCCCAGGACAGATAAAATTTCTCATCATAGCCGTCGACTACTTCACAAAGTGGGTTGAAGCAGAACTGCAAGTAATAATTATAGTAGCTCAGTGCAGAAAGTTTGTTTGGAGAAATGTCTTCACCAAATTCGGTACCCCGGAGTCCATTATGTAAGATAATGGAACCCAGTTCATGGACAATAAGTTCCATGGCTTCTTGGCCAACTACAAGGTGCAGCACCACTTCACCTCATTGAGAACCCTCAGGTGAACGGTCAGGCAGAAGCCACATACAAAGTGATCCTCAATAGATTGAAGAAGAAACTAGATGAGGCAAAAGGAGCCTGGGCAGAAGAACTAGGAAGCATTCTGTGGTCATATCGAACAATCCCACAGTCTGCAACCTTGGAGTCACCTTTCAAAATATGCTACGGAGTGGAAGCAATGATTCCCATGGAAGAAGAAGAGCCAAGTCCCTGTTCCATGTTCTACTCGGAGGAAAACAATCACCAAAGGTTGAGTAAGGAAATAGGAAACCTTACCAAGGTCCAAGAATAGGCACACCTGAGGGAGCTCACCCTTAAGCAAAGGGTAGCCGCAAGATGCAATTCCAAGGTCCTGCCATGAAAATTCTCATCGAGAGTCCTCATCGTCCAATGTTTGGATATTGGAGGAAAAACCCTAGGGCACAGAAAGCTCGCAGCCACTTGGGATGGCCACTATAGAATCATGAATGTCCTCGGAAAGGGTGCTAACAAGTTGCAAACCATGGAAGGGTCAGAAGTTCCAGGATTATGGAACGTTTCCAACCTCTGAAGGTTTTTTGCTTAATGTTTATTGTACTTCTTTGCACATTATTTACTTTCTGTACTATGTAATTTCCATTGTGTAATGCCTTTATGTTACAATCTGACTTTCGGGCACTCTTTTTTCTATCTTGGGTTTTATCCTATTGGGTTTTACCAAGGAGGTTTTAATGAAGCCTGAAGAATAAAAATAGCATCAGTTAACAATTTGTTTATTCATCCGTTTACAAGTCTTTGAGTCTCGATCGTGAAAGGAAATTGATTTCCATTTTCTAACTCTCGAGTAATTAATTATGATACAATTTTCACTTTCTCCCAGTCCCAGGGTCATCTTGAAAACTTATTCCGACTCCTGAGAAACAATTCGGTCCAAAACCCACAATCTAATCCCTCTAAGGCCCAACCTTACGAGGACACGTTAAGCACAACAAATCCTCTCCTGGGCCCAGAAAGATAAAAGTGCAAAGAAAATCCTCTAAAGACGGATGTAAATTGCCTTTCCCAAACACGATTTTTGGTAGTCGCAAAATAAGCAAAAGTGTTATATTCAAAGGTCGAATAATGTTAAGAGTATGAAAATTCTGAACCTACTAAAAAGAACCATTAAAGGCCAAAAATAAGTCACTTACCATGTTCATTAAGTGCAAAATTCCTATGTAGGTACAAAGTTTTTAAGAGACCACAAAGGGCCTATATATACTTGAATAAAATAAAATAAAAAGGAAAGAAAATAAAGACAAACTAACGAACACCAGCCTCCTCATCAATGGTCACCACATCCATAGTCTTCTCAGCTTTCGAAGTACCTTCCCTGACCCCAGCGTTTGCACCTCCAGGAGTTCCTAAATCACCTTCCATCTCCAAGATAGGGTGAATGGAACTAGACTTCGGATCATACTTCTTATATAGTCCCACTTCTTCGAAGTCCAACCCAGGAGTAATGTGGGTAACCTGGCCTATAACATTGTCAAACACCTTTTCTAGTGCCTCCTGAAAATCAGAGATGATTTTGACATGCTTGTCCTTGGCTCAAAAAGCTAGGCATGGAGAGTAGAAAGATAAGCCTCAGCATCCTCAAGCTTTTCAGAAGTGGCCTTGAGATATTCTTTCAGCTTGGCCTCTCGAACCTCCCATGCTTCTTTATCTCTGTTGGCCTCATCCTCGAGCTTGAAAACACAATGCTCGAAAGCATCGGCCTTATCCTTCCATGCCCTAGATTCCTCCTCCACCTGATCCCGAGCTTCTCCAGCTGCTTCCTTGGCAGAAATTGTCTTCTCTATATCTCTATAGATCTTCTCCACGTAATGCATGACACTAGCTCCTTGAATGAACCATTTTGTACACTAATGCAAGCTATTGCCACTGAGAGTTCTGATTCAACTTCTAAAGTAAGCAAATGAGCATCAACTAGGCCTCAGAAGTCAAATTCCTTCGACCAAATCAAACTAGAAGGCTCCTCCTCTGGAGAAAGAGTGGCCTCAGAAGCTGGCCTCTTTCTCGGCCTAGATGTATTTTCGACGTCCGATTGCTCCCTTAAACGATGTTGCTTCAGGTTGTCCACTACAAGTGTAACATCCCCTACTGCTTTATGGATTGACGACTGTCCCCACAAACCAACACGGGTCTTTTCAGCATGCTTTGTCCTCACTTACACGCTTCCTAGGAAAACTTCCCAGGAGGTCACCCATCCCAAAATTGCTCCAAGTCAAGCACGCTTAACTGTGGAGTTCTTTCAGTTTAGGCCACCGAAAAGAAGATGCATCTTGTTGGTATAGGTAGTACAAATCAATTTATATAAGCCCTCCTTAACTGTATAGTCCCATACCTATACAGTCTTAGGATCCCTCTCATTCGGGTGTGCAATCGGTTCATTCATGTACCCCTCCGCTTTCGAAGTCTGCCAAGAGCCGCTCCTTGTCCATGCCTCCTTGCACCGGCAATCACTCCCCAACTTCGCAATCCCTGGGCGTTACAACAAGAATGTCTTGATCCATGGGAAGAGGCGGTAGCGGAGGCATTTAAGGCTCGCGAGAAGATGGACGAGTTCGCCCTGCAATGGTAGAGGCCGCATCGGAAGCCATAAATTTCTGAAACTTCGCAAGCTTGCTTTTGGATGCCATGTTACTGTCAACAATACTCTCTAAAAATACAAAAAACTAGAAGTTACGAGGAAGGCAAAATAGTTGACAATAGGAAAATAAACATATAGAACAAGAATGGGTCCGTTTACCTAGCATAACCCAGGCCTCGTTGGCATCAAGCTCAATGAGGATCTTTGGATAGATAGGTTTAAGGACGAAGGTAGTCAACAAAAAATCTAAAACCTTCCTCTCCTCTTCGGTCAGGTCCTTCTCCTCTACCCTAAAAGCCACAGCATCTTGACACTAGTAGATATCAAGAGAAGGAATCCCTTCTCCAGGATCCACAAAAAATGGTTGAACCCCAAGTGCGGGATGTATTTTCAAATACAGCCATTTGAATTCTTGATAAGATGATTCATACAATTCAAAAATTTTGTGGTTAGGGTGCGTCTAAAAAGATAGCCATTCTTTCTGGACAGTGCCACTAGGGACAAAAAGAGAAAACAAATAAAAGAAAAGATTTACAGACATTGGAATACCGAGAGACCGGTATATGATCTCAAAACACCAGATGGTTACCCAACTATTCAGATGAAGTTGTGCGGGGGTAGCCTTTAACTACCGAAGAACCTCCATTTGAAAGTCAGAAAATGGAATACGAACATCCAGCGTTGTGAAGAGTTCCTGATAAATCCAGAGAAAATGTCTAGAAGATTGACTCATAAAGCAAACCCTCTCGGTAGGATCCGCTTCCTCCAGAACATAGTTGGAATCACAAGCTCCGTGTTCTGTTACTTCCAGACACTCTTTCAGACCCGAAAGATGTTTTTCCTCGATGATAGACGGAATAAGCATCACTTCCTCATCTATCCATCCATACAATCCCCTCTGAATGGGATCCAGAATAAGGGGAACTTTATAATCCTGATATGTTTTCCTTTTTCCCATTTCGGATATCAAATGCCGTAAAACTTACAAGGGGAAGGGTCTCGTATAGATTCGAAAATAAACTTAAACAAGATGAAAAGCCTTTCCTACAGTGGTTCCTCTAACCACTACTTTTTCAATTTCCCTCAAGTCTCGTGGCCAAAACGCTGACACGGTTCAACAACCCCCCACATCAAGAAATGCAAATGCGATGAACTAGCAACAACCAGTAATGCACGAAAAAGTACTAGACCTATGCTATCGTAAAAATAAAAAATGTGTAAGAAGAATCATAAATAGGGAGGAAGGAAGCACTTACTCAAGCAAAGAAGCAATGTTGAATGCTAAAGAGGGAGCAAGGCACAAGCACAATGTTGATGGCAATCCAGAAAAATTTCCCCAATACTATAATGGTTAGAGTAAAAACCAAAAAAGGTAAAACTGAAATTTATAGAGGAGCCACATCATTTAGACTAGGAGAGAAAAGGTCGCGGGGGTAGCCGTGTCCTTCTACCAAGTATAGTTGGGGGCAAAAATGGAAAAACGCGCCTGCATTGAAACGACGCGCATTAAATCCCATCCCCAGTATATGCACGTGGCTCTACACAAACCACACAATCAAGCGCAACGGTTGAGAGAAAAAATGAGGCGGCGTTTCAAATTGCAAATCCATAATGCTCACTTTTCAACTACCATACCGGTGATTCATCACCATAAGTATAACCTGACTCTAGAGGAACGTATCTCAAAAATTGGGCTGGGGGCACTGTTACAGACTATGATATTAAGCTCAAACCTAATATCAAGCCCAGCCTATCCAAAAGGCCAAAACTAAATGAATTCAAGAATAAAGTCCTGAGACGGCCCAGGCAGAGGGACCGAAATCTCCAGACACGAGCATTGGGATCGTCCTTGCCACTCTCCCCACCACCATGGACGTGGATTATGGATGCAGAACATGGGAGCACTCAGGATCCCCAGTATTTGCCCCATTATTTTCCTATAAATACCACTGAAGGCTCCAGGAATGAGGTACACTATTCAATATACATCCACCCTGTTAAAATATCAACTTATTCTCTAAGTGGAGTCCTTGTAGGTACCCCCACCATCATCACCTATACATGAAGAGCTCAAGAAAAGGACAAGCTTGAGAGATCTCTAAAGTATTAAAGTAGCGAGGTAACTAGCTTATCCACTGTCTCGTTACAGATTGATATATTTTAATCAGTCTTGTCATTTAAATGAAGAATTGCAATGGTTTAAAATTCAATATTTAATTTAGAATATTTATGTTGTGTTAATGAAAGAGAAATGAAGGAAATTTTTTTAATAAAATAATTAGTAATGAAGGTTATAGAATTATGGGCTATAGGTTGTTTTATGAGTGACACGTGTAAAACTTTCCTTGAAATAAGTCTTGAATGTTAGTATTATAGATTTGATTATATGTTATTATTTTAAGCAAAAATTTCAGGGTGTAAATATGTTTTTATCCTTGCAAATATAGATTATTTTGGTTTAAATCCCTCAATTGAAATCATTGACTATTGGTTTGTCTTTTTTATAATATTACATTTTTTGTACTTCTCATCTATTTATATTTAGGTTCCTATAAACCTTTTAAAATATACATTTAGAACTCGTAAATATTTAAAATTTATTTTTGATATTTATAAATATTTTAAGAATTTTTCATTTGATTTTTACAAATATTACCATTTAATATTGTTGGCTAACCATACATAATATTAAAAAAATCAAAATTGAAAAAAAAAACACAGAATACTAAAGTCAGAACATAGAGGCTTTTAACAGATTTAAGTATTTGTAATGACATGGCAATAATAAATGATGGCATAAAAAGTTTTGTGAATTTGGATTTTGGAGCAGAAGAAAGAGAAGGGTGGACTGATAGTGTAAAATTATATTGTAAGTCCTATCTCCTCCCTTCTCATCCAAAATTCAAACTCACAAACATAGTCTTAGAGTCAGTTTTGTAGCAATAAGAGAAGCTCTAACTCGATGCATTAGAATTATATGTATGCTTATTGCCTAAAAAATAGAAAAAAGAAAACAAAAGACCAAGGCTATACATACATATGTATATATATATATATATATATATATATATATATATATATATATATATATATATATATATATATAGTGTGTGTGCTAATCAGCCATAAAAGAAAAGTGAGAAGAGAATCCCACCAAGGCTGACAAAATTGACATCCATCCTCCCTTATCCCCGCAAAGAGTATTTATTAACTGAGTAATGATATTTTGACACCCAAAAAGTAGATGTCTATTCAGACACCCACTTTATAACCATTAGATATGATGGATGTCAAGGATAAGTGGGAACCACTATCATATCTAATAGTTATAAAGTGAGTATCTGAATAGACACCCACTTTTTGGGTGTCAAAAATATCATTACCCTTATTAACTTAGCTGATGAGGCCCAAATTTATTTATTTTTTTTTAAAAAAAGGCAAATCAAATGGTGCTTGCTCAGGTAAAGATCGATTGTTATCTACACCTTGCAGATCTTGTATCATCTAATAACAAATTGATATGTGTAAGTGATAAAGTGGTTGATGTGGTGTGTTGAAGTTGATGAATGTGAAGCAAAGAGCACCTAAAACAAAAAGTTGCTATTATGACATTGTAGTACTTATAGTAGAATAGTTTATTTTTTATTTCATATATATATTAACAATATATTAAATTGTTGAACTTTTATTAGAAAAAATAGCATATTTAATTATTCCTCTCAATCCTCTAATATTAGTGTTTTAAGTTGTTACGCTTTCTATTTTTTTTTAACTTGATAATTTGATGCCTAAAGTAATAGTTTATCTTTTTTATTTCATTTATGCCACTAATTTAGGATGCGTTTAGTTTCAATTTTTAGTTTTTATTTTGAGATTTTCAGTTTTATGAATTTTGTGAAGAAAATACTGAAAATTAGAAATGAAAATTCAAAACTATAGTTCATAATTTTTACAATTTTTAGTATTTCCTTTACAAAATTCTGAAAACTGTAAAATTGTAAATGAAAATTGAAAATTGAAACCAAATACACCCTTATTTGTTCTCTTTTCTAATTCCTCATTACTAATTTCCTTTCATTTTTTCTAATTTCATATTTATAAAATATTGCTAAGACCTAAGCATAAGAAGCAGCTATGTAAGTCACCTAGAACAAACAAGCTCCATTTGGTATATAATACAAAATTTGGTTGTATAAACTAATGCAATTTACTATGACTGTTACACAGTGGAGACAAAGAAGGCCCAACATCCATAGTGGGTTGGATTTGACAACCACTTGATTGGGCACGGGCCTACCAAGACTCGAGTTTGGGTCCTAACCTGTGTCTCATCACACTTCATTTGCCATGTTGAGACGACTGCCATTACTTCCCCTTTTGAGGTTTATTTTTAGTTTTGGGTCAAAGTCCTTTTTGGTTTTTCGGGTTTATTGTTATTTATTGAAAAAACACAAAATAAAATATATTTGTTTAATTCATGTAACAATCAATGGTCTTCATGTATTGTTGAATTGTAAGAATTTGTTGAGTAGCTTCGTACTAACTTGAATCCTGTGCAAATGCAAATTTCTTTTTTTATAATTTGTTGGTCAACAATCCATTTTCAAAATTAAAATTAATCAACCCATTTCTTTTTTATTTTTTCTCTTTTAGTTAAAATCCATCGAACACACAATCATTTTCTATAAGAACGATGTGACTTTGAGTTTCTCATTGAATCAGAGAATACGTCGGCGTAGCCAAAAGCAATTATGCCAAAACCTTTTTTTTCCATAAAATTTGTTCTTTAATTTTTGTTTTAATTTTTTATTTCTTTTTGTAATATACAATTGTTATGTTTTTTAGGGAAAAATGAATATTATTAAAGTTATAATTAATTTGCATAATAAGCTATAGGATAACTGTATTTACGAATATATTAAAAGTGCAGTGGGATTAAGTTTTCATCATTACTTAGTTATAATTAGACTCTCGGACTCAAATCTTTTCAAAAGATTAGTTTTGATCAAATCAAAGATTTTTCAATTTTAGCTAGAATTAAAACTGGTGTAGGTTCCATTTTTTAAAAATTGGGTGTCATTTTTCATCGCAGTGCTCTCTAGGGACGTTGTGACTGATACATTTTCACCCTGTATCAAGCCCTTTGCTGACTTAGCAGTCAAGTCCTTGTAGGTGCACAACACTTGTCATTAGAGAAAAATGAGTTTAAGTCATCTTTGTGTCCTAGAACTATCTTTATAAGTAAACTAGAGATATTCCCTCATCCTATTCATTTACTTTGTTAGGATAATATTATTTGCGGATGAGGTGTAACAAATATATAATATTTTACGTCTACTAAAGTTCTTTTTTGCATCAAAACAATGAATAATTAACTTAATAAGATCTTGACATGCAGATTAGGCATAATTGTACTTTGATGTATAAAGATTTTCTCTTTCTCCTTGTCTCATGCTTCTATATATATATATATATGAAATTTTTTTGAAAACAATTGTAAAATATATAAATAAATAATAAATAAATTTTAATATGAATTCTATTTTATATGAATACTTTTAATATGAATTGTATTTTATATGAATTTGAAATAATTAAAATAACAATAAAAATAAAATATTATAAAATAATTGATTTTGTAAATTTATAATTAAAAATTATATAGATTATAAATTATATGAATAAATATTATAAAATCATTAAGGCTTTTGTTTCAATACCCATAAGGTATTGATACCTTTTGTATAATAAACGATTATCATTTGATAGATTTCAGAAAACTTAAATTATTGGGACACGTGACTCATTCTTAACCACAAATAATTAAGAAGTACCAGTATTTTTAAATTTTATAAGGGTACCAAAGAAACTCCCAATGATTAATTGTATTTTTAAATAATTAGATAAATTATATTTTTATTTTAATATAAATTGGTTATAAGTATTTGTCATAAAGAATAATATTATTTGATGTGATATAATATCTTATACACTGGGAAAACAAACATTGCATTATATTAAAATTTTATCTAACATGTTATATATTAATCATATCATATTATTTGTGTCAAACATGGTCTAAGTCAATAATTATGAATGTAATAAGGAGGTAATTTGTCTAATTTTTTAATTGTAAATTTCAAAATTCAATTATTTTATAATATTTATTTTTATAGTTATTTTAATTATTTCATATTCATATAAAATATAGTTTATATTACATTTATTTGTTATTTTTTATATTTATTTATGATTTTTTCATATATATATATATAAACATGAGAAGAGGAGGCCAAGAAAGAGAAAATATGTATACATCAAAGTACAATTGGGCCTAATATGACATATCAAGATGTTATTAATTTAATTATACATTACTTTGATGTATAAAGGAACTTTAGTGGATGTAAAATATTATATATTGGTTGTACCATAACCACTAATAATGCCATAGTGAATTGTAACTGGGTTTCAGTTCATTTATTCATTTAGTATCATAAGTATCTGAGGATAAAATATGACAATTTTAATTATAAGAACAATCCATAGTTGATTGAAGCTCAATGGCCAACCACAACTATTGTATGCTAAGTGACAAAGAACCACATACAACTTAATGAAAGGAACCCACTATTGGTTTTCCTACAAACTTCACCTAATGTCTTCAATCCATTACACAACTTAACTTGCTCTATAGGAACACTCAAAATTTTCATATGATTAATCTTTTGTTAAATGCTCGGGTTGAATGTGATATCAATTTATATTTGGATGTGATATTAAAAAAAATTTAGAAGATGAAAATTTTAACTTCTCAATTTTTTTATATTTTTTTAGTGATTTTATTTTTACTTAAAAATTTTATCCAATCAAATTGGAAAAAGCAAAAAGATAATTTTTTTACAAACAAACTCTTAATCTGAAATGAATTTAAAAAAAAGGATAAACGGTTGCTTTAGGCATCAAATTGTCAACTATTATATTTGAAATTAAAAAGTTAAAATAATTTTCTTGAAAAAAATACAAAGTGTAACAACTAAAAATACTAAGTATAACAACTTAAAACAGTAATATATAAGAGTATCGAGAGGAACAATTTAATATATTGTTTTTTTATATATAAGTTTAATAATTTATTATATTGTTATCATACATATATATAAAACAAAAAATAAACAACTATGCTACAGTCCAACATACTGTAATCTCAGGCTGCATGTTATTGTTTCACGCGCATCACTTCAAGCACTCCATACCAACAACTTTATTACTACCGTATGTCAATTTGTTATTAGAAGACTTAAGATCTGCAGGTGCAGACGAATATATCGATCTTTACCTAAGAACTCGCCCAAGTATCTAAAATCAACTCAAGTAAAAGCAGTTCAGCCCACCCTCTAATTATCCAATTCTAATTCCTAACCAAAACCAAGACGCATCAAAAGCCTTTGTAGATGACAACAAAGCAAGGCAATATTGCTCTATGGTTGAAAACATACAACTCGTCCAAATTCGAATAAGCCCCATTGACATCACCACCTGCGACCGAATCATACTCCTCCATGGATATGCCACCTTCTGCGCTGTTGTTCTTCTTCACCCTCCCTGCAATCACCCTGCAAACCAGCATTGCCCTCTTGTCGCTACTCTCATTCTGTGATGACACCACTGCTTTGTCATGTGCCTTCCCACTTGTTGCCATTGTCAAGATACCCTTTGCACCACCGTTGGATGATGATGATTCTCCCGCAGCGACGACCTTGAAACCGTTCCTGATTATGCTGCACACGTTGCACTGTAGTGTATCGTTGCAAAGGTTGGAGGACCCGTTTTGGCCTAGTGAGCACATGAAGGTGGTGGAGTGGAACCTTAGAAGCTCGTTCCCGTCTGCTATGCAACGAGGGTGCTTTATTGAGAGCCTCGTGGCTTTGGCTTTAATGGATTCTCTGTACTCTTCGAACTTGCTAATTGTCTTCTGTGTTTTGTTGACCTTGAGGATGCGGTCTATTTTGCACTTTGGGGATTGGTTCTTAAGCCAGCAAGATTGGAATATGATTTCCACTATGTTCTTGCTCGTGTCTTCTGGACCCAGTTCAGAAACTGAAATTTGTGTCACAGGAAAAAGTAACGATTATGAAACATATGTATGCTGTTATGGTAGGTGATATATTAAAATGGGAAAGCCTTGTTATTGAAATCTTAGCCAAATTCAATGAGAGACGTGATTTTGGTATTGAAACTAGAGATGGTAGGTGACAAATTAAAATGGGAAAGTTTTGTTATTGATTTTTTTTTTTCCCCGTCAAATTCAAAATCTGCATCACTAATGGGAGAGGTGATTTGGCTATTGATTATTGAAACTAGAGATGGGGAAAAAAAATGAAGCATTTACAAGGAGTTATTTGAACTATATGCTTTGACATATATATCATGAATTATTTGAGAAAACAATTGAGCTCTCTGTGTTATTTGAGCTATTGATTGAAACTGAATGATGTGAAAAAGGAGCATTTACCCGCATGTTTGACAGCCTGATGGTGCTCCATGCTTCCAGCTTTGGCGAAGGTCTCACCACAGTGAGGGCAAGAACAAACGCTACAAGGGTCTCCGGTGAAGCCAAGGACCGGGTCAACCACCGTTCGGCACTCACAACAACCAGAGAGTCTCCTGAGTGGCATTCCCCTACAAGAATCACTGACAGAAGAATTGGAAGATGCTGACAACGAAGAAGAATAGGATGCTGCAGACACCGCTCCATTGATCTCGTTTCGGGGAGCAGCTTTCATGGATCTGTTAGAAGCATCAATGCTGTTGCATGCACCAACCAGTGACACCCTTCTCTTATCAAGGGCTCCATTTCCTGCAGGCCTTGCCATGACCCTGGTGCTATTGCAAAGGGAGCCAGAACATCTCATTTTCTTGCATTTCTTGCTGTTTCCCTCCGGAACACGTTCCTCTTGAGGCTTCGATATCTTCTGCAGATGTTTATGCCTTGGGTGTTTCACCAGAGGCTGCGGCTGTTGGACTTGAAAATCTTTGCAAGTCAATAGGCCCCTCAACACTGCCCATGAGTGTAGTTTCTCTGTCTTCTGAGGCTGTTGGATTTGGTTTTGGTTGACATACTTGGTGGTAGTGGTGGGATTTTTGTGGATTTTGGGTTTGTTCATTGTAGAAAAGATGAAAGCGGCCTTAGCCAAACAAATGCATGGACATGTTGAAATGTTGATGGTTTGGTTTATTTTCAGAAGATTCGGAAAGGGTCTTTGTATGGCATGGAGGCCGGCAATTTTGAAGCAGAGTGGTCTGCTGTAGAGAACTAGGATGTGATTCTCTGAATTTGGGTCTTTTGGGACTTGACAGGTGTGAGTGAGGGCTCGGACTCTACTTCTTAACTCTTGATGGTTTCAGAATTGAGGTGGATATACTTATAGCTCTGCCTGTGGGGGCATATACACGGTCTTGTCTCGAGGGTAAATACAATAGTTCTATTCCATATATTTTCTTTATGATCATTAGATTAAATAGATTATAATTTATACTTATTTCTATTTATTCATCACATTTAATAATAATGGAATAGATATTTACATGAGACACTAAAAACTATGTGTTTGGATGGGACACCCAAAAGTAGATGATGAAATAGTATTATTAGAATAAATAAGGAGAGATGACCTTAGAATGTATCGGACCCCATGCCTAAAGATGTGGTGCCAGTCCTATGGTATTTTATTGAACATTCTGCACATGTAATTATTAATTAAATTTGATGTAAAACAATTGCTTATTACAAATTTTAGATGTGGTCAACATAAATTTGAGTTGAGTTCAAATTTGAGTAATTTTTAATGCAAATTTAATGCTACCTCAAATTTTTTTAATAAGAGTCAATTTCTGAAATTTTAATTATTTTATAATTGTCTGTGTTTTCTAAAAATTCTAGAAAATATTAATTACTTTTTTTCTTTTATACCCTTAGTAAATAGTATTTGTAGAAGAAAGAGAAAGCTGAGAGATTAAGTTATGAGAGTATTATGTTAGGCATCCGGACTTGACTATAAAATTGGAGTTGGAATTGAAATTGGACTGGCCAATTCTAATTTTCTTATTTGGGATAATATATTGAATCGAAATTATAATTTCAGAATCTAATTCCATAAAATTAAAAAACAACTAAACTAAACTTTTTTAATATCTGATATACCTTATAAATTGTCAATTTCAAAACTTATTTAATATCACACTCTTCAAAAAGTCTATAAATTTTCCCCTTTTCATTTGTATTCCAAAGTTATAATTCTTTAGTAAAGTCAAACATAAAATTTAAGATTCTAAGCTAATTTTAATTATAAAACAATTGAAATTGAAATTGAAATTCTACACTACAATTTCAATTCCAACATTCAAATGGCTTAAATTTTTTACATTCAAACTTATTCAATTTATAGAAGAAAGAGAAAGTGAAGGGATATTTTCTTTTTCACTACCGGAGAAAGTGGAAGGATTGACAAAGTACAAAGGAAGAGTCAAAGATTAAATAATAAGAGTTGTTTTGTAAAATACACTTATTAGGGTTCATTTAGATGTTGGAATTGGAATTGTAATATAGAATTTTAATTTCAATTCTAATTCTAAAAAAATTTAAATTGACTTAAAATCTTAAATTTTATATTTAAGTTTATTAAAGAATTGTAGCACAATTATTGGAAAATGAATAAAAAAGATAAATAATTATACAGACTTTAATGATTAGAAAGATATTTGGTAAGTTTTTAAATTGACAATTCATAAAGTATAGGTTAACAATTAAGAATGATCTATATTTTAGTTGTTTTTCAATACTATGGAACTGGATTGTCATATTGTGATTCCAATTACTTGTTACTCCAAATATGAAATTTGCAATTAGGGTGCCCAATTGCAATTTTAATTCCAAACTCCAATTCCAAATGCCAGAAAGGACGCATGTATGTTTCGCCCTGAAATTGAAGTTTGGAATCGGATGACCCAATTTCAATTTTCTTGTTTGAAGTAACATATATAATTGGAATTATAATTTCACAATCTAATTTCATAGAATTCAAAAATAACTAAAATGGACATTTTAATTCCTAAGTTTTACCCTATGAATCGTCAACTATTAACTTTTGATTAAATTCTATAGAAATTGTTCTCCATTTTATTTATATTCTAACAATCATGTTACAATTCTTTAGTAAATTCAAATATAAAATTTAAGATTATAAATTAATACAAATTCTAAACGAATTGAAATTGAAATTAAAATTTACATCACAATTTTAGCTCCAACATCAGAACGGATCATTAAATTTTTAACATTCAAACCTATTAAATTATTGTTTTAATCTACATACACAAATAAAAAGAGACACTTTTTTATTTAAGAGAGGAAGTATTATCACTTCATGAATTTAGCGGTCATACCATTAGCATTTATTGACTATAAAAATTTTTATTCAAGGAGTCAAAATGTGAAGAATACGTTGCTGTAATAATTGAATGTTTATTAAGAGTTGACTTACATTAAAATTATTTTTAAAAATGAATTATCTTTCTAAGTATGTAAATTAAATTCAACGGGTAAGTCTTTGAGAATTAAATGTACCTCAAACATTAATTAATTGTGATATTTTATATAGTATTTTTAATAACCCTCCGAAGATGCTTGCTACTGCAGTTCTAACATTAAAAAGAAAAAAAATTGAGTGCAAATATTTTAATAGATTTTAATTGTAACCACGAAATATGGCGCATCAGCTTATTTTGTCCTTTAATTATGTGGTCAGAGTTCAATTATCACTCATAAAAATAACCGTATTTTATAACCAATTATTGTTTGCCTCTTAAGAAGAACTTCTATAATGAGGGAATTTGTCATTGTTGCATGCCGTGGAAATCCTGGTTTTGATCGAAAACAAAATTTAACTATATAGTGAAATTAATGATTTAACATTATGTGAGTGAAAAATAATGTATAAGAAGTATATAAGGTAAACAAAAATAAAATCCATAAAGAGTCAACAACTCTATTAATTCCCTACTTTGAGTATGATTTTAATTGTTTTTTCCTGTATTGTTTCTTATATAGAATTTTTCAAATGGGATTTCAGCTTTCGAATTTGCTTCAGTAAGTATATTTTATTTGCCTAGAAAGACAAAATAGAAATGGTATATTTAGGTAGTTATCAACTGAGCTTGACGTTAAACGATTGCTTATTTCAAATTTTGGATGCTTGTCAACATAAAATTTGAGTTGAGTTCAAATTTGATTTAATTTTAGTGCAAATTTAATGGTCCCTCAAATTTTTATTAAGATTCAATTTCTAAAATTTTCAAAAATCTAGATAGATTCAATTTTAATATTTTTAATAAGAGTTAATCTGAAAAATCTAGATAATATTAATTACATTTTCCCTTCAATATGCTTATTAAATAGTATTTATAGAAGAAAGAGAAGGTGGGGGGGATTAAATATGAGAGTACTAAGGAAGAATGAGAGATTAAATAATTAGAGTTGTTTTGTGAAGTACACTTATTTGTATGTTTGGTATCTAAATTTGACTATCAAATTGAGGCTTGTATTGGATGTCCCAATTCCAATTTTCTTGTTTGAAGTAACTTATAGATTTAAAATTATGATCTGATATTCTATTTGCATGGAATTAAAAAAAAATCTAAAATGAACTCTTTTTAGTTCCTAAATTATAGTCTGCCAATTGCCAGTTAATAACTCTTGATTAATATCTTTATAATTTTTTCTCCTTTTAATCCATAAACTAGAAATAATGTTACAATTCTCTACTTTTCAAATATAAACTTTAAGATTCTAAGTTAATTAAAATTCTAGAAAGAATTGGAATTGAAATTAAAATTTTACATCACAATTTCAGCCCCAACATCAAAACAGACTGCAAAATGTTTTACACTCAAACTTATTCAATTATTATTTTTTTCAATCTACATACACAAATAAAAATAGAAACTTATTAGAGGAGGGAGGAGGTATTGTCACTTCATGAATTTAAGGGTCATACCATTAACATTTATTGGCTGTAATAATTTTAATTTAAGAAGTCAAAATGTGAAGAATACGTTATTGTAATAATTGAATGTTTATTGAGAGTCGACTTACATGAAATTTATTTCAAAAAATTAATTATCTTTTTAAGTATATATATTAAATTCAACAGGTAATTTTTTGAGAATTAAATGTGTACCTCAAACATTAACTAGTTGCTATATATTATATAATATTTTAACGTACCTTTTCTAGATGCTTCCAACTGCAATTCTAACATTAAAACCGAAAAAATTGAGTGTAAATATTTTAATAGAATTTGACCGCACATTAAAATGAATGATTTAGCATTGTGAGTAAAAAATCATGCATAAGAAATATATAAAGTAAACAAAAAATATATCCATAAACAATCAGAACTCTCTTAATTCCCTATTTTGAGTATGATTTTAAGGCTTTTTTCCTCTTTTGTTTCGTGTATAGAACTTTTTAAGTGGGCTTTCAGCTTCAAAATTTGCTTCAGCAAGCAATTGTGATTTTGCTAGAAGAGACAAGAACAGAAATTGTATATTTAGGCAAATATTAATTAAGTTTGATGTTAAAGGATTGCTATTTTCAAAATTTGGATGGTTGTCAACATAAAATTTAAGTTGAGTTCAAATTTGATTTAATTTTAGTGCAAATTTAAGGCTACCTCAATTTTTTAATAAGAGTCAATTTCTAAAATTTTCAAAAATCTAGAAAAAGATTCAATTTTAATATTTTAATAAGAATCAATTTGAAAAATCTAGATGATATTAATCACTTTTTCCTTTTTGTACCATTTTTAAATAGTATTTAGAGAAGAAAGAGAAGTGGAGGGTTTAAGTAGTTGTTTTGAAAAATACACTAATTATTAGGGGTCATTTGATCATTAGAATTGGAATTGTAATACAGAATTTTAATTTTAATTCTAATTCTCAAAGAATTTGAATTGACTTAAAATCTTAAATTTTATGTATGAGTTTACTAAAGAATTATATCATAGTTATTGGAAAATGAATGAAAAAGAGAAAAAATTATGTATACCATAATGAGGAGAAAGATATTGCATAAGTTTTTAAATTGACAGTTTATAGAACATAGGTTAGGAATTAAGTATGGTCAATATATTATAGTTGTTTTTGAATGCCATGGAATTGGATTTGTGGTAGTGTAATTCCAATTATGTACTCCAAATATGAAAATTGAAATTGGGGTGCCTAATTCCAATTCCAAATACCAATTCCATCCTAAATTCCAAACGCTAAGCATGGCAAGTGTATGTTTAGCATCTCAAATTGACTATGAAATTGATGCTTGGAATTGAACGACCCAATTCCAATTTTCTTGTTTTAAGCAACATATAGGACTAATAAAGTTATAATTTCATAATCTAATTCCATGAAATTTAAATACAACTAAAATGGACCTTTTTTAATTCCTAGGCTTTACCCTAGAAATGTCAATTATGAACTCTTGATTAGTGTCTATATAATTTTTTCCTCCTTTGCATTTCAATTCTAACAATCATATTACAATTCTTTAGTAAATACAAATATAAAATTTAAAATTCTAAGTTAATACAAATTCTAAAAGAAATGAAATTGAAATTAAAATTTTACATCACAATTTCAGCTCCAATGTCAGAATGGACTATTAATTTTTTGACATTCAAACCTATTACATTATATTTTTAATCTACATGCACAAATAAAAATAGACACTTATTAGAGAAGAGATGAAGTATTATCACTTCATGAATTCAAGGGGCATACCATTAACATTTATTGACTATAAAATTTTAATTTAAGAAGTCAAAATGTGTAGAATATGTTGTCGTAATAATTGAATGTTTATTAAGAGTTTACTTACATTGAATTTATTTTAAAAAAATAATTGTCTTTTTAAGTACGTAGATTAAATTCAACGGGTAATTCTTTGAGAATTAAATGTACCTCAAACATTAATTAATTGGGATATTTTATATAGTAAGTTTAACAAACCTTCCGAAGATGCTTACAACTGCAATTCTAACATTAAAAAGGAAAAAAATTGAGTGTAAATATTTTAGTAGAATTTGAATGTACAATGAAATTGATATTTAATATTATGTGAGTAAAAAATAATGTATAAGAAATATATAAGATAAATAAAAATTAAATCCATAAACAGTCAAGAACTCTCTTAGTTCCCTATTTTGAGTCTGATTTTAAGTGTTTTTTTTTTTTTTTGCCTCTTCTGTTACGGATATTAAATTTTTCAAGTGGGCTTTCAGCTTCCAAATTTCCTTCGGTACGCATTTTGTTTATTTGGCTAGAAGAGATAAAATAAAAAAGGTATATTTGGGTAATTATTAATTAAATTTGACGTTAAATGGTTGCTTATTTCAAATTGGATGGTTGTGAACATAAAATTTGAATTGGTTCAAATTTGATTTAATTTTAGTGCAAATTTAATGCTACCTCAATTTTCTAATAAGAGTCAATTAGAAAAATCTAGATAATATCAATTTCCTTTTCCTCTTTATACCCTTATTATATAGCATTTATAGAAGAAAGAGAGAGTGGAAGGATTAAGTATCACAGAGCATCAATGAAGAATGAGATATTAAATAATAAGAGTTGTTTTTGTAGAAGTAGGTAATAGAGTTAAGATTGAGATGATAAACCTCTACCATAAAGAACTAGTTAGCTTCAGAACCCTTCAAAAAGCTTTAAAGCTTGAGTTTTGAGCAATAATAAAACAGATTTTGTTTAAAATATTTCAAAGAATAGACTAATATTTTACTTGAGTTTCTGTAGCATTTAACAGGACTATTATCGTAAACATAGAAGTTCAATCAACGAGATATTTTTCACAATAGTATATTTTAATATGATTATAATCTCATTAAAAAAGATTCAGAATATTATTGGTGTGATGAAAAATAGTTCTAAAAGTGAACTTGAGCATGTTAAATACACGAGAAAGGATTTTCAAGCTTCAGAAATTAAACCAAGCCCAAATTTTTAGAAAATGACACATGTGTTCAGAAAGTGCTACTCAATGAAGAAATCTATATTTTCCTAAAGCAAGTTATGATTATAGTCTTGAATCTTGATGAGAAGATTCCTATCAAGCTCAGATTGAAGAAATGAAGATCAATAAGAAGGTTAGAAACTAAAAAAGCTTATCTGAAAGCACGAATATTTAGGAATTGTGAACGCTTTATAGAATAGGAGGGAAAATTCAAATTTCAAAAAGGGCTTATAGTGACATCTTACTTTTTCACTTGGTCAACAGTCTTATCTTCCAAAAGAAAAAGTTAAGAAATCATGTCCAGAAAGTAAAAAGTAGTTTTCTGAGGCTTTACTCAGAAATCATATTTGACAACGGTTTCTGTAATTGCAAAAGTAGCTCTAACATAATCGAGCTAGTCTTCTAAATGGCATTAGCCGGGACACAAGACAATCGACACATGTTAAGAGGAAGCAAAATCAAGGGGGCAACATTATGATTTGAAAATCAAGTATAAAAGGATGTCATGTGCTTACAACTCAAGACTTTTGCCACTTTACCAAGAATGCTAAAAATGTGAATCCCTTTTCTTTTTCTATAAAGAGCATTATATCTTATAATCATTTTCTGTTTCTGTAAAAATCTTCTTTCTAGTTTTTATTAGATAACATCTTCTTCTTAGGAAGAATTATTATAAAGAAGTCATTCAAGTTTTCAGGTCATACACTGCTTTATTCATAGGAAACTTTAGTGTATCTTAGTTGGAGCGAACCAACCAAACCAAAAATCTTATACCCTGATCCAGTAGTGATCATTGTGAGGTTAGTTTGAATAGGCTAGTAAAAAGACTACTTGGATTGAGAGTAAATTGGAACTATTGCTCACTGGATATAGCTTGAGAAGGATCCAAAAACTATGTTACTTTCTCGAGGTTGAGAAAAGGGTTATTTAGTGGAACTCAATAGGTTGTTGAGAACTTGATATAAGCAGGGTTGGTCGAATTATTTAGTGGAACTCAATAAGTTATTGAGAACTTGATATAGGCAGGGTTGATCAAACTAATATAAATATCATTGTGCAGTATCCCTTATCTCTTATTACTTCTTTTATATTCAACATTTGTGATTGACTATGTTGCATATTTCTAAAAAATGTTTTTTAAAATTTTTTGAGTTTACACTTTGTTCAGAAAGTAACTTTCTGAAACTTACTAACAAAGATTTCCACTGCCTTCAAATGTAAACTTGATAGCTTTTGTTTAATTTATTCAAAATCTCAGAAAGAAGTTAATACATGATTCAACCCCCCTTTCTCGTACTATTTCAACCTACAATTGGCATAAAAGCTTAGGCCTCTAAGGGGTTGAGCACTCAAATGATTGTAGAGGTTAAGATCCTAAGGTGAAGGACACTCCATAAATAGATCACTAATCTTTGATGGTGGATGTAGGTTGAAAAGTGCATAAGAAGGAAGGCTTGAATCATGCTTTAGCTTTTCTTTTCTTTTTAGATTTTGATAACTTAAACAAATACTATCAAGTGAACTTGAAGGGCAACGAAAATAATGTCAGTATATATCAGAAAGTGACTTTCTGAACTAAAATAAAGTAATGAAAAAATAAGTTTAAGTTCTTCATAAGAGCAAATATAATAAGTACAAAACAAAATATAAAGGAGATTTAGGGAAAGAGAAGATATTGCACAAGAGTTTTTATATTGATTCAGCTAACTTACCTATATCTAGTTCTCAACAACTGTTGAGTTCTACTAATCAACCCTTTCTCAACCCTAAGAAAGTTAGATAGTCTTTCTTAAGCTATCTCACGTGACCAGTAGCTCACTCTACTATCACTTCCAAGTAGTCTTTGAGTAGCCTCTTCAAGCTACCTCACAACGATCACTACTAGATCAGGGTATAAAGAATATGTTTGGGTTAGATCACTCAACTATTAAACACTCAAGTTTCCTCAAGATAAAATAGTATATGAGCTGAAAACTTGAATGACTTCTTTCTAATAGTTCTTCCTCGCAAGAAAATGTTATCTAATAAGAACTTAGAAAAAATATTTTCACAAAAGATGAAGAAGAGTCTCATGTTCTTGAGAGTTTTTCAAAAATTCAACCAAAAGTCTTTAGTTGTAACCACATGACCTCCTTTTATACTTGATCTTTCATTTATGATCATTGCACTTGATCTGTTTACCTAGTGACACATGTTGATTACCTTTTTGTGTCTTGGAAATGTAGTCTAGAAGATTTTCTTGGTGTGTCAAAATTACTTTTGCAGTTGCAGAAGTTGTTCTCTAATAGAGATTTCTGAGTTCACCTTTAAAAATTACTTTTCACTTTCTGAATGAAATTTTTGAACATTTTCATTTAGAAGCTAAGGTGGTTGACTATGTTGAAAAAAGATGTCACTATCAATCTCTGATTGAGTTTGACTTCAATTTGAAATTTGAAATTTTCCTCTCATTTCTGTAAAGTGCACTGTTTATTGTAAACGTACTTTCTGAAGTGCTGTTTCAGTTTCTGGACATTCCTTTTGATCTTCTTGGCTTTAATCAGTGCTTGTAGTAAAGAAAACATCATGTTCATGATGACTGAAGGTATTGACCATAATTTACTTCAGAGTTAGATTGAAATCTTCACTTATATGATACTTTCTAAAGTCATTGGATACTTTCTGAAGATCTGAGTCTTGGTTTGTTATTCTTGAGAATTTTCTTTCATGCTCTCACCATACCAATGTCCATTTCAAGGATTATTTTTCACTTCATTTAAATTATAAATCTCTTTGGGTGAGATTTAACATGTTTACGCATGATTTTATGAAAATAAAACTTCTTCATGAAGTTCTATGCTAATGAGAATGATCCTTTTTGTATACTCAAGACACTCAAGCAAACTATTAGTCCTTCTTCAAAATATTTTCACACAATTGGTTATGTTATCACTCAAAACACTAAGCGTTGATGCTTTCTAAAAGGTTTTAGAGCTAACAATCTCCCTCTTTTTCATTATGACAAACCAATTTTGACAAAATCTTTTAGAGATATTTTGAAAGAAATATATGAATAGATGTAGAATCAAATGAATTCTATGTTCTTTCAAAATACATTTGATAGAGTTTCAGAAGGTCTCTTTCTTAAGGTATGATGTAGATGTGAACAGGACGTTTAACAATCTTAAGTGACTAGAATCAGAGTTGTTTCATTTCAAAGAAAGTTTCTTAAGTATGTCAGAGCACTTCCTAAGAAGTATCAGAGCAAACATTTTGAAATGTGTTAGGGCAATTTAAGCTTTCTAAGAAAATAACAGCTTGATTTTAAGTCATTTGACTTTTTGAACTTAGACATAATTGAATAAAAGGATAATACAAGTGATATTTATTCTTGATATTGAATCCATACGCAGCACAACTTTATCCAAATCATTTTTGAAGCACTGTATAATGACAAAGTGCATAAAAACATGCAACGAATAAGCTTTGCACACAAGGAAAGTTTCTGAAGCTCAAAAAGATCACTATGTTTACGTTTAGGAGAGCAAAGTTGTAATATCCCAAAAATAAGTGTCATTAGAAATGTCAAGTCTAAACTATGAGAGTGTTGGATAAAGCATAAGAGAGATTCAAATGCCTTATATATATAGTTCCCAAAAGGAGAAAAATAAATTATAAATTTATAATGAATTTTGTACACAAAAGTTTTTATATGCTAATATTCAGTTATTATTTGAATTTGATCATTATTCTTTTTATAAAGCTAATATTCAGTTTGTGATATGATGTTTGATTTTAAATTTTGAAGCGATTATCTTATCAAAATAGATTCAATATTATTTATAATAATTGGTACTGTTTAATTTTTAAACTTTGAAAATATTATCTGATCAACTATATTAGATTCAATATTAGTTAAATTTATCGTTGATATTAATATTTGTATCAACATTGTAGATATTGCTAAAATTAGAAAAGGTACAGCATACTAAATTTTCCTTTTTTCACATATGCTCTTCATAAATTAGTTTTTATGTTAGGACTTATTTAGATATATATCATTCATATTCATGATGTTAAATATTAATTTATATTTGAATATATGTATATGTGTGGGTATATGTAAGTGAAGTGTCAATTTAAGATTGGTTTCTACCTTTCATTAGATATTATAATTATTCCATAAAGATTTAAATATTAGTGTATATATATAGTATTCATAGACACTACTATAGTAATAACGATGTTAGTATAAAGTATTTTATATTGATAATAGATTTAATTTTTAAAATAGCTATAAAATAGTCAAATAACCTTCAAAAATATAAATTTATAGAATTAAATGAATATGTTAGAAAAATATGTTTCTGTGTATATATATCAGTTTCATGAAAATTTGGATACAAACAAATATATAGTTGAAGATTTTTAAAATCATTGATACTTAACCAAAATTATTACCACTATGATTTGAAAATGATTTTTCAAGCATTGCTGAATTACAATGATACTTACTTGAAGATATTAGATATTATTTATATTTGATATGTATTATGAAAATAATTTGTTAGATACTATTTTATAGAGAATTATTAGATATTTTCAAGAAGTTATTAATTACTAGAATTGAGTACAAAATTTGTTCATCATGTAAATCATCATCATCATCATCATCATCATCATTATTGTTGTTGTTGTTGTTATTGTTATCATTATTATTATTTCAAAAGGGAAACAAATACATAATGTTAATATATCAAAATAGACGTTATTTGTTTTAGAAACCTCATTGGCGTTTCATTTCAATATATATGTAGATATATTGGTGATATAAAAGATAATTGAGAGATATGTTAGAGTAGTTTGAATTCGAATTATCCAAGTAGTTATAAAAGATATGATTAGATTTAGTCTTGCTATTATCCTTTTTTGATTGTTGTTGATATCACCCACTTAGTTAGAATATATCTATAAAAGATCTTTAATATAGCTTTATTCTTGTGTTATCAAATATGACCCATGTTTAGTATTTTACAAATATCTTGAGTTATAGATGTCCGATTGACAGGATTTTTATGGCATTAGAAAACTAACTCAGTTATCTACAAGTTCTATTTCTAGCTTGGAGACCAAATTCTAACCGCAAGAAAAGTTAAATGCTTACAAAAAGTCATAACGAAAAAATAAAAAGAGAAAAACCAAAAATAGAAATAAAATAAAAAATAAAATTTGTTAGTGATATCTTTCACCTCTTAGTATAAATTTAATACATTATAGTCCTTCTAAATATTCCTTTAAAAACCCCAGTTGCCCAAGGATTTTTCCCTATAGAGAAAGATGCATTTTCTCTCAATCATTTTCGAATAATCTCTTCCAGTAGGTTCTCTCATCCTTATCCTTATATGATTATGAATTTAGCAAATCTTTAAATAATTATGGTATGTTTTCTCTTCCCGTTCAATTCCAAATCATTCCTAATTCTTGTCTATAATTCTATGGCAGTTGATAGTGTGATTCCAATTCCCTAGTATTATGTAGGCAGTGGTCAGGCTCTCCCGGTAATGAACGGTGAGTGAGTTTAAGCTCATGGCCATACTTTTAGTCATTATTATTATTTTTTCAATATTATATAAATTATTTATGGAAGTTTAGAATGATTTATGCCCAGAAAATATGCTTTTATGGATTATAGAAATTTTAGAAAATTATCGTTCACAGTTATTATGAAAACCTTATTTTAGAAAGCTCATGGGACCATATTTAATACCTTGCATGTTACAGAATATCTTTTTCTAGTTCCTGAAATTATGAGACCTCGGTTTAATGTTTGTAGCAACAATATTGATTTCTATGTTTTCATGCTATGGATTTCCTATTAAGATTTTAGAACATCAGATATGATTTATTGAAAGTATTGAATAAAGTATGATTCATAACAATTTTCAGATACATACTCTGTTGGCTTTTGAAATCACTATGTCTACAAGCTGGTGATCCCTTAGGCATGATTTTAGAACCTCAGTTACAGTCATATTGTTAGAATTATATGAATTCAGAGCGTTTAGATTTATTCAATTTTATTGCAAGTTATTGTTATTTTAATAACTAGTGAGAAACAGAATAGTGAGTTAACGGCTGCAAGAATGATCGTTAACCTTGATACCAAGTGGTCCACTAGAGGACTAGCTCACCCACAGTGAGGAACCTAGTGAGATGCCCATTTATGGGACTTAGTTGGTGCCCATCAGATTAGCTATTGGCTCAGATTCAGCTATTCAACTCAGATATTTATGTACAAAATAATTCTTGTTTCTTTACTAGTTATTGCCATGGATTCAGTTAAATTATTATTTCCAGTTCAGCTATATATATTTAAATATTAAAAATATTTTATATCAGCTGTATGTATATTTATGTACTATCTCTATTGTCCCACGTGGGTTCTGAGTGGAGGCTCGCTCATTGAGTTTTGATGAACTCACCCCTCTCTTTTTCCTTCCTCTTACAGTTGCAATTGCAAATCCAGTTATTATTTAGACTCAGACTTGGTAGCTTTGCAGTTGTTCTAGTGGTGAGCTTCACTTTGTAGTGAAGTTTAAATTAGGATCATGTTAGAATAGAATGCTCCAATAGTGTGCAGGCAGGGTCCTCGGACATCATTTAGCATGCATGGTTATTTTATGGTTGTATCATTTTATGCAATTTCTTCTAGAAACATGATTTAAGATTGTCTATTTAAGTTATGGGTTTTGGAATGATTTAGAGGAATTAAATATTTTATGTATTTTTATAAATAAAGATTTCAAGAAATTTTGAGGAATTTATTTATTTATTTATTTATTTATTTTTATGATTTATTATGAGTATTAATTTAGTAATTTACTATGCATGATTACATGAAATTAATTTCAGAAGGCTTCCATAAGGGACAATATCCTTTATGTGCCGATCATGATTTTTGGGTCGTGACAAAAGTACAACATTTTGACATAACTCTTTAACATGTGTACTAGAACATGATTTGCAAATGAGAAAACTTCAGGTTTGATGTATTAAAGCATACACATCAGAGCATAACAGATAACACATGTGTATTAGAGCCAAAAAAGATATACATCACAGCTAAACATTAAATGTATCAGAGCATATGATGGATGTATGTAAGTATCATAGCATAATCTCAAAGCTTATAAGACACATATCAAGTTATATAATAAGGCTTTCAAGCAAGTGTAAATATACCAAGACAAACTAAAAATCCTAAAACATGATGAAGTATTAATATTATCGTATATGTACTAGAGTAGTAGATCAAGGTAACATAGCAATAAGAAAAAAAAGTTTAGAGCTTAATATCAAAATATGAACAAAATGAATGCTAATATATACAGGAATGAACATGAAGTCTCTAGACTCCCCTTAACTTGACCTCCTAATTTTCTTAGCACAGAAGACTTTCTTCATATTTACCTCATCCTTTTCTTCTTTTCTTCTCCCTTTTTTTGTCATTAATAACAAAAAAAGGGTGTGTTGGAAATCAAGCCATACCATTATTGGCCCCTCTGTCTCAGTTCTTGAAGAATTTGAATCAGCAGCTCTTCATGTCTTCTGAGTTGGCCACTATCTCCTTGTTGGAGGCTTCAATCCTATCCAACCTTGAGGCCATATCTCTTTGATTATACAGAAAAAGGTGGACCTCTAGGAAACTTATTTAAGGCTCAGGTTTAGGTTGGTTGGGAAGATGGATTGTGGTTGGTGTGGTTGGGGCAGCCTTGTATAGAGGCTCAGGGATATCTAGGGGAATGGTGTCCCCAGACCTTGGTGAGTCAGCTCTAATATTTCCAGCATTTTTAGCAACAGCAGCAGGTGGAGTGGATGGTGGTTCATTAACAGTGAGTGGATAATGGTTGTGTGCATGGGAACAAAAAGAACTTCAACATATGAAGTTATTATTTAAGTAGCAATGGCAGAAGTAATCATAGGGGCAGCATGTATAGATTCAGAAACAAGAACATGAACAGAATCTAAAGCAGGGGAAGAAATAGAACAAGAAGTAAAATAAAAAACAGCAGCTGTTGCACGAGCAATGGGAGCAATCTCAGTGTGAAGAAAGCTATTTTCTGAGGCTTTGTCTTCTTCCTCTTCCATATGAGTTATTCTTATAGAAAGAGGAGGTTGGGTACCATCAAAATGATAGCAGTTTCAAATTCAGATGCTTCTTCAATAGGTTCCTCCACTATTGGCTCTAGGGATTGAGAAAGCTTACTTATGAAAAATTTAGGTTCCTTAACCCCCTCCCTCTTAGGCTATGATTCCTTGTACTGATCTTGTGACTTAGATTTTACCATCTGCTGTATAGTCAGGGAGACATCATCAAAGCCTTTGGGATCCACCTCAGCTTTTATCATCTGCTGTATAGTTAGGGAAACATCATCCAAGCCTTTGGGATCTACCTCAACTTCAGCATCAGCTGTGCTTTCTGGAGCAGCTGTTGATCTAGTGGTAAAGCTAGTTGCTGAAGGCATCTGGCTTCTTGGAGGGGTAGTAGAGATTGGGAAGGAGGTGTACCTAAATTGGTGAGTCATGAGCATCTTAGATGGCTATTCAATCACTACAAATGGTTCAGGAACAAAAGATCCTGTTTTTTCCTGCTCAAGCCCTAAATGCCTTTGGCATTTTCTATTTTCCTGGCCTCCTCTAATCTTTTTTTCTCTTGGAGAATTCTCTGCTCCTTGAGAACTCTTTCTACTTCCTCCCCATCTTCCTCTTTAGAAAAGTCTTTAGCCTCAACAGCAACCCTAGCTTATTTAGTTTCAAGCATTTCTTTCAAGATGAAAGTAGCCCTAGGCATATCCTTGGGCAAGTTTCTATACTTGTGCTTAATATCATGCCTTTTGATAGGAAGTTTATCAGGCCTTCCCTTGAGGAGCTCACTTTTGAAGCCTCTGGCTCATTTTTTGAAGATTTGGGGTGTCCTTCAGTTGTGAGTAAAAGGCCATTACCATTCTTGGAAAGATTCTATCATTGATCTGCAGGAACTCTTTCCATCCTTGGAATAAGAAAACCTCCTTGAGAATGGTTATCTCATCAAAAAGTTCTTTTTTAACGCCTTCCCTAGGGTCACCTTCCTTAGTGAAAAGTTATTCACGTAATGATCCTACAACTCATGGTCATCATACATGTGGAATAGTCCCCTTTTATAATGGTGTTGTCGAGTTGCCTTCCTTTTTCCATTTTAGGTATAGTTAGATAGAATTGAAAGAAAAAAGGTTGAGGATTTGAGGGTTGGTGAAGGTTATGGAGAGAGAAAAGTTGTAGAGAAGATGAAACAATTTTGGTTATGGTAAATGTGTGAGGTTGAAGATGAAAAGGTTTTATATGGTGTGTGAGAAGTGGGAGGTTATTAATGTAATGGGACAAAATTCTGAAGATGAGGTGACATGGGAGAGAAAAACTTAAAAAGAGTAGGAATCATCCCATCTTTATCAGTCTTCCAGAATAAATAGTTTCTAAACAGAAAGAACACTTTTTGAATCCTCATCCATTTTCTGAGCCAACCATGAACGAATATGAGTCTTCATGCCTTTACAACTTCCTCACATTTGAGAGTTCTTCCAACTACACTGCACGTGTGACTTTCTGACCCATTTTCTGAACTTCTGTTCTTTTTTCTTACCTTGCACACTAGCTTTATGCAAACTGATTTTATGACCTTGCATTGATGTCTTTGTTTGGCCCTTATTTTAAGGTCTTACTTGGGCAGACTCTAGAGATGTTTATGTATAAATGCTATGCAGATTTAAAAGCCTTTTTAGACAGCAAAAATGATCTTCAACTAATAATTTTGTGAATATATCAAGCACTTGATCTTCAGTATTTACAAACATTAACTTAACATTTGCTTTTTGAACGTGATCTCTAATAAAATTATGTTTAACATCAATATACTTGGATCTAGAATGCTGAATAGGATTTGTTACAAGGTTTATAGCACTAGTATTATCATAAAAGATAAGAGTTTTGGGAATACCTCAGGTGATAATTTTCTAGTTGGTTCCTTATCCACAGTATCTAGGTGCAACTATTTGTAGCAGCTATATATTTAGCGTCAACTATAGAAAAAGTAATGGTGTTTTGCTTCATGCATGACCAAGTGATGAGATGCTTTCCAGAGAAATAGTAATATTCGTTGGTGCTTTTTCTGTCCATTCTATCTCCAGCAAAATTAACTTCACAAAACCTTATAATCTCACAAGATGTACCTTTCTCATACCATAGGCCAAGATTAGTAGTACTAGATAGATATCTCAAGATTTTTTTGATGACATTTAAGTTTGATTGCTTTGGGTTAAATTAAAATCTAGCACAAATTACCATACTTAATTGAATGTCTGGTCTACGTACTGTAAGGTATAGAAGTGAGCTAATCACCTATGCACTCAGCAAAGCTAAATATGATAAAGCAATCACCTTCCACTTCAAGAAAAATTCCTAGGAGTAGATGGATAGAGCAGCACAAAGCAAGAGTTTAGTTGAACTCCAAAGCTAAATACTTACTCACTATGCACTGTGCAAAGCCAAATATGATAAAATCACTATTGTGACACAGCAAAATAAAAAAATTTGAGACATACTACACATGTTACACAAAGGAACAAATTAGGTCAAGGAGATTGGTCTATCAATATGAGATGCTCAAGATGACTGAACAAGAAAATATTGATGACTTGACCATCAGGTACATGCACATTGTAAACCAACTCAAGGGTTTGGGTAAAAGATAATCAAACTCTAAGATGGTGAGGAAAATCCTGATAAGCTTCCCAACAAAATGGTTTCTAAAGGTCATTGCCATCACAAAAGCTAAGGATCTACAAACCTTTGGTTTAGATGCTCTTATTAGTCCTCAAAACCCATAAAATGGTACTTTTTGAAGTTCATGGTGAAACCACGACGAAGAATAAATCAGGAGCCTTGAAGTCCTCTCACAAAAAGCAAATCAAAGGTTGCTAAAACCTATGAAGAAGAAAAAGACTTAGGAGAGGAGTCTGACGAAGAGGATGGAGATAAGACCTCCATGTTAGTGAGGAAGATGCCTAGAACTTGGAAATGTATAGTTAAAAAAGGAAGGATATCAACTTCAAAAAGGACTAAAAAGGCAAAAGGGAGATGGAAAATGTGAGCTGCTGTAACTATGGTGAGAATGGACATTCAAAATATATTGTCCCAAGCTCAAAGGTCCACAAAGGAGGTTCCCTCAAAAGAAAAAAAAGGGATGCTTACTGCCTGGAGCAACTCAAAAGATAAAAGAGAAGTATTAGAAAGCCAAGAAGAGCTTGAAGATGTGGCCAGTTTATGCTTCATGTTGACTATATGTTTGAAGGAGAAACAAAGGTGTGTCTAAGACCGTAGTTGAGAAGGACAACAAATGGTATATGGATAGTGGATGCCCCACATGTTAGGAAGCAGAAAATAGTTCAAAAACTTGAGGTCAAAGAACTTAGGATTTGTCAAATTTGCTAATGGAGGTCAGACCTAAGTCACAGGCATTAGAAATATTGGCATGGATGATTCTCATATAATTTTTGATGTTTTATTAGTTGATGCTCTGGCTTACAACTTGCTGAGCATCAGCAAATTTTGTGATTAAGGCTTTAATGTTTGGTTTAATGCCAAAGCAAGCCATATGATGAATCTAACTTTTTGACAAGTCATTTTATCTAGCAAGAGACATGATAACATTTACGTGTTATTCTTGGATGACCTTTTAGATCAAGATATAAAATGTTTTGAATCCTTCATAGATGATAAGTGGCTATGGCATAAGAAGTTTGGGCATGCCCATATGAAGCTAAGTTCTGAGTTATCATAGAGAGAGCTTGTTAAAGGCCTGCCAAAGATTAGTTATGATAAGGACTCCACTTGTGATTTCTATGAGAAAGGCAAGTAAACCAACTTTCTTTCCATAACAAAAACGTGGTTGCTGCCATTAGGCCACTAAAACTTTTACATATGGATCTTTTTGGGCCAACTAAGACTGTAAGTCTTGTTGGAAAAAGATATTGTCTTGTCATATTGGATGATTTCTTTAGATTTACATTGGTTATTTTCTTAGCTTCTAAGCATGATATGGTTGATAAATTCAAAGTTTTTACAAAAATAATTTGTAATGAAAAAGATTCTTAAATAATCTCTATTAGATCAGATCATGGAAGAGAATTTGGAAACCATCTTTTCAAAAAATTTGGTGAAAACCATGGCATTTTCTATGAGTTCTCTTCTCTTAGAACTACCCTAACAAAATGGTGTAGCTAAAAGGAAAATACAAGCTTATAGGAAATGGCTAGAACAATGCTCTTAGATAGTGGTTTATCTAAAGATTTTTGGACAAAGGTTGTCAATACCTCTTGTTATATTCAAAACAAATTTTTCTAAGGCCAATCCTCAAGAAAACCCTTTATGAACTTTGAAAAGGAAGAAAACCCAACATATCATATTTCCATGTCTTTGGATTTAACTGCTTCATTCTTAACACCAAAGACAAGCTCACAAAGTTTGATTCTAAGTCTGATAATGAAATTTTCTTAGGGTATTCTTTGTTAGCTCCAGAACTCTTCGGAAAGCCTTAATGCAAAATGTTTTGAGTGATAACATAACCAATTTGGAGAAAATGTTATGAAGAACGACTAATGTTTCCTTTGAGTTTCTTGAAGCATCATGACATGTGAACACATGTTTAATCTCATTTTGAAGAGATTATGACTTAATGAAAATAAAAAATATATCATGGTATGAATGTATATATGCTCAGCATATTGAAGAACATTGATCTTCAGAAAGTAACACGCAACTTTATAAAGTACATTTCAAGTGAAGATTTCAGTCCAACTCTGAAGCAAGTGTATTCTACAACCCTCAATCATCATGATCGCAATCATATCATCACCTACAAGCTCTGCGTGAAGACTAAAAGTTTGAAGAAATATCAAGAAACTAATGCTACATTTCAAAAAGAAAGTTTCACAGTGAAACAACGCACTTTACAGGAAAAGAAGAAAAATTTGAAATTGAAATTTTAAGTCAAATTCAGTCATAGACTGATGTGACATCTCTTTTGCTAACTTAGTCAACTGCCCCAGCTTCAAGAAGGAAAAGTTCAAAAAGCTCGTTTAGAAAGTAAAAACTAGTTTTTGAAGTGGCCTCAAAAACCTCTATTCCACAATGACTTCTACAACAACTCTGACAATGCCAAGCTACTCCTTTAGACTACATTTTCATTGCAAAAACCGATGATCAACACGTGTCACTTGGACAACAGATCAAGAGCAATCATCATAAAAGCAAATCATCTATAAATAGAGATGTTGTACTCATAATGAAAATAAAAGGAGAAACGTTGAAAAAGAAGAAGTGCTAAAACGCTGAAGAATTTTCTCTTCATCTTTTCTGTAAAGACATTATTATTTGTAATTAGTTTCATACTTGTACAAATATTCTTTCTATGTTCTAAGTAAATCTTACGTTCTTCCTAGGAAGAATCATAGAAAGAAGTCATTCAAGTTTTCCAGGTCTGTTATAGTTCATCTTAAGAAACACAAACCTTTGTAACCTCAATCTAGTAGTGATCACTATGAGTTAGCTTGAAGAGGCTAAGTAAAAGCTACTGGTAAGTGAAAAAAGAGTGTACATGCTAGTCACTATGTTAGCTTGGAGAAGCTGATTAAAGACTACTTGGGTGTGACAGCAGAGTGTACTTGCTAATCATTGTATTAACTTAGAGAGGTTAGTTAAAGACTACTTAGTTGTGACAGCAGAGTGAGCTACTAGTCACTAATAAGAGCTTAGGAAGGCTATAGTAAAGACTATCCAACTTTTTCAAGTTGAGACAGATTTAGTAGAACTCAATAGTTGTTGAGAACTGGATGTAGGAAGGTTAGCCGAACCAGTATAAAAGCCTTTGGGCAGAATCTTCTTCTGCTTCATTTCTTATTTATTTATTGATTTGTGTTTTTTTTATTTTGTATTTTCTGGAAAACTTGCTCTTATATGTTTTATTATATATATGAGTTCAAAAAGTTACTTTTTGACATAACTAACCTGTTTCCACTGCACTTCAAGTTTAATACTTGATAGTAATCTATTTAAGTTTTTCAAAATAAGAAAAAGAAAGAAAGGCGAAGCACAATTCAACCATCTTCTTGTGCACTTTTCTACCTACATTTTTCAATCTCTAAAGCTTACATGGTATATAATAAAAGGACACATTGTATTGAAGAGATTATCCATATCAAATTCAAAGAATACAAGAAGGACTTTGCTCATGATCTAATGGATTTGGAAGAAAATCTTGAGAAGCTGAGTCTTAGGGAATCTTCAAAAAGCAAGCCGAAAAGGCACAATCTTCAGAGATGAGCTCTAGAAAGTAAACACTTCAAAAAGCTTACCCAAAACACCAAAAGCATTAGAAAGTGATATTTCTAAATATGAAGAAGAACAAGTTGAAGATCATAAAGATACTATGGAACAATAAGGATATAGAAACTACAGAGGAGTATTTGATTTAAGAATAGTCTCTCAAAACCAAGTTCTTAGGGATATTTCTAAGGGTGTCAGGACTAGATTAATCCCTAAGAAATGAAACCAATTGTGCTTTCATCTCTACCATAGACCCAGAAAGTGTTGAAGATGCCTTAAATGACCAAAGTTGGGTGGAAGCTATACAAGAGAAACTAGATCAACTTGAGAAAAGCAAAGTTTGGATACTTATGGAGAAACCTAAGGGAAAAACCACTATTAAAACCAAGTGTGTATTAGAAACAAACTAGATAAAGCTAGAAAAGTGATTAGAAATAAAGCAAGATTGGTGGCCCAAGGTTATAATCAATAAAAGAAAATTGATTATAATAAAACCTTTGTTCTAATAGCAAGACTTGAAGCCATTCGAATACTACTTGCTTTTGCAACCTTCAAGATATTCAATCTATTCCCAATGGATGTGAACTCTACATTCCTAAATAGATTTCTTTCTGAAGAAGTGTATATAAGGTAGCTTCTAGGCTTTGAGAGTGAAGCCTTTCCTAACCATATCTTTAAGTTAACAAAGGCACTCTATGGTCTGAAACAGGTTCCTAGAGCTTAGTATGAAAGACTAAGTATATTTTTACTTAAGAATGAGTTCAAATGAGGTAATGTTGACATAACTCTATTTACTTTACAATAAGATAGTTGCTTTATGATAGTTCAAATGTATGTTGATGGCATTATATTTGGTGCTACTAATCATTCTATATGTGAAAAGTTTTCTATGCTCATGCAAAGTGAGTTTGAGATGAGCATAATAGGTGAACTTAAGTTCTTTCTAGGACTACAAATAAAGCAACAAAAAGAGGGAACCTTGATCCATCAAAAAAATATACAAAAGAGCTTTTAAAAATATTTAACATGGATCAAGCAAAACCCATAAGTACCCCCTTGCATCTATCTCAAGTCATTAATATAGATGAGAATGATGAGAAAGTATCAGAAAGCAACTATAGACGAATGATTGGCTCTATTATGTATCATATTACAAGTAGGCTAGACATTCAATTAAGTGTGGGTATTTGTGCTAGATTCCAATCTAACCCAAAGTAATTACACTTAACTGCTGTCAAAAGAATTCTAAGATATTTAGCCGGTACTACTAATCTTGATTTTTGGTACAAGAAAAGTACATTTAGCAAGATTATAGGTTTCTGTGATGTTGACTTTGCTGGAGATAAAGTGGACAAAAAACATACAAGTGGATGCTATTGGTTCTTTAGAGAATGCCTCATCACTTGGTGATGGAAAAGGCATAACACAATAGCTCTCTCAATAGTTAAAGCTGAATATGTTGCTGCTTCAAATTACTATACTCAAATATTGTGGATCAGAAACCAACTAGAGGATTATCACTTGAGGTATTCCAAGACCCCTATCCTATGTGGTAATACTTGTGCTAATCTTGCTAAGAACCCAATTCAGCATCGTAGATCTAAACATATAGATATAAAATATCATTTTATTAGAGATTATTTTCAGAAAGGTGATGTTGAGCTAAAGTTTCTGAATACTGACGATCAAGTGTTTGATATATTCACTAAACCATTAGCTGAAGATCGCTTTTGTTATTTGTAAAAATTTTTGAAACTTAAGAGTTTTTAAAATTTACATTTCATGCATACCTAACACTTTCTAGAGTCCCCTAAAGAGAGTCTGAACTGAGGTCTCTAAAGAAGACTATCAAGACAAGTTTAGAAAGTCAGATTGCACCCTTAAAAAAGTGAAGAGCAAAAAAGAAGATTAGATAAGCTACCCACAAGAAGGTAGGACATTGAGTTCAAATATAGAAACTTTCCCAAGGGTGTTCCTAAGGCCATTCTGATTTTTATGGATATGCTTGAGGTAGATCAAGTAGGAATTCCTATAGAAGACAAAGCTTATTCTGAAGAAGAAGGGGATGAAGAGGAAGCAAAGAAGATTCTTAGGAGGAATAAAATTCTCTAAGAGAAAAGGAAGCAAAAGGAGGCTTAGAAAGCTGAAAAGGCTAAAGGAATTTAGAGTTTCAGTAGAAAGAGGACAAGATCAACTATCCTTGAACCCTTTGTAGTGATAGAGGAGCAATCTTTATTGCCTATGACCCAATAATTTGGGTATACCTCATTTCCTATTTCTATTGCACCTCCTAGAAGCCAGGCTCCTTCAAAAACTAGCTTTACCACCGAATCCACAAATGCTCTAGAGGTTGTTAGTGTTGCATTGGAAAAAGTGATTGAGGAATCAATGGAAGATGAGAAAATATCTAATACCAAAGTTAAGAAGGCAAACTCTAATATTTCAGAATCCATTCCTAAAGGTGATGATGATGATGATTCCCTGATCCTTAAACAGATGCTGAAATTTGTGTCCAAGAAGATGAAAGAGGAATCACAACTTGAGGGGGAGAGCTGTGGGGAATTGAAAATTTACCTGAGTGAGCTCTCTTATGTTTTGGAATCAATAGTAGAAAAGTTTAAGAAAGAAGTTGTTGATCTACCAATGTAATAGTTCTGAAGTGCATGCTCATCCTTCTCTATCCATTAGAATAAATTCTCTGGAAAACAGTGTTGAAGCTTCAGAGACTAGCTCTCTTCATACTGCTAATACAATTCCTACTCTCTCTCCTGATGTTCTTGTTCCACCTGTTGATCATGCTACTGATGTCCCTACTACTCCAACTACTACTACTGTTGCTACTGAGCCGGAAGATACTCAAGACTCACTAAAGAATAAGGACATTGCTCCCTTAGACATTCTAGAGACAACAACCAAGGTTTCCCTAACATCAATAATCCACTAACCAAGCCAACCTCAACTTAAGCGTCAACCATGTTTCTTAGAAGTCCAGCTATTGCTGCACAATCAACGAGATATGGTTGCTAGACTAGACAGAGTTAAAGCCTCAAACAAAAAGATTAGAGCTTAATTGAGGAGGCATGAAGAATTGCTCCTAAAACTTCTTCATGAGTTCAAAAGAGGAAGCCAATAATGGTGTGACCTCATACATAACCCTTTGCTGATGACAAAATAGGGAGGAAAAAAAAAAGAAAATCTTTTGTGTAAAGAGTTAAGGGTCAAGCTAAAGGAGCTTCAAAAAGAAAAATTCTAGTGTCACATGCATATCATCATTTCTTTTTTACTTTTGGATTATATTCATTTTATTTTGCATCTTTTAGAATATTTCTTATATTTCTACACTATCATTTTTAGTATCAATTTATGCTCTGAAACAATTTACATTATGCTCTGACACAGGTTATACTATGCTTTGATAATTTTTTATATAGCCTACTATAATCTGATCTATGCTATGATATTGCTCTAATATCTCTATAATGTAACCTGATCTAATACAACTGTGCTAATCTTTTCTTTAACTTATGCTCTATGGCTTTATATTATTGATGCTCTGATAAAATTCATAACTGCTTGGTGAATTCTTCACACATTCCCATATTTCATGTTTACGGCGCACTGCTGGTAGACATTAGGGAGATGCTTTAGAGGGATTGGCGGGTGCATGTAACTCATGTGTTGTGGAAAGCTAATGGAAGTGCTAATATGTTAGCAGAATTGGGCATTACCTTTTAAAAGAAGGTGCATTCCAAGATGCAGATGCATTTTTTATATGCACAATGCACTGTCTCATTGACAAATAGATAGAGGATAGTTGCACTATTTGGGGTCAACATACAGACTTAAATGGGGATTTGGGCAACTGTAAGTCAATACTACTTATGATTGTAGTTAGCATTAGTTTTTATTAGGGGAGTAATTACCATTGGTTCAAGGCAATTAAGAAAAATAATGAAAAAGATAAAAATCATGGAAAAAAAACCATTAAAACTTAAAGAACATTAAAGCTCTTCATAATTTCAAGCTTGGGTTGATTGGCAGCAGTGACCACCCACCATTTCAAACAACACTAACTGTGGCTAAGTGTGTAAGCACCAAAGAGCATCCCATCTTCACTCAAATTTGCATCTTGTTGTTTAGTTAAAGAAAAAGGCCAAATCTTAGCATTCTCCATCTTTTCCCATGTAAAAGAAAAAAAAAATATAAAAATAAATTTTATAGCAAAACTCGTATAGGATTAATTTTTTGTTATTAAATGTAAAGTTATCATCACATAATAATGAACTCAGTTTTTAGTGTTCCTCAAATTTCCAGAACCAAACAAAAAAGTAAAAGTAATGAGAGTTAACAAGTTTGAAACTTTGAGTACCCCCAACATAGATTTTTGCAAAGCAAGAATAGTGCACAAGTTGAATAGAAGAAAATGAAGCTACAGGGACTAAGAAGAATGAATTCATAAGCATCGAGCTAGGAGAGTTTTCAAAAGACATATGAATACGCTTTTATGAGAATCACTGCTGTAACTATGCCCAAAACCTTTCTTTCTCTATTACTCATGCCAAGAGCCTCTTTCACGCTCTTTGCAATTTGGGATGCATACCTAGAATCCATTTATGCTTAGAAGATCTAGTCCCGTCCAAGGTCAAAAATGGTGATGGCAACCCTATGAAATCCCTTGCCTAGATGTGAAGTTTAGTGAAGATGTAGAGGCACAAGGCGAATACCGCATGGTTGAACCTCAAGAAAGAGAGGACAACAGTAGCGGCAACGGAGGAGGCAAACAACCAATCAAACGTGAATGGTATGACAACTGACAACCAATCGCTGAATGGGCCAATGGAACCAATGATGGCAATGTTGATGCATATTGGTGTAACTGACAGTGAGTTGGCATAAAGGGATCACCAACGGTGGCGAAGATTAGGAGTCTTCAAATAGGCATTTTTAAGATTAGTTTTCTATTTTAAATTTTTAGGTTTAATGATTTAAACATATAAACCATACTAACCACAAATCCACCACAAGTCATCAAATGATTACTTTAAATCAAATTTCAAAGTTACCATATGTGGACCCTACATAGTACAATTGTTTTCTGTCAATTTTCAAAGTGAGATCTGCCTATTTTAAATAAAAATTGCATCTGCATCTAAGATGCACCGTGGCATGCACTTTTTTTATGTGCCTAGCATGTTTTTTCAGTTCCTTTTAACAGTATTTGTAGAAGAAAGAGAAAATGGATTGATTAAGTACCAAAGTAGGTTAAGGAAGAATGAGAGATTGAATAATAAAAGTAGTTTTATAAAATAGACTTATTTGTATGTTTTGCATCTAGAATTGACTATGAAATTGAAGCTTCAAATTGAACAACCCAATTCCAATTTTCTTGTCTAAAGTAACATAGAATCAAAATTACAATTTCATAATCCAATTTTATGGAATTCAACAATAACTAAAATAGACTCTTTTTAATTCCGAAGCTATAGCCAATGAAATATCAATTATTGTACATTAAATTCTATTTAATTTCTTCTCCTTTTCATCCATATTCTAACAATCATGGTATAATTATTTAGTAAATTCAAATATAAAATTTAAGTTTAAAGTTAGTTCAAATTGTAGAATAATTGGAATTGATATTAAAATTGACCATCATTATTTCAACCCCAATGTTAAAACAAACAATTAAATTTTTCACATTCAAACTTATTCAGTTATTTTTAGAATCTATATACACAAATAAAAATAGACATTTATTAGAGGAGGAAGGAAGTATTAGCACTTCATGAATTTAACAGTCATACCATTAACATTTGTTGACTATACAAATTTTAATTTAAGAAGTCATAATGTCAAGAATACATTATTGTAATAATTGAATGCCTGTTAAGAGTTGACTTACGTTAAATTTAATTTAAAAAATTAATTATCTTTTTAAGCATGCATATTAAATTCAAGAGGTAATTCTTTGAGAATTAAATGTGCCTCAAAAATTAAGTTGCAATATTTTATATACTATTTTTAACCTACTTTCCAAAAATCATTCCAATTGCTATTCTAACATCAAAAAGAAAAAAATGAATGTAAATATTTTAAGAGACTTTCACCAAATAGAGAAATTAATGACTTAACATTATATGAGAAAAAAATAATGTACAACAAATATATAAAGTAACCAAAAATTAAATACATAATCAGTGAAAGACTCTCTTAATTCCCTAATTCAAGCATGATTTCAAGTGTTATATTCCCTCTTTTGTTTCATATATTAAAATTTTCAAGCGGGCTTTCAACTTCCAAATTTGCTTGAGTAGGCAGGTTTGATTTGGCTAGAAGAGAAAAAACAGAAATTGTATATTTCGCTAATTACTAATTAAATTTGATGTTAAATGATTACTTATTTTAAATTTTGGATAGTTGTCAATGCAAAATTTGAGTTGAGTTCAAAGTTGATTTAGTTTTAGTGCAAATTCAATGCTTCCTCAATTTTTTTTAAAAGAACCAATTTCTAAAATCTTCAAAAATCTAGAAAGAGTTAGTTTTAATATTTTAATAAGAGTCAATTTGAAAAGTCTAGATAATATTAATTACTTATTTCCTTTATACCTGTAGTAAATAATATTTATAGAAGAAAGAGAAAGTGGATGGATTAAGTATGAAAAAGTATTAAGGAAGGATAAGAGATTAAATAATAAGAGTTGTTTTCTTAAATATACTTATTTGTATGTTTGGCATGCAAAATTGACTATGAAATACAAGCTTGAAATCGGATGGCCCAATTTCAGTTTTCTTGTTTGAAGTAACATATAGAATTGAAATTAAAATTTTACTATTTAATTTCATGGAATTTAAAAACAACTACAAGGGGCCCTTTTTAATTCCTAAACTATAGCCTATGAATTGTCAATTATTAATTTTCGATTAAAATCTATATAATTTTTTCTCCTTTTTGTCCATTTTCTAATAGTCATGGTACAATTTCTTAGTAAATTCAAATATAAAATTTAAGATTCTAAGTTAATTAAAATTCTAAAAGAATAGGGATTGATATTAAAATCCACATCACAATTTCTACTCCAATGTCAAAACAGACTGCTAAATTTTTTACATTCAAATTTATTCATTTATTTTTTTTAATGCATATACACAAATAAAAATAGACACTTATTAGAGGAAGAAGGAAGTATTATCACATCATGAATTTAAGGGGGATATGTAACACCCTGATTTTTTTTTGTCATATTTACATGTTAATTAGGATTAATTGAGTTCAATTAGGAATTTATTTCATTAATTAATTAGATCATGAATAATTAGACATCCTTCTTTTAACAGTTTGAGTGTATGTTTATGTTAGTTGTCCTGTTGAATTATTTTAAAAATTTAGAACTTCCTCTAATCCAAATTTCTAGACACATCAATAAAATAAAATTTGTTTGGATGAGTGATATGTGAAAAACATTATTGATGTGTAGTTTTTGATCTCTTTAATTATTACTCTAAAGTGTTATGGGTAAAATTTATCTAACTACTCTCATCTATCCGATCATATTATACTTATATACTTCCTCATCTACCACCAAAAAAAAGGACCTACCCCCTAAATGAAGAAAGACTTAACATCCCTCCCCTTCCCTGTTTACTCTATAATATGTTTTTTTTCTTTCCACCCACATTCACATACACATAATCTTCCTCCATTTTCACCCTTCATGACCACAACCACCTCCATTCTCTCCCAAAAAAATTCAAACCCACCTCCATCCTCTTTATCCCAACACCTAAACCTCTCCCTATCTTCACCTTGACTCAAAACTCATGCTCCCTAGCTCTCTTTCTCTGCTGGCTGTGAACATACTAGGGGAGGAGGTGAAGATTTTGCTTTTTCCCCTTGTCAACAAGTCACAAGAGGACCGTTGCTTGCATTTTCATATTTTGGTAAGGGATTTTATTGCAATTTTCCCTTGATTAATTCATTGTCTTAAGTAGCTGACTTGGTTTAATGTGGGTTTTTGATGTTAGTTGTTTTTAGATCCAAAAATGGGTTTTCTTTGGGTCTATATTCAATATCTTGTTCTTATTATTGATGAGAATTGAGAAATTTGAAGCCATGTGTTTGAATAAGTTGATTTTCAGCCATGTGTTGAGCACCTTCGTTTTACCTTGTTTAGGTGATGTTTTGGATGTGATTTTGACGAAAATTAAGTGCTTGATCTTTCTCTCTCTCTCTCTCTCTATATATATATATATATGTATGTATGTATATATTTGATGCATAAAAACTTGGAAATATGCTTTTTGGTGTTGTATTTGGTGGGGTGAAATTTGATATACGAAAATTGTGAAAAATAAATGCTAAGTATTTGCTAAAATTTCTAAATGATACTAAGAGTTTATTTGTATTTATTTCTTTGTAGATTAACACTTGAATGATTGATTTATGGCTAAAATAATATATTTGGTAATATGAGAATGATTTTTGGAAATGTGAAATTGTTTTATGAAGGTTTTGGATATGCTCATATATTTAGGCTTTGGTAAGGGATTTGAGAATTTATGTTATTTTGTGAACTTGAATGAATTTGACTTTTTGGAATTTAAGAAATGAAAGTTGGAACTATGTATTTTGGGGATTGAATAAAAGTGACTTGGAAGAGAATAAATGAACTTGTGTTGAAATGGAGATCTACATGTTGATGCTTATTTGTGTTCTTGGTTTTGGGTTGATGATAAATGAGGATTTGAGCTTGTGTTCCTTTTCTTTTATCCACGGATTTATGTTGTGAATGGGTATTTGGGAGTTGTTTGACTTGCTAATGTAGGTGATAATGCATAAATAAGAGTTGTGACTCATGAACATTAATATTGGGTTGCTAGATTTCAAGCTGAGAGCCATTTTATGCTTCTATTACTATTTTCTGCTACTGCAGTTTGGTTGTGTTTGGGGCTGTTTTATGTAGAAAAAAATTGAAGGAATTATGTTGGGTTTAGTTGCTATAAGTATAGAAAATTTTTCCAACTTTTTAGCTTTATAGTTCATGTAAGTTTCTAAAACTTTGATAGCTATTTGGCCTGTTATAAGCCTATATTTTCTTATGTTTCTATTGCTGTATTTTCTATTTTGGGGGAGAGACAAAAAGAGTGAAAACATAAAGAAATTGGATTAGGTTTGATAGCTACATGTGCAGAAAATTTCTATCACTTTAACCTTGTGTTTCATGAATAATTTCCAACACTTTTCTAGCCATTTAGGGGCTCCTATATGTGCTAAATGAAAGGGTTTGAGGGCTGATTCTAATATAGAAAGAATGATGTTTGAGGGTCGGAATTAGGTATTCAAGCATAGGAACTTAATTGTGAGTTGTGGTTCAATAAGCATGTGCTTGAGGGTTGAATCTTTTCATGTTATTTGAAGAAATAAGTGCTGTAAATTTTTACAACAACTATAGTTCAAGTGCTTGGTGATGATTTGGGGTTCTAGATGATGAGTCTTGATTAGTCTTGAGTGCTCTAACTATTGAGAGTTTAAATGAGTTATTTTGGTTATGAAATGTTTAATGAAATGGAGTTGTTACTAAAAATTTTCCAGCATGTGTGCTCCTCCCATAAATTGGCAATGTGAACTTAATTTCTTGCATCCTTGACTTTGGTTTTGTGTACAAGTGTTAAGGTGTAATGAGAATGCATTTGGATTGGGAATTTGGAGACTTTGAACTACTTTATTTGATTTGAAATGTGAAAATTCTTGTTTGGGGTTGAATAAGTTAATCCAAATTTGACATTATCTTGATGTTGTGAGTTGGGATATTTATATGTGAATGATATTAGAAATGTTATTGTTGATTCTATTATTGAAATATGTGATTGGATGAACGCTAGTTGGGGCCGGTCCTTTTTTCAGCAATTGTTTAGGCTCGTTTTTGTTATGCTTTGGGTGGCCTTCTATTTGAAATGTTAAGTGATGAAAATGTGAAATAAAAGAAATGCAAGCTGTCTTATTATACATAAAGGGTATGTTTGTGTCTCCCAATAATCTAGGAGACTTTTTCATAATGTTGGAACATGAGATTCAAGAAGTTAAAGTTAATGTTAAGTGAAGTTTTTCCTCTCTATCTCCATTTGAATCTAGTGATGACTAGTTAGGTTGAGCTCATCTTAGGCGATAGGTGATACAGAGTTTAGGTGACAGTTAAATCGCAGGGGACAGTGATGCAGTTGATTAAGGTGACATGAAAGAGGGTGATATATTAAAGAAATTAAAGTTACAAACCAAATGTGATAGAGGAAGTATTATGTCAGGTCTAGTATAGGATAGATAGATTAATTTTTCCACAAGTCTTTGATACCTATCCTCATCCATAGAGGACTTTCCTTTTCTGTCCCATTCCTTCTTGATGGTTTTATTGGGGTTCTAGCTGGCTTGCTTCCCAACATACCTGTTTCCTTTATGAGGTCAAGAGTATACTTTCTATGGGATATAGAAATCCTATTTCTTGAGCGGGCTACTTCTATCCCTAGGAAATACTTGAGTTTTCCTAGGTCCTTGACTTCAAATTCCTCAGATAGACGCTCCTTGAGGCATTTAGTCTTTTCACAATCATCCTTTCTAACAACAATATCGTCAACATAGACTATAAATAATGCCATTTTACCTTCTGATGAGTGCTTGACAAACATGGTGTGGTTAGTTTGACATTGTATGTATCCATATCCTCTAACAACTTGTGTTAATCTCTCAAACCATGCTCGAGAGGATTGTTTAAGTCCATATAAGGACTTACGGAGTCTACAAACTTTCCCAGAAGTTACCGGAGTTTCAAGTCTTGGAGGGATATTCATGTGGACTTCTTCCTCAAGTTCTCTATTGAGGAAACATTCTTGATATCTAGCTAGTGCAAAGGCCAATCATGGTTAACAACAAGTGATAGGATAACACGAACCGAGTTCATTTGGCTACCAGGGCAAAGGCCTCTTCATATTCGATGACATATGACTGTGTGGACACCTTGGCTATGAGACTTGCCTTGTATTTGTTAATATTCCTAGCTGCATTGTGTTTAATGGAAAAAATCCATTTGCACCCCACGGTCTTCTTTCCTTGAAACAGGTCTGAGAACTCCTATGTACTATTCTTTTCCAGTGCTTGAACCTCTTCCCTCACTGCAGAAGCCTACTTGGGGTGTTGGAGAGCTTCCTATATGTCCTTTGGTACTTTAATGTTGTCTAGGGCTGTTACAAAGGCTTTATAACTGTGGGCTAAATTATTGTAAAATACAAAATTTTCAATGGGGTGTTTAGTACAAGACCTCACACCTTTTCTAACAACAATAGGCAAATCAAGATCAGTAAGTTCTTGGCTAGGAAGGGTAGAATTTAAAGGAGTAAGAACTGTGTTAACAGGAGGGTTGTCTTCAAGCTCTAGTTTTAAGGCAAATTCTTGACTTTGCCTTGGAAAATGGAGGATTCTAGTTGTTGTTTTCCAGCCTTCTGCCTCCTTGAGTAGACTAGAAGAGGGTTTGATTGTTGACTGTTGATTAGGCTTTGTTGGTTGCTGGTTCAGTTTTGTTCCAGTTTCTACAATTTCAATGGCAGTTTTAGGGGCTATTTCAGTGGCAGTTTTAAGGGCTATTGTTCCTCCAGAATTTTCAAAACTGATAGTATTTCTAAACCTCCAAAGCTGAAATTTGTCATCCTTCTTTTTTCTCCCTCTGAATTTCAATGTTAGGGTAAAAAGGTTGATTCTCAAAGAATATGATATCCATGGAGTGGTAGAATTTTTTGGTGGAGGGAGAGTTTGTATTCTTTGTGGTTTAGAGAGTATCCCAAGAAAATGCAAGGTATTGAGGTATGATCAAGCTTACTACAGTTAGGTTGGTGGTTGTGGACAAAGGCTGTGCAACCAAAGATTTTAATTGGAATTGATGTGAGGGGACAAGTATTGGGGTAAAAGGATTGAAGAGTATTGTGTAGAGTTAGGTAGTGGAGAAGGATGGCATCCAGTTGATTAAGCAGGTAGCTATGAGTACTACTTCTCCCCAATAATGAGATGGGACATTTGTGGCTATCATGAGGGACCGTGTTACTTCCAAAAGATGTCGACTCTTATGCTCAGCCACTCCACTTGTGGAGTGTTGACACATGAACTTTGGTGTATAATGCCATGCTGATGAAGGTAGGAATCAAGAATCGAGTTGTAGTATTCACGACCATTATTTGTTCTAAGCACTTGGATGCTTGCTTGGAATTAGGTTTGAATTAGCCTATGGAAATGTTCAAATATTATTCCCACTTTTGATTTTTTCTTCATTAAGAATACCAAGTTATCCGTGTATGGTCATAAATCTAATAAGCATTGACACATTGACTTGGTGGCATGTCCGTGTATCAGACACGTGTCAGTGTCTGACATCCATACAACACCCATGCGACACGTGTTGGACACAAGTCCAATTAAAAAAATTAATTTGTTTAAGCTCGAATACACACCGAACAAGGTTGAACATTGCTTTAATTCACTGCGGACGCAGCTTGGACACCCCACAGACATGCCTGAGTTGGTTTCTTTATTTTTTTTTCAAATTTTAATACTAACATGAGCCCAAAATCAACTCTAGTTATTTAGTTGGACCTATGCTGTTGGGTCATTTTATTTTATTGTACAATAAAATTAAAAAAATTATATATATATGCCATGTCATGTCCTACAATTTTTTGCATTTGATGCGCATCCATGTCTGTGTACGTGTCGTGTCCTATGTCCGTGTCAATGTCTGTGCTTCACAAATATGACGAACCACCTAGAGCTTGTGACACTGGGAACTCTAGAGGGTCCCTACACATCACTATGGATTAAGGAAAATGGATGAGATGGTTTGTAAGGTTATAGTGGGTAAGTGTTTTGAGTATGTTTGGACATTTAGCACACTTCACAATTAAAGAACTTTGAATTTTTATTGAATAAAGATGGGAATAGTTTTTCCAAGTACATGAACTTTGGATGACCAAGGCAATAATGCCATAACATTATGGGGTCAGGTGGAGGTGAAGCTGTTGTAGAGGCAGGTCTTGACTTCTCTAATTGTGTCCTCTTGGAGTCATTAGCTAAAATCCTTAGAGATATTTATTGAACCTTTAATAGTTACTTCTAAATGTGTTCTATTAGCTATCCGAATTGTGGAGTTACCATGGCAGGGGCAATATTTCCTAAAAGTGGTTATATCCCTTGTCATATGATTAGACGCCCCTGAGTCCACAATCCAAGATGTTGCCTTCATTTTGTGAGTGGCCAAAGCAGTTAAATAATTACCTTTTTGTGTTTAGGATGCATTACCAGTGCTTATGCCCTCATTTCTAAAGGTTTGTTAGAGCAACCTTTGTAGTACCTCCATCTGCTCTTTACTGAATAGGCTTTCCTCAGGTGCAGCACTGGTTGTGGCTGATTCCAGTGAGTTGAAAGTGGCTGTATTGCCTTAGGCAAGTTGGTCTTTGAAGGTTTTTGCATTTGCTGGTTTTCCAACTAGGAACATCATGCATCCTTCAAGTGTCCAGACTTCTTGTAATGTTCACATTAAGGGCGATTCTTCTTTTGTTGGGAGTTTTGGCATAGTCCTTTTGCAGCTAGTGAAGAGCTTTCAATGGGCTGGGTTGTGCTTAGGCCTCCTAACACGATTTTTCTTCTGTTTTCCTCCCTTCTTAGCTCAAAGAAAACTACCTGAACATGAGGAAAGGGTTTGGTACCTAGAATTCTTCCATGCACTTCATTAAGGTTTGTGTTGAGGCCAAGAAGGAACTTGTAGATTCGATCTTTTTCTACAAGAGTCTTGTGTTGCTTGCTATCTGTTGTACAGTGCCACTCAATCTCTTCAAGGGCATCTAGTTGCTGCCAATAGTGATTAAAGGTGTTGAAATATTTAGTGACAATTGAGTTACCTTGTCTTAGGTCATGTAGGAGGTTCTTAATCTTAAATATTGCAGAGATGTTGTCCACATTGGAGTAGGTTGCTTCTGCTTCATCCTAAATCTCCTTTGTTGTGCTGTAGTACATAAAATTTTCAACAATCTCATTTGTCATGGTGTTCAGCATGCATGACATGACCTTGTTGTTTTTTGCCATCCATTTCTTGAGTTCGACTGTGCCCTTTGCCAGTGCTTTTGCATCACCAGTGATGTATTCCTCTTTTCCCTTTCCTTGAAGGAATATTTGGACTGATCTGGCCCATCGGTTATAGTTTTGGCCATTGAGTTTGTGACCAGTTATTGGGAGTGGTGTTCCCTGAACTGTGTTGGTTATAGTTGTGCCACTAGTCTCCGATTTAGGGCTCCCTTCTGATTTTTCGTGAACAGTGGCCATGGTGAGTGGAGGTGAACATAGATGGTTCAGATAAGTGCTTTCATAGCATGTGGAAAAGTGTATATTGTCTTATTCAAATGAAGGGTTTCCAAGGCTAATTAAATAGGCCAGATACACACCTATGCAATTAATTCAATTCCTAAATTAAAAAAGGAAATTATCTCTTCTTAAAATAGAAATAAATTACAGATTCCTTAATAAATAGGAAATCAAGCCTTTAGCCACTGATTATCAACACTAACATTAAAAAGAAAAAAATTGAGTTTAAAACATTAAAAAAATTTGACTGCACAGTAAAATTAATAATTTAACATTATGTGAAAAGTGAAAAATAATGTACAAGAAATATATTAAGTTAACAAAACTTAAATCCACAAATAGTCAATAACTCTCTTAATTCCCTAATTTGAGTATGATTTTCAGTGTTTTTGCCTCTTTTCAAGTGAGTTTCAGCTCCTAAATTTGCTTTAAGAAGCAGTTTTGATCTGGCTAGAAGAATAGTATATATATTTGGGTAATTTTTAATTAAATTTGATGTTAAACAATTACTTATTTCAAATTTTGGATGGTTATAGAATTTGATTTCATTTTAGTGCAAATTTAATGCTACTTTAGTTTTTTAAAATAAGAGTCGATTTCCAAAAATTTTCACAAATCTACAAAATAGTCAATTTTAATATTTTAAGAAGCGTCAATTTGAAAAATCTAGATAATATTAATTAATTTTTCCTTTTATATCCGTATTAGATAGTATTTATAGCTAAAAAAGAAAGTAGATGGATTAAGTATGAGAGAATATTAAGGAAGAGTGAGAGATTGACCAATAAGAGTTGTTTTGTTACATACACTTTTTAGTATGTTTGACATTTGGAATTGATTATGAAATACAAGCTTAGAATTGGATTGCCCAATTCCAATTTTCTTGTTTGAAGTAACATATAGAAGCAAAATTATAATTTCACAATCTAATTTTCTAGAATTGAAAAATAACTAATGGACTTTTTAAATTCTTGTGCTATAGCCTATGAATTGTCAATTATTAACTATTGATTAAAGTTATATAATTTTTTCTCCGTTTATAATTTTTTCCCCTTTTCATCCATATCCTAACAATTATGGTACAATTCTTTAGTAAAATCAAATATAAAATTTAATATTCTGAGTTAATTTCAATTATAAAAGAGTAGGAACTGATATTAAAATTTACATGATAATATATGCTCCAACGTCAAAATAGACCATTAATTTTTTTACATTCAACCATATTCAATTATTTTTTTAATGTACACGTATTAGAGAAGGAAGGAAGTATTATCAGTTCAAGAATTTATAGGTCATACCATTAACATTTATTGACTAAAAAAATTGTAATTTAAGAAGTCAAAATGAGAAGAATACTTTGTTGTAATAATTGAATGTTTATTAAGAGTTGAATTGCATTAAATTTATTTTTAAAAATAATTACCCTTTTAAGAATGAGTAATTATTTTAGAATTAAATTTACCTCAAAAATTAAATTGTGATATTTTATATAGTATTTTTAACCTTTTTTTGTTGTAGTAAATGTATTTTAACCTACCTTGCCCAAATGCTTGTCATTGCAATTTTAATATTAAAAAGGAAAAAAATTGAGTCTAACTAATTTAAAAGAATTTGACCGCACAGTGAAAATAATGATTTAACAATATGTGAGTAAAAGATAATGTACATGAAATCTATACAATATAATAAAGGGGATTCCCCTTGAGTTAGTTAGTGTTGGTGTCCAAATTCTTCTTACCATTTTTATCCTTATTGTAACCGTTACTCACTCCAATTTTATCCAATGTATCTAATTTTCTAAGGGTACTTACATAAGGTTAATTTCATAAAATCAATTTGCTTCAATTATGACATTTTTCACAAAAGAGGCAATTTCAATTGCGCTTGCACTTCTCTCATCCAATTCCCTCTAAACTTCACTATCTCAGGATTATCAAGTTATGCCTTCCTTTTTCCAGCAAAAACCACATTTATTCATTCATCTCCTTTCTATTTGTCCCGTTTTACCATTGCAACCACACTCCAAATAAGTATGTTGTCTTTGGAAACTTGATGCTAAAAAAATATTCGTGTTAAAAGAATGGTGTTTGAAAAATAGGGATGTTAGTGTGATTAAAGTAGTTCAATTAGTTTATTTTTAATAATACTCTACAAACCTATGTCCACAAATTGCAAGAATATGCTAATTACACCTATATATCAGCCAATTCATCAGGTATGGTTTTGCAATAATTTCTATTTTATATATGTTTTGGTCATATGTGATCTAGTGTATTCTTACATATTTGGCGGGAGAAAATGAATTGTTAAGTATCAACCAATTTGAGGCCAACTAATATCATTTTGTGTAATATGCAGAAATTGCTTGCTACTTTCCATCGTCCTCCCACGAAAAAGCCAATGTGGATTATTTTTATTGCTTTTCTTTGTTTCTATTTTTCTTCATATGGCTTTCAAGTTATGGTTTTATGTATTTTGTTTGTGTTTTCTTTTTGGTCAGCATAATAGGTTTCAACACCATAGTGATTTGTAGTCAAGTGAGTTAGATATCAAAATTGGCCTTCACTACAGCATCCCATTAAGAGGCTTTGCCTAGTGGAACGTTGTGAGTTCATTGTATTTAAATCCCTCACCGTTGTTTTTTTTCCTCGAAGATGAATTGGGTATAATATATATATATATATATATATATATATATATATATATATAATGACTTAAATTTCTACTAAATATTGGTTATCGGTTAATAAAATTTCATCAAAATAACAAATCATGATATGAATGTGATAGCGGATAGTTGTTTTGTAGTTTGTTTCTTTAGTTGAATTCTATTGTCAAGTTATTTTATATTGCTAGTATACAAAAATTAGATTCTAATAATTGATGATAAATCATTTTAATTCATGTTGCTCTATTTTTTCTTTAATTTGTACTATACATGTTTAGTATAGAATCTGCAAATCAACCTTTGTGGGAAGGGTATGATCACTTCGAGTAGTTATTAACACTTCTAATGTGGACAAATAAATTTGAAACAAACCAAAGTCAAAGTTCTATCGATCAGTGGACAAAATAGATGTTGAACATGTTCCATGACATCCATGAGGGAATAGCCATTAGTTTTTGGCTAATGCATGCCCACTTACCATCGGAAGACCACATGTTTAGTTTTTTAATTTTTCAATTAAATTAAAAAATTAATAGAAAGTCAAATTAAACAATTATAAAATGTTAGATATTAATTTGTATAGGTTTTCAAAAGTTTGAGAGTAAAATACACATAATCTATAATTGATAAGAATACAGTGCTCTTTCCCTTTGAGCATTTTAATATTCAAAAATAAAAAATGTGACTTGACGGGCACGACAATACCCGACAAGTCGCTAATATATATAAAGTTAACCAAAAAAAATCCATAAACGGTCAAGAACTCTCTTTAATTCCCGAAATTGAGTATAATTTTAAGTGTTTTTTTTCCTCTTTTGTTTCATATATATATATATATATATATATATATATATATATATATATATATATATATATATATATATATATATATATATAAAAGTGGGCTTTCAGCTCCCGCAAATTTACTATAGTAAGCAATTTTCTGGCTAGACGAGACAAAACAGAAATGGTATGTATATTTGGGCAATTTTCAATTAGATTTGATGTTAAACGATTGCTTATTTCAAATTTTGGATGGTTGTCAACATAAAATTTGAGTTGAGTTCAAATTTGGTTTCGTTTTAGTGCAAATTTAATGCTAGCTCAATTTTTTTAATAAGAGTCAATTTCCAAAACTTTCAAATATCAAGAATGAGTCAATTTTAATACTTTAAAAAGAGTCAATTTGAAAATTCTAGATAATGTTAATCACTTTTTTCCTTTTGTACCCTTATTAAATGATATTTATAGAAGAAAGGGAAAGTGGAGTGATTAAATATGAGAGAGTATTAAGGAAGAATAAGAGATTGAATAATAAGAGTTGTTCGGTTAAATACACTTTTTTTGTATGTTTGGCATTTGGAATTGACTAAGAAATATAAGTTTGGAATCGAATGGCCTAATTCCAATTTTCTTGTTTGAAGTAACATAAAAAGTTAAGATTATAATTTCACAAACTAATTTCTTGGAATTCAAAAATAACTAAAATGGACTCTTTTTAATTTTTGTGCTATAGCCTATAAATTGTCAATTATTAAACTCTTGATTAAAGTATATATATTTTTTTATCCTTTTTGTCCATATTCTAACAGTCATGGTGCAATTTTTTAGTAAATTCAAATATAAAAAAGATTCTAATTAATTGAAATTCTGAAAGAATAGGAATTGATGTTAAAATTTACTTAGCAATTTCAGCTCCAGCGTCAAAACGAACATTTAAATTTTTTTACATTCAAACTTGTTCAATTATTGTTTTTAATGTATACTCATAAATAAGTTAGATACTTATTAGAGGAGGGAGGAAGTATTATCACCTCATGAATTTAAGGGTAATACCATTAACATTTATTGACCATAAAAATTTTAATTTAAGAAGTGAAAATGTGAAGAATACGTTTTCGTAATAATTGAATGTTTATTAAGAGTTGAATTACATTAAATTTATTTTAAAAAATGATTATCTTTATATGAATGTATATTAATTTCAACTTGTATTTCCTTTAGAATTAAATGTACCTCAAACATTAAGTTATGATATTTTATATAGTATGTTTATCCCTTTTTTTTTTTTTTTGTACATAAAGAAGAGTAGTCATAGAGACTGGTCATGGCTTTTGGAGCCTTGTTCAGATCTTGCATTTCCTAGTTTTCAATTCTGACGATGCCCTCGCTAGTTTTGTTGCTTCTTATTCATTACACTAAAAAGTTCATTCAATATGTTCTATGTTTCCATTTTTTTTCTATTTTTTAATTAATTATTCTGAGTTTTATTTGAGAATTGGAGAATGACCTAGATGTGAGTTCTATGAAGGTTTCGAGATTGAAGAATTTGAGGCTTGACAATATTACTTGGGTTAAGTTATGACTCTGTATGAACTTATGTTATGTTCCATTTATGAATGAATGAGTGAATAAGAATGCTATTGTCTAAATGGTTTTTCTTTGCAAGTTTCTGGGATTAGCTTGTTTTCTACTTAATGTAATTTGTGGAAGAAAAAAATTCAATGCTATTGTCGCATGTTAATTAATTGGTATGCACTAAGATATAATTCTGTTTTACATTATCAACCAATTAAAACTTGGAACATTAGTTAATTGTTGAGAAACATAAGAAGAAAATGGTGTGGTTAAATACGCTAGTTCATATTAGTGCGTACTAATTAAGAGGGTGTTAGTGTCAATGCTTAAAAAAATTATTTCAATGTTCATATAAAATTATTTTAAAAAATTTGAATTTATTGATTAAGAGGGTGTTAGTGTTGGTGCTTTAAGCAGTTCATATGGCATAAGTTAAGCGCAACTGTATATCAAATATGAGATATTATTGTAGATAATTATAATAAGTTAGGCGGATAATTGTTAATGAAATATGGATTATATTATCTCTTTTGGTACGTTATAGGAAGATGATAATGATCTTTTTCATATATTTTGGCAAGATAATAGGTTGAACACAAAGATAATTTCCCTTAAAAGTAATATTGATTAATTAGTTCAATTATGTCTCTTTTTAATTTTTATTATGACTACAATTTACTCAAAAATCAAAATATATTTCAGATAGTTATTAGGCTGTAGTTTAATTTTTTTATATAAAAATTTAATTTTAAATTTATGAAAAATATACAAAATTTTTATCTAAAGTGTTTTAGAATTTTTTTGGTATAGAATGAAAAATAAAAATGTTTTAGAATTTAATTTTAAATAAAATTTATTTAAAAAATAAAAATTAATTTTTTATTGTTTCAAAACAAATATAGCTTTATTATGTTAAAGTTGGTTTTAAAAATACATTTTTAAAAACAGACAAACTAAACATATTTGAACTATTTTTTCTATTAAAAAACACAATTTACCTTTATAAACTAAACATATTTTCCAAAATTCGAAATCTAAAAATGAAAACCAGGAAACGAAATCAGAAAACGCACCGTTAGTTCCAAAGGTGTGTGGGAGAATCAAACAAACTTGCTACGTGGCAATATCTAATCATATTTAATTAGTTAACTCATCCTTTTAGTTGGTCTGCTTAGTTAGCCCAGTTGGAAAGTAACCCTTTTATTTATTTAGTAGTAATCTTTTAATCGGTCCCTCCTTCACGCGGAGCTTCCCATGTAAAAGATTACGCTCCATCCTGACTCTTCCATTTCATTCTTCATTACCTTCTCATTCCGATTAGCCCAATGCCAAATTCATAACATGAACCTTCCAACCGCCACCGCCATCACCGGTTACCCTTCCTCCCCCTCCACCACTTCACCACCGTCCAATCCACCATCTCCTCAGTAACCGATTAACAAACACAAACACACAGAGTAATATATATATGCATCCTTTCTGCTGCGTCTCCGCCATTCCCGATAACACTTCCGTCAAGCACTTCGCCATGCCCACTCTTCACGCCGCCCCAGCCGCCAGATCCGACCCGGTTACCCGACCCGCCGACAACAGCCACAGTCACGGGGACGTCATCAGCCACTGCGTCACTAACTGCGGCGACTCGGGCCGCGCGATTCCTCCGCCGGCGGCTTCGGCGGCGCTGGAGGTGAAAATCAAGGACCTTGTCGGGAGCGGAATCTCGGGGATACTGCACAAGTGGGTGAACTACGGGAAAGGATGGAGGCCTCGTTGGTTCGTGCTCCAAGACGGTGTGCTCTCCTATTACAAAATTCATGGCCCCGACAGGATCATCGTCAACTCCGAAACCGAGAAGGGGTCCAGGATCATCGGCGAGGAATCGTTGAGGAGGATCGCTCGCAACCGCGATTCTCATCACTCTCATTCTCATAATTCTCATCATCATCATCAGCACCATCAGCATTATCGACGAAAGCCACTCGGCGAAATCCATCTTAAGGTTTTTCTTTCTTTTGTTCTGATCGTTTTCTGTTAGGATTGTTTTTGGTCGTAATTAGATATCAGTTTCGGTAATTAGGTTGCGAGAATAGCATCACATTCAATTAATGGAAATAGAATTAATGGGAAGGACGGTTGATAATTCAGAATTAAAGTTGAATGGCCATTAATTGGTCCCTAATCGGAGTGACCATTCAGGGTGGTTAATTCGCCACTTGTGACGGTTAACTGCTCTTCTACGTTTGGTAGTTTGGATTTGGACCTCTGCTGAAAGTGATTGTAAGGTGAGAAAGGGAAGAATGAACCACTCTTGGATCAATAATTACCACTTTGTGTGGTCTTATCAAATAGTTAGTCTCTCACTTTCTCATTTTATGACTGTGCAGATTTTAGAGGATCCGAATTTGGGTAATTTGATATAGTTCGTGGCCCTTCCCATTAATTAGATCTGCTTGTAATTGCAGTTTTGGTTAATAAATCTACATTTAAATCATTTTCTGATTTTCAGTGCATTCAGTTATCAATTTATCATATAGAATGTACATATATAGAATCTTTGGCGTGGTAGCATAATAATGCTATTGGTACCAGGAAATCTGTATCTGTTTGTCCCATGAGTTATGAAGCATGATTTTCATATTCATCTTCTTGTATCTCTGTTATTTCACCGGAAGAAGATTTTCAATGTAGGTTTCAACTATTCGTGAGAGCAGATCAGATGACAAGCGCTTTTCAATTTTCACTGGTACAAAGAGGCTCCACTTGAGGGCTGAGACTCATGACGATCAAGTGGCGTGGGTGGAGGCCTTGCAGGCTGTGAAAGATATGTTCCCTCGGATGTCCAACAGCGAGCTTATGTCTCCAGTTGACTGTGTTTCCATTTCGACTGAGAAGCTGAGGCATAGACTTCTGGAAGAAGGTGTAAGTGAAGCAGCCATTCAGGATAGTGAGCAAATCATGAGAAATGAATTTGCTACCCTGCAAAACCAGCTTATGCTGCTTAAGCAGAAGCAGTTGACCCTAGTTGACGCTTTACGGCATTTAGAGGTACATTTAATGAAAAGTAGAGAACTTCATACCAATCAAACTGGCTATTCATGTTGGATTTACAATACTGCATGGAAAGTTGGTTTTTTCTTAAGACTTACAAATTCTTAGAAATGAAGTGAGGGGCCTGTGTCATGTCTGTCTCCTTTTTAGTTGAAGGAATTCAAAGGCTTTAGCTTTGAGTTGTAATCGTGTGTGAGCATGTAGATATGTAATTTCTTAAGTTCTGCCCCTTGGTTTTTGGGTTATACTCTAAAGTCTAACCAAAGGCCGAAAACTAATAGCTTCCTTCTACAGTCCATCTTAAAGAAGTGCAAATGTGATTAATAAATTTTCAGAACTTTTCTGTCGATGTCTTGACCTTTTTCTGTCCTGTTGGTTTGTGACAAACAATTAATTGCTCTTAGAGATATTATAGTAAAACTCGTTCATGTGCTTTCATCTATTGGAAGAGACAGTTTATGACATGGTATGTGTATAATGTTCAACTGAATGCTCTTTATATAAAGTTGTATAGTTTGAAATGAGACACTGCCAGGAGATATATATCTGGGTTTTGTGTTTATATTGCACTAAAAAAGTTTTGTGCTAGTTAAAGGCCATGCAAGTGGTCAAATTATAAACTATTATACATAACTGTTAATGTTCTAAAATTTAGTTTTCTCCAATATTTAGGTAGATACTAGTAAATTTTATCATTATTATTATTGTTGTTGTTAGTAAATTTTATTATTATTATTGTTGTTGTTGTTGTTGTTGCTGCTGCTGCTGGTGCTGCAGCATTAATGTATTTTGCAAATGCACCTTCCTGAGTAAAAAATATAGTCTCTTTTCTCCTGGCAGACAATGTACAAAGCCGGAATGATCTTACATCATGGGTGAAGAGCTGGGCAGGTTGTGGATAGGATTTTTTTCCTTTTCATATCTCATTTTTTTTTTTTCTCAACAGATCTTTATTCCTGCTTTACTGACACCCCAACCTTTTCTCTGTTATCATTTTAATTGGTGGAGGGCAGGGTGCTTGGTTAATTTTGGGATAGAAAATATGTTCCAAACTTCCAATGTTTCTTGGTAAGGTTGTGTGATGTGTATGTTGATGTTAGAATCCTGCCATTGAATTGGCCAACTTTTCATGGCTTCCCCCTTTTATAACAAAATGGTTTCTTGACCATGGGACTGGAGAGTTTTGTGTTTGATCTGTATTTAACACTGTTTCTTTTTATTTGTTGATATATTGGTTAAGGGTAAAATCACTATTTTCCTTATGTAGTAATAAACTCTTATTCTACATCATTGTAGACCGAAAAGGTTGATCTGGAGAACACCGTTGTTGATGAGAGCCAGAGACAGTTGAATGATCATGAGGCTACCTCCAGAACGCTGGAAAAATCTAGTGGTAAGTGAATTATAATCCCATTATTAGCCTAGCTGTAAGTGCTTCCATATTCCATATGTTTAAGATCTTTTAATTCCTATATTTACTAGACTATTAGTAGCTTGGCTTTGGTTATACATTTTCTCTGAAGTAGAATAAAAACATAACAGCCATTACCGCTGATTCACTGAATTTTTCTGCACTGTTACCATCCCTTACATTTTCACCTTTTAATCTTGAAGCAAGTGCAAGTGAGTCTGAGGATGATCATGAAAGAAATGATGCAGCAGAGGAAGAAACAGATGATGATGACAATGCCTTTTTTGATACTCGTGATTTTCTATCATCTAGTTCTTTTAAAAGTAATGGATCGGATTATAGGGTATCATCTTTCTCATCAGATGATGGGATCTGTGCTGTTGATTCGGACGAGGATGTAGATCTCTCTACTAGATCTGTTGGTACAAGCTATCCTTACGTTAAGCGACGTAAGAAATTGCCTGACCCTGCTGAAAAAGAGAAAGGTGTCAGTCTTTGGTCAATGATCAAGGATAATATTGGGAAGGATCTAACAAAAGTTTGTCTTCCTGTTTATTTCAATGAGCCTCTCTCCTCCCTGCAAAAATGCTGTGAAGAAATGGAATATTCATATCTCCTGGACCGAGCATATGAATGGGGTAGAAGGGTAAGTGTAGATTTGGCACCTATGTTTTATTTTTTCCCTGCCATTATTGTGGTAGCTTGATCTTTAACGTTGTAGTTTCATTTAATGTGAGAAAAATGTTGCACTTGTCCAGATTTTAGTTGGTGCAATCTTCCCACTTTTTTAACACGTTTAAGTTGTCCTGCAGGGTAATAGCCTCATGAGGATTCTCAATGTTGCTGCTTTTGCTGTATCTGGCTATGCTTCGACTGATGGCAGAAATTGCAAACCATTCAATCCATTACTAGGGGAAACATACGAGGCTGACTTCCCAGATAAAGGCTTCCGTTTTTTCTCCGAAAAGGTCTAATCTAACTCTGGACACTGATTTTATCAATACACGATTCTTTTGTGTCCATTTTTACCATATATGTGTATGTATAAAATATTCATGTTCAATTTGATACTTTCGTGAAGTAGCATACAGCATGTAAAAATTTCATGGATTTAACCCCTCTAAAGTGAGAAGGTTGGTAAAGTGCACAAGTGAGGGGTTAATCACTCATGGATCATTTAGTGGGATCCACACATGATGCATACATGATGGAAATTATTGATCAAAGGGTGAGTAACCCTCACTTGTGCACTTTACCAACCTCCTCATTTTAGAGAAGTCAAATCCAAATTTCATATATCTCTTTTGGTATAAAAGAGTTTAGGGGGAGGGGAGGTTTCCTTATTCAAAGGTCAGGATATGCTACATACTGATCAGGGGCTTATAGTAATGCTTATTTGTCTTTATCAATGAATGACTGCCAACAAGTATTAGATCCAAGACCTTTGGTTGTTACAGTTTGATCTTATCACCTGAGGCAACTCTTTTTGTCAAAAGTTTCATATATACTGACAGCATATCAAATATTGTTGTGGTGTGAAGATTTCAGTATAGGTGGCACTGTGGCCCTGGATAATTGTTTCATTTGAAGTGTTAGGGCCTGTTTGGTTTGAATTTCCAGTTTTCAGTTTTTCAATTTTTCAGATTTTGTGAAAAAAATATTGAAAATTCTGAAAACTACAAATTTCAGTTTTCAGTTTTCATTTCCAGTTTTCAATATTTCCTTCACAAAATCTAGAAAACTGAAAATGAAAACTGAAAACTCACACCGAGCAGGCCCTAAATGTTTTTGTTTTGAAACAAAAAGCTCACAACAGCAACTCAAATCAGTTGTCTATAAAGGGTGCGCTATTGGTTTCTTTTATAAAGTGTGCATGTTATTTTGTTTGCTATTTCAGATCATTGAGATTTGTTGAAATTTTCTTGGTTATCATTGGTATTTTTCATTTGAGCAAAAATTCTTGTTTTAAGAGATTTCTACTTATCAGAAATCACACTTATTTGAATTCCTCATAAGTACAAAAACTTGCTTGTGGTCTTCAATTTGAGGGAGGAACCCAAGTAGAACCTTAGTAACTACAGCGCTTAGTTTGATGCATAAAAGTTGGTGCAATTGAGCGCACAAGTACCATCGAACCTGATGAATGCAAACAGAATTTTGATTTGCTGTCAACAAGTAACATGATTCTACCTCAACAATCTAGTTTCTGTCTGAAATTATAATACTTCTGCCTTCTCTCAGGTTAGTCATCACCCAATGATAGTTGCATGTCACTGTGAGGGTACAGGTTGGAAATTTTGGGGGGACAGCAACTTAAAGAGCAAATTTTGGGGGCGATCAATTCAGCTTGATCCTGTTGGTATTTTGACTTTGGAATTTGCTGATGGTGAAGTATTCCAATGGAGTAAGGTACATTTGATGCTACAACTGCTATGGATCTAATGGCTTTGAAAAATGCTAGATCATAGGTTGTATTCTAAACTGAAAACTTTTTCTTTCAGGTTACTACATCTATATACAATCTTATATTGGGAAAGCTGTACTGTGATCACTATGGTACAATGCGTGTACAGGGAAACCGAGAATACTCGTGTAAACTGAAATTCAAGGAACAATCAATTATTGATCGAAATCCTCACCAGGTGCTTTGTCTGTTTCACAATTTCCAACGTTGCCTTTGCTATGATATTGACATTCCATTGCTCTGTATATGGCTTAATTGCCTTACTGTTTAGAATCTATTCACTTTATGTGCACACACTTTGCATCAATGTCTCAGCTTTCTAGTGGAAAACAAGGTCAATTTCTATTGGATGACCATGTCAATTTTTTTTCCCTTACTAGTAACATACATTGATACATATGAACCTTTCTTGCAGAGGATTGTCTCTTATTGTGATTTTCCTGCTTTTTCAGGTTCATGGTATTGTTCAAGATAGAAATGGGAAAACAGTGTCTACTTTACTCGGAAAATGGGATGAAAGCATGTATTATGTTAATGGAGACTTTGGTGGGAAGGGTAAAGGTTATGACTCTCTGTCAGAAGCCCATCAACTCTGGAACCGGAGCAAGCCTCCCAAGTTCCCCACTAAATATAATTTCACTCGCTTTGCGATCACATTAAACGAGCTTACCCCTGGATTGAAGGTCTGTTTTATTGATTGATACTTCCTTTTGTGTTGGCAATCAATCTGTTTCTCCTTTTCTTAGTACATGCATCAATAAGGGAAATGATCATTTGTCTCTGTGTGTGTGTGTGTGTGTGTGAGCTCGGCATTTTCCAGAGTCCAGACATTGATTATCAATTTGATTTGTGAATGCATAGGAAAAGCTGCCACCTACAGACTCCAGGTTAAGACCAGACCAAAGGCATCTGGAAAAAGGAGAATATGAGATGGCAAATTCAGAGAAGTTGCGGCTAGAGCAGCGGCAACGGCAGGTACCCAATGCATTTGACATTCTTCTTTACATGTTTACATTGTTGATTCACTTTAGCTTTGCACTGAGAGATGTAAATAGTTTATTTGATCTGTCGTTTCCTGCTGAAGTTCATGAAACTGGAGTGTCATCAGAAATCTAGTACTTGTGGGAGACAACAATTACATCTTTAACCATACCAATAAGCAACCCACCACTTGTTTTAGTTATTACACATGCTTTTCACTAAGTTGTTCCCTATGTGTAATCTTTTCCCCACTCGATTGGGGTTGGAAAAAATTTGCCATCCACTCCTCCTGGACTAAGCAAGATTAGTCTAAATTTTATTATTAGTAAATAGAAAATAAGTTGTGATACACCTTTTGTACATAACTGGATAGAACTTTGAATCTTTGATATTTTTAATACTTTGAATAACTTATCCATTTTATATTTAAATTGTTTATTCATTGCAAAAAGGGTGGAGAAAGATGTGGTTCAGTTATGGATATCAGCATCTTAATGCCCCTGGTCAACGGAATTGTTAGTGTGCAGTTTGTGTTAAGTTGAAAAACCACATTTGTTTAACATTTGCATACAATGCAATTCAGCTTTGACTCGGATCACCAACATTTACGGACCACTTTTGGAAAGGGTTTTCTAACCATTGCAAGTCAAGAGTGGAAAATATAGAAGTTTTCAAATGAAGTTAAGAAGTTTTACTCAAAACTAACCATTATTATTCCTTAGGGCCTGATTTGTAGTTTACTGATTTCATTTTTAGTTGATATGTTCTTTAGTATTAATTACAGAAATGTCACTCTATTTTCGTTATCATTTGTTTTATTCATGTTTTCATGATTTATTTATATTGTCATGATTTTGTAAAAGAAATGGTAAAAGTAACAAATTACTTTTAACATTTCTTTTACAAAATCCTATGGGCATAGTTTTGACTGCATGACTTCGATTACTGGCGTAGCATCTACATTTTTATGATCCCTAGATGACATGCTGTACCGGATTGGCTCTCTGTACACATGATGTCTTTAACTTGAAACGGTGCCTTTGTGGGGAGGAAAAGGAAATTGGAGTGATTAATATGCTAGCTGATTTCTTGTTATATAACTTTTTAACCAAATTTCATTAATTTTTGTTATAACTTATAACTAATCTATTATTTGTTTCAATGGGATTTAGGCTCGGAAGATGCAAGAAAGTGGTTGGAAACCAAGGTGGTTTGCTAGAGATAAAACAAGCGGTACCTACCGCTACACGGGAGGGTACTGGGAAGCCCGAGAGCATGGGAAATGGGACTTCTGTCCTGACATCTTCGGCCAAATTCCTTCCGATCATCTTTCTGACGAAGGTCAAACTACACTTTAGTTTTTCAATTTTTTTCCCCTCCAATTTTCTTTTAGTGATGTCAAATGACTACTTGATCGCAGTTAACAGTAGCCCATAAAATTCATGATAGCCAATCATAATAAAATGCGAACAGGAATTAATGTAATTCTTTTTCCATTCCATCCAATCGAAAAACAATAAAATCATTTTTCGTTCCAAGGCCTTTTGTATATCATCATTGTTGTAATTAGGAGTTTACGTGTAACATGACTTAATTATAAAATTTCTTTCAACTTGGAGTTATATACTTCTAATCGTAATTGATACAATTGATCTTTAGAATTCAAATATTGTTATATTGCACAGTAATAAAATTTATATGCAAGATAAATGTTGAAAGACATTAACTTAAAAAGTGAATCAGAGAAAAAAAAGTTTAATTTGCTTTTCTTTCTATGTGATATTTGTAAAAGCCAATAGTTAAGAGAACATGGACTCTTTTAGTTTACTTTCAACCTGTGGCACATACAATTTTATTTACTATTTATTTGAACAACGATAACAGAGGTTATAGTTTTAGTCAATTGTTTGAGTTTTGGATTGATTGTTTAATTGAATTGTTTAAAATACTAATGCATTAAAATTAGAACGTAATAGCACGCAGTTAGGCAAAATCAAGCTTCCCATTTCGAGGTGGGAGAGGGCACTAAGATGTTGATTAAATATCCATTTTGATCCCTCTATTGAGGGACAATTTAGTCTGTTAAGATGAAAGTCTCCTATTGGCGTCTCTATTTTAAAAAGGGGAAAAATTGTTCCTTTTGGACATGTCCATATTGTATGTTTTTTTTTTAATAATTATATTATATGTACAAATAGATTAATTTATCTTATTTTTTAACTGGTAAATGCCTAATACAGAACTATATAGTTCTGGGAAAAAATTTATTGCTCAATGTATTTTTAAGGGATTAAAATTGGGGTTTTACTCTACAGATGTAATATATATGTTGACCTTTAAAAAATAATGTTATAATTACAGCATTGAGCAGGGAGCTTCCATCATCTAGGAGGTGTTAAGCGTCACCACTTGCACTTTTTTTTTGGATGGAAATTTTCCTCTCCTCTTTGTTTATTTTTCAATTGGTCTTTCTATTTTTAGTTTTTTAACTTAGTCAATTTCGATGTGTTATAAATAGTTTTGGTGTGGCATTTATGGTATGACATGAACTGTATTATTTTAGGCGTTTTTGTTAGTTATGTGACAAAAATGTAAGTAGAAATTAAATTGGAACCGATTTGTTAGATAAAAAGGATCGTATTAAAAAATAAATGGAGATAAAATTATATTGAAAAAAATTAATAAACAACAAAGAAAATATTTTGCCCGCAAATTTATAATGAAGGAAAGGCTTATATTTAAGTGATTCCATCCTTTTCCACCCCATTCCATCTCCTTCCATCAATCCAAACAAAGCCTAAGCACTAAGCACATAGATATGTAGTGACATAACATTTAATAACCAAACTAAACTCCCGAGCAAGGATGAGCAGAAATTAGCGAGTCGGTTTCCAATTTCCATTGGCCTGGCGTCTTCAGATTCCCTCTTACTTTTGCATCTTTATACGTGCTTGGTTGGACTTCTTTCCGAAGAAAGGACGTGATGTGTACAAGAATCGCGTCATTGGCTTGCTGAAGAGAAAAAAAAGCGATCGCTAATCACCCTTTTCTTCGGGATTTTGGGCTATGGTTCCTCCAAAGTGCAATCCTCTAAAGTGCACTTTGCACTTTAGAGATTAAAGTACATGTATCCTAACTATTCAAAGTAATGAAGGGTCAAGATGATTTCACATGTTTTAATTAATCTATATTGGATTTTTAAGTCAATTGAAAAATGGAAAAACTGAATTTGTTTGAAAAAATAGTGCAACTTCTTAACACAATGACCAACCCCCCACGTTCATCATGCACCGGTCAGTTTTTCAGTGTTTTATAATTTTACTTCGATTTTCTTCAATAGTGCTTCAAGACAAGCCTTGGGCTATGGATCTCTTTCAACGTATAGTATTCCCAATAAACAAACTTATGTGTTTTACAGTGCAAGGTTGCCTTGCAATAGCACGTATCAGTTGTATGTTTTGAATCAATTTAGCAAATAAATTATTGTGAGAAAAAATAGCTTGTGTAACCGCCTCATAACAGTTTTGAAACAAAAGAATGTGAAACCTTAACAAAGTGGACAAACAACGAATCCAAGGAGAGGCTCCTCAACAGATTTCCAAGGGAAGTGATGAAGTCTGGTGTGACAAAGTGATGAGCATAGTATAGCTATTTTTGCCTAGAAACTAAAGTTAAGTATAAACGTGGGGGCATGGGTATTCAGTTTAATTTTTAAATTGACTGAAAAATCTGATATGAAATCATCAAGACACGTGGAATTGTCTTGACCCTTCATTACTTTAAATAGTTATGTAGCAGGTACTTTAATCCAATGTTTGGAAAACTAGACTAGACACTGAACCGGATGAGGTACCAGTTCAGATGTTCAATCGGTTCAACCCAAGGTTTAACTGAGGTATAATCAATATATATATATAAAATAAAATGAAATACTGTTAAAAAATAACTACAAATTATATTAGACATTAAAGATTGGGAAGTAAATATTATATTTATATTTCATGTATATATAAAAGGACTTTTTCTATTAACTATAAAAAAATAAAAGGACAGGCTTTACTTTTTATTTTCAAACTGAAACAAAAATGTTGCTCAAATCTAAATGGGCCTAAAATTCAACTAGCTTGAATAACCTGAAAGGCAAAAAATCCTAGATCAAAAGTAAATGATTTTGTTATGGTACCCTAAGGGTACTAGTACCCTTTTGGATATTCAACACGTGATAAATTTTCAACCAAAAGTTATTTAAAAGATATCGATATCCATAAATTTTGTAGGGTACAGAAGAAATTCCCAAAGTGATTAACCTAGCACAAATTAAACCTAGCTTCATGTTAACACAGTAAGAAGCAGAATGTGGAGAAGCAGAACGCTTGAAGGTCGAAGCAGAACAAGGGTGCTACCAATGGGCAGAAGCAGAACGTAGCAACCTGCAAGTGGCGAACAGCGCGATGGGCAGTGCTACTCTTTGTCTCATCTTTGTCTCCTCTCCTCCTCTCATTCTCTCACAATTGGGCTATGTGAAGTTAGAAAGGAAACCCATATGAGGGCTTTGTGTGATGAACAAACGAACATCACATGGCCATGTTTTTCTTTCTTTCTTTTTCTTTTTTTTTTGGAATTAGAACGATGCCTTGTTGCACCAAAAAAATTTACTTTCCAAAAAATCCCCAGACCCCACGGATCAGGTTGATTCGTCCGATTCACTAGTTTTCGGCCGATTCATAGCGATCAGAAGCAGTTTTCTTGGCCACCGGTTTTAAGCACCACGTTGGACCGAACATTTGGCATATTCCTAGTTCAATCAGTTAGATCGGCCGGTCCGATTCGAATTTTAGAACATTGCTTTAATCTTTAAAGTGCACTTTAGAGGAGCCATGTCATCTCTTCGGTATTCCTAATTACCTTTTGCTCCTTTTTTTTTTTTTTTTGGTCGCATGCACTCTATGACAGGGATCAATCCCTAATCAAACTTTTCCCTTTTTTTTTCGTTTTCGTTTTCTTTTTATTCTTTTCTTTTTCTTTTTTTTCAAACGTTCTTTGGGGGAGGGTGGCCTCATCTACCTAATTACATGTGGCACGCTTGATATAAAAGTCCAAAGTCCTCTCCCGAAACCCAAATCTGTGCCACCAGACCTATCCTTGCCTCACAAGTCTGTTAATGCCCAATCACTAATATAGAATGTCAACCCAAATGGCTCGTGCTCAGCTCTGGTGCTTTACAATAGACTTCAATAATCGTGATTTTTTTCGACCAAAAACATAGTCCGAAATAAAAGATTCTCACGAAGTTTAGCTAAAGTGATCATTTATAAATAAAAATAAGATCATATATCAGATACATGATATATGATATGGCTATCATAGTATGTAAACTTGTTTTGGATGAAATAAACGATTTAAGAGTTGAAATTCAACAAGCTAGGGACCATATAGGTCATTTGTGATAATCAAGCGGCTAAACAAGTTGAGAGGAAACACATAAGAATCATGAGACGCCATAGCGGAAGGTTTGATTCTCATCTTTTTCCTCTAATCAAAAAACATGTCATGATTATAAAGATATGTTATAATTGCAAATATACCTCATCATTATTTCAAATATATGTTAAATTATTTGTAACAAGATAATCTAATCAAAGGATTATATAAAATATGAAATAAGGTCTTGAATAAAAATAATTTTAATACTAAAGTGTAAATTATTATGGAATATAATTAATTGAAGCAATAATTGACTAAAGTTAACAGAGGATTATTAAGAGTTGACAGAGAAAGTAAAAAATAGATAATAATAAGTAAATAAAAATTTGGGCACAGAAAGAAAAAGAAAGAAAAGAAATTAAATTAATAATCATAGAAAAATAAAATCAGGCAAGTGAATAAATCTAAAAGATTATTGAAGTAGTGAATCATAATTTAACAAAAGAAAATCAATAAAGATTGAATATATTAAAATATAATTTATCAAAGAATAAAACTAGTCAAATCGAAAAGAACAATTTATACATAAAATGAATTAAGAATCCAAGTAAATAAATTAAAATAAAAGATTAAGAATATCAAAATATAATTTGAGAACTAAGAATAATTAGGATAATGGATTTATAATTAAAATTATTTTATGTAAAAAAGTTAATTTTCTAAAATAACCTTAGATTGAATGGCATTCATACATCTATGAAAAAAGAGAAATAATAAATGTTCATTATCACACTTACACCATACACTTACACCAAGTTAAAAATTGTAAACCAACATGTAAAAAGTTATAAACCAAGATGCAAAAAGTTATAAACTAATATGCAAAATGTTTTTGCATATTGGTTTACAACTTTTTGTATACTGGTTTATAACTTTTTACACACTAGTTTATAACTTTTAATTTGGTGTAAATGTGTGGTGTAAATATGGTGGTGGTTGTATATCACTTCTCATAAAAAAATTACACAACCTTGCATGCATGGTATGCATGCTCCATGATTTTTGTACCCCAAAAACAGCCCATTTGCATTTTATATTAATGATAAAAATGAATTAAAAACTCATTATGCAGCCTATTGATCTTAAGGATGCTTTTTAGTGATAATAATCAAAAGTTATCCTTCCTTGATTGGTTGCATGGCTCCTTCTACACCTAGAAGATATACTAGAGCACTTGAGCACACTTTCTCCACTCCCCACTAAGTGCAAATTCAGTCAGGCCCTCCCCCATACCTCTATTTACTTGTTTCTTCTTACACACACATGTACATTTGCTAAAAAACTAAGCATTCACCTTTTATTTCCTCTTGCCTTCACTTATTTTCCAAAAATAGCTCAAAGAACACTTCCTAAACACGTTTTAATCTTCTCTTCTCATCCCTACAAAGAACTTTTCACAAATCCCTTACAAGACTACATCTTTGGTCTTGCAAGAAAAAGAACCAAACATACCAAGCTTCCATCATTCAAAAGAAGAAGAAAATCTCATTCTTTTTCTTTATCAAGGTCATGAATTTCTTGGATTAAAGAGTGATTATTTTGCATCTACATATTCTCCTTGTTCACCCTTCAAAGAGGTAGAATTCTACTTTCAAAACTCACAAGACCTAGCCTCTTAATCTTGTCCATGACTAGTGAGACTAGCACTTGTGTTTAAATGTTTTGAACAATGTGTTTTTGCTTAAATGATGTTTAGATGTGCTAAGTTCATTTTCCTCTTTTGATATTTTGTTCTTATAGAAATTAAGACCTTGTTTTTGCAATCTTCGATTTTTCCTTCTGTACAAAATGATCAAAATACCCCTAAGGTTATTTTTATATGAAAATTGAGGATAGCAAGTCTCGACTATCCTCAAAGGGTTAGTTCTATGTTTACAGGGGACAGTATGTGTTTTATATAGCAATCGGTGTGAAAATCGCAATTCTTGATTTTTTTATGTTTAAATTATCAAAATACCCCTAGATAATTTAATGTAGGATTAAGTGATGACTGGACTGTCATCACCTGGGAGTTGAGAATATTAATTTGAGAGGATATACGATATCTGGATGAGTCCTGATTGGATTTTATTTAAAATTATTATTTTGCCCTTAGTTAGTGCTAATTAAGGTTAGTTCACGTAATTAAGGGCATATAAATAATATTATGCTCAAATTAAAGATTGATTATTTTTATTAATTAATTTTGAGTCAAAATAATTATTTTGAATTAATTGAGGCACAAGATTTGTTAAAGAAGCTTAATCAAAGATTAGTGAGAAAGAGACAAAAAGTGCTTTATGAGACACAAAAGTAAAAGTAATGGGCAAAAACTACTTTATACCTCTTACTTTCCCTTGAGATTAGGAACATATTGCATTTGGATTTTGAATTAATTGAGTTTAGTCTAACTAAGCATGCAAGACACTCCCAAACCTAAGCTTAGGTGCCCTAAATACCTAATTATCATTCCCTAACAATTTTCCTACTTAAAGCTACACCTAACCCAAATTTTCACATACACAAGACATAAAAATATCCCCCACCTAACACTAAAGAGGTTGTGGCCAGTTCTCCCTCTCTCAATCTCTCATTTTTATTTTTTTCAACACGTAACCACTCAAACACTCACTCACACTCTTATTCTTTCCACCACTTTTGGGGTCATAACTTGAGCACCAAGTTTGTGCAAAACTTCTCTCATTCTCCCCACTTCAAACTCTCTTCTTCTCCTTCACCAAGAAACTCCATTTTTGCTCTCAACTCAAGCTCTAAACCTCAAACCCCAAACACCTAAGCTTTCACATTTACCAACAAAGCCACAACAAAAATATCTTTTTCCTTCTTTTCCTTGCTTGGCCAAAACCATATGTTAACCAAGAGAAGATTTTTTTTCTACTCTTCTCTTTACAAAGAACAACTATTTTCCTCCTTGAAGCAAGAAACATACTTTGGTAGGGATTTATTTTCATGTTTTCCTTTCTCTCCTTCTTTTTTCTTTTGGTTTTGTTGTGATCACAGCTATGGCTTGATGATGCTAGTTCTTGATGATAGTTATAAAACCATTGTGTTTATGACCTCTAGAGCTCAAAACTTGATCTTTTGTTTAAAAAAATAAAAAGGAGATAAAAAATGCACATTTTCTTCTTTTGGTTATTTTTGGGCTTAATGGTAAGTCTAAAAGAATAAGGTTCTTCCAACCACAAGAAAAGAGAGACTCTAAAGCTCATTCATGCCCGTTGAGGGCTAAAGTTCATCCGTTGCTCATTTTTGTGAGAAAAGTCTTTGTTTTGTTAAGCTTGATAGGGGTTAAAGTGTAGAAAATTTAATCATTGATCTAATTCTCAATATGACATATGATAAATAAATACTATAATTGGGATTGGGTACTAGAATTACCTGGAATATTAGAGGTTGATTAGTCCATGGCTATCTACTTTCTTTAGCCTGTGTGTGAGAAACAAGAAGAGGAGAGAATGCTCCTCCTATTGCCACTGTAGTTCCAATACGTGTTCTGTCTCAATGTTGCAACAGCCACACTAAAGTGGTTAGGAGCAGGGCCCACTCTGGTTAGTAATAGAATGGGCCAAACCTACCAATTATGGCTTAGTCCATTTACAACAACAACAAAAAAAAATCCACTAACAACAAAAATTAAGATAGTTAAGCCCAATAATAAAACATTAATCATAAAATGGGGTAAATAATATGGTCCAATATTTTGGCATCCAAATAATCTGGAGTTAAATTAAACTATACCAAAATATGATTTATATTAGTCCATACACATAAAATATCCAACATAAAGTTGTAACACTCCAAAGTTATTCAAAAATTTTATTTAAACCTTGTTAATGAGAATTTAAAAAAAAAATGAATAGTACCTTATGAGGCCTAGGTAAAGATATTTTAAGTTTCCCACGTACAGTATTTTACCCATTTTGTGAAATTTCGGTGTACAATTTTAACACTGAAAAAGCAACTTGCCCACTAAATCTAAATGAGCCACTCATGTTAAGCCAAGTGTATGACATTGATTAAAACTTGACAAATAAGTTTTAATCATAGCCTTTTCATGAATTTTAATTTCACCAGGGGACCAATATCTCACCCATTAAATAAAATTTAAGTGTGCGGCTTCTTGCACTGCATAAAGCTTAGAGAGTAAGCTTCTTACAAGTGTATGGCATAGAAGATGGCCACAACATTGTATTTATCAAGAATTAATATTGGCCACATGCAAATTCTAATTTTATTACAAAGTTATAATTATTTGTGGTTAAGAAACCTAACACATCTCCTTATAAAAATAAAACAAAAATTACACTTCTCATTTTCTCCCAAGATTTCAGCCAAGACCTACATTTATAGCCCTCTTCACTTATTATCCATCAAATTCCATGTCCTAAGCAAAAAACAACCTACCTCTTGAAATCTTCAAATTAACTCTCTATAGAGAATCCTCATCTCACTTCACTATCAAGTGTAGCTATTGTCTTGCTGCCTAGGAGGAGGGTTTAGTTGGTTTGAGTTAAAAATTGGGTGTATAAGCTCTTAGAGAAGCCAAGACAAGTGCAAGAGTCTCCAAGTAACAAGTAGGTTTTCTTTTCAGCCTCTTTATTTTCAAAACTGGTTTTGAAATTATTTGAATATTTGAGCTTGAGATTTTTAGTTTTATTGGATGATTACACATAGATGATGATGTGTTTATATGGGTGGATTAATTTGATGTTGTTAGAAAACTCTTTTAATCAAAAGAAGTTATGAGTTATGTTGTAGGAAACTCGAATTTTAAGCAGATAGGTCAATTTACACAATTTTTCTCACTTAGTAGGAGAGATATTTTTGAGCTAAATTTTTTATATGATGAAGCTGACATTGAGGATATCCTTAGTATTTTTCTTGAGTTCATTTAATTACTTTTACTATTTTTAAAAATTCAGAAACTGAGGTGGTCAAGGTTTTTGCCTGAACAGCCAACTCTAAAGCATTTACTTTATCTAATTTTGTTACTATATCAAATGATTGAATTTTGACTTTAAGTTTTAAGAATGTTGTGGACACTTTGAGGTCTAACCCTGAGTTTCTACAAAATTGATTGGTTCATTTGATATGATAACAAAATTGGGAATTCTAACTGTTGACTAAAATTAGGTGGTTATTGACCTCTAAATTTGTATAATTTTGTTAATATAGCTTAAGTTCCTATTTTGCTCTAAAATTTTTATAGGACCTCATAGATGCATTAGAATAACTCTAAAAATTATTTCACCGTGCATTCATGATGTTTAGTAATTTAAATATAATTTTCTTCAAGGCTAAAATTCTAGACAGCATGCTAGTGAGCTAAAACTATGATGAAATGTTAGTGGCTTGCTATTTTGTATACTATGTGAACTTGACGATGATGTTATGCACATATAATTATGAATACTTAAGACAATTGCTCTTATATGAAAAGAAAATTGAGATTATGGCTTGAGATCATGAGCAATATGTATGCATGGTGTACTATGTAATTCAGTTGTTGGTGCTATGCATATATGATTATGATGCCTGTGCATGTGACATGGAGCATGAAATACAAAATAAGAGATTCCCTTTGACACTGAGTCAGGAAAAGTAAACCTGCCTATGAATAGATCTATGAAAGATTTGGAGAAAGTAAATCTGATGATTATATATAAGAATGAGCTCAGTCCTAATAAGCAATCTATTACCTAAGAGTGGAATAAGCCACCATATGTCAAGCGCACGTAAAATCATATATCCCATTCAATATGCCAAGGGCACTTAAAGATGAAATCCTCTTCAATATGTCAAGGGCATGTAAAAGATAAGATATATATGAGATCCCTTTCGGCGCACGTAAAGGTAATACCACTAAAGAAAGTATCATATGCATACTCATATTATATTGAACTACTTGTCTAAGATGATTTACTATGAGCTTGAGCATTATGATATATGAGAATTAAGTGATTGAATACTAAAAGAAAACCGCTTAAAAAGGATGGTTTTGAACTTTAAAATGAAGCTTCGTTGTGTGCTGCATGATCATATTTTCTTAATAAACTAAAGTGGGTGGAACAATAACGATGACGATGACATGGATTATTATGTATACAGGGATGTCCTATAGAGAATTTCATAATTACACCCCTATGTTTGTGTGTTCCTATGTCATTTCCAGATATCTTATGAGAATAATGAAGCTGTTCATGTTGGAAATGTCTAATTCAAAGTAGCTCAATAGGTGAAAGCCATTTTTAGTTTTTGTTTTATGAATGTATAACAAGATAGATGTGTATCAACGTTCATAGAAGAGCTTTTCTTGTACTTAGATTTGTATTCAATAAATACTTTGTTATCTTTTTATATGTTTCAGTAGAACTATGAATTAGTTATCACACAAATCAATCGAATTTGCTATAGACACTTAAGTAAAGTTTGCTAATTTATAAGTGACATCTTCCAAGTCTAAGTCATAGCTTAAGGATGATGTTGTATTTGGAAGAGTGTTACAAAAGTTCCACTCCTTTTGATGTCTTTGGTTTTCGAGGCTCTAATGTTATGCTTAAATGGCTTAAAATGAAAGCGCATTACATATTTATTTTTTAAGTCATCACTTTATATTTCTATTGGCTTAAAAATGAACTTGCATGGTGTAATACCCCGAATTTGAGTATTTTGATAGACTTGGAAATGATGAGGATGACTCAATGGAAGAGTAAAAAGAAAAAAAATGAATAGGATTTTTTAGACCATAGATGAATAGTAAGTCTTGAATTGGGGCCAAGAGTGTTTGGGGTCAAGAGAGACTTAAACTCAAAAGCTAGGGTAGAATATTAGGCCCAGGATCCGAGTAAAGATATTTTAAGTTCCCAATAGGGATATTATACCCGTTCGATAAAATATCGATGTGCAATTTTAACACCAAAAAAGCAACTTGCTCACTAAATTTTCATGTTGAGCCAAGTAGATGACATAGTTTAAAACATGTCAAGTAAGTTTTAATCTTGGCCTTTCATTAATTTTAATTTCACTTGGGGGCCAATATCTCATCTGTTCTGTAAAATTTAGATGCATGGTTTCTTGCACTACATGAAGCTTAGAGAGTAAGCTTCTTGGAAATGTATGTCAAGGAGGATGGTCATACCTCCTTTCTTTAGCAAGATTAAACCATAACTACACACAAAAATCCTATTTTCTTTATTACAAACTTATATTTTGTGGTAAAGATTATTAACATAACTTCTTATATCAACAACATAAATCACATTTTTCATTTCCTCCCTTCATGAATTTTCGAGCCGCACCCGCAAGAAACACAACCTCCATTTTCTTCTTTCCCAAGCCTAAAACCTAGCTTCCATGGTCTCAAAACCTAAGCTCAAAACCACTAAAATTTCATGCTTCCTTCGCTAAACTTCCTTTACTCCTCATAATCTACAAAACCAACCGATTAAAATTTTGATCCATCACTATTTTTTCACTCTGAGCCATCATACTTCACTGCCAGAGAGAGGGTTAAGGGCTATCTAGAAGAGCTTGAAGTGAAGAAAATCATTTTGGATGAGATCACTTTAAGCTAGAAGTCTTAAAGCTTTAAGAGTCAGGTTTCTTTACAACCTTTTTTTTCAAAACTAGTTCTGAAGAATTATTGAATGTTTGAGCTTGAAATTGGTTGTACTATAAGGTTACACATAGATGTTAATGTGTTTGCATGGGTGAAGTAGTTTGATGTTGTTAGAAAATCCTTTTTGTCTAAATAAGTTGTAAATAATGTTGCTGGAAAATCAGATTTTAAGCAGACAAGTTATGTTACATTATTTTTCTCACTGAGTAGGAGACATAGTTTTGAGCTATATTTTTTATATGATGAATCTAACATATAAAGGTAACTCTAGTATTTTTCTTGAGTTCGTTTGAAGACTTTTACTATTTTTAAAAATTAAAAAAAATATGCAGTCAAGGTTTCTATCTAAGCAGCCAATTCTGAAGTACTAATTTTGTCTAATTTTGTTACTATATCAAATGATAGAATTTTGACTTGAAATTTTACAGGTTGTTGTAGACACCTTGAGATCCAATCCTGAATTTTGACAAAATTTATTGAATTCATATGATATGATAACAAAATTGTGAACTCTGATTGTTGGTTCGAATTAGGTGTAGGTGGAGATGTACACGAGAAGAGGGGTTAAATCGTGCATTAATCCTTTTTTATTTTCTGAAGCATCTGAAATAGATTACTATCAAGTATAAAACTTGAAGTGCAGCAGAAACATAGTAGATTTCTGAACCTTCTTAATTCAAGTGCTTATTCATACATAAAATAATAGAGAACATAAGAGAGATATATGATCAAGAATAAGAAGACGATACAATAGGGATAAATAAAAGAGATCAAAGAGAGAAAGATAGACACAAAGATTTTATACTGGTTTGACCAAATCTGCTTACATCTAGTACTCAACAACTATTGAGGTTCCATTATAATAATAACTTTCTCAACCTAAGGAAGTGCACATGGATAGTCTTCACATTAACCTTCCTAAGCTCTCATCCAAGGATTTTAGAAATCACCTGTAGCCAAGGATTTTGAGTAGTTCTGTACTAGCTTCTCCAAGCTAACATGAGTAGTCTTGACTCTGGCCTCTCCAACCCAACCCATGACTGATAGGCAACTCCTTTAGCATGTTGTTAGTAGTCTTTTTCCAGCCTCTCCAAGTTGGAAGTAGTCTTGACACTGACCTCTCCAAGCCCAATCGAGTAATCTTGACACTGGCATCTCCAAGCCTAACTATGACTTACAGGTAACTTCTTTAACACATTAGCAGTCTTTTCCCAACCTCTCTAAGTAGTCTTGATACTAACCTTTCTAAGCCTAACCGTGACTGACTAGTAACTCCTTTAGCATGTTATTAGTAGTCTTTTCCTAACCTCTTTAAGCTGCAAGTAGTCTTTCCCCAGCCTCTCCAATCTCTAAGTAGTCTTTTATTAGCCTCTCTAAGCTAAACCGAAATAAGTAAGAACACCTTACTATGGCGTTGCAAGTAGTTTTACCTTAGCCTCTCCAAGTTATGTCTCACACTGATTACTAACGGATCAAAGATACAAAGATTAAGTGTTTGGATTGCCACTCAAACTAACCTATACTCAATTTTCCTTAACATATACAACAAAAGTTCCTAGGAAAAACTTTGAATGACTTCTTTCATCTACTTCTTCTATAAGAAGAGCTTAAATCTAGCTAAGAATATAAAAGGAAGATTTTCTTTACACTTCAAGGATAAAATTGATTAAATGACAAAGATAGAATATTCCAGAAAAAGGGAAGAGATTTTTGCAGAGGTTCCTTTCTCGAATCTTCAAATCTCTCAACGTTCTTCAAGCTTAGCATCTCCTTATATAATGGTCTTTCTTTGTGACCATTTCCATAGATCAGTTCTTCAAGTGACACATATTGAACATCAGTTGTGTCTTGAAAACAATAGCTAGAAGAGAGGTTCACAGAACTGTCACATCAGTTGCAGAAGCCATTGTAAATATAAGCTTTCTGATCTTCTATTAGAAACTACTTTTCTACTTTCTAAGCAAGCTTTCTGAACTCCTCCTTCATGAAGCCAGGGTAGTTGATTAATGAGATAGAAGAAATAACGTGCCAGTTTGAAACTAGGTTTGATTTGATTATTTGAAATTCAAATTTCAAATTTTCCTCCCTTTCCTGTAGCATTCTTTGCTCCACTCATAGGTGGGCTTTCTAATGTACGTAATAAGCCCTTGAAGAGTTTTTTCACTTTTTGATTTTCAATCAAATCTTTTTTATGATGATTTCTTTGCAATTGTGATGATTGAAGATTAAGTAACACGTTGCATATGGACATATTCTGATATCTTCATCTTGAAAGTACTTTCTAATATCTCATGCTACTTTCTAAAGTCTTTTTCCTTGGCTTCTTGTAGCGTTGCAGCCTTCCTCTAATTGTTAGCTATTAACAGCTTGGATAAGAATATAATTTTACTTCTATTTCATAACAAATCTTGTAACATTTTTACACATGCATAGTGAAATATATATACTCATTTGAGTAAGCCTTGCTCTTGCTAAATGATAGATACCTATTATAAACTTACAAGAAACTCAAAAAAGATATCAGTCGTTCTTCAAAGTATTGTCTTTGAATTAGTTTTGTTGTCATTCAAAACACATGAGTGCAAGGGTTTTGGAGCTAACATTAGATGGTTACTGACCTCCAAATTTGTATAATTTTGTTAATATAGCTAGAAACCTTATTTTGACCTAAAATTTTTATAAGGTCTTATAGATATATTGAATTACCTCTTAAGTTTATTTTACCTTTATGATGTTTAGTAATTTAAGTATAATTTCCTTTCAAGCTAAGATTTTGGATAGAATGCTGGTATGCTGGGATTATGAGTATGTATCAATGACTTGATACCTTGTACATTATGTGAACTTGTTGATGATATTATGCACATGTAACTGTGAATACTTTTGACAGTTGCCTCTACATAAGAGAAAGATCAAGATTATGTTTTCTTAGGCTAAAGAAAGTAAATCTGACTACCCTTGAATTGAGTTAGGGAAAGTAAACCTGACTAGAAATAGATCTGTGTGAGACTTTGAGAAAGTAAATCCAATAATCATGTATAGGAATAAGCTCAGCCCTGAAAAGTAGTTTATTACCTAGGAGTGGAATAAGCCACCATAGATCAAGGGCCAAGACATGTTAAAGTAGCAATTATCCTAAGTTATTCCATATGTTATGTTCTAACCAAATGATTTTATCATTGATGTTGAAACCAATATGTTTAAGTTGCAATTTGATAATATATGCTCTAAATGATAATGTTTGAATAAAATGATTATGATAAAAGATGATGATGATATGTTTATGCACGAGGGAGTGTCTTAGAATTTTATAATATTCTCATCCTTATGTTGCATGTACTTTATGTAGCCTTAGATTTTACAGATGTCATCCCTCTGAATCTTCATCGAATTGCTATAGTAGGAAAGGCTTTATAATAAACCTCTTGCACCATCAGTACCTTACAAAAATTGCACTAGCTTATTCATCATCGTTTGACTCCGACATTATTAACATGAAGGTAGGGTTAGCATCCAAGCAAGTAATTAGTGTTCCGTTAGGGACTTTTAAGAGATACTCGGGATTATTGTACTCATATCTGATAACATATCTATGTATATATTTATATATTGATCAACTATTAAAGGAGGCATTTGTTCTATAAAATCATCATCCTTAGATTTATTTCACTTTATTTTTATGCTTCATAACTAGCATACGATAGAAAAAATGAAACTAACACACTTTTAATTATTGTGTTAATTCCTGAGTAATATATAGTAGTTAAGAGGATGTTACATTATGATATCAAAGCCAGGCTGTCCTAACAAAGCCTAAGGATTGGATCAACTGTGCCTTCTTAGTGAATGTCATGCATTGTAATCTAGTATGCCAGACTATTGGTTATGAATATTGTGGGTTGCTACAATACTTAGCTTAGTATTGAGCCTAATCAACTCAATATCTCTTGCTTGGTATGATAAGAACCGTGGCTTCAAACTAGTGAAATAGGAGTGGTACTGAAGGTGAAGCTGGGATGATGCATACTTTTTGGGAGATGGTTATGGCTATGAGAGAACAAGCCACAACAAATAACTGAATGATGCAAATGTTAGACTGCAATGATGAACGAAACCAGCTAGGAATGTTAGGGGATCAGAGATGAATGTGGAATACTAGAGATTTTTTGAATTCAAGAAAGGAAATCCTTCACATACTGGTAAATTTTCAATCTAAATAAAGAAGAAGAATGTATTGAAGTAATGGAGAAGAATTTCTTTGTACCTCCCTGTATGAAAAATCAAAAAGTGGTCTTTTGCAACTTATACATTGGAAGTGAATATAGAATTATGGAAGGTTGGCACAATTAGACTGTTTGAAGCCTCTCATACTGAGGTCACTTGGGATGCCACTAACAAACTATGAGAAATGCAAAGGATGCTAGAGTTCATGGCACTTGAGTAAGGATCCATGAGTATAGTTTGCAAACTTTTGGCTATCTATCAGTATGATCCTGATGAAGCTTAGAAATGCATCAAATATGAAAAAGGTTTACGTGAAGGTGTTAAGGCAGTTGTGGGTCTGTTAGAGATTAGAGATCATGCTACTTTGGTAATCAAGTGTCGATAGGCACAGGAATCTAGTAGGAGACTGACAAATTTTAAGTTTGCTCAAGATCACCTTAGGAAGGGATTGACACCGTAGGGTCCAAGGTTTAAGCTTGCTGACTAGTTTGAGGGAAAATTCCTACCAAATAATAATGGAGGAAAATACTAATAGCCATCAGGATCAGTAGTAGGACAGGAGTGCCCTAAATGTAGGAAGAATCACAAGAATAACCTTTCTTAGGCAGGTTATCGTGGCTTGTGGCCTTAGTAGGGTCTTCAAAGTGGTAGAACCGAATAAGCTCATGACGAGTCTGATTAGGGTAATGGCTCCATTATGCTAGCTTGCCCATCTCAAGGCCATAATGTCAAGGTGCATTTTTACTTTGGAAACTGAAAGAGTTTCTCAATTTGCAGATTTGATCCTTGGTAGCATACAATATATGGTAATACCTAAATGTCTTCTAAGAAGCTATTCCAAAGTTCCTCCTAGAAAGGGAAATTGGGTTCTCCATTGAGCTTGTATTAGGATTGAGCTTTATCTTCCTTTCCCATTATAGGATGTCTCCTTTTGAACAAAAAGAGTTGAAGACACAAACTGAAGAGTTTCTAAAAATGAAGTTCATTAGGCCAAGTACCTTGCCATGGGAACTTATATCCTTTTTAAAGATAAAATCATGAGGTTGTATGTTGATTTCAAATAGCTAAGTAAGGCAATGGTAAAGGAAAAAGACCCTTTGCCTAGGATTGATGATCTTATGAATCAATTGTGAGGAATAACCATATTTTCAAAGATGACTTTGTGATCAGGATATCACCAGATTCAAGTTTAGAGTAAAGATATTCCCAAGACTGCCTTTAGAACTCAATATGGACGTTACAAGTATATGGTAATATCTTTTGAACTGATGTATGTTTTGGCTATATTCATGGATTACATAAATCGAGTCTTCTGCCCTTACTTAGATAAGTTTGTAGTTGTCTTTATAGATGGTATAGTTATCTATTCAAAGGCTAAGAAAGAACATGCTAAACACTTGAGGATAGTGCTTTAAATCTTAAGCGAACAAAAGCTCTATGCTAAGTTGTCAAAATGTCAAGTTTTGGATGGAAAAAGTTATGTTCTTGGGTTGTATAATGTCACAAGGAGGAATCTTAGTGGGACCTAAATAAGGTTGAATCCATACCTTATTAGGAATAATCGGTGATGGTAACAAAGATTTGAAGTTTCTTAAGATTAATTGGACACTATAGACAAGACAACAAAGGTTTCTTTCAAATTGCGTTATCTTTGACCGAGTATACTCAGAATGATGCTTCATTCAAGAGGACACAATTGTGAGTAGTTTCCAAAAGTCAAAATAAAAGCTAATGATGGCTCCACTATTAGTACTACCAGGTCCTTACAGGCCATTTGAAGTTTATTATGACATCTGTAGCAAGGGTTTAGGATGGGTACCAAGGCAGAATTTTAATGTGGTTGCGTATGTTTCTCAACAACTAAAGCTGGACAAAGTAAACTATCCAACTCATGACCTTGAACTCACAACTCTGGTTTCGCTTCAAAGATTTGGCAACATTGCCTCTATGAAATAAAATTCAAAGTTTTCTCCGATCAAAAGAGTTTAAAATATCTCGTTGATGAAAAAGGAGTTGAATATATGGCAGAGGAGGTGGATGAAATTCTTTCCAGATTACAAATTTGATTTGAACTATCACCTAGGTAAGGCTAACATTGAAGCCAATGCACTAAGTAGAAAATCTTTAAGTGTGGCATGGATGATAATTAAAAGGATGGAACTAGTGGAGAGCTTTAAGAAACTTAGTTTAGGGTTTTCGATAACTCCTTGAGGAGTCATGTTAAGTCAAATAAAGGTGACAAGTAAGTTCAAGGAACAAATCTTAGCTATACAACATGAGGACCTAGGATTCTAAGAGACTTTAAGATCAGTTTAGGTAGAGAAGTTGATAGGGTTTGATCAAGACCAGCAAGGTATATGAAGATACAAATACGAGGTATTCGTGCTTGCAAGTGGCAATATCATAAATGAGATTTTGGAAAAAGGTCATAAAGGCAATATCACCATATATCCTGGATCTAGAAAAAAAGTATGCAAATCTCAAGAAAATGTCTTGGTGGTCAAGGATAAAAAGAGAAACATGGTAGAGTTTGTTAGGAAATTTCTGACCTATCAAAAAAAAATTAAAATAAAGCATCATAAGCCAGTGAAATAGGAGAGTATCTCCATGGATTTTGTAAGGGATTTTGTCAAGGACATTGTCAGGACATGACACCATATGGGTAATGGTGGATAGATTAACTAAATCTACTCATTTCCTTACCCATCCAAGCAAGTTATTCCTTGGATAAGTTGGCTTGTTTGTACATTCAGAAGATAGTAGATTGCATGATGTTCCTTCTACAATAATCTATGACAAAGGCCCAAGGTTTACTTTATGATTTGGGGAACTTTTCAAAAAGCTTTAGGAACTCGACTTTAGTAAGTATCACTTGCCATCCCCAAACTAATAAACAAATAAGATGAACTATATAAACCTTGGAAGATATGCTAAAGGCATGAGTGAACAAAAAGGGAGTTAGGACAAGCTGCTGCCATTGATTGAATTGCTTATGATAATAAGCACCACACTAGTATTTGCATGACCCAAATGAAGTTTTGTATGGAAGAAATCTCCTTTATGCTAATTCGACCCATGAAAAGCAAGTTATATGTTAGGACCTGACTCGATACAATTAAGGACTAACCTAACATTCTAAACACCTCCGATCTAAATCATCGATAGAAAAGTTAAGTAACTTGAAGTAAGATGGAAAGTGAGCAAAACACTTGGGAATTATAGTCAAACATGAAGAAAGATTACCCATTGTATGAAATTTTGAGATCAATTTCTTTTAAGGTGGGTGGTATTATAATACTCCAAATTTGAGTATTATAACAGGCTTCGTAACAATGACGATGACTCAATAAAAGAGTAGAAAAAATGTAAATAGTATTTTTCGGGTTTGCAGATGAATAATAACACTTGGATTGGGGTCAAGAGTGTCTGGGGTCAAGGGTGTTCGAGGTCAGAAAAGACTTAGACTCAGAAGCTGGGGTAGAATATTAGGCCTGCGATTCAATTAAAGATATTTTATATTTCTGGTAAGGATATCATACTCATTCTGTGAAATATCGATGTGCAATTTTAACAATGAAAAAGAAATTTGCTTGCTAGATTTAAGTGAGCCACTCATGTTGAGCCAAGTGGATGACATAGATTAAAACTTGTCGAGTAAGTTTTCATCTTGGCATTTCAGTAATTTTAGTTTCACCTGAGGGCCAATATCTTATCCGTTCGGTAAAACTTAGATGCACAGTCTCTTGCACTACATGAAGCTTAGAATGTAAGTTTCTTCATAACGTATGGCAAGGAGGATGGGAACACCTCCTATATTTAGCAACATTAAACCATAACTACACAAAAATCATGTTTTCTTTATTACAAAGTTATATTTTGTGGTAAAGAATATTAACACAACTTCTTATATCAACAACACAAATCACATTTTTTATTTCCTTCCTTCTTGAATTTTCACCCAGCACCCTCAAGAAACATAGCCTCCATGTCCTTCTTTACCAAACCCAAACCTAGCTTCCATGGTCTCAAAACCTAAGCTCAAAGCCACTAAAATTACAAGCTTCCTCCACTAAACTTCCTCTACTCTTCATAATCTATAAAACTAACTGATTAGAATTTTGATCTATCACTATTTTTTCACTTTGAGCCATCATACATCAGTGCTAAAAAGAGGGTTGAGTGCTGCTTAGAAGAGCTTGAAGTGAAGAAAATCATTTTGGAGGAGATCACTTTAAGCTAGAAGTTTTAAAGCTTCAAGGATAGGGTTTCTTTACAGCTTTTCTTTTTCAAAACTGGTTCTAATGAATTATTGAATGTTTGGGCTTGAGATTTTTGGTTTTATTGTAAGGTTACACATAGATATTGATATGTTTCATAGGTGGAGTAGTTTGATATTGTTAGAAAATTATTTTTATCAAAAGAATTTGTAAGTTATGTTGCTAAAACCTCAAATTTTAAGCAGACAGGTTATGTCACATGCCTTTTTCACTTAGTAGGAGACATATTTTTTAGCTAGATCTTTCATATGATGAAGCTAGCATATAAAGGTAACTCTAGTATTTTTCTTGATCCATTTGAAGACTTTTACTATTTTTAAAAATTAAAAAACAAAGGCGTTAGGGTTTTTGCCTGAGCAGCCAATTCTAAAGTACTACTTTTGTTACTATATCAAATGATCGAATTTTGATTTGAAATTTTTCTAGTTTGTTGTAGACACCTTCAGTTTATTGAGTTCACAAGATATAACAGTAAAATTAGAAACTCTGTCTATTGACTGGAATTATTGGTTACTGACATCCAAATTTGTATAATTTTGTTAATGTAACTAGAAACCTTATTTTGACCTAAAACAATAGGTATATTGAATTACCTTTGAAATTTATTTTACCCTATACTTATGATGTTTAGTAATTTAACTATAATTTCCTTTAAAACTGAAATTCTAGACAAAATGCTAGTGTGCTGGGATTATGAGTATATGTCAATGACTTGATACCTTGTACACTATGTGAACTTGTTGATGATATTATGCACATGTAACTGTGAATACTTTTGACAATCGCCTCTACATGAAAGAAAGATCAAGATTATTTTCTTGGGCTGAAGAAAGTAAATCTGGTTAAGTCAAAGAAAGTAAATCTGACTACCCTTAAATTGAATCGAGAAAAGTAAAACTGACTAAGAGTAAATCTGTGTGAGAGTTGGAGAAAGTAAATCTAGTGATCATGTATAAGAATAAACTCAGTTCTAAAAAGCAATCTATTTCTCAGGTATGGAATAAGCCATCATAGATCAACAGTCAAGACAAGTTAAAATAGCAATTGTCCTATGTTATTCCCTACATTATGTGCTAAGCGAATGATTTTATCATTGATGTTAAGACCAATAATTTTAAGTTGCAATTTGACAATATGTGCCCCAAATGATAATGTTTGAATAAAATGATTATGATGAATGATGACAATGATATGTTTATGCACAAGGGAATGCCTTACTGATAATTTATTAATATTATCATCCTTATCTTGCATGTACTTTGTGTATACTCAGATGTGGCAGATTTCATTTCTATGAATCTTCATCGATTTACTATAGTAGGAAAGGCTTTATGATGCAATCTCTTGCACCATCAGTACCTTGTGAAACTTATATCGGCTCATTCATCTTCATCCTAGTCTGTCATTGTCAGCATGAAGGCAGGGTTAACATCCAAGTGAGAAGCAGTATTCCTTTAAGGACTTTTAGGAGATACTCAGGATTATTGTACTCATATCTTATGACATATCAATGTATATATTTATATATTGATGGGCTATTGATGGCCACATTAGTTCTATAAAACTATCGACGTTAGATTTATTTCACTTTATTTTTATGCTTCATGACTAGGATAAGTTAGAAAAAAAATTAAAGTAACACTTCTAATTTTTGTCTAACTTCTCGAGTAATCAATAGATAGTAGTTAGGAGGGTGTTACGTATTGCATATTTATATTTTAAGTCATCACTTTATGTTTTTAATTGCTTAAAATAAACTTGCATTGCATATTTATATTTCAAGTCATCACCTTATATTTCTAATTAATGGCTTAAAATGAACTTGTATTGCATGTTTATGTTTCAAGTTATCACTTTATTATTTCTAATGACTAAAATTAGCAAGCATTGCATATTTATATTCCTAGTCATCATCTTATAACTCTAATGCTCAAGACTTACCTTCCATTATCTTAAATGGAAATTTTGAACATGGATACACACACACATAGATATATATATATATATATATATATATATATATATATATATGATTTTTTCCATGCACATACATCAAGTTTGAAATCGGTTTTATTTTATTCAAAACTTGTATTTTGTATCTAAGGTGTCCAAAGGATCTAATGAATGTTGTAATGGCGACTCCTTTGACAAATCTGACCAACAAGATAGAGGTGAGGTGGTGAATGGGGAACATAATTTGGATAAGGATATTGCAGAAACAAGAAATTGGATATGGGTATGACTCTCCATACGTAGGTGCACTTGCTCAAAGACAAAGTTGTCAGGAAAGAGGTGAATGTAAACAACCAAAAACTAGTAACAAGGTATGAGAAAAGACGATCCAACAAACGAAGAGCCACATTGAGCAACTACCAATTTGGGTTGTAGTTCAACTCCCATGTCAGTGCATAAATGTAGAAGATAAAGGTCACTAATAACCTCTAAAGATGAAGATAGAAAGGAAAGAGTGGGAGTGAGAAACTCATATAAGAATCCCAGTAAAGTTTTCATCTCCACACATGTGTCATCATCATCATCATTGTCCCTAGGTCCCTCGGGTGTCATAATGAAAATAGTGGACATAAATAAGATTCATTTATTAAGTTTAAAAACCATTAACCGAGGTCTGTGCCATTTAGTATGAGTCTTAATATCATTGATGCATCATACAATATAATGAATGTATGTTAATACCTTATGCAACACTCCAAATATGCAATGATATATTATAGAAGTATGGAACATGACTTTTCTCTTTCTCTTTCTCTTTTCCTTGGTGGATTTTAATCTCTTAATCTTCGATAGGGGCCACCCTAATACTCTCTTCCTCGTGAGAGTTCTAAGATTATGAGATCATACCTAACTAGTTGTCATCAGCTCACACTTATCTTGTGATAAGGTTTTCATAACCCTAAGGTATAGGTTATGGTGCATTGGATCATTTTCTGTTGGGCAGGCTCGAACGAAAAGATCATATCCTTGGATGACATCATACCGCGCTAGCCTATGCGAAAGGGTCATTTCTGAATATTTTATGTCACCTTTAACTTTGGCATGTCAATTAGAGATACAAAATAACCATATATTCACATATTAATCATGTATCTCAATTACTTGTACATAAACATAACATGCTACAATCATCATTAATTTAGTAATCACCTAAGCATGCATCTCATTTTGCATATATCTATAACCATGTTATTATCAATACCTCATTAAAAATATGAACATGCTCTAACCCAATTGCCTGATTAGCTAACGCATATGCTATTCTCAACACGATACACACAATAATCATCAATTCATAATTCAGGACTACAAGCATGCATAATCATCAATTCACATTTTCACACAATCTTCTCTAGTCATTCAATCACCAATCAATTTATACGATCATAATCAACATGACGTGCCAGTCACAATAATATTATTTTAGAACATAATCCAAAAAGGGTAAAATTTAAAATTTCCATAAGTATAGGGGTTAAGGGTAAATTTTTCATTCTTATCACTTTTATTAAAACTAATTCTCCTCAAGATCATTTTACACTTTTAAAAGGCCCGAATCTATTTTAATAATAACTTGAGGAATCCATATACTAAAGAATTAGTCTCTCTTTGGTGCAAATTGCTAGTTTATATGATTGTTGATTAATTGGCATAGAGTAATCTTAACCAATTTGCATTGAATCAAAAACAAATATTATAGATTCATATCTAATCTATTAATTATATATATATATATATATATATATATAATTACCTTGTGCAAAGCACAGGTACTACAACCAATGCGTAATAATAATAATAAAACACACCAGTGTTTGGTATTTTCATTGGAGTCTCCTTGGCAATCTATTGTAAAAAGTCTGAAATAAAGACAAACGTATGTATATATAGCCTACTCTAACTTATAGCATACATATAATGAATTCATTTGGACGGTTACTCATTAATTAAAAATTAGCTGTAAGCTAGTTGACGAATATTCTAACAGTTACCAATGAAAAATGGAAAATTTTATACCTATACGATAAGTAATTATACAACTAGATTAAGGCCGTTAACCCAAACGCACTAACTAGTAGGTCTAGTATAGTCCTAGTATGACCAGAAAAGGTAATTGCATACATACTGTATTCTTTTTAGTGTATGTCTCTCTTTTGCCAATTTTTCTGGACAGGCAGGCACATAAGAATCAATGGATAATCTCTATCAACCTGCGAGTTGCTAGCTGTATATGAATTGATGGTTTGGACTTTGGACCACTTAAAAGTATTGAGCATTCATACACCAAGGCCAATCGAGTTAAAGATGTATGAGCCATACTTCTATCTATTTAGTTATTTTAATTATGTATTTTTGGTGGGAAATGAAGGAGGAGTAAGGTTGTCATCATACATTGTGATTGGATTAACAAGTACCTGAGAATATTCGCCTTTCCTCTCGTTGCACTTACAAAGCAGGTAATATGTCGTTTTAAACTTTACGGGCATGATTAATGACTTGTGAGCGTGACAATATAGAGTTGGTCTTGCCAACTTAATATGTTCATGTTGAAGAGTACTGTGCTCTTGCATGCCAGGAGATTTCTTTGACGATCATTTTGACCATTGTCAACACGCATTGTTGTGAGAAGATCAGTTTGAACGTCATTTTTAAAAGACAAACGTTTAAAAATCTGCGTAGTGGAGATATCGTATATTATATTAACATGAGTGTGTTTTCACATGTATTAAGATTGGTTAGAAATCATATATATATTTACGTTAGAGTAATGTTCATATAGTTAGGAATGTTTTGGGTAAAATTCGGTTAAATGGCTTGTCGAGCACTTTCGATCTAATTTTTGTTCGATCTAATTTGACCTATCCTATTAAATATACAAGTTAAATTAAGGTTTTCCAAAAAATCTTTTTAGCTAAATAGGTCAAACTCTAAGTAATAAAAATATAATATATTAGACTTAATGGCTGACCTAATTATATTATTATTTAAAATTATAATGATAATAAAAATATTTTCATCTATTTAAAAATATACTTTTAATTTATTTAAGAAGACTTTTAGCCAATTCAAAAATGTATACCTTGTGACACATTATACCTATATATATATATATATGATAATTTATTTTTAATAAATTCATTTATTTATTTATTTTTATTATTATTATTATTATTATTATTATTATTATTATTATTATTATCATCATCATCATATAATGCGACATTTAGCTCATCCACATGAACTTTAAGTTTATTTTTTCAACAAAATGCCACGTCTATAAAGAATCCAATTAGAATCCAAATTTCTTATTTTTCCAAATTCTCACTCATGCTTATAGATCTACAAACATAAATGCAAACACTTAACTAGCATGCAATATGAGTCATTACTATACACCCACACCATAAACATAGAAAAGAGGGGAAATGAGATAATCATAGCATATAATTAAATATAATTCATGTGAGATTGGCCTAAATCCCAATTCTACCCAATTCCCATGAAGATCAAGCATATGTCAAAAAAACCAATCAACACTTATTGAACCCAGCCCAATCACAAATACACATCTCAATACCATTACAATGCATATTCATAATAAGGATGAGAGAAAAGAGCAAGAAGTAGAAATTGCATTACCAAATTGGAGAACAACATCTCAAGAGCAACTACAAAATCCAAGGTTCCTCAAGTTTGATTAAAAATTCACTCCTTTATTAATGGGGGTTACAATAGAAAAATAAGGTAAATCTAAGAGAGAAGAAGAGGTGCAAAGACGAGAAAAGAATTATTGAAGAGGGAGAGGATAGAGGAGAAGAAGTAAAGAAGAAGGAGGAAAAGAAGAGACGAAATATCCTAAAACTAAGCCTAACCTAACCTAAAATTGAGTTAAGGGCCATGGTTTTTGTGTCTGGGGGTCAAGGTTGCATTTATAACCCAAAGATTAGATAAAAACGTGTCAAAATGCATTCTACATCATTTCTGATAGGTATGCTCGTCATAGCAACAGTTTGAGTTGCTATAGCGATAGTTTCTAAAACCATAGTTCTATGAAATTTGTCCATCAGTTCAGTTTCAAGCCCCATTTAACCCCTAAAACCTTCAAATTGACTCTTAATGTCTGTATAAAAGTTCTAAATCTTTTCCTTCTCTTCAAAATAGGCATGTTATTTGTCTCAATAAATTTGACTCAAAAATAAATTTCTAGCTAGGTTAAAAAATTATACAAAATCTATCTATCTAAGAAATCAGTAAAAAACCATAACTTTTTTAAAATAGAAATTCCGCAACAAATCTTGAAAAAAATTTAGGGTAAATTACATTTACTTCTCCTGAAGTTTGTGGAAATGCAACTCACACCCCCTCTGCTTGTCAAATTTTAAGTATTTATACTACAGTTACACTCCTCATTCACAAAATATCATTAGTAAACTTAATAGAATGTCATTTTTTTGATATTAACTATTTTTAATTAATAAAATCATAAAAATACCTTTGCCCACTCTGTTAAGTTTAAGGGTACTTTTATAATTTTATTAATTAGGAATAGTTAATATTACAAAAATGTCATTCTGTTAAGTTTACTAATGATATTTGTGAATGAGGAGTGTAACTATAATATAAATACTTAAAATTTGACAAATAGAAGGGGTGTGAGTGTAAGGTAGACAACTAGAGAAGGTGTAAGTTGCATTTCCACAAATCTCAGGGGAGGTAGGTGTAATTTATCCAAAATTTAAGGATGTACTTCAAGATGTCTGTAACAATGTATAAAAATTTCAACTCAAAATTCTATTATTTGATAACATAACAAAAATAGACAAATTCAATGATTAGAAATAGGTCATCTAGATAGAATAGGGTTCAATCATGGTTTTAGAATTTTAAAAAATAATAGATGCTCACCAATGAATATAGAAAAATTTACAAAAGTAGTTCCATATGTCTCCAAGTACACTTTGGAAATCACACAAACTTATTGGTAGACTCAAAATTTGAGTTTTCAACATACTAAACTAACATATAATTTTATCAAAGAAGCTTCTTAATAACATATACTACCCTAATCATGCATGTTTATCTATTTAGGCTCTAAACTATGATAACAAAACCAAACTCTAGCATATTTTTTCATAAATTTCCAAAAACATAAAATGACTTGGAAAAGGTTTTCAAGAAATCCTTACAGTTAGCAAACAAGCTTCTTCACTTGTGATGATTTCTCCAAGTTTGTTTTCACCCCAAACTTTTCAAGACCAGCCAAAATCCTTCCTTTAACAAGTAAAGCAATGGTTCTTCTTGGATGGTAAGGAAGTATGAGAATTTTCTTTGTTAGATATGAAGGTTTCAAGAGGTAGGTTAGGCTTCGTATTTAGGGTATTGGTATTTAGAGATATGGAATGGAGTTTGTAAGCTAGTTCATTAGGTTTTGCAAAGTAAAAATGTAGAGAGACTGCAGGAAGAAAAGTTGGCCGAGAATGAGAAGGAGAAGCTTAAGAAATTAAAGGTGTTTCATATGTTTATTAATGAATAAAGGAAAGACTATTTGATTAAGTAAATTAGTGAAAAATGAAATAAAAATATTTTGTGGGTTTCTTTTAGTCTTGAAAAGCTTGTGAAGTGTGGCCACTTCTTAGCCTTACACTTGTAAAGTGTATGGTGGAGTGGAGAAACTTGCTATCTAAGCCTCATGCGGTATAATAAACCGCGCATCGAAATTTAACTGAATGGATGAGACATTGGCCCCCATGTGAAAATAATATTGATGCGAGCTATCACTATTCACAACAAATTAAAAATTATTTAAGTAACTAAATTACATAAAAAAATGTAGTTAGGGTGCAATCCGAGTCGTCTCACAAGGAAGTGTTCTAATTGATTCAAGAGATTTGGGGGTTCTAGAAATTGTAGCAATGAAATTGAATTGAGAAATTATAATGAGAAAATTACCTGCACAAAGATTCCCTTAGATTAAAAGTTGTTCAATCATCGATTCAAAAGATAAATTCATGGCAGTGGTTACTTTCATTAATTATGCTATCGCACAACAATGATACAATTCTACTTAGCAGTCATACAATCGCACTCCCACTAAGGGTTTGGCTAACATATGAACTAGTAATTCACGATCATGATTCTATGAACCTATGTCAGTTTGATCACCAATTACAGCAACCTATTTCCTAAACGGAGTTAATTTCAGTCCCTTACCAATTGGATGTAATTAAATCAATCGATCCAATACTCTAATGATATCTGGATTATGCACGAAACAAATGCATAACCAAACAACTCTTAAAAACATAATTACAATAATCTTCGGGATTGATATCAAAAGAGAAAGCAAACGGGAAGAAAAATCAACCATGAATTGCAATTAAAATTGGGAACCTCAAGAATAAACTTAATCCTCAGTTATCCCTGTGCACAGTAAAAAGATTACTCCTCCATAGGGGAAGTGTCACAATCGTTGTTGAAAGAAAGCTGTAAATTACAATCTTGAACGGGAGCCAAAACAAAGATTGGGAACTCCCAAAACCTAGAGAAAGAGAGAAAGAGAGAGAATGCTAGAGGGAGAATAAAATAAGAGAGAGTCTAGGAATGAATGAATGGAGGCGTTCCCCATTGTTTTTTTTTTTTTTACCTAAAATAGTAAACCAAAATCGGGCCTCGTTCACACAAAATGCATCTCGCTGACACTAGTTATTTGCATACAGCCGCCTGGGCGATCCCATGAGAATTTCCTTGACTTCACTCCCTCTGTCCACCACCTGGGCAGTGCTTTTATCGCTAGGGCGGTCTCCATTGTTGCTGAGTCCCTCCTTCTGCTCTAGTACACTAACTTAGAAGTCCCTGTTAACAAATAACATCTCTACAAAGGGGTTAAAAGCATAAAGCACTTCCACTAAAATGATTATGCACTAAAAATGATGTTGATAGCTTCAAATTTATTGAATGATGCATACTAAGGATAAAGTGCAAATTCACTAATTCAACCATCAATTAAATACGATTCAAATGCAAAATGTCCAGAGTTAGGATGGAGAATGGGAGCATAAATACAACCCATCAAACTCCCCCACACTTAAACAATTGTGTGTCCTCATGCAAGAGACTCAGATGGATACGGCAAAGCGACTAGACTCCCAACTCTACTAACTCTAAAAATACATGATGCATGGAAAATGACAATACACCAATCCAATGGACCTATAAATACAAGCCATGAGCTTTCACACCAACAACTAAAGAAGATCTTAAGAAGCAAGGCATGAACAAGGACATAACACACAAGGCGGAATCAATATGCATGATGAATGAATCAAGTACAAAAATCCTCCCAAGGTGAATGTTTGCCCCTTATTCACTCAAGTGTTTTGGGTTATGATGCATACTCAATTAGCTTAAATAAAAATGCATTACCATAAGCTTGTTATGAGTCTCATTCTTCATTTTGTCACATACTTATGCATACTGAATCAAAAGGACCTATCTTTGATTGTAATAGGACTTAGGTGAAGGTGGATAAATATATAGGCCAATGGGCTAAACCTCAAGTCAAAAGAAAGCAAATGTATACAGTAAGAGCAAAAGTGCTTAAGGGCACACTTTGTCTGTCTTAATTACAATTACAGGCCTTTAATTTCAATGTGACACACCTTTAACCAAATTTTTTTCAGATTTTTTTTTCTGGGTATGGCACTTGCTGAATTTTGGGTGCATATTGTTCCTCCCCCACACTTAAATTGGAGCATGTCTCCATGCTGTCCTCCACACTTATACTCAAACCCATATAAGAGATGTACAAATGCTCTCCTAAGCCTAAAAGGTTAGGAATTTTTATGGTTTTTCACTTTTAGCTAAGGAGTTGCTAAAACAAAAGAATGGATAATAAGGCTCAAAAGGGCTAAACATTGGTAACATGCAAGGGATGGCTATAAACAAGAAAAATGCCTCAATCATATCCAAGAATGTACATGGAAACATTTTCAAGCGAGACCCTAAGCAAGTTTTAGAATACAAATCCAAAGAGGGAAACACATATGAACAAATAAAGATGGCACATAATAGTCTAATCAAGAGGCTCAAAATCTCACAGGTAAAAGTGCATGCACTCAATCCAAACAACATAATGAATCCACCAAGCATGCAATACAAAGTAGTCAATGCCAAGCAAGCCAATAAAATGCATGTGGTGTGAGCCTATGCATGTAACCTCTAAGGTGCCAAAGGGATGGTGTAAAATGCAAATAAAAATAAATATGATGCAAGACTTAAAACTAAAATGAAAATTAAAAAAATACAGAAAAATAAAAAGGAAAAGTAAAGAAAAAAAAATCTCACAGTAGATTATCTCCTACCCAACACTTTGCTTTAACTTCCCTAAGTTGGACGGTCAGAGCCCTCACAGAGGGCGTGTAGCTTCAACCCATAAAACTCTCATCTTAGCCCCAAAATTCCTGGGGCCTTCATAGAGGTGTTTTAGTCAACCGACTTTATAGGGAATCTTAGACCTTGGGTCCTTTAACTCAACTGTACTACAAGGGTGAGTACATGTGTCACGACCCGACATGGGCACATGACCGACACGTGAGAAACCCTCATTCCCACATAAGTCTCGTGATCTTTGAGTCATTCTATATGCATAATTTAATATAAAATCCTTTTTCCAAAACATAAATTCATTTCTGACATAAATGTCTAACTCTTTGAAAAACAAATCACCATAAATACTTTCATAATCAAGCTCTAATATATGTCTCTGATACAAAACACATGAGTTGCTCTTAATACAAAATAAACCATAGAATTCGTAATCATGAAAATACAAAATATTCATGATAAAAATATGTCAATCTATCTCTATGGTCCGAGACCCTACCCATCATGCACACTAGAGCACTCTATCTTTAAACAGAATATCAAAAGTACTTCACTCACAAAGTGAAGCTCACTAACTGGGAAATCTCTACTGTGAGGAAGGAGATGTAAGAGAAGAACCCGCAGCATCTACTGCACCTGTAATGGAGGAAGAGAGAGAGAGGTGAGTTTCATCTAAAACTCAGTGAGTAAGACCTCACCCATAACCCTCTCATAGGACAGTCAAGGGAAATAAATAATATATATATATATTCAAACCAGTTAATACAATAATTCTAAAGTTCATATTCATAGGGATAACAAATAGTTCTAAAATCAATATTCTATAGAAATCATAAACCACAATATGCTAACAAAGAAACAGGAATCTCTAGTTATGCCCAATTCATGTGACATAACAAATCTCTGGTTATGCATAGCATAACAAAGTCTCTTGAATCTCTGGGGCACCTAACTAGGTCTCATTTATTATTTCTTTGGCTTTAAGGCAACTTGGTATACCAAGATTAACGGAATAACTGCCATTAACTCACAGTCTGTTTCCCTATTGCTACTGCCCAGTTCAATCAAAAATCTAAATCTTTTCTCTATATCTCATAAATCTTCTACCATAGAGTTCACACAAGCTCTAGCATATACATATTCTCTACTCTGGAAATCATCACAATGTTTCACAAATCTCTAAATATAATTATATTCATACTCTAGCTCTTTAATAAAAATCGCTTTAACAATAATGGTCCCATGAGTTTTCCGAAAAACATATATTCCATGCTATAATTTACTAAAATTAACTCTAATGATCAACATAAAGATCATAGGATCTGAACCCACTCACCGTTTAAAGCCGGGAGTATGCGGGCCCCACCAACTTGACCTGAAGAGTTTGGAATGGCACCAACAACGGTCATGGAGCAACCATAACTCTAGATTAATCTCTAAAAATCTCTAGAGAACTCTATTCTAACTCTACTAAAATTGGGGAAACACCCCCACTTGACAAAAATGAGGAAAATAATCAGACCAAATCCAAGATCATGGAGAAATAAAGCAATAATCTAACAATATATACTTACCTTCAAGCTTTGGAACATGGATTTGAGAGGATTTGAGAAAAAGAGAAAAATTGATGGAGAAGGAGAAAGGGTCACGTTTTTGCTTCCTTCTGCCCGATTTGTAGGCTTTTAAAGGGATCAGGATTTCACTGACACCGCTACCGCTATAGCGGTCTAACCGTGTCTCATGGTCCCATAGAGACATTTATGACCGCTATAGCGGTACATTAGATCGCTACACCACTTGAACACTCTCTGGTGACCGCTATAGCGGTGACAGCAACCCTCAACTTTTGTGTTTTTCAGTCATTCTGGCATCTGGGTTGTTCCAATACTCACTTATTTACATTTATTAATTTTAAGTTAATGTTCTCATTTATTTTACTCTCCATTAAATTTAAAACATAAATGTAAATAAGGAAATACCCCTCATTTGGATTCAAAAAAAATATAAAAAAAAAATCAAAACTCTATCAAATCAGAATCCAAATTTTGGGTTTTAGTTCAAATCTGGAAATTTTTGAGTTTTTCTAAACTTGTGGGTTAACAATGAAACATTTGCAGGTTTCATAAAATTTATTAAAAATCACTCTTCAACTTGTTTTCCCTCAAGGAACAATTACCGGGACTTTTGATCCCAAGAATATGGTTATATCATATAGCTCTCCAAGGAGGTGTAGGATCCAGACTTAGTGAAATTCAAGACCCGACAGTGGTTCCCCTGGAATCCTTGAGACTATACAGAACCTTACTGCTGACCCATGTACCTCGAGTATCACATTCTCCCCCCTTAAAAGAGATTTGGTCCCCCAAATCTTAATACACACCTTGAGGAGGAAAAAGGTGCGGGTACTTGATCCTCATAGCTTCTTCGGCTTCCCACGTGGCTTCCTCACCGGAGTGGTTCTTCTAGATGACTTTCACTGAGGCCATTTCCTTCGAGCAAAGCTTCTTAATTTGCCGATCCACGATGGCAATCGGTTCATCTTCATATGACAAGTCCTTATCAACTTGAATCGCTTATAGAGTGAGTACGTGAGATTCATTGGGCATATACTTTTTGAGCATGCTGACATGAAATACTGGGTGTATCTCTGATAAACTGGGAGGCAGTGCCAACCTATAGGCCACTGCTCCAACTCTCTCTAGAATTTCAAACGGGCCGATATAGTGTGGATTCAACTTGCCTCGCTTACCGAACCTCACCACTCCCTTCATGAGAGACCCCTCAGAAACACGTGATCACCCACCGCAAACTCTAGATCTCTACGCCGATTATCGGCATAGGACTTCTGTCTAGACTGAGCTACCAACAACTGTTCTCTGATCAGCTGAACTTTCTCTAAGGTCTCTTGTACCAGATCTAGGCCTAGGGCCTTAGCTTCCCCAAGCTCAAACCACCCAACTGGAGATCTACAACGTCTACCATACAATGCTTCAAATGGTGCCATCTGGATGCTAGCTTGATAACTGTTGTTATACGAGAACTCTATCAGTGGCAAGTGGTCACACCAACTCCCACCAAAATCTAGCACGCAAGCTCTGAGCATGTCCTCTAAGGTTTGGATCGTTCTCTCTGATTAGCCATCTATTTGCAGATGGAAAGCCGTGGTCAAATCCACTCGAGTCCCGAAAGTTTCTTGAAACGCTCTCTAGAACCTCGAAGTCAACTGGGACCTTCTATCTGATATGATCGACACCCTCAAAAGTTGAGCATACTGAGCTGCACTGAAGGTCTTCTTCACTAGTAGGAAGTGAGCAGACTTGGTCATCCTGTCCACAATCACCCATATGGAATCAACGTCTCTAGTAGTCTGAGGCAACCCGACTACGAAGTCCATGGTTATCATCTCCCACTTCCACTCTGGGATCTCTATCTGTTGAAGCAAGCCCGTAGGCCTTTGGTGCTCAGCCTTAACTTGCTGACACACTAAACACCATGCTACATAGTCACCAATGTCTCTTTTCATGCCTTCCCACCAGTATAATTGTCTAAGATCTTGGTACATCTTTGCTGAACCGGGATGAACAGAATATGTCGCACTGTGGGACTCTTCCATCACTCTCTTCTTTAGCTCACCCATATTGGGTACACATAAACGGTCCCCAAAGTGCAACACATCCTCCGCATCCACCGAGAACTTAGAGCTCTCTCCTCTGTGTGGATCCTCCACTAGCTGAACTAACTTGGGGTCCTCCCCCTGCCGTGCCTTAATCTGCTCCACCAAAGTCGACTGGCCCCCAATGTGAGCAAGAAAGGCTCCAGGCTCATCAAGCCCGAACTAGACTCCCTTTGCCTCTAACTCGTGGATCTCTTCTATCAACGGCTGCCTCACAAGCGCTATATGGCCCAAACTAGCCACAGACATTCTACTCAAGGTGTCGGCAACAACATTAGCCTTGCCCGGATGATAAGATATAGTGCAGTCGTAGTCTTTCAACAACTCCAACTATCAACGCTGCCTGAGATTCAAATCCTTCTACTGGACGATATACTTCAAACTCTTGTGATCAGTGAAAATCTTGCATGTCTCTCAATATAGGTAGTGCCTCTAAATCTTCAAGGCAAAGACTGCCGCTGCCATCTCTAGATCATGCGTCGGGTAGTTCTATTCATGCCTCTTGAGTTGCCTAGATGTATAAGCCATTACTCGGCCATGTTGTATAAAGATGCAGCCAAGCCCGACTCTAGAGGCATCACAGAACACCGAGAAACCTTCTATACCCGAGGGCAACAAAAGAACAGGAGCCATGGTCAAACAGGTCTTAAGCCTCTGGAAACTCTCTTTACAAGCTTCCGACCACTGAAACTTAACATTCTTCTGAGTTAACTTGGTTAACGGTGCCGCTATCCTCGAGAAATCCTTAACAAACCTCCGGTAGTATCCCGCCAAACCCAAGAAACTACGGATTTTTAAAACTATAGCTAGCCTCAGCCACTGTTGAACCGCTTCAACCTTCGTTGGATCAACTAGGATACCATCCTTAGATACCACATGCCCAAGAAACGCCACTTTATTGAGCCAAAACTCACACTTGGAGAATTTGGCATATAACTGGTTCTCCTTTAGAGTCTACAAGACAATCCTAAGGTGGTGCTCATGCTCCTCTTCACTCCTAGAGTACACTAGAATGTCATCAATGAAGACAATCAGGAAGTGGTCTAGGAATGATCTGAAGACTCTGTTCATCAAGTCCATAAAAACTGCGGGGGCATTGGTTAGCCCAAAAGACATCACTAAAAACTCATACTGCCCATAGCGTGTCCTAAAGGCCGTCTTGGGTACATCTTCACCCTTGATCTTCAACTGGTGATAGCCCGACCTTAGGTCAATCTTAGAGAAACATCTAGCTCCTTGGAGCTGATCAAATAGGTCATCAATGAGTAGCAAGGGGTATCAGTTCTTGATTGTAACCTTGTTCAACTGTCGGTAGTCTATACACATCCTTATAGACCCATCTTTCTTTTTAACAAACAACACCGGGGCACCCCAAGGCGAGGTACTCAGTTGAATGAACCCCTTATCAAGCATCTCTTGCAACTAATCTTTCAACTTTGCGGGAGCTATCCGATATGGGGGTATAGAGATGGGCCTAACCCCGAGCTTAAGCTCTATCTCGAACTCTATCTCTCTCTAGTGGCATCCCAGGTAGCTCCTCAGGAAAGACATCAGGGAACTCACAAACTACCAGCACTGACTCCAAGCTTGGTACTTCTACATCCATGTCTCTAATTGAAGCCAAAAACCCATAACTTCCTCTATTCATGAGCTTCAAGGCGCTCATGGCCGATATCAAGCTGGTTGGGACTTAGCAACTGGTACCCTTAAACTCTAAAAGCTTGCCTCCTGAACATCAAAATTTATGGCCTTACTGTAGCAGTCCACCATGGCATGACATGGTGCTAGCCAATCCATGCCCACAATGACATCAAAATCTGACATCTCTAACAAATGGAGGTTAGCAAGCACCTCCATCCCTCCAACCTTAACCTCACAATCTTTATAGACTAACTAAATCATAAGGGGTCCCCCCGAGGGTATCCCCACCACAAACGGCTTCTCTATGGTAGAAACGGGTTTCTTGAACCGTGTGGCAAAGAATAGGGACACATATGAATATGTAGACTTGGAATCAATCAATGTAAATACCTCAAAGGAGAAAACTCTAATGATACCTGTCACAACATCAGCTGAAGCTGCTGCATCCTGACAAATAAGAGCAAATAGATGGGGTTGTCCCCCGCTACCCTGGCCTCTACCTCTACCACCTGGACCTCTACCTCCAGGGCCCCTGTCCCTAGCACCTCTGCCAGCTGGAGTAGCCGGATCACCCTGGGTCCCTTACTGAACTGAAGCAGTGGGGTTTGCCGACCCCTGACTAGATGCTCCTTGCCTGAGCAGACAATCTACACGCTTATGGCCATGCTAGCCACACTCATAACAGGCAAAAGTGCCAATCATGCACTGCCCAACATGTTTCTTCCCACAAATCTGACAGTAGTGGAAACTCTGAGCTGATCCCTGGCCACTGTACTGGCTACTAACTCTGCTCTGACTCTGAGAAACAGGAGGCCTAGTCGGGTTGGACTCTGAGAAGGCGGTCCTACTTGATTGGAACCGCTACCGGCCCTGCTGGCCAGATTCTTTGCTAGAACCAGCTCCCCCAGAGAAGGAACCATGTGTCCTGACCTTCTTGCCAGAATCTGCTGTAGCTCTCCTATCTGCCAACTCAGCCTTTATAGTGATAGCTGTACTTACTATATGTGCATAATCCATGGTGTGGACATGTGGCTGAAGATTGAGAAACATATTCTGAGGTAGTCCCTGAACAAACTGCCTAACCCTCTCTGTCTTTGATGGCAACATACTAGCAGCTGCCTGGGCTAAGTATGTAAATCTCTCCTCATACTCCGTAACTGACATGCCCTGCATCAGTTAGAGCCTCAAGAACTCCTCAACCATCTGAGTCGATGGCTCTCTGAAAGATATCTCCTCAGGAACGCTGCACAAAATTCCTCTTAGGAAGGTGGCTCAGAGTCACCACGCCCCTGAAGAAACTCATCATACCAGATATTAGCTTGGCCTTCCAACTGAAAGCCAGTCAACTCTGCCACCCTCTCAGAAGAGCAGTGGATAACTGTGATGATCTTCTTTACTCCACCAAGGAAAATCTGGGGATCCTCTACCGTGAGACGCCCCTGGAAGGTGGGTGGATCCATTTTCTGAAAGCGCTCTAAAGCTGAGTCATCGGGATCTTTGACCGGTGCCTGAACTGGGGTTGTCTGGACCGGTAATGGCTGAACTGGAGGTGCTTGAACTGGGGGTGGCTGAGTGCCAGTCTCAGTCTGCCTGGTTAATGCCCCTGTGAGGGCTGCCAAGGCCTACTCTAGTGCCCTAAAATAGGCCTTTGAAACCAAAGATTCGCTGCTACGACGGTAGCGGTGAGAAGAAGAAGAACGACGTAGATGAGGCATACTAAATCTGAAAGAACATGAACACAAGGATAAGACACAGATCCTGAAAGGAAGACAAGACTCTAGCTCTGAACTTAGACATAACTGACCACTCTAAAGGCCTCAAGTAACGCTTCATTAATGCAAACGGGCGCGCTTCCATTTACAAAAATGTCGTGCTACTTGTGGACACTTGCTCCAGTGACATGTAGGGAAACCTAGCGCTCTGATATCAACTTTGCCATGACCTGACAAGGGCACATGACCGGCACGTGAGGAACCCTCATTCCCACATAAACCTCATGATCTCTGAATCCCTCTATATGCATAATTTAATATAAAATCATTTTCCAAAACATAAATTCATTTCTGACATAAATGTCTAACTCTTTGAAAAATAAATCATCATAAATACTTTCATAATCAAGCTCTAGCATATGTCTCTAATACAAAACACATGAGTTGCTCTTAATACAAAATAAATCATAGAATCCGTAATCATGAAAATACAAAATATTCATGATAAAAATATATCAATCTATCTCTATGGTCCGGGACCCTACCCGTCATGCACACTGGAGCACTCTATCTCTAAACAGAATATCAAAAGTACTTCACTCACAAAGTGAAGCTCACCAACTGGGAAATCTTTACTGCGGGGGAGGAGATGGAAGAGAAGAACTCACTGCGCCTACTGTACCTATAATGGAGGAAGAGAGAGGGGTGAGTTTCATCTAAAACTCAGTGAGTAAGTCCTCACCCATAACCCTCATATGGGACAGTCAAGGGAAATAAATAGTATATATATATATATATATATATATATATATATATATATATATATATATATATATATATATATATATATATATATATATCAAACTAGTTAATGCAATAACTTTAAAGCTCATATTCATAGGGATAACAAATAGTTCTGAAATCAATATTCTGTAGAAATCATAAACCACAGTACGCTAACAAAGAAACAGGAATCTCCGGTTATGCCCAATTCATGTGACATAACAAATCTCTGGTTATGCACAGCATAACAAAGTCTCTAATCTCTGAGGCACCTAACTAGGTTCCATTTATTATTTCTTTGGCCTTAAGGCGACTTGGTATACCAAGGTTAACGGAATAACTGCCGTTAACTCACAGTCTGTTTCTCTATAACTACTGTCCAATTCAATCAGAAATGTAAATCTTTTCTCTATATCTCATAAATCTTCTACCCTAGAGTTCACAAGCTCTAGCATATACATATTCTCTACTCTGGAAATCATCACAATGTTTTGCAAATCTCTAAATATAATTATATTCATACTCTAGCTCTTTGAAAAATATCGCTTTAACAATAATGGTCCTATGAGTTTTTAGAAAAAAATATATTTCATGCTATAATTTACTGAAATTAACTCTAATGATCAACATAAAGATCATAGGGTCTGAACCCACTCACCGTTTAAAGCCGAGAGTATGTAGCCCCACCAACTTGACCTGAAGAGTTTGGAATGGCCCTAACAACTGTCATAGAGCAACCATAACTCTAGATTAATCCCTAAAAATCTCTAGAGAGCTCTATTTTAACTCTACTAAAATTGGGGAAACACCCCTACTTGACAAAAATGAGAAAAATAATCGGACCAAATCCAAGATCATGGAGAAATAAAGACATAATCTAACAACATATACTTACTTGGAAGCTTTGGAATGATGGATTTAAGAGGATTTGAGAAAAGGAGAAAAATTGATGGAGAAGGAGAAAGGGTCGCATTTCTACTTCCTTCTGCCCAATTTGGGGGTTTTTAAAGGGATCAGGTCTCATTGACACCGCTATAGCAGTCTATGAGCCCTATAGTGTCTCATGGTCCCACAGAGATACTTATGACCGCTATAGCAGTACCTCAGACCGCTGCACCACTTGAACACTCTCTGGTGAGTGCTATAGCAGTCCTAGACCGCTATAGCGGTGACAGCAACCCCCAACTTTGTGTTTTTCAGTCATTCTGGCATCTGGGTTGTTCCAACACTCACTTATTTACATCATTTATTTTACTCTCCATTAACTTTAAAACATAAATGTAAATAAGGAAATACCCCCCATTTGGATTCAAATAAACTATCAAAAAAAATTAAAACTCCATCAAATCAAAATCCGAATTTTGGGTTTTAGTTCAAATCTGGGAATTTTTGAGATTTTCTAAACTTGTGGGTTAATAATAAAACATTTGCAGGTTTCATAAAATTCATTAAAAATCACTCTTCAACTTGTTTTCCCTCAAGGAATAATTTCTAGGACTTTTGATCCCAAGAATATGGTTATATCATATAGCCTTCCAAGGAGGTGTAAGATCCAGACTTAGTGAAATTTATGACCTGATGGTGGTTCCCTTGGAATCCTTGAGGCTATACAGAACCTTACTGTTGACCCGTGTATCTCAGGTATCACAATGTGTGACCAAGAGTGGCCCTTTCCACCTAGCTTTGGAACTTCCAGTCATCAATTTCACTTTAGGCTCATGTAACAAAATCTTTTGCCCTTCATGAGGCTTCTTTCCTAGAATAGGCTAGTCATGGGACACTTTTGAAAATGATGATTGCTTCCCAAATAGGGTACCTGTATCTGCAAGCTTGGAAATGCATCATGTCCAATGGAAGAAGAAAAAATAGAAAAGAGGGGTTATTCATCCTTACCAAGTAATGTATTACATGTATCTTCCACTAAGGAGTCAATGACATCAATGCCAAACACAATGTTCCTCAAAGGGGAATTTCATGGCATCAGACAAACAAAATTAGGCTTTCAAGTCCTTGCACTCCATTAATAGTGTACCAACATAAACATCAATCTTGGTTCTAGTAGTTTTCTAAAATGGTCTACCCAAGATTAATGTATGCTGGTTGACATCAGTGTCATTCTCCATCTCAAGCACATAAAAATTAGTAGGGAATATTAAATCATTTATCTTTACTAGGACATCTTCTAATACTCCCTTTGGCTTTGTGATGCTGTGGTTGGCAAGCTGGATTGTCAACCCAGTAGGCTTAAGCTCCACAAAGTGTAAGGATTTGTAGAGTGATTTTGGCATAACATTAATGCCAGCCCTGAAATTAGCCATGGCTTGCTTGATTTGCAGTTCCTAATGGTACAGGGAACATTGAACATGCCTAGATCCTTACACTTGGGTGGCAGGTTGCTTGCCTTGATGATGGAAGAAGTATTCACCCCCATAGTCACCTTCTCCTTCTCACTGCCCTATGGTCTCTTACTATTGGTGCACAAATCCTTAAGCAATTTGGCATATTTGGGGATTTTCCTGATTGCATCCAATAGAGGAATATTGACCTCTACCATCCGAAAAGTTTCCAAGAAGTCTTTTTCCAACTCTAACTCATTGGACCTCTTGGGCCTTGCAACTTGCTATGGGAAGGGCAATGAGAATGAATAACAAAATTATCTAATTCTCAAGTTGTATCAGAAGAAAAGGGTAAGTTTGGCAAGTTAACTTGCTCCCTCGTAACCTTCCTAAACTGCCTAGTAGTTTTCTCAATCTCCAAATTAAGCGGGAGTATGGGAAAATTAGGAAGGGAGGGGTCAATCAAATGCACTAGGAAATAAGGAAAAAATGAATAAAATTTAAATTAAAAAAACTGAAATTTTTTGTTTTAAATAAAAGAATAAAATAAAATAAGTAAAATAAATAAAAATAAAAATAAAAGAATCAATCAGCACCACTTCTCCGGCAACGGCGCCAAAATTTGATACGGTTGTCGCTACTCGCAACAAATTAAAAATTATTTAACTAAATTACGCGAAAAATGCTGTTATGGTGCAATCTAGGTAGTCTCACAAGAAAGTGTTCTAATTGATTCAAGAGATTTGGGGGTTTTAGAAATTGTAGCAACTAAATTAAATTGAGAAATTATAATGAGAAAATTACCTGCACAAGGATTCCCCCAGATTAAGAGTTGTTCAATCATCGGTTCAAAAGATAAATTCATTGCAGCATTAGTTATGCTATCACATAATAATGATGCAATTCTACTTAGTAGTCACACAATCACACTCCCGCTAAGGGTTTGGCTAACATATGAACTAGTAATTCACGATCATGTTTCTATGAATCTATGCCAGTTTGATCACCAATTACAGCAATCTAATTCCTAACGAAGTTAATTTCAGTCCCTTACTAATTGGATATAATTAAATCAATTGACCCAATATCCTAATGGTATCCAAATTATGCACAGGAATGAATGCACAACCAAACAACTCTTAAAAATACAATTACAATAATCTTCACAATTGATATCAAAAGAGAAAGCAAACGGGAAGAAAAACCAACCATGAATTGCAATTAACATTGGGAACCTCAAGAATAAACTTAATCCTCAGTTATCCCTATGCACGATAAAGAGATTGCTCCTCCATAGGGGGAGTGTCACAATCATTGTTGAAAGAAAGTTGTATCTTGAATAGGACCCAAAACAAAGATTAGGAACTCCCAAAACCTAAAGAAAGAGAATTCTGGAGGGAGAATAGAGTGAGAGAGAGTCTGGGAATGAATGAATGGAGGTGCTCCCCATTGTTTTTTTCTATTTTGACCTAAAAGAGTAAACCAAAAATCGGGCCTCGTTCGTACAAAACACGTCTCGCTAACACTAGTTATTTGTATAGGCGGTCATTGACTGCTTAGGCAGTCCCATGAGAATTTCCCCGACTTCGCTCCCTCTGTCCACCGCCTGGGCGGTGCTTTTACCGCTAGGGCAGTTTCTAGTGTTGTTGAGTCCCTTCTTCTAGTGCACCAACCTAGAAGTCCCTATTAACAAACAACACTCTCACAAAGAGGTTAAAAGCATAAAGCACTTCCATAAAAATGATTTTGCATTAAAAATGATGTTGAAGCTTCAAATTTATTGAATGATGCATACTAAGGACAAAGTGCAAATTCACTAATTTAACCATCAATTAAATATGATTCAAATGCAAAATGTCCAAAGTTAGGATGGAGAATGGGTGCCTAAATGCAACCCATCAAAAATTAATGAGAGGCCAGGATTAAAACTTGCTTACCAAGTACCAAGTTGTAATCCATGCCATCCGCTTGGCAAGATATGGTTGGTAGTGATCACTTGGTCACAAAGTTTCTTTTGTAGTGTTAAAACCTACACATTGAAACTTTATTAAACAGATAAAGTATCTCTACCTGAAACTTAAAATATCTTTATCCGACCCCAAGTCTAATACTCTACCCTTACATCCAGGTCTAAGTTCTTTCATCCCTGGACACCCTTGGTCCCTGTTCTAGAATCATTATTCATCAGTAGGTCCAAAAATCACTATATATCCCCAGCCCGAAATTTTTTTTTAACTTGTTTGTTGATTTGTTGTCATTATGACTAAGTCTGTCATAATACTAAAATTCTCATTAATAAAGTTTAAATTAATTTTTGAATAACTTTCGGGGTATTATATTACCACCCACTTTAAAAAAAAAATTGCCTTCAAAATTTATTTGATATTGACTTGAAAAGACAGTTTACACAAATCATTCAAGCAATCTAAACATAGTCAATCTAAACATAGTCATTGAAGTTAGTTTCAGATACTTATTTGAACACTGCCAGATCTTATGCCCTATTTTGCCGCGATGGTAACATATGTATTACCCAACCAAGGAAGGCCTATTCACATGGTTCCTCCTACATTTTGGGTAATCATGCTACATGGTTGACTTTTGTGGCTATTTGTCCTCATACGAACTAGATTGAAACTGCTTCTTTTGAGGTAGGGCATCTTCATAGCCCGGCTTTTCAGGTGCCAATTTTTCTTATAATTATCCTTGATGGACTTGGTAGTTGCTAGCTTCCTATCATATTCCTCTACTAGTCGACTTTTGTTTACGAGGGTAGCATAATCCCTAATCTCTAAGAGTACCACTGAAGCTTGAATGTCCTCCAGTATTACTCCTTCCTATTTGATATATTTCCAAACTTCATCAAGATCACATTGCTAAATGGTGGAGAACATGCAAAGCTCCTTAAATTTAGCAGTGCATTATGCCATACTCATAGTTCCCTATTTGAGTCCTATGAACTCTAGTTCTTTTACATTCCTTACAAAGGTAGGGAAATACTTCTAGTAGAATGCCTGCTTGAAGATCTCCTAGGTGAATACTATTGGAGAGGCCTCAAATAATCTCTTAGTGCTAACCCACCAAAATATTGCACCTGCTTTTAGCATATAGGTAGCGAAAGACAGTTTCTAATCCCGGTAAAAGCAAGGACAAAGAAAATATTCTCCATTGCTTTGATCCACTCTTCAGCTTTGTTTGGGTTGAAGGTTCCTCCAAAAGGAGGTAGGTTTACCTTTCTGAATTCAGTAAATTTCTAATACTCTGTATCTACCTCTGTTCCTGCTACTTTCTATTTTGATTCCCTTTAGCAATCCAATCTAAACTTTCCATTATCCGATTGGCCACTGCAGCTTGTTTTTCAATAGCAATTGCCATTTCACGAAATGTACGCATCATATCTTAGACTCAGCATTCCCATTCCTAGTACGTCTACAATCTGTCATTGGTTCCTGAATACACCAAACAAAAGATATTGAGTTGATCAAGCTCAACACTATGCTAAGTGTAATAGTAACTAGCCACAACAGCACTAGATTGTCATGCATGTCTAAATCTTATATCCTATCACATAGATAAGATTCAAGGCATGACTTATCTACACACAACATAATATGGTTGGAAGCATAGGCAGTGTAATCCTTATGGTCCTGCTCTAATACCATAATCTAACACCGTCCCAAGTACAACATTATTCTTAAGCAATGATATTACATTTAGAAGTTGTTGCTAATAAATTAGTGGACTTTGCATAAGTTTATAAAAACAAAATAAAGTAGCTAGAGAATACATATCCGAATCATGAAAAGCTCTTCTAGGAGCCTTGATATAACATTTGTCTTCTTAAACGTTTTGTGTGAAAGTTAAAAAAAAAAACTAATAATGGTCTTCGGCCATCAGTCTATTCTGAACAGGCACTCTTAGAACAAGTAGCTTCATTATTCTCATGAGTTATTTGGAGACAACATGGGAACACACAAACAAATAGGGTGAAGAGTTATGAAATGCTTAGTACGGTATCCTAAAATGCATAACAATTAATGTCATTATCGTCGTCTCAACCACTTTGGTTTATTAAAAAAAATGTGATCATGTATTAACATAACAAATGTTCATTTTAAATTCAAAATCATCTATTCGAAGTAGGTTTCTTTTAAAATTCAAGCACTTACTTCACATATATCATAATATTCCAACTCACAATAATATAAGTATGAATATGATAAATGCAATGACTTTCTTGAATTTCTTAATGAACTTATTTACTTTATTTGACTTTGATATCTTTCTCAACTTCGTGTGCCCTTGAAATAAGTGGTCTTGCACACTTTAGGATAATAAACTGCTAATCAGAACTAAGCTTGTTTCTATACATGATTATCCAATTTACTTTGACTCTTACACAGTACTATTCCTACTCAGTTTTACTTTTCTTAACTCGGTGTCAAATGGGATCTCATAAGTGATTAGGTTCACTCTCCCTGACAATTTAATCTTCATAAGTGGCCAATTAACTCTCCCTAGAAATTTAATCTCTTACTAATTCTGAAATACTTTGACAACTCATGTTTCATGCTCCATGTCATATGTATGAGCATCATAATCATATATGCATAGCATCAATAACTGAATTGTATAGTGTACAAGACACAAAATCATTAGCATATCCCTTATAATCATAATTCAACTCATATAGCACCTATCCAGAATTTCAGTCCTACAGAAAATTTTGTTTAATTAATCAAACATCATGACAAGAGGCTGAAATAATACACAGAGATACTTCAACATGTCTAGATTTATCTTTAAGAAATTTGACTTAAAAAGAAATTTCTAGCTAAGTTAAAAAAAATTATACAAAATTAGTGTCTAGAATCTATATGCCTAAAAAATCAGTCAAAATCCATAAATTTTAAAAAATAGAAAAAGGGCCTAAAAATCTTGAAAAATATTAGGGATACACTTCAAGAAGTCTATAACAATGTATAAAAATTTCAACTCAAAATTCCATCATTTGATGGCATAACAAAAATAGACAAATTCAATAGTTAGAAATAGGCCATCCAAACATAATAGGGTTCAATCACGGTTTCAAAATTTTTAAAAATAGTAAATATTCATCAAGAACCTAGAAAAATTTACAAAGGTAGCTCCATATGTTTGCTTCAATAAAAAAAAAAACCAGCTAAAAAACATGTCTTTAAGTGTGTTTTAAAAATCATAAGCTTACTGTTAGACTCAAAATTCGAGTTTTCACCACACTAAACCAAGATATAATGTGATCAAAGAAGCTTCCTAATAACATATACTACCCCAGTTGTAACGCCCCGATTTTTCTGTCTGAGAGAAAAATGATCAAAATACCCCTGAGGTTATTTTCGGCCCAGAATTCGAGGATGGCCGGCCCGACAGTCCCCGAAGGGCCAACTCAATGTTCGAAGGGGATTGGATGGCCTTTGAATGGTTTTGGAGGCGAAAGTCTCATTTTCTGCAGTTTCGGGTCAAAATGACCAAAATACTCCTATAGCGTTTTATGCGGGTAAAGGTGCCGTTTGAGCCTGAAACTTTCCCCGAAGGTTTAAAACAATATTTTTACATGTTTAGAAGCATCTGTTTAAGTCCTGGTGGTCCTGGGTAATTTTAGTGCAAAATTACGATTTTACGCCTAGAATAATGTTTTTGAACTTAATGATGTAATTAAGTAAACCTAAGTAATATTATGCTCTAATCGAAGATTAATTAATTTCCATAATTAATCTAGAGTCAAAATAAGCTATTAAAATTAATTAGAACCTAAAATTGCTTAGATTAGATTTAAATCTCTTTTTAAAACTCAAGATTCCAATCTTGAAATCTTAAATAGTGTTTTCTCTCTCCAATTCCTTAAATCATGGAATTGTATCTAGAATTGTTTATGCACTAAAATGAGGTTATAACTCACTAATGATGTAAGACCACTCCTTAAACATGTCTTGACAACTTTGATTACCCATTTTCTCACCTAAACACTTTCTTACAAATTCCTAATCTTAATCCTAATCAAAGATAGACCTAAACATAACTCTAAACCACAATTAAAATGCAAGAAATCCTCCCCATGGCTAATGCAAGTTTCGGCCATCCCCTCCCCCATTTACATCACATGTTGATTTGTTTCTCACTCAAAGAACCATGCTTGGCCTATACTTGCACCCATGCTTGAACCCATACCTAGCCATGCTTTCAACCATACCTTGGAGAAGATATTTCCTCCTCCTTGTGCTGTAATGGCCGAAGCCTTACCTCCCCTAAACACCTCTCATTTTGTTTCATTTCTCTATAAATAGCATGATTGGGTGAACTTGCATCATTTTGGGTTCATTTGCTAAGTGTAAGTTTTCAAAGAGCACTTCAAAGTTTCCTTTTTCTCTCAAGTTCAAGTGTTCAAGTTCTTCATCCTCTTCTCTCATCCCAACCTTCAATCACTTGGTAGTGATTTTCTTTCAAGAGTTTCTTTCATTTAAGTTTTTAATCTCTTTATGTGTTCATAGTTTCTCTTGAATCTTTTTGGGAACTTCTTTTCTTCTCCTCCTCCTTCTTTGTTTTGGCCATGAGGCTTGAAGATCAAAGGAACGAGAGTTTGATGATGAGGGTTTCATGATGATGTTCATCACTTGAACAAACCTCTAAAGCTTGATATTTGTTCTTGGGTTAAAAATGTTTATAGTTCTTTCTTTCTTGACCCTTGAAACCTTCAACTTTGATGATGTTTTAAAATGGTTACATGAACTCAATGATGGGGACTCATGATGTTGGTGTTAATACATCATCAAGATCATGGTCTCTAGAGTTTCAAAATGGTTCTTTCTTGCTCTCAAGTTTCGGTTTCTTTTCTTTCCTTTTCTCTAAAATTTCGGCCAACCATCCTTGGTGGTCCAAACATGATAGCTTGATGATGAGAGTTCTAGTTGGTGACTTTGTGTTCACCACAAGGAAATCTCTAAAGCTTGAGTTTTCATAAAGGTGTTATAAAGTTCATTTGTGGTTATATTTTTAAGGAATGTTCTCTTGAGTTCTAAGAACTCTAGACCTCACTTTACCTCATCATGATGAGTTTGGGTTAAGGTTAAAATTTCTCTAAAAGTCTTGTATGAGCTCTAATAAGAAATAAAATAAACTCGCATTCATATTTATATTCAAGCTTATGCATTACATATTTACTTTGAGCTTTGCATTTATATTTATTTTCCAAGCTATCACTTAAAGTTAAAGGATAAGAAATGGAGTGCATCTCATATTTACGTTCTTGTCTAGCATATCTACTTTCCATCACTAAAGAATATAAAGATTTAAAATGAGAGCTTGCATTATCACCTAATTAATTCTCAAAGCTTTCTATTTCGGCCTTAAAGTCGATTGTTGCTAGGCCTAGAGCACTAAAATAAAGAAATGAACTTGCACGACAGATTTATTTTAAGTCTTGCATATTTAAATTCCAAGCCTTGCATATTTACTTTAAGTCTTGCATGTTTAAATTTCAAGCCTTGCATATTTAAATTCCAAGTCTTGCATATTTACCTTAAAGTTCTCACTTCACTTTGTAACAAAGAATAAAAATGAAGTGCATAGCATGTTTAGATTATGTCATCACTTAAAAATCTTAGAGCTCAAGGACTTGCCCATTTTATCTCAAGTTAAAGTTCAAAATGGAAGCATTCTTTGAATGTATAATTTCGGCCAAGTAACAGTGATGAGTTTGGAATGAGTTCCATCTATTTACAAGGGCTAATAACCTATGTTCTAGTGTTTTCTTTAAATTTGATGAAGTTTATAAAGTTATGACTAACAAGATTTATGATTCTATTCCTCTTCTAAAGAAGTACTAAATCGGTTACTGACCTAAGGTTATTTTTAGCCTCTTGATAAAATAAAATGGTTTGTAAAGAGTTTTAGAAGTTCTAAAATGATTCCAAGGGAAAACTAGCAACTTATATGCTTTAGAAATGTCAAATTATGTTTGTTTTGAACATTGAGCAATTTGGTTCTATCTTGATATGTTTGATGCTAAATGATGGTGTTTTGATGTGTTAGAATGTGTGAAAATGATATATGATGAGGTAGGAACACTTTTATGCATGTTAGGGAAGAAACTAGCTTCATAGGAAAACCGTAAAGTTGGAATTTAACGTATGTTCAACCCCTTTAATCTTAATCAATACCAAAACTATTTTAGTAAGATAAAAATCAGTTTAGGATTGAATAACCATGAAAAATTTGGTTACATTTGAAGTAGGATTGAATTTTAGTACCTATAAAGAAACTAGTAACTAGAAAATCGTAAAAATGCAATTCTAGAACTCTGAGAACATTTAATTTTTAGAATCTGTTCAGCAGCCTCATAATATGGCAAACATGGTGTATAATTAGTTCTTAGGCATATAAATGCCTCATAATTGGTTTGGATTTAATTAATAGCGCCTTAGGCGAAGACGGAATCAAGAAAGGGTCTAAAACGTAAGTTCTAAAACCCCGTAATTGCAAGATTATAACTCTGCCCTTAAAGAATGGTGCTACCCAGATTTAATAAAGAGTATAAATGATAGTAAGGTTTGTTAGAAGAGAATACTTATGTGCATAAGAGGTTGATAGAGAATGATAGAATAATTACATCTCAAGTTTAAGGCCCTTAAGGGTCAAAGCATAAGATACCGTAGGACTAAGAGCATAATGAGTTTCAATGTTACTTGAACGTATAAGAATGATTATGTGAACGCATAGAATCATGATAGAGGATGTATGTTTGATTGACTTATGTGGCATAAAGTAAATTTGGAAGAAATCCGGCATACTGCTTTTATGCTGCCGAATTTCTGACGAATTTGGGGACTTAGAAAGTTTTTGAAAAACCTATGACATTTTATTTATGAGGTACTAAGATGAGTTCTCATATGACACCGATTCGGCCAAGCACCTCCAGAGAACTCATGTGACATCGGTACCAAGATGTATTCTTGGGTGACACCGGTTCGGCCGAGCACCCCCAAGAAATGCCCCCTAGCCCGTACTGGATAAGTCGGGATTATGTTTATGATTATGATACGCTTATCGGGATTGATAAGTAAGAACTAGTGACGACACCTAGAGATGTGACACGTTCTGGGTGACACCGGTTCGGCTGAGCACCCCCAGAACGATTGTCTTTTAGGGTGGCCTATGAGGAAGTAAAATATGATGATTATGTCATAAAGTTTTCCCATATGAGAATTCAATTGCCACTTTATGCCACTATTATGATGTTCTTAATGTTATGATTACTACTCTTGCTTTAAGTAGAGCCATGCATACATTCTTTAATATGTTGCATCCATGACATTAAGAATCATATTAAAATGAATGGACCTTGGCTAATTATGTTTCAAAAGCTTAAAAATGGACTTAATGCATGCTCACTTATTTTGTGCACTAAACCCAAGGTTCCTGAGGACGTAGATGATGACACCTAGGTAGTAGGAGGCCCTACTAAGATTCTTTAGTAAGATTCTCACTCCCTCTATCTTCCTTCCATCATGTCTTCAGATGGTGACGTTCGTGATTTTTGTGGACACCCCGACATGGGAAGTGCATCATGACCTGGACCACGGGTCATACCATTTTGTGGGTCACTGTGCCGTTCGTGTATTCATGTTCGTTGGACGGCCTTTCAGTCACCCTGTACATAGTCATCGATTCTTTCCTGCCTCACCTTTCGGCGATGACTTTGTGTTCGAGCGCGCACACCCTCAAGAAGAGCGGATGCGCCGCACCCCACCGACAGCTTTTGCCATCCGGGACTACCCACAGTATGTGCCCCGCTCGCCCTCATCATTCTTCTAGATGGATGTTTCGGAGGACTCTGCCACTCAGGTACCTTCCGAGGGATTCTCCCCTACTGTGCCGATGGACTTTGGGGAGGGTAGCGAGGCTTCTGTCGTTCAGCCGGTACGTGGAGGGCGGGTGAGGATGATTCCCCGCCGTGGAGCTCACGCCCGACCGATGCAGCACATAGCCACCCCGGCCGAGATAGCCCAGTGGATCGGATACATCCCTCCTTTCCAGAGAAGCTCACAGTAGGAGACGACTGTCGCGTTTTGGTGCCCGAGCTTTGACTAGGCCAGGATAGCCTCCTTTTGTCTTAAGGCTATCTATTTGTAGGCGCACTTGAGTTAGGAGAGTTCCTTTTATGCCTTCTGTTGTACTTTCGTGTTCCATGTATTTTTACTTTGATTATACTAAACTAAGTCCCATTCTCCATGAGTGGGCATATCATATTATATAAATATGCAGTTCAGTTTTATTGGATGTGCCTTTACTTGCTTTATGTTATGATGTTATGAGATGCTTGCTTTATTTCCTTTCATGCTTTATTGTTCATCGTGTTGCGTGGCTCTCACTTTGCTTTTATAATTCAAAAAAAAAATTTACCAGTATTTTCCGCTAAAGTATTTTAAAGTATGAGGAAACTATGACGGAACAGACTAATGATTAGCCTAAATATGTTATAGAGTATTTGGTTAAAAATTAGGATGTTACACCAATCATGCATGTTTATCAATTTAGGCTTTAAACTATGATAACAAAACCAAACTCTAGCATATTTCTTCATAAAATTCTAGAAACACAAAATAATTTGGAAAAGGTTTTCAAGAAATCTCTACACTTAGCAAACAAGCTTCTTTACTTGTGATGATTCCTCCAAGCTTGTTTTCACCCAAAACCTATCAAGACCAGCCAAAATCCTTCCTTTAACAAGTGAAACTGTGGTTCCTCTTGGATGGTGAGGTGGGATGAGAATTTTCTAGGTTAGATATGAAGGTTCAAGAGGTAGGTTAGGCTTTAAGATTGGGAAATTAAGAGTGTTTCAAATATTTATTAATGAATAAAAGAAAGATTATGTGATTAAGTAAATTAGTGTAAAATAAAATAAAAATTTTGTGTAGCTTTCTTTTTTAGTCTTGAAATGCTTGTGAAGTATGGCCTCTTCCTAGCCTTACACTTGTCAAGTGTATGGTGGAATAAAGAAACCTACTTTCTAAACTTCGTGTAGTACAAGAAACTGTGCGTTGAAATTTTATCAAACGGATGAGATATTGGCCCTCTGGTTGAAAATAAAATCAATGAGAGACTAAGATTAAAACTTGTTTGCCAAGTTTTAATCCTGACCATCCACTTGGCTAGATGTGGTTAATAGTGGTTATTTGCCCACCAAGTTTCTTTTGCAATGTTTCAAACCACATATCGAAACTTTACCAAACGTGTACAATATCTATACCAGAAACTTAAAATATACTTACTGGGCCTTGGAACTAACACTCTACCCCAGTTTCCAAGTCTAAGTTCTATCGTCCTTAAACACCTTTGTCCCAGTTCTAAAGTCACTATTCATTAGTGGTCTCAATTATAAAGTTACTATTCATTTTTTTTTACTCATCAGTTGAGTTATCCTCATTACAACTAAGTCTATTAGAATACTAAAATTCTCATTAATAAAGTTACTAGATTCCATTGTACTAGCAATGAATACCCAATTTGCAAGAATCCTTCCTATCAAACTCGTAGAACATTCCTCCAATCCCTCCTAGATATCTTCCTCTCCAAAGAAGAGTAAGTCACTATCAGGATCATCAACATAATCCTAAGAATTCTCTTTGTCCAGGAGTAGGACTTGATTAGCCGATCACAATAAAGATTAATTCACCATTAAAATCACCTAAGATGGTAGGGATAGAAACTTTGTGGAAAACCCTAGCAGGGCACTCATATATAAGACTTTTCCGAATTGAAACTTTTACCCAATCTCCCTCTTAGTAGCTACATAATTTAGCTTGTTTCTTTATTTTATTTTTTATACTATTTTGCTTTTGTAATGAAAGTTCTCGTAAGTAAAAATAGTATGATTTATAAAAGAATAATTATTATTATTTTGATTTAGTATTATTTTTAGTCATTCTTTTTTGTTTATTGACATTCTCATTTACTATGCTATATGCTAATATCACTAAAACACCCTTCCTTCTTTTTTATAATTGTTTCATGTTGCTTTGTTTTTCATAGTTAGATAAACAAAATGTTTAACTTCACAATTTTTTTAATAATACACTACATTTTCATCGTAAATAAAAACAAAATTAAGTAAAGACTATATTTAATTCAATTCTTACGTCACTTTTTTTAGGATATTATATATATTTTTTGAACTTTTCTGAAAATATATTGTCACTCTCTCCCAAATTTTTAATTAAATTCTATATAATTTTAAAAAAAAAATTAATTTTTAATAAAATAATTTCTTAAAAGCATTTTCATTAAAACATTTAATTTTATTTGAATTCTTAAATTTTTTTGAAATTTTTTATTATCACGAATAATTTTAAATTTTTTGACAACTAAGTATTTTATGAATTTACTTATTTAATATAAATGAAAACATTAAGTATATATCAAATTAACATAATTTCATTTTTTAAAGAATCCTTTAAAAATGATAAATCATGTGCTAAGATTGTTAAGAATTAATCTTTCAAATAAAAAATTAAATATTAACAAAAATTTGTCGTAATTTATTTCCGTATATTTATTAATAATGTAATAATATAAAAGTAAATTTTTTTTAAAGTATGTGCACAGTAAATATTTAATTCACCTGCTAACTTTTTTATTATTATAATAATAAATATAGGTCACAACTAAATTATTTTATTTAATTCATGTCTATTTAAGCTATGATGTGTAAAATAATTATTTTTTGTTAAAAAGGATCAAGTTAAATATTTTTTCTTATTTGATTACCAAATACAAGAAAGAGTGTTTTAGAAAAATTAGCAAATGAGTTTGTTTGAATTGATAAGAGTGGTATTATAAACAAGAGGGAGTGCCATATCCATACAAAATGATATATTTTACATTTTATTTCCGGTCAATTAATCACAAAAGAAAAGTAAAATAGAATAAAATTATTTGAAAAAAATTACATATAGCCATAAACTAATTGTCACGGTTACATATATACAATATACAATTTCGGGCTACAGATTTTGATAAAATTTTTAATTTTCTAACATTTTTATTATGTAATTACACTTGAGCTCAATTTGAAAAAATTAATACCAAACTAGATTTATTCTACACAAATACTTCTTCATATTTGATATAAATATTCCAAAAGTAGGATAGAGATCAAGATTTAGAGGCTACATTTGCGTGAATTTATGTACTGTATTAGCAAACAATTGTTAAATTGAACATTTTGTTAATCAGAATGTGAAAAGTAAATGAATATGAAACAATTATGAAAAAAAAGACATTTTAATAGCATTATTAAACAAACTTATTAAGCGAAAGTGTCAACAGATAAAAGAGAGTAATAATAGCTATCCCCTTATTTTTAAATAATAAAAAATTGAACAGGAATTTTCTTCGCCAAGATTGGTGTGGCGCGATCACGAGGATAGCGATTGGAGAACCCATTGGTGAAAGTGGGCCATAGCTACTGAAATAGGTCCATGCCTCTATAATATCATTTTGCCACTACCATTCCCGAAGCTCAGATAAAGTCAAGTATCATTTTGCACTTTCTCAAGGGCTGTTAATTGCACCCTAAAACTAGCCTTCACTGTCACTATTGCTTCTATATTCATTTCATTATTATTACTGGCATGAAGATGCCGCCAAAACAAAATAACAAGAAAAGAATAATCCTGCAATTCGATGGTAAAAAAAATATAAAACAACAACAAAGAAAATGGTTATTTCATGATTCTAAGAGTAAACAAAGAATTGCAAAATATCATAGCCATTTTAGCCAACCAATGATAATCAACAAAGCTTATATTGCAAAACAAAATAATAAATTGCGACGTGGTTGCAAGTCGCAACCAAACATAGTACCATAATTGTGGCCGAGACTAATATTGCCCCAAAGTTTCAAATTCATGAGCACAAGGAATATTTTTAATGACTGCAGCTAACTACATGACCTACACCTAATTTTGATTCGAACCTTTGATTAAAAATAACTCCATTTTAACAATAGCTCGATTGACCTTCCAAATTTGTGATTTTTCCCAACATAGAGATCGATCCCAAAACCGTGATATCCACTCCTCAAAACTCTTTTGAGAAAAAGGAAAAACATTAGATGGTTGCAGCCCTAGGAGATTCCGTTACGTCACCTGATGGAACCCAAGAGGGGAGGGAGATCCTCATACGTTGTCGTTAGGGTAAGACAAACAATTCACAGGGGGATGAGGGTATTTTCGTCATATAGTAGTAACATTAATAATTAATAATAATAAAAATTAAAGCTTCTCTTACACAATACTATTAACTATAATTAAGTAACAGCTGCCAATCAAAAAGACAAAAAATAATTAATTAACAGCTTTCTCTGGGCAAAGCCGGCTCATTAACACACTCTTCCTCTCCCACTTTTAGTGTCTTTTTCTTCTTTCGCAAATCAGATTTTTAGCTGAAAAAATTACTACTATCAAATAAAACTCTTATATTAGGAATTGAGTGCAGTGTCACGGTAAGTTTAGATTTTCATTAAATACTTCAAAACAATTGATGGGCAAAAGCTAGAACAGAAAATAAATCCTACACCCTAGTTTAAAAATTTCCATATGAAAAACCAAAACATTTTATTTGATGTGTTAGTTTTTCACTTTAAAATTGTTGAAAAGATTTTATGCCACAAGTAGTTAAGGGGAAGTTTTCATTAAAATGATAATTCTAGGATTTATATATTTTGATATTAAAAGTAAAATTCGTCTTGAATAATAGTTTATTTTTAGAGCAATGATGATATATCATTTTACAAATTATCCTATAAATTATTTTTTATGTATTTGGTTATATGATAAAAGTAAGAGAAAATTTATCATTGATAAGCTACCATAAAAATATTATCTCTTTTTTACCCCTAACCAAACATAATACGGATAAAGAAGTAAATGAAATTCATATTTTAAAATCTTAAAAAAAAATCAATACTTCATTTTAGTATCTAAGATTTGTAAAAAAGATATAATAGAGATAATTATTACTGTTAACACGCAATTACGGTGGTCAACACGGTAAGTTATATTATAATTTATGTAAAAATGCTATAAATTAAAATAAGTAATTTGCAAAAAAAAAAAAATTTGATAAAATATTTTTTATTAGTGCTTGTGAAGCATTTACATAATTTATTGTTAAAAAGCTAAGAATTTCAACCGTTTAAAGTGGAGATAAGTTATCCAAAGTGTGGAGATTGTTAAAATATAAAAGTGAGATGATAATTATTATTAGATGAATTATTTTTATTATGTATGTATCTCACTAAATAATTTGAAGGTGGTTAATAGCTTTATCAATTTTTTCAGAGAAATTAAATCTATTAATTAAATCTAATAATTTAAAGTAATATCATATAAATAATAAAATTATATAATAAATATATACCATATATTTTATTATTATTAGATTTGTTGAGTGAATGGATTTGTGGGAATAATTTTTAATAATTTATAACATAATAAATTTTTTTTATAAGATAATAAAAAAAAGTTTGAGTCAAGCGATATTGGCCTTTCCGTTACTATAATTCGCATACGAACTCTCGGCAGCTAGTTAAGAAAGGGGAGAGCAATTACTATCTCATCTATGCCTGTCTGTTATTAGTTTTATTATTATTATTATTATTTTTGTTGCTGCTATTAGTTTTATTAATTTAATAATTCACAATTTATTTCTTTTCTATTTTTCAGTTAAAACTGAAAATACACGCAGCATGTGCTCTCTCTTTCTATCCGCTTCGCTTCTGTGCTTTCTTTCCATGATTCTCACTCTCCTTTTCCGCCAAACAGCACAAAAAGAGAAGAAACGAAGGGAGACAAAGAGGCAAGAGAGAGATAATTCCTAGAGAGAGAAACCTCGTCGCCGGCGACATCTACGCGCACCCACGACACCTCAACCAGCTAATGCGCACCACAGATCCTCGCCGGAAAATGCATTGATTCCAGTACCCTCCTCTAACACACAGACTCACACACCCATCCACAGCTTAACAGGAAAAAAAAAAAAATGCGCGAAGCGCTTGTACGCGATGAACCCATCGACGCCCTCTCCATCACCAAGAAGACCAGGCCGGAGACCGAAGACACCGACAAGAAGCCGTCGCCGTTGCCGCCGCTCCCGCCGATGCCGGTGGTTTCCACCGGCCGTGGCCGGTCGCAGGGAATCGGAACCCGAAGAGTCACTCCGACGACAACCCTAACCGTCTCCGGCGCCGGATCCACCGTCGAGAAGGTTCTCCCGAACGGCGATTTCTACTCCGGCGACTTCTCCGGGAACGTCCCTCACGGATCCGGGAAATACTTGTGGGCTGACGGGTGCATGTACGAAGGAGAGTGGAGGCGCGGAAAGGCCTCCGGAAAAGGCAAGTTCTCTTGGCCTTCGGGCGCCACCTACGAAGGCGGATTCAAATCGGGTCGTATGGAAGGGTACGGCGTGTTCGTCGGATCCGACGGGGACACATATCGTGGGTCGTGGAGCTCCGACCGAAAACACGGGTTCGGGCTTAAGCGTTACGCAAACGGCGACGTTTACGAGGGATGGTGGAAGAGGAACCAGCAGGACGGGCACGGCCGTTACAAGTGGAAGAACGGGAACGAGTATGTAGGGGAGTGGAGGAACGGCGTCATAACGGGGAAGGGCGAGCTCGTCTGGGCCAACGGGAACCGTTACGAGGGGCAGTGGGAGAACGGGGTGCCCAAGGGGCAAGTGGTTTTCAAAACGGCGCCGCATCAGCTGCCGCAGTCGCCACATTGCCTTAAGGGCAATGGGGTTTTCTGGGCTGACAATTTTGCCCTCGCCGTTAGGAAGCGATCGTCCGTTGACGGCGGGAGAGGGAGCTTAACGGAGAAGAGCTTCCCGAGGATTTGTATCTGGGAATCGGAGGGTGAAGATATAACTTGCGACATTATTGATAATGTGGAGGCATCGATGTTCTATCGAGACGGAACGGCGTTGGATCGAGACGAGATTGGTACGCCGTTTGGACGGAACCCTTGTTATTTCGCTGGTGAGGTGAAGAGACCGGGGCAAACGATATCCAAGGGGCATAAGAACTATGAGTTGATGCTTAATTTGCAATTGGGTATAAGGTACAACCGTCTAAAGTTTTGACATTGATTGAGTTTTCTTTTTTTTTTTTTTTGGGGGGGGGGGGGGGTCTGTGTTTAGATTGAGGATGTGTTTGATGTTGGATGTTGCTGTTATGTTTTGTGTAGGTACTCCGTAGGGAAGGAAGGTTCGACGTTGCGGGAGCTTAAGCCAAGCGATTTCGACCCTAAGGAAAAGTTCTGGACTAGGTTTCCGCCTGAAGGGTCCAAGATTACTCCTCCACATCAATCGGCGGAATTCCGATGGAAGGATTACTGCCCTGTAGTTTTCGGGTATTGATTTTTAGTGTTTACTGTGGGGAGTTCAATGTGGTTGTTGTGGATGGGGTATATAGTCTTGAAGCAGCTTGCTGTTGTTTTTTTGACTGAATTGATTTTTGTTGTTTTGATGTTGAGAGTTCAATGTGGTTGTTGTGGATGGTATATAATTTTGATGCAACTTGCTGTTGTTTTGACTGAATTGTGATTTGAATTTTACAGGCATTTGAGGAAGCTGTTCCAGGTGGATCCTGCTGATTACATGTTGGCTATATGCGGCGATGATGCCCTCAGGGAGCTGTCTTCTCCGGGGAAAAGCGGCAGTATCTTCTACTTGACGCAAGATGACAGATTCATGATAAAGACCGTGAAGAAATCTGAAGTCAAGGTTTGACACCTGTGTCTTAAACTTTTTGAGTTGTGTCTTGTTAAATTCAACATTAATTCCGTATTGTCAGGCTGATGGTAGACCATGCATCACTGCCTAATGGATGTGTGTCTCTGTTTTTCCCTCCAAGGAAGTAGTTTGTAAAATTTCTAGTAGAACTGACACTTGGGTTTTGGAAGAGGGAGGTCTATCTTTCTGTCTAGCTAGCCAAACATGTTTCTTGATTCAACATAGATTCTCACCATCAATAATTTTCTGTGATACTTGAAATCTTTTGGCTACCTGCATATCTGGATTGCTGCTCATTGCATCTCTAATTTAACATGTGATTTTGGTGATGCTCTTTTAGGTGCTTCTTCGGATGCTTCGAAGTTATTATCAACATGTGTCTCGATATGAGAATTCACTTGTGACAAAATTTTATGGCGTACACTGTGTCAAACCAATTGGAGGCCAGAAGGTATGGATTGGTTGATATGCTACAGTGGTTTTTCAGGTTTCCCCAATGCATCTCATTACCTCAACCTTTTGTTATTGACAAATCAGATCCGGTTCATCGTGATGGGAAATCTTTTCTGTTCCGAATATCCAATTCATCGAAGATTCGACTTGAAAGGATCTTCACATGGTCGTATAACAGATAAGCCCGAGGAGGAGATTGATGAAACTACCACCCTCAAAGACCTTGATCTCAACTATGTGTTTCGTGTACAAAGAAACTGGTTCCAAGAGCTTATAAAGTAAGTTGTTGTCTTTGTTGTATGTCTTGTCCGAAGTTTTCTGGGCTGCTGCTTGGCAATGAAAACCTCAATCACATTTGCTGATATAGTGCTCATATTATGTTCACAGACAAATTGACCGGGATTGTGAATTCTTGGAAGCTGAGAAAATCATGGATTACAGTCTTTTGGTTGGCATTCATTTTCGTGATGATCATACGTATGATAAAATGGGATTATCACCATTTGTTTTACGTACTGGTACGATCCATCATCCACTTCAGTGCATAAAGATGACAAGTTTATGTTACAGATTTTTTAAAGTCGTTTTCTTGCCCCTTTTAGGAAATCGAGATTCCTATCAAAGTGAAAAGTTCATGCGTGGTTATCGCTTTCTTGAAGCAGAGCTACAAGATAGGGATCGAGTTAAATCTGGAAGGTATGTCATAGTATGTTCTAGTTCCTTAAAATTAAAAGCTTAAAACTAATACTGATGGATTTTTTTTGTATGATTGTTATAGCACCTACATTGATAGTTCATTTGAATAGGCCCAAGGGGGTGTTCCTGAATCATTTGGAATCATTAACCATGGTTTGGCATTGTTTGTATTTGGGAGATGTTGTGGACTTCATGCAAAATTGGTCATATTGCCATCAGACTGGAAATAATAGACATTTATGATCTTATCTGTTGAATGCATCAAAAACTAAGATGTTGTAGACCGGTGCTTGCGTGCTATCTTAGCTCTCTAAAATCTTAATATTTGATGGCATTAAAGATGTTTTGATAATTTCTTAGTTTTAATTGATATCTTTCTGGATGATGATTGAAAATAGTTTGCATTATTTGGCAAGTCAGTGGGCATAGTATGGCAAGCAATAGTTGTGTGTGGGGCACATTTCTGTGGTCCTAATTTTAAGATAAAATTTGGTTTTCTAATTTATTTTTGGCCCACATTTAATTCTTTTAAGTCAATTATGATTTTGCTCTTGGGATGATTTTCTTCAGACTATCTTCGCATTCATGTTCTTTCTGGATCTATCCTATACACCGCTATTGCAGACACAACTACACACTATCACCGTTCACTATCACTGTTCACTAACTGTATATAATCTGAATATTCTAATTGTTGACTGTTTTGTTATGTTCCTAAACTATTTAAGGTTATATTTCTATATGGATGCATATTTGCAAATTTTATGATGTGTTGAAGTAGGATTTTTCTTGTATCAGGAAATCATTAATTAGGCTAGGAGCCAATATGCCGGCAAGAGCAGAGCGAATGGCACGGAGGAGTGATTTTGATCAATACACCACTGTTGGAATCAGCCATTTGACCCCTTATTGCAGTGGGGAGACATATGATGTTGTTCTGTACTTTGGGATTATTGACATTCTGCAAGACTATGATATAACCAAGAAGCTGGAGCATGCTTACAAGTCCTTGCAAGTTGACCCTACTTCAATTTCAGCTGTTGATCCAAAGCTCTACTCAAAGAGGTTCCGCGATTTTGTTGGGAGAATATTCATCGAAGACAGGTAGCAGTGAGATGAGGCTTAAATATTACATCATGGAGGATAGAATGCCTCATTGATCCTGAAAGCCTGGAAAAGCAGCTTGGGGTCTGAAACCCAAAGGCAGAGGCGGGGTCGAGCTGTCGACTGATTAATTGTCACTCTCTGTGGTCAAGTGGCTGATGAAGCTCGCCGGAGTTGGTGTTTTTTTAGTGGCTGAATTTTAATGATACAGCCATGGATGATGATGGTGTGCTGAGGGCAGGGAAAAGTTGTACATGGAAGATGGGGTGTAATTTGCATTTTTTTTTTTGGGTTCGAATTTCCCTTTTTTGCTAAATGGGAGGGCTTGTGATTTTTATTTTTTGTGATTACAAAATAGAATATGAATATGAATGTGAAATATAGGAAGAGGGAACAAAGCGGAATGTTAGTTTCAAAATGCGTGGATAGTCGGGAATAAAGAAAAATAAAAACTGTACAGTTCTTATACAAAGGATCAATAGTTGAAGGAGTTTCGTTTTCTTTGTTTTTCTCCTTTTCTTTTAAGAAAAGAAAAAAACTTTGATTATTGTTGAATTGTTAAAAGAGACGTTTTGAAGACAATGTTGTAGCTGGAGGGCCAAAGTCTTCTCACCCACACATCGCAAGTCTCCTATCTGTTGAATAAATAATTAAATATACAAATAAATAAGTGGGGCGTCTGAGCGGTGTTGAAGAAAATTAAAAATTGGGGGTTCGTTGGGTTAGCTTTTGCAGTGAAAGCGAGGGCGTTGGGCTTCAAAGGGTTTTGGAGTCATGAAAAGCAGAGAAAGCAGGAAAGAGATGCGCTGGCGTTTCTCATTTTTCCTCTCTTGTTCCCTTTCTCCTGCTTTTTGCTGTTTGTAGTTGTATGTACCTCTCATGGTTGTTTAGTTTTTTTTTTTATAAATATCGTTTTAATTTAGAAAAATTTGACCGTGTTTTTATTAATTTTTTTGAGTTCTCGAGAAAGAAAAGAAATGTACTCTACATCAGTAATAACGTCACGTGGAACCTAGCCTGATTGCTCCATTGAATTTATGCCGGTTTTAACTTTCTAGTTAAAGTTGGTTTTCATCGGCCATCACGTTACGTTGATGCGATCGATACCTCTGGCTATTCACTATTTCCTTTAGTCCACTTTTAATTGTCTTTTAATAAATTAATAAAAATTCAATATATTTAGATATTTAGATGCATTAAGTTTCTACTAAATTTTTACTGATTTTCTATAAGATAGGTCTTTTTTTCCTCTCTTGTGTGACAGCTGTAACAGTAGCCAGTAGGCACTACCTCTGTCGATACTGTTCTAATTGTGTGTTTTGGGGAGCTTGTTCTCCGCTGGGGACATTGTATTGTAATAATGTCTGGTTGCTCATAAATAACGTCATTGTGAGTGGTTGGGCCCAACACCATTTGTTACCAGGAAGCTAATGAGCCATGATGGATGTCAAGCGTGTCTCCCACGTCCTTTCATTCCACTCACACACAATTAACACAAAATCTTCCTTATGCCTACTACAGAACAAATGAAATCCACCGTGTCTTCTAGATCATTTTAATGTTGGGGCTCCAAATTACCGTCACTATCAAATATGCCACAGCATTAAATCAAATTATTATTACTATTATACTCTTAGAGTGGTTCAATTAAACTGTAAAAGTTTGGTCCTAAAAATATGTAAGTGTTTTTTTATTAGTAAAAATATGGAAGTGTTGATACGTCAGGGTCTTTTCTTGCGCTCCAGTAAAAATGTTGACGGCTACTTTTCGTGGTAAAGCTACGGAGTTTATCAACTAGTACTATCAACCAACAAATCTTGAAGAACTCATCATAAAGTAATAACATACTAAAATATTGATATATGGAACTTAACTTGAATCATAACTAATCCAAAGAAAAAATTGATTTTGGAATGCGATTGTAGGCATGGTTTGACAAAAATTATAAGGTCTGTTGTTAAATTCAATTTTATAGTATTCGTTTTGAAGAATATTCTTTATAGGACAAATATGAGTAAGTGTTGGATTGGTGCACCCTCCACTGCCGAGGGAAGGGGACTTGGATCCCACTTAAAAGGCGAGTTTTATTTACTGATTACTGATACAAACAAACAGGCATTAGGCAAAACCATTTATAGTATTTAAAGTAAGTTGCCGTACAACAACAAATCCCGAGTTGGTTTTTCAACGTGTCTCCATAATTTTTTTTGGGAATGGTTCTTTGTACTTTTGCCTCACCACTCTTTTTCCACGTGCATTTCAACTCATATTGCTGCAAATGTATTCCAACGCCTCATTATATAAACGCTTTACTACTACCAAAACCGGAGTTTTTCTAGATAAGTAGTCACCAGCAAGTGGTCACTTCTTGTTAAATAAGTCCCTAGGCGCATTATGTGGTAACAAAAGGAAATCGTCCATCTCAAGTCTTGCTCACTAGACTGCGTCATGCACAGTATCTTTAGGGAGGAGGCTACATTGCCCGCAAAAGATAAGAGTATTGAAAATTCAAAAAATATCTTTATGAGTACCATAAGATTGGAAAATAATGTTTAAATTCTAGGGGAATTATAGAGTAGATATAAAAAAAATATAAGGTAACTTACACTCACCTTATAGCGTAATTTATACTCACTTTCACTAAGATTTAGTTTAATTATACCCAGCAATCCTTCATTTTGTAAAACTATTGCTTGTTTACTAAATTATATCGACCTCTCCTATAAATATTTATTTCTTAATTTGAGTGACAAAAAAGATAACACGTCACATATACATGATTATTAGTAATAAAATTATAGCATTTTGACAATATTTGAAATATATATTAACTAAAATACCTCTTTTTTACTATATGTTAATTATAAGTTTCATTTTCAAGTGACAAAAAGTATTTTTTTCAATTAATGTATTAAATATTACCAAAATATTATAATTTCATCATTAAATTATTATATATATGCCTCATTTTACCTTTTTTGCTACTTAAATTAACGAACTGGTATTTCCAGAAGAAATTAGTGTAATTTTAGTAAACCTCGGGGAGGTCAGTGATAATTTTGTAAAATAGAGGAGTGCCAAGTGTAATTACACTAAATCTTAAAGGATATTTGTGTAATTTTCTCAAAAAACTACTATCTCTCCAAACTTTGTTAATTCATCATTTTATTTTATTTTAATGGATAACATGTTTTTGAAAATACAAGTAAATATTGATTATTACATTATATGGCTATTGTTGTCCAATTTTCTGAATTTTGCCATATCTGATCATCAATGTAAAATAGCATTAATCAACAATCAGATTAACTAAATTCAATGCAGATGAAGAGTTATTAAATCAAGAAAGTGCACAAGTAAGACTTACTCATGGAGTAAATAAACCCGACCTATATATCTCAAAACATTAAATAGGATTTTTAATTATGACTATACGACTGCGTTTGGTACTTGTCCCAAGACAGAAATAGGCAGAGACAACAAGACAATAGAAATGAAGATGATACTAGAGATGGAGATAAAATTGTTTTTGGTGGTAATGTACAACACATAGAGATTGATGAAAAAATGAAAAGATTATATTATAATTTGATAAAAAAAAATTGAAAAGTAAGAAAGACAAAGATGGAATATGAAATATTTAAAAAGATATTATTGAAATTTTTTAAAAAATTTATGCCTTAGATGCAAGTCTCCAGTGTCATTTCTCTTTAGAAGGGCCAGATTTGTTATGAATTATCAATTTACAATTAATGTATATAAATTTATCAAAGAAGATTAATACTTCATATATGTTTCACAGCACATTTTAAGAATTGTAAATAAACGAAAAGATGCTTCTATGTAATAGAAAATTTTCAAAACGAAAAGTTACGAAATAATTAATATCATTTTTTTGGTTATGCATATAATAAATTACCATTTTAATCATCGGTTAACAATACATAGGAAAAATAGATGACAAGTGTTACAAAGTAGTATAGTAGGAGGTTACCCAGGGGATAGCTACAACACGACATAGTCTCTCTCTTTCTTTTCACACCTTTGGTGTCTCATTGGGATGGGAGGTGGTGTACCTATTGACATTCCACCCAAGGGATCATTGCATGTATGGGGTTTTTTGTAGTGACTGAACAAGTTAGAATGTACCTATTCCTGTTTCAGACCACCCCTTAAATAGGAAGAAAGGATGCCCATTACCACTCACCTGCTATTTCGGAGTGTGGTTAGTGAGCTCAAAGGGTGTGGCAATATCAGTGTGATCATGGATACGTGTGGCTTCACATCATGCAAGATCGAAGCCAAGAGGTGCCGTACATAGGCCAAGTTCTCAGTCGAAGGCTTACTCTTGTTGGTTTCGACATTAGGCCAACGAACAAGCCTTTGCCTAAATGCGCTTGGGCCCTTGTATGGGCCTATGTGCATACGTCATAACAGTGCCCCCAACTCGATAAACAACGTGTTCACGTCGAATGTCGAGTTTTTCACATAGGGCTTCCAATTTAGATTTGTACATGTTTCTCATTGAAGAACGATTCAAATTCCGAGTTAGTGTTGCTACCAACCCTTTGTAATTGAGGGATTTTTTTATAACATATTGCTCCTGTGATAATTCAAATGTCATTTCATTTCTTGCACAAACGACATGTGTCCTTTGGGCTTGCTTTTGAAGATATGTAATAAATGGACTTGAGGGGATTTTACAAGAATGCCCCCAATTTTTTTTTTGTGAAATGATACTAATGCCCCCAAGCATTGCGTTTTCTCCCTATGCCTTTTCTTCTTCTCTCCTTTTTATCTTCCTTTCTACGGTTCTTCTTCCCTTTCTTCTACTTTATTTTTTCTTTGCTCTACAACTCTTCCCCTTGTAGAATCAAGCACGTTGCTTTAGATTCTCTTATCATTGGGTGATTTCTATTTGTTCCAATATTAGGTGTTTCCTTCTTTCTTCTTTACATATGTATCTGATTGGTTAAAATGGTTATTGGTTGGGTTGTTCTTATGGGTTTTCTTTTCTCGTTGTGGATGTCTTTCCTTGTGGAGGCATTTGAGGGCTTTTCTAGCGGCACCACCATGCTTACTTCCCTTGGGGGTGACTCATCTCCCTTTTTGCTACCACTGTGGATGGGAATCACTTGTATTGCTTACATCGATTTTCTTCATTAGCACTCGCGGCTATCGTCATTGCCAATTGCCTCGGCTTAGGGCGGGGAAACCACCATAGGGTGTTCATTCTCTTTTCTTGCCTTTCTTGAATTGGATTTCCAAGCTTAGGTATGTGGTGGTTCCCCCATTATAAGTCATGAAAAAAAATGAACAAGTAAAGGTTCCGAAGGTTCTCCATCCTCTGAGCACAATGGCAGGTGACTATCTTCGCCACTTTTCTTCAGAGATCCTTAGGTTTCCTTCTTTGATCAACACTGGCTACTTGGCTGCCTTCTGAACAGAGAATAAGGTATGCTTGAACTTAGAGGATGAGTTTCACTACTCCCTGGAACAAGCGAGACTCCATGAGAGAATCTGCCATTGGCCTAGAAAAGATGAATTTCAGTACATGTGGATGTATAGTGTTTTGTTTACAAAGTCGAGCATTTGGCCCCTGTTTTATGGAGTCCCAGGCTTCCATATTTCGCGAAATCAATGCCACTCTATCCCAATTACATCCTAATAGTTAGGCCATGATTCATGGGTTAAAGATAATCTACAACTTTCTCGGAGTGCCTCTCCACCCATGGCTCTTTGTATTTGTTTTCACTAAACCCTCTTGTAGCTCCTGGATCTCTTTTTGAGGTAGAATAAATAAAAAAGGCTTTTGATGTTTACATGGAATCTCTTCATCATTTTAATAAGTTCTATTTCAAAGTCCAAGGGCTCCTCACCATCCACCCTTTTTCGAATCTCGGACTAGGGTTTCCAAGTTTCCTTATTTATAGGTGGTCACCCCCTATGCTCCCCAGATATCCAAGAGCTTGCTCAACCCTTCCAAGCAGGCCATAGTCAAATTTTTTGTCAAGTCTTGGAAGTCTAACCCTGTTAGTCTTAAAAATATTTTTCATTCAAAGCTTGATGATGAGGAAACTTATTTAGGTTAGGGACTTGTGTTATATTCTTTCTGAGTTTATGCTCCACTTACTTGAATGACTTGAACTAATTTCTTTTTCTCTGTCTTTCAAGTGACATGGTCTTTCATGACAACATAAAAGCTTTCCAGCTAAAGATTTTAAAGAAAATTGTTGAAAAGATGCTTGCTACTGGATCTAAGAGCCAAAGTCCCGCCACTTTAGGCTCAGCTACTCCTTCTTCTAGCGATTCCGAGTAGCCTGAGATGAAGAAGCGCATAGTGAAAGGTGTTACTTTTTCTCCTGAGAAAGGGAAAAGCTCTGTAGGCCAGGGTTCCACCTCCTCCCTAGATATCAAGGTTATAGGATCAGCTACTGAGGTTGGGAAGAAGGTCATTACCAAAAAGGAGGGAAGACGACTTGCTGTGTTTTCTGACGACTTCCCCTTCCTAGAGTTCATAAATGAACATACCGTCACTAAGAATACCCATCATTGTAGTATAGTTATTAGTATTCCCACCTATCATGCGAGCAACCCGGGTACGAAGTAGTATAATAGGATGGTACCTGGGGAATAACTACAACATGACGTAGCCTCTCTCTTTCTCTTCACACCTTTGGTGTCCTATTAAGATGGGGATGGTGTATCTGCAGTCACTCCACCTAAGGGATCAGTGCATGTATGAGGTTTCCTAGGGGGTCTGTGAATAGGTTAAGACTTACCTATTCTTGTAACATCCTCCCAAGTACATCATGATTTTTAAGTCATAACATCCTACTCGAGAAGTTGTTACTTATAAATTAACGGACCTTTCTTAAATATCTATAGCAAGTTCGATTGAATAGTGAAGTAACTAAATCGCAGTTCTATTAACATATACGACTAAGAAACAAACATTTATTGATTACAAGGTTAAGTACAAAAGGAAGCTCTTCTATGAGCTTTTAATACACATCCAGTCTGTATTATAAATACAGAGATAAGCATATAACTAAGTACAGTCTGTACAAACTTCAGCTGTAAACTAATCAGAACTGACTTCCCTTCTTAAAGTAGCTTCCTTGTTCTTGGGATCAACCTGGAGACGACACGGGAACACAAACACATAGGGGTGAGAATTCTAAAATTCTCAGTAGGGTAACTCCCCAATTATATAATCATAATGTCATCGTCATCGCCCCAGCCACTTTGGTTTATTCAGAAAAGGTGGTCATGCATTAAATAATAACAGTTTATTTTTAAAGTTTCAAATCATACTTCCGAAGTGGGTTACTTTTATTATTCAGTCACTTAAAACATGTATTTCATGACATTCAAGATCATAGAAATTCCTTCAAGACCAATAACTTAACAAAATATATGAATACATATGGCAATTATAATGATCTTTTCATGCCCTTGACATAATAAAAGGGACTTTTCCGTGCCCTAATGGGGACCTTTTCTCGTGCCTTTTATAAACAAAAGGGGACCTTTTCGTGCCCTTTATATATTAAAGGGGACTTCTTCGTGCCCTATCGGGGACCTCTTTGTGCCCTTTTTATACTAAAGGGGACTTCATTGTTCACTTAGCACATACATCATCTTCAAGCTCACATATACATGCTTCACATTTCTATATGCATGAACATAATTCTCTGATCTCATAATACTTCAAACCTATATATATTATTCATTCATTCCTCATAACATAATCTTGGAAGTTCATGGCATGCATTCATACACATCAACTTGAACCAAATGCCATTAGGTCATTAATTCAAGGCATCATCACAACTTCAGCACATTGGCAGATTTTTCACTCAAGTAGCAGAATTTATTTCGCATTTCAAACCATGAAATCCAAGGCTATAAAAATTATCCAAGACACTTCAATGTGTCCTCAAGGTCCACTAAAAATTTCAGGGTAATTAGAGTTCTCTATCTATGTTAACAAAATTAGACAAATTTAGTGGTCAGAAACCACTTAACCTCAGCTCAAGAACCAAAATACATAATTTTTAACCCTAGCAATTGAACCCAGAAAATTAGAAATAAAAATCCTGGTAAAACCTCAATATGTCTCTAATACCCTGTAAAAATTTCAAGTGATAATTCCATCATTTGATATGGTAACAAAATTAGCAAAGTTTACAGCTTTTGTTCCAACACTTTAGGCAGCATATGCTTAATTTCGGTTCTTGATTTTTCTAAGGCAGTTTGACTCAAAATCAAAACCCAATAAAATTCATGGAACTATCCTAGGATGTTAAATTCAACATATAATTTTAATAGCTCATGAAAACACCCACAACGTCCTCAGAAAATTCGTGAACAATCACTGCCAGCAAGAAAATCGAAAATCCAGCAAATCACTTCAGAATCTCTTTTGATAAAAATGATTTTTCCAGAACCCCAAACACTCCACCAAAATTAACACATCAATATCATCATATTATCAACTAATATATCTAGAAATTTCGGACCAAGCACAATCAGAAAAATCCAGCATAAAATTGGAAAGAAAAGACCAAAGAAAACCCTACTTGGAAAGCTTTTGAGCTTGATACTTCAAAGGATGTTCTAAGTGATCTCCCTTCACTTCAAGACACCAATTTCAGTCCAAAACCTTCCTTAGGCAGTGGGAAAGTGAGGTATTAAGGTGAGGATTTGAGATTTCAATCGGTTAGATTTGTAGGTATTGAGGTGTAGAACAAGTTTTGTGAAGGAATTTTGAAGTTTTAACAACTCTAAGCTAGGAAAATGGAGGTTTGAATCAAGTTTCATGCTCTTTGAAGGAACAAAAATGGAGGTGGCTATGTGTTTAAGAAGCTGGCCGAGAATTGGTTGCAAGGAGATAAGATTAGGTGTGTTATATTTATCTTGTCATAGATGTAGTCTTTGTATAATTAAAATATGCTTTCTTTCTAATAATAAAAAGGAATGAATGGCTAGAATTTAATCTTGTAAAGCAAGATTAAATCTTAGCCTTACACATGGCATATAAAGGATAAACATTATCCTTTTTATAAGAATAAACTATCTTTCAGTGTTAGAAATCGCACACCGAAATTTTACCGAACGGGTAAAACAGTGTACCCGGGTAATCAAACATTGGCCGAAAAATAATTTCGGGTATAAAATCTTTATTTCCACCTATTTCTAACCATAATCATATAATTTCTCAATTTTGAGCATCTCCGGGGCCCAATTCTAAGGTTTCGGCTATCTCAACGGACCGGTAGGGCCCGCAAGTTACTATTCATTTTTTTTTTTTTTTTTACAAATCCCTTAGACTATCCTCATCATTGTTAAAACTGTCAAATTTTTGAAATTATGACTAATAAAGTTCAAATTAATTTTTAAATAATTTTCAGGGTGTTACAATTCCTGTTTTAAACCACCCTTTAGATAGGACGAAGGGATGCCCATTATCATCTCCCGCTATTTGGAAGTGTGGTTAGTGGGCTCAAAGGGCATGGCCACATCACTGTGATCATAGATACTTGTAGCTTCACATCATGCGAGGTCAAAGCTCGAAAGTGCCTCACATAGGCCGAGTTCTCAAGTTGAAGGCTTACTCTTGTTGGTTCCGACATTGGGCCAATAAACGAGCATTTTCCTTAATAGACTTGGGCCCTTGTATGGGCCTTTGTGTATAGGTTGTAACAAAAGTAATTACAAATGTAATATATATCTTATGAAAATTTGTGTACTTTTTTTCTTAACAAAATATGACAAATACAAATTTTTTTCATACAAATATCATGAATGGCTAGAATTGGTTTAAATGAGTCTTTTGTTATATTTTTCAAAACAAAAATCCTAGTCAATCTATACTATTAATAAGTTGGACTCATTTCAAGGAAAGTTTTGCCATGAGTCAGTTATTGAGAAATGTAAGCCCCATTATTTTATCAATATTTCTATTTAAAGTAAGATTTTAAATTTGTATTTGCGTTGTAACTCTAAATTATTTTTTCTAATTATATTTTCATATTTCTTTTCTATTAACATATATACTTTATATTGAATATTATGTCAATGATTAGTTCCATAATTTTTTAACATTCAAATTATTTCAAGCCTTAAAATATATATTTGAAATTTTTTATAACTTATTTTTGTCATTGCAATGAAAGGTATTATAGCATTAAAATGTTATAATATTATTAATAAAAAAGAAAAATAAATTGAAAAGCAAAAGAAAAATAATAATAAACACATTCACATGTTTGAAGAAAAATGTTACCTTTGGATAAATATAATTTTCAAAAACCACCATAAAAGATAATAAATCAAACCAAAAATTTAAATTCATTCCTTAACTTAAATATTAGAAAATATTCCTTCTATTATATATTTGAATTCATTTTGCATAGTTAATTGTTACGTGTATAATCTTTCTCAAATCAATGCATGTTTTCTCCTAAATCTTTCTCTTCCCTAAAAAGTTATATCAATAATCTAATTTTCAATTATTCTTCTTGTCCCAAAACATTTTTAACTTTAAATCAAGAGCTTTTGTATGTCATAGGAAAACCAAAAACAAAAACAAAAATTATTTATCTACTTCTCTTGCTACACCATATTTGATTTTTTTACAACTTAAAATAAACATTCTAATTTGTAAATTCCACAATTTTTTTCATATTATTTTAAAAAAATAATTTGATTTTTCAACATCAAAATATTTAAAAGAAATCAATTTCACAAGTTATACTTCCTTGACAATGATATTAATTATTTATTAAATTTTTAATAAATTAAATAAATCTATTACTTTTTTGTTGGAAATAATTGTGTAATTGATGCACTATTCCAATAATTGAGATGACATAAATTATGATTATTTATGTTTTTATTTTACTAATTATAACATATATTTTAAAATTAATATTTTAATTTATTAAAAGGATGTACAAGAAAAAAAGTGTCATTAAAATTATATAAATTAAATTTAGTCATTATTTTTTATTAATTAAAAAAATATTTTATATTTTTATAAATTCAATATCTAATTTACTAAAAATATATAAATGATTAGGGACAACAAAAAACTTGCTGAAGCAGGTACCCGTGAGGATTACTCATAATAAGGACAAGTTTAGTCTTCATGGGAATAGGGTGGAGTCCCTGTTTGGTAAATCGGGCAGGGATGGCGAATGAGGTCTCTATCCCATAAAACCCACCAATTCCTTATATATATATATATATATATCAATGTTCTGAAAATCAGACTGCACTAGTTGGTCAGACCGGTTGAACAAGGAACCGGCCTACTATTCAGTCCAGGTTGGACCTGAAAACCGCCTTGCAAAGAACCGCTCAAGAACTGCTGAGAACCACCAGGAACTGGTAAACCAGGCAAACCGGATTGGCCAAAAAACTGGTCCAATAGATTTTTTTTTGTAAAAAAAAATGCAAAATTGCATCATTTTGAGTTTTTTTTTTCAAAAAAAGACCTAAAATCTCATATTTCCTAATTTTTTTCCTTTTTTAATATGGAAAGTAATTACTTGAGAGATTTGATCCATATGAATAATGTTTATTTTGATTAAGAGATGAATTATGTTATGTTCTATGGGTTTTGTTGATACCTAATTTAATTTCTAGTTATTTTAAGACATATATTTTATTTTATATTTTTATATATTTATATAAATACATATTTTATTATATACCAGTTATATTCCGGTTGGACCCTTGATTGAACCGGTTGAACATCTGAACCTCTAAACCCTTGCCCCAACTGATTTGATGTTCGGTCCGATTTTCAGAACCTTTATATATATATATATATATATATGTAAACCTTAGCATACCTTCATTTTTTTTAATTATCCTCGTTGAATTTGCATTATGTATGTGTATGTTTATTTTTATTTTTATTTTGGATTATGTTGCATCAGTAAATTTATTATTATGAATATTTATGTTTGAAAATTTTAAAGTATTTTAAAATTTATTCTCCTTTTAAATTTTTTTAATAAACTCCTAAATATCTGTAGGGTTCAAATTTTCAAGGGAAATGGGAAATGAAGACCCATGATGGGGATGAGGATAGAGATAAGAGACAAAATTCTAAACTGGAACTGGAGATAGAGGTTATGTCCCCTCTCTTATATATACCCATTGTCATCCCTATAAATGACTTATAATATAGTAAAATTATCCATTTATTCTCTTTTATTATTCAACAATTTTAACTTTCAAAATATGTAAAATTTTCATAAAATAAGCTCTTTATTGTTGGTTAAATATCATCTACTGAGATTTTTTCAACCTTATAAATATGATGTTCAAAATAAAATATAAAACAGAATAACACATTTATATTTTGTTCATTTATTTAATTATTTTACTATTAACTTATTTTCAAAATAAGTTTATATATTCAATTTTCTATAAGATACTCTCTCCATCCTTGAATACTTGTTTGGTTTTAAATGCACACTGAAATTAAGAAAATGATAAATAAAATACTAATATTACTAAAATTTAGGAATAATTTATTAAATTGTCCTTTTTTTTCAGTTCACTGCAACTTTCTCTTTCATCTTTTACTAATAAATCAATAGTATTTAATAGAAGTATTATTAGAAAGAAGTAATTAGTGCTACTTTAATTTTTGAAATGAATAATTATTTTTATACAAAGCTAATTTTTAAAATGAACAATTATTTAAAAATGGAGGGGTATATTTAAATAAATTATTATTTATTTTAAATAATAACCAATAAATTTTTTTATTATCACCCGATGTATTTCATTGATCATCAAATACTAGTTAATTTAATAAAATATGGCATATTAGACATGTCAAAACGGGCCGAGCCCGCTAGGTTGGTTCGCCAAACCTGCCAATTTTTGTAGATTGGGTTGAAGTTTTGAGCTTGCTAAAAAATTTCAGCCCGCCTAATTTGTACTACTTAACTAGCGGGTTGGGGTGGATTTGGCCCACGGACCAAGTATCCTTTTTATAAAAATAAAATTCACAATTTATTAGTAAATAAAGTAAAAAACATGTGACCCAAAAAAGAAAAAGTAAGAAATGTGTACACTCACCAACACAGTAATACTATACAATTGATACTATTCACTCAAAGTTAAAATTTAAAAATAAAATAGTGTCATAACTCACAAACAATACTATAACAATAATCTTTTTTAGTCAAAATTAATGTATAGTTGTTATAGACATTGAAAAATTAGGTATATATAAATACAAAATATCATTTAAAAAATATTTTTTAAAAAATTCATCAAAATATTAAAAATTATTCTTTTAGAATTTTTTTATTTTTTGCCAAGTTGGTGGTTCACCTTGAAATGAGTTGGGCTGACTGTTTCTGCCCATTTCATTTTGATAGGCTGGCCCGTCCCACCTCGCTTTTAACAGAGTGGGTCTAAATGGGACGGATCAGCCTATTTTGAGATCTTTATGGCATATTGCTGTTATCGCCACGTCTTATATAGGCGAGCTATTTAAAGAAAGCGATCCATTAGTGGAAAATTGTAAATCTCAAAGATAAATACTATAAAGTATTTATGTTGGTGTTGGGCATGGAGAGGGTAAAATAATCTCATTTGTTGTTGCCAAGATGTGACGGCAAGGTTAGGTATGAGAAGTATGAACAATAATTAATGTAACGCAAAGCAATTGACTGTGGCGAGCAAGTTTGTCCCCCTTCAAACAAGCTTGCTGTTGGGCATGGTTCTGCCCTTTTCCCGACCAGTGGCGGCCACCATATTAATGAGTCTTTCTTGTAAGGCTTCGGCAGCCAGCAAGGCATTAATTAATTGATGAGCTCCCGACACACCTATCGTCACCCTCGTATCCTCACAACAGTTCGTTCATATGGACGTGCGTTGAAGATTGAGATCAAACCACGAGAGCCCTCGTGCTTCTGCTGATTTACTCGCAATTTCTCTGAAATTACTGATCTCAGGCCTGAACTCCTAAGATGACATCGATGGATATCGAACTATATGTTTATCTGGTTTTTGGGCTTTTGCCCCGTCTTTTATCAAAAAATGTATATCTAGTTTTCTTTTGGGACCCGTGCAGGCATGAGATAATTTTTTTTAGTAAATATAACAATTATTATAAAAATAATAATGAGATTATTAAATAATAATAAAATTGGCTATTTTTAATTGTTAAATGGGAATCTTTAAAAATATCTCATTTAATTTTCTTCTTGTTTCTCATTTTTCTATATTTTATAAGAACAAAAATATGTATATTTAATTTTTAAGTCAAATATAAATAAATTATTTTTTCCTCCCTCATTACTCTTTAGAATCACAATAAAATACTTTTAAAGAAAAATTTTACAAAAATATTATGTGCAATAACTGATTATTGAACATATAATTTATTTTGTGCTGATATGTATATAAAAAATCCATTGTCTTTTGCTTACTCCTTTTTTTCAACTTCCTAATAAAGAAATTCCAAAGAAAGAAATTTCCAAAACTATTATTTTATGCAACATATGAAATAAATCTCTTTAGTAAATACAATAATTATTATAAAATTAATTTAGTTGATTAATTAGATTAAAAACTACTAAATAATAATAAAATGATCTACTTTTAATTTTTGAATGGGTATCAAATAACTCTAAAAATGTTTCATTTATTTTCTTTTCATTCCTCATTTTTCAATATTTTATAAGAATAAGAATATGTATATTCAATTTTTAAGTGAAATTAAAATAAATTATTTTTTTTCCTATTGCTCCCTGTTCTTTAGAATCGCAATAGAACAATTCTAAAGAAACATTTCACAAAAATTTTATGTACAATAACTATTATTGTACAATAACTATTATTAAACACACACACACACACGATTCATTCTCTTTCGCTCACCCTTTATTTTTTTAACTTCCTAATAAAGTAATTTGAAAGAAAGGAATTCATAAAACCATTATTATTTCAAAAAAATCTCATGAACTAATTTCATAAATAAATATATTTGAATAATACCCCATACAATTAAATGTTGTTTACAAGTTTCACCATTCACTTGAGTATTATCACTAAATTCTACTGTCCACTTAAAGTCATATTAAAATCCACCATTCGCTTAAATTGTCTCCACTGAATAGCTTTCAATTATAATGTTATTTCCGATATTTTAATTTAATATTTATATCTCCAAAATTAGGAACTTTTATATTTTAATTAAAGAAAAGGATTCTAAATAACTGCCACTTAACATAACTTTCCAATTTTATACCCCCCCTTTATATATTTTATTATTATATAATTATTAATAGATGAAAACGTTTGCAGTGGTCCAGGCACTGGGACACCGGCGATCCAGTGCTTTGAGACCATAGATATATAAATAAAAGTATAAGTTAATTGCAACGCGATTACAATGTCCGGGTGCCATAATGGTCTGGATTATTAATTAATATAGCTAATAATTCAACATCCTTTCTTTCATGTTCACGAGATAGAACAACAAATTCTTATATGTTTATGGAGTGTCACAGATATGCTATTTCCCATTAATTGAGTTATATTTTAGCTAAAACCAATAGTAAATATTTCTTTTTACTTGAAATATTATTCAATTAATAAGTGCAAAAGTTTGATCAAGTGACACTCGAACACGTAAAAAGTTCTCAACTACCATAGGGTATTTGACAACATTAGACATGCATGCCTTTCCTACTCTGGCAATGTTTACAAAATCATGAGTAATGCCAAGCACATACAACTAAAATAGGTTTTCGATTCAATAAGGAAATAATTATACAGAACAGTTAACTAGTGATGTGCATGGTACTGTAGTCTACCTTTTTTTGGGGGTGCCGCCCCGCCGGGGGAGGGGGGTGACAATGTTTACAAAATCATGACTAATGTCAAGCACATGTAACTGAAATAGGTTTTCAATTCAATGAGGAAATAATTATACAGAACAATTGGCAGTGATGTGCATGGTAATGAAGTCTGCTTTTTAGCTATTATTTTTCCGTTTGATATTGATATAGTATATGTACTCCGAGGATAACATAATATGCTTGACATTCCAAACAGCTGTAAAGATATGCAGCTTAGATTCAAATTAGAATGTATTCATTTCTTTTTCTAATTCTTATTTTGTTCTTCAATTTAACTTGTAATAAGAATAAAATCCATTTCTTTTTTTTATATGAGAATAAATCCATTTTCTTGATGGTGGTACGAGCGACATTAGTATTTGTTTGATTTATGTTTCTATTAATATTTTTAGTTTTAATTGTAAAAATGAAATCTTATTTCTTATTTTTATAATTTTATGGAGAAAAAAATAAAATAAAGAGTATATTTGATTTTTGTTTTTATTTCTATTTTGTTTATTTTTATTTTTTTTAAGACTTTCATTATTGAAATAGTGAAAATATGAAATGAAAAGAAGGAACAAAGATTGTGTTTGGTTATTATTTATATTTTCTGTTTTCAGAATTTTATAAAATAAGTACTTGAAAGTTGAAATACTGAAATAATAAAATCTTATTTTTATATCCTGTTTATACAATTTTCTTCATAAAATTCTAAAAAAATCATAAATAATAAAAGGAAAAAATGAATATTAAAACCAAATAGGCCTAAAATTTTCTTTTTTTTATTATTTTCTCCACAAAAACTGAAATATTAACAAAAGAAAATAAAAACAAACAGACTCAATTTTTTTGGTTTTTATTTTTCACAAAATTTTGACAGTAGAAAACAAAGCAACATTCATGTAATTAATACAGAAAACGAAAAATTAATATACAAATATTTGACTTACTTAAGATGCAAAATTTTCATGCTTACGAATTTTACTCCAAAATGATGGTCTTTTTTTAATATATGGGATTTGGATAGTGTATTTATATCAATATGATATTTTGGAAAAAATTTACACAATATGATATTTTCAATATAGAATCCACCAAAGACAGATTCAACACTAAATCCGTCATTGGCAGATTCAATAAAAAATATTTTTACACTGTATCTGCCTCAAATTCAGCGTAAAAAATAATTTTTTTATTGAATTCGCCAATGGCGAATTTAACAAAAAAATATTTTTTACAGAATCTGTACTAGAAGTCAGATTCAATAACACAAAATCTATCATTGGCAGATTTTAAACACTATATACAAGTAAATTTATCTATTTTCTCATATTAATATAAATCATCTATAAAAACACTATATATAAATTATTTTTCCCCAAAACGAAGTCATAGCACACTGCAACGAAAAAGTTGCACAGCATATTTTAAGTCGAAGGATATGACAGAGTGGTTTGAGAGCTAGCTGTATGTGAAAATATAAGAGGTGGCTAATTATTGATTTGAAAAGGATGAATCTCAAACCCAAGGTTCCAATAGAGGGGACAACCTTCCCCAACTTATTGTTTGCTTTCCATTTTTTATTTCTTCCAATTTTAATATTCGAGGGATAACAAACTAATGTAGAAGAATCGAACCCCTCTCAAGTCCTGAATGAACAATTTCATAATAAAAGCCTTGATGATGTTGTCTAAGGTCTAAGGTTTCTCAAAAGGCATAATCTAGAACATCATACTTTATACCCAGGTAACAGTCATGAATCACGTTATTCCTTTAAGACAGAAATTTGGCAAAAAGACTCTTGTAATCCTACATACCTTATAACATAATCTACTTCCCTAGCAATATCGTTATATATATATTTTGGTTTTCTTTTAATCTTTTTGGGGTCCGGCCAAGGCTATCCATCTACAATAGCTCCATACGTCTGCTCCATATTCTTCAAACCTTTAACTTGCACGGGTAAAAAATTCAAGGATAATGCACCCCACATTGGATGTCCATAATTTTTTTAATTTTTATGATAATTATTTCAAAATTTATATGTTGAATAATATATATATATATATAATTGATGGATATTATATAAGCAAATTTTATACAAACAATTTATTAAAATTATATTTTAAAATAATTATAATTAAGTGATAAAAATATATAAATTTGAAATACTACTGAAAGTATGTAAAACAAAAAAATGCATTAAGTTGCACTGTTCAAGAGCTGTATCAACCTTTTGGCTGATGTCAACGTTACGTGTATATCCTCAGACTGATCAGAACCGAACCAATTCGTAAATTGGCATCGCTAACTATGAACTATCTATCTACACATAAAAGGTGATGCGATATTTGTTTAACAATTCATTAATGATAAATAACAATATTTTCACGTTATTTAATAAATTTTTTATCTTTTTTTTACTTGTTCTCACCATTTGTCACTCATCATGCACATTCCCTTAAATGAAGTATTCTATCCGTTCTACAGGCATCAAACATTTCCCAATTGGGATTTCCCAATTGGTAATCCCAGGGAATATATCCTTCTACAGTGTATGGTGGCCACTGTAGACTAACAGTTGCAGACAAATTGGTGTTAAGAAAATGCGTGAAAGCAATTGGGAAGTGCATTTTTTTCGGTTTAGATACCTTGAAAGCAATTGTTTTTGTAGGTGGAGGAGAGATGCTTTTTCCAGATTTTCTATGATGCTCCTAGCGAACCACCACACAGATGCCAATCAAGTAGGATGTCAAATCTTAACAGTAAAGCTCATGTGAAACCAACATAATAATTCTTTTTTTGATAGGCAACATTTTTTCGATAGACACCCACATAATGCTTCTTTACAACCGCCATAAGTATCAAGAATTGCGAATAACAATTATTTTTAATTAAACGGTTGTTTACAAAGAATAATTTTAAAATTTCATATTATATCATCTTGGTAATCTCTTTAGTTATTGAAAAAAAAAGTATTGATTGCTGTTATATTTTGATATATTAAATGTATTTGTTTTTGCTGATATTTTTTTTTATATTAAATATAAAAAGTTGTTTTTAAAATTGGTACTATACATATCTTGATTCTTGATGTAGTCCTACAAGGTCGAATGACATATTGAGGATTTTTTTTTAATTTATTTATCGGTCATGAACGATTTTGGTTTATAAAAGTTCACAAGACCCATGGGTTTTGAATAGAGGCAGGTATGCAGACTGATCTGTTATGTTTAGTCTGGTCCGTGATGAACCATAATTAAATGGGTCGAATTGGACCGATCCGTTTAATAAATGGACTAGGTTTTAGGGTGGTCCGTGTTCGGTCCACATAAACTCGTGGACCAGCGGACTGGTCTGCATAACCAACTTGCAAACTAGAGGTAGACCAGTTGTGGACCAGCCACAGACCGAACGCATACCGAGCGGACCGAACGCGGACCGAACGTGGACCAACCTACATAACCCCATTTTTTTTCTTTTATATTTTTTTGACTTTTTTTTATACCCTATATTATATATTTATATTTATACAGTATATTTTACCAAATACAATTACAAAAAATAATAGAATAAACCAAGTCGCCAAAGTCCATCCATCAATAATATAAATAAATATCATAAATGAAAATATTCTCTCACTAATGTAGGCTAGCAGGTTGGTCCGCGAACCCCGCGGGCTAGACCTATTTAGCTCGCGGGTTAAGTGGTGTGGATCAGAAAAGTCCACGGATTGACGGACTAAAAATTTTCTGATCCATTTTTATGCGGGTTGCGAGTTAAAGAGGTTGGTTCGTGGATCATGGTCCGTATACCCGGCTCTGGTTTTGAATGTCTAAGTTTAGGCTTTTGAACTATGATCAAGGATTTACAATGACTCCCATCACATTAAAAGCACCTATTCGTGCATTGCTTCAACTATAAAACGCAGACACTGACATAAATATGAGACACGACATGAATACGGATATTGAGACATAGAAAACTTAAAAAATTACAGGACACAGACATAGTATACATATGTATGTATATAAATTTTTTTTATTTTATTATATATTTTTTGCCTGAATTTTTTTTATCGTATTTGTATAATTTTTAATCTAATTAATTCTACATTTTGTTTTTTTTTGGGTGATCAACTAAATAATTTTTCAAAATGACCCAACTGGTTTTTATGTTTGATGCGTGTCCGAGTTCAAAAAATCATTTTTTTTAATTAGATGCGATTTCAACACGTGTCATATAGATATCATGTAAATGTCGTGTGAGTATTGATGTATAAAACATATCCGACACATGACACACTACTAAGTCAATATGTTCGTACTTCTTAGTTGCTGACTCGGTTTAAATTTTTTCTTTTTTGTTTTCGGTTTAAATTTAAATTTTTTGTTTAAATTAAAATAAATATGCTTAGCCTATTGGGCAACTAATCCAAAAGTAAAAATTGCCTTCCTGTTATTATGTCCAGCTCATCAAATCAAAGATTTATCAAAAGTAATTAGCCGAAAAGTCTGCTTTTTTTTTTTTTTGGGTCCTCCCTGAGATTATTTACCTTTGACATATAAGATTTGTAGTGAAGTATAGATTTGTTTTGCATTAGCTTAGACGCGCCTTTTTTTTGTGGTGGTCATTATCGAACCAGATAGTGTTCCCTTCATTAGCAATCAAACTAATGGGATATTTATTTCTAATTTTTAAAAAATAATTATAAAACTTAAATTTTATATTTAATTTAAAAAGTTAAAAAATAATTTTTTTCAAAATTTATTCTCTTTTAGCTTAAAAAAGTTAAAAACTGATTTGTTGAAGTTTCTTAATTATTTTTTAAAAATTATTTAAATATATGAAAAATAATTTTTGGATGGGAAAAGTAATTTTGAGCTTGAATCTAAAATGTGCACCACAGAACCATAAAACATATCTACACGACTACACTTGAAAGTGGACAAGGAATGTCAGGAATGGGTCTCTCAGAATGAGTACAAAGGGACCCCACTTTAGAACTTCAGTAGTTTGATTTTAATACCAACAAAAACAATAATTCACATATTATCCACGCCCTCATGAGATGTTCTAAATTTTGCTGCGAGTTGGTCTGGTGTCTAATATAAACCAGATATAATGCCCTCTCGGTGTGATCATTCTTCACTTAATGGCAGACGACTAGAAGTTTTGTTTGGAAGTGCCTCTCCCAAAATATGCTTTTAGAACATGAAAGAGAAAAAATAAAAGGCACTATGGTAGAGAAGCAGGCAACCGCACATGCATGCTAGATTTGAACCCTCTAATGGAACATATGGTCCACGTCTTTGGTTGAGAACAGTGGGCTGAAAAATAAGTTATGCGTCTATTGACAGGGTTCATATCTTGACAGTTATATTTGCCAAGACCAGCGAATCATGGGCTCAATTCAGGATTTGGGTCGCAATATTTGAGCAGTAGAATTTGGACCTCAGTGGCCCGAGAGGAACGTTTGTCTCAGTTATTAGAGCACGTAGGCCCGAACAGAAGCACATGAAACATTCACAACCTTGGGAATTTAGTGAGAAAAAAAAAATCCAAAGTGAAATGATTGATCGCAATGAAAATGTAATATAAAACACACGCAAATCTTACCTGTAATGTTACGATTGGAATTCTAGAGTTGTAACCTTTAAGGGGATTCTACCTATAGTTATCGGACTTGAACCGGTGATCGACTCGGTCAAGATATAAGGTCACTAGTTCAACCGATTGAATCGGATTTTATCAAATCAATATGTATAAATAATTATTTAATACAAACTGAATGTAATGTATATTTACTTGCACATCATATAACAAATATCATGTTGGAGTGGTTTCCAAGAGGCCTTGGGTTCAAGTCCTATGTTGGATGTTTTTGAGTTGTTGAAGATTTTCAAGGTTGTCACATGTGCATATGGGTGCATGTAAGGCTTCTCATGGGCTAGACTTCTTATGTTGGGCATGCAGTATAGGCCCGTCTCCACACGGGCATGTGGGTTCACATGGGCTAGGTGTGTGGTTCAGGTTGGGTTCAGTTCGGTGCGATTTGAAGGTGACTCGGCTGGTTCACCCCGAGTTTGACTAAGTTTGACTGAGTTAACTACTTTCCCGATCCATTGAGAAAACCAGACCGGACCAGTGACTAGTTCACCAATTTTCGATTCGAACTGGCCAGTCTGGTCTGGTTTTAATTGCTTTGATTCTACCTAATTGCTATCCCATCTTGAATTTATATAAACAATTTCTAAGGCTAAAAAATATTAAAAAAGTAAAAAAAAATGTACATTTGACAACAACGGTAACACCCTCCTAAGTATAACATCATTCTTAAGTCATGACATTAGACTCAAACATTGTTACTTATACATTAATGGACTTTCCTTAAATATCTATAATAAATTTGTTTGATTTGTGTAATAACCGAGTTGTAACTCTACTAAAATATGTACAAAGATGACATAACATTTATTTAATGCAAATTCAAATACAAGAAAAACTCTTCTGAGCTTTCATATACATTGGTCTATTTATATAATTACAAGCATATACATATATATAACAAAATAAAGTCGAAAAAAGACTCCAACTATCAAATTACTACACATCAAGTTCTTCAATGGCGGTAGCTTCATATTTCCCCTTAGCAATCTGGAGACGACAACATAGGGGTGAGAATTATAAAATTTTCAGTAGGGCATCCCCAAAATATATACTAAAATCCATGTCATCATCATTGTCTCAGCCACTTCGGTTTATTAAGAAAATGTGATCATATAATACATATTAAAGGTTCATTTTAAAGTTCTAAAATCATACTTTCGAAGTGGATTTCTTTTATTATTCAATCTCTTAATGTACATACATCATCATATAAAGTATACACCGTTAAATTTCAATTTAAACATATTAGACTCAATATCAATGCTAAAATCATTCACTTAGCACATAAGATAAATGACAACTTAGGACAATTGCTACTTCGACTTGTCTTGACCCTCAACTAATGTGGCTTTGACCACTCTATGAGTAATAGACTGTTTTTCAGGACTGAGCCCATTCCTATACACATGGACCTTCTAAGCTCTTTCCTATGTGATCTTTCGAGTTTCTCTCCAATTCACACAAGGATCTTCTGAGCCCATTATTGTACATATGGATCTTCTAAGCTCATTCCTATACGTGATCATTGGATTTACTTTCTCTAAATCTCACACAAATATATTCCTAATCAGGTTTACTTTCCCCGACTTAATTCAATGATAGTCCAGTTTACTTTTCTCGACTGAGCGGATTTACTTTCTCCAGCCCAAGAAATATAATTTGATGCTTTCTTTCACATATAAGCAATTGAAATAAGTATTCACATCTATATGTGTCTAGCATCATCAACAAGTTCATATGACATGAATGAGATTCAATCATGAACATTTCATCATTCTTTTGGCTAATTAGCATGCTGCCAGAATTTCAGTCATCAAGAAAATCATGGCTAAATTATTAAACATCACTAAAGCAGAGCAAAACTATTTTTCAGAGGTAATTCATTGTGTCAATAAGGTCCTATAAAGATTTCAAAGCATGATAAGGACTTTAGCTATATTTAAAAGCCACAATTGTTGGTGAGGTGAGCTAAGGATGCTCTATTGGTGTTTGATTTAGCGATTTCAAGAGTTAGGTTAGAGTTTATGCTTTGGTTAGGGAGTCTTTGAGTTGAAATTGAGGTTTCTAGCTATGGTTCATGTTATTGCTAGAGGAATAAGATGAAGAAAGCTGATTTGAGGGGTTGCTGGCTGAAATTGTTGGGGTTGGAATGATAAAATTTTGATTTTTTTTTATTTTGGGATAATATACACATTAAATTCTATGATAAAGACATTTTATTTTACGATGTGTAGTTTCTTGATTTTTTTTTAAATTTTTGTAAGCATTCCATTGGTTCTTGAAAAAGGGAAATGGTGTGGCTTCTTCTATGCCATACACTTGTCTAGTGAAGTGTCTAATTTGTATTGCAATCTCATATGGTGTAAGAAACTACACACCGTAATTTAACTGAACAGGTAAAATATAGTACCCAGGAGAATAAATATTGCCCGAAATTAAATTTCAGGTCTAAAATTGTCATTCCTATTAATTTCTAACCTCAATCTTATATTTTCTCAATTTCGAGCAGCTACGGGTCCCGATTCTAGGTTTTCAATAGTCTCGATGGGCTTGTTGGGCCTGCATGATTAGTATTCACATTTTTTTTAGCAAATTGATTTTATCTTAACTAGCTCTATCAAAATCATGAAATTCGGATTAATAAAGTCGAAATAAAATTTTTAAAATAAATTTCGAGGTGTTAAAACAACAATATCAATATATTTCTAGTGATTAAAAAACTAATTAAGATACAGATAATAACCCTTAGCAATGTGGTAAAATTGAGGAATAATTTGATAACACTACGGGTATGTTTGGTTAAGGGGTAAAATTGAGGGTAAATTTTCCATGAATGAGCTCTGTCTATAAAATTACATGTGAAACTCATACATGCAAATTTATCCCCCCATTTTTACCCATTAACTAAACACATCTTAAGAGACAGCAAGAATAACTAAAAGAGTACATATCGAATTGGGGAGCGACTCAAGTGATAAGAGTGATTTCTCTGTGGGTTAATTATGTGATCTTGGTTATGACGTCAATTTCTCTTCTTCTAGTTATTGTGTGCAGGATCAACAGACGGGACAAATCATCAGGACTAGATAGAAGGTTGGAAGGATATTTGAGCTCATTGAACTTCATATTCCTTCTCCAAAGAACCTTTGTGCTGTTTCCCCACAATCCTTTCTCCAGTTTTGGCATCAGGGTCTCGTTCATAGCTCACTAGGGAAAACGCATCCCCTCATCTCTAAGGAAACCTTAGGATCGGTGAGTAGTGAGTCTTTTCACTATATTTCTTATGAAACTACTAAACAACCAAGATTGTCTGTCACGACCCGACTTGGGCACATGATCAGCAAGTGAGGAATCCTTATTCCTACGTAAACCTCATGACCTCTGCGTTTCTCTATATGCACATTTAATATAAAACCGTTACAAAATATCATTTAATCTCTAATAAATCATTGTTTCCACAAAAATATAATCATAATAAGCTCTAGAATAAATCTCTGAAGTCAGAAATCGAATAATTTCAAATTCATTTCTAAACTCTGAACATATCTCTGAGGTTCGAATATATGAGTTGCTCTCTATACAAAATATACATGAAACCTGTAATCATGTAAATACAAAATAATCATGATAAAACAATGCTAATCAATCTCTACGGTCCAAGACTCTGCCCGCCTTGTAACTGAAGTACTCTATCTCTAACAAAAAAAAAGCAAAATAAAGTACTTCACACCAAGTGAAGCTCACTAATCAATAAATCCCTACTGCGGGGGTGGATGTGGAATAGGAGAACCCGCAGCGTCTATAACACCTATAATGGAAAAGGGAGAGGGGTGAGTTTCATCTAAACTCAGTGAGCAAGTCCTTATCCATAACTCTCTCATGAGACGACCAAGGAGATAGATAATTATATACAAATAATTAAAATCAGTTAATGCAATAATCTCTAGAATCATACTCATATACATGTGAATATAAAAGCTCTAAATAGAAATTTCTCTGAAAATATAATAACAGTACTCTACAAGAGAAACAGGAATCTTTACTCTATGGTTCCTCAAGAACTGAAATATTATACTCTATGATCCATCAGGGATCTAATGTGGACACCTAAATAGGTTCTGTTCTCTGCTCTATGAGATTGTCCTTTCTAGACAACTTGGTACCAAGGTTAACAATTGGGGTCAACCGTTAACTCACTGTCTGTTTCTCTATAGCTACCGTTTTATCTCTAATTCAATGAAGATATTATTTTCTCTAAATCTCTACTCTAATATTTCTCTGAGCACAATTCTAAAATTCGTAAATCATTCGTTCAAAATATTATCATGGAAATTTTATGGAAATCTCAGTTCAAGATATAATAGTAATACTCTAGCTCTTGTGATAAAATCTTTTAACAATAATGGTCCCATGAATTTGTGATAAACAAATATTTCATACTCTATTTGGAATTAATCATTTCAATAATTATAACAAATCAAACAGAGACTCTAGTCTCTTGAAATTCTTCCTAAAATCATGCAGTCAAATATAATTTATGAAATTAACTTTAATGACCAACATAAGGGCCATAGGTTCCAAACCCACTCACTTGGAGGGGAGGGAATTGTGATGTCAACCCCAACAGAGCTCCGGGGAGAATGAATGGCACTAACATCTACCATTGGAGCCACAAAACACAACATTAGTCTCCGTTAACCTCTAGATTACTCAAATCTAACCCTAACAACATTGGGGGAGCATGCCCACTTAATAACAATGGAGACAAATAACAAACCCAAACTCTATAATACAAAGTGAGAAGGATGGAGACAACAAAACCCATAAATCTCACCTTTAATCTCTTGGAGGAAGAAGGGTTGAGGAGGATTTGTGTAAGGAGGGAGTGGGAGAGAGTTAAAGAGAGGTGGGGCTCGATTTGGGGTGAAATCCCTAGTTGGAAGGGCTTAAAAAGTGTTGAGGGTCTCATTAACGTGAAACGATGCGTTTTGCACTGTATGTGCACTGCTGACATCGCTATAGCGGTGTATGACCACTATAGCAGTCTACCTGGCCTGTGCCCCACCTGACGTCCCACTTACAACAGCTATAGCAGTCCCCAAAGGACCAATAACACTACTGCACCTGCCACACTCCTATGACCACCATAGTGGTTTTGGACAGCTATAGAGGTCCCCTGATGCCCAAAATGCCATGGTCACCCCACTGACAGTTCACCACATCAGTTGCACTAAGGGCCCTCTGGGCATCTCGGGGCTTTCCCAGCAACACGGGTGGGTCTCAGGGGACCCTGGGGCAAAACGAAACTTATCTGCTGCCACGTATACGCCAGGTATCACATTGTCCTTTCCTAAAAGTACCTTTATTTCTAATTTTCTTTTCGATTTTGTGCATTCAAATGTTTGGGGGCCAACTCCGATTCCCACTACGGGTGGATCATGGTTTTCTCATTTTACTTGGTTATATTTATTGAAAATTTGTCATGAGTTACCTCATGCCAAAATGATTAAAACACAATTTTCTAAGGTAATTAAAGTTTTTCACCGTGATAATGCCATGGAATACCATGATTCTAAGCTTATAACCTTTCTTGACAATCAGGAAACCCTTCCTGAATTCTCTTGTCTTAGTACCTCTCAATAAAATGGTCATGACGAGCAAAAATATCATCATATCCTTGACTTTGCCCATGTTATGCTCGTCTCTTCCTCTTTCCCTAAACATGTTTAGGGTGAAGCCATCTTACATACTATCTAAATTGTTAATCATATTTCATCCTTTATCCTTCGTAATGTATCCAAGCTTTTGGTTGTGCCTGCTTTGTGCTCCTTCAACCCTATGAATATACTAAAATAAAACCCTGTGTCCTTCTTTGTTGTTTTCTTGGGTATGGGAGAGAACATAAAGAATATTGTTGTTGGGATCTTATTTCTCAATGCATTTGTGTCTGACGTCATGTTGTCTTTTGGGAACATCACAACTTTTCATCTCTGTCTTCCTTCAAGTCCATTCATGCCACCTCGAGTCCTTGAACAAAGGTTGTCTTTACCTTTTCAAATTGAAACTTATTTTATGCTAAGTTGTAACAAAGAAATATAGCAAATGGCACAATTTAGGTCATCTTTCAAGGAAGCTTTATCACTTAGCTGGAAAAATTGGGGGGTTTTTAAAAATTAAATCAAAGCAATTAAAAATAGTTGGAATTAAGCAATAATAAAAAGCACTAGTGCAAGGTGCTCCTAGAATTAGAATTAATTATTATTGACCAAATATTGAACTCATTAGTGGCTATCAATAATCACTTACTATCAATTTTACTAGTGATCGATCGACCCCTAGAATTTAACTAATGCAATTTATTTAGAAATCACGTTGATTTAAGATACCAATTATTATAACCTAATCGTCAATCGGAAGGTTAATTCTAATATTCTTTCTCAAACATAAACTAGTAGATCCATTGTCCAAAGGGTTTCTCTAAACGATGATCGGCAATTTAGTTATTCCAATAAAAATTGTAACAATAGCAACAACAATTATAAGAATGCAAATTGAAGAATATTGGGAAAACTAATGCATTCAATATAAACAAAGGGTCTCAAACATCATCCCAATCTATCCAGAAACCCTTTCACTAATAAGAAAATCTACTCCTCTATTCTTGGAGGATTACAATAATGAAAATAAAATAGTACCTAAAAATAATAGCAAGCATTCTTATCGCAATCCCCAAGAACAAATCAATTCCCCTATTGCAATCCCTAGAGAGAGAAGAGTAAAGAAGAAGCTATAGAGAGAAACCTAGTAGCCTGAACTGTGTAGCCAAAACTAAAACCAAAACTTGGGTAAAAGTTTGAGTCAATCCCTTAAATACTACTCTCTAAAAAAGCTCAAAGTGGGCCCAAAAATAAATTATCTGTAATCCCCTCATCACACAAGCACTCTAGTGGAAAAATGAATGCTGTAGCGCTCTCTAGAACCTTAAGCTCAATAATTGCTGAAGCCTTCTTTACCAAGCACTGCAACGCTAAAATGAGTACTGCAGCACCACTTGAGAGTGATCTTCTGTGATTTTTCTCTGTTTCTACTCCAAGCTCCTTCTAGAGAGTTTCGAGTCATGTTCTTAACATTTTGCACTTAATTCAAAGCTCCTATATATGCAAACCGCACTCAAAGAAATAGGTTAAATACAACACGCTACAATTCAATAATCATTCTAAAATCAATGCAATAGTGAATGATTCTATAAAAAATACATAAAATGAGGACCAAATCAAAATCCTAACTCATGCAAAAAGCTAAGAATTAGAGCAAGATAAGTAGCATAAATGCCCTTTATCATACTCTCCTATATTATGCTTTTACATGTCCTCATGTGAAACTAAGATCAGAACAAGGCATGGATGAAAAGCAGTATACAAAGTAGTAAACTAAACTCCCAACTTTATTAATGCATGATGCATGAAAACAAATGACAATATATCAATCCGATGAATCTAGAGGTACATCAATAAGCTTTCACACTAATAATGAAGAGTATCTCAACAAGCAAGGCATAAACAAAGACATAGCACACAAGGTAGAATCCATATATGAGGCATGGATTGAGTACAAAAATCCTCCTAAGGTTAATGTTTGCCTCTCATTCCTCAAGTGTTTAAGGTTAAGACACACACTCAATCGCCTCAAATGAAAATGCATTACCATAGCTTGCTATGGGTCTCATTCTCTATTCGTTACGCATATGTACATACTAAATCAAGAAGACTTATCTTTGATTGAAATGGGCTAAGGTGAAGGTGGGTATATAACTAGGCTGATAAAGCTAAACCTTTAGTCAAAGGAGAGCCAATGCATACACTAAAAGCATAAATGCTTAAAGATACACTTTGTCCAACTTAATCATAATCTCCTAACTTTAATTTCAATGTGACACACCTTCAATCAAACTATTTTCAGAATTTTATTTTTTTGGTTTTCAAATCAACTTGCTTCTTTTTCTTTAATCTTCTTGGTGTGTCACATTGTTCCTTTCCCACACTTAAATTGGGGCATGTTCTCATGCTTTTTCCCGTAGTTATACTTAAGCACATGTAAGAATTGCACAAATGCTCTCATAAGTTTATAAGGTTGGGAATTTTCATGATTTTTCACTTTTGGCTAAGGATGTGCTAAAATAAAAGAATAGACAATAAGGCTCAAAGGGGCTAGACAATAATAATATGTAAAGGGTGGTTCTATGGGCAAGTGACTATAAACAAGGAAAAATGCCTCGATCACATTCAGGCATGCACATGGAAATATATTTTCAAACAAGACTCTAAGCAAGTTCTAGAATGTAAATCTGAAGAAGAAAACACACATGAGCAAACATGGATGACACATGACAGTCTAATTAAAGAGGCTCAAAATCTCACAGTTAAATCACATGTACTTAATCCAAAGAACACATTGAATTACCAAGCATGCAATACAAAATAAAGTCAATGCCAAGCAAGTCAATAAAGTGCATATGGGGTAAGTCTATACATATAACCTCTAAGGTGTCAAAAGGGATAGTGTAAGACACAACTAAAAATAAAACATGATACTAAACTCAAAACTAAAAGTAACAGTAATTAAAATATAGAAAAATAAAAGAGAAAAGGTAAAGAAATACTCCTTCATGGTGGGTTATTTCCCACCTAGCACTTCGCTTTAATGTCCCTAAGTTAGACGGCTAGGACCCTTATGGAGGGTGTACAACTTTAACCTATAGATTTGCCATCTAGGACCCTAGATCCCTGGAAGCATTATGGAGGTGCATCAGCCGGTGCCCATTGATCTCACTATAAGTCATGGACCTTGGCTTTTCCAACTAAATTTCACTATTAGGGTGCACATGGGTGACCAAGAATGGTCTCTTTCATCTGGACTTCAGCCTCCTAGTCATCAGTTTTGCCCAAGGCTCATGCAGCAATATCATTTGCCCCCACAAGGCTTCTTTCCTACTACAGGCTGATCATGAGGCCCTTCTAAAACTGATGACTAATGCTCAAATAGAGTACCTTTATTTGCAAACTTGGAATATTCTATCACAACAAAATCAATATATCCCATTGAAGAAAAAAAATATGGGAAAGGGTGTGTGCATCCTTAATAAGTAAGCTACAACATGTATCTTCTACTAAGGAATTAATGACATCAATACCAAAGATAAAGTGTTTCTCACGGGGATATTTCATAGCATTAGATAAGCAGGATTGGACTTTTATATCCCCATATTCCGGGAATAATATGCCAGCATGAACATCAATTATGTTTCTAGTGGTTTTCAAAAAATAAAGTTTACCCAAGATTAATGTATGTTGACAAACATCAATGTCATTTGCCATCTCAAGCACATACAAATCAGTAAGGAAACATGTACCCGAACATCTTCTAATACTCCCTTTGGCTTAATGACGCTACAGTTAGCAAGCTGAATTTGCAATCAGGTTTGCCTAAGCTTTCCAAACTGCAAGGACTGATAAAGTGATTTAGGTAGGACATTAATGCTAGCTCCAAGGTCAGCTAGGGCTTACTTGATGTGCAGGTTCCCAATTGTGCAAGGAAGAATAAATGTGCCCAGATCCTTACACTTGGGTGGTAGGTTGCTTGACTTGATAATAGAGAAAGCTTTTACCCCTATAGTCACCTTTTCTTCCCCATTGCCCTTGATCCTCCTCCTCCTATTAGTGCACAGATCCTTTAAAAATTTTGGATATTCCAAAATCTATTTGATTGCATCCAATAGAGGTATATGCATCTCTACCTTATGAAAGATTTCTAAGGCCTCTAGATCCAATTTTGTTGCAGTTGCTTTTCTAGGTTTGATCCCCTAAGGGAATGACAATGGAGGGGCAAAGATATGGTATCTGATAGCCTCTGTTGAGCATTATTGTGCTCTCCAAAACCTCCCATTGTTGCTTGTTCAGTCTCTGCTAAGCACTGTGGTGCTCTTTGATCGCTGCAGTGCTCACCCAAAAGGTGCTCTAGTGCCAATTCTCCATCTATACCTTCTATTTAGAGCTCAGTAAAAACCTCTTTTGGCTCAATTTTCTCTTTTTTTTCTTCCTCTTAGGCCTTGCCACCTTTGTAATTTTTGTCCTAAACCTAAGGGTGATTGTACAGACATTTCCCCTTAGATTGGGCATCATTTGAGAGGATAATTGGGAAGCTAGGGCTTGTTGGCTCTAATTATTTTTCATTTAAGTCATCTCTTATCTTAGCTGGGCATTCTCTTTTCTTATTTCCTGCATTTGTTCCATTATCATCTTTATCATTTCAGTCATAGTGGAATTTGATGAGGAAAATAAGGAGGGGCCTATTGCCTTTGATGAGGTGCTTGGTACTTTTGCTGTGAATTTTAGCCTTGTTGTTGAGGATGTTTCTCCACTTCAAACTGGGGAGATTCTTCCAGCTTGAGTTATAAGTGCTCCCAAATAAGAACTAGCCTAGCTGATTCTAGGTTAACCCTGGAAAGGGTTTGTTGCTGCTATCCCAATGGTCGAGTCATCTTGCAATGCTAGGCACATATTAGTGTAATAGTCATTTGAAGAACATATGCTACAAACGTTGTGAACCACTAGTATCGCTACCTGATTAACCATTAATTGCTTTATAAGCCCTGAAAGTGCTTGTAATGTCTGGGTTAACACTGGATTCTTTGGTTGGCTAACCTCATGAAGGCCCTTGGTATTAATGGCTACTCTAGATCTAAATTATTGAAAGTTTGCAGCCATATTCTCTATCAGAGCACAAGCCTCTCCTAATGTCTTATTCAAGAGAGCCACTCTACTAGTAGCATCAATCATACATCTATCAGTAAGTATGACATCTTCATAAAAGTACTAGAGGAAAAGTTGCACCGGGATCTGATGGTTAGGACAGCTTGCACAGAAGAACTTGAACCACTCCTAATACTCTTGAAGAGTCTCATTGGATTGGCAGATCCCGGATATGTTGTTTATGATAGATGCTACTCGAGAGGTGGGAAAATATCTCTCAAGGAATAGTTTCTTCATCCTAGTTCAGTTATTTACAACCCCATCTGGCAAGTTAAAGAACCAGTTTTCCACAGTACCTTCTAGGAAAAAGGAGAATGCACTAAATTTGACATCATCTATCTTTACCCCATTGGGTCTCATGCTAGTATATACCATGTGCAGTTTCTTTAAATACTAGTGTGGGTCTTCTCCAAACAGCTTATGAAACTTGGGTAGAGCATGAACCATATAAACTTTATTCTCAAGCCTAGGGTAAGGAATTGTCAGGGGCTGCGGGGTAAAGTTAGGAGTCGTGAACTCCCTAAGTGTCCGATTGCGATCTCCGATATCACTTATGTTTCCTGAAACAAGAAATAAAGGATCAGAACACTAAGATAGTTTCGCTTTTTGACTCTTTTCCTGTCCAATCTGCCTCAAAGTTTTCTCAATTTCAGAATCAAAAGGTAGCAAGTTGTCAGCAGACAGGGAACACGTCATACAAGAGAACAAACAAGAAAAATATGAATAAAAATAGAAATAAATAAAATAATATAAAAAATAAAAAACAGGAAAATAAACAACTAAGAGCCAATGCCTCCCGACAACGGCACCAAAATTTGAACAAAGATTGTTGCTACCTCCTCAAATTGAAACTTATTTTATGCTAAGTTGTAGCAAAGAAATGTAGCAAAGGCACAACCTAGGAGCTTGTTTGGAATTGTTTTTATTTTTTAGTTTTTTAAAATTGGTTTAAAAAGTAATTTTAAATTTTGTTTTTAGAAATAAAAGAACAAAAAATTTGTTTGGAAACCAAATTTATAAAGCAGTTTTTAAATCATTGAAGACAAAAAATTGTTTGGATAGTTGTTTTTAAAAATAAGTTTTAAAAATAGTAAAATATAAAAGACTTGTTTGGCAATTTATTTTAAAAAGTAGAACTATTTATGAGATAAATTTGATATTGGTACAACCCTATAATTTAACATAATGGTAAACACAAAATCAAATCATAAAACATAACAACTAAACCATAACCAAAGCCTCAAACAAACCAACCCAAAGCTCCTAACAATCATAGATGATCAAACGTTAGTAAATCCACTTGCTGCACATTTATCTCTAAATTCTACCTGCTGCACAATTATGTTTAGTTCACCTATGCAAATCCAAAGACGACCCCACAACATTACGAAACAAACAACACTTAAAATAAATATCAAACACGCAAACTTAAAGATTGTAGCAGTAGGCAGGCCACCATACCATTTTAGCAACATAAAGTTACATAAGACAGCAAAATAAAGAAAACTGAAACAGTTGGCTTGGAATCATATTTTGCAGCAGCCTACAGACCTATGAAAACCTGAAGGCATTATTGAATGATACAAATTAGAAGTTTGCATTATTCAATTTTGATTTTCAGATCTTCAAGGCCAAGGGTGCCTAACTTGTAACACCCCGATTTTTCTGTCCGAGGGAAATGACCAAAATGCCCCTGAGGTCATTTCCTGACCCGAACTCGAGGGTAACCAACTCGGTCATCCTCGAAGGGTCAACTCAATGTTTGAAGGGGATTGAATGGCCTTTGAATGCTTTCGGAAGCGAAAATTTCGTTTTCCGCAGTTTCGGGTCAAAATGACCAAAATACCCCTATAGCGTTTTTACGCGGGTAAAGGTGCCGTTTGAGCCCGGAACTTTCCCCAGAGGTTTAAAAACATGATTTCATGTGTCTAGAGGTCTCTGTTCAAGTCCCGGTGGTCCCGGGCAGTTTTAGTGCAAAATTACGATTTTGCCCCTAGAATAGTGTTTTTGAGCTTAATGACGTAATTAAGCAAACCTAAGCAATATTAGGCTCTAAACGAAGATTAATTTATTTCCCTAATTAATCTAGAGTCAAAATAATTTATTAAAGTTAATTAGAACCTAAAATTGCTTAGATTAAACTTAAATCCCTTTTTAGAACTCAAGATTCCTAGTCTTGGAATCTTGAATAGTGTTTTCTCTCTCCAATTCCTTAAATCAAGGAAATGTGTCTAGAGTTGTTTAGACTCTAAATTAAGGATTTAACTCTCTAAATGGTGCAAGACCACTCCTTAATTATGTCCAGACCACCTTAATTACCCATTTACCTTACCCAAACACTTTCTTACAAATTCCTAATCTTAAGCATAATCAAAGATACACCTAAACACAACTCTAAACCACAATTAAAATGCAAACTAATCCTCCCCATGGGCTGATGCATTTCGGCCACATCCCTTCCCATTGACCACATGTTTAATTATTTTCTCACTCAAAGAACCATGCTTGAGGCCATACCTTGAACCATACCTCACCATACCTTAAGCCATACCTCACCATACCTCAAGAACACATTATCTCACCTCATGGAACTCATGGAATGCCTCCAATCTGCACCTCATGGCCGAAGCCATCATCCTCCATGAGCTCCCTCCATTTGTTTCATTTCTCTATAAATAGAATGCCTTGAGGAGCTTGCACCACTTTTAGATCATTTGCTAAGTTTAGGAAACACTCAAAGCTTTTCTTTTTCTCTCAAAGTCTTTGTGTTCTTCAAGTTTTTGGAGTTCCTCAAGTTCTTCATCTTCTTCATCTTCTTCTTCCATCTTCAAGTTCATCACACCAAGTAGGGATTTTCTTTCATGTATTCTTTCTTTAAAGTTCTTGTTCTAAGCTTAATGTTCATAGTTTCTCTTGATTCTTTTTAGAACTTCTTTTTCTTTCCTTTACCTTTTCATTTTCGGCCATGGGCCTTGGAGAACAAAGGAATGAGAGCTTGATGATGAGAGTTTCATGATGATGTTCATCACTTGAAACAAACTCTAGAGCTTGATTTTTGTTCTTGAGCAAAAGTGTTTCTAGATTTTCCTTTCTTGAACTTTTGAGAACTTTAACTTTGATGGTGTTTTAAAATGGCTCTATGAACTCAATGATGAGGACTCATGATGTTGGTGTTAATATATCATCAAGGTCATGAACTCTAGAGTTTTAAAATGCACTTTTCTCTTCTTGGAGATTTCGGCCATTTCCTTGAGATTTTCTAAGTTTCATAGTTTGATTCCCAAAGATATTATGTTGAGTTCTAAGAACTCCAAGCTTGACTTTACCTTGTTTGAATGAGTTTGGGTTAAGGTTTAAATTCCTTTAAAGTCTTGTTAAGAGCTCTAGAAAGATAAAATGAACTTGCATAATTTATTTTATGCTTGCATTCATATTTACATTCTTGCTATGCATCTTTACTTTCAAGCTATCACCTAAGAACATAAAGATTAAAATGGAACTTGTATCATCACTTAATTTAATTCTCGAAGCCTTTCTATTTCGGCCTTAAAGTCGATTGTTATTGGGCCTAGAGCACTAAAATAAAGAATTGAACTTGCATTATCACCTAATTAATCTCTCGAATGCCTATCTATTTCGGCCTTAAAGTCGATTGTTGTTGGGCCAAGAGCACTAAAATAAAGAATTGAATCTTGCATATTTACTTTCAAGCTTGCACGTTTAAGATTATGCTTCGCATATTTACTTTCAAGCTTGCACGTTTAAATTATGCCTTGCATATTTAATTTCAAGTCATCACTTTACTTTGAAAGCAAGATTAAAAATGAAGAGCATGAGCACGTTTAGTTTATGTCGTAACTTAAGAACCTAGAGCTCGAAGACTTGCCCATTTCATTCCAAGTTAAAGTGGAATGTAAACCGTACTTTGAATGTATGTTTTTCGGCCAAGTAGTGAGGATGGACTTCCAATGAGTTTTCATCTAGCTACTAGGACCAATAGCCTATGTTTTAAGTGTTCCTTAAAGTTTTACAATTCTTTATAAGGTTATGTCATTATAAGTTGTGATTCCAATCTCTTTTAGGGGATGGAATATGTTTTGGTCAGTGACCTAAGGTTTCACTTAGCCTCTTGATTATTTAAAACGTCTTGCAAAGAGTTTTAGAAGTTCTAGATTGATTCCGAGAGAAACTAGTTAACTTATGTACCTAGAAATGTCAATTTACTTCTCTTATTGAGGCAAGATGTTTTCGGTTCTGATGTGGTGAATGTGATGCTGTATGATGATGTTTTCATGTGTTGGAATGTGTGAAAATATCGTATGATGATGTAGAAGCGATCCTATGCATGATAGGTGAAAAACTAGCTAACTAGAAATACCGTAAAGCTAGAATTTAACATAGTTTTGATCCATTTATTTATGGAACTAATCCAAACTGTTTTAATGGGGACATAATCAGATTTATATTGTTTAGACATGAAAAACTTGGTATCATTTGAGTTAGAATTGAATTCTAGCACCTATGGGAAAACTAGTAACTAGAAAACCGTAAAAATGCAAACGTAGAACTCTTAGAACATTTAATTTTCTGGATTCTGTCCAGCACCCTTACAACATGATAAACATGATTAATAATTAGTCCTTAAGCATAGGAATGCCTCATAATTGATTTAGATTTAATCCATAGCGCCTTCGGCGAAAACGGAACCAAGAAAGGGTCTAAAACGTAAGTTCTAGAACCCCGTATTCACATGTTAGGATTTCCACCCTATGCTATTCAGATTTAAAAGTAAAATGAGAGGATTATGAATGATGTTTAATTATGAGCCTTAGGTGCTTAAAATATGAACGACGGATGTAGAGAACTATATCTCAAGATTAAGACCCGTAAGGGTCAAAGCATAAGCTACCGTAAGGGTAAGCGTTTGGATGATTTATGATGATGCATGAAGTATGCTAATGATGATGATGTTATTCATATGAGGAACTTATGAGATTATATGTTAATGTGGCATAAGGCAAATTTGGAAGGAAATTGATTGTAATGACCGTTTGGCCGCCCAATTTCCGACAAATTTGGGGACTTAAAGAGATTTTGAAAATTAAGGTACTAAGATGGGTTCTAGGATGACACTGGTTCGGCCGAGCACCTCCATAGAACTCATGTGACATCGGTACCATTTTACACTCTTAGGTGACACCGGTTCGGCCGAGCACCCCTAAGAGTTTTGCCCCTAACCCGTACTCAGATAGTCGGGATTTATGATTTATGATACGCTTATCGTTAAGTGGTAAGTAAGAACTAGTGACGACTAGTTAAGGTATGAGCTCATAACCTAGATGTATGACACGTCCTGGGTGACACCGGTTCGGCCGAGCACCCCCAGTTCGATTGTCTTTTAGGGTGGCCCATGAGGAAGAGAAGTTTCATGATTATGATTATGTCACTAAGTTTTGTCCCATATGAATGTTACTATTGCCACTTTATGCCACCAAGAATGATGATGCTTGATGTTATGTCTTTATGTATGTGCATTAGGTAGTGCCATGCATACATTTTCTATTATGTTGCATCCATGACATTAAGATCATCCTAAAATGAATGGACCTTGGCTAAAATATATTTTAAAGTTTAAAATGAACCTAATACATGCTCAGTCATTTCGTATAAATAAACCCAAGGTTCACGAGGGCGTAGATGATGACACCTAGGTAGTAGGAGGCCCTACTGAGATTCTTTAGCAAGATTCTCACTCCCTCTATCTCTTTCTTTCTGTCACGTCTTCAGATGGCGACGTTCGTGATATTCGTGGATACGCCGACATAGGAGGTGCACCATGACCCGGACCACGGATCATACCATTTTGTGGGTCGACGCATAGTTAGAGTATTCATGTACATGGGTCGACCCTTCACTCCCTTGTACATTCCCATCGTTTCTCCCCCGTCTCACCTTTTGGCGATGGCCTGGTGTTCGGGCGCGCACGTCCCCGAGTTAGAACACACACCACTTAGATGGGGATGAACCTTCTTTTGTTTAAAGGTTATCCTATTAGTTGCACTCGGGTAGGGGAGTAGATTATGTTTATGTTTATGTTGTATTTTCTTTCATGTATTTCCATGTACTAATTCAAGTCCCACGCTTATAAGTGGGCAAATTATAATTATATATGAGATGTTATTCAGTGTCTCTCATGATGTGCCCTTATATGCTTTATGCTATGACGTTATGAGATGTATGTTTTGTCCGTTGCAAGTTATATCGCATCACGCGGCTCTCACTTTCATTTCAAAAAAAAAATTACCCGTATTTTCCGCTAAGTAATTCAAAGTTAAATGAGAACTATGAAGTAACAGACTAATGATTAACCTAAATATGTTCTAGAGTATTGGGTTAAAAATTAGGATGTTACATAACTCATATCACCTGGATAGTCATTTCAACTTTTGGCTGTTCTACCCCTTTCCCTAATAGACACCCCTTGAATTCCATAAAGGGGATGCACTAAAGTTCTTGACTTGTGGACAACCCATGACTATCACTCGTCCTTATTGTGTCGTCTACTATATGCCGCCGCAAATTGCTTCGCCCCCACCCTTCCCATCTCGTGTTGCTATTGCTGCCACTGTCTCCCATTGTGCTTTTGGCCACAAATTGTCGCGTACTAGTCATGTCCCAGTCACTATGTGATAACTGTCATACCCACCATTGTGAACTCAGCCTCGCCACACTGTTGCTGTAGCGTTTGCATTGTTTCCACCATGACACAGCTTGGTTGCTGCTTCATAGTCACTTCCTAATGCTATCACAGTAAGCCATAAACCCTATCACTCAAACCCAAGCTTTCAAATTGAAATTCCTTTTAGTGGCCAATGTTTTTCCTTTCCTACAATCTTTTCCGAGTGTGGCTTGGAGATTACAAGGAGTCTAGGATGAGAAAAAGAGAAGGAATTGGATTTTTTTTTTCTCAGATGCGAGAGAAAAAGAGACAGAAAGACAGAGAGAGAGAGACAGAGAGTTGAAGATGAGAATCAAAGATGTGTAAACCCAATAAAACAACTTATTTACAAAGCATGCCACCAATTTTTAATTTTTTTAAAATAATAAAACCAAAAACAACTTAAATCTGTTTTCTATTTTTAAAAGCCAAATTTTGTTCTTTAGTTTTTAAAATCAATATGAAAAAAATGACACACAAAATTAAATATTTTATTTTTAAAAATCAAAACTGTTTTCGAAAATAGATTCCAAACAGGCACTAGGTCATCTCTGAGGAGACTTTATCACTTAGTTAAAAAATTGGAAGTTTTTAGGAATTAAATTAAAGTAATTGAAAATAATTGGAATTAAAATATAATAAAAGGCACTAGTGCAAGGTATTCATTAGATTGGAATAAATTATCATTGACCAAATATTGAACCCATTAGTGGCTATTAGTCATTATTTACTGGCAATTAGTCATTATTTACTGGCAATTCTACTAGTAATCGATCAACCCTTAGAATTTGACCAATGCGAATAACTAATAAACGAGATCTCAATTTATTTATAAATCATATTGATTTAAGAGACCAATTTGTATAACCTAATCTCCAATCGGAAGGTTAATTCTAGTGTTCTCCCTCAAACATAAACCAATGGATCCATTAATTTATGCCCAAAGGGTTTCCCAAAACAATGATCTTCAATTTAATTATTCCAATAAAAATTATAACAATAGCAACAACAATAAGAAGAATAGAAACTGTAGAACATCAAAAAAACTAATGTATTCAATATAAATAGAGAGTCTCAAAAATCATCCCAATCTATTCGGAAATACTTACACTAGTAAGAAAATCTACCCCTCTATCCTTAGAGGATTACAACAATGAAAATAAAATAGTACTTGAAAATAATAGCAAGGATTATTGCCATAATCACCGAGAACAAATCAATTCCCTTATTGAAATCCCTAGAGAGAGAAGAGTAGAGAAGAAGATATAGAGAGATACAGAGAGAATTGCAGAAATAAACCTACCAACCTAAATTGTGTAGCCAAAATTAAAACCAAAACTAGGGTAACATTCTAAGTCAATCCCTTAAATACTGCTCTCTAAAATAGCCTAAAGTGAAGCCCAAAAAATAGATTAATTGACGATCATTGCAGTGCTAAAATGAGCACTATAGCACTCTCTAGAACCATGAGCTCAAGAATTGCTAAAGCCTCCTCTATTAGGGGTTGTAGCACTAAAATGAGTGCTACAGTGCTAACCCAAAATTGATCTTCTACGATTTTTCTCTGTTTTGGCTCCAAGCTCCTTCCAAAGAGTTCTTAACCTTGTTCTTAACATTTTTCGCTTAATCCAAAGCTCCTGGATACACAAACCAAACTCAAAGAGCCAAATTAAATGGAATAGGTAACAATTTAATAAATATTCCAAAATCAGTGCAATAGTCAATAATTCTATGAAAAAATGTACAATGAAGACCAAATCAAAATCCTAATTATTCATATCAATAGCATAGTTAAACTTATGCAAAAAGATAAGAATTAGAAGCAAGAAAAGTTACATAAATGCCCCTTATCAGTCCTTTCTTTACTAACAACTCGGTTGATCATTTCCTAGTGACATTGATGCAGATTCCTGATAATCCAATTCCAGACGTGGATTCTGCACCAGTTGCCCCTGTTCCTCTAGAACATCCAACTAGGGTAACACAACCTCCACTTATCTTTGTGATTACCATTATTTTTCTCTCATGCTTCACTTACATGAACCACATTCCTAAAATGAAGCCTCCATAGAACCCCATTGGGAGCTTGCTATGTAGAAAGAGTTGCAAGAATTGATGAAGACTCACCCTTGGGACCTAGTTGATTCTCCTTATGATAAGGCACTGGTGGGATGTAAGTGGGTATACAAAATAAAAACTCATTCTGACGGGTCTATTGAGCAATATAAGGCTCGTTTGTTGCTAAGATTTTCACTCAGGAGTATGGTATTGATTATGAGAATACGTTTGCTCTTGTTGCTTGTGCCATCTTTGTTTGTACTCTATTTGCTGTTGTAGCCACTCAAAAGTGGACCCTTATCCATATGGATGTGAAGAATGTTTTTCTCAATAGAGTTTGACCAGAGAAGTCTACATGTAACAACCTTTTGGCTATACCTATCCACCGAATGAAGATTATCTCCTTTGTAAATCGTTGTCTGGCCTTAAACAGGCTACTCAAGCATGTTTTGACAAGTTTAGCTCCACTATTTGTCAACTTGGTTTCTCATCACGTTCACGTGATCATTACTATCGATTATATATTTAGTATAACAGATCTTGACGCTTCCTTAAGCAACCAATTTGAGACAAAGTATCTTGGTCACCTTGATTATTTCTTAGGTCCTAAAGTTCTCCCCATTAATGATGGTCTATATTTATCTCAGGCCAAGTATGTTTCTAATCTTATCTCTAGAGCTAGTCTAATTGATAGACGCATAGAATTCATACTTCTTGAGCTTAATGTGTACATCACTCCCACAGATTGCACTGGCCTGGACAACTCACTCTTTATAGGCAGTTAGTTGAGAGCATGATCTATCTGATAATTACTCGACCTGACATTTTTTATGTTGTCACATGGTGAGTCAGTTTATGTATGCTCCGCATTCTACTCATTATGTCATAGTTCTTCGCATTATTCTATATATCAAGGGAACATTGTTTCAAAGACTTCACTTCTCAATTGATTCTTCTGACCATTTTTCCATCACTACCTACTATTTCTTTCTTGGTGATTCTCTTATCTCTTAATGTACAAAGAAACATACTCTAACCGCTCGTTCCAGTACTAAAGCTGATTACTGGGCTCTCACTGACACTACTTCTAAGTTTCCTTGGATACGTTGGCTTCTTCATGATTTAGGTTACACTCAATCCTACGCTTTTAGCCTCTATTGTAACAACCAAAATGCCATTCAGATTGCACATAATGATGTTTTCCACTAGCATATTAAGCATAATGAGACATTTTATTTGCCAATATATTCTTCATGGTTTTCTTCATTTCCTGCCTATTGGAACTCTTGATCAATTGATTGATTTGTTCACCAAAGCTCATCATCTTGGTCACTTCCATGCTCTACTTTCCAAACCCAAGTTGGTTTCTTCATGACCCAATTGAGTTTGAGGAGGTGTTACGATATGATTATATATTATAGTGATTGTAATTTGCATTATATCATAATTTGTATCAGATTAGGATTGGGTTGATTGTTTTTATTATTAGTCTAGGCTTATAAATAAGCACCTCCTGTTTGTACAGAACACACATTCAGTATATACACATATTTAGCTATTCCTCTGTGTTTTTCCTTTTCCTTGGTTTCTGACATACACAATAAAAAAATAAAAAAAAATATTGAAACCTGTTAATAGTCCCTCTAATATAAAGGGAAGAATGTGCACGAGAAGAGGGGTTGAATTGTGCTTTGCCTTTTCTTTCCTGTTTTGTTACTGAAAAGCTCAATCAATATACTGCCAAGTAATGAGCTTGAAGAGCAGCGGAAATAGCATTGGTAACTGTAGAAAGTGTACGTTCTGAACTAGACATGAAATAAATGTGTAAAAGAAGGCTTTCTAGAAAATACATACTAAATAAATCAAAGAAAGAAAAAAAATAAGAGATGAAGGAGAACAGAGATACTGTTCAAGGGCTTTTATTCTGGTTTAGCCAACCTGCCTACGTCTAGTTCTCAATAACCATTGAGTTCTACTAAACCTTTCTTTCACCAGAGAAAGAACAAGGATATTCTTTGTAGTGGCCTTCTCAAGCTTTCATCAATGACCAGTAGATAATCTCTACTATCACAAACAATTAGTTATTCACTAGTCTCTTCAAACTGAACTGAATAGTTTTTCACCAGTCTCTCCAAGCTAAACCGTGACTAGTAAAACACCCTTACTGTCACATTGCAAGTAGTCTTCGACTAGCCTTTCCAAGCTAACTCAAACTTATCACTACTGGATCGATGATACAAAGGTTTATATTTAGGTTTGCAACTCAAACTAACCTATACTCAAGTTTTCTTAAGATTTACAGTGAAAGACCTGGGATAACTTGAATGACTTCTTTCCTCCTTTTCTTCCTTAAAAGAACATATAAACAATAAAGGAACAATAAAAGAAGATTTTTACAAATCAAGAAATGATAACAAGATGTAATATGCTTTACAAGATGAGGAGAATTTTTTGCAGAGTTTTTGCTCTTTTTATCATCGTTAGTCACTCACTATTTGAAAGCACAACATCTCTATTTATAGATGGTCTTCCTTGTAATCGTTGCCTTGATCAGATCTCCAAGTAACACGTGTTGATCATCTATTTGCGTCTTAGAAAAGCAGTCTAAAAGAGTAGGTAGACAGTTTGTCAGAGCTATTGTAAAAGCCATTGTTGCATTGATGTTTTTGATGTCCTTTCAAAAACTACTCTTACTTTCTAAATGTGGTTTCTGAACTCTTTCTTCTAGAAGCTGGGTTAGTTGATCCAGTTGGCAGAAGAGATGACACGTCAGTTTTGACACCGGATTTTGACTTTTTAATTTCAAATTTGAATTTCAAAATTACCTCCTTTTCTAGAACAGCACAATATTTAACTATAAATGAACTTTCTAAAGTGCAGTATCATTTCCTTGATGATTCCTTGATCTTCTTGTCTTCAATCAAAGTTTGTTTAATGAACAAGTCATTACGAATGTGATGATTGAAGATAGTAGAACACTTTGGCTTTAAGATTGATTGATATCTTCATTTTAGATATACTTTCTGAAGTCCTGAATCTTGGTTTATTGTACTAGTTGCTTTTCTTCAATCGTTATGCATTTTAAGCTCATATTTTTGACATAATTATCACTTTCATTTAGTTCATATGTCTTAAAATAAGATTAAGCATGTTTGCACATGTAAAGTAAATTTTTCTCACTTAAATAAGTCCTGTTATGCTAACAATAGAACCTGTTCGTTACTTCAAGAAACTCAAGACAATTATTAGTCATTCTTCAAAGTATTTTGCTTAAATTGTCTTTGTTGTCAATCAAAACATATTTCATTAAAGCTTTCAGAGGGTTCTGGAGCTAACATATAATTCCTATGTTAACAAAATAGTAATAACAATCACTCTCCAATGCATTAAAATTCAAAACTTTGAGTAACAAAAATGAACGGAAAAACTAAGCCAAATCACGCTTAAAAACATACCTAGATTGCAATGGTAGACTTGGTTTTGTGAATTAAGGCTCCAGGGTTGGCCAACCAATGGTGGCAATGGTGGTGTAATGGAAAGAGAGGAGAGAGAAAAGTGATTGTAAAGTGAAGGAGAAGGGTTTAATCTTAAGCCTTATGCATGGCTTATCGACGGGTTATTGACGGATAAACTCATCTATAATTAGTAAATGAAATAGTGCATTTTAATTGTCACTAATTACCGACGGGTTATGGGAATAACAGAAGTCGCACACCAACGTCCCAAAAATTCAAATTCTCATTGAAAAACCTGTTGAAAAAGCCGTTGATAATAAATAATTAAATAAAAATAAATAATAAAATAGCTCGTCGGCAACCCATTGTTGACACCATTTTAAAATTAAAAAATAAATTAATTATACCCATTGGTAAACCTATCAGTGTAATAAATATTTGAAAAAAAAGGTCGGTAACCACTTCGCACTACATGATGTGTTACATTTTTCAACGGGCTTATCGACGAGCTCTTAAAAATATGCATGTAGCCTGAAAATCTGTCAATTCACCCTTTGATATATGTTGCATGCCATATGATGCATAGTGGCACCAAACATTACTAAGGGTCTACTGATAGTTGCTGACAAAAAATTTTAAAAAAATAATTCACACAAAAAAGGGTATTAACATGTCGGTTGGTTCTGAACCCGTCGATAACCCCTATCAGTATACTATAGGTTTCTAGTAGTGAATACTTCTAAGCCAAATACATTTATGCTTGTATAAATATGATGACTATGTAGCTAATGAATGTAAATGCAAATAACAAAGATTGGAAATACTAAAATATAATTTGTCAAAGGATAAAACTATTTAAACCAAAAGGAATAATTAAAGTAAATGATCATGTAATTAAATAAAGGATCTCAGTAAAACAATTTAAATAGAAAATTGAAATATCAAAATATAATTTATGAAGACGTAATAAAAATAATTAGAATAGTTGATTTTATAAATTTAGTATAGAAGTGAGTTTATGAGAATATCCCTAAATTACACTACATGTACACATGCATGAAAAATTATACAAACCATGCATGTAAACATATATGGCTCACACACACTTTGCAAGACACACCATGTGCTCATATTAATTTCATGAGACAAGATTAAATCCTAGACTAGGCTAAATGGAAAATATAGCGAAGCATATGTTATAGCCTAAATATGAAACTTGATCCAACATAATTAAACATATTCATCTCTATCTCTTTCCTCTTTGACTGGGTTTAACCTTGAGCACATGGGTATTCGAGCACCTCCCTTACACCTCCCTGTGCAGCCATGACTCTCCCCCTTCACACTCTTGAGTTTTGTTTTTCATTCATTCAATCATTGATGCATCTTGTAACATCCTAATTTTCCCTTTCAAGCTAAACATTCATTAATAACCTTTAGCACGTAATCGAGCGAAGGACATTTTTGTTATTTCATATCAACAGGTCAAACCAACCACTCCCTGATCACAAAGGAAAAATGCAATCCCTTGAGGACTCCTTGGTAATCACGATCAAATAATGTGGGAAAGCTTATTTTAATTTTCCAGATCTTGAAAATAGGTAGGGAGGCATAGTTCCAAGGTTATGTATTAAATGTTAGCTCCAGAACCCTTCAGAAAGCATCAGTGCTTAATGTTTTGTGTGATAACAAAACCAATTTCGTGAAATTATTTTGAAAAAGGACTAATCTTTCTCTTCAGTTTCTTGAAGCACAACACAAGACTATTCACGTTAGCATACACGTTTCTAAAACGAAATTATTTTCACAATAATATGTGCAAACATAATTAATCTCATTTAAAGAGATTTAGAACACAAAGAAAGTGAAAAATAAATATTGAAATGAATGTTTGTATGCTCAACACGAAGGGAAATTCTCAAGATATAAAAACCAAGGTTCAAATCTTCAGGAAGCATGCCATGACTTCAGAAAGTAAGATTCAAGTGAAGATTTCAATCTAACTCTGAAGAAAAGTGTGGTTATCATCTTCAATCATTATGATCGTAACTATTTCCTATACAACAAGCTTTGATTGAAGAAAGGAAGATCTAAGGATTGTCTAGAAACTGAAATAGCACTTCAAAGACAATGGCTTTTGCAACTACCAAAAGTAACTTTGACATGTAGAGTTACTCTTCTAGACTTCATTTTCAAGACACAAAAAGAAGATCAACATGTGTCACTAGGAAAACATATTAAGGGCAACAATCATAAATGAAGATCAAGTATAAAAGGAGATGATGTTCTTACAACAAAAACACTTTTGCTCATCAATTGTACTAAAACGCTAAAGAAATACTCTCTCATATTCTATAAAACTGTTACAGCTTTCAATCAGTTTCTTTCATATGTAAAAATTTTCTTTTTAAGTTCTTATTAGATAACATCTTCTTCCTAGAAAGAATAGATAGAAAGAAGTCATTCATGTTTTCAGCTCTGATACTATTTTATTCTGAGAAAACTTTAGTACTTGATAGTTTAAGTGATCTAACCCAAATACACCCTTTGTAACTCAATTTGGTAGTGATCTTTATGAGATAGCTTGAAGAGGCTAGTCAAAGACTATTTGAAGGTGATAGTAGAGTAAGCTACTGGTCACATTGAGTTAGCTTGAAGAAGTTAGTCAAAGACTACTTGGAAGTAACAGTAGAGTGAGCTACTGGTCACGTGAAGATAGCTTGAGAAGGCTATAGAAAGACTGGTTAACTTTCTCAGGGTTAAGAAAAGATTGTTTAGTGAAACTCAACATTGTTGAGAACTAGATATAGACAAGTTAGCCAAACCAATATAAAAGTTCATGCGCAGTATCTTCTCCTTCCATGAATCTTCTTTCTTTTCTGTTTTATGCCTATTATATTTGTTTTTTTGAAAAAACTTCTTTAACTAGTTTTTCATATCTCTATTATAGTTCAAAATGTTACTTTCTAACATTTAATAATGTTGTTTCCACTGCATCTTAAGTTCATACTTGATAGTACTCATTTAAGTTTTTTCTCTTTTTCATACTCATAATACATTCACAAGCAGAGCATTCGAAGGTTGGTCCGAGAATTCTCGAGAGGAAAAGTTCAAGAAGCTCAATTCGCTTGTGACAATCTACCTTCTTCTTCTTCTTCTTCTTCTTCTTCTTCAGGAAATCATCATCCAAGGCATGGAATTCTTCATGTTTTCTACTAGTTTATGTTGATCATAGCCTTGTTCTAGCCCATCCATGGTATGATCAATTTGTTAGTCTCGAAACCATGCCAAGATCATTCTGACCCTTCATGGTGTTGTGTGCCTTGAATAGTGAAAATTGTCAAGAATTGTTATTTGGTATATTGTGATGTTTGTCAATTTTGAATTTGGTTGTTCTTATATATTATTTAGGTTTCCAAAAGACAAAAACGTTATAAAAGACTTTATCCAAACAAAATCCTAAAATTTGTTCAATTCCTAATTTCGAATTAAGTAGTCAATTTGTTCATCCCTCAATAAAGAATTTGTTTCTCAGCCCTTGGTGTAACAGCCTAAGCTGCCTTATGGATTGACGACTATCTCTACAAACTAACACAGGGCCTTTTCAACGTGCTTTGTCCTCAATCACATCTTCCTAGGAAAACTTCCTAAAAGGTCACTTATCCCAAAATTGCTCCAAGTCAAGCACGCTTAACCATAGAGTTCTTTAGTAATGGGCTACTAAAAAGAAGATGGATCTTGTTGGTATAGGTAGTATACAAATCAATTTATATAAGTCATCCTCAACTATATAGTCTCATACCTATATACTCTTAGGATCTCTCTTATTCTGGTGTGTAATTGGTTCATTCTTGTACCCTTCTGCTTAAAAGCCTGCCAGAAGCGTCTCTTTGTCCATGTCTTTCTTACACCGGGGATCACTCCATGTCTTCGTCACTGAGTGTTACATGTATTGTAGCACAATAAAAATTATTTCAAAAATTTTACTAGACTTCATTAGTGAGAATTTTATAATTCTGACAGGGTTAATCAAGGTAAGAACAACTTGAGGAAGATGTAAAAAAAAAAAAATGAATAGTAACTATGTAGGGCCCATAGGCCCTTTGAGACCATCGAAACTCTAGAATTAGGAGCTGGAGATGCCTGAAACTGAGAAAATGTAAGATTAAGATTGGAAAAGGTTAGAAATGAGAATGTTAGACCCATAATTTAATTTCGAGTAATATATATTTTATAGGTACAATATTTTACTTTTTCGGTAAGATAACAATATGTAGTTTCATACACCGTATGAAACTTGCATGTCAAACTTGCCATCTAATGCGACAAGTTTGTGGCTCGGGAGAAGACAGACCATTTCCTTTTTCACTAGCCAATAGGAATCTTATAAAATTTCATCTATTTATCTTAAGGAAATATTTTGTGGTAGAATAAAAAATCTATCATACAACATGTAATAAATGAAGAAAAATCAAAATTCTCTTTATTCTCTCATGTGAAATCTAAGCTAGCTTCCTTTCAGCTTTCTCTCCTTTCTTTTCTTCCCCAAAACCATCATAAACTTACCAAAATCTTAAGCTATAACATCAAGTATCCATAGATTTAGCACAAATACAAGAGTATCACTTGAGATCTTTGAATCAACCTTCTTCCAAGGCTTCTTTTTTTTTACCACATCATCAAAAGGCAACTGTTATAATTCCATCCTAGAGGAAGGTTTGCTGATTTTAGGTTAAATAATTGGTAAAGAAACACTTGGAAGAATCAAAACAAGAGCAAAAGACTTCTAGCAACAAGTAAGGCTTTGTTTCTCCTATTTTCTTTCAAAATTTAATCTGAAATTTCCTAGTTAATTGAGTCTGAAAATTTTAGTTTTATTGGTTGAATACATGAATATTGATGTATTAACTTTGGTAGAGGGTTTTGATGTTGTTAGGAAACTCTTTTTACTAAAACATGTTGTGATTCTTGTTGCTAGAAAATCCCAATTTAAGCAAGTAAGTGAATTGATTTGATTTTTCTTACTGATTTATAGAAATTATCATGAACTAAAATTTTTATATGATGAAACTAACATATGGAAGAGCTTCCAATAATTTTCTTAGGTCTTCTTAATCACTTTTGGTATTTTGAAAAAATGAAAAACTGAACAGGTGAAGGGTTCTCTCCAGCCAGTCCAATTTGTAGTACTAAATTTGTCTAATTTTTTTTTACCCTAGCAAATGATCTAATTATTAGCTGAAATTTTCATAGGATGTTGAGGATATATTGAGGTCCAACTTTAAAGTTTTGTATCAAGTTCTAGGTTATTTAGGGTAGAAAAATTAAGACTTCGTGCTATTGAATGAGAATGTGTAGTTTCTATCCTTCGAAATGTGAAATTTTATTCATATAGCTAAAGACTATTTCATGCTTTGAAATTTTTATGTGACCTTATTAACATATTGAATTACCTCTAAAAGTTAGTTTTTCTATGTTTTATTGATATTTGGTAATTTAACCAAAATTTCTCCTAGAACCGAAATTCTAGTAGCAAGCATGGTTTGCTGAAGAAATGCCAAAATGTTTATGATTTGATCTCATTTATACTATGTGACTCTATTGATGATGTTAGGCACATATGAATGTAAATACTTATTACAATTACTTATATGTGCAAGAAAAGCATTAGATTATGTCTTATTAGGCCGGATAGTAAATCCGGTTAGTCTAAAAGTAAACTTAGCTAACCTTGAATTGAGTCAAGGAGCAAACCTAGCAAGGAATAAATCTTTGTGAATTGGTGAAAAAATCCAATATTATGTACAAGAATAAGCTCAAAAGATCCATATGTACAGGAATGGACTCAGAAGATCCATGTGTGATTGGAGAGAAAATCCAAGGATCACGTATAGAAATGGACTCAGAAGATCCATATGTACAGGAATGGGTTCAATCTTGAAAAGAAGTTTATTACCCATAGAGTGGTCAAAGCCACAATGGTCAAGGGCTAATACAATTAAAGTAGTAATTGTCTTAAGTAGTTCTTTACCTCTTATGTGCTGAGTGAATGACTTTAACATCAATATTAAGACCAATATATTTAAGTTGAGAATTGAATAGTACATGCTTTTTATTAATAGGAATTTGAGTATTCTAACAGACTTAGTGATGATGAAAATGACCCAATAGACGAGTAGAAAAAAAATTTCTAGGCCGAGCATAAATAGTAACTTTTTGGGCTTGTAGATGAATAGTAACTCTAGAACCAGGACCAAGGATGAGCTGAGTCTAGGAAAGCTTAGGCTCGAAGGCCGGAGTAGATTATTAGACTTGAAGTTCGAGTAAAGATATTTTAAGTTTCCTGGGTTTGATGTTTTACCTGTTTGGTGAAACTTCGGTATGCAATTTTAACACTAAAAAGGTAACTTGCTCATTAATTTTAAGTGAGCTACTTATCTTGAGCCAAGTGGAGGGATAAGATTCATTCTTTGACCAAAAAATCAATCCTAGTCAGTCATATAATTTCTTTTTCAAAAAGAAAGAAAGAAAAGCTTGAAACTAGACAAATACTACACCTAATCGAAGATAAGATTAAAATAACTATCATATCATCTTCTCCACCACAATTTCAGCCAGCACCTTTAAAAATATAGCCTTCTTTGTAAGATAAGCTCCAAACCCTAACCCTAGGTTCATAACCCAAAAACCCTAGCTTTGAGCCTCTAAAACCACAAGCTTCCTTCACTAAACTTTATCTACACTTTATGATCTTCAAAACTAACTGGTTAAAATTTTGATTCATCACCATTATCAACCTTGAGCTATCATATAGCACTGCTAAAAGAAGGATTAAGGGCTGTTTAGAAGAGCCTAAAGTAAAGAATATCAATTTTTAGAAAAATATTTTAAGCTAGAAGTCTTAAAGCATCAAGTGTAAGGTTTTTATCATAGTATTAAAAACCGGATCGGCAGGTTCAGGCCAGAAACTGGTGAACCGGTCTGTGATCCAGTTTGGTTCTTCAATCGAACCTGTTAAGCACGTGAACTGGTCAACACTGGTCAAACTCGGAGTGAACCGGCCGAGGCCGCCATCGAATCGAACCCACAAACTACCAACGAACTGGTTGCTGTGAAATTATCTGAAAGTCTCCAAAGATGCCCAAGCTAAGATTCAAACCTATGCATGCGCACTGAAGGATGGACACAGCATCTCTACTACTAGGCTGGTTGCTTCCTTTGTTAATATAGATTATTATTTTTATTTATAACATATATTTAATTGTATTAAAATTTTGTAAAATCTTTCAAATCCCCAAAGCTAGGATTTGAACCCGCACTGAAGGATTGAAGCAACACCCTACTACTAGGCTGGTTGCTTTCTTTATTAATATGTGTGATTGTTTTTATATATAACATGTATTTAATTGTATTAAAATTTTGTAAAATCTTCCAAATCCTCAAAGCTAGGATTCGAACCCAAGCTATTGGTTAGTGAAAAAAGGACACTACTGCTAGACTAGCTTACTATTTCGTCAACATACTTCATTATTTATATATACAATAGATACTCAAATTGTATTAATTTTTTTTATATATTAATTTAATAATATCCGGTTCAACCGTGACCCACCGATTGAACCAATGACCCTATACCTTGGTAGAGTCAATTGCCGAGCCGAGTCTAAAAACCATGGTTTTTATAGCCTTTTCTTTTTCAAATTTGTTTCTAGAAAATATTAAATGGTTCAGCTTAATATATTTTATTTTATTGTATGATTACACATAAATCTTGATGTGTTTTCATGGGTGGAGTAGTTACATGTTGTTGGAAAATGTTTTTTGTCAAACAAGTTTTAACCTAAGTTGCCAAAAACTCAAATTTTTCACTGGCAGTATCTGTTTCATTATTTTTCTTAAGTAGTTGTAGATATCTCTTTAAGCTGAATTTTTTTTATAGTGAAGCTAACATATTAAAGTAATTCCATGGCTTTTCTTGTGTCCATTTGATGCTTTTACTAATTTTGAAAAATCAGAACCGAGGCTTATGTAATTGTTGTCTGCACAGCCAATTTGGTAGCTCTAAATTTGTCAAATTATATTACCACATCAAATAATTAAATTTTGACTTGAAATTTTTATAGGTTGTTTTAGACCTTGACGTCTAACCCTAAATTTTTTAAATAATTTGTTAAGTTCATTTGTTATGGTAATAAAATAGAAATTGTAACTGATTCCTTACTTAGATTCTATCCACTAATTTTGTATAGTTTTTTACACAGCTAGAAATATCATTTTGAGTGAAATTTTTTTCATATTAATATAGACATGTTGAACTAGCTCTATAAATTATTTCACTCTATTTTAATGATAGTTAATTAACTAGAATTTTCTAGAAACCTAAAATTTTGGACAAATGCTATATGAGTTGAATTATGATTATGAGAAATATGCTAATGATTTTGTGTCTTGTACACTATATGATTTAGTTGTTAATGCTAAGCATATATGATCATGATGCTTGTGCATATGACATGGAGCATGAAACATGAGATGTAAAAATATTCCACAATAAAAGATTAAATCTGCGATCCCCTTTGACACTGAGTCAGTGAAAGTAAACCTGGTTAGGAATAATACTGTGTAAGACTTAAAGAAAGTAAATATGATAATCATGTATAAGAATGAACTTAGTCCTAATAAGCAATCTATTGCTCATATGTGGTGTTATCCACTGATACTAATTGGTATAAACTAAGTCTTCCCCATGTCAATGAAAAAGGATAACTCATAGAATTGAGTTCTTTGGTTACAAGAGAAATACATGATTATTCATTGATATTGGATATGACTTACTGATTTTGCATATGATTTTCACATATTTTATGGTTGATGTAATGTGGCTAAATCACTAAGTATGCTTGCATGAAATGCTTTTAGAAATAAACTGCAATGGTTGAAAATGATTTTGATTATATGTTTATGTATGAGAGAGTGCCCTACCGAGAATTTTATAATATTTTCGTCCCTATGTTATATGTATCTTGTGTTATCTTCAAATCTTGTAGATGCCACCCCTATTGATCTTTCTGTTGACTTACTATAGTAGGAGTAGCATTATGATACAGCCGATCGTTTGCCCAGTTTGTTTTTGCTGTCCTTTATGATCTCGAGATTCCGTATGATGGTGCCTTAGCCCATAACACGCCTAACTTTTGTTGTACCCTACTTGCACCACTAGCACCATGCGAAGGATGTACGTACCAACTTAGTTATCATCATCTAACCCCGATTCCTCCACTGACTCCAATATTTTCTTCATATATGTGATATTATCATTCAGTTACGCAAACATTTTTTTATTTAGAGGATTTAATAGATATTTCGAGATCACATATCTGTTGACTATATATATATATATATAAGGCTATTGACAGCCTCATTAGTACTTTAAACCATCAACGTTAGGTTTATTTTACTTTATTTTCATATTTTATGACTAGTGTAAGTTAGAAAATATAAGTGACATATTTCTAATTGTTGTGTTAATACTTAAGTAACATAGTGTAATTAGGAGGGTGTTACACACTACATTCAAGAGATATGTCTGCATTAGTCTTTCATCAATTCACTACAAGAAAAAAGTGTATTTTCAACAATCCAAACATTGAAAGTGTCAATATATAAAAGTCTTGTAATGAAAAGTAATTTTAATATAAAGTAACTGCTAAAAATATTTATTATTAATTATCAATAAAAATTTATAAGTATTTTTAAAGGTAATTTTATATTAAATATTACTTTTTCTGATAATTTTTTATTGACTCTTTTAATATTTAAATAGTTAAAAATTCTCAATTTTCATTTTTGTTAAGTCATTATAGCAACCGAAAAGTAGCATCTTGATACAAGAAGAGAATGAGAATATATATATATACACACCATCATAAACGAGTTCCTCTTAAAAATTAATCATAAAAAATTGTAAAAACATAACCATCAAACTAGAATCTATCTATTATTATAATATTTAAAAGTCATTTTAGGGAAACTATGACACATGTCTTTCATATAGAGCTTTAGGGTATATATGTCATTCATATAGTGATTTAGGATCCATTTTCTCAACATTTATATCTAGAGATTTTTTTAAATTAATTTACAATTTAATTATTAATAAAATCAAATGTTATAATAAAATCAAATATTATAATCATTAAAGAAGATTACATGAATATATAAAATTAGAATCATCAAGATATATTCATCGTATTAAAAATCATTAAAATTATAATCTAGAATTAAAATTAAGAATCATTAAGATATATTCACCCTTATAAAATATTAATGGTGCTCATTATAATAAAAAATAATGTGATATGCAAAAAAATTGAAAGCCTTAATCATATCAACCAAAAAAGAAAACAACCTGCCGAGAACAAAAAACACAAAAAGGAAAGGAAAACAAGAAAAATTCTCTCTTTTGAATTGCCTCTGTGCGCTGATACAGTGAACGTAAAAGGGATGGCCAAGCTATGCTCTCTTTTCAATAATCCTCAAAACCTTTAGAAACTTATGCTTTCCTTTTAATAACCTCAGAATGCTTATAATCTCCTCAAAAAGATTGTTAGATATTCTTTTCAATTAATATTTTGATCTAATTAAGTTTTTTTATGTTCACCTGATCATGACTTTTTATTTTGTTCTCACCATGAATCGTAAATCCCTAAACTATTTTGGATTTTGATCGGATTACGATCTTTCTTTCTTTTAGCTGATCATGACTTTTTATTCTGTTCTCATCATGAATCCTAAATCCCTAAACTATTTTGGATTTCAATTAGATCTTTTCATTTTTAGCAAATCATCATTTTCTTTTTGACCATAAATCCCCCAATTTTAAAACTAATTTCGGATTATTATTTTAATTGAATCCCAAATTGATTACAATCGAAAGTTGCAGATTCTGATTTTTTTATTGAATCCCTAGAAACCAAGATATGCATGGAGGCTTTCAATCTTTCCTATAAATTTTAGTCATTTTTCTTAATTGCTCCTTATTATCCCTTGACATTAGTTGTCTAATTCGCACTTTTTCTTGACTTTTGCTTTGATTGCTATGGGGAAACTTATCCATCCTTTGGCAAAAATTGCTCCTCTGCATGAGTGTTAAAGAGTTAAAGTTTGGGTTATATGGCTATGGATTCTCACGAGCTTTAGCGATCCATTAACCATAAACTTAATCGAAATGGCTTTTATGGACAAGTTTATAAGTCTTACATAAACTCTAATTTTTGTTTCATTTTTTTATCATTCTTTCTTTAGTTTTGATGTATGGATATCGACTTCTTTTGATTTTGCTGGCTGTAGGGATGTACTATCCATGCTTCTGTCCGGAAGAATCTACTATTATAATATTTTAGAATCATTTCATGGAACCTATTACACGTGTCTTTCATATAGAACGTTAGGGTACATATGTCATTCATATAATAATTTAGGTCCACTTTTCTCAACATTTATATCTACAATTTTTTTTAACTTAATTTACAATTTAATTATTAATTATTAATAAAATCAAATGTTATAATTATTAAAGATTACATGAACAAATAAAATTTGAATCATTAAGATATATTCATGGGATTAATAATCATTAAGAATGGAAAAATATATAGGATTAAAAATCATTGAAAAATGGATTAGATATAAATGTATTGGGGTGATAAAAATATTAATGGTGCCCATTACAACAAAAAATCATTTGATATGAAAATAAATATATCTATAATCTATAATATTAATATTTCAGACTCTTATAAGGGAAACTTTTATAGGTCTCACTTCTAGAGTGATTTAGGGCCCACAATTTTCATTTGAAATTTGAATCCTCAATCTATATTTATTATACTTAATTGATAAATATCAATCACATCAATCATAATTAATTATTAATTATGAGATATTAATTATAAATTATAATCTCATTTTCAATTCATAATCCAATTTCAAAACCTGTTATTAGATATTGCAATATCACTAATTTGTGAATTTTTTTCTGACGGTTGACTTTGTAAATTTTTATTCTATATTTTAAATTTATAAAACAGTATTATTTTTCTTTCTAATAAATTTCAAATTATTTTTTTATGATTATATTATTTGGCTTATTTATCAAAAAATATTTGGCTTAATATATAGTCATGGTGTAGCATCCTCCCATGTACAACATAATTTTTAAGTCACAACATCATACTTGAGAAGTTGTTACTTATAAATTAACGGACCTTTCTTAAATATATATAGCAAGTTCGATTGAATCGTGAAGTAACTAAATCGTAATTCTATTAACATATATGACTAAGAAACAAAGATTTATTGATTATAAGGTTGAGTAAAAAAGGAAGCTCTTCTATGAGCTTTAATACACATCCGGTCTCTATTATAAATACAAGCATAAACATATGACTAAGTACAGTCTGTATAAACTTTAGCTGTAAACTACTGCAAATCTGATTTCCTTTCATAAAGTAACCTCCTTGTTCTCAGGATCAATCTGGAGACGACACAGGAACACAAACACATAGGGGTGAGAATTCTAAAATTCTCAGTAGGGTAACTCCCCAATTACACAATCATAATGTCATCGTCATCATTGACCACTTTGGTTTATTAAGAAAGTGTGAGCATGCAATATAAATATATATATATATATATATATATATATATATATATATATCAAATGTTCATTTTAAAGTTATAAAATTGCTTTTTCGAAGTGGGTTTCTTTTATTATTCAATCACTTAAAACATGTATTTCATAACATTCAAAATCATAGGAATTCCTTCAAGACCAATAATTTACCAAGATATATGTATACAAATGGCAATTGCAATGATCTTTTCTTGCCATTGACATGATAAAGAGGACTTTTCCGTGTCCTAATGGGGACCTTGTTGTGCCCTTTACCTAATAAAGGGGGCTTTTCCGTGCCCTTTACCTAATAAAAAGGGCTTTTCCGTGCCCTAATGGGAACCTTTCCGTGCCCTTCACATAATAAAGAGGACTTAATTTTTTCACTTAGCACATACGTCATCCTCAAGCTCACATATACATGCATCACATTTCTTTATGCATGAACATAATTCTCTGATCTCATAAGACTTCAAACCTATATATATATATATCATTCATTCATTCCTCATAACATAATCTTGAAAGTCCATGGCATGTATTCATATACATCAAACATGAACCAACTATTATTCGGTCACTAATTCAAGGCATTATCACAATTTTAGCACATTGGTCGATTTTTCACTCAAGTAACACAATTTATTTTTCATACCAAATAACCAATTCAAAGGCTATAAAAATTATCTTAGACACATTAATGTGTCCATAAAGTTCCATAAAAATTAGAGAGCATAAAAAGGTCTCTAACTATATTAATAAAATCTCACAATTTTAGAGATCAGAAGCTACACACTCTTAGCCAATAGCTAGAAGTCTCAATTTTTCTACCCTACCAAATGAACCCAGAAATTTGTACAAAAATTAGAGTTGGATCTAAATATGTCCTCAACATCTTGTGAAAATTTTAGCTAATAATTCGATCATTTTCTAGGTTAAAAAAATTTCACAAATTCATAGCTTCAGATTCAACATTTCAAGCAGCATAGTTACCACTTCGGTTCTTGAATTTCTCAAGGCATTAGGAGTCAAAACCGGAGCTCAAGAAAATTCATGGAACTATCCTAGGATGTTACCTTCAACATATAATTTTTATAGCTCATGAAAATACCCACAATTCCCTCAGAAAATTCGTGAACAATCACTACCAGCAGGAAAATCGAAAATCCAGCAAACCACTTCAGAATCTCTTTTGATAAAAATGATTTTTTCACAACCCCAAACACTCCACCAAAATTAACACATCAATATCATCATATTGTCAACCAATATATCTAGAAATTTCGGACCAAACACAATCAGAAGAGTCCAGCATAAAATTGGAAAGAAAAGGTCAAAGAAAACCCTATTTTGAAAGCTTTTGAGCTTGATACTTCAAAGGATGTTCTAAGTGATCTCCCTTCACTTCAAGACACCAATTTCAGTCCTAAACCTTCCTTAGGCAGTGGGGAAGTGAGGTATTAAGGTGAGGATTTAAAATTTTAATCAATTAGATTTGTAGAGTTTGAGGTGTAGAACAAGTTTTGTGAAGAAACTTTGTGGTTTTATGAACTCTAGACTAGTGTTTTTGCCATTTGAAATCAAGAGGAAGGTCTTGAAAATGGAGGATAGAGCTGCTGCAAGGAGATGGCCGAGAAAATGGCTTCTTAAAGAAGCTAAATGTCAAGTTTATCTTATATTAAATGAATGAATAGAAAATGTTATGTTTAGATAAGTACAAAGTTACTAAAGTAAAATGAATGGTTGTGATTCAATCTTGTAATTCAAGATTGAATCTTAGCCATTCATTTGATTTAAAGGGATAGGTTCATTTGTTTTGTAGAGTTCCAATTAGTTTTTGGTGTTAAAAATCACACACCGAAATTTCACCGAACGGGTGAAACAGTGTACCCGGGCAATCAAATACTGCCCGAAAAATATTTTCGGGTATAAAATTTTTAATTCTACCTATTTCTAACCATAATCATATAATTTCTCAATTTTGGGCATCTCCGGGACCCAATTCTATGATTTCGGCAGTCCCGATGGGCCTGCGGGACCCGCAAAATATTATTCATATTTTTTTTTTACAAATTCATTGGATCATCCTCATCATTGTTCAAACTATCAAATTTTTGAAATTATGACTAATAAAGCTCAAATTAATTTTTAAATAATTTTTAGGGTGTTACACATGGCATATTTCAAATGTATTATAGCTCTATATAGAACACGTGATTTCTATAGTATCAATGAATGCATAATTTGAAATTAACTTATATGATAGTTTTCAATTAATATGTAATTATCAATTTGTAATTAAAGTAATCTATCACAATGATGTCAATTATAAATAATAATAGATATATATTTTAAAATTATATAATTTTTTTGAAAATATGCCTATCAAGATAAATAAATTAAAATCTTCTAGAATTAATTCAATACTTATTTAAATAATTTAGTTTACCTTTTGAAATATATTTTTAATTTTAAAAATATAAATATTTACTATGATATGTTTATTTTGACTTAAATTCAAAGAATTTTCTTTATTTAATCCTTGAGTATCTTTTAATAAACTCATATATACTATATTATCATTTAATTTTAATATGAAATTTTTAGGTATGAAAGTTATTCACTTATTTTAAATAGGATTCGTGAGTTTTTTTAGGTTTTTAATATGATTTAAATATGATATTCTTTTCATTTTATTAAATTCAAATTACATTTAAATATGGTAATTAGCATTGAATACTTTAATTTTATATAATTGAATATCTATGTAAAATATCTTTTTATGTTAATAATGAATTAAAATTAAATTCTCAGAAAAATACATTGTAAAAATTAATGAGATATGTGTTTTTAATCATAATTTAAGTTAGCTTTGGATAAGTCCATGAATTTAGAGAAGATATATCAAATCGATATTATTAAATCAACCTTAAATTTATGCTATCATGTTATAGTAATTATATTAATTTAAAATTATTTTATTAATTAAAATCATAGCAAATATTATCTTGGTCAACAAATTATAACTAAAAATTTAATACCACAAATTAACACATAACTATGATCAAACAATCACTTTCTAATTAAACAATCACTCTCAAATTTAAATTAAAATCTTAAGGAATAACCTTAATTATATATCATTTTATTTTTGCATGTTAGATTTAATTACTATAATATATAATTTATTAAAAATTATTATAATATATAAAATTTTCACAATATGCTGTAACAATATTGATAATAAAAATACAATAATATAAACTATACTATATTAGTTTTGATATTTTAATAAAACTTAATATCATAATTAACATATTTTTTAAGGATTTAATATAATCTATAATCTATCCATAATACTAATAATTAAGATTTATTACATGGATAATTTTCTATGTATCATTCATAGAGAAAATTATACTCTACTATTTTCATAATCTTAATATTTAAGGTGAGTTTTTAGATTTAATTTATCTTCTAATTATTAATTATTTTTTCCAATCATACCTTCATATCTCACTTTATTAAAATTATTTAACAAATAATAAATAATATAAACAAAATGATAATTGAATGTATGATACTATTAAAATTTATATATATAATTATAGTATTAAAGATAATAAAGCTATTATAATTACATTACAAAAAAATTATAATTAATGATTATAATTATAGTATTAATTATAAAAAAATAATTTTAATTATAATAATTAATGATAACAAGAAAATATTAGCACATATTTATTTTTAATTATCTTTATTGGATTTAATTTGCATCATATATGTATTTTTCTAATTTGAATTATGTTGTATTAGTGGTATTTGTCATTATAGATATTTGTGTTTTAAATTTCAAAGTATTTTGAAATTTTTTCATTTTTTGAATCTTTTTTAATAAATATATGAATATCAATAGGGATTTAAATCTCTACAGGGAATGAGGAATGGAGATCCATAATGAAGACGAGAATGAGGATAAGCGAAACTCTAAATAAGGACGAGGTCTGAGGAGGAGGAGTTTGTAATTTAAAATGTAAAAATTTAAAAATCATAAAAAAATATATATCTACCAGTTTCACCATACCATATTTAATTTTTTAAACCTAAAGATTTCAACTTATCAATTTCATAATTATTTTATATTAATTTTTTTAAAAAAATATGACCTCAATTTTTTAATATTCAAATATTCAAAAAAATTCCAAAATTTACACTTCTTTGATAATGATATTAATTATTTTAAAAAATTAAATGATTACATAACTTTTTTTATGAAAATATTTGTGTAATTGATATACTACTCCAATAATTGGAATGATATAAATTAGAATTATATGTGATTTTTTTACTAATTATAACATATTAATTATTAATTACAACATATATTTTAAAAATTAATATTTTAATTCACTAAAAGTATGTACAAGAAAAAATGGTGTAATTGAAATCACATAAATTAAATTTATTAATTATTTTTATTAATTAAAAAATATATTTTATATTTTTATAAATAAAATATTTTAACTTATTAAAAAGATATAAATGACTAGATATGATAACCAAAAAAAAAAAATTATAGAAGTGAGGATGGAAATATGGACAAATTTTATTTTCATAGAGGTGGAGTCCCCGTTTGTTAAATGGAACGCGAACATGGATAACATATATTTATTTTTTCAATTATCTATACTAGATTTGTATTATATATATTTTTTAATTTTTAATTTATATTATGTTACATTATTAATATTTATTATTATAGATATTTATATTTTAAATTTCAAAATATTTAAAAAAATTTGAAATTCTTTTAATAAATTCGTAAATATGCATTGATATTCAAATCTCCACAGGAAATGAAAAATGGGGAACAAAATTCTAAACCAGGACGGAGGCATAGAACATATCCTTTCAGTTATGGATACCCATTGTTATCCTCATAAACGGCTCATGATATAATAAAATTATTAACTTATTCTTTTTTATTATTCAACAATTTTAACTTTTAAAATGTGTAAAATTTTCTTAAAATATGCTCTTTATTGTTATAGTCATCAATCAAGATTTTTTTACCTTTATAAACATGATATTCAAAATAAAATATAAAATAAAATGATATATTTATATTTTATAAATTTATTTAATTATTTAATTATTAATTTATTTTTAAAATAAATTTATATACTTAATTTTTTATAAAATATATTTAAAAAATTATTTATTTTTAATAATAGTTAATAAATTATTTTTATGGTCATTCCGTGTATGGGAAGGCAATATATGTCAAAAGTGATAAAGGTGCCACAGTCTCTTTCTCTTCACCTGATACGATAGTCAACTTTAAGTTATGATGAAAAGGTGCTTTTACATTACAGTCACATTTAGGCTATGCGTAAAATATATTGTCAAACTAAATACAATTTTTTCGTTGCGATAATATTTTTGCCAGTGATTTACGTGATATTAATTAAAAATAAACAAACGCCAATTAATCTATATAAAAAATGCGAAAAGTTACAAATAGTTACCGTACATAGCATGGAAACAATTCTATTCTAGTTTTAATATAAAAGGGGAGTTGTTAGTAAAAATAAATAATTTGGGGAAAGAAGCCAACTGAGTAGACCTTTGCTTCCTCTCTGGCTATACTGTAGGAGTGACTTTGGAGAATATAGGCTGGTGCCTAAGCGAGCATGGTCATAATTGCTATTCTCAAATACCAAATCGCCTTGTTGAGCCTTTTTTAGTAGAAATGAGGCACCTACCGTTTCTTTTTTCATGATACCCTGGTGATGGTCGCAGAAGGACAAAATAGTTTTTTCTGGTTTGTATCGGTGCCAAAATTGTGGAATGAAGTGTCAGAGCAAGGGTTGGACCAAGAGAGAAAAGGTCAACACTCAACACTCCCCTCCCACCATGACCAAAGATGTACCAATCTCAAAACCTGAGTGAGTCTGGGGCTTACTTGAGTTTAGACAAAAAGACAAAAGAAAAGGATCGGCCCAGTGAAAGAAAGCAACAGAGGCAGCGAAGGTATAATGTTTAGTACGGCTATGTCTTCCACTCTCACATAGGTTTTGTGTATAGGCTCTGGTTTTCCCGTGTTTCATGCAAAACCCCATTCAGAGCTGCAAGAGCCCTTTGTCCTTGTATTCTTGTATACTACATTAAATATTTAAAAAGTTTTAAAATTGAAAATAATGATATATTTACTACTGTCAATTTAACAAAATTTATCATAGTCATGTTTATCTTCTTAAATAAAGGTAAAATACTTCTATTCATGAATGCCTATAAAATATGCATGTGTATGCTCGAGCAACTAAATGAGATCAAAGGGCTCATTTTCTTTTTCAATAATATTATTTTAACATAAAATTTATTTCAAACACTTAAATATTCTATTAATAGAATATATGAGATTCACAAATTACTATTTTTCCTAACTTTTCCTCTCTCCATCAATGTTCTCATATCATGTGGGTGCAGAAATACTTACATACCTCTAGAGCACATTTAATACATATTCTAGAAATAATCATAATTATTTAAACTTGATTCAAAATACTTAAAACTTATATAAAAATATGTGATTATAGATACTATTAGAGTACTCATTAAATGTACTTTAAAAATAGAGTTTTTTACTTATCTAAAATAAATTAAATGATATATTATGTATATATCCTGTTATTAAAAGTATTACACATATGTCTTTTTTTAATTATATAGAAATCGGTTTAAACCGATTTCTGTGTTGTTGATTAAGAATCGGCTTAAATCAATTTACTAAAATCAGTTTAAATCGATTACTGTAGCATGGCAGAATGCGTCAAATAAATCAAAAATCGACTTGAATCGATTTTTAAGTCAAATAATCGACTTTATTGAACAGTTAATGGAATCATTGTTTGTAAGGCACTACAATGTAAAATTACTAGAGGTGTGAACTCGAAGAGTTATGTTACACTAATAATAATGATTTAGATTAATTATTATTGTTGGATTTGATTGGAAAATTTATACTCTCCTTTTCAAAATATTTATCAATTTTAATCAAATACAAGTATTAAAAAATATAATAAATATATTATATTAAAAAAATAAATAAATATCATATTAGAATATAAAGTTATTTAAAAGTAAATGAATATTTTAAAAGTAGAAAAAGTAGACAAATATTTTCAAAATATTTATCCACTTTTAGATAACTTTATATTCTAATATGATATTTATTTATTTTTTAATATAATATATTTATTATCTTTTTTGATACCTGTGTTTGATTAAAAGTGATAAATATTTTGAAAATAAGAGGGTATACATTTTCTAATCAATTCCAACAATAATAACTAATCTAAACTATTATTATTAGTGCAACATAGCTTTGAGTTCACACCTCTAGTAATTTTACACTGTAGTGACAGTTATAATCTTTGCACTTCAAGCTTTTCAAAGCAAAAAAGAAAAGCATGAAGTCTTAATCCATGTTCAACCGAATCAATTGGTATGCGCCAAATAGCAGTGTTCTTTACAGTCCCTTGATCAATGTCGACTGTCAAGATAACAAGGCAACAGTACCTTATAGACAGTGATTCCATTAACCATTCAATGAAATCAATTATTTGACTTAAAAATCAATTCAAATTGATTTTTAATCTATCTGACGCATTCTGACATGTTACAGTAATCAATTTAAATCAATTTAAGCCGATTCTTAACCATTGCACTCCACGATTGTTGTTGATAATACAGAAATCGATTTAAATCGATTTCTATATAATTTAAAAAAGAACATATATGTAATATTTTTAATAAAAAATTATATACATAATATATTGTTTTATTTATTTTATATAAATAAAAAACTCTTAAAAATATGTAAATGTTTCTCATGTGGTGTCATCTACACCCAATTTGGGTGTTGAAGGCTCATTTCCCTTTTCGGTGATGAAGCGCTCATTATATCGTATTAAAATCTTTTATCTTTTATTTATTTGTTATTTTAAAATAAATAAATTAGAAAAAACTAAAAGTATTCATTTATGGCTACATCGTGACGAGTGACGACCAATGACCGAACGCATAGTTTCTTTTATCTCTTTGGATTTTTCCACGGCGGGCGTGGAGGAGCATTAAATGCTTCTTCTGTACTTTGCGCTTTAGTACTTCATCATTCCATTTGATTGATGTTATTTTTTAATCCATTCGATATTGTTAGGAATTTAACCAAGTTAATTTTTTATTTTTTTTATACATCAGAAAGCGAGTTAATGTTTATCTGTGCGAGCCATTTAGATATTTGAGATTTAAAATTTGATTAATTAGTTATTAATTTTATAATTGGAAATTATGTTATTTTTTTAAAAAAATATAATTAATTCATCTTTCAAACATTCATCATCAAATCAAATCAGTACTTAAAAATAATAATTTTTAGTCAAATTAGTGTAATAATTTGTTAAGGCTTCTCATTATGGATTAATTATATGATTCATAATTATAAAATCAAGCATAAATCAATCATATTTTAAAATTCACGAAATAAAGTGACACACAAATATAATTCTAATGAGTAAAATGAGTGTTAACAATGTGACGCACCATTGTTAGGTAATTTTGAATTAATAAGGATTTCCTAACAAATCTTCTAATGACACTCATTAAAGAATTGAAGTATTAAATTTTCAAACTTTTAAATACTCTTAGTTTATTAGAATTTAAAAGTTCATTATTCAATATACAACTTATTACTTTTGATCCCTTAGTGAGTGTCATTAGCCATCTTCAAATAAATCCCCAATTAATGAAAAGAAAATGATAAATCTTTCACATATTTAAATTCTCTTAATTCAAATTTTATCTGTACACATTAAATAATATAATTATTAAATCAATTATCAAAAGAATTAATTTTTGAGGGGTGTTTGGATGGGCATTATGGGGAAAAAGGTCACTTTTACCACTCTAAAAAAATCATTTTTTATAAACTTGGATAATTTATATAAAATAATTAGAATTTAAAAAATAGTTTTTAGTTTTTTTAGAAGTTAAAAATAGTAGTCTATGAAAAGAAAATTAGTTTTTAGTTTTTAAAATTTTATAATATTTATTTTAAAAAATTGAAATAAATGCTCCATAACTTGTAATTTATTGATACTAACGAACCAATCAAACAATGATAAATGAGTCAACTATAAATTTGTGATGAAAAATTGAACATGTGGCTTGAAGAAAATGAGCACGAAGTTTAATTGAAAATTTCGGTCGTTGCAAAATTTAGAAAATTTCGTTTATAAAAAATATTTTTTTATCATTCAACATTACTTTCAAAAAGGATAATTTCAAACTGATCAACTTATTCATGTTGTGGGAGAAGTACACTGACTTTTTTATTTTTTAACAAATGTTTTAAATTGACAATAGCAAAATATTTTAATACAATATTTGATTCATAGAAATATATAACAAAGTTTAATTTTAATAATTGATAATATATAAAAATTTTATTTTTATTCAATTAAATTTTTTATTTATATAATTACTTTTTGGAATAATAAATATTAGAATCAGTGATATTTATTTACTTAAAAATACACAAATACATGTGTATTAATATTATCATTTAATTTAAATATACCGATAGTGTATAAATATTCAAATTGGTCATTGAAATTTGTATATGAGAGTTGTGTCGTAAGGTAGAGAAGTAGGGTTTGGAATGTACTTGTTACCTAAAGGGTGATTGGATTCGGGAACACAATGTGACAACTACACTTTGAGTTTCCGAAGTGAAGAGAGCTATGTACCCACAAGGACTCCACCACCAAGTAAGCAAAGGCTCAAAAGGGGTGTGAGTATGCGAGTAAACGTAACCAAGGTTAGGAGCCCCATCATGTTCCCCGTAATCGTGATCCCACATTCTCCTATTCACGGGCAAAGGGGAGAAAGAGGGATGTAGGCTTGGTAACCACCACCACGTGGAGGTCCTTTGGGAGCCAAGTGGATCGAGACCCTGGACCAAGATCTTGGAAGCTCTAGACCTGCCGAATTGGGCTTGAGCAACTGGGCTGGGTTTGGGAACAAATCCATCTTATGCACCTGTTTGTAGTAGTGCCCTTAACTCAATTTTCGAGATTGTGAGATTGGAAGTTGAGTTCAAACAGCGTATAAGATAGCCTTTTCAAAATTAGTATTTTGTTCGAGAAATTTGGATCCGGCTCAAGTAGGTGTAATTTGGATCTCAGAGTGTTTTCTCGGATCTCCAAATGTTTTGCTCAAAGATGGAGGCTCCTTTTGAATTTCAAATGTTGCCTTTTTTCCCTCGAACATTGTGTTTAAATACCCACTATTCTTGAGGTGCCACATGGAATTTCTGAAAAGCGAATTATATGCCCGTGGCTTTCGTATCTAGTGCATGTCCTATTTTACCCCTAGTGTGTCTGGGAATAGTCACAAAGGCCCTTTTGGACCTTTTCCATTCGCGTCCAAGCAAGGCCTTCAGCCTCTCTATATAGTCATCTTCTTTGTTAGTTTACTTTACTCAGAAGCAATAACAATGGGGAAACTCTACCGGATTTCAGCCGCACCGGCACCTTCATTGATACTTTATTCCTTCGATTTCTCTCCTCCCAATCTCTCAGCTTTATAAGTATTGCTTCTCGTGTTCATTTCTTTGGTTGTGTCATGACTTTGCTTTTCCATAAAACCATCTTTATGCTTTAGCATTTTTTATTGCTTGTTCTGTATTGTTCATGGGGACTTTGAGGGAATATTTGTAGTGTTTAAGCTATTGTGAGATTTGATGCTTTTCCGTGGTGCCACTCATGTTGGCTTAAAATTGAAGTAGCTCATTTGCGCTAGTAGTGGTTAGTGGCCCCCATTATGGGGACCACAGTAGAAATGAGATTTTGAGCATTTAGCATTTTTATGAGCTAATATCTCATTTTTAATTTCTCAGGAAAGTGAGATCCTTATAGTGGTGGTTTCTCCTTATAGGTTTTACCATCTTCCATGTTTCGAGATGAGAAAAAGGAAAACTTATGTGGATTACAAAGCCCCTCTTGTTTTGGATTTCATGTAGAAGGGTCTGTCCAGATGGATTAATAAGGAAGTACTCCTTATCCTTCAATAATTGAAGACAAACACCTTCCCAGGTTAAGGGAATGCATTGTGTTGACAGAAAACAAAGAAAAAGACTTCAAGTACATCTTAAAGGCAGCTGATCCCAGTGAACAAGTGTGCTTCATGAGCAACTTGTTGAGGCATATCCTTTGGATGTACCAAGACCTTTTCACTCGCTTAGGATTCTGGATTTTGTTTCAAAAAAGAGATATTAAAGAAGTTCAAGGCTGTACCGACCCAACTTGAACAATTGGGCCACCATACGATGTTTTGAGATCGTATGCCGATCTCTAGGGTTGCCCTTTTGCTCCATTCTTTTTTTTTTGAAGTGTTGTGGCTTTGAAAAGGTGGCTCCTTTTCTAGACTTGCCAAAACCACAATTTTTGAACTCTTTGAGTCTTCTTATTAGGAGTTCAAATGGATGTATTTAAAATTTTTTCTTGTTCTTAGAGTCCAACCATTTTTTGTGGATACCGAGGAGGGAATTCCATCCATGGATATCTATTGGCATCAGGAAGCCAAGCCATATAAGGTGGAAAGGAAAGATTTGACTGTTATAGAGGAAAAAGTTTTAGATTTTTTTTAACTACTTAGGTAGTGTTTGATATCTGTTCTAGAACAATGAAGACAAAGAAAGTAGATACAGTACAGATAGAGACATAAAAATAACTATCTTTGTATTATATTTGGTTGTGGAGTACAAGAATTGATACTTATCTCTATAACTTGTTCGGAAACATAGGGATAAGACAACAAATACATGATAAAAGACATTAGTACCTTTGCCAGCCGCCAGACCGATGCTGCCGATCGCTTGACCACCACCGGACCACCATTGCACCACCTATATATGATTGTGAGGACATATAGGAAAATATTAAATGTGTATATGGATATTATTGACAGAAAAAATATAAAATTATTGTCTTTGTATCCTGTCCCCATTATCTCCACTTTTTGGTGGCACGGAGATTTTTTGTATTTTTGTCCCCGAGATAGAAAATTTTTCTACCCATTGTTCATATCTCTACCACCAAATATGTTTGTGTCTCTAGTGTCTTCATATTTCTGTCCTGGGGGCAGCAACCAAACACTACCTTAGGGAACAAAAGCCCTTTACTCAAAGACGATCATTGACCTTGATGACAAAGAAGCTTAGATCCTTTTGGGTAGGCGAAACTATTATTATTTTTCACATCTACTTGATATGCTTCTTATTATTCCATTGTCTAATCTTTTTTCTTTCTTTTATTTTTAAGCAGAGAACTTCCTTGAGAACAATATGACCTCAAAAAGCAAGCTCACCAAATTTCAGAAGGCTTTTGCCATTGACGTTTTTTCTTCTATGGTTGGCCATTCTAGGTCGGCTTCTCAAGATCCACCTCCTCCGCCTTCAAAACCCTTTTCTTCTAAACTCAAAGCAACTAGTAGTCCCGCCTCGACTACAAAGAGAAAAAAATGGTTAAGGAAATTTTTATAAATTGAGACATTTTCCCAGCTGGCGAAGAGGGCGACTTCCGAAGCCACCATTTCCATTTCTCCTTCAGACCTTCCCTGTTATTCAATTTTGTCGAAGGATTTTAGCTTCCGTGGCCTAGTCGACTCTCACATGTTGACCTTAGAGGTAGAACTTGACTTAGCCGGATCTATCGTCTGTGTTAATTCGGCTCAATGTATGAAGTAATCTATCCAGGGGTTGGTATGCTGAGGTTAATGGAAAAGAACATGAGTGAGGTCGAACAAGCTTATGTAGAGAAGTAATTGGCCGAAGAGGCTTAGGACCGGGTGATAAGGAGCATTTAGTCTACTTATCTTGCTTCTAATTCTAAGCTTTTTACATGAGTTTTACTATGTTATTGATGTGAATACTTAGGATTTTGAATTGTATCTCAGTGTGTGATTTTGATAGAATCATTGACTGTTATACTAATTTTGGAAAAATTATTGGATTAGAGCCTGTTGCAGTAACATGTCTCTGAGTATGGTTTTTGTATACAAGAGCTTTGAAATGAGTGCAAAATGTCAAGAATAAGGCTGGGAACTCTCTGCATGGAGCTTGTAGCAATGAACAATTTGGGAGAATTTTGGAACTAAATAGAATAGTTCTTGAGCTCATTTGAGTACATTTGCAGAAATTATTGCAATGGAAAATCTGTATCTCTCCCTACAAGGATTGGATTGAGACAAATAAAGCTATTTTGGAAAGCTCAAGAAGTTTTATACAACTTTCATATTCATCTCAAAACCCAATTCTAAGAGCATTTTGGTAAAAATCGAGTTGCAAGATTAAAGGTTGCTGATGTTCTAATGTTTTCTAACCTGACCTCTAGTTCATATTTTTCAAATATGAAGAGCTACAGTTATCTGGTTGAGGTCATGTTTGTGGTGTTAGAAAGTTTATTTAAAAGGATACAATTGCTATTTACAATGTCAAGGAAAAATTTGAATGTTTCAGAGGCAAAAAGGAACAAAATACATGAAGACAACAATTCTCCTCAGAGCAGCAGTACTCAACAGTACCTGAAAAAAATACTTTAATAAGTGTAACTCATTGCTGAGCATTGTGGAGTGAGATTGTCGCCTACTTCCTCAAATTAGAAATTATATTAATGCTAAGTTGTACAAAAAATATAGCAAAGTGCACAACCTAGGTCGTCTCTTAAGGAGGCTTTATCACTTAGTTGGAAATTGGGGATTTGGAGAATTAAGATTGACAGAATAAAAATTAAAGGGTAATAGCAATAACAAAGAAGTACTAGTGTAAGGTATTCCTAAGATTGAAATTTAATTATCATTGACCAAAATTAAATCCATCTTTGGCTATTAGTAATAAATCATGGATAATTATACTAGTGATCGATCGACCTCTAAAATTTGATCAATATAAATAACTAATAAATGAGATCTCAGTTTATTTAGAAATCACATTGATTGAATGAACCAATTGTTATAACTTAATTGCCAGTTGGAAAGTTAATTCTAATGTTTACCTTCAAACATAAGCCAATAGATCTATCAATATATGCCCAAAGGATTTCCCTAAATGACGATCATCAATTTACCTATTCTAATAAAAATTATAGCAATTACCATAATAATTATAAGAATAGAAGTTACAAAACATTAAGAAAAATAATTTATTTAATATAAAAGGGATCTCAAACATCATCCCAATCCCTTACACTATCAAAGAAATCTATTCTTCCATCTTTGGAGGATTACAACCATGAAGATAAAAGAGAATATGCAAATAATAGCAATAATCATTGCCACAATCTCCAAGACAAAGCACCTTCACTAATGAAATCCCTAAGAGAGAAAAGAATAAAGAAGAATATGAAGATAGAAGATGGAGAGAGATGTAGAGAGAAAATAATAGTACCCTAAACTCTGCAGCCAAAAACTAAGGTAAGAATTCGTCACAATCACTCTATAAAATAACCCAAAATGGGGCCTAAAAATAAATAAGTTATCTACAATCTCATCTATTGTACAACACTACAATGCTAAAATGAGAATTGCAGCACTCTCTAGAGAGCGTTGCTCTAATTGATCATGGAAGTCCCTCTATCGAGCACTGCAGCGCTCACCTAGGAGTGAGCTTCTGCGGCTTTTAATCCTTTTTGCTCCAACCTTCTTTCAGAAAATTCCTAGCCTTGTTTTTGACATTTTACACTTGATCCAAATCTCCTATGCACAAAACCATACTCAAAGAGACAAGTTAAATGCAACAGGGTGTAATTACATTATTCCCAAAATTAGTGCAATAATCAATGATTCTATCAAAATCACACAATAAGGAACAAGTTAAAATCCTAATTAATTACATTAATAGCATAGTAAAACTCATGCAAAAAACTAAGGTTTGGTAGCAAGATAAGTGGCATAAATGCCCCTTATCATGCTGCAATGTGTAGTGCTCATATGACAATGAGATTGCAAATAATTAATCTATTTTTGGGCCCTACTTTGGGCTATTTTAGAAAGTAGTATTTAAGAGATTAATACAGACTTTTACCCTAATTTTTGACTCAGATTTTAGGTTGGTAGGTTTCTCTGTCTACATCTCTCAACATCTTCTTATTCTCTATTATTTTTTCTCTTAAGGATTCCATTAATGAATGTGCTTTGTCTTGGAGATTGTGGCAATAATTGTTGCTATTATTTTTAGGTTCCATTCATTTTTACTGTTGTAATCCTCCAAGGATGGAGGAGTAGATTTTCTTAGTAGTGTAGGGATTTTCGGATAGATTAAGATGATATTTAACACCTCTTTTATATTGAATACATTAGTTTTCTCAATGTTCTGCCGTTTCTATTTGTATAATTATTGTTGTGATGGCTATAATTTCTATTGGAATAGCTAAATTGGTGATCATTATTTAGGAAAACCCTTGGCCATAAATTGATAGATCTATTGATTTAAGTTTGATGGAGAACATTAGAATTAACCTTCCAATCGACGGTTAGGCTATAACAATTGGTTCATTAAATCAATGTGATTTTTAAATAAATTGAGATCTTGTTTATTAGTTATTTGCATTGGTCAAATTCTAGATGTCAATCGATTACTTGTAGGATTCCTAGTAATTTATTACTAATAGTCACTAATGGATTCAATATTTAGTCAATTATAATTAAATTTCAGTGCTAGGAATATCTTGTCCTAGTGCATTTAATTTTGAATTCTTTCTCAATTAATTTTCAATTGCTTTAATTTTAATTCTCTAAACCCCTAGTTTCCCAACTATGTGATAAAGTCTTCTTGAGAGACGACATGTGTTGTGTCATTTACTATATTTTTTTTATGCAACTTAGCATTAAAATCAATTCTAATTCGAGGAGGTAGCGATATCCTTTGTCACCGGGTTGAGGATGATGTGAGGGTCTGGAAGGAAAAGGTCGTGGCTTTTAGCTTCCACGTGGCCAAATTGGAGAGTGTCTCCAAGAAGGAGGATAAGACCTGGGAGGCCGCAGAGGCCAAATTGAAGGAGGAACTCCAAGTCACCTACCTAAAATAAAAGGAGGAAGGCTCCACCATTTTTGACCTTCGAGATCACTCATCAAAGTGCAAAATAGATATTTTGAGGCGGTGGCTAATACTCGGGAGGCTTTGGAGGAGGTGTTCTTAAATGTCATAGGCCAGGTCGCACACATAGATCCTGGCCTTGACTTTGAAGAAGTGGGGTTGTGGAAGAAATGACCTCAAGTCTCGTTCCATGTGCAAGAGATTGAAGAGGAGGAGGCCACGAACGCTCAGAAAGATGTGGAGGCCATTGCTAGAGTATCAGTTGCTGAGGATAGAGGGGAGGAGGCCCCTAGGCGCCTCTTGTATTTTTTATTTTGTTTATAAATTTTTGTAATATGCCCAATATGGGCTTTTGTGATGAAGTGAATATCATTATTATTATTTGTCCATTTTTTCTTTTAGCTTTATGGAGTTTTTAGCTGAGTAGGCCGTGTTTATCGTACTCTTTATTTTTTTGATAATCTTATCGTACTCTTTATTCGCCTTATAATCCTTGGCTATTTCATTTATACTCAACTCTTATATGTAATAACCTAACCAACTTTCAACTTATGGACTTCGAATCCAATTTTAAACGTAACAACTTTCGTGTCGCGATTCCGAAAGGGTTTTAGACCTCAATCTTTTTTTTTTTTTGGGAGGAGATTTGCACTTTGCCCTTTTGGGCTCGAAAGAAGGACTCATGGTGTGTTGCGTGGCCTCGTAGGCTTAGAATATTAGAGGGATCACATAATAAATTTGGTTACAGGTGTTGGACTTGGTTAACATTTTATTTAACTTGGGAGTCAGAGCTCAAAGCGTATATAACTGTGAGTGATTCAACATTATACTTTAAAGGAAAATTAAAACGTTTGACCTGTCTATGACAAGTTGTAGCCAAAAAAATGTATATGAGTCATTTTAATCATTAAAATTAACTTTTTAGGCCTTAAAATTATAAATGTGAATTACATTAATCCATGACTCTATTTCAATTATTATATTTTCTCATTTTCGTTGAAGTTTTATGCTAATTGATATACTTGTAAAAATTGACATTTTACATGGCTTTTGCTATAAAATAGCATGAAGATAAGAATAATTGAAAATCATAAGATGATTTTAAAAATAAATTATGTTATTAATATATTTGACATATATTAATAATTTAATCCTATTATATGGGCACCATGCCACCTCTAAGGGCAAGTAGAATATTAATCTATCATTAATATGTCATTTAATAATAATTTTAAGGTCTAAGATAAATATTTATTCAAAATATAGTAAAGTGATTAAAAGTTAATTAACATAAAACTTTAGGGATTAATTTAAATCATATTATAATTTTAGAGATTAATTTGAATCATATTATAATTTAAGGGATTAAAAGTTAATTTTTAAATTTTAAAAACTAAAATGATTCATACGTACAATTTCAGGGATTAAGATGAATATTTACTAAAAAGAAAATTTACACATCATTTAATACAAAAATTGTTTGTAACTTTTAAAGTGATAAAATGAAAATCAAATTTATTATACTAATTAAACAACTATAAAAAACATTTTATACTTTCAATACCTTAAAATTAGTTTCTTAAAATTATGTTTTATGCAATAACATATTTATCTTACTTACTTAACAACACACTTATGCTTATATGAATATTTTTTCCGGTAATAAGATGCGTATATATGATATAGTGGTCGGCATTGTATAGAATTTTTTTTTTTAAAAGGAAAAAACAGTCCCGTTGTTAAGATTTTAAGAAACAAAATATGCAAGTGTCAGGGTGTGAAAAGGATGAGAAAATTCAAAATTGTCATCATACGCCGCCAGAGGGCGAGATCGCAGAGCAATAGACAGTTTTGTGCCTATTTTGTCTTGGAAGAGAAGCAGAATTAAATGCGAGGCTATAAAAAGGCATGTGGTCATTTCCAGATTCCATCATTACTCAGATATCAACAAATCCCAAAACCGCATACGCGAAAACAGCACACACTCTGACACTCGATCACCACAGTACTGCTCCACCTGCTGATCGATCAGCACCTCTTCGGTGCTTCCCTACCTTCTTCTTCTTCCTCCTTCACCCACTCCCAAAGTTCTCTCTCTTACACACTTTTGCTCTATATAAAACCAATTCTCCCACCTCTCCTCTCTTCACCTAAACTCCATTAACAGTTCAACACCCTCCAAGTCCACTATTTCCTCATCTTCACTTCGACCACGTTATCATCATGTTATCTAAGAAGCCTCTTAACCCAAACGCTGAACCGTATTTTTTCCAACATCATCAGTATGGCCGCCACTTCCATCCTTGTTATGCTCCCTGTGACCCTTGTGGTCTCTTGTTATACCCTCCGAATCACTTTGTGATGAGCCAGCAGGAAGCACTCCGTGAGGAGGAGAAAGTGGGTGGAGTACTGCGAGTGCGAAGGAAAGGATCGGCAAAGAGAAACAAACAATGCAACCAGAAAAAGAGGGTACAGGCTGAATGGCGGGCTATGGAAGCGAAGGAGACGAAGAAGCTTCCGGAAAATGGTGGTGCATCTCGTCGTCCGGTGATTCCTTTTCCGACAACCGCTGAGGAAGCTGAGGTCTCCGGGACCACCACCGTCATGATCCGCAACGTTCCCAACCAGTTCAGGCAACCATCAGTCCCTCTCTATCTCTTGACCACTTGCTGTGTTTTTCGTCGGTCTTTTCTGGTGTTCTGTGCCACATTTAAGTTTCTCTTCTTTTTCTTTTTTTTTTTTCAAATAAGACATTGTGGGAAGAAGAAATATTGTAACGCTATTATTGAGTTTGTAATCTAGCGATTCAGGTTTCGTGGCTTTGATTCGTTGTGCTTTTATTCTTACCTGTCGTTTTATTTTAGTAAAGATACGTATGGATCTTAACGTTCTTAGCTTAAACTTTTAAAGCAGAGAGAGATTAATTATCAGGAGTTTACTTTACGGAAGTTTTCTTACCTGAAAATCTACCTTAAGTTTACTTTTATATATCTTTGGAGTGAGACATTTTTATATAGGAGTTTTCCTTGAAAGAGATGGTTGCTGAGGACATGTGTGTCATGTCAGAGTGCAGCTAATTTTGAACATTGACATGTCTGTGTGTTCACTTCAAACTCTCAACTCTCAGGTTGGGTGACTTGTTACGGGTGCTGGACAATCATTGCTTCCAACTAAACAGTGATGCTGATGATCCCGCTGATTTTTCCAAGTTTGATTTCGTTTACTTGCCCATGGATTATCGGTATAGGATTAATTACTATTGAGGAACCACTTTCTCACTGAATATGTATTGCTTTTTCTTGTTGGTCTCGTAACTCTAGCATGGTGCAAATAATGGCTGTTTGTTTTTCTTCTTACTTAGCAAACATACATTTGAAGGAAAGAAGTCCAATCTGGGATATGCCTTTGTGAACTTCACCTCGGCAAATGCCGCGTTCAAGTTCTACAAGCGATTCCACGGACGCATGTGGGATGTTAACGAGAACCGGAAGACCTGCGAGGTCAGCACAGCTCAATATCAGGTCTTATTTCATGGACCACCTTATCTATGTTTTTTCTTTTCTAAGGCTATGTTAAGATTTTAATAGATGATAGAAGAGAGCGATTCATTACCAGTGAAGTGGAACATAATATCTCTCAGTACAGGTTTGGTGGAGTGATCAACAAACCACTTTTACTTCTTAAACTGATGATATAAGTCTAAATTTAAGCAGATAATCTTGTGGAAATTATGTAGTATATAACTTTTTTTTTTCACAATTGAATTAAAGAAATTTTATTGCAAATTCCAATGGGCAGAATAAAAGTACTTCAAGTAATTTCTAGAGAAGAAAAGAAAGAATGCACCTTCTCTATTTTTTGTCAGCATTAAATATATGTAAGTTTTTAAATCCGAGTATTTTCTATTTTTCTATATTTTGGGGGACAGTAAATGAGGTTTCTAGAAAAACCACTTCTTAAATTACTTCTTAAACATTTCAAAAATTTCGTGCTATTTTTTACCCCCTCTTATATTATCCTCTGCAAAACTAAAACGTAGTTTTCTAGTTTGAAATGTGTGATTCTCAATACCTATTTTTGTTATTCTTGTCCTTTTTGTATTTTCATCTGTCCTAATTTTTTCATGCTTTGGCGTTTATGCCATTTGTCCCCAGGGTAAAGAGACTTTGCTAAAGATATTCAGTTCCAAAATTTTCGTGTGCAATAGCCCTGGTTTTCTGCCTGTTGTGTTTTTGGCAGCGCGTGATGGCCACAATCGCCGATCGAAGGGAACGCCTGTGGGGAAGCATGTATGGGGTCTGCCCAAAAAAAGCATAGGAAGTTGAACTTGTTTCAGCCAACCAAGTCCCTTCCGTACATTCATTTTGTGCTGTCTTCAAGGGACTGATCCTTCGGATCTATTTAGTTTCTCTAGGTTTTGCTCTTCTTGGTCTTGGACTTGGTGATCCATGATTAACCTTTGTTTGTTTTAGTCTCGGATAGTGCGTTTAGCATTAGCTAGGGTTTCGAGATCTGACCCTTTTCTTCAGGAGCTGAGGATGCAATTGGGAGTGCAATTTGATTCTTCCTCCTCGGTTTTCTGATTTTCTCCCTGCATAGTAGTATCATGTTTGGGATTTGGGTTTCATGTGGACGCATATAGGTTGTTGCTTGCTGCTGTGCAAGTATAATCATGCCAGAGTATATGTTGTTTTAGGTTGCGGAGCAATGTCTGTAGAATATCCTATCCCGTGTTTTCATTCTCCCCCTGGAGTTGATAGGGTCCCTTATGCCTTATGCCATATGCCATCTGGGGTGAATTGGAAACATGGATTTGGAAATTATCAGGAATTACTCTGCTCAGTTAGTGTTTTTTTTCTTTTTGCTTTTTTTTTTT